>OZ014523.1:125995104-128532721 GCA_963966055.1 Lathyrus aphaca | reverse complement strand
GGGTATCAAGTCCAAATTTTCCTTCGCATAGTTGTCGAAGAAATTGATGGCAGTCATTGTCCTTCAAAATCAAAAATGAAAAAAAGCCGCTAAGTCAATACCCAAAAGGTGACTTAGGCAAAAATAAAAGCATCCCGCTGGACTGAAAACTTCAAAGATACAGTCCAGGCAAAAGTTAGGGATAATAAAGATTTCAAATCATGAGAGGTCACCAGAAGCCCTCAACAAATACAAGGATGAGTTGATCCAAAATCCTCATCAAATAAACCAACAAAATGTTGTGAATAGGCAGTGACTGCAATCTCAGAATCCTTTGGCTCTTAAGCCAGCATTGTCAATACAACTACGAATAACCTGAATGCATAGGTTGATTTAATTGAGCGTAGGACTGAAGATCAACATGGAGAATGGGTTGGGTAAAAATTAAATTTTGAGCCTTATATCCTTTGTTTCATAAACCGTGAACCAGACCACGTTACAACCTTTTAAAGACATAATTGAAGTTCGGTTTGTTTCGAAAGCATATCTCAACAAGGTTGCGTGAGCTGACTCCCCATGAGATTTTCCAATCATTCTCTTTGGTATCATTATTTTTGCATTGTTCATCAATGTGCATTATCTTTCACATTGAATGTTTAAATAAACATTGCATTTTTACCAGTGATTCATCCTATTTACACCAAATATCATTCTAATAATGATTATGATTTCAAATTTTTTTTTGCTTGAGCATTGCATTAAAATTAACATTTTACGGATAAATATTTGCAAGTAAGCACTCATCATCAAGGAATTTTAAAACAGTTGAGAAACTTGACCAGTGGTCCTATCAGGGGCACATCACAGTCAAAGATCTTGTTATTCAGAGAATCTTTTCAATACTGATGCAGGGGCATGCATTTCAAGCGACCAGTCTAGCAGTCACTTCAAAATCATTCAACATGGGGCAGTCTACTTCAAGCAATCCCCAAGCAAATCTTATTACTCCTTCCCAACAGGATCAACATCATTGATACTTCTAACAAGTGTGATAGAAGTTGTGTTCAATACATCTTTCAAAGGCGTGGTTGGAAAAGTTCACTGTGTTGTGGAATCAGCTGCTTCAGCCGCACCTCTCCAAAAGAGTCTTATCCAGTTGGTCTTAGCATTTGCATTGCAATCATTGCACCATTTGCATCATACAATTTCATATCGAGCATAGCACGAAGTTTACTTCATGCTCATATGCATTTCTCGATGTCTTGTTATCTTACCTTATAGTCAAAGTCCAACTCATTTGGAACCTATCAAAACAGTCGTGTCTGTCACTCTGTATTTCGTGTTTATTTTCTTTTCCTTCAAATTTGTCTTATTGATAAATTTGGCGTGGATATTCCCTTTTCCTTCAAACTGTGTTATGTTTGGCGTGGAACTCTTTTCCTTCAAATTTGTCTTATTGATAAATTTGGCGTGGATATTCCCTTTTCCTTCAAACTGTGTTAAGTTTGGCGTGGAACCCTTTTCCTTCAAACTGTGTTAAGTTTGGCGTGGAACACTTTTCCTTCAAATTGTGTTAAGTTTGGCGTGGAACCCTTTTCCTTCAAACTGTGTTAAGTTTGGCGCGGAACCCTTTTCCTTCAAACTTGTGTTAAGTTTGGCGCGGAACCCTTTTCCTTCAAATTGTGTTAAGTTTGGCGCGGAACCCTTTTCCTTCAAACTGTGTTAAGTTTGGCGTGGAACCCTTTTCCTTCAAACTGTGTTAAGTTTGGCGTGGAACCCTTTTCCTTCAAACTGCGTTAAGTTTGGCGTGGATTTCTTTTCCTTCAAACTGCGTTAAGTTTGGCGTGGACCTTTTTTCTTCCGATCTTCTCACTTCGGTTAATTCCTTTAAGAATTTGGAAAGAATATTTATGCCTCATTGAAAGGTCGATCTTTCCCTTGGTATACCTTCATAATTTGGTCTTATTCCACATCTGGTACTCTTCTAGATGTTTCGGGCGTTGATCTCCAAATTTGGTGTTTGTGCATCCATAAGATTTTTATGGATGTACCTTTCTCAGGGTTTATTTCTCTCATCTCAAGTATTCCTGATTATTCTCTGTTGTCCAGACAAATTTTCAGAAATATCTTGTGTCCCAGCCAGTTTTTCATTACCTTACCGTTTTCAGTGTTTTCTCTTCTTTCAATCATTTCATCATTCCCACAGACTTTGCGTCTCATATTATATCGCATTCATTTTTAAAATTCCCAGCAGTTGCATCCATATGCGTTTCGCATTTCAACATTGCATCACATTTTGCATTGGACAAATTTTTGGGTATTCTTGTATCTAATTGACTTTCACCCTAAAATCTAACGCCTTGCAGTAGTTCGGTTCCTCGGGTTTAAGACAATTAGATAGGGGCATCTGTCATACCCCAAATTTGTCCTACCCGCATATTTATTAATTTTATAATTGATATGCAAGGATAAGAATAATATTTCAATTTATTCGGTCAATGTTTATATGATTATCAGGTCACTTGTGTGGTAGGATTGGTGGAGGTCTAATTTGGTTCTATTTCAAAAAAAATTAATTAAAAATAAATAGTATTCTTTCATTATTTTCCATTTATTAAAACATTTATTTCCTATTATTTCATTTTTAAAATTAATTTCTAACATTATTATTTCTATTATTGTTTATCATTATTCTTCCTCATTTACTATTATTATTGTTATTAAATAATACTCATTTTTCATTGTTATTGGTTGTTTTCTTTTTATTATTATTATTATTATTATTATTATTATTATTATTATTATTATTATTTTTAATATTATTATTAATTTTTATTTTCATTATTACTACTTTACTTTTTATTACTATAATTATTATAACCTTTTTATTTCTATCGGCCCATACATTAATTTCACCCATACATTAACTTCTAGTGACTTGTAAGATATTTCCAACAAATAATCAGTTTCCACCATGTGCAGCGCAGAATCCCAGCCTGGAACAATGGAAATAAAACGCTCATCCTCCACAATCGTACAAAATCGTACGTCTGCACATAATACCATTTCACGCACACCACTCTATTATCATAATAATCCTTCAACACAAATTGAAAAAAAATAAAATATTTAACAACTGCAAATTTCTTCTGGTTTCAATTCCTCAAATACCCTCCTCAGATTTCTATATATTTAAACATTTTCATGCTGCAAAGGGAGGAGAGGGAGAGAGACAGACCAAACAGAATCAAAAGACTAAAAAAACTCTCTCCATAACAAACGCAGTACCATTAGCAATCCTTCCTCACCTTACAGCTTTACCACCTGCCTAAAGAAAACTTTTTTCTTCATAAACCAGAAATATTTATCTCAATAATCACTGCCCTTTTTTTTCATTACACAAGCACCAAACATAAAAACAAATAAAAAAACAGAAAAACTGTGAGAGCTGAGAGAACAAAACCATAAACCGTGAGAGAGTGATGAATCCGTGAAATCTGAGAAGAACAATACCAAACAATTTCAAAACAAGTCGGGCTTTCATGAACGGATCTCAAAACCTTCATCATCGCGAAAACATTGTGCAATCTGAAACCAAATCCACGAAGCTCAACTGTTCCAGACCGTAAAAAATCCTCCGCGATTTTAGGCACAAAACATTCACCGCGAAAAAACGCAGCCACCGTTGAGAGAGCCGCGGGCTGTTTGTTTTTTGCCGGCCGTCGTTTTGGGTAGGGCGTGTTTCTCTCTCTGTTGCGTTGGGAGAAGGAGGAGCCGTTACAGGTGGTTCTCGAAACAGGGTGATTGTTATCCCTTTGATTTTGACCTAAAAATTGAATTTATGATATACTTGTCTTCTTTCCCCTTTTGAAAACTGTGCGTTCTCGTGTTGCTTTGTTTTTTTCTATTTATTATATTAGTTAATATCATGTTGATACACATAAAGAGGGATTTATTTATACTTTTATTACTGATGTTTTTTCATTTTAAACAAAATAATTTAATAGTGATAAGTAACGGGCTTGGAGCCCGTGTTCCTTCATTTTTTTTCGCTAAAAATAAAACATCACCTCTACACCAGATTCATACTCCTTTTTCCTTATTTCTCTAATATATTGTTTTTTTTTGTTAGATTTGGAAGTAAGTTTCGGATCTATTAAAACTTAGTTGGCCGATGATATAATCATAAACTTTTCGATATTCGATTTTTAATCGACGTTATCAAAGTTGTTATGAGGCCATTTTTATTTTGTTA
Source organism: Lathyrus aphaca (assembly GCA_963966055.1). NCBI lineage: Eukaryota > Viridiplantae > Streptophyta > Magnoliopsida > Fabales > Fabaceae > Lathyrus > Lathyrus aphaca. The sequence goes on along the minus strand of OZ014523.1, from coordinate 128,528,487 downwards.
TTATTTAATCGATTATTCGATTTATTCGGTTAATGATAAAATGCGATATTCGATTATTTAATCGACGTTATCCATTAAATTGAAACCGATTTCATTATTTTCTCATTATTTTATATTTATTATTTTTTGGGGCCTATGATAAAAAATACGGTTTATCGATATTCCATTTAGCGACGTTATCTAAACCGATTTGAGGCCGATTTTTCTTTATCTATTATTTTATCAATTTATTAATTTATTTATATTTTGGTCTATGATATTATTATCCAATTTGTGACATTCCACTTTGCGACGTTGTCCAAATTGATATGAGACCGTTTCTTATTAATTCTTATGTTTTTTTTTATTAATTTTAAATCCATTATTATTTATCGACTTTATTATTTAATTCGGCCAATGATAAATGGTGATATTCGATTTCTAATAAATCGACCTTATCCCCTAATTTGAGGCCACATGTTTATTTATTTTTTTATCGCATTTCTTTTATTTAAATAATTATTCGATTTATAAAGTAATGCTCGACTTCTCATAGAATGATTCTAATTTTGAATCGATTCTAAGACAGTTAAAGAGCTACATTTTGATGCTTTCGGTTTAATTTCAAACTCCAACGGCTCCGCGTTAGCTTAGGACTAGGACTAGATCCCGCGTAACTAATTAACCCTTAACCTCCATTTTGCACTCACCCTTCACGATCGCTTTATGCCTCGCAATTAACCTACCAAGATGGTTCTTTTAAATCCAAACCCTTGATCCAACGTCAAGTGGTCTTAGGTATTAAAACACTTTAATAATATGAGAGAAATTGTGCGCCACGAGCCTTAAGTGGTAGAAAGGAGGATTATGAGCTCTCGTTATTCACTCCGATTATTCCGTCGCAAGACACTTGACTTGTTGGGTCGGAATAAGCTACCCATAGTCTTTAGTGCAATTCGACTCCTAAATCCTTTCGTTAAAGAAAGATAATAAAATTTCAATCCTTTTCCTCTTTTAGCAAGTAATTCATTAGGCATAAACATCCTTTCGTGCGTGACAACTTAGAAGGTTCCCATCGAGTACGATGGATGTAGGGGGTGCTAATACCTTCCCCCTGCATAACCGACTTCCGAACCTAGGCAATGGTTCCGACGACCTTGTCTTTATCCTTTCTTCCCGGGTTTTATCTATATTTTCCCTTTCCCTCTTTGGGAATAAATCAAAATTAGGTGGCGACTCTCAAGTCAGCCCAGCCGCGACCGCATTCGCGAGGATTGTATTTTTCGAGGTACGACATTACCTTATTAGGGTTTTCATTAGTTTTCCTTGGATGGGTTTATTTCCCATTTCTTTTATTTTCCAGCAGAGTGCAAATTTTAGGGTTATTTTTGGCATTCAACCACAGTTCATCTCGAACGGCCGATAGTCGCTGCTTTCGTCCTTTTCAGATTAACATTTGCTTGAATAGGGGAAACTGTAACAACCCAAAATTTGATCACTCTTTTTCCTCATCATTTTCGTATCATATAGCACATCATGTCATTCTCATATCCCATTGTATGGCATAGAAAAATGAAGCATAACCATCCATGACCAAGCATAAGGTATATGATCAGTTATCCAACGAAAAATGAAGCATAACCATCCATTTCTCTCTCATATTTCTCTCATTCCTCTTCAAACCTTCATCTCTCAAAGTTCCTTTTCTTTGAAGATTATCAAATTTTGCATTGAAATTTGTTAGTCTTAGAACTAGAATTTCATTCCTTGCTTTCTATACATCCATTTTCTGGTTTTAGATACTGGTTCAAATCTGAATTGTTGCTTGGAAGTGCTTTTGGATTAAGCTTTTGAATCAAGTTCGTCTACTAGCATTTATTTTGCATTGTGTGTGAAGAAGAGCATCGGATCTTGGGAATTCTTTACTATATTCAGCATTCTGAGCTTAAACCACACTCACCAAAGCAAATCTCAGCTTTGTAGGTTGGATAATTTCAAATTCACCTCTATTATTAGCTTATTTGTATGTTCATGATGTAGATCCATAATGTGCTTGTGTTGTTTGGTTTATTTGTGAATTAATCTATATGATGATGTTTTTTAATCTTTTTGTGTTGATTAGTGTTGAATTTGATGTTATTTTCGTGCACAATTGATTGTTGATTTGTTGGAAGATTATTGAAATAAGTTTGTTTTGGAAACTGACTTTTCTGCAGGATTTTATTGTTGTTCGCACAGTGTTAACCGGTTAACGCTATAGGTTAATCGATTAACATGCTGTTTTGCTGACTGTTTACTGCAGGTTAAAGTCCGTTAACCGGTTAACCCCTGGGGTTAACCGGTTAACACTGTTGCAGAATGAATTTTCTGATTTGTTTTTGGGCTGTTTGTTTTCTTTACCTCTTTTGATCATCACAAATCATTGTATTATCATTGTATATGTTGGTTTAGAGTGACTTGCATGCTGATTAATGTATGTTTGTGCTTCCTCGACACGTGAGTTTGCATGTTTCCAATACTTGGCATATTTGGTGATTTTTGTTTTCTTGAAGCTTTGAGTATGTTGATTATGTGATTTTGTTGACATGATATTGCTTGATCAATTTGCTGGATTTTCATTAAAGTGTGCTTCTAACCATATAGGTGCAATGGTAAGTGAAGTGTCGTTGTTTTCCACATTTCAAATCTTTTTCTCTCCTCTTTTAATGTTTTCTTATTTTCCTTTGAGATGTGCTTTAGGTCATCACTTCTTTTCTTTTCTTCTCCTTTCGAGTTCAACTTAACTTCTTCAAGAGAAGTAAGTTGAATCTCATTCTCTTTTCTTTTTCTTCTTTCTTCTTCCCTTCTTCATTAGGATGGAGCTTCAAACCACACTAACTTAGGATATCCCTTTTGCATGACAACTTTAGGTATTGATTAGTTTCCCCTTAGTTGTTTAACCTTTGATATCCTAGGGGTGCTCTCTTTCTCATCTTCATACAAAACATAAAAAACACTTTAATAAAGGTTGAAGTAGTCTTGATACATGGCCTTATTCCATGGGGAACTTGTATTCACCCCACCTTGGTGGTGGTACAAGCTTGTCTAGCATGATTCACAAGTTCAATCATAAGACTATTTTCACAAAGAAAAGCATAAAAAATATTTCTTCATTTAATTCACAAAAACACTTAATAATTCCAAAGCAAGTTTGTGAATTCAAGCCCTATTCTTGGGAAACAAGTTTGAGGATCTTCTTCATTCTTGGTGTACTTGTTACTCATCCTATCTAGGGATGTGGTAATGGGAATACATGCTTAGAAAAGTATTTGCTTTCACTACCTTGTGCCACACTCCTAAAAAAATGCTTCTAAAAAACACTGGACAAAGAATAAACGTCTCTCCTCCGTGACTTCTTTTCTCATCACCTTCACTCATTACGTTAGAACTTGCTCCTAATTTTCACTCTGCAAGACGGTAACACACTCGTACCAGACAAGCCTGTAACACCTGAGCATTAACATAATCAGTTCAAGCTTTTAAGACACAAGAAATATTTTCAACCCCTAGTTAGGGGAACTACGGCGACTCTGATCCTCATGTCCAGACGTAGGCAGCGGGGTAGGGCCCGTTCGAGCACTCTTTTATTTTCCCTACATTTTCCCCCTTTCTTTTCTTTTCTCCAGTTCCAGTCTTTCGTTTTGCAACATCTTTCATTTCTTCACCCTTTGAAACAGTTTCTTTGCAAACGTGGATCCCGTCAGGTACGGCGGACAATCTGAGGTGTTAATACCTTCCCAGGTCGTAACCGACTCTCGAACCCAGATTCTTTGGTTCGCAGGACCTGTGTCCTTCCTTTTATTTTCTTTGGTTTGTGCAACATTACCATTCCCGTTCCTCCGGGATAAAAATGTCTAGTTGGCGACTCTACCTCTTTTTCGCGCCACTTTCGCGTTTGTACCAGGATGGAAATCCAGGGAGCGACACTCTATATAGGGAAGATTTGATTTATCTATGTCCTAATTTGGAAGCCCAAGTGTGAAGCTTATTTGTGAGAGACTGACTTTTGGTTTATTTGTATCTTGTATGATGCCTAAGATGGGAGGCTGAAATTTTTTGGGAGACTGACTCTGTATGAAGAGTGTTTTGCCTAATTATTGATACAAGTTTTTTGAGGTCATCATACATTCCTTTGTTTGGAGGGGTTCAATTGTACAAAGCCCAAGAGTAGGCTAGCTTTGTTATCCATCAGGGAGAGGGAGACTACTGTATGTGTTTGATTCTAGGGATTTGTTTTAATATTGTATTCTCTTTGTCATTAAGAAGTATTTTATTATCTTTGCTTTAGTATGATGTGAAGAAAGATAATTTTGGAAAACAATCTTACTCTAACAAGCAAAAACCATTTAAGAAAACAATGAGAAGTTAGAGGGAGAAGAGATGTCTCACAAGCCAATAATAGGGCTTATACATAAGGATTCCTATGGAATTTTTTTTATATTAATTATCTTATGATTTCATGCACAGAGTAGGGCTTGGATGCTGAAAAGCTGCCTATTGCCTAGAAATCAGTTCACCAGAGTGAAGCTCTGTCTAGTTGCAGGTGTATTATATCTTTATTTACAAGATTGAGAACATTATTTAAGAAAATAGTTGGATGGATTAAGAACTTATACGGAAGCCTGACGGAGTTTTAAAACAGACCAGAGAAAGTTTAAAACAGAAGAGATGGGTCCTAAATACAAAGGACTCCTTATGATACATTTTAACAATTTATTTTAGAAAATAAATGGTTATGTGTAAAGACGTTCACATTAAGAAGTTTATAGATGAAAATTCAAAGCGATGAAAAAGGCGATCACGCCGAGTTTTTTAAAATGGACCAGATTAGTCCTAATGGTTCATTTTTCAAAATGGGATGGATCTTACACTCTAATAGAGACCCAAAAGTGTGATAAAAATCAATTTGAGGGTGATTAATTCAAAACCCTAATTTTGAATATTTTAAATATTTAAAAATATTTAAAATCTTTGATAAATTTCAAACAAAAGTGAAAAACAAGTTGAAACCTTGGATCAATGTTTGAAAAATTATATTTTATCCATGAGATAACTAGAATATCATTTAAGTTTGGAAAATCAAGTGAAAGAAATGATTTCTTAAATGTTTAGAAACAAATAAAATCACTTATTTATGAAAATATTAAATATATTTAAAAAGATAATGGAATTTTTTCATGGAATAAAATATTTAAACATTTTTGAGAATTAATGAAAAAATAATCATTTAAAAACTCAAAAGAATCAGAGAGAAATTAATTTTTGAATCAATTAAATAAAATGATAAAATTCAAAAATTCAAATTTTAGAAAAAAGGCGCCAAGAACATGCGCCATGGCTGGTTTTGCCCATTAGTGATTTCTTAATGAAAATGAATGAAATAAACATCAAACTTGCTCGATTTTAACTCATGATCAACATAGTAACTGATCGGTAAAATAGCAAGTGTACTATTTTATCAATGTAGTAATAAAAAAGTATTTTCCCAATGTCGATCTCTTGAGGACTGCACATAAAAAATAAGTTTCTTAACAAATTCAATTAAACAAAAGTTCTTGGGTTGTTTAAATATTGGTTTAAAAATTATAACTTATAGAAAAAGAACTTAATCTAAAAATAAGTTGTGTTTGACAAATATGAGAATAATACAAGGAAATGTGTATGAAATCTCTTATAATAATATATAACCCTAACATTAACAAAATCACCACTAGACTAAATAATCACCGCCTTTTTAGAGTAATTTTCCTAAATTTCTTTAAAGAAAACCCTTTGGTATTCCCTCTATATCTCAATTCCTTGGATGTATAGAAGTAGTGCCAAGCTTTTTGGTTTATCAAAAGTAATACGGTTAAAATATGATATCCTAATTCCTCGACGATATCTAATAAAATATTGTTATACAAAAGAATTAACGTTGCTTTTCTGACCTAAAGTTAACCGAAAATATAAACCCTATTTTCCAATATAGGTTGCATTAAGAAGCATATATAAAAGATGATTATAAGAAAGTAGTGAAATTACTATGAAAAATATCAAAATGTCATTACTAAGGGAAATCAGGGACACCCCCTAGCATTGGGGGTTTAGCCACTTATTGTATTCAAATAAATAACAATAAAGAAAGGATTAAACATTACAAGAAATTTGATGACTCTTGATCTTCGATTTCAATTGCTCATGAAACCTTTCGTCTTTTGAAACCTTGATCTCTCCAATCTTAATCGTGTACAAACTCTACGTAAAATTGTTCATCATGTCAAAAAGTCCCCCTCCCTTCCTAAAAACTCATCTAAATAATAGAAAATCACTCAGTTCGATTGGAAATACCCAAAGCGCCCCTACAACTTAACATATGGTGAAAATATGAAAAAAAATCAGGAAATAAGTGTCCCTTGTTGACACGGGCGGCCGTAAGTCAGGAAATAAGTGTCCCTTGTTTCAATCATAACTTTTGATCCGTAAGTCTGGTTTGGTCCCCATTCGAAGTGTCAGAAAGCTAACTAAGAGAAATACAACATATTATAGACAAGGAACTTGGTTGCCCAATATTTTTCCATGTTTTTTTAATTTTAGGTCTAGGCATCTTTTATTTCCTTCCAAAATCTCTTCTGAATACCTAGACTTCCATTTTCTTCGTACAAGCTTTTTGGGTTTTTCCACTCAGACCTGAAACCAAATAAAACTAACAAACCAAAGCATAGAATACAACATAATTTAAATAAAACAAAAAAATAATCATAAAATGCAAGAATAAAATACGACAAGTAAAATTGACTTGAAAACCAATAAAAATACAAAACAAAGTGTTACCGATTTCATGGATTCATGCCGAATAATTGATGAAAAACTAGTATAAATGGTGACCAATCACAATCCCAAACTTATCTCATTGCTTATCCTCAAGTAATATTCGAGACAGTAGAAAGGTCACCCACAGATTAATCAAAATTTTCTTACCACACAACCACAGAGTAATTTCGCGACTGTCTTTCCTCTTTTCTTTCAACATTTCCTTCTTACCTGAGTTTTGACTGTCCGCTACACTTCCACATCAAAGTACCTCTTTACCTGTAAGCTTTTCATATTCTCACTAAATCTCTCGGGTTAAAGTGTTTACACTCAATAATCATTCCATGCAAAGTCAACTCATAAGCTTGAATAACATCTATTTTCATCTCAAACGCACACAACACACACTTTTTGAGGACTTTTAAGGTTGTAATGGGGCTTAGGGACAAGGTGGGATAAATAAACAAATGGGAAAAACAAGTGGTTTTTGGCTCAGCCTCAGTGTCGTCATTCTTATCACTGTGTTATTTGTTCGGTTTCACAATCACGGGTATCAGACACCATTTTAATAGGGTTTTTTTTAGTTTCTACTCAATTGTTTCTTTGAGCTTATCTTTTTTTTTAATTCTTCTAACTAAATGCTCCTCTAGGTAAGTGCTTTATTCTATTTTTTCTCTTCTTTCTTTTTCAAAACTTTTTTTTCCTTTTTTTTTGCACTTTCCTAGTTCTTATAGGTATCCCAACCCCAAACTTAGAATTTTTCACAGATAAAAAATCAACAATACTTATCTGTGTAGGGTGAGGGAGTGTTTGGGTTCATGGTTTAATTGTGCATTTAATAAACAAACAAAGGGAAGAAGGGTCGAGGGGGTTAATGAAGGATAACATAAAAGCGTAGGCTGGAAAGACTCGGGGTTAAAAGCAAACAAGTGCCTCAGTGAGTATATGTGTGCAATGAAATTCCAATAGATGAGAATGCAAACTAAGAGTGACATATACATACCTGACAAACTCTCATGATGATAAGGTGTTTGGATTTTTATGATCCTCACCATGTTTGGCATACTGACAAATTCCAAACAATGAAAAACAAACAAACAACAGAAAGAAAATAAACTACCCCCACACACTTGTACTAAACAGTGACCTCACTATTTTAGAACAAATGCAAGAGGGGAATCGCATAACCTTACTAAGGAGGGGACATTTGGGAGGGGCCCCCAAATAAAAATTTTGAATACAATTTATTTTTATAAAAAAAAATTGCATTTTGTGATGCCTGACACGGGCGGCCGTTTCAGGCCCCTGGTTTTTCACATTTTCTCCTCTTATACACCCATCCTGACACGGGTAGTGTCATAAGGAACCTGTGTCAGGGCACTGATTTCCTCAATTTTCACCATTTTTATGCTTTTCTCAATCATTTTATGCATAAATTTCTTCCCTCATCAAATTGGCTATGTGGATACCTAAAAAAATAAAAATAAACAAAGCTAAAACAACGATTATAAAATCTGAGGGTTTCCTCCCACACAGCGTTGCGTTTAACGTTTCATGGCTTGATAGTCTACTCCCTATTATTATGGGGGATACCTCAACTTCCATAACAGGTTGTGTGACCATTCAGTAATAGAAAAATTATCAAGTTCAGATATAAGAGGCACTTTGTGCATCAATTCAACTACAACTTCCTTATTATTCCTTCGATGTTTTTTCTTTCTTTTCTTGCTTGCATGAATATTTTTTATAGTGTTGACATGTTCACTAAATGGCCAAGAGACTTCAATCTTAGAGATGATGTCTGAGATCTTTTTAGGAGGTGGTTTTGCACTTATGCTTTTTTCCACCCTTTTAATCATTCCAATTGATGCTTGATTACCCTTACCTCCATTTCTCTTCTTGATATCCAACACATATAAAGTGATTTCCTCATCAAAATATTTAAAAGTCATTGCGCCTTTCTCAATATTGAGATTGCACCGACTAGTGAGCAGGAAAGGTCGATCGAGGATGATATGAGTTTCTTCATCTTCTATAATATCCATAATCTCAAAGTCAAATGAAAAAACAAATTCACCGATCTTCACTAACACATCTTCAACTACCCCATAAGATCTTTCAGTTATGTGGTTTTTAAATTTTAAATTTTTTCCCTCAGCGCTCACTCTTCCGATTCCAAACTTTTTATAAATGGATAATGGCATGAGACTTACACTAGCACATGAATCAATTAGAACCTTTTTGAAATTTCTGTCTTTTATAGTGCAAGGTACTATGACCGATCCAGGATCCTTCTGCTTGATTGGGATCTTCATTTCCAGCGAGATTGCACTGCACTTTTCCTTTGGAACAACCAACTCATCTCCAATATGTCTTTTATTAGTTATCACCTCTTTCATGAATTTTTGATACAAGGGCATTTGGTTGAGTGCTTCAAAGAATGGTATATGGAACTCTAACTTTTTAAACATTGGGATAAATTTCTCAAATTCCTCCTCTTTAGGATCTTTCTTTATCACTCTCTGAGGATAGGGTAGCTTAATCTTTGGTTTGGTCTCCTCTTTATTTTTCTATTTTGTTGGCTTAATTGGAGGTGTAGCTTTTTCTGGTTCTTTCTCATTTTCTCTTACTTCCAAATCTACCTATGTACAATACTCCTCACCAGCTTCTCTCTCTTCTTCTTTTTCCACAACTTTATGACTTCCCGTGGTCACCGTATTCACATTCTCTTATTTTCTTGGATTGGTAATAGTTGCACTCGGTAAAGCATTAGGTGCTTGAGAACTTGTTATGTGTTGTACTATCTGACCCAGTTGAACTTCTAGATTTTTAATAGAAGCATTAATGTTTCTCTGATTGTTCCTGGTTTCTTCTTGAAATTGAGCACTCTGAGCTGCCATCTTCTCAATAGAAATCTCCCAATCTATTTTCTTTAGAAGCTTTTGTTGATATTGTTGTTGTGGGTGTTGATATTTTTGTTGTGGTGGAGTCTGATACTGCATAGGTCCGTGTTGCTGAACATTCAATTGTTCTCTTTCCAATAGAAATTATGATGATTCTTCCAACCTGAGTATAAGTATTATAATATGGGTTATTCTGTTTCAGAAACTTGATCTCTTCAATTTGTTTTATAGTTTCCATACAATGCATAACAACATGCGGTCCACTACATATTTCACAACTAACAGCTTGAACTGCTTAAACCTGTGCCACAATCTGAGTGTCAATATTCATACCTTTCAATCTTCTTTTAACTTCATCTTTAATCTGATCTTCCATGTGCACCTCTTGATTAGCAAGTTTCAAGTCAATTTTTCCTCTAGATTGACTCACAGTACGATCATATAATTCCAAATGCTCATTTGTAGTAATGGCTTCGATGATCTTCTTGATACCAGTGGCTAATTAAAAGTTAGATGAGCCATCAACAGCTGTATCAATTAGTTGCTTAGTTTTCATCTTTAGACCATTTACAAAGTTTTGCATCTGTTCAGTTGCATCCATGTTGTGAGTAGAACATGCAACCAATAACTTCTTAAATATCTTATAAGCATCTCCGAGTGACTCTCCCTCCTTCTGTTTAAAATTCACAATATCATTTCTTTTTCGAATATAAATAGTGACATGAAAATACTCATTAAGAAAAGCCTTTTCCATCTCTTCCCAAGTAGTAATACTCTCGGCAGGTAACGAGTATAACCACTCTTTAGCATCTTTAGAGAGAGTGAACAGAAACAATCTTAATTTTTTCGCTTCATTAGTGTGCCCATCAATCTTGAGAGTAGTGCTCATAGTCAGTAATCTTTGTAGATGTTTGTTGGAATCTTCGTTAACCTTTCTGGTGAAAGGTCTTCTCTCAAGTAGAGTGATTGTGTTCAGATGCAACTGGAAATTCGTCACATTCACCGGTTGGTTTAAAATTGTTAACCTTCCAGCCAATGAATTTGCTCCACCATAATCACCAAGGAGTCTCTCTGCTAGTGGATCTTCAGCCATAATAACAGTCTCTTTATTTAAGTCTAAACCTAAATCTGCGCCAAAAAGAAATAAAGCCGAGGGTTTTCTTCGCATACACAAGTTAGACAATTATTAGTAATAATAATAAATAAAACATTTATAAAATTAACAGAAAAATAAAATTAAAATTATAAAATTAACAAATATTAGTAATAATAACAAATTATAAAAATAAAATAACAGGAAAAATAAAAATAAAAATAAAAATTTATTTGCAGATTAATTAAATTAACAAAAACTTATAATTTGGCAGTCCCTGGAAACATCGCCAAAAACTTTATCGGTAAAATAGCAAGTGTACTATTTTATCGATGTAGTAATAAAAAATGATTTTCCCAGTGTCGACATCTTGAGGACTGCGCAGGAAAAATAAGTTTCTTAACAAATTCAATTAAACAAAAGTTCTTCGGTTGTTTTAATATTGGTTTAAAAATTATAACTTACAGAAAAAGCATTTAATCTAAAAATAAGTTGTTTTTGAAAAATATGAGAATAATACTAGGAAAGGTGTATGAAATCCCTTATAATAACATATAAATCTAACATTAACAAAATCACCACTAGACTAAATCATCACCACCTTTTTAGAGTAGTTTTCCTAAATTCCATTAAAGAAAACCCTTTGGTATTCCCTCTATACCTCAATTCCTTGGATGTAAAGAAGGAGTGTCAAGCTTTTTGGTTCATCAAATGTAATACGGTTAAAATATGATATCTCACTTCCTCGGTGATATCTAATAAAATATTGTTATACAAAAGCGTTAACGATGGTTTTCCGACTTAAAGTTAGACTTAAATATAAACTCTATTTTCCAATATAGGTTTGCATTAAGAACCATATATAACAAGATGATTATGAGAAAGCGGTGAAATAACTATGAAAACTATCAAAATGTCATTACAAAGGGAAATAAGGGACACCCCCTAGCATTGGGGTTTAGCCACTCATAGTATTTAGATAAATAACAATAAAGAAAGGATTAAACATTACAAGAAATTGGGTGACTCTTGGTCTTCAATTGCAATTGCTAATGAAAACCTTTCGTCTTCTGAAACCTTGATCTCTCCATTCTTGATCGTATAAAACTCTACGTAAATTTGTTCGTCATGTCAAAAAGTTCCCCTCCCTTCCTAACAACTCATCTAAATAATAGAAAATCACTCAGTTTGATTGGAAATACCCAAAGCGCCGCCACAACTTAACATATGGTGAAAATATGAAAAAAAATCAGGAAGTCAGCGTCACCTGCTGACACGGGCCGTGTTAGCTTGCTAGGTTTTATAACTGAACTTGTTTCAATCATAACTATTGATCCGTAAGTTTGTTTTGCTTCCTATTTGAAGTGTTAAAAAAATAACAAATAGAAATAAAACATAGTTTAGACAAGGAACTTTTTTGCCCAATATTTTTCCATGTTTGTTGAATTTTAGGTCCAGTCATCTTTTACTTCCTTCAAAAAACTTTTATGAATTCCTAGACTTCCATTTTCTTCGCATAAGCTCTTTGGGTTTTTCCACTCAAACCTGAAACCATACAAAACTAACAAACCAAAGCATAAAATACAACATAATTTAAATAAAACAAAAAAAATTATAAAATGCAAGAATAAAATACGACAAGTAAAATTGACTTGAAAAACAATAAAAATACAAAACAAAGTGTTACCGATTTCATGGATTCATGTTGAATAATTGACGAAAAACTAGTAGAAATGGTAACCGATTCGTAACAAATAATTTCATTTATTTTAAGTGTAGAGTGAATAATTAGTGATTAATACTAAAGAACCCTAATTTATCTTGAGCCTCATGAAATTCTACTGATGATAATTTTGTAAAATTGATTGAGGGGAATTACTTAGAATATGATTATGCACATATGGAAAAAAGATAATGTGAGGAAATATGCATAGATGATTTTGAGTAGGAGGTGTTACAGATGACTGGTGATGATCTAGACAACTTCCTTGGATGGTATGGAGTGTGTTTGAACCCATAAACTTAATTGCAAGTGGATGGATTAAGTTCTGATCTTTAAGTTGCAGAAACAAGGTGTTTTGAGGTTTTGAAGAGTGATTTTGGGTTGGAGGTGTTTCTAGGGTTGTTCAAGTGTTTTAACACCTCATATACATCATATATGATGTGTTTGAGCAATTGGTTTAAGCTTGTTGTGGCTCAAACTCAAAAATCGATGGTGATTACTCAAAATGTCATGTTTTAAGTCTTTAGGAGTGAAGGAGAGAAAACTTAGAGATTAGAGGCTTTGGTGTAAGTTTTATGATCAAATAAGGTGTCTATTTATTTGCAAACATGATGAGATTTCTTAGCCCTTAAGTCTTGAAGTGATAAGTTCAGCATTGTTGATCATTGCTTGTCATAAAATCCCTTAAATGGTGAAAAGATGAGATTCCCAATTGGCTCAGCTATGCAGCAGGCTAAATCACATTTCTGGAAGCTTTAAGCTTGGATTGTGTACACGTATTTCTTGTCGATCAAGAGAATATTCCCTTTTGGAACATGTTGACCATTGGATTGAAATGCATAGGTGTTGAATTCCATAAATTTCATTTATGGGAATTCCTTGAAGCAATCATGAATTTGCAAGTTTGATCAAGTTTGTAATGATTGTTAAGATTCTTAAGACCACTTGATCTTATCCTATGAGTCACAAAATCATATTTCCAAGTTTTTTGAAAATCTGTTTTTGAAAAACTGTTTTGCATGGTCAGTTTGATCCACGACTTCTTCATGTACAAGCAAGATCGTTTCATGCCAAATGGTTATTTGAATTGTTGGCAACATTTGCAACAACATTGGCGTTTTTCACAAGGACCTGAATCAACTTGGAACTATGTGAAAAATCCCTCCAAGTTTTGATGTTTTGCTGATTTTGTACTTAGGCAGATTTTGTCTGTGTTGAAATTCAACTTTTTTCTTGATCTTGATCCATCTTCAACTTAAAATCCAAAAGGAATTGGAGTTTTGTGTAGTTGAATTATTTGAAGTTTGTGATGAGATGTTTCATTTGAGCTTCGGTTCACCAAAATCTAATGCTTGGATCACAAGTTATGATGCTTGAAAGTAGGGTACTTAAACATTTTCTTCATAACTTGGTAAATTTTCTAAGTTTCAAAGATTGCCCCTTTTATAAGTTATCTTCAAATTTATGATTTATTTTGTGATCAAATGCCTTCATGGACCATATATTCTTGTAATATAGGTCATGAGGATCATTTTGGGTGAAAAAATTCAAACTTTGACTTTTTGATCTAGATGGAAATTACATTGGATACCCATGTATTTAAACCATTATCTATGGTATTGGCTCTTGTCCAGATGAAAATTTTGACTTTGGGATCCTCGATTAGTCAGAAACCCTAATTTGGGTATTGTGAAACCCTAATCTTGAAATCCTTGATCTCTAAACCTTTTGTACTTGTAAATGGCTTTTCAAAGTCATGTAATCCTTTCTTGATGATATTTGGAGGCCTTGGCTCCTTTTCCATGAAAAAATTCTTCAGGAGGGCTCAGTTGATTGAAACCCTAATTGGTGATACTGATGACTAGAGGCCCATATCACTGAAATTTTTGTACAATCTTTGAATGATTTTCCATCATTTTTTATTCCTTAATCCTTTGATGGAGATTTAAAGGTTTAAAATCTTGGGTATTAATGATTGGTCCTTTGCTTGAATCCTCTGAGGGACTCGGGAATCTTGATTCATTACGAGGATACTATCCAGACCAGTCTCACACAGTCCTTTGGTCAGTGGATTTCTTATGATGAGGTATATATCTTAGGGTCAAAATTTAGGGTATGACACTATGGTATTCATAACTTCAAGTCTTAGAGTCTTCATAACTTTGTTCACATAGAACATTGTCTTCAGATTCTTCAGCATTTGGTTCTTCAGAACTATTCTTCGGAACTGTAAGTCTTAGAGTCTTCAGAACAATGTTCACATAGAAAATTGTCTTTAGAGTGTTTAGCACTTATTTCTTAGGAATCTTAATCTTTAGAACTCGCAAGTCTTCAGAATCTTTCAGGTACTTGGTCTTCAGATGTTAAGTCTTTAGAACTTCAAGTCATCAAAGTCTTAAGAAATTAGTTCTCCAGAAGATTAATTTCAGAAGCTTCGCTTCGCTATCTGATCAGAACCACGTTCAAAACAACATCAATAAGAGCATTCCAAATGCAACATCCGCATCCTTGGATATTTCTTATTATGTTCAAATTGAGAAGCACACTTGCTTCTTCAGCACTCATGCGACTAATGTACTTACACATAGTAACTTTGCATATTATCATTTGTGTACTCATTCATAATGTTTGTTTGATCTAAATATATATAATATTCATGATTTTCACTTTAATAAACATCAGAACATAAAATGGTTCTTTCATAAATACTCCATTGTTATCATCAAAACATAGAGATGGAATGTAGCGACAACTCTTGTTCTTAGAGGGGAGTGTTTATAATAATATGCCAAGTGTGAGTTGGAGTCCCACATTGGTTATAAATGTGGAAAATTGAACATTTATAAGTGGGAGAACCCACACACCTATCACCTTAAGATTTTGGGAGAATATATGGTGTATTTATCACTTGTGTTGGTCTAGACCCAATGTTGATGCTCCTCATCATACCCCAACATATATCACTTATCAGGTATTCACATATTTATTAGTATTGCAGCTAAGTCCCTAACATATAAAATTTAAAATTTTTAGCCCGTTCAGTATATTGTTTTTAACTTTAAATCTTGTTTCTTGAAAATCAAAATTCATAAAACAAATGTAAATATTGTCACGATATTTTCAACAAAAACTTCGTCTTCATTTCCCAACCAACAAAAACTCCGTCTCACACAATATGTTGTTGTTCATATTGATAACCGACTTTCAAAGGCATTTGGGTTTAAAATGTAATGATTTCAATTTGGGAATTAGGTTTTATGATTGATTTCAATTTGGGAATTATGTTTTATAATTGTATTTCAACTTTATGGGTTTTGATTTTCAATTTGTTAGTTATTCAATTAGGGAATTATGTTTTATTATTACTGTCACTATCTATATTTGGATTTCAAAATTTATGGATTTTAATTTTCAATTTGTTAATTATTTAATATTTTAGCTAAGAATTCATTTCAATTTGGGAATTAGGTTTTATGATTGAAGTTGTATTATGTTATGGTATATATTGGTTGATTTCAGAGGGACAACTACGACAATGTTATTGGTAATAATTTAAACAGTGTTCATTACATTTATTCATTTAATGTTGAATATAATGGTGATGAATATGTTCATGATTTTGTATCTAGCTCACATCAAAGTTCAAATGATGAAGATGATATTGATAATGTTGATGATGAGGAATTGATTGTAATAAAATGGTCAAATACCCAAGTAATTTTAGGTTATAGATTGGTGAGTATTAATTCCATCACTTCAGATGAAATTTGTGCTATGTAATTTTGAACTATGAGTGAAGTTTATGACTTTCATTATATTATGAAAAATATTAAGGTTTTGCCATTAGAAAAAATGATGTTAGGAGAAAATGGCCCGAAGGTAGTGAAATAATAGTCATGAGGAATTATGTATTCAACAAACATGGATTAAGAGACAATAAACACTTATTTAGGGTAGATAGAAAAAGGGATTACAAACGTCTGACTTGTATTATATGCACATCTAGGATCCTTGTGCACTATAAATCCAAAAAGTGAGAATATGTAGTGTCAATTTTATAAGAGAGTTAACCCCCATTACATTTTGTGCATTTACACCCTATTTATAATCAAATTTCTGAAGCATATAGAGTTCCATTTCAGGGTGTTCAGTCACATGAAATCAGAAGTGTCATATAATGGGATACATGATTGCATAACATTATGGACCAATAGCCCAATTTAGACTCATAATTTAAATTTGAAATTAAACTAATAGTATAAAAGAATTGCAGTTAAATAAAAATTGAAGTTTGCAGTTTGTAGTTAATTTTGTGATCCTTTCTTCTCATAAAGGTGCATCAATTTAACAAAAAACAAGGTGGGATCAAAATACTACTCCTAGTATGGTCTTATAGTGAAGTGGACACACAAAATATGACATGCCTTTTGAAATTCTTAATTAGTAACCTGTGTTCTCATCATTAATAATATTACTACACTCTAATACTAGTTAGTAGCTACTAATCGGTATCATCACAAAAACTTTTGATTAAATCCAAGGTAGGCCTTATTGAGAACAATGAAGTTAACATTTTGGTCAATAACCATCCTTATTCCATTCAGCTTGTTGAAGATTTTTCTTGTGGGAGAAAATCAATATTGATAGAGGAAGAAGACGAAGTGATTCCTTCGGAGGATTTTGAATCGCCGGAGGCTACAGACATGGAAGGAGCTTGGGATGATGACGTTGAGGTTGAATATTAAGTGTCTAGTGTAACACCCAAATTACCCCACTGAAATATTAATAAAAATCAGAGTAAAATACTCAATTGAATATTTGAGTGCCACAATTCTACATCAAAAACTAACATAAATGGCTTGATGATACATTTTCAAAAATAATATTAGACATGCAACGAAAAATGATTTTTAATCAAAATCAACAAACTTCTATTACAAGAAAAATGTTTTTCAAAAGAAATAATAAATAAAGCAACGTCGTCCTGACTCCCAAAGTGACGTATCAGAGCCGACACCCTAAATACGTGAAGTACACTGACTTCACTGACCACCACTTTACTTATCCTGTTCACCTGCACATTACCAACATAAGGGTAAGATTCAAACAAAAGGGGTGAGATACTTACATCATAAAGAGTGATATAATAAGAATCAAGCAAGTATCAGAAAACCATTCACCACTCCTCA
This sequence comes from Lathyrus aphaca, assembly GCA_963966055.1. Taxonomy (NCBI): domain Eukaryota; kingdom Viridiplantae; phylum Streptophyta; class Magnoliopsida; order Fabales; family Fabaceae; genus Lathyrus; species Lathyrus aphaca. The sequence goes on along the minus strand of OZ014523.1, from coordinate 128,510,769 downwards.
ACAACATCGTACTCAACAACACACATATATAACATCATCATATAATACCACAACATCATATACAACCACAACAATCATGCAATGAGACTCTACTTGACTCTATGCATGCAGTACCATATCTGATCTCTATTTCAAGATCTAAATCTGGTCGGAACTCTCGACCCCTCTTTCATGGTCCAGTATGATCCCTATTTCATGATCGCACCCAGCGACCCCTATTTCATGGTCATGTACGATCCCTATTTCGTGACCGCACCAACATCACAACAACGACCATACCCACCTTGGTATGTTATTCAACTATGCAACATGTCATGCAACATCAATGACATACATGCAATTATGCAACCATTACATCATACAACATCAACAACAACAACTTATATCCAACTACTCATCCCAACACCGTTCCACATACAATAATTCATTAACATCACAATTATCATTATCATCATGCATTTCTAGCATACAACCACATAAACCAACTTCAACCATCACAAACGGAACAACATCATATATCAAAACAATTACATATACGTGCACCACCAACAAACATATACAACTTATCACAACAACAACAACAAATCCAACAAATATATCAATTATGTTTAAATTCAAACTACACTAATTATCCATATAATTAAGTGTATAACTCCTCTTTCACTACCTTTAACTGCACCACAACGATTCCTAAGCATTACTAACTTAATTAAGAAATTTTAAGGAATTTTCCGAAATTTAAAAATTAATTTTTCACGCTATAGGGCTCGCTAAGCGAGGGTTATTGCAAGCTAATCGATGAACTCCCTGACTCTGCTCGCTATGTGAAATATGCGATTTTGCAAATCACAATTTGCGCTCAACACTCTAAACCTGCTACGAATTTCACACCAGAAATCAACCATACCATCCAGATAATCACAATATATGTCATCTAATCACCTAATTTAAAACATCATCAACTAATCAACAACATTTACCAACTAATTCAACATGATTTCTTCCCAATTCATCAAAATATAAAAATCCTAATCCTCAACCTACCAAATTCCCATTATAAAACCCTTAGAGATGGAAGAATCCCACCCTTACATTAGGTTTTGTTGAGAATTTCTTCTTCTTCTTCATGAATAAGTTATTTCCTCTCCCTCTCCTCTTCACAACTTTCATGATCGTTTCACATTCTCTCCCAAACACAATTATGTTTTCTCTTTTCCCTTATTTCCAACATAACCCCTAAGACCCAACTTATAATCTTCCACTTTTACCCTTACTATTTCTACCAATTGACCACCTTGTCTTCAACTCCTATTTTATTTCGTTTATTTTATTTATCACTTAATAATACAATTATCCACCACAATATAATTTTCACCACAACTATATTCAATAATATATATTATTCTTCACACATCATAACACAACATTCTGAATAAAATATTTAAATAAACTTTGGGGCATTACAACTATCCCCCACTTAAAAGGTTTTCGTCCTCGAAAACTTACCTCAAGCAAAAAGATTCGAATATGACTATCGCATCCTGCTTTCCAATTCCTAAGTCATATGCCCACCGACAGCTCCTCCCTAAACCACTAGCACAAGAATAATCTCCTTGCCTCTCAACTTCTTTACCTCCCGATCATCAATTTGTTATGGTAATAGTTCAACCGTAAGATTATCTCTTACCTCCACTTCATCCATCGGTTTCACATGTGATGAATCTGGGACATACTTTCGAAGCTGTGTCACATGAAACACATCATGTAAATTTGACAATTTCGGTGGTAACGTGGTCGCGACTTCCCGAGTCTAAAGGTTACTAACTGCAAGTGCACAGTCTATCGCGTAGTAATAAAAGATATCGATCCCACAAAGACTCGATAATTAACCTCGTGTAGTCGGGTGTTGCTATGTTTAGCTAAGGCGAGCGATGTTTTGGGTTTTAAAGGGTTAAGAATTAACTAAATTAAATTAATGATATAAATTATCGGTACGTAATTGATTTCGCTTTCACAAATTCAATAGAGGGTCGACTTCAATAGAGGGTCGACTTGTTAAGGTTTATTAAGTTATCTCGCCGTAGAAACTCTCGGTCTAAAATTCCTCGACTCACATTCTCTTGGTTTTGCCTAATATTATACTCCTAAGTTCAATTGAGCGCTCTCGCTGTGTCAATTCAAGTTAGAAATAATTTTTGGAAACCTAAAGGTCCCAATTGGTTTTAAAGCGCTCTCGTTGTGTTTAAAACTAATGTCCGATTTCAGCTATCTGACTAGAATCTCACACTCCTGTTGTCTTAATCCTAATCTTTTAGACTCTCTTACTCTCGTAATGAAAGTTAATTAAAACAAAAAATCGAAACCTGATTATAACTTAATTTAAGGTTTTAGCCTAATTCTATCGAATTCGTTCTGGTTTATACAATTACATATCGATTAACGGTTTAGCCTGGCATATTAAATAAAGATAGGTAGAAGGGGAAAATTTTCATAATAGAAATAAATACGATAATAAATAAATTAAATTAAATTAAAATCAGAAACCTGGTTGCAATATCCTTGATCAACCAAACTTCGAAACTTGAAACAGAAACGAAAATACAGTGGCTAGAAACAATATAAATGGTGATAGTTTCCTAATGGAGGAAACTATCACTAAGGTTCGGTAAAAGAAATAAAAATAAAAGTAATACTGAAAAATAAAAGCGAACTTCTTAGAATAAAAACGGCAGAAATTGGACGTCAAACGAAGCTCTCTTGCTCAAATGGCAGAGAGCTCTATTTATAGGCACTGTGTTAAGGTTTGTTAAGGAATAATAGGATTGGACTCCGATTGGGCTTGGGACCGGGTTGCTTGGGCTGAGTGAACTAGGGTGAGGAGAATTCTCTACGTAACCGGAAAAATCTCTATGAATATTGACTTATGTTACTTGTTGTTACGGCTTTCGCGTTGCTGAATTATTAATATGAAACGAACGTCTTATATTTGAAACGAGCAACTTAAGGATGAGACGACCAACTCAACTCCAAGTTGGGCGTTTGGGCAAACGAGACGATCATCTGGTTGCTGAGACGGTTGTTTGACAACAAAAGTGCAAAAATGCATTTTTCTGTCATTTTCCTTCTGTTTTCCTTTGTTTCTTGACTTAAATGCTTCCTTTTTGTATTCTTGCCTCCAAATGACGTGTCCGATCAAATGTCTGCAAAACAAACACAATTTACGCATAATATCGTCCAAAACAAATAAATAAGAATGTTAATTAATCAGAAAACGCATTAAATAATCAATATGAATTCGAGTTATCACAATGCCACTCTATAAGCAACAGGTCCAACTCTCGCTAAAATATAATAAGGCCCAATGAACTTAGGAGTAAGCTTCCTCGACTTTAAAGCTCTCCCCACACTGGTCACCGGAGTAACCCTAAAAAATACATGGTCTCCTTCTTGAAACTCAAGATCTTTTCTTCGCTTATCATGGTAACTCTTTTGCCTACTCTATGAAGTCTTCATCTTATCTCAAATCAACTTCACCATCTCAGTAGTCTTCTGCACAATATCAGGTCCAAGTATAACACTCACACCTAACTCATGCCAACACAAAGGTGTTCTACATCTTCGACCATACAAAGCTTTAAACGGTGTCATTCCGATACTGGAATGATAACTATTGTTATATGTAAACTCAATCAACGGTAAGTGACTATCCTAAGCACCTTCTTGTTCAAGCACACACATCCATCAACAAATCTTCCAAAGATTGTATCGTCCTCTCTGTCTGTCCATCAGTTTAAGGATGATAAGCAGAATTCAACTTCAACTTCGAACCTAATGCCTCTTGCAAACTCTCCCAAAACCTCGAAGTAAACCTTGGATCTCTAACCGACACAATGTTCAAAGGTATCCCGTGCAACTTCACAATCGCACTGACATATATCTCTGCCAATATCTGCAAGGAATAATTTATACCAATCAGAATAAAATATGCTGACTTCGTCAACCTATCAACAATCACCCAAATAGCATCATGCCCTCTTGGAGTAGTAGGTAACCTCGTAACAAATTCCATCGATATGATATCCCATTTCCACTCGGGTATATCCAATGGTTACATCAAACCAGCAGGCTTCTGATGCTCCACTTTTGACTTCTGACATGTCAAACACATATAAACAAATTGAGCCACATCTCGTTTCATACCAGGCCACCAAAATATCTTCTTTAAATCCTGATACATTTTCGTCACTCCTGGATGAATACTCAAACCACTTTTATGCCCTTCTTCAAGAATCATTCTCTTCAAAACAATATTATGAGAATACAGATACGATCCTGAAATCTAAGTACTCCCTGCTCATCAACCCGAAACTCATTATTTCCAACTCATTCATCATTAACCATTAAGTCCACCAATTTCACATCTGATCTCTGACTCTCTCGAACGCGATCAAGAAAATCATTATTAGCCTTCATCATTCCCAACATCACATTATGAGGTGTCTTTTCACAAACCAAACTCATATCTATGAATTTCTCAATCAACTTCAACTCTCTAGCCATAATAGCCGACATGTGCAATGTCTTCCGACTCAAGGTATCAGCTACAACATTAGCCTTACCTGGATGATAATTCAAACTAAAGTCATAATCCTTCAGGAATTCTAACCAACGTCTCTGTCTCATATTCAGCTTTTTCTAATCAAACAGATATTGCAAACTCTTATGATCACCATAAACTTCAAACCTTGAACCATACAAGTAATGTCTCAAACTTTTCAAGACAAAAACCACAGTTGTTAACTCCAAATTGTGAGTAGGATAATTCCTCTCATGAACTTTTAATTGACGTGAAACATATGCCACCACTTGACCATCTTGCATCAATACTCAACCTAAACCATCTAAGAAGCATCACAATAAACCACAAACGGTTCATCCTCTATCGGCAAAATTAAAACTGGCGCAGTAGTCAACTTCTTCTTCAGCTTAATAAAACTCTTCTCACACTAAGAATCTCACACAAACGTCTTGTTCTTACAAGTCAATTGGGTCAACGGAAGTGCCAACTTCGAAAAACCCTCAATAAACCTCCGATAATAACCGGCCAATTCCAAGAAACTTCTAATTTATGTCACTGACTTCAGAGTCTTCGATTGTAGCACTACATCTACTTTGGACGAATCCACAACAATCCCTTGTTCAGAAATCACATGACCCAGAAAACTCATCTCTTTCAACCATAATTCACACTTCGACAATTTTGCATAAAGCTTTTTGTCTTTCAACACTTGAAACACAATTCGCAGATGTTCAGCATGCTCCTCTTCTGACTTAGAGTAAATCAGAATGTCATCTATAAACACAATAAAAGTAATCCAAATACTCATGGAAAATCTGATTCATATATTCCATGTATAGACCAGGTGCATTAGTAACTCCAAATGGCATCATTACATATTCATAGTGTCCATACCGAGTCCTAAAAGCAGTCTTCTGAATATCTTCATCCTTCAATCTTATCTGATGATAACCCGATTGCAAATCGATCTTACTGAACACACGAGCACCAACCAATTGATCCATCGGATCATCTATCCTTGGAAGCGGATACTTATTCTTAATCGTCACCTTATTCGGTTGTCTGTAATCAATAAACAACCTCATGCTACCATCCTTCTTCTTCACCAACAATATCGGTGTTCCCCACGACAATACATTCGGTCTCACAAATTTCTTTTCTAATAATTCCTCTAATTGTTTCTTCAACTCAAATAACTCAGAAGCCGACATACGATACGATGCCATCGAAATAGGTCTCGTTCCTAGCACAATATTGATACTAAATTCCAACTTTCTATCTCTCTCTCTCTCTCTCTGGCGGTACATCCATAACATCATCTGGAAACACTTTCGGGAAATCTCTCACCACTTGTAATTCATTAATTGTCATATTATTTTCCACCGAAAACGATACAAACAGCGCCAAAACATGCGTTTCATCATCCATAAGCTCTTTCAACCCTTGAGCAGACAAATAACCAGCTTCTTCTTCATCTTCACCAGGAGTAAGAAACTGAACCGACTTATTGAAGCAATTAATATGAACATGGTTGTACTCAAACCAATTCATACCTAAAATCACATATATACCTCTCAACGGAAGACAAACCAAATCTACACCAAAGTCCTTATCATAGATCGATAATGGACAATTCAGACATACAAGAGAAGTAGTTACGACCCATCAACAAGAATCTTGATAACCATACCTCCTTACATCGGAGACACAACAAGTCATAATTTTATCACACAATCAAGAGAAATAAAACAATGTGTTGCACCAGTGTTAATCATAGCAATCAAAGGAATACTATTAATATGACAAATACCTCTGATCAAATGATCCTTGTTGGAAGTCTATGTCCATGTCAAAGCGAACACCTTTCCTCCATTTGTAGCTTTATTGGGCTTCTAACAATGCATACTGATATGACCTTGCTCCCCACAGTTGTAGCAAGTAACCAGATTTTCCTTGCACTCATCAATTAAGTGTCCAGGCTGACCACACTTGAAACATTTCTTCATGTCACTCGTGCACTCACTAACACGATGACCCATCTCACAACACCTATAGCACTTAAGCGAAGTAGGAGTACCTCGCCCACTTGGCCTTTTTCCCTCATTCTGCTTCTTCTTACCCTTATCAGTAGGAGCTGCATAAGGTTTTCCACGATTCCCTTGTTGCTTACTTTTCCTCTCAACTAAACCTTTGAAGTGCTCAGATCGAGCCTTACTGTCTTCTACAAAGATTCTACAACAATCCACCAGATCCGGAAACCTGCAGATTCTTTGATATCCAATCACCTTCTTAGTTTCAGGCCTTAAACCATTCTTGAATTTAACACACTTCGAGAACTCAGTAGTTACTTCACTATAATGCGGATAAAACTTCGCCAAATTAGTGAACTTCGCAGTGTACTCAGTCACAGACATGCTGCCCTGCTTCAGCTCCAAGTACTCGATCTCCTTTTATCCCCGAAAATCTTCAGGAAAATACTTCCTCGGGAATTCTCCCTTGAACACAACCCAGGTGACTGCCTTAACAGATGCATTCAATCGTTGGCGAGTGTCAACCCACCAATCATTAGCCTCATATACCAGTTTGTGTGCACCCAATCGTACCTTGCTTCCCTCTAAACATTCCATAACTCTGAAGATCCTTTCAATCTCCTTGACCCAATCATATGCTCCATCAGGATCATACTTCCCCTTGAATGTTGGCGGATCATTCTTTCTGAACTCGTCATTTTCACGATCCCCAGCATTCCTCGGGTTTTGCTCATCCTGTGCCATCGCTTGCATAGCAGCGGAAAGTGCAACATAATTCCTCCCAGCCATTCTAAATCTGTCACATAACACAACACAATCCAACAACGATTTATAATCAACAACAACGACGCATCAACAACGCTCATCTACGACTCGACGACTGAACTACTTGGTCGGACGGACCGACCTACTATGATACCACTTTGTAACACCCAAATTACCCCACAGAAATATTAATAAAAAAAAAGAGTAAAAATCCCAATTGAATATTTGAGTGCCACAATTCTACTTCAAAAACTAACATAAATGGCTAGATGATACATTTTCAAAAAATAATATTCGACATGTAGCAGAAATTATTTTTAATCAACATCAACAAACTTCGATTACAAGAAAAATGTTTTTACAAAAAAATAATAAATAAAGCAACGTCGTCCCGACTCCCAAAGCGATGTATCAGAGCCGACACCCTAAAGACGTGAAGTACATCGACTTCACACAACTAGAAAATTCGCTTTTAGTGACCGATTTAGTGACCGAAAAATATCGGTCACTATAGCCACCGAATTAGCCACTGAAATTTGATATCCATGAGAAAACTTTTTTTGGTCAATAAATCGGTCACTAAATCAATATTAGCCACCGATATAGCGACCAAAATTTTGTGACAACCAATTCGGTCACAAAAAATGTTTTTATACAATAATTAATTTATATAAAAAATTCAGAGACCGAAATTTCGGTCACTGATATTTTTGTAGTTTTTCTCTTTATTTTTTAATCATCTTTATTATGTTACTATTTCTCTCTCAATTTGTTTAAAAATTTTAATTTTTTAATTTTGGTTTTTTTTAAAAGATACATTTTTTATTTATTTTAACAAATACAACATATAATTATATAAATAATTATGCTATTTTATTTTTATATATGCATAAAAATGAATTTTATTTTCATTATGCAATTTTTATATATACATAATAAAATTACATTTAATAAAATCAAATTTAATTTTAATTAGATCCAATTAAATAAGTAATAATGAGTAATTTTCTAAATATTATTTAGATATTCTAAATATATATTTAAATATAAAGAACATAACAAATTATATTAAGTGGTCTAGTGGTAAGGCTTAACTGAAATTGAATTTGCAGGAGGTAAAGAGTTTGATTCCCAACTCTTGCAAAAACTTTTATTTTATTTTTCGAAAAAAGAATACTAAAATCGGTCACTAAATTCAGTCTCTAAATTCGGTCACAAAATCGGTCTCTAAATTTCGGTCACTAAATCCGTTGTAAAAGCTAAGCGACTAGCACTTTTACAACCGAAAAATGATGGTCTCCAAATTGGTCGCAAAACATTATAGTGACCGATTTTTAAGCTTTTTCGGTCATTAAAAGCATTTTTTTAGTAGTGTCACTAACCACCACTTGACTTATACTGCTCACCTGTACGTTACCAACAAAAGGATAACATTCAAACAGAAGGGGTGATATACTTACATCATTGAGAGTAATATAATAAGAATCAAGCAAGTATCAGAAAACTATTCACCACTTCTCAACAACATCGCACTCAACAACACACATATACAACATCATCATATAATACCACAACATCATATACAACCACAACAATCATGCAATAAGACTCTACTTGACTCTATGCATGTTGTACCATATCCGATCTCTATTTCAAGATCAAGTTCCCATCAGAACTCTCGACCCCTCTTTCATGGTCCAATATGATACCTATTTCATGATCACACCCAGCGACCATTATTTCATGACCACATATGATCCTTATTTCATGACCACACCAACATCACAACAACGATCATACCCACCTTGGTATGTTATTCGACTATGTAACATGTCATGCAAAATCAATAACATACATGCACATATGCAACCATTACATCATACAATATCAACAACAACAACTTATATTCAACTACTCATCTCAACACCGTTCCACATACAATAATTCATTAACATCACAATTATCATTATCATCATGCATTTCTAGCATACAACCACCTAAATCAACTTCAATCATCATATATCACAACAATTACATATACGTGCACCACCAACAAACGTATGCAACTTATCACAACAACAACAAATCCAACAAACATATCAATTATGTTTAAATTCAAACTACACTAATTATCTCTACAATTAAGTGTATAACTCCTCTTTCACTACCTTTAACTACACCACAATGATTCCTAAGCATTACTAACTTAATTAAGGAATTTTAAGGAATTTTCCGAAATTTAAAAATTAATTTTTCACGTTATAGGGCTCGCTAAGCGAGGGTAATTGCTCGCTAAGCGACAAACTCCTTGACTCTGCTCGCTAAGCGAGCTATGCGATTTCGCAAATCGCACTATGCGCTCAGCAATCTAAACCTGCTACGAATTTCACACCAGAAATCACCCATAACAGCCAGTTAATCACAGAATATGTCATTTAATCACCTAATTTACAACATCATCAACTAATCAACAACATTTACCAACTAATTCAACATGATTTCTTCCCAATTCATCACAACATAAAACCATAATCCTCAACCTTCCCAATTCCCATTATAAAACCATTAGAGATGGAAGAATTCCACCCTTGCCTTAGGTTATTTTGAGAATTTCTACTTCTTCTTCATCGCGAACTCTTCTTCACGAATAAGCCTTTTCCTCTTTCTCTCCTCTTCACAACTTTCATGATTGTTTCACGTTCTCTTCAAAACACGATTATGTTTTCTCGTTTTCCTTATTTCCAACATAACCCCTAAGACCCAACTTATGATCTTCCACTTTTATCTTTACGTCTTCTACCAATTGACAACCTTGTCATCAACTCCTATTTTACTCATTTTATTTTATTTATCACTTAATAATACACTTATCCACCACAATATAATTTTCAAAACAATTATATTCAGTAATATATATTATTCTTCCCACATCACAACATAACATTCTGAATAAAATATTTAAATAAAACTTTGGGCGTTACATCTAGTCTTCCAAAAAGCATGCCAGTGGATGGTGGGATGTGTGATAAAGATAATGCAGATGGTAGGGTAGATGTTGACTCTGATAATATCTCTATTGTTGGAGAGAGTGACAGCTTTATTGCCAAGGGTGGGACCAAGGAAGATGACGTGATGGATCAATATAATAGTACTAATTCTATTGATGCTACAGTCGATGACCAACTTTTGTTGGATAAATAGAGGAATTTCGGTAAGTGTGAAAACTGGTTAGTAACCAACACGGTAACTAATAGTAATATTGATACTGGGGTAATTGAAAGTGAACCAGATGAAGATTTAACCATTCGCAAGGCATTAAACCAATTTAATTGTTTTAAGGGTGAACTGGTAGTGGATTTGGGTTGTGCTGGACCCATTTCTAGGCCCTCGGGAGGAATCATTGGACCTTTTAAATGGGCCAAATACAAAAAGAAAAAGTTGATTCATGAAGTGTACGACTACGTCAAAATTTCCTATACTCCTTCGTACTTTTCAAATCTGTTACACGCAGCTATGCAGAAACATGAACATGGCGTGTTTGGGGATAACTCTAAGTCCTCTTGTAGGCGGAAAAATGGCAAAATTTCTTCTACACAATCAAGTTCTTTGACAGACACAGATTTGATAAGAGGCAATTCAAGATGCAAAAAAGTGCTTGAAGATGTTCCTATTAAGGTTCATTAAACATTGAAATCCTTGGGAGTTGTAGCAGATGTTAATGATAATATATTTGATGGCCTATTAAGAAATCTGGATAAAAAGGATAAAGAAGGTAGAAACTCCAAAAAGATTGTTAGAGATTGTTGGAACCCAGTTCCATTAAGAGAAGGCGTATATCACACATTTTTTGTGGGGGTAACAAGGACGTATGCCTTATTCAGGAACCCAAAATCTATGATTTAGATCAAAAGCTGGTGAGTAGTTTGTGGAATAACTAAGATGTGGATTGGTTTTCAGTTAAAGTTAAAGGTTGATCGAGTGGAATTATAACCTTGTAGAATAGAAAATCAATCTCAGCATGTGCGAGTTTCAGTGGACATGTTTTCTTGGGTATTTAATTTATCTGGAAAAATCAGTATCTGGTAGTAGTTAATGTTTATTCACCTTGTGGTAGTTCAACGAAAAGAAAGTTGTGGTGCGACTTACTATCGGTCAAGAGTCGTTATCCGGATGGAGATTGGATTGTTGGAGGTGATTTCAATACGGTCAAATTAGTAGAAGAAAGGATTGGTGCCCACTCTTCTAGTGTTGCTGAATTAAGGGATTCTGGGTCTTTTATTCAGGATATGAATCTGATTGACTTACCAGAAATTGGTAATAGATTTACATGGTTTAACTCCAATGGAAAAAACATAAGCAGATTGGATCGATTTCTAGTTGAGGATGCTGCGATAACTATGTTGTCTTTGAGGAACCAATTCGTTGGAGACCATGATATATCGGATCATCGTTCGGTGTGGATGAATTCTAATCCTCAAAGTTTTGAAGACTTCGGGCCAATAAGCTTGGTTAGTTGCTTTCTGCGTTTATTCCTGGACTCCAAACTTATTTCCCCTTCGCAAACTGCGTTTATTCCTGGACTCCAAATTTTTGATGGTATTCTGTTAGCAAATGAGATGATTGATTTTCTAGGAGATCCAATAATAGTTGCTTACTTATGAAAGTAGATTTTGCTAAAGCCTATGATTGTGTGGATTGGTCGTATTTAGAAGACACTTTAATCAAGATGGGATTTGGAGAAAGTGGTTAAAATGGATTCGAGGATCTTTGTTCAATAGCTATTTTCATGTTCTTATCAATGGCAGCCCCTTGAAGGATTTCAAGGCATAAGAGTGTCTGAAACAGGGTGAACTATTATCCCTGTTTCTCTTTATTATTGTTGCGGGGGGTTTGGATAGTATGGTGTGAAGTGTTTTTTATAGTAATATGTTATCCATTTTTAAAGTGATGAATCTTCTTACGGAAAGTGTCCTTCAATTTACTGACGATACGTTACTTATCGGAGATGGTTCGGTTTCTAATATTTGGGCCTTCAAATCTATCCTTTGGGCTTTTGAATTGGTTTCCGGATTGAAGATTAATTATGCAAAAAGTTGTTTGTACGGAATTGGAGTGGATCCTGATTTTCTTTTGGCAGCAGATCAATTCCTTAATTGCAAATCTGGTATTATTCTGTTTCACTTCCTTGGTTTATCGGTAGGAGGAAATCATCATCGGTATTCTTTTTGGAAACTGGTTTTGTCTAGCTTTAACAACAGATTATCTAGATGGAAAGGTAGGAATCTTTCTATTGGTGGTAGAGTTTCCCTTATTAACTCAGTGCTCGCTAATCTCCCGATTCATCATTTGGCTTTTTTCAAGGCTCCAAAGAAAGTTGTGAAAGAGATTATAGCCTTATAGAGGCGGTTTCTTTGGGTTGGCTCCTGTAGCGGTAAAAAACATGAGTGTAAGTTATTAGTTAACTTAACTCAAAGTAAACAGAGTCGCCACCGCGCTTTATTTTTATTCCAAGAGGAAAAGGAAAAAAGAGCGAATAAATCCTAATGAATCTAAAAGCAAAAAAGGCTAAAGAAACACAACAGAGAAACAGGTAAGAGGATAGGTTACACAATGGGAAGGTTTTACGCACCCAAAATGTCTGTGGTACCCCACGGGAGCCCTTTGAAAAATTTAGTACTTTTGGTTTAAAAATGGTTTGTAAAATGAGAATGGAGAGGTGAAAGAAGAATTATTTTTAATATTTTTGTGTTTGGGGAGGTTTACCACCTCATGCCTACGTACCCACAAAGTGCAATGCAAGATCAAAACTCCTAGTTCGTGGTACAAATAGTGAAAAAGGTGGATTATGATTCATTTTATTAAGTGAAGAGAATTTGTCATCTTCAAGTGGATAGCCAAACAAATCTACCATGAGAATGAAGGCATGGACTCATACATCATTATAGGGAGGGTTCCAACTCGGATAAAATCAACGAGTATGCCACTAAACCCCCACAAATGACAAGAGACTCAATTACATCAAACTACAACCATGGAGATTGAGAGACTTGCACCCGACTAAAGAATAATGACTCATAATCGACACTCTTTAAAAGAAAATAAACAAAAGTGCACAAAGGCACAAAAACAAATTGAATGTGTTTGATTCTTTTTTTTATTTTTTTGAATTAAGGTCAACATGATTAGATTCATTGATTTTTAAAGAGAAAAGAAAGAGATAAAAAGGCCGCTTGACAAAATTAAAGGTTTTTTATTATTAAAGAGGTGATGATTTAAAAAGAAAGAATCCTTTGAAAAAGGGAGAAGGTTTTGAAAATTGAAGAATGGGAGGATATGAAGGAACTATCCTAAAAAAAATAAAGAAATAAGGGAAGAAAGATCTAACCAAACTTGATGACATTCCAAATTATGAGCATAAGAGTTTCGTCCTTATAAGCTAGCAAATGGCCAAATAAAGGCTAAATCCAACTTTATGAAGATCAAGGCAAAGGAAGTGTCCTAAAAATCTAAGTCCAAATCTTCACTCCAAATGCTAAGGATAGTAACCAAAAGTCCACAAATTAAAGTCACAAGTTTTTTAGAGGTTTAATCATTTATTGATGTTTTTGTGTCCAAATGGACAAAAGGAAAATAACAAAAAAATAAGAGCAAATAATAAACATGATATGGATGAATAAAGCAAAATAAGATAAAGGCAATAAAAGTGCAAAAATTAAATGTTAGTAACAAAAAGAAATTAAAGTGCAAGAATCTAAAATATTAGTAGTAGTAATAGTATAATAATATTTACATAATAATGGTATGGTGAACTTAATCAACCACAACCAAAAAGGAAAAGTAACCAAAGTCGAAGGCAACCGGATCCGCTTAGCATCTTACACTATAACAATTAATCAAGGCAAACCGAATTGAATTCAATGAAATTTGAAAGGCGATTGGGAGACCCAAAGCACCTACGCATCAAAAATTCATAAGTCTCGATTCTTGATGAAATATGATTAACCACTTTGGGATTTCGCGATCAACAAGAGATCCGGTCCACGAAAGTGTAAGTACCCAATTAGATTTTTATTCCGAAGTCGGGACACATTTAGGTCTATGTTAAGCAATCGTCGAGTAATTTACGAAGTAATTACCCTACAAATAAGGCCGGCCACCACCGATTAAGGTGCATAATGTTAGTGCTAATGCATGCGAGATAAACGATATGTAAATCGTTATCCGAACGCGATATCGCACAAAATTAAAGGTGAATACCAAATTGAGCCGTACTTATGATATTCTTCCATCCTTAAGTTCAATTACTCATATTGGTGGATTCAAGCATGAAAATGTATCACTAATGCAAAGTACCTTAAATGAATTGAATGATCCACTCAAAGGTAGTTTTGAATTAATGAACATTAACTACTCTAATCTACACCCAAATTCCATTGAAATTAAAGAGAAATCACTCTCAAAAGTGCTTCCCAAGGTAAAAATAAAAAGGAGGAAGACAGAGAAGAAAGAGGAACCAAAAAGGGGCTTAAAGCAAGCCAAAAACACCATTCTGACTTGTGTTAACCGGTTAACCAATTAACGCAAGCAGATTTTGCATAATTTACGTTGTTTTTAAACTGGTTAACCGATTAACGATGTACCAGAGGCTGAAAAAATGTAGAAAATTCAGCATGATCCATTTCGAAACCTTTTCTCAAACATTATATGATCATGATCTGAATTTGCACGATTTTTAAAACCAAAATACAGTGGAATCCCTGCAATCAAACAGCAAATAAAGATCCAAAGGATCTAGAAACAAAAGCACCAAAGATCTACATCTTGAATGTTGATGGTGAATATGGGTTTATGGAGGAAGATGAATTACCAAAAGCTTTTCTTCAAATTGAACCAACACAAGCTTAGATCTACTGAAATTGATGAGCAAAAGAATGAAAGGGTGAAGGTTTAGCTAAAGTTAATCAAGAATTCAATGTGAATTTTTGATAACTTCAAAAGAAAGAAAGATGAGCTTTGGAGAATTTTGGTGTTGGGGGAGTATTTTGCAAGAGGTTTTGTGGCTATCAAAAGCTTGTCAAATGAATGAAATTGTGATCCTATTTAAAGGCCTTAGGTATGGAAATTTGGTGGAATGGAGCTTGCTTTGGTAATTTGAATTTAGGCTTGGTAATTGGAATTTTGGTGGGAAATGGAAAAGAGTGGTGATTAGTGAGGGTTTATGGTAGGAAATGATCAAAGTGATGTAGAGAAATCAGAAACCAATGGATCTAGAATATTCCAATTAAATCAATGATCTAAGGGTGCTGAATTTGAATAAAAAATTCAAATTTCGCACTGGTTAACCGGTTAACCATTTGGTTAACCGGTTAACCAAGCTGAATTTTGAATTTTTTGTTCAAACATAGCTTTTTGGTTGTTTCGGCCCGATTCTTGTAGTGCGTCGAAGAAATGAACACATGATCCTTGGAAATCCTTTGAATGCATCAATTAATTTGGGAAATCCTTGAATTGATAATTTTGAATTATTTGCGGATCGTCTTCGACTTTTGTCTGTGAAATTTCGCTCGAGCTGCAGGACTGCTATTTTTGGTATTTTCACATGGTTCCTCTTCCTGAAAAAGGTTAGCAAAATGAAACAAAATATTTTTTTGGATTTTGATTAATGGTTAGTAAACACAAACAAATAAAGTAATTAAAGACAACGGTGATCCCCTTCGAGGCATAAACGTAACCTGAGAAGAACCGTGCAACCAGTGCGATCTTGTTTGTATGCAAGATGCAGATGAGAATGCAAAGAACACTTAGGGCAAAAATTAGGGTGCAACATCTGCCCCTATTTAAGTTTCTTCAATCTGAAGATATGAAGATTGACATCTTCGTCTCCTTAAGATGGGAGAGACTTAAATACAGAAAACCCAAATTTTTGTCCTAAGAGAACATGATATGATATGAATATGATATGCAAACCCAAGATCTCTGTGGGGAAAATATGACCACCAGAGGAATGCAAAAGCTTGGGGACACAGAAGAAAATCCAGCCGGGCAAAACAACAAACACCAAAAGGGTTACCAGGAAAATAAATCACTGGGTAACCGACTCCACATGGGGAAAAGAAAATATGATATAATCAAAGTAAAGGGTTCAACGAGGAAGAGCAAACGCTCTGCCGGGGAATATCAACCAAACAAAGTATTCGAGTCCAAAAAATGGAGGAATACCAAGTTGGAACAGAATCATCAACTACCGGTTTAGTGGGTAGAAGATAAGGGACTCGACTATCAATTTACTGGATAGGAGCAAAACAAAGAAGGATAACTTCCACTACCTTTTTACTGGGTAGAAAAACTTTAACTACCGGGTTTACTGGGTAGGATCACAATCAAAAGGGAAACAACTTCTATTACCTTTTTACTGGGTAGGAAGAAGAAATCTCGACTACCGGATTTACTGGGTAGGAGTATAATCAAAAGATCTTGATTAATTTTGTAATATTACCCACTATCGAAAAATTGATAGCTTAATTCCAAAGTAATATACTCAAGATGGAGAAAATATTGCCCACTATCAAACAATGATAGCTTAATTCCAAAGCAAACATAACTCACAAAAGGGGGCCAAAATTCAATCCAAGAACAAATTGGAGAGAAACGGTCAAACAAGACTCATCCCGAGGAGGAAATATCTCAACTGGGGAAGTTCCATCCAGATAATAAACTGGAGAGGAAACTGAATCAAAATCATCCATGAGGAGCAAACTCAGTGGGGAAATAGAAAGGATAAACACTTTCTGCTTAAGGGTTGACACTCTGAACTTGAGAGGAAAACCACACACACACTTTGTGGGGAAAATCACACCAAAGAGCGGGGAACAAAGATAAATGCAAGAATGTAAGCAAACTATGTTATGCTCATGCATATGAATATGCATATGAATAGCTGACAAAACAGACATAAAGATAAACAACGAGTGACACAAACAACACAACAACCAGATACTCGGCTAATCAGGGAAACAAGGTCGGGGACCATGCTGGAGATTCGATTCGAAATCCTGTAGGGGAACATCAAAATCCATCAAAGGAAAAAAAATCCTACTACAAGGCCAAACTTAGACTAGGGAAAACAACTGCTAGGGATCCAGTCCAACAAAGCATTCTTCCAAAATCCATAAAAAGATATCATCAGAAAATTTCACTCTGAGCAGATAACATATCGGAGATATCTCAACAACTCAAAATCTTCCATACTCTGGGGGAGAAGGGAAATGTCCCTGTTAAACTCTGATGGGTACAAATATCTTTAGAACTCTGTTTGGGGAAACCAGATAAAAAATTACCAGTGATGCAAATAAAGCATAATCTACTAAAGCATCAAACATCAATTCTGCATAAAGGATATCACCCTGCTGAGGAAAGGTAAAAAATCTGCCGAAGGTGAGAAGAACTTCCACGTTCCATGCTGGGGACAGAAATGTTCTTAATCAAACTCCTGCATGAACAACCATCATACTATTTCTTCTCTATCGGGGAAAGAGTTATACTACTCCCACACTACTTGGGGAAAGAGTGAAAAACTTGCCAAATATAGAAATCTGCCGGAAACCATCACACGCAGTCTTACTGGGGATCTACGAAGGTCTTTCATCACTGAACTTTTGGACCTTTCAACCCACGGGGGAATCAGAAGTTAATATCATAGCAAATCACAGTTGCGAGGGATTTTAAATCAATAATCACCAACAGGTGAAAGAAAACCTCTAAACTGATTGATATATCAATACTTCTGCTGAGGGATGCAACCAACTTATGTTGAGGAGCAAAGACTCGGCCAGGGACTTCCAAGACTTTTCAAGTCCAGGGTAAACTGCTGAGGAAGAGATCAAAACTCAGCTGGGGATTTTCCAGGATATACCTTCCAACAACTCTTCTGGGGGAAAGGAACCGAATTGAGAGTTTTTTACAATCCTTACTCATGCTGTTTGCTGGGGAGAAAAACATCATTCATGCCAGGACCAATCAGGAATTCATAAGGACACAAACGGATCAATCCCTTCTTTGGGAGAGATAAGTTACAAACATCCAGACTTTACCATCCCTAGAATCACTATTGATATCCTTTCTTTGTTCACAAATCAAGAAAAATGTTTTTATAATTTTCAAAGATTAAATTTATTAAATTTGTTTCAAAAATTATCATCAACAATAAATTGAAATTTTGTAAACAGAAACAATATAAATAATTTCAAACAATTGGATAAAAGCTCAAATTTATTGATAGAATGGTAGTCCGCAAATGGCATGACTCCATGGATCATTACAAGTTTGAAAAATGGTAAATACATGGAAAAGGGCTACATTGATATACAATGATCACTATTCTCCCTATCAACTTTGAACTCCATTGTGCCCGAAATTTCAGTAAAGGATGAGTGAATAAGAGTCTTTGATGGGCAATTCTTCTGAGGGATAGAATCTGAAATCCTTGGTCATTACTAGTGATCCAATCCGTCGATGCAGTTACTTGCCATGATCCCTAACTTTTGCCTAGATTTCCCTTTCGGGTTTTCAATCTACCGGGATAATTATTTCTGTTTATGTCTCTACTTTTTGCCTAGACCGCCCTTTCGGGTTTTCAATCCACCGAGACGCTCATTTTTGCCTAAGCCGCCCTTTCGGGTTTTCAACTTAGCAAGCTGTTCTTTTATTATTTTTTATTTTTTTTAGGCGAAGTATTTCTTGACTGCATCCGCATTCACAGGACGAGTGATCTCCTCACCATCCATAGTTGCAATAATTAATGAACCGCCAGAGAAGGCTTTCTTGACAACATATGGGCCATCATAGTTCGGAGTCCACTTTCCCCGAGAATCTGTAGTGAAAGACTGGATCTTTTTGAGCACAAGGTCGCCTTCTTTGAATACACGAGGTTTGACCTTCTTGTCAAAAGCTTTCTTCATTCTTTGCTGGTACAACCGACCATGACACAAAGATGTTATTCTCTTTTCCTCAATCAAATTCAACTGATCGAATCTACTCTGACACCATTCAGCCTCAGTCAACTTGGCTTCCATCAGAACTCTCATTGATGGGATTTCAACCTCGACGAGGAGCACTGCTTCGGTACCATAAACACGTGAGAAAAGGGTTGCCCCTGTTGAAGTGCGGACAGATGTACGATACCCATGCAAAGCAAAAGGGAGCATCTCATGCCAGTCCTTGTATGTCACAACCATCTTCTGAATGATCTTCTTAATGTTCTTATTTGCAGCTTCAACAGCCCCATTCATCTTCGGTCTATAAGGAGAAGAATTATGGTGTTGAATCTTGAATTCTTCACAAAGCTCTTTCATCATCTTATTATTCAAGTTCGAACCATTGTCAGTAATGATTCTATTCAGAACACCATATCTGCAGATAATATTATTCTTGATAAACTGAACCACAACTTGCTTGGTCACATTAGCATAAGATGTCGCTTCTACCCACTTGGTGAAGTAGTCAATTTCCACAAGAATAAAACGGTGTCCATTCAAAGCCTTGGGTTCAATCATACCAATCATATCAATTCCCCACATAGAGAAAGGCCACGGGGAAGAAATCACATTGAGATAAGTTGGCGGCACATGAATCTTATCAGCATACACTTGGCACTTATGGCACCTTTTCACATACTTGCAACAATCAGATTCCATTGTCATCCAATAGTAACCTGCTCTCAACATCTTTTTAGCCATTGTATGCTCATTAGCATGAGTGCCAAAAGATCCTTCATGAATTTCTTTCATTAACATGTCTGCTTCGTGTCTATCCACGCATCTGAGCAAGACCATGTCAAAACTCCTCTTATAAAGCTCATTTCCATTCAGGAAGAAGTTGCCTGCCAATCTCCTCAAAGTCCTCTTATCTTTATAGGATGCCCCAAGTGGGTATTCCTGACTCTAAAGAAAACATCTAATATCATGATACCAAGGCTTGTCATCATGGACCTCTTCAACTTCAAATACATGAGCTGGTCTTTCAAGTCGCATCACTCTGATTATGGGAACATCATTCCACTGGTGCACCTTTATCATAGAAACTATAGTTGCTAAAGCATCCGCCATCTGATTTTCATCACGAGGCACATAATGAAACAACTTTAGTAAAGAAAGTCGATATCTTCCTGGCATAGTCTTTATAAGGGATCAAGTGGAGTTGATGAGTTACCCACTTACCCTTGATCTGATTGACTACCAGTCTCCATACACATAAAGATGCTTAATCCTCAGATTAATAGCTTCCTCAAGACCCATAATACATGCTTCATACTCAGCTTCATTATTGGTACAAGGAAAAGTCAACCTTGCAGCAAAAGGAATATGTGAACCATGGGGAGTAATGATCATTTCCCCAATTCCTCTTCCACGTGCATTCAAAGCACCATCAAAAACTAAACCCCATCGAGATCCAGGCTCCGACCCTTCCTCAATCAAAGGTTCATCACAATCTTTCATTTTTAAGTACATCACATCCTCGTCTGGAAAATCAAACTTGATAGGCTGTTAATCATCAATCGGTTGATGTGCCAAATGGTCAGCCAAGATACTACCTTTTATAGCTTTTTGAGCTCGGTACTTAATATCATATTCCGACAACAACATTTGCCAACGAGCAATCCTCCCAGTCAAAGCAGGCTTTTCAAATATATACTTGATCGAATCCATTTTAGAGATCAACCAAGTTGTATGATTCAGCATATACTGGCGAAGACGCTTTGCAGCCCAAGCTAAGGCACACCATGTTTTTTCAAGCATGGAGTACCGAGACTCACAATCAGTGAATTTCTTACTCAAGTAGTAAATTGCATATTCTTTTCTTCCACATTCATCTTGCTGACCAAGCACACAACCCATGGAATCTTCCAGCACAATCAAGTACATAATCAACAGTCTACCATCCATTGGAGGAGACAAAATAGGAGGTTCAAGCAGATATTCTTTGATACTTTCAAACGCCTTTTGACAATCATCTGTCCAGACACAACCCTTATCTTTTCGAAGCAACTTGAAGATCGGAGCACATGTGGCAGTCATGTGAGAGATAAACCTCGAAATATAATTCAAACGACCCAGGAATCCTCTTACTTTCTTTTCAGTTCTTGGAGCAGGCATTTCCTGAATGGCTTTCACTTTATCAAGATCAACTTCAATGCCTCTTTGGCTTACAATGAAACCTAATAACTTTCCAGAACATACACCAAATATGCACTTGTTCGGATTCAAACGAAGCTTAAACTTCCTTACACTCTGAAACAACTTCAACAAATGTTCAACATGATCCTCTTCAGTCCTCGACTTAGCGATCATATCATCAACGTATACCTCAATTTATTTGTGCATCATATCATGGAAAAGTGTGGTCATAGCTCTTTGGTATGTTGCACCAGCATTCTTCAATCCAAAGGGCATCACTCTGTAGCAGAATGTTCCCCATGGTGTAATAAATGTGGTCTTTTCCATGTCCTCGGGTGCCATCTTTATTTGATTATAATCAGAAAATCCGTCCATAAAGGAGAACACATCAAACTTAGCCGTATTATCTACCAACACATCAATGTGTGGCAATGGAAAATCATCTTTTGGGCTGGCTTTATTTAAATCTCTGTAATCAACACACATTCAGACTTTTCCATCTTTCTGTAGAACAAGAACAATATTGGCCACCCATTGAGGATAATTTGACGTCACAAGAAAATCTGCATCAATCTTCTTTTGAACCTCCTCTTTGATCTTTACTGCCATATCAGGATGAGTTATTCTCAACTTTTGCTTCACAGGTGGACATTCGGGCTTCAGCGGCAATCTATGCTCCACAACATCAGTATCAAGACCTGACATGTCTTGATAAGACCAAGCAAACACATCAACATATTCTCTAAGAAGCTCTACAATCCTCTTCTTAACATCAGGACCAAGCAATGCTCCAACTTTGACTTCTTTCTTATCATCTTCAGAACCCAAGTTGACTATCTTTATAGACTCTCCATGAGGCTGAATAACCTTCTCCTTGTGCTCAAGCAACTGAGAAATCTCATCAGGAACCTTTTCAACATCATTTTCCTTAGCTTCAAACACAAGGAATTCAAAGTTGGGAGTGGTCATAAGATCATTGTTTTCAATGGGTTTATCAATCAATCTGCACAATGATTTTATTTTAGAGTATGATCAAAAGTGCAAACATTATGCAGATAAACAATTATTATTATTTTGGGTTTTTTATGTTACAATTTTTCAGAATAAAGCAAAAAGGAAAAACACATATGGAAATAACAAAATAACATTTTATTGATGATGATAAAAATTTGAAACAAATCCCGACAAACATTATTTTCACCTTGGGCATAGTGAAAGGATTTTTGAAAGAAAATAAAACAAATTACTTTGAAGCATGAACAATAAAAGGAACATCAACGGCAATCCAGTTCTTGCAAATCTTTCCGTGCGTAACAAGGTTAGGAACTTCTTCATCTTCATCATCTTCAATGATGGCAGCAGCGGATTCATCGTTGATAAATCCAGCACTTCAGAATCCTTCCTGAATAGTCTTCGGGTCATTGAGAACCACACCTGGTGCAAAGCCGATACCAAATCCTTCCTTGTTGTCGACATCATCAATAACTCATCCCCAACCGTCAGATTGTCCAGTTTCAAGCACGCGCAGAGCATCCTTGAGAGAAGACATAGGCATGACATTCTTCTTAGCAGCATTATCAACAGCAGAAAGAGCCTGAAATGAAGTTCCCACCTCTTTTTCAGCATCAATATAGGAGAAAGATGACAAATTGCTCACAAGCATCACCTTTTCACCGCCAATAGTCACTAATTTCCCCTCTTTTACAAACTTCAGCTCCTGATGAAGAGTAGACGTCACAACTCCTGCCTCATGAATCCAAGGTCTTCCAAGGAGACAACTGTAAGTGGGACGTATATCCATTACCTGAAAAGTAATTTGGAATATAAACGGTCTGATCAGAATAGGAAGATCAACTTCACCAATCACAGTCTTCTTCAATCCGTCAAAAGTTTTCACAATAATCCCACTATGCCTCATGGGATCACCTTGGTACGCAAGCCTTGAAAAGGTTGACTTCGGCATCACATTCAAAGAAGATCCAGTATCAACCAGCACCTTAGACATAACATCTTCCTGACAATTCACTGAAATATGCAAAGCCAAGTTATGATTCCTTCCTTCTTTGTGCAAATCATCATCACAGAAACTTAAATTGTTGCACGATGTGATATTAGCCACAATACTATCAAACTGATCAACAGTCACATCATGGTCAACATAAGATTGATCAAGAATCTTCTGCAAAGACTGCCTATGAGCCTCAGAGCACATCAAGAGTGATAAAACTGATATCTTCGACGAAGTATGCAACAACTGCTCAGTAACATTGTACTCGCTTTTCTTTATCAATTTCAACACCTCATCTTCACTATCACTAAATTGGCCTGATCGGGCAACAACATCCATAATTTGTTTACTCGCACTTGTATCTTCAACTCTCTTCAGAGGATCTGAAGCAAAAACTCTACCACTTCGGGTAACCTTTGTCACATCAGCAATGCTAACCACAGACCTTGGAGAAGGAATAAAAACTTCCTTACCATTTTCTATCATCGTAGCATTATACCGATACGGAACAACTTTATCAGACTCATATGGCATTGGACCAGGCAAATTGATCACCAAGAGAGTAACAACATATTTGCGGCTATCAAAAGAAATAACCACCTTCTCAGGAACAACCTTTTCAGGAATATTGAACTGAGGCATAATAACGTTCACTTAATTTTCATACTCATCTCTTTTTGATGTCACCTCAATCAACTTATCATCCATCATCTTTTGAATATCTCTCTTAACAATCACGCAACCACGAGGGTTCACTGAGCAAATGCAACATCCAGCATAATCGTGATAAATATCGTGATATTCACTTAAGAAAGATGCATCTCAACCAAAAACCTTCGAATATGGAGGACCTCATTAATCTTGAACAAACCAGGACAACCATCAACCATATTCACAGACGTATTACCATGCTTCGGAAGCGGATTTGTCTTTACATTTGGATTAACATCATTGAAGAACAAAACATTGTTCCTTATCAATTTATGTACTTCAAACTTCAATGGATAACAGTTCTCAACATCGTGCCCCGGGGCACCTTGATGAAATGCACAGTGAGCCTCTGGCTTATACCACCATGGAATAGTTTCTGGAACTGGAGGTGGAGAACGTGTTTGCACAAGATTCTTTGCAATCAGGGATGGAAGCAAATCCGCATACAACATTGGAATGGGATCAAAACTAGGCTTAACACGAACCTGTTGATTACCACCTTGTTGCACAAAAGGTTGTTGATAACGAGGCTGATAATTTGGAGCTACTGGCACAGTTGGAGTCACATTAATCACCGGAGTTACAGAAGCTACGTGCTGCTGCTGATGATTCTCATGACCATGAGGTCTTTTGTAACTTTCACGATGTAAACACCACAAATTTGCCCTCACCTATTTCACCATGGCTTGTGATCTTTTCATGTGCATAAGTTCAATCATAGCATCTCATATTGCCTTTGTGCTTCACTGCATTGCTTCTAAGTCATCTGCATCTAGGGTTTGTGATCTGAGCAATCTAAAAGCCATTTGAGCCACCCCAAAGGTCATCAATCACTTCAAAGGTGTCCATGAATGTTCAAGCATCATATTATATCCTCACAAAGTCAAGAAAGCCAAAGAATCACAAGAACTGAGAAAGGCATGGAAACAGAGCCAGGTTTAACTGCACAGATAACCTAGAATTAGGGTTTTGGTTTCAAAGGCCATAACTCCAAATTTTTGGTCATTCTTGTTTCTTTTGGTCTCTATATGTTATTAGGATCATGCATATCAATTTTCATGAAGAAATTCAATGGGGAAGGCATCTGATCAAGAGTTGACTTCTTGAGCAAGTCAGTGCAAAATCAGGGCATCCGAGGCCCCCAATGACCCAACCAAAGGGAATTATCCATCATTTTGAATGTGAATGATCTTTATTTGATCATAGAAGATGTTAGAAGTTTACAAAATTGAAGAATTTCAAGCCATTTGCAAAGTTGCCTTTTTGGGAAAGTAACTTATAATGAAAACTTGCCATTTTGGGAAAGTTTTTCAACCTCCCCTTTTTGATTCAAAAATGCTTCAAATGAGAAAACTTTGGTCATGAAAGTTGTAGATTAGATCATTCCCTTTTCAAAAAGTACAAGAACTCTTTCTAATTCATTTTGGATCAAAAGTTATGGCCTTGCAAAGTTGGGAAAAATCATGAAATTTTCACTTTTGCACAAAGAGGGATTTTTTGCAAATTCAAGTTCCAAGCACTTTCAAGGCCTCTAAATGACTTCTTTGCATCATTACAACATATTGCAACCTAGCAAATTCAGAATTGCCCAAGATTTTTCACTTCCATGCCTTGGATCACAAGTTGCATAAGACATTTGTTCATAAAGGCTTCAAATTTGAAACTTTGCAAAAGGGACCTCTCATGCTTGGCTTGACTTATAATTGGTATCAAAATACCATAACAACATCACATAACTCATTTTGTCATAAATTGCCCAAGAAATCATGAGGTTTCATGCCTTGATTCACAAGAAACTTCAAAGAGGGCAAAATGCAAAACTCATGCCATCTTGCTATCCAAGCCATCCAGCTGCATCTTGTTGATCATATGGCTCACCATAAATCATGCTGAGGCAAGACACCCCTTTAGATCTCTTCTGTCCTAGCCCATGCTTGTGGTACACAAACTTTTGACTTTTGAATTTTTGCCCATGCCAATCACACTGTGCCACCAACAACTCTCTACCCAATCAGAGTCTAATATGTGGACTTCAAGCATCCTAAAACACACCATTCACAAGCAAGAAAGCCCCCACAATCCAGCATCCACAAAATCTGTCCAAAACTTCTCCTCTTCGAATCTCCACACACAGCCATCAAACTTCACTTTTTCTTTCACCAACAAGTCACAAATTATCCCTAGAACAAAAACCACCCCTTAAAGCAGCTTGAAACATCACATACAAAGACCTCCATTCTGCTACACCAGAGCTGAATCTTTCGAACCAGCCACTCCCCAAGTTTTCTAAGCTTCATTCCATCATCAGGGGGTCCAAGGAAGCAGGCTTGCAGCGAAGAAAAGTCCAGAAAGCTCAAGGTCAGAGAGGCTCCATCTCAGGTAACATGAAGAACATTTTTCCCAGAAACTAATTTTTGAGTTCTTTTATGATGCTATGTGTTCCCCTGATCATGAATATGTGTTTACTTTTGAAAATGGTGAGGTAACCATCATGTATGAAGTTTCTGAACATTTTCCCGTGTTTTGCATTTTGTTTCGATTCAGGCTTTTGAGAGAAAATAAATGAATTTGAGATGAGGGTTTAGGTTTAGATTGATGAGAGAATCATTTTGGTGGAAGAAATTTGTTATTTGATGACCTATAGAAGAATCTAGGGTTTGGGCTTGCCGGAGAAGATGACCGGAACCACTGTTCCGGTCATCTGAATGTCATTTGCCCTAATTGTGTTTAATTACCAGGTTTGAATAATGGCCTTAGGATCCTGCTTCCCGCGCGCTCTTGAATGGTCCAGATGGTCCACTTAAGCCCTAATCAGCAATTAATTAACCTAACCTAAGATTAATTAATTATAAAACAAAATTAGCCAGGTTTGAACTTGGGCCATTGGATGTGGCGCCAAGTCAGCACCTCCTAGCCCAGACTCAATCTGATCCTTCCATTTTGCATACTTCCCATTTTATTTAATTTTATTTTCATTTTCATTGCATTTATTTACACGAATTATTAAAAATAGTAAAAAGCATTTAAAAATTCTGAAAATTTTTGTCAAACATTTCATTAATTTTCAGAACCCAAAAATATTTTTATTTTTATTTTTTGCATTAAAAATCATTTTTAAATCATTTAAATGTTCATTTTTAATTAGTTAATGAGAATTAATTAATTAAAAATGCATTTTGGTATTTAAAAATCACCAAAAAATTCATATTTCATTTTAAAACATTTAGAAACATTATCAAACCCTCAAAACAAATTTCTTTTTGGTTTTTGAACTATTTTGACCTTTTTCATTGGAATTAAATTCTTTAAAAGGCAATATTTTTGTTCAAACTTGAAAAAAATCCATTCTGCCTAACCATTGAGAGTTTGATGATGGTTCTTCTTGCATTGCATCCTTCATAGCATGTAGTTTATAGGATAAAATTGGTTTGAATTTATCTTCCATTTTCAATTTGTTTAGCATTTTTCATTGTGAGGTATCCCAAAACCCTAATTGACTTAAGAAATTCATAACTTTCACTAGGTTAAGAGTTAGGTCCCCTCCTTTGGGCATTGAACTTGTGTAGGTCTAGGGTATCTTTTATTGCATTTTCAATTTTTTGTCATGACATTTGCTTCTGGTTTTGAATTTTTGCATTGCATGTTGTATGTAAACCCTAATTTGTGCCTTCCTTTGCATCCATCTCTCATTTGCTTGCATTTAAGAACTTGCCATGACATTTTGTGCATCCACATGATTCATAATACATCTTAGGACATATTAGAATCATGTTTGATCATTTCCTCTTTCATTTTCCATGTTATATGTTCATTGCATTTCATAAACTTTCTTGAACTTCCATGGTTCAAGCATGCTTCATATGCATCCATATCCTTGTATGATCATTCTCATGTCTTGCCATGTGTTTGCATCATCTCTTAGCATCATTGAAATCATGTTTATGCTTCTGACTTTGGTTTGCATCATGACATTTCATCTCATTTGCATTGCATTTCATTTCTTTTGCTAACTTTTCAGGTGGTAAGTTGTTCTGAGAAATGAATTTGCCTTCACTTCTCACAATCTCTACTCATCCCTTTCTTGCATCATTTCTGCATTTTATCTTGTCTTTGAGTGAGCTTGCTCATTCATGCTCTCTACCACTTTATTTCTTCAAGCAACTTGTCTTCTTAAGTGGAGCAAGGTGTCTTGCTTTTCTCTGCTTCTTTCTCTTTCCATCTGCTTCTTTCCTGGTGGCTTCTCCTTGAAGATCTTCTTGCAAGCTTCATAAACCCTAGGAACAACCAAGCATGATAACAACTAGGGTTTGATTAGTCCCCCCTTTTGCTTTACCTTTGTGTCATCTTTGAGTCTTCTCCTCTCATCTCATAATCAAGGACTAAACCCTAAAGGTTTTAAGGCTTTGTGATTAGGGTTATGCCTACATCCTTCTATTAGGATGGAGTGTATAACTTTAATCCTAAGTGTTAAACCCTTAATGTGTTTAAATATTTTAATCAAATCCATCTAATAATCACTAAGACATCAAGCTTGTAACTTGGGCCTTGCATTAGGGTTCTAATTCTTCCTTAATTGGTTAAGAAGGACTAAACCTAGTGTTAATGGACAAGTCCCCCTCAAGTTGTCTTGCAAACCATAAAACCCACTTCTTAACCTTACCATTAACTAAAACCCACTTTAATAAAGGTTTGTTTTGTCATGAGGTTAATCCCTAATCATGGATTAAGTTGAGGATCCTTCCTCAGCTTAATGTTCTCATCTATTATCCTTCTATTAGGATGGTGTAATGAGTCCATTAAATCCCTGATTATGGCTTAAACTCATCACTTAACACTAAACAAAAACAACAAAAATATCTAAATAATCACAAGTAGGTTAATGATCTTAATCCTACATCATGGTGTTTAAGTGTGAGGTGCTTACTTCACACTTAAGGTATTCTCATTACCCCTAATCAGAGGGAGGATATGATGAGTTTTCTAACCCTTGGTTTAGGCTTAAGCTCATTAACTTATGACAAATCCGACAGCAATAAAAGTTGGAAAACACAAAAAAAAAACAATAATCGTCTCCTTCGGGATTCTTTTCTCATCATCCTCACTCACAAACGAGAACTCGCTTCTTCCGTCTAATGCAAGACAGTTTGCACCTGAGCCAGACAGGTCATACACTTGAGCATAGACAAGTAAGCAGTTCACAAGTCAATTTATCTTTCAGTCTCTTTGAGTCGAACTACGGTGTTCTGACTTCCTCATTGCACGAGAGGATACGTAGGCATAACTTAACAGTTATCGAACAAAAGTCTCTGTATATTCCTCCTCCTTCCAGCATTTCTCTAAGCCTCATTATCTTAGGCTTTGCACTTTTGTTCTCACACTGACACTTCTCTTACATACTTCACATTTATTTTACACTAACACTTGCATTCTTTCCAGCTTTGATACACAGATTGCACTAACACTACCCCTTTAAAACACAAATCTTTCGAGCGTGGATCCCGTCGAGTACGGCGGACAATCTGGGTGCTAATACCTTCCCAGGTTGTAACCAACCCCCTTTCTCAGTTTCTCTGGTTCGCAACCGTCTTATCCATCTTCTTTAGGTCTATGCAGCATTACCTTTCCTTCGGGATAAAAATGCCTAGCTGGTGACTCTTGTCTTTCTGAGTTCACCCTTGTGTGTTCTCTTCACCCCTTTTCGCCGACCGTTTGCGTCTGTACCCCTCTTGATCGGGTGTCATTTGGTGGGAGCGACACACGAGACACAACATTAGTCTCACCTTCTTTCTTTTTACCAAAGTTGAACCTTCTAGAGCTCGAGCCATTACTATTCTCCTGACTCAACCATCCCTCATGAACACCTTCTTCTAAACGCATCCCCATACTCACCATTTCAGTGAAATCAGAATGAGCACTTGCTATCATCTTCTCATAGTAGAAAGAACCTAAAGTCTTCAAAATATCTTCGTCATTTATTTCTCTTCCAGAGGAGGAACAATCTGAGCTGCTAGCTCGTGCCATCTCTGCGCATACTCTTTGAAAGTCTCTTTGTCCTTCTGGGACATAGCACGGAGTTGATCTCTGTCCGGTGCCATATCAACATTATACTTGTACTGCCTAACAAAAGCCTCTCCCAAATCATTGAAAGTCTTGATTTGGATATTATCCAAACTCATGTACCATCTCATGGGAGCACTAGTCAGACTATCCTGGAAATAATGAATCAGCAGCTTATCATTGTCTGTCTGAGCAGACATCTTCCTAGCATACATAGTCAAATGGCTTAGAGGACAAGTGTTTCCCTTGTACTTCTCGAACTCAGGCAACCTAAACATGTACGGAACTTTAACATTAGGAACCAGATAGAGATTATAAGCGTCTTTTCCGAACAAATCCTTATGCTTCAAGGCTCTCATCTCCTTCTGTATCTCAGCAAAGCGACCTTGAAAATCATCAAGTCTTTCAATCACACCAGCACCTTCATTGGGCTCAGCATGGTAAATCACTTCATAATGGTGCGGAAAAGTGTGCATCACTGGCGGAAGAGTATTAAATGCAGCAGTCTCAGGAGGAGGAGGATAACCAGCAGGAATGAAATCAACCGGCATGCCCCACGGTGTGCTAGAAGGCATGCGGTAGCGAGGAGAAATGACAGTTTCAACAGGAATTGATGTAGTGACAATCTCAGAGATGACTGTATTCTGAACAGGAGAATTAGGAGGAGGTGGCTAATTCTGAGCAGCCACTAAGCTTTCCATCATGGCAGTAACTCTTTCCAAGCTTTCCCTCAGATATGCAACTTCTTCGCGCAGCTCGCGATTCTCTTGTTGTAAGGTTTCCGACATCTTCTTCCGATTAGCTTGAGTATCAAATTTGTGAGTCAGCTTGATAGGAGAACTGAATGAAGACCAAGAAACAACATAAGATCCCTGGAGAACCTCAAAAAGCAAAACAAATGCGGGTATGATGCATGTATGCGTATGCAAATGCAACGATTTCAAAGGACTATAAGATAAATTGCAATATTTAAAAAGAAACACTTTTTGAAGTACTTAAAAACTCATTCTCATTAAAATCAAAGTAAGGATTACAAGTGAAGTACAAGCCTCAATAATCCTAATTCATGAGAGAAAAAGTAAACTAGGCCTAGGGGATCAAATCCGAAGAAGATCCAAATCCCGGCTGGTACTTCATGCGAATCCTCTTAATCTCTTTCTTGTACCGATTCTCCATGTCTTCCTTATCTTTCCCTAACTGGTCAACAATGGTATTCCAAGCACCGGATGTAGGAGGAATGGTAGATGGAGTACTAGAGGAAAATAAATCCTCTCTTGGCCTCTTCATAACACGCTGCTCAAGTAACTCAATGAGACCATCCTTCTCCTTCATTTGCTCTTGTATCGTAGTCTTCTCAAGTAGCCATTCTTCTTTCTCTTACTTCATCTTGTCCAACTCTTCTTGAAGAGCAACCTTCTCATCAACGGGAGGAAGAAAAGCGGACAATGGTAATATAGGAAACAAAGGCTCCTCGAGGGGATAAGGCATCTTGAGCTTGGAAGCCCTAGATCGAACCCACTGGATGTAACACTCGGAGGGAGCATGGTGTTGTCTTCCCAATTGACCCTTCTCTTTCTGATGAACCGCATGCCAAGAATGAGCAATCTTTTTCTTAATTTCTACATGATCTGCACCATTAAGAAAGAAGAAACGGGATAAGGAAAGGTTATTTGGTACGTCCTTCAAACAATATCCCAACTGTCGCAAAACAACGTTAGTAGGAAAACGACAATAACAACATCAAAAAGGGTTTTAGTCACAAACTAACACTTGGTTAGTCCATAAACAAAATCCAACACATAATCCTTATCGGGTAAAACAAATTGATGGACGTCTTAGGTCTAGCATACAACTTTTCCCTTCTCTCTTTAATTCCTTGGTGAGAATTAAAACAACGGCATCCTAAATCCCACTAGAGGTATATTCCAAATATTCCGATCATTCACAAATTACAGGATCTTTCCCTTAAACTTGAAAAATGAGCTAATGCACCCTTCTAAAGAACCTTCGATATCTCTACTTACGTATTAACCTGGGTTCCCTTACCCTTTACTAATTATTGCATAGAAAGTCTCCATAGCTTCCTATCGGTACCAAGAATGCTTCAATCGGGCACTCAAGTCAAAATGTATGAATCTTAGAAAATCATGTTTTCAAAACTTAGCAATGATAACTGGTTACTACCAGGAGGATAACCGATTACTCAATGAAAACCTGGACATATAGTAGCTAAAAGAGATTTAGAAACAAAATTTTGTAATCGGGTACTACCCAGAGGGTAATCTGATTACTCAAACACAGAAGCACAAATTCTGGTTTTCACTGCTACTAAACCTCCCAAACTCATTCCAATCGCAACCAAAAGTTACAACTATACCAACAAACGATTCCACATATATAATAATCATACTACCAGAGTTCTAATGGGTGAACCATCATTGATTACTCTTCCTTAACCTTAGTTTCAACAACAATTTAACAACTCCATTAAACATTCGTTCAAAAAATACATTTTGTTATCACTTTCTCATATCGCACTGTTAATACAGTTTCCATACTGTGTTCACTTCATGCTCTGTGGCTATCCTCTCATACCCAAACATAATCCATCTTACTAAAGTTCTACCAAATCCAAGGTGCTTACTCTATCACTTACCACTACTTCATCTGGTCCATACAAAATACACCTCATGCTACTAAATGAAGCTTGTTCTCTCTCCAACACTATATCTTATACTATTCCTTGGGTAATTCAACAATTTCCAAATTGATCCCTTACTAAAAAATAACACCCTGATGTATTTCTTTAAACTTGGTCTCTTCGGTCATAACCGAATATACAACTCTAACCGTCCTCTCTTCGCCTGGGGTATACTCATCTTACTTGAAACATGTAATCACATCCTTGTGTTTCTCTTCATGCTTCACCACAACTTTAGGTTCTCAAAAGAACTGAACATTCTTAACTTCTAACTTCTATCCATCCGTAAGATATTATCCGAATACAATCCTTAAAGAACCCTCGTTCATTTAATATGTCTCCGTGAGCTTAGAACTGAAACACTAACAATTAACTCACTCCCTAACCATACGTCACACGATCCACAAAGCATCTTCTCCTTTCATGGAATGAGATTTCTCAAAACTCTTATCCATATCAGTGACCAATACTGATCCACCAGTGACTATACATATTTCTTGATACAACGAACACTCATCGTGTAGATATTTTTACCTTTCAGACTCTATTCATTCCAAAGGATTTCTCGAACAACACACTACTTTGCAACTCCATGTTACAGGAAGTACAACTCTCAAAAAGACTCCAACTGAGTTGACCAAAGCTCCCTCTTCTAATTCTTGGCTTGAGAATATTCTCACAGCACAAGTTACAACAACACTTTAGAGTCCTCATGGTCGCACAACCATGATTCTACCTATCACATACATAGCATTAGGTTGATCAAGCCTAATACTACATAATATGATATTAAGAACCATGCCGGCAAGACATACTTAAGAGGCAAGAAAGATTTAGTTATGATGTTTCAAGGCTAGGTCGAGGATACGACCTGCTCTAATACCAACTGTAACACCCATAATATATATATATATATATATATATATATATATATATATATATATATATATATATATATATATATATAATACCATACAAGTGTTATTTTGGTACTGACACCATCATAAGTACCTAATAGTACAATTCACATTCTTGACCAATTCTAAAACATAATAAAACAATGGTATAAGACATAAAAATCATACTAAAATAAAAATATTAAGATCAAATACAATATCCATTATTGTATAAAGATACAAAAATACACAGCGGAAACTAAATCTATGATTCTCTTGAAACATCCCGAGCATAGCTCTACTTGTAAATCAAACCTGCAAAAGAAACTTGAAACGCAACAATAATAGTGGGGTGAGATATCAACATCTCAGTGGGTTCCCTATCTTAGAGTTCTCTCAGCTCTAAAGGATCAATCTAAACATAACTCGAGTCTAAGGTTACTTCTCTATAAGGAACCAAAACAAGATGGAACAAAATCCATATAACACTCTTGATACTATAGGAGTATGACATCTACCTCAAGCCTTTACAGACACTTCTCGTGGGACTAAGATCCACCCACCTCAACACTTACACAAGACTTTACAGAGGACTTGATGGGATACTCACCTTAAGTCTTTACGGATGCTTCTCGTGGGACTCAGAATAACCAACCTCAAGACTTCCTGCGTAATCCAATATAGTACTCACCTCAAGCCTTTACAGATGCTTCCCGTGGGACTCAAAGAAACCCACCTCAAGACTTACTCAAGACTTTATAGAGGATCTAATAACATACACACCTCAAGTCTTTACAAATGCTTCCCGTGGGAACAGAATAACCCACCTCAAGACTTACTCAAGACTTCACAGAGGTCTCAGTGTAATTCATAACTCAAACTACTACCCACGCCTCACCAACAGTACCTCAAACCTCTACGGATGCTTCCCATGGGACTTAATGTAATACCCACCTCAAGACTTACTCAAGATTTTACGGAGGACACTGTGTAATACACAACTCAAGCCTTTACGGATGCTTCCCGTGGGACTCAGAATCACCCACCTCAAGACTTACTCTAGAATTTACGGAGGATCCTATGTATTACGCGCCAATGGTTTCGCATCAGCCTAGGGTAGTCCTAAACATTTCACAAGTTATATCATCTAACAATTCTAGTCACAATACTAGGCCATACTATTGGTTTATGGTAAGATTTCCTCACTCTTTCTCCATTCTTGATGCCTTTAATTATATATTTTTATTAAGCATATAATCTAACATTTTAATTTAATCATCATAATTAAACTAATCCCACAATGATCTCATTGTTTCTACTCTCATTTAATCCTCATGATTAAACATATATTCCACAAATCGATTAAAACCACAATTCCCTAACTAACAATAATTTCGGTTAATCAGAAAAGTCGAGTAAAAATAATATCTCTTAGCATCATAAGATAGTACATATGTTTATCTTCAAAACAATATAAAGAACAGTTAAAATGAATAAGCGAGGAAAAAGTTATGAATTTTTAAAGATGGAGCAATTAATATTTTTCCCCACACTTACAGTGTTAATCGGTTAACACCTGGGGTTAACTGGATAACCACACCAGATTCCAAAATTCCAGTAGTGTATAACAGATACATTAACCGGTTAACACCTTGAGTTAACCGGTTAACTAGAATTCAGTGGCTGAAAACACACGTTCTTCACATGCCTAGCTTCTCCAAAACTCATCCAAAAAATCATCAAATACCAGAACAATTATCAATAAAGGTTCCTACACATATTGCAATCATACTCATACATTTTATTCGATATTTAACCGTTCTAACTCTCGATTTTTAATCGATTATTCATTTTATTACAATTTCTAACCTAACTCTTACAACTCCAAATTCAAAAAGAAAAGTGTCTAAATAGAACCCACCTTGCAATCGACGAGGAGTTTGGTGAAGATTGATGAAGAAGAATGATGATCAAAGCTTTTCCTCTCTAGGGTTTCTTCTTCTTCTCCTTTTCCTTCCTTTTCTTTCCTTTTCTTACTAACTTTCTCTCTTCTTTCTTTCTTATAAACTCTTCTTTCTCTCTTTTTATAAAAATAGCAATTATCTATCAGTTAGTAACACTAATTGATTCAAATTGAGGGTATCCAAAAATGTCTCTGAGTCAGTTATTTAATAAAATCTGTGTTAGATAATACTAATTAATTAATCTAAATTTGTTGATTGCTCTAATTATTTTAATTGAAAACTCTCAGAGCACACCGGAACCCTATTAATCTTAATTAATATTATCCCGAGCATTTAATTAAAATACGGGAAATTACACATTCCTTTAGTATTAATTATATTGACTTAAAATACATGTATTCTTTTATTTCTATTGCAGCAATATGCCCTGGAAGTAAATCAAACTCCCGAATATGTGATGAAAATATAGCAATCTCACTTCCGGACAACAAAATCTTCAGTTATCAAGGTGAGTTTCTTGTTACTTCATTTCCAAAAGAGTTGGCACATTAAAAATTATGTTGTTACGACTTAATATTACATTTTTGCAGATTTTTATTTCATTCTACAACCTATTTGTGCACTGTAATCTATTAGTTGTTGATTTTGTGTAAAGAAAATTGATTTGGTTGGACTCTTTTCATTAACCTGAAAGACATCATTTTAGATGTTGTCCAATCTTAAAATTGGTATGCATGTGTGTGCGAATTGATTTTTTACTTTCAAATATATTGTTTTGCATTTTTAACTTTGGTTTGTACTGTGTGGTAGGCCATATTTCTTAAAGAAATTCTTATGCATGAAACTTTAGGTGACATCAGTCTAAATTGTCTAGAAAATATAATAGAAAACTTCTACCTAGTTGAACCAAGGTGTCATCACCAACAATGAACCGAATCATAAGTAGTCTTGTACCTTAATCTATTTTAATTGATTGATAGTATTATTTATTATGTATCACGAATGCATTTATTGACTGATCAGATAAATGACCATGTAGTTTGGATATGTAAATGAATGATTGAGTGTACATTCTAAAGGGATTTTGATAATATCATTGTAAGTTTAATTCACGTGAATATCATTAATTTCTGTATTTACATACAAAAATGAAGAGAGAGAACCTTCTCTCTAGAACCTAGGTCCGCTAGTGCTCATCAGTTTTCGCTTTCTGTTGGTTCCTTTTTTTCCACTTGTTTTTTTTTTTTGCAGTTTGCGGTCCATATCCTTTCCGATGGAATGGAAAACTATGAGAAGAAGGAATCAATCACATTTTGTCAATAAATGGGACTTATTTCCATTTGGAGGGGGGGTGAAACGGGAGGAAGTGACGGATATCCAATCTTTCTATATTTCTCATTTTCCAGGAAGGATAACCGCGAGGGACTTGTTCAAACTGTTTAGGTGTATCAGGAACATAGTAGAGGTAGTTGTTTCGCTAAGGAAGAATGTCCATGGGAGGAGGTTTGGATTCGCAAGATTTACCGAGGTGCTGGATGAAAGACGCTTAAGAGTGAAGTTGGATAATGTAATGATAGACAGAGTAAAAATACATTCTAACACTCCGCGT
Source organism: Lathyrus aphaca (assembly GCA_963966055.1). Classification (NCBI taxonomy): domain Eukaryota; kingdom Viridiplantae; phylum Streptophyta; class Magnoliopsida; order Fabales; family Fabaceae; genus Lathyrus; species Lathyrus aphaca. The sequence continues at coordinate 128,473,278 of OZ014523.1, read as the reverse complement.
TTTGTTAGAAGGGAGTTGGGAGGGAAGAGTAAGGAGGATGGAAACGAAAAAAAAATGATGATAGGCCAGTGTTTGCAGCGGTAGCGAAGCAAGTGCAGCGAGACCATTTAATCCTTCGACCTCTTATGCAGATATAGTGGGCAATGGCAACAAGGATGATATGAGAAACAACTCATTATCTTTTGTTACACCATCTTTGTTGAAGGATCGGATGAGGAAAGCGTATGTTGGTAGAGCTTTAATCCCAGGAACAACTTATAACTTATAACATGCAGAGGAATTTTGATCTTGAGGGAGTCTTTGGAGTCAAGGTTTCGATCATAGGAGCTTCTCTTTGCTTGTTAGAAGATGCGGAGGAAGGAGCGGTGGAAGGCTTGCTTGGTGAGGGTTCGCCTTGGTGGAAAGAATGGTTTGTGGAAATATGGAAATGGAGGGAGAAGGATATGGAGGTTGAAAGAAACATTTGGGTGAGCGTATTCGGAATACCGTGTCATGCTTGGTGCTTCGAATTCTTCGAGACATTAGCAAACTCTTTCGGAAGCTACATATGCATAGACGAAAAAACACAGAAAGGAGAATCTATGGACGTTGGAAGGATGATGGTTAGAATCCCACTGCACTTCAAGTTGCCAGACCAGTTAGTTGTTTTAATAGATGGAGTATCTTATACTTGTGTTCTCATGGAAGACACTTTTGTTGATCCTAATCCAAGGCAAACGAGCAAGAAAGTGATAGCCTCCTCTTCTTCGGATTCAGATACGAGATGGAATTTTGATCGTTCTTCTTCAACGAAGTACCAGCTGAGTGAAGATGGGGAGTCTCGGCGGGGACAATCAGGTGACGACAGTGATGTTAGGGAAGAAAGGGAACTGTTTCAACATGGGGATGCATGTGTGGTAGGTGAATCGAGAGATACAAAGGGTGTCACGTGTCTTAACTCGAATCAGCTTTTGCAAACACAGGAGGGATGTTCAGTTGATTCAGTGGACTTTAGCATTAGCTTTAGGCCACAAAGTATCAATAAAAAGGAAAGTCAGGAAACCTCTCATGACACTATAGAGCTTCTTGTTGATAGGACGAGACTATTATCTCCTTATCTAGCGGATAATAGTCAACCTCTTTCCCCTAACTCCTTGGACATTAGCGGGACCCAAAGGCAGACAATGTTTTCCCAACATAAAAACAAACTTATGAGATTTAAATGTGGCAGGAACACAAAAAGGAAAGTGAAGAATATAAAGGGAAAATTATTTTTGGAGGAATTTTAAGCAATGGCCTCATTAAAATGGTGGAGGATAAGAAAGTAGTATCGACAACGGTTTCTGAAAATGGGGATAGAAGCACCAAAATTAGTAAGCACACTTGCTATATTAATAATCCGGCGGAGTCGAACATTCTGAGGAGCAATAAGAGATTATGGGAGAATTTCGATTCGAAGATGGGAGGGAACTTTGGGAAGCTATTTCCAATCTTGGCATTGTTGCGGCGGATTTGGAGAAGGATTATAGGTCAAGATTGAATGAGATGGAGGAGCTAGACAAAGAGAGGATGGAGGATGGGAAGGAGTCATCAAAGGTGAAATAATGATTATCGGAACGTTCAACATTAGGGGGAGGAAAATTGGTGAAAAGGAAACGTATTAGTGATATTATTAAAAAGGGAAAGGCGAATATGGTGTTGATTCCGGAAACAAAACTCTCATATGTGTCAGAGACTGTTGCTAATAGCTTGTGGTCAAAGGAGGAGATTGGCTGGTCTTTTTCTAATGCTCAAGGGTTATCTGGAGGGCTCATTATTCTTTGGAAGATGGGTAGCATGAATGTTCTTTACAGTTTTAAAGGTGTTGGCTTTGTGGGCGTTAAAGTCAAGTGGAAGGAAGATTTGTATTATATTGTCAATGTCTATTCCCCTTGCGATTTAAATTCTAAAAGAAGGCTTTGGAGAGATCTTATTAACCTCAAACCAAGGTTCGGGGATGGAGAGTGGTGCATCGGAGGCGATTTTAATGCGGGTTCTTCGTTGAGTGAGAGGAAAGGTAATGGATCGAATAATAGTGGTTTGGAAGCAAAAGAGTTTTTGGATTTTATCAAGGAAAGTGAATTGGTTGATGTTCCTTGCAAGGTGAAAAAGTTTTCTTGGTACAATGGAGATGGATATTCTATAAGCAGGATAGATAGGTTCATTATTTCGGAGAGGGATATCTTTAAATGGGGAGTTGTGGGCCAATTCATCGGCAATAGAGATATTTCTGACCATTGTCCGGTTTGGTTGATTGTGGACTCTTCCAATTGGGGTCCTAAACCTTTCAAATTCAACAATGAGTGGTTCAATAGCAAGAATTTTATCCCTTTTATTGAAGAGGAGTGGAAGAAGCTTCACTTGGAGGGTAGAGGCGACTTTGTGATTAAGGAGAAACTTAGATTACTTAAAGGTAGCTTAAGAAGGTGAAATTTGGAGGTCTTTGGCATATATAACTTAGAAGTGGACGAGTGTGTTGTTGATATCAATCGCGGGGATTTGGAGGCCGAATCTTGTGTAGGTCCTTTATCAGAGGAGGTTTTGGAGATGAGGAAGAAAGCTTCTAGTAAGTTTTGGTTAAATCTTTGTATCAAAGAGAACATTCTTATTCAAAAAGCTAGGGTGCGGTGGCTAAATGATGGTGATAATAATAGTTGTTATTTTCATAGTGTTATGAAGGGAAGGAGGAGACATAATTTCATTGGTTCTATAAATACTAATAGGGGAGTTTTGGTGGCGGTGGAAGATGTCAAGGAGGAGGTTAGAAATCATTTTGAGTTGAATTTTATTGAACCGGAATTGCATAGGCCTATATTGGAGGGAGTCCCGTTCAATTCTATGAATGCTGTGGAGAGAGAGAGGAGCTTGAGAAAACTTTTTCGGGGGAGGAAATAAAGGAGGCCGTTTGGGCTTGCGATGGTTCGAAAAGTATGGGTCCCGACGGATTTTCGTTTTTATTTTTTAAGAAGTGGTGGCATTTCCTAAAAGGGGATATATTGCGTTTCTTTGATGAATTTCATAGTGGGACGAGGCTTTCTAAGTCTATCATCTCCTTTTTTTTTACTCTTATACCTAAGAAAGATAACCCCTTGGATCTTGATGATTATAGATCGATTTATCTTGTCGGTAGTTTATATAAGGTTTTGGCCAAGTTATTGGCTTCGAGGTTGAAGAAGGTTTTGGCCTCTATTATCTCGACGTGTCAAAGTGCTTTTGTTCCTAATAGACAACTCCTTGATGGAGTTTTGGTGGCAAATGAATTGGTCGATTACGCTTGTAAAGAAAAGAAGGTTATTTCTCTCTTTAAAGTTGATTTTGAGAAGGCTTATGACAAAGTTAATTGGAATTTCCTTAGATACATGTTGAATAGAATGGGATTTGGTAGTCTTTGGATGAAATGGATGGAGGTTATGATCTTCTCTAGTAAGATGTCCGTTTTGGTAAACAGAAGTCCTACACAGGAATTTGAAGTATCGAGGGGATTGAGGCAAGGAGATCCTTTATCCCCCTTCTTATTTGTGATTATAGAGGAAGGTTTGACGGGTTTGGTGCGTAACTCGGTGCAATTGGGGGACTTCTCGGGTTTCAATGTTAATTCGAAGTGTTTCGTTGAAATTCTCTAATTCATGGATGACACTCTTTTGATAGAAGATGGGAGTTGGAAACACATATGGGCTATCAAAGAGGTATTAAGAGGTTTTGAACTTGTTTCGGGTCTTGGAATCAATTTTCATAAGAGTAAGTTGATTGGCATTAATATACCTCCGCCTATTTTGAATGTCGCCGCTCTTTTTTATACTTGTAGGACCGAGTCAAAAGATTTTTTGTTTTCTCGGAATTCCTATTGGTTACAATCCTAGAAGGCTCTCTACTTGGTCTCCTCTCCTCTTAAAGTTGGAGAAAAGACTTAGAAGTTGGCATGGTAGGTTTTTGAGTTTCGGGGGGGAGGATCACCCTCCTTAAATCGGTTCTCACAAGTTTATCCATTTTTCAACTTTCTTTCTACAAAATTCCAATCAAGATTAGGAGGGAGATTAACAAGATTCAAAGTGATTTTCTTTGGGGAATTTCTAAGGAGAAAAGACGTGTCCATTGGATCAATTAGGATTTCCTTTGTTTACCTAGAGAAAAAGGGGGCTTAAACTTGAAACGGATAGGAGACTTCAACGTGGCTTTGTTAAACAAATGGAGATGGAGAATTTTGGGGGGGTCTGAGGAGTTATGGTTTAGGATTTTGAAGGCTAGATATGGAGACATTTGTCTTCACGTATCGGGGACTACTCTTAATCGTTCTCTTTGGTCTTCTTCCTCGTCTTAGTGGATGGATCTTTTAGCCGTAAATAAGATCTACCCGGAAGATGTTTTCATCAATAATTGCACGTTTCAAGTGGGTAATGGTTTCACCACATCCTTTGGGAAAGTCAATTGGTCGGGCTATGGAAGATTTCACACTGAATTTCCGAATTTATTCTTACATTCTTCGTTAAAGGAGGTTTCAGTAGGTTGTATGGGGGGGCTGGAATGGAGGCAGTTGGGATTGGGGAGACCTTGGCTTAAATTCTGTTTTTTTTTGGGAAATTTTCCAATTTCTACACAAAATGTGGATGGAGGCAATTTTTTTCAAACTAATTTGTTTTCTCTTACAGGTACAGGAGGCCAAATCCTTCATTTTGCTTTGCCTAATGTTCAGAATTTCTCTGATCTTCATAACCATGCTTCAAATGAAGATTTTATTGAAAATTCTAACATGGAGGTGACAAACCATCTGTAAACTCTTCCTACGAGGAAGACGGCTTCTATCGACAACCTTGGATCTGAGCGGAGATGGCAGTTTCAGTTGGAGGCAGAATCGTAGGATTCTGTTTTGCAGAATTACAACAATTCTGCTGTCGGGTCTGAGACGGTTTCTCCGGACCAGAATCAGTCGGCTGGAACGGACCACGGCTTGCAGACAATTCTGCTATCAGCAAAATCTATATAGGATCTGTTTCTTCTTCGCGGTATCATTCGGCGGTCACATCCAGTCAACAATGATAGGGACTCAATCCAGTGGGGGAAGACAGGTTCCTTCTCTGTTAGATCTTTTTATGCATTGACAAATAATTTCCGGGTTCCGTTTGGTCCAATTGATAGGAACGATATTGTTTACTCTTAGGTATGGAATGTTACAACTCCTTTGAAAAATAAGGCTTTCGGTTGGAGATGTTTCTTAAACAAATTTCCCACAAAAGATAGGCTCCTTCATTTAAATATTATTCAGACGGGAACTAACATCAACTGTTGTTTTTGTGATTCCATGGTAGAATCTATATCGCACATCCTTTTGGATTGCCCGGTTTCTAGAAAGATTTGGATTGATATGGAGGTTTGGTTGGATAAAACACCAATTCGGACGAGAGACCTCAAAACTTCTTTCTTGGATTGGATGTCTTTCGGCAAAACTATGAGGATGAAGAAGGGAAAGGGAGGTAGCGTCTGGTTAGCAATTTGTTGGATCATTTGGTCAACTAGGAATGACATCATTTTCAAAGAGGGGAAGTGGAATATTTCCGATATGATTTGGAAGGCAAAGTTTTTGATTTGGCGGTGGTCTTTCATCGGAGAGATTAGTCAACCCAATTGTGATTTGTATAATTTTATCAAAGATCCTTTGTTTTTTCTCACTTAGGAACAATTTGGTGGGTAATTTCATCCGATGTAAGAATTTTGGGCCCCGTTTTTTTTCTTCTTTTTTGCTCTTATCCGTTGTAATTGGTTCGAGTACCCATTGTACTCCATAGTAATTCATCTCTTGCTTTATAGAAAAAAATAATTCAATTTTATTTCTAATTGTCTTGAATGTTTATAATTATATACATGTCGTGATTGCCACAAGGATGAAACTTACATTATATTTGGTTCATTTAAGTAATAATTTATTGGTTGATGGAGTGTTGTCAAAGTATGCATATTATTGGAAGGATCATGAAATGAAAAGGAAGCATTGTTTAATGTTTGAAGTTCTTATAATTGTCAAAGCATTAGGATAATTTTTGGAAAAACATTGATTGTATTATGATACGTTGTTTCATTTTGACTTGGGATAATTTTTGTTCGTATTTTAAATTATTTTGGTTATCTTATGTAAAGCAGAGGTACATCGTTTTACGCGGTATTGGTACACTAGTAATGGTACGTGGATGTACCATTTTGACTTCAAGATTTATTAAAAATTTTAAAGTGTGATTTTATTATGTTATTGTCGTTCATGACTCTTCAAAACAAAAATTTAATTTTAATGTTGAGATTTTCTTCTTCGATTTGGGATAAATTGGTCAATTTTCCATGTTCTTTTAATAATTGGGTAGACTTTTTTTATAGGAAAATAATTCAATAAGGTGACAAAGCTAGAAGGAACCAAGATACGTACTTGCCAAGAATAACAAGAGTTACAAAAAAGTAAAAAGTAAACTTGCTCCATTCATAAAGGCTACACAACAACCTACTAAGATTACCGTTAATAATCCACTTCCAAGAAAAAGTGAGAATTGTCGCTCCCGATAAATGAGACTGGGCTCAGATAAAGGTACAGACGCGAACGGTCGGCGAAAGGGACAATGAGAACACACAGCAGTGAACTCACTGGAGAAGAAAAAAGAGTCTCCAGCTAGGCATTTTTATCCCGGAGGAAAGGCAATGCTGCATAGACCTAGAAAAAATATGGATAAGACGGTTGCGAACCAGAGAGACTGAGAAAGGGGGTTGGTTACAACCTGGGAAGGTATTAGCACCCAGATTGTCCGCCGTACTCGACGGGATCCACGCTTAAAAGATTTGTGTTTTTAAAGGGGTAGTGTCAGTGCAATCTGTGTATAAAAGAGCTGGAAAAGGATGTACAGGTGTCAGTGTAAAGGAAGTGAAGTGTAATATGTATAGTGTCAGTGTAAGAACAAAGATGAAATGCTCATGACTATGAGGCTAAAGAATAATGCTGGAAGGAGGGGGAATATACAGAGACTTTTGTTCGATAACTGTTAAGTTATGCCTACGTATCCTCTCGTGCAATGAGGAAGTCAGAACACCGTAGTTCGACCCAAAGAGACTGAAAGATGAATTGACTTGTGAACTGCTTGCTTGCCTATGCTCAAGTGTATGACATGTCTGGCTCAGGTGCTAACTGTCTTGCATTAGACGGAAGAAGCAAGTTCTCGTTTGTGAGTGAGTGAGATGAGAAAAGAATCCCGGAGGAGACGATTATCATTTGTTTTTGAGTTTTCAGTCTTTTATTGCTTTTGAGGGTTTGTTATAAGTTAATGAGCTTAAGCCTAAACCAATGGATTTAGTAAAATCATCACATCTTCCCTCTGATTAGGGGTAATGAGAATACCTTAAGTGTGAAGTCAGATTCTCACACTTAAACACCTTTGATGTAGGATTAAGATCATTAACCTACTTGTGATTATTTAGATGTTTTTGGTGTTTTTGTTTAGTGTTGAGTAATGAGGTTAAGCCATAATCAGGGATTAAACAGACTCATTACACCATCCTAATAGAAGGATAATAGATGAGAATGTTTAAGTTGAGGAAAGCTCCTCAACTTAATCCATGATTAGGGATTAAAATCATGACAAAACAAGCCTTTGATTAAGTGGATTTTAATTAATGGTATGATGATGAAGTGAATTTTATGGTTTGTAAGACAACTTGAGGGGGACTTGTCCATTAACACTAGGGTTAGTCCTTCTTAACCAATTAAGGAAGAATTAGAACCCTAATGCAAGGCCCAAGTTACAAGTGTGATGTCTTGATGATTATTATGTGAATTGATTAAGAGATTTAAACATATTAAGGGTTTAACACTTAGGATTAAAGTTATACACTCCATCCTAATAGAAAGATGCAGGCATAAACTCAATCACAAAGCCTTAAAGCCTTTAGGGTTTAGTCTCTGATTATGAGGTGAGAAGAGAAGACTCAAAGAGACACAAAGGTAAAACTAAATGGGGGGACTAATTAAAACCCTAATCATTGTCATGCTTGGTTGTTCCTAAGGTTTGTGAGATTTAAGAAATAAGTCTTCAATGGGACCACCAGGAAGCAGATGAAAGGATCAAGAGAAGCAAAGTAACTTGCTTCATCCAAGAAGTCAAGTCACTTGAAGAAAGAAAGTGAGAAGAAGAAGAATGAGCAAGCTCAATCTCAAACACATATCAAAATGCAGCAAGGATGCAAGAGAGAGATGAGAAGAAAGTATGAGAAGTGAAGGCAAATTCACTTCTCAAAATCACTTACCACCTGAAAGGTTAGAAAAGAAATGCAATGCAATGCAAAATGGGATGGAATGGTATGAAGTAAATCAAAACCAGAAGCATGTTTATGATGATAATGATGCTGTGAAGTGATACAAACATGAGACAACAAATGGAGATGATCATACAAGCTTATGGATGCAAATGGAGCAAGTTAAGAACCAAGAACATACATGAAAAGTTATGGAAGGCACATGGCATACAACATGAAAAATGCAAGATGCAATGATCAAACATGCTTTCAATATGTCTTATGATGTTAAATGAATCAAATGGAGGCATGGAATGTCATGGCAAGTCATGTTATGCAAGAGAATGCAAGATGGATGCATATGGAAGCCCAAATTAGGGTTTATGATCAAAGCATCAAATAAAAACCAAAATCAGAAGCAAACCACATTACAAAAAATTTGTAAATGCACTCAAAGGACCCCTAATCCTATACTAACCCACTGCCCAAAGGAGAGGTCTCAACTCCTAACCAATTTCAAGTTATGACTTTCCTAAGTTGTCTAGGGTTTTAGGGTTCCTTAACAAGAGAATTATCAAATAAATTGAAAATGAAAGATCAAATCATGGCCATTTAATCTCACAAACTACATGCTAAACACAATGCAATGCAAAATAAATCAAGGTCCAACTCTTTAGGGTTAGGTAGAAATGATTTTTGGAAGTTTGGATCAAAATAATGCATAAAAATGATTTTAATTCAATGAAAAATTCTCAAAATGCATCAAGATCAAAAAATAAATTTGGTTTGAAGGTTGGACAATGTTTCTAAATGTCTTAAAACATTTCATGAATTTTTTGGTGATTTTTAAATACCTAAAAGTATTTTTAATAAATTAATTTTCATTAATCAATTAAAAATGAACTTTTAAATATTTAAAAATACTTTTTTAATGCTAAAAATGAAAATAAAAATATTTTTGTGTTTTAAAAATTAATGAAACTCTTGACAAAAAGTTTCATAATTTTTAAATGGTTTTTACTATTTTAAATAAATTGTACAAATCATTTGAGAAAAAATGAAATTAAAATCAAAATAAATGGAAGTATGCTGGATGGATGGCTGAGATTGAGTCTGGCCAGGGAAGGGTTGACTGCGCGCACAGATCAAAGGCCCACATTCAAACTTGGTTAATCTGAATTATTAATTAAATAAATGTGATTAGGGTTTCTAATGATGAATCACAGCCACACACACGCGCGCGAAGTCAACAAAGTCAAAGGATCCAACGTACCAGATTCAAACTCCCTTAATTGCAGGATTAAAACCCTAATTATTTTCAGGTGGCCGGAGAAGACCTCCGGTCGTCTTCTCCGGTGGGAACCCCACCTGAAAATTTCTAAAACTCTCAAAACGTTACTAAAATGAAATCTAAGAACACAAAAATGATCCCCATAACCCACTGAATCAAAACCCTAACCCAAACATCATTTATATTTCATCAATCTCATGAATCGAAACAAACAAAATTTTAGGGCAAGACTTTCAGAACACGATTACATCCTTATTTTTCCACCATTTTCAAAACCAATGACATATTTATGATCAGGGAAGCATGAATAACAACTTGAGAACTTAAAAAAGGATTTCTGGAAAAAATGTTCTTGAGCTACCTGAGTTTCGAAGCTTTCAATCTTGCAACTTTCTGCCTCCTTCCTTTGATGCAAACCACTCCCTTTGGTCCCCTGATGTTGCCTGGATGCTTAGAAGAAGTTTATGTTGGCTGGTTAGTGAGATTGAACAAGTTCTGTTCAAGCTCAGGTGAGAATGGTGTTTATGATTTAGGCAGTTTCAGGCAAAGGTGAAGGGTTCTTTGTGATCAGGATGATGATTTGAGAAGGTTTGTGAAGTTTGTTCAAGTGTTTGTGGCCTATGGAATGAGTTTCGAAGGCTTTGGCTTTGAGAGTGAAAAATGGGGGAGTTGAGTTCTTGCTTGTTTCAGGCTTATGTCTTGCTGGTTTGGGTTCAGTGAGGCATGGTGAGAAGATTAGTGGAGTTTGTTTGAGTGTTTATGGCTTGTGAGATGAGATTCGAAGGCTTTTGCTTGAGGGAGTGAAAATGGGAATGTGATGCTATGGCTTGCTTCAGGCTTGCTTGGTGTATGAAATGGCTGGCATCTGATCCACATAAACAAAGCTTATTGGTCAGGTGATGTGACTTGGCCTTTTGTGATAGGTGTGCTAGCTTTTGCAAAAAGTCCACTCTTGTGTAAGAGAAAGCATGGGCAACTTCTAGCCAAGTACAAGGGTGTGGGCTGGCGCAGCATGGTGAGGGGAAAGGCTAGGGCTGGTTCAGCATCCAAGGCAACAAGTGGATGGAAGTGTTATGATGGTTTTGCAACTTGATCACCTTTGGTTCACATGGAAATGTCTTGCTTCACAAACCATGAAACATGAGAAATTCTTAGTCCATTCTGAACTTTAGGGTACATGTGATGTTTGTGTGATGGTTAGACATGAATTAGAAGTCACAAATGCCTTGGTACAAAGTTTTTTCAAGTTTTCCATTTGGTGCATATTTTGAAAATTAGTGATTTTTGCTAACTTTGACACACCATAACTTTTGATCCAAAATGAATTAGGTCATGTTCTTGTACTTTTTGAAAAGGTAAAGATCTAATCTACAACTTTCATGACCAAAGTTTTTTTATTTGAAGCATTTTTGGATCAAAAAGTGGGGGTTGAAAAAGTTGCATAAAATGACATTTCATTAAAAGTCAACCATGCCCTAAAAAGTCAACTTTGCAAAACTTGTAATTCTTGAATTTTGTGAACTTCAACCTTCTTCCATGATCAAATAAAGATCAAATACACTCAAAATGGTGAAGATCACCCCTTGGTTGGGTCACTGGGGGCCTCAGATGCCCTGATTTTGCACTGACTTGTCCAGAAAGTCAACTCTTGATCAGATGACTTCCCCATGGAATTTCTTCATGAAAATTGATATGCATACTCCCTATAACATATAGAGACCAATAGAAACAAGAATGACCAAAAAAATTGGAGTTATGGCCTCTGAAACCAAAACCCTAATTTTAGGTCATCTGTGCAGTCAAACTTTGGCTCTGCTTCCATACCAATCCCAGTTCTTGTGATTCTTTGGCAATTTTTGACTTTGGGAGGATGTAATATGATATAAGAACACACATGGATTCCTTTGAAGTGATTGATGACCTTTGGAGTGGCTCAAGAAGCTCTTGGATTGCTCAGATCACAAACCCTAGATGCAGATGACTTAGAACCAGTGCAGTGGACCAAAAATGTGATATGAGATGGTATGATTGTGTTCATGAATTTGAGATGATCACAAACCATGGTGTGAATGGGTGAGGGCAAATTTGGGGTGACGGAGGGAAATAAAGTATATTGTAAAGTGTGGGCGACGAAGGACGACCGTCGAGCAGAGGACGACTGCTGGGTAAAGAGCAATGACGGGGACGGCCGACATGCTGGGGATGAAAGGTAAAGCAAGGACGGGGACGGCCGACTAGCTGGAAAAAATAAGAGATTATGATGGGGACGACCATCAAGTAAAGCTGTAAAGTTCTCTGGGGATCGAATGAAACATGACGGGGACGGCCATCAAGTTCATAAAGTAAAGTAACCGACGATGGGGACGGCCATCGGGCTAAAAAAGAAAAGGGACCACGACGGGGACGGCCATCGGGTTAAAGAATAAATGAAATAAACAGATGATGAGGTACGGTCATCAAAGGTGAAGGACGATCACCTAGCAGGGGACGGCTGCTCTGTTGGGGTTAAGATGAGGGACGGTCATCTAAGGTGGAGGACGACCACCTGGCAGGGTACGGCTGCCGAAAATATCGCGACATAGGACGAATGCCGGATAAAAGGTCAACGATGGGGACGGCCATCGGACGAGCATGATGGAGGACGACCATCAAGAGGTGGAGGACGACCACCTAGCAGGGGACGACTGCTCTCAAGGTTTGTCATGACATAGGACGAATGTCAGATAACCAAAATCAACAATGGGGACGGCCATTGGATAAAGTGATGAAGGACGATCATCAAGAGGTGGAGGACGACCACCTAGCAGGGAATGGCTGCTAAATATCAACGATGGGGACGGCCATCGGATGAGCATGATGGAGGACGACCATCAAGAGGTGGAGGACGACCACCTAGCAGGGTACGGCTGCTCTCAAGGTTTATCATGACACAGGACGAGTGTCAGATAAAAGGAAAATTTGCTTACTTGGCGACCTACTGGGGATATAGTAAACACGGACGAGTGTTTACAACCAAGAAAAGAAAGTATAAGTGTTTAGAGGTTTGTGTATAGATTAAAGATGCGGACGAGCATCCTTAAGACTACGATACGGAAAAGTATCGAGTAGAAACAAACTGACACGTGTTCATAGATGATGATACGGACGAGTATCAACTGGTTAACAAGGAACACGGACGAGTGTTGAATCTGAAAGAATTCTTCTGGGGAATAATAGACACAGACGAGTATCTATATTCACGAAGACAAAAGTGTTTGACACGGTGTATGGATTAAAGATGCGAACGAGCATCCTTAAGACTATGATATGGACGAGTATCATGTAGAAACAAACACTTGACGCATATTCTGAGATGATGGTACGGACGAGTACCAACTGGTTAACAAAGAACATGAACCAACGTCGAATCTGTGGGGATATAAATGGTATATACAAGATACGGACGAGTACCTGTATAAGTGTAACATGAGTAGTGAGTATGAGTATTGTATAGATGAGTACTTTAACTGCTGGGGAGAGTGACACAGACGAGTGTCAAAAAGGGGAAAAGTATAATATCAACAAGTATATGGGGTGTAAAAGTGTAGGCGACTGCGCTGGGGATATGATGACACGGACGGGTGCCAAAATGAGTATATACTGGTATAGGTGAGTGTAAAGATGATGTCTTTGGCTTTTTGCTGGGGTGTCGCTCCCGGGATTTCCATCCTGGTACAAACGCGAAAGTGGCGCGGAAGAAGAATAGAGTCGCCAGCCATGCATTTTTATCCCGAATAGAGGGAATGGTAATGCTGCACAAACCAGAAGAAAGAAAGAGGAAGGACACAGGTCCTGCGAACCAAAGAGACTGGGCTCGGGAGTCGGTTACGACCTGGGAAGGTATTAGCACCCCAGACCGTCCGCCGTACCCGACGGGATCCACGCTTGCAAAAGAAACTGCTTCAAAAGGTGAGGGTATGAAAGCTGCAGCAAAGAGATGAAAATGAAAAGAAACTGGAACTGGAAAAGAAATGAAAATGAAAAAACGTAGGGAAAATAAAGATTGTGCTCGAACGGGCCCTACCCCGCTGCCTACGTACCTCATCGGGATAATGAGGATCAGAGACGCCGTAGTTCCCCTAACTAGGGGTACTAAAAGGAAATTGCTTGTGAATTAAGGCTTGAACTGCCTATGCCATTGCTCAGGTGTTGCAGACTCGGACGACGAGTGCGTAACCGTCTTGCAAAATGACAAGTAGGAGCAAGTTCGCGTACGGAGCGAAGGAGATGAGAAAAGAATTCCCGAAGGAAAGACGCTTATTGTTTGTTTTGTGTTTTTTAGAAGCTTTTATGAGTGTGTCACAAGGAAATGAACTCAAACTCTCACCAATGGAATGTGCACTTGTCACTACATTCCAAGATGGAATAATAGAACAAGCACACTCAAGTAAGGAGAAGATCCCCAAAACTTGAACCCAAAGATTAGGGCTTAGGCTCACTAACTTGCTTAATTATTAAGTGTTTTTTGGTTATTTACATGAAGAAGTGTTTTTTATGCTTTTCTTTATGAAGAAGATACCTTGATCAGACTTGTGCATCACAAGGTAAACATGTACTATCCCAAGATGGGAAGACTACAAGCATACCTCATGGAATAAGGCTATGGATCAATGCATCACTTCACATTTATTAAAGTGTTTTCTTTTTAAGAGTTATGAGATGAGAAGAGAAGAAGAACCAAAAGATCTCAAAGGAAAAATTCTAAAGGGGGACTAAAATAATCCTAAGTATTCACATGCATGGAAGTCCTAAGAGTTAGTGAGGTTTCTATCCTAATGAAGGAACAAAGAAAAAGATAGAAGAAGGGATGAGAAAGGCCTAAGCCCAACAACAAAGGGTTAGTAACATAAACATAAGAGGAGGATGAGAATTGGAGATGTGGAACTCAATTCCCACATCTCTCACTTACCATAGCCCCTGCAATGTTAGCAAAAATCCAGCAAATTGACCAACACAATCATGGAATTAGTCATGCTCAAAGGCTCTTGTGAACAAGAATCAAACATCATGCCAAACATTACAAGTGCACGACTTACGCGTCGAAAACATGAAAGCATACATCAACCAGCAAGCAAAACAGCCTAAAATATCATGCTTAATGATCATGCAATGATCCAAGGCAATTAGAACAAGCAAAGGGATCAAACAAGCTCAAAACAACACTAAAAAGCCATTCTGCTTCAGTGTTAACCGGTTAACCATATGCGTTAACCGGTTAACCAGCTCAAACCTGCACAAAATACGCACAAAACAAGGGCGTTAACCGGTTAACCATATACGTTAACCGGTTAACACTGATAAAACAGCAACAAATCCTGCAGAAAACAGCATCTCAAAACAGCTTATTCAAATAAGCTTGCACCAGACCAGCAATCAATTACACATGGAAAATTAGATCAATTCACATTAATCCATATCATTAAGCTCATGAACAATAACATTCGGATCCGGATACAAAACAACCAATCAAATCAAACAACACAAGCAAATACACAAACACATGGTGGATCTAAAGCACAAGCATGCAAATAAGCTAAAAACAGAGCTAGATCTGAAATTAACCAACCTACAAAGCTGAGGTATGCTTTGGTAATTGTTGATTGAGCTGAAAACGGTAGATCTTGCGCAAAACTTTAAAGATCCGATGCTAAGCTCCACACTCCATGCAAAATAAATGCAAGAACAAGCTCTTGATGCAGAATTTTGGATCCAAAAGCACTTCTAGATCTCAAACCAGATCTGAATCTCCAATAAAACCAGCAAAAAGATGCAAAGAAGCTATGAATGGAGGTTTAGTTCCAAGATCTACACACCTCAAGGCAAGGTTGTGTGATCTTCAAAGAGGAACTTTGAGTGATTTGGAAAATTGGGAGAGAAAAGTGAGAGAATTGTGAGTGAGAGGAATGAAAATTCAGAAATGAGAGTGAAAAAAAGAGTGAGAGCCCCTTTGGTTTGGAGAGAAATGATTAAATATGGTTTAGGTTTGGGGCCCAAAATTTTGGTTTGGGATCCAAAATTATGGTTTGGGTAATGTGATTAGGATTTAGGGTTGGAATGAGGCTTGGATAAATGCTCTAGATCCTTCTCCCAAATTCAAATTTAATTCAAATGAATAAAAATCAGAAAATTGGAAAATGGAACCAAAACACACATGCTGAAATTGCTGCTGGAAATTCAAATTTCGCAGCTGTTAACCGGTTAACCATATGCGTTAACCGGTTAACGCATGGAAAATTTGAATTTCCCTCCCTTTGGTGGGAACCTTCAAAAATAGGCCTGCACCAACCGTTTCAAGCAAATTTTGATCCATCTTCTCTTTCTAGGGCTCTGAACATGATACCAGGCTTGTGCAAAATGATCCTGTGAGATTCTTGCCAGATCACCATGCTCTTGATTTTGACTTGCAGGTTCAGATTTTCCCAGATGACCGATCATATGCCTTATGCTGGAACATGCGAGTATTATGCCTCATTTTTCTATGCTAAATGATAAGGATATGGTATGCTCATGATGATTATGATATGATAACGATGCTATACAAGAAGAGGGCAAATTTGGGGTGTTACAGCTGCCCCTATTCAATCAGCTGTTAATCTGAAAAGGATGAGAGCAGCGGCTATCAGACATTCGAGATAAACTGTGATTGAATACCAAGAAGACCTGAAATTTGCACTCTGACGAAGAATGCAACACTGGGAAATAAACCCAACCAGATGACGCTCTGGGGATATGAAAGAGAGGAAAAGCAAACGAGCTTCTTCCAAGTTGAAACTGATATCTGAAATACCATCATGCTGACAGACGAGTCTTCGCATGACCTGTGACGCCAGGTACAGAGAGCGGACGAGCCCTTAAGGATCTCCAAAGTAACCTGAGATGGACGAATCTCCTTCACTAATCCTTACGCAGATAAGTGGAATAAGACGGACGAGTCTTCTTCGGATAACCCTTACGCAGGCTCCGGGAATGCATATAAGTCTGCGGGATAGACATGCAATCAAGGTAGACGAACCTTCTTCATATATTATCCGCGGATATATGGCATAAGACAGACGAGTCTTCTGAGCAAACCTGTTACGCCAGGCGCAGCAACCATAATAATTGGTGCTTGAGACGGACGAGCCTCCCTCGGATTTACCTGTTACGCCAGGCCCGGTAACCATTTCGACATTTAATTCCCACTGTCAGGATTTTAAACCTCTTCAATACAGACGAGTATTGGATGATCATCAAGAGAACACAGACGAGTGCCAATAGTCAAAGATACAGACGAGTATCGGACGATGATCTGAGAAACACAGACGAGTGCTTCAGGCGATGATACAGACGAGTATCAGCCACTGGTATAGACGAATACCAGAAATTCAAACACAGACGAGCATTTGAAGTAGCAACAGCAATATCAGGATGAACGACAAATCTTCACATTCACGTGCGAGCTAGCACAGACGCGTGCGGAGGATGATACAGACGAGTATCCATGCAAAGCAGACGAGCTTCAGAACACAAACGACTTCTGGGAGATAAAAGCATGAGCTTCAAACACACACAGACGAGTGCTGGACAGTTGCAGACGAGCAACAACAGAGAATACATATCAAGGCACAGACGAGTGCAGCGAAGGATCCAAAACACAAACGAGTGTTGGAAGGTTGCAGACGAGCAACAACAAATATCATCTCGGAACACAGACGAGTGTTGAGGAGTTGCAGACGAGCAACAACAACTATCATGACCAAACACAGACGAGTGCTGGAAATTGCAGACGAGCAACAACAGAGAATACATGTCAAGGCACAGACGAGTGCAACGAAGGACCCCATACCAAACACAGACGAGTGTTGGGAGGTTGCAGACGAGCAACAACAAATATCATCTCCGAACACAGACGAGTGTTGAGGAGTTGCGGACGAGCAACAACGGCTAGAGCTAACACAGACGAGTGTTGAAAGATGCAGACGAGCAACAATACAGCAGTGATATGTCCTCGCTGGGGAAACTTGCTTAGGGATAACACATACGAGTGTTGAAGATTGCAGACGAGCAATAAACGAATGCCTGATCGGCAACAAGAGATACAACTCTGCAGGGGAGAAAAAAGTCAAGAGGTCTGGATACCCACTCCGACTGAGGTGATGAATACCTGGCTGCATCATCAAATAAACCAACAATAGGGCAAATCTGCTGGGGAATATTTCACGGACGGAGGTGAAAATCAAATATGAACTCTGTGGGGGGACAGATCATCTTCAGACTTAGCTGGAGAAGCTTCCTGGGCGAATACTCTGGCTGGGGAGAGCATCCGATGATTCAAGACTCTGAGGGGATATCAGGCCCTCAATCACGCCTACTGGGAAGGACTCTTGCTGATGATAAAATACTGTTAATTCCACCTCTGATGATGACATGCTCTCAGGTATTTGCTAGGCACACTCCGCTGGGGAAGAACGGAATACTACTCCACTTGAGAAGAAGAACCTGCTTGGGCTGCTGCCAAGACTTAGTTGGAGGAAAATATCTATTTAGACAAGTCATGCTTTCAGCTACCTGCTGGAGAAGAAAAATCTCTGCTTGGGGGAAATACTCTACTGGGGAAGAGTACCTTGCTTGAGAGAATGCGACGCCATCCTGCAACCTGCAACAACAGAAACATACGTGTGTCCCGGGGATTTGCATGGCGTGATCTGTTCATCCATTATCACCCGTCACTCAAAGAGGGTTACAGTTTCCCTGCATGTCAGTTTTCTTTTCAAGATTATCACCATGTTTAGATGCAATGCTATTTTTGTCAAAAATTCAGGACATTTTGCAGACAAAAATAAACACACACAGCTTTTTGACTGAATATTATTTTTATTGAATGGCCTCTAAATAGGCAAAGATTTACATCAGGAAGCAACCACCTGGAAAGAGGTAGCCACTATAAAAATTGAGAAAAGAAACTATCCTAATGGCAATGTACATGGCATTCCAAGGAGTTCCATTTCTGCTATGACCTGCATGTCTTCAAGACTCTCCATTCTGCTTTGGCTTTCTGAGAAGACAAGGGGACTGTTTCCTATCCTTCTGATATTGTCAAACCGTACGAAACGATGACGTGGTTCAGATAACTTGGATCACAGTTGTTCGCTTATTCCCTTATTTTGCGTGGATCGCCCTCTCGGGTTTTCAATCCACCGGGATACCCTTTTTTGCCTGAGCTGTCCAATGTGGCTTTTCAACTCAGCGGGTGTACATTTTTTTTGTTTATTTTCCCTAATTTTTGCCCGAGCTTTTTATTCTGTTTTTAGCTCGCCGGGATGCCCTTTTCTTGCCTGGACTTACATTCTGTTTTTGTGTCCAGCGGGTCTCTTTATGCGAAGTATTTTTTAACTGCGTCCGAGTTAACAGGGGATGGGAAGTCTTTTCCATCCATAGTGGTGAGCATCAGTGCCCCTCCTGAGAATACTTTCTTCACTATGAATGGTCCTTCGTAGTTTGGGGTCCACTTGCCCCTGTTATCTGAACCTGGAGGAACGATCCTCTTCAATACAAGCTCTCCCACTCGATACTCTCGAGTACGTACTCGTTGATCGAATGCACGCTTCATTTTCCTCTGATAAAGCTGACCATGACAGATAGCCGCTAATCTCTTTTCCTCAATTAGACATAGCTGATTGTAACGAGCACGCACCCATTCAGCCTCATCCAGTTTGACATCCATCATCACGCGCAGTGAAGGAATCTCTACTTCAACAGGCAGGACTGCTTCCATGCCATACACTAGAGAGAAGGGAGTTGCCCCTGTTGATGTCCTGACCGACGTTCGGTACCCATGCAAAGCAAACGGTAACATCTCATGCCAATCCTTGTAGGTGACAACCATTTTCTGCACAATCTTCTTGATATTCTTGTTAGCTGCCTCTACCGCACCATTCATCTTTGGTCGGTAAGGAGAAGAATTGTGATGCTGTATTTTGAAGTCCCGACATAAGTCTGCCATCATCTTGTTGTTGAGATTAGAACCATTATCAGTAATGATCCTTTCGGGTACTCCATATCTGCATATGATATCTCTTTTCAGAAATCTTGCCACCACTTGACGAGTGACATTGGCATAAGACGCTGCTTCTACCCACTTGGTAAAGTAATCAATCGCGACCAGGATGAAGCGATGACCGTTCGAAGCAGTCGGTTCAATCTTCCCGATCATGTCAATGCCCCACATAGAGAAAGGCCAAGGAGATGACATGATGTTGAGCGGGTTAGGAGGAACATGCACTTTATCTGCATATATTTGGCACTTGTGGCATTTACGGGCGAATGAACAACAGTCTGCATCCATTGTCATCCAGTAATACCCTGATCTCAGTAGTTTCTTTGCCATAGCGTGCCCTCCTGCATGGGTACCAAAAGATCCTTCATGGACTTCCTGCATCAACAGGCTTGCTTCGTGTCTATCCACGCATCTGAGCAAGACCATGTCGAAATTCCTCTTGTACAAAACCCCGTCTGTGTTCAAGAAGAAACTAGCAGCAAGTCGTCTCAAGGTCTTTTTGTCTTTGGAAGATGCCCCTGTTGGGTATTCGTGCTTCTCCAGGAACAACTTGATATCAAAATACCAAGGTTTCTCGTCAGATACGGCGTCTACAGAGAAAGCATAAGCTGGAGAGTCAAGCCTGGAGATGTCAATTCTGGGCACAAAGTTCCAACATAGGACTTTAATTGACGAAGAGAGAGTGGCCAAAGCATCGGCAAATTGATTTTCGTCCCGTGGTATGTATTTGAGCTCAACTGTCGTGAAGAATGTCAACAGTTTTCTAGCATAATCCCTGTACGGAACTAGATGCTCTTGATGTGTATACCACTTGCCGGTAATTTGGTTAACGACGAGGGCTGAATCTCCGAATATGTCAAGGTTCTTAATCCGAAGATCAATTGCCTCCTCTATTCCCATTATACACGCCTCGTATTCCGCTTCATTGTTGGTGCAGCCAAAAGTAATTTTGGCAGCGAAGGGTAAATGAACACCTTCAGGAGTAATGAGTACGGCACCAACTCCACGACCATTGATATTGACAGCCCCATCAAACATCAACTTCCATTTGGATTCAGGGTCAGGCCCCTCCTCCAGAAGTGGTTCCTCATAATCGCTGGTTCTGAGGTACATGATGTCCTCATCAGGGAAATCAAATCTCATCGGCTGATAGTCATCCTCAAGAGGTTGCTGAGCAAGGTATTCCGACAATACACTTCCTTTGATGGCTTTCTGAGAAGTGTACTGGATGTCGTATTCAGTTAAAATCATCTGCCATCTAGCAACCCGTCCGGTCAATGCTGGTTTCTCAAAGATGTACTTGACAGGATCCATCTTGGAAATGAGAAGTGTAGTATGGGTCAACATGTACTGCCTCAGTCGGCGAGCAGCCCATACCAAAGCGCAACAAGTTTTCTCGAGCCGTGAGTATCGGGATTCACAGTCGGTAAACTTTTTGCTAAGGTAATAAATGGCGTACTCTTTTCGACCAGACTCGTCATGTTGGCCAAGCACACACCCCATCGACCCTTCTAGCACGGTCAAGTACATGATTAACGGTCTTCCCTCCACTGGAGGCATCAGAATTGGAGGCTCCTGCAAATATTCCTTTATTTTGTCGAAAGCCCTTTGGCAATCATCATTCCACCTGACTGTTTGCTCTTTTCTTAGCAGTTTGAATATCGGTTCGCACGTGGCAGTTAGGTGAGATATGAACCGAGAAATGTAGTTCAATCTACCTAAGAACCCGCGCACTTCTTTTTCTGTCTTTGGTGCAGGCATATCTTGAATAGCTTTCACTTTAGCAGGATCTACCTCAATTCCTCTTTGACTTACAATGAAACCCAGCAATTTTCCGGAACGCACTCCGAAAGTGCACTTGTTCGGATTCAACCTCAACTTGTACTTGATCAATCTGTCAAACAACTTCTTTAGGTTAACCAAATGCTCCTCTTCGTCCTTGGACTTTGCAATCATATCATCCACATAACATTCGATCTCCTTGTGGATCATGTCATGGAACAACGTGACCATCGCCCGCTGATAAGTTGCCCCAGCGTTCTTCAAACCGAAGGGCATGACCTTGTAGCAGAATGTTCCCCACGGGGTAATGAACGTTGTCTTCTCCATGTCTTCCGGCGCCATTTTTATCTGATTATAACCGGAGAATCCATCCATGAAGGAGAACACTGAGAATTGAGCAGTATTGTCGACCAACACGTCGATGTGTGGCAACGGAAAATCATCCTTCGGACTTGCTCTGTTCAAATCTCTATAGTCAACGCACATCCGGACCTTGCCGTCCTTTTTAGGCACTGGTACGATGTTAGCTACCCAAGGTGGGTAACTAGTCACGGCAAGGAACCCGGCATCCCACTGTTTCTGCACCTCCTCTTTAATCTTCATCGCCATATCCGGGCGAGTTCTTCTCAATTTTTGCTTCACAGGAGGACAGTCTTCTCTCAGAGGTAGCTTATGCATCACGATGTCGGTATCCAACCCTGGCATATCTTGATATGACCAAGCAAAGATATCTACATACTCTCTCAGCATACTGATCAGCTCTTGTTTGACGTCGGCCTGCAGATGGGCTCCTATCTTGATTTCTTTCTTTGCATCTTCACTGCCAATGTTGATGGTCTCAATCTCTTCTTGATGAGGCTGAATAACTCGTTCCTCTTGTTTCAACAATCTGACCAACTCTTCAGGGAGGTCACAGTCTTCCTCAACCCCTTCATCAGCTTGGTAGACTGGATTATCAAAGTCATGCATAGTCATAGCAGGAACGTTATCCGTGGAATCCGAACGATCAATACTGCACAAATGATGTGCTTGTTCAGAATCTTCTTATTTTGAAAAGGGACGCTAACACAAAACAAAAATGAAAACACATTGCCGTTTTTATATATTTTTTGTGAAAAAGTTTAAAAACAAAGACAGGGAAAACAGTTTGTCTGAAAATGTCCTTTTATTTCATAGCAAAAATAACGATGCAATACAAAACATGGTGGCCCAATACAATGGATCCAAGCATCTTGGGCAGAATGCTGGATTTGACAATGCAGTATGCTAATAAAAGGAAACAAAGCAATTACTTTGAGAGCCAGGTGACTTGGACGATGTCTTCAGCAGACCAATTTCCTAGCTCCTCGCCGGGTGCACACGGGCGGATCCAATTGTTGTCCCAGTCTCCGCCACTATCCCCGTCCTTGTTCGCCGTACAGATTTGATCGCGGTCGAGCGACCCAGCACTTGTGAATGAGATAGCTTTACCACTCCGAGTAGACCCCCCAGGCTGATACCCTAAGCCGAATTTATCACCCTTCTTTTCCACCTCCAGCAGCTTGCCCCAGCCCTGGGCATTGCCTGATTGGACGACCTCCTTTGCCTCCTGGTAGGAATGAATTGACGTGCCTTCTTTGTTTTTCTTCACCGGGGTCAAGATACTGACATCTGCCTTAAAAGCTTGGCACAAAGTTTCGTGAATTTCTCCGTCCATTTCTACATATTTGAATGTCGACAGGTGGCTGACGAAAATATCTTCTTCCCCGCAAACTGTGATGACCTGGCCATCCACCACATATTTAAGCTTCTGGTGCAGGGTTGAAGTGACGGCTCCAGCTGCGTGTATCCACGGTCTGCCCAACAAGCAACTATACGCAGGCTGGATGTCCATGACATAGAAGACACTCTTGAAGACTTGAGAGCCTATCTTGACAGGCAACTCAACCTCTCCGAAAACCGATCTTCTTGAACCATCGAAAGCTTTAACCACCAGATCACTCGGCGTCAGGATAACCCCATCAATGTTAAGCTTCATCAGCGCCTTCTTCGGGAGCACATTCAAGGAAGAGCCTGTGTCCACAAGAACATGAGACAAAACAGCGCCCTTGCATTCCATCGTGATATGCAGTGCTTTATTGTGATTCCTTCCCTCCGAAGTAAGGTCTCGGTCAGTGAAGCCTAAACCATGGCTGGCATTAACACTTTCAACAACAGCTTCGAGTTGATTAACAGTGATTTCTTGAGGAACATAGGCCATTTGAAGTACTTTCAGCAAGGCTTCTCGGTGCGCGGGAGAGCACATCAACAGTGACAAAATAGAAATCTTTGAAGGCGTCTGGTTCAGTTGATCAACCACCTTATAGTCACTCCTTTTGATGATCTTCATGAACTCCTCTACCTCCTTTTCAAATGTCCCCTGCCCAGCCACAGGAGTATCTGACTCATCATTCGCAGTCTGCTTTCCTTTGTCTTTGGACGAAGCTTCGGCCTCGGGATCCTTTCTCAATGCAGGGGGAGCAAACAAACGGCCACTTCGAGTAAAACCTCCAACACCTCCCACATTTTCAATAGTCAGGTCAGCAACAGGTCTACTCTCCATCTTCTGTCCCGCCACATAGACATCGGAACCATAATGCCACGGAATGGCCCTATCATCGATGTACGGCACTGGCCCAGGTACAGTTATAGTCACAGGACTAATCTGAGGAGTGTAAATGGTAACTGGCTCTTGTCTGACGGGCATGTCAGCTTCATCGTAAAAGATAGTAATAGTTGACACATCATCAGCCTTTTCATTACTAATCTTGCTAAATTGCAGAGACCCATCATCAATCAACTCTTGCAAACCCGTCTTCAATTTCTCGCAGCCATTCACAGCACTTATACAATCTTCGCAATCGAGACAACAACCAGGAAATACTTGACCCTTCAACAGTCTCTCTTTCACCACCCTCAAAGGCGTCTTGACCTCATCAATACTCAGCACCAAACTCAACTTGTCATCTCCCTCAACAGCATTAACTCTTGCCCCTCCATGATTAGGTATAGGGTTCGAGTTGATATTCGGTGGTGGCGCAAAGTTGATTGCCTTTGAATCCACGAGATCTTGAACTTTGTGATGTAGCGCCCTGCACTTCTCGGTTGAGTGCCCGGGTGCCCCTGAATGAAAGGCGCATCGCGCGTTGACATCATAACCAGCTGGAAGCTCTCCGGGAGGTGGTGGTGCCAAAGTCCTCAATTGAATAAGGTTCAAATCTAGTAGTCTCGGCAACAAGGCAGCATATGTCATCGGAAGAGCTTCAATCACCCTGTTAGCAGGACGAGTCTGCCTCGGCTGATAAGGTCTTTGCTGGTAGTTGGCTCTAGGTTGTTGTTGTTGTTGTGGAGGAGGTGGCATCTGTTGTACGGGAGCTGCAGGAATAGTGACAGCAGCCACATGTTCATAAGGTCTTCTGTAACCACGGCCCTGGCTTCGGCCGAATACAGCATTGGTCTCGCCTTCTCTCCTTCTTGGAGGTCCGCTAAAAGCTTTCCTCGCTCCATTTGAGCTACTAGCACCTGGGTCTTGTATCTTCCCCATTTTCAACAGTGTTTCAACCCTTTCTCCCGCAATGACAATATCGTTGAACTTTGTAGCAGAACTTGATGCCAATCTCTCAAGAAATACCCCCTGGAGGGTACCCATAAACATATCAGCCATTTCATTCTCTAACAAGGGTGGCTGCACCCTAGCAGCTAGCTGACGCCACCTCTGGGCGTATTCTTTAAAGCCTTCTTTTGCTGTCTGAGCCATATGTTGCAACTGGGTGCGATTCGGAGCCATGTCCATATTATACTGGTACTGCCTCACAAAGGCTTCAGCAAGATCTTTCCAGCTCTTAACATTGACCCTGCTGAGTTTCATGTACCACTCAAGGGAAACTCCCACCAAGCTGTCCTGAAAGTAATACATCCATAGCTTTTCATCGTCTGTATGCGCGGCAATTCTCCCCACATATGATTGCAGATGAGTTTTTGGGCAAGCAGTGCCGTTATACTTCTCGAAAGTAGGAACTTTGAACTTATACGGGATCCTGACTCCCGGAACCAAGCCCAAGTCCGTTATATCGAACCCCAAAGAACTCTGGGACTGAATAGCCTTGATTTGCTCAGCCATCTCTTCAAACCTCTTGTTCATTTCGACCCCTTGACCCTCGGTCTCATCAAGTAAAGTGAACTGGTCCTCCTGGTGGTCCACATGAATGTTATGCATCCCGTCATTGACTACGGTCGCCCCTGGTTGTATAACATGAGGTCCACCCTGACGTGCGCCCGCACCGGTATGATTATCAGCATTAGCAGCAGCAGCAGCGTTTCTGTTCTGATTCTCCACCATCTCTCGCAGACGCTCTTGATTCTGCCCCATGCCGGTCATTAACGTCATGAAGTTATCCATTCTCTGCCTTAGGTCTGCCAAATCTGCCTGCATTTGATCCATGGCCCGCTCTCTGTTAATCTTGGTTGGGTATCGGTGCACTGCCGGTTGTTCTCGAACTTTTCGAGGAGCTATAGTGCCTGAAACACAAAATACATTAGTAATTGATGCAACACCTGCAAAACAGACAAACAGGTTATATGCAATGCAATGTAACTGTTCATGTTCCCAATTTTAAGCATTTGGCATGCCCCAGTTCTGGTATCTATCTCGGCAATCACTTTCAGTGTTTAGCTTTCAAACTTTCTCTTTGATAAGTGTTCAGACGTTAGTAGCATCCAGACAAACGAGTCTTGCACATTCAAAACGATAACTCGCACATTAATACTGAATATGGACAAACCACTATAGGCTAAAAGTCAGAATACATCCAAGAATATTCCCCGAAGGGTTACAAATCAGTACATAAAGACAAAGGAAATGAAAGCAAAACCCCTACAACAAGCCTGTAGGTAGTCTGAAAAATAAACTAAGCTAAGGACCCCGACTCTGCCACCTCTGCCCTGCTCTTCTTGACGCCTGCTCTCAGCTTGAGCTCTTCGATCTCTTTCCTGGCTTCCTCCAGAGCTAATTGGCTTTGGACTAGCTGTTGGGTCTTCTCCCTCCGGATGGCGTGAGCTTGTTCCACTTCCTCCTTCTTAAAAGCCATCTGAACTTCAAAGAACTCTTCCTTCTCTTTGAATTTCTTTTGCTCTTCCTCCCTTTGGCCTTTCAGCCAAACAATGGACTGTCGAGCACTCCTGAGAGTCTTTAAAGTCTCCTTGTGCTTGGCTTCTCTTTGCGCTTCCATCATACCCAATCGGTGGAAATGGGCTTCTCTTCCGGCAAAATCCTTCTCTTTGTTTTCCAAGGAGGACTGGAGCTTTCGCAGTTTTTCTTCAGCTTCCTTCTTGGCTCCATTGGCCTGGTGGTATAAGCTTACCATCTCAACATTCTCTACTCTGACCGCATGCAGCTGATCTTCTAGCTTCTTGTACTCCTCCAAGGAAACCGTACTGCTCGGACCTGGTACCTCTCGAGGATAAAGTGGAGCTTCGACTGAAAAAGGCATGAGAACTGACTCGATATGCCTTTGCAACCATTCAACGTATGGTGGATACGCTTTGGGATCAACTCGGCCGAAGTCCTTCTTCCCTTTCCTTTTCCTGTGATCCCAGGATTGAACTGCTTGTTGGACTAGCTCTCTATTTCCATCAACAGGAAAATACAAAGATTCAGCAAACATTTCCATCTGAGGCGGATCCTTCAAAGGGTAGCCAAACTGCCTTCTGGCTAATGTCGGGTAGTAACTGATGACACCTTTCCTTCCCAGCAAAGGTACTCCGGCAAACTTTCCGCAGCTAACCATCACCTCCTTTCCTAGCAAATCCCTGTCATAACCCCAAGCAATGTCTTCTTCAGTCAAACCCATCAGTCTTCTGGACCATCTCCATTCGTCTCGTATATCCTTGAAGGCACCTGATTTAGGCAACTGTCTAGCGAACCATTCAGCAAACAAAGGAGCACAGCAGACCACTGGACCACCTCTACCTTTCTCGTTTCTGTAATGGATACTAAAATAAAAGTCACCCAATAAAGTGGGCACTGGATTGCCTTTTGCGAAGATTGAGATCACTTCTAAGCTGACAAACTCTTTCTCTCCGGGAAACAAGCTAGACCCATATACCATCAATGCGAGCAAAGCTCCAAAGTCATTCCACTTAGCCTCTGTAGCATACTTCTCAGCTTCTGGGATAAGCACACTCCATGGTAGACCTCTGCCTTTACTCTCTTGCAAAGCCTTTCTGACTGAAACAACTGGCAACCTACAAACCTTGGCTATGTCTTCATCTTTGAGCACAACCTCTGACCCGTAGAACGGCAATGTCTCTCTGATCGGGATACTCAGCATGCTGGAGATCTCTTCCAATGTCGGAGCTAAGATGTAACCTGGAAGGATAAAACAACGCAGCAGGGGATCATAAAATTGCAAAAGGTATGCAAGCTGTCCTTTTGGTCTGTAGTAGGCTTGTCCACAAACTTCAGTATCTGGCCATATCTTTTCTTGAAATTCCCTAAGACTTGATCATTCATCAGACCTGCTAACCTCTGAACACTTTTGACTTCCGGCTGAAGAAAGGTGTAATGCACATTCTTTTTTCTCGGATCGCTTTTAATTTCTGCCATGGAGATAAGAATACCAGAACCGGGAACAGATGTGATTAATGACCTGAAAAATGGGCAACATAAACAGTTAATGCAAAGAATGATGCAAATGCAATGCAATGCAAGCATATGACCAACTGGGACCATCTGAACCGGCACACTGACAAGGGCCCCTCGGAACAACTGGCAAACTCAACAATTCACTGAGTCACCCCCTCTGGTAATCACAACCCTCTAATAGAAGATCTCAGACCCACAGTATCAAGAAATCCAGAACTCCAGGATCACAACTTCGGAACCATAGAGTCAATAGAACCACAGATCATAATCACAGGACCAGAGATCATAACTGAACAGATGAGTGTATGTTGAGGTCATGGGTTCCTGCACACCTGTACACACCCCCCAATCTCACGGGTGAAAGGCTCCGGGTCAGACATCACGGACTCTCAAAGCCACATAGCGATAATACTGTCACCATCTCCGAGAAATGGCTCATGACCAAATCAGGGAATCGGTTAGGCATTATGTACTATGCAGGGAGGCCTCAGCTGAGTCCGGGAAAAACAAGCATCCCTTATAAGTCCCTAGCTTCAAGCGCTGAAATCAAGAAACAATAGTACATTCAGCCTGTAGGATACAGTACTAATGTCATATGACCAGATGCTTTAACTGAGTTCTTATAAGAGAACCAGGCCATCCTAGGCGAGTTCCCAGTGGACCCTCGGGTGCGAATGGGTTTGCCACAAAATGTGGTCTGCCACTGTCACCACTGGAGAAGGTTGTTTCCACGAAGGTTCTCAATGATCGGTCCCCAGCTGCACATAACTGTCAGGGTTATGTAATGAGAGAGGAAGATCCCCAAATCAAGACATTTCCAAGACAATCGCAACCTGGGTGTGGAACTCACTACTACCCCCATGACAAGATCTCATGAGGCCAAAGTGGAACCACTCTAAGTCCTATGGTGCACTCGAGCCGGGTACTTGGCTCATATCTCTCAAGAACCAGTAACTCCCATCCCACCAAAGGAAACCAGTCCAGACAGTCCAGTATGATATATGATGCAGAAAATAAATACTGAAAACTGTAAATAAAGCTGTAAATAAAGCTGTAAATAAAGCAATAAACAAACAGCAATATAATACAACAAGCCACACCAAACAAACATCACCCAATGAAACAACAACACACAAGCGCTAGGAGAGACTCACAGGGGAACCAGAGATTCTGGGTTCGATCCCCAGCAGAGTCGCCAAGCTGTCGCTCCCGGGATTTCCATCCTGGTACAAACGCGAAAGTGGCGCGGAAGAAGAATAGAGTCGCCAGCCATGCATTTTTATCCCGAATAGAGGGAATGGTAATGCTGCACAAACCAGAAGAAAGAAAGAGGAAGGACACAGGTCCTGCGAACCAAAGAGACTGGGCTCGGGAGTCGGTTACGACCTGGGAAGGTATTAGCACCCCAGACCGTCCGCCGTACCCGACGGGATCCACGCTTGCAAAAGAAACTGCTTCAAAAGGTGAGGGTATGAAAGCTGCAGCAAAGAGATGAAAATGAAAAGAAAATGGAACTGGAAAAGAAATGAAAATGAAAAAACGTAGGGAAAATAAAGATTGTGCTCGAACGGGCCCTACCCCGCTGCCTACGTACCTCATCGGGATAATGAGGATCAGAGACGCCGTAGTTCCCCTAACTAGGGGTACTAAAAGGAAATTGCTTGTGAATTAAGGCTTGAACTGCCTATGCCATTGCTCAGGTGTTGCAGACTCGGACGACGAGTGCGTAACCGTCTTGCAAAATGACAAGTAGGAGCAAGTTCGCGTACGGAGCGAAGGAGATGAGAAAAGAATTCCCGAAGGAAAGACGCTTATTGTTTGTTTTGTGTTTTTTAGAAGCTTTTATGAGTGTGTCACAAGGAAATGAACTCAAACTCTCACCAATGGAATGTGCACTTGTCACTACATTCCAAGATGGAATAATAGAACAAGCACACTCAAGTAAGGAGAAGATCCCCAAAACTTGAACCCAAAGATTAGGGCTTAGGCTCACTAACTTGCTTAATTATTAAGTGTTTTTTGGTTATTTACATGAAGAAGTGTTTTTTATGCTTTTCTTTATGAAGAAGATACCTTGATCAGACTTGTGCATCACAAGGTAAACATGTACTATCCCAAGATGGGAAGACTACAAGCATACCTCATGGAATAAGGCTATGGATCAATGCATCACTTCACATTTATTAAAGTGTTTTCTTTTTAAGAGTTATGAGATGAGAAGAGAAGAAGAACCAAAAGATCTCAAAGGAAAAATTCTAAAGGGGGACTAAAATAATCCTAAGTATTCACATGCATGGAAGTCCTAAGAGTTAGTGAGGTTTCTATCCTAATGAAGGAACAAAGAAAAAGATAGAAGAAGGGATGAGAAAGGCCTAAGCCCAACAACAAAGGGTTAGTAACATAAACATAAGAGGAGGATGAGAATTGGAGATGTGGAACTCAATTCCCACATCTCTCACTTACCATAGCCCCTGCAATGTTAGCAAAAATCCAGCAAATTGACCAACACAATCATGGAATTAGTCATGCTCAAAGGCTCTTGTGAACAAGAATCAAACATCATGCCAAACATTACAAGTGCACGACTTACGCGTCGAAAACATGAAAGCATACATCAACCAGCAAGCAAAACAGCCTAAAATATCATGCTTAATGATCATGCAATGATCCAAGGCAATTAGAACAAGCAAAGGGATCAAACAAGCTCAAAACAACACTAAAAAGCCATTCTGCTTCAGTGTTAACCGGTTAACCATATGCGTTAACCGGTTAACCAGCTCAAACCTGCACAAAATACGCACAAAACAAGGGCGTTAACCGGTTAACCATATACGTTAACCGGTTAACACTGATAAAACAGCAACAAATCCTGCAGAAAACAGCATCTCAAAACAGCTTATTCAAATAAGCTTGCACCAGACCAGCAATCAATTACACATGGAAAATTAGATCAATTCACATTAATCCATATCATTAAGCTCATGAACAATAACATTCGGATCCGGATACAAAACAACCAATCAAATCAAACAACACAAGCAAATACACAAACACATGGTGGATCTAAAGCACAAGCATGCAAATAAGCTAAAAACAGAGCTAGATCTGAAATTAACCAACCTACAAAGCTGAGGTATGCTTTGGTAATTGTTGATTGAGCTGAAAACGGTAGATCTTGCGCAAAACTTTAAAGATCCGATGCTAAGCTCCACACTCCATGCAAAATAAATGCAAGAACAAGCTCTTGATGCAGAATTTTGGATCCAAAAGCACTTCTAGATCTCAAACCAGATCTGAATCTCCAATAAAACCAGCAAAAAGATGCAAAGAAGCTATGAATGGAGGTTTAGTTCCAAGATCTACACACCTCAAGGCAAGGTTGTGTGATCTTCAAAGAGGAACTTTGAGTGATTTGGAAAATTGGGAGAGAAAAGTGAGAGAATTGTGAGTGAGAGGAATGAAAATTCAGAAATGAGAGTGAAAAAAAGAGTGAGAGCCCCTTTGGTTTGGAGAGAAATGATTAAATATGGTTTAGGTTTGGGGCCCAAAATTTTGGTTTGGGATCCAAAATTATGGTTTGGGTAATGTGATTAGGATTTAGGGTTGGAATGAGGCTTGGATAAATGCTCTAGATCCTTCTCCCAAATTCAAATTTAATTCAAATGAATAAAAATCAGAAAATTGGAAAATGGAACCAAAACACACATGCTGAAATTGCTGCTGGAAATTCAAATTTCGCAGCTGTTAACCGGTTAACCATATGCGTTAACCGGTTAACGCATGGAAAATTTGAATTTCCCTCCCTTTGGTGGGAACCTTCAAAAATAGGCCTGCACCAACCGTTTCAAGCAAATTTTGATCCATCTTCTCTTTCTAGGGCTCTGAACATGATACCAGGCTTGTGCAAAATGATCCTGTGAGATTCTTGCCAGATCACCATGCTCTTGATTTTGACTTGCAGGTTCAGATTTTCCCAGATGACCGATCATATGCCTTATGCTGGAACATGCGAGTATTATGCCTCATTTTTCTATGCTAAATGATAAGGATATGGTATGCTCATGATGATTATGATATGATAACGATGCTATACAAGAAGAGGGCAAATTTGGGGTGTTACATGGGGGTATGACACGGACGAGTGTCAGGAAGTATCTGTAATATGGGTGGTCTTGTTGGTAAAGAGTGTTCAGGCGACTTTATTGGGGAATGATGACACGGACGGGTGCCAAAATGAGTATATACTGGTGTTTGTGTACTGTGAGGCAACTGCTTTTGCTGGGGACTCTGGGGGAGAGTTTTCTGTATACTGATGGATTTTTATTATTCACGAGTGTTCGATTCACAACATGGCTTGTGATTATGCTATGTGTTTGATTTTTGCCGTAATGCTCCGTTTTAGACGGAATGCTACGCTTTGTGGGGTGAATATGATGCGAATGCCATGGTTATGCAAAGATACCCAACCAGGATTCGGATCCCGATGTTGTGAAGATTTCTGGTCGATCTGTCTGAAGTGATCATCCCAGCTGGGGATAAGATCATTGGTGGATCTGACGAGATGTATCTGCTTGGGGATATAGGTCACTGATTGACATATCCTTGTAATATAGGACCCAGCTGGGGTTTGTAGAAGCCTTCTGTACTCTGTTGTGACTCCTTCATGCGTTGCTCTTCTGAATAGAGGCTGAAATTCTGTGGGGGAGATGGTTCCCTGACTGTTGTATTCTGCTGAGGAAGAATGATTAGTAACTCGGCTGGGAGAAGCAGCAAATGGCAACTCAGCTGGGGAGAGAACACCTCGAGTGCTAAGACTGAGTGAGTATTGATTTGCCAGCTTGCTGGGGTGAAGCTTTCATGCCCCATGTTGCGCTTTTGAATACCTGCAATCCTGCAAAGACAGAGAAACGTACAAGTAACCCCGAGGTATCCCTTATCGGATTCCGTCATAGGAGTTAGACACTTCTGAGAGTAAGCATATTCCCTGCAAGCACGTGTTTTATTTTCTTTATTTTCAAAGATAAACATCTGTATTTATGCAATCAGTTTTTCTTAAGACATCAGACATTCTTTGCAAACAAAAATGTACAAGACGAAACATGACTGAAAAATCTGATTTTATTGATTCGAGAGCCCTGAATTGGCAATATACAGTCAAAGAAACAAATCCCCTGGAAGGAGGAGATTGCTACAAATTGAGAAACAAAATGCTGGCAATGTTGTCGACGCTTTAAGGAGCTTCCCTCTTGCTATGACTCGTATGACTTTTGACGTTCTTCTCGTCTTGCTTTCTGAAGAAGGCTGATTCTGACAGAAGCTTGATCCGTTCGAAGTTTACCAGGTTGCAAGTGATACAGACGAATTCAGAATGCAGTTGTTCGCTTATTCCCTTATTTTGCATGGATCGCCCTTTCGGGTTTTCAATCCATCGGGATACCCATTTTTTCCTGAGTTGTCCAATGCGGCTTTTCAACTCAGCGGGTGCACATTTTTGTTTATTTTCCCTTATTTTTGCCCGAGTCTTTTATTCTGTTTTTGACTCGCCGGGATGCCCTATTCTTGCCTGGACTCACATTCTGTTTTTGTGTCCAGCGGGTCATTTTTATGCGAAGTATTTTTTAACTGCATCTGAATTCACAGGGGACGGGAAATCTTCACCATCCATGGTGCTGAGCATCAGTGCTCCACCAGAGAAAACTTTCTTTACCACGAATGGTCCTTCATAGTTCGGAGTCCACTTGCCCCTGTGGTCTGTATGAGGAGGGAGGATTCTTTTCAGCACAAGATCTCCTACTTGGTACTCTCGGTGCCTGACTTTCTGATCGAAAGCTTTCTTCATTCTTTTCTGATATAACTGCCCATGACAGATTGCAGCCAATCTTTTCTCTTCAATCAGACTCAGTTGCTCGTATCGGGACCGGACCCATTCTGCTTCGTTCAGCTTAACATCCATCAGTACTCGCAAGGAGGGTAATTCAACTTCAGCAGGTAGGACTGCCTCCATACCGTACACAAGCTGATACGGTGTTGCCCCAGTGGATGTTCTGATTGACGTGCGGTACCCATGCAAGGCAAATGGTAGCATCTCATGCCAGTCTTTGTATGTGACTACCATCTTCTGCACAATCTTCTTGATATTTTTATTAGCCGCCTCAACAGCGCCATTCATCTTTGGCCTGTAAGGAGAAGAGTTGTGATGTTGGATTTTGAAGTCCCGGCATAGCTCTGCCATCATTTTGTTGTTCAAGTTGGAACCATTATCAGTAATGATTCTCTCGGGAACTCCGTATCGACAAATGATATCTCTCTTCAGAAATCTGGCTACCACTTGCCTTGTAACATTTGCATATGAGGCTGCTTCAACCCACTTGGTAAAATAGTCAATGGCAACCAGGATGAATCTGTGGCCGTTTGAAGCAGTCGACTCAATCTTGCCAATCATATCAATGCCCCACATGGCAAAGGGCCATGGTGAAGACATTATGTTTAAAGGATTGGGATGCACATGCACCTTATCCGCATAAATCTGGCATTTATGGCATTTTCTTGCATAGGCACAACAGTCCGTATCCATTGTGATCCAATAATACCCTGATCTTAGCAACTTTTTATCCATCGCATGTCCTCCAGCATGGGTACCAAAGGATCCTTCGTGCACTTCGTGCATCAATAAGTCTGCTTCTGCTCTATCAACACACCTGAGAAGTACCATATCAAAGTTTCTCTTGTATAGGGACCCATCAGTGTTCAGGAAGAAACTACCAGCAAGCCTTCTCAAAGTCTTCTTATCATTGGAAGATGCCCCAGGTGGGTATGTTTGATCCTCCAAGAAGCACTTAATGTCATGGAACCAAGGCTTATCATCTTTGGCAATATCTGCTGCAAATACATATGCTGGTCTATCGAGTCTGGACACTGATATCTGGGGTACAAAGTTGGCAGCTTGAACTTTGATCATTGATGAAATGGTAGCCAGAGCATCTGCAAACTGATTCTCGTCCCGAGGGATATACTCAAGCTTGACCGTTGTAAAGAAGGTCAGTAACCTTCTTGTATAATCCCTGTAAGGTATCAGATGATCCTGGTGGGTGTACCATTTGCCGTTGGTTTGATTAATTACCAGAGCTGAATCTCCGAATACGGTTAATGTCTTGATCCTGAGGACAATGGCTTCCTCAAGACCCATAATGCAAGCTTCGTATTCAGCTTCGTTGTTAGTGCAGTTGAAGGTGAGTTTTGCCGAGAAAGGCATGTGAACTCCCATCAAACATCATAGTCCATTCTTCCTCTGGGTCAGGCCCTTCAGTGTGAACAGGCTCTTCATGATCTTTCGCTTTTATGAACATGATGTCTTCATCAGGGAAGTCAAATCTCATAGGCTGGTAGTCATCAATGGGCTGCTCAGCGAGATATTCAGAATATACACTGCCCTTGATGGCTTTCTGAGAGGTGTACTGGATGTCATATTCTGTGAGAATCATCTGCCATCTTGCAACCCGTCCGGTAAGAGCTGGCTTCTCAAAAATGTACTTAACTGGATCCATCTTTGAGATCAACAAAGTAGTGTGGGTCAACATATACTGTCTCAGTCGGCGAGCAGCCCACGCTAAAGCACAACAAGTTTTCTCGAGCAGTGAATAACGCTGTTCACAGTCGGTAAACTTTTTGCTTAGGTAGTATATTGCATACTCTTTTCGACCAGACTCGTCATGCTGGCCCAGCACACACCCCATTGACTCTTCTAATACCGTCAAGTACATTATCAGAGGTCTTCCTTCAACTGGAGGCATAAGGATGGGAGGCTCTTGTAGGTATTCTTTGATCTTGTCAAAAGCCCTCTGGCAGTCTTCATTCCACCTGACCGTCTGTTCTTTTCTTAACAGCTTGAACAAGGGTTCACAGGTTGCCGTAAGGTGAGATATGAACCTTGAAATGTAGTTCAATCTACCCAGAAAACCCCGAACTTCTTTCTCAGTTTTCGGTGCAGGCATTTCTTGAATGGCTTTGACTTTATCAGGGTCCACTTCAATCCCTTTCTCGCTTACAATAAAACCCAGCAGCTTACCAGATCGCACCCCGAATGTGCATTTGTTGGGGTTCAGCTTCAGTTGGTACTCCCTCAGACGCTTGAATAGCTTCAGAAGATTTACCAGGTGGTCTTCCTCTGTAAGGGACTTGGCAATCATGTCATCCACATAACACTCGATTTCCTTATGGATCATATCGTGGAATAGTGTTACCATAGCCCGTTGATATGTTGCACCAGCATTCTTCAATCCGAATGGCATCACCTTGTAACAGAACGTGCCCCAGGGTGTGATGAATGTTGTCTTCTCCATGTCTTCAGGTGACATCTTGATCTGATTGTATCCTGAAAATCCGTCCATGAAAGAGAATACCGAGAACTGAGCCGTATTATCAACCAATACGTCAATGTGAGGTAATGGGAAATCATCTTTCGGGCTGGCTCTGTTCAGATCCCGGTAGTCAACACACATTCTTACTTTGCCGTCTTTCTTAGGCACAGGTACTATATTAGCAACCCACGGTGGATAGCTAGTTACAGCAAGGAAACCGGCGTCCCACTGCTTCTGTACCTCTTCCTTGATTTTCATTGCCATGTCTGGGCGAGTACGGCGCAGTTTCTGTTTGACCGGTGGGCAATCCTCTCTTAAAGGCAGATTGTGCACAACGATGTCGGTGTCCAACCCTGGCATATCCTGATAAGACCAAGCAAACACATCCACATATTCTTGAAGCAGGTCAATCAGCTGTTTCTTCACTAAGTCCTGTAGGTCGGCCCCAATTTTAACTTCTTTCACATCTTCATCTGTACCAAGATTAATTGTTTCTACCTCCTCCTGATGAGGAGTGATAACCTTCTCCTCTTGTCTCAACAATCTGGCTAACTCTTCAGGAAGCTCGTAATCTTCTTCAACCCCTTCATCAGCTTGATTGATCGGATTGTCAGAGTCATACGAAGTCATAGCCGTGTTGTTGTCGGTGCTGTCTGGTAGGCACTCTCTGCAAGGGTTTAGTTTGTTCATTTTAGTGATTGATTTTAATCTTGTTTAGAAAAGTGAAATAAAGTTGTCATTTTGAAAACATCGCCATTTATTTTTTTGTACAAAAAGAAAAATGGAAAAACAGTGAGCGGAAAAGAAAAAAACTTGTTTGCAAAAGATGTCTGATATTTCATTGATTAATCTTGTTGCACAAAAATTACAGATGGCCCGATTACAAAATGAGTCTTGTCATCTTGGGCAAGATGCAAGACTTGATGCATGCTTAAAATATACAGGAAATAATAATTACTCTGCAGGAGTAACTCTTATAATTTCCTGGGAAGACCAGTTTGAGATACGGCTCCCCGGGATCTTTGGACGAATCCAGCTTTCCAGGTTGCGTTCATCTTCCGACTTGTCTTCCAAGTTGTTGACAGCATCAGGGGTGAGCATCCCCCCACTAACAAAGTTGGGCTTCTGAGCAGCCTCTGCTTGATCTTGTTGAGTTGGTTTGTAACCCAACCCAAATCTATCTTCTTTCTTCTCCACAGGCAACAGTTTGCCCCAGCCTTGAGCGTTTCCTTCTTCCACCACCTTCCGGGCTTGTTGGTAGGATGCCATAGAGGTCCCGAGCACAACAGAGGTTTCATTAACATTCAGGGCCTCAAACCCTTGGCTCATCGTCTCGTGGATCTCCCCATCCATCTCAATATATTTGTAAGTAGCCAGATGGCTAACAAAAATATCCTCTTCTCCACAGATAGTAACAACTTGGCCCTCCCACTCGAATTTTAACTTCTGGTGAAGGGTAGACGTTATCGCGCCAGCGGCATGAATCCATGGTCTACCCAACAAACAGCTGTAGGCAGGCTGAATGTCCATCACGTAGAAGGTCGTTTTGAAAGTTTGTGGGCCAATTGTTACAGGCAACTCAATTTCTCCCAGAACTGATCTCTTAGAGCCGTCAAAAGCTCTTACTACCAAGTTACTGGGTTGCAATGCCAATCCTTCATATTCCAGCTTCACAAGGGCCTTTTTAGGTAAGACATTGAGGGATGACCCTGTATCTACCAGCACATGGGAAAGGACTGACCCTTTACATTCCATAGTAATGTGCAAAGCCTTGTTATGATTGCGGCCTTCCGCAGTCAAATCAGTATTGGTGAACCCTAGCCCATTGCTAGCAGTAACATTTCCAACCACAGTTTCCAACTGATTGACGGTGATCTCTTCTGGCACATAAGCTGCGTGCAAGACTTTGAGTAGTGCGTTCCGATGGGCTTCGGAGCACATTAGCAATGATAGAATGGAGATCTTGGAAGGCGTTTGGTGAAGCTGGTCCACTACCTTGTAATCACTTTTCTTGATGATTCTCATGAACTCATCAACTTCTTGATCAAAAGGTGTTTTCAAAGCTTCTCTAGCAACCTGCTCTTCTTGCACCATACTCTTCCCTTTTGCCTTGGCAGCAGCTTCTGCTTAGGCAGTGGGTCTTTGAATTTGTGGGGCGAAGAGACGTCCGCTTCGAGTGAAGCCTCCGCCTCCTCCCACATTGTCTATTTTTTATTGCAGAAGTTGATGATTCAAAAGTGATCTTTTGTGCTTCGCAGTATAAATCAGAGTCGTAATGCCAAGGGATGGCATTACTGCTTTCATAAGGTACTGGCCCAGGCACTGTGATAGTGACTGGACTGATGGCAGCTGCAGAAGGGACTGTGATAGTCTGTGGATCATAATATATTGTGAATGGTGCTCTGATGGGAGTAGCACTTTGTGAGTTGTAGGCAGAATCATTGGCAGGATCATAATAAATTGTGACTGTTGAGACATCTTCCTGGTTTGCTGCTGATGCTGCAGGAGACATTGTTGGAAGGATGGGCGTTGTTGTTGTAGGAGATTCAAAATGAAGTGGTGCTGAAGTTGTAGAAGGAGTGTTCGTTGATACCTGGTCAGTTGAAATGACAGATGAAAAATTCATTGATGAAGCTGAAGAGTTGTCTGGAACAATGGTTGTTGCAGTTGTAGGAGGTTCTGGAGCTGTTGTTAAGGAGATTGCTGGATTGGTAGGAATTGATGTTGTAATCTGAAGCAGGCCGCTCTGAATGAGACCATCTATGCCATCCCTCAAGTTGTCACAACCATTCACTGAAATGTTGCAGTAAGCACACCCTAGCTCGCATCCTGGGAACATTTGACATTCCAAAAGTTGAGCCTTAATCTCCACCAAGGGTGTCCGAATCTGACCCACACTGGTTATCAAGTAAGACGACTTGTCTTCTTCAATAGCATTGATTCGAGGACCACCATGGTGTGGCATAGGGTTCTTGTTGACATTAGGTGGTGGTGCAAAGTTAAAGCCTTGGAATCCACTAGATCCTGCACTTTCATGTGCAAAGCTCTGCACTTTTCCGTACTATGACCAGGTGCATTTGAGTGAAAAGCACATTTGGCGCTGGCGTCGTAGTTTCTGGGCAGACTGTTGGGATCTGGAGGTGCCAACGTCCTTAGCTCAACTAGGTTGAGTTTCAAGAGTTGTGGCAGTAATGTGGCATAGGGCATAGGGATCGGATCGATCACCCTATTGGCCTGAGAGGGTCTCTGTTGGAATGGTCTCTGCTGATTATTGTTGTTGGTGTTGCTGTTGTTGTAATTTTTCGGAGGATACTGAGTTTGTTGCTGGTACTGAGGTTGTGGTGGTTGATAAGCTGGTTGTGGATGAGCTGGAGCGGGAATGGTGACTGCTGCCACAGACCTATAAACATATTGGGGTCTGCCCCTGTTGGTGTTGATAGCATTGGTTTCACCAGTTCTTCTTGGGCCTGCAAAAGGCTTTCTTGGGTTGTTGGACGAGCTTGCACCGTTGTCTGAGATCTTACCCATCTTCAATAGGCTTTCAATTCTCTCCCCGGCTATTACTACATCTGCAAAGCTGGTAGATGAGAAGGCAACTAGCCTATCGATGTAAGTCCCCTGGAGGGTGTTCATAAACATATCAGCCATCTCCCTCTCTGACATAGGCGGCTGGACAGCAGCAGCAAGCTGTCTCCATCTTTGAGCATACTCTCGGAAGCTTTCCCTGGATGCCTGAGACATCCCCATCAGGAGGGTCCTGTTGGGAGCCATATCCAGGTTGTACTGATACTGTCTGATAAAGGCCTCTTCCAGGTCCTTCCAGCATCTAATGGTTGCTCTTGTCAAGTGGGAGTACCATTCCCTCGATGCTCCAGTTAAGATATCCTCAAAATAGAACATCCATAGCTTTTCGTCCATGGTATAGGCCTTCAGCCTCCCCAGAAAGGATTGTAGATGGGTCCGGGGGAAGGAAGTCCCGTTATACTTCTCAAAGCATGGTGGTTTAAATTTGTGGGGGATCTTGACCCCGTCTACCAAGCCCATATCCATAACATCAAAACCCAAAGAGTTTTGAGACTCTAAGGATCTTAATTTCTCAGCTATCTCATCCAGCCTTCTATCATAGGCCTCCTCCCCAGCTCCCATCACCGTGAACTGATCTTCCTGGGGGTCTTCTTGCAGTACCCTCCCTGATGTGGCAGTCCCTTGTATATTGACAGGGATGTTGGCCTCTGGATGGAGGTGGGGTCCAAAGACTGGGGGATTGACATGAGGTTGGACTCTTTCATTGTTGCTAGTCCCAGCAGTCCCTGGTTGATGGTCTTCCTGGTTTCTCCCTTCTACCAGTGCTCTGAGCCTCTCCTGGCTTTGAGCCATGTTGTTCATTACCTCCATAAACTGTGTCATTTGAGTCCTCATTTCCAACCTCTCGTTGGTCATTTGGTTTCTGACCTTTGTAAGGTCCTGCTGCATCTGATCCATCTGTATGCCCGGAAGGTTGCTGCGGGTGGGGTATCTGTGTGGACGGTTAAGTGGAAACCCTCGACGTCGAGCAATAATTCCTGAGATCACAACAGAGTTAGTAACAATAAAACAAAGAACCTACAAAACAAAACAAAAGGGTTAGTATGCAATGCAGTGTGTCTATTTGTTTCCAAGGTATCCGGCTTGGCACTTGGTTTTGACCTTTCCAGACCCCTGAGGAAGATGCTTGTGATGTTGCTTGAAAGAAACTCAGATAAAACAAACTAACACATATATTACAAATAGTAAATGATACATAGTTTGTTTTCTTACAATACATGCCCTCTGAGGGGTCAAAAATACAACATAAAGAAAAGTACATAAAATGAAAGCAACAACAAGCAAAAGTCAAACACCAAGACCAAACTCATCCTCCTGAACTTCCTTGAGAAGTGCTTCAGTCACAGGATCAGCTGGGCGCTCTGTAAGATTCCTGATAAGGAGATTCCTGGTAGTAACAGCTGCAGTTAGCCTCTTGTGTTGACTTTGGTCTTTTGACATCTTCACACCAGCTCTAATCTTCAATTCTGAGATCTCCCTCTGGGCTGTTGCCAGGGCTTCCTGTTGCTCCTTTGCACTAGCCTCCAACTGCTCAATCTTATCCTGAGTCCTCTTATCCTCCTGAGTACGGGCTTCCGTGATCCTGACCCACCTAGCCTGACTCTCCTTCAGATACAAATCAGTCCTGGCTGTTGCACCCCAAAATTTGCCCTCACAATACAAGACTTTGTGTTCTAAGAAGGTTCACAAGGTTCACAAGTTTCTCAACATCTCCATAACCTTTCATGAGGTTCATGAAGTCTACAAGTTACTTCTTGAAGGTTCACAAGGTTCACAAGTTCCACAATGCTTACCAAACCTTTCATGAGGTTCATGAAGTCTACAAGTCACTTTATGAAGGTTCACAAGGTTCACAAGCTTCTCAACATTTACAAGACCTTTCATGAGGTTCATGAAGTCTACAAGTTACTTCTTGAAGGTTCACAAGGTTCAC
This sequence comes from Lathyrus aphaca, assembly GCA_963966055.1. Taxonomy (NCBI): domain Eukaryota; kingdom Viridiplantae; phylum Streptophyta; class Magnoliopsida; order Fabales; family Fabaceae; genus Lathyrus; species Lathyrus aphaca. The sequence goes on along the minus strand of OZ014523.1, from coordinate 128,431,317 downwards.
AAGTTCCACAATGCTTACCAAACCTTTCATGAGGTTCATGAAGCCTACAAGTCACTTCATGAGGTTCACAAGGTTCACAAGCTTCACAACACCTCCCATGAGTATCACAAGACACTTTATGAAGATTCACAAGGTTCACAAAGTTCATAATTGGTCAGAAGAGTTGACAATTCCCTCAGACAATGCACCTCCTAAGCAGTGCATCCAAAACTAGGGTTTTGACTCTAATCAGGCTAAATGAATTTCCAAGACTTCAAGTGAGCTTCATAACATCTTATATGTGTGTAAGAACCCCCATGACAAGTTTCAAGACTTTTCTCAAAAGTTTGCTCAGTCAGATGATCAGACAAGTCAAAATCAGTCAATGCAGTTAAAAAGTCAAACTGAGGTCAACTGTGGTCAAACCAAAGTCAAACTTCATGATTTTTTGCCAACATCAAGTATATGAAGTAAAATTCATCATTTGATCAAGGGTTGATCATGATTCATCAAGGATATTCCAGATCATCAAGAATCAAGAGTTTCTAAATTAGGGTTTCCTCAGTAAAAGTCAACTGAACTTTGACCAGCCATAACTTTTACATACTTCATCACCAAGTCTCCATCCAAAGCTCATTTTGAAGGAAATTGAATTCTCTACAACTTTGATCTTGCAAGTTAAGCCCAAAAATGCTTCATTTGGAAGATATGAGCTAAGACATTATAGGTCATTTCAAAAGTCAACAAAAAGTCAACAACTTCAAAAGGGCATAACTTGAGATTGGTAAATGATATGGACCTGAAACCAATGGGGTTGTTTAGAGGACTCTTCAAGCTTTCCAAAATGTCCAATAACACACTCATACCTTTAAAATTGAGGGAGATATGCCCTTGCAAAGTTGGGAAATTTTGTGATGGTTTATGTTGAAAATGGAGGTTTAAAACCACTTCTTTCCAAATGGGCTGGCCAAATTGTGATCCAATCCATACATTAGTACTATGCACGACCCAAACCATTTAAAATCTGATTTTTATTATTTTTATTTCTATTTATTTTGATTTAAATCATTAAAAATCATCTTAAATAAAAATAAAATATGAAAATAAGAGATTTTATTTGGATAATGCTTCTAGAAAGTCTTAATTGATGATTGGAATTAAAGAGGAAGGGAATCATGAGATTGGTACAAAAATAGTAAGCTTTCATGAGCAAATATTGAAATTTCAAAGCATGATCAATCTCAATCTTTTTAAATCAATTCTTGCACACAACCAATGAAGTTTTTGACCTAGAATCATTCACATATAAGTATCAAACATAATGCAAACCCTCATTCACGATTTTGCTTCATCAAGAGGTAAGTTCACAAAGCCAAAAAAACCATTGAAAAGTGACATTCGGATTCCATCATCCAAGAGGTTTAAAGGTAAAATAAAGACATAGCAAGGTTCCTTGGACCCTTCTGATCATAAACCATCATCCATAAGCATCCAAATCATGTTGTAATGTACAAACCGAATCGGTTTTATGTCATCCATAGCTTGTTTTCGATTCCATTGATTTATGTGTTGTTTGTTGATTGTGACTTACTAATATGATTTGTTTTGATGTGGTGAAGCTTCCTGGATAATCGAATCTAAGTTTCATGACCAGAATCAATAAAGGCCATTGTTAGGGTTTCGGTTGAGTTTTTAGGGCTTCTTGCTAGACCAAATATAAATGAATTCTGGACACATGGGAATGTTCTATGAGACACAAGGATCATAAAACTATAATTAATTTCATGAATCATTGTTGTTTGGTATGAGTTTGATTTTCGCAGGTTTGACACCATGAAGAACTTGCAACAAATTTCGCAGGAAAAAGGGAAACAAATTTCGCAGGAAATTTGGGGAAGAAGAAGGTCTTTCGCGCGCTCAGGGAATTCAAATTATAGTTTAAAATATTATGTTTGATTGCTGGTTGGTTATCACAAGCGCTGGCTTGTCCCAGTGGAAGGAGATGCTTGTGTTTGGTGAAAAGGCCAGGGTTCGAATCCTGCCTTACACCATTGTTTTTCTATTTTTTTAGGATAATCAGAAGACTCAATATATTATATTATGCTACCACTATATTACCAGAAGGGCTCTTCCAGCCGGGTGGTGATGCGCGTGTTTGAATGTTCAAAGGTCCTGGGTTCAAGCCTCCCCCAGGCCTTTTTTGTTTCACTATTTTTCTGATTTTCAGTAGTTAAAGAACAAAACCAATTGAAGCTCATTCTCTAGCACCTGCGCATGGACTGGCCTGGTGGTATGTTTTGATGGTTGCAGCATGAGTGTCCTGGGTTCAAACCCAGCCAAGGTAAGTTCTTATTTTTTACACCTTTTTCTATTTTAATTCTTTTAATTAATTAATTTAGTTATTTCTTATTGTTAATAAAAAATAAAATTATGTACTATACATATATGTTCAAATATCTAAAAAAAAAAACATCTTATTTTTTTTCTCTAAAAATTTCTAAACTTCATTGTTTTCTAAAATTCAAAAATTATTTTCTTATTTATATATATGTAAATATAATATATGTATATTATTAAATAATTTTATAGTTAAATTAGAAAACCCTAAAAAATATTTTCTAAAACAAACCTTCAAAACCCTAATTTTGTGAAAACCTAATTTTATTTTCTAAATTATTTTTGCTTTCTAATTCTTTACATAATTATAATATATATTTATTTAGTATAATTTTTGTAAATATAATTGTAAACTATTTTCCTCATATAAGATGTAAATACATTTTATGCTATGTTGATAACCTAAATTATTTTCTTTTGAACAATTAAAAATTAAATTTTGTAATTATAATATATCTAAAAATAAATTAATAGTTTGTACATGAATTAAAAAAATACCATGATAATTATTTAATTGTTCATATTAAAAATCTAACTTTTCTTGTTTATTATTCTAATTTTGTTCTTATAATATTTTGCTAATTATATTTATTAACTATGTTATTAATAATTTTTATCATTATTATTATTTCTCTAACATTATTTAATTTAATTTCACTAACCTTATTTAATTTTTATTTCTATTATTACTAACCCATATTTATTTATTTATTGCTTAGTATTTTGCTTATATATTTTTTTAATTTGCTTATTATTTTTATTTTTGCTATTTATTTTTATTTGCTTATTATATAATTTTGTAAATGCTCCCGGATGTAAATTTTATAATATTTAATTGTTGCTATGGTTAGTAATTTAGGGAGTGCAAAACATGTATTTTATTTTAAAATAAATTTAGCTCATTTCAATTATAAGATAAATAATATTGAACACTCACACACGTAAGTCGATTTTTAATCGCCGTCTCACTTTCTAAGGCTATCCCTCAAGTTGCCTACGTCATAAGGTCAAGTGGGGTGTATAAAGCAGGTCCCTTAAAAGAAAAAATCATCAAGTCCCTCATGGTTGCCTTTACAAATCAAGTCCCTTCGAATAATGATGATAGTCCCTCCTATATGCTTAATACACCCCACAGTTGCCTTCATACAAACAGATGTCCCTCTCATGTCCCTTACATCCAAGGTAATGACTACCTACTCCTTAATAGTAGGGATAGTCTTACCAATGAAAGGATAAAGAACAAGAAAGACTTTAAACTTTAAGGATAAGTACCTCCTAGTTGCTTGCTCACTCCATTTTTTCAAACACTTAACAAATTTCAAACAAATTTTCAAAAACAAGTTTTTACGCATCCGTACATGGATCATTATCAACTATTATGAAAATTTTTCTATTCACACACTACACTTTCAAAAACAATTCAAAAGTGAGCTAAGTAACTAAGAGCCCATGGATAACCATGGATGTAAAGGGTGCTAACACCTTCCCTTTACATAACCTACCCCCCGGACCCAAAATATTCTCTTAAGGTCTTTCCTGTTCTTTTATACCCTTTCCTTTTGGATAAAATAAAAGTCGGTGGCGACTCTTGCTATCCGCAACATAACTTAAAGTCAGTTCTCCCACCGTGTTACAGAACTGGCGACTCTGCTGGGGATTTAAATTTAAGAGGGGTACCCTTAGGAATTAAGATCACTTTAAATTGTTTGCCTTGTTTGCTTTATATTATCTTGTTGGGTTGCTCTTATGTGTGAAAGGTCCTAACCCGGATCTAGTGTACCTTAGGTAAATGGAAATAGACCAAGGAAACTGTACGACGTATATCGATACGGTTGATCTGGTGGCCATAGTTAGTGCGACTTCTTGGTTGGTGCTTATGTTCCTTAAGTCAAGTTGAGGATAATATGAGGCTGCCATATGTTGTCAATGCACTAACTAACTTTTAGAACCCTAGTTAACTCATCTTGGCCTTTAGAAAGTAGTGAGGTAACCGGCTTTGGTGCAGACTGAAGTTGGTTGACACTCGATACTACGCTCATTGAGATCTTGAACTTGGAGGGTTTTGGTTGGCAAGTAAGTTGCCTTCTGATCAACCACCCTTGTGAAGGATCAATGATATTGAGATCCCTTAGAACCTGGTTACTTTTATAGGACAGGATGAACCAACTAACTTCAGGGGAGGGTACTTACCTTTAAACCTCATGCAAGCCTTTAAACCTAGGGCTATGGTGTGACTTGTTTGTGTGTGCCACATGTTTGTGATTGAGCATAACATCATGACATCATCATGCATCATAAGCAAAGCATTTTCACTAACCATTTCAAGGACCAAAGGATTTATCTTTGTTCTTTGTTACAGGTCATGGCTTCTGCTCGTAGAAACACCATCAGGATCAACTTTGTGGGCATACCTGCCAAGCTTAAAGAGTTGGTTTCTCAAGTGTCTGATCATTCCCAGTTCATCAAGAGACATGGTCACCTATTGGATCTAGTCACTTCAGGGTTCAATGAAGACATGATGAGTGTCCTGTTTCAGTTCTTTGACCCTAAACATCATTGCTTTACATTCCCTGACTACCAGTTGGTTCCAACCATGGAAGAGTTCTCTAAACTTCTGGGTATACCTGTTCTTGATCAAAGACCCTTCACAGGCTTGGAGAAGGAGCTCAAACCAGAGGTTATTGCTGCAGCTCTACATCTGAAGAAATCTGACATTGTTCTAGAGACGAGAAGCGGAGTCAAGGGTATTCTTGCCAAGGTGCTAATGGATAAGGCTCAAATGTTCTTGAAGGCCATGAGCTATGATGCTTTTGAGGAGATCTTAGCCTTGCTGATATATGGCTTAGTATTGTTCCCCAATCCAGATCAGTTCAAAGATGTTCATGCCATCAACATTTTCCTGAGTCACAATCCAGTGCCTACATTGCTTGGAGATATCCTACATTCTCTTCATACCCGTACTACAAGGGCAAGAGGAACTTTGATGTGCTGCATACCTTTACTTGCTAGGTGGTTTATTTCTCACCTTACTCGCTCAGTAATGAAGAATGAGCAAGGGTTCAGATGGTCCAAAAGGATCATGTCACTCTCGCATTCAGATATCCATTGGTGCTCCAGATCTATGGAGAATATCACTATCATTGACCGTTGTGGGGAGTTTCCTAATGTGCCACTTCTAGGCATCAGAGGAGGCATCACCTACAACCCCTCTCTAGCTTTACGACAGTTTGGTTACGCCCGGAGCGATGGTCCACATGACATGTTGATTCAAGGCATTGTGTTTGATTATGACAACGATCTTCAGGGTTACCGTCAGAGATTCATACGAGCATGGGGAAAGGTAAACAGGATTGACAGCAAGACACTGGAGCCTAAGTACACTATTCCTATGGAGGCTTATCTCAGATGGGTACGATCTCGTGCTCAGACACTCATGATGCCATATCCTGCCGTCCTACCAGTTACCATGGAACCTGTTGCTGAAGGAGACACAGCTTATACCATCCTTCACCCAGACATGCCTACTGATATGGAAGACTTGCAGAGATCATGGATCCAACTGAAGGAGCAAAGGGATACTTTCGAGGCTCATTACAAAGCAAGCCAAGCAAGAATCCTAGAGCTAACAAAGCAACTTCACGAGGAACGAAACCTCAACTCATACCTCAACACAAAGAGGAAACGTCCATGGGAGACTTAAAACCCCATCTTTTGTACTTATTTCATTTTCATTTTTTGTAATCCTAAAAGGCAAAACAAAGTTATTACTAATAAAAGTTTACTTTCTTGTTTGTTTAAGCAAATTTAAATCCTGCGGTCCTTGAAAACATTGCATACGCATTCCATATCATTGCATCACAGGTTTATAATTGCGCACAGGTTTCTCATCTTCTCGCTGTTTATTTCAGCAATGGCTCTTGAACAATCAGTTAAGGATCTCCAAGCACAAAATGCACAATTCCAAGAGCTGATCTTGAACCTGTCCAAGGGGCAAGATGAATTGAAGGCACTGCTGGCCAAGAAGACTAAGAAGACTAGAAGGTCTGCTGGTTTGATCAACATGGGAAGAAGGTTCAAAGGTCTTGCCAAGACCAAGGAACCAGCTGAAGACTATGAATCTGAAGAATCTGAGCAAGAGGTAGGCAGTCTCCACCATTCAATGGGGGACTCTGATTCTGAGGCTAACTACTACCATGAGCCTAATGAAGACAAATTCAAGATGCTGGTGGATAGGATGGATGCTATGGAGTTGCAGAAATCATCCGGGCTGGATTTTGAGGATTTGAGTTTGATATCTGGGGTAGTCATACCCATTGGGTTCAAAGTTCCTACATTTGTTGTCTATGATGGGGTCTCTTGTCCCAAACTGCATCTGAGGTCTTATGTTAGAAGAATTCAACCCCACACTGCTGATAAGAAGTTGTGGATCCATTTCTTTCAAGAGAGTTTATCAGGAGCTCAGCTGGAGTGGTATTATCAGTTGGAGAGTGTCAACATCAGAGACTGGAATGATCTTGCTGAAGCTTTCTATAAGCAGTATCAATACAATGCTGACTTAGCCCCCACTCGCATGCAGCTTCAGAGCATGTCTATGGGTGCCAAAGAGAGTTTTAAAGAGTATGCTCAGAAGTGGAGAGATTTAGCTGGAAGAGTTCAACCCCCTTTGACTGATAGGGAGCTGGTTGATATGTTCATGTGTACAATGAATGGTCCATTCTACAGTCATCTCATTGGAAGCTCATCATCTGGCTTCACTGAGTTGATCATGACAGGAGAGCGAGTAGAGAATGGTATAAAGAATGGTAAGATCCAAGTGGGTGCTTCCTCATCAGGTGCTGCAAAGAAGCCTCCCACTGGGAAGAAAGAATCCAATGCTGTTTATGGTCAACCTGATCGTAACAGAAGGCATCAGTCTGTTAGTGCAGTTCATATTTCAAATCCAACTCCTGCAACAACAGAGCAGCCACAGGGCAACCAACAGAGGGCTAGAAGACAGTTCACGAAGATCAACATGTCAATGGCTCAGGCATTGCAACACTTGTTGAAGGCTGAACTTATTACTCTGAAAGAGGCTCCTCAGAATCCTAATGTTACCTCTCCCAGGTACAATCCCAATGCACGGTGTGCATACCATTCAAACTGTCAGGGACATGATACTAATAACTGCTGGATCTGGAAGAATAAAATTCAAGATATGATTGATGCTGGAGAAATTGAGTTTGATCCTCCGGGTACTCCGAATGTGATTACTGCTCCAATGCCAAATCATGAGAAGACTGTCAATGCCATTGAGGAAGATCTGCATATCCATTCAGTTGCAGAGTTGACTACACCATTGGCCATCATCAGAAAGAAGTTAGTGCAAGCTGGGTTCTTTCCGGGTTGTCGTGAAGATTGTGTTTATTGTGAGTATAATCCAGAGAAGTGCTTCAGGTTGAAAGACGGAATTCAGCGTCTCATGGATAATTACACCATAGTGTTTGAAAGAAGACCGTCTTCTGTGGAGAGTATGGTGGAGCATATTACCAGAGGTAAGAAGATTGAAGAGATTGACATGGTTGACAAAGTACCAATAAGAATCACTTCAAAGGGTCCCATTAAAATCACTCATCAGGGTCCAATCAAAATTACTGCTGAAGGTCCCGTGAAAGTTGTTGCTGAAGCTAGAGTAGCTCCTGTGGTCATTACTACTCCTGGTCCTATTCCGTATACGTCTGACAAAGCTGTGCCTTGGCACTATGGGTCTGATGTTTACATCCATGGTGTTAAGCAAGAGCCTGTAGCTGATGTACCTGTTGATGTTGATAATATTGCTGGGTCTAGCAAGATCACTCGTAGTGGAAGAGTCTTCTCTCCTCCAGTTGCTTCTAAGAATGCAGTTACTCCTGCTGCTACTTCCACCACTGATGCACGGGGCAAAGGTCCTGTTATTGAGCCTGTATCTACTGATGTGCCAGCTGCTGATGACCTCTCTAAGCAGATGGAAGAAGTATTGAAAATCATTCGCAAGAGTGATTATGACATTGTTGATCAACTGGGGCATACTCCCTCAAAGATTTCTATGCTGTCCTTGTTGTTATGTTCTGAGGCTCATGCCAAGTCCTTGATCAAGTTTCTGAAGACTGCTCATGTACCCAGTGCAATTTCTGTTGACCAATTTGAGAACTGTGTTGCCCACCTGACCTATGACAATGGGTTAAGATTTTCTGATGCTGATTTGACCCCTGCCAAGAGGGATCATAACAGGGCCTTGCATATCTCAATTGAATGCAGGGGCACTACCCTGTCACATGTGCTGATAGACAATGGTTCCTCCTTGAATGTGTTGCCTAAGGAAGTCCTGAGCAAGCTGAGTCCTGAAGATGCTGTGCTGAAGCCCAGTAATATTGTGGTAAAGGCTTTTGATGGTTCTAGAAGAGTAGTGCATGGGGAAATTGATCTTCCAATCCAAGTTGGTTCCCAGGTGTTTACTGCTACATTTTTTGTGATGGATATTCGTCCTTCGTACTCTTGTCTGCTTGGTCGTCCCTGGATCCATGGGGCAGGTGCTGTAACCTCTACATTGCACCAAAAGTTGAGATATCCGGTGGATGGAAAGGTTGTTACTGTCTATGGAGAAGAAGAATACTTTGTCAGCCATGTAAACACTTTCAAGTATCTGGAAATGGAAGGTGAATACATTGAGACTCCGTGTCAGACATTTGAAGTGGTTCCTTGGGTTGTTAATGATTATGTAGCTCCTCCTGTTGTGAAGAAAGTTCCTGTGGTCACCAGAAAACCTCCAACAATGGCAATGGCTTCCCTCAATGATGCTAGAGCTGTGGTGGATGAAGGTGGTTGTACTATTTGGGGTCAGCTTCCTGATATTCCATACAAGTCTGACAAGTTTGGTTTGGGTTTCACTGCAGAGTCCCAGAAGGCTGTTCGTCGTGCTCGTGCTGCTCGTATCACTAATCAAGGGGTTGTAAAGAACCAGATTAATGCTGTGGGAGATCAAGATGAAGACTACAACTTGGATGCATGGATTTTTCCTACTATGGGTGTTGGACTCAATAATTGGAAAGCTGAAGATGTTATCCCTATCTCCTTTAGTCAGGAGTAAATACTATTACTGTGTTATGTTTTTTAAATTTGTAATTTCTTGAACAATAAAACTTTCAAGCCATGTGCCTTACCCGGGGCACAATGGTGTGCTTGTTACGGGCTGTCATTTCATTTGCATACTTCATTCAATAAAATCAGTGGACGTTTCGTTTTCGTAAATATTGTGTTCCTTGTCTTTCTTTTCTTTTATTTTTGTTTTATCAGCTATGTGTTCTTACACACACCCACATCACTAAAATGCAGATCCTCATCCACTATGGATCCTGTTGATAACAGTTCTACTATTGCCAATTATAATTTCGAGAATCCGATCTATCAAACTGAAGACGGAAATGAGGACGATTGTGAAATACCTGTAGAGCTTGCTAGGTTGTTACAACAAGAAGAGAAAACTATACAGCCACATGAAGAGCCAGTTGAAGTTGTGAATCTGGGAACTGAAGAAAACAGAAAAGAGGTTAAGATAGGGGCTGATTTAGAGGACAGTGTCAAGAGCAGATTGATTCAGATGTTACGTGACTATGTGGAGATCTTTGCTTGGTCTTATGAAGATATGCCAGGGTTGGATACAGACATTGTGGTCCACCGTTTGCCAGTGAAAGAAGATTGTCGTCCAAAGAAGCAGAAGGTTCGTCGTATGCGTCCTGAAATGTCAGAAAAGATCAAGGCAGAGGTAATGAAACAGTTCAATGCAGGGTTCTTAGCAGTGACTTCTTATCCTCAGTGGGTTGCAAATGTGGTACCAGTTCCTAAGAAAGATGGTAAGGTACGTATGTGTGTAGACTACAGAGATTTGAACAAGGCTAGCCCTAAAGATGACTTTCCACTTCCTCATATTGATATTCTGGTAGACAACACTGCTCAGCATAAGGTATTCTCTTTTATGGATGGTTTCTCTGGTTACAATCAAATCAAGATGGCACCTGAAGATATGGAGAAGACAACATTTGTGACACAGTGGGGCACCTTTTGCTATAAGGTGATGCCATTTGGTTTGAAGAATGCAGGGGCAACATATCAGCGCGCTATGGTGGCTTTGTTTCATGATATGATTCATCATGAGATAGAGGTATATGTAGATGATATGATAGCCAGGTCTCAGAATGAAGAGCAACATCTTGATCATCTGCACAAGTTGTTTGAGAGGTTGAAGAAATATAAGTTGAGGTTGAATCCAAACAAGTGTACTTTTGGAGTTAGATCTGGTAAACTCCTGGGTTTCATTGTCAGTGGAAAAGGTATTGAAGTGGATCCTGCAAAAGTGAAAGCTATACGAGAAATGCCAGCTCCCCGTACTGAGAAGGAGGTTAGAGGTTTCTTGGGACGATTGAATTACATTGCAAGATTTATTTCCCAATTAACTACCATCTGTGAGCCAATCTTCAAGTTGTTGAAGAAAGATCAGGTGATGGAATGGAATGATGAGTGCCAGACTGCCTTTGATGAAATCAAGAGATACCTGCTAGAACCACCAATTTTGATGCCACCAGTTGATGGAAGACCCTTGATTATGTACTTAACAGTGTTAGACAACTCAATGGGGTGTGTGTTGGGGCAACATGACGAGTCTGGTCGAAAAGAGCAGGCAATATACTACCTTAGCAAAAAGTTTACCGACTGTGAAACAAGATACTCACTGCTCGAGAAAACTTGCTGCGCTTTGGCATGGGCTGCTCGCCGACTAAGACAGTATATGTTGACCCATACTACCTTATTGATTTCAAAGATGGATCCAATCAAGTACATATTTGAGAAACCTGCTCTCTCCGGAAGAATTGCAAGATGGCAAATGATCTTGACAGAATATGACATACAATATACTACTCAGAAGGACATTAAAGGAAGTGTTGTTGCTGATCATTTGGCTCATCAAGCAATGGATGATTATCAGTCAATGAGTTTTGAGTTTCCTGATGAAGACATTATGAATATTACCAAAGAACCTGGACAATATGACGGACCTGAACAAGGATCCCGATGGACTATGGTTTTTGATGGTGCCTCTAATGCACTTGGTAATGGTGTTGGTGTTGTGATTAGTTCCCCCGAAGGTTGTCATACCCCGATTACTGCCAGACTTTGTTTCTATTGTACCAATAACATGGCTGAGTATGAGGCATGTATCCTGGGTATTAAAGCTGCTATTGATATGAAGATTCAGTTCCTTGATGTGTATGGAGATTCAGCCCTGGTAGTAAGTCAGATTAAAGGAGATTGGGATACCAAGCATGATAACCTCATTCCTTACAGAGAGCATGTGTTGTCTTTGATCCCACATTTCAAAGAGATTACCTTTGGACATATTCCACGAAGAGAGAATTAGTTGGCAGATGCATTGGCCACCATGGCATCTATGTTTGAGATCAGCTGGGATAATGAAGCTCCCAAGATTACCATTGATAGATTTGAAAAGCCTGCATACTGCAATGAGATTGACACTGAAGGGGTAGAAGAGAAGCCTTGGTTCTATGAAGTGAAAAGATATCTTGAAGCTCAGGAGTTCCCTGAAGGGGCATCTGTCAAAGATAGGAAGTTTCTGAGAAGGTTTGCTGCTAAGTTCTTCTTGAGTAATGGGATTCTATACAAGCGCAATCATGATTCAACTTTGCTTCGTTGTGTGGACAAGAAGGAAGCAACTGAGATTATGGAAGACATGCATGATGGGATCTTTGGCACTCATTCTAGTGGTCATACTATGGCGAAGAAAATTTTGAGAGCAGGTTACTATTGGTCTACCATGGAAGCTGATTGCTATCAACACTCCAGAACATGTCACAAGTGTCAAATTTATGCTGATAAAGTTCATATACCTCCATCACCATTGAATGTGTTGACTGCTCCTTGGCCCTTTGCCATGTGGGGCATTGATATGATTGGTGAGATCAAGCCTACTGCTTCCAATGGGCATCGTTTCATCCTGGTTGCTATTGATTATTTCACATGTAGGTATGGCATCCCTGAAAGGATTATCACTGACAATGGCTCTAATCTGAACAACACTATGATTACTGATCTCTGCACGCAGTTCAAGATTAAGCATCATAACTCTTCTCCGTATCGTCCGAAGATGAATGGGGCAGTTGAAGCTGCTAATAAGAACATTAAGAAGATTGTACAGAAGATGACTGTTACTTACAAGGATTGGCATGAGATGTTACCATTTGCTCTTCATGGTTATCGTACAACAATACGTACTTCAACAGGGGCAACCCCATTCTCCTTAGTCTATGGTATGGAAGCAGTTCTGCCCATTAAAGTTCAGATTCCCTCCTTAAGAATTATGAAGGATGCAGGCTTGGATGAAGATGAGTGGATTCAGAACCGACTTGACCAGTTAAATTTGATTGATGAGAAGAGGTTAGCAGCAGTTTGTCATGGCCAGATGTACCAGAAACGAATGATCAAAGCTTTTAACAAGAAGGTTAAGCCAAAGGTATATCAGGCTGGTGACTTGGTAATCAAGCGTATCATATTACCACAGGGTGATCCTAGGGGCAAGTGGACCCCAACATATGAAGGACCATTTGTAGTCAAGACAGTGTTCTCAGGAGGTGCCATGATACTGACTACAATGGATGGTGAAGACTTCCCACAGCCTGTAAACGCAGGCATAGTTAAAAAATACTACGCATAAAAAGAGACCCGCTAGGTTGACTGGCCTAGGAAAAAGTAAGGGCATCCCGGCAAACCAAAAGGGTTTGGGCAAAAATTAGGGATATATATAAAAAATGTACACCCGACAAGTCGAAAACCTGAAAAGGCGGCTTGGGCAAAAAAGGGTATCCCGGTGGATTGAAAACCTGAAAGGGCAATCCAGGCAAAAGTTAGGGATTAAAGCGTATGACTATGTCTCGTTTGGATCACCCATAAAACTGCAACCAGTTGTACTACTTACTCAAGCTCGAACAGATAAAGCTCAATCCAATCGTTTCCGTCTGAACAATAGAAGATGAGATACTTGAAGATAATGTCAATAGTAGAATTGAAACTCAATAGGATTGTTTCTCACATAGCTGATTCTCTTTGTTTTGTAAAAAACTTTATGACAAAATCCTCTTACTAGGGTTTATGTCTCCTTGTACAAACTTACCTATGTATGGGTCACTTTTTGATATAAATAAATCCCATCTTTTGAATCCAGATTTACTTTTACCCTATTTACATAAGCGAAACGTCCATTGGTTGTGTTTGAATGTATGTATGTTTTTGAATATGATTGATGTTTACCAGAAATGCATAAAAATGCAGTAATAGTATTTACTAAGGACGAACGAGGGAAGGATTTCAACGAAGCTTCACCAGTTCCTCTTTACAAGAAAACATACAAAACTCTCAGTAGGACAAATCCATCTTCGTAAAGTCTCATCTCCCCTGGAATTTATATCCATCTCTTTTATCCTCATACGGATATTCGGTAATTTACTTTCCAATAAGGGTACGACGAACGAAGACGGGAGGTTATATCTACCCTACTATCAAACGAAGACGGGAGGTTATCTATACCTTACTATTCCCAGCAGACGGGAGGTTATCTATACCTTACTATTCCCAGCAGACGGAAGGTTATGTATAATATATTATCAAACAAGATGGGAATAAGTTCCTCATATCCTTCAACAACGAATCGGGATTTATTTTCCCTGGCCAGCAGTTGTTATACGAAGATATCCAGACGCTTCAGGCAGCATCATTTCATACATACATCATTTACATCATACCATAACATACATATCCATAAATACATAGTACATTACCTAAGTGCATCATATCATACATGCATACATAATGCATAAACTAATATTATTATACAAATACCACCTTGTTTTCAGGTTAATTATCCAACAAACAAACTTATGATCATCAGGATTGCTCTATCCTCCTGAAGACATGCTGTTCCATCAGGATTACTCCAGTCTCCTAAAAGCATGTCATCAATCTTATAATCTCATCAGAACTGTTCTATCCTCCTGAAGACATGCTGTTACATCAGGATTACTCCAGTCTCCTGAAAGCATATCATATTATTACCTCAGGATTACTCCAGTCTCCTGACAGCTTTTATTACATCAGGATTGCTTCATCCTCCTGAAATCATATCATTATCTCAGGATTTCTCTATCCTCCTGACAGCTATCATCATTACTTTTGGACTGCTTCATTCTCCAAGACATCTTTCAGAAGAACTAATCCTAACGTTCTTTTGATCCATAAGAACAAATCCTGACGTTCTTTTGGCCCTTGGAGAATAGGCAAATGGTCTGTACAAAGATCCATTCCCTAATCCAAAATATTTACAACTCAAATCATGTTGCATAAATGATTCAGAGACGGCCTATACAAAGACCTAGTACTGACATCCAGTATCAACATAAAGACATCATCATATTCTGATACTTTAGATGGCATCTTTAAGCCCATCACCAGTTCCTCTAAGTGGCATCTTTAAGCCCACTCAAGCATATACAACCAACCATCAATGTCACTCTATGCACTGGTGAGTGCAAATTTTTGGGCTTTTGTGTTCAATCCCCTTCAACCTTCCAGGTCACGACTGGCAAATGTACCAATCTAACCCCTCAGGTTTCAGAAAATTGAACAGGGGCAGCTGTTGCACCCCAAAATTTGCCCTCACAATACAAGAATTTGTGTTCTAAGAAGGTTCACAAGGTTCACAAGTTTCTCAACATCTCCATAACCTTTCATGAGGTTCATGAAGTCTACAAGTTACTTCTTGAAGGTTCACAAGGTTCACAAGTTCCACAATGCTTACCAAACCTTTCATGAGGTTAATGAAGTCTACAAGTCACTTTATGAAGGTTCACAAGGTTCACAAGCTTCTCAACATTTACAAGACCTTTCATGAGGTTCATGAAGTCTACAAGTTTGTTGATTGTGACTTACTAATATGATTTGTTTTGATGTGGTGAAGCTTCCTGGATAATCGAATCTAAGTTTCATGACCAGAATCAATAAAGGCCATTGTTAGGGTTTCGGTTGAGTTTTTAGGGCTTCTTGCTAGACCAAATATAAATGAATTCTGGACACATGGGAATGTTCTATGAGACACAAGGATCATAAAACTATAATTAATTTCATGAATCATTGCTGTTTGGTATGAGTTTGATTTTCGCAGGTTTGACACCATGAAGAACTTGCAACAGATTTCGCAGGAAAAAGGGAAACAAATTTCGCAGGAAATTTGGGGAAGAAGAAGGTCTTTCGCGCGCTCAGGGAATTCAAATTATAGTTTAAAATATTATGTTTGATTGCTGGTTGGTTATCACAAGCGCTGGCTTGTCCCAGTGGAAGGAGATGCTTGTGTTTGGTGAAAAGGCCAGGGTTCGAATCCTGCCTTACACCATTGTTTTTCTATTTTTTCAGGATAATCAGAAGACTCAATATATTATATTATGCTACCACTATATTACCAGAAGGGCTCTTCCAGCCGGGTGGTGATGCGCGTGTTTGAATGTTCAAAGGTCCTGGGTTCAAGCCTCCCCCAGGCCTTTTTTGTTTCACTATTTTTCTGATTTTCAGTAGTTAAAGAACAAAACCAATTGAAGCTCATTCTCTAGCACCTGCGCATGGACTGGCCTGGTGGTATGTTTTGATGGTTGCATCATGAGTGTCCTGGGTTCAAACCCAGCCAAGGTAAGTTCTTATTTTTTACACCTTTTTCTATTTTAATTCTTTTAATTAATTAATTTAGTTATTTCTTATTGTTAATAAAAAATAAAATTATGTACTATACATATATGTTCAAATATCTAAAAAAAAAAACATCTTATTTTTTTTCTCTAAAAATTTCTAAACTTCATTGTTTTCTAAAATTCAAAAATTATTTTCTTATTTATATATATGTAAATATAATATATGTATATTATTAAATAATTTTATAGTTAAATTAGAAAACCCTAAAAAATATTTTCTAAAACAAACCTTCAAAACCCTAATTTTGTGAAAACCTAATTTTATTTTCTAAATTATTTTTGCTTTCTAATTCTTTACATAATTATAATATATATTTATTTAGTATAATTTTTGTAAATATAATTGTAAACTATTTTCCTCATATAAGATGTAAATACATTTTATGCTATGTTGATAACCTAAATTATTTTCTTTTGAACAATTAAAAATTAAATTTTGTAATTATAATATATCTAAAAATAAATTAATAGTTTGTACATGAATTAAAAAAATACCATGATAATTATTTAATTGTTCATATTAAAAATCTAACTTTTCTTGTTTATTATTCTAATTTTGTTCTTATAATATTTTGCTAATTATATTTATTAACTATGTTATTAATAATTTTTATCATTATTATTATTTCTCTAACATTATTTAATTTAATTTCACTAACCTTATTTAATTTTTATTTCTATTATTACTAACCCATATTTATTTATTTATTGCTTAGTATTTTGCTTATATATTTTTTTAATTTGCTTATTATTTTTATTTTTGCTATTTATTTTTATTTGCTTATTATATAATTTTGTAAATGCTCCCGGATGTAAATTTTATAATATTTAATTGTTGCTATGGTTAGTAATTTAGGGAGTGCAAAACATGTATTTTATTTTAAAATAAATTTAGCTCATTTCAATTATAAGATAAATAATATTGAACACTCACACACGTAAGTCGATTTTTAATCGCCGTCTCACTTTCTAAGGCTATCCCTCAAGTTGCCTACGTCATAAGGTCAAGTGGGGTGTATAAAGCAGGTCCCTTAAAAGAAAAAATCATCAAGTCCCTCATGGTTGCCTTTACAAATCAAGTCCCTTCGAATAATGATGATAGTCCCTCCTATATGCTTAATACACCCCACAGTTGCCTTCATACAAACAGATGTCCCTCTCATGTCCCTTACATCCAAGGTAATGACTACCTACTCCTTAATAGTAGGGATAGTCTTACCAATGAAAGGATAAAGAACAAGAAAGACTTTAAACTTTAAGGATAGGTACCTCCTAGTTGCTTGCTCACTCCATTTTTTCAAACACTTAACAAATTTCAAACAAATTTTCAAAAACAAGTTTTTACGCATCCGTACATGGATCATTATCAACTATTATGAAAATTTTTCTATTCACACACTACACTTTCAAAAACAATTCAAAAGTGAGCTAAGTAACTAAGAGCCCATGGATAACCATGGATGTAAAGGGTGCTAACACCTTCCCTTTACATAACCTACCCCCCGGACCCAAAATATTCTCTTAAGGTCTTTCCTGTTCTTTTATACCCTTTCCTTTTGGATAAAATAAAAGTCGGTGGCGACTCTTGCTATCCGCAACATAACTTAAAGTCAGTTCTCCCACCGTGTTAAAGAACTGGCGACTCTGCTGGGGATTTAAATTTAAGAGGGGTACCCTTAGGAATTAAGATCACTTTAAATTGTTTGCCTTGTTTGCTTTATATTATCTTGTTGGGGTGCTCTTATGTGTGAAAGGTCCTAACCCGGATCTAGTGTACCTTAGGTAAATGGCAATAGACCAAGGAAACTGTACGACGTATATCGATACGGTTGATCTGGTGGCCATAGTTAGTGCGACTTCTTGGTTGGTGCTTATGTTCCTTAAGTCAAGTTGAGGATAATATGAGGCTGCCATATGTTGTCAATGCACTAACTAACTTTTAGAACCCTAGTTAACTCATCTTGGCCTTTAGAAAGTAGTGAGGTAACCGGCTTTGGTGCAGACTGAAGTTGGTTGACACTCGATACTACGCTCATTGAGATCTTGAACTTGGAGGGTTTTGGTTGGCAAGTAAGTTGCCTTCTGATCAACCACCCTTGTGAAGGATCAATGATATTGAGATCCCTTAGAACCTGGTTACTTTTATAGGACAGGATGAACCAACTAACTTCAGGGGAGGGTACTTACCTTTAAACCTCATGCAAGCCTTTAAACCTAGGGCTATGGTGTGACTTGTTTGTGTGTGCCACATGTTTGTGATTGAGCATAACATCATGACATCATCATGCATCATAAGCAAAGCATTTTCACTAACCATTTCAAGGACCAAAGGATTTATCTTTGTTCTTTGTTGCAGGTCATGGCTTCTGCTCGTAGAAACACCATCAGGATCAACTTTGTGGGCATACCTGCCAAGCTTAAAGAGTTGGTTTCTCAAGTGTCTGATCATTCCCAGTTCATCAAGAGACATGGTCACCTATTGGATCTAGTCACTTCAGGGTTCAATGAAGACATGATGAGTGTCCTGTTTCAGTTCTTTGACCCTAAACATCATTGCTTTACATTCCCTGACTACCAGTTGGTTCCAACCATGGAAGAGTTCTCTAAACTTCTGGGTATACCTGTTCTTGATCAAAGACCCTTCACAGGCTTGGAGAAGGAGCTCAAACCAGAGGTTATTGCTGCAGCTCTACATCTGAAGAAATCTGACATTGTTCTAGAGACGAGAAGCGGAGTCAAGGGTATTCTTGCCAAGGTGCTAATGGATAAGGCTCAAATGTTCTTGAAGGCCATGAGCTATGATGCTTTTGAGGAGATCTTAGCCTTGCTGATATATGGCTTAGTATTGTTCCCCAATCCAGATCAGTTCATAGATGTTCATGCCATCAACATTTTCCTGAGTCACAATCCAGTGCCTACATTGCTTGGAGATATCCTACATTCTCTTCATACCCGTACTACAAGGGCAAGAGGAACTTTGATGTGCTGCATACCTTTACTTGCTAGGTGGTTTATTTCTCACCTTACTCGCTCAGTAATGAAGAATGAGCAAGGGTTCAGATGGTCCAAAAGGATCATGTCACTCTCGCATTCAGATATCCATTGGTGCTCCAGATCTATGGAGAATATCACTATCATTGACCGTTGTGGGGAGTTTCCTAATGTGCCACTTCTAGGCATCAGAGGAGGCATCACCTACAACCCCTCTCTAGCTTTACGACAGTTTGGTTACGCCCGGAGCGATGGTCCACATGACATGTTGATTCAAGGCATTGTGTTTGATTATGACAACGATCTTCAGGGTTACCGTCAGAGATTCATACGAGCATGGGGAAAGGTAAACAGGATTGACAGCAAGACACTGGAGCCTAAGTACACTATTCCTATGGAGGCTTATCTCAGATGGGTACGATCTCGTGCTCAGACACTCATGATGCCATATCCTGCCGTCCTACCAGTTACCATGGAACCTGTTGCTGAAGGAGACACAGCTTATACCATCCTTCACCCAGACATGCCTACTGATATGGAAGACTTGCAGAGATCATGGATCCAACTGAAGGAGCAAAGGGATACTTTCGAGGCTCATTACAAAGCAAGCCAAGCAAGAATCCTAGAGCTAACAAAGAAACTTCACGAGGAACGAAACCTCAACTCATACCTCAACACAAAGAGGAAACGTCCATGGGAGACTTAAAACCCCATCTTTTGTACTTATTTCATTTTCATTTTTTGTAAGCCTAAAAGGCAAAACAAAGTTATTACTAATAAAAGTTTACTTTCTTGTTTGTTTAAGCAAATTTAAATCCTGCGGTCCTTGAAAACATTGCATACGCATTCCATATCATTGCATCACAGGTTTATAATTGTGCACAGGTTTCTCATCTTCTCGCTGTTTATTTCAGCAATGGCTCTTGAACAATCAGTTAAGGATCTCCAAGCACAAAATGCACAATTCCAAGAGCTGATCTTGAACCTGTCCAAGGGGCAAGATGAATTGAAGGCACTACTGGCCAAGAAGACTAAGAAGACTAGAAGGTCTGCTGGTTTGATCAACATGGGAAGAAGGTTCAAAGGTCTTGCCAAGACCAAGGAACCAGCTGAAGACTATGAATCTGAAGAATCTGAGCAAGAGGTAGGCAGTTGTAAACACCCCAAATTTGCCCTCACCCATTCACACCATGGCTTGTGATCATCTCATATGCATAAACACAATCATATCATCTCACATTTCATTTTTGATTCACTGGATAGTCTCTAAGGCATCTGCACCTAGGGTTTGTGATCTGAGCAATCCCAATGCTTCTTGAGCCATTCCAAAGGCCACCAATCAACTCAAAGAGGTCCATGTGTGTTCTTGTATCATGTTACATCCTCACAAAGTCCAAATTGCAGAGGAATCACAAGAACTAGGGTTTGAGTGGATGCAGAGCCAGGATGAACTGCACAGTTGACTGAAAATTAGGGTTTTGGTTTCAGAGGCCATAACTCCAAATTTTTTGGTCATTCTTTTTTCATTGATCTCTATATGGTATAGGGAGTATGCATATCAATTTTCATGAAGAAATTCCATGGGGAAGTCATCTGATCAAGAGTTGACTTTTCAGACAAGTCAGTGCAAAATCAGGGCATCTGAGGCCCCCAATGACCCAACCAATGGGTAATCTTCATCATTTTGAGTGTATATGATCTTTATTTGATCATGGAAGAAAGTTGAAGTTCATAAAAATCAAGAATTTGGAGTTTTTGCAAATGTTGACTTTTTGGGCATAGTTGACTTTTCAAGAATGCATCATTTTAGGTCATTTTTCAAGCCTTGATTCATGATCCAAAAAGGCTTCAAATGGAAAAACTTTGGTCATGAAAGTTGTAGATCTCATCTTTCCCTTTTCAAAAAGTACAAGAACATGATCAAATGCTTCTTGGATCAAAAGTTATGACCATGCAAAGTTGCCAAAAATCACTTATTTTCAAGTTATGCATCAAGTGGAAATTTTGCAAAGTCTTGGATCAAAACACATTGCAGCCTCTAATTCATCTCAAATCAGCATGTGAACATTCTCTAAGTTACAAAAATCAGATTTGAACTAAGTTTGCCCTTGGTTTCATGTTTGGTTATGCAAAGGATCACATGTGAAACATAAGCCAACCAACTTGCAAAACACTCATGATCACTTCCTACAACTTGGTGCATTGGAAGCTGACTTTGGCTAGCTTCTCCCTCACCTTTTGCTGCGCCAACCATGCTTTGTCCTTGCCTAGATTTGGAGCCATGCCCTATCTTACACAAAAGTGGTTTTTGAGCAAAAAGTGATCTACCAATCCATAAAGCACAAGTCACATCAGCCAGCCAATCAGAATTGTTTATGATTTCAATTTGCAAGTTGAACATAAGACAAGCCAAGGCTGAAACACACACACTCATCACATTCACAAAAACTCACCTCATTGCAAGTTCCTTCGAAATTCTGTCCACAGCCATAAAACACTAAAACTCTCATCATCATTGAACTCACCACATCTCATAGACAAGAAACCACCAAAGCTCAAGCCTAAATCAAGCCTGTAAACTCCATTGCCATTATTCACCTCAAGCTGCAGATTCTATCGAATCTCTCTCCACAAGCCACAAACACATCAACCAACACCACAAACTTTCTCAACACACTTCATAGATCACAAACAACTCCTTTTCAAAGCCTGAAAGTGCCAAAATCATCCTGGCCATTGTTGACTGAACTGAAGCAGTTCCATTCGAATCTCCTTCTCCAGCCAACACAAACTCATTTTGAGCATTCAAACACATTTGGGGGATCAAGTAGAGCAGCTTGCATCAAAGGAAGTGGCCAAAAAGTTCCTAAACTGAAAGCTCCAAATCTCAGGTAGCTCGAAATTAATTTTTCCAGAAATGGTTTTTTATGTTACAAACTTGTTCTTCATGATGCACTGATCATTCTGGTACCTTTAGTTTTTGAAATGGTTTTGTTTTGAGCATTTAATTTGTGTTTGAAGCTCACGAACCCTAGTTTTTCTTTCTTTCGATTCAGCTTATTTAGGTAGAATAAATTTGCTTTAGGTTAGGGGTTTGATTCGTGAGAGGATAAGGATCATTCCCATGTTCTTGGTTTTCATTTTTGGTACGTATTGAGAGGTTTTGAAATTTTCAGGTGAGCTTCTGGCCGGAGAAGACGACCGGAAGTCTTCTCCGGCCACCTGAATGTGATTAGGGCTTAATCCAGTCATTAATGTCAGTTTGAATTTAGGCCATAGGATGCGTTGACTCCCTTGACTTCGCGCGCAGATAGAAGGCCAGGATCACTTTAATTAGCCCTAATCCACGTGTTAGGGTTAATTAATCATAATTTATTTAATTAAATCAGAAACTGTGTGGACCCTTGGATCTGGCGCGTGGTCAATCCATTTAAACCCAGGATCAATCTCATCCGTCCTTTTGTTTGACTTTCATTTTCTTTTAATTTTTATTCATATTTATTTCATTTAAATTGCACAATTTATTTAAAATAGTTAAAAAATCACAAAAATTATGAAACTTTTTCTTTAAGGTTTTATTAATTTTTATGACACAAAAATATTTTTATTTTATTTTTTATCATTAAAAAAGTATTTTTAAATATTTAAAAGATCATTTTTAATTGATTAATGAGAATTAATTAATTAAAAATACTTTTAGGTATTTAAAAATTACAAAAAAATTCATGAAATGCTCTAAGACATTTATAAACATTGTCCAACCTTCAAACCAAATTTCTTTTTGATCTTGATGCACTTTAAGAATTTTTCATTGAATTAAATCATTTTTTATGCATTATTTTGATCATATGTTTGAAAATTCATTTCTGCCTATTGGTGAAGGTTGAGACATTGATTCTTCTTGCATTGTTTTCCATTTGACATGTATTTTCAAGGATAAAAAGGCCATGATTTGATCCTGCATTTTCTAATTGATGGGCATTTGTTTTGATAAGAACCCTAAAAAACCCTAATAAATTGCAAAAATCATATCTTGAGATTGGAAAAGAGTTGGGAGCTCCCCTTTGGGCAGTGGTTTGTTATAGGACTAGGGTTTCTTTGAGTGCCATTTTCCATTTTTTATCTTAGGGTTTGCTTCTGTTTTTGGTTTGTGTTTGATTGTTTGTTTCATAAACCCTAATTTGGGCTTTCTCTTGCATCCTTCTTGCATTCTTTTGCATAAGTTGACTTGCCATTGCATTTTGTGCATTCTTATGATTCATTTGACATCTTAAGACATATATGAAGCATCATTGATCATTGCATTACATCTTTGCCATGCCATTTGCCTTCTATGCTTCATAACATTTCATGCTTGTTCATGTTCCTTAGCTTGCATCATATGCATTCATGGTCTTGTATGAACATCCCCATGTTATGCCTCATGTTTGCAGCACCTTATAACATCATAACCATCATGTACATGCTTCTGGTTTGGTCTAGCATCATGCCATTTCATCTCATCTTGCATTGCATTGTGTTTCTTTCTAACATTTCAGGTGGTAAGTAAACTTGAGAAGTGAATTTGCCTTCACTTCTCATACCTTTTCTTTTCATCTCCCTTGCATCCATTGCTGCATTTTTACTTGTGCTTGAGTTTGAGCTTGTTCATCCTTCTTCCTCCCACTTTCTTTCTTCAAGTGACTTGACTTCTTGAATGAAGCAAGTCACTTTGCCTCTCTTGATCTTATTCATCTGCTTCCTGGTGGCTCCTGTGAAGATTGTTCTTGAAAACCTCACAAACCATAGGAACAACCAAGCATGTCAATGAATTAGGGTTTTGATTAGTCTCCCCCATAGTTTTTACCTTTGTGTCTCCCTTTGAGTCTTCTCTTCTCATCTCATAATCAGGGACTAAACCCTAAAGGCTTTAAGACTTTGTGCTTAGGGTTATGCCTGCATCCTTCTCTTAGGATGGAGTGTATAACTTTAATCCTAAGTATTAAACCCTTAAGGTGTTTAAATCTCTTAATCAATTCATCTAATAATCATCAAGACATCAAGCTTGTAACTTGGGCCTTGCATTAGGGTTCTAATTCTTCCTTAATTGGTTAAGAAGGACTAACCCTAGTGTTAATGGACAAGTCCCCCTCAAGTTGTCTTACAAATCATAAAATCCACTTCATCATCATATCATTAAATAAAATCCACTTAATCAAAGGCTTGTTTTGTCATGAGTTTAATCCCTAATCATGGATTAAGTTGAGGAGTTTTTCTCAACTTAAACATTCTCATCTATTATCCTTCTTTTAGGATGGTGTAATGAGTCTGTTAGATCCCTGATTATGGCTTAACCTCATTACTCTACACTAAACAAAAATCACAAAAACATCTAAATAATCACAAGTAGGTTAATGATCTTAATCCTACACCAAAGGTGATTAAGTGTGAGAATCTGACTTCACACTTAAGGTACTCTCATTACCCCTGATCAGAGGGAAGATGTGATGAGTTTACTAACCCATTGGTTTAGACTTAAGCTCATTATCTTATGACAAACTTCCAAAAGCAATAAAAGACTGAAAACTCAAAAACAAACAATAATCGTCTCCGTCGGGATTCTTTTCTCATCATTTTCACTCACAAACGAGAACTTGCTTCTTCCGTCTAATGCAAGACAGTTTGCACCTGGGCCAGACAGGTCATACACTTGAGCATAGGCAAGTAAGCAGTTCACAAGTCAATTCATCTTTCAGTCTCTTTGGGTCGAACTACGGTGTTCTGACTTCCTCATTGCACGAGAGGATACGTAGGCATAACTTAACAGTTATCGAACAAAAGTCTCTGTATATTCCCCCTCCTTCTAGCCTCATTCTCTTAGCCTCATAATCATGAGCATACTCTTTCTTACACTGACACTATACATATTACACTTCACACTTCTTTTGCACTGACACCTGTACATTTCTTTTCCAGCTATTTTACACACAGATTGCACTGACACTACCCCTTTAAAACACAAATCTTTTAAGCGTGGATCCCGTCGAGTACGACGGACAATCTGGGTGCTAATACCTTCCCAGGTTGTAACCAACCCCCTTTCTCAGTCTCTCTGGTTCGCAACCGTCTTATCCATTCTTTTTCTAGGCTTATGCAGCATTGCCTTTCCTCCGGGATAAAAATGCCCAGCTGGCGACTCTATTCATTCTCCAGTGAGTTCACGGCTGTGTGTTCTCACTGTCCCTTTCGCCGACCGTTCGCGCTTGTACCTGGATGCAAATCTTCGGGAGCGACAGCTTGGCGACTCTGCTGGGGACCCTTATACTGCAACCAGGGCTTCTGGTTCTTTTTGTGGGTTCCTCCTAGCGCTTGTTTGGTTTGTGTTTACTGGGGTGTTATGTGCTTGTTTGTGCTTGTATTTATTTTTGTTTATTGCTTTATGTACAGTTACTTTACTGCTTTCTTTACTGCATTTATATATCATATTGTCATTGTTGTTGGCTGGATCTGTTGTTTGCCTTGGTGGGTGGGTGATTCATTGAGAGTTAAGGTCCTATACCTGGGACCTGAGTGACACCTAGGCTAGAGTGAATCATATTCTTTCCCATTCCATTTCGGTCTGGTGCGGGAATATGAAACACGGTTCAGATATGGGTTTCTTCTTGAGAACTCTGTGTTGCAGATTTCCTGCAATGCTAGGGCTATCTGGGAAGCCTGCTAAGTCTGGATGACCTTTTAGTATTGACCTTCAGAAACTGAGGTGAATTAGAGGAGGATTTGTTATGGTTATTGTAAACACTGTACCTCCGGGTTAGAAGTGTTTACACTTCTCATAACTGATCCGAGTCTGAGGATCCTTGTTCTAGATCACTACCTGTGAGGGGGTTGGGCTGTTTACAGGTTTGCAGGTACCTTGACCTCAGAATACCCTGTTACTTTGACTTTGTTAAGAATGCTCCATGTTGGATAGTTCTTGTGATTCTGAACCCTGGACTTGTGGCTCTTTATTTGAGTCCCCCACCCTGGTTACTGGATTTATAGACCCCCATCTGGAATTCTTGAACACACATGGATCTATACCAAGGCAGTTAATCAGATCCAGCTCAGTCACAAACCCTTTTGCATTTCATTTGCATACATACTCATGGCATCATATTAACATGTGCTTATTTGTGTTTCAGGGTATCCACCTTTATCTGGTTTTGGTTTTGACCCCATCTGCAGTTTTGACTTACCTCCACCAGCACTTGCTTCAGCTGCCAGCCATATACTTCAGTCACTTGCACCAGCCTATCAGTGGCTCACTCCTCAGCATCTTCATCAGCACTTATTCTACTCAGTCTTCTCCATCATGGCTCCAAAGAAAAGCAACATCACTTATCATTTCTTCCAACCAGACTTATCAGACATCAGGAGGGTTCAAACCCTGATCACTCCAGAGCACATACCTCTGTTCAGAGAATATTATGGGGATATACTGGACTTGGTTATGGATATGGACCCGTCTCAGAGGAGCCTCATCCACACCTGCATTCAGTTTTATGATCCCCCATTAAGATGTTTCACCTTTCAAGACTTTCAGTTGGGGCCCCTATTAGAAGAATACTCATCTTTGATTGGTTTGCCTATCAAGAGGGAAATCCCTTTCAACCCTGAAATGGTCTTTCCCAGCAATGGAGAGATGGCAAAAGCTTTGCACCTGGAACCTGTATTGATTGAACAACACTTGACCTCTAAAGCTGGGATCCCCGGTTTTCATCTGGACTTCCTAATTTCTCAAGCTAGTCTGAAGGCCTCCCTGGGGGAGTGGAAAGCTGTTTGTGCTCTGTTGGCCTTAAGTGTATTTGGAATTGTGCTGTTTGCAGATGAGCCTCGATTCATCAGCAAAAATGCAATCCACTTGTTCATCTTGAAGAACCCAGTGCCAACTTTACTGGGTGATCTCTATTACTCAGTCCATCAGAGAAATGAGAAGCAGAGGGGAAGGTTAGTGAGGATTTGTGCTCCATTATTTCATGCTTGGCTTCTCAGGCATCTACCCAGGATAGATGCATTTCTCAATCCTCATCAGCAAAGCAACTGGGCTAAGAGACTCACTACTCTCACTTCAGCAGATATCAGATGGTGTACTCAAAGCACCAAGGGCAGAGATATGATCACCAGCTGTGGGCACTTTCCCAATGTGCCTTTGATAGGAGTTAAGGGAAGTATCAACTACAACCCTCTGCTGTTCAGAAGGCAATTAGGTTATGCACTGGTTCATACTCCTAGGGAACAAGATTTGGTGGAGACCCTCTACTGTGAGAACAAGATTAGTTTGACTGTTGTTAGGCAGGCTGCCTGGGCCTGGGATCATGTTCAAACCAAGGGAATCACCATTCTGGGGAAGTGCAATAATGTGACATCAGTCCAATATTATGAGTGGTCCCATGCTAGGGCCCAATTCTCTGGAATGCCCTTTACCATAGAAGACATGCCTGAGTCATCTTCAGCACCACCCCCTGCCACTATCAGTTTGGAAGAGTTTGAAAGCTTGAAGGAAAGGAATGAGAAGTTATCCCAAGCCTTGCAGAAGACCCTCCGGGAGAGGAGTGAAGGTGTGAGGGAGATTGAAAGATTGGAGAAATTGAGGGTGGAACACTTGACCAAGATTGAGAAGTCTGGGGAGTATATCAACAAGTCTAAAGCTGGTGAGCAGATTCTGAAGAATGCTTGTAAAGAAGCCCAGTTCCAAAGAGCAAGGACAGACTTGTATTTGAAAGAGAGTCAGGCCAGGTGGGTCCGGATCACTGAGACCCGTACTCTAGAAGACAAGAGAGTTCAAGACAAGATGGAGCAGATGGAAAGAGCCCTGGCAGCAGCCCAGGAGGAAATATCAGAGCTGAAAATCAAAGCAGGATTGAAGAGGTCTAAGGACCAAAGTCAGAGCAAGAAATTGACTGCAGCTGTTGCAACAAGAAACCTTCTCATCAGAAGTCTCACGGAGCGTCCGGCTGATCCTGTGACCGAAGCACTTCTCAAGGAAGTTCGTGAGGATGAGTTTGGCCTTCGAGTTTGATCATTTGCTTGTTGTTGTTCCTTTTCCATGTACTTTTGTTTTTTGTGATGTATTTTGACCCCTTAGGGGGCCGGTGTTGTAAAA
Organism: Lathyrus aphaca; assembly: GCA_963966055.1. Classification (NCBI taxonomy): domain Eukaryota; kingdom Viridiplantae; phylum Streptophyta; class Magnoliopsida; order Fabales; family Fabaceae; genus Lathyrus; species Lathyrus aphaca. Next base: position 128,403,015 of record OZ014523.1, on the reverse strand, counting down.
TGAACAAATTGTATTATTTCACCTTTGTAATATATTTGTGTTGGTTTTCATCTGAGTTCACTCCGGAAGCAACTTCAACAGCATCATCATCAAGGGTCTGGAAGGGTCAAAACTGAAGACCAAACCGGATACCTTGAGAGCAAATAAGCACAACTGCATTGCATACTAACCCTTCTGTTTGTTTTGTAGGTTTTGTTTATTGTTACTAACCTCTGTTGTAAATCTCAGGAATTATTGCTCGCCGCCGGGTATTTCCTCTCAACAGGCCACACAGGTACCCAACTAGAAACAACCTTCCGGGAATTCAGATGGATCAGATGCAACAAGACCTTACGGAGGTCAGAAACCAAATGGCAAACGAAAGGTTAGAGATGAGAACGCAGATGACACAGTTCATGGAAGTTATGAACAACATGGCTCAGAGCCAGGAGAGACTGAGGGCCATGGTGGAGAGGCAAAATCAAGAGGAGCCCCATGTGGGAACTGCTGGCACCAGTAATAATGAAAGGGTGCAACCACATGTTACCCCCCCTGTGTTTGGTCCACATCTACATCCTGAGGTTAACATCCCTGCAAATGTTCAAGGAACAGCCACCGCAGCCAGAGTACTTCAAGAAGATCCTCAGGAGGACCAGTATACAGTAATGGGTGCCGGAGAGGAAACATATGATAGACGATTGGAAGAGATAGCTGAGAAGTTGAGATCACTGGAATCTCAAAATTCTTTGGGCTTCGACGTCATGGACATGGGTTTGGTTGATGGGGTCAGGATCCCTCATAAGTTCAAGCCTCCTTGTTTCGAAAAGTATAATGGGACTTCGTGCCCCCGGACTCATCTGCAATCATTTCTGGGAAGGCTGAAGGCCTATACAATGGATGAGAAGCTTTGGATGTTCTACTTCGAAGACAGTTTGACAGGAGCATCGAGGGAATGGTATTCCCACTTGACAAGGGCAACTGTAAGATGCTGGAAGGACCTGGCAGAAGCCTTCATCAGACAGTATCAGTATAATCTAGATATGGCACCCAACAGGACTCTCCTAATGGGAATGTCACAGTCGTCAAGGGAAAGTTTCCGAGAATACGCCCAAAGATGGAGGCAATTGGCTGCTGCCGTTCAACCCCCAATGTCTGAGAGAGAAATGGCAGACATGTTTATGAACACTCTTCAGGGAACGTATATTGACAGGTTGGCTGCTTTCTCTTCCACCAGCTTCGCAGATGTTGTCATAGCTGGGGAAAGAATTGAAAGCCTGTTAAAAATGGGTAAGATCTCTGATAATGGTGCAAGCTCGTCCAGTGGTACAAGAAAGCCTTTTGCAGGCCCGAGAAGAACTGGCGAGACCAATGCCATTCACACCAACAGGGGTAGGCCCCAATATGTTCAGAGGTCAATAGCAGCAGTCACTATCCCTGCTCCAGCTCATCCTCAGCCAATCTATCAACCTCCGCAACAAAACTTCCAACAACAACCTCAGTATCAGCAGAATCAGTATCCTCCAAGGAACTTCAACAATAACTCCAACAACAACAATCAACAGAGGCCATTCCAACAAAGGCCATCCCAAGCTAACAGAGTGATCGACCCGATCCCAATGCCGTATGCTGCCTTGCTGCCACAACTTCTGAAACTCAACCTGGTTGAGCTAAGAACGTTGGCACCTCCGGATCCCAATAGTCTACCAAGAAACTATGACTCCAATGCTAGGTGTGCTTTTCATTCCAACGCACCTGGTCACAGTACAGAAAAATGCAGAGCTCTGCATATGAAGGTACAAGACTTGGTGGACTCCAAGGCTCTGAATTTTGCACCTCCGCCCAATGTCAATAAAAACCCAATGCCAAACCATGGTGGTCCTCGAATTAATGCTATTGAAGAAGACCAACCGTCTTATTTAATAACTAGTGTGGATCAGATCAGGACACCATTGGTGGAAATCAAAGCTCAACTCCGTGAAAACAATATATTTCCGGGGTGTGAACTAGGATGTCCATACTGCAATATTTCATGGAATGGGTGTGAAGATTTGAGGAATGGCATTGACAGCCTTATTCAGAGTGGCTTGCTACAGATCACTACATCAGTTCCGGCAAATCCAGCAACTTCATCGACAACGGTTTCAGATCCTCCTACAAATGCAACAACAATTGTTCCCGATAATTCATCAGCAGCAAGTACTTCATCTGTCTTACCAAATGATCGGTTTTCAACAGTTTCTCCTGTTACCACATCAGCTTCTTTCCATTTCGACTCTCCATCAACAACAGCAACAGTCCTTCCAACGGAACCTCCTACAACACCAGCAGACAATCATGAAGATGTCTCCACAGTTACCATATTCTACGATCCAGAAAATAACTCCGCCTACCATTCAGAAGGTGCTGCTCCCACTAGAGCACCAGTCACAATCTTTTATGATCCACAAACAATAACAGTCCCTTCAGCAGCAGCAATCAGTCCAGTCACTGTCACGGTGCCTGGACCAGTACCATATGAAAGCAATAGGGCCATCCCTTGGCACTATGGCTCTGACATATACTGCGAAGGAAAAAGAATCACTCTTGAAACATCAACACCTGCACCACAAGTAGATAATGTGGGGGGAGGCGGAGGCTTCACTCGAAGCGGACGTCTCTTTGCTCCACCAATTCAAAGACCTACTGCCGAAGCAGAAGCTGCTGCCAAGGCAAAAGGAAAGAGCCCGGTGCAGGAAGATCCAGCTGCCAAAGAAGCCCTGAAGACTCCATTCGATCAGGAAGTTGATGAGTTTATGAGGATCATCAAAAAGAGTGATTACAAAATTGTGGATCAACTTCACCAGACGCCATCCAAAATCTCCATCCTCTCTCTGCTTATGTGCTCCGAAGCCCATCGGAATGCACTACTGAAGGTACTGCACGCAGCTTACGTGCCCGAGGAGATTACTGTCAACCAATTGGAAACCGTTGTTGGAAATGTTACTGCTAGCAATGGGCTAGGGTTTACCAATTCTGACCTGACAGTGGATGGCCGCAATCACAACAAAGCCTTGCACATAACCATGGAATGCAAAGGAGCTGTCCTTTCACATGTGCTGGTGGACACAGGATCATCCCTGAATGTCTTACCAAAGAAGGCTCTGATGAAGCTTGAATATGATGGACTGGCATTGAGACCCAGCAACCTGGTGGTTAGAGCTTTTGATGGCTCGAAGAGATCGGTTCTGGGAGAGATTGAGCTGCCCGTGACAATTGGCCCGCAGACCTTTAAAGCTATCTTTTATGTGATGGACATTCAGCCCGCCTACAGCTGTTTGTTGGGTAGACCCTGGATTCACGCTGCCGGCGCAATAACGTCTACCCTTCACCAAAAGTTAAAATATGAGTGGGAAGGCCAAGTTGTCACAATCTGCGGGGAGGAGGATATATTTGTTAGCCATCTGGCTACTTACAAGTATATTGAAATGGATGGAGAAATCGTTGAAACCATGAGCCAAGGTTTTGAAGCCTTGAATGTAAATGAAGCATCTGCTGTTTCGGGGATCTCCATGTCGTCATACCAACAAGCCCGGAAGGTTGTTGAGGAAGGAACGGCCCTAGGCTGGGGCAAGGTCTTAGCTGTGGAGGAAAAGAAGGACAAGTTTGGGTTGGGTTACAGACCAACTCAACATCAAGCGAAGGCTGCTGCAGAGCCAGGATTTGTCAGTGGGGGAATGCTTACCCCCGATGCTATCAACTGTCTGGAAGACGAGCTGGAAGAGGAGCGCAACCTGGAGAATTGGATTCGTCCGAAGATCCCGGGGAGCAGTGTCTCGAACTGGTCTTCCCAGGGAATTATAAGTGTTACTCGAGCAGAGTAATTATTATTTCCTGTATTTTTTTATAAGCATGCATCAAAGTCTTGCATCTTGCCCAAGATGACAAGACTCATTTTGTAATCAGGGCCATCTGTACTTTTGTGCAAACGAGATTAAAGTAATGAAATATCAGACGATCTTTTTGCAAACGAGTCTTTTTCTTTTATGTTCACTGTTTTTCCATTTTTCTTTTTGTACAAAAATAAATGGCAGTGTTTTTCAAAATGACAACTTCATTTCACTTTTCTAAATAAGACTAAAATCAGATCACTAAAATGAACCAATTAAACCCTTGCAGAGAGTGCCTTCCTGACAGCACCAACAACAGCACGGCTATGACATCGTATGACTTTGACAATCCAATCAATCAAGCTGATGAAGGGGTTGATGAAGAATATGAGCTTCCTGAAGAGCTAGCCAGGTTGTTAAGGCAAGAGGAAAAGGTTATTACTCCTCATCAGGAGGAGATTGAAGTGATTAATCTTGGTACAGACGAAGACGTGAAAGAAGTCAAAATCGGGGCCTGCCTGCAAGACTCAGTGAAGAGACAGCTGATAGATCTGCTTCAAGAGTATGTTGATGTGTTTGCTTGGTCGTATCAAGACATGCCAGGGTTGGATACCGATATTGTTGTGCACAAGTTGCCTTTGAGAGAAGAGTGCCCTCCAGTCAAACAAAAGCTGCGCCGTACTCGTCCAGACATGGCTATGAAGATCAAAGAGGAGGTACAAAAGCAATGGGATGCCGGATTCCTTGCTGTGACAAGTTACCCGCCGTGGGTTGCTAACATAGTACCTGTGCCAAAGAAGGACGGTAAAGTAAGAATGTGTGTTGACTACCGGGATCTGAACAGAGCCAGCCCGAAAGATGACTTCCCATTACCTCACATTGACGTATTGGTGGATAACACGGCTCAGTTCTCGGTATTCTCCTTCATGGATGGATTTTCAGGATATAATCAGATCAAGATGTCACCTGAAGACATGGAGAAGACAACATTCATTACACCTTGGGGCACGTTCTGTTACAAAGTGATGCCATTCGGACTGAAGAATGCTGGTGCCACATATCAACGGGCTATGGTGACATTATTCCACGATATGATCCACAAGGAAATAGAATGCTATGTGGATGATATGATCGCCAAGTCCCTTACAGAGGAAGATCACCTGGTGAATCTGCTCAAATTATTCAAGCGTCTGAGGAAATACCAATTGAAGCTGAACCCCAACAAATGCACATTCGGGGTGCGATCCGGTAAGCTGCTGGGCTTTATTGTAAGCGAGAAGGGGATTGAGGTTGACCCAGATAAAGTCAAAGCTATACAGGAAATGCCTGCACCTAAAACTGAGAAAGAAGTTCGAGGGTTCTTAGGTCGATTGAACTACATCTCACGGTTCATATCTCACCTCACAGCAACCTGTGAACCCTTGTTCAAGCTATTAAGAAAGGAACAGACGGTCAGGTGGAACGAAGATTGCCAGAAGGCTTTTGACAAGATCAAGGAATATCTGCAAGAACCTCCAATCCTTATGCCTCCAGTTGAAGGAAGACCTCTGATTATGTACTTAACAGTATTAGAAGAGTCGATGGGGTGTGTGCTGGGCCAGCATGACGAGTCTGGTCGAAAAGAGTATGCAATATACTACCTAAGCAAAAAGTTTACCGACTGTGAACAGCGTTATTCACTGCTCGAGAAAACTTGCTGTGCTTTAGCGTGGGCTGCTCGCCGACTGAGACAGTATATGTTGACCCACACTACCTTATTAATCTCAAAAATGGATCCAGTTAAGTACATTTTCGAGAAGCCAGCTCTTACCGGACGGGTTGCAAGATGGCAGATGATTCTCACAGAATACGACATCCAGTACACATCTCAGAAGGCCATCAAAGGCAGTGTACTATCTGAATATCTGGCTGAGCAACCCATTGATGACTACCAGCCTATGAGATTTGACTTCCCTGATGAAGACATCATGTTCATTAAAGCAAAAGATCACGAAGAGCCTGTTCACACTGAAGGGCCCGACACGGAAGAAGAATGGACTATGATGTTCGATGGGGCTGTTAATATGAATGGTCGTGGTGTTGGTGCAGTGCTCATCACACCTAAAGGAGTTCACATGCCTTTCTCAGCAAAACTCACCTTTAACTGCACCAACAACGAAGCTGAATACGAAGCTTGTATTATGGGTCTTGAGGAAGCCATTGACCTCAGGATTAAGACATTGACCGTATTCGGAGATTCAGCTTTGGTAGTCAATCAAACCAACGGGAAATGGTACACCCACCAAGATCATCTGATACCTTACAGGGATTATACGAGAAGGTTACTGACTTTCTTTACAACAGTCAAGCTTGAGTATATCCCTCGCGACGAGAATCAGTTTGCAGATGCTCTTGCTACCATTTCATCCATGATCAAAGTTCAAACGGCCAACTTTGTACCTCAGATTTCAGTGTCTAGACTTGATAGACCAGCGTATGTATTTGCAGCAGATGTTGTAAAAGATGATAAGCCTTGGTTCCACGACATTAAGTGCTTCTTGGAGGATCAGACATACCCACCTGGGGCATCTTCCAATGATAAGAAGACTTTGAGAAGGCTTGCTGGTAGTTTCTTCCTGAATGCTGATGGGTCTTTATACAAGAGGAACTTTGACATGGTACTCCTCAGATGTGTTGACAAGACGGAAGCAGATTTGTTGATGCATGAAGTGCACGAAGGATCTTTTGGTACCCATGCTGGAGGGCATGCCATGGCTAAGAAATTTCTAAGATCAGGCTATTATTGGATCACAATGGATGCAGACTGTTGTGCCTACGCCAGGAAATGCCATAAATGCCAGATCTACGCAGACAAGGTGCATGTGCCTCCCAATCCTTTGAATATCATGTCTTCACCATGGCCCTTTGCTATGTGGGGCATTGATATGATTGGCAAGATTGAGCCAACTGCTTCAAACGGCCACAGATTCATCCTGGTCGCCATCGATTATTTCACGAAGTGGGTTGAAGCAGCCTCATATGCAAATGTCACAAGGCAAGTGGTAGCCCGATTCCTAAAAAGAGATATCATCTGTCGGTATGGAGTGCCCGAGCGAATCATTACTGATAATGGGTCCAACCTAAACAATAAAATGATGGCAGAATTATGCCGGGACTTCAAGATCCAACATCACAATTCTTCTCCTTACAGGCCAAAGATGAATGGCGCTGTAGAGGCGGCAAATAAGAATATTAAGAAGATTGTGCAAAAGATGGTAGTCACCTACAGAGACTGGCACGAAATGCTACCATTTGCCTTACATGGGTACCGCACATCAATCAGGACATCCACTGGGGCAACACCGTATCAGCTTGTGTATGGTATGGAAGCAGTCCTACCAGTTGAAGTTGAGTTACCCTCGCTGCGGGTATTAATGGATGTCAAACTGAGTGAAGCAGAATGGGTTCGGTCCCGATACGAGCAACTGAGTCTGATCGAAGAGAAGAGATTGGCTGCAATCTGCCATGGGCAGTTATATCAGAAGAGAATGAAGAGGGCCTTCGATCAGAAAGTCAGGCATCGAGAGTACCAAGTGGGAGATCTTGTGCTGAAAAGAATCCTCCCTCCTCATACAGACCACAGGGGCAAATGGACTCCAAATTACGAAGGACCATTCGTCGTCAAGAAAGTTTTCTCTGGTGGAGCACTGATGCTCAGCACCATGGATGGTGAAGATTTTCCATCCCCTGTGAATTCAGATGCAGTTAAAAAATACTTCGTGTAAAATGACCCGCTGGACATAAAAACAGAATGTAAGTCCGGGCAAAAATAGGGCATCCCGGCGAGTCAAAAACAGAATAAAAGACTCGGGCAAAAATAAGGGAAATAAATAAAAAATGTACACCCGCTGAGCTAAAAAGCCGCATTGGACAGCTCAGGCAAAAAATGGGTATCCCGATGGATTGAAAACCCGAAAGGGCGATCCATGCAAAATAAGGGAATAAGCGAACAACTGCACTCTGAATTCGTCCGTATCACTTACAACTTGGAAAGTTTTGACAGAATCAAGCTCCGATCAGAATCAACTTTCCCCAGAAAGCAAGACGAGAAGAACGTCATTGTCATACGAGTCATAGCAGGAGAGGAAGCTTCTCAAAGTGTCATCAACACTGCCAACACTTTGTTTCTCAATTTGTAACAATCTCCTCATTTCAGGAGATATGTTTCTTTGACTGTATCTTGCCAATTCAGGGCACATGAATTAATAAAATCAGATTTTTCAGTCATGTCTCGTCTTTTACATTTATGTTTTGCAAAGAGTTGTCTGATATCTCTAAAAATGCAATTGCATAAGTACAGATGCCTTTCTCTAAAAATAAAAACACATGCTTACAGGGAATGTGATTATCCTCGAAAGTACTTAACTCCTATGACGGAATCCAGTAAGGGATACCTCGGGACCTTTTGTACGTTTCCTTATCATTGCAGGATTGCAGGTATCCAGAACGCAACTTGGGGCATGTAAGGTACATCCCAGCAAGCTGGCAAATCAACAAAAGATATCAGCATCCGAGATGCCCTATCCCCGGCTGAGTAGCTCCCCATTGCCTTCCCCAGCAAAGTTGCCAAATCAACATACACTCAATCTCAGCATCCGAAATGCCCTATCCCCAGCGGAGTTGCCTCTTGTTGCTATCCCCAGCCGAGTTGCCTCTCACTTCCCCAGCCGAGTTGCCTTTCTTCCTCAGCAGAATGCAGAAAGCAGGGAATCATCTCCCCACAGAATCTTTAGCCACTATCCAGAAGAGCAACGCACGAAGAAATCACAACAGAGTACAGGAAGCTTCTACAAACCCCAGCTGGGTCCCGTATTATAAGGATATGTCAACCAGTGACCTATATCCCCAAGCAGATACATCATTAGATCTACCAGTGATCTCATACCCAGCTGGGATGTCCATTTCAAGCAGATCATCCAGAGATCTTCGCAGCAATGGGATCCGAATCCCGGATCCGTGCCCCTTTGCACAATCATAGCATTCGCGTCATATTCACCCACAAAGCGTAGCATTCCGTCTAACACGGAGCATTACGGCAAAAATCAAATGCATGGCATAATCATAAGTCATGTTGTGAATTGAACGCTTGTGATTAGTAACCATTTATCAGAATACAGATTACTTTCCCCAAGAGTCCCCATCAGAGTCCCAGCAAAAGCAGTTGCCTCACAAATCACGAACACCCGTATATACACCTTTTGGCACCCGTCCGTGTCATCTTTCCCCAGTAAAGTCGCCTGAACACCCTTTACAAACAAAATCACCCGTACTACAGATACGTCCTGACACCCGTCCGTGTCATATCCCAGCAGAAAGCCAAAGACATCCTCTTTGCACTCGCATGCACTTATATATACATTTTCTTGACACCCGTCCGTGTCATATCCCCAGCGCAGTCGCGTACACTTTCATCAACCCATACACTTGTTAATATTATACTTTTCTCTTTTGACACTCGTCTGTGTCACTCTCCCCAGCAGATAAATACTCATCTATACAATACAATACTCACTACTCATGGTACGTTTATACAGATACTCGTCCGTATCTTGTATACGTCATCACTCATATCCCCACAGATTCGGCAGTAGTCCTTGTTCTTTGTTAACCAGTTGGTACTCGTCTGAACCATCATCTCCGAACATTGCGTCTAGTGTTTATTTCTACATGGTACTCGTCCGTATCATAGTCTTAAGGATGCTCGTCCGCATCTTTAGTCCATACACCGTGTCAAACACTTAGGTCTTCTTGAATATAGATACTCGTCCGTGTCTAATATTCCCCCAGAAGGATTCTTTCAGATGCAACACTTGTCCGTGTTCTTTGTTAACCAGTTGATACTCGTCCGTATCATCATCTCTGAGCATGTGTCAGTTTGTTTCTACATGATACTCGTCCGTATCATAGTCTTAAGGATGCTCGTCCGCATCTTTAATCTATACACAATACCAAGCACTTATACCTTTTGTTTCTTGGATGAAAACGCTCGTCCGTGTTTACTATCTCCCCAGTAGATCGCCAACAAAGCAAATTTTCTTTTTATCTAACACTCGTCCTGTGTTATGATACCTTTGAGAGCAGCCGTACCCTGCTGAGTGGTCGTCCTCCACTTCTTGATGGTCGTCCTCCATCATGCTCATCCGATGGCCGTCCCCATCGTTGATTTTTAGCAGCCGTCCCCTGCTAGGTGGTCGTCCTCCACCTTTTGATGATCGTCCTTCATCAACTTTATCCAATGGCCGTCCCCATTGTTGATTTTGGTTATCTGACATTCGTCCTATGTCATGACAAACCTCGAGAGCAGCCGTCCCCTGCTGAGTGGTCGTCCTCCACTTCTTGATGGTCGTCCTCCATCTTGCTCGTCCGATGGCCGTCCCCATCGTTGACCTTTTCTATCCGATGACCGTCCCCATCGTTGATATTTTCGGCAGCCGTACCCTGCCAGGTGGTCGTCCTCCACCTTTGATGGCCGTCCCCATCATTTTTATACCCAACAGAGCAGCCGTCCCCTGCTAGGTGATCGTCCTTCACCTTTGATGGCCGTACCCCATCACCTGTTTATTTCATTTATTCTTTAACCCGATGGCCGTCCCCGTCGTGGTCCCTTTTCCTTTTTAGCCCGATGGCCGTCCCCATCGTGGGTTACTTGACCTTTATGAACTTGATGGCCGTCCCCGTCATGTTTCATTAATCCTCAGAAATTTTACAGTTTTATCGTGATGGCCGTCCCCATCATGATTTTATTTTCCCCAGCTAGTCGGCCGTCCCCGTCTTAGCTTTACCTTTTATCCCCAGCATGTCGGCCGTCCCCGTCATTGCTTTATTTCCTGCACTTTACCAGCATGTCGGCCGTCCCCGTCATTGCTCTTTACCCAGCAGTCGTCCTCTGCTCGACGGTCGTCCTCCGTCGCCCATACTTTACAATATACTTTATTTTGCTTTTACAATCTATATCCCTTTTCTTCTTCATTTTGTGAGTGCAAATTTTGGATTGTCTTTGGTATTCAACCACAAGTTATCTTGTTTGCCTGTTAAGCCGTCGCTTACATCCTGCACAGCTAACTCATGTTTGAATAGGGGCAGCTGTAAACACCCCAAATTTGCCCTCACCCATTCACACCATGGCTTGTGATCATCTCATATGCATAAACACAATCATATCATCTCACATTTCATTTTTGATTCACTGGATAGTCTCTAAGGCATCTGCACCTAGGGTTTGTGATCTGAGCAATCCCAATGCTTCTTGAGCCATTCCAAAGGCCACCAATCAACTCAAAGAGGTCCATGTGTGTTCTTGTATCATGTTACATCCTCACAAAGTCCAAATTGCAGAGGAATCACAAGAACTAGGGTTTGAGTGGATGCAGAGCCAGGATGAACTGCACAGTTGACTGAAAATTAGGGTTTTGGTTTCAGAGGCCATAACTCCAAATTTTTTGGTCATTCTTTTTTCATTGATCTCTATATGGTATAGGGAGTATGCATATCAATTTTCATGAAGAAATTCCATGGGGAAGTCATCTGATCAAGAGTTGACTTTTCAGACAAGTCAGTGCAAAATCAGGGCATCTGAGGCCCCCAATGACCCAACCAATGGGTAATCTTCATCATTTTGAGTGTATATGATCTTTATTTGATCATGGAAGAAAGTTGAAGTTCATAAAAATCAAGAATTTGGAGTTTTTGCAAATGTTGACTTTTTGGGCATAGTTGACTTTTCAAGAATGCATCATTTTAGGTCATTTTTCAAGCCTTGATTCATGATCCAAAAAGGCTTCAAATGGAAAAACTTTGGTCATGAAAGTTGTAGATCTCATCTTTCCCTTTTCAAAAAGTACAAGAACATGATCAAATGCTTCTTGGATCAAAAGTTATGACCATGCAAAGTTGCCAAAAATCACTTATTTTCAAGTTATGCATCAAGTGGAAATTTTGCAAAGTCTTGGATCAAAACACATTGCAGCCTCTAATTCATCTCAAATCAGCATGTGAACATTCTCTAAGTTACAAAAATCAGATTTGAACTAAGTTTGCCCTTGGTTTCATGTTTGGTTATGCAAAGGATCACATGTGAAACATAAGCCAACCAACTTGCAAAACACTCATGATCACTTCCTACAACTTGGTGCATTGGAAGCTGACTTTGGCTAGCTTCTCCCTCACCTTTTGCTGCGCCAGCCATGCTTTGTCCTTGCCTAGATTTGGAGCCATGCCCTATCTTACACAAAAGTGGTTTTTGAGCAAAAAGTGATCTACCAATCCATAAAGCACAAGTCACATCAGCCAGCCAATCAGAATTGTTTATGATTTCAATTTGCAAGTTGAACATAAGACAAGCCAAGGCTGAAACACACACACTCATCACATTCACAAAAACTCACCTCATTGCAAGTTCCTTCGAAATTCTGTCCACAGCCATAAAACACTAAAACTCTCATCATCATTGAACTCACCACATCTCATAGACAAGAAACCACCAAAGCTCAAGCCTAAATCAAGCCTGTAAACTCCATTGCCATTATTCACCTCAAGCTGCAGATTCTATCGAATCTCTCTCCACAAGCCACAAACACATCAACCAACACCACAAACTTTCTCAACACACTTCATAGATCACAAACAACTCCTTTTCAAAGCCTGAAAGTGCCAAAATCATCCTGGCCATTGTTGACTGAACTGAAGCAGTTCCATTCGAATCTCCTTCTCCAGCCAACACAAACTCATTTTGAGCATTCAAACACATTTGGGGGATCAAGTAGAGCAGCTTGCATCAAAGGAAGTGGCCAAAAAGTTCCTAAACTGAAAGCTCCAAATCTCAGGTAGCTCGAAATTAATTTTTCCAGAAATGGTTTTTTATGTTACAAACTTGTTCTTCATGATGCACTGATCATTCTGGTACCTTTAGTTTTTGAAATGGTTTTGTTTTGAGCATTTAATTTGTGTTTGAAGCTCACGAACCCTAGTTTTTCTTTCTTTCGATTCAGCTTATTTAGGTAGAATAAATTTGCTTTAGGTTAGGGGTTTGATTCGTGAGAGGATAAGGATCATTCCCATGTTCTTGGTTTTCATTTTTGGTACGTATTGAGAGGTTTTGAAATTTTCAGGTGAGCTTCTGGCCGGAGAAGACGACCGGAAGTCTTCTCCGGCCACCTGAATGTGATTAGGGCTTAATCCAGTCATTAATGTCAGTTTGAATTTAGGCCATAGGATGCGTTGACTCCCTTGACTTCGCGCGCAGATAGAAGGCCAGGATCACTTTAATTAGCCCTAATCCACGTGTTAGGGTTAATTAATCATAATTTATTTAATTAAATCAGAAACTGTGTGGACCCTTGGATCTGGCGCGTGGTCAATCCATTTAAACCCAGGATCAATCTCATCCGTCCTTTTGTTTGACTTTCATTTTCTTTTAATTTTTATTCATATTTATTTCATTTAAATTGCACAATTTATTTAAAATAGTTAAAAAATCACAAAAATTATGAAACTTTTTCTTTAAGGTTTTATTAATTTTTATGACACAAAAATATTTTTATTTTATTTTTTATCATTAAAAAAGTATTTTTAAATATTTAAAAGATCATTTTTAATTGATTAATGAGAATTAATTAATTAAAAATACTTTTAGGTATTTAAAAATTACAAAAAAATTCATGAAATGCTCTAAGACATTTATAAACATTGTCCAACCTTCAAACCAAATTTCTTTTTGATCTTGATGCACTTTAAGAATTTTTCATTGAATTAAATCATTTTTTATGCATTATTTTGATCATATGTTTGAAAATTCATTTCTGCCTATTGGTGAAGGTTGAGACATTGATTCTTCTTGCATTGTTTTCCATTTGACATGTATTTTCAAGGATAAAAAGGCCATGATTTGATCCTGCATTTTCTAATTGATGGGCATTTGTTTTGATAAGAACCCTAAAAAACCCTAATAAATTGCAAAATTCATATCTTGAGATTGGAAAAGAGTTGGGAGCTCCCCTTTGGGCAGTGGTTTGTTATAGGACTAGGGTTTCTTTGAGTGCCATTTTCCATTTTTTATCTTAGGGTTTGCTTCTGTTTTTGGTTTGTGTTTGATTGTTTGTTTCATAAACCCTAATTTGGGCTTTCTCTTGCATCCTTCTTGCATTCTTTTGCATAAGTTGACTTGCCATTGCATTTTGTGCATTCTTATGATTCATTTGACATCTTAAGACATATATGAAGCATCATTGATCATTGCATTACATCTTTGCCATGCCATTTGCCTTCTATGCTTCATAACATTTCATGCTTGTTCATGTTCCTTAGCTTGCATCATATGCATTCATGGTCTTGTATGAACATCCCCATGTTATGCCTCATGTTTGCAGCACCTTATAACATCATAACCATCATGTACATGCTTCTGGTTTGGTCTAGCATCATGCCATTTCATCTCATCTTGCATTGCATTGTGTTTCTTTCTAACATTTCAGGTGGTAAGTAAACTTGAGAAGTGAATTTGCCTTCACTTCTCATACCTTTTCTTTTCATCTCCCTTGCATCCATTGCTGCATTTTTACTTGTGCTTGAGTTTGAGCTTGTTCATCCTTCTTCCTCCCACTTTCTTTCTTCAAGTGACTTGACTTCTTGAATGAAGCAAGTCACTTTGCCTCTCTTGATCTTATTCATCTGCTTCCTGGTGGCTCCTGTGAAGATTGTTCTTGAAAACCTCACAAACCATAGGAACAACCAAGCATGTCAATGAATTAGGGTTTTGATTAGTCTCCCCCATAGTTTTTACCTTTGTGTCTCCCTTTGAGTCTTCTCTTCTCATCTCATAATCAGGGACTAAACCCTAAAGGCTTTAAGACTTTGTGCTTAGGGTTATGCCTGCATCCTTCTCTTAGGATGGAGTGTATAACTTTAATCCTAAGTATTAAACCCTTAAGGTGTTTAAATCTCTTAATCAATTCATCTAATAATCATCAAGACATCAAGCTTGTAACTTGGGCCTTGCATTAGGGTTCTAATTCTTCCTTAATTGGTTAAGAAGGACTAACCCTAGTGTTAATGGACAAGTCCCCCTCAAGTTGTCTTACAAATCATAAAATCCACTTCATCATCATATCATTAAATAAAATCCACTTAATCAAAGGCTTGTTTTGTCATGAGTTTAATCCCTAATCATGGATTAAGTTGAGGAGTTTTTCTCAACTTAAACATTCTCATCTATTATCCTTCTTTTAGGATGGTGTAATGAGTCTGTTAGATCCCTGATTATGGCTTAACCTCATTACTCTACACTAAACAAAAATCACAAAAACATCTAAATAATCACAAGTAGGTTAATGATCTTAATCCTACACCAAAGGTGATTAAGTGTGAGAATCTGACTTCACACTTAAGGTACTCTCATTACCCCTGATCAGACGGAAGATGTGATGAGTTTACTAACCCATTGGTTTAGACTTAAGCTCATTATCTTATGACAAACTTCCAAAAGCAATAAAAGACTGAAAACTCAAAAACAAACAATAATCGTCTCCGTCGGGATTCTTTTCTCATCATTTTCACTCACAAACGAGAACTTGCTTCTTCCGTCTAATGCAAGACAGTTTGCACCTGGGCCAGACAGGTCATACACTTGAGCATAGGCAAGTAAGCAGTTCACAAGTCAATTCATCTTTCAGTCTCTTTGGGTCGAACTACGGTGTTCTGACTTCCTCATTGCACGAGAGGATACGTAGGCATAACTTAACAGTTATCGAACAAAAGTCTCTGTATATTCCCCCTCCTTCTAGCCTCATTCTCTTAGCCTCATAATCATGAGCATACTCTTTCTTACACTGACACTATACATATTACACTTCACACTTCTTTTGCACTGACACCTGTACATTTCTTTTCCAGCTATTTTACACACAGATTGCACTGACACTACCCCTTTAAAACACAAATCTTTTAAGCGTGGATCCCGTCGAGTACGACGGACAATCTGGGTGCTAATACCTTCCCAGGTTGTAACCAACCCCCTTTCTCAGTCTCTCTGGTTCGCAACCGTCTTATCCATTCTTTTTCTAGGCTTATGCAGCATTGCCTTTCCTCCGGGATAAAAATGCCCAGCTGGCGACTCTATTCATTCTCCAGTGAGTTCACGGCTGTGTGTTCTCACTATCCCTTTCGCCGACCGTTCGCGCTTGTACCTGGATGCAAATCTTCGGGAGCGACAGCAGTCTCCACCATTCAATGGGGGACTCTGATTCTGAGGCTAACTACTACCATGAGCCTAATGAAGACAAATTCAAGATGCTGGTGGATAGGATGGATGCTATGGAGTTGCAGAAATCATCCGGGCTGGATTTTGAGGATTTGAGTTTGATATCTGGGGTAGTCATACCCATTGGGTTCAAAGTTCCTACATTTGTTGTCTATGATGGGGTCTCTTGTCCCAAACTGCATCTGAGGTCTTATGTTAGAAGAATTCAACCCCACACTGCTGATAAGAAGTTGTGGATCCATTTCTTTCAAGAGAGTTTATCAGGAGCTCAGCTGGAGTGGTATTATCAGTTGGAGAGTGTCAACATCAGAGACTGGAATGATCTTGCTGAAGCTTTCTATAAGCAGTATCAATACAATGCTGACTTAGCCCCCACTCGCATGCAGCTTCAGAGCATGTCTATGGGTGCCAAAGAGAGTTTTAAAGAGTATGCCCAGAAGTGGAGAGATTTAGCTGGAAGAGTTCAACCCCCTTTGACTGATAGGGAGCTGGTTGATATGTTCATGTGTACAATGAATGGTCCATTCTACAGTCATCTCATTGGAAGCTCATCATCTGGCTTCACTGAGTTGATCATGACAGGAGAGCGAGTAGAGAATGGTATAAAGAATGGTAAGATCCAAGTGGGTGCTTCCTCATCAGGTGTTGCAAAGAAGCCTCCCACTGGGAAGAAAGAATCCAATGTTGTTTATGGTCAACCTGATCGTAACAGAAGGCATCAGTCTGTTAGTGCAGTTCATATTTCAAATCCAACTCCTGCAACAACAGAGCAGCCATAGGGCAACCAACAGAGGGCTAGAAGACAGTTCACGAAGATCAACATGTCAATGGCTCAGGCATTGCAACACTTGTTGAAGGCTGAACTTATTACTCTGAAAGAGGCTCCTCAGAATCCTAATGTTACCTCTCCCAGGTACAATCCCAATGCACGGTGTGCATACCATTCAAACTGTCAGGGACATGATACTAATAACTGCTGGATCTTGAAGAATAAAATTCAAGATATGATTGATGCTGGAGAAATTGAGTTTGATCCTCCGGGTACTCCGAATGTGATTACTGCTCCAATGCCAAATCATGAGAAGACTGTCAATGCCATTGAGGAAGATCTGCATATCCATTCAGTTGCAGAGTTGACTACACCATTGGCCATCATCAGAAAGAAGTTAGTGCAAGCTGGGTTCTTTCCGGGTTGTCGTGAAGATTGTGTTTATTGTGAGTATAATCCAGAGAAGTGCTTCAGGTTGAAAGACGGAATTCAGCGTCTCATGGATAATTACACCATAGTGTTTGAAAGAAGACCGTCTTCTGTGGAGAGTATGGTGGAGCATATTACCAGAGGTAAGAAGATTGAAGAGATTGACATGGTTGACAAAGTACCAATAAGAATCACTTCAAAGGGTCCCATTAAAATCACTCATCAGGGTCCAATCAAAATTACTGCTGAAGGTCCCGTGAAAGTTGTTGCTGAAGCCAGAGTAGCTCCTGTGGTCATTACTACTCCTGGTCCTATTCCGTATACGTCTGACAAAGCTGTGCCTTGGCACTATGGGTCTGATGTTTACATCCATGGTGTTAAGCAAGAGCCTTTAGCTGATGTACCTGTTGATGTTGATAATATTGCTGGGTCTAGCAAGATCACTCGTAGTGGAAGAGTCTTCTCTCCTCCAGTTGCTTCTAAGAATGCAGTTACTCCTGCTGCTACTTCCACCACTGATGCACGGGGCAAAGGTCCTGTTATTGAGCCTGTATCTACTGATGTGCCAGCTGCTGATGACCTCTCTAAGCAGATGGAAGAAGTATTGAAAATCATTCGCAAGAGTGATTATGACATTGTTGATCAACTGGGGCATACTCCCTCAAAGATTTCTATGCTGTCCTTGTTGTTATGTTCTGAGGCTCATGCCAAGTCCTTGATCAAGTTTCTGAAGACTGCTCATGTACCCAGTGCAATTTCTGTTGACCAATTTGAGAACTGTGTTGCCCACCTGACCTATGACAATGGGTTAAGATTTTCTGATGTTGATTTGACCCCTGCCAAGAGGGATCATAACAGGGCCTTGCATATCTCAATTGAATGCAGGGGCACTACCCTGTCACATGTGCTGATAGACAATGGTTCCTCCTTGAATGTGTTGCCTAAGGAAGTCCTGAGCAAGCTGAGTCCTGAAGATGCTGTGCTGAAGCCCAGTAATATTGTGGTAAAGGCTTTTGATGGTTCTAGAAGAGTAGTGCATGGGGAAATTGATCTTCCAATCCAAGTTGGTTCCCAGGTGTTTACTGCTACATTTTTTGTGATGGATATTCGTCCTTCGTACTCTTGTCTGCTTGGTCGTCCCTGGATCCATGGGGCAGGTGCTGTAACCTCTACATTGCACCAAAAGTTGAGATATCCGGTGGATGGAAAGGTTGTTACTGTCTATGGAGAAGAAGAATACTTTGTCAGCCATGTAAACACTTTCAAGTATCTGGAAATGGAAGGTGAATACATTGAGACTCCGTGTCAGACATTTGAAGTGGTTCCTTGGGTTGTTAATGATTATGTAGCTCCTCCTGTTGTGAAGAAAGTTCCTGTGGTCACCAGAAAACCTCCAACAATGGCAATGGCTTCCCTCAATGATGCTAGAGCTGTGGTGGATGAAGGTGGTTGTACTATTTGGGGTCAGCTTCCTGATATTCCATACAAGTCTGACAAGTTTGGTTTGGGTTTCACTGCAGAGTCCCAGAAGGCTGTTCGTCGTGCTCGTGCTGCTCGTATCACTAATCAAGGGGTTGTAAAGAACCAGATTAATGCTGTGGGAGATCAAGATGAAGACTACAACTTGGATGCATGGATTTTTCCTACTATGGGTGTTGGACTCAATAATTGGAAAGCTGAAGATGTTATCCCTATCTCCTTTAGTCAGGAGTAAATACTATTACTGTGTTATGTTTTTTAAATTTGTAATTTATTGAACAATAAAACTTTCAAGCCATGTGCCTTACCCGGGGCACAATGGTGTGCTTGTTACGGGCTGTCATTTCATTTGCATACTTCATTCAATAAAATCAGTGGACGTTTCGTTTTCGTAAATATTGTGTTCCTTGTCTTTCTTTTCTTTTATTTTTGTTTTATCAGCTATGTGTTCTTACACACACCCACATCACTAAAATGCAGATCCTCATCCACTCTGGATCCTGTTGATAACAGTTCTACTATTGCCAATTATAATTTCGAGAATCCGATCTATCAAACTGAAGACGGAAATGAGGACGATTGTGAAATACCTGTAGAGCTTGCTAGGTTGTTACAACAAGAAGAGAAAGCTATACAGCCACATGAAGAGCCAGTTGAAGTTGTGAATCTGGGAACTGAAGAAAACAGAAAAGAGGTTAAGATAGGGGCTGATTTAGAGGACAGTGTCAAGAGCAGATTGATTCAGATGTTACGTGACTATGTGGAGATCTTTGCTTGGTCTTATGAAGATATGCCAGGGTTGGATACAGACATTGTGGTCCACCGTTTGCCAGTGAAAGAAGATTGTCGTCCAAAGAAGCAGAAGGTTCGTCGTATGCGTCCTGAAATGTCAGAAAAGATCAAGGCAGAGGTAATGAAACAGTTCAATGCAGGGTTCTTAGCAGTGACTTCTTATCCTCAGTGGGTTGCAAATGTGGTACCAGTTCCTAAGAAAGATGGTAAGGTACGTATGTGTGTAGACTACAGAGATTTGAACAAGGCTAGCCCTAAAGATGACTTTCCACTTCCTCATATTGATATTCTGGTAGACAACACTGCTCAGCATAAGGTATTCTCTTTTATGGATGGTTTCTCTGGTTACAATCAAATCAAGATGGCACCTGAAGATATGGAGAAGACAACATTTGTGACACAGTGGGGAACCTTTTGCTATAAGGTGATGCCATTTGGTTTGAAGAATGCAGGGGCAACATATCAGCGCGCTATGGTGGCTTTGTTTCATGATATGATTCATCATGAGATAGAGGTATATGTAGATGATATGATAGCCAGGTCTCAGAATGAAGAGCAACATCTTGATCATCTGCACAAGTTGTTTGAGAGGTTGAAGAAATATAAGTTGAGGTTGAATCCAAACAAGTGTACTTTTGGAGTTAGATCTGGTAAACTCCTGGGTTTCATTGTCAGTGGAAAAGGTATTGAAGTGGATCCTGCAAAAGTGAAAGCTATACGAGAAATGCCAGCTCCCCGTACTGAGAAGGAGGTTAGAGGTTTCTTGGGACGATTGAATTACATTGCAAGATTTATTTCCCAATTAACTACCATCTGTGAGCCAATCTTCAAGTTGTTGAAGAAAGATCAGGTGATGGAATGGAATGATGAGTGCCAGACTGCCTTTGATGAAATCAAGAGATACCTGCTAGAACCACCAATTTTGATGCCACCAGTTGATGGAAGACCCTTGATTATGTACTTAACAGTGTTAGACAACTCAATGGGGTGTGTGTTGGGGCAACATGACGAGTCTGGTCGAAAAGAGCAGGCAATATACTACCTTAGCAAAAAGTTTACCGACTGTGAAACAAGATACTCACTGCTCGAGAAAACTTGCTGCGCTTTGGCATGGGCTGCTCGCCGACTAAGACAGTATATGTTGACCCATACTACCTTATTGATTTCAAAGATGGATCCAATCAAGTACATATTTGAGAAACCTGCTCTCTCCGGAAGAATTGCAAGATGGCAAATGATCTTGACAGAATATGACATACAATATACTACTCAGAAGGCCATTAAAGGAAGTGTTGTTGCTGATCATTTGGCTCATCAAGCAATGGATGATTATCAGTCAATGAGTTTTGAGTTTCCTGATGAAGACATTATGAATATTACCAAAGAACCTGGACAATATGACGGACCTGAACAAGGATCCCGATGGACTATGGTTTTTGATGGTGCCTCTAATGCACTTGGTAATGGTGTTGGTGTTGTGATTAGTTCCCCCGAAGGTTGTCATACCCCGATTACTGCCAGACTTTGTTTCTATTGTACCAATAACATGGCTGAGTATGAGGCATGTATCCTGGGTATTAAAGCTGCTATTGATATGAAGATTCAGTTCCTTGATGTGTATGGAGATTCAGCCCTGGTAGTAAGTCAGATTAAAGGAGATTGGGATACCAAGCATGATAACCTCATTCCTTACAGAGAGCATGTGTTGTCTTTGATCCCACATTTCAAAGAGATTACCTTTGGACATATTCCACGAAGAGAGAATCAGTTGGCAGATGCATTGGCCACCATGGCATCTATGTTTGAGATCAGCTGGGATAATGAAGCTCCCAAGATTACCATTGATAGATTTGAAAAGCCTGCATACTGCAATGAGATTGACACTGAAGGGGTAGAAGAGAAGCCTTGGTTCTATGAAGTGAAAAGATATCTTGAAGCTCAGGAGTTCCCTGAAGGGGCATCTGTCAAAGATAGGAAGTTTTTGAGAAGGTTTGCTGTTAAGTTCTTATTGAGTAATGGGATTCTATACAAGCGCAATCATGATTCAACTTTGCTTCGTTGTGTGGACAAGAAGGAAGCAACTGAGATTATGGAAGACATGCATGATGGGATCTTTGGCACTCATTCTAGTGGTCATACTATGGCGAAGAAAATTTTGAGAGCAGGTTACTATTGGTCTACCATGGAAGCTGATTGATATCAACACTCCAGAACATGTCACAAGTGTCAAATTTATGCTGATAAAGTTCATATACCTCCATCACCATTGAATGTGTTGACTGCTCCTTGGCCCTTTGCCATGTGGGGCATTGATATGATTGGTGAGATCAAGCCTACTGCTTCCAATGGGCATCGTTTCATCCTGGTTGCTATTGATTATTTCACATGTAGGTATGGCATCCCTGAAAGGATTATCACTGACAATGGCTCTAATCTGAACAACACTATGATTACTGATCTCTGCACGCAGTTCAAGATTAAGCATCATAACTCTTCTCCGTATCGTCCGAAGATGAATGGGGCAGTTGAAGCTGCTAATAAGAACATTAAGAAGATTGTACAGAAGATGACTGTTACTTACAAGGATTGGCATGAGATGTTACCATTTGCTCTTCATGGTTATCGTACAACAATACGTACTTCAACAGGGGCAACCCCATTCTCCTTAGTCTATGGTATGGAAGCAGTTCTGCCCATTAAAGTTCAGATTCCCTCCTTAAGAATTATGAAGGATGCAGGCTTGGATGAAGATGAGTGGATTCAGACCCGACTTGACCAGTTAAATTTGATTGATGAGAAGAGGTTAGCAGCAGTTTGTCATGGCCAGATGTACCAGAAACGAATGATCAATGCTTTTAACAAGAAGGTTAAGCCAAAGGTATATCAGGCTGGTGACTTGGTAATCAAGCGTATCATATTACCACAGGGTGATCCTAGGGGCAAGTGGACCCCAACATATGAAGGACCATTTGTAGTCAAGACAGTGTTCTCAGGAGGTGCCATGATACTGACTACAATGGATGGTGAAGACTTCCCACAGCCTGTAAACGCAGGCATAGTTAAAAAATACTACGCATAAAAAGAGACCCGCTAGGTTGACTGGCCTAGGAAAAAGTAAGGGCATCCCGGCAAACCAAAAGGGTTTGGGCAAAAATTAGGGATATATATAAAAAATGTACACCCGACAAGTCGAAAACCTGAAAAGGCGGCTTGGGCAAAAAAGGGTATCCCGGTGGATTGAAAACCTGAAAGGGCAATCCAGGCAAAAGTTAGGGATTAAAGCGTATGACTATGTCTCGTTTGGATCACCCATAAAACTGCAACCAGTTGTACTACTTACTCAAGCTCGAACAGATAAAGCTCAATCCAATCGTTTCCGTCTGAACAATAGAAGATGAGATACTTGAAGATAATGTCAATAGTAGAATTGAAACTCAATAGGATTGTTTCTCACATAGCTGATTCTCTTTGTTTTGTAAAAAACTTTATGACAAAATCCTCTTACTAGGGTTTATGTCTCCTTGTACAAACTTACCTATGTATGGGTCACTTTTTGATATAAATAAATCCCATCTTTTGAATCCAGATTTACTTTTACCCTATTTACATAAGCGAAACGTCCATTGGTTGTGTTTGAATGTATGTATGTTTTTGAATATGATTGATGTTTACCAGAAATGCATAAAAATGCAGTAATAGTATTTACTAAGGACGAACGAGGGAAGGATTTCAACGAAGCTTCACCAGTTCCTCTTTACAAGAAAACATACAAAACTCTCAGTAGGACAAATCCATCTTCGTAAAGTCTCATCTCCCCTGGAATTTATATCCATCTCTTTTATCCTCATACGGATATTCGGTAATTTACTTTCCAATAAGGGTACGACGAACGAAGACGGGAGGTTATATCTACCCTACTATCAAACGAAGACGGGAGGTTATCTATACCTTACTATTCCCAGCAGACGGGAGGTTATCTATACCTTACTATTCCCAGCAGACGGAAGGTTATGTATAATATATTATCAAACAAGATGGGAATAAGTTCCTCATATCCTTCAACAACGAATCGGGATTTATTTTCCCTGGCCAGCAGTTGTTATACGAAGATATCCAGACGCTTCAGGCAGCATCATTTCATACATACATCATTTACATCATACCATAACATACATATCCATAAATACATAGTACATTATCTAAGTGCATCATATCATACATGCATACATAATGCATAAACTAATATTATTATACAAATACCACCTTGTTTTCAGGTTAATTATCCAACAAACAAACTTATGATCATCAGGATTGCTCTATCCTCCTGAAGACATGCTGTTCCATCAGGATTACTCCAGTCTCCTGAAAGCATGTCATCAATCTTATAATCTCATCAGAACTGTTCTATCCTCCTGAAGACATGTTGTTACATCAGGATTACTCCAGTCTCCTGAAAGCATATCATATTATTACCTCAGGATTACTCCAGTCTCCTGACAGCTTTTATTACATCAGGATTGCTTCATCCTCCTGAAATCATATCATTATCTCAGGATTGCTCTATCCTCCTGACAGCTATCATCATTACTTCTGGACTGCTTCATTCTCCAAGACATCTTTCAGAAGAACTAATCCTGACGTTCTTTTGATCCATAAGAACAAATCCTGACGTTCTTTTGGCCCTTGGAGAATAGGCAAATGGTCTGTACAAAGATCCATTCCCTAATCCAAAATATTTACAACTCAAATCATGTTGCATAAATGATTCAGAGACGACCTATACAAAGACCTAGTACTGACATCCAGTATCAACATAAAGACATCATCATATTCTGATACTTTAGATGGCATCTTTAAGCCCATCACCAGTTCCTCTAAGTGGCATCTTTAAGCCCACTCAAGCATATACAACCAACCATCAATGTCACTCTATGCACTGGTGAGTGCAAATTTTTGGGCTTTTGTGTTCAATCCCCTTCAACCTTCCAGGTCACGACTGGCAAATGTACCAATCTAACCCCTCAGGTTTCAGAAAATTGAACAGGGGCAGCTGTTGCACCCCAAAATTTGCCCTTACAATACAAGACTTTGTGTTCTAAGAAGGTTCACAAGGTTCACAAGTTTCTCAACATCTCCATAACCTTTCATGAGGTTCATGAAGTCTACAAGTTACTTCTTGAAGGTTCACAAGGTTCACAAGTTCCACAATGCTTACCAAACCTTTCATGAGGTTAATGAAGTCTACAAGTCACTTTATGAAGGTTCACAAGGTTCACAAGCTTCTCAACATTTACAAGACCTTTCATGAGGTTCATGAAGTCTACAAGTTACTTCTTGAAGGTTCACAAGGTTCACAAGTTCCACAATGCTTACCAAACCTTTCATGAGGTTCATGAAGCCTACAAGTCACTTCATGAGGTTCACAAGGTTCACAAGCTTCACAAAACCTCCCATGAGTATCACAAGACACTTTATGAAGATTCACAAGGTTCACAAAGTTCATAATTGGTCAGAAGAGTTGACAATTCCCTCAGACAATGCACCTCCTAAGCAGTGCATCCAAAACTAGGGTTTTGACTCTAATCAGGCTAAATGAATTTCCAAGACTTCAAGTGAGCTTCATAACATCTTATATGTGTGTAAGAACCCCCATGACAAGTTTCAAGACTTTTCTCAAAAGTTTGCTCAGTCAGATGATCAGACAAGTCAAAATCAGTCAATGTAGTTAAAAAGTCAAACTGAGGTCAACTGTGGTCAAACCAAAGTCAAACTTCATGATTTTTTGCCAACATCAAGTATATGAAGTAAAATTCATCATTTGATCAAGGGTTGATCATGATTCATCAAGGAGATTCCAGATCATCAAGAATCAAGAGTTTCTAAATTAGGGTTTCCTCAGTAAAAGTCAACTGAACTTTGACCAGCCATAACTTTCACATACTTCATCACCAAGTCTCCATCCAAAGCTCATTTTGAAGGAAATTGAATTCTCTACAACTTTGATCTTGCAAGTTAAGCCCAAAAATGCTTCATTTGGAAGATATGAGCTAAGACATTATAGGTCATTTCAAAAGTCAACAAAAAGTCAACAACTTCAAAAGGGCATAACTTGAGATTGGTAAATGATATGGACCTGAAACCAATGGGGTTGTTTAGAGGACTCTTCAAGATTTCCAAAATGTCCAAGAACACCCTCATACCTTTAAAATTGAGGGAGATATGCCCTTGCAAAGTTGGGAAATTTTGTGATGGTTTATGTTGAAAATGGAGGTTTAAAACCACTTCTTTCCAAATGGGCTGGCCAAATTGTGATCCAATCCATACATTAGTACTATGCACGACCCAAACCATTTAAAATCTGATTTTTATTATTTTTATTTCTATTTATTTTGATTTAAATCATTAAAAATCATCTTAAATAAAAATAAAATATGAAAATAAGAGATTTTATTTGGATAATGCTTCTAGAAAGTCTTAATTGATGATTGGAATTAAAGAGGAAGGGAATCATGAGATTGGTACAAAAATAGTAAGCTTTCATGAGCAAATATTGAAATTTCAAAGCATGATCAATCTCAATCTTTTTAAATCAATTCTTGCACACAACCAATGAAGTTTTTGACCTAGAATCATTCACATATAAGTATCAAACATAATGCAAACCCTCATTCACGATTTTGCTGCATCAAGAGGTAAGTTCACAAAGCCAAAAAAACCATTGAAAAGTGACATTCGGATTCCATCATCCAAGAGGTTTAAAGGTAAAATAAAGACATAGCAAGCTTCCTTGGACCCTTCTGATCATAAACCATCATCCATAAGCATCCAAATCATGTTGTAATGTACAAACCGAATCGGTTTTATGTCATCCATAGCTTGTTTTCGATTCCATTGATTTATGTGTTGTTTGTTGATTGTGACTTACTAATATGATTTGTTTTGATGTGGTGAAGCTTCCTGGATAATCGAATCTAAGTTTCATGACCAGAATCAATAAAGGCCATTGTTAGGGTTTCGGTTGAGTTTTTAGGGCTTCTTGCTAGACCAAATATAAATGAATTCTGGACACATGGGAATGTTCTATGAGACACAAGGATCATAAAACTATAATTAATTTCATGAATCATTGCTGTTTGGTATGAGTTTGATTTTCGCAGGTTTGACACCATGAAGAACTTGCAACAGATTTCGCAGGAAAAAGGGAAACAAATTTCGCAGGAAATTTGGGGAAGAAGAAGGTCTTTCGCGCGCTCAGGGAATTCAAATTATAGTTTAAAATATTATGTTTGATTGCTGGTTGGTTATCACAAGCGCTGGCTTGTCCCAGTGGAAGGAGATGCTTGTGTTTGGTGAAAAGGCCAGGGTTCGAATCCTGCCTTACACCATTGTTTTTCTATTTTTTCAGGATAATCAGAAGACTCAATATATTATATTATGCTACCACTATATTACCAGAAGGGCTCTTCCAGCCGGGTGGTGATGCGCGTGTTTGAATGTTCAAAGGTCCTGGGTTCAAGCCTCCCCCAGGCCTTTTTTGTTTCACTATTTTTCTGATTTTCAGTAGTTAAAGAACAAAACCAATTGAAGCTCATTCTCTAGCACCTGCGCATGGACTGGCCTGGTGGTATGTTTTGATGGTTGCAGCATGAGTGTCCTGGGTTCAAACCCAGCCAAGGTAAGTTCTTATTTTTTACACCTTTTTCTATTTTAATTCTTTTAATTAATTAATTTAGTTATTTCTTATTGTTAATAAAAAATAAAATTATGTACTATACATATATGTTCAAATATCTAAAAAAAAAAAAACATCTTATTTTTTTTCTCTAAAAATTTCTAAACTTCATTGTTTTCTAAAATTCAAAAATTATTTTCTTATTTATATATATGTAAATATAATATATGTATATTATTAAATAATTTTATAGTTAAATTAGAAAACCCTAAAAAATATTTTCTAAAACAAACCTTCAAAACCCTAATTTTGTGAAAACCTAATTTTATTTTCTAAATTATTTTTGCTTTCTAATTCTTTACATAATTATAATATATATTTATTTAGTATAATTTTTGTAAATATAATTGTAAACTATTTTCCTCATATAAGATGTAAATACATTTTATGCTATGTTGATAACCTAAATTATTTTCTTTTGAACAATTAAAAATTAAATTTTGTAATTATAATATATCTAAAAATAAATTAATAGTTTGTACATGAATTAAAAAAATACCATGATAATTATTTAATTGTTCATATTAAAAATCTAACTTTTCTTGTTTATTATTCTAATTTTGTTCTTATAATATTTTGCTAATTATATTTATTAACTATGTTATTAATAATTTTTATCATTATTATTATTTCTCTAACATTATTTAATTTAATTTCACTAACCTTATTTAATTTTTATTTCTATTATTACTAACCCATATTTATTTATTTATTGCTTAGTATTTTGCTTATATATTTTTTTAATTTGCTTATTATTTTTATTTTTGCTATTTATTTTTATTTGCTTATTATATAATTTTGTAAATGCTCCCGGATGTAAATTTTATAATATTTAATTGTTGCTATGGTTAGTAATTTAGGGAGTGCAAAACATGTATTTTATTTTAAAATAAATTTAGCTCATTTCAATTATAAGATAAATAATATTGAACACTCACACACGTAAGTCGATTTTTAATCGTCGTCTCACTTTCTAAGGCTATCCCTCAAGTTGCCTACGTCATAAGGTCAAGTGGGGTGTATAAAGCAGGTCCCTTAAAAGAAAAAATCATCAAGTCCCTCATGGTTGCCTTTACAAATCAAGTCCCTTCGAATAATGATGATAGTCCCTCCTATATGCTTAATACACCCCACAGTTGCCTTCATACAAACAGATGTCCCTCTCATGTCCCTTACATCCAAGGTAATGACTACCTACTCCTTAATAGTAGGGATAGTCTTACCAATGAAAGGATAAAGAACAAGAAAGACTTTAAACTTTAAGGATAGGTACCTCCTAGTTGCTTGCTCACTCCATTTTTTCAAACACTTAACAAATTTCAAACAAATTTTCAAAAACAAGTTTTTACGCCTCCGTACATGGATCATTATCAACTATTATGAAAATTTTTCTATTCACACACTACACTTTCAAAAACAATTCAAAAGTGAGCTAAGTAACTAAGAGCCCATGGATAACCATGGATGTAAAGGGTGCTAACACCTTCCCTTTACATAACCTACCCCCCGGACCCAAAATATTCTCTTAAGGTCTTTCCTGTTCTTTTATACCCTTTCCTTTTGGATAAAATAAAAGTCGGTGGCGACTCTTGCTATCCGCAACATAACTTAAAGTCAGTTCTCCCACCGTGTTACACTGGCCTTCTGGAACTGAGCTTCCTTGCAGGCATTCTTCAAGATCTGCTCTCCAGCCCGGGACTTCTTAATGTAGTCCTCTGACTTCTCAATTCTGGCTAGATGCTCCACCTTTAGCTTTTCTAACCTCTCAATGTCCAACCTACCATCAATCCTCTCCCAGAGGGTCTTCTGTAGAGCTTGAGTCAGCTTCTCATTTCTCTCTTTCAATTTCTCAAACTCCTCTAAGCTGACAGTTGCTGGAGGTGGTGCTGTGGAAGGTCCAGGCACATCTTCCATAGTGAAGGGCATTCCAGAAACTTGAGCCCTGGTATGAGACCACTCATAGTATTGGGCTGAGGCTATATTATTGCATCTTCCAAGAATGGTAACTCCCTTAGTCTGCACATTGTCCCAGGTCCAGGATGCTTGCCTGACAATAGCCAGATTAGGCTTGATTTCAACATAAAGGGTCTCAGTCAGATCTTGTGCTCTAGGAGGATGGACCAATGCATAACCCAGTTGTCTTTTGAATAACAGAGGGTTATAATTGATGCAACCCTTTACCCCAATCAGAGGTACATTGGGAAATTGCCCACAACTTGTAATGATGTCTCTGCCCTTGGTGCTCTGAGTGCACCATCTGATGTCATCTGAGGTTAGAGCAACAAGCCTCCTAGCCCAGTTCTTCTGCTGGTGAGGGTTCAAGAATGCATCAGTCTTTGGCAAATGCTTGAGCAGCCAAGTATGGAACAAAGGTGCACAGCATCTCACTAATCTCCCCCTTTGCTTTTCATTCCTTTGATGAACTGAGTAATAAAGATCTCCCAGTAAGGTAGGCACTGGGTTTCTCAGGATGAAAAGATGGACTGCATTCTTGCTAACAAACCTAGGCTCATCTGCAAAAAGTATGATCCCATATATGCTAAGGGCCAACAGAGCACAGACTGCCTTCCACTCCCCTAGGGAGGCCTTCAAACTAGCCTGAGAGGTCAAGAAATCCAGATGAAAACCAGAGATTCCAGTTTTAGATGTCAAATTCTGCCCAATCAAAGCTGGTTCCAGATGTAATGCTTTGGCTATCTCCTCATTGCTTGGGAAAACCATCTCAGGGTTGAAGGGTATTCCACCTCTGATAGGTACACCAACTAATGATGAATACTCCTCCAGCAGGGGCCCCAACTGAAAATTCTGAAATTTGAAGCACCTCAGAGGGGGATCATAGAACTGCAGGCAAGTATGTATCAGGCTCCTCTGTGAAGGGTCCAAATCCATAACCATGTCAAGAATTCCTCCATAATGCTCTCTGAAAAGTGGTATATGGTATGGAGTAATCAGGGTCTGAATCCTCCTGATGCTAGCTAGCTCAGGCTCAAAGAAGTGGTAGGAGATGTTACTTTTCTTAGGTGCCATGTTGCTGAAGACTGGTTGTTGATGATGATGACTGAGGACAACACTAAAGATGGGCCACTGATAGGCTGAGTCTGTGGGTGCAAGTGATTGAAGCAAGTGACTGATAGCTGAAGCAAGTGCTGGTGAAGATAGGTCTAAGCTGAAGAAGGGGTCAAAACCAAGCCAAAATGATAGGATGGATACCCTGAAAAACAAATAAACACATGTTAGAATGATGCAATGAGGATGTATGCAAATGATATGCAAGGGTTTGTGACTGAGCTGGATCTGATCAAGTGCTCTGGTATAAGTCCATGTATGTCAAGAAATCCAGATGGAGGCTCATAAGTCCAGTAACCAAGGTGGGGGACTCAAATAAAGAGTCACATGTCCTGGGTTAAAAATCACAAGAACTGTTCCAAAGTGGAGCACTCTTAATCAAAACAAATTAACAAGGTATGCTGAGGCCAAGGGTACCTGCAAACCTGTAAACAGCCCAACCCCCTCACAGGTGATGTTCTAAAACAAGGATCCTCAGACTTGGACCAGTTATGAGAAGTGTAAACACTTCTAACCCGGAGGTACAGTGTTTACAATAACCATAAAAGTTCCTCCTCTAATTCACCTCAGTTTCTGAAGGTCAATACTAAAGGTCATCCAGACTTAGCAGGCTTCCCAGATAGCCCTAGTATTGCAGGAAATCTGCAACACAAAGTTCTCAAGAAGAAACCCATATCTGAACTGTGTTTCACATTCCCGCACCAAACCGAGATGGAATGGGAAAGAATATGAACCACTCTAGCCTAGGTGTCACTCAGGTCCCAGGTATAGGACCTTAACTCTTAGTAGAACCCCACCCACCAAAGCAAAACCAGATCCAGCCAGACAGCATGACAGTATGATATATGTAAAACTATAAAGAAAGCAATAAAACAACTGTACATGAAGCAAAAATAAATACAAATACAAACACAAATAGCACATAACACCCTAGTAAACACAAATCAAACAAGCGCTAGGAGGAACCCACAAAAAGAACCAGAAGCCCTGGTTACAGTATAAGGTTCCCCAGCAGAGTCGCCAAGCTGTCGCTCCCGATAAATGAGATTGGGCTCAGATAAAGGTACAGACGCGAACGGTCGGCGAAAGGGACAATGAGAACGCACAGCAGTGAACTCACTGGAGAAGAAAAAAGAGTCGCCATCTAGGCATTTTTATCCCGGAGGAAAGGCAATGCTGCATAGACCTAGAAAAAATATGGATAAGACGGTTGCGAACCAGAGAGACTGAGAAAGGGGGTTGGTTACAACCTGGGAAGGTATTAGCACCCAGATTGTCCGCCGTACTCGACGGGATCCACGCTTAAAAGATTTGTGTTTTTAAAGGGGTAGTGTCAGTGCAATCTGTGTATAAAAGAGCTGGAAAAGGATGTACAGGTGTCAGTGTAAAGGAAGTGAAGTGTAATATGTATAGTGTCAGTGTAAGAACAAAGATGAAATGCTCATGACTATGAGGCTAAAGAATAATGCTGGAAGGAGGGGGAATATACAGAGACTTTTGTTCGATAACTGTTAAGTTATGCCTACGTATCCTCTCGTGCAATGAGGAAGTCAGAACACCGTAGTTCGACCCAAAGAGACTGAAAGATGAATTGACTTGTGAACTGCTTGCTTGCCTATGCTCAAGTGTATGACCTGTCTGGCTCAGGTGCTAACTGTCTTGCATTAGACGGAAGAAGCAAGTTCTCGTTTGTGAGTGAGTGAGATGAGAAAAGAATCCCGGAGGAGACGATTATCATTTGTTTTTGAGTTTTCAGTCTTTTATTGCTTTTGAGGGTTTGTTATAAGTTAATGAGCTTAAGCCTAAACCAATGGATTTAGTAAACTCATCACATCTTCCCTCTGATTAGGGGTAATGAGAATACCTTAAGTGTGAAGTCAGATTCTCACACTTAAACACCTTTGATGTAGGATTAAGATCATTAACCTACTTGTGATTATTTAGATGTTTTTGGTGTTTTTGTTTAGTGTTGAGTAATGAGGTTAAGCCATAATCAGGGATTAAACAGACTCATTACACCATCCTAATAGAAGGATAATAGATGAGAATGTTTAAGCTGAGGAAAGCTCCTCAACTTAATCCATGATTAGGGATTAAACTCATGACAAAACAAGCCTTTGATTAAGTGGATTTTAATTAATGGTATGATGATGAAGTGAATTTTATGGTTTGTAAGACAACTTGAGGGGGACTTGTCCATTAACACTAGGGTTAGTCCTTCTTAACCAATTAAGGAAGAATTAGAACCCTAATGCAAGGCCCAAGTTACAAGTGTGATGTCTTGATGATTATTATGTGAATTGATTAAGAGATTTAAACATATTAAGGGTTTAACACTTAGGATTAAAGTTATACACTCCATCCTAATAGAAAGATGCAGGCATAAACTCAATCACAAAGCCTTAAAGCCTTTAGGGTTTAGTCTCTGATTATGAGGTGAGAAGAGAAGACTCAAAGAGACACAAAGGTAAAACTAAATGGGGGACTAATTAAAACCCTAATCATTGTCATGCTTGGTTGTTCCTAAGGTTTGTGAGATTTAAGAAAGAAGTCTTCAATGGGACCACCAGGAAGCAGATGAAAGGATCAAGAGAAGCAAAGTAACTTGCTTCATCCAAGAAGTCAAGTCACTTGAAGAAAGAAAGTGAGAAGAAGAAGAATGAGCAAACTCAATCTCAAACACATATCAAAATGCAGCAAGGATGTAAGAGAGAGATGAGAAGAAAGTATGAGAAGTGAAGGCAAATTCACTTCTCAAAATCACTTACCACCTGAAAGGTTAGAAAAGAAATGCAATGCAATGCAAAATGGGATGGAATGGTATGAAGTAAATCAAAACCAGAAGCATGTTTATGATGATAATGATGCTGTGAAGTGATACAAACATGAGACAACAAATGGAGATGATCATACAAGCTTATGGATGCAAATGGAGCAAGTTAAGAACCAAGAACATACATGAAAAGTTATGGAAGGCACATGGCATACAACATGACAAATGCAAGATGCAATGATCAAACATGCTTTCAATATGTCTTATGATGTTAAATGAATCAAATGGAGGCATGGAATGTCATGGCAAGTCATGTTATGCAAGAGAATGCAAGATGGATGCATATGGAAGCCCAAATTAGGGTTTATGATCAAAGCATCAAATAAAAACCAAAATCAGAAGCAAACCACATTACAAAAAATTTGTAAATGCACTCAAAGGACCCCTAATCCTATACTAACCCACTGCCCAAAGGAGAGGTCTCAACTCCTAACCAATTTCAAGTTATGACTTTCCTAAGTTGTATATGGTTTTTGGGTTCCTTAACAAGAGAATTATCAAACAAATTGAAAATGAAAGATCAAATCATGGACATTTAATCTCACAAACTACATGCTAAACACAATGCAATGCAAAAAGAATCAAGGTCCAACTCTTTAGGGTTAGGCAGAAATGATTTTTGGAAGTTTGGATCAAAATAATGCATAAAAATGATTTTAATTCAATGAAAAATTCTCAAAATGCATCAAGATCAAAAAATAAATTTGGTTTGAAGGTTGGACAATGTTTCTAAATGTCTTAAAACATTTCATGAATTTTTTGATGATTTTTAAATACCTAAAAGTATTTTTAATAAATTAATTTTCATTAATCAATTAAAAATGAACTTTTAAATATTTAAAAATACTTTTTTAATGCTAAAAATGAAAATAAAAATATTTTTGTGTTTTAAAAATTAATGAAACTCTTGACAAAAAGTTTCATAATTTTTAAATGGTTTTTACTATTTTAAATAAATTGTACAAATCATTTGAGAAAAAATGAAATTAAAATCAAAATAAATGGAAGTATGCTGGATGGATGGCTGAGATTGAGTCTGGCCAGGGAAGGGTTGACTGCGCGCGCAGATCAAAGGCCCACATTCAAACTTGGTTAATCTGAATTATTAAATAAATAAATGTGATTAGGGTTTCTAATGATGAATCACAGCCACACACACGCGCGCGAAGTCAACAAAGTCAAAGGATCCAACGTACCAGATTCAAACTCCCTTAATTGCAGGATTAAAACCCTAATTATTTTCAGGTGGCCGGAGAAGACCTCCGGCCGTCTTCTCCGGTGGGAACCCCACCTGAAAATTTCTAAAACTCTCAAAACGTTACTAAAATGAAATCTAAGAACACAAAAATGATCCCCATAACCCACTGAATCAAAACCCTAACCCAAACATCATTTATATTTCATCAATCTCATGAATCGAAACAAACAAAATTTTAGGGCAAGACTTTCAGAACACGGTTACATCCTTATTTTTCCACCATTTTCAAAACCAATGACATATTTATGATCAGGGAAGCATGAATAACAACTTGAGAACTTAAAAAAGGATTTCTGGAAAAAATGTTATTGAGCTACCTGAGTTTCGAAGCTTTCAATCTTGCAACTTTCTGCCTCCTTCCTTTGATGCAAACCACTCCCTTTGGTCCCCTGATGTTGCCTGGATGCTTAGAAGAAGTTTATGTTGGCTGGTTAGTGAGATTGAACAAGTTCTGTTCAAGCTCAGGTGAGAATGGTGTTTATGATTTAGGCAGTTTCAGGCAAAGGTGAAGGGTTCTTTGTGATCAGGATGATGATTTGAGAAGGTTTGTGAAGTTTGTTCAAGTGTTTGTGGCCTATGGAATGAGTTTCGAAGGCTTTGGCTTTGAGAGTGAAAAATGGGGGAGTTGAGTTCTTGCTTGTTTCAGGCTTATGTCTTGCTGGTTTGGGTTCAGTGAGGCATGGTGAGAAGATTAGTGGAGTTTGTTTGAGTGTTTATGGCTTGTGAGATGAGATTCGAAGGCTTTTGCTTGAGGGAGTGAAAATGGGAATGTGATGATATGGCTTGCTTCAGGCTTGCTTGGTGTATGAAATGGCTGGCATCTGATCCACATAAACAAAGCTTATTGGTCAGGTGATGTGACTTGGCCTTTTGTGATAGGTGTGCTAGCTTTTGCAAAAAGTCCACTCTTGTGTAAGAGAAAGCATGGGCAACTTCTAGCCAAGTACAAGGGTGTGGGCTGGCGCAGCATGGTGAGGGGAAAGGCTAGGGCTGGTTCAGCATCCAAGGCAACAAGTGGATGGAAGTGTTATGATGGTTTTGCAACTTGATCACCTTTGGTTCACATGGAAATGTCTTGCTTCACAAACCATGAAACATGAGAAATTCTTAGTCCATTCTGAACTTTAGGGTACATGTGATGTTTGTGTGATGGTTATACATGAATTAGAAGTCACAAATGCCTTGGTACAAAGTTTTTGCAAGTTTTCCATTTGGTGCATATTTTGAAAATTAGTGATTTTTGCTAACTTTGACACACCATAACTTTTGATCCAAAATGAATTAGGTCATGTTCTTGTACTTTTTGAAAAGGGAAAGATCTAATCTATAACTTTCATGACCAAAGTTTTTTTATTTGAAGCATTTTTGGATCAAAAAGTGGGGGTTGAAAAAGTTGCATAAAATGACATTTCATTAAAAGTCAACCATGCCCTAAAAAGTCAACTTTGCAAAACTTGTAATTCTTGAATTTTGTGAACTTCAACCTTCTTCCATGATCAAATAAAGATCAAATACACTCAAAATGGTGAAGATCACCCCTTGGTTGGGTCACTGGGGGCCTCAGATGCCCTGATTTTGCACTGACTTGTCCAGAAAGTCAACTCTTGATCAGATGACTTCCCCATGGAATTTCTTCATGAAAATTGATATGCATACTCCCTATAACATATAGAGACCAATAGAAACAAGAATGACCAAAAAAATTGGAGTTATGGCCTCTGAAACCAAAACCCTAATTTTAGGTCATCTGTGCAGTCAAACTTTGGCTCTGCTTCCATACCAATCCCAGTTCTTGTGATTCTTTGGCAATTTTTGACTTTGGGAGGATGTAATATGATATAAGAACACACATGGATTCCTTTGAAGTGATTGATGACCTTTGGAGTGGCTCAAGAAGCTCTTGGATTGCTCTGATCACAAACCCTAGATGCAGATGACTTAGAACCAGTGCAGTGGACCAAAAATGTGATATGAGATGGTATGATTGTGTTCATGCATTTGAGATGATCACAAACCATGGTGTGAATGGGTGAGGGCAAATTTGGGGTGTTTACAGCTGCCCCTATTCAAACATGAGTTAGCTGTGTAGGATGTAAGCGAAGGCTTATCAGGCAAACAAGGTAACTTGTGGTTGAATATCAAAGACAGTCCAAAATTTGCGCTCACAGAATGAAGAAGAAAAGGGATATAGATTGTAAACGGAAAATAAAGTATATTGTAAAGTGTGGGCGACGGAGGACGACCGTCGAGCAGAGGACGACTGCTGGGTAAAGAGCAATGACGGGGACGGCCGACATGCTGGGGATGAAAGGTAAAGCAAGGACGGGGACGGCCGACTAGCTGGAAAAAATAAGAGATTATGATGGGGACGGCCATCAAGTAAAGCTGTAAAGTTCTCTGGGGATCGAATGAAACATGACAGGGATGGCCATCAAGTTCATAAAGTAAAGTAACCGACGATGGGGACGACCATCGGGCTAAAAAAGAAAAGGGACCACGACGGGGACGGCCATCGGGTTAAAGAATAAATGAAATAAACAGATGATGAGGTACGGTCATCAAAGGTGAAGGACGATCACCTATCAGGGGACGGCTGCTCTGTTGGGGTTAAGATGAGGGACGGTCATCTAAGGTGGAGGACGACCACCTGGCAGGGTACGGCTGCCGAAAATATCGCGACATAGGACGAATGCCGGATAAAAGGTCAACGATAGGGACGGCCATCGGACGAGCATGATGGAGGACGACCATCAAGAGGTGGAGGACGACCACCTAGCAAGGGACGGCTGCTCTCAAGGTTTGTCATGACATAGGACGAATGTCAGATAACCAAAATCAACAATGGGGACGACCATTGGATAAAGTGATGAAGGACGATCATCAAGAGGTGGAGGACGACCACCTAGCAGGGAATGGCTGCTAAATATCAACGATGGGGACGGCCATCGGATGAGCATGATGGAGGACGACCATCAAGAGGTGGAGGACGACCACCTAGCAGGGTACGGCTGCTCTCAAGGTTTATCATGACACAGGACGAGTGTCAGATAAAAGGAAAATTTGCTTACTTGGCGACCTACTAGGGATATAGTAAACACGGACGAGTGTTTACAACCAAGAAAAGAAAGTATAAGTGTTTAGAGGTTTGTGTATAGATTAAAGATGCGGACGAGCATCCTTAAGACTACGATACAGACAAGTATCGAGTAGAAACAAACTGACACGTGTTCAGAGATGATGATACGGACGAGTATCAACTGGTTAACAAGGAACACGGACGAGTGTTGAATCTGAAAGAATTCTTCTGGGGAATAATAGACACAGACGAGTATCTATATTCACGAAGACAAAAGTGTTTGACACGGTGTATGGATTAAAGATGCGAACGAGCATCCTTAAGACTATGATACGGACGAGTATCATGTAGAAACAAACACTTGACGCATATTCTGAGATGATGGTACGGACGAGTACCAACTGGTTAACAAAGAACATGAACCAACGTCGAATCTGTGGGGATATAAATGGTATATACAAGATACAGACGAGTACCTGTATAAGTGTAACATGAGTAGTGAGTATGAGTATTGTATAGATGAGTACTTTAACTGCTGGGGAGAGTGACACAGACGAGTGTCAAAAAGGGGAAAAGTATAATATCAACAAGTATATGGGGTGTAAAAGTGTAGGCGACTGCGCTGGGGATATGATGACACGGACGGGTGCCAAAATGAGTATATACTGGTATAGGTGAGTGTAAAGATGATGTCTTTGGCTTTTTGCTGGGGGTATGACACGGACGAGTGTCAGGAAGTATCTGTAATATGGGTGGTCTTGTTGGTAAAAAGTGTCCAGGCGACTTTACTGGGGAATGATGACACGGACGGGTGCCAAAATGAGTATATACTGGTGTTTGTGTACTGTGAGGCAACTGCTTTTGCTGGGGACTGTGGGGGAGAGTTTTCTGTATACTGATGGATTTTTATTATTCACGAGTGTTCGATTCACAACATGGCTTGTGATTATGCTATGTGTTTGATTTTTGCCGTAATGCTCCGTTTTAGACGGAATGCTACGCTTTGTGGGGTGAATATGATGCGAATGCCATGGTTATGCAAAGATACCCAACCAGGATTCGGATCCCGATGTTGTGAAGATTTCTGGTCGATCTGTCTGAAGTGATCATCCCAGCTGGGGATAAGATCATTGGTGGATCTGACGAGATGTATCTGCTTGGGGATATAGGTCACTGATTGACATATCCTTGTAATATAGGACCCAACTGGGGTTTGTAGAAGCCTTCTGTACTCTGTTGTGACTCCTTCATGCGTTGCTCTTCTGAATAGAGGCTGAAATTCTGTGGGGGAGATGGTTCCCTGACTGTTGTATTCTACTGAGGAAGAATGATTAGTAACTCGGCTGGGAGAAGCAGCAAGTGGCAACTCAGCTGGGGAGAGAACACCTCGAGTGCTAAGACTGAGTGAGTATTGATTTGCCAGCCTGCTGGGGTGAAGCTTTCATGCCCCATGTTGCGCTTTTGAATACCTGCAATCCTGCAAAGACAGAGAAACGTACAAGTAACCCCGAGGTATCCCTTATCGGATTCCGTCATAGGAGTTAGACACTTCTGAGAGTAAGCATATTCCCTGCAAGCACGTGTTTTATTTTCTTTATTTTCAAAGATAAACAT
Source organism: Lathyrus aphaca (assembly GCA_963966055.1). Taxonomy (NCBI): domain Eukaryota; kingdom Viridiplantae; phylum Streptophyta; class Magnoliopsida; order Fabales; family Fabaceae; genus Lathyrus; species Lathyrus aphaca. Next base: position 128,363,830 of record OZ014523.1, on the reverse strand, counting down.
CTGTATTTATGCAATCAGTTTTTCTTAAGACATCAGACATTCTTTGCAAACAAAAATGTACAAGACGAAACATGACTGAAAAATCTGATTTTATTGATTCGAGAGCCCTGAATTGGCAATATACAGTCAAAGAAACAAATCCCCTGGAAGGAGGAGATTGCTACAAATTGAGAAACAAAATGCTGGCAATGTTGTCGACGCTTTAAGGAGCTTCCCTCTTGCTATGACTCGTATGACTTTTGACGTTCTTCTCGTCTTGCTTTCTGAAGAAGGCTGATTCTGACAGAAGCTTGATCCGTTCGAGGTTTACCAGGTTGCAAGTGATACAGACGAATTCAGAATGCAGTTGTTCGCTTATTCCCTTATTTTGCATGGATCGCCCTTTCGGGTTTTCAATCCATCGGGATACCCATTTTTTCCTGAGTTGTCCAATGCGGCTTTTCAACTCAGCGGGTGCACATTTTTGTTTATTTTCCCTTATTTTTGCCCGAGTCTTTTATTCTGTTTTTGACTCGCCGGGATGCCCTATTCTTGCCTGGACTCACATTCTGTTTTTGTGTCCAGCGGGTCATTTTTATGCGAAGTATTTTTTAACTGCATCTGAATTCACAGGGGACGGGAAATCTTCACCATCCATGGTGTTGAGCATCAGTGCTCCACCAGAGAAAACTTTCTTTACCACGAATGGTCCTTCATAGTTCGGAGTCCACTTGCCCCTGTGGTCTGTATGAGGAGGGAGGATTCTTTTCAGCACAAGATCTCCTACTTGGTACTCTCGGTGCCTGACTTTCTGATCGAAAGCTTTCTTCATTCTTTTTTGATATAACTGCCCATGACAGATTGCAACCAATCTTTTCTCTTCAATCAGACTCAGTTGCTCGTATCGGGACCGGACCCATTCTGCTTCGTTCAGCTTAACATCCATCAGTACTCGCAAGGAGGGTAATTCAACTTCAGCAGGTAGGACTGCCTCCATACCGTACACAAGCTGATACGGTGTTGCCCCAGTGGATGTTCTGATTGACGTGCGGTACCCATGCAAGGCAAATGGTAGCATCTCATGCCAGTCTTTGTATGTGACTACCATCTTCTGCACAATCTTCTTGATATTTTTATTAGCCGCCTCAACAGCGCCATTCATCTTTGGCCTGTAAGGAGAAGAGTTGTGATGTTGGATTTTGAAGTCCCGGCATAGCTCTGCCATCATTTTGTTGTTCAAGTTGGAACCATTATCAGTAATGATTCGCTCGGGAATGATTCCCTATAACATATAGAGACCAATAGAAACAAGAATGACCAAAAAAATTGGAGTTATGGCCTCTGAAACCAAAACCCTAATTTTAGGTCATCTGTGCAGTCAAACTTTGGCTCTGCTTCCATACCAATCCCAGTTCTTGTGATTCTTTGGCAATTTTTGACTTTGGGAGGATGTAATATGATATAAGAACACACATGGATTCCTTTTAAGTGATTGATGACCTTTGGAGTGGCTCAAGAAGCTCTTGGATTGCTCAGATCACAAACCCTAGATGCAGATGACTTAGAACCAGTGCAGTGGACCAAAAATGTGATATGAGATGGTATGATTGTGTTCATGCATTTGAGATGATCACAAACCATGGTGTGAATGGGTGAGGGAAAATTTGGGGTGTTTACAAGAATATAATGGAAAATAGTCTCGACATTGCCCACTTCGTCATTGAACAAAATGTTATTTCTTACTCGCCAAAGTACCAAAAAAGTGATAAGCCAAAAGGAAGAGATTAAATAATTTTTTATCCTCCCATTCAACCTCAAGAACAAGTCATGAAATGATTATGACACTCCTCCTCGATAATCCAATCAATATCAACCCAATCAAAAACCTTCTTCTAAACTTGTATAGAAATATTGTAATTAATAAACAAGTGTTTCGAATCATCAATAACATGAAAGAAAAAAACACAAACCTTCTCGTGAACATTTGAAATAACTCATCTCTTTACAAGATTAGATCGCATGGGTAATCTATCAAGGAACACGTGCCAAGTAAAAAATTTGATCTTCAATTGAATTTTCGACGTCCAAACTAAATCTAAAATAATAGACATCGATTCCTCGACAATTTGAGTGAAATTACTATCAATGTTCGCTTTATAAAAAGACTTGACAGAGAAAATAATCAGTTCAAACACTAAGGTCAAGTCCTGAATATCTTAATCCATGTATCTTGTAAACCATGTGAAAAAAGAATCAGTTCCAACACCAAGGTCAAGTCCTGAATATCTTAATCCAAGTTAGGGTACTCATTGAAATCATCCCGACTCAACCTCCATTTCCAACCACTAGGAAACCAATTTCCCATTTCACAAATAGTGGAAGCTTTGAACATATGTGCTTCGAAAAGATTTTGGAAGGATTGATAAATTGGTTCGTTACCCATCTAATGAATCTCCCAAAATCCTGCAGATACACCATTACCAACAAAATAGAAATGAAAGTTTCCAAACTAGTTGCGGTCTCTTTGAGAAAATAGCAGCAGAAGATCTCTCATCCAAACCAACTTTTGGACATAATTCGTAACACCAAGATCATGTTGGTAACACTTCTCCAGCATACCATATCTATCCACAAGAACTTTCTGCTAAATCTCATTGCCTTTTTTATAAATCTTCCACACCGACTTAGCAAAAAACGCTCGGTTAAAGAAAGCGACATCCTTGATTCCGAGACCTCCACAACTTTTCAGTTTACAAATGTTTTTCTAGTTGGCCCACGCGATACCATTCTTATCTGAATTCCCTGACCAAAGAAACTTTCTTTGAATATTAATTATCTCCTTTGTAACATGCACCAGAACCTTATAAAAGGATAAGTAGTGAATAGGAAAATTTGTCAAAACTGCATTAATTAACGGTATTCTTGCATTGATCAAAATATTCCTCCTAATCCACTTTGATAATATGCCCCTGGTACATTCTAAAATCGATCTCCAAAAAGAGTACCTCTTTTGGTTTCCACCGACCATAAGACCGAGAAACTTGAATGGAAGCCATTCGGATTTGCAGTGAAGAAAATGCTCAGCAGCCTTCATGAAATAAGAGTCCAAACCAATGCCAAATACACAAATTTTAGAGAAAATAATCTTTAATCCAGAAATTACCTCGAAACCACAAAGAATACTCTTGAATGCCCATAGATTTGAATAAGACCATTCTCCAATCAAAACAGTATCATCCGCAAATTGAAGGATGCTAGCGGAAACCGTGTCTCCGACATTGAAAGTAGATAAAATGTTTAACAAAATTGCTCGATTAACCAAATTGGCTAGAACTTCAGATACAATCGCAAAAAAAAAGGATATAAGGATGCCATTTGTTGCAATCCTCTAATAGCCTTAAAATCCTTAGACGAGCTACCGATAGTGGGAACCGACATGTAACAATTGTAAACCGAATCCCTTATCCACTTACGCTAATTATCACCAAATCCCATATTATACAACATTTCATCCAGTAATTCCCATTCGACGCAATCATACTCTTACGCAAAATCCACTTTCAAAACCAAACAAGACTTTTTCTTCTTTCTAGCTAAATTGATGATTTTGTTAGCCACAAAAACACCATCAGAACCTGCCTACTCGGAATGAAACCAGTTTGGGATAGAGATATCAGATTATTAATGACCAAACTCAACCTTTTTGCCAAAATCTTTGATATGACTTTGCAAAGACACCCCACTAAACTTATAGGTTTGAATTTATCAAATGGTTGAGGATTATTTACCTTCGGGACCAATGTAATGAACAACGAAACAAACGATTTAGGAAGGTAATCAATACTAAATAACTCCAAAATGCAATTGGTGAAATCATTACCAACAATCTCCCAACAATGTTTAATGAACTTGAAGTTGAATCCATCAATCCCAGGGCATCTATCACTGTTACACGCAAAAACAACATCAATAACTTCTTCCTTAGAAAAGTCACCTTCCAACATGTTCTTATCACTCACCGACAACTTTTTCACATTTTTCATACCGCACCTAGTCAGCATACTGTTATTGGACTGAAACTTCTTTTGAAAAAGAGACATGGCTGGATTTTTGTCAGCAGTAGGGTCTGTCTCGGCTTCTCCCTCAAACTAAATTAGGGATATAACATTCCTTCTATTTCGAGATTTTAGCGACATATGGAAAAACTTAGAGTTTAAATCACCCTCCATTGCCCACCTGGATCTTGATTTTTGGTGGAATATACTTTCTTTAAGAAGTAAATTACTAAGAATGTCCTCTTGCACACCCAATCATTCTGCCATATCTTCCTCAGACAGAATACCATCAACATTAGCCAACTTCTTTTCTAGGTCATTAAGAGTACAAACATTGTTTTCAATTATTAGGTCAAGCCATCCAAATACATTGCAATTCCACAATTTGAGTTTATTCTTAAAAACCTTATGTGGATTAAGCCAAACAATGTGAATTGGGGCCCCAAACCGTTTCGGTTTCTTAATTGCTGGCTAGATTATAAGGAGTTCATGGATTTTGTGAAATCTGTTTGGAATTCTTTAGAATTTAAAGGTTCATACGTGAACATTCTTTGGAAGAGGTTGTCTTTTGTATAATCTAATCGTTTACTATGTGTCATGACCTTTCTGGTAAAATCAATTACATTATGGCACACATACACCAAATACACATAACAATTTTATTTCCCAATAACTCGCAAAAATAAGGGTTAATTATATGAAATCCACTGCCATTAAGGCGAGATTTGTTACTCCCCCTGATGTTTTTTATATTATAAAGTCCCCCTTATAAAACCCAAAACCATCTTTTACCACCCCGTTTGACCACATATGTTGATCGGGCCTGAATTATTTGGTTATGTTGCGCTGACTGTGCAATTTATATATTTTACCACATGAATTATTTGGAATGGTGGTGATGGTCGGTTTTTGACGATGATGAACAATATCAAATGATAAACCCTAATTTTCTGGGTTTGTTGTTTCCACTATTTGTATTCATCTTCTCACCTTTTGACGAGTTTGTTATGAACTTGTTCTTAAGTTTTTGTTGTTGTTGATATCGCAAAAACAAGAATTATTTCATGAGCTACATACAAATTCATGGCTATAAATTGTTTAATTGAAATGACTAGCAATTTCTATCAAGCTTTCATACACATACTCAATTACACACTAAGGTTACACCTAGAGAATGCGAAATCAGTAACATGTAAAAGCCAAATAATCAATCAAATAAAGGTCAATAATATAAGCCAAGCAATTGAAATTCAAGTAGGGTTTCAGAAACAGGTAAAATTCTACATTTGAGTATAGCTGAAAACCTCAAAAAATTGAAATCGCAGTTCTATCACACAGCAGGAGTAATTAAAAGTGTACTTAAAAGGAAAAATGGAGAATTCAAACAAAACGTAAAAGAACAAGCTTTTTGTACTTTTCAGCGGAAATCAATATAAAAGTTGGAGACTTTGGAAATCCAGGAAGCACAATCAACGATGAAGACTCACACACTCTCTATGAACTTGTTCCACTTCGTACTCTCTCTCCCTCTCTCCCTCTCTCTCTCTCTATATATATATATTATATATATATATATATATATATATATATATATATATCTCACACACACACATCACCCGAAACATTGCTCCACTCGTCGACGGTGACAACTTCCAACATAATCCTCTTCTTCTCTGCCATGATTTTGTTTTTAGCTTACTTTATACAGCAATTGAAGCCACAAATCGGAGAAACAGAGAAACGATCCACGCAAATAGAAGCTTCCGCTCAGGTACGACTTTCCTCGATCTCACTCTTCGAAATCCTTCACTTCATCTTCTTCTTTTTAATTTCGAAATCGCTCCTCCGTGTCCTTGTTGTTGTTGTGTTGAGATGTAAGCCGAAACAAAATCATGGGTTTTTGGTTGAGATGTTGAGAGTTTTGCAATTGATGGAATTGGGACAAGGGAAATGGTTTGGAGAAAGGGGAAAATGGGTTTTGGTTTTCAATTGTGGGTTTTAATTTTCAATCTGTGGAGAAATCATATGAACAACCATCTGGTGGCAAAAGAGAGAAACTTTTGGGGTTGTGAAGAGCAATCTGCATTTGGTCAAGGAGAGAAAGATGGCAAAGGGGACAAATGACCAATTGTATTGCACAGTCAGCAGTTAATTCAACCCAGTCAACAGATGTAGTAAAAGGGGTGGTAAAATATGGTGTTTGATTTTATAAGGGGGACTTCATAAAAAAAACTTCAAGGAGGAACAACAAATCTCGCCCTAATGGCAGTGAATTTTTATATAATTAACCCCAAAAATAATGATATATTACGTTTGGATTTAACATACCTCGGTGATCTGGCTATGTACAACTGACCTGAGCTAACATCTGACCTGGACTCTTATATTCACATAATTATCATTTTTCATAAGTTGACTTGATCCCTAACTAATATGTTGCATACTCATGTACGTTATTTCATTACGTAACAAACTGAAGTGATTATCAAATTCAAATCATAGACTCAACGTGATAATTCAACCACAATTACCTTTCACTATTAGATAAATTATAATCAAAAAGAAAAGTTTTAATTGGGACTAAAAGATTTATATTAATACATAATATTATCTACAAAATTGTTCTATAACATTTAATATACTACAGCTTATAATCTTAAATTTATATGGATGTATTTCTTACTTTCTGTCCTTGCATTGGATCCCACATAGAGACATTAATGCAGACAACATTGATGCATCAATAGAGAAAAAAGAGACATGGATAGAAATGGTTACATAAAAAAAACAGCGGTGATTCCAATGAAGACGGGGAATCGGTAACGGTACAATATTGTATAGTATTTTATATAGAATATTAGTATATATACATCATAGAATTTGATGTGTTTTGGCCTATTATGGATTTGCTGGCCTTTTATATCTTTTCATGCAATATCTTTCACACACCGAATATCTTTCCTGCAATTCTTATTTTTATAATCACAGATCCTTATTTTTCCTGCAATACTATTTTATAATCAACAATTTGATGTGTTTTGGCTTATTAGAAAACCGTCCACATTCGCTGTAATTGTTATGCTTATAGTTCTATATAAACGGGTGACAAAAAACAATGAAAGAAGAAAGAAAAATATATATTCTTGAAAACGAGAAAGCCAACACTCAAAACATGGGAGAGATAGATTCAGCTTACATACAATCCACAGAACACCGTCCCAACTTCTCTACCTTTGTCGAAGTTGATGAAATTCCAATCATCGACCTCTTAGAAACTAGCCAAGAAAATCTCGTCTCAAAGATTGGCAAGGCATGTGAAAAATGGGGATTCTTTCAAGTAATCAATCATGGAGTTCCTTCTAATCTTATCATAAAGGTTGAAAATGAGGCCAGAAGGTTTTTTGAGCTAAGTATGGAGGAAAAAAAGAAACTGAAAAGAGATGTATTTAATGCAACTGGGTATTATGATGCTGAGCATACTAAGAAAACAAAGGATTGGAAAGAGGTTTTTGATTTTCTTGTTGAAGATGGAATACAAATCCCTTCTTCTGATGATCCAAATGACTTGGGGCTATGTACTCAAAAAAATCATTGGCCACAATCCCTTCCACATTTTAGGTACTCTTACTTTTATCAAATAATTTAAATGTATAATATATATAAAATCAAACTCCACGTAATTTCTAAATTAATGCAACATAAAACCATCATCATGTTTTGTTTTCTTAGGGAAATAATGGAGGAATACAGTGGAAAATTAGAAAAGCTAGCTTACAAGTTGTTGGAGTTAATTTCATTGAGCTTAGGCTTACCTGCTGACAAATTCCTTGACTGCTTCAAGAACCAAATAAGCCTTACGAGACTCAATTACTATCCTCCATGCCCTTTCCCTGATTTGGCACTTGGTGTTGGTCCTCACAGGGATCCTTGTGTCTTGAGTATAGTTGTACAAGATGATATTGGAGGTTTACAAGTTAAGAAAAATTTAGTTGGTGGTTGGGTTCCAGTTAGGCCTATTCCTGGTGCATTTGTTGTCAATCTGGGTGATATTCTTCAGGTGCGTTGTTCCTATAATAGCATAATGACATAGCAGTTTTGATATTGGATTAGAACATAGAAAATTTATTTTTAAAAATAGAATATAGAATCATGAATTTTGTTATTATTATTTCTAGAGCATAGTTTAGAAAAATATTTTATAATATTGACACTAATATTATACATATACTATATATCGTTTTTTTTAGTCTTATAAATTTTTTAAAAACTGGTTTTCATAATGTTTTCTATCATATCATATGGTCTATCGACGAATGATGACTGTGAAACACCTCGGGGTATGACAATATGGCAAAGATCTTGATGCATCATTGATGTATCAGTTTTTTATTCTTTATATTAATAAGTTAAATAAAAATACATATAATTGTATCTAAGTCCATCGTAAAAGATAAAAAAGACAAAATTCAGGGTAAAATATTTCACTAAAACCGTTGCAAAAGATGAAGATTCGTAGAAACTCAGTATCCATCACTAAAACTCAGAATCAGTGAAGCACGGGTACTCCATTTTAGGTGAAGTATCGATACCGGATACGTACCGGATATCGGGTATGCGTACGGTACTCGTATGGTACGTATCGACACCGTACCTATTTTTTAATAAATTATTTTAAAGTCGGTACTCCACCGGATACATATTAGGTACATATTGGGTACGCAAACTCAATTTTTATCTTCTAATGGTATAGTTATATGTTTTCTGAAAAGGCTTTTCAAGTGTTGATGTAGAGTTTGACAGATTTGATTCGTTGTAAGATCGGTGGATCTTGAAACCAAAGGAATGGTGGAGGACTTATGAATATTCAATTTCTAAAATTCAATAAATTGCATTGAAACTCCTTGAACGACCAAGTTCTTCATCTTCTACTGAGAGAAATTGGAGAAGATATGAATTTATACTCGCGTACCCGTACCTTGGTTTTTCTAAAAATATCGTATTCCCGTATCAGTATCCGTATCGGGTACTGGGTACGTACCCGTACCTTTGCAACGCAGCTAAAAATCAGTTACTAAAACTGATAGGATATTGTGGAATTAGATTTTAAGCAGCATATTGATTTAAGTTAGAAAAAGAATTCTTAGTTGAGCTTTTACCTTATATATTATTTGGCGGAGTTTTTTTAGTCTTTGGACCTTTTATGTTACTACCCACGTTAATACTACATAGGTTTAAATAGTCTTTTGTCCTTGTAGTTTGGCGTCTTTTTTTATTTTTGTCGTTGTATTTTTTTCCTGAAAATTATCTCTGAATGTCAAAATCTTTTTAGTTTTAAGGAGTAAAATCAAATGAAATTCAATATTTAAGGACTTTATCCAGCAAAAAAAATACATAAACGAAAAACAAAAACATGTCAAATTACATGAACCAAAAGACTATTTAAACCTAATATATATAAACCTAATATATATTTAAACCTAATATATATATATATATATATATATATATATATATATATATATTTTCATGGAGAGATTTGAGATTATCAATCAAATAAAAAAATTGAATTTTAATTTTCATTAGCTTACTTTATTGTTCATTTTCCTTTTTATTATTGAAACCCTTGTTTCATAACTTTAATAGGAAAACTTTCAATCAATTGGTGCTCTTATTTTTTATCTCGTTTCTGCTTAAATCCATGACAATATTATTGTCTGATGGGAAAAAAGATGCTTATGGATGGATTCCTTGTACTGAGAAATTTTTCAAAGAGCAATGAACATGAACAACATTGAAGGTGTTCAAAGTTGTTCAAGCATTGAGAGGTTGTTCTCTCAAATGGTCGATATGGCGGTTTTGACATTATCCATCAATATCTTGGAATACTTTCACATAAGTATTTCTTTCAATATTAAGATGAGGAAATGGAACCAACTTGTGAATCAGTGGAGTCCATAGATCCAATCTTTGAAACCGTTGAGGAGGACGTAGAAGAATCATCACCCTCACACATTTACAGAAGATATCCTAAAGGTGACACCTTGGATCAAACTTCAGCTGCAAAAAAAAAAGAGGAAGAAGAAATGAAAGAAGCTTCGAATTTGTATGAGGAAAATAAGAGCTTACGTTGGAATTAGAAAAAATGATTGAAAGAGATAGTGTTAACACACAATCGTTATTGGTGAAACATGGATAAAATAGCTCCAACAAATTTCATTTATCTATTTTTGTTGATACAAATTACAAAGTGGTATTCGGGATCTTTCACACTGTAAGACGCATTTAATCTCAAGAGGTATAAATATTATCTCTTTCATCACATATACCACACTTTATATATTCAAAACAATTTCCTTCACAAATCATCATCAATGGAGTTGGAATCCCGAGTTTCAACAACTTTCACGTATTTCCAACAATAATTTTGGTATTCGTCTCTAATTTAGATTTTACCACCTGCCCAGTACCTTGTGCTTTGTGATGACTCTAATCTCATTGCAAAAATGCTCTATGACAATTTAATTTAGTCCTCATATATCTTGAAGCCACCGACAAGCATTGATGCTAATGTTAAGCTTTAGTCGGTCTTGGATCCTTTATCACCATCCATTCCAAAGAAAGAGAACTTAAGAGGACATGGGATATTACATTCCCCTTTAAATTGAAATTCCTCCCAGAATTTCTTCCACTTAACGTATGAACCACTTATTGCATCACCGACTTTGGTCAATATTTTACTTTGCTTGGGTTCAATCCTCTTACATACTCAATCTTCCAACTTCTACTCATTGTTAATCTTCATTATTTCATGACTTCGCAAAACTCCTTGATGTAATCATACTCTGATTTCTATGCCTTGATTATTTCTAACCTTTTTCTGATAACTTATTCTTCAGATGTTTCACTCTGATTTGTTCAGATAGATGTTGATGTTGTAAAGCGGCAAGTAAAAATTAAGTTTGGAAGAATTCCAGTTTTTTCGTCTCCACAAGGATTGGTACGAGGGAAAAAATGTTGTTTGACGGTCACTATGTTTCTAAGCTTGGTTTTAATGGTTTAAAATAGTAAAAAACGGAAAGCAAAACATATTAACAAGTAAATAAATTACGAAAAATAACTCATCAGGTATTTTATTTCTTTTCACCCATCAAATACTAAAAAAACTACCAATCAATTGTACGCAACCTAAATCACTCGCCAATATCATCACATATTGCTCACAACAGAGTTCATGTCTAAACTTCCGTCGAGAGTTCTACTGTATTGTTTAATTTACGATCTTTCAACCTATCAAACAAAACGTACCATTAAAAATTGATACCCACTATAAAAATTATATCTAAATCTTTGTCTAGAGTTTAGAGCCTAACCGATATTCATCATAGATTTGTAAAATAGAAGATTTGTAAAGTGGGTAAACAAGGATAACATCGATATAGATTTATAAAAGATATGCAAAATTGAAATTATATCGTCGTCCAACGACCTATGGCACACTCGACGACCACAACAACCTTTGCTACTGCCTCTACAGTGTTTTTCCACATCTCTGGGCCACCTTCATCTTGCCAAGTGACCATGAAAAATATGAGAAATATAACTCTTGATTCGACCATATCTTGAGAACAGTAACTTCGACTTACACATAGTCAAAAGTGTTGGAAAGCTTATTTAATACTCTATAAGGAAATGGATAAATTATTGCTTGAATACCTACAAAAATGAGATAAAACATTAAAGCCAATGATATTTACATGATAATGCAATATTAACACTATAACATAAACTATACAAAATGTACACAAAAGTTTAGGTTTATTGGTATAAAACTAATGAATAAAGTCGATGAGTGTTAATTATTCACACAAAAATTCATAAAAAAATTTAGAATTCATCAAACTCTCCCCAACTTAGACTTGTTTGTCTTCAAACAAGAATCAATCAACTTAAAGAAACAAAAGCAATTTCCGAGAAATCATGCTCAACATGTTTTTACAAACGAAAACAAATGTATGGTACAAATATCAAAAGTACACACAAAGAAATACTTACCACTATACTACAATGTTACCACGAAAAATAAGCAAAGTCTAGCACAAAACACATGTGAAACTTGAACAATTACAACATGTCTCCTTAAGCTAATAAAAAACAAAGCTTGAGAAAAAACACAAAATTTTACTAAAAACTTAACAAAATAAAATTAAACTAACTAATTATAAAGTTATACAAACTCAAAAAATGTTGGGTTTCCCTCCCAACAATAGCTTCTTTCACGTCATTAGCTCGACGCCATTATTGTGTTTGGCTAGTAACTTCCTCAAAGATATCCCGATGCTTTTATTCAAAGCAAAAACCTAAAGAAAGTGTCCTAACTAAACATATGAACAAAAGTTACGGGAAATAAATATATACAAAACTTGAAAAAACATAATGGAAAACACATATGTACACACACTCACACAAACACTATGGAAAACACATATGTACAAGTTTGTATGGACAACAAGTATGGAACATAAGTATAACCAAGTATGGAAATCAATTATATACAAGGATGGAAAACTAGATCAAAACAAATATCCATACAAGCATATATACAATATAAACAATTATGTACAAATCTCATAAATATAAAAACTATCTCAATTCTTTCAATATCAACACCAATCCCCGACAGCGACGCTATTTTGTTGATGCGGTAAAGCGGAAAGCAAAAATTAAGTTTGGAAGAATTCCGGTTTTTTTCGTCTCCACAGGGATTGGTGCGGAGGAAAGAATTTCGTTCGATGGTCTCTATTTTTCTAAGCTTTGTTTCAATGGTTTAATAGAGTAAAAAGCGGAAAGTAAAACATATTAACAAGTAAATAAAGTACGGGAAATAACTCTTCAAGAATTGTATTTCTTTTCACCCATCAAATATTAAAAAATCTACCGATCAATTCTACGCAACCTAAATCACTCGTCAATGTCATCACATATCGCTCACAACAGGGTTCATGTCTAAACTTCCGTCGAGAGTTCTACCGTATTGTTTAATAAAAAAATATCCCAGCCTATAAAAAACATGGAGCATTAAGAATCAATACCCATTGTGAATATTAGATCTAAATCTATGTCTATAGTTTAGAACCTAACAAATGCTCATTCTAAACCCGAATTTGAAGAGTATATGTATATAGAAACTTAAGTCCAAACATAAAGCGAGTAAACAAGGATAACATCGATATAGATTTGTAAAATAGAAGATTGTATACAATGATCAATAAATTTACATACAATCAAGGTAAACTTACATACAAAATCCCAACAAATAGAAAATACAAATAGAAGAGCGAAACTGAACCGGTAACTCTCACGGTGTCAGGACTATTATGACAAATCCAGCTCCAGATCGTCAAGATGCAGATTCTAATGTTGTTTTTGAGATTCTTTATATAAAAGAATGGTGGTGATGGAGTTGGAAGCAAAAAATCCCAAAACCATACCTTAAAATGTTGTAAAAAGTAATATATATGCCAAATTGAAATCCCGCCATCTCCCAACAACCTAGGGCTCGCCCGATAGCCGTAATAGCTTTTGATACTACATATACAATGATTTTCCACGCCTCTAGATCACATTCAACTCTCCGTTTGAGCTCACTTTCTTCTCTCCTAGAGTCAATTACAGATATTAGAAAAATCAACTCTTGTTTTGGCCATAACTTGAGAACCGTAACTCTGATTTACGCATGATCAAATGCATTGGAAAGCTTTTTCAGTTCTTTATAAGACAATAACTATTGGGAATATAATTTATAGCCTTTAAACTATTGGTAATATAATTTCTACATAATATTTCCATGAAATACTTCCACTCCTTTGAGGTGTTATGGGTGGTCATACGAGCTGAGACATTGAGAAAACACCTCTCTTATGAACTTCGTGGCATATGAATGGAAAAATACCTTTTTTCTTGCTCACTGCATGAAATTACTTACCATAATTATTCCATACTACTGTATACTTTTGTACTACTAAAAGTTCATACTTCTTCCAAATTCAGGTTTATTAATCCAGTAGAAACCTTTAAGATTTCCACTCCTCATATGGTACTGGATGACTTGAAATGTGCATTACTACACATTTGTTGCATCACTTGAATCAAAACTCTTACTATGATTTCAATCGAGGTCACTGGTTCTCCTTACTTTCAAACTCTTTGTTTGAGCCTACTATCAGAGTATAAGCTCTATTAAGCCTTTGGAGTCCTCATGGTAGCTTAACCATAATCCTACCTACCACGCAAATATAATTAAGTTGATCAAGCCGAATACAATTTACAGTGACATTAAGAATCATGTTGGCGAAAAACACATATGAGGCATGAATTGATTTACTTATGATGTTTCAAGGATGGGTCAAGAATCGACTTAATATGATACCAATTGTAACACCATGTATAATGTACATCTAGAAAATACATTATACGCAATGGTAATCAGTACTGATACAACACAAGTTCCTATTAACATCATTATATATACACATAAAAAAAAATAAACTATACAATTATGGCACATGATATACAAGAGTGCTAATCCAATTCTAAGATCTATGAACAATATACACGTTACACATAATCCACAGTATAAGATCACTATAACGAAAATCTTCGAAACATCATTAAACAACTTCTCCTTGCCTTTAACCTGAAAATAAACACCTAAAAAATAACAATAATAATGGGGTGAGATGATAATCTCAGTGATTTTCCCTACCCTATGGGTCCACTTAATTATTAACTCAAGTCTTTATCTTTCATTACTTGTTTTCTACTCACACAACGTATCACAACATGTTCCATACAAGATCTATTGACTCATAACTCAAGCGATTACTCGTCCAAGGTACACACCGATATACCTTTGCATCCAGTCATCACCACCTATGTCTTTTCATTACCTAAGTTTTCTTTCTAGTTCATTTAACTAGTAAGAAACCTAAGCTTAGCCTCAGTTTTCATTATATGCTTTAATTAATTATCACACAATCAACACACAGAAGGCATGCCATAATTCATAAACACATAATTTGTTTATCTAATACATGTGATAAATCATCATTATATATATATATATATATATATATATATATATATATATATATATATATATATATATATATATATATATATATATATATATATATATATATATATATATATATGTATCAAACCATGATTCATAAACATGCACACTACTTCATAACCAATATCCAATTAATAATTAGAACATAAATATTATTTTCTCTTTATCAAATGGTTGAGCATTGAAATATCTTTATCAAACGTATGCGACCTCATATCAATCGGAGTTTCTAACCATGTTTTATAGTGGAAATAGGAAAACAAGTCATAAAAATCATTGGACTTGCTTTCAATTGCATCTAACCGCGTCTGTCGTTCAAAGCTTTGAAACTCAAGTTACGAGCAAAACAAGGTAGGGATAAAATATGTCTCTTATGATTTAAATGATGTGTATTTCCTCATTCAAATCAATCGTGGAAGAAGATTTTTCTCTAGAATTTTACTCTATCATTCGAATCAGAAAATACATTTGATTCAAATCAAACTTGATTATCTTTAAATTCTCAATTTTCTTTCCAAAAAATCACTTTTAAACCCATTTTCTTTTACCGCTAATCTTCCAAACCATATCCAATCATAGTCTAACATATTCAAGAATTTCATACCATGAAATTCATCATCATAAAAGGATATAACGACAATGATGTTTTCCTCACTTCTTAACCTCATTAATCTCTAACCATAACAACACAACTCATGTTATCAAAATGTCATAACAACAACAACATAGTTTCTTTGTATGATTTCTCAACTTAAACACAACATGAATCCAATATCAACTTCATTGATTAGTATCACTACATAACATAAAATGCAACACTAACATAACATATCTTCAAGACACAATCTCATAGCTTCACCACAACATCAATACTCTACAATACAATAAGAAGATCATGCATCAAACAACCTTTTCACAACTTACAAAGGATAAACAAAACCCTCATCCCAATTTTCATTAAATTTCCCTACAAGATAAAACTAGCTAAGAAATAACCTTAAATTGATGAATATGATGAAAGATTGGAGATGAGATGTAATGATCTAGGCTTTTTGACTTCCACTTCCAAATTTCTTTCTCTTTCTTCTCTTCTGTTTCTATTCTTTCTCTCTTACTAACAAAAAAAAAAAAAAAATATATATATATATATATATATATATATATATATATATATATATATATATATATATATATATATATATATATATATATATATATATATATAATGGTAGGATTATGAGGGGAAAATATCTTAAATGGTGATTTAATCCACTAGTGAGCAATTGATCATTTCTCAATGTTACCAAATCCTGCTTTCTTTTACCAATCAGTAAAAGTCCATCAAATTGAGTAACACGTAGTCTTTTATAAGTTTACTAATTACTCTATCTATGTCCATTGCCAATAAAAAGAGCATTTAAGAGAATATGAGAAATTACATCTTAATTTTGTTTGATTGTTTGATTTTACTAATATTTGAACATATCATATTTTTTTAGATGCAGTTTTGAAACTAGAAAATCTTAATTATCATATTTTATTTAATTAGAGTTAATTTTTTCATAAATTCAATATTTGTCAATGTAATTGTAATTTTTTAAATTAATTTTTTGAATTTATTATATTAAATAAATTAATGTTATAATTTTGAAAATAATTATTTTTAAAATGGAAAATTTCAATATTTTAATTTTTAATATTTTTTTGTGTATTAAGGAGTTTTTTTGGTTTTTAACGATATATTATGCGTTCAATTATGAATCTTCATCTTCTACGATGTTTTTAGTGATGAATTTTAGATTTTATGGACTGATGCTAGGTTTTTTTTGTCATGAATCTTCATCATTTGAATTTTAGATTTTATTGACTGATGCTAGTTTTTTTGCCATGATTCTTCATCATTTGCAATGGTTTTAGTGATTGATTTGTGTCTTAGTGACAGATTTTTTAGGTTTGCCATGTATCTTCATCTATTGCAAATGGTTTTAGTGATTGATTTGTGTTTTAGTGACAGATGTTTTAAATTTTTTTGAAAAATACTAACTGAGTGCCTTTGGATCATTTTTTAAAAATTAATTAATGATATTTTGTTCATTGATTTAATTCCTTCAATAGTAATGTTGGATGTCCTTACAGGTTTGGAGCAATGATAAATATGAGAGTGCAGAACATAGAGTGGTATTAAACTCACAAAAAGAAAGGTTTTCCTATCCATTCTTCCTTTTTCCAGGTGCCCATATTATTGTGAAGCCTGCAGAAGAGCTAGTGAGTGAACAATATCCTGCAAAATACAAAGCATACAATTTTGGAAAATATTATGCCAACAGAACCCATGCTGATTTCAGTAAACAAGATGTTGAGGGTAAAGAAATTCATGACTTCAAGATTTTGAATTAGCTTATAAAACTTATTTAGCTCTTGTGTTGGATTTTCTGTTGTTTTTATATCCTTATTCTCTTCAAAGTCGACAGAATAAATTGAGCTCCCTTTCATTAATTTATATGTTCTACTACGACAATTGAAAAGACTTGTCTTGAGAATTGTCGCAATGTGTGAGAGAGGACAGTTTTTATAGAATCGTTGTAACTTATGTGTCACAAAATAAAGAATTTCATGTTGTAAAATTTGTCCTCTAATTTAAAAAATTTGTGTTCCTTCCTTGTTTCCAATGGATTTAAAATTGGTTGCTTCTCGTTGTTTTATATTTATTTTTAGATGTCATGTTATATATATATATATATATATATATATATATATATATATATATATATATATATATATATATATATATATATATATATATATATATATATATATATATATATATTGGTGAAACCAGAATTTTTTTTTAAGTTTGAGCAAAAATTTAAAGACTGCAATCATAAAAAACAACAATGATTCAACATCATGAAGTGAAAAGAGGCGGAAAATTGGTTAAAGAATTCTATTGAACACCTTGCGGGCAAGACTAAAAGCTATATTTTTCTGTATTTTTAACAGATAAACATTCATCCACTTAGTTGCATAATGTTGTATGCGAGTATTTAAAATCAATATTGAAACTGCAAAATCACAACTGCCTCAAAATTATGTAGAAAAGTTAACTCGAAACGACGAAAAACAAAACCGTAAAAAGTAGCTTACCATAAAAACACTACAAAAAATGCATTAAATATGATAGTTTTAAAATTGTGATTAGTAAAACCGCCACTACTTACAATAAAATATGATTGTTTTATAAACTGACGTAATTTTAATAGAAAAATGAAGGTTTTTACCGCCTTTATTTTGATATGTATCTTACTTTACAATGATTTTTGTTTTTATTGTTTTTTTTAATCGAATGTTTCCTATTTTAATTGTGGAAATTGATTTATAGAAATATATAGAGTCCTAATATATATATATATATATATATATATATATATATATATATATATATATATATATATATATATATATATATATATATATATATATATATATATATATATATATATATATATATATATATATTATTTGAGGATAAAATATATTCTTTTCTTCTTCGTACATCATTTTTTAAATTTTAGTAGTTACTACTTTTATTTTAATTTTTATTTCTCCTAAGTATTCATTTTTTGTTTTTGGTTAATCTAGTTCCAAATTGCAATTTTTTTCTTTATTTCAATTCTTGCATTTTTTGTAATTTAATTGAATCAAAATATTATAATATATATATATATATATATATATATATATATATATATATATATATATATATATATATATATATATATATATATATATATATATATATATATATATATATTTGCATAATTTATAATGTTTTCGTTTAAATTTGTATTTTTTTACATTAAAAAATATAATTTTTTAGTATTTAAACCATAATTTATAATATTTAATATATATATTTTGCATAATTTATATTTTATCATTTATTTTTTTGGTTTAAATCTTCATTTTCGTTAATTATGGCGGTTTAAACGGCCATAATAGCACATTTTAACCGCCATAAGTTTCATAAATTTAGTAAAAATAAGGCAACAATTGGGCAAGAGCCTGGGCACATGCCCAGCCTTGTCGGGCCTTTAAATCGCCTATGTATATATATATATATATATATATATATATATATATATATATATATATATATATATTAAGCAAGTGATTCCATTAAACGAGAACTAAGGGTTCTTGAACCTGATTACAAAAGAACCGGGCCAAAATAAAATCCAGACAAAAACAAAGATTATTATCCAATTGGTCCTATGAAATAAAAAACAACGGATTTTTATAAAATTCATAGAAATTACCTAATAAAGACCACTTTCCAAGTTGTGATTTTAATGTTCCAAACAATGTCGAAAACATCTCAAGTGTGGCTCTCAAAGATTATTTCATTTCTAGCTATCCAAATATTTCACAATCATCCTCCCGCCTCCTGGACTACCCTCCCAAACGGTTACTCTATCCTTACTCTCCACCCCAACCGATGTTGCACCAAATAAAGGAGGGGCCTCCGCAACAGAAGCAGCCAACGCCGCAAAAGGATCAACAAAGTGATCCAAAGATAATGGGTCCTGCTGCTACGAAAAAATTACACCCGTATAAGAGAAAACACTTTCTGCTGGAATGAAGGAATCAGGCCCAGCCAATCCAACCTCACTACCAGAAGTAGCCGAGACAGTTCTGGACCTAACTTGAAACATTCCAAAATTATAATCCGCCTCCAAAACATTTCCACTATTGGTAACCAATGAAGAATGGCTATCAGAAGTCGGAGAAAACTCCACTATAGTAGAAACCATTGTTGTACCCGAAACATCAGTGCGGACAAATAGCAGTATGCCTTGCTGAAGCGCAAAACTGTCTCTTGTAGTAGAAAGAATCCCTGTAGGATCGATGAAAGTAGGCCCATGTGTGATAGAAATACCATAACCTGATGCCTATTCTTAACCATCCTCACCATCAATTAAAGCACCAACCGTACCAGACCCGATTAGCGAAATACCATGAGAAGCAGTCATCACTTCTCCCGAAACAACAACAGAATAAAGCGGCATTTGGCCCTGTTGGAGCGCAGAACCATATCTGGAAGTAGAGGGGGTCCATGCTGGATCGGTGTAATCAAGCCTATATGAGGTAGTAAAACTAGTGCCTGATGCATTTTCTGAACCAGCCTCAACAACAATTAAAGCAACAATCGTACCAGACCCGATTTACAAAAAACCATGGCCATTTGTCGTTGCCATAGCATTTCCGATGTTACTAACCAAGGGAGTAAGACTTAAAGGATAAATCTGCTCATCCTTGATTCCAGTAGCAGCCAATAAAACCAAACACGATTTAACCGAATAACCGGAAAGAGGTTCGGGAATCCACAAAATACTATCCCTATCTTCCGAGAGGTCACCTGCAAAAGTAAAAAATTAAATAAGTTAGAACGAGATGCCTCGATATTATGATCCAAAGAGATCTTAATACCAAAGTCTCCCCATCTCCAACCCCCATCCACCCAACCTCCCATACCAGCTACTGAAATATTTTGAAGATTGGAAGCATAAATAAGCAGCGGAAATCATTCCTTCAAGCAAAACTTACCAACCATTTGGAGTTCCAAAAAGAGGATATGAATCTATTTCCCACTTCCATCCAACAGTTCTTCGCAAAAAAAATCACCTCCATAGTTTTTATCAATCAAACCCAAATCTTTCCACCACTCCGATTTTGGATATTTAGGACTAGAATCAACACTGTCATTGAACATGTTCAAGCTAATGTCACTGTACCACGATTTAAGAATATTGAACCACAAGGAATCCGAGCCTTGCAAAATTCTCCACCGCCACTTAAGCATAAATGCAATATTAAAATCCTTGATGCTTCAGACCCCTAATCCCCCTTGCTCAATCGAAATGCAAACTTTCTTCCAACTTACCCAATGAATCTTCCTACAATCCTCCAACACACCCCACAAGAACCGAGATTTAAGCGAGGTTATTTCTTTGGCAACCTTGACCGGAATCCTATAAAAAGATAACATAAAGATCGAAAGAGAACATAACACTGATTTAATAAAAGTGATCCTTCCTTCTAGACTAAGCAATCAACATTTCCAACTAGCTAACTGATTCTTAATCTTACCAACCAAACTCCTCCACAAAGAAATTCTTCTCGGGTTAGCTCCTATCAGAATGCCAAGGAAAATAAAGCTACTCGCCTCCCTCCTACAAGCAAGGAAAGAATCCGCAACATCCGAAAAGAAAAGATTCGTATTAATACCAATATATTTACTCTTATGGTAATTAATACCCAAACCCGAAACGATCTCGAAACTCCTAAGCACCGCCTTTAAAGCACACATTTTATTCCAACTACTCCCTCCTATCAAAAGGGTGTCATCCGTAAATTGAAGAATATCGAACGAACATCTCCTATTAACAAGAACACCTTCATAATCCCTGATATCCACTACTTTCTTAACCCGCCCTGAAAGAGATTCCTCTACTATAAAAAAGAGGAAAGGAGAAAGCATATCTCCCTGCCTTAACCCTCTCTCCATCTTGAACTCTTTGGTAGGGATACCATTTACTAAAACCGACATTTTGTTATTAAACACCAACAACTCCATCCATCTCAACCAAATCGACCCAAATCCGATTCTCCTCATCATATATCTAAGGAAGTTCCAACTAACTTTGTCATATGCTTTTTCAAAATCCACCTTGAAAAGAGTACACACCTCCCCCTCTTTATTGCAAAAATCTACCAATTCATTCGCAATAAGAACGCCGACTAAGAGATGTCTATCGGGCACAAAAGCGCTTTGACAATGAGAGATAATAGAGTGTAAGATAGACTTCGTACTTCCTGCTAACAGTTTAGAAGGAATTTTGTATAAACTTCCCACCAAAAAAATAGCTCTATACTCATCTAACTCCAACGGGTTTTGAACCTTAGAGATAAGGTTCAAGAAAGAGGAAGTAATAACATTCGAAAGCACCGTGCCCTAATGAAAGCCAATGACGAAAACCAAAAAGTCCTCTTTAACAATATGCCAACATTTAAACAAAAACAAAAATTATACCCATCGGGCCTCGGACTCTTCGATCCATCACACCCCCAAAATCACCTCTTTTATCTCAGCCTCTAAAAAATGAGATTCAAGAGATGCACTCTCGTGAACGGTAAGCTTATTAAAGGAAATACCTTCAAGGAGCGGTCTCTTAACATCTTCTTCAAGGAATATACTAGCAAAGTGATCCCTAACATCCCTCTTCACCTTACCCACCTTCACACTCTCCATATTAAACGAACCTAAGCAATTCCGCCTTCTTCTATCTTTCTTGACTCTATGGAAGAACCTATTATTGTTGTCTCCATCATTATTCCACTTCAACCTAGACTTTTGAATAAGCATACTTTCCTTAATTTGAAGATTCAACTAAAAACTTTTAGTATCCTCCTTCCCTTTTATTGAGGGTCTCATCCTACACAATAACATCTGAAGAAGAAAGAAGATCATCCGCCTCATTCATTATTCTCAAGCTATCCTCCACCTCCAAAACATGCCTACCAAAAACCTCAGAATTCCACAATCTAAGCCTCTCTTTAAGCAATCTTAGTTTCTCTTTTAGAACAAAATCACTTATACCAACTATAACATCCCATTTCTACCCGACTTTAATTATTAAATCAGAGTTATAAAAATTCATCAACAAACACGGGATATCATATTTTTCAACTTTAAATCAATAACCAGAACTTCCTTGATAAATTACTTTGAAAACAACGCAGCGGATTCAACAATGTTACAAATTTTAAACAACTTCAACAAAATCAATATCAAATACTTCAACGAGTTTTTTCCAACATAAAACAACTGAAAACTAGTTCATAAACTTAAACAAAAGGCACAAAGATAAAACATGCGTTCATCCCCCCGAAGTGCTACGTATCAGAGCGAAAAACACCGACCTGAAGCTACTAAGTACTGGACTCTTTGTTACCTGCATGTTACCAACAGAGGGAAACATTCAAACAGAAGGGGTGAGATATCGAATAACATAAATATGCTTATGATAATCAATAAGTAAGCAAGGTAATCATATAATCACACCACTTTACACAATAAGCAACATCAACGTACAACTTACATCCAACAATCAACATAAATAATATACAACTCAATGCGACTCAACTTATATGCATGTGGTACCATTTGGAGTAAACTCCCAACTTGAAACATTGCCAGTTTATCGAGGCATCAACAACTTATTTGCCAATCCAGGCCAACTTGAATCGAGCATTCACTTCAACTTGAAAATATGCACATGTATGCAACTATGAATGGAATACAAAGACAATGACATAATAAACAACTTAGCAACATAACAACTTAACAACTCAGCAACATGAATCAACATTGGTCATAGGATCTGCAACTTCATAATCTTCCCCAAGATCAAGACAATACAACTTATAACAACTTTAACACAACTTCAAAGTGAAAACGACAAGTTACGACTTAATCGATTATATAACTAATTTAATTATTTTTAAATCTTCCAACCTACTATAATCGACTTATCTTGTCTCTACTTAAAGCCTAAGATCAAACAAACTCGAAACGGATGCGAAAACAATATGAATCGCCAAAAACTGCATTTTTCTGCACTCACTATGCCCATACGCGTAATGCCTATGTCCATACGCGTAATGCCCAATTATGTTATGCGTAATGCATGCCTAAAGGGACACGTTACATGTAATGCCTTTTGTCAAACCCCAATTTGTCGTATCTGTACCATTTTATTTTCTGTCTAACCATATTCACAAAATAAAAAAATAAAATGTCATTTTTTTCATCAGGGTTTATGCAAATAGTCGGGTTTCATTTGAGATTGTAAGTGTGTGTGTGTGTGTGTGCAATGCTGAAAATCAGTGTGCGTGGTGGTCAGTTTATTTCATAAAAAAAATCAGTTCATTACCTGTAGTCCATCATAAGTCCTTTCATTTTATTTTTCTCCCGATTTTATCCATATCTTTTCCAAAAAACTCAAAAACTATATTTTTATTTTATTCCAAAGCCCACTAGCCCATTTACCATCAAAAAATTTCTACAAAAATAATCATCTCATTTATTACTATTATTTTTATTTTATTTTATTTTCATTTTTATTATTACCACTATTTTTATTTTACTATTATTTTTATTCTTATTATTATTATAATTACTGTCTTTCTTTTTATTATTATTATTACTATTATAATTATTATTATTATTTATTATAGTTTTTATTATTACTATTATTATTATTATTATTATTATTATGATTTATGATCCACCTCACCAATACAAAAATCAATTCTCAACATAATCTATTCCCACCATCTAATGTGTTTTATCAGTTTTTTTTAGAAAAATGTCTGCCTACCCCACCTTTGCACAATCACGTGGAAATCAACATTCCATCAGTCTCTCCACCCATACAAACAACAACACATATTTATTTGTACAACATTCATCAACACAGCCAAGGTTCACCTCACTCACCAATTTTATAACAACCAAAATACAAAATATTCTCACCAATTCTTATCCAATTTTCTTCAACAATTTCTCAATCTACCCTCATCAATCTCCTTTATAAAACCAACTTCATTCTTCATTAAAAATAAAGCTTGGACAACACCTTAAACCTCTGCAAAAATCCCAGCTTCAAAAAAACAAAAACAAAAATCTACAAATAAACATCACTCTCCAACAACAAACCTCACCACCACCATAACCCTTTATTCATCCCACCACCATAACCATCTTCTCACTTTTCAAATCACCACCGTTTTTAAACCAAAATCCCTCACCGACATCACAAAAAATCCACAAGCACAAAGTAAAAACACCAAAAAAACCCAGAAAAAAGATAATGAAAGAATGAGAATCAAAACCATGAGATTTTGAAAACAGGTCTGAAAACTCAACAAAGCAGAGCCAAAACCATAAAAAGAAAACTCACAATCGGAAACCAAACAAGACAAATGCAAAATCGAAACAATCAAAACTCACAAACCACCACTTGTCACTTCGCCACCACCATAAGACAAAACTGAGTCTGAATCTTAAAACGAACTTGAAACCAAATCGTCGCACCACCCTCAGACTGAAACACTTAAACTCCGCCAAAAAACCACTATGAGAGAGAGCAAAACCCATTGTGAACCCGCAAACCAAAAGTCGTCAAAAAAACAAATCGCAACAACAAGCCGTGAACAAATTTGAGTTAGATCCGAAACATAACCGCGAGCGAGACAGAGACATCTGTGCGAATCAAACCGAAATACCATCGCTACCACCATAGCACAATAGAACTGGGTGATACCAAGAGAGGGCATGAACGAAAATTCGGTGAGGGTAATTTCTCTTTTCTGCGATATACGAACATGGGAAGAACTTGGGTTTCTCATTTTTTTTCTAATTATTTTATCGTTAATGCTAACTTTTTCTTTCTAGTTTATTTTTTAACCCTAGCTTATTTTATATACTTGTTTTCATTCTTTTATTTTCATTTTTTGGATCTTGGGCTAAGCCCAAGTAGATCATTCACTATACACACATCGAACCAGCAACTTACTCCCACTTTTATTATTTTGTTTTTATTTTATTTTATTTTAATTTTTTTCTATTATATTTGTTAAACTTATGAGTTAATCTTATGTTAAAATTTTGATCTTTTATTTATATTCCCTTTTATTTAATTTTTCTCTGATTGCTAGATTTTTATTTCGTTTCTTTGCTTTTAGGAGCAGGCTTCGAACTCGGGGAACATCTGATTGTTGCTCTTGCCCAAGCATTCTACCCCTTTCCTTCTGATCAATTTCCAAGAGCCTGCAACCTTCCTAACCGACAAAAGATTATCCTTCACCGAGAAGTAGAAAGTCTGGAATAACTCCGATTCTTCGGGAACCTCTTTTAGTGTATATACCAACTGTCTTCTCATGAGAATGGGGTTGTAACTGACGCCCCCTGATACTCCTAATAATGACACATTGAGATAGTTTCCACAACTAACAATAAAGTTCTTCCCCTTCAACCTCGAAGTAAACCATCTAATGTATTTGGCGGACGATGTACTTAGTTTTTGTGCCTAAGTTGTATTAGGATCAGTGAAAACCTCAGTGGTAGGTAGGTGTCTCGTAAACCATATGTATAATAAATGAGCACAACACCTAATCAGACCACCCCGCTTCTTCTCGTTCTTGTAATGCACTAAATAATATAGATCACCCAGGAGAGTGGGTACCAGATTCTTCAGCGCGAACAAATGGATGGAATTTATGTCCACTAATTTATCCATATCGGCAAACAGGATGATTCCATATATGGATAATGCTAAGACAACACAAACTGAATCCCATTGTTTTTCCACAACAAGTTCTCCAGCTCTTGTAACCAGAAACTCTAGAGAAAATCCAAGTACCCCAGCTTTAGTAGGGATTAGATTATCAGATACCTCTGAAGAGCTCAAATAAAGAGCTTTGGTAATGTCGATATGAGTTGGTCTGGCCATCTCTGAGTTGAAAGGAATCTGATCTTTGAGTGACACCCCCAAAATCTCATAATACCTCTGACTCTAGCTGGAAGTCATGAAAAGTGAAACATTTAAGCCTCGAATCGTAGTACTGCAACAGGGTATGAATGACACTCTTCTGAGAACTATCCAGATCCATAATATCACCATACTTCTCCTTAAAGTATCCTAGATGACCCGGGGTAATAAGAGACACCATCTAGTTGAGCAGGTCCACTTTGGTATCAAAGAACTTATAGTACACATTCTTCTTTCAGATGTCTTCCATTTCTGAGGCAGAAGTATGACTGGGAACCGGGAATAATATGAACCCTGAGAATGAAAAAGAACACAAATGATTAATGATGTCATGATGCTTATGCAAGGCAAGGCATGTGATTAATGACGTGTCTGTGATGTGTCAATCATATAATCATATGTCTATGCAGGGTCACAATAGCAATTATAGTAATAGTTTCTCTGAACAGAAATCCTGGGTCTCAGAACCAAAGAATCACATGACCAAATCATAACATTGAACAGTACTGGCAAAGTCGGTATGTTGAAATTCTTAGGATTCCTGCAAACCTATAAACCCATCCCCTCTCGCAGGTGTGATACCCGGGTCAACATCACGGAATCTCAAAGCCGAATAACAATAATATGTTCACCATTTATGAGAAATGGCTCATGACCAAATCAGAGAATCGGTTTGGCATTATGTACTGCTCAGGGAGGTCTCAACTGAGTCCAAGGAAACAAGAATCCCTCATAAGTCCCCAACTTCAAGCTCTGAATTGAGAAACAATAGTACATTCATCCCGAATTGGATACAATACTATCATCATATGAACCATTTACTTTGGATGCGAGTGGGTTTGTTGGTCTTCCACTGTCATCACTGGAGCGGGATGTTTCCACTAAGGTCCTCGAAGATCGGTCACGAGATGCACATAACTGTCAAGGTCGTACCCTGAAGTGGTGAAAACCCCCACACAAAATAGTTCTGAGACGGTCGCAATCTGGGTGTGGAACACATCGCCACTCATCATGTTACCATGTGAGTACAATGTATGTCCACACTAATCTTATGATGCACTCAAGCCAAGTAGTTGACTTATCTCACTGTAAATCCCAACCCACATAAAAATAAACAAACCAGCACAGTCTATTATATATGATGCATGGAAAATAAATACTGAAAGCGGTAAATAAATATTGTAAAGTAAAGTTGTAAATAAAGCAGTAAAGCTAAATTAAAGCACACAACAGTAAACAGATAAACACCCAAAGAAATAGAAACAAACAGGCGCTAGGATTAAATCTCAAAGGGGAAACCAGAGATTCTGGGTTCGATCCCCAGCGGATTCGCCAGCTGTCGCTGCCAGGATTTTCATCCTAGTACAAACGTGAAAGTGGCGTGGAAAAGGTAGAGTCGCCAGCCAGGCATTTTTATCCCGAATGAATGGGAAAGGTAATGATGCAAAAACCGAAGAGAGAAGGAAAGAACGAGGTCCTGCAAACCAAAGATCTGGGTTTGGGAGTCAGTTACGACCTGAGAAGGTATTAGAACCCAGATCATCCTCCGTACCCGACGGGATCCACGCTTGTTAGTTTGTTTCAAATGGTGAGAGATAAGGTGCTGCTGAACAAAAACCGCTACTAGAACTGAAATGAGAAAGGGAAATGGAAAAGAGATCGAAGAATGTAGGGAAAATAAAGAGTGTGCTCGAACGGGCCCTATCCCGCTGCCTACGTACCTCATTAGGAAAATGAGGATCAGAGTCGATGTAGTTCGCCAAACTAAGGAAGGAACTATTTATTTGTGTTCTTTATGAGCTGGAACTACTTATATCTATGCTCAGGTGTTGCAGGCTCGTCTTGAACGAATGCATTTAACGTCTTGCGAATGAGACAAGTCGTCACAAATTCGCGTTGAGAGTGAATGAGATGAGAAAGAATTCTCGCAGGAAAAGACGAGTGTTGTTTGTGTACTGTCTTTTAAAGAAGTGTTTTGAGTTTGTTATTTGTGATACATTCTCATACTAAGAATTGTTCATCGTGGTAGATACCTTACACCTCGCCCCAAAATGGGACGCGTATAAGAAACCCACGACAAAGTCTCATGTTGTATGAGAACACTCAACCTTTATTAGGTGTTTTATTGTTTTTCTTTATGAGATGAGAAACAAAAACTCAAATTGCAAAAGGACAAACTAAGGGGACTAAGAAATAACCCTAAATTGTTTATTGCATTCAAAAGGAGATTCTAATGGTTTGTATGGTTTTATAATCCTAATGAGAAAAAGGAAAAGAAGAAAATAGAACTTAGAACTCAACTTATTTCCTAAGGAAGTTAAGTTGTTTCTAAGAAAAGGGGGAAAGCCTATACAAGCAAAGCACAAATTTCAAAGGCAAACACATTTATAAAGAATAAATAGATGAAGAAGAAGTTGTGTGAACAAGGCTTACCTCAACCTCCCTAAAAAACAAGGGTTAGCTTTACAAAGCATATGGAAAGCATAAAGCATGGCAAAAGGCTCAAACTAGCTCAAACTTACTTAAGAAAAAGCACTAAGGATTTACTAGGGTCAAGACTTAAAACTAAAGGATCCTATATGATAGAAAGCTTCTAAAGTAAGTAGCTAAACCCTATTAAAGTATTCTAAGGTTAAGAAATCAAACAATCACAATATATGCCCTAATGAATTACTAAACACTAATTGACATCAAGGTGAAGTTAGATGGAGAAGTTGAATGATTATGCAACCTAAACTTGAATTAGGTCAAAGGTGATTGTTAAAACCAGAACCTAACACTAAATGAAAGTGTCTCAATATGTGAACCAAAGTAGGAAGAAAGAGATTCAAGTCAGAAAGATTCAAATAAGAATGAATGGTGAGAGAATGAATTGAACATGTTATTTCAAAAGAAGAAAAGACTTAGAAAGAAAAAGTCAAACATAATAAATGAAACTTGAAATTCCCATACCAAAACCAGGGGTTTAATGAAAAGTTAAGATGAATTTTAAACTCAAAAATTAACCATGAATTAACTATAATGAATTGCATTAGGGTTAAGGAGCAAGGAAGTTTGATTTTAAAGCTTTAAAGTACCAAAGCAAACCAAATGAAGCACAAAGCCTTAGAAATTGAAGTGAAGACATGAAAATGGATGCGGGACACTTATAAGAGGTATGTAAATCATATAACATGAAAAACATACTAACAAAGTTGATTTAGAAGTGTTAATATGAAAGAGGACTATGAATTAGGGTAAAGGTGATATACATGAACACATGTAAATCTTAAGGAACAAGTAAACCAAAAATCAAAGTGTGATGACCTAAAATGGATACAAGTTATCTAAAGATATCAAATAGGACCTTATGGACTCAAGTTGAGAACCTCCAATGAATGGCATAAATGCCTTATCCAAAGGGAATGAAAGGGATGAAAGAATGAGGACCAAAAAGTGACTTGTAACACAAGGTACCTCAAAAATATCCAATGACATGAAAATATTATGAAACATAATATTCTAGGTCCTAAACCAAGGGGTAGCAAACCTCTAAAAGTTCTCACAAAATTTTGTATTTTAACTCAATCAAATAAGTGTACAAATTGGATTAGGGTTTTGAAGGGACAAGCTCAAAGAATGGACACACAAAGGAACTAAACATGACATAAAAAATATGTAAAAAATATTTTTAAGGAACTTAAGGTGTCCTCTGCATGGATCAAAAGGAATGGGATCAAGATCATATTTAGTCTAGGAAAAATAAAATGGAGAAGGCAATGTGGTCACAAATGATGAAATTCCACAAGAAATAAAAATGGAAATTAATTTCTGGTCAGAAAATAAAAGAAAAATGAAATTAAAAATCATGGAAAATTTGAGAAAATGTTAAAAATGATGTATGAATTTATTTGGAATTTTTAGATGAGATTTATTATTTTTACGAATTAAAAATTGAGATGGAAAATGAAAGGAAAATACGAGAAATGACAATTGAGCAAGGGGTGTAGAAAGAAAGAAACTCAATTCAATTTGTTGGGCTCAAATGGAAAGGGGTGAATATAGCATCTAGAGCCTACTCTCAAGGCACATGTTTGGCACGTTTTCATTAATGTGTTGGATTCATGGTGTGCGGTCGATGGAGAGGATCCTAAGGTCACATTTTAAAGTTGGAAAAGACCTAGGGTTACTATTCTTGTCACTGGAGAAGACTTCCGGTCACCTTCTCCGGTGACCTTCTGGTTAGGGCAGCTTCAAACCACCACCAAAATGAAATCTAAGGCCATCATCTTATTCCTCTCATTGAGTACACTTCAAATCCAGGTTTAGTTTTCGTTTTCCATTCATGTTCAAGCTAAATTGAAGCAACCCAATTCCACCTAAAAGTTTGCATCTAAGCATCTAAGATGTATATCATCTAGCCAGTTCAATGCAAACCTCTATCAGGCCATAAACATCATAAAACAACCAAGAAACTAGTGAAATTGAGTCAAGAGAGATGAAGTGTAACCTGAGTTGCATAGCTCTGAATTGTTGAAGAAAACCAGAGATCTTGATCCAAATGCGTTTGATGATTGTTCTTGAGTTCCACTAGAGTGAAATAAACACTCAAAGGTCTTGAAATCTTACTGAATTATCTAAGATGCAAGAACTTGCAGAAACGCGATGAAGTGGATTCTTGAATATTCAAGCTAGTGGAGCCATGGAGATTGTGCATAAATTGGTCATGATGATGAACAAGAAGAGATTGAAGAGTTTTGGTGAAGGATAAAGTTGGTTCGAATCAAAATGCAGAGGAACCTCTTCACAGAACCAGGGAAAATCAGAGAGAGAGTGATGAAGTTTTTTTATGTGATTTTTGATCAAAATGGTGTGTAATGTAATTCTGTTAGAGGTTTGGCTAATATAGATGAGGTTAAGACTAACTAACTCTAGTTGATGGTTAGAACTAGAGTTAGTTCTTAACTTGAGGTGAAGGTTGCAATTTGAAGGTGTGTGAACCAAGGGTGTAACTGAATTGCTTTAGCTCGAATCTGTTTGAGTCTGGTGATGTTCATGATAGTTGGAATGAGGGTGAGGATGATGTAATGTGACTGACTTGATCCAATGCAAAAGCTTGAAGTATCATGTTATGGAATTTTTCACTTTGCTTGAAACTTCATGAGGTGTATGGTTATTAACATGTATGGACATGTATAAGATCCTTTGAACTTACATGAGTGATATGCAATATGATGCCAACATGTTAACTAGTGTATACAAGCTGACTGAATTTGAAAACATCTTACAATCCAATAACTTATGCAGCAAGAAAACAAGTTTGATGTAATGATCTTCCGTTGATGATTCCTTCAAGCTCAAGCTACCCAAACCATGGCATTCTTGTGCTCAAATCAAAGGGGGTGATGCATACAACAAGTTTGGAGTTTGTTCTATGATGAGATCATGCCTCTTAGTTGCTCAAAATGTCCATTGAACTATATGACACAATGCTGCATAATGGCTTGCCTGAATTTGAACATGACTTATGCCAATGGCCCATGGGATGATCAGTGTGAGAGCCTTACTTCAAGCTTTTATAACTTTCAAACCTTTGATCAAATGAAAAATCATCCAACATGAAAGTTGTAGAGGAGACAATAATGAACAACTTTGATGTTGGAAAACATTTCATTTGAGGTCATCTTGGTGGAGAAAAACAGCCATACATTTTTCACACCACATGTTTGATAGATTGTCTGGCCTGGCACGTGCGAATGACTTGCTTTGGATGGCCCATGACTTGGTTTTTGCACTAGTTTCATCAAACATTGATTGATCATAACTTCTTAAATTTTAATACCATGAGCATGTTCCACCTATGGGTTTTAAATTTAGGATGATCTCTTTCAAACAATCCAAGTGGAATTTTCTTTTTACTTTTATTTTGGTAGTAGGCTTCTCTTGAACTTGGCTGCAAAATGGCCAAAACATGTCATTTTTGGAAACCCTAATTTCTTGATTTTTAGAGATCCCTTCATCATTTCTTGATCAAATTTGGTACATAGGCTCCTTGTAACCTCAATTTCATGAACTTGATCTCAAAAAGTTAGGAGTTGACTTTTTCTTTAGCACAATTGACTTTTCCCCCAATTTATTGATTTTCAAGTAACTGATCAACTAAAGACCCTCTGAAATGATTAAATGGATGAAATTTCATCCTTAGACACTTAATATCATGTGGAAAGCAATAAGATCAAGTTTGAACCAAAATTTCATTGAGAAGCTCCTTTAATCATAAACCATAATTTCACCCCCCTTTTGTTAGGAGGTGTTGCACTGCTTGAATTCTTTGATCAATCAACTTAATTCTAAGACTTGTAGAACCCAATGAGATCTTGTGGAATGTTGTGAATCCTTTGCACAATGTTGATAAGCCATGAGACCATTTTTATTGCTTTTGGATGATCATCAATTTCCTCAGTCATTGATCACAAGCCCTATGCCTCAGTTATGATTGTTAAGATGCAATGCTTGGTGCCATGATATGAGATTATGCATGCAATGTGATATGCTAGATGTCAAGAAAACGAGAGGGCAAATTTTGGGGTGTTACACAATCTAAATGATAGCCAATGCATTATTGTCTGACGGTTTTTTTTAGTTACCTCAACCTCACCTTTGTATGCATATAGAATATTCTCCCTAAATCAATCCTCCCCATAAGGTAATAGAAAAGGATATTGGAATGCAAGGTAGCAAGGATGAAATTCATCAATTAGTTGCAAAATTCCTCCATGCTCTTGAATGATGATATCACTCTTGGTATCGGTGTCGACATTACCAACAATAAGGGCAACAACTTCTGAAATTGTTGGCTTGTTGTAAATGCAGCCATCCGTTTACCGATCACAAATAAGCCTAATTTTTAAGTCATTGATGTTTGGATTTTTCACCATATCATGTGCCATTCTAAATACTTTGGCATGAACATTATTATTATCCAACATGTCCCTCAGTTTGGCTATAATGCTCCTGTAATATAAGAAAGAAAAGAAAACCTTTAAAGTAGACATGTAAAATAATGGAACCAATTAAAATAGTGAAGTAACTGAAATTCACCTAAAACTTTCCATGCGATTGTCAATTTCATTGTCGGTGTCGAAAATATACAAATGTGCACATTTTGATGGCTGACCTTGCTCTGGAAAAAACATCCTGATTTGTTGGTATGTCTGTCGTTGAAGCCCACTATGCCAAATAAGACCTTAGACAACGGCTTTTTTGGCCTCAGACAGCGCTTTAAAGCGCTGTCTAAACCTGTGCTACTAAAGGTTTAGACATCACTCTTTTAAATCTGAAAAGCGCTGTCTATGGTACCATTAGACAACACTTTTTGACATTTTAAGTTATACCTTAGACAACGCTTCTGGTAAAAGCGTTGTCTAAGACCCACCATTAGACAACACTTTTGGACATTTTTAGGTATACCTTAGACAACGCTTTTTGTTTAAAGCGTTGTCTAAGGTATAAGAAATTTTTTATATAATTTTCTTAAAACCACAATTTATGCCAGGTTTTTCAACCAGAATTTTGACCTGTTTTTGAACCAATTTTTTTCATAAAAATATCACAATTTGGATATTCAAAACAATCCAATTTGCCCTATTTAAATGGACCAATTTATGCACCAAAAACATTGCTTCAAATCTACAAATGTACCAATTCAAACATATATAGTTACAAATATACATGTTACTTACAAATGTACATATTACCAATTCAAACATATATACTTACAAATGTACCAATTCAAATATATATACTTACAAATGTACATATTACTTATACTACTTTTGCTACAAATGTACCAATTCAAACATATTACAAATCATTACTAAATACTACTTTGCATCCAACCAAAGCATTGCTTCAAATCTACATAGGTCCTGAAACAACACAAAGATTGTAATTCAATTAAAAGAATACAATATTATAGTTACAAAGTTACACATTTAAATTAGAATGAAAGCAATTGAAAATAAAAAATAAAGAAACCAAAGATATCAAATTTAATTTACCTCTTTCACTAACATCTCTTTCTTTTCTTTGTTGGAATATTAATTACTTGTTTCTTAGCAATGCGGACAGATGAATTGATCCAAATTCCCTCGTTATGATCATTTCTGATATATGACTCATCCGCTATAAGATCCTCATCTTGATTTCTATTCAACTCATTCTGTCTAATGCATGACTCATTCTCAACATCAATATCACATTGATAGACACTGCTATCATCAACCACTTTGTTAGAGAAAAGCGTTATAGACAATTTTGTACTCGTCGGGTCATTCACATAGAACACTTGTTTAGCTTGAGATGCTAGAATAAAAGGTTCATCTTTGTACCCCACCCTAACTTGCAAAAAACTAGACTTATCCATTCGTATGCCACTACTATTTACCCGTTTGCAACCAATGATGGGAATCTGAAACTTCTCGTAATCAAACACCCAAATATGCTCAATAACTCCAAAATAGGACAAATTTGCATATTTGGGGTTTAAGTCCTGAATACTTGATATATGCATTGCTTCAGCTAGCACGGTGACACCACTATTTTGCATATTAATCTTATCATCTTGTTCTTTGGTATAAAATATGTATCCATTAATTGCGTATGCGCTATGAGAAAATACATGCAAACTTGGACCATATGCCAAACATCTCAACCTTTCTGTTACCGAAGCAGGATCTGAAGAGTGCTTCGAATAAATATGATCCTTTAACCATTGTATGAAACTTTGATTGTGCTCTCGTATTATCCAATTTTCATTTCTGTTCAAATTTAACCTTCGGAGTACTTTCTTGTGCATTTCAACATATGGCTCAACCTCATTATCATTGTGCAGAACATACAAATGCACATGATCCCGTTCATCCCTTGATATTGTCAAAATTTTATTTCCAATGAATTTGTTACCTTACTTTTTTTCGAAAATCTGAGCTTTGGGGAGTCCAATCGATTGAACGTTGGACAAATATTCAGTACAAAACTCAACAGCTTCTTCAACAATGTATCGTTCAACAATACAACCCTTTGGCCAACTTCGGGATTTCACGTACCCTTTTAATATTTTCATATGCCGTTCAGAAGGGTACATCCATCTCATATAAGCTGGTCCACACAATTGTGTCTCTTTCACAAGATGAACAACTAAATGAACCATTATGTCAAAAAAAAAAGGGAGGAAAATAAATTTCAAGCTTACACAAGGTAATTACAATCTCTTTTTGTAGTGTTGGTAAGATCTCGGGATCGATCACCTTACTACAGATTGACCTAAAGAAAAAACACAATTTAGTTATGGAATTTCTTACTTTTTCTGGAAAAATAGAACGTATACCCATTGGTAGAAAATGTTACATTATAACATGGCAATCATGTGTCTTCAAACTCTTCAACTTGAGGTCTTTCATAGAAACAAGTCTTCTAATATCTGATGAGTATCCTTCTAGAACCTTAACTTCACTCAGAAACTTACACAATTTTTTTTCTCTTTTCTAGATAAAGTAAACACAGCAGGTGGTAGATATGTTCGTCTTCCTTTCTTCATGGGTGCTAATTCAGTTCTCATTCCCATTTTTAACATGTCCTCCCTTGCTTTAAGGTCATCCTTAGACTTTCCTTTTATATTGAGTAACATACCGATAACACTTTCAAATACATTTTTTTCAATATGCATAACATCGAGAAAATGTCTCACGTACAAAGACTTCCAATATGACAATTCAAAAAATATCGACCTCTTCTTCCACCTACCTTTGACAACCTTATGTGCAAAAGGCTTTCCAAACTCAGTATGCACATCTTTCACCTTTTCAAAAACTTGGTCACTTGACAATGTGGGTGGAGCTTTACGTTGTTCGGTGTCTCCATTGAATGCTTTTCTTCACCCACGGTAGTGATGTTTAGAATGTAAGAATCTACGATGACCGAAAAACACATTCTTCTGACAAAGTTCCAATCGAATCGTATCGGTTTCGTCTTCACAAACAGGACACGCATGTTGACCTTTAATGTTATACCCAGATAGATTCCCGTATGCTGGAAAATCATTAATTGTGCCAAAAAACATCGCCCTCAAATTGAAACTTTCT
This sequence comes from Lathyrus aphaca, assembly GCA_963966055.1. Classification (NCBI taxonomy): domain Eukaryota; kingdom Viridiplantae; phylum Streptophyta; class Magnoliopsida; order Fabales; family Fabaceae; genus Lathyrus; species Lathyrus aphaca. The sequence continues at coordinate 128,326,932 of OZ014523.1, read as the reverse complement.
TTCCTATATCCATCATAAGCCTCAACACCGTTCTCCCACAAAATCTTTAAATCTTCGATCAAAGGTGTCAAGTATACGTATGTGTCAATCCCTGGTTGTTTAGGCCCAGAGATTAACATAGATAACATCATGTACTTACGCTTCATACATAGCCATGGAGGTAGGTTATAAATCATAAGAATCATAGGCCATGTGGTATGTGAGATACTTTGAAGACCATGCGGGTTCATTCCATCAATAGATAATGCGAAGCGAAGGTTTCTTGCTTCTTCTCCAAAGTTAGGATAATCATTATCAATCTTCGACCACTGTGGTGAATCAGCCGGATATCGATACTTTCCATCAATAATTCTTTCATCTGCATGCCAAGTCAGGTGTTTTGCATCGGTTTCACTACGAAACATGCGCCTAAATCTCGGAATTATAGGAAAATACCATAAGACTCTTGTTGGAGACAATAGTTTCTTATATCGAGACAAACCGCATTTAGGGCACTCAGTTAATGATGCATATTCGTTACGAAACAAAACGCAATCGTTAGGACAAGCATGTATCTTATCATAGCTCATGCCAATAGAGAACAACATTTTTTTTGCCTCATAGGTTCGATTAGGAAGAACATTATCCTCCGGTAGCATTTCTCTCATAAGGGCCAACAACTCTGTGAAACTTTTATCCGACCATCCATTGCCCGCCTTTAAGTTGTACAACTTTAATACCGCAGACATTCTTGAGAATTTAGTGAAACCTTTATACAACAGTTTCTCTGCATCGCTTACCAACCTCTCAAACATTTCAGGACAATCATGAAGATCTTCTTCAAGTGCTTCTACAATCTATTCAACTCGATTAGAATCACATGTTTCCGTGTCTTTGTCGTCTGAAGCATCGGTCGTATTATTTTTCCCACTCGGTTCAACATTCTCGTTAATTTTTTCACCATGAAATTTCCAACACTGATAAATTCGATCAATTTCATGCCTCGGTAAATGCGATTTCAATCCATCTGCGTCAATCTTACCAATATAACAACCACGCAAGCAAGGACATTTCATCCGTCTGGGATTTTTAACGTGTTGAACAACAAACTTAACGAATTCCGCAACCCCATTCTCGTACTCTTTGGACAATCGATCGACACAGATCCATGTTTTATCCATGGTTTTCCTACTTATAAGAGATACATATTTTCACTACATAAACAACGTAAATCCAAACGACATTTCATATCTATATAACGTAAAATCCAAACGAAAATAGAGATATATAATCTGATTTTTCACTATTCTTCACAGAATCATAACAACATTGACATTGCCCTAACATAATCAATATTTTCACTATTCTCACAAAATCATATTTATCAAAGAAATATTTTCCCTAACATATTCAATATTTGCCTATTTTCACTATTTTCACTATTCTTCACAAAATATTTGCCCTAACATAATCTACATTGACATTGCCTATTTTCACTATTCTTCATAAAATCATATTTATCAAAATACATTTCAATGACATTGCCCTAACAATAACACTAACATAACAATGACATTCACTAGAACAAAAATGTACCTTCACGAAGTAGAGGACAAAGTCAGTAACTTCAAGAAAAGAAAAATGGAGGTTTCCTGAACACCCAAACTCAGTAACTTCACGATCGGCGGCGATAATGGAGGTTTCCCGAGCAGCGTTAATGGACGAACACCTTCACCAACGACGTTAATGGAGGTTTCAGAAAGAAAAATGAAGTTTCGTTAGGGTTTTCACTGTAGAAGTAACGCGTTCGCAGGGGAGAAGAAAGAGGAAAAGAATGAAAATATGATTCTGAGTTTCTAAATATTTCAGTTAATTAGACCTTAGACAACACTTTTGTGAAAAACGTTGTCTAATGTAGCCCTTAAACATCGCTTTCCAAAAGCGCTGTCTAAGGGCTACATTAGACAGCGCTTTTGATTTTATTTTATTTTAAATATAAAAAACCTAGACAGCGCTTTCCTTAAAAGCGTTGTCTAAGATATACCTTTAAGAGCTCTTTTTGAAAGCGCTATTTAAGGTCTACCTTAGACATCAATTTTCAGAAAGCGTTGTCTAAGGTATGACTTTTAGCAGCGTTTTTTCTTTTTTTTAGAATATTTTCTGCGTTTTATTTAAATTTTAACCTTTAGCAGCGCTTTCATATTAAACGCTGTCTAAGGTGCGCTATTAAAAATCTATTTTGGCGTAGTGACCTTAAAGTAGGGGGCCGCCATCTTTGTTGAAATTGTTATCAAACTTTATTCTAGGTGGCGTAAAAGAAAACATTGCATTATACATTCTTGTGTTGGACTGAAATTTTTTTTCTATCCACGGTCGTTTTGTGAAATAGGAGGTTTTGAAGAATGATTGGTGGGTCCTCTAGCAAGGGTAGTTTGACTTCCCGCCATGGAAGCATCGTGAAAATGTAGGAGATGTCTTATTCCTTGACTTACTCACTCTTTCAACATACCACGTGCAAACCAAACAATATTGACACTCCAAATAAGATTACCACTATCGAAGAATTCTGTTGATGCATAATATGTTAGAGAATTGAAGCCAATATAAAAGAAAACAACTATGAAAACATCTACATTGTTATGTAAATTTAGTGCATTGTAACAGAAACAACTAAAAAAATGTCTAACCTTGAAGGTGATCATCGACGTCGTATATTTCATCACAATTGACTTTGCTATCAGAATCCTCATTGGATAAATTGTCAGAGCTGGAATCCAAATCATGGGAATGCAAGTGTGGTATGGTGTTATTTGTGAAGTAGGTAGGAGGACGTCGTTGTCCATCCATAATATATTGTTCCACTGTATTATTTTGGTCATGGTTATACACCAATAGATCTTGAAAATGTGTTGGTTATAATCCGACATTGACGTTTTGAATGCTGAGTGTTATTAACAAAAAAAGTATATTCTTAGAGTGGTGTTTGTTGATTTATTGATTGTGTTAGAGTACTTTGTGAGCTCGACAATCCTGTTGGAGGAACATTTTCTTTACCAAGTGAATTGGATTATTGTTTCTTGGTCATCAATGATAATTTTCATTTCTTCCTAGTTGTTGCAGCAACATTGTTACTTGGATCTATCTTTTGTCATTACCTAAAAGCCATAAAGAAATGTTGCATTCTTCATGAAAACAGTGGTATGGCTACAAAATTTTAGCAGTCTGTGCAAAAATATCAATAAGAATGAAATTGTACATGTGGCGGTAAAAGTTCCCTCTAAAAGTCAATTTCTGTATTGAAGTGAAAATTTCATTGTTATAAAAATTTGTTGTACTATTGTTAAATAAAAAATTGTGAAAAACCTTAATAGTTGTGGGTCATATATAGCATGGAAAGTTATATCATATTGTAAAAAATAGGACAAATTGACTTTAGTTGTGGTTGGATGCTCTGCTGCTCACATGCAGATTGAACACAATGTTTGTGTAGTGATATTATTCCAACATTGAGGTGCAATTAGTAATCAAGATAAGGCCATAGTTTATGTATTAAATTTTTTTGTAGTGGGTGTATCTAATTTGAAAAGTATGTGGAGTAGGTTGCATCAATTAATGTCATCATATATATTCTGAAGACAAATGGCATAATTTCATGGTGGTAGGAAAACTTTAACATTATATAAAGCATGATACTTGTGTAATAGTTGTAAGCTTTGCATGAAAATTTACGAAATGGGCTCAAAGAAGTTAGTTGAAGTATCGAAATCCATGTAAAGAATTGAAAAATAAAATGTGTTAGATTTCTGTTAAAATTTCGTGTTAATATTTGTTTCTGTTAAAGTGCATACGACACAAATGAATGTGATGTTGAAGATGATGTCTGTGACATGCAAGATGACCAAAGTATGGAAGATAATAATGTGGTTGATAATGATGAAGATGAGATTGTTGATGTATCTAAAGATGATGATGAAGATGATGATGATGCTGATCATGATGATGATGATGATTAAGGTTTTAAAAAACGGTACGCGACCGCGAATACTTACGCGACAAAACGGTTTTGGAGCCTTCCGATACTGTTATTTACCGTTTTAAGCATGAGAAAAAAAATCACTAGAGAAATTCCGTTACGGCCGCGACAAAATGTCGTTACGGCCGCAAAACGCCATTACGGTCACAACAAAATGCCGTTACGGCCGCGAAACAACATTTTATAATCAACCTCCTATGAATTATCATCAATTGTTAACAAATTCTTTATATGACTACCAATAATACTTATGAAGGTGTTCGTCGTTCTACTTTATGGTGATTAATGATGTAAACAATAAATTTTTCCTAAACTTTTAAAAATGTATCAGTTGTTTTTATGATGTGAACTTAAAAATAGTTTTTTTGTGCGATGTTGTGATTAATTCACACCACGACGAACGTTATTTACAATGCAGCACCTGTACTGACCGAAATCGCGATAGCCTTTATGCGACCGCGACCGTTTTTTAAAACCTTGATGATGATGATGAGGAGGAGGAGGATACATTTGATGTGTATTGGGAATTTCTCATAACATCACCTAAGAGTACATAAAGTAATGTCATGGTAATGTAGTCATATAATATATTTTTTTTTGTGGTTGTTTTATATTTTTTAGCTCATACATGGTCAGAGTATGTAAATGCATGGTGTTCTATGTTTTTCAGAATTTTCCAAGTAAAACAGTAAAAAGATTGAAATGTTATGGTAATTTAGAAGGTGAAATTACTTTGGTCGACATGGATAATGGAGATTGGTTTGGTAGTGAATGTCACATTTCAAAAAGAAGTGAAGATGAAATATTTTTGAGCAAAGGGTGGTATGATTTCATCAAGACGAAAAAAGTCAAAAAAGGTGACGTGTTGTTGATGAATTTGGTAAGCGTCTCAAATATGTTGTATGTGAAGAAGCAGTACAGGAATATACTTGAATTGTTGTTGATGTTGGTTTTTATTTATTATTATATTCAAAGACTCAACAAAGTTTGTATAAAATGTTGAAGAACTAATATTGAAGAATAAATGTTGAAGTTTTTGGATAATGTGTGCACATGTGATATGAACAGAATCCAGTGAGAAGTCTCCTAACTATGTAATAATATACTATCCTTTTGGCAGTGGGTTTTATGTTGAAGAAGTAAGCTTCAGTAGTTTATTGTTGAAGAAGTATTTCACTCCCCAATACACACTTGAGACATTAAATGTTGGAATGTGGGTTTTATTAGGTCATCAATTGCATTTTAGCTATAACATGCATTGGCACATCAGTAAACTTTCCATTGATATTGATAATACATTCTCAATGTTTTCTTTACATTATTTATGTGAAATAATTTTACAACTTATTGATATGTATAAACTCTTGAAATATTTAACTAATTATTATAAATAATTATTATTAACAATTTCTGTTACTTACTAACATAATATTGAAATGTATAACAATTTTTGTCAATATAAACAATCATAACGTTATTTTCAAGAACCATAAGCAAAATTTTTCATTTAGAACAAATTCATAAGAATAGATTAAGACATTGGATAGGAATTTTAAATCCACAACATAAGTTAAACATCACATACTTAACGTAAACAAAAATAGAACTATGAGACTTAAATATTTTTGCACCAAGTACTACGTTAAAATTGGTCTGTAGCAACGCGACAAAGACAACGCTTTTTGGAGAAAGCGCTGTTAAAGGTCTTTTAAAAATTTCGCTAAACAAAAGAGCTCTTAAAGCCAACCTTTAGGGAACGTTTATAGAAGCGTTGTTAAAAGTCCTAAACTGAAGCGACCTTAGACATCGCGTTTTCTCAAAAGCGCTGCTACAGGTAAACCTTAGAACGCGCTTTCCTGAAAGCGCTCTCTAAAGTCAATAAATATATTGAACTTTCAGAATATCAAAAATGTCAAACAGGGGTTCGAACACACGCCCTTGTGGTTATAAATAAATATAGTAAACCTAAGACATCACAGTTTTGTAAATGCGCACTTATAGATTATATTTTGAAATTCATTGCGTCGACCTGCTCTCTTATAGCGTCGATGCAATGGACATTAATTTCAAATAAATTATATTTTAAATACCTTAGACAGCGCTTTCTGAAGAAAGCACTATCTAAGGTAATTTATTTAATTTAATTATTATATATTATTAGAAAACCTAAGAAAGCGTTTTCTAAGGAAAACGTTGTCTAAGGTATTTAAAATTTAATTTATTTGAAATTAATGTCAATTGCGTTGACGCATTAAGTGAGCAGGTCGACGTAGTGGATTTCAAATTTGTGACAACTTGCTCTGTGCGCATGGGGAGTTGCTCCACTTTTTGGGGATTTCAAATTTTAACTCTTCAAATGGTTAATGTTTATTATTTGATTATATTTTAAATCATTTTTTATTCTTCTTCTTCCAATTCTTCCCAAAATTCCTCCAAAAGCCTAAAACTCTTTTCCAAAATTTCTATTCTTTTTTCCAATCTCTTCAACATCCGCATGGCTTCAATAAAAGTTGCTGGTAAAAGGTCAAGTCGGTCTGCCTCAACATCTCATTCGTATATACCGGTAAGTGCTCTATCACTCATTGGAGATGAAATTAGGGATTTATACAATGAGGAGTTTAAGGATAGAAAATTTATTCCACAATATGTCTATTCTAGACTTACTGCTAGTCAATTGGACTTGGATTATATTTTGGAACTCATGAACCATCAAGACATATTTTTTCCCAAGGATTAAGAACTTAGTATAATGAGGATTCAGTTCGTATGTTTTATGCTGACATTATGGGAAAATCTGAGGGCTATGAATTTGAGTTTAGGATGGGTAATTTGGTTTATAAGGTTGATGCCAAAGTTTGGCAATCCATTTTGGGTATCCCTCCTGCTTGATCAGCAGACAACGCCTTGATAATTTATGCCTCCCCTTTTACTGGTTTTAAATATAATATACACTTAAATAAGTTGTTATGGTACCCTCATGATAACGATACGGTAAATAGTGATATGTTCCCAAAGGAATTCACAACTGGATGTTTGAAACCGGGTATCCGGATCCCTTCATTGGATTATGTTGCATAATATTCGTCCCAAGAAAGGCGGATGTTCCAGAATTGACAAATCCGAAGTAGCCTTGATGTATGCTATCACAAATAAAGTCAACGTTAATTGGCCTTACTATATTACTAGTCGCATTTTTTCACTGAGAGAAAAGAAAAATGTGGCCTTGAGTTATCCATCTCTCATTCAATCAATCTTGAATAATGCAAAGGTTGTTGTGAAAGGGTTGCCTATGATGTCCATCAATCCAATCTTGAATAATTGCAATTTGAGACCTGGTAGTCAAATGGAATATACTATAGCAGTTGGTGAGCAAGAAAATGCTCCTAGTGGTGACAACATTGAGTCTAATAAGGAAAATGATGATGATCAAACTCAGCCTATTGAGGAAGATCATGGCAACTGGGTCAGAACAGATGTAAAGGAACATGGCTCATTTTATGGTTGGAATTAAAATGAAGAAGAGGTTCTCTATGATAATCAAGGTTGGGGAGAGTGGCAACACACTGGCTGGACTCAAAATCAGTCATCTCAGGCATATTCTCCACCATATTACACTTCACCTTCTATTGATGAGCCGACTATTCGTGATATGTGTAATACCTTAAAATTTGACCTCTTTATTTATTTCCAACCTCAAGTGGTTTATACTTTGTCATTTCGCATGATCATCCGAGCATCGCACCGAATCCAAAAAAATAATAAAAATAACGAATAAATCATGAGCATTTGCATGGGCATAAGGCATGTGATTGGGGAAGGCTATCATATTTTGAAGCTCAAGGAGAAGAAAATGATATTACAAAAATAATCCGAGTCAATTCCATGAAGTACATCCAAAGAAAGGAAGAATTGGAATTTCAAGGCCGTTAATCGGTTAACGTATTTGGTTAATTGGTTAACGGAGGCGAATTTTGGAAAAATATTTAAAAGTTAGTTGGATTTCTTCATTTCCCTCCACATTTTCACTTTTTCCTCACCTTTCATTTTTACTTCATTCCCCTTGGATTGTTCTACCATGTTCTACCACCTTCTAGACTATTCCAAGGAATATTCTAGAACTCCAACGCTAACCCTAACTAACTCCAACCCTAACTCCATACCAAACCTAATGCCCAAGAAAGCTCCCAACCTAGTTTCATGCCAAACCTATACACTATATAAACCCTAACCATTACAAAGCAAAGGGTTGGCAATTCATTTTTTCACCATTCTCGTCTTCCATCTCTCATTTTTCTCTCAATTCTCCTACTTTCTCACCAAATTCACCTAGAGCTTCTTCATAGAAGTTCTTCAAATTCTTCATTGGAATTTGAAGAACTTGAAGTTAAGCCTTCATCTATTATAAACATTAGAGCTTAATTGAAGAGTTGCTTCTGTTTTTGAAGTGATTTGGAGCATTGGAAGTGATTAATCAAGAAGTGCATCATGAACGAATCACATTTATTTTGCATTCGCGGATCTTCGGTTTTCTTCTTCGTTTGCATTTCGATTCATCGTAACACTCACCGAAGCAATCCTCTGCTTCGTAGGTTGGTGATCCAAAACTACTCTTGCTTTAACTTATTCTCTTCATCTCGCTGTAACGACATTCTTTGCATGTTTATCGTTTCGATTGCGTTTTACCGTTCGATTTCGTTTTGATTGCGATGTGTGCATTTCAATTGTTAGAAGCTAGATCTGTAGCATAATATAGGTCCTAATAGCTATAAGAATACTCCATTTAAGTAGAAAATTTGTGTTAACATGTTCATGTGTGTGTTAGGGATTATTAGAAGTTAGTTTGTGGTCAAAAGCACTTATTTCTAAATAATTTTTCACATTCTGTTCAGTGTTAACCGGTTAACGCATTTGGTTAACTGGTTAACATGTGCGTTTTGCCATAAATTGTTTCTGTTTTAGGTCCATTAACCGGTTAACCTATAGCGTTAACCGGTTAATGCTGTTTGAATTTGGAATTTCAGCTTATTTGATTGCTTGATTTTGCTTCCACGTGCCTTTAATGTTCATGCATGTTTAGGTATTGATTTTAGGGAATTCTTAAGATCATTCTTGGTAGCTTATTCCATCATTTCGAGTCGTTTCGACATGTTTTCGTTCCTTTGCATATTTTACGCTTATTTGTTCATTTGTGCATGAAGTGATTTAGTGCATATTGTTCCTATGTTCAATGCATCACTTAGCATGTAAATGATCATGTTACATTCTGTTTTTGCATCCCTTGCATGTTTCGTTAACTCATAAGCATCATTGCATCACATATTGTATGTTGCATTGCACATAATCATAAATATATATGTGCATGTTGTAGCATTTTATTGCATAATTGATCATTTGGTGCATCCTTGCATAATCCCTCATTGAAAACAAGCATGTTCATTCCATTATGTATGTTGGTTCATGTTCATGTTACATTTCTCATTGATTTTGTGCATTAAAAAATGAAAGTAATCAAATCTGACTTTTGCATTTCATAGCTGTTCTTTGATACAGTAGCTGTAAAATGTATGCGGATTGTTGCATTTCCACACTTTTTACACCTATTTTGCATGCTGATTGTGAGCTATAAAAAGTTGTGTTTATTGTGCATTGCATTTCATTGTTGTTTGTGCATTTAGGAGTTGTAGTAGGCTGCTGGATTTTTGCATTACATCATTTTTAGCACCCTTTAGACTTAGGATTGAGTCTAGTTTAGTTCCTAGGCGCATTAGGATTTAATTAATACTTTGTTTGCTTTATTATTTTTAATAATATGCAACACTAACCTTTGTTTTGTAGGGAGATTAAGGTAAGTTCTCCACAACTTATTCCTTTTACTTCTTTATGCATTTAATTTGCATTCCGCCTTACCTTTCATACTTGTATTTGTTAGGTTTTCATAACTTCATGTTAATCCCTTTAGGATCAACTTAACTTCATTAAAAAGTAAGTTGTATTCTAGTTGCTCTTTATTTCTCCTTTCCTTCTTATTAGGATAGAAACCGCACTAACCTAGGTTCATCCATATATGATAAAACTAGAATCTTAGTCTTCCCCTTAGACTTTCGTCTTTCGTTCGTTTTGCTTTCTCTTTCTCATCTCATGAAGAAAAGCTAAAAAACACCTAATCAAGGTTGACTTTCTCGTACGACACGAGAATTTTCCATGGGTTACTTATGCACGTCCTGTCTCAGGGTGAGGTGAAAGTCATCTACCACGATGAACAAGTCTTAGTACGAGAAGGTTCACAAACAATAAATAGAAAACACTTCTCTAAAAGACAAAACAACAAAGAAGAATCATTTGTTCCTTCGGGAACTTCTTTTCTCACCTCACTCACTCTCAACGCGGACTTGCAATGACTTATCTCGCATGCAAGACGGTAAACGCACTCGTTCAAGACGAGCCGACAACACCTGAGCATAGACATACATAGTTTCAGCGCATAAAAAATACAAACAAAGTTTTCGCCTTTAGTTAGACGAACTACGTCGACTCTGATCCTCATTTTCCCGGTGAGGTACGTAGGCAGCGGGGTAGGGCCCGTTCGAGCACATCTTTATTTTCCCTACATTTTTCCTCATTCTTTCTTTTTGTTCTCTTTATCCAATTCCCTTTATCATTTCAGTTCCAGTTCCAATTAGCAGTTCTTTTGTTCATCATCTTATTTCACACCCTTTGTAACAAACAAACAAGCGTGGATCCCGTCGGGTACGGCGGACGATCTGGGGTGCTAATACCTTCCTAGGTCGTAACCGACTCCTGAACCCAGATCTTTGGTTCGCAGGACCTTTTCCTTTCCTTCTTCCTTAAGTTTGTGCAACATTACCTTTCCCGTTCCTTCGGGATAAAAATGTCTGGCTGACGACTCTAACTTTTCCGTGTCACTTTTGCGTTTGTACTAGGATGAAAATCCCGGGAGCGATAGATGGCGACTCTACTGGGGATGAGGAACCAGAATCTTTGGTTTCCCTCGTAGAGTCAATCCTAGCTCCTGTTTTTTTTTTCGTTTCATTGGGTGTTTGTGTGTGTGATGCTGTGTGTTTATTTATTGTTTGTCATTTACAATTTACTTTACAACATTTATTTACTTATTTCAGTATTTATTTTCCATGCATCATATATACTGGACTGTCTGAACTGTGTTGGTTTCCATTTTTCTGTGGAATGGGAGTTATTGTGAGATAAGCCAAACATTCGGCTTAAGTGCACCATATGATTAGCGCTGACATGTTGTACTAACATGGTTACATGATGAGTGGTGATGTGTTCCACACCCAGGTTGCGACCATCTTTGAACTATCTTGTGTGGGGGGTTTTCCTCACTTCAGGGTATGACCTTGATAGTTATGTGCAGCTAGGGACCAATCAATGAGGACCTTAGTGGAAACACCCCTCTCTAGTGATGACAGTGGCAGACCACATTTGTTGGCAAACCCACTCGCATCTGAGGGTCCATTGGGAACTCGCATAGGATGGCCTGGTTCTCTCATAGGAATCTAGTTAAAGCAAAACAGTTCGTATGACGATAGTACTGTATCCCAAGGGTTGAATGTACTATTGTTTCTCGATTTAGTGCTTGAAGCTGGATACTTATGAGGGATGCTTGTTTCCTCGGACTCGGCCGAGACCTCCCTGAGTAGTATATAATGCCAAACCGATTCCCTGATTTTGTCATGAGCCATTTCTCGGAGATGGTGAACATATTATTGTTATTCGGCTTTGAGATTCTGTGATGTTGACCCGAGTAGCACACCCGTGAGATGGGAGGGGTTTACAGGTTTGCAGCAACCCTGAAACTTCCAACATACCCACTTTGCTAGTATTGTTCAATATCATGATTTGTCTCCTTGGTTCCGAAATCTGGGATTCTTATTCAGAAGGGCTATTATTACAATCATGACCCTGTACAGACACATGATTATATACCTTACACATCACATACACGTCACCAGTCACATGCCTTGCATTGCATAAGCATCATGAAATCATTTATCATTGTGTTCTTTTTTCATTCTCAAGGTTCATATTACTCTCGATTCTCGGTCATTACTACTTCAGAATGGAAGACGTCAAAAAAAGAATTGTGCACTACAAATTCTTCGAAACCAAAGTAGATCTGATCAACTAGGTGGTGTCTCTTATTACCCCGAGTCAGTTGGGATACTTCAAGGGGAAATATGGTGATATTCTAGATTTGGTTTTCAATATGGATAGTTCTCTAATGAGTGCCATTCATACTCTATTGCAGTACTATGACCCACAACTTAGGTGTTTCACCTTTCACGACTTCCAGTTAGGTCCTCTCTTTGAAAAGTATGTTGAGATTCTAGGGGTGCCAATCCGAGATCAGATTCCTTTCAACTTGGAGATGACCCGACTAACACATTCTGACATCGCCAAAGCTCTTTATCTAAGCTCATCTGAAGTGTCTGGCAATCTGACTATTACTAAATCTAGAGTGCTTGGTTTCTCCCTAAACTTTCTGGTTAGAAGATCTAGAGAGCTTTCTGCAACCAATCAATGGGATTCAGTTTGCGCCATCTTGGCGTTGTTCATATACTGGATCGTCCTGTTTGCTGATATGGAAAAATTCATGGATATCAACGCCATTCATCTGTTTGTGCTAAAGAATCTGACACTCACTCTCTTGGGTGACCTCTATTATTCAGTGCATTACAAGAATGAGAAAAGACGGGGTGGACTGGTCAAATGTTGTGCTCCTCTCTTTTATAGGTGGTTTATGAGGCACCTACCTACCACCGAGGTATTCACTGATCCTAATGTTGTTTGGGCCTAGAAACTGAGTACGTTATCTTCCAGAGATATCAGATGGTTTACTTTGAGGCTGAAACGGAAGAACTTCATCACTAGCTGCGGAAACTATCTCATTATGCCTTTATTAGGAGTATTAGGGGGTATCAAATACAACCCCATTCTCTTGAGAAGACAGTTGGGGTACGCTCTCAAGGAGGTCCCCGATGAATCAGAATTGTTCCAGACTTTCTATTTATCGACAAAGGATAATCTCCCGCTGGTTAGAAAAGTCACAGGATCCTGGAAATTGATCAGAAGGAAAGGAATAACATGCTTGGGTAGAAGAAACAACCAGATGTTCTCCAAATTCGAAGCTTGGATAAGGGAGAAAGCCCAAGTATATCTAATCCCTTTATCTTCACCGGCTCCACCTCCTGCAATTGTACCTTTGGAAGACTACCAGAAGTAGAAGTTTTGGTCAAACAACTCAGGGCTGAAAATCAGGAGGCTGATGATTCCTGTCAAAAGCTGAAGATTCAGAACCAGAAGCCAGAAGAGAGAGCTCATCAAGCTAAAGAGTTGGTCAGGCTCAAGTAGCAAGATCTCGAAGAAAGAGAGCTCTACTTCAGGAAGAGAGGTTTGACGGACGAAGCGGTGACCCTTTGGCAAGAAACGTGGGAAGACCATATGAGAAAATAGAAAAAGGCAGAGATCGAGTACAAGCTGAAGATCAAAGGCCTTCAAGATTCTCTGGTTGAGCAAGGAGAGTAGCTCCAGAAAGCCCATGAGCAACGAAGAGACCATTTTCAGCAGATTGCCAACATCCAGAAGAAGGTAGAAGAGTTGAAGCTTCAGGATGATGTTAAAAAGATCAAGACTGAACCAAGTCCTAGTAAGGAAAAGGAGGAAGTGTTCCTACAATAGATCAATGAGTTGCACGCTTCTTTTGACCTGAGGGACAATCTCATCTAGAAGCTCATCCAAGAGCCGAGTCATCCGTACATTGCCAGGCCGTTCCAAGCCGTCAAGCGCCTTAGTTGGAGGTTGCAAGACATGGAGCTTCCTATGGTTTAGTCTTTTACTCTTGTACTTGGATTACCCACATGCTTTTTGTGGGATTCCTTTGCTTTGCTACTCTTTGATGTATGAATTAGCACCCTTCGGGGACACTTGTTATTCAGATTCCAATTTGTGATATACTTGATTTTGGTTCGAATCTTTGTTATTATCTCTTGCACTGACACGGGGTATTAAGCACTGGTTCCCCACAACTATCATCTTATTTGCACAACATGCAGGGTCTCCCCCCCATTATCTGAAAGAGCTATTTGAATTTTTATATACCGGAACAAGAACGTAAAAAACCTTGAGAATGAAATGAACACAACATTGCATGCATATCATTTTCATTTTTTCTTTTGCATGTTTTTCAGGGTCCTTAACTTATCTTTTTATTCAGGAAGAATTGCGAGAGTAACCAAGACTCAACCCCTCAGGCACGATCTTCATACGCACCGGTACGCTACTCACCGAAATTAGAGGCAAGTCATGAATACTGTACAGACCGAGCTAAATGAGCTTCGCACTCAGATGGAGGAGTTCATGGAAGTGATGCAGGGCATAGTGCAGGGGCAACAAGAAATTAGGACCGCTATGCAGAGGCTTAATCCCCCGCAAGTCAATCCTCCAGTGGTCACCTTGGATGCCCAAGGTAATCCGATCAACAACACTGTCATTCCACCTACAGAGAATAGGCCCCCTACTCCTGAAGGCGGTGGTCCAATTCCTGTTCATGTAACAGACCGACATGAGGATCAATTCACTTTGCTCAACGAAGATATGAGATTTGGTGTTGGAGCCAATAACCAAGACTTCCAAATGTTGGCCGAGAAGGTAAGGGCTCTAGAATGCAGAGACACCCTTGGCATTGAAGTTGCTGACGTTGGGTTAGTTTCAGGAGTGGTCATCCCTCCAAAGTTCATACCTCCTTCCTTCGACAAGTACAGTGGTAGTTCTGTCCCGAAAACTCACCTGCAAGCCTTCTACCGCAAAGTCGTTGCACATACAAAGGACGAGAAGCTTTCGATGTATTACTTCCAGGACAGCCTATCTGGGGGCTCACTAGAGTGGTATATGAAGTTGGAGAAGAATTATGTCCGTAATTGGAAGGAGCTTGGGGAAGCCTTTCTCAAGCAGTATCAGTATAACATTGACATGGCTCCCAGCCGAACTCAGCTTCAGAGCTTGTCTCAAAAGAATTCATAGAGTTTCAAAGACTACGCACAGAGATGGCGCGAGGTTGCAGCTAGAGTTCAACCACCCTTGCTGGAAAGGGAAATGGTCGATCTCTTCATGGAAACTCTCCCGGGGCACTTCATGGAGATATTGGATGGCAGTTCTTCCAGCGGATTTTCTGACATCATTCTGACAGGTGAAAGGGTAGAAAGTTGGATGAAACAAGGAAAAATTCAGGGCAGCGGAGCGTCAACCTCTGGAGTTAAGAAGCCTTTTCTTGAAGAGAAGGGAAGGGGAAGCTAGGGCTGTTCACGCTCAGAAGAAGAGAGGAAATCAAAATCCTTATGCAGCTTCCGTTACCATTACTTCTCCTGCTAACCATCAACAGGTTCAACAACCTCAACAGCAACGCCAACAAGGTTATCAGCAGCAAAGGGCTCCTCGTCCTTACTGCCCTCCTAGAGAAAAGGATAGGCATCTCGAGAAGCCTCCGATGTCCTATTCTCAATTTCTACAAAATCTCCTCCAACTTCAGATGATTCAACTAAGAACTCTGCAGCCTCCGAGGCCGGGGCAAATCCTTGAAGGCTACGATGCTAATGTTCGTTATGAATTTTATTTTGGGGCTCCAGGCCATAGTACCGATAATTGCAAGGCTTTGAAGCATGTGGTCCAAGACCTAATAGACACCAAAGCGATTAACTTCGCTCCAAATCCAAATGTGATACAAAATCTCATTCCTGCTCATGGAAGGACTATTGGGGTTGTCGATAGCGGTGAATGTATGAACTTGGTATCCAACGTCAGGGACCTGAAAACTTCCTTGTTGGTTGTAAAAGCTTGCTTGGTTGAAAGGAGCATATTTCCAGGTTGTGAAAAGAATTGCTCAGACTATGCTAACTCCATTGATGGTTGTGCTCGATTAAGGTCGAGTATACAGAAGATGATGGACGAAGGAAGCATACAGTTTAATAAGATTTCTAGAGAAGGTGAGGTGTCAACTGTGACAATTTTCTACAATCCGACACAAGTTCCCGCACCGGAACGGGTGGCTCCAATAACCATTACAACTTCGGGACCCGTCCCATACCAGAGTGATAGAGCGATCCATTTGAACTATGGGGGAGAGGTTTATTACAATGGCCAGAAGCAAAATCTTGTTGCATCCAACTCATCTCCGCACCAAATAAAGAATGTGGGGGTCAGAGGGTTCACCAGAAGTGACAGACTGTTCGCTCTTGAAACACTGAGAAGCAATAGGGTACCACATAGGGACAGTACTGAGGCTCAAGCTAAAGTCAAGGGAAAGAAGCCCATGACCAATGATGCACCCGCGCCGGTGAGATGGTAGAATCAAGTGCCAAGGAAGGCTGAGGAAAGATGATCGAAGTCCCAGAAAAGAAAGACATGTTCAGAATTGGCTACCAGCCTGGTCAGTCAATGTCAGGGCAAAGTGCTAGAGGTCGGAAAGGCCCAATTACCTTCAACAGTGTAGGATGGTTTGACCCCAGCAGTGTTTGTGTCGTGCAAGAAGAAACAGTCGATAGTGATTGCGAATTGGAGAAATGGATAATGTCTTGTGCTCTAGGGACATAGCTTAACAACTGGTCGGCCAAAGCGTTCATCTCTGTCACTCAGGCTGAAGAGTAATGATTTTATGTTTTTTATTCTCCTGTATATAAGCTCTATGCCTTGCCCGGGGCATAACAGCTCATTATAAGGTCTCATTATTCATATTGCAATATCAAAATCATCAATAAAGTGGATGTTTTTGCATTCAATCATGTTGTTCCCTGTCTTTCATTTTCATTTTTGTTTTAAAAAATAAATGGCAATGTTTTCTGTGTCTCACATCGTTTCTAAAATCTAGCATGAATCAACATTCATGCAGATGCTCCTCATCAAGTCTCATTGGTAACGGCCTTGCTATTGCTCAATATGAATTCGACAATCCGATTTACCTAGCCGACGAGGAAGGTGAGGAAGATTGTGAACTTCCCGAAGAGCTAGCCAAATTGCTTAAACAAGAGGAGAAAATAATTCAGCCACACGAGGAAGCCATTGTGGTGGTAAACCTGGCTACTAAGGAAGCCCGAAAGGAGGTCAAGATCGGGGCGCATTGGAAGATACTGTCAAGAGCCACTTGATCTCCATGCTCTGGGAGTACGTCGATGTCTTCGCCTGGTTCTACCAAGACATGCTCGGGTTGGATACTAACATTGTAGTGCACATACTGCCACTTAGAGAAGACTGCCCGCCGATCAAGTAGAAATTGAGACGGACGCGTCCTGACATGGCCATCAAAATTAAAGAAGAGGTTCAAAAACAGTTTAATGCCAGATTCTTGGCCGTGACCAGCTATCCACCATGGGTTGAAAATATTGTACCAGTCCCCAAGAAGGATGGTAAAGTTAGAATGTGAGTGGACTATAGGTATTTGAATCGGGCAAGCCCCAAAGATGACTTCCCATTACCGCACATCGATGTGCTAGTTGACAACATCACCCAGTTTTCTGTATTCTCCTTCATGATGGCTTTTCAGGCTACAACCAGATCAAAATGTCGCCAGAGGACATGGAGAAGGATACATTAATTACCCCATGGGGCACCTTCTATTACAAGGTCATGCCGTTTGATTTGAAAAATGCTGGATCTACATACCAACGTGCAATAGTGACGTTATTCCATGACATGATTCATCACGAGATTGAGGTCTACGTCGATGACATGATTACAAAGTCACAGAAAGAAGAAGAACATCTATGAAACTTATCCAAGTTGTTTGACAGGCTTCGAAAGTTCAGATTGAGGGTGAATTTGAACAAATGCACATTCGGGGTGTGTTCTGGTAAGCTGTTGGGCTTTATCGTCAGTGAAAGGGGAATCGAGGTTGACCCTGCAAAGGTAAAGGAAATTCAGGAGATGCTTGATCCAAAAACCGAGAAACATGTACGTGGTTTCTTAGGGAGGTTGAACTACATTTCAAGGTTCATCTCACACCTAACAACCACATGCAAACCTATTTTCAAGCTTCTGAGAAAGAATCAGGCCGTCGAATAGAATGATAACTGCCAACAAGATTTCGATAGAATCAAGGAGTACCTGTAAGAACCTCTGATTCTCATGCCTCCAGTTCCAGGGAGACCTTTAATCATGTACCTCACAGTACTCGAAGGATCAATGGGTTGTGTGTTGGGTCAGCAAGATGAGTCTGGTCGAAAAAAGCATGCAATCTATTACCTTAGCAAAAATTTACCGACTGTGAGACCCGCTACTCACAGCTCGAGAAAACTTACTGCGCTTTGGCATGGGCTGCTCGCTGACTAAGACAGTACATGCTGACTCACACCACGCTATTGATTTTCAAGATGGATCCTGTAAAGTACATCTTTGAAAAGCTAGCTCTAACCGGAAAAGTAGCCCAATGACAAATGATTCTGACAGAATATGACATCCAATACACTTCACAAAAAGCAATCAAAGGAAGTGTATTGTCGGATTATTTGGCCCAACAGCCAATTGATGATTACCAGCCAATTAAGTTCAAATTTCCGGATGAGGACATCATGTTTCTCAAGTAGAAAGACTGTGAAGAACCACTCCCGGAGGAGGGGCCAGACCCCGAATCCAAATGGAGTATAATGTTTGACGGAGCTATGAACATGAATGGTAGCGGAGTTGGTGTCGTTATTATCTCACCGGAAGGGGTCCATATGCCTTTCACTGCCCGACTGACATTTGAGTGCACTAATTATGAAGTTGAGTACGAAGCCTGCATAATGGGGATCGAGGAAGCAATCAACTTGAGAATCAAGAACCTCGAGATCTTCGGAGATTCCGCTCTGGTCATCAATCAAGTCAACAGAAAATGGCTGGTGTATCAACCTCATTTGATTCCATACAGGGACTATACCAGGAGGTTGCCTACTTTCTTCACAAAGGTCAAATTGCACTACATACCTCGAGACGAGAACCAGTTTGTCGATGCTTTGGAAACCTTGACCTCCATTATCAAGGTTCATCAAGAGAATTACGTGTCTCGAATCGATGTCTCCCATCTCGAAAGGCCAACGTATGTGTAACACCCTAAAACGTGACCTCTTATTTATCATAAACCTCGAGCAGTGTGTGCTTCATTCCCGCATCATTCTGCATATCATTGCATCACATTTGAAAAATAAATAAATAAATCATCATCCTTTGCATACGCATGAGGTGTGTGGTCGATCAAGGCTTGCCAAACATTGGAGTTCAAGAGAAAAATAATATCCCAAAAAATAATCCAAACCACTTCCAAGCTAACCAACCAAAAAAAGGGAAGATTTCACATTTCCTTCCGTTTTCCTTCCACATTTCCTTTCATTTCTTCCCCTCTTATTTTTTCCACTTCAATTCCACTCCTTTTCCCTTGGATGCTTCTACCATGTTCTAAAACCTTCTAGAGTATTCCAGGGAATATTCCAAGGAATATTCCCTCTCCAACCCTAACCCTAACTAACTACAAACCTAACTCCATTCCTAAACCTAAGTTCATTCCCAAACCTAGCTCCAAGCCTAGCCTCTATATAATCATTAATCACTTCAATGCAAAAGGTCCCCAATATTTCACTCTCTCATAATGTTTAGAATCACTTTTCTCTCTCACTTTTCCTCCATTTCCCTTTTCACCAAAGCTTTTTTTGAAGAAGCTCTTCAAGTTTCACATTGAAACTTGAAGATCTTAAAGATTAGCCTCCAACCTCCATTGATTTGAGCATTCTAGAAGAAGAAGCTACTGATTTTTGTGAAGATTTCGACTTATCGGAAGTGCAAGAAGTATCAAGCATCAAGAACACATTTATTTTATGCATTCGCGGATTCTTCGAATTTCTCTTCGATCAAGCTCTGATTCTTGCAACATTTACCGAAGCACTTCTCTGCTTCGTAGGTTGGTGATCTAAAACCATGCTTACTTTAATTTATTCTCTCCATCTCGCCATTTTGGCATTCTCTAAATGCTTTTCGTATTACTTGTGGTTGTTTTTGTTTTCGTTACGTTTTGCTTGCGATTTGTGGAGTTTAATGGATTATAAGCTAGGTTGTAGCTTGTTATAGGTTCTAGCATATGTTAATAAGCCCTAATTGAGTAGAAATTAGTGTTAACATGATTATATATGTGTTAGGGATGTTTAGAAGTAGGATTGTGACCAAAAGCACATATTTCAAAAGCATTTTTCACTTTCAAAAGCACTTATTTGCTTGCTTGTTCTTGCTTCTTTGTGCCTCTAATGTTCATACATGTTTAGGTACTAATTTAGGGAATTTTCTAGGTTGGTTTAGACATCTCATTCCTCCGTTTCGAGTCGTTTCGACACGTTTCTGTTCATGTTGCATATTATGTGTTTCGTGTTCATTTGTGAATAATTTGACTTCTTGCACTTTGTTGCTATGTCCACTCACTTTTTGTCATGTAAATAATCATGTTGCATTCTATTTTTGCATCTTTCTCACAATTCGTTAACTCATTTGCATTTCATTGTATCAATATATATGTTGCATTTCACATAACCATGTATGTATGTGCATTTGGTTGCATGTTTGACCATATCATTCACATCAATTCAATTCTGAATTTTGCATTGAGCTTGGCATTCTTGTTGATCTATCATGTTGCATATTCATGATCAATGCTCATTTTGTTCATATGTCATGTTCATGTGCCATATTTTGCATACTTGTTGCATAATAAACCATGTTGTTCATATGTATGTTGATCTATGTTCAAATGCATAATCATGATTAATTGGTACATTTTTCATTGAGTTTGTGCATTAAAAAATGAAAATAATCAAATCTGCATTTTACATTTCATAGCTGACTTTGCATATAGGTGATGTAAAATACATGTTGTTTGTTATGTTGTTCATGATGTATGTGACTTTCTACACCTTTCTTTACATGTTGTATGCTGGTTGTAGAAAGTTGCTTGTGCTCTGCCTTGTGTTTCCATAGCTAATTGTGTATTAGGGGTTGTAGTAGGTGCTAAATTTTTGTTTTAGCATTTTTTTAGTTCTTTTAGAATTAAGATAGAGTTTAGATTGAGTCCTAGAGTTATTAGGATTTAATTGGTGTATGTTTGCTTTATTATTTTAAATAAAATACAACACTAATCTTTGTTTTGTAGGGAGGAAAAGGTATGTTTCTTTACCTTTATCTTTTTATTTTTTATGCATTTAATTTGATTTTTACCTCTATACTTGTGATTGTTAGGATTTCCCCTTTGGCTAGGACCAACTTATCTTCCTTAGGAAGTAAGTTGCATCCTTTTTCTTCTTCCTTTTCTTCCTTAGGAATAGAAAAATCTCATAAACCATTAGGATCTCCCTTTTGTGCATAATAAATAACTTAGGGTTGGTCTTAGTCCCTCTTAGTTTTTTGACCTTTTCCGATTTGGGTCTTCTTCTCTCATCTTCAAACAAAGTCCAAAATACATTTAATAAAGGAATGAAATAGCCTCCTGGGTATAGCCTTATTCCATGGGGCACTCATATTCATTCCATCTTGGAATAGTATGGGTTTGTCTAGCATGATGTACAAGTCTAATCATGAGACTATCTTCACAAACAATAAACACAAAACAATTCTCATAAAAAGACAACCAACAAAGACATCACGTCTTCTCTTCTCATATCATAATCTTTGCGGACGAATGTGACTTGCCTCGACAGTTCAAACAACGATACGGTAAACACCCTCGAGTCAGAGCCGGTAACACCTGAGCTAGAGCTATGGCAACATCATCCTAAAAAATACAAACAAAGTTCCCGCCTTAGTTAGGAGATCTACGTCGACTCTGATCCTCATTTTCCCGATGAGGTACGTAGGCAGCGGGGTAGGGCCTGTTTGAGCACATTCTTTATTTTCCCTACATTTCCCCCTTTCTTTCCATTTTCTTTGCCAATTCCCTTTCTCATTTCAGTTCTAGTTCCAGTAGCAGTTTTGTTCAGCAACACTTTATTTCTCACACTTTAAAACAAACAAGCAAACGTGGATATCATCGGGTACGACAGACGGTCTGGGGTGCTTATACCTTCCCAGGTCGTAACCGACTCCCGAACCCAGATCTTTGGTTTGTAAGGCCTCGTCCTTTCCTTCTTCCTCAGGTTTCTGCAGCATTACCTTTCCCATTCCTTCGGGATAAAAATGCATGGCTGGCGACTCTACCTTTTCCGCGCCACTTTCACGTTTGTACTAGGATGAAAATCCCGGGAGCGACAGCTGGCGACTTTGCTGGGGATCGAACCCAGAATCTCTGGTTTCCCCCATAGATTCAATCCTAGTTCCTATTTGTTTTTGTTTTCTTTGGGTGTTTATATGTGTGTACTGCTGTGTGTTTAATTACTATTTTCATTTACAGTTTACTTTATATCATTTATTTACTACTTTCAGCATTTGTTTTCCATGCATCATATACTGGACTGTGTTGATTTCATTTTTCTGTGGGATGGGGTTACTGTGAGATGAGCTCGTAATCGGAGCTCAAGTGCACCCTAGGACTTAGAGTGGTTCCACTTTGGCTTCATGACATCTTGTTATGTTGGTAGTAGTGAGTTCCACACCTAGACTTACGACATTCTCAGAAATTTATTGATATCAGAATCTTTCTGGGGAAATACACAACCTTGATAGTTATGTGCAGTCAGAGGACCGATCATTGAGAACATTTATGGAAACATCCCTCTCTAGTGATGACAGTGGAAGACCACATTTGTTGGCCAACCCACTCGCATCTGAGGGCCCACAGGGAACTCGCATAGGATGGCCTGGTTCTTTCATGGGAACCCAGTTAAAGCAAATTGTTCGTATGACGATAGTATTGTACCCTTTGGGATGAAAGTACTATTGTTTCTCGATTCAATGCTTGAAGTTGGGAACTTATGAGGGATTCTTGTTTTTCTCGTACTCAGCTGAGACCTCCCTGGGTAGTATATAATGCCAAACCGATTCCCTGATTTGGTCATGAGCTATTTCTCGGAAATGGTGAACGTATTCGTTCTATCCGGCTTTGAGAGTCCATGATGTTTACTTGGAGTAGCATACCCGTGAAATGGGAGGGGTTTACAGGTTTGCAGGAACCCTGAAATTTCCAACATACCCGCTTCGTCATCATTGTTCAATATTATGATCAGGTTTCTCATGGTCCTTTGGTCATGAGATCCTGGATTTCGATGGTACTGTTATTATGACTCTTCAATAGAACATGATTGTCTTCTCAGCACCAACATCATACCAGTGATCGCCAGACCTCTGATCACATGCCAATGCATTGCATAACATCCTCTACATGCTGGCATTCCTAACGCATGTTTACTTATTTGCATGGTCGCAAGTCGCATCCTTACGAACATATCATATGCATTTACTGCACGATTTGCATATTTTTCATTTTTACAGGTTATTAGAACTTCCTAACTTATTCAACTTTAGGCAATATAGCTGGTCAACGCGTTCATCGGTATCCAACAAAAAGAAACCGAGTGAGAATGGTTGAACGACTGCAGACTGATCTCAATGGGATCCGACAGAGGATGGATCAGTTCATGGAAATGATGACCGACAATGCTTAGAATCAAGAGCGTATCAGGTTGATGGTTGAGCAACCCCGGGAAAATGCTAATAATTATAATACCGGAACACCGACTGAGAATGTGGACCCTAACGCTGCCCGTAACGGAGAGCCAAATCCCAACAGGACTACAGCCCGTAATGTGGTTTTAGAAGACACACAGGAAGACCAGTTCACTCTACTGCATGCTGATATGGGTAATATGAATGAGGCCAACTATCGAAGGTATGAAGAGCTGGCATAGAAGATTAAGGCCATGGAATGTCAGAATTCCCTGGGCATCAATGTAACCAGTCTTGGGTTAGTGCCAGGAGTCAGAATTTCTCCCAAGTTCAAGGTGCCATCATTTGACAAGTACAATGGCAACACGTGCCTTAGAACTCACATTCTTGCATACTTTCGAAGAATCTCGGCTCACACTGATAACGAGAAACTTTGGATGCATTTCTTCCAAGATAGTCTATCTGGAGCTTCATTGAGCTGGTACATGAAGCTGAGCAGGGTCTCCATCCGATGCTGGAAAGATTTAGCTGAAGCTTTTCTCAAGCAGTATCAATACAATATTGCTATGGCTCCAAACCGCACTCAGTTGCAGAATTTGTTTCAAGGACCCAAGGAAAGTTATAAGCAGTATGCTCAGAGGTGGCATGAGTTGGCCGCATAGGTTCAACCTCCATTACTGGATCAGGAAATGGCTGACATGTTTATGGGTACCTTGCAAGGTGTTTACCTGGATCGTCTGGCCGCTTGCCCGTCCATCAGTTTTTTTTATATTGTCATCGCTGGAGAAAGAATAGAAAACTTTCTGAAATTAGGAAAGATTCAGGATGCAACCAGTGCTAGTTCTTCTGGTGTGAAAAATCCTTTTGGAAATGGCCAAAGACGAAGAGAAGGCGAGACCAATGCTGTGTATAGGGGCCGAGACAGAGGTTGTTCTCAAGGTTACTACCAAACAGCTGCAATAACTATTACGCCACAGGTTCAAAAACCTCAAGGTCAGCAATATTAGGCACAGAGACCAAATCAGGAAAGAATAAGAGCGAGGAACCGCAAACTTTATCCCATCCCAGGCCCATATGTTGTATTTCTTCCAGAGCTGCTAAAGTTGAACATGGTTGAGCTTCGTACCATGAGAGCTCCTTCTCCTGATAAACTACCTCCAAACTTTAATGCAAATGCCAGATACAAATTCCATTCGGGTGCCCAGGGGCACATTATTGAGAAATGTTGGGCATTTCAGAACAAGGTACAAGACATAATTGACTCCAAGGTGATCAATTTTGTGCCTCAACAAAATGTACTCTAGAATCCAATGCCTAATCATAACAGAGCCGGTGTCACGGTTGTTTTACCAGATGGTCCATATTAAGCTGGAAGCTTCAAGAAGCAAATAAAGCCTTCATTATTCAGATACTCTCAGCAATAGAAACTAGTTTGTATGTCTTTCTTTAATGCATTGTCTTCCCTATTGAGGGAAACTACGTCGCTCTGATTCTTCATTGGTCATTGGTCAATGGAGATACGTAGGCAGAAGATCGTCAGGTCTTTCCGAGCAACCTTATAAGATAACTTTACTCTCTAGTTTCACTCTTTCATTCAGAGGTCTCGTGTCAGAGTCAGGATAATTAGAAGAAGAGGTATGATTGCCATGGTTGGGTATACAACTGCAAATTGAAGATTAGAAGTCTTTGAAAGAGCTATTGATCACTGAAAGTATCCAAGACTGACAAGTCCAGACGGAGTCAAGCCTCCTCAACAACCGGAATATTCAGCTTCCAAACTGCATTTTCATTTGTAGTTTCTGTTATTTGCAAAACAATTGTATACATGTATGAAATTTGTTTACTTTTGAATGTTAGCAATAATAAAACTCACATGTTTTTCTTGAAGTAATTCATTTGCATTCACTTATAATTATGTATGTGTATATTGCAATACCAATTCTCATGCTTAAACTCTATGAGGGATAATGACGAAGAAATAACGCAAGAATCTCTAATAGTGTGCTCTCGAATAAGACCCTGTTGACGTTGTACAAGCTTTGTTTCAAATCCCTAAACACTAGAGATATAAGGGAGATAAACCCTCGCTAACCCCCTTGATCCTTGAAGTAGGAGTTTCTTCTCGCATTAAAAACCCTCACATGTAACCCAGGGGCAGGGTAGATGTCAGCTAGTTGGACCAAGCGTCCAGGCTTTCATAAAGGAGTGTATTTAAGGATCCATTACATTCAACTATATTAATCAAGAGGTCCAAAGACCAGAAACCAAAATGGTTATCCAAATCGAGAGGTCCAAAGACTAGAAGCCACAATGGTTATCCTTCATCTACCAAAGAATTAGGCAGTCACAACCCTCGCAAAGCAATCAAGATAAACAATGTCACACGATTTGTTCAAAAAAAAAGAAAGAAATGAAAAGCCCGATAAGTCGAAACTTGAAAACAAGCGACTTAGGCAAAAGTTAGGGCATCCCGTTGGACTTCATAGTCTAAGATTCACAAGAATCAGTCAAGGCAAAAGTTAAGGATAAGCAAAATAATTAAAGGTGAAAATGCAAAGAGGATTACACAAGAAATATCCTTAAGCAAGAACAAAGTCATGTGGCACAGACATGAAAGACAAAGGGGTGACTGACTCCAAACAACAACTTGATTGGTGCCTAAATCGTTAGCAGCAATGGTTTCTCAACCAACACGAAACCCTTACGAAAGGTGAGCGCTTGTGAAAATTAGCTGAACATAGAAATGGAGAACATCACGAAGAGTAGGTGGGCACGTATAAACTTCGAGCCTATATCATTTATTTCTATAACCGTGAACCAGGCCATGATACAAACCTTAAAAGTCCTAACTAAAATAGGGTTAATTTGAGAAGCATACTACCACGAGGCTGCGTTCCTGACTCCTATGAGTTATGCTAAAAGACCTTTGTCGGTATTGGATGTGCATGCTTTCTTTCATTAAAAAATAATGTTGTATCATAACCAGTGATCTGCTAACAAAGGTTTGCGACACCTTCTCAATAAAACTTCAAGATTAACATGTGTGTTGCATTAGAATTTTCATTCTCAGAATAAACATTTTCTACCTGCATACATTTGTTTGACATCATAAAAAGCTCACATGTAGAAATTCAGTCCAGAAGCTTAAGCTTGCCAAGTTGAGAAGTCTAAAACTTCTGAAATACAATCATGCCGAGGTGCACTTTTAAGAGAAAGCTCTGTTGAATAAGGACTTTTCCAACCAGTCACGGTAAGATCCAACCATTATGGGGAAATCACCTCGAGATTCATATCTCTCCCAGAGCAATTAGTCAAATACTTATCTGGGGGAAGGCCACCCCAATCGCACGAGGATTCATTCTTTCCTGAAGACAAATAATCGGAAGTTCAGAATACTGGGGCAATTATACTCCTGAAGAGTTTAAAGACACCAAGTCTTTTGTAAAATCCTCTTAAGGTAAAGTCTGGATAAAAGAAAATGATCCCCAGCACGAGACTACTTGAGATATTTCCTCCTCAAGCAGGACGCAGTTCAGCTTTGTTATCCCCAACAGACGCATGGAAGTTATCCCCAGTAAAGTCGTCAAACTGTTTTTCAGTAGGTTTCCTTGATCCTATCTCCCAGCAGATCTAAGATAACTCTTAATCCCCAGCAAATCTCAAACCAAATCCTTCTCTTCCCCAATAGAGCAATAAGGATTATCCCTAGCAAGAGTCGTCTTCCCATAGTGAAGTATTTCTCACAAGAATTCAAGTGTTCCTGGCGGCCAACCCAATGGTTTCCCTCCCCACAAAGGTTTGAAAAATTCAAACAGGCATAAAGTTGTCTTCAATAGAGCCTTGATAGGCCTTCCCACAGCTAAGTCGAAAAGTTGTCGATTCCCCAGCGAAATCCGCAGAGTGAGATTCAATACCCAGCAGTTGAGGCATCCCCTAGCAGGGCTTTCAAATCTAAAGTCCAATTTATTTTTGGCAAAGGTAATAAGTCGAGACAAACTAGTCAAACCCTTCTCCAGCAGAAATATCGGCAACCATTTCTATTCCCCACAGAGTCAGAAAGGATTTGTTATTTCCACGTCAGGAATTCCCTTTGTATCTATCCCCCAATGTCATGGGGCATCATGTCATACAATTCAACGTATGCGTGCTCAATCCAAGGTTGATATCCAAAGTCCACCCGCAGCGTGCAACTTATCCGAAGTCCAACCGTAGATTGGCCAAAGTTCATCCTCTGGGTGGCAACTTATCAGAAGTCCAACCGTAGATTGGCCAAAGTCCATCCTCTGGGTGGCAAATTCTTAAAGTCCAGCCACAGACTGACCAAAGTCCATCCTCCGGGTGGCAAATTCAAAAGTACCCCGTAGTGGGCCAAAGTCCCCCGTAGTGGGCCAAAGTCACCCGTAGTGAGCAATCTTCCCCTGTAGTGTGGCGAATTTCTAAAGTCCCCCGTAGTGGGCCAAAGTCTCCTGTAGTGAGCAAAAGTCTCCCGTAGCGAGGAGCAGCCCCCGTAGTGTGGCAAAACATTAAAGTCCCCCGTAGTGTGGCAAAAGTCTCTTGTAGTGAGCAAAAGTCTCCAGTAGCGAGCTGCAGCCCCCGTAGTGTGGAAAAATTGAAGTCTCTCGTAGTGAGCAGAAGCCTCCCGTTGGTGAGCAATGTACCCCCGTAGTGTGGAAAATTTTCTAAGAATCTCCCGTAGTTGAGCAATATGCCCTCGTAGTGTGGTAAATTTTCAAAGTCTCCCATAGTTGAGCAATGTGCCCCCGTAGTGTGGCAAATTTTCTGAAAGTCTCTCGTAGTTGAGCAATGTTCCCCCGTAGTGTGGCAAATTTTCAAAGTCCCCTGTAGGTGAGCAATGTGTCCCCGTAGTGTGGCAAGATTTCCAAAGTCCCCAACAGTGTGGTAGAGTATCCCTGCAGTGTGGCAAAAATAAAAGGCTTCCGTAGCGAGTAGTGACCCCCGTAGTGTGGCAAAGCATTCAGAAGACCACCCATTTTGTGGCATGTCATTAATAACCCAGCAAAAGTCCACCTGTAGCGTGGCAAATCAACAATCACCCAGCGTTATTCCAAAGTATTCATTAGATTACTACCCTTCACATTCGAGTTCTCCCCAAGCAGAGTCCAGATGGTTGGGTTTATTTCCCTTTTCTTCTTCCAACGAGTGCAAATTTTCCGGTTGTTGTTAGTATTCAATCCCTGCATACTTCAAACGTATTAAAGAAACTGTTATCATCCATTCAAGTCTATAATGATTGAATAGGGGCAGCTGTAACACCCAAAATTTTCCCTCTTATTTATTATCAACCTCGAGCAGCGTGTGCTTCATTCCCGCATCATTCCGCATATCATTGCATCACATTTGAAAAACAAATAAATAAATAAATCATAATCCTTTGCATACGTATGAGGTGTGTGGTCGATCAAGCCTTGCCAAAATTGGAGTTCAAGAGAAAAATAATATCCCAAAAAATAATCCAAACCACTTCCAAGCTAACCAACCAAAAAAAGGGAAGATTTCACCTTTCCTTCCGTTTTCCTTCCACTTTCCTTCTACATTTCCTTTCATTTCTTCCCCTCTTATTTTTTCCACTTCAATTCCATTCCTTTTCCCTTGGATGCTTCTACCATATTCTACAACCTTCTAGAGTATTCCATGGAATATTCCAAGGAATATTCCCTCTCCAACCCTAACCCTAACTAACTACAAACCTAACTCCATTCCTAAACCTAACTCCATTCCCAGACCTAGCTCCAAGCCTAGCCTCTATATAATTATTGATCACTTCAATGCAAAAGGTCCCCAATTTTTCACTCTCTCATAATTTCTAGAATCACTTTTCTCTCTCACTTTTCCTCTATTTCCCTTTTCACTAAAGATTTTTTTTGAAGAAGCTCTTCAAGTTTCACATTGAAACTTGAAGATCTTACAGCTTAGCCTCCAACCTCCATTGATTTGGACATTGTAGAAGAAGAATCTACTAATTTTTGTGAAGATTTCGACTTATCGGAATTGCAAGAAGTATCAAGCATCAAGAACACATTTATTTTACGCATTCACGGATTCTTCGGATTTCTCTTCGATCAAGCTCTGATACTTATAACATTTACCGAAGCACTTCTCTGCTTTGTAGGATTGTGATCTAAAACTATGCTTGCTTTAAGTTATCCTCTCCATCTCGCCATTTTGGCATTCTTTAAGTGCTTTTCGTATTACTTGTGGTTGATTATGTTTTTGTTACGTTTTTCTTGCAATTTGTGGAGTTTAATGGATTACAAGCTAGGTTGTAGCTTGTTATAGGTTCTAGCATGTGTTAATAAGCCCTAATTGAGTAGAAGTTTGTGTTAACATGATTACATATGTGTTAGGGATGTTTAGAAGTAGGATTGTGACCAAAAGCACTTATTTCAAAAGCATTTTTCACTTTCTGTTCAGTGTTAACCGGTTAACCAACTTTGGTTAACCAGTAAACACATGCGATTTTGGCCATTTTTAGTGTTGTCTGGGGTGTGTTAACGGGTTAACTATTTGGTTAACCGGTTAACGTTGTAGAAATTCAGATTTTTAGCTTATTTGCTTGCTTGGACTTGCTTCTTTGTGCCTCTAATGTTCATACATGTTTAGGTACTAATTTTAGGGAATTTTCTAGGTTGGTTTAGACATCTCATTCCTCCATTTCGAGTCATTTCGACACGTTTCCGTTCATGTTTCATATTATGTGTTTACGTGTTCATTTGTGTATAATTTGACTTCTTGCACTTTGTTGCTATGTCCGCTAACTTTTTTTCATGTAAATAATCATGTTGCATTTTGTTTTTGCATCTTTCGCATAATTCGTTAACTCATTTGCATTTCATTGTATCAATATATATGTTGCATATCACATAACCATGTATGTATGTGCATTTGGTTGCATGTTTGATCATATCATTCACATCAATTCAATTCTGAATTTTGCATTGAGCTTTGCGTTCTTGTTGATCTATCATGTTGCATATTCATGATCAATGCTCATTATGTTCATATGCCATGTTTATGTGCCATATTTTGCATACTTGTTGCATAATAAACCCTGTGGTGCATTCTTGAATAATCCCTCAAAAATGCTCATGTTCATTCAATTATGTATGTTGATCTATGTTCAAATGCATATTCATGATTAATTGGTACATTTTTCATTGAGTTTGTGCATTAAAAAATGAAAATATCAAATATGCATTTTACATTTCATAGCTGACTTTGCATATAGGTGTTGTAAAATACATGTTGTTTGTTATGTTGTTCATGCTGTATGTGACGCTCTACACCTATCTTTACATGTTGTATGCTTGTTATAGAAAGTTGCGTGTGTTTTGCCTTGTGTTTCCATAGTTGTTTGTGTATTAGGGGCTGTAGTAGGTGCTGAATTTTTGTTTTAGCATTTTTTTAGTTCTTTTAGAATTAAGATAGAGTTTAGATTTAATTGGAGTATGTTTGCTTTATTATTTTAAATAAAATGCAACACTAATCTTTGTTTTGTAGCGAGGGAAAGGTATGTTTCTTTACCTTTATCTTTTTATTTTTTATGCATTTAATTTGATTTTTACCTCTATACTTGTGATTGGTAGGATTTCCCCTTTGGCTAGGACCAACTAATCTTCCTTAGGAAGTAAGATGCATCCTTTTTCTTCTTCCTTTTCTTCCTTAGGAATAGAAAAACTCATAAACCATTAGGATCTCCCTTTTGTGCATAATAAATAACTTAGGGTTGATTTTAGTCCCCCTTAGTTTTTTGACATTTTCCGATTTGGGTCTTCTTCTCTCATCTTCAAACAAAGTTCAAATGACATTTAATAAAGGATTGAAATAGCCTCCTGTGTATAGTCTTATTCCATGGGGCAATCATATTCATTCCACCTTGGAATAGTATGGTCTTGTCTAGCATGATGTATAAGTCTAATCATGAGACTATATTCACAAACAATAAACTCAAAACACTTCTCATAAAAGACAACCAACAAAGACATCGCGTCTTCTCTTCTCATCTCCTAATCTTTGCGGACGAATGCGACCTCCCTTGACAGTTCAAATAGCGATACGGTAAACACCTTCGAGACAGAGTCGGTAACACCTGAGCTAGAGCTATGGCAACGTCATCCTAAAAAATACAAACAAAGTTTCCGCCTTAGTTAGTCTAACTACGTTTACTCTGATCCTCATTTTCCCGATGAGGTACGTAGGCAGCGGGGTAGGGCCCGTTCAAGCACATTCTTTATTTTCTCAACATTTCCCCCTTTCTTTCCATTTTCTTTTCCAATTCCCTTTCTCATTTCAGTTCTAGTTCCAGTAGCAGTTTTGTTCAGCAACACTTTATTTCTCACCCTTTAAAAGAAACAAGCAAGCGTGGATCCCATTGGGTACGGTAGACGGTATGGGGTGATAATACCTTCCCAGGTCGTAACCGACTCCCGAACCCACATCTTTGGTTCGCAAGGCCACATCCTTTCCTTCTTCCTCAGGTTTGTGCAACATTACCTTTCCCATTCCTTCGGGATAAAAATGTCTGGCTGGCGACTCTACCTTTTCCACGCCACTTTCGCGTTTGTACTAGGATGAAAATCCTGGGAGCAACAGCTAGCGGCTCTGCTGGGGATCGAACCCAGAATCTCTGGTTTCCCCCGTATAGTCAATCCTAGCGCCTGTTTGTTTTTGTTTTCTTTGGGTGTTTATATGTGTGTACTGATGTGTGTTTATTTACTGTTCTCGTTTACAGTTTACTTAACTTCATTTATTTACTGCTTTCAGCATTTATTTTCTATGCATCATATACTGGACTGTGCGGATTTCATTTTTCTATGGGATGGGGTTACTTTGAGATGAGCTCGTAACCGGAGCTCGAGTGCACCCTAGGACTTAGAGTGGTTCCAGTTTGGCTTCATGGCATTTTGTTATGTTGGTAGTAGTGAGTTCCACACCCAAACTTGCGACCTTCTCGAATATGTATTGATACGGGAATCTTTCTGGGGAAATACATAACCTTGATAGTTATGTATAGTCAAGGGACCGATCATTGAGAAAATTTGTGGAAACATCCCTCTCTAGTGATGACAGTGGCAGACCATATTTGTTGGCAAACCCACTCGCATCTGATGGCCCACAGGGAACTTGTATAGGATGGCCAAGTTCTTTCATGGTAACCCAGTTAAAGCAAATTGTTCGTATGACGATAGTATTGTACCCTTCAGGATGAATATATTGTTTCTCGATTCAGTGCTTGAAGTTGGGGACTTATGAGGGATGCTTGTTTTGCCCGTACTCAGCTGAGACCTCCCTGGGTAGTATATAATGCCAAACCGATTCCCTGATTTGGTCATGAGCCATTTCTGGGAAATGGTGAAAGTATTATTGTTATCCGGCTTTGAGAGTCTGTGATGTTGACTCGGAGTAGCATACCTGTGAAATGGGAGGGGTTTACAGGTTTGCAGGAACCCTGAAACTTCCAACATACTCGCATCGTCATCATTGTTCAATATTATGATCAGGTTTCACATGGTCCTTTGGTCTTGAGATTCGGGATTTCGATAGTACTGTTATTATGACTCTTCAATAGCACATGATTGTCTTCTCAGCACCAACATCAGACTAGTGCTCGCCATACCTCTGATCACATGCCAATGCATTGCATAATATCCTCTACATGTTGGCATTCCTAACACATGTTTACTTATTTGCAGGGTCGCATGTCGTATCCTCACAAACATATCATACGTATGTACTACACGATTTGCATATTTTGCATATTTACAGGTTATTCTAACTTCCTAACTTATTCAACTTTAGGCAATATAGTTGGTCAACGCGTTCATCAGTATCCAACAAAAAGAAACCGAGTGAGAATGGCTGAACGAATGCAGACTGATCTCAATGAGATCCGATAGAGGATGGATCAGTTCATGGAAATGATGACCTACATTGCTCAGAATCAAGAGCGTCTCATGTTGATGGTTGAGTAACCCCGGGAAAATGCTAATAATGATAATACCAGAACACTGACTGAGAATATGGACCCTAACGCTGCCCGTAAGGGAGAGCCAAATCCCAACAGGACTGCAGCCCGTAATGTGGTTTTAGAAGACACACAGGAAGACCAGTTCACTCTACTGGATGCTGATATGGGTAATATGAATGAGGTCAAGAATCGAAGGTATGAAGAGCTGGCAGAGAAGATTAAGGCCATGGAATGTCAGAATTCCCTAGGCATCGATGTAACTAGTCTTGGGTTAGTTCCAGGAGTCGTAATTCCTACCAAGTTCAAGGTGCCATCATTTGACAAGTACAACGGAAACACGTGCCTTAGAACTCACATTCATGCATACTTTCGAAGAATCTCGGCTCACACTACCGACGAAAAACTTTGGATGCATTTCTTCCAAGATAGTCTATCTTGAGCTTCATTGAGATGGTACATGAAGCTGAGCAGGGTCTCTATCTGATGCAGGAAAGAATTAGCTGAAGTTTTTCTCAAGCAGTATCAATACAATATTGATATGGCTCCAAACCGCACTCAGTTGCAGAATTTGTTTCAAGGACCCAAGGAAAGTTTTAAGCAATATGCTCAGAGGTGGCGTGAGCTGGCCGCACAGGTTCAAACTCCATTACTGGATCGGGAAATGGCCGACATGTTTATGGGCACCTTGCAAGATATTTACTTGGATCGTTTGGCTGCTTGCCCGTCCATCGGTTTTTCTGATATTGTCATCGCTGGATAAAGAATAGAAAACTTTCTGAAATTGGGAAAGATTCAGGATGCAAGTAGTGCTAGTTCTTCTGGTGTGAAAAAGCCTTTTGGCAATGGCCAAAGACGAAGAGAAGGCGAGTCCAATGCTGTGTATAGGGGCCGAGACAGAGGTTGTTCTCAAGGTTACTACCAAATAGCTGTAATAACTATTACGCCACAGGTTCAACAGCCTTAAGATCAGCAATATCAGGCACATAGACCAAATCAGGAAAGAACAAGAGCGAGGAACCGCAAACTTGATCCCATCCCATACCCATATGATGTATTGCTTCCAGAGCTGCTAATGTTGAACATGGTTGAGCTTCGTACCATGAGAGCTCCTTCTCCTGATAATCTACGTCCAAACTTTGATGCAAATGCCAGATGCGAATTCCATTCGGGTGCCCAGGGGCACAGTATTGAAAAATGTTGGGCATTTCAGAACAAGGTACAAAACCTAATTGACTCCAAGGGGATCAATTTTGTGCCACACCCAAATGTACTCCAGAATCCAATGCCTAATCACAACGGTGCCGGTGTCACAGTTGTTTTACCAGATGCAATAGCAAATAAAGCCTTCAGTATTCAGTTACTCTCAGCAATAGCAACTTGTTTGTTTATCTTTCTTTAATGCATTGTCTTCCCTATTGAGGGGAACTACGTCGCTCTGATTCTTCATTGGTCATCGGTCAATGGAAATACGTAGGCAGAAGATCGTCAGGTCTTTCCGAGCAACCTTATAGGACAACTTTAATCTCCAGTTTCACTCTTTCCTTCAGAAGTTTTGTGCCAGAGTCAGGATAATTAGAAGAAAAGGTATGATTGCCATGGTTGGGTATACAGCTGCAAATTGAAGATTACAAGTTGTTGAAAGAGCTATTGATCACTGAAAGTATCCAAGACTGACAAGTCTATACGAAGTCAAGCCTCCTCAACAATGACAATATTCAGCTTCTTTACTGCATTTTCATTTGTAGTTTCAGTTATTTGCAAAATAGTTGTATACATGTATGAAATTTGTTTACTTTTGAATGTTAGCAATAATAAAATTCACATGTTTTTCTTAAAGTAATTCATTTGCATTCACTTATAATTTTGTATGTGTATATTGCAATACCAATTGTCATGCTTAAACTCTATGAGGGAGAATGACGAAGAAATAACGCAAGAATCTCTAATTGTGTGCTCTCGATAAGACCCTGTTGACAATGTACAGGCTTTGTTTCAAATCCCTAAACACTGGAGATATAAGGGAGATAGACCCTCGCTAACCCCCTTGAACCTTGAAGTAGGAGTTTCTTCTCGCATGAAAAACCCTCACATGTAACCCATGGGCAGGGTAGATGTCAGCTAGTCGGACCAAGCGTTCAGGCTTTCATAAAGGAGTGTATTTGAGGATCCATTACATTCCACTATATTAATCAAGAGGTCCAAAGACCAGAAACCACAATGGTTATCCAAATCGAGAGGTCCAAAGACTGGAAGCCACAATGGTTATCCTTCATCGACCAAAGAATGAGGCAGTCACAATCCTCGCAAAGCAATCAAGACAAACAATGTCACACGATTTGCTCTTAAAAAAAGAAAGAAATGAAAAGCCCACTGTAAACACCCCAAATTTGCCCTCACCCATTTACACCATGGCTTGTGATCATTCTCATATGCATAAGTACAATCATGTCATCTCACATCTCATTTTTTATCCACTGCATAGCTTTCAAGGCATCTGCACCTAGGGTTTGTGATCTGAGCAATCCCAAAGCATCTTGAGACATTCCAAAGGCCACCAATCAACTCAAAGGGGTCCATGTGTGTTCTTATATCATATTCCATCTTCTCAAAGTCAAAAATGCAGAGGAATCACAAGAACTAGGGTTTGAGTGGATGCAGAGCCAGGATGAACTGCACAGTTGACCTAAAATTAGGGTTTTGGTTTCAGAGGCCATAACTCCAATTTTTTTGGTCATTCTTGTTTCCATTGATCTCTATATGGTATAGGGAGTATGCATATCAATTTTCATGAAGAAATTCCATGGGGAAGTCATCTGATCAAGAGTTGACTTTTCAGACAAGTCAGTGCAAAATCAGGGCATCTGAGGCCCCCAATGACCCAACCAATGGGTGATCTTCATCATTTTGAGTGTATATGATTTTTATTTGATCATGGAAGAAGGTTGAAGTTCATAGAAATCAAGAATTTAGGGTTTTTGCAAAGGTTGACTTTTTGGGCATAGTTGACTTTTCAAGAATGCATCATTTTAGGTCAATTTTCAAGCTTTGATTCTTGGTCCAAAAAGGCTTCAAATGGAAAAACTTTGGTCATGAAAGTTGTAGATCTCATCTTTCCCTTTTCAAAAAGTACAAGAACATGATCAAACTCTTCTTGGATCAAAAGTTATAGCAATGCAAAGTTGGCAAAAATCATTAATTTCTAAGGTATGCTTCAAATGGAAATTTTGCAAAACCTTGAACCAATGCATCATGTGACCTCTAATTCATCTCAAACCATTAAATAAACTTTCTCTAAGTCCTAAAAATCAGATTTGAACTAAGATTGCCCATGGTTACATGTTTGGTTAGGCAAAAGAATCACATGTGAACCAAAATGCCACAAGTTGCAAAACTCATGATCATGCTCCCTCCTACTTGCAGCCTTGGATGCTGAGCTTTGCTAGCCTCTCACCTCACCTTGCTGCGCCAGCCCATGCCCATGTACTTGCCTAGATCATGAGCCATGCTTCTCTTACACATTATTTGACTTTTTGCAAAAGTTGCCTCACCTATCCATAAAGCACATGTCAAATCAACTGACCAATGAGAGAGAGTTATGTGGACAATTTGCAAGCAAAACATAAGAAGAAGCAAGGCTGAAACCAACTCATTCAACACATTCACAAAAACACTCCCATTTGCAAGTTCCTTCGAATCTGCTTGCACAGCCACCAAACACTCAAACTATCTTCATCAATCATCTCACCACACTTCATAGATCATCCAGCACCAAGAACCAAAGCCTGTAATAGCAAGAACACTCCATAACCATTTCACACCCCAAGCTGCAAGTTCCTTCGAAACTCTTACCACAGCTTGCAAACACACAAACAAACACTCCAGACCTTCTCCATTCATCCTCAGGACCTCAAACAATCACTCACCATGGCCTGAAACCTCCAGAAACACCATTGCCATTTTTGAGCAAGCTTGAGCAGAAGCTGTCGAATCTCACTATCCAGCCAACTTAAACTCCATTTGAGCATTCAAACATCATCTGGGGATCAGGTGGAGTGGATTGCACAAAGAGAGGTGGCTAGAAAGTTCCAAAACTGAAAGCTCCAAATCTCAGGTAGCTCGAAAATAATTTTTCCAGAAATCATTTCTTTTGTTCCAAACTTGTTCTTTGTGTTATCCTGATCATTCTGGTACCATTAGTTTTTGAAATGGTTGTGATTTGAGCATTTAATTTGTTTCTGAAGCTTGCGTGACCTAGAACTTGTTCTCTTCGATTCAGCTTGTTTAGGGAAAATAAATTTGTTTTGAGAGAGGGGTTTGATTCGTGAGAGTGTAAGGATCATTTCCCAGTTTCTATTTTTCATTTTTGATGCGTTTTTAGGAAGTTTGAGGTTTCTCAGGTGAGAGCTGGCCGGAGAAGACGACCGGAAGTCTTCTCCGGCAGCCTGAAAGTGATTAGGGCTAAGTGTAATTAATTAGGGCAAGGTTTGAATTTGAGCCCTTGGATTGTGTTTCCCGCGCGCATATGAGTGGTTCAGATCATTTCATTAAGGTTTAATTATGGATTATTAATTAATTAATTAGAATTAGGGAGGTTTGAATCTGGGCCGTCCAGATGCGCGCCCAGTCAAACCCTTTGAGCCCAGAATCAATCTCAACCTCTCCTTCTGATTACTTCCATTTAATTTAATTTTTATTTTCATTTCTTTTCATTTAAATTGCATAATTATTTTAAAATAGCAAAAAAATCTTAAAAATTATGAAACTTTTTCCTTAAGGTTTTATTAATTTTTATGACCCAAAAATATTTTTATTTTATTTTTTATCATTAAAAAAGTATTTTTAAATATTTAAAAGATTATTTTTAATTGATTAATGGGAATTAATTAATTAAAAATACTTTTAGGTATTTAAAAATTACAAAAAAATTCATGAAATGTTCTAAGACATTTAGAAACATTGTCCAACCTTCAAACCAAATTTCTTTTTTGATCTTGATGCATTTTAAGAATTTTTCATTGAATTAAATCATTTTTTATGCATTATTTTGATCATGGATTCAAAAATTCATTTCTGTCAATTGGTGAAGGTTGAGACATTGATTCTTCTTGCATTGTCTTTTGTTTTGCATGTAGTTCCTAGGATAAAAAGGCCATGAATTGTTCTTGCATTTTCAAATTGTTTGGCATTTGTTTTGTTAAGAACCCTAAAAAACCCTAATATCTTGTAAAATTCATAACTCAAGATTGGTTGAGAGTTGAGAGTTCCCCTTTGGGCAGTGGTTCATCATAGGCCTAGGGTTTCTTTGGGTGCCATTTTCCATTTTTTATCATGAGGTTTGCTTCTGTTTTTGGTTTGTGTTTGATGTCTGATTCATGAACCCTAATTTGGGCTCTCTCTTGCATCCTCCTTGCATTCCCTTGCATAACATGACTTGTCTTTGCATTTTGTGCATGCTTATGATTCATTTGACATATCAAGACATGTGGGAAGCATCTTTGATCATTGCATCTCATATTTGCCATGTCATTTGTCTTGTATGTTTCATAACTTTTCATGTTTGTTCATGCTCCTTAACTTGCATCATTTGCATTCATAATCTTGTATGAACATCCCCATTGTCTTGCCTCATGTTTGCAGCACCTCATAACATCATAACCATCATCAACATGCTTCTGGTTTTTCTGAACATCATATCATTTCATCTCATCTTGCATTGCATTGCATTTTCTTTCTAACATTGCAGGTGGTAAGTAAGCTTGAGAAGTGAATTTGCCTTCACTTCTCATAACTTTTCTTTTCATCTCTCTTGCATCCATTGCTGCATTTTTATGTGTGTTTGAGTTTGAGCTTGCTCATTCTTCTCCTTCCCACTTTCTTTCTTCAAGTGACTTGACTTCTTGAATGAAGCAAGTTGCTTTGCTTCTCTTGATCCTGTTCATCTGCTTCCTGGTGGTTCCATTGAAGATTTCTCTTGAAAACCTCACAAACCTTAGGATCAACCAAGCATGACAATGAATTAGGGTTTTGATTAGTATCCCCTCTTAGTTTTACCTTTGTGTCCCTCTTTGAGTCCTCTCTTCTCACCTCATAATCAGGGACTAAACCCTAAAGGCTTTAAGACTTTGTGATTAGGGTTATGCCTGCATCCTTCTCTTAGGATGGAGTGTATAACTTTAATCCTAAGTATTAAACCCTTTATGTGTTTAAATCTCTTAATCAATTCACTTAATAAATATCAAGACATCACACTTGTAACTTGGGCCTTGCATTAGGGTTCTAATTCTTCCTTAAGTGGTTAAGAAGGACTAACCCTAGTGTTAATGGACAAGTCCTCCTCAAGTTGTCTTACAAATCATAAAAAACACTTCATCATCATACCATTAATCTAAATAAAATCCACTTAATAAAGGCTTGTTTTGTCATGGGTTTAATCCCTAATCATAGATTAAGTTGAGGAGTCTTCCTCAGCTTAAACATTCTCATCTATCATCCTTCTTTTAGGATGGTGTAATGGGTCTGTTTAATCCCTGATTATGGCTTAACCTCATTACTCAACACTAAACAAAAACCACAAAAACATCTAAATAATCACAAGTAGGTTAATGATCTTAATCCTACACCAAAGGTGATTAAGTGTGAGAATCTGACTTCACACTTAAGGTATTCTCATTACCCCTAATCAGAGGGAAGATGTGATGAGTTTACTAACCCATTGGTTTAGGCTTAAGCTCATTAACTTATGACAAACTCTCAAAAGCAATAAAAGACTGAAAACACAAAAACAAACAATAATCGTCTCCTCCGGGATTCTTTTCTCATCATCTTCACTCACAATCGAGAACTTGCTTCTTCCGTCTAATGCAAGACAGTAAGCACCTGAGCCAGACAGGTCATACACTTGAGCATTGACAAGCAAGCTGTTCATCAAGTCAATTCATCTTTCAGTCTCTTTGGGTCGAACTACGGTGTTCTGACTTCCTCATTGCACGAGAGGATACGTAGGCATAACTTAACAGTTATCGAACAAAAGTCTCTGTACATTCCCCCTCCTTCCAGCATTATTCTTTAAGCCTCATAATCATGAGCATACTCTTTCTTACACTGACACTATACATATTACACTTCACACTTCTTTTGCACTGACACCTGTACATTCTTTTCCAGCTATTTTACACACAGATTGCACTGACACTACCCCTTTAAAACACAAATCTTTTAAGCGTGGATCCCGTCGAGTACGACGGACAATCTGGGTGCTAATACCTTCCCAGGTTGTAACCAACCCCCTTTCTCAGTCTCTCTGGTTCGCAACCGTCTTATCCATCTCTTTCTAGGCTTATGCAGCATTGCCTTTCCTCCGGGATAAAAATGCCTAGCTGGCGACTCTATTCATCTCCAGTGAGTTCACGGCTGTGTGTTCTCACTGTTCCCTCTCGCAGACCGTTCGCGTCTGTACCTTCATATGAACCAGTTTTCATTTGTCGGGAGCGACAGCTTGGCGACTCTGCTGGGGAGCCTTATACTGCAACCAGGGCTTCTGGTTCTTTTTGTGGGTTCCTCCTAGCGCTTGATTGATTTGTGTTTATTGGGGGTGTTATGTGCTATTTGTATGTGTATATTTGCTTTATTTACTGCTTTCTGTACAGCTTTATTTATTGCTTTCTTTACTGTTTTTTTATTTATCATATTGTCATACTGTGCTGCTGGCTGGATCTGGTTTTTCTTTGGTGGGTGGGTGTTTCATTGAGAGTTAAGGTCCTACACCTGGGACCTGAGTGACACCTAGGCTAGAGTGAATCATATTCTTTCCCATTCCATTTCGGTCTGGTGCGGGAATATGAAACACGGTTCAGATATGGGTTTCTTCTTGAGAACTCTGTGTTGCGGATTTCCTGCAATGCTAGGGCTATCTGGGAAGCCTGCTAAGTCTGGATGACCTTTTAGTATTGACCTTCAGAAACTGAGGTGAATTAGAGGAGGAACTTTTATGGTTATTGTAAACACTGTACCTCCGGGTTAGAAGTGTTTACACTTCTCATAACTGATCCAAGTCTGAGGATCCTTGTTCTAGATCATCACCTGTGAGGGGGTTGGGCTGTTTACAGGTTTGCAGGTACCTTGACCTCAGAATACCCTGTTACTTTGACTTTGTTAAGAGTGCTCCATGTTGGATAGTTCTTGTGATTCTAAAACCCTGGACATGTGGCTCTTTATTTGAGTCCCCCACCCTGGTTACTGGATTTATAGACCTCCACCTGGATTTCTTGAACACACATGGATCTATACCAAGGCAGTTAATCAGATCCAGCTTAGTCACAAACCCCTGCATATCATTTGCATACATACCCATTGCATCATATTAACATTTGCTTATTTGTGTTTCAGGGTATCCACCTTCATCTGGTTTTGGTTTTGACCCCATCTGCAGTATTGACCTGTCTCCACCAGCACTTGCTTCAGCTTGTCAGCCATATACTTCAGTTACTTGCACTAGCCAGCCTGTGGCCCACTCCTCAGCATCTTCATCAACACTTATTCTACTCAGCACTTATGGCTCCAAAGAAAAGCAACATCACCTATCATTTCTTCCAACCAGACTTATCAGACATCAGGAGGATCCAAACCCTGATCACCCCAGATCACATCCCTTTGTTCAGGGAGCATTATGGGGATATACTTGACTTGGTCATGGATCTGGACCCATCTCAGAGGAGTTTGATCCATACCTGCATTCAGTTTTATGACCCCCCATTGAGATGTTTCACCTTTCAAGACTTTCAGTTGGGGCCTCTTTTAGAAGAATACTCATCTTTGATTGGTTTGCCTATCAAGAAGGAAATCCCTTTCAACCCTGAAATGGTCTTTCCCAGCATTGGAGAGATAGCAAAAGCTTTGCACCTGGAACCTGCTTTGATTGAGCAGCATATGACCTCTAAAGCTGGGATCCCTGGTTTTCATCTTGACTTCCTAATTTCTCAAGCTAGCTTGAAGGCCTCCCTGGGGGAGTGGAAAGTTGTTTGTGCTCTGTTGGCCTTAAGTGTATATGGAATTGTGTTGTTTGCAGATGAGCCTCGATTCATCAGCAAGAATGCAATCCATTTGTTCATCCTGAAGAACCCAGTGCCAACTTTGCTAGGAGATCTCTATTACTCAGTCCATCAGAGAAATGAGAAGCAGAGGGGAAGATTAGTGAGGATTTGTGCTCCATTATTCCATGCTTGGCTTCTCAGGCATCTACCCAGGACAGATGCATTTCTAAATCCTCATCAGCAGAGCAACTGGGCTAAGAGGCTCACTACTCTCACTTCAGCAGATATCAGATGGTGTACTCAGAGCACCAAGGGCAGAGATATGATCACTAGCTGTGGGCATTTTCCCAATGTGCCTTTGATAGGAGTCAAGGGAAGTATCAACTACAACCCTCTGCTGTTCAGGAGACAATTGGGCTATGCACTGGTCCACCCTCCTAGGGTACAGGATTTGGTTGAGACCCTCTACTGTGAGAACAAGGTTGGTCTGGCAACTGTTAGGCAGGCTGCCTGGGCCTGGGATCATGTTCAAACCAAGGGAATCACCATTTTGGGGAAGTGCAATAATGTGGCATCAGTCCAATACTATGAGTGGTCCCATGCTAGGGCCCAGTTCTCTGGAATGCCCTTTACCATAGAAGACATGCCTGAGTCATCTTCAGCACCACCCCCTGCCACTATCAGTCTGGAGGAGTTTCAAAGCTTGAAGGAAAGAAATGAGAAGTTAACCCAAGCCTTGCAGAAGACCCTCAGGGAGAGGAGTGAAGGTGTGAGGGAGATTGAGAGACTGGAGAAATTGAAAGTGGAACACTTGACTAAAATTGAGAAGTCTGGAGATTATATCAACAAGTCTAAAGCTGGTGAACAGATTCTGAAGAATGCTTGTAAGGAAGCCCAGTTCCAAAGAGCAAGAACAGACTTGTATTTGAAAGAGAGTCAGGCCAGGTGGGTCCGGATCACTGAGGCCCGTACTCTAGAAGACAAGAGAGTTCAGGACAAGATGGAGCAGATGGAAAAAGCCCTGGCAGCAGCCCAGAAAGAAATATCAGAGCTAGAAATCAGAGCTGGAGTGAAGAGGTCTAAGGACCAAAGTCAGAACAGGAAGCTGACTGCAGCTATTGCAGCAAGAAACCTTCTCATCAGGAATCTTACGGAGCACCCGGCTGATCCTGTGACCGAAGCACTTCTCAAGGAAGTTCGTGAGGATGAGTTTGGCCTTGGAGTTTGATCATTTGCTTGTTGCTATTCCTATTCCATGTACTTTTGTTTTTTGTGATGTATTTTGACCCCTTAGGGGGCCGGTGTTGTAAAATGAACAAATTGTATTATTTCACCTTTGTAATATATTTGTGTTAGTTTCTATCTGGGTTCACATCAAAAGCAACTTCAACAGCAGCATCTTCAAGGGTCTGGAAGGGTCAAAACTGAAGGCCAAACCGGATACCTTGAGAACAAATAAGCATAACTGCATTGCATGCTAACCCTTTTGTTTGTTTTGTAGGTTTTTGTTTTGTTGTTGCTAACCTCTGTTGTGATATTCAGGAATTATTGCTCGCCGCCGGGTATTCCCCCTCAACAGGCCACACAGGTACCCAACTAGAAACAACCTTCCGGGAATTCAGATGGATCAGATGCAGCAGGACCTTACGGAGGTCAGAAACCAGATGGCCAACGAAAGGTTGGAGATGAGAACTCAGATAACACAATTCATGGAAGTGATGAATAACTTAGCTCAAAGCCAGGAGAGGCTCAGGGCTTTGGTAGAAGGGAGGAATCAAGAGGAGCCCCATGTGGGGACTGCTGGCACAAGTAACAATGAACGGGTACAACCCCATGTTAACCCTCCTGTGTTTGGCCCACATCTACATCCTGAGATTAACATTCCT
The DNA here is from genome assembly GCA_963966055.1 of Lathyrus aphaca. Classification (NCBI taxonomy): domain Eukaryota; kingdom Viridiplantae; phylum Streptophyta; class Magnoliopsida; order Fabales; family Fabaceae; genus Lathyrus; species Lathyrus aphaca. The sequence goes on along the minus strand of OZ014523.1, from coordinate 128,282,385 downwards.
GCAAATGTTCAAGGAACAGCCACTGCAGCCAGAGTACTTCAAGAAGATCCTCAGGAGGACCAGTATACAGTAATGGGTGCCGGAGAGGAAACATATGATAGACGATTGGAAGAGATAGCTGAGAAGTTGAGGTCCTTAGAATCTCAAAATTCTTTGGGTTTCGACGTCATGGACATGGGTTTGGTAGAAGGGGTCAGGATCCCCCATAAGTTCAAGCCTCCTTGCTTCGAAAAGTATAATGGGACTTCATGCCCCCGGACTCATTTGCAATCATTTCTGGGAAGGCTGAAGGCCTATACAATGGATGAGAAATTGTGGATGTTCTATTTTGAAGATAGCTTGACTGGAGCATCAAGGGAGTGGTATTCCCATTTGACAAGGGCAACTGTGAGATGCTGGAAGGACCTGGCAGAAGCCTTCATCAGACAGTATCAGTATAATCTAGATATGGCACCCAACAGGACCCTCCTAATGGGAATGTCACAGTCTTCGAGGGAGAGTTTCCGAGAGTATGCCCAAAGGTGGAGGCAACTGGCTGCTGCTGTTCAACCACCAATGTCTGAGAGAGAAATGGCAGACATGTTTATGAACACTCTTCAGGGAACGTATATTGACAGGTTAGCTGCTTTCTCTTCCACCAGCTTCGCAGATGTTGTCATAGCTGGGGAGAGAATTGAAAGCCTGTTAAAGATGGGAAAGATCTCAGACAACGGTGCAAGCTCGTCCAGTAGTACAAGAAAGCCTTTTTCAGGCCCGAGAAGAACTGGCGAGACCAATGCCATTCACACCAACAGGGGTAGGCCCCAATATGCTCAAAGGACAATAGCAGCAGTCACTATCCCTGCTCCAGCTCATCCTCAGCCAGTCTATCAACCTCCTCAGCAAAACTTCCAACAACAACCTCAGTATCAGCAGAATCAGTATCCTCCAAGGAACTACAACAACAGCAACTCCAACAACAACAATCAACAGAGGCCATTCCAACAAAGGCCATCCCAAGCTAACCGAGTGATCGACCCGATCCCAATGCCGTATGCTGCCTTGCTGCCACAACTTCTGAAACTCAACCTAGTTGAGCTAAGAACGTTGGCACCTCCGGATCCCAACAGTCTACCAAGAAACTATGACTCCAATGCTAGGTGTGCTTTTCATTCAAACGCACCTGGTCACAGTACAGAAAAATGCAGGGCTCTGCATATGAAGGTACAAGACTTGGTAGACTCCAAGGCTCTGAATTTTGCACCTCCGCCCAATGTCAATAAAAACCCAATGCCAAACCATGGTGGTCCCCGAATTAATGCTATTGAAGAAGACCAACCGTCTTATTTAATAACCAGTGTGGATCAGATCAGGACACCGTTGGTGGAAATCAAAGCTCAACTCCGTGAAAACCAAATATTTCCGGGGTGTGAACTAGGATGCCCCTATTGCAATATTTCATGGAATGGGTGTGAGGACCTGAGAAATGGCATTGACAGCCTTATTCAGAGTGGCTTGCTACAGATCACTACATCATTTCCGACAAATCCGGCAACTTCATCAGCAACGGTTTCAGACCCTCCTACAACTGCAGCAACTATTGTTCCCGACAATTCATCAGCACCATCAACAAATACTTCACCTATCCTTCCAAATGATCAGTTTTCAACAGTTTCTCCTGCTACGACTTCAGCTTCAGTCCATTTCGACTCTCCATCAACAACAACATCAGTCACTCCAACAATACCTCCTACAACGCCAGCAATCAATCATGAAGATGTCTCCACTGTTACCATATTCTACGATCCTGAGAATAATTCCGCCTACCATTCAGAAGGTGCTGCTCCCATCAGAGCACCAGTTACAATCTTTTATGATCCACAAACAATAGCAGTCCCTTCAGCAGCAGCAATCAGTCCAGTCACTGTCACGGTGCCTGGACCAGTACCATATGAAAGCAATAGGGCCATCCCTTGGCACTATGGCTCTGACGTGTACTGTGAAGGGAAAAGAATCACTCTTGAAACATCAACACCTGCACCACAAGTAGATAATGTGGGGGGAGGCGGAGGCTTCACTCGAAGCGGACGTCTCTTTGCTTCACAAGTTCAAAGACCTACTGCCGAAGCAGAAGCTGCTGCCAAGGCAAAGGGAAAAGGCCCGGTGCAGGAAGATTCAGCTGCCAAAGAAACCCTGAAGACTCCATTCGATCAGGAAGTTGATGAGTTTATGCAAATCATCAAAAAGAGTGACTACAAAATTGTGGATCAACTTCACCAGACGCCATCCAAAATCTCTATCCTCTCACTGCTTATGTGCTCCGAAGCCCATCGGAATGCACTACTTAAAGTCTTGCACGCAGCTTACGTGCCTGAGGAGATTACTGTCAACCAATTGGAAACCGTGGTTGGAAACGTTACTGCTATCAATGGGCTAGGGTTTACCAATTCTGACTTGACAGCGGATGGCCGCAACCACAACAAAGCCCTGCACATAACCATGGAATGCAAAGGAGCTGTCCTTTCTCATGTGCTGGTGGACACAGGTTCTTCCCTGAATGTCTTACCAAAGAAGGCTCTGGTGAAGCTTGAATATGATGGATTGGCATTGAGACCCAGCAACCTGGTAGTAAGAGCCTTTGATGGTTCTAAGAGATCGGTTCTGGGAGAGATTGAGCTGCCTGTGACAATTGGCCCACAGACCTTTAAAACTATCTTTTATGTGATGGACATTCAGCCCGCCTACAGCTGTTTGTTGGGTAGACCCTGGATTCACGCCGCTGGCGAAATAACGTCTACCCTTCACCAAAAGTTAAAATTTGAGTGGGAAGGTCAAGTTGTCACAATCTGTGGAGAGGAGGACATTTTTGTCAGCCACCTGGCAACCTATAAATACATCGAGATGGATGGGGAGATCCATGAAACAATGAGCCAGGGGTTTGAAGCTTTGAATGTGAATGAAGCATCTGCTGTATCTGGTATCTCCATGTCATCTTACCAACAAGCCCGGAAGGTTGTTGAAGAAGGAACTGCCCTAGGCTGGGGCAAGGTATTAGCTGTGGAGGAGAAGAAGGACAAATTTGGGTTGGGTTACAGACCAACTCAACATCAAGCAAAGACTGCTGCAGAGCCTGGTTTTGTCAGTGGGGGAATGCTTACCCCTGATGCTATCAACTGTCTGGAAGACGAGCTGGAAGAGGAGCGCAATCTGGAGAATTGGATTCGTCCGAAGATCCCGGGGAGCAGTGTCTCGAACTGGTCTTCCCAGGAAATTATAAGAGTTACTCATGCAGAGTAATTATTATTTCCTGTATTTTTTATAGCATCCATCCAAGTCTTGCATCTTGCCCAAGATGACAAGAATCATTTTGTAATCAGGGCCATCTGTACTTTTGTGCAAACAAGATTAAATTAATGAAATATCAGACATCTTTTTGCAAACAAGTCTTTCTCTTTTCTGCTCACTTTTTTTCCATTTTTTCTTTTTGTACAAAAATAAATGGCGGTGTTTTCAAAATGATAACTTCATTTCACTTTTTTTCTAAAGCAAGATTAAAATCAATCACTAAAATGAACAAACTTAACCCTTGCAGAGAGTGCCTTCCAGACTGCACCGACAACAGCACGGCTATGACATCGTATGACTTTGACAATCCAATCAATCAAGCTGATGAAGGGGTTGATGAAGAATATGAGCTTCCTGAAGAGCTAGCCAGGTTGTTGAGACAGGAGGAAAAGGTTATTACTCCTCACCAGGAGGAGATTGAAGTGATTAATCTTGGTACGGAGGAAGGCGTGAAAGAGGTTAAAATCGGGGCCTGCCTGCAAGACTCAGTGAAGAGACAACTGATAGATCTGCTCCAAGAGTATGTTGATGTGTTTGCTTGGTCGTATCAAGATATGCCAGGGTTGGATACCGATATAGTTGTGCACAAGCTGCCTTTGAGAGAAGAGTGTCCACCAGTCAAACAGAAGCTGCGCCGAACTCGCCCAGACATGGCTATGAAAATCAAGGAAGAGGTACAAAAGCAATGGGACGCCGGGTTCCTTGCTGTGACTAGCTATCCGCCGTGGGTTGCTAACATAGTACCTGTGCCTAAGAAAGACGGAAAAGTAAGAATGTGTGTTGATTACCGGGATCTGAACAGAGCCAGCCCGAAAGATGACTTCCCATTACCTCACATTGATGTATTGGTGGATAACACGGCTCAGTTCTCGGTATTCTCCTTCATGGATGGATTTTCGGGATACAATCAGATCAAGATGTCACCTGAAGACATGGAGAAGACAACATTCATTACACCTTGGGGCACTTTCTGTTACAAAGTGATGCCATTCGGACTGAAGAATGCTGGTGCCACATATCAACGGGCTATGGTGACATTATTCCATGATATGATCCACAAGGAAATAGAATGTTATGTGGATGATATGATCGCCAAGTCCCTTACAGAGGAAGATCACCTGGTGAATCTGCTCAAGTTATTCAAGCGTCTGAGGAAGTACCAATTGAAGCTGAACTCCAACAAGTGCACATTCGGGGTGCGATCCGGTAAGCTGCTGGGCTTTATTGTAAGCGAGAAAGGGATTGAGGTTGACCCTGATAAAGTCAAGGCTATTCAAGAAATGCCTGCACCGAAAACTGAGAAAGAAGTTCGAGGGTTCTTAGGTCGATTGAACTACATTTCCCGGTTCATATCTCACCTCACGGCAACCTGTGAACCCTTGTTCAAGCTGTTAAGGAAGGAACAGACGGTCAGGTGGAACGAAGATTGCCAGAAGGCTTTTGACAAGATCAAGGAGTATTTACAAGAACCTCCAATCCTCATGCCGCCAGTTGAAGGAAGACCTCTGATTATGTACTTGAAAGTGCTAGAAGAGTCAATGGGGTGTGTACTAGGTCAGCATGACGAGTCTGGTCGAAAAGAGTATGCAATATACTACCTAAGCAAAAAGTTTACCGACTGTGAACAGCGTTATTCACTGCTCGAGAAAACTTGCTGTGCTTTAGCGTGGGCTGCTCGCCGACTAAGGCAGTATATGTTGACCCACACCACCTTATTAATCTCAAAAATGGATCCAGTTAAGTACATTTTCGAGAAGCCAGCTCTTACCGGACGGGTTGCAAGATGGCAGATGATTCTTACAGAATACGACATACAGTACACATCTCAGAAAGCCATCAAGGGCAGTGTACTATCTGAATATCTTGCTGAGCAACCCATTGATGACTACCAGCCTATGAGGTTTGACTTCCCTGATGAAGACATCATGTTCATTAAAGCAAAAGATCAAGAGGAGCCTATTCACACCGAAGGGCCTGACCCGGAAGAAGAATGGACTATGATGTTTGATGGGGCTGTTAACATGAATGGCCGTGGTGTTGGTGCAGTACTCATTACACCTAAAGGAGTTCACATGCCTTTCTCGGCAAAACTCACTTTCAACTGCACTAACAACGAAGCTGAATACGAAGCTTGCATTATGGGTCTTGAGGAAGCCATCGACCTCAGGATCAAAACATTGACTGTATTCGGAGATTCAGCTTTGGTAGTCAATCAAACCAACGGGAAATGGTACACCCACCAAGATCATCTGATACCTTACAGGGATTATACAAGAAGGTTATTGACTTTCTTCACAACAGTCAAGCTTGAGTATATCCCTCGAGACGAGAATCAGTTTGCAGATGCTCTTGCTACCATTTCATCCATGATCAAAGTTCAAGCTGCTAACTTTGTACCTCAGATTTCAGTGTCTAGACTTGATAGACCAGCATATGTATTTGCAGCAGATGTTGTAAAAGATGACAAGCCTTGGTTCCATGACATTAAGTGCTTCTTGGAGGATCAGACATACCCACCTGGGGCATCTTCCAATGATAAGAAGACTTTGAGAAGGCTTGCTGGAAGTTTCTATCTGAACACTGATGGGTCTTTATATAAGAGGAACTTTGACATGGTACTCCTCAGATGTGTTGACAAGACGGAAGCAGATTTGCTGATGCATGAAGTGCACGAAGGATCTTTTGGTACCCATGCAGGAGGGCATGCCATGGCAAAGAAATTGTTAAGATCAGGCTATTACTGGATCACGATGGATGCAGACTGTTGTGCTTACGCCAGGAAATGTCATAAATGCCAGATTTACGCAGATAAGGTGCATGTACCTCCCAATCCTTTGAACATCATGTCTTCACCCTGGCCCTTTGCCATGTGGGGCATTGATATGATTGGCAAGATTGAGCCAACTGCTTCGAACGGCCACCGATTCATCCTGGTCGCCATTGACTATTTTACCAAGTGGGTTGAAGCAGCCTCATATGCAAACGTCACAAGGCAAGTGGTAGCCAGATTTCTGAAAAGAGATATCATCTGTCGATACGGAGTTCCCGAGCGAATCATTACTGATAATGGTTCCAACTTGAACAACAAAATGATGGCAGAACTGTGCCGGGACTTCAAGATTCAACATCACAATTCTTCTCCTTACAGGCCAAAGATGAATGGTGCTGTTGAGGCGGCAAATAAGAATATCAAGAAGATTGTGCAGAAGATGGTAGTCACCTACAAAGACTGGCATGAAATGCTACCGTTTGCCTTGCATGGGTACCGCACATCAATCAGAACGTCCACTGGGGCAACACCGTATCAACTTGTGTATGGTATGGAAGCAGTCCTACCTGTTGAAGTTGAATTACCCTCTCTACGGGTATTGATGGATGTTAAACTGAGTGAAGCAGAATGGGTTCGGTCCCGATACGAACAACTGAGTCTGATCGAAGAGAATAGATTGGCTGCAATCTGCCATGGGCAGCTATATCAGAAGAGAATGAAGAGAGCCTTCGATCAGAAAGTCAGGCACCGAGAGTACCAAGTAGGAGATCTTGTGCTGAAAAGAATCCTCCCTCCTCATACAGACCACAGGGGCAAATGGACTCCAAATTATGAAGGACCATTTGTTGTAAAGAAAGTTTTCTCTGGTGGAGCACTGATGCTCAGCACCATGGATGGTGAAGATTTCCCATCCCCTGTGAATTCAGATGCAGTTAAAAAATACTTCGCATAAAGTGACCCGCTGGACATAAAAACAGAATGTAAGTCCAGGCAAAAATAGGGCATCCCGGCGAGTCAAAAACAGAATAAAAGACTCGGGCAAAAGTAAGGGAAATAAATGAAAAAAATGTACACCCGCTGAGTTGAAAAGCCGCATTGGACAGCTCAGGCAAAAATGGGTATCCCGATGGATTGAAAACCCGAAAGGGCGATCCATGCAAAATAAGGGAATAAGCGAACAACTGCATTCTGAATTCGTCTGTATCACCTACAACTTGTTAAGCTTCAAAGGATCAAGCTTCAATCAGAATCAACTCTCTCCAGAAAGCAAGACGAGAAGAACGTCATTGTCATACGAGTCATAGCAGAAGAGGAAGCTCCCTCAAAGCGTCGTCAACACTGCCAGCATTTTGTTTCTCAATTTGTAACAATCTCCTCATTTCATGAGATATGTTTCTTTGACTGTATCTTGCCAATTCAGGGCACATGAATTAATAAAATCAGATTTTCGGTCATGTTTCGTTTTACATTTATGTTTTGCAAAGAGTCGTCTGATATCTCTAAAAATACAATTGCATAAGTACAGATGCCTTTCTCTAAAAATAAAAACACATGCTTACAGGGAATCTGATTATTCTCGAAAGTACTTAACTCCTATGACGGAATCCGGTAAGGGATACCTCGGGACCTTTTGTACGTTTCCTTATCTTTGCAGGATTGCAGGTATCCAGAACGCAACCTGGGGCATGCAGGTTATGTCTCAGCAAGTAGGCGAATCATTATCAACTCGGTCTATCTTCCACATGGCACTAGAAGGTGCCCATTTCCCCAGCGGAGCTGCCAAATCAGCATACACTCAATCTCAGCATCCGAAATGCTCTATCCCCAGCTGAGTTGCTCCCCATTGCTTCCCCCCAGCAAAGTTGCCAAATCAACTAACAGGTTTAACACTCAGGATGTTTTCTCGCCAGCCGAGTTGCCTCTCATTACTCTCCCCAGCTGAGTTATCAACAGCATTCCCCAGCTGTAGTGCCAACCATCCTTCCTCAACAGGATGCAGAAATCAGGGAATCATCTCCCCACAGGGCTTCAAGCCTTTATTCAGAAGAGCAACGCACGAAGAAGTCACAACAGAGTGAAGAAAGCTTCTACAAACCCCAGCTGGGTCCCGTATTATAAGGATATGTCCATCAGTGACCTATATCCCCAAACAGATACGTCACTAGATCTACCAATGATCTCATCCCCAACTGGGATGTTCACTTCAAGCAGATCATCCAGAGATCTTCGCGGCAACGGGATCCGAATCCCGGATCTGTCTCTTTGCATAATCATGGCATTCGCATCATATTATACCCTCAGAGCGTAGCATTCCGTCTAATACGGAGCATTACGGCAAAAATCAAATGCATAGCATAATCATAAGTCATGTTGTGAATTGAACGCTTGTGATTAGTAGCCATTCATCAGAATACAAATTACTTTCCCCCAGAGTCCCCACCAGAGTCCCAGCAAAAGCAGCTGCCCTTTCAAATCACAAACACCAGTATATACACCTTTTGGCACCCGTCCGTGTCATCTTTCCCCAGTAAAGTCGCCTGAATACACTTTACAAACAAAATCACCCGTACTACAGATACTTCCTGACACCCGTCCGTGTCAAATCACCAGCAGAAAGCCAAAGACATCTTCTTTGCACTCACATATACTTATATACACTTTTCTTGACACCCGTCCGTGTCATATCCTCAGCGCAGTCGCTTACACCTTTATCACCCATACACTTGTTAATATTATACTCTTCTCTTTTGACACTCGTCCGTGTCACTCTCCCCAGCAGATAAACACTCATCTATACAATACAATACTCACTACTCATGGTACACTTATACAGATACTCGTCCGTATCTTGTATACATCATTACTCATATCCCCACAGATTCGGCAATAGTCCTTGTTCTTTGTTAACCAGTTGGTACTCGTCCGTACCATCATCTCAGAACATTGCGTCTAGTGTTTGTTTCTACATGATACTCGTCCGTATCATAGTCTTAGGGATGCTCGTCCGCATCTTTAATCCGTACACCGTGTCAAACACTTATGTCTTCTTGGATATAGATACTCGTCCGTGTCTACTTTTCCCCAGAAGAGTTCTTTCAGATGCAACACTCGTCCGTGTTCTTTGTTAACCAGTTGATACTCGTCCGTATCATCATCTCTGAACATGTGTCAGTTTGTTTCTACATGATACTCGTCCGTATCATAGTCTTAAGGATGCTCGTCCGCATCTTTAATCTATACACAATACCAAACACTTATACCTTTTGTTTCTTGGATGTAAACGCTCGTCCGTGTTTACATTATCCCCAGTAGATCACCAACAAATTTTCTTTTTATCTAACACTCGTCCTGTGTTATGATACCTTTGAGAGCAGCCGTACCCTGCTGAGTGGTCGTCCTCCACTTCTTGATGGTCGTCCTCCATCATGCTCATCCGATGGCCGTCCCCATCGTTGATATTTTTAGCAGCCGTCCCCTGCTAGGTGGTCGTCCTCCACCTTTTGATGATCGTCCTTCATCACTTTATCCAATGGCCGTCCCCATTGTTGATTTTGGTTATCTGGCATTCGTCCTGTGTCATGATAAACCCTGAGAGCAGCCGTCCCCTGCTGAGTGGTCGTCCTCCACTTCTTGATGGTCGTCCTCCATCTTGCTCGTCCGATGGCCGTCCCCATCGTTGACCTTTTCTATCCGATGGCCGTCCCCATCGTTGATATTTTCGGCAGCCGTACCCTGCCAGGTGGTCGTCCTCCACCTTTGATGGTCGTCCCCATCATTTTTCTTTTATTCCCAACAGAGCAGCCGTCCCCTGCTAGGTGATCGTCCTTCACCTTTGATGGCCGTACCCCATCATCTGTTTATTTCATTTATTCTTTAACCCGATGGCCGTCCCCGTCGTGGTCCCTTTTCCTTTTTAGCCCGATGGCCGTCCCCATCGTTGGTTACTTGACCTTTATGAACTTGATGGCCGTCCCCGTCATGTTTCATTAATCCCTAGAGAACTTTGCAGCTTTATCTTGATGGCCGTCCCCATCATAATATCCTATTTTCCCCAGCTAGTCGGCCGTCCCCGTCTTAGCTTTACTTGTTTTTCCCCAGCTAGTCGGCTGTCCCCGTCTTAGCTTTACTTGTTTTTCCCCAGCTAGTCGGCCGTCCCCGTCTTAGCGTTACTTTTTATCCCCAGCATGTCGGCCGTCCCCGTCATCGCTTTGCTTCACATACCACTTTACCCAGCAGTCTTCCTCTGCTCGACGGTCGTCCTCCGTCGCCCACACTTTACAATATACTTTATTTTGCCTTTACAATCTATATCCCTTTTCTTCTTCATTTCTGTGAGTGCAAATTTTGGTCTGTCTTTGGTATTCAACCACAAGTTATCTTGTTTGCCTGTTAAGCCGTCGCTTACACCCTGCACAGCTAACTTATGTTTGAATAGGGGCAGCTGTAAACACCCCAAATTTGCCCTCACCCATTTACACCATGGCTTGTGATCATTCTCATATGCATAAGTACAATCATGTCATCTCACATCTCATTTTTTATCCACTGCATAGCTTTCAAGGCATCTGCACCTAGGGTTTGTGATCTGAGCAATCCCAAAGCATCTTGAGACATTCCAAAGGCCACCAATCAACTCAAAGGGGTCCATGTGTGTTCTTATATCATATTCCATCTTCTCAAAGTCAAAAATGCAGAGGAATCACAAGAACTAGGGTTTGAGTGGATGCAGAGCCAGGATGAACTGCACAGTTGACCTAAAATTAGGGTTTTGGTTTCAGAGGCCATAACTCCAATTTTTTTGGTCATTCTTGTTTCCATTGATCTCTATATGGTATAGGGAGTATGCATATCAATTTTCATGAAGAAATTCCATGGGGAAGTCATCTGATCAAGAGTTGACTTTTCAGACAAGTCAGTGCAAAATCAGGGCATCTGAGGTCCCCAATGACCCAACCAATGGGTGATCTTCATCATTTTGAGTGTATATGATTTTTATTTGATCATGGAAGAAGGTTGAAGTTCATAGAAATCAAGAATTTAGGGTTTTTGCAAAGGTTGACTTTTTGGGCATAGTTGACTTTTCAAGAATGCATCATTTTAGGTCAATTTTCAAGCTTTGATTCTTGGTCCAAAAAGGCTTCAAATGGAAAAACTTTGGTCATGAAAGTTGTAGATCTCATCTTTCCCTTTTCAAAAAGTACAAGAACATGATCAAACTCTTCTTGGATCAAAAGTTATAGCAATGCAAAGTTGGCAAAAATCATTAATTTCTAAGGCATGCTTCAAATGGAAATTTTGCAAAACCTTGAACCAATGCATCATGTGACCTCTAATTCATCTCAAACCATTACATAAACTTTCTCTAAGTCCTAAAAATCAGATTTGAACTAAGATTGCCCATGGTTACATGTTTGGTTAGGCAAAAGAATCACATGTGAACCAAAATGCCACAAGTTGCAAAACTCATGATCATGCTCCCTCCTACTTGCAGCCTTGGATGCTGAGCTTTGCTAGCCTCTCACCTCACCTTGCTGCGCCAGCCCATGCCCATGTACTTGCCTAGATCATGATCCATGCTTCTCTTACACATTATTTGACTTTTTGCAAAAGTTGCCTCACCTATCCATAAAGCACATGTCAAATCAACTGACCAATGAGAGAGAGTTATGTGGACAATTTGCAAGCAAAACATAAGAAGAAGCAAGGCTGAAACCAACTCATTCAACACATTCACAAAAACACTCCCATTTGCAAGTTCCTTCGAATCTGCTTGCACAGCCACCAAACACTCAAACTATCTTCATCAATCATCTCACCACACTTCATAGATCATCCAGCACCAAGAACCAAAGCCTGTAATAGCAAGAACACTCCATAACCATTTCACACCCCAAGCTGCAAGTTCCTTCGAAACTCTTACCACAGCTTGCAAACACACAAACAAACACTCCAGACCTTCTCCATTCATCCTCAGGACCTCAAACAATCACTCACCATGGCCTGAAACCTCCAGAAACACCATTGCCATTTTTGAGCAAGCTTGAGCAGAAGCTGTCGAATCTCACTATCCAGCCAACTTAAACTCCATTTGAGCATTCAAACATCATCTGGGGATCAGGTGGAGTGGATTGCACAAAGAGAGGTGGCTAGAAAGTTCCAAAACTGAAAGCTCCAAATCTCAGGTAGCTCGAAAATAATTTTTCCAGAAATCATTTCTTTTGTTCCAAACTTGTTCTTTGTGTTATCCTGATCATTCTGGTACCATTAGTTTTTGAAATGGTTGTGATTTGAGCATTTAATTTGTTTCTGAAGCTTGCGTGACCTAGAACTTGTTCTCTTCGATTCAGCTTGTTTAGGGAAAATAAATTTGTTTTGAGAGAGGGGTTTGATTCGTGAGAGTGTAAGGATCATTTCCCAGTTTCTATTTTTCATTTTTGATGCGTTTTTAGGAAGTTTGAGGTTTCTCAGGTGAGAGCTGGCCGGAGAAGACGACCGGAAGTCTTCTCCGGCAGCCTGAAAGTGATTAGGGCTAAGTGTAATTAATTAGGGCAAGGTTTGAATTTGAGCCCTTGGATTGTGTTTCCCGCGCGCATATGAGTGGTTCAGATCATTTCATTAAGGTTTAATTATGGATTATTAATTAATTAATTAGAATTAGGGAGGTTTGAATCTGGGCCGTCCAGATGCGCGCCCAGTCAAACCCTTTGAGCCCAGAATCAATCTCAACCTCTCCTTCTGATTACTTCCATTTAATTTAATTTTTATTTTCATTTCTTTTCATTTAAATTGCATAATTATTTTAAAATAGCAAAAAAATCTTAAAAATTATGAAACTTTTTCCTTAAGGTTTTATTAATTTTTATGACCCAAAAATATTTTTATTTTATTTTTTATCATTAAAAAAGTATTTTTAAATATTTAAAAGATTATTTTTAATTGATTAATGGGAATTAATTAATTAAAAATACTTTTAGGTATTTAAAAATTACAAAAAAATTCATGAAATGTTCTAAGACATTTAGAAACATTGTCCAACCTTCAAACCAAATTTCTTTTTTGATCTTGATGCATTTTAAGAATTTTTCATTGAATTAAATCATTTTTTATGCATTATTTTGATCATGGATTCAAAAATTCATTTCTGTCAATTGGTGAAGGTTGAGACATTGATTCTTCTTGCATTGTCTTTTGTTTTGCATGTAGTTCCTAGGATAAAAAGGCCATGAATTGTTCTTGCATTTTCAAATTGTTTGGCATTTGTTTTGTTAAGAACCCTAAAAAACCCTAATATCTTGTAAAATTCATAACTCAAGATTGGTTGAGAGTTGAGAGTTCCCCTTTGGGCAGTGGTTCATCATAGGCCTAGGGTTTCTTTGGGTGCCATTTTCCATTTTTTATCATGAGGTTTGCTTCTGTTTTTGGTTTGTGTTTGATGTCTGATTCATGAACCCTAATTTGGGCTCTCTCTTGCATCCTCCTTGCATTCCCTTGCATAACATGACTTGTCTTTGAATTTTGTGCATGCTTATGATTCATTTGACATATCAAGACATGTGGGAAGCATCTTTGATCATTGCATCTCATATTTGCCATGTCATTTGTCTTGTATGTTTCATAACTTTTCATGTTTGTTCATGCTCCTTAACTTGCATCATTTGCATTCATAATCTTGTATGAACATCCCCATTGTCTTGCCTCATGTTTGCAGCACCTCATAACATCATAACCATCATCAACATGCTTCTGGTTTTGCTGAACATCATATCATTTCATCTCATCTTGCATTGCATTGCATTTTCTTTCTAACATTGCAGGTGGTAAGTAAGCTTGAGAAGTGAATTTGCCTTCACTTCTCATAACTTTTCTTTTCATCTCTCTTGCATCCATTGCTGCATTTTTATGTGTGTTTGAGTTTGAGCTTGCTCATTCTTCTCCTTCCCACTTTCTTTCTTCAAGTGACTTGACTTCTTGAATGAAGCAAGTTGCTTTGCTTCTCTTGATCCTGTTCATCTGCTTCCTGGTGGTTCCATTGAAGATTTCTCTTGAAAACCTCACAAACCTTAGGATCAACCAAACATGACAATGAATTAGGGTTTTGATTAGTATCCCCTCTTAGTTTTACCTTTGTGTCCCTCTTTGAGTCCTCTCTTCTCACCTCATAATCAGGGACTAAACCCTAAAGGCGTTAAGACTTTGTGATTAGGGTTATGCCTGCATCCTTCTCTTAGGATGGAGTGTATAACTTTAATCCTAAGTATTAAACCCTTTATGTGTTTAAATCTCTTAATCAATTCACTTAATAAATATCAAGACATCACACTTGTAACTTGGGCCTTGCATTAGGGTTCTAATTCTTCCTTAAGTGGTTAAGAAGGACTAACCCTAGTGTTAATGGACAAGTCCTCCTCAAGTTGTCTTACAAATCATAAAAAACACTTCATCATCATACCATTAATCTAAATAAAATCCACTTAATAAAGGCTTGTTTTGTCATGGGTTTAATCCCTAATCATGGATTAAGTTGAGGAGTCTTCCTCAGCTTAAACATTCTCATCTATCATCCTTCTTTTAGGATGGTGTAATGAGTCTGTTTAATCCCTGATTATGGCTTAACCTCATTACTCAACACTAAACAAAAACCACAAAAACATCTAAATAATCACAAGTAGGTTAATGATCTTAATCCTACACCAAAGGTGATTAAGTGTGAGAATCTGACTTCACACTTAAGGTATTCTCATTACCCCTAATCAGAGGGAAGATGTGATGATTTTACTAACCCATTGGTTTAGGCTTAAGCTCATTAACTTATGACAAACTCTCAAAAGCAATAAAAGACTGAAAACACAAAAACAAACAATAATCGTCTCCTCCGGGATTCTTTTCTCATCATCTTCACTCACAATCGAGAACTTGCTTCTTCCGTCTAATGCAAGACAGTAAGCACCTGAGCCAGACAGGTCATACACTTGAGCATTGACAAGCAAGCAGTTCATCAAGTCAATTCATCTTTCAGTCTCTTTGGGTCGAACTACGGTGTTCTGACTTCCTCATTGCACGAGAGGATACGTAGGCATAACTTAACAGTTATCGAACAAAAGTCTCTGTACATTCCCCCTCCTTCCAGCATTATTCTTTAAGCCTCATAATCATGAGCATACTCTTTCTTACACTGACACTATACATATTACACTTCACACTTCTTTTGCACTGACACCTGTACATTCTTTTCCAGCTATTTTACACACAGATTGCACTGACACTACCCCTTTAAAACACAAATCTTTTAAGCGTGGATCCCGTCGAGTACGACGGACAATCTGGGTGCTAATACCTTCCCAGGTTGTAACCAACCCCCTTTCTCAGTCTCTCTGGTTCGCAACCTTCTTATCCATCTCTTTCTAGGCTTATGCAGCATTGCCTTTCCTCCGGGATAAAAATGCCTAGCTGGCGACTCTATTCATCTCCAGTGAGTTCACGGCTGTGTGTTCTCACTGTTCCCTCTCGCCGACCGTTCGCGTCTGTACCTTCATATGAACCAGTTTTCATTTGTCGGGAGCGACACCCACTAAGTCGAAACTTGAAAACAAGCGACTTAGGCAAAAGTTAGGGCATCCCGCTGGACTTCACAATCTAAGATTCACAAGAATCAGTTCGGGCAAAAGTTAGGGATAAGCAAAAGAATTAAAGGTGAAAAATGCAAAGAGGATTACACAAGAAATATCCTTAAGCAAGAACAAAGTCGTGTGGCACAGACACGAAAGACAAAGGGGTGACTGACTCCAAACAACAACTTTATTGGTGCCTAAATCGTTAGCAGCAATATTTTCTCAACCAACATGAAACCCTTACGATATGTGAGCGCTTGTGAAAATTAGTTGAACATAAGAATGGAGAACATAACGAAGAGTGGGTGGGCACGTATAAACTTCGAGCCTATATCCTTTGTTTCTATAACCTTGAACCAGACCATGATACAACCCTCAAAAGTCCTAACTGAAACAGGGTTAATTTGAGAAGCATACTACCACGAGGTTGCATTCCTGACTCCTATGAGTTGTGCTAAAAGACCTTTGTCGGTATTTAATGTGCATGCTTTCTTTCAATTTTAAAATAATATCGTATCATAACCAGTGATCCGCTCACAAGGATTTGCGACACCTTCTCAATAAAACTTCAAGATTAACATGTGTGTTGCATTAGAATTTTCATTCTTAGAATAAACATTTTATGTCTGCATACATTTGTTTGACATCATAAAAAGCTCACTTGTGGAAATTCGTTCCAGAAGCTTAAGCTTGCCAAGTTGAGAAGTCTAAAACTTCTGAAATGCAGTCACGTCGAGGTGCACTTTTCCGAGAAATCTCCGTTGAATAAGGACTTTCCCAACCAGTCATGGTAAGAGCCAACCAATCTAGGGCAATCACCTCAAGATTCATATCTCTCCCAAAGCAATTATTCAAAGACTCATCTGGGGGCATGCCACCCCAGTTACACGAGGATTCATTCTTTCTCGAAGACAAATAATCAGAAGTTTAGAATATCGGGGCAATTATACTCCTGAAGAGTTTAAAGACGCCAAGTCTTTTGTAAAATCCTCATAAGGTAAAGTTCGGATAAAAGAAATTGATCCCCAACACGAGACTAATTGAGATCTTTCCTCCTCAAGCAGGACGCGGTTCATCTTCGTTATACCCACTAGACGCATGGATGATATCCCCAGTAAAGTCGTCAAACTGTTCTTCAGCAGGTTTCCTTGTTCCCATCTCCCAATAGATCTAACGTAACTCTTAATCCCCAACAAATCTCAAACCAAATCCTTCTCTTCCCAAGCAGAGCAATAAGGATTATCCCTAGCAAAAGTCTTCTTCCCGTAGTGAAGTATTTCTTACAAGAATTCAAGTGTTCCTGGCGGTCAACCCAACGGTTTCCCTCCCCACATTGGTTCGGAAAATTCAGATAGGCATAGAGTTATCCTCAGCAGAGCCTTGACAGGCCTTCCCCCAGCTAAGTCGAAAAGTTATCGATTCCCCAGCAAAATCCGTAGGGTGAGATTCAATCCCTAGTAGTTGAGGCATCCACTAGCAGGGCTTTCAAATATAAAGTCCAATTTATTTTTGGCAAAGGTAATAAGTCGAGACAGACTAGTCAACCCCTTCTCCAACAGAAATATCAGCAACCATCTGTATTCCCCACTGAGTCAGTAAGGATTTGTTATTTCCACGTAATGAATTCCCTTTGTATATATCCCCCGGTGTCATGGGGCATCATGTCATGTAGTTCAACGTATGCATGCTCAATCCAAGGTTGATATCCAAAGTCCACCCGCAGCGTGGTAACTTATCCGAAGTCCAACCGTAGATTGGCCAAAGTCCATCCTCTGGGTGGAAACTTATCCGAAGTCCAACCATAGATTGGCCAAAGTCCATCCTCTAGGTGGCAAATTCTTAAAGTCCAGCAACAGACTGACCAAAGTCCATCCTCCGGGTGGCAAATTCATAAGTACCCCGTAGTGGGCCAAAGTCCCCCGTAGTGGGCCAAAGTCTCCCGTAGTGAGCAATCTGCCCCGGTAGTGTGGCGAATTTCTAAAGTCCCCCGTAGTGTTCCAAAGTCTCCCGTAGTGAGCAAAAGTCCCCCGTAGTGGGACAAAGTCTCCTGTAGTGAGCAAAAGTCTCCCGTAGAGAGCAGCAGACCCCAGAGTGTGGCAAAACATTAAAGTCCACCGTAGTGTGGCAAACGTCTCATGTAGTAAGCAAAAGTCTCCAGTAGCGAGCAACAACCCCCTTAGTGTGAAAAAACATTGAAGTCTCTCGTAGTGAGAAGAAACCTCCCGTAGCTAAGCAATGTACCCCCGTAGTGTGGCAAATTTTCTGAAAGTCTCCCGTAGTTGAGCAATGTGCTCTGTGGCAAATTTTCAAAGTCTCCCGTAGCTAAGCAATGTGCCCCCGTAGTGTGGCAAATTTTTTGAAAGTCTCCTGTAGTTGAGCAATGTGCCCCCGTAGTGTTGCAAATTTTCAAAGTCTCCCATAGCTGAGAAATGTGTCCCCGTAGTGTGGAACGATTTCCAAAGTCCCCCGCAGTGTGGTAGAGTATCCCCGTAGTGTGGCAGAAATAAAAGGC
Organism: Lathyrus aphaca; assembly: GCA_963966055.1. NCBI lineage: Eukaryota > Viridiplantae > Streptophyta > Magnoliopsida > Fabales > Fabaceae > Lathyrus > Lathyrus aphaca. The sequence goes on along the minus strand of OZ014523.1, from coordinate 128,264,171 downwards.
TTCCGTAGCGAGCAGTGACCCCCATAGTGTGGCAAAGCATTCAGAAGACCACCTGTTGTGTGGCATGTCATTAATAACCCAACAAAAGTCCACATGTAGCATGGCAAATCAACAATAACCCAACGTTATTCCAAAGCATTCATCAGATTACTACCCTTCACATCCGAGTTCTCCCCAAGCAGAGTCCAGATGGTTGGGTTTATTTCCCTTTTCTTCTTCCACCGAGTGAAAATTTTCCAATTGTTATTAGTATTCAATCCATGCATACTTCAACTGTCTGAAAGCAACTGCTATCATCCATTCAAGTCTACAGTGATTGAATAGGGGCAGCTGTAACACCCCAAAATTTGCCCTCTTATTTATTATCAACCTCGAGCAGTGTGTGCTTCATTCCCGCATCATTCCGCATATCATTGCATCGCATTTGAAAAATAAATAAATAAATAAATAAATCATAATCCTTTGCATACGCATGAGGTGTGTGGTCGATCAAGGCTTGCCAAACATTGGAGTTCTAGAGAAAAATAATATCCCAAAAAATAATCCAAACCACTTCCAAGCTAACTAACCAAAAAAAGGGAAGATTTCACCTTTCCTTCCGTTTTCCTTCCACTTTCCTTCCACATTTCCTTTCATTTCTTCCCCTCTTATTTTTTCCACTTCAATTCCACTCCTTTTCCCTTGGATGCTTCTACCATGTTCTACAACCTTCTAGAGTATTCCATGGAATATTCCAAGGAATATTAAGGAATATTCCCTCTCCAACCCTAACCCTAACTAACTACAAACCTAACTCCATTCCTAAACATAACTTCATTCCAAAACCTAGCTCCAAGCCCAGCCTCTATATAATCATTAATCACTTCAATGCAAAAGGTCCCCAATTTTTCACTCTCTCATAATTTCTAGAATCACTTTTCTCTCTCACTTTTCCTCCATTTCCCTTTTCACCAAAGCTTTTTTTGAAGAAGCTCTTCAAGTTTCACATTGAAACTTGAAGATCTTAATGCTTAGCCTCCAACCACCATTGATTTGGACATTGTAGAAGAAAAAGCTACTGATTTTTGTGAAGATTTCGACTTATCGGAAGTGCAAGAAGTATCAAGCATCAAGAACACATTTAGTTTGCACATTCGCACATTCGCGGATTCGTCGGATTTCTCTTCTATCATGCTCTGATTCTTGCAACATTTACCGAAGCACTTCTCCGCTTCGTAGGTTGGTGATCTAAAACCATGCTTACTTTAAGTTATTCTCTCCATCTCGCCATTTTGACATTCTTTAAGTGCTTTTCGTATTACTTGTGGTTGATTATGTTTTTGTTATGTTTTGCTTGCAATTTGTGGAGTTTAATGGATTAGAAGCTAGGTTGTAGCTTGTTATAGGTTCTAGCATGTGTTAATAAGCCCTAATTGAGTAGAAATTCGTGTTAACATGATTACATGTGTGTTAGGGATGTTTAGAAGTAGGATTGTGACCAAAAGCACTTGTTTCAAAAGCATTTTCCCTTTTTGTTCAGTGTTAACCGGTTAACCAGCTTTGGTTAACCGGTTAACACATGCGTTTTTGGCCATTTTTAGTGATGTCTGGGGTGCGTTAACGGGTTAACCATTTGGTTAATCGGTTAACACCGTAGAAATTCAGAATTTTAGCTTATTTGCTCGCTTGTTCTTGCTTCTTTGTGTCTCTAATGTTCATACATGTTTAGGTACTAATTTTAGGGAATTTTCTAGGTTGGTTTAGGCATCTCATTCCTCCATTTCGAGTCGTTTCGGCACGTTTCCGTTCATGTTGCATATTATGTGTTTACATGTTCAATTGTGTATAATTTGACTTCTTGCACTTTGTTGCTATGTCCACTCACTTTTTGTCATGTAAATAATCATGTTGCATTCTGTTTTTGCATCTTTCGCATAATTCGTTAACTCATTTGCATTTCATTGTATCAATATATATGTTGCATTTCACATAACCATGTATGTATGTGCATTTGGTTTCATTTGATTGAATGTTTGATCATATCATTCACATCAATTCAATTCTGAATTTTGCATTGAGCTTGGCATTCTTGTTGATCTATCATGTTGCATATTCATGATCAATGCTCATTATGTTCATATGCCATATTCATGTGCCATATTTTGCATACTTGTTGCATAATAAACCATGTGGTGCATTCTTTCATAATCCCTAAAAAATGCTCATGTTCATTCAATTATGTATGTTGATCTATGTTCAAATGCATATTCATGATTAATTGGTACATTTTTCATTGAGTTTGTGCATTAAAAAATGAAAATAATCAAATATGCATTTTACATTTCATAGCTGACTTTACATATAGGTGTTGTAAAATACATGTTGTGTGTTATATTGTTCATGTTATATGTGACTTTCTACACCTATCTTTACATATTGTATGCTGGTTATAGAAAGTTGTTTGTGCTTTGCCTTGTGTTTCCATAGTTGTTTGTGTATTAGGGGCTGTAGTAGGTGCTGAATTTTTGTTTTAGCATTTTTTTAGTTCTTTTAGAATTAAGATAGAGTTTAGATTGAGTCTTAGAGTTGTTAGGATTTAATTGGTGTATGTTTGCTTTATTATTTTAAATAAAATGCAACAATAATCTTTGTTTTGTAGGGAGGGAAATGTATGTTTCTTTACCTTTATCTTTTTATTTTTTATGCTTTTTCTTTTATGCATATAATTTGATTTTTACCTCTATACTTGTGATTGGTAGGATTTCCCCTTTGGCTAGGACCAACTTATATTCCTTAGGAAGTAAGTTGCATCATTTTTCTTCTTCCTTTTCTTCCTTAGGAATAGAAAAACCCCATAAACCATTAGGATCTCCCTTTTGTGCATTATAAATAACTTAGGGTTGGTCTTAGTCCCCCTTAGGTTTTTGACCTTTTCTGATTTGGGTCTTCTTCTCTCATCTTCAAACAAAGTCCAAAAGACATTTAATAAAGGATTGAAATAGCCTCTTATGTATAGCCTTATTCCACGGGGCACTCATATTCATTCCATCTTGGAATAGTATGGGCTTGTCTAGCATGATGTACAAGTCTAATCATGAGACTATCTTCACAAACAATAAACTCAAAACACTTATCATAAAAGACAACCAACAAAGACATCGCGTCTTCTCTTCTTATCTCTTAATCTTTACGGACGAATGCGACTTGCCTCGACAGTTCAAACAGCGATACGGTAAACACCCTCGAGTCAGAGCCGATAACACCTGAGCTAGAGCTATGGTAACGTCGTCATAAAAAATACAAACAAAGTTCCTGCCTTAGTTAGGTGAACTACGTCGACTCTGATCCTCATTTTCTCGATGAGGTACGTAGGTAGCGGGGTAGGGCCCGTTCGAGAACATTCTTTATTTTCCATACATTTCCCCCTTTCTTTCCATTTTCTTTGCCAATTCCCTTTCTCATTTCAGTTCTAGTTCCAGTAGCAGTTTTGTTCAGCAACACTTTTTTTCTCACCCTTTAAAACAAACAAGCAAGCGTGGATCCCGTCGGGTACGGTGGACGGTCTAGGGTGCTAATACCTTCCCAGATCGTAACCGACTCCCAAGCCGAGATCGTTGGTTCGCAAGCTTCGTCCTTTCCTTCTTCCTCAGGTTTGTGCACCTTTAACTTTCCCATTCCTTCGGGATAAAAATGTCTGGCTGTCGACTCTACCTTTTCCGCGCCACTTTCGCGTTTGTACTAGGATGAAAATCCCTGGAGCGACAGTATGTATTCACAATTGACCATGCTGATGATAGAAAACCTTTGTACCATGATATCAAGCAATTCTTGAAGTCTCAGGAATACCCGGTGGGGGCATCTAACAAAGACAAGAAAACCCTTAGGAGGCTGGCAGGCGGGTTCTTCTTAAATCAAGATGATGTGCTCTACAAACGGAACTTTGACATGGTTCTGCTGAGATGTGTGGATAGACATAAAGAAGACTTGTTAATGCAAGATGTTCATGAAGGCTCCTTCGCTGCCCATGCTGGAGAGCATGCTATTGAAAAGAAATTGCTAAGGTCGGGGTATTATTGGATTACCATTTAATCTGATTGCTGTAAATAATCCCGCAAGTGCCACAAGTGCCAAATTTATGCTGACAAGGTTCTTGTACCTCCAAATCCATTGAGTATCATGTCTTCACCTTGGCCATTTTCCATGTGGGGCATCGACATGATTGGCAAGATCAAACCAACAGCTTCCAACGATCAACGTTTCAAACCAACATGCTGGTATAGAATTCCCGAGAGAATCATTACTGACAATGGTTACAATCTCAACAATAAGATGATGGAAGACTTATGTCGGGATTTCAATTTCGAGCATCACAACTCATCGCCATATCGCCCGAAGAGGAATGGCATCGTCGAGGCAGCCAATAAGAACATAGAGAAGATTGTTCAAAAGATGGTGGTGACATACAAAGATTGGCACGAGATGCTACCATTTGTACTGCATGGGTACCGAATGTTGGTGCGTAATTCGATTGGGGCAACCCCATTCTCACTTGTATACGTGTAACACCCCAAATTTGCCCTCTCCTGTTTAGCATCATCATCATATCATAATCATCATCAGCATGTCATATCCTTAGCATATTGCATAGAAAAATGAAGCATATCACTTGCATGTTCCAGCATAAGGCATATGATCAATTATCAGGGAAATTCAAAGCTCACAAGGCAGGTTACAAGGTTGACATCAGGGTCAAAGCCTAAAGAAAGGATTGAGGATCAAAATCAGATCAAAACGAGTGGCGTCGGGTGATTCCTAAGGTTTCCCACCAAAAGGAGGGAAAATTCAAAATTCATTGGCGTTAACCGGTTAACAGATTGGTTAACCGGTTAACGGCTGCGAATTTTGAATTTCCAGCAGCAAATTCAGCATGTGTGATTTGGTTCCAATTTCCATTTTCTGATTTTTATTAATTTGAATTAAAAAGAAGGATCTAGAGCACTTATCCAAGCCTAATCCCATTGCAAAATCCTAATCTCTTTGCCAAACCATAATTTTGGATCCCAAGCCTAATTTTTGGGCCCCAAACCTAAACCATATTTAAACCATTTCTCTCCAAACCAAGGGGACTCTCTCTGACAATTTTCATTCTCATTCTGAATTTTTACTTTTCTCACTCACAATTCTCTCTCTTTTCTCTCCCAATTTTCCAAATCACTCAAAGTTCCTCTTTAAAGATCACATAACCTTTCCTTGAGGTGTGTGTATCTTGGAACTAGACCTCCATCCATAGCTTCCTTTCATCTTTTTGCTGGTTTAATTGGTGGTTCAGATCTAGTTTGGGATCTAGAAGTGCTTTTGGATCCAAAATTCTGCATCAAGACCTTGTTCTTGCATTTATTTTGCACAGAGTGTAAAGCTTAGCGTCGGATCTTCAAAGTTTTCCGAGAGATCAATCGTTATCAGCTCGATCAACAATTACCAAAGCATACCTCAGCTTTGTAGGTTGGTTAAATTCAGATCTAGCTCTGTTTTAGCTTATTTGCATGCTTGTGCTTTAGATCCATCATGTGCTTGAGTATTTGCTTGGCTTGCTTGAATTGATTGGTTGATTTTTAGCCGGATCCGTCTGCTAATGTTCATGAGTTTAATGATGTCAATAAATGTGAATTGATCCATTTATTTCATGCTTAATTGATTGCAGGTCTAGTGTGGAATTATTTGAATAAGCTGGTTTGACCTGATTTTTTCTGCAGGAATTACTATTGTCTTAACAGCGTTAACCGGTTAACGGATTGGTGTAAACACCCCAAATTTGCCCTCACCCATTTCACCATGGCTTGTGATCTTTTCATATGCATAAGTTCAGTCATAGCATCTCATATTGCATTTTTGCTTCACTGCATTGTTTCTAAGTCATTTGCATCTAGGTTTTGTGATCTGAGCAATCCAAGAGCTATTTGAGCCACTTCAAAGGTCATCAATCACTTAAAATGGGTCCATGTATGTTCAAGCATCATATTATATCCTCTCAAGATCAAAGAAGTCAAAGAATCACAAGAACTGAGAAAGGCATGGAAGCAGAGTCAGGTTTAACTGCACAGATGACCTAAAATTAGGGTTTTGGTTTCAGAGGCCATAACTCCAAATTTTTTGGTCATTCTTTTTTCTATTGGTCTCTATATGTTATGAGGATCATGCATATCAATTTTCATGAAGAAATTCAATGGGGAGGGCATCTGATCAAGAGGTGACTTCTTGAGCAAGTCAGTGCAAAATCAGGGCATCTGAGGCCCCCGGTGACCCAACCAAAGGGGATTCTCCATCATTTTGAATGTGTATGATCTTTATTTTATCATATAAGATGTTAGAAGTTCACAAGATTGAAGAATTTCAAGCCATTTGCAAAGTTGCCTTTTTGGGAAAGTGACTTATAATGAAAACTTGCGATTTTGGGAAAGTTTTTCAACCTCCTCTTTTTGATTCAAAAATACTTCAAATGAGAAAACTTTGGTCATGAAAGTTGTAGAATGGATCCTCCCATTTTCAAAAAGTACAAGAACTCATTCTAATTCATTTTTGATCAAAAGTTATGGCTTTTCAAAGTTGGCAAAAATCACATAATTTCATGTTTTACACCAAAGAGGCATTTTGCAAAATGGTATGATAAAGCATTCTAAAGGCTTCAAATGTGCACAAACACTTCACAACATGCTCATGTGACCTCTAAAGATCATAATTGGCCCAAGAATTATGCATTTTGGTGCTTTGAACTTAAAGAATTTCCAAAAGGGGCAAAGTTGTACCAAATTGCAAAATGCTCCATAACCCTTCATCCACTTGGGCCAGCTATCTCAGCCTCCCACTTGCCCATACCTCAAGTACAAGTCAAGTTGACATTTTGGCAACTTGCCCATACCAATCACCATAGGCCACCAACAACTCTCTGACCTATCCAAACATGATACATGGACCAAAAGCAACTCAACACACCACACAACATAGCCTGAGCTCTCCCATAACTCAGCATTCTCAAAAATCCCTCTTTGTGCATTTTTCTTCGAATCTCAATACACAAGCCACAAACCTCAAAACAAACTTCATAGAATCACTCACCATGATCCTCTGATCATTTCCCAACCATCATTTGATCCTGAAACCATCCCAAACAGAAATACGATTTTTCACTCCCCTTGGTCAGAACTTCATCAATCTCTTAAACCATCCATAAGAAATTCCAAACAAGCATTGCAAACTTCTCAGGAGGTTCATTAAAGGCATCTTGGACCAAAGAAGCAGCCAGAAAGCTCCAAAGTTCAAAGCTCCAGTTCAGGTGAGCTCAAGAACAATTTTTCCAGAAACGTGTTTTTAAGTTACTAATTGATTCTCCATGATTCACTGATAATGCTGATGTGTTTGGTTTTGAAAATAGTCAAGTATTAAGCATGTATTGATCTTCTGAAATTTCTGCCATACTTTCCGTTTTGCTTCGATTCATGATTTTGGGGTTGGATAAATGAGTTTTGATGTTTGATTCTTGTTGGGGTTGAGGAGAGGATCATTTCTGGAGCTTTAGGGGTCTTGGGGTTGCGTATTGAGGGAGATGGGGTGAGGAGCTAGCCAGAGAAGATGACCGGAACACTGTTCCGGTCATCTGAAAGTCATTAGGGCTCAGGATTAGGGTTAATGACATAATTAAATGAGTTTGAATTCTGGCCGTCCATTAGCGCGCGTAGTCAATTCCCGCTTCCCTGAGTTTGAACCACAGCCCTTGGATTGTTTGACTTTCTCATTTCTTCATTAATTTCATTTTTATTTTATTTGTTTTGTATTTAATTTCCACGAATTTTTAAAAATAGCAAAACACATTAAAAAATTCTGAAATTTTTTATCAAACCTTTTATTAATTTTCAGAACCCAAAAATATTTTTATTTTTATTTTTAGCATTAAAAATTATATTTAAATCATTTAAATGTTTATTTTTAATTAGTTAATGGAAATTAATTAATTAAAAATGCATTTAGGTATTTAAAAATCACAAAAAAATTCACATTGCATTTTGAAACATTTAGAGACATTATCAAACTCTCAAAACAAATTTCTTTTTTGTCCTTGATATATTTTGACAATTTTCATTGGAATTAAAGTTGTTTAAAGGCAATATTTTTGTTCAAACTTAGAAAAATCCATTCTGCCTAACCATGAAGAGTTTGATAATGGTTCTTATTGCATTGCATCCTCCATAGCATGTAGTTTCTAGTGTAAAATTAGTTTGAATTTATCTTTCATTTTCAATATGATAAGCATTTTTCTTTTTGAGGTACCTTGAAACCCTAGTTGACTTGAGAAATTCATAACTTCCATTAGGATAGGAGTTAGGTCCCCTCCTTTGGGCAGTGAACTTGTGTAGGGTTAGGGTTCCTTTGATCCCATTTTCAATTTTTTGTCATGTCATTTGCTTCTGGTTTTTGAATTTTGTGTTACATGTTATGCATAAACCCTAATTCTTGCCTTCCCTTGCATCCATTTCTCATATGCTTGCATTCAAGAACTTGCCATGACATTTTGTGCATCCACATGATTCATAAGACATCTTAGGACATATTAGGATCATGTTTGATCATTGCATCATTCATTTTCCATGTTGTGCATTCATTTCATTACATAAACTTTCATGAGCTCTTTATGGTTCAAAGCATGCTTCATTTGCATCCTCATCCTTGTATGATCATCCACAACTCTTGACATGTGTTTGCATCATCTCTTAGCATCATTAACATCATGTGTATGCTTCTGAATTTGGTTTGCATCATTGCATTTCATCTCATTCTCATTGCATTTCATTTATTTTGCTAACTTTTCAGGTGGTAAGTTGTTTTGGGAAGTGAATTTGCCTTCACTTCTCACAATCTCTTCTCATCTCTCTTGCATCATTGCTGCATTTTATCTCGTGTATTAGAGTGAGATTGCTCATTCATGTTCATCTCTTACTTTCTTCCTTCAAGAAAATTGTCTTCTTAAGTGAAGCAAGTTGTCTTGCTTCTCTCTGCTTTTTCCTCCTTTCATCTTGTTCCTCCTTGGTGGCCTTTGAAGATCTCTTTCTTTCTTAAGCCTCAGAAACCCTAGGAACAACCAAGTCTGATTATAATTAGGGTTTGATTAGTCCCCCATTTAGCTTTTACCTTTGTGTTATCTTTGTGTCTTCTCTTCTCACCTCTTAATCAGGGACTAAAACCTTAAAGGTTTTAAGGCTTTGTGTTTAAGCTTATACCTGCATCCTTCTATTAGGATGGAGTGTATAACTTTAATCCTAAGTGTTAAACCCTTAATGTGTTTAAATTCTTTAATCAATCCACTTAATAATCACTAAGACATCAAGCTTGTAACTTGGGACTTGCATTAGGGTTCTAATTCTTCCTTAATTGGTTAAGAAGGACTAACCCTAGTGTTAATGGACAAGTCCACCTCAAGTTGTCTTGCAAACCATAAAATTCTCTTCTTAATCTTATCATTAACTAAAATCCACTTTAATAAAGACTTTGTTTTGTCATGAGGTTAATCCCTAATCATGGATTAAGTTGAGGAGCCTTCCTCAGCTTAAATGTTCTCATCTATTATCCTTCTATTAGGATGGTGTAATGAGTCCATTAAATCCTTGATTATGGCTTAAACTCATTACTTAACACTAAACAAAAACACCAAAAACATTTAAATAATCACAAATAGGTTAATGATCTTAATCCTGCATCATGGTGATTAAGTGTGAGGTGCTTACTTCACACTTAAGGTATTCTCATTACCCCTAATCAGAGGGAGGATGTGATGAGTTTACTGACCCTTGGTTTAGGCTTAAGCTCATTTTCTTATGACAAACTCCAAAAAGCAATAAAAGATTGAAAACATAAAAAACAAACAATAATCGTCTCCTCCAGGATTCTTTTCTCATCATCTTCACTCACAAACGAGAACTCGCTTCTTCCGTTTAATGCAAGACAGTTTGCACCTGAGCCAGACAGGTCATACACTTGAGCATAGATAAGTAAGCAGTTCACAGTCAATTTATCTCTCAATCTCTTTGAGTCGAACTACGGTGTTCTGACTTCCTCATTGCACGAGAGGATACGTAGGCATAACTTAACAGTTATCGAACAAAAGTCTCTGTATATTCCCCCCTCTTCCAGCATTATCCTTTAAGCGTCATAGTCTTGATCTTTTCACTCTTGTTCTTACACTGACACTTCTCTTATACACTTCACATTTCTTTTACACTGACACTTGCATTCTTTCCAGCTTTGATACACGAATTGCACTGACACTACCCCTTTAAAACACAAATCTTTTAAGCGTGGATCCCGTCGAGTACGCCGGACAATCTGGGTGCTTATACCTTCCCAGGTTGTAACCAACCCCCTTTCTCAGTCTCTCTGGTTCGCAACCGTCTTATCTATCTTTTCTTAGGTTTATGCAGCATTACCTTTCCTCCGGGATAAAAATGCCTAGCTGGCGACTCTTGTCTTTTGAGTTCACCCTTGTGTGTTCTCTCTCCTCTCGCCGACCGCTCTCGTTTGTACCCCTTCTGACCTGGGTGTCATTTGGTGGGAGCGACAGCTTGGCGACTCTGCTGGGGACCCTTATATTATAACCAGGGCTTCTGGTTCTTTTTGTGGGTTCCTCCTAGCGCTTGTTTGATTTGTGTTTACTGGGGTGTTATGTGCTAATTGTGTTTATTTATTTGCTTTATTTATTTCTTTATGTACAGCTTTATTTATTGCTTTCCTTTACAGTTTTTCATACTTCATACTGTCATTATCATTGCTGGATCTGGTTGGTTGTTTTGATGGGTGGGGTTTCATTGAGAGTTTAAGGTCCTATACCTGGGACCTGAGTGACACCTAGGCTAGAGTGGTTCATGTTCTTTCCCATTCCATTTCGTTCTGGTGCGGGAATATGAAACACGGTTCAGATGTGGGTTTCTTCTTGAGAACTCTGTGCTACAGATTTCCTGTAATGCTAGGGCTATCTGGGAAGCCTGCTAAGTCTGGATGACCTTTATTATGACCTTCAGAAGCTGAGGTGAATTAGAGGAGGATCTTTTATGGTTATTTTAAACACTGTACCTCCGGGTTAGAAGTGTTTACACTTCTCATAACTGATCCAAGTCTGAGGATCCTTGTTTTAGAACATTACCTGTGAGGGGGTTGGGATGTTTACAAGTTTGCAGGTACCCTTGGCCACATCATACCCTGATACTACTTGGTTTAAGAGTACCTCATTTTTGGACAGTTCTTGTGATTTAACCCTGGACATGTGACTCTTTATTTGAGTCCCCCACCTTGGTTACTGGATTTCTGAACCTCATATGGACTTCTTGAACATACATGGGCTTTATATCAAGACAGATAATCAGATCCAGCTTGATCACAAACCTTTTCATATCATTTGCATATTCATCATTGCATCATTTAACATTTGTTTATTTGTTTTTCAGGGTATCCACATTATACCTGGCTTGGTTTTGACCCCTTCTTCTGCATAGACCTCTGCTTCATAAGTGATCTGCTTCAGCTATTCTCATCATCACCAGCATCAGCCTATCAGTGGCTCATCTCCAGTATCAGTCTTGACCTTCGTCAGCAGCTATCTTCATCTCCTTCAGCAACATTCATGACCACCCCCAGGAAGAGCAACATATCATACCATTTCTTTGAGCCTGTGTTGACTGGTATCAGGCAGGTCCAGTCACTTATCACACCTGACCACATCCCATTATTCAGAGAGCATTATGGGGGTATCTTAGATATGGTTATGGACCTTGACCCTTCTCAAAGGAGCATGATCCACACATGCCTGCAGTTTTATGACCCTCCTTTGAGATGCTTCACCTTTCCAGACTTTCAGCTAGGACCTCTGCTGGAAGAATTTTCATCATTGATTGGAGTACCTGTCAGAGGTGGAATCCCCTTTAACCCAGAGATGCCAGCTCCCAGCAATGGAGAAATAGCAAAAGCACTGTACCTGGAGCCTACTTTGATTGAGCAAAACATGACAACAAAAGTTGGGATCCCTGGTTTGCACTTAGAATTCTTGACTTCTCAGGCCATCCTGAAGGCCTCCTTGGGAGAATGGAGAGCAGTCTGTGCACTGTTAGCCCTCAGCATATATGGGGTTATACTGTTTGCAGATGAGCCCAAATTTGTCAGCAAGAATGCCATCCATCTTTTCCTTCTAAGGAACCCAGTACCCACATTCCTGGGAGATTTCTATTATTCCATCCATCAAAGGAATGAGAAACAAAGGGGGAAGTTATAGAGATGTTGTGCTCCTTTGTTTCACACTTGGCTGCTCAAACACCTGCCTAAGTCAGATGACTTCCTGAACCCCCACCAATAGAAGAATTGGGCTAAGAGGATCATTGCTTTGACTTCAGATGATATCAGATGGTGCACCCAGAGCACCAAAGGCAAGGACATTATCACCAGCTGTGGACAATACCCAAATGTACCTCTGATAGGAGTAAAGGGTTGCATCAACTACAATCCTTTGCTGTTTAAGAGACAACTGGGCTATGCTTTGGTTCACCCTCTTAGAGTGCAAGATTTAGCTGAGACCCTGTATTGTGAAGTGAAACCTAATTCAGCTGTTGTCAGACAAGAAACCTGGGCTTGGGACAACATCCAGACAAAAGGGATGGCTATTCTTGGAAGGTGCAATAATGTTGCTTCAGCTCAGTACTATGATTGGTCCCGTACCAGAGCTCAGATTACTGGGATGCCCTTCACCTTGGAGGACATACCTAGATCCTCTACAGTACAACCAGCAGCAACAGTCAGCCTGGAAGAATTTGAGAAACTGAAGGAAAGGAATGAGAATCTGTCTCAAGCTCTAAAGAAGACTCTTTGGGAAAGGAGTGATGGTCGTCTGGACATTGAGAGGTTAGAGAAGCTTAGGGTGGAGCATCTGGCCAAGATTGAGAAGACAGAGGGCTATATATGGAAAGCAAGAGCTGGGGAGCAAATATTGAAGAATGCCTGTAAGGAGGCCAAGATTCAGAAGGCTAGGACTGAGCTCTATCTTCAAGAAAGTCAGGCTAGGTTGGGCAGGATCACTGAAGCCCGGACACAAGAAGATAAGAGAACCCAAGCCAAGATTGAGCAGTTAGAGGCCAATGAAAAGAAGCAGCAGGAAGCTTTGTTGGCAGTCCAGAAGGAGATTTCAGAGTTGAAGCTCAGGGCTGGATTGAAGAGATCAAAGGATCAGGACAGGCACAAGAAGCTGACCACTGCCATTGCCACTAGGAACCTCCTCATTAGGACCATTACAGAGCATCCAGCTGGTCCGACGACTGAGGCACTTCTGAAGGAGGTTAAGGAGGATGAGTTTGGATTGGATGTTTGACTTCTTTGCTTGTTGTTCATTTCCATTTTTATGTACTTTTCTTTTTGTTGTATTTTGACCCCCCAGGGGCATGTGTTGTAAAACAAAACTATGTATTGTTCATCATTTGTAATATATTAGTTTGTTTTCATTGGGTTTCTTTTCTCAAGCAACATCAAGCATCTTCCTCGAGGTCTGGAAAGGTCAAAACCAAAAAAACCAAGCCGGATACCTTGGAAAACAAATAAGCATACTACATTGCATACTAACCTTGTTTTGTAGGTTTTATTATTATTTTGTTTCTAACTCTGTTGTGATCTCATGAAACATTGCTCGCAGAAGAGTGTTCCCTGTCAACCGTACGCACTGGTATCCTACTCGCAACAACCTTCCTGGTATCCAAATGGAACAAGTACAGCAGGACCTGACTGAGGTCAGGACTCAGATGGCTAATGAAAGAGTGGAGATGAGGAACCAAATGACCCAATTAATGGTTGTGATGACTGGCTTGGCCCAGAGTCAAGAAAGGTTAAGGGCATTGGTGGAAAGAAAAACTCCCGAGGAACCACATCCTGGAACTGGAGGAACTAGCAACAATGAGAGGGGTCAGCCTCATGTTAATCCACCAGTATTTGGACCTCATCTAGATCCGGAAGTCAACATCCCGGGAAATATGCAAGGAAATACTGCTGGAGGGAGAATCTTGCAAGAGGATCCCCAAGAAGAGCAATTCACTGTTATGGGAGCAGGAGACAAAGTCTATGATAGAAGGTTAGATGAAATTGCTGAGAAGTTGAGATCTTTGGAGTCCCAGAATTCCTTGGGCTTCGATGTAATGGATATGGGGTTAGTGGATGGGGTGAGAATTCCCCACAAGTTCAAACCCCCGTACTTTGAGAAATACAATGGAACCTCTTGTCCACGAACTCACCTGCAGTCTTTCCTGGGAAGACTTAAAGCATATACCATGGATGAAAAGCTGTGGATGTTCTACTTTGAAGACAGTTTGACTGGGGCTTCAAGGGAGTGGTATTCACACTTGACTAGAGCTACTATCAGATGTTGGAAGGACTTAGCTGAAGCCTTCTTCAGACAATATCAATACAATCTGGACATGGCTCCTAACAGGACCCTTCTGGTGGGAATGTCGCAATCTTCCAGAGAAAGCTTTAGGGAATATGCCCAGAGGTGGAGACAGCTTGCTGCTGCTGTCCAACCACCCATGTCGGAAAGAGAAATGGTCGACATGTTCATGAATACTTTGCAAGGAACATATATTGATAGACTGGCTGCCTTTTCTTCTACCAGTTTTGCTGACGTAGTTATAGCTGGGGAAAGGATTGAAATCCTTTTAAAAATGGGCAAAATTTCTGATAATGGTGCAAGTTCATCCAGTAATCCCAGGAAGCCTTTTGTGGGACCCCGAAGGACTGGTGAGACAAATGTCATTCATGCCAGCAGGGGCAGACCTCAGTATGTCCACAGATCAGTAGCAGCTGTCACTATTCCAGCTCCGATTCCTCAGCAATCAACATATCAACAACAACAACAACCACATTATCAACAGCAAGTTCAGTACCCGCCACAGAGAACCTACAACAACAGCAATAGCAATCAACAACAACGACCCTTTCAGCAAAGACCATCACAGGAAAACAGGGTGATTGACCCTATCCCTATGCCTTATGCTGCCTTATTGCCACAACTCCTGAAGCTTAACTTGGTTGAGTTAAGGACATTGGCACCTCCAGATCCTTCCAATCTCCCAAGGAATTATGATGTCAACGCCAGATGTGCTTTCCACTCCAATGCACCTGGCCACAATACGGAAAAGTGCAGGGCCTTGCAAATGAAAGTCCAAGATCTGGTAGATTCTAAAGCCCTCAACTTTGCACCTCCTCCAAATGTCAACAAGAATCCTATGCCTAATCATGGTGGGCCGAGGATTAATGACATTGAGGAAGACAAACCATCTACCTTGATCACCAGTGTTGCACAAATTCGAACACCTTTGGTCGAAATTAAAGCTCAGCTTCTAAAGTGCCAGG
Organism: Lathyrus aphaca; assembly: GCA_963966055.1. Classification (NCBI taxonomy): domain Eukaryota; kingdom Viridiplantae; phylum Streptophyta; class Magnoliopsida; order Fabales; family Fabaceae; genus Lathyrus; species Lathyrus aphaca. Next base: position 128,248,772 of record OZ014523.1, on the reverse strand, counting down.
TGTTTCCCGGGTGTGAGCTCGGTTGTGGGTATTGCAACATTGCAGTCAACGGGTGCGAAAATCTGAAAAGCGGCATAGATGGTCTTATTAAGGATGGTACCCTTCAGATCTCAACAACGGCGCCTATAAATCCAGCAATTCCTTTAATGACAATTCCCGACTCTTCTACAACAGCAGCAACAATCATTCCTACCGATTCATCAATATCATCAGCAGTCACTCCGTCCATCACTTCAACAAATCAAATTTCAACAACCATTTCTTCTACAACATCAGCATCCATTTTGTTAGCAGAATCTTCTACAACGCCAACAAAAATTAATGAAGATGTCTCAGCAGTTAAAATCTACTATGACCCATCAAATGTTCCTCCTAGCAACAATTTCCAGCAACAAACAGTGGCACCTCCTTCCAGGTCACCAGTCACAATTTACTATGATCCGCACACCATTACAGTACCCTCCTCTGCAGCAGTCAGTCCAGTCACCATTACGATGCCTGGACCCGTTCCTTATGAAAGCAGTAATGCCATACCTTGGCATTATGGCTCTGATCTCTACTGCAACGGGAAGAAAATCACTCTGGATTCTTCAACCTCTTCTCCACAAGTTGATAATGTTAGGGGAGGCGGAGGCTTCACCAGAAACGGACGCCTTTTTGCCTCACAAACACAAAGACCTAATGTTGAAGAAGAAGCTGCTGCCAAAGCAAAAGGAAAGAGTGTGGTATCTGAAGAGCCAACTGTCAAAGAAACTCAGAAGACATCTTTTGAACAAGATGTAGACGAGTTTATGAGAATCATAAAGAGAAGTGATTACAAGGTGGTGGATCAGCTTCACCAAACTCCCTCAAAAATCTCCATATTATCCCTGTTGATGTGTTTTGAAGCTCACAGGAATGCATTATTGAAAGTCTTGCACGCAGCATACGTGCCAGAGGAGATTACCGTTAATCAGCTCGAAACCGTGGTGGCAAATGTCAATACCAGTCATGGACTGGGCTTCACCAATGCTGACTTAACAACAGAGGGATGTAACCACAACAAGGCTTTACATATCACCTTGGAATGAAAGGGTGTTGTTCTATCTCATGTACTGGTGGACATTGGGTCATCACTCAATGTTCTACCAAAGAAAGCCTTAGTGAAGCTGGAGTATGATGGCTTGGCACTGCATCCGAGTAATTTGGTGGTGAGAGCATTTGATGGCTCTAAAAGATTAGTGCTTGGGGAGATTGATCTGCCTGTGATGATTGGCCCGCAGACCTTCAAAACTACCTTCTATGTGATGGACATTCAGCCGGCCTACAGCTGTCTGTTGGGTAGACCCTGGATCCACGCCGCTGGCGCTGTTACGTCTACCCTTCACCAGAAGTTGAAATTCGAGTGGGAAGGCCAGATCATCACCATCTGTGGGGAGGAAGACATCTTTCTTAGCCATCTGGCTACGTATAAGTACATAGAAATGGATGGAGAATCCATGAAACTATGAGCCAAGGGTTTAAAGCCCTCAACATTAATGAAGCATCTGCTGTACTGGGAACCTCCATAACGTCATATCAGCAAGCCCGGAAGGTTGTTGAAGAAGGTACCGCCCAAGGCTGGGGCAAGTTGCTGCCCGTGGAGAAGAAAGAAGACAGATTTGGGTTGGGTTACAGACCAACTCAACAAGATCAATCAGAGGATGCAAAAGAGCACAAGTTTGTCAGCGGGGGAATGCTCACCCTGGATGCTGTGAACAATTTGGAAGATGAGGAGGAAAGCGACTGCAACCTGGAGAGCTGGATACGTCCAAGGATCCCGGGGAGCCAAGTCCTTAACTGGTCTTCCCAGGAAATTATAAGGGTTACTCCTGCAGAGTAATTATTATTTCCTGTATTTTAAAGCATGCATCAAGTCTTGCATCTTGCCCAAGATGTCAAGACTCATTTTGTAATCGGGCCATCTTGTAATTTTGTGCAAATGGATTAATCAATGAATATCGGACATCTTTTGCAAACGAGTCTCTTTTTCGCTCACTGTCTTTTCATTTTTCTTTTTGTACAAAAAAATAAATGGCAATGTTTTTCAAAATAAATAACTTCATTTTCACTTTTTTCTAAACAAGATTAAAATTGATCACTAAAATAAACCAATCTAAACCTTGCAGAAAGTGCCTTTCAGACTGCACCAACAACAACACTGCTATGACTTCGTATGACTTTGACAATCCAATCAATCAAGCTGATGAAGGGGTTGAAGAAGATTATGAGCTACCTGAAGAGCTAGCCAGGTTGTTAAGGCAAGAGGAGAAGGTTATCACTCCTCATCAGGAGGAGGTTGAAACGGTTAATCTTGGTACGGAAGAAGACGTGAAAGAGGTTAAGATCGGGGCCTGCCTGCAAGAGTCAGTAAAAGAGCAACTGATTGACATGCTTCGGGAATATGTGGATGTTTTTGCTTGGTCTTATCAGGATATGCCAGGGTTGGACACCGACATTGTCATGCACAAGCTTCCTTTGAAAGAAGATTGTCCGCCAGTAAAACAGAAGTTGCGCCGTACTCGCCCAGATATGGCAATGAAAATTAAAGAAGAGGTACAAAAACAGTGGGACGCCAGGTTCCTTGCTGTGACCAGCTATCCGCCGTGGGTTGCTAATATTGTACCCGTGCCTAAGAAAGACGGCAAGGTGAGGATGTGTGTGGACTACCGGGATCTGAACAAAGCCATCCCGAAAGATAACTTCCCTTTACCTCACATTGATGTATTGGTTGATAATACGGCTCAGTTCTCGGTATTCTCCTTCATGGATGGATTTTCAGGATATAATCAGATCAAGATGTCACCTGAAGACATGGAGAAGACAACTTTCATCACACCCTGGGGTACATTCTGTTATAAGGTGATGCCATTCGGACTGAAGAATGCTGGTGCAACATATCAACGGGATATGGTAACATTATTTCATGACATGATCCACAAAGAAATTGAATGTTATGTGGATGACATGATTGCCAAGTCCCTCACAGAAGAAGACCACCTGGTAAATCTGTTGAAGTTATTCAAGCGTCTGAGGAAATATCAGCTGAAGTTAAACCCCAACAAGTGCACATTCGGGGTGCGATCTGGTAAGCTGCTGGGATTTATTGTAAGTGAGAAAGGGATTGAAATTGACCCTGACAAAGTTAAAGCCATTCAAGAAATGCCTGCACCAAAGACTGAAAAAGAAGTTCGGGGGTTTCTAGGTAGATTGAACTACATTTCAAGGTTCATATCTCACCTTACAGAAATCTGTGAGCCTTTGTTCAAGATGTTAAGAAAAGAACAAACGGTCAGGTGGAATGAAGACTGCCAGAGGGGTTTTGATAAAATCAAGGAATACTTGCAAGAGCCTCCAATCCTTATGCCTCCAGTTGAAGGAAGACCTCTAATCATGTACTTGACAGTATTAGAATAGTCAATGGGGTGTGTGCTGGGCCAGCATGACGAGTCTGGTCGAAAAGAGTATGCAATATACTACCTAAGCAAAAGGTTTACCGACTGTGAACAATGTTATTCACTGCTCGAGAAAACTTGTTGTGCTTTAGCGTGGGCTGCTCGCCGACTAAGGCAGTATATGTTGACCCACACTACTTTGTTGATCTCAAAGATGGATCCAGTTAAGTACATTTTTGAGAAGCCAACACTTACCGGACGGGTTGCAAGATGGCAAATGATCCTCACAGAATATGACATTCAGTACACATCTCAAAAAGCCATCAAGGGCAGTGTATTGTCTGATTATCTTGCTGAGCAACCTATTGATGATTACCAGCCTATGAGATTTGACTTCCCTGATGAAGACATCATGTTCATAAAAGCAAAAGATCATGAAAAGCCTGTTCACACTGAAGGGCCTGACCCAGAAGAAGAATGGACTATGATGTTTGACGGGGCTGTTAATATGAATGGTCGTGGTGTTGGTGCAGTACTCATTACACCTAAAGGAGTTCACATGCCTTTCTCGGCAAAACTCACTTTCAACTGCACTAACAACGAAGCTGAATACGAAGCTTGTATTATGGGTATTGAGGAAGCCATTGACCTCAGGATCAAGACTTTGACTGTATTCGGAGATTCAGCTCTGGTAATCAATCAAACCAACGGCAAATGGTACACGCAACAAGATCATCGGATACCTTATCGGGACTATACAAGGAGGTTGTTGACTTTCTTCACAATAGTCAAACTTGAGTATATCCCTCGAGACGAGAATAAGTTTGCAGACGCTCTGGCTACCATTTCATCCATGATCAAAGTTCAAGTTGCCAACTTTGTGCCTCGGATTTCAGTATCCAGACTTGACAGACCAGCATATGTATTCTCAGTAGATGTTGTTAAAGATGATAAGCCTTGGTTCCATGATATCAAATGCTTCTTGGAGGATCAAACATACCCGCCTGGGGCATCTTCCAATGATAAGAAGACATTAAGAAGGCTAGATGGTAGTTTCTTCCTGAATGCTGATGGTTCCCTGTACAAGAGGAACTTTGATATGGTACTCCTCAGATGCATTGATAGGACAGAAGCAGACTTGTTAATGCTCGAGGTGCACGAAGGATCCTTTGGTACCCATGCTGGAGGGCATGCAATGGCTAAAAAGTTGCTAAGATCAGGCTACTACTGGATCACAATGGATGTAGATTGTTGTGCCTATACCAGGAAATGCCATAAATGCCAGATTTATGCAGATAAAGTGCATGTGCCTCCGAATCCTTTGAATGTGATGTCTTCACCCTGGCCCTTTTCCATGTGGGGCATCGATATGATTGGCAAGATTGAACCGACTGCTTCAAATGGAAACAGATTCATCCTGGTTGCCATTGACTATTTTACTTAGTGGGTTGAAGCAGCGTCTTATGCAAATGTCACCAGGCAAGTGGTAGCCCGATTTCTGAAGAGAGACATCATCTGTCGGTATGGAGTGCCCGAACGAATCATTACTGATAATGGTTCCAACTTGAACAATAAAATGATGGCAGAATTATGTCGGGACTTCAAGATCCAACACCACAATTCTTCTCCTTACAGGACAAAGATGAATGGCGTTGTTGAGGCAGCTAACAAAAATATCAAGAAGATTGTACAAAAGATGGTAGTTACCTATAAAGATTGGCATGAAATGCTACCGTTTGCCTTACATGGGTACCGTACGTCAATTAGAACATCCACTGGGGCAACACTGTATCAGCTTGTGTATGGTATGGAGGCAGTCCTACCTGTTGAAGTTGAATTACCGTCTCTGCGGGTACTGATGGATGTTAAGTTGAATGAAGCAGAGTGGGTCCGATCCCGATACGAACAACTGAGTCTGATTGAAGAAAAGAGATTGGCTGCAATCTGTCATGGACAGCTGTATCAGAAAAGAATGAAGAAAGCCTTCGATCAGAAAGTCAGGATTCGAGAGGACCAAGTAGGAGATCTTGTGCTGAAAAGACTCCTCCCTCCTCATACAGGCCACAGGGGCAAGTGGACTCCGAATTATGATGGTCCGTTCATAGTAAAGAAGGTTTTCTCCGGTGGAGCACTGATGCTCAGTACTATGGATGGTGAAGACTTCCTGTACCCTGTGAATTCAGATGCAGTTAAAAAATACTTCGCATAAAAATGACCCGCTGGACATAAAAACAGAATGTAAGTCCAGGCAAAAGTAGGGCATCCCGGCGAGTCAAAAACAGAATAAAAGACTCGGGCAAAAATAAGGGAAAATAAATATAAAAAATGTATACCCGCTGAGTTGAATAGCCGCATTGGACAACTCAGACAAAAATGGGTATCCCGGTGGATTGAAAACCCGAAAGGGCGATTCACGCAAAATAAGGGAATAAGCGAACAACTGCATCCTGAATTCGTCTGTATCACTTACAACATGGCAAGCTTCGAAAAGTTCGAGCATCGGTCAGAATCGGCCTTCTTCAGAAAGCAAGATGAGAAGAACGTCAATATCATACAAGTCATAGCAAAAGGGAAGCTCCTTGAAGCGTCATCAACATTGCCAACACCTTTTTGTTTCTCAATTTGTAACGATTTCCTCATTTCAGGGGAACCGTTTCTTTGACTGTATCTTGCCAATTCAGGGCACACAAATTAATAAAATCAGATTTTCAGTCACATTCCGTCTCGTACTCTTTTATTTGCAAAATGTCCGATGTCATTAATATATTGGTCGCATAAATGCAGATGCGTCTTTCTTGAAATACGTGCTTACAGGAAATATACTTACTCCCGGGAGTGTCTAAACTCCTATGACGGAATCCAGTAAGGGATACCTCGGGGAACTTGTACGTTTCTTTGTCTTACAGGATCGCAGGTGTTCAGAGCACAACATGGGGCATGAAAGCTTCTCCCCAGTAGGCTGCCAAATCATTATTTCCTCAACACCTTCCAAACAGCACCAGAGATGCCTTTTCCCCATCAGAGTTGCCAGGCATCACTTCTCCAACATTTCCTTCAGAGCAGTACCAGAAGGTGCTCATATCCCCAACTGAGTTGTCAAGTATCATCCTCAGCAGGATCCTCACAGAAATCTCTAGGAGGATCTTTCAGTGATCTTTCTTCTTCCCCAGCCGAGTGCTAGACAGGGAATCACCTCCCCGCAAAGTTTCGGCCTCTATCCAGAAAAGCAATGCCTGAAGATCTCACAACAGAGTGACGGAAGCTCCTGCAGACCCCAGCTGGGTCCCTCATTACTGAGATAGGACTATCAGAGATCTATTTCCCCGAGCAGAGTCATATATGTCAGATCTACCAATGATCTCATCCCCAGCTGGGACGTTCACTTCAAGAAGATTAGCCAGAGATCTCCACAGCAACGGGATCCGAATCCCAGATCGGTATCTTTGCATAAACATAGCATTCACATCATATTTTCCCCGCAGAGCGTAGCATTTCGTCTAATACGGAGCATTACGGCAAAAATCAAACATATTGCATAATCATATGCCATGTGTCGAATTGAACATTTCCTAATTCCCCACCAGAGAGCCAAAGCATTTCCTTTACACTCACAAATACAGATACATGCTCCTTTTGGCACTCGTCTGTGTCATCACTCCCCAGTAAAATCACCCAAACAAATATTTACACATGACAGATGCTTCTTGACACTCGTCTGTGTCATACCCCCAGTAGAAAGCCAAAGCGTCCCCTTTGCACTCACTAACACAGATACATATATATACAACTTCCTTGACACTCGTCCGTGTCACCCCCCAACATAGTGCCTAAATACTTTGCAAACCAAATACTTGTTTATAATACACTTTTTTCCGACACCCGTCCGTGTCGCACTCTCCCTAGCAAGTTGAACACTCGTCTATGTCTCACTCATCACTTTTCACTCATACCGATACCCGTCCGTATCTTGTATATACCACTTAAATCCTCTCAGAATCAACACTCGTCCGTGTTCTTTGTTAACTAGTTGATACTCGTCCGTATCATCATCTCTGAACATGCGTCAAGCGTTTGTTTCTACTGGTACTCGTCTGTATCATAGTCTTAAGGATGCTCGTCCGCATCTTTAATCTATACACCGTGTCAAACACTTATGTCTTCATGAAATTTGACACACGTTTGTATCTGCCGTTCCCCAGAAGAATTCCCGACAAATATTGATAAACTATTTTCTTTCTATCTGACATTCGTCCTATGTCATGATACCTTCCGGCAGCTGTACCCTGCCAGGTGATCGTCCTTCACCTTTTTGATGATCGTCCTTCATTACCCCCAGTGGAGTCTCTATTCATTAGAACCCCTTCCTATCCGACATTCGTCCTATGTCGTGACATTTCCAGCAGTCGTCCCCTGCTAGGTGATTGTCCTTCACCTCTTGATGATCGTCCTTCATCATGCTTACCCGATGGCCGTCCCCATCGTCGACTTTTTTTTTTTTATCCGGCATTCGTCCTATGTCGTAATACTTTCGGTAGCCGTCCCCTGCCAGGTGATCGTCCTTCACCTTAGATGATCGTCCCTCATCTTATCCCCAACAGAGCAGCCGTCCCCTGCTAGGTGATCGTCCTTCACCTTTGATGACCGTTCCTCATCATTTATTTCTTCAGCCCGATGGTCGTCCCCATCATTTACCTTTACTCCCTAGAAAAGTCTTATTTCTTTACTTGATGGCCGTCCCCATCATAATCTCTTATATCCCCAGCTTGTCGGCCGTCCCCGTCATTGCTTTATTTCCCGCATTTTCCCCAGCATGTCGGTCGTTCCCGTCATTGCTTCATCCCCAGCAGTCGTCCTCTGCTTAACGGTCGTCCTCCGTCGCCCGCACTTTATAATTATACTTTACTTCCTTTTACAATCTATATCCCTTTTCTTCTTCATTCAGTGAGTTCAAATTTTGGACTGTCTTTGGTATTCAACCACAAGTTATCTTGTTTGCCTGTTAAGCCGTTGCTTACATTCTGCACAGCTAACTCATGCTTGAATAGGGGCAGCTGTAAACACTCCAAATTTGCCCTCACCCATTTCACCATGGCTTGTGATCTTTTCATATGCATAAGTTCAGTCATAGCATCTCATATTGCATTTTTGCTTCACTGCATTGTTTCTAAGTCATTTGCATCTAGGTTTTGTGATCTGAGCAATCCAAGAGCTATTTGAGCCACTTCAAAGGTCATCAATCACTTCAAAGGGGTCCATGTATGTTCAAGCATCATATTATATCCTCTCAAGATCAAAGAAGTCAAAGAATCACAAGAACTGAGAAAGGCATGGAAGCAGAGCCAGGTTTAACTACACAGATGACCTAAAATTAGGGTTTTGGTTTCAGAGGCCATAACTCCAAATTTTTTGGTCATTCTTGTTTCTATTGGTCTCTATATGTTATGAGGATCATGCATATCAATTTTCATGAAGAAATTCAATGGGGAGGGCATCTGATCAAGAGGTGACTTCTTGAGCAAGTCAGTGCAAAATCAGGGCATCTGAGGCCCCCAGTGACCCAACCAAAGGGGATTCTCCATCATTTTGAATGTGTATCATCTTTATTTGATCATAGAAGATGTTATAAGTTCACAAGATTGAAGAATTTCAAGCCATTTGCAAAGTTGCCTTTTTGGGAAAGTGACTTATAATGAAAACTTGCCATTTTGGGAAAGTTTTTCAACCTCCTCTTTTTGATTCAAAAATGCTTCAAATGAGAAAACTTTGGTCATGAAAGTTGTAGAATGGATCCTCCCATTTTCAAAAATTACAAGAACTCATTCTAATTCATTTTGGATCAAAAGTTATGGCTTTTCAAAGTTGGCAAAAATCACATAATTTCATGTTTTACACCAAAGAGGCATTTTGCAAAATGGTATGATAAAGCATTCTAAAGGCTTCAAATGTGCACAAACACTTCACAACATGCTCATGTGACCTCTAAAGATCATAATTGGCCCAAGAATTATGCATTTTGGTGCTTTGAACTTAAAGAATTTCCAAAAGGGGCAAAGTTGTACCAAATTGCAAAATGCTCCATAACCCTTCATCCACTTGGGCCAGCTATCTCAGCCTCCCACTTGCCCATACCTCAAGTACAAGTCAAGTTGACATTTTGGCAACTTGCCCATACCAATCACCATAGGCCACCAACAACTCTCTGACCTATCCAAACATGATACATGGACCAAAAGCAACTCAACACACCACACAACACAACCTGAGCTCTCCCACAAGTCAGCATTCTCAAAAATCCCTCTTTGTGCATTTTTCTTCGATTCTCAATACACAAGCCACAAACCTCAAAACAAACTTCATAGAATCACTCACCATGATCCTCTGATCATTTCCCAACCATCATTTGATCCTGAAACCATCCCAAACAGAAATACGATTTTTCACTCCCCTTGGTCAGAACTTCATCAATCTCTTAAACCAGCCATAATAAATTCCAAACAAGCATTGCAAACTTCTCAGGAGGTTCATTAAAGGCATCTTGGACCAAAGAAGCAGCCAGAAAGCTCCAAAGTTCAAAGCTCCAGTTCAGGTGAGCTCAAGAACAATTTTTCCAGAAACGTGTTTTTAAGTTACTAATTAATTCTCCATGATTCACTAATAATGCTGATGTGTTTGGTTTTGAAAATAGTCAAGTATTAAGCATGTATTGATCTTCTGAAATTTCTGCCATACTTTCCGTTTTGCTTCGATTCATGATTTTGGGGTTGGATAAATGAGTTTTGATGTTTGATTCTTGTTGGGGTTGAGGAGAGGATCATTTCTGGAGCTTTAGGGGTCTTGGGGTTGCATATTGAGGGAGATGGGGTGAGGAGCTAGCCAGAGAAGATGACCGGAACACTGTTCCGGTCATCTGAAAGTCATTAGGGCTCAGGATTAGGGTTAATGACATAATTAAGTGAGTTTGAAATCTGGCCGTTCATTAGCGCGCATAGTCAATTCCCGCTTCCCTGAGTTTGAACCACAGCCCTTGGATTGTTTGACTTTCTCATTTCTTCATTAATTTCATTTTTATTTTATTTGTTTTGTATTTAATTTCCACGAATTTTTAAAAATAGCAAAACACATTAAAAAATTCTGAAATTTTTTATCAAACCTTTTATTAATTTTCAGAACCCAAAAATATTTTTATTTTTATTTTTTGCATTAAAAATTATTTTTAAATCATTTAAATGTTTATTTTAATAAGTTAATGGAAATTAATTAATTAAAAATGCATTTAGGTATTTAAAAATCACAAAAAAATTCACATTGCATTTTGAAACATTTAGAGACATTATCAAACTCTCAAAACAAATTTCCTTTTTGTCCTTGATATATTTTGACAATTTTCATTGGAATTGAAGTTGTTTAAAGGCAATATTTTTGTTCAAACTTAGAAAAATCCATTATGCCTAACCATGAAGAATTTGATAATGGTTCTTCTTGCATTGCTTCCTCCATAGCATGTAGTTTCTAGGGTAAAATTAGTTTGAATTTATCTTTCATTTTCAATTTGATAAGCATTTTTCTTTTTGAGGTACCTTGAAACCCTAGTTGACTTGAGAAATTCATAACTTCCATTAGGATAGGAGTTAGGTCCCCTCCTTTGGGCAGTGAACTTGTGTAGGGTTAGGGTTCCTTTGATCCCATTTTCAATTTTTTGTCATGTCATTTACTTCTGGTTTTTGAATTTTGTGTTACATGTTATGCATAAACCCTAATTCTTGCCTTCCCTTGCATCCATTTCTCATATGCTTGCATTCAAGAACTTGCCATGACATTTTGTGCATCCACATGATTCATAAGACATCTTAGGACATATTAGGATCATGTTTGATCATTGCATCATTCATTTTCCATGTTGTGCATTCATTTCATTACATAAACTTTCATGAGCTCTTTATGGTTCAAAGCATGCTTCATTTGCATCCTCATCCTTGTATGATCATCCACAACTCTTGACATGTGTTTGCATCATCTCTTAGCATCATTAACATCATGTGTATGCTTCTGACTTTGGTTTGCATCATTGCATTTCATCTCATTCTCATTGCATTTCATTTATTTTGCTAACTTTTCAGGTGGTAAGTTGTTTTGGGAAGTGAATTTGCCTTCACTTCTCACAATCTCTTCTCATCTCTCTTGCATCATTGCTGCATTTTATCTTGTGTATTAGAGTGAGCTTGCTCATTCATGTTCATCTCTTACTTTCTTCCTTCAAGCAACTTGTCTTCTTAAGTGAAGCAAGTTGTCTTGCTTCTCTCTGCTTTTTCCTCCTTTCATCTTGTTCCTCCTTGGTGGCCTTTGAAGATCTCTTTCTTTCTTAAGCCTCAGAAACCCTAGGAACAACCAAGCATGATCATAATTAGGGTTTGATTAGTCCCCCATTTAGCTTTTACCTTTGTGTCATCTTTGTGTCTTCTCTTCTCACCTCTTAATCAGGGACTAAAACCTTAAAGGTTTTAAGGCTTTGTGTTTAAGCTTATACCTGCATCCTTCTATTAGGATGGAGTGTATAACTTTAATCCTAAGTGTTAAACCCTTAATGTGTTTAAATCCTTTAATAAATCCACTTAATAATCACTAAGACATCAAGCTTGTAACTTGGGCCTTGCATTAGGGTTCTAATTCTTCCTTAATTGGTTAAGAAGGACTAACCTTAGTGTTAATGGACAAGTCCCCCTCAAGTTGTCTTACAAACCATAAAATTCTCTTCTTAATCTTATCATTAACTAAAATCCACTTTAATAAAGACTTTGTTTTGTCATGAGGTTAATCCCTAATCATGGATTAAGTTGAGGAGCCTTCCTCAGCTTAAATGTTCTCATCTATTATCCTTCTATTAGGATGGTGTAATGAGTCCATTAAATCCTTGATTATGGATTAAACTCATTACTTAACACTAAACAAAAACACCAAAAACATTTAAATAATCACAAATAGGTTAATGATCTTAATCCTGCATCGTGGTGATTAAGTGTGAGGTGCTTACTTCACACTTAAGGTATTCTCATTACCCCTAATCAGAGGGAGGATGTGATGAGTTTACTGACCCTTGGTTTAGGCTTAAGCTCATTTTCTTATGACAAACTCCAAAAAGCAATAAAAGATTGAAAACATAAAAAACAAACAATAATCGTCTCCTCCAGGATTCTTTTCTCATCATCTTCACTCACAAACGAGAACTCGCTTCTTCCGTTTAATGCAAGACAGTTTGCACCTGAGCCAGACAGGTCATACACTTGAGCATAGATAAGTAAGCAGTTCACAGTCAATTTATCTCTCAATCTCTTTGAGTCGAACTACGGTGTTCTGACTTCCTCATTGCACAAGAGGATACGTAGGCATAACTTAACAGTTATCGAACAAAAGTCTCTGTATATACCCCCCTCTTCCAGCATTATCCTTTAAGCCTCATAGTCTTGAGCTTTTCACTCTTGTTCTTACACTGACACTTATCTTATACACTTCACATTTCCTTTACACTGACACTTGCATTCTTTCCAGCTTTGATACACGAATTGCACTAACACTACCCCTTTAAAACACAAATCTTTTAAGCGTGGATCCCGTCGAGTACGGCAGACAATCTGGGTGCTAATACCTTCCCAGGTTGTAACCAACCCCCTTTCTCAGTCTCTCTGGTTCGCAACCGTCTTATCTATCTTTTCTTAGGTTTATGCAGCATTACCTTTCCTCGGGATAAAAATGCCTAGCTGGCGACTCTTGTCTTTTGAGTTCACCCTTGTGTGTTCTCTCTCCTCTCGCCGACCGCTCTCGTTTGTACCCCTTCTGACCTGGGTGTCATTGGGTGGAGCGACAGCTTGGCGACTCTGCTGGGGACCCTTATATTATAACCAGGGCTTCTGGTTCTTTTTGTGGGTTCCTCCTAGCGCTTGTTTGATTTGTGTTTACTGGGGTGTTATGTGCTAATTGTGTTTATTTATTTGCTTTATTTATTGCTTTATGTACAGCTTTATTTATTGCTTTCCTTTACAGTTTTTCATACTTCATACTGTCATTATCATTGCTGGATCTGGTTGGTTGTTTTGATGGGTGGGGTTTCATTGAGAGTTTAAGGTCCTATACCTGGGACCTGAGTGACACCTAGGCTAGAGTGGTTCATGTTCTTTCCCATTCCATTTCGGTCTGGTGCGGGAATATGAAACACAGTTCAGATGTGGGTTTCTTCTTGAGAACTCTGTGCTACAGATTTCCTGTAGTGCTAGGGCTATCTGGGAAGCCTGCTAAGTCTGGATGACCTTTATTATGACCTTCAGAAGCTGAGGTGAATTAGAGGAGGATCTTTTATGGTTATTGTAAACACTATACCTCCGGGTTAGAAATGTTTACACTTCTCATAACTGATCCAAGTCTGAGGATCCTTGTTTTAGAACATTACCTGTGAGGGGGTTGGGCTGTTTACAGGTTTGCAGGTACCCTTGGCCACATCATACCCTGATACTACTTGGTTTAAGAGTACCTCATTTTTGGATAGTTCTTGTGATTTAACCCTGGACATGTGACTCTTTATTTGAGTCCCCCACCTTGGTTACTGGATTTCTGAACCTCATCTGGACTTCTTGAACATACATGGGCTTTATATCAAGACAAATAATCAGATCTAGCTTGATCACAAACCTTTACATATCATTTGCATATTCATCATTGCATCATTTAACATTTGTTTATTTGTTTTTCAGGGTATCCACATTATACCTGGCTTGGTTTTGACCCATTCTTCTGCATAGACCTCTGCTTCATCAGTGATCTGCTTCAGCTATTCTCATCATCACCGGCATCAGCCTATCAATGGCTCATCTCCAGTATCAGTCTTGACCTTCATCAGCAGCTATCTTCATCTCCTTCAGCAACATTCATGACCACCCCCAGGAAGAGCAACATATCATACCATTTCTTTGAGCCTGTGTTGACTGGTATCAGGCAGGTCCAGTCACTTATCACACCTGACCACATCCCATTATTCAGAGAGCATTATGGGGGTATCTTGGATATGGTTATGGACCTTGACCCTTCTCAAAGGAGCATGATCCACACATGCCTGCAGTTTTATGACCCTCCTTTGAGATGCTTCACCTTTCCAGACTTTCAGCTAGGACCTCTGCTGGAAGAATTTTCATCATTGATTGGAGTACCTGTCAGAGGTGGAATCCCCTTTAACCCAGAGATGCCAGCTCCCAGCAATGGAGAAATAGCAAAATCACTATACCTGGAGCCTGCTTTGATTGAGCAAAACATGACAACAAAAGCTGGGATCCCTGGTTTGCACTTAGAATTCTTGACTTCTCAGGCCATCCTGAAGGCCTCCTTGGGAGAATGGAGGGAAGTTTGTGCACTGTTAGCCCTCAACATATATGGGGTTATACTGTTTGCAGATGAGCCCAAATTTGTCAGCAAGAATGCCATCCATCTTTTCCTTCTAAGGAACCCAGTACCCACATTGCTGGGAGATTTCTATTATTCCATCCATCAAAGGAATGAGAAACAAAGGGGGAAGTTAGTGAGATGTTATGCTCCTTTGTTTCACACTTGGCTGCTCAAACACCTGCCTAAGTCAGATGCCTTCCTGAACCCCCACCAACAGAAGAATTGGGCTAAGAGGCTCATTGCTTTGACTTCAGATGATATCAGATGGTGCACCCAGAGCACCAAAGGAAAGGACATTATCACCAGCTGTGGACAATACCCAAATGTACCTCTGATAGGAGTAAAGGGTTGCATCAACTACAATCCTTTGTTGTTTAAGAGACAACTGGGCTATGCTTTGGTTCACCCTCTTAGAGTGCAAGATTTAGCTGAGACCCTGTATTGTGAAGTGAAACCTAATTCAGCTGTTGTCAGACAAGCAACCTGGGCTTGGGACAACATCCAGACAAAAGGGATGGCTATTCTTGGAAGGTGCAATAATGTTGCTTCAGCTCAGTACTATGATTGGTCCCGTACCAGAGCTCAGATTACTGGGATGCTCTTCACCTTGGAGGACATACCTGGACCCTCTACAGTACAGCCAGCAGCAACAGTCAGCCTGGAAGAATTTGAGAAACTGAAGGAAAGGAATGAGAATCTGTCTCAAGCTCTGAAGAAGACCCTTTGGGAAAGGAGTGATGGTCGTCTGGACATTGAGAGGTTAGAGAAGCTTAGGGTGGAGCATCTGGCCAAGATTGAGAAGACATAGGGCTATATCAGGAAAGCAAGAGCTGGGGAGCAAATATTGAAGAATGCCTGTAAGGAGGCCAAGATTCAGAAGGCTAGGACTGAGCTCTATCTGCAAGAAAGTCAGGCTAGGTGGGTCAGGATCACTGAAGCCCGGACACAAGAAGATAAGAGAACCCAAGCCAAGATTGAGCAGTTAGAGGCCAATGAAAAGAAGCAGCAAGAAGCTTTGTTGGCAGTCCAGAAGGATATTTCAGAGTTGAAGCTCAGGGCTGGATTGAAGAGATCAAAGGATCAGGACAGGCACAAGAAGCTGACCACTGCCATTGCCACTAGGAACCTCCTCATTAGGACCATTACAGAGCATCCAGCTGGTCCGGTGACTGAGGCACTTCTGAAGGAGGTTAAGGAGGATGAGTTTGGATTGGATGTTTGACTTCTTTGCTTGTTGTTCATTTCCATTTTTATGTACTTTTCTTTTTGTTGTATTTTGACCCCCTAGGGGCATGTGTTGTAAAACAAAACTATGTATTGTTCATCATTTGTAATATATTAGTTTGTTTTCATTGGGTTTCTTTTCTCAAGCAACATCAATCATCTTCCTCGAGGTCTGGAAAGGTCAAAACCAAAAAAACCAAGCCGGGTACCTTGGAAAACAAATAAGCATACTGCATTGCATACTAACCTTGTTTTGTTTTGTAGGTTTTATTATTATTTTGTTTCTAACTCTGTTGTGATCTCAGGAAACATTGCTCGCAGAAGAGTGTTCCCTGTCAACCGTACGCACTGGTATCCTACTCGCAACAACCTTCCTGGTATCCAAATGGAGCAAGTACAGCAGGACCTGACTGAGGTCTGGACTCAGATGGCTAATGAAAGAGTGGAGATGAGGAACCAAATGACCCAATTCATGGTTGTGATGACTGGCTTGGCCCAGAGTCAAGAAAGGTTAAGGGCATTGGTGGAAAGACAAACTCCCGAGGAACCACATCCTGGAACTAGAGGAACTAGCAACAATGAGAGGGGTCAGCCTCATGTTAATCCACCAGTATTTTGACCTCATCTAGTTCCGGAAGTCAACATCCCGGGAAATGTGCAAGGAAATACTGCTGGAGGGAGAATCTTGCAAGAGGATCCCCAAGAAGAGCAATTCACTATTATGGGAGCAGGAGACGAAGTCTATGATAGAAGGTTAGATGAAATTGCTGAGAAGTTGAGATCTTTGGAGTCCCAGAATTCCTTGGGCTTCGATGTAATGGATATGGGGTTAGTGGATGGGGTGAGAATTCCCCACAAGTTCAAACCCCCGTACTTTGAGAAATACAATGGAACCTCTTGTCCACGAACTCACCTGCAGTCTTTCCTGGGAAGACTTAAAGCATATACCATGGATGAAAAGCTGTGGATGTTCTACTTTGAAGACAGTTTGACTGGGGCTTCAAGGGAGTGGTATTCACACTTGACCAGAGCTACTATCAGATGTTGGAAGGACTTAGCTGAAGCCTTCATCAGACAATATCAATACAATCTGGACATGGCTCCTAACAGAACCCTTCTGATGGGAATGTCTCAATCTTCCAGAGAAAGCTTTAGGGAATATGCCCAGTGGTGGAGACAGCTTGTTGCTGCTGTCCAACCACCCATGTCGGAAAGAGAAATGGCCGACATGTTCATGATTACTTTGCAAGGAACATATATTGATAGACTGGCTGCCTTTTCTTCTACCAGTTTTGCTGACGTAGTTATAGCTGGGGAAAGGATTGAAAGCCTTTTAAAAATGGGCAAAATTTCTGATAATGGTGCAAGTTCATCCAGTAATCCCAGGAAGCCTTTTGTGGGACCCCGAAGGACTGGTGAGACAAATGTCATTCATGCCAGCAGGGGCAGACCTCAGTATGTCCACAGATCAGTAGCAGCTGTCATTATTCCAGCTCCGATTCCTCAGCAATCAACATATCAACAACAACAACAACCACATTATCAACAGCAAGTTCAGTACCCTCCACAGAGAACCTACAACAACAGCAATAGCAATCAACAACAACGACCCTTTCAGCAAAGACCATCACAGGCAAACAGGGTGATTGACCCTATCCCTATGCCTTATGCTGCCTTATTGCCACAACTCCTGAAGCTTAACTTGGTTGAGTTAAGGACATTGGCACCTCCAGATCCTTCCAATCTCCCAAGGAATTATGATGTCAACGCCAGATGTGCTTTCCACTCCAATGCACCTGGCCACAATACGGAAAAGTGCAGGGCCTTGCAAATGAAAGTCCAAGATCTGGTGGATTCTAAAGCCCTCAACTTTGCACCTCCTCCAAATGTCAACAAGAATCCTATGCTTAATCATGGTGGGCCGAGGATTAATGCCATTGAGGAAGACAAACCATCTACCTTGATCACCAGTGTTGCACAAATTCGAACACCTTTGGTAGAAATTAAAGCTCAGCTTCTAAAGTGCCAGGTGTTTCCCGGGTGTGAGCTCGGTTGTGGGTATTGCAACATTGCAGTCAATGGGTGCGAAAATCTGAGAAGCGGCATAGATGGTCTTATTAAGGATGGTATCCTTCAGATCTCAACAACGGCGCCTACAAATCCAGCAATTCCTTTAACGACAATTCCCGACTCTTCTACAACAGCAGCAACAATCATTCCTACCGATTCATCAATATCATCAGCAGTCACTCCGTCCATCACTTCAACAAATCAAATTTCAACAACCATTTCTTCTACAACATCAGCATCCATTTTGTTAGCAGAATCTTCTACAACGCAAACAAAAATTAATGAAGATGTCTCAGCAGTTACAATTTACTATGACCCATCAAATGTTCCTCCTAGCAACAATTTCCAGCAACAAATAGTGGCACCTCCTGCCAGGTCACCAGTCACAATTTACTATGATCCGCACACCATTATAGTACCCTCCTCTACAGCAGTCAGTCCAATCACCATTACGATGCCTGGACCCGTTCCTTATGAAAGCAGTAATGCCATACCTTGGCATTATGGCTCTGATCTCTACTGCAACGGGAAGAAAATCACTCTGGATTCTTCAACCTCTTCTCCACAAGTTGATAATGTTGGGGGAGGCGGAGGCTTCACCAGAAGCGGACGCCTTTTTGCCTCACAAACACAAAGAACTAATGTTGAAGCAGAAGCTGCTGCCAAAGCAAAAGGAAAGAGTGTGGTATCTGAAGAGCCAACTGTCAAAGAAACTCAGAAGACATCTTTTGAACAAGATGTAGACGAGTTTATGAGAATCATACAGAGAAGTGATTACAAGGTGGTGGATCAGCTTCACCAAACTCCCTCAAAAATCTCCATATTATCCCTGTTGATGTGTTCTGAAGCTCACAGGAATGCATTATTGAAAGTCTTGCACGCAACATACGTGCCAGAGGAGATTACCGTTAATCAGCTCGAAACCGTGGTGGAAAATGTCAATACCAGTCATGGACTGGGCTTCACCAATGCTGACTTAACAACAGAGGGACTTAACCACAACAAGGCTTTACATATCACCTTGGAATGCAAGGGTGTTGTTCTATCTCATGTACTGGTGGACACTGGGTTATCACTCAATGTTCTACCAAAGAAAGCCTTAGTGAAGCTGGAGTATGATGGCTTGGCACTGCGTCCGAGTAATTTGGTGGTGAGAGCGTTTGATGGCTCTAAAAGATCAGTGCTTGGGGAGATTGATCTGCCTGTGATGATTGGCCCGCAGACCTTCAAAACTACCTTCTATGTGATGGACATTCAGCCGGCCTACAGCTGTCTGTTGGGTAGACCCTGGATCCACGCCGCTGGCGCTGTTACGTCTACCCTTCACCAGAAGTTGAAATTCGAGTGGGAAGGCCAGATCATCACCATCTGTGGTGAGGAAGACATCTTTCTTAGCCATCTGGCTACGTATAAGTACATAGAAATGGATGGAGAATCCATGAAACTATGAGCCAAGGGTTTGAAGCCCTCAACATTAATGAAGCATCTGCTGTACTGGGAACCTCCATAACGTCATATCAGCAAGCCCGGAAGGTTGTTGAAGAAGGTACCGCCCAAGGCTGGGGCAAGTTGCTGCCCATGGAGAAGAAAGAAGACAGATTTGGGTTGGGTTACAGACCAACTCAACAAGATCAATCAGAGGCTGCAAAAGAGCCCAAGTTTGTCAGCGGGGGAATGCTCACCCCGGATGCTGTGAACAATTTGGAAGATGAGGAGGAAAGCGACTGCAACCTGGAGAGCTAGATACGTCCAAGGATCCCGGGGAGCCAAGTCCTTAACTGGTCTTCCCAGGAAATTATAAGGGTTACTCCTGCAGAGTAATTATTATTTCCTGTATTTTAAAGCATGCATCAAGTCTTGCATCTTGCCCAAGATGTCAAGACTCATTTTGTAATCGGGCCATCTTGTAATTTTGTGCAAATGGATTAATCAATGAATATCGGACATCTTTTGCAAACGAGTCTCTTTTTCGCTCACTGTCTTTTCATTTTTCTTTTTGTACAAAAAAATAAATGGCAATGTTTTTCAAAATAAATAACTTCATTTTCACTTTTTTCTAAACAAGATTAAAATTGATCACTAAAATAAACCAATCTAAACCTTGCAGAAAGTGCCTTTCAGACTGCACCAACAACAACACTGCTATGACTTCGTATGACTTTGACAATCCAATCAATCAAGCTGATGAAGGGGTTGAAGAAGATTATGAGCTACCTGAAGAGCTAGCCAGGTTGTTAAGGCAAGAGGAGAAGGTTATCACTCCTCATCAGGAGGAGATTGAAACTGTTAATCTTGGTACGGAAGAAGACGTGAAAGAGGTTAAGATCGGGGCCTGCCTGCAAGAGTCAGTAAAAGAGCAACTGATTGACATGCTTCGGGAATATGTGGATGTTTTTGCTTGGTCTTATCAGGATATGCCAGGGTTGGACACCGACATTGTCATGCACAAGCTGCCTTTGAAAGAAGATTGTCCGCCAGTAAAATAGAAGTTGCGCCGTACTCGCCCAGATATGGCAATGAAAATTAAAGAAGAGGTACAAAAACAGTGGGACACCGGGTTCCTTGCTGTGACCAACTATCCGCCGTGGGTTGCTAATATTGTACCCGTGCCTAAGAAAGACGGCAAGGTGAGGATGTGTGTGGACTACCGGGATCTGAACAGAGCCAGCCCGAAAGATGACTTCCCTTTACCTCACATTGATGTATTGGTTGATAATAAGGCTCAGTTCTCGGTATTCTCCTTCATGGATGGATTTTCAGGATATAATCAGATCAAGATGTCACCTGAAGACATGGAGAAGACAACTTTCATCACACCCTGGGGTACATTCTGTTATAAGGTGATGCCATTCGGACTGAAGAATGCTGGTGCAACATATCAACGGGCTATGGTAACATTATTTCATGACATGATCCACAAAGAAATTGAATGTTATGTGGATGACATGATTGCCAAGTCCCTCACAGAAGAAGACAACCTGGTAAATCTGTTGAAGTTATTCAAGCGTCTGAGGAAATTTCAGCTGAAGTTAAACCCCAACAAGTGCACATTCGGGGTGCGATCTGGTAAGCTGCTGGGATATATTGTAAGTGAGAAAGGGATTGAAATTGACCCTGACAAAGTTAAAGTCATTCAAGAAATGCCTGCATATCAATTTTCATGAAGAAATTCAATGGGGAGGGCATCTGATCAAGAGGTGACTTCTTGAGCAAGTCAGTGCAAAATCAGGGCATCTGAGGCCCCCAGTGACCCAACCAAAGGGGATTCTCCATCATTTTGAATGTGTATCATCTTTATTTGATCATAGAAGATGTTAGAAGTTCACAAGATTGAAGAATTTCAAGCCATTTGCAAAGTTACCTTTTTGGGAAAGTGACTTATAATGAAAACTTGCCATTTTGGGAAAGTTTTTCAACCTCCTCTTTTTGATTCAAAAATGCTTCAAATGAGAAAACTTTGGTCATGAAAGTTGTAGAATGGATCCTCCCATTTTCAAAAATTACAAGAACTCATTCTAATTCATTTTGGATCAAAAGTTATGGCTTTTCAAAGTTGGCAAAAATCACATAATTTCATGTTTTACACCAAAGAGGCATTTTGCAAAATGGTATGATAAAGCATTCTAAAGGCTTCAAATGTGCACAAACACTTCACAACATGCTCATGTGATCTCTAAAGATCATAATTGGCCCAAGAATTATGCATTTTGGTGCTTTGAACTTAAAGAATTTCCAAAAGGGGCAAAGTTGTACCAAATTGCAAAATGCTCCATAACCCTTCATCCACTTGGGCCAGCTATCTCAGCCTCCCACTTGCCCATACCTCAAGTACAAGTCAAGTTGACATTTTGGCAACTTGCCCATACCAATCACCATAGGCCACCAACAACTCTCTGACCTATCCAAACATGATACATGGACCAAAAGCAACTCAACACACCACACAACACAGCCTGGGCTCTCCCACAAGTCAGCATTCTCAAAAATCCCTCTTTGTGCATTTTTCTTCGAATCTCAATACACAAGCCACAAACCTCAAAACAAACTTCATAGAATCACTCACCATGATCCTCTGATCATTTCCCAACCATCATTTGATCCTGAAACCATCCCAAACAGAAATACGATTTTTCACTCCCCTTGGTCAGAACTTCATCAATCTCTTAAACCAGCCATAAGAAATTCTAAACAAGCATTGCAAACTTCTCAGGAGGTTCATTAAAGGCATCTTGGACCAAAGAAGCAGCCAGAAAGCTCCAAAGTTCAAAGCTCCAGTTCAAGTGAGCTCAAGAACAATTTTTCCAGAAACGTGTTTTTAAGTTACTAATTGACTCTCCATGATTCACTGATAATGCTGATGTGTTTGGTTTTGAAAATAGTCAAGTATTAAGCATGTATTGATCTTCTGAAATTTCTGCCATACTTTCCGTTTTGCTTCGATTCATGATTTTGGGGTTGGATAAATGAGTTTTGATGTTTGATTCTTGTTGGGGTTGAGGAGAGGATCATTTCTGGAGCTTTAGGGGTCTTGGGGTTGCGTATTGAGGGAGATGGGGTGAGGAGCTAGCCAGAGAAGATGACAGGAACACTGTTCCGGTCATCTGAAAGTCATTAGGGCTCAGGATTAGGGTTAATGACATAATTAAGTGAGTTTGAATTATGGTCGTCCATTAGCGCGCGTAGTCAATTCCCGCTTCCCTGAGTTTGAACCACAGCCCTTGGATTGTTTGACTTTCTCATTTCTTCATTAATTTCATTTTTATTTTATTTGTTTTGTATTTAATTTCCACGAATTTTTAAAAATAGCAAAACACATTAAAAAATTCTGAAATTTTTTATCAAACCTTTTATTAATTTTCAGAACCAAAAAATATTTTTATTTTTATTTTTTGCATTAAAAATTATTTTTAAATCATTTAAATGTTTATTTTTAATTAGTTAATGGAAATTAAATAATTAAAAATGCATTTAGGTATTTAAAAATCACAAAAAAATTCACATTGCATTTTGAAACATTTAGAGACATTATCAAACTCTCAAAACAAATTTCTTTTTTGTCCTTGATATATTTTGTCAATTTTCATTGGAATTAAAGATGTTTAAAGGCAATATTTTTGTTCAAACTTAGAAAAATCCATTCTGCCTAACCATGAAGAGTTTGATAATGGTTCTTCTTGCATTGCATCCTCCATAGCATGTAGTTTCTAGGGTAAAATTAGTTTGAATTTATCTTTCATTTTCAATTTGATAAGCATTTTTCTTTTTGAGGTACCTTGAAACCCTAGTTGACTTGAGAAATTCATAACTTCCATTAGGATAGGAGTTAGGTCCCCTCCTTTGGGCAGTGAACTTGTGTAGGGTTAGGGTTCCTTTGATCGCATTTTCAATTTTTTGTCATGTCATTTGCTTCTGGTTTTTGAATTTTGTGTTACATGTTATGCATAAACCCTAATTCTTGCCTTCCCTTGCATCCATTTCTCATATGCTTGCATTCAAGAACTTGCCATGACATTTTGTGCATCCACATGATTCATAAGACATCTTAGGACATATTAGGATCATGTTTGATCATTTCATCATTCATTTGCCATGTTGTGCATTCATTTCATTACATAAACTTTCATGAGCTCTTTATGGTTCAAAGCATGCTTCATTTGCATCCTCATCCTTGTATGATCATCCACAACTCTTGACATGTGTTTGCATCATCTCTTAGTATCATTAACATCATGTGTATGCTTCTGACTTTGGTTTGCATCGTTGCATTTCATCTCATTCTCATTGCATTTCATTTCTTTTGCTAACTTTTCAGGTGGTAAGTTGTTTTGGGAAGTGAATTTGCCTTCACTTCTCACAATCTCTTCTCATCTCTCTTGCATCATTGCTGCATTTTATCTTGTGTATTAGAGTGAGCTTGCTCATTCATGTTCATCTCTTACTTTCTTCCTTCAAGCAACTTGTCTTCTTAAGTGAAGCAAGTTGTCTTGCTTCTCTCTGCTTTTTCCTCCTTTCATCTTGTTCCTCCTTGGTGGCCTTTGAAGATCTATTTCTTTCTTAAGCCTCAGAAACCCTAGGAACAACCAAGCATGATCATGATTATGGTTTGATTAGTCCCCCATTTAGCTTTTACCTTTGTGTCATCTTTGTGTCTTCTCTTCTCACCTCTTAATCAGGGACTAAAACCTTAAAGGTTTTAAGGCTTTGTGTTTAAGCTTATACATGCATCCTTCTATTAGGATGGAGTGTATAACTTTAATCCTAAGTGTTAAACCCTTAATGTGTTTAAATCCTTTAATCAATCCACTTAATAATCACTAAGACATCAAGCTTGTAACTTGGTCATTGCATTAGGGTTCTAATTCTTCCTTAATTGGTTAAGAAGGACTAACCCTAGTGTTAATGGACAAGTCCCCCTCAAGTTGTCTTACAAACCATAAAATTTTCTTCTTAATCTTATCATTAACTAAAATCCACTATAATAAAGGCTTTGTTTTGTCATGAGGTTAATCCCTAATCATGGATTAAGTTGAGGAGCCTTCCTCAGCTTAAATGTTCTCATCTATTATCCTTCTATTATGATGGTGTAATGAGTCCATTAAATCCTTGATTATGGCTTAAACTCATTACATAACACTAAACAAAAACACCAAAAACATTTAAATAATCACAAATAGGTTAATGATCTTAATCCTGCATCGTGGTGATTAAGTGTGAGGTGCTTACTTCACACATAAGGTATTCTCATTACCCCTAATCAGAGGGAGGATGTGATGAGTTTACTGACCCTTGGTTTAGGCTTAAGCTCATTTTCTTATGACAAACTCCAAAAAGCAATAAAAGATTGAAAACATCAAAAACAAACAATAATCGTCTCCTCCGGGATTCTTTTCTCATCATCTTCACTCACAAACAAGAACTCGCTTCTTCCGTTTAATACAAGACAGTTTGCACCTGAGCCAGACAGGTCATACACTTGAGCATAGATAAGTAAGCAGTTCACAGTCAATTTATCTCTCAATCTCTTTGAGTCGAACTACGGTGTTCTGACTTCCTCATTGCACGAGAGGATACGTAGGCATAACTTAACAGTTATCGAACAAAAGTCTCTGTATATTCCCCCCTCTTCCAGCATTATCCTTTAAGCCTCATAGTCTTGAGCTTTTCACTCTTGTTCTTACACCGACACTTCTCTTATACACTTCACATTTCTTTTACACTGACACTTGCATTCTTTCCAGCTTTGATACACGAATTGCACTGACACTACCCCTTTAAAACACAAATCTTTTAAGCGTGGATCCCGTCGAGTACGGCGGACAATCTGGGTGCTAATACCTTCCCAGGTTGTAACCAACCCCCTTTCTCAGTCTCTCTGGTTCGCAACCGTGTTATCTATCTTTTCTTAGGTTTATGCAGCATTACCTTTCCTCCGGGATAAAAATGCCTAGCTGGCGACTCTTGTATTTTGAGTTCACCCTTGTGTGTTCTCTCTCCTCTCGCCAACCGCTCGCGTCTGTACCCCTTCTGACCTGGGTGTCATTTGGTGGGAGGTACAATTGGTTAACTAGTTAACGCACCTTTTTCTTTGTTGTTTTTCTGTAGGATTTGACTGGTTAACCGGTTAACGCTTTGGTTAACCGGTTAACACTGATGCAGTGAGCTATTTTTGGGCTATTTTAAGCATGTTTGATCCCCTTACTTGTTTTAAATGCCATGGATCATTGTATGATCATTGAATATGATTGTTTTGGTGATTTTCTTGCTGGTTGATGCATGCTTTCGTGTTCTCAACACATAAATGCTTGTGTGTGCTATGTTTGGCATGATTGTTTGATATTGATTGGTGTGAACTTTGAGCATGTCATTTCCATGATTTTATTGATGAACATATGCTGGATTTTGCTAACACTTGCAGGGGCTCCTGGTAAGAGAAGTGTGGATGTTCATCCACATTTCAACTCTTCATCCTTCTCTTTTTTTTAAGTTCTTTCTCCTTGTGCTTTTTGATGTGCATTATGCCATCATGTGAGGCAATTCTTTTCCTCCCCCTTTAGGAGCAAATTATCTCCTTTAGAGAAGTAAGTTGCTTGCTAGCTTTCTCCCTCTCCTTGCTCTTCTTTGGTTCTTCTTTTCTCTTAGGATAGTTGAAACCTCACTTACCTTTGGACCACTCTTTTGCATGATAACATTAGGTTTAGTCTTCCCCCATTTTTGACTTTTACCTTTTTGCTCCTTTGGTTTCTTTCTCTTCTCACCTCAAAAACAAAAACCTAAAAAAATCATTAATAAAGAAAGAAGTGACTTCTTGTGTTATAGACTTATTCCATGGGGCATATGTATTCATTCCATCTTGGAATAGTGCATTTGTCTAGCATGATGCACAAGTCGGACTTCACTAAGACACCTAATAAATTCAACAAGTCAATGAAATTAGGCCCTTGCCTTTGAAAACAAGTCTTGGATCAGTTCTCCTTGCTTGGTGTGCTTGTTCTATTATTCCATCTTGGAATGTAGTAGAAAGTACACATTCCATAGAAAAGAGCTTGAGTTCATTCTCTTGTGCCACACCAATAAAAAGCTCTAAAAAACACAAACAAACAATAAGCGTCTATCCTTCAGGAATTATTTTCTCATCTCATTCGCTCCGTCCGCGAACTTGCTTCTTCTTGTCATTTTGCAAGACGGTTACGCACTCATCGTCCGAGCCTGCAACACCTGAGCATTGACATAGGCAGTTCAAGCCTTAATTCACAAGCAAATCTTTTCTACCCCTAGTTAGGGGAACTAAGACATCTCTGATCCTCATTGTCCAGATGAGGTACGTACGCAGCGGGGTAGGGCTCGTTCGAGCACAATCTTTATTTTCCCTATATTTCCCCCATTTCTTCTCTTATCCAGTTCATTTTATTTTTGCAGCAGCTTTCATTTCTTTTACCCTTTGAAACATTTTTCTTTGCAAGCGTGGATCCCGTCGGGTACGGCGGACGATCTGGGGTGTTAATACCTTCCCAGGTCGTAACCGACTCCCGATCTCAGTTTCTTTGGTTTGCAGGACCTTTGTTCTTCCTTTTCTTTTCTTCTGGTTTGTGCAGCATTACCATTCCCGTTCTTTCGGGATAAAAATGCCTGGCTGGCGACTCTACCTCTTCCGCGCCACTTTCGCGTTTGTACCAGGATGGAAATCCGGGGAGCGACAGCTGGCGACTCTGCTGAGGAAGTCCTAGCCAGAATCTATGGTTCCCCTAAGAGTCAATCCTAGCGCTTGCATGCTTCTGTTTCATTGGGTGTTGATTGTTTGTTGTTGCGTGTTTACTTTACTGTTGTTTATTTACAGTTTTATTTACAGCTTTATTTACAATTTTCAGTATTTATATTCATGCATCGTATATTACTAGACTGTCTGGTTGTGCTGGTTTCCTTTTTTCTGTGGGATTGGAAATTGTTACTGAGAGATGAGCTCGTAACCGGGGCTCGAGTGCACCATAGGACTTAGAGTGGACAGTCACTTTGGCTTAATGGCATCTTGTTATGTTGGTAGTAGTGAGTTCCACACCCAGACTTGCGACCATCTTGGAAATGTATTATGCCGGAATCTTTCTGGGGTAATACACAACCTTGATAGTTATGTGCATCTGGGGACCGATCATTGAGGACCTTTGTGGAAACATCCCTCTTCAGTGGTGACAGTGGCAGACCATATTTTTTGGAAAACCCATTCGCACCCGAGGGCCCACTTTGGAACTCGCATAGGATGGCTTGGTTCTTTTATAGGAACTCAGTTAAAGCATCTGGTCGTATGAAGATAGTATTGTACCCTTCGGGATGAATGTACTATTGTTTCTCGATTCCAGCGCTTGAAGTTGGGAACTTATAAAGGATGCTTGTTTTTCCCGGACTCACGCTGAGGCCTCCCTGAGTAGTACATAATGCCAAATCGATTCCCTAATTTGGTCATGAGCCATTTCTCGGAAATTGTGAATGTATTATAGCTATTCGACTTTGAGAGTCTGTGATGTTTGACCCAGAGCACACCCGTGATATTGGGAGGGGTTTACAGGTTTGCAGGAACCCTCGACCTCATCATACCTCATTTCCAGTACAGTTCTATGATTTGATAAGGCTACATGGATTTGGATCTTTGGGTTTGGGGCTTATTTGAGACTGAATTCTTGTTCATGAGGCTTTATTCAGAGGATTTTGGTTCTTGGTCACTTAGGTCATGTGTTCTGTATCCAGACAGTCCCGGTCGTTGATCATGTGCCTGCATTGCATTTTCATTGCATCATACTTGCATTAACTGTTTGTGTTTCCATTTCAGGTTATCCTTCATCTCTGTACCCAGTTCTGGTATTCATTGTTTTCTCCAGATGACAGAAATCCAAGAGATACCTAGAAAAAGGAATGTTCATTATACTTTCCCGCAACCCGAAACCGATAGTATTCAGAAACTGGTAGACTTGATGAGTGACAAGGTTTCAGATGATTTCAGAAGCTGGTATGGGAAGATCTTGGGTTACATGAACAAACCTATTGTCGATCAGAGAGATAGTCTTCATTCTTTGTTGCAGTTTTATGACCCCCAGTTGAGAATTTTCGTGTTTGCTGACTACGTCTTGGCTTCCACAATGGAAGAGATTTCTGACATCCTGAAGATTCCTATCAAGAATGGTGTTCCCTATTATGCTGCAGAGAGGTGTCCCCCGTACAAAGATATTGCAGGTGCTTGTCATTTGAGTATGCTTAGAGTGAAGTTGGAGTTAGAAGCCAGTAAAGGGAAGGGATTTAATCTGGATTTTCTTATCACAGAAGCCCATGTGTTTGCTTTGGGAGGAAAATGGTTAGAGTTCAGTGTGCTGTTAGCATTAATGGTCTACGGGATAAGCTTTTTCCCAGGAGAGAAAGGATGGGTAAGCTTGGAGGCTATCACCCTTTTCATTAAAGGAAACCCGGTACCTACGTTGTTGGGAGACTTTTACTTCGGCGTTCATCACAGAAATGAGAAGAGAAAAGGGTATGTGAATTGTTGTGCTCCATTGTTCGCCGAGTGGTTTGCTAAGAAGCTTTTGAAGTCAGGACCATTCAAAGATCTTAAGCAATATTGGAAGTGGTCTAGAAGATTGATGGGGTTAACATCTGACGACATAGCCTGGTGATGTAGCAGAAACTTGGTAGGAAAGGAGTTTATTACCAGGTGTGGTGAGTTTCCCTATATGTCGCTGTTAGGCAGAAAAGGAGTGATAAGTCATAACCCTGTGCTGTCCAGAAAGCAGTTTGGTTATCCACTGAAGGATCCGCCATCAGATGAAGAAATAGCCAAGACTTGGGAAACAAAGGTTAGAGAGGGTAAGAAAGAATTCGGAAAGGTAGACCCTAAGACTTATCCCTCTTTTGCTGTTTGGATACAGAGGAAGGTCGATACTTTTTTCCTTCCGTTTTTGGTTGAGGCTCCGCTATACCCAAAGGAGGTACCGGTACAAACCACTGTTTCTCTTGAAGATTACAAAAAGTTGGAAGCTCAGTTGCACGAGATTCGGGTAGAGAATTATGAAATGGCTAGTTTGTATCATCGTGCCAACCATGCTAAGAAAGAAGCGGAAGAAAAGCTACAGATGATACAGGCTACCTTAGAAGCTAAAGAAAATGAGTTTGCTAGGAGAGAAGCTCATTTTCAGAGATTGGGCTTAACAGAGTAAAAAAGAGAAGTGGAGCATAAGAGGATTGTGAAGACTCTCAGAGAAGCTCGTCAATCCTTTGCTTGGTTATAGGGCCAAAGAGAACAGGAGCAGAAGAAGTACAAAGAAAATGAAGAGTTCTTTGAAGCGCATATGGCATTCAAGAAGGAAGAGGTCGAACAAGTTCACAAGATACGAAGGGAAAAGACTCAACAATTGGAACAGAGCCAACTAGCCTTGAAGGAAGCAATGGAGGAGATTGCAGATCTTAAGCTGAGAGCAGGCGTCAAGAAGAGCCGAACAGAGGTGGTGACTGCAGAGGAGGAGCCTAGATCTTCCTTTTAGCTTAGGGTTTTAGTTTATTGATATTTGTATTTAGACTACCTACATGCTTGTTGTAGGAGTCTTGCTTTATCTTTCTGTCATTTGTACCGAATTGTAACCCTTTGGGGAATGCTGTTTATGCCTATGAATCTGGATGTTGGTAGTTTGTTCATTCTATGCAATGATACTTTCCAGTTACCGTTTTTGAATGAGCAAAGTTGTTGGTCCTAAGACACCAGGATCTGAATACTCCTCGAAAGAGTTTGAAAAGTTAGTTTCTAACAAAGTCATTTGGAGTACTCTCTGTCAAAATACCAGAACTGAGGAACATTAATTCCTGGACATGGAAGCATGAATAGTTGCATTGCATGCATATAACATGTTTGTTGTTTTGCAGTTATTTCTCCAGTGTTCTAACGTTCATGTCACTTTCAGGCACTATAGCTCCCAAGAAGGTTCAGAGGCAGTCAACGGTGCACAGATACCCTACGAAGGTGAACAGAGAGAAAGCAATCGATCAGATGCAAGCAGATCTGGCTGACTTAAGGACGAGAATGGACAATTTCATGACCCTCATGGCTAGGATGGGTCAAACTCAAGAGCGTATGTGCGAAATGTTGGAGAACAATCAAGTCAAGAACAATGGGACAACAGATGGAGACAATCGCAACGGGGTTGGCGCCCATCATGTTGAAATCCATGTGGTGCAACCAGGGGTCACTATTGTCAATGATGGAGTGAATAACCTGCAGATGAATGGGAAGAAGAGCAGTTCACTTTGTTGGACGAGGCAGAAGGCCAAGGGGTTGATATGAATAGAAGGTTCGAAGAAATGGCTGAGGAGATTCGTGTTATTCAGTCTCAGAGTTCTCTGGGGTTTGACATCACTGATTTGGGCTTGGTGCCAGGGGTGAGAATTCCCTACAAGTTCAAGGTTCCCACTTACGATAAGTACAATAGCACGGTGTGCCCGAAAACTCATCTTCAGTCTTTTGTGGGATGAATTGTTGCGCATACAGATGATGAAAAGTTGTGGATGTACTACTTCCAGGATAGTCTTGTAGGAGCTTCCTTGGAATGGTACATGAAGTTTAGCATAGTCAATATCCGAAGCTGGAAGGATTTGGATGAGGCATTTGTGAAACAGTATCAGTATAATTTGGATATGGCTCCAAATCGTACCCAGTTGCAGACAATGTCTCAGAGTGCTAAAGAAGGGTTCATAGAGTACGGCCAGAGGTGGCGTCAACTTGCTGCTCGAGTGCAACCTCCCTTGTTGGAAAATGAAATGGCAGATATGTTTATGGGAATAATGCAAGGGGTGTTTATTGAGAGATTGGCGTCTTGTTCAGCAACGAAGTTCAATGACATTGTGATCGCTGGAGAAAGAGTTGAAACTCTTCTGAAAATGGGAAAGATTCAAGACACTAGCGCAAGTAGCTCAAGTGGCGCCAAAAAGGATTTCAGTGGACCTCCAAGAAAAAGGGAGGTGAGACTAATGTTGTGTACGGTCGAGGGCGGGGCCGCGGATATAGAGGATCTTATGAGCAGGTGGTCGCTGTCACCATCCCCACGGGTCCTGTACCAAAACAGCAACAACAGCAACAGCCGCGGCGCAATAACTATCAGCAAAGACCCTATCAATAGAGGCATTCTTGTCCAGCTAACAGGGTGCTTGAAGCCATCCCAATGACGTACACGACACTGCTTCAGAGATTGTTGGAGTTGAATTTGGTTCAGTTGAGGACGTTAGCACCACCTCCACCTGGAGAGCTTCCAGTGGGGTATGATGCTAATGCAAGATGCGCCTTTCATTCAGGAGCTCTTGGGCACTCAACAGAGAAGTGCAGGGCATTGCAGCATAAGGTCCAAGACCTGATTGATTCGAAGGCAATTAACTTCGCACCGCCTCTAAATGTTACATCAAACCCCATTCCAAATCATGGAGGGGCCAAGATAAATGCTGTTGACAATAGCGAGAGTTTGAATTTAATCTTGAATGTGGATAAAGTGAAGACCTCATTACTAGTTGTGAAAAGCAGATTGTTGAAAGGGAAGTTTTTCATAGGGTGTGATTATGATTGTGAGGGTTGTTTGAGTTCCGTTAATGGTTGTGGAGATTTGAAGGTTGGGCTGCAGTTTTTGATTGACGAGGGGTCGCTACAGTTTGACAAGGTTGCTAACAGAAATGGTTGTGTGTCTACAGTAACGATTTATTTTGACCCTGCCGAAGTTCCTGTCCGGAGAGAACCGATGACCATCTATGTTCCCGAAGTGAGTCCAGTGACCATTACTGTTTCGGGACCAGTCCCTTATGTTGATGACAAGGCCATCCCTTGGCACTATGGCTCGGACGTATACCTAGGAGGCTAGAAGGTTGAAAGTCAACCGGTGACAATTGACCCGACTGTTGTGAATGTCGAAGGAGTTGGGGGATTTATAAGGACTGGGCGTCTCTTTGCTCCTCAAGCTCTTAGAGGTGATCCTGAAGCTGAGGCTGCTGCAAAGGCTAAGGGTAAGTAGATAACAACTGAAGGGGTGACAACTCCAGCTGCTGGTCAGGGCACTTTTGAGAAGGAAGTCGAGGAATTCATGAGAATAATTAAGAAAAGCGACTATAAGGTGGTTGAACAGCTGAACCAGACCCCGTCCAAGATATCCATTATGTCGTTGTTGATGTGTTCCCAAGCTCATCGATAGGTTTTGCTGAAAGTTTTGCAAATGGCGTATGTACCACAAGAGATAACTATCAACCAGTTGGAGGCTGTGGTAGGCAGCGTAAATGCTAGTCATGGGTTGGGATTCACAGATAGATATCTCACTTCTGAAGGACGCAATCACAACAAAGCCATGCATATCACCATGGAGTGTAAAGGTGATGTTCTATCACACGTCCTGGTAGATACAGGCTCTTCTCTCAACGTGCTCCCTAAGAAGGCCTTAATGAAGCTGAACATTGATGGCATCGTCTTGCGACCCAGTGATTTGATTGTGAAAGCCTTCAATGGGTCTCGAAGATCTGTGTTTGGGGAGGTAGAGCTACCAGTGAAGATTGGGTCTCAGGTGTTCAAGAGTACATTCTATGTTATCGATATTCAACCCGCTTATAGTTGTTTGCTGGGATGTCCCTGGATTCACGCTGTTGGCGCAGTAACATCCACATTGCATCAGAAGTTGAAGTATGTGGTAGACGGCCAAGTTATCACTGTGTGCAGAGAAGAGGATATTTTCATAAGCCATCTGTCGACCTTCAAATATGTAGAAATGGAAGGGGAAATCCATGAGACACTTTGCTAAGCTTTTGAGACGGTCAATATCAGTAATTTGTCTCCAGCAGTTCAGAACAGTAAGAAGGAAGGGACTCCTATCTACTCCTACAAGCAAGCTAGGGAGGTAGTTCAATCCGGAAACGCCCAGGGCTGGGGCAAGTTGCTGGAAGTTGAAAAGAAGGATGACAAGTTCGGTCTCGGATATCAACCTGGTCAGTCCAGCTGGTCCCATGGCAGTAAGCCCATAGCGTTCACTAGCGTTAGAATGCTCGACTACAGCAATGTTTGTGCAACAGATGCCGATGGGGATAATGACTGCAACTTGGATAAATGGATTCACCCATGCGTACCTGGGGAGGAGCTCCGGAACTGGTCTGCTGAAGATTTTGTTCAAGTTACTTGGCAGTCAAAGTAATTTTCTTTGTTTCCATTTTTATCATACTGCATGTAAAATCTTGCACTCTGCCCAAGGTGCATGGATCCATATGTAGGGCCACCATGTTTTTAATGCATTATACTTTTCCATGAAATAAAGAACATTTTTTCAAGCAAATTATGTTCTCTTTCTTTCGTTTTAAGTTTTTCACAAAGCAAATAAAATGGCAACGTTTTTTTCTTTCCAGTGTTTTTATGTATTGGCTTCTTCTTTGAAAAATCCCGATTCTGAAATAAGCACATCTTGTGCAGTGTTGATCATTCAGATTCCTGTGACAACGTTCATGATATGACTATGCATGACTTCGACAGTCCTATCTACCAAGATGATGAAGGGGTTGAGAAAGATTATGAACTCCCGGAAGAATTGGTCAGGTTGTTGAAACAAGAGGAAAGGGTCATTCAGCCTCATCATGAGGAAATAGAGATCATCGACATTGGGATCGAGGATGTAAAAAGAGAGATAAAGATTGGGGCCAGTCTGTAGGCCGAGGTAAAGAAGGAGTTGATTGGTATGCTGCGTGAATATGTGGATATCTTCTCCTGGTCGTATCAGGATATGCCAGGGCTGGATACTGACATTATTGTGCACAAGCTGCCATTGAAGGAAGACTGTCCTCCCGTGAAACAAAAGCTGAGAAGAACTAGCCCTGATATGGCTATGAAGATCAAGGAGGAAGTTCAGAAGCAGTGGGATGTCGGGTTCCTTGTTGTGACTAGTTACGCACCTTGGGTATCTAATATTGTGCCAGTGCCGAAGAAAGATGGCAAGGTCCGGATGTGCGTCGATTATCGGGATCTAAACAGGGCAAGTCCAAAGGATGACTTTCCATTACCTCACTGTAAACACCCCAAATTTTCCCTCACTCATATAACACCTTGGCTTGTGATCTTTCATGTTTGCATTAACATAAGCATACCATCTCATGTTGCATTTTTTGTTCCACTGCATAGTTCAAGTTCATCTGCATCTAGGGTTTGTGATCTGAGCAATCCAAGAATACATCTGAGCCCTCCCAAAGGTATCAATGCTTTCCAAGAGGGTCCATGTTTGCTCTATCATCATATTATGCTCCTCAAAGTTCATGAAAGTAAAGAGATCACAAGAATAGCAAAGGCATGGAAGCAGAGCTATGGTTTTCACTACACATATGACCAAAATTAGGGTTTTGTTTTTAGAGGCCTTAACTCCAAATTTTTGGGTCATTCTTGTTTCTAATGGTCTTAAAATGTTATAAGGATCTTGTGTACCAAGTTTGATGAAGAAACTCATTGTGGAAGTCATCTGATCATTGGGTAACTTCCTGAGCAAGTTAAGTCAAAATCAGGGCATCTGAGGCCCCCAACAATGGAACCGAAGGGGTATTTTCATCAAATTGGAGTTATATGATCTTTATTTGATCTTAGAAGTGTTTGGAAGTTCACAAGATTGAAGAATTTAGAGCCAATTGCAAACTTGCCATTTTTGGAAATGACTTGAAATGCAAACTTTCCCTTTTGGGAAAGTTTTTCAACCTCCTCTTTCATGACCAAAAATGCTTCAAATGAAAAATTCTTGGTCATGAAATTTGTAGATTAGGTCTTTCCCTTTTCAAAAAGTACAAGAACATGTCTTGATTCATCATAGAACTCAAGATATGGCCTTTCAAAGTTGGCAAAAATCACATAATTTTTTCAAGTTCATGCCAAAGAGGGAATTTTGCAAATTCACTTGCCAAGCATTCTAATGACCTCTAATGTGAAAAAAAACTTCATAACATGCCTATGCAACTTCAAAAGATCATAATTGGCCCATGGTTGGAGGCATTTCATGGCTTGTAATCCAAGAAACACCAAAGAGGAAGTTGCAAGAAGCTTGGAAAGGCTTCATCCACTTGTTCCAGTTGCATAATCTTGATTCTATGGCTCTCCATGAATCTTGCAGAGGCCAGACACCCCATTGAACAGCTCCTGCCATGGCCCATACCTCACAGTACACAATGCTGACTTTTTTGTAAAACACACCATACCAATCAGCCTGTGCCACAACAACTTTCTGATCAATCCCATTGGCTTAAACAAACATCATGGATCACAAATAACATAACACAATAGCCTGAAAGCTCTCATACACTCAGATTGCCAAAAACCTCAAGGAACCTTCCTCTCTTCGAAATTCATCACACAACCACTGAAACATCAATCTTTTTTCACCAATCATCTCCACATAACCTAAGGATCACAAAGCACCCATCCCCATAGCCTGAAACACTCTCAAACACAAACACGATTTCTACAACTTCAAAAACAAAACACTCAAAATAGCCACTCTAAGCTTCATTCAAGCTTACCATTAGCTTTAGGAGGTCAAAGGGGGTGGATTTGCACCAAAGAAAGGATCTGAAAGCTCAAGAATACAAAGCTCTATTTCAGGTATCATCCAAGAACATTTTTTACAGAACTTACGTTTTAAGTTATAAATTGATTATATGTGATGTACTAATCATTTTGAGCTTTGAATCATTGAAAATGGTTGAGTGTGTAGGATGTATTTGACTTCTAAAATTTTTGCGTGTTTTCCGTTTTGATTCGTATCACTTGATTTATGTAAAATAAATATTATTTGTTTGCTGATTCATGTTTCATGGTGTTTGAGGATTGATTCTGGGCAGTTTTTAGGGCTTGGGGTTGCTTAGAGAAGAAGTTGAGGTTTTGGGTTGGCCGGAGAAGATGACCGGAGCTTAGATCCGGTCACCTGAGATTAATTAGGGTTAATTAGGGTTAGTTTACTAGTTTAAACGTGGACCATTGGATGTGTGTTTTAATTAGTGAATGGACGACCCAAATCATTTCATTAAACCCTAAATCTGAATTAATTAATTTAATTAGGTTTTTAACCCAGAAGCCATCATGACCATTGATTCACGCGCGCAGTCAATGCCCCCTCTCCAAATTTGAATCTGAGCCCTTAGATTAGCATACTTCTCATTTTATTCATTTTAATTCATTTTATTTTCATTTCTTTTGCATATTTATTTTAAAATATCAAAAAGCATTCAAAAAATATGAAACATTGCATTCTGAATTTAAATATTTTTCTCATTCCAAAAAATATTTTATTTTATTTTTTGCATTAAAAAAGTATTTTTAAAATATTTAAATGTTATTTTTAATTAATTAAAGTATTTTAATTAATTAAAAATACATTTAGGTTTCTAATAATCACCAAAAAAATCATGAATTCCAATGCATTTAGAAACATTCTCAAACTCTTCACAAAAATTTCTTTTTAGGTTTGATCATATTTTCCCAATTTTCTTTGAATTACGGGTCATTAAAATCACATTTTTAAACCCTAACTTTGAAAAGTCATTTCTACCTAGCCAAGAAGAGTTTGAACTTGATTCCTTTTGCATTGTGTTGCATATTGCATGTAGTTTATAGGTAATTTTCCTCATTAATTTATCTTGCATTTTCAAATTGATTTGCATTTTTCCCTTTGAACCACCCAAAAACCCTATAAAACTTAGGAAATTCATAACTTTTGATAGGTTAGGCTTCTGACCTTGTCCTTTGGGGTGTGACCTAATATGGGATTAAGGTTTGTTTGAGCTTAACTTCAAATTGTTATCATGTCATATGCTTCTGTTTTATCCATTTGCATCTCACATATTCATGTAACCCTAATTTCTCATGTTCATTTGCATTCACTTTGCATATGCATCATTATATGAACTTGCCATGACATTTCATGCATTCATATGTAACCTTAGACATATTAGGACATGTTATAACCTTGCTTGATCTTTTATTCATTCATTTGCCATGATAAGCATTCATTGCATTTCATAAACTTTCATGTGTTTTTAAACTTCAAAGCATGCTTCCTTTGCATCCCATCTTTGTATGATCACACATGTGCATTTTGTATGGCATTGCATCAACTTACATGACATTTTCATAGAATAAACACTTCTGACTTTGGTCTTTGCATCTCATTTCATCTCATTTCAATTCATTTCTTCATGCTTTATGTCTTATGCACCCATGCTAACTTTTCAGGTTTTGGTAAGTTATTTTGGGAGGTGAATTTGCCTCCACCTCTCACTTCTTTTTATCTCTTTCATTTGCATTCTAACTTGTCTTTGAAGTGAATTTGATTCACTTATGTTCCATCTCTCACTTTATTTCTTTAAGTTACTTATCTTCTTCAATGAAGTAAGTAACTTATTCTTCTTTCTCATCCTCATTTCATCTGCTCCTTCCATTGGTGGCTTCCTTGAAGATCTTTATCAAGCCTTACAAACCATAGGATATCCAAGCATGATAAATATTAGGGTTGTAATTAGCCCCCCTTAGCTTTTTACCTTTTGAGTCTCCTTGAGTCTCTCTTTTCATCTCAATAATCAGAGATTAAACTCTTAAAGTTTTGGGACTTTGGAATTAGGATTATGCATGCATCCTTCTCTTAGGATGGAGTGTATAACTTTAATCCTAGTGTTAAACCTTTAATTTGTTTAAACCTCTTAATCAAATCACCTTAATAATCACTAAGACTTTATCTTGTAACTTGGGCCTTACATTAGGGTTCTAATTCTTCCTTATGGTTAAGAAGGACTAACCCCAATGTTTAATGGAAAAGTCCTCCTCAAGTTGTCTTACAAATATAAAATCCACTTCTTAATCTCATCCTTTAATTAAAATCCACTTAATAAAGGCTTTGTTATATAATGAATTAATCCCTAACCATGGATTAAGTTGAGGTATCTTCCTCAGCTTAAGTGTTCTCATCTATTATCCTTCTATTAGGATGGTGTAATGGGTTCACTAATCTGTGATTAGAGATTAAACTCATTACTTAACACTAAACAAAAACCCAAAAACACCTATATAATGAGTTTACAAGCCCTTGATTTAGGCTTAAGCTCATTAACTTATGCAAAACACCAAAAACAATAACAAAACTGAAAACACAAAAACAAACAATAATCGTCTCCTCCGGGATTCTTTTCTCATCACACTCATTCACAAACGAGAACTTGCTTCTTCCGTCTAATGCAAGACAGTTAGCACTCGAGCCAGACGATTCATACACTTGAGCATAGACAAGTAAGAAGTTCGCAGTCAATTTATTTTCAGTCTCTTTGAGTCAAACTACGGTGTTCTGACTTCCTCATTGCACGAGAGGATACGTAGGCATAACTTAATAGTTATCGAACAAAAGTCTTTGTGTCTTCCCCCTCTTTCAACATTCTTTAAAAGCCTTAGTCCTGAGCATCTCACTCCCTTTTGCACTGACACTTGTACATTTCTTTTCCAGCATTTTCACACAGATAACACATACACAACCCCTTTAAACATAATCTTATAAGCATGGATCCCGTTGAGTATGACAGACAATCTGGGTGTTAATACCTTCCCAGGTTGTAACCAATCCCCTTTCTCAATTTCTCTGGTTCGCAACCGTCTTATCCATCTCTTTCTATGTTTATGCAGCATTACCTTTCCTTCGGGATAAAAATGCCTAGCTGGCGACTCTATTCATTTCATCTTATTTCTCTTTTTGCCGACCATTCGCGCATGTACCGGGATGCAAATCTTTGGGAGCGACAGCTTGGCGACTCTGCTGGGGAACTATCTTGCAACCAGGGCTTCTGGTTCTTTTTGTGGGTTTCTCCTAGCGCTTGTTTGATTTGTTTTTATGGGGGGTTATGTGCTACCTGTGCTTGTTGCTTATTTGCTTTATTTATTGCTTTCTGTACAACTTTATTTATTGCTTTCATTAATTATTTATATGTATTTCATACTGTTATCATCATATCATCTGTGTTGGATTTGTTGTTTTCTTTGGTGGGAGGGTTACTGAGTGAGTAAGGTTCCACACTGGGGACCTGAGAGACACATAAGATACAGTGGCTTCATATTCTTTCCCATTCCATTTCGGTATGGTGCGGGAATATGAAACACGGTTCAGATATGGGTTTCTTCTTGAGAACTCTGTGCTACGGATTTCCTGTAGTACTAGGGCTATCTGGGAAGCCTGCTAAGTCTGGATGATCTTTTTATGACCTTCAGCATCTGAGGTGAATTAGAGGAGGAACCTTTATGATTATTGTAAACACTGTACCTCCGGGTTAGAAGTGTTTACACTTCTCATAACTGATCCAAGTCTGAGGATCCTTGTTCTAGAATAATACATGTGAGGGGGTTGGGATGTTTACAGGTTTGCAGGAACCCTTGGCCTCATCATACCTTGTTACTGGTTTTGATAAGATTGCATCATTTTGGACTGTTCTTGTGAAACCCTAGACTTGTGACTCTTTATTTGAGTCCCCCACCTGGTTACTGGTTTTCTAAGCCTTCATCTGGACTTATGAACACACATGGACCCTATCAAGGCAGATAACAGATCCAACACTTGATCACAAACACTTTGCATATCATTCTGCATACATCATCTTGCATCATTTAACATTTGTCTATTTGTTTTACAGGGTATCCACATCTTATCTTTGGTTTGGTTTTGACCTGTTCTGCTGCTCAGATTCACTCAGCTATCTGCACCAGCCTCTTCATCAGTTATCTTCATCATAGATTCTTCTTCAGCCTTTTCTCCAATTATCTTCATCAGTTTTCATCAGTTGCCTTCATCAGTGTTTCTCCTCAGTCTTCTTCACCAGCATCCAATGTCAGCATGGACCCATCCAAGAAGAGCAACATTACCTATCATTTCTTTGAGCCCACTATGACAGGCATTGGATAGATTCAGACTCTCATCACTCCTGATCATGTCCCTTTATTCAGGGAACATTATGGTGGCATTATGGACATGATCATGGATTTGGATGCCTCCCAGAGGAGTATGATCCACACCTATCTTCAGTTCTATGACCCTCCTCTCAGATGTTTCACTTTCCCAGATTTTCAGTTGGGACCTTTGATGGAAGAATTCTCCATGTTGTTGGGTGTCCCCATCAGGAGGGGATTCCCTTCAACCCTGAGATGGCTGCTCCTAAGAATGAAGATGTAGCTAAGGATTTGCACTTGGAGTTCACCCTTATTGACCAGAATATGACCACCAAGGCTGGAATCCCAGGCCTTCATTTGGACTTCTTGGTTACTCAAGCCACCATTCATGCTGCTGCAGGGAAGTGGGACACTGTTTGTGCACTCTTGGCCCTCAGCATATATGGTATCATCTTGTTTGCAGACGAGCCTAAGTTTGTAAGCAAGAGTGCTATCCACCTCTTCCTGTTGAAGAATCCAGTCCCTACCTTGCTTGGAGATTTTTACTACTCAGTGCATCAAAGGAATGAGAAGTATAGGGGAAGATTAGTCAGATGTTGTGCACCTCTCTTCTATTGTTGGTTGTTAAGGCACTTGCCGAAGTCAGACGCTTTCTTGAATCCTCATAAGCCAAGGAACTGGGCTAAAAGAATGATTGCCCTAACATTAGAAGACATCAGATGGTGCACTCAGAGCACCAAGGGCAAAGATATCATCACCAGTTGTGGGCAGTATCCCAATGTACCCCTGATTGGAGTGAAGGGTTGCATCAAATACAACCCTTTGATGTTCAAAAGGCAATTAGGGTATGCCTTGGTACATCCACCAAGAGAGCAAGACTTGTCATAAACCCTCTATTGTGACATTCAGCACAACCTTGCCATTGCCAGACAAGCAACCTGGGCTTGGGACAATATTCGGACAAAGGGGACTGATATTCTTGGCAAGTGCAACAACGTAGCTTCAGCTCAGTATCTTGATTGCTCTCGTATCAGGGAACAGATCACCTGCATGCCATTCACCTTAGAGGATGTGCCTGGACCATCAGTAGTGGAGCCTGCAGCTACTGTCAGTTTAGAGGAGTTTGAGAAATTGAAGGAAAGGAATAATCAGCTCTCTGAAGCGTTGAAGAAAACCCTCTGGGAGAGGGATGATAGTCGTCTGGATAATGAAAGGTTAGAGAAGCTCCAGATTGAGCACTTGACCAAGATTGAGAAGACATATGATTATATCGGAAAAGCTAGAGCAGGAGAGTTGGTATTGAAGAATGCTTGCAAGGAAGCCAAGATTCAGAAGGCCAAAGCTGAGCACTACTTGGAAGAGAGTCAGGATAGGTGGATCAGGATCACTGAGGCTCAATCACAGGAAGATCAGAGGACCCAGGCTAGGATAGAGCAGCTGGAATCCAATGAGAAGAAGAACTAGGAAGCCTTGTTAGCAGCACAGAAGAAGATCTCTGAGTTGAAGCTCCGGGCGGGGTTGAAGAGATCAAAGGACCAAGATAAGCATAAGAAGTTGACTAGT
Source organism: Lathyrus aphaca (assembly GCA_963966055.1). Taxonomy (NCBI): domain Eukaryota; kingdom Viridiplantae; phylum Streptophyta; class Magnoliopsida; order Fabales; family Fabaceae; genus Lathyrus; species Lathyrus aphaca. The sequence goes on along the minus strand of OZ014523.1, from coordinate 128,206,652 downwards.
GCCATTGCCACCAGGAACCTTCTTATCAAGACCATCACAGAGCATCCAGTTGGTCCAGTGACTGAGGCTCTCCTGAAAGAAGTCAGAGAGGATGATTATGGATTGGATGTTTGATATCTTTGGTTGTACTTCATTTTGATTGTATTTTTGTTGTTGTATTTTGACCCACTATGGGAACTTTGTTGTAATCAAACTATGTATCTTTACATTTTGTAATATATGGTTTATATTCTTTTTGTGGGCTTTATCTCTCTTCAACATCATCTTTCTTTGAGGTCTGGAAGGTCAAAACCAAAGAACCAAATCGGATACCCTTGGAAGACAAATAGGCATCATGCATTGCATACTAACCTCTTTTCTTTGTTTTGTAGGTTTTTGTTTTTGTTGTTTCTCACTTTGTTGTGATTTCAGGAAACATTGCTCGCAGAAGGGTCTTCCCCATCAATAGAGGACCGGTATCCGACAAGAAACAACCTTCCGGGCCTACAAATGGACCAGGTTCAACAAGATCTGACGGACGTGAGAACCCAAATGGCCAATGAAATGACTGAGATGAGGGCCCAAATGAACCAGTTTATGGCAGTGATGACTGGACTGGCTCAAAGCCAAGAAAGACTGAGACAGTTGGTCGAGCGGCAAACTCCCAAGGAAAACCACCCAGGTACAGGGGGTACCAGCAACAACGATCATGTATAGCCTCGTACTGATCCCCCAGAGTTTGGACCTCATCTTAACCCAGACATCAATGCTATAAGAAACACACATGGCAACACTGGAGGGAGGGCCTTGCAGGAGGACCCTCAGGAAGAACAATTTACTAGAGTCGGGGCAGGAGACGAAGTCTATGATCTTTGGCTGGACGAGATAGCAGAAAATCTAAGGTCTCTGGAATCTTAAAATTCTATGGGTTTTGATGTCATGGATATGGGATTAGTGGAGGGGTTAGAATTCCTCACAAATTCAAACCTCCCTGTTTTGAAAGATAAAATGGTACATCCTGCCCTTGTACCCATCTCCAATCTTTCCTGGGAAGATTAAAAGCGTACACCATGGATGAAAAATTGTGGATGTTTTATTTTGAGGATAGCTTGACAGGGGCATCCCGTGAATGGTACTCTCATTTGACCAGGGCCACAGTTAGGAATTGGAAAGACTTGGCCGAAGCTTTCATTCGTCAATATCAATATAATTTGTACATGGCTCCAAACAGAACCCTTCTGATGGGAATGTCACAGTCTTCCCGGGAAAGCTTTAGAGAGTACGCCCAAAGATGGAGGCAATTAGCTATTGTCATTCAACCCCCGATGTCAGAAAGGGAAATGGAAGATATGTTCATGAACACCCTCCAGGGGACTTATATTGATAGGTTGGCTGCGTTCTCTTCCACTAGCTTTGCAGATGTGGTTATAGTTGGGGAAAGAATTGAGAGCTTATTGAAAATGGGAAAGATTTCTGACAACGGCGCCAGTTCAAGCAGTGCAAGGAAACCATTTGCAGGGCCTCACAGTTCCGGTGAAACAAATTATGTACACATGGGAAGGGGAAGACCCCAATACCTGCCAAGATCAATTGCCGCTGTCACTATTCCTACTCCACCTCCTCAATACACTCAATAGCCACAGCATTTTCCTCAACAGTAACAGTTTCCTCAACAGAGGTCCTACAACAACAACAACCAACAACAACGCCCTTTCCAACAGAGGCCATCTTAAGTTAACAGGGTGATTGACCCTATACCAATGCCATATGCCACATTGTTGCCACAACTCCTGAAGCTTAATCTTGTCGAGTTAAGGACTTTGGCTCCACTAGATCCTCATAACCTTCCGAGAAATTACGACGTCAACGCCAGGTGTGCTTTTCATTCTAATGCACCTGGTCACACCACAGAAAAGTGCAGAGCTTTGCACATGAAGGTCCAGGATCTGGTTGATTCAAAGGCCCTAAATTTTGCACCACCTCCTAATGTCACGAAGAATCCTATGCCCAGCCATGGTGGGCCCAGGATAAATGGAATTGAGGAGGGTCAGCCCATGAGTTTAATTGAAGATACTTCAAGCATTCAAACACCTCTGGCAGAAGTTAACGATCAGCTTTTAAAATGCCAGGTGTTTCCAGGTTGTGAGGCCTGTTGTGAATCTTGCGAGGTTTCCGTCAATGGGTGTGCAAGCTTGAGGAATGGCATCAATGGCTTGATCAGAGAAGGTATCCTGAAAATAACAACAACCGCTTCTACAACACCAACAACTCCTTTTTCAACAACAACAAGTATTTGTCCTACAACTGCAAAGACAATTGTTCCTACAGACTCGTCTATAAAATCAGCAACCACCTCTTCCATCACTTCAACAAACACCAGTTCAATCACAGCCGCTTCTACAACTACAGCAACAACTAACAATGACATCTCCACAGTCACCATCTATTACGACCCTATAACGGTCCCGATTTCCAACAACTTTCAGCAACAATCCCAACAACAGTTTCAGCAACAACCAAGCTTCAATCAATCACCACCAACACCAACCAAAAGTCCTGTTACCATCTTTTATGATCCACAAACAATAACGGTTCCTACCTCTGCTGCAGTCAGTCCAGTCACCATCACGGTGCCGGGGCCCTTTCCATATGATAAAGACAATGATGTACCATGGCACTATGGTTCAGACCTTTACTGCAATGGAGAGAGAGTCCTTATTGATTCTTCAGTTCATACACCACAAGTGGGTAATGTCGGGGGAGGCGGAGGCTTCACTCGAAGCGGACGCCTCTTCGCGTCACAAGCTCCAAGAACTAATACTGAGGTAGAGGCTGCTGCCAAAGCCAAAGGTAAAAGTGTGGCCCCTGAAGAACCTGTACCAAAAGAGACTCATAAATCATCCTTTGATCAGGATGTGGATGAATTTATGAGGATACTCAAAAGAAGTGACTACAAGGTTGTGGATCAGCTCCACCAGACTCCTTCCAAGATCTCCATCTTATCCTTGTAGTTGTATTCCGAAGCTCTTCGGGATGCACTACTTAAAGTCTTGCATGCAACCTACGTGTCGGAGGAGATCACAGTGAATCACCTCGAGACAGTGGTGTCCAGTGTTAACACTAGCCATGGGCTAGGCTTCACCAATGTTGATTCGACAACGGAAGGTCGTCACCACAACAAAGCTTTACACATCACCCTGGAGTGTAAAGGGGTTGTGCTTTCACATGTTCTTGTTGACACTGGGTCTTCACTCAATATCTTGCCAAAGAAAGCTCTTGTCAAGCTTGAGTATGATGGTATTGCTCTCCGACCAAGCAATCTGGTGGTTAGAGCTTTTGATGGTTCCAAGAGGTCTGTTCTTGGAGAGGTGGAGCTTCCTGTGATAATCGGTTCGTAGGTCTTTCAGACTACTTTCTATGGGATGGACATTCAGCCGACCTACAGCTGTTTGTTGGGTCGACCATGGATTCACGCTGCTGGCGTAGTTACATTGACCCTTCACTAGAAATTGAAATATGAGTGGGAAGGATAGATTATCACCATCTGTGGTGAAAAGGATATCTTTGTTAGCCATTTGGCTACATACAAATACATTGAAATGGATGGTGAAATCCATGAAACTATGAGCCAAGGGTTCGAGGCACTGAATGTCAATGAGGCGACAACTAAAGTATTTGCTGCATCCCAGGAGGATATGATGGATACTTCAATTGTCTCCTATCAGCAAGCCCGGAAGGTTGTTGAAGATGGAAATGCCCAAGGTTGGGGCATGCTGCTACCAGTGGAGAAGAAGGAGGACAAATTCAGTTTGGGTTACAAACCATTCCGACAAGATCAAGCAGAGGCTGCTAAGGAGCCCAAATTTATCAGTGGGGGATGCTCACCCCAGATGCTGTCAATAACGTGGAAGACGAGGCGGAAAGCGACCTCAACCTGGAGAGTTGGATTCGTCAAAGGATCCCAGATCACCAAGTCCTTAACTGGTCTTCCCAGGAAATTATAAGGGTTACTCCTGCAGAGTAATTATTATTTCCTGCCTTTTTCAGCATGCATCAAGTTCTGCATCTTGCCCAAGGTGTCAGGACTCATTTTGTAATAGGGCCATATTTGTAATTTTGTGCAAATGGAATATCAATGAATATCAGACATCTTTTGCAAACAATCCTGTCTTTCGCTCACTGTCTTTTCATTTTTCACTTTTGTACAAAACAATAAAATGGCAATGTTTTCAAAATACTCACTTCATTTTACACTTTTTCTAAACAAGATTAAAATTGATCACTAAAATGAACAAATCTCAACCCTTGCAGAGATTATCCTCTAGATTGCACCGACAACAGCACTGCTATGACCTTGTATGACTTCGACAATCCAATTAATCAAGTCGATGAAGGGATTGAATAAGACTATGAGTTGCCTAAAGAGTTAGCCAGGTTGTTGAGGCAAGAAGAGAAAGTGATTACTCCTCATCAGGAGGAGGTTGAAACTGTTAATCTTGGTACCGAGGAGGATTTAAAAGAAGTGAAGGTTGGGGCCAGTCTGCAAGCTTTAGTAAAAGAACAACTTATCAACATGCTTCGAGAATACGTCGACGTCTTTGCTTGGTCCTATCAAGACATGCCAGGTCTAGATACGGATATTGTCATGCACAAGCTACCCTTGAAAGAAGATTGCCCTCCAGTGAAGCAAAAGCTACGCCGTACTCGTCCAAATATGGCCATGAAGATTAAGGAAGAGGTACAAAAATAGTGGGATGCCGGTTTCCTTGCTGTAACTAGTTACCCGTCGTGGGTTGCTAACATTGTACCAGTGCCTAAGAAGGATGGAAAAGTGTGTATGTGTGTGGATTACCGAGACCTAAACAGAGCTAGCCCGAAGGATGATTTCCCATGACCTCACATTGATGCATTGGTCGACAACACAACTCAGTTCTCGGTATTTTCTTTCATGGATGGATTTTCTGGGTATAATCAGATCAAGATGTCACCCGAAGACATGGAGATAACAACCTTCATCACACCTTGGGGCACATTCTGTTACAAGGTAATGCCTTTTGGACTGAAGAATGTTAGTGCGACTTATCAACGGGCTATGGTAATGTTATTCCACGATATGATCCATAAAGAAATTGAATGCTACGTGAATGACATGATTGCCAAGTCCCTTACTGAAGAAGACCATCTGGTAAATCTGTTGAAGTTGTTCAAGCGTCTTAGAAAGTATCAATTGAAGCTAAACCCCAACAAATGCACATTTGGGGTACGTTTCGGTAAGTTGTTGGGATTTATCGTAAGTGAAAAGGGAATTGAAGTTGATCCTGACAAAGTCAAAGTCATTCAGGAGATGCCTTCACCTAGGACTGAAAGGGAAGTTCGAGGGTTCTTAGGTAGATTGAACTACATCTCAAGGTTCATATCTCACCTCACTGCAACCTGTGAACCCTTGTTCAAGCTGTTAAGAAAGGAACAGACAGTCATGTGGAATGACGATTGTCAGAAAGCTTTTGACAAGATCAAGGAGTACCTGCAAGAACCTCCAATCCTCATGCCTCCAGTTGAAGGAAGACCTTTGATAATGTACCTAACAGTATTAGAAGGATCAATGGGGTGTGTGTTGGGCCAGCATGACGAGTCTGGTCGAAAAGAGTATACAATATACTACCTAAGAAAAAAGTTTACCGACTGTGAACAATGTTATTCACTGCTCGAGAAAACTTGTTGTGCTTTAGCGTGGGCTGCTCGCCGACTAAGACAATATATGCTGACTCACACTACTTTATTGATCTCAAAAATGGACCCCGTCAAGTACATATTCGATAAGCCATCACTTACCGAAAGGGTTGCAAGATGGCAAATGATTCTGACAGAGTATGACATTCAGTACACATCTCAAAAGGCCATCAAAGGTAGTGTACTGTCTGATTATCTGGCTGAGCAACCCATTGATGATTACCAGCCCATGAGATTTGACTTCCCTGATGAAGACATCATGTACTTAATAGCAAAAGATTGTGAAGAGCCAGTTCACACTAAAGGGCCTGATCCGGAAAAAGAATGGACAATGATGTTTGACGGGGCTGTCAATATGAATGGTCGTGGATTTGGTGCAGTGCTCATTACACCTAAAGGAGTTCATATGCCTTTCTCGGCAAAACTCACCTTTGCCTGCACTCATAATGAAGCTGAATACGAAGCATGTATCATAGGTCTTGAGGAAGCCATTGACCTCAGGATCACGACATTGAATGTATTCGGAGATTCAACTTTGGTAATCAATCAGACCAACGACAAATGGTATACTCACCAAGAGCATCTGATTCCATACCGTGACTACACGAGGAGATTATTGACTTTCTTCACAATAGTCAAACTTGAGTACATTCCTCGAGACGAAAATCAGTTCGCAAATGCTCTAGCTACCATTTCCTCCATGATCAAAGTTCAAACTGCAAATTATGTACCCCGAATTTTAGTATCAAGACTAGACCGACCAGCATACGTTTTCTCTATGGACATTGCTAAAGATGACAAGCCTTGGTTCCATGACATCAAATGCTTCTTAGAGGATCAGACATACCCACCTGGGGCATCATCCAATGATAAGAACACATTAAGAAGGTTGGCTGGCAGTTTCTTCCTCAATGCTGATGGTTCATTATATAAGCGAAACTTTGACATGGTGCTACTCAAATGTGTTGATAAGAAAGAAGCAGACTTGCTGATGCACGAGGTGCATGAAGGATCTTTCGGTACCCATGCTGGAGGACATGCAATGGCTAAGAAATTATTAAGATCAGGTTACTACTGGATCACAATGGACGCAGATTGTTGTGCCTATGCCAGAAAATGTCACAAATGCCAGATCTACGTAGACAAAGTGCATGTGCCTCTGAATCCTTTGAATGTGATGTCTTCACCTTGGCCCTTTGCCATGTGGGGCATTAACATGATTGGAAAGATCGAACCAACTGCTTCGAATGGCCATAGATTCATCCTGGTAGCCATTGATTACTTCACCAAATGGGTAGAAGAAGCTACATATGCAAACGTCACCAGGCAAGTGGTAGCCAGATTTCTGAAGAGAGACATCATCTGCCGATATGGAGTTCTCGAGCGAATCATTACTAATAATGGTTCCAATTTGAACAATAAAATGATGGAAGAACAGTGCCGGGACTTCAAAATCCAACATCACAACTCTTCTCCTTACAGGCCAAAGATGAATGGCACTGTTGAGGCAGCTAACAAAAATATTAAGAAGATTGTGCAGAAGATGGTGGTTACTTATAAAGACTAGCATGAAATGCTACCATTTTCTTTGCATGGGTACCGAACCTCAATCAGAACGTCTACTGAGGCAACGCCTTATCAGCTTGTGTATGGTATGGAGGCAGGCCTACCTGTTGAAGTTGAGCTACCCTCCTTACGGGTAATGATGGATGTGAAGCTAGATGAAGCAGAATGGTTCCAGTCTCGGTACAATAAACTGAGTTTGATCGAAGAGAAAAGATTAGCTGCAATTTGCCATGGGCAATTATATCAGAAAAGAATGAAGAAAGCCTTCGATCAGAAAGTCAGGCTTCGGGAATACCAAGTGGGAGATCTTGTGATGAAAAGACTTCTTCCTCCTCATACAGACCACAGGGACAAATGGACTCCAAACTACGATGGTCCATTCATAGTAAAGAAAGTTTTCTCCGGCGGAGCACTGATGCTCACTACTATGGATGGCGAGGATTTCTTATCCCTTGTGAATTAAGATGTAGTTAAAAAATACTTCGCATAAAATGACCTGTTGGACATAAAAACAGAATGTACGTCCAGGAAAAATAGGGCATCCCGGCGAGTCAAAAACAGAATAAAAGACTCGGGAAAAAATAAGGGAAAAAAAATGTACACCCGCTGAGTTGCAAAGCCGTGTTAGACAGCTCAGGCAAAAATAGGTATCCCGGTGGATTGAAAACCCGAAAGGGCGATCCACGCAAAATCAGGGAATAAGCGAACAATTGCATTTTGAATTCGTCTGTATCACTCAGAACACGGCAAGCTTCGGAAGGATAAAGCATCAGTCATAATCAACCTTCTTCAGAAAGCAGGATGAGAAGAACGTCAAGGTCATACAGGTCATAGCAAAGGAAGTTCAATGGAGCGTCGTCATCAGCATTGCCAACACTTTTATTCTTTCTCAATTTATAGCAATCTCCTCATTTCAAGGGACTTGTTTCTTTGACTGTATTTGCCAATTCAGGGCACCCAAAATTAATAAAATCAAAATTTTCAGTCGTACCTCGTTTTGTACATTTCTGTTTCGTTTGCAAAATGTCCAATATTCATAATACAACACTTGCATAAAACAAATGAGCCATTTTTAATAAATGCTTGTAGGAAATATATTACTTTCAGGAAAATCTAACTCTTATGAGAGAATCCGGTTAGGGATACCTTGGGATATTTGTACGTTTCTTTTGTCTTAACAGGTTGCAGGCTATCAAAGCAGACAATCTTTCACAGCATGGGGCATATCAAGCATTGAATCCTCAACATGCTACTTCCCAGAAGTTATCTCCTCCCAAGGCAGGACCTCCCCGAGCAGTACCTGACAACTGCTTCATAGCAGGTGAGCAACGAATTTCCTATTCCCCACCAGAGTGCCAAATCTCCCATCCTCATCAAAGTTAAAGGGACTGCTTCCCCACAGAGTTTCCATTCTCTCCCTAAGAAGGGCAATGCAGGAAATACTTTCCCAGCAGAGTTGCTGAAGCTTCCTTCTCCCCAATAGAGTTTCTCCTTACGAATAGATCTACCAATGATCTCTTCCCCAGTCAGGATATCCATCCAAGCAGGGCAGCCAGAGATCTTTATCCTAGCAGGATCCGAGCCTCGGATCAGTTTCTCCCCTCTGCATAAATCATGGCATTCGCATCATTTTTCCCACACAGAGCGTAGCATTCCGTCTAATACAGAGCATTACAGAAAAAATCAAACATTTGCATAACCACAAGCCAGGTTCGAGCCAACCACCTGCAATTATCATCAATGTTTCATCAGCAATATACAAATACACCCCTGCACATAAGAGCCAAAGCGTCCCCTTTGCACTTTCAAAAACAAATACTTGTTCATAACATGTTCTTTTCGACACCCGTCTGTGTCATCCTATCCCCACAGAAAGCCAAATCATATCCTTTGAATTCTCAAAACAGATGTCTATTTATATATAGTATATTTGACACTCGTCTGTGTCATACATTCCCCAACAAGTCGAACACTCGTTTGTATCTTGCTCATACTTCACCAACAAATCGATACTCACTCATACTTATACAGAAGTCTTTGATACTCGTCTGTATCTTGTTTATATCACTCCTCAACAGATTTGACACTCGTCCGTGTTCTTTGTTAACCAGTTGGTACCCGTCCGTATCATCATCTCTGAACACGCGTCAGCGTTTGTTTCTACCGATACTTGTCTGTATCATGGTCCTAAGGATGCTCGTCCGCATCTTTAATCTATACACATCTTCAAACACTTATACCTTTTATTCTTAGGCATGAGCACTCGTCCGTGTTTACCGTTCCCCAGTAAGTCACCAACAAAACGACTTTCTTCTATCCGACATTCGTCCTATGTCATGATACTTTCGGCATCCGTCCCCTGCCAGGTGATCGTCCTTCACCTTTGGATGACCGTCCCTCATTCCTTCCCCAGTGGAATCTCCATTATTGGAAACTTCTATCCGACATTCGTCCTATATCGTGATACTTTCGACAGCCGTCTCCTGCCAGGTGATCGTCTTTCACCTTTTTGATGACCGTCCCTCATCGTTTATCTGATGGTCGTCCCCATCGTTGATCTTGTTATCTGACATTCGTCCTATGTCGTGATAAACCCCGAGAGCAGTCGTACCCTGCTAGGTGATCTTCCTTCACCCCTTGATGATCGTCCTTCATCATGATTATCCGATGGTCGTTCCCATCATCAACCTTTCCTATCCGAAATTCGTCCTATGTCGTGGTAAAGAGCATTCGTTCCCTGCTAGGTGATCGTCTTTCACCTTTGATGACCGTCCCTCATCATTATTTCATTTATTATTTTTAACCGATGGTCGTCCACATCGTTGTTTACTTTTCCTCCAAGCCTGATGGGTGTCCCCATCATTGCTTTTCTCATTACTTTAAATCCCTATAGAGTTTTATTTTATTACCTGGGGGTCGTCCCCATCATGGTCTCTCTATTTCCCCAGCTTGTCGGTCGTCCCCGTCATTGCTTTACTTACCGCTTTATCCCTAGCAGTCGTCCTCTGCTTGATGGTCGTCCTCCATCGCCTTCATTTGATAATCATACTATACTAACTTTTACAATTTATATCCCTTTTCTTCTTCTCCCCAGCGAGTGCAAATTTTGGAATGTCTTTGGTATTCAACCACAAGTTATCTTGTTTGTCTGTTAAGCCAGGCGCTTACATCCAGCACAACTAACTCATGCTTGAATAGGGGAAGTTGTAAACACCCAAAATTTGCCTTCACTCATATCACACCTTGGCTTGTGATCTTTAATGTTTGCATTAACATAAGCATACCATCTCATGTTGCATTTTTTGTTCCACTGCATAGTTCAAGTTCATCTGCATCTAGGGTTTGTGATCTAAGTAATCCAAGAATCCATCTGAGCCATCCCAAAGGTATCAAAGATTTCCAAGAGGGTCCATGTGTGTTCTATCATCATATTATGCTCCTCAAAGTTCATGAAAGTCAAGAGATCACAAGAATAGCAAAGGCATGGAAGCAGAGTTAGGGTTTTCACTACACAAATGACCGAAATTAGGGTTTTGGTTTCAGAGGCCTTAAATCCAAATTTTTGGGTCATTCTTGTTTCTAATGGTCTTAAAATGTTATAAGGATCATGTGTACCAAGTTTTATGAAGAAAGTCATTGTGGAAGTCATCTGATCATTGGGTAACTTCCTGAGCAAGTTAAGTCAAAATCAGGGCATCTGAGGCCCCCAACAATGGAACCAAAGGGGTATTTTTATCAAATTGGAGTTATATGATCTTTATTTGATCTTAGAAGTGTTTGGAAGTTCACAATATTGAGGAATTTGGAGCCAATTGCAAACTTTCCATTTTTGGAAATGACTTGAAATGCAAACTTTCCATTTTGGGAAAGTTTTTCAACCTCCTCTTTCATGACCAAAAATGCTTCAAATGAAAAATTCTCGGTTATAAAAGTTGTAGATTAGGTCTTTCCCTTTTCAAAAAGTACAAGAGCATGTCTTGATTCATCATAGAACTCAAGATATGGCCTTTCAAAAGTGGCAAAAATCACATTATTTTCAAGTTCATGCCAAAGAGGGAATTTTGCAATTTCACTTGCCAAGCATTCTAATGACCTCTAATGTGCAAAAACACTTCATAACATGCCTATGCAACTTCAAAAGATCAGAATTGGCCCATGGTTGGAGGCATTTCATGGCTTGTAATCCAAGAAACACCAAAGAGGGAAAAGTTGCAAGAAGCTTGGAAAGGCTTCATCCACTTGTGCCAGCTGCATAATCTTGATTCTATGGCTCTCCATGAATATTGCTAAGGCCAGACACCCCATTGAACAACTCCTGCCATGGCCCATACCTCCAAGTACACAATGTTGACTTTTTTGCAAAACACACCATACCAATCAGCCTGTGCCACAACAACTTTCTGATCAATCCCATTGGCTTAAACAAACATCATGGATCACAAACAACATAACACAATAGCCTGAAAGCTCTCATACACTCAGATTGCCAAAAACCTCAAGGAACCTTCCTCTCTTCGAAATTCATCACACAACCACTGAAACTTCAATCTTTTTTCACCAATCATCTCCATATAACCTAAGGATCACAAAGCACCCATCACCATAGCCTGAAACACTCTCAAACACAAACACGATTTCTGCAACTTCAGAAACAAAACACTCAAAATATCCACTCTAAGCTTTATTCAAGCTTACCATTAGCTTCACGAGGTCAAAGGGGGTGGATTTGCACCAAAGAAAGGATCAGAAAGCTCAAGAACACAAAGCTCCATTTCAGGTATCATCCAAGAACATTTTTTCCAGAACTTGCGTTTTAAGTTATAAATTGATTCTATGTGATGTACTGATCATTTCGAGCTTTGAATCATTGAAAATGGTTGAGTGTGTAGGATGTATTTGACTTCTGAAATTTTTGTGTGTTTTCTGTTTTGATTCGTATCACTTGATTCATGTAAAATAAATGTTGTTTGTTTGTTGTTTCATGTTTCATGGTGTTTGGGGATTGATTCTGAGCAGTTTTTAGGGCTTGGGGTGGCTTAGAGAAAAAGTTGAGGTTTTGGGTTGGCCGGAGAAGATGACCGGAGCTTAGCTCCGGTCACCTGAGATTAATTAGGGTTAATTAGGGTTAGTTTGCCAGTTTAAACGTGGACCATTGGATGTGTGTTTTAATTAGTGAATGGACGGCCCAAATCATTTCATTAAACCCTAAATCTGAATTAATTAATTTAATTAGGTTTTTAACCCAGAAGCCATCCTGACACTTGATTCTCGCGCGCAGTCAATGCCCCCTCTCCAAATTTGAATCTGAGCCCTTAGATTAGCATACTTCTCATTTTATTCATTTTAATTCATTTTATTTTCATTTCTTTTGCATATTTATTTTAAAATATCAAAATGTATTCAAAAAATATGAAACTTTGCATTCTGACTTTAAATATTTTTCTCATTCCAAAAATAATTTTTATTTTAATTTTTGCATTAAAAAAGTATTTTTAAAATGTTTAAATGTTATTTTTAATTAATTAAAGTATTTTAATTAATTAAAAATACATTTAGGTTTCTAAAAATCACCAAATAAAATCATGAATCATTCCAATGCATTTAGAAACATTTTCAAACTCTTCACACAAATTTATTTTTAGGTTTGATCATAGTTTCCCAATTTTCTTTGAATTAAGGGTCATTAAAATCACATTTTTAAACCCTAACTTTGAAAAATCATTTATGTCTAGCCAAGAAGAGTTTGAACTTGATTCCTTTTGCATTGTGTTGCATATTGTATGTAGTTTATAGGTCATTTTCCTCATTAATTTATCATGTCATATGCTTCTGTTTTATCCATTTGCATCTCACATATTCATGTAACCCTAATTTCTCATGTTCATTTGCATTCACTTTGCATATGCATCATTACATGAACTTGCCATGACATTTCATGCATTCATATGTCACCTTAGACATCTTAGGACATGTTAGAAGCTTGCTTGATAATTTCTTCATTCATTTTCCATGATAAGTATTCATTGCATTTCATAAACTTTCATGTGTTTTCAAACTTCAAAGCATGCTTCCTTTGCATCCCATCTTTGTATGATCACACATGTGCATTTTGTATGGCATTGCATCAACTTACATGACATTTTCATAGCATAAACACTTCTAAATTTGGTCTTTGCATCTCATTTCATCTCATTTCAATTCATTTCTTCATGCTTTATGTCTTAGGCATCCATGCTAACTTTTTAGGTTTTGGTAAGTTATTTTGGGAGGTGAATTTGCCTTCACCTCTCACTTCTTCTTATCTCTTTCATTTGCATTCTAACTTGTCTTTGAAGTGAATTTGATTCACTTATGTTCCATCTCTCACTTTTTTTCTGTAAGTTACTTATCTTCTTCAATGAAGTAAGTAACTTATTCTTCTTTCTCATCCTCATTTCATCTGCTCCTTCCATTGGTGGCTTCCTTAAAGATCTTTCTCAAGCCTTACAAACAATAGGATATAAAAGAATGATAATGATTAGGGTTGTAATTAGTCCCCCTTAGGTTTTTACCTTTTGAGTCTCCTTGAGTCTCTCTTCTCATCTCAATAATCAGAGACTAAACTCTTAAAGTTTTGGGACTTTGGAATTAGGATTATGCCTGGATCCTTTTCTTAGGATGGAGTGTATAACTTTAATCCTAAGTGTTATACCTTTAATTTTTTTAAACCTCTTAATCAAATCACCTTAATAATCACTAAGACTTTATCTTGTAACTTGGGCCTTACATTAGGGTTCTAATTCTTTCTTATGGTTAAGAAGGACTAACCCCAGTGTTTAATGGACAAGTCCTCCTCAAGTTGTCTTATAAACATAAAATCCACTTCTTAATCTCATCCTTTAATTAAAATCAACTTAATAAAGGCTTTTTTATATAATGAATTTAATACCTAACCATGGATTAAGTTGAGGTATCTTCCTTAGCTTAAGTGTTCTCATCTATTATCCTTCTATTAGGATGGTGTAATGGGTTCACTAATCTGTGATTAGAGATTAAACTCATTACTTAACACTAAACAAAAACCCAAAAACACCTAAATAATCACAAGTAGTTTAATGATCTTAATCCTACATCATCATGGCAATTAAGTTGAGATGCTTATCTCATACTTAAGTAGGCTCATTATCCCTAATCAAGGGAGGATATAATGAGTTTACAAGCCCTTGATTTAGGCTTAAGCTCATTAACTTATGCAAAACACCAAAAACAATAACAAAACTGAAAACACAAAAACAAACAATAATCGTCTCCTCTGAGATTCTTTTCTCATCACACTCATTCACAAACGAGAACTTGCTTCTTCTGTCTAATGCAAGACAGTTACCACTCGAGCCAGACGAGTCATACACTTGAGCATAGACAAGTAAGAAGTTCCCAGTCAATTTATTTTCAGTCTCTTTGAGTCGAACTACGGTGCTCTGAATTCCTCATTGCACGAGAGGATACGTAGGCATAAATTAACAGCTATCGAAAAAAGTCTCTGTGTCTTCCCCCTCTTTCAGCATTCTTTAAAAGCCTCAGTCCTAAGCATTTCACTCCCTTTTGCACTGACACTTGTACATTTCTTTTCCAGCTTTTGAACACAGATAACACATACACTACCCCTTTAAATACAATCTTATAAGCTTGGATCTCGTCGAGTATGACAAACAATCTGGGTGCTAATACCTTCCCAGGTTGTAACCAACCCCCTTTCTCAGTTTCTCTGGTTCGCAACCGTCTTATCCATCTCTTTCTAGGTTTATGCAGCATTACCTTTCCTTCGGGATAAAAATGTCTAGCTGGCGATTATATTCATTTCATCTCATTTCTCTTTTCACCGACCGTTCGCCCTTGTACCGGGATGAAAATCTTTGGGAGCGACACTCACATTGATGTGCTTGTAGATAACACCTATCAGTTCTCGGTATTTTCTTTCATGGATGGCTTCTCCGGGTATAATAAGATCAAGATGGCACCGGAAGACATGGAGAAAACGACGTTCATTACCCCGTGGGGTACATTCTGTTACAAGGTTATGCCTTTTGGATTGAAGAACGTCGGGGCAACGTATCAACGGGCTATGGTAACATTGTTCCACGATATGATACACAAAGAAATTGAGTGCTATGTGGACGACATGATTGCCAAGTCCCAGGACGAAGAAGAGTATCTGGTCAATCTCAAAAAGATGTTTGATAGGTTGATAAAGTACAGACTGAGGTTGAATCCAAACAAGTGTACATTCGGAGTGCATTCCAGTAAATTGCTGGGTTTTATTGTTAGCCAAAGAGGAATCGAGATAGATCCTGCAAAAGTAAAAGCAATACAAGATATGCCTTTACCGAAAACAAAAAAAAGAAGTGCGTGGGTTTTTAGGGAGGTTGAACTACATTTCTCGGTTTATATCTCATCTAACTGCCACATGCGAGCCAATATTCAAATTGTTGAGAAAAGAGCAAACGGTCAGGTGGAATGAAGGTTGTCAAAGAGCCTTTGAAAAGATAAAAGAATATTTGCAGGAGCCTCCGATTCTAATGCCTCCAGTTCCAGGACGGCCACTTATCATGTACTTGACTGTGTTAGAAGGGTCGATAGGGTGTGTTCTAGGCCAACATGACGAGTCTGGTCGAAAAGAGCATGATATTTACTACCTTAGCAAAACGTTTACCGACTGTGAATCCCGTTATTTGCTGCTCGAGAAAACTTACTGCGCTTTTGTATGGACTGCTAGCCGACTGAGGCAGTACATGTTGACCCATACAAAAAATGGACCCCGTCAAGTACATTTTCGAGAAGCCAACATTAACCGGAAGGGTTGCAAGGTGGAAAATGATCTTAACAGAGTACGACATACAATATACTTCCCAGAAAGCCATCAAAGGAAGTGTATTGTTGGATTATCTTGCACAACAACCGCTTGAAGACGATTATCAGCCGATGAAGTTTGATTTCCCTTATGAGGACATCGTGTACCTCCAGGCAAAAGATTGCGAGGAACCACTTCCAGAGGAGGGGCCAGACCCTGAATCTAAATGGAAGTTGATGTTTGATGGGGCGGTCAATATCAACGGACGTGGAGTGTTGTTCTTATCATTCCCGAGGGTGTTCGCTTTCCCTTCGCTGCCAGAATTACTTTTGGCTGCACCAACAATGAAGCGGAATACGATGCGTGCATAATGGGAATAGAGGAGGCTATTAATCTCCGGATTAAGACCCTCGATATATTCGGAGATTCAGACCTCGTTATCAACCAGATTACCGGCAAGTGGTATACACATCAAGTACACTTAAGTCCTTATAGGGATTACGCCAGAAGACTGTTGACGTTCTTCACAATGGTTAAGCTTTAGTACATACCATGAGATGAGAATCAATTTACCGATGCATTGGCTACACTTTCTCCGTCCATCAAAGTCTTGTGTTGGAACTATGTGCCCAGGATTGACATTTCCAAGCTTGACACACCGGCTTATGTTTTCTCTGTAGACGTAGTGTCTGATGAGAAACCTTGGTATTTTGATATCAAGCTTTTCCTGAAAAAACAAGAATACCCAGTTGGGGCATCATCCAACGACAAGAAGACCTTGAGACGACTCACTGCTAGCTTTTTCCTGAATAGATATGGGGTTTTGTATAAGAGGAATTTTGACATGGTCTTGCTCAGATGCGTGGATAGACACGAAGCAAGCCTGTTAATACAAGAAGTCCACGAGGGATCTTTCGGTACTCATGCAGGAGGACATGCAATGGCTAAGAAGTTTTTGAGATCAGGGTATTATTGGCTAACAATGGATGCATACTATTGTGCGTACGCACGTAAATGCCATAAGTGCCAGATATATGTAGACAAAGTGCATGTTCCTCCTATCCCACTCAACGTCATGTCATCTCCTTGGCCCTTTTCTATGTGGGGCATTGACATGATCGGGAAAATAGAGCTTACTGCTTCAAATGGTCATCGTTTCATCTTGGTTGCGATTGATTATTTCACCAAATGGGTTGAAGCAGCATCTTATGCCAATGTCACTCGTCAAGTAGTAGCCAAATTTCTAACAAGAGACATCATTTACAGATACGGAGTGCCCGAGCGAATCATTACTGATAATGGTTCTAACTTAAACAACAAGATGATGGCAAAACTGTGTCGGGACTTCAAGATCCAACATCACAATTCTTCTCCTTACCGGCCAAAGATGAATGCAGCGGTAGAGGCGGCTAACAAGAATATTAAGAAGATTGTGCAGAAGATAGTTGTCACTTACAAAGATTGGCATGAGATGTTACCATTTGCGCTGCATGGGTACCAAACGTCGGTCAAGACCTCAACTGGGGCAACGCCTTTATCATTGGTATATGGAATGGAGACAGTCTTGCCTGTTGAGGTGGAAATTCTTTCATTGCGTGTGATGATGGACGTGAAGCTTGATGAGGCTGAGTGGGTACGTGCCCGATACAATCAGTTGTGCCTAATTGAGGAAAAGAGATTAGCGGCTATCTGTCATGGTCAGCTTTATCAGAGGAGAATGAAGCGAGCATTCGACCAACGAGTACGTACTCGGGAGTATCAAGTAGGCGAGCTTGTACTCAAGAGGATCATTCCTCCAAGTTCAGATCACAGGGGCAAGTGGACCCCAAACTACGAAGGCCCATTCATAGTGAATAAGGTTTTCTCAGGTGGGGTGCTGATGCTCACTACTATGGATGGAGAAGATTTCCAGTCTCCTGTTAACTCGGACGTAGTTAAAAAATACTTCACATAAAAAGACCCGTTGAACACAAAAACATAATTAAAGTCCAGGCAAGAAAAGGGCATCCCGGCGAGCTAAAAACAGAATAAAAAGCTTGGGGAAAAGTTAGGGAAATAATAAAAAATGTACACCCGCTGAGTTGAAAAGCCACATCGGACAGCTCAGGCAAGAAATGGTATCCCGGTGGATTGAAAACCCGAAAGGGTGATCCACGCAAAACAAGGGAATAATCGAACAACTGCGATCCAGGTAATCTGAACCAAATCACTGTTTCGTACAATCTAACAATATCAGAAGGATAGGAATCAGTCCCTTCATCTTCTTCAAAAAGAAAAGGCGAGAACAGAAAGTCTTGAAGACATGCGGGTCATAGCAGGAAGGAAACTCATTGGAATGTCGTGTACATTGTCATTAGGATAGTTTCTTTTCTCAATTTTTATGGTAGTTACCTCTTTCCAGGTAGTTGCTTCCTGATGTAAAGCTTTGCCTATTCAAAGGCCTTTCAATAAATGAATATTCAGTCGTAAAGCCGTGTTGTGTTTTCTTTGTTTGCAAAATGTCCTGAGTTTTTGGCAAAAAAGAGAATTGCATTCGAAACATGTTGATTTTTCTGGAAAAAAAATTGACATGGCAGGGAAACAATTAAAAAAATCTTTGAGTGTCGGGTGACAATGGATGAACAGATCATACCATGTGAATCCCCGGGGCACCTGTGTGTATACTGTTGTTGCAGGTTTTGCAGGGCGAGGGTGCACTTCCCCAAGCAGAGAATGCTCCCCAAGTGAGCTATAACAGTGAAATCCCTAGCAGAATTTCAAATCTAATCAAAGATGGTGCCATCCCCAAGTGGTGTTTGTTCTTCACAAGAAAGATGTGGTTCCCCCAGTAGAGTTCAGATGGAATCATCCCCAGCTGAGCTAGAGCTAGTGGAATTCTCAGCGAAGTTTCAAACCCAACCGAAGGGGATTGTGGCGGTTAGAAGACAATTTGACTGGATATTCCCCAGCCGGGTCGGGAGGTCGTCTTTTCCTCGGAGTTCATGATTGATATGCAACCATCATTGAAATATCCCACAGCGAGTCCGCCAATTTATTTTTTGCCAATGTATATATATATATATATATATATATATATATATATATATATATATATATATATATATATATATATATATTCTCATGTAATTATTTTTTTAATTTGATATTAATTTTAAACTAATTTTAATCTTGTAAATTTATAGTATGCAGGACCAATCCTCAGAAGTGACACTATTTTCTCTTATGTAACTTTTATCTTAATTTTATTTAAGTTATTTATTATGCAAACGAACTCTTCTCAATAAATTTTTCTACAAAACTTATCCTTGAATCTTAACATATGACTATGAAGTTCACACCTAGAAGAAGTTGTGGTATCCTATCAAAAATTTTAAAATAGTGCATGCCATGATAGAAACATACATAGAAATTTTATATATATATATATATATATATATATATATATATATATATATATATATATATATATATATATATATATATATATATATATATATATATATATATATATATATATATATATATATATATATATATATTTATATGATCGTTTTGTGTGTTTCAAGCATTTGACACTATCTCTTTGTTATTTTGTATTAAAAAAATTGATTTTCTGAAAATGGTTAAAATATAATGATAAAATAATTTTGAAATTACTCAATAACTTAATAAAAAATTAGATTCAAACGTTATTTGATGATTTAAATACAATATCATGTGATTGATTAACGCATTAAAGGGATTTGATGTATAGTTGTCTTGTAATTTTGATAAATTCTTGTTATTAATAGTAAAATTCATTTATATATATATATATATATATATATATATATATATATATATATATATATATATATATATATATATATATATATATACTTTTATCCGATCGTAATTATTCTAATTTTTTAAATTAACTCTAAAATAATTTTTTTTGTAAATAGAATAAATTTATGTAATATTATTTTTCTATAATTTGAATATCGCGTGATTTAATCATATGAAAATAATGAGTATATTGGTGTTTCTCTTTTGTTTGGTATATAGTCATATTGCTCATGGTATGAGAAGACTTCATGAGGTTTCAACAGGGTCGCAGACTACCACAAATGTAGATACAGATATTATATATATATATATATATATATATATATATATATATATATATATATATATATATATATATATATATATATATATGAATAATTCTCAGAAGTGGCACTGCTTTCTATGGAGTTAGTGGTTCTATTAGTGTTTATAATCCAAAAGTAGAGAAAAATCAAATGAGTGTTACATCTATGTTTTTTGCAAATCAAGATTCATCTAATTTTGATGTAATTTCAATTGGATGGCATGTGAGTTTAAATTTTTGTAATTATTTTGTTTCTTAGTATATAATGTGCTATAACTTTTAATTTTTTATGCCAAAGTAATAACTTATTTAACTAACATTTTGTTAGGTGCTCCCTTCTTTTTATCAAGATAATAAAACTCATGTTTGATAAGTTATATTTTCTATTTTTCTCATGTTTGATAAGTTATAAATTTGTTACAATATATGTGTTAATCTATAATTTTCTTTACATTTTATTTTAATTGATTTTTTTATAATTTTGTTTTTGTTTTTCTAAATTGTTGATTTATAAGAACAAATAATATTAATATATTAATACATAAACATAAACAAATTTTTATTTTTTACTAATTGGCAGAGTAACAATTTGGAGAAAGGATGCACAAATTTACAATGTCCGGGTTTTATTCAAATCCATAGATCAATCACTATCGGCCAATCATTCAATCAAACATCAATTATTGATGTGTCTTCTGTCGAACTTTCCTAGGCTATTTTACAGGTAGTTTCAAAACTATATTATTTTTAGAATTATAACTGAAAGTTTTTTTAAACTTATTTATCAACTATAAACTACCAATAGTATATTCACAAAAGTTCTTGATTTGAGCAGAATAGTAGCACAAAAGATTGGTGGATTTATATTAATGAGAAAACAATTGGATACTATCCTGCATATTTATTCTCCAACATGACATCCGCTAATCAAATAGTGTGGATGGGAAAAACAACAAATCCTACCAATACTCCTAGCCCACCTATGGGATACGGAGTTAAACCTAATGGTGTTTTTGGTCATGCATCTTACTTTAAGAAGCTTGCATTTGTTAATAATTCTCGAATGCAACAAACACTTACAAAGGATATGGGAGAAGTAAAAAGTTCGAATGGTCAATGCTACGATGCTAGATATTACGAAGATAGTTCAAATGGATTAACACTTCAGTTTGGAGGACCAGGTGGAAATAATTGTGTTGTTTAAATTATATTACAACTATTATTACTTTCTTCTTTCTCTTATGTAATTTTTATCTTAATTTTCTTTAAGTTATTTATTATGCAAACGAACTCTTCTCAATAAATTTTTCTACAAAACTTATCCTTGAATCTTAACATATGACTATGAAGTTCACACCTAGAAGAAGTTGTGGTGTCCTATCAAATTTTTTAAAATAGTACTTGCCATGATAGAAACATACATAAAAATTATATATATATATATATATATATATATATATATATATATATATATATATATATATATATATATATATATGAAATTCTGGGATCAGATACGTGATGTCGAACTAGATGTTTAAACACTTGAAATCTTAAACAAAAATTAATGAGCTGGTAAATTAAATGTCACAGGAAATTGTTAACCCAGTTCAGTGTATCTCCACACTTACATCTGGGGGCTACCAAGCCAGGAAGGAAATCCAACATAAGTAATATTAATTATGGAGTTAAATCAACCAGTTTAATCTTTCACTTAATATCTACCTAAGGCAATTTCTACCTAAGACTCAACTTAGATATGAGTACCTACTCACTCCCCCTCAATCACACAGTGATCTTTACAATGATTAATAAAATTGAAGTCACACTTCAAACACACCAGCTTTATCTTACTTAAAAGTTTCAATCAAGACACAATTCACTTTTTGCTTAAAAGCTCATAAAGTGACTAACAAATAAAACCTGCTTAAAAACAACTAGCTTCGCAAACACCCTTTGCAGTCTTCTCAATTTCGTGTTCTTTTCTTGAGTGTTTCAGTTCCTTAAATAGATGCTTGGTTTGTGGGCTTTTTGCAAATTATCCAGACTTTGATAAATCCCACATTCATCTCCTTGATTTAAGGTGAGTTGGTTTGTTATCTCCTTGAATCAAGGTGAGTTAGTTATTCTGTTACACTGAAACCAGATAACTAAGCTTCCTAAAGATGCGTCTTGGAGTGCTTATCTTTTTACAATTAATTTCAGATAATTTCTCCTGAATTTACTCACTTCTGTTACGCATCATTTAGGTCAGATAGCCGGTTTGCGATGTCATAACATCTGGTGTGACATCCTGATGACTTGAACTAAGTTCATTAACCTTTACTTTATTTGCCAATGTCACAACATCTGGTGTGACATCCTGAACTAAGTTCATAACTTCTTGTTTGTCAAAAATTCTGCCAATTCTTAACATCTACAAACTCCCCCTTTGGCTAATTTTTGGCTAACACAATCTTCTGGTTTTATCAGAGAGCAGCAGAGTTCTTTTCTGTTGAATCATGTGAGAGCTAATAATTTGCTCCCCTCAAACATGTATGTATACTGCTATGACTTGTTCAATAGACTTTGATATACCAATGAGCATTCAAAAATAACTTAGTTCTGAAGACAGAAATTAACATCAGCATTGTTCATCAAACAGGCATTAACAGCAGTAGGCATTGTTCAATACACTTCTCTCCCTTGTTAGACAGAAATTTGGGGCCAAACATTACATAAACAGAGAAACAAACATTCAAAAATACAAAGAAAAATAGACACAACATTTTCCACCACACACAGCTTCACTCAGACTCAGTATACTCTGTATCTTCTGCATCCTCAGACTCAGCATCAGATTCATCAACATTCTTAGCCACCTCTTCCAGCTCCAGCCTTTGAATTATGTTCTCAAGTTTTTTCTTCCTTTCATCCAGCTCTTTGCAAGTTGTCTTGAGCTCTGCAATTAGGGCTATTTTTGATATGGGAGTCTTGACAGTAGATGGCCCAGCAGATGTCCCACCTGGTGCTTCAAAATCTGCAGCATGATGACTCAGAAACACTTTGTAGTAAAAGGACAGTGGACTCTCCCTTTTACAGACAGAATCCTTGTCAGTAAGGATGCCTGGATATTGGTTGAGAATTATTCCACAAAGCAGTGATGGGAAGGCTATTGGAAGCTTGATTGCTGAGGTTCCTGCATGCTTGAGAGTTTGATCAAAGATATATGCCCCATAATCCAACTTGGTTTGGGTGCCTACAGCAGAGATAAACCTTCCTAGCCCAGTAGCTATAGATGAGGTGTGGTTGGTTGGGACCCAGTTGACAGTTCCAATTCTATGCAGCATGGCATACTTTCTTGTTAACAAGCTGACAGATGGTTTGCCTTTGACTGGCCATGACTTGACCTGGTTGGCAGTGATTATTTTGCAGACTTGATTGTCAGTTTTGCCCAGCTCATTTGGCTCATCTGATTCTCTTCCTAGGTACTGATTTATCACCCTAGGAGAAAAATCAACACATCTCCCCCTGACATATACCTTCCTGAAATCCTCAGATTTCCCATCAGCACACCCTTCTTGTAGGTTGACTATAAACTCTTTTACTAGCAGTTCATAACAAGGAGAAAAGTTGGAGACAGTTTTGAATAAACCAGCATTGGAGATTAAATCTATTACCTCAGTGCACTCCAAAGCATTGCTACCCAGCTCTCTTTCCAAAGCCACCCTTCTTTGATAGACATACTTCCACTTGCTTACACTGGAGACATGGTGGACGAATACATTGTCCAGGGGTGCTTCAGGAACAGCAGTGGCAGTCCTAGGAGGTGTTGGCTTCTTCCTGGGTTGGGATGTTGGGACATCCTCCTCAACATCAGAGTCACATGTAGTTGTAGCCTTCCTCTTCTGGGTGCTTACCTTACTCTATTGCTTTGTAGGTCCAAAGGCAACTTTGACCTTGTCCTTCTTGGGAGTTAACTGTCTCTTCTCAGGAGTTGCATGAGCAGTTGGCTTCTTATCCTTTCTAGCCCTAAGCCTCTTGGCTATGCTGGGATTAACAGAAGCTATGATCTCTGTGTCAGAGTCATCATCTAGGTTTTCAACAGGTGGAGGTTGGGAAGCCTCATTTTCAGCAGTTTGATCAACAGGAGCTTGATCATCAATAGCTTTATCATTAGTAGCTTCATCATCATCATTTGGGGCTTTGTCCTGGCCCTCAGATGTTTCAATATTTCTTGGGACATCCTGTGGAGCAGGTATGTCCTCTTCAGCTTGGTTGCTTTGGTCATCTTGTGGAGCAGGCATACTGTTCAGGGGAACAGACACCCCAGGCACAACTCTTTGTTCAAACAGGATCCTGTTTACAAGTTGTTTGATTGATGCATCCACATAAGCAGAAGCTTTGGGGGTGCTGGAAGATGAAGGAGTTCCCTTGCTTTTGCTGAAGACTGGCTCCTTAGGTCTTCTTGAATGGGGAGTCCTGCATTTTTGAGCAATAGGAATGCTTCCTCTGATCTCATTTATAGGAGTAGCATCCATTGGTACTATAGATATTGGAGTTGTGTTCACCACGTCTTCTTGATTGAGACCCTCATCAATGGAGTTAGGGTTTTGATGTTGAGACATTTTTTCGATAGTAGTGGAAATGTGTAAAGGTTTGATAGATTTGGATGAGTTTAGAGATTTAGCTGTAGCATGCAAAACGTTTAGTGGAGCTAATGAGGATGTGAGGAGTTTAAAGCATGTTTGTACATTTATAGAATCCGTTGCTATTGGGATTTTTAAGATTGGAATACAAACAGTTATTGCCCAGACTAGTGCTGCCATCTAATGATCATGCCACACGATGTCATGAGACATGCTGGCACTTCTCCATAACTGCTATATTTCACATATGCAGATTCCCAATTTACCCCTTAGGTTTTCAAATTGGGTAACATCCAAAGCCTTAGTAAATATGTCAGCTAATTGCAGCTCTGTGGCTACATGCTCTAATGTGATCACCTTCTCTTCCACAAGGTCTCTGATAAAATGATGTATGATATCTATGTGCTTAGTTCTGCTGTGTTGGATAGGATTTTTGGAGATGTTAATAGCACTTAAATTGTCACAGTACAATGTCATGACATCTTGTGGGACATTGTATTCTGTGAGCATTTGTTTCATCCATACCATTTGTGAACAACTGCTACCAGCTGCAATATATTCAGCTTCAGCAGTGGATAAGGACACACAATTTTGTTTCTTACTGAACCAAGAAATTAAATTGTTCCCTAGAAAGAAGCATCCTCCTGATGTACTCTTTCTATCATCAGCACTTCCAGCCCAGTCAGCATCACAAAATCTAGTGAGAATTGGTTCACAACCATGAGAGTACATTATGCCATAGTCACAAGTACCATTTACATATTTCAAGATCCTCTTAACCTGGTTTAGATGGCTCACTTTTGGTTCAGCTTGATACCTTGCACACACACCTAGTGCAAAAGCTATATCTGGTCTGCTAGCTGTAAGATATAGTAGACTTCCAATCATGCTTCTGTACAAGATTTGGTCCACACTCTCACCTTTGTCATCCTTTTTCAGTTTTAAATGAGTGGGGGAAGGTGTTCTCTTGTGACTTGCATTGTCCATCCCAAACTTCTTGACAGTGTTCTTTGCATACTTGCTTTGGGATATGAACATGGAGTCCTCCATCTGCTTGATTTGCAGTCCAAGGAAGTAGGTTAGTTCTCCCACTAGGCTCATTTCAAACTCAGACTCCATTTGAGTAACAAAATGTTTAACCATCCTATCTGACATCCCACCAAACACTATGTCATCCACATATATCTGAGCAATCATAACCTTTCCCTCTTCATCCTTTACAAACAGGGTTTTGTCTATTCCACCTTTCCTGTATCCATGTTTAATGAGAAAGGTGGTCAGTCTTTCATACCATGCTCTGGGAGCTTGCTTTAGACCATACAGAGCCTTCCTCAGCTTATATACATGATCTGGACAGCTTGGATCAACAAATCCCTTTGGTTGCTCCACATATACTTCCTCATTAAGGTACCCATTTAGGAAGGCACTTTTAACATCCATCTGAAATAGTTTGAACTTTAAGATGCAAGCAATTCCTAGAAGTAGTCTGATGGATTCAAGTCTTGCTACTGGTGCAAAATTTTCATCAAAATCTATCCCTTCAATTTGTGTATATCCTTGAGCCACAAGCCTAGCCTTGTTAACTACTCCCTGCTCATTAGACTTGTTTTTGTACATCCACTTAGTGCCAATCACATTAATGTCATCAGGCCTAGGAACAAGATCCCATACTTCATTCCTTGTAAACTGGCCTAATTCTTCCTGCATAGCAGAGATCCTGTACTCATCATTCAGAGCTTCCTTGATGTTCTTAGGTTCTATCTTTGAAACAAAGCAGGAGCCTGAGATCACCTCTCTTGATCTAGTGATGACACCTTTGTTGGGATCACCAATTATCAGTTCTTTAGGATTATCTTTCTGGATTCTAATGGAGGGAGGTTTGTTGGATTGCTCTGACCTTGCCTCAGTTAGAGTGAAGTCAAGATTATCACTTTCTATTTCAACTTCAGTTTGATTGTCAGCAGATGTTCCAACATCATCAGCAACATCTGCATAGGCATCATCAATAATCACATTTATTGACTCCATTATAACCTTGGTTCTGGAGTTAAATACTCTGTAAGCTCTGCTATTTATGGAGTATCCAAGAAATATCCCTTCATCACTCTTAGGGTCCATCTTCCTTCTTTGATCCCTACCAGCCAGAATGTAGCACTTACTTCCAAATACATGAAAGTACTTGACTGTAGGTTTTCTACCCTTCCAGACTTCATAGATGGTGGATAAAGTTCCCTTTCTTAGTGTGACTCTATTGTGGATGTAGCATGTTGTGTTCATAGCTTCAGCCCAAAAATACAAGGGTAACTTCTTGGCATGAATCATGGCTCTAGCTGACTCCTGAATAGTTCTGTTTTTCCTTTCAACAATCCCATTCTGTTGAGGGGTGATGGGAGAAGAATACTCATGGTTGATCCCTTCTGAAGAACAGAAATCTGAGAATTTTTTATTCTCAAACTCCTTTCCATGATCACTTCTTATTCTGACCACATAGCTTGCTTTTTCTCTTTGGATCCTATGGCACAAATCTTTAAATACCTCAAATACATCAGACTTTTCTTTGATGAAGCTTATCCAGGTATATCTTGAGAAGTCATCAACAACCACATAAGCATATATTTTTCCACCAAGACTCTCTACCTGCATTGGTCCCATAAGATCCATGTGCAATAATTCCAAGACTTTGGAAGTTGTCAGATGTTGAAGCTTTGGGTGTGACATCTTGGTTTGCTTGCCTATTTGACATTCACCACAAACTTTACTTTCATCAATCTTAAGTCTTGGGATTCCTCTTACAGCCTCCATAGATATGATCTTCTTTATTCCTCTGAGATGGAGATGACCCAGTCTTTGATGCCACATCTTTACTTCTTCTTCTTTGGCTAAGGAACAAGTAGATGTGAGGCTGAAATCTTGGGGTTCCCACATATAGCAGTTGTCTTTTAATCTGGCTCCTCTCATGACAGCTTTCTGTTCTTTATCAGAAACTATGCACTCAGTTTTGGTGAAGTTGACACTATAACCTTGGTCACATAACTGACTTATGATGATCAAATTAGTAGTTAATCCTTTTACCAACAGCACATCATTTAGACTTGGTACACCTGAGCAGTCCAGGGTCCTAACTCCCTTGCTTTCCCCTTTTGCTCCATCTCCAAAGGTTACTGTAAACACCCCAAATTTTCCCTCACCCATTCACACCATGGCTTATGATTCTTTTCATTTGCATAAATTCAATCATAGCATCACATATTGCATTTTTGTTTCACTGCATTGTTTCTAAGTCATCTGCATCTAGGGTTTGTGATCTGAGCCATCCCTGAGCCATTTGAGCCACTCCAAAGGTCTTCATGTTGGTGTAAGCCCTAGAGGCCAATACTTTTTGGTACTTGTATCGGATTATTCGTTTAATAATAAAAGGCATTTCTTTATTATGTTTGTCTTTCAGAATAATAAAGTCCCTAGAATAGTTAGTCTGTTTAATGAAATGTTAAGTGTGACTTAATCATGAGATCCCATTAAACATAAAGACATTATTCTTAAAATATCCGTAGTCAAGCTTTATTGCAAAGTGGGATAACATTAAAGCATTGAGACTATTATGAAGATAGACTGATGATCACATCTCATGGATCATGGATAAAGGGTTATCAAGTCTTGACATAGGTATAAATATTAGGAGTAATATTTATACCGGATTGACCCGCTATGAGAATACTACATAGTATGTTATGCAAAGTGTCATAAGTTATTCTCATGGTGATAATGGTGTATTACCACCCTTCGACCTGAAACCACTATGGACCCTAGATGTAGAGTCGGGTGCTTTATTGCTGATCAAACATTATCCGTAACTGGATGATCATAAAGACAGTTGATGGGCACTCCACGAAGCATGCTGAGGGACATGAGTGTCCTAGATGGAATTTGCCAATCCTGCATAACAGGAGAAATGTCTAAGGGCCCAATATTGAACTGGACAAGGATGACACAGTGTATGCCTTGTGTTCAATATAGACATAGGGGCAAAAGGGTAATTGTACAAACATATATTATCACGAAAAAGGTTTTGTCAGATCACATGACATTTTCGTGACTTGGGTAGCAGTGATGTGTTGCTAGATACCGCTCACTGTTTATTATGTTAAATATATAATTTAATATAATTACCAACGTTACGAAATCCTACAGGGTCACACACATAAGGACAGTTTGATGAGAGATAGAGAAATCAAAGGAACACCGTAAGGTACGGTGCACTTAAGTGAAAAATAGAAATTCGGATAATATAATAATAATTATTGTTATTTTATAATGGTTATAAAATAATAATAAAATAAATATATTTATTATAATAATAGTTATTATAATAATATATAATATTATTATGGATCATGTGAATTGGGTTTTTAGCCCGCAGCCCACAAGAGAGTCTATAAAAGGAACCCTTGTGATGAAGCTTTTACTTGATGCAATTTCGTTTTTGATTCTCACTCAAATAATTCCGTTCGTAAGCAGCTAGCACTGTGACCGGAAGCTGTTCGTGTGGACTGAGTAGAGGCGTTGCACTTCATCAACGCTTGTGATCGCTGCATCAAAGATCTGAATCGCCACAAAGAGGTAACGATTCTATCACTGACCATGCTCATTCGTAAGGATCACTAAAGGAAAATTTTTGTTTTCCGCTGCGTTTAGATCGCAATTTTCCTTCAGTGGTATCAGAGCCACTTACGAAACCATGGATCTGATAGCTGTTAAATTTCCGTTTTTTTTTTCTGTATTTGATTCGATTAAAACACAGAACGAATTTAACAATAAACGATTAATTAAATTTGGCATCTGTTGTGTACGATTTGGATGATTGATGTTGATTATGCTTCGGAATCCGACATTAGTATGGTGAAGTTGTGCGATACATTGATCATCCATAGGTTACACAATTAGATCGATCACTTTTATATAAGATATAAGAAATTTTGATGCAAAGATGGTATATGGGATATACTGTTTTGATTTCATCCATTCAATCACATAAGGATTGTAATTCTTTTGAAAGATCATCATTTTCATTCGCTTCGGAATCCGACGTTAGTATGGTGAAGCAATGACATGTTGATCTATCATATTGAGTTATCAATCGAGTTGTATTTGACGGCATGAAATTGTTGCATTAGGATTAATGGCAGTACAAGTGTTGTATTGCCGCAGACTTTTCCGGTTGGGGTTGTAAATGCACAAAAGTTGTGCAGGAAACGACGTGAAATACAATGAAGTGTTCATAAAATTTTTCGCCGGGGCGCTGCGGAACCCCCGGCTAAGTCTGCAAAGTGTGATCAATCAGCCGAAATTTAATTTAGTTTATTTAATTATCGGAATTTTTAAACTAATAATAAAAGTGTGTTTATTATTATTTATTTGTGGTGATCAGTTATGGCCTTAGTTTATCCTTTATTATTGTTTTGGGATTTTTAAATACGGCCTGCGAGTCGTGCCTCTCTCTCAATCTCTTTATGTAACTTCTTTTCTCATCTCACTCCCTCGTATGTAAAACGAGTATTCTTATATGTAATGTAATATTATGTTATGAAGAAAAAGGAAGTATTCAATATTAAAGGAGGATAACCTTGGAGATCATGCTTGGAGAAGCTTAGATCGTTATTAGGTTAGCTTAGGTTCTCTCATTGGCTTGAGAGAACAATTGCGTTAGGGGCCATAATTGTATCTTTTTATATGTATGTTGATGCATGTAATTGTATGTTGATGCATGTGAGAGACGTTTTGCATGTTAAGCCGGTGAGATCAAACTAATAACAAATTCCCTCAAAATTAAATATTAAGTTTATGCTTTCCAATTTTTAGCACTCATCAAGACTAGTATCGAGCATTGTAGGTTTCGCCTACGCGAGGTGCATGTTCTATATTAGTAAGGTGTGATGGGATAATTGTAATATCCAATTGCTAAAACAATGGGTCAAACTTAACTAAACAAATTATAATAAGATTATACATGTTTAGAAGCAAGAATTGGGAATGATTCATGTGATGGATCAGAATAAGGAGTTATTCACCCAATTGAAAATATTCGAGAGTTGTATGAGATACAATTGGAAGGAGTTCCTACCTAAATAACTTAGTTTTGTGTAATCAGCCTAACGCTGACTTAAAACAAAATGAAACATGGATCTCGACCCACTAGAAAGTCTTCCAACGGGATTTTCCGAATCAAATGATGAGGGTCATTTGTTTTGAATAAAATAGTGGGAGCATATTTGATTAAAGGCCTAATTAAATATGTTGTTTTAATGATACTTATATTTTCATATTTCTCTTGTAGATTACCATGACAACAAACACATCGAACAATATTTTGCGATCCATCCTAGATAAGGAAAAATTGTCTGGGACAAATTTCCTGGATTGGCACCGTAATCTGAGGATTGTCCTCAAGCACGATAAGAAGCTGTATGTCTTGGAGACACCAGTTCCTGAGGAGGAACCTCCTAGTTCTGCATCAAAGGCAGAAAGAGATGCTTATAAGAAGCATTTCGATGATGCCAATGAAACCGCTTGCCTCATGCTTGCTACCATGAACTCTGAGTTGCAAAAGCAACACGAGAACATGTCTGCGTTCGATATGATCGGACATCTGAAAATGCTTTATCAAGAGCAAGCAAGAAATGAGAGGTTTCAGGTTTCAAAGTCCCTTTTTAACAGCAAGTTAGCTGAGGGAGCCCCTGTAAGTCCCCATGTACTCAAGATGATTGGGTATGTGGAGAACCTTGACAGATTAGGGTTTCCCCTTGGAAAAGAACTTGCGATTGATCTGATCTTGCAATCGTTGCCAGAGAGCTTCAGTCAGTTTGTCCTGAATTTCAATATGAATGACTTGGACAAAAGCCTTCCAGAACTGCTAGGCATGTTGAGAACTGCTGAGCAGAATATGAAGACAAAAGGGAAATCTATTCTGATGGTCAGTAATGGAAAGAAACAGAACAAGAGGCCCATCAAACAGGGTGGTAGAGGGAAAGGCAAGGAAGTTGCCAAACCCAAACCCACTCCTCCTGTTTTGAAGCCTAGTGGAGGAATAGCAAAGGAGGGCACTTGCTTCCATTGCGGTAAGACCGGACATTGGAAGAGAAATTGCCCAAAGTACCTGGAAGATAAGAAAAATGGAGTAGAGACTTCAAATTCAGGTATTTTTGTTATTGAAATTAATTTATCTACTTCTGCATCATGGGTATTAGATACTGGATGCGGTTCTCACATTTGTACTAATGTGCAGGGGCTAAAAAGGAGTAGAGATTTGGCAAAAGGTGAAGTTGACCTACGAGTTGGCAATGGAGCAAAGGTTGCTGCTTTAGCTGTAGGAACTTATGTTTTAACTTTACCTAGTGGTTTAATAATTCAGTTAGAGAACTGTTATTATGTACCTGCAATTAGCAGGAATATTATTTCCGTTTCTTGTTTGGACAAGTTTGGTTTTTCATTCATAATAAAGAACAATTGTTGCTCCATTTATTTGAATGATATATTCTATGCTACTGCAAAAATGAATAATGGACTATATGTCCTTGATCTTGAAATGCCAATTTATAACATTAATACTAAAAGGTTGAAACCTAATGAGTTGAATCCAACTTACCTTTGGCACTGTCGATTAGGCCACATAAATGAGAAACGCATTTCCAAACTCCATAAAGATGGACTCTTGGACTCTTTTGATTATGAATCATATGACACATGCAGATCTTGTTTAATTGGAAAGATGACAAAGTCCCCATTCACAGGAAAAGGTGAAAGGGCTAATGATCTTTTGGCACTCATACATACTGATGTATGTGGACCACTGAACATACCAGCCAGAGGAGGTTTTCAGTACTTCATCACTTTCACTGATGACTTCAGTAGATACGGATATGTGTATTTAATGAAACACAAATCTGAGTCCTTTGAAAAGTTCAAGGAATTCAAGAATGAAGTACAAAACCAACTAGGGAAGAATATTAAAGTTCTTCGATCAGATCGAGGCGGTGAATATTTAAGCCTAGAATTTGATGACCATCTAAAAGAGTATGGGATTCTATCCCAACTTACTCCTCCTGGAACACCACAATGGAATGGTGTATCTGAGAGAAGAAATCGAACCTTGTTAGACATGGTCCGATCCATGATGAGTCACGCCGATCTTCCAAACTCCTTTTGGGGACATGCATTATTAACAGCAGCTTACACACTTAACCGTGTTCCATCCAAAAAGGTTGATAAGACACTGTCGCTCCCGACAAATGAAACAGGGTCCAGATGAAGGTACAGACGCGAACGGTCGGCGAAGGGAACAGTGAGAACACACAGCCGTGAACTCACTGGAGAATGAATAGAGTCGCCAGCTAGGCATTTTTATCCCGGAGGAAAGGCAATGCTGCATAAGCCTAGAAAGAGATGGATAAGACGGTTGCGAACCAGAGAGACTGAGAAAGGGGGTTGGTTACAACCTGGGAAGGTATTAGCACCCAGATTGTCCGTCGTACTCGACGGGATCCACGCTTAAAAGATTTGTGTTTTAAAGGGGTAGTGTCAGTGCAATTTGTGTGTCAAAGAGCTGGAAAAGGATGTACAGGTGTCAGTGTAAAAGAAGTGTGAAGTGCATAAGTGAAGTGTCAGTGCAAGGAAGGAGTGAAATGCTCAAGATCATGAGGCTGAAAGAATGAAGCTGGAAGGAGGGGGAATATACAGAGACTTTTGTTCGATAACCGTTAAGTTATGCCTACGTATCCTCTCGTGCAATGAGGAAGTCAGAACACCGTAGTTCGACCCAAAGAGACTGAAAGATGAATTGACTTGTGAACTGCTTACTAGCCTATGCTCAAGTGTATGATCTGTCTGGCACAGATGCTAACTGTCTTGCATTAGACGGAAGAAGCGAGTTCTCGATTGTGAGTGAAGGTGATGAGAAAAGAATCCCGAAGGAGACGATTATTGTTTGTTTTTGAGTTTTCAGTCTTTTATTGCTTTTGAAAGTTTGTCATAAGATAATGAGCTTAAGCCCAAACCAATGGATTTAGTAAACTCATCACATCTTCCCTCTGATTAGGGGTAATGAGAATACCTTAAGTGTGAAGTCAGATTCTCACACTTAATCACCTTTTGATGTAGAGTTAAGATCATTAACCTACTTGTGATTATTTAGATGTTTTTGTGGTTTTTTGTTTAGTGTTAAGTAATGAGGTTAAGCCATAATCAGGGATTAAACAGACCCATTACACCATCCTAAAAGAAGGATGATAGATGAGAATGTTTAAGCTGAGGAAAGCTCCTCAACTTAATCCATGATTAGGGATTAAACCCATGACAAAACAAACCTTTGATTAAGTGGATTTTATTTAATGGTATGATGATGAAGTGAATTTTATTGTTTTTAAGACAACTTGAGGGGGACTTGTCCATTAACACTAGGGTTAGTCCTTCTTAACCACTTAAGGAAGAATTAGAACCCTAATGCAAGGCCCAAGTTACAAGTGTGATGTCTTGATATTTATTAAGTGAATTGATTAAGAGATTTAAACACATTAAGGGTTTAACACTTAGGATTAAAGTTATACACTCCATCCTAAAAGAAGGATGCAGGCATAAGCTTAATCACAAAGTCTTAAAGCCTTTAGGGTTTAAACCCTGATTAGGAGGTGAGAAGAGAAGACTCAAAAAGAGACACAAAGGTAAAACTATGAGGGAGACTAATCAAAATCCTAATTCATTATCATGCCTGGTTGGTCCTAAGGTTTGTGAGGTTTTCAAGAACAATCTTCAGAGGAGTCACCAGGAAGCAGATGAACAAGATCAAGAGAAGCAAAGTGACTTGCTTCATTCAAGAAGTCAAGTCACTTGAAGAAAGAAAGTGGGAGGAAGAAGAATGAGCAAGCTCAAACTCAAACACATATAAGAATGCAGCAATGGATGCAAGAGAGATGAAAAGAAAAGTTATGAGAAGTGAAGGCAAATTCACTTCTCAAAGTCACTTACCACCTGGAATGTTAGAAAGAAATGCAATGCAATGCAAGATGAGATGAAATGATATGATGCAAAGCAAGACCAGAAGCATGGTGATGATGAAAATGATGTTATGAGGTGCTGCAAACAAGAGGCAAGACATGGGGATGCTCATACAAGATTATGGATGCAAATGATGCAAGCTAAGGAGCATGAACAAGCATGAAATGTTATGAAGCATACAAGACAAATGACATGACAAATATGTAATGCAATGATCAAACATGTTTCCTATATGTCTTAAGATGTAAAATGGATCACAAGAATGCACAAAATGCAATGACAAGTCAAGTTATGCAAGGAAATGCAAGGAGGATGCAAAAGAAAGCCCAAATTAGGGTTCATGGATCAAACATCAAACAAAAACCCAAAACAGAAGCAAACCCTAAGATAAAAAATGTAAAATGCCACCCAAAGAAACCCTAAACCTATAATGAACCACTGCCCAAAGGGGAACACCCAACTCTCAACCAATCTTGAGTTATGAATTTTACAAGATATTAGGGTTTTTTAGGGTTCCTAACAAAACAAATGCCAAACAATTAGGAAATGAGGAAACAAATCATGGCCATTTTATCCTTGAAAATACATGCCAAACACAACACAATGCAAGAAGAATCAATGTCTCAACCTTCTCCAATAGGCAGAAATGAATTTTCAAACTTGTGATCAAAATAATGCACAAAATATGATTTAATTCAATGAAAAATTCTTAAAGTGCATCAAGATCAAAAAAGAAATTTGGTTTGAAGGTTGGACAATGTTTCTAAATGTCTTAGAACATTTCATGAATTTTTTTGTAATTTTTAAATACCTAAAAGTATTTTTAATTAATTAATTCTCATTAATCAATTAAAAATAATCTTTTAAATATTTAAAAATACCTTTTTAATGATAAAAAATAAAATAAAAATATTTTTGGGTCTTAAAAATTATTAAAACTTTAAGGAAAAAGTTTCATAATTTTTAAGGATTTTTAACTATTTTAAAATAATTATGCAAAATAAATGGAAAGAAAATGAATAAAAATTAAATAAAATGAAAGTATGCAGCATGAAGGGTTGAGATTCAATCTGGAAAGGGGACCATTGACCACGCGCCAAATCCAGTGGTCCACGTTTAAACTGACTAAATTCAATTAATTAAACTAATTAAAGTGATTAGGGTTTAATGACCACATCTGGACCCTTTATGCGCGCGGGAAGTCAACTTGTTCAACGCATCTGAGGGCTCAAATTCAAACTAACATTAATTACGTGATTAGGGCACAAATGACTCTCAGGTGGCCGGAGAAGACTTCCGGTCGTCTTCTCCGGCTAGCTCTCACCTGAAAACTACCCAAATCCCTCAAAACGCATCAAAAATGAAAAACAAGAACTGGGAAATGATCCTCACATCCTCACGAATCAAACCCCCATCCTAAAACACATTTATATTTCCTAAATGAGCTGAATCGAAGAAAAAGAAAACTAGGTCACGCAAGCTTCAGACACAAATTAAATGCTCATTTCGAAACCATTTTCAAAACCAATGGTACCAGAATGATCAGCAAGACATGAAGAACAAGTTTGTAACAAGAAAAATGATTTCTGGAAAAATTATTTTCGAGCTACCTGAGATTTGGAGCTTTCAACTTGAGGACTTTCTGGCCACTTTTCCTTGTGCAAACCACTCCACTTGATCCCCCAAAGATGTTTGAGTGCTCAAAATGAGTTTGTGCTGGCTGGATAATGAGTTTCGAAAGCTTCTGCTCAAGCTTGATCAGAAATGGAAATGGAGGTTCTGGCTCTTTCAGGTCATTGTGAATGATGGTTTGAGGTCCAAATGATGTATGGAGAAGCTTTGCAAGGTTTGTTTGGCTGTTTGTGAGCTAGGATGGAAGATTCGAATGGAACTGCAAACTGAAGTGAGAAATGGCAGTGGGATCTCTTGGCTGTTTCAGGCTTGTGTTCTTGGTGTTTTGTGATCTATGAGGCAGGGTGAGTTGAATGGAGGAAAAGGTTTGAGTGTTTGCAGGCTGTATAGAGAAATTCGAAAGCTTATGCAAAATGGAAGGTTTTTGTGAATGTGAGTGTGTCCAATGTTTCAGCCTTGCCTTGTGTTATGTTTAGCTTGCAAACTGTCCACATAATTCTCTCTCATTGGTCAGTTGACAAGACATGCCCTTTATTGATTGGTAAGGCAACTTTTGCAAAAAGTCAAATAATGTGTAAGAGAAGCATGGCTCATGATCTAGGCAAGTACATGGGCATGGGCTGGCGCAGCAAGGTGAGGTGAGAGGCTAGCAAAGCTCAGCATCCAAGGCTGCAAGTAGGAGGGAGCATGATCATGAGTTTTGCAACTTGTGACATTTTGGTTCACATGTGACTTCTTTGCCTAACCAAACATGAAACCATGACATTCTTGGTTCATTTCTGATTTTTAGGACTTAGAGAATGTTTATGTGTTGGTTTGAAGTGAATTAGAGGCTGCAATATGCATTGGTCCAAGACTTTGCAAAATTCTCACTTAGGGCATGCCTTGAAAATTAATGATTTTAGCCAACTTTGCATTGCCATAACTTTTGATCCAAGAAGAGTTTGATCATGTTCTTGTACTTTTTGAAAAGGGAAAGATGAGATCTACAACTTTCATGACCAAAGTTTTTCCATTTGAAGCCTTTTTGGACCAAGAATCAAAGCTTGAAAATTGACCTAAAATGATGCATTCTTAAAAAGTCAACTATGCCCAAAAAGTCAACATTTGCAAAAACCCTAAATTCTTGATTTTTATGAACTTCAACCTTCTTCCATGATCAAATAAAGATCATATACACTCAAAATGATGAAGACCACCCATTGGTTGGGTCATTGGGGGCCTCAGATGCCCTGATTTTGCACTGACTTGTCCAGAAAGTCAACTCTTGATCAGATAACTTCCCCATGGAATTTCTTCATGAAAATTGATATGCATACTCCCTATACCATATAGAGATCAATGGAAACAAGAATGACCAAAAAATTTGGAGTTATGGCCTCTGAAACCAAAACCCTAATTTTCAGTCAACTGTGCAGTTCATCCTGGCTCTGCATCCACTCAAACCCTAGTTCTTGTGATTCCTCTGCAATTTTGACTTTGAGGAGATGAAATATGATATAAGAACACACATGGACCCATTTGAAGTGATTGGTAGCCTTTGGAATGGCTCAAGAGGCTTTGGGATTGCTCAGATCACAAACCCTAGGTGCAGATGCCTTGAAAACTATGCAGTGAATCAAAAATGAGATGTGAGATGATATGATTGTGTTTATGCATATGAGAATGATCACAAGCCATGGTGTGAATGGGTGAGGGCAAATTTGGGGTGTTTACAGCTGCCCCTATTCAAACATGAGTTAGCTGTGCAGGATGTAAGCTACGGCTTAACAGGCAAACAAGATAACTTGTGGTTGAATACCAAAGACAGTCCAAAATTTGCACTCACGGAATGAAGAAGAAAAGGGATATAGATTGTAAATGAAAACTAAAGTATATTGTAAAGGTGTGGGCGACGGAGGACGACCGTCGAGCAGAGGACGACTGCTGGGTAAAGAGCGATGACGGGGACGGCCGACATGCTGGGAAAAGTGCTGAAAATAAAGCGATGACGGGGACGGCCGACATGCTGGGGATAAAAGGTAGAGCTAAGACGGGGACGGCCGACTAGCTGGGGAAAGTAAGATATCATGATGGGGACGGCCATCAAGATAAAGTTGTAAAACTTTTCTGGGGATCGAATGAAACATGACGGGGACGGCCATCAAGTTCATAAAGGTAAAGTAAATAACGATGGGGACGGCCATCGGGTTAAAAGGAAAAGGGACCACGACGGGGACGGCCATCGGGTTAAAGAATAAATGAAATAAACAGTTGATGGGGTACGGCCATCAAAGGTGAAGGACGATCACCTAGCAGGGGACGGCTGCTCTGTTGGGGTTAAAAGAAATATGATGGGGACGGCCATCAAAGGTGGAGGACGACCACCTGGCAGGGTACGGCTGCCGAAAATATCACGACACAGGACGAATGCTGTAGCGGTAAAATCGTGAGTGTAAGCTATTGATTAACTTAACTCGATTAACACAGAGTCGCCACCGCGCTTTTCTTTATTTCCGAATGGAAAAAGGTAAAAGAACGAATAAAAACCTAGGATTCTAAAAGCAAAGGCTAAAAGAAATAAACAGAGATTGGGTAAGGGGATTGGTTATGAACCGGGAAGGTTTTAGGCACCCGACTCATCCGTGGTACTCCACGGGAGCCCTTTGAAATACTTATTGCTTTTGGTCTGAAATTGGTTTGTTTAAAATGATGGAAGAGATGAGGAGAAGAATATTTTTTAATGATTTTGTGTTTGATAAGGTTTTAAAGCCTTATGCCTACGTACCCACAAAGTGCAATGCGAGATCAAAACCTCGTAGT
This sequence comes from Lathyrus aphaca, assembly GCA_963966055.1. Classification (NCBI taxonomy): domain Eukaryota; kingdom Viridiplantae; phylum Streptophyta; class Magnoliopsida; order Fabales; family Fabaceae; genus Lathyrus; species Lathyrus aphaca. Next base: position 128,167,312 of record OZ014523.1, on the reverse strand, counting down.
TCGTGGTACAAAGTTTGAAAAGAATAAGTGAGTTGAGTTGATTTTAAGATGTAAAGATAAGTCGTCATCCCTTAGCGAATAATTCCGCTAAAAGGGATGAATCATATCTAAACATATGGAAAAGAAGAAAGGTGCACAAGGCACAAAACAATTGAATGGATTTATATTTTTTTAAAGTATATACAAAAATGGTTTTAATATATTTACATGGCTTAATATTTGATTAAGAAAATAAAAGGAAAAGGTTCAAAAAATCGCTTGATCGAAATCAAGGTTTGTTTATGAAATTGTTTGAAGTTTAAGAAACAAGAAGGTTTTGAAATAGGAAGAAGTTTTGAAAATTAAAGAATGGGGAGGAGATGAAGAGACTAGTCCTAGTGCTTGAATTAAAAGCTAAGGAAAGAAGTTACCAAGACCAATATGTACAAATCTTCAAAATTCGGACTTCCATCTTCAAAAGTTAATGACATCATTTGAGGCCAAGATTTCTAACCACTTCAACTTGAGCAAAGGGAATCCTAGAAGATCTAAGTCCAGTCTCCAAAAGTTCGGGATAGTAACCATAAGTCCAAAGTTAGAAGTAACAAGTTTTTTAAGAGTTTAATCCTTTATTAAGTGTTTTAATATCCAAATGGACAAAAAAATAAAAAGCAAGCCAATATGAATATATACAAGCATAATATGAATATAAACAATGATATATGATATAATATGGCAAAATATAATAAGGAGATAAAGGAGCGAGAGATTAAAATAAAAGAATAAAGTGCAAGAGATTAAATTTAAACAATTATATTCACATTATAATATTATATACAATATAAGGTGGTATGATGAACTTAATCAAGCACAACCACAACAATGAAAATAAAACCGAGGCAACCGGATCCAAGTGGATCTTTAATCGAATCGGGACAACTTTAGGTCTATGTTAAGCAATCGCCGAGTAATTTACGGAGTAATTACCCTACAAATGAGGCCGGCCACCACTAATTAAAGTGGAAAATATTAGTGTTAATACATGTTAGAGAAACGATATAATAAATCGTTCTCCGAAAACATGCCACACTAAAAGAAGAGGAAGGTCTAATCTTAATCGAGATTATCGTTGAATTTTCTCGATTAGCAACCTATCACGATCTCAAAGTATGGAGAATGATCCAAATGATCATTCATCCATAGATTTGAAATAATGAAGATTAAACTTAATCGGAAATCAACAATCCCGAATCGGAAGATTGTCATCGACCAAAATTAAAAGGAGATGAAGAATAATAGATCCAAAAATAGATCCAATAAAAGAAATCAAAATATTTTTTAAAATCATTTTTTAAACTCCTTCAAAAGAAAACTTCCTAAGAAATTCTTTTCTAAACATCTTCTTAAAATAATTTATAAAAACATTTTCTAAATTGTTTTTTTTCTAAGAAAACATTTCCATTAATTCTCTTTATCTCAATATATTTTAAAATCTAAATCTAAGTAACATAAAACTAAACTAATATAAAAAAAGAATTTAACAAGATAAAAGAGGGGGAGGGGGTATGAAGACCCGCGGGTAGGACAGAAGCAGAAACAGATCTAAGACAAAGATCCAAGCCCAATTCCTTTTACATACTCAGCTTCTAATTAAATTAAATAAAATAATAAAAAAAACCTAAACAAAATGAAGCACAAGAGAAAACAGGTTCTCTTCTTCTTCGATAACACACACGAACAGGGGAAAACCAAAAGAAATGCACGGCGGCGGCAATAACAAATCCGAAATGGAGAATACACGGCGCGGTAATGTTCCTCACCTTCTCAATTAAACAAACAAATTTCTCTTCTCTTTCCGCGGAAACCTTCTCAATCACCCGCGAATTCGCTCTGCTCTCTCTCAATCTCTTTGGATTCAATCTCCTTCTTTCAATTCAAATTTCATTCAGTTGAGGTTTAGGGATTTCATCAATTCATTTGAAAGGATTTGGGGATTTTAGTGATTTTGAAGCTTGAGAAGAAATGGAGGATTTGGGGATTTTAATTGGGAGAAGATTTTTGGGCAGAATTTTCGTATGCTCTCGAAGCTTGCAAATGAATGAGGATGGTTCTATTTTTATAGGGGAAGAGGCGAGGAGATGGATACCGTTTTGTTTGGATTTCAATTGCGTTTTACCGTCACGGATATCTCGTGCTTCAGCTGAGTTTTAATTCTTGAATTTTCTTGCTGCCTTGCGTTTTATATTATTATGCGTTTGCGTTTCAATATGATGACTTCAGGTGCTTGGCTCGTGTGTATTGCTCGTGTTCTCTGCGTGACGGAAAGTGTGCGAGAAGCGTGAATTTCGTTGTTGTTGAGTTGAGGCTGAGAAAGCGTGCTGTGAGCATTTCACGTGCGGATGCGTGTGACTTGACGTGAGGCGTTTTGTGTTGCTTCAGCTAGGCGCGCGGGAAGGCGTGAGCTGATGTGTGTTTTGCTGTTAGGCTGTGCGACGTGAAGCTGTTGTTTGGAGACATATTGTTTTTGCTTTGGCTTATTTATTGTTGGCTTGGCTTGCTGTGATGTGACTTATTGTTGTTTACAGGATGCGGCTTGGAGTTTTGTGTGGCTGGCGGAAGTGTGAGGAATTTTGGCTGGGATGCACGTGTGGGCCAAAGGCTTGTGGTACTTGCTTTTGCTCAGCTGGCGTGAAGCTGGGATGAGGCTTGGATTTGGTGTACTTTGGCTAGGGCATGTGAGATGGTACAGCTGAGGTGATGCTTGCGAAATGTTCACTTGGGCTTGTGAAATCCGTGGTTGTCGTACGGCTTGGCTAGCAAGCTGAATTGGCTGGTTGAAATCATATGAAGAGCTTCTCTTTTTTTTTTGTATTTTGGTATTGACATTATAATGTAATATATATTTTTAATGAATGGACTATATAAAAAAATGTAATGAATATTGTAGACAATGTATTGGGCTTAAGAGGAAAATGATATGGGTCTTCTAAAAAGATTAAAAACTAAAAGGGTATTTAGGAATCAAGATGAAACTTGGTAATATAATTTGGGAGAATTAATCATGGAATATAGAAAAAGTGGAAAATGAAAATAAAAAATTTATTTGGATTTGATTGAATAATGGAAAAAAATGGAAATTAGTGGTTTTGAGAATTGGATGGATAGAACAAAATCGAAATGGATTACGTAGGACAATAATTGGAAATGGTTTATGGATATGAAAATATGGATTAATGGGTATATATGTAAGAAATGGAGATCTAAAATAATTGGGTAATCGGAAAATGGTTAAAAAATAAATGGATATTGAATAAAAAATGGATAATCGGTAAAAATAGTGATCTAGATGATTGAACTAAAAAGAAATGAATCAGATAATCAGGGAAGAATGGAAATGATGGTTACTGAAAATATGGTGATCCGATGGAAAAAAAAAATGGATGTGATAATATTTTTTAGCCCAAAACTTGATCTTCACAAGCCTCTGATGACAGTGAACATAACCAACCAAAGAGCCACTGAACAACTGAATAATTTGGACCTTAAGCCACAACCGTCATCTGAAAATTGTCTGATTATTGCCCTGATGATTAGAAACCAAACTGAGGAAAATAAATCCTCAGATGAATCGTTGATGAATTGGTGAATCGATGAAATGATAACCATTGAAGATTCAAGCCGCAACACACTGCCTGATGATTGACGAACAAAACCAAACTTTGCACAGAGAACAACCATCACACAACCCATCTTGTACTTTGAAAACGCATTGCCTGATGAATGAATTACTTTCACACACAACTGGCAGTCAACACAATCTTCTAATAGTTTGACCAGATTAGGTCAAACATCCTTCTGAAAACGCATCGTGATTGAACAAACACATCTGAATCAAATTCACTGCCCTATCTTTGAAAACCTGCAACACAGAGAAGAAGAAGAACACTGCAACATATTTTTTGTATTTTGGTTAGAAGTCAGTAAATATAAACAAATATATAACAGTAAAAATAATGGTGATCCCCTGCGAAGCGTAGACCCTAAATCTGAGATGAAACTCGGAAACCAAATGTGATCTTGCTTGATATGCAAAATGCAGATGATATGCGAAACAGTCTTAGGGCAAAAATTAGGGTGTTACAGCTGCCCCTATTTAAGTTTCTTCAATCCGGAGATATGAAGATTGATATCTTCGTCTCTACAAGATGGGAGAGACTTAAATACAGAAAACCCAATTTTTGTCCTAAGAGAACAAATGATATGATATGAATATGATATGCAAACCCAAGATCTCTGTGGGGAAAATAATGACCACCAGAGAAAAGCACAAACTTGGGGACACAGAGGAAAATCCCGCTGGGGAAACAACAGACAAACAAAGAGTTACCAGGAAAATAAATCACTGGATAAAAGACTCCAACTGGGAAAGATATGATATAATCAAAACACAAGATTCAACCAGGGAAATAAACACCCTGCCAGGAACATCAAACAAACAGAATATTTGAAATCCAAGAATGGAGAAATACTGAGTTGGATAAGAAAACATCAACTACCTGTTTACTGGGTAGGAAATATAACAGACTCGACTATCAATTTACTGGATAGGAGTAAACTTCGGAGGAATAGCCTTCACTACTTTTTACTGAGCAGCAAAACTTTCAACTACCTGATTTACTGGGCAGGAGAAAACAAATGACTCAACTATCGATTTACTGGATAGGAGCGAAATACGGAGGAATAACCTCGATTACCTTTTTACTGGGTAAGAAGAATTTTCAACTACCTGATTTACTGGGTAGAGAATATAAATGACTCGACTATCGATTTACTGGATAGGAGATATAAAAGGACTCGACTATCGATTTACTGGATAGGAGTAAACTTCGGAAGGATATCCTCAATTACCTTTTTAATGGGCAAGAAACTCTCAACTACCTGATTTACTGGGTAGAGAATAACAAACTCGACTATCGATTTACTGGATAGGAGATATAAAAGGACTCGACTATCAATTTACTGGATAGGAGTATGATCATCTACCTGATTTACTGGGTAGGAACTCAATCAAATTACCTTTTTACTGGGTAAGAGAAAAAAAATATCTGATTTTATCACCTTTTTACTGGGTAAGAGGAAAAATAACTTGACTACCGGATTTACTGGGTAGAACAATTCTCGACTACCTGATTTACTGGGTAGGAGCTCAAGTAAAAGGACTTGATCAATTTGGTAATATTATCCACTATCGATTACTGATAGCTAAATCCAGAGCAAATATACACAAGCTGGAGAAAATGTTGCCCACTATCAAACAGTGATAGCTTAATTCCAAAGCAAATATATCCACAAAAGGAGGACCAAAGTTCAATCCAAGAACGAATTGGAAAGAAACGGTCAAACAAGACTCATCCCGAGGAGGAAATATCTCAACTGGGGACAATCCATCCAGATAATTAACTGGGGAGGAAACTAAATCAACATCATCCACGAGAAACAAACTCAGTGGGGAATTAGAAAGGATTAACACTTTCTGCTTAATGGTCGACACTCTAAACTTGAGAGGAATACGACACACACACTCTGTGGGGAAAATCCACACCAAAGAGCAGATAACAAAGATAAACGCCAGAATGCAAGCAAACAATGCTATGCTTATGCGTATGAATATGCTTATGAATATGCTGACAAAACAGACATAAAGATAAGAAACAGGTGACATAAACACCACAACAACCGGATACTCGGCTAATCCCAAAGCAACAATGCAGGGAACAACTGGAGATTCAACTTGAAATCTGCAGGGGAATATCATAAGCCATCAAAGGAATAAAATCCTACTACAAGGCTCAAATCATGATAAAACAGCATCTGCTAGGAATATCATCCTGCTGAGACAAAGGTAATAATCTGCTGATGATGGAAATATTATTGATAACAATCAAACTTCACAAGGAATAACTGTCATACGACTCCTGCTCCACCTGGGGATAAAGTGCCAGACTTGCTAAAAATCTCATAGGAAACTGCTGGAAATCAACACATGCAGACCTACTGGGGATCCATATGGGGATATCAGAAGTTAGCATCATAGCCAAAACACAGTTATGAGGGATTTTAAATCAATACCCAACATAGGGTAAAAGAAAACTTCTAAATTGACTGCTATATCAATACTTCTATATTCAAAGATGCAAATAATCAAGCTGAGGAACATGAGGTCAGCTGGGGATTCCCAAAACTTCTCACTTCAAAGATAACATGCTGAGGAAAAGGTCCACACTCAGCTAGGGATTCTCAAAACATCCCTTCCAACAATTCTTCTGGGGAACACATACAATCTCTGTTCAACATCATGGTTGGGGAACAAAACATCATTAACATCAATCTGATCAAGACTATCCAGGAACTTCGCATGGGCACAACCGAATCAAACCCTGCTTTGGGAGAGACAAGTTACACACATCCAGACTTTACCATTCTTGGAATCACTGTTGATAACCTTTCTTTGTTCATATATCAAAAGAAAAGTGTTTTTAAAATCTTCAAAAATTAAATTTATTAAATTTGTTTCAAAAATCATCATCAACAATAAATTGAAATTTTGTAAACAGAAACAATATAAAGAATTGCAAACAATTGGATAAAGCTCAAATTCATTGATAGAATGGTAGTCAGCAAATGGCAGGACTCCATGGATCATTACAAGTTTGAAAAATGGTAAATACATGGAAAAGGGCTACATTGAGATATAATGATCACTATTCTCCCTATCAACTTTGAACTCCACTGTGTCCGAAACTTCAGTCAAGGATGAGTGAATAAGAATCTTTGATGAATAATTCTTCTGAGGGACAAGAAATCTGAAATCCTCGGTTGCTACAAGCGATTCAGTCTGTCGACGCAGTTACTTGCCATGATCCCTAACTTTTGCCTAGATTGCCCTTTCGGGTTTTCAATCTACCAGGATAATTATTTCTGTTTTTGTCTCTAATTTTTGCCTGGACCGCCCTTTCGGGTTTTCAATCCACCGAGACGCTCATTTTTGCCTAAGCCGCCCTTTCGGGTTTTCAACTTAGCGAGCTGTTCTTTTATTTTTTAGGCGAAGTATTTCTTGACTGCATCCGCATTCACAGGACGAGTGATCTCCTCACCATCCATAGTTGCAAGAATTAATGAACCGCCAGAGAAGGCTTTCTTAACAACATATGGTCCATCATAGTTCAGAGTCCACTTGCCCCGAGAATCTTTAAGGAAAGACTGAATCTTTTTGAGCACGAGGTCGCCTTCTCTGAATACGCGAGGTTTGACCTTCTTATCAAAAGCTTTCTTCATTCTTTGCTGGTACAACCGACCATGACACAAAGCTTTAAATCTCTTTTCTTCAATCAAATTCAACTGGTCAAATCTACTCTGACACCATTCAGCCTCAGTCAACTTGGCTTCCATCAGAACTCTCATTGATGGGATCTCAACTTCGACGGGGAGCACTGCTTCCATACCATAAACAAGTGAGAAAGGGGTTGCCCCTGTTGAAGTGCGGACAGATGTACGATACCCATGCAAAGCAAACGGGAGCATCTCATGCCAGTCCTTGTATGTCACAACCATCTTCTGAATGATCTTTTTAATGTTCTTATTCGCAGCTTCAACAACCCCATTCATCTTCGGTCTATAAGGAGAGGAATTATGGTGTTGAATCTTGAAATCTTCACAAAGCTCTTTCATCATCTTATTGTTCAAGTTCGAACCATTATCAGTAATGATTCTATTCGGAACACCATATCTGCAGATAAGATTATTCTTGATAAACCGAACCACAACTTGCTTGGTCACATTAGCATACGATGCCGCTTCCACCCATTTGGTGAAGTAGTCAATTGCCACGAGAATAAAGCGATGTCCATTCGAAGCCTTGGGTTCAATCATGCCAATCATATCAATTCCCCACATGGAGAAAGGCCATGGGGAAGAAATCACATTGAGATAAGCTGGTGGTACGTGAATCTTATCAGCATACACCTGACACTTATGGCATTTTTTCACATATTTGCAACAATCAGATTCCATTGTCAACCAATAGTAACCTGCTCTCAACATCTTTTTAGCCATTGCATGCCCATTGGCATGAGTGCCAAAGGATCCTTCATGAATTTCTTTCATCAACATGTCTGCTTCGTGTCTATCCACGCATCTGAGCAAGACCATGTCGAAATTTCTCTTATAAAGCACATTTCCATTCAGAAAGAAATTGCCTGCCAATCTCCTCAAAGTCCTCTTATCTTTACCAGATGCCCCAAGCGGGTATCCTTGACTCTGGAGGAAACATTTAATATCGTGATACCAAGGCTTGTCATCATGGACCTCCTCAACCACAAACACATGAGCTGGTCTTTCAAGTCGATTCACACTGATCATAGGAACATCATTCCACTGGTGCACTTTTATCATAGAAGCTATGGTTGCTAAAGCATCAGCCATTTGATTTTCATCACGAGGAATATAATGGAACTCAACTTCAGTGAAGAAAGTTGATATCTTCCTGGCGTAATCTCTATAGGGGATCAAGTGGGGTTGATGAGTCACCCACGTGCCCTGAATCTGATTAATCACCAAGGCAGAATCTCCATATACATCAAGATGTTTAATCCTCAAATCAACAGCTTCTTCAAGACCCATAATGCATGCTTCATACTCAGCTTCATTGTTGGTACAAGGAAAAGTCAATCTTGCGGCAAAAGGAATATGTGAACCATCGGGAGTAATGATCATTGCCCCAATTCCTCTTCCACGTGCATTCACAGCACCATCAAAAACTAAACCCCATCGAGATCCAGGCTCCGGCCCTTCCTCAATCAAAGGTTCATCATTATCTTTTACTTTCAAAAACATCACATCTTCATCTGGAAAATCGAACTTGACAGGTTGGTAATCATCAATCGGTTGATGTGCCAAATAGTCAGCCAAGATACTACTTTTTATGGCTTTTTGAGTTCGGTACTCGATATCATATTCTGATAATAACATTTGCCAACGAGCAATCCTCCCAGTTAAAGCAGGCTTTTCAAAAATATACTTGATTGGATCCATTTTAGAGATCAACCAAGTCGTATGATTCAGCATATACTGGCGAAGACGCTTTGCAGCCCAAGCTAAGGCACAACAAGTTTTTTCGAGCATTGAATACCGAGACTCACAATCAGTGAATTTCTTACTCAAGTAGTAAATTGCATGTTCTTTTCTTCCAGTTTCATCTTGCTGACCAAGCACACAACCCATGGAATCTTCCAACACAGTCAAGTACATGATCATCGGTCTACCTTCCACCGGAGGAGACAAAATAGGAGGTTCAAGCAGATATTCTTTAATACTTTCAAACGCCTTTTGGCAATCATCTGTCCAGACACAACCTTTATCTTTCCGAAGCAACTTGAAAATCGGAGCACATGTGGCAGTCATGTGAGAAATAAACCTCGAAATATAATTCAATCGGCCCAAGAATCCTCTGACTTGCTTTTCGGTTCTTGGAGCAGGCATTTCCTGAATAGCTTTCACTTTATCAGGATCAACTTCAATACCTCTTTGGCTGACAATGAAACCTAGCAACTTTCCAGAACGTACACCAAAAGTGCATTTGTTCGGATTCAGACGAAGCTTATACTTTCTCAATCTTTGAAACAACTTCAGCAAATGCTCAACATGATCCTCTTCAGTCTTCGACTTAGCGATCATATCATCAACATATACTTCGATTTCTTTATGCATCATATCATGGAAAAGTGTAGTCATAGCTCTTTGGTACGTCGCACCAGCATTCCTCAATCCAAAGGGCATCACTCTGTAGCAGAATGTTCCCCATGGTGTAATAAATGTGGTCTTTTCCATATCTTCGGGTGCCATCTTTATTTGATTGTAACCGGAAAATCCGTCCATAAAAGAGAACACATCAAACTTAGCCGTATTATCTACCAACATATCAATATGTGGCAATGGAAAATCATCTTTCGGACTAGCTTTGTTCAAATCTCTGTAATCTACGCACATTCGGACTTTTCCGTCTTTCTTCGGAACTGGAACAATATTAGCCACCCATTCAGGATAAATTGACGTCACAAGGAAACCTGCATCAATCTGCTTTTGAACCTCCTCTTTGATTTTTAATGCCATATCTGGATGAGTTCTTCTGAGCTTCTGCTTTACAGGTGGACATTCAGGCTTCAGCGGCAATCTATGCTCCACAATATTAGTATCAAGACCTGGCATGTCTTGATAAGACCACGCAAATACATCAACATATTCTCTAAGAAGCTCTATAATCCTCTTCTTAACATCAGGATCCAACAATGCTCCAACTTTGACTTCTTTCTTTTCATCTTCAGAACCCAAGTTGACCATCTCTATAGACTCTCCATGAGGCTGAATAATCTTTTCCTCGTGCTCAAGCAACCGAGAAATTTCATCTGGAATCTCTTCATCATCCTCTTCCTCAGCTTCAAACACAGGGAATTCAAAGTTGGGAGAGGGCATAGGATCATTGTTTTCAATGGGTTTATCAGTCAATCTGCACAATGATTTTATTTTTATTTTAGAAGATGAGCAAAAGTGCAAACAATATGCAGATACGCAATCATTATTATTTTTAGGGTTTTTTATGTTACCATTTTTTCAGAATAAAGCAAAAATGAAAAACACATATGGAAATAACAAAATAACATTTTATTGATGATGATCAAATTTGAAACAAAGCCCGACAAGCATCACTTTCACCTTGGGCAGAGTGAAAGGATTTTTGAAAGAAAATAAAAACAATTACTTTGAAGAATGAACGATAAAAGGAACATCAACAGCGATCCAGTTCTGGCAAATCTTTCCGTGTGTAACAAAGTCTTGCATTTCTTCGTCTTCATCATCATCATCATCATCAATGATAGCAGCAGCAGAATGATCGTTGATAAATCCAGCGCTTCTGAAGCCTTCTTGAATAGTCTTGGGATCTTTGACAACTGCACCTGGCGCAAAGCCGATACCGAAACCTTCCTTGTTGTCGACAGCATCAATAATTCTTCCCCAACCATCAGACTGACCCGCTTCAATCACTCGCAGAGCATCTTTGAAAGAGGACATGGGCATGGCATTCTTCTTAACAACACTATTCACAACAGAAAGAGCTTGAAACGACGTTCCCACCTCGTCCTCAGCATCAATATAAGAAAAAGAAGACAGATTACTCACAAGCATCGCCCTCTCGCCTTCAATGGTCACCAATTTTCCTTCTCTTACAAACTTCAGCTTCTGATGAAGAGTGGATGTTACAGCTCCAGCTTCGTGGATCCATGGTCTTCCGAGGAGACAACTATATGCGGGACGTATATCCATTACTTGAAAAGTAATCTTGAATATAAATGGTCCAATAAGAATGGGAAGATCCACCTCTCCAATCACTGTCTTCTTTGACCCGTCAAATGCCTTTACTATAATCCCACTGTGCCTCATGGGAGCACCTTGAAATGCAAGCTTTGACAATGTCGATTTTGGCATAACATTCAGAGACGAGCCGGTATCAACTAACACTTTAGATAAAGCATCTTCTTGACAATTCACCGAGATGTGCAGAGCCAGATTATGATTTCTTCCTTCTTCAGGCAAGTCCTCATCACAGAAGCTCAAATTGTTGCATGAAGTGATATTCGCCACAATACTATCGAATTGATCAACCGTCACATCATGGTCTACATAGGCTTGATCTAGAATCTTCTGCAATGACTGCCTATGAGCCTCAGAACTCATCAACAGAGACAAAACTGATATCTTTGAGGGAGTCTGCAATAACTGCTCAGAAATATTATACTCACTCTTCTTTATCAGCTTTAACACTTCATCATCATTATTACCAGATTGGCTCGATTGGACCACAGCATCCATAATCTGCTTGCTCGCACTGGTATCTTCAACTCTCTTCGGAGGGTCTGAAGCATACAATCTACCACTCCGGGTAACTTTTGTCACATCCGCAATGCTAACCACAGACTTTGGAGTAGGAAGAGGAACTTCCCTACCATTCTCTATCATCGTAGCATTATACCTGTACGGAACAGCTTTGTCAGACTCATATGGCATTGGACCAGGTACATTGATCACCAATGGAGTAACAGCGGTCTGGCGACTATCAAAAGAAAACACCATTCTCTCAGGAGCAGCCCTTTCAGGAAGATTGAACTGAGGCATAATGACATTTACTTCATTCTCGTATTCATCTCTCTTCGCTGTTACTTCGATCAGCTTATCGTCCATCATCTTCTGGATATCCCTTTTCACAATCACACAACCACGCAGATTCACCGAACAGATACAACATCCAGCATAGTCATGATCGATATCGTGATATTCACTCAGGAAAGCATGCATTTCCACCAAAGATCTTCGGATATGACTGACTTCATAGATTTTGAACAACCCTGGACAACCAGCAACCATATTCACAGACGCATTACCATGCTTCGGCAACGGATCCTTCTGTATATTAGGATTAACATCATTAAAATACAGAACATTGTTCCTCATCAATTTCTGTACTTCAAACTTCAAAGGATAACAGTTCTCAACATCATGCCCCGGGGCACCCTGATGAAAAGCACATCGGGCTTCTGGCTTATACCACCATGGAATAGTTTCTGGAACTGGAGGTGGAGGACGAGTCTGCACAAGATTCTTTGCAATTAAAGACGGAAGCAAGTTTGCATACAGCACAGGAATAGGATCAAAACTGGGCTTAGCCCGAGCTTGTTGATTACCACCTTGTTGCACAGAAGGTTGCTGATAACGAGGTTGGAACTATGGAACAGCTGGCACAGTTGGAGCCATGTTAATCATTGGTGTAACAGAAGCCACATGCTGTGAATGGTGATTCATACGATTGTGAGGTCTTTTATAACTTTCTCGGGATACTGCATTAGTCTCATTTTCTTTCTTTTTCCCGAAGTTGAACCTTCTAGAACTTGAACTATTACTGTTCTCTTGAGTCAACCGTCCCTCACGGACACCTTCTTCTAAACGCATACCCATGCTCACCATTTCAGTGAAGTCAGAAGGAGCGCTCGCTATCATCCTCTCATAATAAAAAGAACCCAACGTCTTCAAGAAGATCTTCGTCATTTCTTTTTCTTCTAACGGAGGAACAATCTGAGCTGCCAGCTCTCTCCATCTCTGTGCATATTCTTTAAAAGTCTCTTTGTCCTTCTGGGACATAGCACGGAGTTGATCTCTATCAGGCGCCATATCAACATTGTACTTATACTGCTTCACAAAAGCTTCTCCCAAATCATTGAAGGTCTTGATTTGACTATTATCCAGACTCATATACCACCTCATAGGTGCCCCAGTTAAACTGTCCTGGAAATAGTGAATCAGCAGTTTATCATTATCAGTCTGAGTCGACATCTTTCTTGCATACATCGTCAGATGGCTCAATGGACAAGTATTGCCTTTGTACTTCTCAAACTCAGGCAGCTTGAATTTGTAAGGAACTTTAACATTCGGGACCAGACAAAGGTCATAAGCATCTTTTCCAAACAAATCTTTGTGTTTCAAAGCTCTCATCTCCCTCTGGATCTCGACAAAGCGTCCCTGGAAGTCATCAAGTCTTTCAGCAACTCCAGCACCTTCACTGGGCTCAGCATGGTAAATCATCTCATCCTGATGCGGAATATTGCGCACTACGGGCGATACAGCAGTCACAATTGGAGGAAGAGTAGTCCACACTGGTGGTGGGATAGTATTGAATGCAGCAGTCTCCGGACGATGAGGAGGACGGTAACCAGCAGGAAAAAAGTCAACAGGCACGCCCCAGGGCGTGCTAGCAGGTATACGATGGTGAGGAGAAATAATAGTCTCGATAGGAATGGATGCGGTAACAACCTCTGAGATGACAGTATTCTGAGCAGGAGGACTAGGAGGTGGCTGATTCTGAGCAGCCATCAAATTCTCCATCATAGCAGTCACCCTTTCCAAGCTTTCCCTCAAATAAGTAACCTCTTCGCGCAACTCGCGATTCTCTTGTTGCAAAGTATCCATCACTCTTCTTCGATTAGCTCGAGTATTGAAACGATGAGTCAGCTTGACAGGATCACTGAATGAAGACCAAGAAACAACAATAAGATCCCTGGAGAACACTCAAAAAGCAAGACAAATGCGAATATGATGCATGCTATGTATATGCAAATGCAAAGATTTCAAAGGATTATAAGTTAACTTGCAATATTCATAAAGAAACATTTTCATCAACGGGAGGTAGAAAAGCAGACAAAGGCAATATGGGAAACATAGGCTCCTCAGGTGGATAAGGCATCTTGAGCTTGGAAGCTCTAGATTGAACCCACTGAATATAACAATCGGACGAAGGAAGGTGTTGTCTACCCAATTGACCTTTCTCTTTCCTATGAACAGCATGCCAATAATGAGCAATCCTTTTCTTCATCTCTATATGATCATCACCATTAAGAAAGAAGAAACGGGATAAAGCAAGATTATTTGGAACATCCTTCAAACAATAACCAAACTGACGTCTAGCCAAAATAGGATTGTAGCTAATTCCCCCACGTGTACCAAGAAGAGGTACATTAGGGAATTCTCCACAACTATCAATGAGAACTCCGGTGTCATAATAAGAGCTATACCACGTCATGTCCTTGTGAGAAAGCGACATCAACCTCTGAGACCATCTTCGATTCTCTCTGTTATCCTTGAAAACATCTGACTTCGGTAGGTGCGAAATAAACCACCTATAAAGAAGAGGAGCACAACAAACAATCTCTCCGTCGCCTTTAGAAGTCCTATAGTGAAAGGCATGGTACATGTCTCCAAGCAAGGTAGGAATCGGGTTCTTCTTCAAGAAGATTTGAATAGCATTCTCATCCACAATGCCATCCAAATTTGGAAACAAAACAATCCCGTAGATAAGCAAAACAAGGATAGCCTCAAATGTATCTCTATGACCCAAAGCAAGTGAGGTGGAAGCCTTTCCCATCAAAAACTTTGCATTAATACCACGGACACTCCCTTTTGGGAGAAACTTCCCATTAAGCTCGGATTCCTTAAGAAACAATGCTTTAGCAATAACCTTGACAGTAAGCTCCTTCTCTAAACCAGTGAAAAGAAACTCCTTGTCCAGAATGGGCAAGCCTAACCAATGAGAATATTCTTCCAAAGTAGGTACAAGCTGATAATCCGGAAAGGTAAAACAATGGTGCAACGGGTCATAAAACTGAGCCAAAGTAGGGAGAATCCCCTCAGGTACATCAAGATCCAACATATGCAACAGCTTTCCATGACATTTTCGGAACTCTTGGGTATCAGCAACCAAAGCTCCTAGCTTCCTTAACTCTACAATATTAGGACTCTTGAAAGTATACTTCTTTGTATTCCTCCTTTCGAAAGTCATAGCCATGGACATCTGAAATTTGCAAAAGTTTCTTATAAATCCTTTGAAATCTTACGGATAATGCTCATGAATGTTATGATGGCATGTATGCAACAACCACAAACAAGATCACACAAGGCACACAGGCTTAGGTTCCGAGTCACGAGCATGAAGTCAAGGTAACAGAACCAACCCACACAGGTAAGTACTAAGGTTTTGTCTTCATTGTACCTGCAAGAAACCAAAAGGGTGCTAACAGAGGTGCCCGGAGTTATCAGCCATCTTTAGAATTTTATCGGTACGTTGGATTACTCCCCAACCGATAACATTCTTAAAATAGACCTCGTCCGAGTATAGTATCGCGTGACAACCGCCTTAGATTTACATCCAGACAGCTTCCGCACTACGTTCCTAAATTGGCTTAGATGGGTTAAGGGTTCTAAGGTCCTCAGTATGATCAGCTCAAGGTCGGAAAATAATGCCACGTACGATTACTCGTCATGACATTGATAGTCCAAGAGAGCCTAACCGAGTGGAGATTATCAAATTGATATTGCTTTGGACTACTCCATCGCATATCGCTTCGAATATCGCCGTCCTATCATAAGTGTCACTCAGATCCGGGTTAGAATCTATCTCACACAGAGGATCACCAAAAACCAAAACGGAACAAACAAATAACAAACAATTCAAACCAAAACAATAAATAAATCAAAGTAGGCTAAATCCGCTTAGAGATTACTCCCCAGCAGAGTCGCCACTTTTCTGTAGCGGTAAAATCGTGAGTGTAAGCTATTGATTAACTTAACTCGATTAACACAGAGTCGCCACCGCGCTTTTCTTTATTTCCGAATGGAAAAAGGTAAAAGAACGAATAAAAACCTAGGATTCTAAAAGCAAAGGCTAAAAGAAATAAACAGAGATTGGGTAAGGGGATTGGTTATGAACCGGGAAGGTTTTAGGCACCCGACTCATCCGTGGTACTCCACGGGAGCCCTTTGAAATACTTATTGCTTTTGGTCTGAAATTGGTTTGTTTAAAATGATGGAAGAGATGAGGAGAAGAATATTTTTTAATGATTTTGTGTTTGATAAGGTTTTAAAGCCTTATGCCTACGTACCCACAAAGTGCAATGCGAGATCAAAACCTCGTAGTTCGTGGTACAAAGTTTGAAAAGAATAAGTGAGTTGAGTTGATTTTAAGATGTAAAGATAAGTCGTCATCCCTTAGCGAATAATTCCGCTAAATGGGATGAATCATATCTAAACATATGGAAAAGAAGAAAGGTGCACAAGGCACAAAACAATTGAATGGATTTATATTTTTTTAAAGTATATACAAAAATGGTTTTAATATATTTACATGGCTTAATATTTGATTAAGAAAATAAAAGGAAAAGGTTCAAAAAATCGCTTGATCGAAATCAAGGTTTGTTTATGAAATTGTTTGAAGTTTAAGAAACAAGAAGGTTTTGAAATAGGAAGAAGTTTTGAAAATTAAAGAATGGGGAGGAGATGAAGAGACTAGTCCTAGTGCTTGAATTAAAAGCTAAGGAAAGAAGTTACCAAGACCAATATGTACAAATCTTCAAAATTCGGACTTCCATCTTCAAAAGTTAATGACATCATTTGAGGCCAAGATTTCTAACCACTTCAACTTGAGCAAAGGGAATCCTAGAAGATCTAAGTCCAGTCTCCAAAAGTTCGGGATAGTAACCATAAGTCCAAAGTTAGAAGTAACAAGTTTTTTAAGAGTTTAATCCTTTATTAAGTGTTTTAATATCCAAATGGACAAAAAAATAAAAAGCAAGCCAATATGAATATATACAAGCATAATATGAATATAAACAATGATATATGATATAATATGGCAAAATATAATAAGGAGATAAAGGAGCGAGAGATTAAAATAAAAGAATAAAGTGCAAGAGATTAAATTTAAACAATTATATTCACATTATAATATTATATACAATATAAGGTGGTATGATGAACTTAATCAAGCACAACCACAACAATGAAAATAAAACCGAGGCAACCGGATCCAAGTGGATCTTTAATCGAATCGGGACAACTTTAGGTCTATGTTAAGCAATCGCCGAGTAATTTACGGAGTAATTACCCTACAAATGAGGCCGGCCACCACTAATTAAAGTGGAAAATATTAGTGTTAATACATGTTAGAGAAACGATATAATAAATCGTTCTCCGAAAACATGCCACACTAAAAGAAGAGGAAGGTCTAATCTTAATCGAGATTATCGTTGAATTTTCTCGATTAGCAACCTATCACGATCTCAAAGTATGGAGAATGATCCAAATGATAATTCATCCATAGATTTGAAATAATGAAGATTAAACTTAATCGGAAATCAACAATCCCGAATCGGAAGATTGTCATCGACCAAAATTAAAAGGAGATGAAGAATAATAGATCCAATAAAAGAAATCAAAATATTTTTTAAAATCATTTTTTAAACTCCTTCAAAAGAAAACTTCCTAAGAAATTCTTTTCTAAACATCTTCTTAAAATAATTTATAAAAACATTTTCTAAATTGTTTTTTTTCTAAGAAAACATTTCCATTAATTCTCTTTATCTCAATATATTTTAAAATCTAAATCTAAGTAACATAAAACTAAACTAATATAAAAAAAGAATTTAACAAGATAAAAGAGGGGGAGGGGGTATGAAGACCCGCGGGTAGGACAGAAGCAGAAACAGATCTAAGACAAAGATCCAAGCCCAATTCCTTTTACATACTCAGCTTCTAATTAAATTAAATAAAATAATAAAAAAAACCTAAACAAAATGAAGCACAAGAGAAAACAGGTTCTCTTCTTCTTCGATAACACACACGAACAGGGGAAAACCAAAAGAAATGCACGGCGGCGGCAATAACAAATCCGAAACGGAGAATACACGGCGCGGTAATGTTCCTCACCTTCTCAATTAAACAAACAAATTTCTCTTCTCTTTCCGCGGAAACCTTCTCAATCACCCGCGAATTCGCTCTGCTCTCTCTCAATCTCTTTGGATTCAATCTCCTTCTTTCAATTCAAATTTCATTCAGTTGAGGTTTAGGGATTTCATCAATTCATTTGAAAGGATTTGGGGATTTTAGTGATTTTGAAGCTTGAGAAGAAATGGAGGATTTGGGGATTTTAATTGGGAGAAGATTTTTGGGCAGAATTTTCGTATGCTCTCGAAGCTTGCAAATGAATGAGGATGGTTCTATTTTTATAGGGGAAGAGGCGAGGAGATGGATACCGTTTTGTTTGGATTTCAATTGCGTTTTACCGTCACGGATATCTCGTGCTTCAGCTGAGTTTTAATTCTTGAATTTTCTTGCTGCCTTGCGTTTTATATTATTATGCGTTTGCGTTTCAATATGATGACTTCAGGTGCTTGGCTCGTGTGTATTGCTCGTGTTCTCTGCGTGACGGAAAGTGTGCGAGAAGCGTGAATTTCGTTGTTGTTGAGTTGAGGCTGAGAAAGCGTGCTGTGAGCATTTCACGTGCGGATGCGTGTGACTTGACGTGAGGCGTTTTGTGTTGCTTCAGCTAGGCGCGCGGGAAGGCGTGAGCTGATGTGTGTTTTGCTGTTAGGCTGTGCGACGTGAAGCTGTTGTTTGGAGACATATTGTTTTTGCTTTGGCTTATTTATTGTTGGCTTGGCTTGCTGTGATGTGACTTATTGTTGTTTACAGGATGCGGCTTGGAGTTTTGTGTGGCTGGCGGAAGTGTGAGGAATTTTGGCTGGGATGCACGTGTGGGCCAAAGGCTTGTGGTACTTGCTTTTGCTCAGCTGGCGTGAAGCTGGGATGAGGCTTGGATTTGGTGTACTTTGGCTAGGGCATGTGAGATGGTACAGCTGAGGTGATGCTTGCGAAATGTTCACTTGGGCTTGTGAAATCCGTGGTTGTCGTACGGCTTGGCTAGCAAGCTGAATTGGCTGGTTGAAATCATATGAAGAGCTTCTCTTTTTTTTTTGTATTTTGGTATTGACATTATAATGTAATATATATTTTTAATGAATGGACTATATAAAAAAATGTAATGAATATTGTAGACAATGTATTGGGCTTAAGAGGAAAATGATATGGGTCTTCTAAAAAGATTAAAAACTAAAAGGGTATTTAGGAATCAAGATGAAACTTGGTAATATAATTTGGGAGAATTAATCATGGAATATAGAAAAAGTGGAAAATGAAAATAAAAAATTTATTTGGATTTGATTGAATAATGGAAAAAAAATGGAAATTAGTGGTTTTGAGAATTGGATGGATAGAACAAAATCGAAATGGATTACGTAGGACAATAATTGGAAATGGTTTATGGATATGAAAATATGGATTAATGGGTATATATGTAAGAAATGGAGATCTAAAATAATTGGGTAATCGGAAAATGGTTAAAAAATAAATGGATATTGAATAAAAAATGGATAATCGGTAAAAATAGTGATCTAGATGATTGAACTAAAAAGAAATGAATCAGATAATCAGGGAAGAATGGAAATGATGGTTACTGAAAATATGGTGATCCGATGGAAAAAAAAAATGGATGTGATAATATTTTTTAGCCCAAAACTTGATCTTCACAAGCCTCTGATGACAGTGAACATAACCAACCAAAGAGCCACTGAACAACTGAATAATTTGGACCTTAAGCCACAACCGTCATCTGAAAATTGTCTGATTATTGCCCTGATGATTAGAAACCAAACTGAGGAAAATAAATCCTCAGATGAATCGTTGATGAATTGGTGAATCGATGAAATGATAACCATTGAAGATTCAAGCCGCAACACACTGCCTGATGATTGACGAACAAAACCAAACTTTGCACAGAGAACAACCATCACACAACCCATCTTGTACTTTGAAAACGCATTGCCTGATGAATGAATTACTTTCACACACAACTGGCAGTCAACACAATCTTCTAATAGTTTGACCAGATTAGGTCAAACATCCTTCTGAAAACGCATCGTGATTGAACAAACACATCTGAATCAAATTCACTGCCCTATCTTTGAAAACCTGCAACACAGAGAAGAAGAAGAACACTGCAACATATTTTTTGTATTTTGGTTAGAAGTCAGTAAATATAAACAAATATATAACAGTAAAAATAATGGTGATCCCCTGCGAAGCGTAGACCCTAAATCTGAGATGAAACTCGGAAACCAAATGTGATCTTGCTTGATATGCAAAATGCAGATGATATGCGAAACAGTCTTAGGGCAAAAATTAGGGTGTTACAAATGCCGGATAGAAAAGGTCAACGATGGGGACGGCCATCGGACGAGCAAGATGGAGGACGACCATCAAGAAGTGGAGGACGACCACTCAGCAGGGGACGGCTGCTCTCAGGGTTTATCATGACACAGGACGAATGCCAGATAACCAAAATCAACAATGGGGACGGCCATTGGATAAAGTGATGAAGGACGATCATCAAAAGGTGGAGGACGACCACCTAGCAGGGAGCGGCTGCTAAATATCAACGATGGGGACGGCCATCGGATGAGCATGATGGAGGACGACCATCAAGAAGTGGAGGACGACCACTCAGCAGGGTACGGCTGCTCTCAAAGGTATCATAACACAGGACGAGTGTTAGATAAAAAGAAAATTTGTTGGCGATCTACTGGGGATAAAGTAAACACGGACGAGCGTTTACATCCAAGAAACAAAAGGTATAAGTGTTTGGTATTGTGTATAGATTAAAGATGCGGACGAGCATCCTTAAGACTTATGATACGGACGAGTATCATGTAGAAACAAACTGACACATGTTCAGAAATGATGATACGGACGAGTATCAACTGGTTAACAAAGAACACGGACGAGTGTTGAATCTGAAAGAATTCTTCTGGGGAATAACAGACACAGGCGAGTATCTATATTCAAGAAGACACAAGTGTTTGACACGGTGTATGGATTAAAGATGCGGACGAGCATCCCTAAGACTATGATACGGACGAGTATCATGTAGAAACAAACATTAGACGCAATGTTCTGAGATGATGGTACGGACGAGTACCAACTGGTTAACAAAGAACAAGGACTACTGTCGAATCTGTGGGGATATGAGTGATGATGTATACAAGATACGGACGAGTATCTGTATAAGTGTGAGTGGTGTATAGATGAGTGTTTATCTGCTGGGGAGGGTGACACGGACGAGTGTCAAAAGAGAAAAGTATAATATTAACAAGTATATGAGTGATGAAAGGTGTAAGCGACTGCGCTGGGGATATGACACGGACGGGTGTCAAGAAAGTGTATATATTAACAAGTGTATGGGTTGTAAAAGTGTAAGCGACTGTGCTGGGGATGTGACACGGACGGGTGTCAAGAAAATGTATATAAGTATATGTGTGGGTGCAAAGAGGATGTCTTTGGCTTTCTGCTGGTAATATGACACGGACGGGTGCCATGAAGTATCTGTAATACGGGTGATTTTGTTTGCAAAGAGTGTTCTGGCGACTTTACTGGGGAAAGATGACACGGACGGGTGCCAAAAGGTGTATATACTGGTGTTTGTGATTGAGAGGCAACTGCTTTTGCCGGGGACCCTGGTGGGGACTCTGGGGGAAAATAATCTGTATTCTGATGAATGGTTACTAATCACAAGCGTTCAATTCACAACATGACTTATGATTATGCTATGCATTTGATTTTTGCCGTAATGCTCCGTATTAGACGGAATGCTACGCTCTGGGGGGTGAATATGATGTGAATGCTATGATTATGCAAGGAGGCACAGATCCAGGATTCGGATCCCGTTGCTGCAAAGATCTCTGGTTGATTTGCTTGAAGTGAACATCCCAGCTGGGGATGAGATCATTGGTAGATCTAATGATGTATCTGCTTGGGGATATAGGTCACTGATTGACATATCCTTATAATATGGGACCCAGCTGGGGTTTGCAGAAGCTTTCTGTACTCTGTTGTGATTTCTCCGTGCGTTACTCTCCTGAATAGAAGCTGGGGATAGTGTGGGGGAGATGATTCCCTGACTTCTGCATTCTGCTGAGGAAGAATGGTTGGCACTACAGCTGGGGAATGCTGTTGATAACTCAGCTGGGGAGAGTAATGAGAGGCAACTCGGCTGGCGAGAAAACATCCTGAGTGTTAAACCTGTTAGTTGATTTGGCAACTTTGCTGGGGAAAGCAATGGGGAGCAACTCAGCTGGGGATAGAGCATTTCGGATGCTGAGATTGAGTGTATGCTGATTTGGCAGCTCCGCTGGGGAAATGGGCACCTTCTAGTGCCATGTGGGAGATAGACCGAGTTGATAATGATTCGCCTACTTGCTGAGACATAACCTGCATGCCCCAGGTTGCGTTCTGGATACCTGCAATCCTGCAAAGGTAAGGAAACGTACAAAAGGTCCCGAGGTATCCCTCACTGGATTCCGTCATAGGAGTTAAGTACTTTCGAGAATAACCACATTCCCTGTAAGCATGTGTTTTTTTTTTATTTTTAGAGAAAGGCATCTGTACTTATGCAATTGTATTTTTAGAGATATCAGACAATTCTTTGCAAAACATAAATGTAAAAACGAAACATGACCGAAAATCTGATTTTATTAATTCCTGTGCCCTGAATTGGCAAGATACAGTCAAGGAAACATATCTTCTGAAATGAAGAGATTGTTACAAATTGAGAAACAAAATGCTGGCGATGCTGACGACGCTTTCAAGGAGCTTCCTCTTCTGCTATGATTCGTATGACAATGACGTTCTTCTCGTCTTGCTTTCTGGAGAGAGTTGATTCTGATTGAAGCTTGATCCTTTGAAGCTTACCAAGTTGTAGGTGATACAGACGAATTCAGAATGCAGTTGTTCGCTTATTCCCTTATTTTGCATGGATCGCCCTTTCGGGTTTTCAATCCATCGGGATACCCATTTTTGCCTGAGCTGTCCAATGCGGCTTTTCAACTCAGCGGGTGTACATTTTTTCATTTATTTCCCTTATTTTTGCCCGAGTCTTTTATTCTGTTTTTGACTCGCCGGGATGCCCTATTTTTGCCTGGACTTACATTCTGTTTTTATGTCCAGCGGGTCATTTTATGCGAAGTATTTTTTAACTGCATCTGAATTCACAGGGGACGGGAAATCTTCAACATCCATGGTGCTGAGCATCAGTGCTCCGCCCGAGAAAACTTTCTTTACAACAAATGGTCCTTCATAATTTGGAGTCCATTTGCCCCTGTGGTCTGTATGAGGAGGGAGGATTCTCTTTAGCACAAGATCTCCTACTTGGTACTCTCGGTGCCTGACTTTCTGATCGAAGGCTCTCTTCATTCTCTTCTGATATAGCTGTCCATGACAGATTGCAGCCAATCTTTTCTCTTCGATCAGACTTAGTTGTTCGTATCGGGCCCGAACCCAATCTGCTTCACTCAATTTAACATCCATTAGTACCCGTAGGGAGGGTAATTCAACTTCGACAGGTAGGACTGCTTCCATACCATACACAAGCTGATACGGTGTTGCCCCAGTGGATGTTCTGATTGACGTGCGGTACCCATGCAAGGCAAACGGTAGCATTTCATGCCAGTCTTTGTATGTGACTACCATCTTCTGCACAATCTTCTTGATATTTTTATTTGCTGCCTCAACAGCGCCATTCATCTTTGGCCTGTAAGGAGAAGAATTGTGGTGTTGGATCTTGAAGTCCCGGCACAGCTCTGCCATCATTTTGTTGTTTAAATTGGAACCATTATCAGTAATGATTCGCTCGGGCACTCCATACCGACAGATGATGTCTCTCTTCAGGAACCGGGCTACCACTTGCCTAGTAACATTTGCATATGAGGCTGTTTCAACCCACTTGGTGAAATAGTCAATGGCGACCAGGATGAATCTGTGGCCGTTTGAAGCAGTTGGCTCAATCTTGCCAATCATATCAATGCCCCACATGGCAAAGGGCCATGGTGAAGACATGATGTTCAAAGGATTGGGAGGCACATGCACCTTGTCTGCGTAGATCTGGCATTTGTGACATTTTCTGGCGTAGGCACAACAGTCTGCATCCATTGTGATCCAGTAATAGCCTGATCTTAGCAATTTCTTAGCCATGGCATGCCCTCCTGCGTGGGTACCAAAAGATCCTTCGTGCACTTCATGCATCAACAAATCTGCTTCCGTTTTGTCAACACATCTGAGGAGTACCATATCAAAGTTCCTTTTGTATAAAGACCCATCAGTGTTCAGAAAGAAACTTCCAGCAAGCCTTCTTAAAGTCTTCTTATCATTGGAAGATGCCCCAGGTGGGTATGTCTGATCCCCCAAGAAGCACTTAATGTCATGAAACCAAGGCTTATCATCCTTGACAACATCTGCTGCGAATACATATGCTGGTCTATCAAGTCTAGACACTGAAATCTGGGGTACAAAGTTAGCCGTTTGAACTTTGATCATGGATGAAATGGTAGCAAGAGCATCTGCAAACTGATTCTCGTCCCGAGGGATATACTCAAGCTTGACTGTTGTGAAGAAAGTCAATAACCTCCTTGTATAATCCCTGTAAGGTATCAGATGATCCTGGTGTGTGTACCATTTTCCGTTGGTTTGATTGACTACCAAAGCTGAATCCCCGAATACGGTCAATGTTTTGATCCTGAGGTCGATGGCTTCCTCAAGACCCATAATGCAAGCTTCGTATTCAGCTTCGTTGTTAGTGCAGTTGAAAGTGAGTTTTGCCGAGAAAGGCATGTGAACTCCTTTAGGTGTAATGAGTACTGCACCAACACCACGGCCATTCATGTTGACAGCCCCATCAAACATCATAGTCCATTCTTCCTCCGGGTCAGGCCCTTCGGTGTGAATAGGCTCCCCGTGATCTTTTGCTTTAATGAACATGATATCTTCATCAGGGAAGTCAAACCTCATAGGCTGGTAGTCATCAATGGGTTGCTCAGCAAGATATTCAGATAGTACACTGCCTTTGATGGCTTTCTGAGATGTGTACTGTATGTCGTATTCTGTGAGAATCATCTGCCATCTTGCAACCCGTCCGGTAAGAGCTGGCTTCTCGAAAATGTACTTAACTGGATCCATTTTTGAGATTAATAAGGTAGTGTGGGTCAACATATACTGCCTCAGTCGGCGAGCAGCCCACGCTAAAGCACAGCAAGTTTTCTCGAGCAGTGAATAACGCTGTTCACAGTCGGTAAACTTTTTGCTTAGGTAGTATATTGCATACTCTTTTCGACCAGACTCGTCATGCTGGCCCAGCACACACCCCATTGATTCTTCTAATACTGTCAAGTACATAATCAGAGGTCTTCCTTCAACTGGCGGCATGAGGATTGGAGGTTCTTGCAGATATTCCTTGATCCTGTCAAAAGCCCTCTGGCAGTCTTCGTTCCACCTGACCGTTTGTTCCTTTCTTAACAGCTTGAACAAGGGTTCACAGGTTGCTGTAAGGTGGGATATGAACCGTGAGATGTAGTTCAATCGACCCAAGAACCCTCGAACTTCTTTTTCAGTTTTCGGTGCAGGCATTTCTTGTATAGCCTTGACTTTATCAGGGTCAACCTCAATCCCTTTCTCGCTTACAATAAAGCCTAGCAGCTTACCGGATCGCACCCCGAATGTGCATTTGTTGGGGTTCAACTTCAGTTGGTACTTCCTCAGACGCTTGAACAACTTCAGCAGATTCACCAGGTGATCTTCCTCTGTAAGGGACTTGGCGATCATATCATCTACATAACATTCTATTTCCTTGTGGATCATATCGTGGAACAATGTCACCATAGCCCGTTGATATGTGGCACCAGCATTCTTCAGTCCGAATGGCATCACTTTGTAACAGAACGTGCCCCAAGGTGTAATGAATGTTGTCTTCTCCATGTCTTCAGGTGACATCTTGATCTGATTATATCCTGAAAATCCGTCCATGAAGGAGAATACCGAGAACTGAGCCGTGTTATCCACCAATACATCAATGTGAGGTAATGGGAAATCATCTTTCGGGCTGGCTCTATTCAGATCCCGGTAGTCAACACACATTCTTACTTTGCCATCTTTCTTAGGCACAGGCACTATATTAGCAACCCACGGCGGATAACTAGCTACAGCAAGGAACCCGGCGTCCCATTGCTTTTGTACCTCCTCCTTGATTTTCATAGCCATGTCTGGACGAGTACGGCGCAGTTTCTGTTTGACTGGAGGGCATTCTTCTCTCAAAGGCAGCTTGTGCACAACAATGTCGGTATCCAACCCTGGCATATCTTGATACGACCAAGCAAACACATCAACATACTCTTGAAGCAGATCTATCAGTTGTCTCTTCACTGAGTCTTGCAGGCAGGCCCCGATTCTAACTTCTTTCACGTCTTCCTCTGTACCAAGATTAATCACTTCAACCTCCTCCTGGTGAGGGGTAATAACCTTTTCCTCTTGTCTTAACAACCTGGCTAGCTCTTCAGGAAGCTCATATTCTTCTTCAACCCCTTCATCAACTTGATTGATTGGATTGTCAAAGTCATACGATGTCATAGCCGTGCTGTTGTCGGTGCTGTCTGGAAGGCACTTTCTGCAAGGGTTAAGTTGGTTCATTTTAGTGATTGATTTTAATCTTGCTTTAGAAAAAGTGAAATGAAGTTATCATTTTGAAAACACCGCCATTTATTTTTGTACAAAAAGAAAAGTGGAAAAACAGTGAGCAGAGAAGAAAAAGACTCGTTTGCAAAAGATTGTCTGATATTTCATTAATTTAATCTTGTTTGCACAAAAGTACAGATGGCCCTGGTTACAAAATGAGTCTTGTCATCTTGGGCAGGATGCAAGACTTGGATGCATGCTATAAAAAATACAGGAAATAATAATTACTCTGCATGAGTAACTCTTATAATTTCCTGGGAAGACCAGTTCGAGACACTGCTCCCCGGGATCTTCGGACGAATCCAATTCTCCAGATTGCGCTCCTCTTCCAGCTCGTCTTCCAGGCAGTTGATAGCATCGGGGGTAAGCATCCCCCCACTGACAAAACTAGGCTCTGCAGCAGCCTTTGCTTGATGTTGAGTTGGTCTGTAACCCAACCCAAACTTGTCCTTCTTCTCCTCCACAGCTAAGACCTTGCCCCAGCCTAGGGCAGTTCCTTCCTCAACAACCTTCCGGGCTTGCTGGTATGACGACATTGGAGTACCAGATGCAGCAGACGCTTCATTGACATTCAAAGCTTCAAACCCCTGGCTCATTGTTTCATGGATCTCCCCATCCATTTCAATGTACTTGTAGGTTGCCAGGTGGCTGACAAAAATGTCCTCCTCTCCACAGATTGTGACAACTTGGCCTTCCCACTCAAATTTTAACTTTTGGTGAAGGGTAGACGTTATTGCGCCGGCGGCATGAATCCAGGGTCTACCCAACAAACAGCTGTAGGCGGGCTGAATGTCCATCACATAAAAGATAGTTTTAAAAGTCTGTGGGCCAATTGTCACAGGCAGCTCAATCTCTCCCAGAACCGATCTCTTCGAACCATCAAAGGCTCTTACCACCAGGTTGCTGGGTCTCAAAGCCAATCCATCATATTCTAACTTCACCAGAGCCTTCTTTGGTAAGACATTCAGGGAAGAACCTGTGTCCACCAGCACATGAGAAAGGACAGCTCCTTTGCATTCCATGGTTATGTGCAAGGCTTTGTTGTGGTTGCGGCCATCCGCTGTCAAGTCAGAATTGGTAAACCCTAGCCCATTGCTAGCAGTAACATTTCCAACCACGGTTTCCAATTGGTTGACAGTAATCTCCTCAGGCACGTAAGCTGCGTGCAAGACTTTAAGTAGTGCATTCCGATGGGCTTCGGAGCACATAAGCAGTGAGAGGATAGAGATTTTGGATGGCGTCTGGTGAAGCTGATCCACAATTTTATAATCACTCTTTTTGATGATTCGCATAAACTCATCAACTTCCTGATCAAATGGAGTTTTCAGGGCTTCTTTGGCAACTTGGTCTTCCTGCACCGGGCCTTTTCCTTTTGCCTTGGCAGCAGCTTCTGCTTCGGCAGTAGGTCTTTGAACTTGTGAAGCAAAGAGACGTCCGCTTCGAGTGAAGCCTCCGCCTCCCCCCACATTATCTACTTGTGGTGCAGGTGTTGATGTTTCCAGAGTGATTCTTTTTCCTTCGCAATACAAGTCAGAGCCATAGTGTCAGGGGATGGCCCTATTGCTTTCATATGGTACTGGTCCAGGCACCGTGACAGTGACCGGACTGATTGCTGCTGCTGAAGGGACTGTTATTGTTTGTGGATCATAAAAGATTGTAACTGGTGCTCTGGCGGGAGCAACACCTTCTGAATGGTAGGCAGAATTATTTTCAGGATCGTAGAATATGGTGACGGTAGAGACATCTTCATGATTGATTGCTGGTGTTGTAGGAGGTACTGTTGGAAGGACTGTTGTTGTTGCTGACGGAGATTCGAAATGGAATGAAGCTGAAGTTGTAGCCGGAGAAACTGTTGAAAACTGATCATTTGGGAGGACAGATGAAGTACTGGTTGATGTTGCTGGTGAGTTGTCGGGAACAATAGTTGCTGTAGTTGTAGGAGGTTCTGAAACCGTTGTTGATGAAGTTGCCGGATTTGTTGGGAATGATGTAGTGATCTGTAGCAGGCCACTCTGAATAAGGCTGTCAATGCCATTCCTCAGGTCCTCGCACCCATTCCATGAAATATTGCAATAGGGACACCCTAGTTCACATCCCGGAAATATTTGGTTTTCACGGAGTTGAGCTTTGATTTCCACCAATGGCGTCCGGATCTGATCCACACTTGTTATTAAATAAGACGGTTGGTCTTCTTCAATAGCGTTAATTCGGGGACCACCATGATTTGGCATTGGGTTTTTATTGACATTGGGCGGAGGTGCAAAATTCAGAGCCTTGGAGTCTACCAAGTCTTGTACCTTCATATGCAGAGCTCTGCATTTTTCTGTACTGTGACCAGGTGCGTTCGAGTGAAAAGCACACCTAGCATTGGAGTCATAGTTCCTTGGTAGACTGTTGGGATCCGGAGGTGCCAACGTTCTTAGCTCAACCAGGTTGAGTTTCAGAAGTTGTGGCAGCAAGGCAGCATACGGCATTGGGATCGGGTCGATCACTCGGTTAGCTTGGGATGGTCTTTGTTGGAATGGCCTTTGTTGATTGTTGTTGTTGGAGTTGTTGTTGAAGTTACTTGGAGGATACTGATTCTGCTGATACTGAGGTTGTTGTTGGAAGTTTTGTTGAGGAGGTTGATAGACTGGCTGAGGATGAGCTGGAGCAGGGATAGTGACTGCTGCTATTGACCTCTGAGCATATTGGGGCCTACCCCTGTTGGTGTGGATGGCATTAGTCTCGCCAGCTCTTCTCGGGCCTGCAAAAGGCTTTCTTGTACTGCTGGACGAACTGGCACCATTATCAGAGATCTTACCCATTTTCAACAGGCTTTCAATTCTCTCCCCAGCTATGACAACATCTGCGAAGCTAGTGGAAGAGAAAGCAGCCAACCTGTCAATATACGTTCCCTGAAGAGTGTTCATAAACATGTCTGCCATTTCTCTCTCAGACATTGGTGGTTGAACAGCAGCAGCCAGTTGCCTCCACCTTTGGGCATACTCTCGGAAACTCTCCCTCGAAGACTGTGACATTCCCATTAGGAGGGTCCTGTTGGGTGCCATATCTAGATTATACTGATACTGTCTGATGAAGGCTTCTGCCAGGTCCTTCCAGCATCTTATAGTTGCTCTTGTCAGATGGGAATACCATTCCCTTGATGCTCCAGTCAAGCTATCTTCGAAGTAGAACATCCAGAGTTTCTCATCCATTGTATAGGCCTTCAGCCTTCCCAGAAATGATTGCAAATGAGTCCGGGGGCATGAAGTCCCATTATACTTTTCGAAACAAGGAGGTTTGAACTTATGGGGGATCCTGACCCCGTCTACCAAACCCATGTCCATGACGTCGAAACCCAAAGAATTTTGAGACTCCAGTGATCTCAACTTCTCAGCTATTTCTTCCAATCGTCTATCATAAGTTTCCTCTCCAGCTCCCATTACAGTAAACCGGTCTTCTTGAGGGTCTTCCTGAAGTACTCTGGCTGCAGTGGCCGTGCCTTGAACGTTTGCAGGAATGTTGATCTCAGGATGCAAATGTGGGCCAAACACAGGGGGATTAACATGGGGTTGCACCCTTTCATTATTACTGGTGCCTGCAGTTCCTACATGAGGCTCCTCTTGATTTTGCCTCTCCACCATGGCCCTCAGTCTCTCCTGACTCTGGGCCATGTTGTTCATAACTTCCATGAACTGCGTCATCTGCGTTCTCATCTCCAACCTTTCGTTGGCCATCTGGTTTCTGACCTCTGTAAGGTCTTGCTGCATCTGATCCATCTGGATTCCCGGAAGGTTGTTTCTAGTTGGGTACCTGTGTGGCCTGTTGAGAGGAAATACCCGGCGGCGAGCAATAATTCCTGAACATCACAACAGAGGTTAGCAACAACAAAACAAAAACCTACAAAACAAACAAAAGGGTTAGCATGCAATGCAGTTATGCTTATTTGTTCTCAAGGTATCCGGTTTGGCCTTCAGTTTTGACCCTTCCAGACCCTTGAAGATGCTGCTGTTGAAATTGCTTTCGAAGTAACCCAGATGGAAACTAACACAAATATATTACAAAGGTGAAATAATACAATTTGTTCATTTTACAACACAAGCCCTCAAAGGGGTCAAGATACATCACAAAAACAAAAGTACATGAAATAGGAACAACAACAAGCAAATGATCAAACTCCAAGGCCAAACTCATCCTCACGAACTTCCTTGAGAAGTGCTTCGGTCACAGGATCAGCCGGACGCTCCGTGAGACTTCCGATGAGAAGGTTTCTTGTTGCAAGAGCTGCAGTCAACTTCTTATTCTGACTTTGGTCCTTAGACCTCTTCACTCCAGCTCTGATTTCTAGCTCTGATATTTCCTTTTGGGCTGCTGCCAAGGCTTTTTCCATCTGCTCCATCTTGTCCTGAACTCTCTTGTCTTCTAGAGTACGGGCCTCAGTGATCCGGACCCACCTGGCCTGACTCTCTTTCAAATACAAGTCTGTTCTTGCTCTCTGAAACTGGGCTTCTTTACAAGCATTCTTCAGAATCTGTTCACCAGCTTTGGATTTGTTGATATAATCTCCAGACTTTTCAATCTTGGTCAAGTGTTCCACCCTCAACTTCTCCAATCTCTCAATCTCCCTCACACCTTCACTCCTCTCTCTGAGGGTCTTCTGCAAGGCTTGGGTTAACTTCTCATTTCTTTCCTTCAAGCTCTCAAACTCCTCCAAGCTGATAGTGGCAGGGGGTGGTGCTGAAGATGACTCAGGCATGTCTTCTATGGTAAAGGGCATTCCAGAGAATTGGGCCCTAGCATGGGACCACTCATAATATTGGACTGATGCCACATTATTGCACTTCCCCAGAATGGTGATTCCCTTGGTTTGAGCATGATCCCAGGCCCAAGCAGCCTGCCTAACAGTTGCCAGACTAACCTTGTTCTCACAGTAGAGGGTCTCAACCAAGTCTTGTTCCCTTGGAGTATGAACCAGTGCATAGCCCAATTGCCTCTTGAACAGCAGAGGGTTGTAGTTGATACTTCCCTTAACTCCTATTAAGGGCACATTGGGAAAGTGCCCACAACTGGTGATTATATCTCTGCCCTTGGTGCTTTGAGTACACCATCTGATGTCTGCTGAAGTTAGAACAGTGAGCCTCTTAGCCCAGTTGCTTTGCTGATGAGGATTTAGGAATGCATCTGTCCTGGGTAGATGCTTAAGAAGCCAAGCATGGAATAATGGAGCACAACACCTCACTAGCCTTCCCCTCTGCTTCTCATTCTTCTGGTGCACTGAGTAATAGAGATCTCCTAGCAAAGTTGGCACTGGGTTCTTCAGGATGAACAAATGGATTGCATTCTTGCTAATGAATCGAGGCTCATCTGCAAACAACACAATTCCATACACACTTAAGGCCAACAGAGCACAAACAGCTTTCCACCCCCCCAAGGAGGCCTTCAGACTAGCTTGAGAAATCAGGAAGTCCAGATGAAATCCAGGGATCCCAGCTTTAGAGGTCATATGCTGTTCAATCAAAACAGGCTCCAGGTGCAAAGCTTTTGCTATCTCTCCATTGCTGGGAAAGACCATTTCAGGGTTGAAAGGGATTTCCCTCTTGATAGGCAAACCAATCAAAGATGAGTATTCTTCCAAAAGAGGCCCCAACTGAAAGTCTTGAAAGGTGAAACATCTCAATGGGGGGTCATAAAACTGGATGCAGGTGTGGATCAAACTCCTCTGAGATGGGTCCAGATCCATGACCAAGTCAAGTATATTCCCATAATGCTCCCTGAACAAAGGTAGGTGATCTGGAGTGATCAGGGTTTGGATCCTCCTGATGTCTGATAAGTCTGGTTGGAAGAAATGATAGGTGATGTTACTTTTCTTTGGAGCCATGATGCTGAAGATTAAGTAGAGTGCTGATGAAGATGCTGAGGAGTGGGCCACTGGCTGGCTAGTGCAAGTATCTGAAGTATGGCTGACAAGCTGAAGCAAGTACTGGTGGAGATAGGTCAGAACTAAAGATGGGGTCAAAACCAAAACCAGATGAAAATGGATACCCTGAAACACAAATAAGCACATGTTAATATGATGCAATGAGTATGTATGCAAATGATATGCAAGGGTTTGTGACTGAGCTGGATCTGATTAACTGCCTTGGTGTAAGTCCATGTGTGTTCAAGAATTCCAGATGGAGGTCTATAAATCCAGTAACCAAGGTAGGGGACTCAAATAAAGAGCCACATGTCCAAGGTTTTAGAATCACAAGAACTGTCCAACATGGAGTATTCTTAACAAAGTCAAAGTAACAGGGTATTCTGAGGTCAAGGTACCTGCAAACCTGTAAACAGCCCAACCCCCTCACAGGTGGTGTTCTAAAACAAGGATCCTCAGACTTGGATCAGTTATGAGAAGTGTAAACACTTCTAACCCGGAGGTACATTGTTTACAATAACCATAACAATTCCTCCTCTAATTCACCTCAGTTTCTGAAGGTCAATACTAAAAGGTCATCCAGACTTAGCAGGCTTCCCAGATAGCCCTAACATTGCAGGAAATCTGCAACACAGAGTTCTCAAGAAGAAACCCATATCTGAACCGTGTTTCATATTCCCGCACCAGACCGAAATGGAATGGGAAAGAATATGATTCACTCTAGCCTAGGTGTCACTCAGGTCCCAGGTATAGGACCTTAACTCTCAGTAGAACCCCACCCATCAAAACAAAAGACAGAATCCAGCCAGCAGCAATGACAATATGATATATAAATGCAGTAAAGAAAGCAGTAAAGTAACTGTACATGAAGCAATAAACAAAAATAAATACAAGCACAAACAAGCACATAACACCCCAGTAAACACAAATCAAACAAGCGCTAGGAGGAACCCACAAAAAGAACCAGAAGCCCTGGTTGCAGTATAAGGGTCCCCAGCAGAGTCGCCAAGCTGTCGCTCCCGACAAATGAAACAGGGTCCAGATGAAGGTACAGACGCGAACGGTCGGCGAAGGGAACAGTGAGAACACACAGCCGTGAACTCACTGGAGAATGAATAGAGTCGCCAGCTAGGCATTTTTATCCCGGAGGAAAAGCAATGCTGCATAAGCCTAGAAAGAGATGGATAAGACGGTTGCGAACCCGAGAGACTGAGAAAGGGGGTTGGTTACAACCTGGGAAGGTATTAGCACCCAGATTGTCCGTCGTACTCGACGGGATCCACGCTTAAAAGATTTGTGTTTTAAAGGGGTAGTGTCAGTGCAATTTGTGTGTCAAAGAGCTGGAAAAGGATGTACAGGTGTCAGTGTAAAAGAAGTGTGAAGTGCATAAGTGAAGTGTCAGTGCAAGGAAGGAGTGAAATGCTCAAGATCATGAGGCTGAAAGAATGAAGCTGGAAGGAGGGGGAATATACAGAGACTTTTGTTCGATAACCGTTAAGTTATGCCTACGTATCCTCTCGTGCAATGAGGAAGTCAGAACACCGTAGTTCGACCCAAAGAGACTGAAAGATGAATTGACTTGTGAACTGCTTACTAGCCTATGCTCAAGTGTATGATCTGTCTGGCACAGATGCTAACTGTCTTGCATTAGACGGAAGAAGCGAGTTCTCGATTGTGAGTGAAGGTGATGAGAAAAGAATCCCGAAGGAGACGATTATTGTTTGTTTTTGAGTTTTCAGTCTTTTATTGCTTTTGAAAGTTTGTCATAAGATAATGAGCTTAAGCCCAAACCAATGGATTTAGTAAACTCATCACATCTTCCCTCTAATTAGGGGTAATGAGAATACCTTAAGTGTGAAGTCAGATTCTCACACTTAATCACCTTTTGATGTAGAGTTAAGATCATTAACCTACTTGTGATTATTTAGATGTTTTTGTGGTTTTTTGTTTAGTGTTAAGTAATGAGGTTAAGCCATAATCAGGGATTAAACAGACCCATTACACCATCCTAAAAGAAGGATGATAGATGAGAATGTTTAAGCTGAGGAAAGCTCCTCAACTTAATCCATGATTAGGGATTAAACCCATGACAAAACAAACCTTTGATTAAGTGGATTTTATTTAATGGTATGATGATGAAGTGAATTTTATTGTTTGTAAGACAACTTGAGGGGGACTTGTCCATTAACACTAGGGTTAGTCCTTCTTAACCACTTAAGGAAGAATTAGAACCCTAATGCAAGGCCCAAGTTACAAGTGTGATGTCTTGATATTTATTAATTGAATTGATTAAGAGATTTAAACACATTAAGGGTTTAACACTTAGGATTAAAGTTATACACTCCATCCTAAAAGAAGGATGCAGGCATAAGCTTAATCACAAAGTCTTAAAGCCTTTAGGGTTTAAACCCTGATTAGGAGGTGAGAAGAGAAGACTCAAAAAGAGACACAAAGGTAAAACTATGAGGGAGACTAATCAAAATCCTAATTCATTATCATGCCTGGTTGGTCCTAAGGTTTGTGAGGTTTTCAAGAACAATCTTCAGAGGAGTCACCAGGAAGCAGATGAACAAGATCAAGAGAAGCAAAGTGACTTGCTTCATTCAAGAAGTCAAGTCACTTGAAGAAAGAAAGTGGGAGGAAGAAGAATGAGCAAGCTCAAACTCAAACACATATAAGAATGCAGCAATGGATGCAAGAGAGATGAAAAGAAAAGTTATGAGAAGTGAAGGCAAATTCACTTCTCAAAGTCACTTACCACCTGGAATGTTAGAAAGAAATGCAATGCAATGCAAGATGAGATGAAATGATATGATGCAAAGCAAGACCAGAAGCATGGTGATGATGAAAATGATGTTATGAGGTGCTGCAAACAAGAGGCAAGACATGGGGATGCTCATACAAGATTATGGATGCAAATGATGCAAGCTAAGGAGCATGAACAAGCATGAAATGTTATGAAGCATACAAGACAAATGACATGGCAAATATGTAATGCAATGATCAAACATGTTTCCTATATGTCTTAAGATGTCAAATGGATCACAAGAATGCACAAAATGCAATGACAAGTCAAGTTATGCAAGGAAATGCAAGGAGGATGCAAAAGAAAGCCCAAATTAGGGTTCATGGATCAAACATCAAACAAAAACCCAAAACAGAAGCAAACCCTAAGATAAAAAATGGAAAATGCCACCCAAAGAAACCCTAAACCTATAATGAACCACTGCCCAAAGGGGAACTCCCAACTCTCAACCAATCTTGAGTTATGAATTTTACAAGATATTAGGGTTTTTTAGGGTTCCTAACAAAACAAATGCCAAACAATTAGGAAATGAGGAAACAAATCATGGCCATTTTATCCTTGAAAATACATGCCAAACACAACACAATGCAAGAAGAATCAATGTCTCAACCTTCTCCAATAGGCAGAAATGAATTTTCAAACTTGTGATCAAAATAATGCACAAAATATGATTTAATTCAATGAAAAATTCTTAAAGTGCATCAAGATCAAAAAAGAAATTTGGTTTGAAGGTTGGACAATGTTTCTAAATGTCTTAGAACATTTCATGAATTTTTTTGTAATTTTTAAATACCTAAAAGTATTTTTAATTAATTAATTCTCATTAATCAATTAAAAATAATCTTTTAAATATTTAAAAATACCTTTTTAATGATAAAAAATAAAATAAAAATATTTTTGGGTCTTAAAAATTATTAAAACTTTAAGGAAAAAGTTTCATAATTTTTAAGGATTTTTAACTATTTTAAAATAATTATGCAAAATAAATGGAAAGAAAATGAATAAAAATTAAATAAAATGAAAGTATGCAGCATGAAGGGTTGAGATTCAATCTGGAAAGGGGACCATTGACCACGCGCCAAATCCAGTGGCCCACGTTTAAACTGACTAAATTCAATTAATTAAACTAATTAAAGTGATTAGGGTTTAATGACCACATCTGGACCCTTTATGCGCGCGGGAAGTCAACTTGTTCAACGCATCTGAGGGCTCAAATTCAAACTAACATTAATTACGTGATTAGGGCACAAATGACTCTCAGGTGGCCGGAGAAGACTTCCGGTCGTCTTCTCCGGCTAGCTCTCACCTGAAAACTACCCAAATCCCTCAAAACGCATCAAAAATGAAAAACAAGAACTGGGAAATGATCCTCACATCCTCACGAATCAAACCCCCATCCTAAAACACATTTATATTTCCTAAATGAGCTGAATCGAAGAAAAAGAAAACTAGGTCACGCAAGCTTCAGACACAAATTAAATGCTCATTTCGAAACCATTTTCAAAACCAATGGTACCAGAATGATCAGCAAGACATGAAGAACAAGTTTGTAACAAGAAAAATGATTTCTGGAAAAATTATTTTCGAGCTACCTGAGATTTGGAGCTTTCAACTTGAGGACTTTCTGGCCACTTTTCCTTGTGCAAACCACTCCACTTGATCCCCCAAAGATGTTTGAGTGCTCAAAATGAGTTTGTGCTGGCTGGATAATGAGTTTCGAAAGCTTCTGCTCAAGCTTGATCAGAAATGGCAATGGAGGTTCTGGCTCTTTCAGGTCATTGTGAATGATGGTTTGAGGTCCAAATGATGTATGGAGAAGCTTTGCAAGGTTTGTTTGGCTGTTTGTGAGCTAGGATGGAAGATTCGAATGGAACTGCAAACTGAAGTGAGAAATGGCAGTGGGATCTCTTGGCTGTTTCAGGCTTGTGTTCTTGGTGTTTTGTGATCTATGAGGCAGGGTGAGTTGAATGGAGGAAAAGGTTTGAGTGTTTGCAGGCTGTATAGAGAAATTCGAAAGCTTATGCAAAATGGAAGGTTTTTGTGAATGTGAGTGTGTCCAATGTTTCAGCCTTGCCTTGTGTTATGTTTAGCTTGCAAACTGTCCACATAATTCTCTCTCATTGGTCAGTTGACAAGACATGCCCTTTATTGATTGGTAAGGCAACTTTTGCAAAAAGTCAAATAATGTGTAAGAGAAGCATGGCTCATGATCTAGGCAAGTACATGGGCATGGGCTGGCGCAGCAAGGTGAGGTGAGAGGCTAGCAAAGCTCAGCATCCAAGGCTGCAAGTAGGAGGGAGCATGATCATGAGTTTTGCAACTTGTGACATTTTGGTTCACATGTGACTTCTTTGCCTAACCAAACATGAAACCATGACATTCTTGGTTCATTTCTGATTTTTAGGACTTAGAGAATGTTTATGTGTTGGTTTGAAGTGAATTAGAGGCTGCAATATGCATTGGTCCAAGACTTTGCAAAATTCTCACTTAGGGCATGCCTTGAAAATTAATGATTTTAGCCAACTTTGCATTGCCATAACTTTTGATCCAAGAAGAGTTTGATCATGTTCTTGTACTTTTTGAAAAGGGAAAGATGAGATCTACAACTTTCATGACCAAAGTTTTTCCATTTGAAGCCTTTTTGGACCAAGAATCAAAGCTTGAAAATTGACCTAAAATGATGCATTCTTGAAAAGTCAACTATGCCCAAAAAGTCAACATTTGCAAAAACCCTAAATTCTTGATTTTTATGAACTTCAACCTTCTTCCATGATCAAATAAAGATCATATACACTCAAAATGATGAAGACCACCCATTGGTTGGGTCATTGGGGGCCTCAGATGCCCTGATTTTGCACTGACTTGTCCAGAAAGTCAACTCTTGATCAGATAACTTCCCCATGGAATTTCTTCATGAAAATTGATATGCATACTCCCTATACCATATAGAGATCAATGGAAACAAGAATGACCAAAAAATTTGGAGTTATGGCCTCTGAAACCAAAACCCTAATTTTCAGTCAACTGTGCAGTTCATCCTGGCTCTGCATCCACTCAAACCCTAGTTCTTGTGATTCCTCTGCAATTTTGACTTTGAGGAGATGAAATATGATATAAGAACACACATGGACCCCTTTGAAGTGATTGGTAGCCTTTGGAATGGCTCAAGAGGCTTTGGGATTGCTCAGATCACAAACCCTAGGTGCAGATGCCTTGAAAACTATGCAGTGAATCAAAAATGAGATGTGAGATGATATGATTGTGTTTATGCATATGAGAATGATCACAAGCCATGGTGTGAATGGGTGAGGGCAAATTTGGGGTGTTTACAGACACCATATGAGATATGGAGTGGTAAGAAACCACATATGTCTTACATGAAGATTTGGGGTTGCGAAGTTTACGTCAAACGACAAATTTCAACCAAGCTTGAGCCCAAATCTGACAAATGCTTATTTGTGGGATATCCTAAAGAAACAAGAGGATATTACTTCTACAATCCTTCTGAGGGCAAAGTGTTTGTCGCTCGAACTGGAGTCTTTCTGGAAAGGGATTTTATTTCCAAAGGAAACAGTGGGAGGAAAATAGAGCTTGAAGAAATTCAAGAATCACAAAACATTGAAACACCTATGGAGGAACTAGAGCAGGAAACACAAGTAGTTGTGGAAGAGCAACCTGCTCAAGTAGAACAAGACCAGCGTAGGTCAAGCAGGACACGTCACCAACCTGAGAGATATGGATATCTCATAAGTGATCAGGGTGATGTATTACTCATGGATCAAGATGAGCCTGTGACCTACAAAGAGGCCATAACTGGTCCTGAGTCTGAGAAGTGGCTAGAAGCCATGAAATCTGAAATGGATTCCATGTACACAAACCAGGTTTGGACCTTGGTAGAACCTCCTATAGGAGTTAACCCTATAGGATGCAAGTGGGTCTTCAAGAAGAAGACTGACATGGATGGTAAGGTACATACCTATAAAGCAAGACTGGTTGCAAAAGGCTATAAACAAATTCATGGGGTTGACTATGATGAAACCTTTTCACCAGTTGCAATGCTTAAATCTGTTCGGATTTTACTTGCCATCGCTGCATATCATGATTATGAAATATGGCAGATGGATGTCAAAACTGCTTTCCTTAATGGGAATCTTCTTGAGGATGTGTACATGACACAACCTGAAGGATTTGACATACCACAAGATGCCCAAAAGATATGCAAGTTACAGCGATCAATCTATGGATTAAAGCAAGCTTCCAGAAGCTGGAATCTTCGTTTTGATGAAACCGTAAAACAATATGGATTCATCAAAAATGAAGATGAACCTTGTGTCTACAAGAAGGTTAGTGGGAGCATGATCGTGTTTCTGGTATTATATGTAGATGACATATTACTCATTGGAAACGATGTCCCTACCTTGCAACAAGTGAAGACTTGGTTAGGGAATTGTTTTTCTATGAAAGACCTAGGTGAAGCAGCCTATATATTAGGAATTAGGATCTATAGAGATAGATCACAAAAACTGCTTGGCCTAAGTCAGAGTACATACATAGATAAAGTGTTGAGACGCTTTAATATGCATGATTCCAAGAAAGGATTCATACCTATGCAACATGGTCTGTGTTTATCAAAAACACAATCCCCTTCAACTAAGGAAGAAAGGGATCGCATGAATAAGATTCCATATGCATCTGCAATAGGATCTATCATGTATGCCATGTTATGTACTCGACCAGATGTCTCGTATGCATTAAGTGCAACGAGTAGGTACCAATCTGATCCCGGTGATGCTCACTGGGTAGCTGTCAAGAATATCCTTAAGTACTTGAGAAGGACTAAGGATTCATTCTTGATATATGGAGGTCAGGAAGAGCTTGATGTAATTGGTTACACTGATGCTAGCTTCCAGACAGATAAGGATGATTTTAGATCACAATCTGGTTATGTGTTCTGTCTCAATGGTGGCGCTGTGAGCTGGAAAAGTTCAAAGCAGGAAACAGTTGCTGATTCTACAACTGAGGCCGAGTATATTGCTGCCTCAAATGCAGCAAAGGAAGCTGTTTGGATCAAGAAGTTCATTAGTGAACTTGGCATAGTCCCTAGCATTGTGGATCCCATTGGTTTATATTGTGATAACAATGGTGCTATCGCACAAGCTAAGGAGCCTAGATCTCACCAACGATCCAAACACATACTTAGGCGTTATCACCTCATTCGAGAGATAATCGATCGGGGAGATGTGAAGATATGCAGAGTACCTACACTTGACAATATCGCTGACCCATTAACAAAGCCTCTTGCGCAACAGAAGCATGATGGTCATACTAGATCTATGGGTATTAAGGGTATGCCTAATTGGCTCTAGTGCTAGTGGGAGATTGTTGGTGTAAGCCCTAGAGGCCAATACTTTTTGGTACTTGTATCGGATTATTCGTTTAATAATAAAAGGCATTTCTTTATTATGTTTGTCTTTCAGAATAATAAAGTCCCTAGAATAGTTAGTCTGTTTAATGAAATGTTAAGTGTGACTTAATCATGAGATCCCATTAAACATAAAGACATTATTCTTAAAATATCCGTAGTCAAGCTTTATTGCAAAGTGGGATAACATTAAAGCATTGAGACTATTATGAAGATAGACTGATGATCACATCTCATGGATCATGGATAAAGGGTTATCAAATCTTGACATAGGTATAAATATTAGGAGTAATATTTATACCGGATTGACCCGCTATGAGAATACTACATAGTATGTTATGCAAAGTGTCATAAGTTATTCTCATGGTGATAATGGTGTATTACCACCCTTCGACCTGAAACCACTATGGACCCTAGATGTAGAGTCGGGTGCTTTATTGCTGATCAAACATTATCCGTAACTGGATGATCATAAAGACAGTTGATGGGCACTCCACGAAGCATGCTGAGGGACATGAGTGTCCTAGATGGAATTTGCCAATCCTGCATAACAGGAGAAATGTCTAAGGGCCCAATATTGAACTGGACAAGGATGACACAGTGTATGCCTTGTGTTCAATATAGACATAGGGGCAAAAGGGTAATTGTACAAACATATATTATCACGAAAAAGGTTTTGTCAGATCACATGACATTTTCGTGACTTGGGTAGCAGTGATGTGTTGCTAGATACCGCTCACTGTTTATTATGTTAAATATATAATTTAATATAATTACCAACGTTACGAAATCCTACAGGGTCACACACATAAGGACAGTTTGATGAGAGATAGAGAAATCAAAGGAACACCGTAAGGTACGGTGCACTTAAGTGAAAAATAGAAATTCGGATAATATAATAATAATTATTGTTATTTTATAATGGTTATAAAATAATAATAAAATAAATATATTTATTATAATAATAGTTATTATAATAATATATAATATTATTATGGATCATGTGAATTGGGTTTTTAGCCCGCAGCCCACAAGAGAGTCTATAAAAGGAACCCTTGTGATGAAGCTTTTACTTGATGCAATTTCGTTTTTGATTCTCACTCAAATAATTCCGTTCGTAAGCAGCTAGCACTGTGACCGGAAGCTGTTCGTGTGGACTGAGTAGAGGCGTTGCACTTCATCAACGCTTGTGATCGCTGCATCAAAGATCTGAATCGCCACAAAGAGGTAACGATTCTATCACTGACCATGCTCATTCGTAAGGATCACTAAAGGAAAATTTTTGTTTTCCGCTGCGTTTAGATCGCAATTTTCCTTCACTTCAATCACTTCAAAGGGTTCCATGTATTTCCAAGCATCATATTATATCCTCACAAGGTTAAGGAAGTCAAAGAATCACAAGAACTGAGAAAGGCATGGAAGCAG
This sequence comes from Lathyrus aphaca, assembly GCA_963966055.1. Taxonomy (NCBI): domain Eukaryota; kingdom Viridiplantae; phylum Streptophyta; class Magnoliopsida; order Fabales; family Fabaceae; genus Lathyrus; species Lathyrus aphaca. The sequence continues at coordinate 128,124,742 of OZ014523.1, read as the reverse complement.
AGCCAGGCTTAACTACACAGATGACCTAAAATTAGGGTTTTGGTTTCAAAGGCCATAACTCCAAATTTCTTGGTCATTCTTGTTTCTATTGGTCTCTACATGGTATAAGGATCATGCATATCAATTTTCATGAAGAAATTCCATGGGGAAGGCATCTGATCAAGAGTTGACTTCTTGAGCAAGTCAGTGCAAAATCAGGGCATCTGAGGCCCCCAGTGACCCAACCAAAGGATGTTCTCCATCATTTTGAACGTGTATGATCTTTATTTGATCATAGAAGGTGTTGGAAGTTCACAAAATTGGAAAATTTCAAGCCATTTGCAAAGTTGCCTTTTTGGGAAAGTGACTTGTAATGAAAACTTGCCATTTTGGGAAAGTTTTTCAACCTTCTCTTTTTGATTAAAAAATGTTTAAAATGAGATAACTTTGGTCATGAAAGTTGTAGAATGGATCCTCCCATTTTCGAAAAATACAAGAACTCATTCTAATTCATTTTGGATCAAAAGTTATGGCCTTGCAAAGTTGGATAAAATCATTGAAATTTCACTTTTGCACAAAGAGGGAAACTTGCAATTTCACATGCCAAGCATTCTCATGACTTCAAAATGGCTTCTAACCATCATACAAACACATTGCAATGCCTAAAAGTCAGATTTGTGCCAAGAATTTTTCATTTCCATGCCTTGGATTACAAGTTGCATAAGGCATTTTTCATGAAGGCTTCAAAATTGAAACTTTGCAAAAGGGACCTTTCATGCTTGAATTGAACTCCAATTGGTCTCAAAACATCATAACAATATCACATAACTCATTTTGTCACAAATTGCCCAAGAAATCATGAGGTTTCATGCCTTGATTCACAAGAAACTTCAAAGAGGGCAAAATGCAAAACTCATGCCATCTTGCTATCCAAGCCATCCAACTGCATCTTGTTGATCCTATGGTTCACCATAAATCATGCTGAGGCAAGACACCCCTTTAGATCTCTTCTGTCCCAGCCCATGCTTGTAGTACACAAACTTTTGACTTTTTCATTTTTGCCCATGCCAATCACACTGTGCCACCAACAACTCTCTGCCCAATCAGAGTCTAATATGTGGACTTCAAGCATCCTAAAGTAAGCCATACACAAGCCAGAAAGCTCCCACAATCCAGCATCCACAAAATCTGTCAAGAACTTCTCCTCTTCGAATCTCTACACACAACCTTTAAACATCAAAAATTTCTTCACCCACAAACCACAAATCACTCATAGAACAAGAAGCACCCCCTAAAACAGCTTGAAACATCACACACAAAGACCTCCATTTCTGCTACACCAGAGCTGAATCATTCAAACCAGACACTCCCCAAGTTTTCTAAGCTTCATTCTATCATCAGGAGGTTCAAGGAAGCAGGCTTGCACAAAAGAAAAGCCCAGAAAGCTCAAAGTTAGAGAGGCTCCATCTCAGGTAACATGAAGAACATTTTTCCCGGAAACTAATTTTTGAGTTCTTTTATGATGCTATATATTCTCCTGATCATGAATATGTATTCATTTTTGAAAATGGTGAAGAAACCAGCATGTATGACATCTCTGAACAATTGCCCGTGTTTTGCATTTTGCTTCGATTCAGGCTTGTGAGAGAAAATAAATGAATTTGAGATGAGGGTTTAGGTTTAGATTGATGAGAGGATCATTTTGGTGGAAGAAATTTCGTGTTTGGTAACCTGTAGAAGAATCTAGGGTTTGGGCTCGCCGGAGAAGATGACCGGAACCACTGTTCCGGTCATCTGAAAGTCATTTGCCCTAATTGTGTTTAATTAGTAACTTTGAATTCTAGCCTTAGGATCATGATTCCCGCGCGCACTTGGATGGTCCAGATAGCTCACTTAAACCCTAATCAGCAATTAATTAACCTAACCTAGGATTAATTAATCATAAAACAAAATTAGCCAGGTTTGAACTTGGGCCATTGGATGTGGCGCCAAGTCAACACCTTCAAACCCAGATCAAATCCTGACCTCTCCTTTGGCTTACTTTCTTTTATTTTTATTTTATTTTATTTCTTTTTCATTTTATTTACACGAATTATTTAAAATAGTAAAAAACATTTAAAAATTCTGAAAAGATTTGTCAAGCATTTCATTAATTTTTCAGAACCCAAAAATATTTTTATTTTTATTTTTTTGCATTAAAAATCATTTTTAAATCATTTAAATGTTTATTTTTAATTGGTTAATGAAAATTAATTAATTAAAATGCATTTAGGTATTTAAAAATCACAAAAAAATTCACATTGCATTTTAAGACATTTAGAAACATTATCAAACTCTCAAAACAAATTTCTTTTTGGTTCTTGATGCATTTTGACAATTTTCATTGAAATTAAATTCTTTTAGAGGCAATATTTTTGTTCAAACTTGGAAAAATCCATTATGCCTAACTATTGAGAGTTTGATGATGGTTCTTCTTGCTTTGTATCCTTTATAGCATGTAGTTTATAGGATAAAATTGGTTTGAATTTATATTCCATTTTCAATTTGTTTAGCATTTTTCATGGTGAGGTACCTTGAAACCCTAGTTGACTTAGAAAAATCATAACTTCCATTAGGTTTAGATTTATGTCTCCTCCTTTGGGAAGTGAACTTGTGTAGGGTTAGGGTTCCTTTGATCCCATTTTCAATTTTTTATCTTGTCATTTGCTTCTAGTTTTGAATTTTTGCATTGCATGTTGTATGTAAACCCTAATTTGTGCTTTCCTTTGCATCCATCTCTCATTTGCTTGCATTTAAGAACTTGCCATGACATTTTGTGCATCCACATGATTCATAAGACACCTTAGGACATCTTAGAATCATGTTTGATCATTGCATCTTTCATTTGCCATGTTATATGTCCATTCCATTTCCTAAACTTTCATGAACTTCCATGGTTCAAAGCATGCTTCATTTGCATCCTCACCCTTGTATGATCACCCACAACTCTTGATATGTGTTTGCATCATCTCTTAGCATCATTTGCATCATGTGTATGTTTCTGACTTTGGCATTTGTCCATCCATATGCATTGTTTCATCTCATTTCTTCTCTTATGCATCTTGTACTAACTTTTCAGGATAATGGTAAGTTTGTTTAGGAGGTGGATTTGCCTTCACCTCCTACCTTTTCTAACTTTATCATTTTACATCCTTGCTGCATTTTGTACTTGTTCTTTGAGTGAGCTTGCTCACTTGTGCCTCTCTTCCCTCTTTTCTCTTCTCATCTCATCTCTTTTCTATCTTGTTCCTCCTTGGTGGCCTTTGAAGATCCATTTCCCTCTTAATCCTCATTAACCCTAGGAACAACCAAGCATGATAACAATTAGGGTTTGATTAGTCCCCCATTAGTTTTTCCTTTGTTTCATCTTTGAGTCTTCTCTTCTCACCTCATAACCCAGGACTAAACCCTAAAGGTTTTAAGGCTTTGTGATTAAGTTTATGCATGTATCCTTCTATTAGGATGAAGTGTATAACTTTAATCCTAAGTGTTAAACCCTTAATGTGTTTAAACCCTTTAATCAATCCATCTAATAATCATCAAGACATAAAACTTGTAACTTGGGTCTTGCATTAGGGTTCTAATTCTTCCTTAACTGGTTAAGAAGGACTAACCCTAGTGTTAATGGACAAGTCCCCCTCAAGTTGTCTTACAAACCATAAAATCCACTTCCTAATCTTACCATTAACTAAAATCCACTCTAATAAAGGTTTTGTTTTGTCATGAGGTTAATCCCTAATCATGGATTAAGTTGAGGAGCCTTCCTCAGCTTAAATGTTCTCATCTATTATCCTTCTATTAGGATGGTGTAATGAGTCCATTAAATCCTTGATTATGGCTTAAACTCATTACTTAACACTAAACAAAAACAAACAATAATCGTCTCCTCCGAGATTCTTTTCTCATCTCATTCACTCACAAACGAGAACTTGCTTCTTCCGTCTAATGCAAGAAAGTTTGCACCTGAGCCAGACAGGTCATACACTTGAGTATAGACAAGTAAGCAGTTCACAAGTCAATTTATCTTTCAGTCTCTTTGAGTCGAACTACGGTGTTCTGACTTCCTCATTGCACGAGAGGATACGTAGGCATAACTTAACAGTTATCGAACAAAAGTCTCTGTATATTCCCCCTCTTTACAGCATTATTACTTAAGCCTCATAGTCTTGAGCATTGTATTCTTTCTTTACACTGACACTCTCATATTTCACTTCACTTTTCTTTTACACTGACACTTGCATTCTTTCCAACTTTGATACACAAATTGCACTGACACTACCCCTTTAAAACACAAATCTCTTAAGCGTGGATCCCGTCGAGTACGAAGGACAATCTGGGTGCTAATACCTTCCCAGGTTGTAACCAACCCCCTTTCTCAGTTTCTCTGGTTCGCGACCGTCTTATCCATACCCTTTCTCAGGTTTATGCAGTATTACCTTTCCTCCAGGATAAAAATGCCTAGCTGGCGACTCTTGTCTTCTGAGTTCACCCTTGTGTGTCCTCTCTTCTTTTCGCCGAACGTTCGCCCCAGTACCCCTCTTGGCCCTGTGTCATTTGGTGGGAGCGACAGCTTGGCGACTCTGCTGGGGACCCTTATACTGTAACCAGGTCTTCTGGTTCTTTTTGTGGGTTCCTCCTAGCGCTTGTTTGATTTGTGTTTATTGGGGTGTTATGTGTTATATGTGTTTATATATTTATGTATTTATTTTATTGCTTTATGTACAGTCTTGTTTACTACTTTCCTTACAGTTTTATACATCATATTGTCATTTTGCTGGATCTGGTTTGTTGTTTTGATGGGTGGGGTTCCACTGAGAGTTTAAGGTCCTATACCTGGGACCTGAGTGACACCTAGGCTAGAGTGGTTCATGTTCTTTCCTATTCCATTTCGGTCTGGTGCAGGAATATGAAACACGGTTCAGATGTGGGTTTCTTCTTGAGAACTATGTGCTACAGATTTCCTGTAGTGCTAAGGGCTATCTGGGAAGCCTGCTAAGTCTGGATGACCTTTACTATGACCTTCAGAAACTGAGGTGAATTAGAGGAGGAAATTTTATGGTTATTGTAAACACTGTACCTCCGGGTTAGAAGTGTTTACACTTCTCATAACTGATCCAAGTCTGAGGATCCTTGTTTTAGAACACTACCTGTGAGGGGGTTGGGCTGTTTACAGGTTTGCAGGTACCATTGGCCACATCATACCCTGTTACTATTTGGTTTAGGAGTACCTTATTTTGGACAGTTCTTATGATTAACCCTGGACATGTGACTCTTTATTTGAGTCCCCCACCTTGGTTACTGGATTTATGAACCTCCATCTGGACTTCCTGAACATACATGGACTTTATATCAAGGCAAATATATCAGATCCAGCTCTTGATCACAAACCCTTGCATATCATTTGCATACATCATCATTGCCATTTCTTTGAGCCTGTGTTGACTGGTATCAGGCAGGTCCATTCACTTATCACCCCTGACCACATCCCATTATTCAGAGAGCATTATGGAGGTATCCTTGATATGGTCATGGACCTGGACCCTTCTCAGAGGAGCATGATCCACACCTGTCTACAGTTTTATGACCCTCCTTTGAGATGCTTCACATTCCCAGATTTTCAGCTAGGACCTCTATTGGAGGAGTTTTCATCATTGATTGGAGTACCTGTCAGGGGTGGTGTCCCCTTCAACCCAGAGATGACTTCTCCCAGCAATGGAGAAGTAGAAAAAGCATTGTACCTGGAGCCTACCTTGATTGAGCAGAACATGACAACAAAGGCTGGGATCCCTGGTTTGCACTTGGATTTCTTGATTTCTCAGGCCATTCTGAAGGCCTCTTTGGGAGAATGGAGGGCAGTTTGTGCATTGTTAGCCCTCAGCATATATGGGGTGATACTGTTTGCAGATGAGCCCAAGTTTATCAGCAAGAATGCCATTCATCTTTTCCTTCTGAGAAACCCAGTACCCACATTGCTGGGAGATTTCTATTACTCCATTCATCAGAGGAATGAGAAACAAAGAGGGAAGTTGGTGAGATGTTGTGCTCCTCTGTTTCACACCTGGCTGCTCAAACACCTACCTAAGTCAGATGCATTCCTGAACCCCCACCAGCAGAAGAATTGGGCCAAGAGGCTCATTGCTTTGACTTCAGATGACATCATATGGTGCACCTAGAGCACCAAAGGCAAGGACATAATCACTAGCTGTGGGCAGTACCCAAATGTACCTCTGATAGGAGTAAAGGGTTGCATCAACTACAATCCTTTGTTGTTTAAGAGACAACTGGGCTATGCTTTGGTTCACCCTCCTAGAGTGCAAGATTTAGCTGAGACCCTGTATTGTGAGATAAAGCCTAATCTAGTTGCTGTCAGACAGGCATCCTGGGCTTGGGACAACATCCAGACAAAAGGGATGGCTATTCTTGGAAGGTGCAATAATGTTGCTTCAGCTCAGTACTATGACTGGTCTCATGCTAGAGCTCAGATTACTAGAATGCCCTTCACCATTGAGGATACACCTGGACCATCTACAGTACAACCAGCAGCCACTGTCAGCCTGGAAGAATTTGAGAAGCTGAAGGAAAGGAATGAGAATCTGTCTCAAGCTCTGAAGAAGACTCTTTGGGAAAGAAGTGATGGTCGTCTGGACATTGAAAGGTTGGAGAAGCTTAGGGTGGAGCATCTGGCCAAGATTGAGAAAACAGAGGACTACATCAAGAAAGCAAGAGCTGGGGAGCAGATATTGAAGAATGCCTGTAAAGAGGCCAAGCTTCAGAAGGCTAGTACTGATCTCTATCTGCAAGAAAGTCAGACTAGGTGGGTCAGGATCACTGAAGCCCGTACTCAAGAAGATCAGAGAACTCAGGCCAAGATTGAACAGTTAGAGGCCAATGAAAAGAAGCAACAGGAAGCTTTGCTGGCAGCCCAGAAGGAGATTTCAGAATTGAAGCTTAGGGCTGGATTAAAAAGGTCAAAGGATCAAGACAGGCACAAGAAGCTGACCACTGCCATTGCCACCAGAAACCTCCTCATCAGGACTATTACAGAGCATCCGTCTGGTCCAGTGACTGAGGCGCTTTTGAAGGAGGTTAAGGAGGATGAGTTTGGACTAGATGTCTGACTTTTTGATTGTTGTCATTTTCATTTGATGTACTTTTCTTTTGTGTTGTATTTTGACCCTCCAGGGGCATATGTTGTAAAAACAGACTATGTATTATTCATCATTTGTAATATATTTTAGTTTGTTTTCATTTGGGTTCTCTTTTCTCAACAACATCAAAGCATCTTCCTCGAGGTCTGGAAAGGTCAAAACCAAGAACCAAGTCGGATACTGCATTGCATACTAACTTTTGTTTTGTTTTGTAGGTTTTTGTTTTTATCTGCCTGTTTCTAACTCTGTTGTGGTCTCAGGAAATATTGCTCGTAGAAGAGTGTTCCCTGTCAACCGTGCACACCGGTATCCTACTCGCAACAACCTTCCGGGTATTCTAATGGAGCAAGTACAGCAAGACCTGACTGAGGTCAGGACTCAGATGGCTAATGAAAGAGTGGAGATGAGGAACCAAATGGCCCAATTCATGACAGTGATGACTAGCTTGGCTCAGAGCCAAGAAAGGTTAAGGGCATTGGTAGAAAGACAAACTCCCGAGGAACCTCATCCTGGAACTGGAGGAACAAGTAATAATGAAAGGGGTCAGCCTCATGTTAATCCACCTGTATTTGGACCTCATTTGGATCCGGAAGTCAACATCCCGGGTAATGTGCAAGGAAATACTACTGGGGGGAGAATCTTGCAAGAAGATCCCCAAGAGGAGCAGTTTACTGTCATGGGAGCTGGTGATGAAGTCTATGATAGGAGGTTTGATGAAATTGCTGAGAAATTGAGATCTTTGGAGTCTCAAAACTCCTTGGGCTTCGATGTAATGGATATGGGGTTAGTGGATGGGGTAAGAATTCCCCATAAGTTCAAACCTCCGTGCTTCGAGAAATACAATGGAACCTCTTGTCTGCGAACTCACCTGCAGTCTTTCCTGGGGAGACTTAAAGCATATACCATGGACGAAAAGCTCTGGATGTTCTACTTTGAAGATAGTTTGACTGGAGCTTCAAGAGAATGGTATTCACACCTGACCAGAGCTACCATCAGATGCTGGAAGGACTTAGCTGAAGCCTTCATCAGGCAGTACCAATACAACCTGGACATGGCTCCTAACAGGACCCTCCTGATGGGAATGTCTCAATCTTCCAGAGAAAGCTTCAGGGAATACGCCCAGAGGTGGAGACAGCTTGCTGCTGCTGTCCAACCACCCATGTCGGAAAGAGAAATGGCCGACATGTTCATGAATACTTTGCAAGGAACATATATTGATAGAATGGCTGCCTTTTCTTCCACCAGCTTCGCAGACGTAGTTATAGCCCGTGAAAGAATTGAGACTCTATTAAAAATGGGCAAAATTTCTGATAATGGTGCAAGTTCGTCCAGTAATCCCAGGAAGCCTTTTGTGGGACCTCGAAGGACCGGTGAGACAAATGCCATTCATGCCAGTAGGGACAGACCTCAGTATATTCACAGATCAGTAGAAGCTGTCACTATTCCAGCTCCGATTCCTCAGCAACCAGCATATCAACAACAACAACAACCACATTATCAACAGCAAGTTCAGTATCCGCCACAGAGGACCTACAACAATAGCAACAGCAATCAACAACAACGACCCTTTCAACAAAGACCATCACAGGCAAACAGGGTGATTGACCCTATCCCTATGCCTTATGCTGCCTTATTGCCACAACTCCTGAAGCTTAACTTGGTTGAGTTAAGGACATTGGCACCACCAGATCCCTCCAATCTCCCAAGGAATTATGATGTCAACGCCAGATGTGCTTTCCACTCCAATGCACCTGGCCACAATACGAAAAAATGCAGGGCCTTGCAAATGAAATTCCAAGATCTGGTGGATTCTAAAGCCCTCAACTTCGCACCCCCTCCAAATGTCAACAAGAATCCTATGCCCAATCATGGCGGGCCGAGGATTAATGCTATTGAGGAAGACAAATCATCTACTTTGATCACCAGTGTTGCACAAATTCGGACACCTCTGGTCGAAATTAAAGCTCAGCTTCTAGAGTGTCAGGTGTTCCCCGAGTGTGAGCTCGGTTGTGGGTATTGCAACATTGCAGTCAACGGGTGTGATAATCTGAGAAGCGGCATAGATGGTCTTATCAAAGATGGTATACTTCAGATCTCAACAACGGCGCCTACAAATCCAGCAATTCCTTTGACAACAATTCCTGATTCTTCTACAACAGTAGCAATAATCATTCCGACCGATTCATCAATATCATCAGCAATGGCTCCGTCCATAACTTCAACAAGTCAAAATTCAACAACCATTTCTTCTACAACATCAGCATCCTTTTTATCAGCAGAATCTTCTACAACGCCAGCAGAAATTAACGAAGATGTCTCAGCAGTCACCATCTACTATGATCCATCAAATGTTCCTCCCAGCAACAATTTCCAACAACAAACAGTGGCACCTCCTGCCAGATCACTAGTCACAATTTACTACGATCCGCACACCATTACAGTACCATCCTCTGCAGCAGTCAGTCCAATTACTATCACGGTACCTGGACCAGTTCCATATGAAAGCAGTAATGCCATACCTTGGCATTATGGCTCTGATCTCTACTGCAACGGGGATAAAATCACTTTGGATTCTTCAACCTCTTCTCCACAAATTGATAATGTTGGGGGAGGCGGAGGCTTCACCAGAAGCGGACGCCTTTTTGCCTCACAAACTCAAAGGCCTAATGCTGAAGCAGAAGCTGCTGCCAAAGCAAAAGGAAAGAGTGTGGTGCTTGAAGAGCCGACTGTCAAAGAAACTCAGAAGACATCTTTTGAACAAGATGTAGACGAGTTCATGAGAATCATAAAGAGAAGTGATTACAAAGTGGTGGATCAGCTTCACCAAACTCCCTCAAAAATCTCCATATTATCACTGTTGATGTGTTCTGAAGCTCACCAGAATGCATTGTTGAAAGTCCTGCACGTAGCATACGTGCCAGAGGAAATTACCGTTAATCAGCTAGAAACTGTGGTGGCAAATGTCAATACCAGTCATGGGCTGGGCTTCACCAATGCTGACTTAACGACAGAGGGACGTAACCACAACAAGGCTTTACATATCACCTTGGAATGCAAGGGTGCTGTTTTATCTCATGTACTGGTGGACACCGGGTCATCACTCAATGTTCTACCAAAGAAAGCCTTAGTGAAGCTGGAGTATGATGGCTTGGCACTACGTCCGAGTAATTTGGTGGTGAGAGCATTTGATGGCTCTAAAAGATCAGTGCTTGGAGAGATTGATCTTCCTGTGATGATTGGCCCGTAGACTTTTAAAACTACCTTCTATGTGATGGACATTCAGCCGGCCTACAGCTGTATGTTGGGAAGACCCTGGATCCACGCTGCTGGCGCTGTTACGTCTACCCTTCACCAGAAGCTGAAATTCGAGTGGGAAGGCCAGATCATTACCATCTGTGGGGAAGAAGACATCTTTGTTAGCCATCTGGCTACGTACAAGTACATAGAAATGGATGGAGAAATCCATGAAACTATGAGCCAGGGGTTTGAGGCCCTAAACATTAATGAAGCATCTGCTGTACTGGGAACCTCCATAACGTCTTATCAACAAGCCCGGAGGGTTGTTGAAGAGGGTACTGCCCAAGGCTGGGGCAAGCTGTTGCCCGTGGAAAAGAAAGAAGACAGATTTGGGTTGGGTTACAGACCAACTCAACAAGATCGATCAGAGGCTGCCAAGGAGCCCAATTTTGTCAGCGGGGGAATGCTCACCCCGGATGCAGTGAACAACTTGGAAGACGAGGAGGAAAGTGACCGCAACCTGGAGAGCTGGATACGTCCAAGGATCCCGGGGAGCCAAGTCCTTAACTGGTCTTCCCAGGAAATTATAAGGGTTACTCCTGCAGAGTAATTATTATTTCCTGTATTTTATAAGCATGCATCAAGTCTTGCATCTTGCCCAAGATGTCAAGACTCATTTTGTAATCGGGCCATCTTGTAATTTTGTGCAAATGGATTAATCAATGAATATCGGACATCTTTTGCAAATGAGTTTTTTTTTCTTTTTCGCTCACTGTTTTTTCATTTTTTCTTTTTGTACAAAAATAAAATGGCAATGTTTTTCAAAATGATAACTTCATTTCACTTTTTCTAAACAAGATTAAAATTGATCACTAAAATAAACCAATTTAAACCCTTGCAGAGAGTGCCTTTCAGACCGCACCAACAACAACACTGTTATGACTTCGTATGACTTTGACAATCCAATCAATCAAGCTGATGAAGGGGTTGAAGAAGATTATGAGCTACCTGAAGAGCTAGCCAGGTTGTTAAGGCAAGAGGAGAAGGTTATCACTCCTCATCAGGAGGAGATTGAAACAGTTAATCTTGGTACGGAAGAAGACGTGAAAGAAGTTAAGATCGGGGCCTGCCTACAAGATTCAGTGAAAGAGCAACTGATTAATATGCTTCGGGAGTACGTGGATGTGTTTGCCTGGTCTTACCAGGATATGCCAGGGTTGGACACCGATATTGTCATGCACAAGCTGCCTTTGAAAGAAGATTGTCCACCAGTAAAACAGAAATTGCGCCGTACTCGCCCAGATATGGCAATGAAGATAAAGGAAGAGGTACAAAAACAGTGGGACGCCGGTTTCCTTGCTGTGACTAGCTATCCGCCGTGGGTTGTTAATATTGTACCTGTGCCCAAGAAGGATGGCAAGGTAAGGATGTGTGTGGATTACCGAGATCTGAACAGAGCCAGCCCGAAAGATGACTTCCCTTTACCTCACATTGATGTATTGGTTGATAATACGGCTCAGTTCTCGGTATTCTCCTTCATGGACGGATTTTCAGGATACAATCAGATCAAGATGTCACCTGAAGACATGGAGAAGGCAACTTTCATCACACCCTAGGGCACATTCTGTTATAAGGTGATGCCATTCGGACTGAAGAATGCTGGTGCCACTTATCAACGGGCTATGGTAACATTATTCCATGACATGATCCATAAAGAAATTGAATGTTATGTGGATGACATGATTGCCAAGTCCCTCACAGAAGAAGACCACCTGGTAAATCTGCTGAAGTTATTCAAGCGTTTGAGGAAGTACCAACTGAAGTTAAACCCTAACAAGTGCACATTCGGGGAGCGATCCGGTAAGCTGCTGGGATTTATTGTAAGTGAGAAAGGGATTGAAGTTGACCCTGATTAAGTTAAAGCCATTCAAGAAATGCCTGCACCGAAGACAGAAAAAGAGGTTCGGGGTTTTCTAGGTAGATTGAACTACATTTCAAGGTTCATATCTCACCTTACAGCAACCTGTGAACCCTTGTTCAAGCTGTTAAGGAAAGAACAAACAGTCAGGTGGAATGAAGACTGCCAGAGGGATTTTGACAAAATCAAAGAATACTTACAAGAACCTCCAATCCTTATGCCTCCGGTTGAAGGAAGACCTCTGATAATGTACTTGACGGTATTAGAAGAGTCAATGGGGTATGTGTTGGGCCACCATGACGAGTCTGGTCGAAAAGAGTATGCAATTTACTACCTAAGCAAAAAGTTTACCGACTGTGAATAACGCTATTCACTGCTCGAGAAAACTTGTTGTGCTTTAGCGTGGGTTGCTCGCCGACTAAGGCAGTATATGTTGACCCACACTACTTTATTGATCTCAAAGATGGATCCAGTTAAGTACATTTTTGAGAAGCCTGCACTTACCGGACGGGTTGCAAGATGGCAAATGATCCTCACAGAATATGACATCCAGTACACATCTCAGAAAGCCATCAAGGGCAGTGTATTGTCTGATTATCTTGCTGAGCAACCCATTGATGATTACCAGCCTATGAGATTTGACTTCCCTGATGAGGACATCATGTTCATAAAAGCAAAAGATCATGAAGAGCCTGTTCACACTGAAGGGCCTGACCCAGAAGAAGAATGGACTATGATGTTTGACGGGGCTGTTAATATGAATGGTCGTGGTGTTGGTGCAGTACTAATTACACCTAAGGGAGTTCACATGCCTTTCTCGGAAAAACTCACTTTCAACTGCACTAACAACGAAGCTGAATACGAAGCTTGTATTATGGGTCTTGAGGAAGCCATTGACCTCAGGATCAAGACTTTGACTGTATTCGGAGATTCAGCTCTGGTAATCAATCAAACTAACGGCAAATGGTACACACACCAGGATCATCTGATACCTTATCGGGATTATACAAGAAGGTTATTGACTTTCTTCAAAACAGTCAAGCTTGAGTATATCCCTCGAGACGAGAATCAGTTTGCAGATGCTCTGGCTACCATTTCATCTATGATCAAAGTTCAAGTTGCCAACTTTGTACCTCGGATCTCAGTGTCCAGACTTGATAGACCAGCATATGTGTTCTCAGCAGATGTTGTTAGAGATGATAAGCCTTGGTTCCACGACATTAAGTGCTTCTTGGAAGATCAAACATACCCACCTGGGGCATCTTCCAATGACAAGAAGACATTAAGAAGGCTAGCTGGTAGTTTCTTCCTGAATACTGACGGCTCCCTATACAAGAGAAACTTTGATATGGTACTTCTCAGATGCGTTGATAAGGCAGAAGCAGACTTGTTGATGCACGAAGGATCCTTTGGTACCCATGCTGGAGGGCATGCAATGGCTAAAAAGTTGCTAAGATCAGGTTATTACTGGATCACAATGGATGCAGACTGTTGTGCCTATGCCAGAAAGTGCCATAAATGCCAGATTTATGCAGATAAGGTGCATGTGCCTCCGAATCCTCTAAATGTGATGTCTTCACCCTGGCCCTTCGCCATGTGGGGCATTGATATGATTGGCAAGATTGAACCGACTGCTTCAAATGGCCACAGATTCATCCTGGTAGCCATTGACTATTTTACCAAGTGGGTTGAAGCAGCTTCATATGCAAATGTTACAAGGAAGGTGGTGGCCCGATTCCTGAAGAGAGACATCATCTGTAGGTATGGATTTCCCGAGCGAATCATTACTGATAATGGTTCCAACTTAAACAACAAAATGATGGCAGAACTATGCCGGGACTTCAAGATCCAACACCATAATTCTTCTCCTTACAGGCCCAAGATGAATGGCGCTGTTGAGGTAGCTAACAAGAATATCAAGAAAATTGTACAAAAGATGGTGGTTACCTACAAAGATTGGCATGAAATGCTACCATTTTCCTTGCATGGGTACCGTACGTCAATCAGAACATCCACTGGGGCAACACCGTATCAGCTTGTGTATGGTATGGAGGCAGTCCTACCTGTTGAAGTTGAATTACCCTCCCTGCGGGTACTGATGGATGTTAAGTTGAATGAAGCAGAGTGGGTCCGATCCCGATACGAACAACTGAATCTGATTGAAGAAAAGAGATTGGCTGCAATTTGTCACGGGCAGCTATATCAGAAAAGAATGAAGAAAGCCTTCGATAAGAAAGTCAGGCTCCGAGAGTACCAAGTAGGAGATCTTGTGCTGAAAAGACTCCTCCCTCCTCATACAGACCACAGGGGCAAGTGGACTCCGAATTATGATGGTCCATTCATAATAAAGAAAGTTTTCTCCGGTGGAGCACTGATGCTCAGTACTATGGATGGTGAAGATTTCCTGTCCCCTGTGAATTCAAATGCAGTTAAAAAATACTTCGCATAAAATGACCCGCTGGACATAAAAACAGAATGTAAGTCCAGGCAAAAATAGGGCATCCCGGCGAGTCAAAAACAGAATAAAAGACTCAGGCAAAAATAAGGGAAAATAAATAAAAAATATATACACCCGCTGAGTTGAAAAGCCGCATTGGACAACTCAGGCAAAAATGGGTATCCCGGTGGATTGAAAACCCGAAAGGGCGATCCACGCAAAATAAGGGAATAAGCGAACAACTGCATTCTGAATTCGACTGTATCGCTTACAACGTGTTAAACTCCGAAAGGATCAAGCTACGGTCAAAATCAGCCTTATTCAGAAAGCAAGATGAAAAGAACGTCAATGCCGTACGAGTCATAGCAAAGGGGAGCTCCTTGAAGAGTCATCAGCATTGCCAGCACCTTTTTGTTTCTCAATTTGTAACGATTCCCTCATCTCAGGGGATCCGTTTCTTTGACTGTATTTGCCAATTCAGGGCACTCAAATTAATAAAATCAGATTTTCAGTCATGTTTCGTCTCGTACGTTTTATTTTCGTTTGCAAAAATGTCCGATGTCTTTAAGATATTGATTGCATAAATACAGATGTTTCCCTTCTAAAAATACGTGCTTACAGGAAATATACTTACTCCCGGGAGTGTCTAAACTCCTATGATGGAATCCAATCAGGGATACCTCGGGGTACTTGTGCGTTTCTTTGTCTTTACAGGATTGCAGGTATCCAAAGCACAACATGGGGCATGAAAGCATTCTCCCCAGCAAACTGTCAAATCATTATCTACTCAGTCTGTCTTCCGATTAGCACCGGAGGTGTTTTCTCCCCAACTGAGTTGCCAGTCATCATTTCTCCTCAGCCAAGTGCAAAGACCGGGAATCACCTCCCCACAGAGTTTCAGCCTCTATCCAGAAGAGAAACGCCTGAAGATCTCACAACAGAGTGACGAAAGCTTCCACAAACCCCAGCTGGGTCCCTCATTACTAAGATAGGTCTATCAGTGATCTATTTCCCCATGCAGAGTCATGCATGCTAGATCTACCAATGATCTCATCCCCAGCTGGGATATCCACTTCAAACAGATCAGTCAGAGATCTCCACATCGGGATCCGAATCCCGGATCGGTATCTTTGCATAATCATAGCATTCGCATCATATCTTCCCCACAGAGCGTAGCATTCCGTCTAATACGGAGCATTACGGCAAAAATCAAACATATTGCATAGATCATAAGCCATGTTCTGAGTCTGAACACTTGTAAATACTGGCAATCCATCAACAATATACAGAATATTTCCCAATTCTCCACCAGAAAGCCAAAGCATTTCCCTTACAAAAACAGAAACACACTTTTCGACACCCGTCCGTGTCATATCCCCAGCAGAAAGCCAAAGCGTCCCCTTTGCACTCACAAATGCATATATATACAATTCCTCGACACTCGTCCGTTTCACCCTCCCCTGCATAGTTGCCTAAACACTTTGTAAATCAAATACTTATTTATAATATACTTCTCCCGACACCCGTCCGTGTCACACTCTCTCCAGCAAGTTAAACACTCGTCTGTGTCTCACTCATCACTTTCTACTCACACAGATACTCGTCTGTATCTTGTATACACCACTTGCATCCCCTCAGATTCGTCACTCGTCCGCGTTCTTTGTTAACTAGTTGGTACTCGTCCGTATCATCATCTCTGAACATGCGACAAGCGTTCGTTTCTACTGATACTCGTCCGTATCATAGTCTTAAGGATGCTTGTCCGCGTTTTTGATCTATACACCGTGCCAAACACTTATGTCCTCTTAAATTTAGACACTCGTCTGTGTCTACCCTTCCCCAGAAGAGTCCCCAACAAAACTTGTTAAACTATTTTCTTTCTATCTGACATTCGTCCTGTGTTATGATACCTTTTCGGCAGCCGTCCCCTGCTAGGTGATCGTCCTTCACCCCTTGATGATCGTCCTTCATCATTCTATCTGATGGTCGTCCCCATCGTTGACCTTGTTATCTGGCATTCGTCCTATGTCATGATAAACCCTGAGAGCAGCCGTCCCCTGCTAGGTGATCGTCCTTCACCTCTTGATGATCGTCCTTCATCATACTTATCCGATGGTCGTCCCCATCGTCGACCTTTTTATCCGGCATTCGTCCTCTGTCGTGATACTTTTGGCAACCATACCTTTCCAGGTGATCTTCCTTCACCTTGGATGACCGTCCCTCATCCTTATCCCCAATAGAGCAGTCGTCCCCTGCTGGGTGATCGTCCTTCACCTTTGATGACCGTACCTCATCATCTGTTTCATTTATTTCCTCAACCCGATGGCTGTCCCCATCATTTATCTTTAATCCCCAGAGAGTCTTATAGCTTTGCTTGATGGTCGTCCCCATCATAACCTCCTATATCCCCAGCCTGTCGGCCGTCCCCGTCATTGCTTTATTTTCCACATTTTCCCAGCATATCGGTCGTCCCCGTCATTGCTTTATTTTCCACATTTTCCCCAGCATATCGGTCGTCCCCGTCATTGCTTTATTTTCCACATTTTCCCCAGCATATCGATCATCCCCGTCATTGCTTTATTTTCCACATTTTCCCCAGCATATCGGTCATCCCCGTCATTGCTTCATCCCCAGCAGTCGTCCTCTGCCCGACGGTCGTCCTCCGTCGCCCGCACTTTATAATTATACTTTATTTCCTTTTACAATCTATATCCCTTTTCTTCTTCATTCTGTGAGTGCAAATTTCGGACTGTCTTTGGTATTCAACCACAAGTTATCTTGTTTGCCTGTTAAGCCGTTGCTTACATCCTACACAGCTAACTCATGCTTGAATAGGGGCAGCTGTAAACACCCCAAATTTGCCCTCACCCATTCACACCATGGCTTATGATTCTTTTCATTTGCATAAGTTCAATCATAGCGTCACATATTGCATTTTTGTTTCACTGCATTGTTTCTAAGTCATCTGCATCTAGGGGTTGTGATCTGAGCCATCCCTGAGCCATTTGAGCCACTCCAAAGGTATTCAATCACTTCAAAGGGGTCCATGTATGTCCAAGCATCATATTATATCCACACAAGGTCAAGGAAGTCAAAGAATCACAAGAACTGAGAAAGGCATGGAAGCAGAGCCAGGCTTAACTGCACAGATGACCTAAAATTAGGGTTTTGGTTTCAAAGGTCATAACTCCAAATTTTTTGGTCATTCTTGTTTCTATTGGTCTCTACATAGTATAAGGATCATGCATATCAATTTTCATGAAGAAATTCCATGGGGAAGGCATCTGATCAAGAGTTGACTTCTTGAGCAAGTCAATGCAAAATCAGGACATCTGAGGCCCCCAGTGACCCAACCAAAGGATCTTCTCCATCATTTTGAATGTGTATGATCTTTATTTGATCATAGAAGGTGTTGGAAGTTCACAAAATTGGAAAATTTCAAGCCATTTGCAAAGTTGCCTTTTTGGGAAAGTGACTTGTAATGAAAACTTGCCATTTTGGGAAAGTTTTTCAACCTTCTCTTTTTGATTCAAAAATGTTTCAAATGAGAGAACTTTGGTCATGAAAGTTGTAGAATGGATCCTCCCATTTTCAAAAAATACAAGAACTCATTCTAATTCATTTTGGATCAAAAGTTATGGCCTTGCAAAGTTGGATAAAATCATTGAAATTTCACTTTTGCACAAAGAGGGAAACTTGCAATTTCACATGCCAAGCATTCTCATGACTTCAAAATGGCTTCTAACCATCATACAAACACATTTCAATGCCTAAAAGTCAGATTTGTGCCAAGAATTTTTCATTTCCATGCCTTGGATTACAAGTTGCATAAGGTATTTTTCATGAAGGCTTCAAAATTGAAACTTTGCAAAAGGGACCTTTCATGCTTGAATTGAACTCCAATTGGTCTCAAAACATCATAACAATATCACATAACTCATTTTGTCACAAATTGCCCAAGAAATCATGAGGTTTCATGCCTTGATTCACAAGAAACTTCAAAGAGGGCAAAAGCAAAACTCATGCCATCTTGCTATCCAAGCCATCCAACTGCATCTTGTTGATCCTATGGTTCACCATAAATCATGTTGAGGAAAGACACCCCTTTAGATCTCTTCTGTCCCAGCCCATGCTTGTAGTACACAAACTTTTGACTTTTTCATTTTTGCCCATGCCAATCACACTGTGCCACCAACAACTCTCTACCCAATCAGAGTCTAATATGTGGACTTCAAGCATCCTAAAGTAAGCCATACACAAGCCAGAAAGCTCCCACAATCCAGCATCCACAATGTAAACACCCCAAATTTGCCCTCACCCATTCACACCATGGCTTGTGATCACCCTCATATGCATAAATACAATCATATCATCTCACATCTCATTTTTTATCCACTGGATAGTTTCTAAGGCATCTGCACCTAGGGTTTGTGATCTGAGCAATCCCAGAACTTCTTGAGCCACCCCAAAGGCCACCAATCAACTCAAAGTGGTCCATGTGTGTTCTTATATCATATTTCATCTTCTCAAAGTCAAAAATGCAGAGGAATCACAAGAACTAGGGTTTGAGTGGATGCAGAGCCAGGTTGAACTGCACAGTTGACCTAAAATTAGGGTTTTGGTTTCAGAGGCCATAATCTCAAATTTTTTGGTCATTCTTGTTTCCATTGGTCTCTATATGGTATAGGGAATATGCATATCAATTTTCATGAAGAAATTCCATGGGGAAGTCATCTGATCAAGAGTTGACTTTTCAGACAAGTCAGTGCAAAATCAGGGCATCTGAGGCCCCCAATGACCCAACCAATGGGTGATCTTCACCATTTTGAGTGTATATGATCTTTATTTGATCATGGAAGAAGGTTGAAGTTCATAAAAATCAAGAATTTAGGGTTTTTGCAAATGTTGACTTTTTGGGCATAGTTGACTTTTCAAGAATGCATCATTTTAGGTCATTTTTCAAGCCTTGATTCTTGATCCAAAAAGGCTTCAAATGGAAAAACTTTGGTCATGAAAGTTGTAGATCTCATCTTTCCCTTTTCAAAAAGTACAAGAACATGATCAAACTCTTCATGGATCAAAAGTTATGGCATTGCAAAGTTAGCAAAAATCATTGATTTTCAAGTTATGCACAAAAAGGAAATTTTGCAAAGTCTTGAACAAATGCATTATGCAGCCTCTAATTCATGTCAAACCATTATGTAAACATCCTCTAAGTCACAAAAATCAGATTTGGATCAAGTTTGCTCATGGTTTGGTTCATGTAACTTGACTTTTCTCATGAAAATCCATAAAGCTAACCAAGTTGCAAAACACTCATGGCCTTTTCACCAACTTGCTGCATTGATCCTTGAGTCAAGCCAACCTCTCACACTCACCATGCTGCACCAGAACCCAACTTGTACTTGCCTAAACTTGAGCCATGCCCTATCTTACACAAAAGTGGACTTTGAGCAAAAGTAGCCACACCTATCTCTGCAGGCCAGGTCACATCCATCAGCCACTTGCATTTGTTTATTGAATCAGTTTGCTGGCCATAACACATGAGAACCAAGGCTGAAACACACACATTGAACACTCACACAAAAACTCACCTCACTGCAAGTTCATTCGAATCACTCTCCACAGTCTTCAAACACTAGAACTCTCATCATCACTCAACTCACCACACCTCATAGACAAGAAACACCCCAAGCATAAGCCTGAAACAAGCCTGAAAACTCCATTGCCATCATTCACCTCAAACTGCAGTTTCATTCGAAACTCTTATCCTAGCTCACAAACACACCAACCAACACCACAAACCTTCTCAACACACTTCATAGATCACAAACAACCCCTTTTCACAGCCTGAGAGTGCCAGAATCTCATCTGCCATTGTTGACTGAACTGAAGCAGTTCCTTTCGAATCTTCTTTTCCAGCCAACACAAACTCATTTTGAGCATTCAAACACACTTGGGGGACCAAGAGGAGCAGCTTGCACTGAAGGAAGAGGCCTGAAAGTTCCTAAATTGAAAGTTGCAAATCTCAGGTAGCTCGAAATTAATTTTTCCAGAAATGATTTTTCTTGTTACAAACTTGTTCTTTATGCTCTCCTGATCATCCTGATGCTTTTAGTTTTTGAAATGGTTGTGTTTTGAGAATTTAATTTGTGTTTGAAGCTTACGAACCCTAGAACTTTCCCTCTTCGATTCAGATGATTTAGGAAAGATAAATTTGTTTTAGGTTAGGGTTTTGATTCGTGAGGGTGTTAGAAACGTTTCCCAATTCATAGATTTCATTTATATTACGTTTTGAGGAAGTTGGGTGATTTTCAGGTGAGCTTCTGGCCGGAGAAGACGACCGGAAGTCTTCTCCGGCCACCTGAATGTAATTAGGGCATAAACCAGTAATTAATGTTAGTTTGAATATGAGCCGTGGATTCCCGTTGACTGGTTGACTTCCCACCCTTTTTGATGGCCAGGATCTGTTTCATTAGCCCTAATCACATTAATTTATTTAATTAATTAGGATTAAGAAGTTTGAATCTGGACCACTAGATGACGCGCCAAGTCAACCCTCTCATTTCCAGATTGAATCCCAGCCTTGCGTTCTGCTTACTTCCATTTAATTTAATTTTAATTCATTTCTTTTTCATTTAAATTGTACATTTATTTTAAAATAGTTAAAAAATCATAAAAATTATGAAACTTTTTCTTTAAGGTTTTATTAATTTTTATGACACAAAAACATTTTTATTTTATTTTTTTATCATTTAAAAAGTATTTTTAAGTATTTAAAAGTTTATTTTTAATTGATTAATGGGAATTAATTAATTAAAAATACTTTTAGGTATTTAAAAATTACAAAAAAATTCATGAAATGTTCTAAGACATTTAGAAACATTGTCCAACCTTCAAACCAAATTTCTTTTTTGATCTTGATGCATTTTAAGAATTTTTCATGGAATTAAATCATATTTTGTGCATTATTTTGATCATATGTTTGAAAATTTATTTCTGCCTATTGGTGAAGTTTGAGACATTGATTCTTTGTGCATTGTTTTCCATTTGACATGTATTTTCAAGGATAAAAAGGCCATGATTTGATCTTGCATTTTCTAATTGATTGGCATTTGTTTTGATAAGAACCCTAAAAAACCCTAATAACTTGCAAAAATCATATCTTGAGATTGGTAAAGAGTTGGGAGTTCCCCTTTGGGCAGGGATTCATCATAGGTCTAGGGTTTCTTTGGGTGTCATTTTCCATTTTTTATCTTAGGGTTTGCTTCTGTTTTTGGTTTTTGTTTGATGTTTGATCCATGAACCCTAATTTGGGCCTTCTCTTGCATCCTTCTTGCATTTCCTTGCATAACATGACTTGCCATTGCATTTTGTGCATTCTTATGATTCATTTGACATCTTAAGACATGTATGAAGCATCATTGATCATTGCATTACATCTTTGCCATACCATTTGTCTTGTATGCTTCATGACTTTTCATGTTCATCCATGCTTCTTAACTTGCATCATTTGCATCCATGATCTTGTATGAACATCTCCATGCCTTGCCTCATGTTTGCAGCACCTCATAACATCATAATCATCATCAACATGCTTCTGGTTGCTTAGCATCATACCATTTCATCTCATTTTGCATTGCATTGTATTTCTTTCTAACATTTCAGGTGGTAAGTGACTTTGAGAAGTGAATTTGCCTTCACTTCTCATAACTTTTCTTTTCATCTCTCTTGCATCCATTGCTGCATTTCTATATGTGTTTGAGATTGAGCTTGCTCATTCTTGTTTCTCCCACTTTCTTTCTTCAAGTGACTTGACTTCTTGAATGAAGCAAGTCACTTTGCTTCTCTTGATCTTGTTCATCTGCTTCCTGGTGGTTCCTTTGAAGATTGTTTTTTTTGAAAATCTCACAAACCTTAGGATCAACCAAGCATGACAATGAATTAGGGTTTTGATTAGTCCCCCCATAGTTTTACCTTTGTGTCTCTCCTTGAGTCCTCTCTTCTCATCTCATAATCAGGGACTAAGCCCTAAAGGCTTTAAGACTTTGTGCTTAGGGTTATGCCTGCATCCTTCTCTTAGGATGGAGTGTATAACTTTAATCCTAAGTATTAAACCCTTAAGGTGTTTAAACCTCTTAATCAATTCATCTAATAATCATTAAGACATCACTTGTAACTTGGGCCTTGCATTAGGGTTCTAATTCTTCCTTAATTGGTTAAGAAGGACTAACCCTAGTGTTAATGGACAAGTCCCCCCTCAAGTTGTCTTACAAATCATAAAATTCACTTCATCATCATATCATTAATCTAAAATTCACTTAGTCAAAGGCTTGTTTTGTCATGAGTTTAATCCCTAATCTTGGATTAAGTTGAGGAGCTTTCCTCAACTTAAACATTCTCATCTATCATCCTTCTTTTAGGATGGTGTAATGGGTCTGTTTAATTCATGATTATGGCTTAACCTCGTTACTTAACACTAAACAAAAACCACAAAAACATCTAAATAATCACAAGTAGGTTAATGATCTTAATCCTACACCAAAGGTGATTAAGTGTGAGAATCTGACTTCACACTTAAGGTATTCTCATTACCCCTAATCAGAGGGAGGATGTGATGAGTTTACTAACCCATTGGTTTAGACTTAAGCTCATCATCTTATGACAAACTCCAAAAAGCAATAAAAGACTGAAAACACAAAAACAAACAATAATCGTCTCCTCCGGGATTCTTTTCTCATCACCTTCACTCACAAACGAGAACTCGCTTCTTCCGTCTAATGCAAGACAGTTTGCACCTGAGCCAGACAGGTCACACACTTGAGCATAGACAAGCAAGCAGTTCATCAAGTCAATTCATCTTTCAATCTCTTTGGGTCGAACTACGGTGTTCTGACTTCCTCATTGCACGAGAGGATACGTAGGCATAACTTAACAGTTATCGAACAAAAGTCTCTGTATATTCCCCCTCCTTTCTAGCCTCATTCTTTTAGCTTCATATTCTTGAGCATCTCATTTTTGTTCTTACACTGACACTTTCATACTTCACATCACTTATACACTTTACACTGACACCTGTACATTCTTTTCCAGTTCTTCTATACACAAATTGCACTAACACTACCCCTTTAAAACACAAATCTTTCAAGCGTGGATCCCGTCGAGTACGGCGGACAATCTGGGTGCTAATACCTTCCCAGGTTGTAACCAACCCCCTTTCTCAGTCTCTCTGGTTCGCAAACCGTCTTATCCTTATCTTTTTCTAGGTTTATGCAGCATTACCTTTCCTCCGGGATAAAAATGCCTAGCTGGCGACTCTATTCATCTCCAGTGAGTTCGCGGCTGTGTGTTCTCACTGTTCCCTTCGCCGACCGTTCGCGTCTGTACCTTCATATGACCCGGTGTCATTTGTCGGGAGCGACAGCTTGGCGACTCTGCTGGGGAAAGAAAATTGCAACCAGGGCTTCTGGTTCTTTTTGTGGGTTCCTCCTAGCGCTTGATTGATTTGTGTTTACTGGGGTGTTATGTGCTTGTTGGTGTTTGTATATTTGTTTTATTTTTACTGCTTTATGTACAGTTGCTTTATTGCTTTCTTTATTGCTTTTGTATATATCATACTGTCATGCTGCTGGCTGGATCTGGTTTCTTGTTTTGGTGGGTGGGAATTTCATTGAGAGTTAAGGTCCTATACCTGGGACCTGAGTGACACCTAGGCTAGAGTGAATCATATTCTTTCCCATTCCATTTCGGTCTGGTGCGGGAATATGAAACACGGTTCAGATATGGGTTTCTTCTTGAGAACTCTGTGTTGCAGATTTCCTGCAATGCTAGGGCTATCTAGGAAGCCTGCTAAGTCTGGATGACCTTTTAGTACTGACCTTCAGAAACTGAGGTGAATTAGAGGAGGAATTGTTATGGTTATTGTAAACACTGTACCTCCGGGTTAGAAGTGTTTACACTTCTCATAACTGATCCAAGTCTGAGGATCCTTGTTCTAGATCACCACCTGTGAGGGGGTTGGGCTGTTTACAGGTTTGCAGGTACCTTGACCTCAGAATACCCTGTTACTTTGACTTTGTTAAGAATGTTCCATGTTGAACAGTTCTCGTGATTCTGAAACCCTGGACTTGTGGCTCTTTATTTGAGTCCCCCCATCCTAGTTACTGGATTTATAGACCTCCATCCGGAATTCTTGAACACACATGGATCTATACCAAGGCAGTTTATCAGATCCAGCTCAGTCACAAACCCTTGCATTTCATTTGCATACATACTCATTGCATCATATTAACATGTGCTTATTTGTGTTTCAGGGTATCCATTTCTCATCTGGTTTTGGTTTTGACCCCATCTGCAGTTTTGACCTATCTCCACCAGCATTTGCTTCAGCTTGTCAGCCATACTTCAGTTACTGGCACTAGCCAATCAGTGGCTCATTCTTTCAGCATCTTCATCAGCACTCTACTCAATCTTCAGCATCATGGCTCCAAAGAAAAGCAACATCACCTATCATTTCTTCCAACCAGACTTATCAGACATCAGGAGGATCCAAACCCTGATCAATCCAGATCACATTCCTTTGTTCAGGGAGAGTTATGGAGATATACTGGACATGGTTATGGATCTGGACCCTTCTCAGAGGAGCCTCATCCACACCTGCATTCAGTTTTATGATCCTCCATTGAGATGTTTCACCTTTCAAGACTTTCAGTTGGGTCCTCTTTTGGAAGAATACTCATATTTGGTTGGTTTGCCTATCAAAAGAGAAATCCCTTTCAACCCTGAAATGGTCTTTCCCAGCAATGGAGAGATAGCAAAAGCTTTGCACCTGGAACCTCTGTTGATTGAACAACACTTGACCTCTAAAGCTGGGATCCTTGGATTTCATCTGGACTTCCTGATTTCTCAAGCTAGTTTGAAAGCCTCCCTGGGGGAGTGGAAAGCTGTTTGTGCTCTGTTGGCCTTAAGTGTGTATGGAATTGTGCTGTTTGCAGATGAGCCTCGATTCATCAGCAAGAATGCAATCCACTTGTTCATCCTGAAGAACCCTGTGCCAACTTTACTGGGTGATCTCTATTACTCAGTCCATCAGAGAAATGAGAAGCAGAGGGGAAGACTAGTGAGGATTTGTGCTCCATTATTCCATGCTTGGCTTCTCAGGCATCTACCCAGGACAGATGCATTTCTAAATCCTCATCAGCAAAGCAACTGGGCTAAGAGACTCACTGTCCTAACTTCAGCAGATATCAGATGGTGTACTCAGAGCACCAAGGGCAGAGATATGATCACAAGCTGTGGGCACTTTCCCAATGTGCCTCTGATAGGAGTTAAGGGAAGTATCAACTACAACCCTCTGCTGTTCAGGAGGCAATTGGGCTATGCACTGGTCCATACTCCTAGGCAACAGGACTTGGGGGAGACCCTCTACTGTGAGAACAAGATTAGTTTGACTGTTGTTAGGCAGGCTGCCTGGGCCTGGGATCATGTTCAAACCAAGGGAATCACCATTCTGGGGAAGTGCAATAATGTGGCATCAGTCCAATATTATGAGTGGTCCCATGCTAGGGCCCAATTCTCTGGAATGCCCTTTACCATAGAAGACACGCCTGAGTCATCTTCAGCACCACCCCCTGCCACTATCAGTCTGGAAGAGTTTGAAAGCCTGAAGGAAAGGAATGAGAAGTTATCTCAAGCCTTACAGAAGACCCTCCGGGAGAGAAGTGAAGGTGTGAGGGAGGTTGAGAGATTGGAGAAGTTGAGAGTAGAACACTTGACTAAAATTGAGAAGTCTGGAGATTATATTAACAAGTCCAAAGCTGGTGAGCAGATTCTGAAGAATGCTTGTAAAGAAGCCCAGTTCCAAAGAGCAAGAACAGACTTGTATTTGAAAGAGAGTCAGGCCAGGTGGGTCCGGATCACTGAGGCCCGTACTCTAGAAGACAAGAGAGCTCAAGACAAGATGGAGCAGATGGAAAAAGCCCTGGCAGCAGCCCAGGAAGAAATATCAGAGCTGAAAATCAAAGCAGGATTGAAGAGGTCTAAGGACCAAAGTCAGAGCAAGAAATTGACTGCAGCTGTTGCAACAAGAAACCTTCTCATTAGAAGTCTCACGGAGCGCCCGGCTGATCCTGTGACCGAAGCACTTCTCAAGGAAGTTCGTGAGGATGAGTTTGGCCTTGGAGTTTGATCATTTGCTTGTTGTTATTCCTTTTCCATGTACTTTTGCTTTTTGTGATGTATTTTGGCCCCTTTGAGGGTTTGTGTTGTAAAATGAACAAAATTATTTCACCTTTGTAATATATTTGTGTTGGGGTTCACATCAAAAGCAACTTCAACAGCATCATCACTCAAGGGTCTGGAAGGGTCAAAACTGAAGACCAAACTGGATACCTTGATAGCAAATAAGCATAACTGCATTGCATGCTAACCCTTTTGTTTGTTTTGTAGGTTTTTGTTTTATTGTTACTAACCTCTGTCGTAAATCTCAGGCAGTATTGCTCGTCGCCGGGTGTTTCCTCTCAACAGGCCGCACAGGTACCCAACTAGAAACAACCTTCCGGGAATTCAGATGGATCAAGTTCAACAAGATCTCGCTGATGTCAGAAATCAGCTAGCCAATGAAAGATTGGAGATGAGAACACAGATGACGCAGTTCATGGAGGTTATGAACAACATGGCTCAAAGCCAGGAGAGACTAAGGGCCATGGTTGAGAGGCAAAATCCAGAAGAGCCTCATGTAGGGACTGCAGGCACCAGTAATAATGAAAGGGTGCAACCACATGTGAATCCCCCTGTGTTTGGTCCACACCTACATCCTGAGATTAATATTCCTGCCAACATCCAAGGAACAGCCACTGCAGCCAGAATACTTCAAGAAGATCCTCAGGAGGACCAATTTACAGTAATGGGTGCTGGAGAGGATGCTTATGATAGGAGATTGGATGAAATAGCTGAGAAGTTAAGGTCCCTAGAATCTCAGAACTCTTTGGGGTTCGACGTCATGGACATGGGTCTGGTAGAAGGGGTCAGGATCCCCCACAAGTTCAAGCCTCCATGTTTCGAAAAGTATAATGGGACTTCATGCCCCCGAACTCATTTGCAATCATTTCTGGGAAGGCTGAAGGCCTATACAATGGATGAGAAATTGTGGATGTTCTATTTTGAAGATAGCTTGACTGGAGCTTCTAGGGAATGGTATTCCCATCTGACAAGAGCAACTATAAGATGCTGGAAGGACCTGGCAGAGGCCTTCATCAGACAGTATCAGTATAATCTAGATATGGCACCCAACAGGACTCTCCTAATGGGAATGTCACAGTCATCTAGGGAGAGCTTCAGAGAATATGCTCAAAGATGGAGACAATTGGCTGCTGCCGTTCAACCACCAATGTCTGAGAGAGAAATGGCAGACATGTTTATGAACACTCTTCAGGGAACCTATATTGACAGGTTGGCTGCTTTCTCTTCCACCAGCTTCGCAGATGTTGTCATAGCAGGGGAGAGAATTGAAAGCCTGTTAAAGATGGGAAAGATCTCAGACAACGGTGCAAGCTCGTCCAGTAGTACAAGAAAGCCTTTTGCAGGCCCGAGAAGAACTGGCGAGACCAATGCCATTCACACCAACAGGGGTAGGCCCCAATATGTTCAGAGGTCAATAGCAGCAGTTACTATCCCTGCTCCAGCTCATCCTCAGCCGATCTATCAACCTCCTCAACAAAACTTCCAACAACAACCTCAGTATCATCAGCAGAATCAATATCCTCCAAGAAACTACAACAACAACAACTCCAACAACAACAATCAACAGAGGCCATTCCAACAAAGGCCATCCCAAGCTAACAGAGTGATCGACCCGATCCCAATGCCGTATGCTGCCTTGCTGCCACAACTTCTGAAACTCAACCTAGTTGAGCTAAGAACGTTGGCACCTCCGGATCCCAATAGTCTACCAAGAAACTATGACTCCAATGCTAGGTGTGCTTTTCATTCCAACGCACCTGGTCACAGTACAGAAAAATGCAGAGCTCTGCATATGAAGGTACAAGACTTGGTAGACTCCAAGGCTCTGAATTTTGCACCTCCGCCCAATGTCAACAAAAACCCAATGCCACACCATGGTGGTCCCCGTATTAACGCAATTGAAGAAGACACACCGTCTTATTTCATAACCAGTGTGGATCAGATCAGGACACCATTGGTGGAAATCAAAGCTCAACTCCGTGAAAACAATATATTTCCAGGGTGTGAACTAGGGTGCCCCTACTGCAATATTTCTTGGAATGGGTGTGAAGACTTGAGGAATGGAATTGACAGCCTTATCAAGAGTGGCCTGCTACAGATCACTACATCATCTCCGACAACTCAAGCAACTTCATCAACAACGGTTTCAGATCCACCTACAAATGCAACAACAATTGTTCCCGATAATTCATCAGCGGCACCAGCAAGTACTCCATCTGTCCTACCAAATGATCAGTTTTCAACAGTTACTCCTGCTACAACTTCAGCTTCATTCCATTTCGACTCTCCGTCAACAACAACAACAGTCCTTCCAACGGTACCTCCTGCAACTCCAGCAAACAATCATGAAGATGTCTCCACAGTTACCATATTCTACGATCCAGAAAATAACTCCGCCTACCATTCAGAAGGTGCTGCTCCCGCCAGAGCACCAGTTACAATCTTTTATGATCCACAAACAATAACAGTCCCTTCAGCAGCAGCAATCAGTCCGGTCACTGTCACGATGCCTGGACCTGTACCATATGAAAGCGATAGGGCCATCCCTTGGCACTATGGCTCTGACTTGTATTGCGAGGGGAAAAGAATCACTCTTGAAACGTCAGCACCTGCACCACAAATTGATAATGTGGGCGGAGGCGGAGGCTTCACCCGAAGCGGACGTCTCTTTGCTTCACAAGTACAAAGACCTACTGCTGAGGCAGAAGCTGCTGCTAAGGCAAAAGGAAAAGGCCCGGTGCAGGAAGATCCAGCTGTCAAAGAAGCCTTGAAAACTCCATTCGATCAGGAAGTTGATGAGTTTATGAGAATCATCAAAAAGAGTGACTACAAAATTGTGGATCAACTTCACCAGACGCCATCCAAAATCTCCATCCTCTCACTGCTTATGTGCTCCGAAGCCCATCGGAATGCACTACTTAAGGTCTTGCACGCGGCTTACGTGCCCGAGGAGATTACTGTCAATCAATTGGAAACCGTGGTTGGAAATGTTACTGCTAGCAATGGGCTAGGGTTTACCAATTCTGACCTGACAGTGGATGGCCGCAACCACAACAAAGCCTTGCACATAACCATGGAATGCAAAGGAGCTGTCCTTTCTCATGTGCTGGTGGACACAGGTTCTTCCCTGAATGTCTTGCCAAAGAAGGCTCTGGTGAAGCTTGAATATGATGGACTGGCATTGAGACCCAGCAACTTGGTGGTACGAGCCTTCGATGGTTCGAAGAGATCGGTTCTGGGAGAGATTGAGCTGCCCGTGACAATTGGCCCGCAGACCTTTAAAACTATCTTTTATGTGATGGACATTCAGCCCGCCTACAGCTGTTTGTTGGGTAGACCCTGGATCCACGCCGCTGGCGCAATAACGTCTACCCTTCACCAAAAGTTAAAATTTGAGTGGGAAGGTCAAGTTGTCACAATCTGTGGAGAGGAGGACATTTTTGTCAGCCACCTGGCAACCTACAAGTACATTGAAATGGATGGAGAGATCCATGAAACAATGAGCCAGGGGTTTGAAGCGTTGAATGTGAATGAAGCATCTGTTGTATCTGGTACCCCAATGTCGTCTTATCAACAAGCCCGGAAGGTTGTTGAAGAAGGAACTGCCCAAGGCTGGGGCAAGGTCTTAGCTGTGGAGGAGAAGAAGGACAAGTTTGGGTTGGGTTACAGACCAACTCAACATCAAGCAAAGGCTGCTGGAGAGCCTGGTTTTGTCAGTGGGGGGATGCTTACCCCCGATGCTATCAACTGTCTGGAAGACGAGCTGGAAGAGGAGCGCAACCTGGAGATTTGGATTCGTCCGAAGGTCCCGGGGAGCAGTGTCTCGAACTGGTCTTCCCAGGAAATTATAAGTGTTACTCGAGCAGAGTAATTATTATTTCCTGTATTTTATAAGCATGCATCAAAGTCTTGCATCTTGCCCGAGATGACAAGATTCATTTTGTAATCAGGGCCATATGTACTTTTGTGCAAACAAGATTAAATTAATGAAATATCAGACATCTTTTTGCAAACGAGTCTTTTCTTTTATGCTCACTGTTTTTCCATTTTTTCTTTTTGTACAAAAATAAATGGCGGTGTTTTCAAAATGATAACTTCATTTTACTTTTTTCTAAAGCAAGATTAAAATCAATCACTAAAATGAACCAACTTAACCCTTGCAGAGAGTGCCTTCCTGACAGCACCGACAACAGCACGGCTATGACATCGTATGACTTTGACAATCCAATCAATCAAGCTGATGAAGGGGTTGATGAAGAATATGAGCTTCCTGAAGAGCTAGCCAGATTGTTAAGGCAAGAGGAAAAGGTTATTACTCCTCACCAGGAGGAGGTTGAAGTGATTAATCTTGGTACAGACGAAGACGTGAAAGAAGTTAGAATCGGGGCCTGCCTGCAAGACTCAGTGAAGAGACAACTAATAGATCTGCTTCAAGAGTATGTTGATGTGTTTGCTTGGTCGTACCAAGACATGCCAGGGTTGGACACCGATATAGTTGTGCACAAGCTGCCTTTGAGGGAAGAATGCCCACCAGTCAAACAGAAGCTGCGCCAAACTCGTCCAGACATGGCTATGAAAATCAAGGAAGAGGTACAAAAGCAATGGGACGCCGGTTTCCTTGCCGTAACTAGCTATCCGCCGTGGGTTGCTAACATAGTACCTGTGCCTAAGAAGGATGGCAAAGTAAGAATGTGTGTTGATTACCGGGATCTGAACAGAGCCAGCCCGAAGGACGATTTCCCATTACCTCACATTGACGTATTGGTAGATAATACGGCTCAGTTCTCGGTATTCTCCTTCATGGATGGATTTTCAGGGTACAATCAGATCAAAATGTCACCTGAAGACATGGAGAAAACGACATTCATTACA
This sequence comes from Lathyrus aphaca, assembly GCA_963966055.1. Lineage (NCBI taxonomy): Eukaryota > Viridiplantae > Streptophyta > Magnoliopsida > Fabales > Fabaceae > Lathyrus > Lathyrus aphaca. The sequence goes on along the minus strand of OZ014523.1, from coordinate 128,092,872 downwards.
CCTTGGGGCACGTTCTGTTATAAGGTGATGCCATTCGGACTGAAGAATGCCGGTGCAACGTATCAACGGGCTATGGTAACATTATTCCACGATATGATCCATAAGGAAATAGAATGCTATGTGGATGACATGATTGCCAAGTCCCTTACAGAGGAAGACCATCTGGTGAATCTGCTCAAGTTATTCAAGCGTCTGAGGAAGTACCAACTGAAGTTGAACCCCAACAAATGCACATTCGGGGTGCGATCCGGTAAGTTGCTGGGATTCATTGTAAGTGAGAAGGGGATTGAAGTTGACCCTGATAAAGTCAAAGCCATCCAAGAGATGCCTGCACCGAAAACTGAGAAAGAAGTTCGAGGGTTCTTAGGTCGATTGAACTACATCTCGCGGTTCATATCTCACCTCACAGCAACATGTGAACCTTTGTTCAAGCTGCTAAGCAAAGAACAAACGGTCAGGTGGAACGAAGACTGCCAAAGGGCCTTTGACAAGATCAAGGAGTATCTGCAAGAACCTCCAATCCTCATGCCGCCAGTTGAAGGAAGACCTCTGATTATGTACTTAACGGTATTAGAAGAGTCGATGGGATGTGTGCTGGGCCAGCATGACGAGTCTGGTCGAAAAGAGTATGCAATATACTACCTAAGCAAAAAGTTTACCGACTGTGAACAACGTTATTCACTGCTCGAGAAAACTTGCTGTGCTTTAGCGTGGGCTGCTCGCCGACTGAGACAGTATATGTTGACCCACACTACCTTATTAATCTCAAAAATGGATCCAGTTAAGTACATTTTCGAGAAGCCAGCTCTTACCGGACGGGTTGCAAGATGGCAGATGATTCTCACAGAATATGACATACAGTACACATCTCAGAAAGCCATCAAGGGCAGTGTACTATCTGAATATCTTGCTGAGCAACCCATTGATGACTACCAGCCTATGAGGTTTGACTTCCCTGATGAAGACATCATGTTCATTAAAGCAAAAGATCACGAAGAGCCTATTCACACTGAAGGGCCTGACCCGGAGGAAGAATGGACTATGATGTTTGATGGGGCTGTTAACATGAATGGCCGTGGTGTTGGTGCAGTACTCATTACACCCAAAGGAGTTCACATGCCTTTCTCGGCAAAACTCACTTTCAACTGCACTAACAACGAAGCTGAATACGAAGCTTGCATTATGGGACTTGAGGAAGCCATTGACCTCAGGATCAAGACATTGACCGTATTCGGAGATTCAGCTTTGGTAGTCAATCAAACCAACGGGAAATGGTACACCCACCAAGATCATCTGATACCTTACAGGGATTATACAAGGAGGTTATTGACTTTCTTCACAACAGTCAAGCTTGAGTATATCCCTCGGGACGAGAATCAGTTTGCGGATGCTCTTGCTACCATTTCGTCCATGATCAAAGTTCAAGTTACTAACTTTGTACCTCAGATTTCAGTATCGAGACTTGATAGACCAGCATATGTATTTGCGGCAGATGTTGTAAAGGGTGATAAGCCTTGGTTCCACGACATTAAGTGCTTCTTGGAGGATCAAACATACCCACCTGGGGCATCTTCCAATGATAAGAAGACCTTGAGAAGGCTTGCTGGAAGTTTCTTTCTGAACACTGATGGGTCTTTATACAAGAGGAACTTTGATATGGTACTCCTCCGATGTGTTGACAAGACGGAAGCAGATTTGTTGATGCACGAAGTGCATGAAGGCTCTTTTGGTACCCATGCTGGAGGGCATGCCATGGCTAAGAAGCTGTTAAGATCAGGCTATTACTGGATCACGATGGATGCAGACTGTTGTGCCTATGCCAGGAAATGTCATAAATGCCAGATCTACGCGGATAAAGTGCATGTACCTCCCAATCCTTTGAACATAATGTCTTCACCCTGGCCCTTTGCCATGTGGGGCATCGATATGATTGGTAAGATTGAGCCAACTGCTTCAAATGGCCACAGATTCATCCTGGTCGCCATCGACTATTTCACAAAGTGGGTTGAAGCAGCCTCATATGCAAATGTCACCAGGCAAGTGGTAGCGCGATTTTTGAAAAGAGATATCATCTGTAGATATGGAGTGCCCGAGCGAATCATTACTGATAATGGTTCCAATCTCAACAACAAAATGATGGCAGAACTGTGCCGGGACTTCAAGATCCAACATCACAATTCTTCTCCTTACAGGCCAAAGATGAACGGCGCTGTTGAGGCAGCTAACAAGAATATCAAGAAGATTGTGCAAAAGATGGTAGTCACCTACAAAGACTGGCATGAAATGCTACCATTTGCCTTGCATGGGTACCGCACGTCAATCAGAACATCCACTGGGGCAACACCGTATCAACTTGTATATGGTATGGAAGCAGTCCTGCCCGTTGAAGTTGAATTACCCTCCTTGCGGGTATTGATGGATGTTAAACTGAGTGAAGCAGAATGGGTTCGGTCCCGATTCGAACAACTGAGTCTGATCGAAGAGAAAAGATTGGCTGCAATCTGCCACGGGCAGTTGTATCAGAAAAGAATGAAGAAAGCCTTTGATCAGAAAGTCAGGCACCGAGAGTACCAAGTAGGAGATCTTGTGCTGAAAAGAATCCTTCCTCCTCATACAGACCACAGGGGCAAATGGACTCCAAATTATGAAGGACCATTCGTTGTAAAGAAAGTTTTCTCTGGTGGAGCACTGATGCTCAGCACCATGGATGGTGAAGATTTCCCGTCCCCTGTGAATTCAGATGCAGTTAAAAAATACTTCGCATAAAATGACCCGCTGGACATAAAAACAGAATGTAAGTCCAGGCAAAAATAGGGCATCCCGGCGAGTCAAAAACAGAATAAAAGACTCGGGCAAAAGTAAGGGAAAATAAACAAAAAAAATGTACACCCGCTAAGTTGAAAAGCCGCATTGGACAGCTCAGGCAAAAATGGGTATCCCGATGGATTGAAAACCCGAAAGGGCGATCCATGCAAAATAAGGGAATAAGCGAACAACTGCATTCTGAGTTCGTCTGTATCACCTACAACTTGGTAAGCTTCCAAAGGATCAAGCTTCAATCAGAATCAATTCTCTCCAGAAAGCAAGACGAGAAGAACGTCATTGTCATACGAGTCATAGCAGAAGAGGAAGCTCCTTGAAAGCGTCGTCAACACCGCCAGCACTTTATTTCTCAATTTGTAACAATCTCCTCATTTCAGGAGATATGTTTCTTTGACTGTATCTTGCCGATTCAAGGCACAGGAATTAATAAAATCAGATTTTCAGTCATGTTTCGTTTTTACATTTATGTTTTGCAAAGAGTTGTCTGATATCTCTAAAATACAATAGCATAAGTACAGATGCCTTCTCTAAAAACAAAACACATGCTTACAGGGAATGTGATTATTCTCGAAAGCACTTAACTCCTATGACGGAATCCAGTAAGGGATACCTCGGGACCTTTTGTACGTTTCAGGATTGCAGGTATCCAGAACGCAACCTGGGGCATGCAGGTTACGTCTCAACAGGTAGGCGAATCATGATCAACTTGGTCTATCTTCCACATGGCCCTAGAAGGTGCCCATTTCCCCAGCGGAACTGCCAAATCAGCATGCACTCAATCTCAGCATCTGAAATACTCTTCCCCCAGCTGAGTGGCTCCCCATTGCCTTCCCCAGCGAAGTTGCCAAGTCAACAAACAAGCTTAACACTCAGAATGCTCTATCCCCAGCGGAGTTGCCTCTTGTTGCTCTCCCCAGCTGAGTTATCAACAGCATTCCCCAGCCGAGTTGCCATCCTTCCTCAGCAGAATGCAAAAATCAGGGAACCATCTTCCCGCAGGATCCCCGGCCTCTATTCAGAAGAGCAACGCACGAGGAGATCACAACAGGGTGAAGGAAGCTTCTGCAAACCCCAGCTGGGTCTCCCATATTATAAGGATATGTCGATCAGTGACTTATATCCCCCAAGCAGATACACCAATGATCTCATCCCCAGTTGGGATGTCTTCCTTAGCAGATCAGCCAGAGATCTTCGCAGCAACGAGATCCGAATCCCGGATCTGTGCTTCTTTGCATGATCATAGCATTTGCATCATAATATACCCTCAAAGCGTAGCATTCCGTCTAATACGGAGCATTACGGCAAAAAATCAAACGCATAGCATAATCATAAGTCATGTTGTGAATTGAACACTTGTAAATATTGGCAATCCGTCGTTATACAGAATAGTTTCCCCCAAAATCCCCCAGAATCCCAGCAAAAGCAGTTGCCCCATATTCAAACACCAGTATATACACCTTTTGGCACCCGTCCGTGTCATCATTCCCCCAGTAAAGTCGCCTGAACACTCTTTACAAGCAAATCACCCGTACTACAGATACGTCCTGACACCCGTCCGTGTCATATCCCAGCAGAAAGCCAAAGACATCCTCTTTTGTACTCACATATACTTGTATATACACCCTTTTTGACACCCGTCCGTGTCATATCCCCAGCGCAGTCGCGTACACTTTCATCAACCCACACACTTGTTAATATTATACTTCTCTCTCTTGACACTCGTCCGTGTCATTCACCCCAGCAGTTAAAATACTCATCTACACTCATACAATACTCACTACTCATGGTACGCTTATACAGATACTCGTCCGTATCTTGTATACATCATCACTCATAACCCCACAGATTCGACAGTAGTCCTTGTTCTTTGTTAACCAGTTGGTACTCGTCCGTACCATCATCTCAGAACATTGCGTCTAGTGTTTGTTTCTACATGATACTCGTCCGTATCATAGTCTTAAGGATGTTCGTCCGCATCTTTAATCTATACACGATACCAAACACTTATACCTTTTTGTTTCTTGGATGTAAACGCTCGTCCGTGTTTACATTATCCCCAGTAGATCACCAACAAATTTTCTTTTTTATCTAACACTCGTCCTGTGTTATGATACCCCTGAGAGCAGCCGTACCCTGCTGAGTGGTCGTCCTCCACTTCTTGATGGTCGTCCTCCATCATGCTCATCCGATGGCCGTCCCCATCGTTGATTTTAGCAGCCGTCCCCTGCTAGGTGGTCGTCCTCCACCTCTTGATGATCGTCCTTCATCACTTTATCCAATGGCCGTCCCCATTGTTGATTTTGGTTATCTAACATTCGTCCTGTGTTATGATAAACCCCGAGAGCAGCCGTCCCCTGCTGAGTGGTCGTCCTCCACTTCTTGATGGTCGTCCTCCATCCTGCTCGTCCGATGGCCGTCCCCATCGTTGACCTTATCTATCCGATGGCCGTCCCCATCGTTGATATTTTCGGCAGCCGTACCCTGCCAGGTGGTCGTCCTCCACCTTTGATGGCCGTCCCCATCATATTTCTTTTCCCCAACAGAGCAGCCGTCCCCTGCTAGGTGATCGTCCTTCGCCTCTGATGGCCGTACCCCATCATCTGTTTATTTCATTTATTCGTTAACCCGATGGCCGTCCCCGTCGTGGTCCCTTTTCCTTTTCTTTTAGCCCGATGGTCGTCCCCATCGTCGGTTACTTTGCTTTATGAACTTGATGGCCGTCCCCGTCATGTTTTCTCCAAAAAATTTTTACAGCTTTATCTTGATGGCCGTCCCCATCATGATATTTTATTTTCCCAGCTAGTCGGCCGTCCCCGTCTTAGCTTTACCTTTTATCCCCAGCATGTCGGCCGTCCCCGTCATTGCTTTATTTTCATACGCTCTCCCCGGCATGTCGGCCATCCCCGTCATTGCTCCTTACCCAGCAGTCGTCCTCTGCTCGACGGTCGTCCTCCGTCGCCCATACTTTACAATGTACTTTGTTTTGCTTTTACAATCTATATCCCTTTTCTTCTTCATTTCCGTGAGTGCAAATTTTGGACTGTCTTTGGTATTCAACCACAAGTTACCTTGTTTGCCTGTTAAGCCGTCGCTTACATCCTGCACAGCTAACTCATGTTTGAATAGGGGCAGCTGTAAACACCCCAAATTTGCCCTCACCCATTCACACCATGGCTTGTGATCACCCTCATATGCATAAATACAATCATATCATCTCACATCTCATTTTTTATCCACTGGATAGTTTCTAAGGCATCTGCACCTAGGGTTTGTGATCTGAGCAATCCCAGAACTTCTTGAGCCACCCCAAAGGCCACCAATCAACTCAAAGTGGTCCATGTGTGTTCTTATATCATATTTCATCTCCTCAAAGTCAAAAATGCAGAGGAATCACAAGAACTAGGGTTTGAGTGGATGCAGAGCCAGGTTGAACTGCACAGTTGACCTAAAATTAGGGTTTTGGTTTCAGAGGCCATAATCTCAAATTTTTTGGTCATTCTTGTTTCCATTGGTCTCTATATGGTATAGGGAATATGCATATCAATTTTCATGAAGAAATTCCATGGGGAAGTCATCTGATCAAGAGTTGACTTTTCAGACAAGTCAGTGCAAAATCAGGGCATCTGAGGCCCCCAATGACCCAACCAATGGGTGATCTTCACCATTTTGAGTGTATATGATCTTTATTTGATCATGGAAGAAGGTTGAAGTTCATAAAAATCAAGAATTTAGGGTTTTTGCAAATGTTGACTTTTTGGGCATAGTTGACTTTTCAAGAATGCATCATTTTAGGTCATTTTTCAAGCCTTGATTCTTGATCCAAAAAGGCTTCAAATGGAAAAACTTTGGTCATGAAAGTTGTAGATCTCATCTTTCCCTTTTCAAAAAGTACAAGAACATGATCAAACTCTTCATGGATCAAAAGTTATGGCATTGCAAAGTTAGCAAAAATCATTGATTTTCAAGTTATGCACAAAAAGGAAATTTTGCAAAGTCTTGAACAAATGCATTATGCAGCCTCTAATTCATGTCAAACCATTATGTAAACATCCTCTAAGTCACAAAAATCAGATTTGGATCAAGTTTGCTCATGGTTTGGTTCATGTAACTTGACTTTTCTCATGAAAATCCATAAAGCTAACCAAGTTGCAAAACACTCATGGCCTTTTCACCAACTTGCTGCATTGATCCTTGAGTCAAGCCAACCTCTCACACTCACCATGCTGCACCAGAACCCAACTTGTACTTGCCTAAACTTGAGCCATGCCCTATCTTACACAAAAGTGGACTTTGAGCAAAAGTAGCCACACCTATCTCTGCAGGCCAGGTCACATCCATCAGCCACTTGCATTTGTTTATTGAATCAGTTTGCTGGCCATAACACATGAGAACCAAGGCTGAAACACACACATTGAACACTCACACAAAAACTCACCTCACTGCAAGTTCATTCGAATCACTCTCCACAGTCTTCAAACACTAGAACTCTCATCATCACTCAACTCACCACACCTCATAGACAAGAAACACCCCAAGCATAAGCCTGAAACAAGCCTGAAAACTCCATTGCCATCATTCACCTCAAACTGCAGTTTCATTCGAAACTCTTATCCTAGCTCACAAACACACCAACCAACACCACAAACCTTCTCAACACACTTCATAGATCACAAACAACCCCTTTTCACAGCCTGAGAGTGCCAGAATCTCATCTGCCATTGTTGACTGAACTGAAGCAGTTCCTTTCGAATCTTCTTTTCCAGCCAACACAAACTCATTTTGAGCATTCAAACACACTTGGGGGACCAAGAGGAGCAGCTTGCACTGAAGGAAGAGGCCTGAAAGTTCCTAAATTGAAAGTTGCAAATCTCAGGTAGCTCGAAATTAATTTTTCCAGAAATGATTTTTCTTGTTACAAACTTGTTCTTTATGCTCTCCTGATCATCCTGATGCTTTTAGTTTTTGAAATGGTTGTGTTTTGAGAATTTAATTTGTGTTTGAAGCTTACGAACCCTAGAACTTTCCCTCTTCGATTCAGATGATTTAGGAAAGATAAATTTGTTTTAGGTTAGGGTTTTGATTCGTGAGGGTGTTAGAAACGTTTCCCAATTCATAGATTTCATTTATATTACGTTTTGAGGAAGTTGGGTGATTTTCAGGTGAGCTTCTGGCCGGAGAAGACGACCGGAAGTCTTCTCCGGCCACCTGAATGTAATTAGGGCATAAACCAGTAATTAATGTTAGTTTGAATATGAGCCGTGGATTCCCGTTGACTGGTTGACTTCCCACCCTTTTTGATGGCCAGGATCTGTTTCATTAGCCCTAATCACATTAATTTATTTAATTAATTAGGATTAAGAAGTTTGAATCTGGACCACTAGATGACGCGCCAAGTCAACCCTCTCATTTCCAGATTGAATCCCAGCCTTGCGTTCTGCTTACTTCCATTTAATTTAATTTTAATTCATTTCTTTTTCATTTAAATTGTACATTTATTTTAAAATAGTTAAAAAATCATAAAAATTATGAAACTTTTTCTTTAAGGTTTTATTAATTTTTATGACACAAAAACATTTTTATTTTATTTTTTTATCATTTAAAAAGTATTTTTAAGTATTTAAAAGTTTATTTTTAATTGATTAATGGGAATTAATTAATTAAAAATACTTTTAGGTATTTAAAAATTACAAAAAAATTCATGAAATGTTCTAAGACATTTAGAAACATTGTCCAACCTTCAAACCAAATTTCTTTTTTGATCTTGATGCATTTTAAGAATTTTTCATGGAATTAAATCATATTTTGTGCATTATTTTGATCATATGTTTGAAAATTTATTTCTGCCTATTGGTGAAGTTTGAGACATTGATTCTTTGTGCATTGTTTTCCATTTGACATGTATTTTCAAGGATAAAAAGGCCATGATTTGATCTTGCATTTTCTAATTGATTGGCATTTGTTTTGATAAGAACCCTAAAAAACCCTAATAACTTGCAAAAATCATATCTTGAGATTGGTAAAGAGTTGGGAGTTCCCCTTTGGGCAGGGATTCATCATAGGTCTAGGGTTTCTTTGGGTGTCATTTTCCATTTTTTATCTTAGGGTTTGCTTCTGTTTTTGGTTTTTGTTTGATGTTTGATCCATGAACCCTAATTTGGGCCTTCTCTTGCATCCTTCTTGCATTTCCTTGCATAACATGACTTGCCATTGCATTTTGTGCATTCTTATGATTCATTTGACATCTTAAGACATGTATGAAGCATCATTGATCATTGCATTACATCTTTGCCATACCATTTGTCTTGTATGCTTCATGACTTTTCATGTTCATCCATGCTTCTTAACTTGCATCATTTGCATCCATGATCTTGTATGAACATCTCCATGCCTTGCCTCATGTTTGCAGCACCTCATAACATCATAATCATCATCAACATGCTTCTGGTTGCTTAGCATCATACCATTTCATCTCATTTTGCATTGCATTGTATTTCTTTCTAACATTTCAGGTGGTAAGTGACTTTGAGAAGTGAATTTGCCTTCACTTCTCATAACTTTTCTTTTCATCTCTCTTGCATCCATTGCTGCATTTCTATATGTGTTTGAGATTGAGCTTGCTCATTCTTGTTTCTCCCACTTTCTTTCTTCAAGTGACTTGACTTCTTGAATGAAGCAAGTCACTTTGCTTCTCTTGATCTTGTTCATCTGCTTCCTGGTGGTTCCTTTGAAGATTGTTTTTTTTGAAAATCTCACAAACCTTAGGATCAACCAAGCATGACAATGAATTAGGGTTTTGATTAGTCCCCCCATAGTTTTACCTTTGTGTCTCTCCTTGAGTCCTCTCTTCTCATCTCATAATCAGGGACTAAGCCCTAAAGGCTTTAAGACTTTGTGCTTAGGGTTATGCCTGCATCCTTCTCTTAGGATGGAGTGTATAACTTTAATCCTAAGTATTAAACCCTTAAGGTGTTTAAACCTCTTAATCAATTCATCTAATAATCATTAAGACATCACTTGTAACTTGGGCCTTGCATTAGGGTTCTAATTCTTCCTTAATTGGTTAAGAAGGACTAACCCTAGTGTTAATGGACAAGTCCCCCCTCAAGTTGTCTTACAAATCATAAAATTCACTTCATCATCATATCATTAATCTAAAATTCACTTAGTCAAAGGCTTGTTTTGTCATGAGTTTAATCCCTAATCTTGGATTAAGTTGAGGAGCTTTCCTCAACTTAAACATTCTCATCTATCATCCTTCTTTTAGGATGGTGTAATGGGTCTGTTTAATTCATGATTATGGCTTAACCTCGTTACTTAACACTAAACAAAAACCACAAAAACATCTAAATAATCACAAGTAGGTTAATGATCTTAATCCTACACCAAAGGTGATTAAGTGTGAGAATCTGACTTCACACTTAAGGTATTCTCATTACCCCTAATCAGAGGGAGGATGTGATGAGTTTACTAACCCATTGGTTTAGACTTAAGCTCATCATCTTATGACAAACTCCAAAAAGCAATAAAAGACTGAAAACACAAAAACAAACAATAATCGTCTCCTCCGGGATTCTTTTCTCATCACCTTCACTCACAAACGAGAACTCGCTTCTTCCGTCTAATGCAAGACAGTTTGCACCTGAGCCAGACAGGTCACACACTTGAGCATAGACAAGCAAGCAGTTCATCAAGTCAATTCATCTTTCAATCTCTTTGGGTCGAACTACGGTGTTCTGACTTCCTCATTGCACGAGAGGATACGTAGGCATAACTTAACAGTTATCGAACAAAAGTCTCTGTATATTCCCCCTCCTTTCTAGCCTCATTCTTTTAGCTTCATATTCTTGAGCATCTCATTTTTGTTCTTACACTGACACTTTCATACTTCACATCACTTATACACTTTACACTGACACCTGTACATTCTTTTCCAGTTCTTCTATACACAAATTGCACTAACACTACCCCTTTAAAACACAAATCTTTCAAGCGTGGATCCCGTCGAGTACGGCGGACAATCTGGGTGCTAATACCTTCCCAGGTTGTAACCAACCCCCTTTCTCAGTCTCTCTGGTTCGCAAACCGTCTTATCCTTATCTTTTTCTAGGTTTATGCAGCATTACCTTTCCTCCGGGATAAAAATGCCTAGCTGGCGACTCTATTCATCTCCAGTGAGTTCGCGGCTGTGTGTTCTCACTGTTCCCTTCGCCGACCGTTCGCGTCTGTACCTTCATATGACCCGGTGTCATTTGTCGGGAGCGACACACAAAATCTGTCAAGAACTTCTCCTCTTCGAATCTCTACACACAGCCTTCAAACATCAAAAATTTCTTCACCCACAAACCACAAATCACTCATAGAACAAGAAGCACCCCCTAAAACAGCTTGAAACATCACACACAAAGACCTCCATTTCTGCTACACCAGAGCTGAATCATTCAAACCAGCCACTCCCCAAGTTTTCTAAGCTTCATTCCATCATCAGGAGGTTCAAGGAAGCAGGCTTGCACAAAAGAAAAGCCCAGAAAGCTCAAAGTAAGAGAGGCTCCATCTCAGGTAACATGAAGAACATTTTTCCCAAAAACTAATTTTTTAGTTCTTTTATGATGCTATATGTTCTCCTGATCATGAATATGTATTCATTTTTGAAAATGGTGAAGAAACCAGCATGTATGACATCTCTGAACATTTGCTCGTGTTTTGCATTTTGCTTCGATTCAGGCTTGTGAGAGAAAATAAATGAATTTAAGATGAGGGTTTAGGTTTAGATTGATGAGAGGATCATTTTGGTGGAAGAAATTTCGTGTTTGGTAACCTGTAGAAGAATCTAGGGTTTGGGCTCGCCGGAGAAGATGACCGGAACCACTGTTCCGGTCATCTGAAAGTCATTTGCCCTAATTGTGTTTAATTAGTAACTTTGAATTCTAGCCTTAGGATCATGATTCCCGCGCGCACTTGGATGGTCCAGATAGCTCACTTAAACCCTAATCAGCAATTAATTAACCTAACCTAGGATTAATTAATCATAAAACAAAATTAGCCAGGTTTGAACTTAGGCCATTGGATGTGGCGCCAAGTCAACACCTTCAAACCCAGATCAAATCCTGACCTCTCCTTTGGCTTACTTTCTTTTATTTTTATTTTATTTCTTTTCTTTTTCATTTTATTTACACGAATTATTTAAAATAGTAAAAAACATTTAAAAATTCTGAAATTTTTTGCCAAGCATTTCATTAATTTTCAGAACCCAAAAATATTTTTATTTTTATTATTTTGCATTAAAAATCATTTTTAAATCATTTAAATGTTTATTTTTAATTGGTTAATGAAAATTAATTAATTAAAAATGCATTTAGGTATTTAAAAATCACAAAAAAATTCACATTGCATTTTAAGACATTTAGAAACATTATCAAACTCTCAAAACAAATTTCTTTTTGGTTCTTGATGCATTTTGACAATTTTCATTGAAATTAAATTCTTTTAGAGGCAATATTTTTGTTCAAACTTGGAAAAATCCATTCTGCCTAACTATTGAAAGTTGGATGATGGTTCTTCTTGCTTTGCATCCTTCATAACATGTAGTTTATAGGATAAAATTGGTTTGAATTTATCTTCCATTTTCAATTTGTTTAGCATTTTTCATGGTGAGGTACCTTGAAACCCTAGTTGACTTAGAAAAATCATAACTTCCATTAGGTTTAGATTTAGGTCTCCTCCTTTGGGCAGTGAACGTGTGTAGGGTTAGGGTTCCTTTGATCCCATTTTCAAATTTTTATCTTGTCATTTGCTTCTAGTTTTGAATTTTTGCATTGCATGTTGTATGTAAACCCTAATTTGTGCTTTCCTTTGCATCCATCTCTCATTTGCTTGCATTTAAGAACTTTCCATGACATTTTGTGCATCCATATGATTCATAAGACATCTTAGGACATCTTAGAATCATGTTTGATCATTGCATCTTTCATTTGCCATGTTATATGTCCATTCCATTTCCTAAACTTTCATGAACTTCCATGGTTCAAAGCATGCTTCATTTGCATCCTCACCCTTGTATGATCACCCACAACTCTTGATATGTGTTTGCATCATCTCTTAGCATCATTCGCATCATGTGTATGTTTCTGACTTTGGCATTTGTCCATCCATATGCATTGTTTCATCTCATTTCTTCTCTTATGCATCTTGTACTAACTTTTCAGGATAATGGTAAGTTTGTTTAGGAGGTGGATTTGCCTTCACCTCCTACCTTTTCTCACTTTATCATTTTACATCCTTGCTGCATTTTGTACTTGTTCTTTGAGTGAGCTTTCTCACTTGTGCCTCTCTTCCCTCTTTTCTCTTCTCATCTCATCTCTTTTCTATCTTGTTCCTCCTTGGTGGCCTTTGAAGATCCCTTTCCCTCTTAAGCCTCATTAACCCTAGGAACAACCAAGCATGATAACAATTAGGGTTTTATTAGTCCCCCATTAGTTTTGCCTTTGTGTCATCTTTGAGTCTTCTCTTCTCACCTCATAACCCAGGATTAAACCCTAAAGGTTTTAAGGCTTTGTGATTAAGTTTATGCCTGTATCCTTCTATTAGGATGGAGTATATAACTTTAATCCTAAGTGTTAAACCCTTAATGTGTTTAAACCCTTTAATCAATCCATCTAATAATCATCAAGATATCAAACTTGTAACTTGGGCCTTGCATTAGGGTTCTAATTCTTCCTTAACTGGTTAAGAAGGACTAAGCCTAGTGTTAATGGACAAGTCCCCCTCAAGTTGTCTTACAAACCATAAAATCCACTTCCTAATCTTACCATTAACTAAAATCCACTCTAATAAAGGTTTTGTTTTGTCATGAGGTTAATCCCTAATCATGGATTAAGTTGAGGAGCCTTCCTCAGCTTAAATGTTCTCATCTATTATCCTTCTATTAGGATGGTGTAATGAGTCCATTAAATCCTTGATTATGGCTTAAACTCATTACTTAACACTAAACAAAAACAAACAATAATCGTCTCCTCCGGGATTCTTTTCTCATCTCATTCACTCACAAACGAGAACTTGCTTCTTCCGTCTAATGCAAGACAGTTTGCACCTGAGCCAGACAGGTCATACACTTGAGCATAAACAAGTAAGCAGTTCACAAGTCAATTTATCTTTCAGTCTCTTTGAGTCGAACTACGGTGTTCTGACTTCCTCATTGCACGAGAGGATACGTAGGCATAACTTAACAGTTATCGAACAAAAGTCTCTGTATATTCCCCCTCTTTCCAGCATTATTCCTTAAGCCTCATAGTCTTGAGCATTGTATTCTTTCTTTACACTGACACTCTCATATTTCACTTCACTTTTCTTTTACACTGACACTTGCATTCTTTCCAGCTTTGATACACAAATTGCACTGACACTACCCCTTTAAAACACAAATCTCTTAAGCGTGGATCCTGTCGAGTACGACGGACAATCTGGGTGCTAATACCTTCCCAGGTTGTAACCAACCCCCTTTCTCAGTTTCTCTGGTTCACGACCGTCTTATCCATACCCTTTCTCAGGTTTATGCATCATTACCTTTCCTCCGGGATAAAAATGCCTAGATGGCGACTCTTGTCTTCTGAGTTCACCCTTGTGTGTCCTCTCTTCTTTTCGCCAACCGTTCGCCCCAGTACCCCTCTTGGCCCTGTGTCATTTGGTGGGAGCGACAGTTACATAGCTGGATGAGTGTGACTTTAAGTCCACTAACAGATTCTTCAGTCCAGTCATGTGCCTTGAGCATCCACTGTCAAAATACCAGTCTTCCTTAGCAGATACTCTGAGAGATGTGTGAGCTATAGAGGCAACAACCTGCTTGGACCATTTGTGCCTGTTGTGAGGTTTCCTTTGATGCATCTGCCCTGGGTAGTGTCCATCTCTAGAGTTCCAAGGTTTCCTGGTGACCTTGTTCTTAGGCATGTACTAGTAGCTTTGATCAGCATAAAGATTAGCTTTAGGTATCCAAATTTTCTTGGTGACCTCTGTCTTCTGCTTAGGAGGGTGCTGGGAACTCTGATTGGAGTATCCATGCAGCTTGTAGCAAAAAGGTTTGATGTGACCAAACTTTCCACAGTGATGACATCTCCATCTTTGATATTTCTTTTTCATCATGTTTTTGTCATGATGTTGAGACATTTGCTTGAACATCTTGTTTGACTTCATGAGATTTGGAGTTGATTGGCTGGTGCTAGCCTCAAAGTTTTGAGCTTTATTAAATCCCAGCCCAGTCATATCCCCTGAGTGCTTGTTGTTGTTGAGAATGGCATCCAGTGTGTTTGAGCCACTGTTCAGCATTCTGACAGATTTGGACATATGCTCCATTTTGGAGTTGAGTAGGCTGACTTCACTTTTCAAAGTGTTAATGATCTCTAGATGACTTGCCTTTTCAGCCTTTAATTCCTCAATCTGCTTCTTCTGCTGTTTATTTTCCATGCATACTTCAGTGCTCCTTTTACACAGCATCCTGTAAGATGCTTCAAGCTCTTCAAATGTCAGATCCTCATCACTGGATCCCCCTTCAGTTTCACATACTCCAGCTAAAGCAGTGATGTGCTTTGCAGATTCTTCTTTTGACTCACTACCTGAGTCTTCATCTGACCAGGACACAGAGAGACCTTTCTTTTGCTTCTTTAGATAGGTTGGACATTCACTTCTAATGTGTCCATACCCTTCACATCCATGACATTGGATCCCTTTTCCTTGGTTAGTCTTCTCATCATAGTTTGACCTTCTATTAGAGTCATAAGGTCTTTTATTCTCAGAGGTTGAGTTTCTTCCACTTGGTCTGGGCCTGTTTTCCATTCTTTTGAGAATTTTGTTAAATTGTCTTCCAAGCATAGCAATTGATTCTGATAAGTTGTCCTCAGAGCCTGCTTCATGACTTTCTTCTTCTTTATCAGTGTTTGAGACCAGGGTTATGCTTTTGTTTTTCTTCACAATTGTATCATTCATTCCCATCTCAAAGGTTTGAAGAGAACCAATGAACTCCTCAACCTTCATTGTGCAGATGTCCTGAGCTTCTTCTATAGCAGTGACCTTCATGTCAAACCTCTTTGGCAATGATCTGAGAATCTTCCTTACCAACTTTTCATCATTCATCTTCTCTCCTAAGGCACCAGAAGTATTAGCAATCTCCAGGATGTTCATGTAAAACTCATGAATGGTCTCATCTTCCTTCATCCTTAAGTTCTCAAACTTGGTGGTGAGAAGTTGAAGTCTTGACATCTTCACCTTTGATGTTCCTTCATGAGTAGTTTTGAGGGTGTCCCAAACATCCTTGGCTAGCTCACAGTGATGCACAAGCCTAAATATGTTCCTGTCAATGCCATTGAACAAGGCATTTAAGGCTCTGGAATTTCCAAGTGCTGACTCTTCTTCCTCCTTGCTCTACTCTTCTTCAGGCTTCATCACTTTTGTCCCATCCTTATTGTCTTGGACAGGGTGCTCTCATCCTTTGTTAACTGCTTTCCAAGCCCTGCTATCAAGAGATTTCAAGAATGTTACCATTCTTGGCTTCCAATAATCATAGTTGGATCCATCCAAGATAGGTGGTCGATTCACAGATCCTACATCTCTGTCCATGTTCCCAAAATTTGCAGTCCCTAGATCTCACCCAGTTATACAGGCAGGGTGCCTGCTCTGATGCCAATTGAAATTCTGGGATCAGATACGTGATGTCGAACCAGATGTTTAAACACTTGAAATCTTAAACAAAAATTAATGAGCTGGTAAATTAAATGACACTGGAAATTGTTAACCCAGTTCAGTGTATCTCCACACTTACATCTGGGGGCTACCAAGCCAGGAAGGAAATCCAATATAAGTAATATTAATTATGGAGTTAAACCAACCAGTTTAATCCTTCACTTAATATCTACCCAAGGCAATTTCTACCTAAGACTCAACTTAGATATGAGTACCTACTCACTCCCCCTCAATCACACAGTGATCTTTACAATGATTAATAAAATTGAAGTCACACTTCAAACACACCAGCTTGATCTTACTTAAAAGTTTCAATCAAGACACAATTCACTTTTTGCTTAAAAGCTCATAAAGTGACTAACAAATAAAACCTGCTTAAAAACAACTAGCTTCGCAAACACCCTTTGCAGTCTTCTTAATTTCGTGTTCTTTTCTTGAGTGTTTCAGTTCCTTAAATAGATGCTTGGTTTGTGGGCTTTTTGCAAATTATCCAAACTTTGATAAATCCACATTCATCTCCTTGATTTAAGGTGGGTTGGTTTGTTATCTCCTTGAATCAAGGTGAGTTAGTTATTCTGTTACACTGAAACCAGATAACTAAGCTTCCTAAAGATGCGCCTTGGAGTGCTTATCTTTTTACAATTAATTCCAGATAATTTCTCCTAAATTTACTCACTTCTGTTACGCATCATTTAGGTCAGATAACAGGTTTGCGATGTCACAACATCTGGTGTGACATCCTGATGACTTGAACTAAGTTCATTAACCTTTACTTTATTTGTCAATGTCACAACATCTGGTGTGACATCCTGAACTAAGTTCATAACTTCTTGTTTGTCAAAAATTCTGCCAATTCTTAACATCTACAATATATATATATATATATATATATATATATATATATATATATATATATATATATATATATATATATATATATATATATATATATATATATATATATATATATATATATATATATATATATATATATATATGATCGTTTTGTGTGTTTCAAGCATTTGACACTATCTCTTTGTTATTTTGTATTAAAAAAATTGATTTTCTAAATAACGGTTAAAATATAATGATAAAATAATTTTTTAATTACTCAATAACTTAATAAAAAATTAGATTCAAACATTATTTGATTTAAATACAATATCATGTGATTGATTAACACATCAAAGGGGTTTGATGTATAGTTGTCTTGTAATTTTGATAAATGTTTGTTATAAATAGTAAAATTCATATATATATATATATATATATATATATATATATATATATATATATATATATATATATATATATATATATATATATATATTTAAAAAATTATTTTATCATTATACAAAATAACAAAGAGATGGTGTCAAATGTTTGAAACACACAAAACGATCATATATATATATATATATATATATATATATATATATATATATATATATATATATATATATATATATATATATATATATATATATATATATATATATATATATATATATATATATATATATATATATATATACACTTTTATCCGATCGTAATTACTCTAATTTTGGAAATTAACTCTAAAATAAATTGTTTTGTAAATAGAATAAATTTATGTAATGTTATTTTTCTATAATTTGAATATCGCGTGATTTAATCATATTAGCAATAAAGTGTTTAATATTATTTAATATTAAATTATATAAATCAATTAGTTGATTCTGTTGGGTTATCGATTCAGGGGGTCTACAAGTGGGACCATTTTTCATTAAGGAATTTTCTTTATAGAAGGAATACACCTTTATAAGAGATACATCATAATTAATTTTAATAGATTGGGCTAATGC
The DNA here is from genome assembly GCA_963966055.1 of Lathyrus aphaca. Taxonomy (NCBI): domain Eukaryota; kingdom Viridiplantae; phylum Streptophyta; class Magnoliopsida; order Fabales; family Fabaceae; genus Lathyrus; species Lathyrus aphaca. The sequence goes on along the minus strand of OZ014523.1, from coordinate 128,074,480 downwards.
TTATATAAAATCTATTAATCTATTAAGCTTATCAGACTAACCTATTTATGTGTAATGTTATTAATTATACTAATTTATAAATTAAATATACATCATTAATTTTTAAAGATATATTAAAATTATAAACAATAATGTTTGATAATTTTAAACAATTTGAATTTAAGAAAAAGAAAATTTAACTATAAGTTTAAATAATTGATTTTTATTAACTTTAAAATAATCGTTGTACAAACTCTACATAATAAGTTTTTAATAATATTTTAAATATGACATGCAATTTTTAATTTTATTATTTAAAAACGACTTACTTATTGACTCATTTAATTATTTTATTTATTTAAATATAGTAATTGGTTGTTGAAGAGAAAAAGTCAATTAGTGACATTAATCGAGAAGTTTTCTCACTGTTATAAAATAATTTTGTTATTTTATTGGTTAGATAGCCACAACTATATTGCAAAAACCTTATTATTTTGTGTATTTGATGCATAAAATATTTGTTTATGCATGTGTATATGAGATACATAAGTAACTAGGATTAATTTTTTTATTAAAAAAATCATTTTTTAATAAATATTTTCTAAAAGGTTAGCCAACAATAAGTCTATTTTTTCAATACTAGTAAGATGTGATAAGATAAATGTAACATTTAATGGATATTTTTCTAGTTCCAAACTTAACTATATTAATTATAATATGAATGAAATTTTGTTGTTGATAAAGTAGGGGGGGGGGGGGGGGGGGGGGGGGGGGGGGGATTAGAAACAATATTGGAAGAAGATAAGATGATGTAATAAATGGTAGTTGAATTTTTTTCCTCTTTATGTGATTCCAGGATACATACATATATAAATAAAAAGAGACACTCAATCCATCTTTTTGTACAATCTCATTAAGTATTTGATGACTTATAGACAAGTGTACTGATAATATCACAGTAATAAGTATCTAATCCACAAGAGAATTTTCAGATTTCAGAGCCAAAAACGAAATAAGATTTTTAAATTTCAGGTTTCAGAGCGAAAAACTAAATAAGACGTTTAAAATAGAAATTCTAAGACAATCTCATTAAGTATTTGATGACTTCTACGAATGATCTTGTCATTATAATCTCACGACGAATTAAATCGGTGACAAAAATTAAATTAGATCAATTAATGTTGTAATAGATTTTAATAATAAACACTAAAATAATTATTCATTTATAAATAATTCTGTTTTACATGAATTATAGCCATTAATGAAAAATTGTTTACAAATAACTGATTTATAATTTTTTTACAATCTTTTATAAATAATTAGATATTATTCTGTTCTATTATTAAATCTCAAATAATGAATATTGAATAAGGTTGGAAATATTTGTTTTACTATGAATTAGAACAATGAATATGGAATTAGATAGTGCAATACTTATGAATAAAATTTTTATTTTATTTTAGTAATGAATCTTTAAATGAAAAATACCATGGTCGATTACACGATAAAATTATGTACATAATATGTGTTATATAGTTTTACCAATATTATATATTATTTTGTTTTAATATTGAATCAATATGTTTAATTTTCTTTTCCATAATTTACAGTAATAAATATTGAGTTCGTATTAATTTTGTATATTGTACTATATACATAACATTTTTATACAATTTTATTAATATATAATTTTTTAATAGGTGTTTCTCCGTCTTTTATTTAATTATTTTATTAGGGTTTAAAAGTTTTAATAAATAGATAATTAAATTTATGTTATATTTTTTATTTGGAATTATCTCAAATATATAAAATCACACTTTAATATCAAAATTATTGTTGTCTTCACTCTAAAAACACAACTCTCTACTAATTGATACGATTCTAGATATCCTATCTTAATATGAAAAGTTTCACTCAAAATATTAGAATCTAAATCTTTATTTACCTCTTATTAAATTGTAAGAAATAAATATTTGTTAAGATATAATCAAAAATAATTTAAATTAATTTATGAATGATTTAGTTGGAAGAATACATAAATAACTTCACACTATCAGTGCATAAATATTGATATCTAATTCTAATAGATAATTAAAAATCTAAAAATATATTCCTTTCATGATCATAAAACATATTTCCTAGATTTTTGATAGTGTTTCTTTTGCTTTGGACAATTTAGTATAAAAAGAAACCATGTGTTGTGTCAGTTTTATCATTCTCCCTTTCCTGAAAATAAGATACTATTTCTCTATTATAATAATCATAATATTCTAGTTTTCTTATTAGATTTAAAAGTACAGGAAATATGAAAATAATGAGTATATTGGTGTTTCTCTTTTGTTTGCTCATGGTATGAGAAGACTTCAAGAGGTTTCAGCAGGGTCGGAGACTACCACAAATGTAGATACAAATATTCTATATATATATATATATATATATATATATATATATATATATATATATATATATATATATATATATATATATATATATATATATATATATATATATATATATATTCTCATGTAATTCTTTTTCTAATTTGATATTAATTTTTAATTAATTATTAATCTTGTAAATTTATAGTATGCAGGAGCAATCCTCAGAAGTGGCACTGCTTTCTATAGAGTTAGTGGTTCTATTAGTGTTTATAATCCAAAAGTAGAGAAAAATCAAATGAGTGTTACATCTATGTTTTTTGCAAATCAAGATTCAACTAATTTTGATGTAATTTCAGTTGGATGGCATGTGAGTTTAAATTTTTGTAATTATTTTTTTTTCTTAGTATATAATGTGCTATAACTTTTAATTTTTTATGCCATAAGTAATAACTAACTTAACTAACATTTTGTTAGGTGCTCCCTTCTTTTTATCAAGATAATAAAACTCATCTTTATATCTATTGGTCGGTAAGTATTTCTAAATATATATTTTCTATTTTTCTCATGTTTGATAACTTATAAATTTGTGACAATATATGTGTTAATCTATAATTTTCTTTACAATTTATTTTAATTGATTTTTTTATAATTTTTTTTTTGTTTTTCTAAATTGTTGATTTATAAGAACTAATAGTATTAATATATTAATACATAAACATAAACAAACTTTTATTTTTTACTAATCGGCAGAGTAAAAATTTGGAGAAAGGATGCACAAATTTACAATGTTCGGGATTTATTCAAATCGATAGATCAATCATTATCGGTCAATCATTCAATCAAACATCAATTATTGATGTGTCTTCTGTTGAACTTTCCTTGTCTATTTTACAGGTAGTTTCAAAATTATATTATTTTAAGAATTATAACTGAAATTTTAAAAAACTTATTTATCAACTATAAACTACCAATAGTATATTCACAAAAGTTCTTGATTTGAGCAGAATAGTAGCACAAAAGATTGGTGGATTTATATTAATAAGAAGAAAATTGGATACTATCCTGCATATTTATTCTCCAACATGACATCCGCTAATCAAATAGTGTGGATGGGAAAAACAACAAATCCTACAAATACTTCTAGCCCACCTATAGGATACGGAGTTAAACCTAATGGTGTTTTTGGTCATGCATCTTACTTTAAGAAGCTTGCATTTGTTAATAACTCTCGAATGCAACAAACACTTACAAAGGATATGGGAGAAGTAAAAAGTTCGAATGGTCAATGCTACGATGCTAGATATTATGAAGATAGTTCAAATGGATTAACACTTCAGTTTGGAGGACCAGGTGGAAATAATTGCGTTGTTTAAATTATATTACAACTATTATTACTTTCTTCTTTCTCTTATGTAATTTTTATCTTAATTTTATTTAAGTTATTTATTATGCAAACGAACTCTTCTCAATAAATTTTTCTACTAAACTTATCCTTGAATCTTAACATATGACTATGAAGTTCACACCTAGAAGATGTTGTGGTGTCCTATCAAAATTTTTAAAATAGTACATGCCATGATAGAAACATACATAAAAATTATATATATATATATATATATATATATATATATATATATATATATATATATATATATATATATATATATATATATATATATATATATATATATATATATATGATCATTTTGTGTGTTTCGAGCATTTGACACTATCTCTTTGTTATTTTGTATTAAAATAAATTGATTTTCTGAATAATGGTTAAAATATAATGATAAAATAATTTTTTAATTACTCAATAACTTAATAAAAAATTAGATTCAAACGTTATTTGATTTAAATACAATATCATGTGATTGATTAACGCATCAAAGGGATTTGATGTATAGTTGTCTTGTAATTTTAATAAATTTTTGTTATTAATAGTAAAATTCATTTATATATATATATATATATATATATATATATATATATATATATATATATATATATATATATATATATATATATATATATATATATATATATATATATATATATATATATATATATATATATATATATATAAATACTTTTATCCGATCGTAATTATTCTAATTTTGGAAATTAACTCTAAAATAAATTGTTTTGTAAATAGAATAAATTTATGTAATATTATTTTTCTATAATTTGAATATCGCGTGATTTAATCATATTAACAATAAAATGTTTAATATTATTTAATATTAAATTATATAAATCAATTAGTTGATTCTGTTGGGTTATCGATTCAGGGGGTTTACAAGTGGGACCATTTTTAATTAAGGAATTTTCTTTATAGTAGGAATACACCTTTATGAGAGATACATCATAAACTCACCTAAAATAAGTCAGATTTTCTGTCAAGACCTATAGTTGGCTTATTTAAAACTTGACTCAGTCTATATCATTTGATAAAAATACTAGACTCGGATATTTTAAAAATCTTATTAATTTTAATAGATTGGGCTAATGCTTATATAAAATTAATTAAGCTTATCAGATTAACCTATTTATGTGTAATGTTATTAATTATACTAATTTATAAATTAAATATACATAATTAATTTTTAAAGATATATTAAAATTATAAACAATAATGTTTGATAATTTTAAACAATTTTAATATAAGAAAAAATTTTTAACTATAAGTTTAAATAAATGATTTTTATTAACTTTAAAAAAATCGTTGTACAAACTCTACATTATAAGTTTTTAATAATATTTTAAATATGACATGTAATTTGTAATTTATATTATTTAAAAACGACTTACTTATTGAGTCATTTAATTATTGTATTCATTTAAATATAGTAATTGGTTGTTGAAGAGAAAAAGTCAATTGGTGACATTAATCGAGAAGTTTTCTCAATCATAGATGAATTGTAATAAAATATTTTTATTTTATTTTATTGGTTAGATAGCCACAGGTTAGATAGCCACAACTATATTACAAAAACCTTATTATTTTGTTGTGTATTTGATGTATAAAATATTTGTTTATGCATGTGTATATGAGATACATGTAACTGGGATTAACAATACTAGTAAGATGTGATGTGATAAGATAAATGTAACATTCAATGGATATTTTTCTGGATCCAAACTTAACTATATTAATTATAATATGAATGAATTTTTGTTGTTGATAAATTAAAAGAATTTCAAAGTACAATTTAGTCATTCAACAATGCTGTCAATTCCAAAAAAGACTCATCTTATGCCTCTAACTCTTTTATATAAATATCTAAAAATATATTCCTTTTATGATCATAAAACATATTTCCTAAATTAAGTATTGATAGTATTTATTTTGCTTTGGACAATTTAGTATAAAAAGAAACCATGTGTTGTGTCAGTTTTATCATTCTCCCATTCCTAAAAATAAGATACTATTTCTCTTTATTATAATAATCATAATATTCTAGTTTTCTTATTAGATTTAAAAGTAAAGGAAATATGAAAATAATGAGTATATTGGTGTTTCTCTTTTGTTTGGTGAATAGTCATATTGCTCATGGTATGAGAAGATTTCAAGAGGTTTCAACGGGGTCGGAGACTACCACAAATCTAGATACAAATATCCTTATATATATATATATATATATATATATATATATATATATATATATATATATATATATATATATATATATATATATATATATATATATATATATATATATATATATATATATATATATATATATTCTCATATAATTTTTTTTTAATTTGATATTAATTTTTAATTAATTATTAATCTTTTAAATTTATAGTATGCAGGAGCAATCCTCAAAAGTGGCACTGCTTTCTATAGAGTTAGTGGTTCTATTAGTGTTTATAATCCAAAAGTAGAGAAAAATCAAATGAGTGTTAGTTAGTTTATTGCAAATCAAGATTCAACTAATTTTGATGTAATTTCAGTTGGATGGCATGTGAGTTTAAATTTTTGTAATTATTTTTTTTTCTTTACATTTTATTTTAATTAATTTTTTTATAATTTTTTTTTTGTTTTTCTAAATTGTTGATTTATAAAAACTAATAATATTAATATATTAATACATAAACATAAACAAACTTTTATTTTTTTACTAATTGGAAGAGTAACAATTTGGAGAAAGGATGCACAAATTTACAATGTCCGGGTTTTATTCAAATCAAAAGATCAATCACTATCGGTTAATCATTCAATCAAACATCAATTATTGATGTGTCTTATGTCGAACTTTTTTTGGCTATTTTACAAGTAGTTTCAAAACTATATTATTTTTAGAATTATAACTGAAATTTTTTTTAACTTATTTATCAACTATAAACTATCAATAGTATATTCACAAAAGTTCTTGATTTGAGCAGAATAGTAGCACAAAATATTGGTGGACTTATATTAATTAGAAGAAAATTGGATACTATCCTGCATATTTATTCTCCAACATGACATCAGCTAATCAAATAGTGTGGATGGGAAAAACAACAAATCCTACAAATACTCCTAGCCCACCTATGGGATACGGAGTTAAACCTAATGTTGTTTTTGGTCATGCGTCTTACTTTAAGAAGCTTGCATTTGTTAATAATTCTCGAATGCAACAAACACTTACAAAGGATATGGGAGAAGTAAAAAGTTCGAATGGTCAATGCTACGATGCTAAATATTATGAAAATAGTTCAAATGGCTTAACACTTCAGTTTGGAGGACCATGTGGAAATAATTGTGTTGTTTAAATTATATTACGATTATTATTACTTTCTTCTTTCTCTTATCTCTTATGTAATTTTTATCTTAATTTTTTTTTAAGTTATTTATTATGCAAACGAACTCTTCTCATTAATTTTTCTACAAAACTTATCATTGAATCTTAACGTATGACTATGAAGTTCACACCTAGAAGAAGTTGTGGTGTCCTATCAAAATTTTTAAAATAGTACATGCCATGATAGAAACATACATAAAAATTTTATATATATATATATATATATATATATATATATATATATATATATATATATATATATATATATATATATATATATATATATATATATATATATATATATATATATATATATATATATATATATATATATATATATATGATAGTTTTGTGTTTTTCAAGCATTTGACACTATCTCTTTGTTATTTTGTATTAAAAAAATTGTTTTTCTTAATAATGGTTAAAATATAATGATAAAATAATTTTTTAATTACTCAATAACTTAATAAAAAATTAGATTCAAACGTTATTTGATTTAAATACAATATCATGTGATTGATTAACGCATCAAAGAGATTTGATATATAGTTGTCTTGTAATTTTGATAAATTGTTGTTATTAATAGTAAAATTCATTTATATATATATATATATATATATATATATATATATATATATATATATATATATATATATATATATATATATATATATATATATATATATATACTTTTATCCGATCGTAATTATTCTAATTTTGGAAATTAACTCTAAAATAAATTGTTTTGTAAATAGAATAAATTTATGTAATATTATTTTTCTATAATTTGAATATCGCGTGATTTAATCATATTAACAATAAAGTGTTTAATATTATTTAATATTAAATTATATAAATCAATTAGTTGATTCTGTTGGGTTATCGATTCAGGGGGTCTACAAGTGGGACCATTTTTCATTAAGGAATTTTCTTTACTTAACACTAAACAAAAATCCAAAAACACTTAATAATTACCAAGTAGGTTAATGATCTTAATCTTATATCATCATGGTAATTAAGTTGAGATCTTCATCTCATGCTTAAGTAGACTCATTATCCCTAATCAGGGGTGATATAATGAGTTTACAAATCTTCGATTTAGGCTTAATCTCATCATCCTATGCAAAACACCAAAAACAATAAAAAAAACTGAAATCACAAAAACAAACAATAAACGTCTCCTCCGGGATTCTTTTCTCATCACATTCACTCTGAAAACGAGAACTCGCTTCTTCCGTCTAATGCAAGACAGTTAGCACTCGAGACAGACGAGTCACACACTTGAGCATAGACAAGTAAGTAGTTCACAACAAAAAACACAAAGTCTCTTTGAGTCGAGCTACGGTGTTCTGACTTCCTCATTGCACGAGAGGATACGTAGGCATAACTTAACGGTTATCGAACAAAAGTCTCTTTGTCTCCCCCTCTCCTCCTTTTAGCTTTCTTTCCTTAGCCTCAGTTTTGAGCACTCATTTTCTTCTTTGCACTGACACTTTGTACCTTTTATCCCTAGCCTTTTTATGCATAGTTTAGCACATACACCATCCCCTTTTAAACACAATCAAGTAAGCGTGGATTTCGTCGAGTACGACGGACGATCTGGGTGCTAATACCTTCCCAGGTTGTAACCAACCCCCTTTCTCAGTTTCTTTGGTTCACAACCGTCTTATCCATATCTTTCCAGGTTTATGCAGCATTACCTTTCCTTCAGGATAAAAATGCCTAGTTGGCGACTCTATTTCAACCTCAACCTCCAACATCGCCGACGGTTTGCGTTTGCACCGGGACGAAAGTCTGGGGAGCGACAATTGCAATGCATATTCACAAAATTAAAAGTAAATACGAATGAATTACTTCAAGAAAAAACATGTGCATTTCATTAATTAACATTCAAAACAAACAAACTTCATGCAGGCATACAAACGTTCAAACAAACATACAAAAGCTACACATGAAAATGCAGTAAAACTGAGTAATGCCATTGTTGAAAAGACTTGACTCCGTCTGGACCTGTTGATCTTGAATACACTTAGTAGTCAGCAGCCTTCCCTGATGGAATTTGCAATCTTCAACGTTCAAATATTAACACAAGACGTCTGAAGGAAAGAGTGACACAGAAAGATGAAGTTGACACTTAAGTTTGCTCGGAAAGACCTGACGATCTTCTGCCTACGTATCTCCATTGACCAAAGACCAATGAAGAATCAGAGTGACGTAGTTCCCCTTAATAGGGAGGAAAATGCAATAAAGAAAACAACTGACTGCCATTACTGATACTCCTGGCTTTATTGCTTTAATTCTTCTCTGACACACTCTGACCAAGACAAAATCTTCTGCTTCATTTGTACGAAGCGAAATTGACAGCTTTCGAATCAATCAAATCTTGTACCTTGTGGTGAAAAGCTTTACATCCATCAATATGGTGTCCTGGTGCCCCAAAATGGAAATCACAATGGGCATTAACATCCCATCCCTCTGGAAATGGATAAGGAGGTGGGGACAGCTTACGAAGCTCAACCAACTTCAACTAAAGCAAATGCTGAAGTACATCAGTATAAGACATTGGTAAAGGATCAAGAACTAATTCTCTCCTTTGTTGACGTTGACCCTGTTGAGGGTTCCTTTGTCGTGTCCGACGCCTCGACTGCTTATTCGGGGTTGTAGCCACAGAAGCTGCCTACTGATGACGTGGATGATATCCTCTACCTTTTCCACATTGATGAGATGTTGCCCCAACTTCCCTTTCATTCTTATTTTGACCATTGGATAAGGGCTTCTCAGTGCCTGAACCCGACGCACTGTAGTCTTGAATCTTTCCGAGCTTCAACAAACTCTCAACTCGATCATCGGTGATCACAATATCGGCAAATCCAGTAGATGGAAAAGCAGCTAAATGATCCAAAAACACACCCTGCAAAGTGCTCATGAATATGTCAGCCATCTCCCTCTCTACCAGTGGAGGTTGCACTTGGGCGGCCATCTCTCGCCATCTCTGAGCATACTGTTTGAAACTTTCAGACTTCTTTTGAGACAGACTCTGGAGTTGAATGCGATTAGGCGCCATGTCAAGATTAAACTGGAATTGTTTCACAAAAGCTTCAGCCAAGTCTTTCCAACTTCAAACAACATCCTTGTTCAGACCCATATACCAGTCTAAAGATGCCCTAGATAGACTATCTTGGAAGTAAAATATCCATAACTTCTCATCATCCGTGTGAGCAGATGTGAGTTTTCGGACAAGAGTTTCCGTTGTACTTCTCCAAAGTAGGAGGCTTGAATTTGTGAGGAATTTTCACTCCATGAACTAACCCCAAATCCACAACATCAAAACCTAGAGAGTTCTGAGATTTAATGACCTCTATTTTCTCAGCAAGCTCATCGAAACGACGATCCCCGACAGCATTAGGTTGATCCATCTTATCATCAATCAAAGTAAAATGATCTTCCTGTCCGTCCACGTAGTCAACATTACGTTCATTGTCTCCGCCCGGAGCTCCATTATGATTTCTCTGATTTCCATCTTCTAGAATCTCATTCTCTGGCCGCTTAACCCTCAACCTTAGCTGTTCTTGCCTCTGGGCCATCCCCGTCATCAGAGTCATGAACTACTCCATACGAGCCTTCAATTCTACGAGCTCAGCTTATACCTGATCTTCCATTCCTGTTCTGCTTTGCTAACACTGTTGCCTGAAATGGAATAGAGATGAGAAACTGCCAGGGTACCTGAAATACAAAGATAGAATGATATGGTATGCAAAATATTATGTTATGCAAATGCTCAGAAACACCGCAAATGAGATAACACTCTCAAAAGAAAAACTACAAACAAGATCCGGTATAAGAACATCCTGTGACCAAATGCCAGTGCATGAATAGGAAAACCACTGCTTCAGAAATCCAAACACATAACACGGAGAGGCTCACAAGATCAAAGTTATACAAGGTACTGAAAACCAACACAAATAAGTACAACAACAAAAATTCCCTCAACAAGCCTGAGGGTAACCAAATACATGAAAGAGCTAAAGCCTACAAGCATCGATTCTAGTCCAGAAGTCTTTGCCTCCCTAGCTGACTATTTGGTTTGATAACCTTCAAGTCGATCAGATCCTGAACATTCCATTGTAAAGCCCTGCATTCTTCTGTTGCATGCCCCGGGACACCTGAGTGAAACTCGCATTGTGCATTTTTATCGTATCCCTTTGGAAGATTTCCTGTTCGTGGGGACAAAGTTCGCAACTGGATTAAATCAAACCTCAGTAGTTGATGCAACATGGCAGCGTAGGATATAAAGATGGGATCAAGAATACGATCAGCTTGTGAAACTCTCTGTGGATAAGGCCTTCGTTGTGGTTGAGCAGTCTGTAGCTGATGTTTCCTCGAACGCCTAACAGGCCACTGCACTTTCTTACCCAGATTTGGGCTAGGAACCAAAGAAGATCGTTGTTGTAGCCTCTTAGAAGATTCAGCCTGAGTGATAACTTCAGAAGAATGAAACTTGACCCCTTCTTCAGTGCTCACCTGTGACACTTTCAAATTAATTGGCTTAAAGTTAATTACTCTGTCGTCAACCAATTCTTACACTTGGTGCATGAACGCCCTGCAGTCGTTGACATCATGTCCTTGAGCTCCAGAGTGAAAGACACAATAGGCATAGGGATTCCATCCTTGGGGAAGTTCACCAGTAGGAAGAGATAATTCACGACATTCAATCAATCCCATTCTGAGCAACTGTGGGCACAACTCAGCATAAGACATGGGTACAGGATCAATGGCCCTTTCTTGCTTCTGTCAAGAACGGGTTGCTGCCACTGGAGGAGATACACTCGACATCTGCTGAAACCCTTCTTTGGGAAACCAAGGCGTAGGAACTGAGGGAAATCCTTGATACGGAAAGAAAGTGCTCACTTATTTGGTCGTAAATGGCATAGGACCATTCATCTCATCTAGATCAGGCAAGAAGTGATTGATCTCCGTTCTGAGCTCTTCTGGATTACCAAGTGGTGACTGCTGGTGAGGAAGCTCAAACTGTGGAGAAAGACCACCTGACAATTCTTGGTTAAGTGGAAATCCCAAAGAGATGAGAGAAAAGAGACCTTCTGGTAGAGAAGTGGACGCCTTACCATTTCCTTTCTTTAGCAAGGCATTCATGATTGTCACCCCAGAAGATTTGCATCCCGGTACAAGCGCGAACGGTTGGCGAAAGGAGAAGATGAAGGTGAAGGTGAATAGAGTCGCCAACTAGGCATTTTTATCCCGAAGGAAAGGCAATGCTACATAAACCTAAGAAAAGATGGATAAGACAGTTGTGAACTAGAGAAACTGAGAAAAGGGGGTTGGTTACAACCTAGGAAGGTATTAGCACCCAGATTGTCCGTCGTACTCGACGGGATCCACGCTTGAAAGTTTGTGTTTAAAGGGGTAAGTGTATGTGCTATCTGTGTGCAAAAGCTGGAAAAGAAATATACAAGTGTCAGTGCAAAAGGGTGAATGCTCAGGAACTGAGGCTTAAAAGAGAATACTGAAAGAGGGGGAAGACATAGAGACTTTTGTTTGATAACCGTTAAGTTATGCCTACGTATCCTCTCGTGCAATGAGGAAGTTAGAACACCGTAGTTCGACTCAAAGAGACTGAAAGAGAATTGATTGTGAACTGCTTGCTTATATATGCTCAAGTGTATGACTCGTCTGGCTCGAGTGCTAACTGTTTTGCATTAGATGGAAGAAGCAAGTTCTCGTTTATGAATGAGTGTGATGAGAAAAGAATCCCGAAGGAGACGATTATTGTTTTTTTTTTCAATCTTTTATTGTTTTTGGTGTTTGTCATAAGTTAATGAGCTTAAGCCTAAATCAAGGGCTTGTAAACTCATTATATCCTCCCTGATTAGGGATAATAAGAATACTTAAGTGTGAGATAAGCACCTCAACTTAATTACCATGATGATGTAGGATTAAGATCATTAACCTACTTGTGATTATTTAGATGTTTTTGGTTTTTTTTTAGTGTTAAGTAATGAGTTTAAGCCATAGTCAAGGATTAGTGAACTCATTACACCATCCTAATAGAAGGATAATAGATGAGAGCACTTAAGCTGAGGAAGATACCTCAACTTAATCCATGATTAGGGATTAAATTCATGACAAAACAAGCCTTTATTAAATGGATTTTAATTAAAGGGTGAGATTAAGAAGTGAGTTTTATGATTTGTAAGACAACTTGAGGGGGACTTGTCCATTAAACACTAGGGTTAGTCCTTCTTAACCATAAAGGAAGAATTAGAACCCTAATGTAAGGCCCAAGTTACAAGTTAATGTCTTAGTGATTATTAGATGGGTTAATTAAGAGGTTTAAACAAATTAAGGGTTTAACACTTAGGATTAAAGTTATATACTCCATCCTAAGAGAAGGATGCAGGCATAACCCTAATTCCAAAGTCTTAAAACCTTCAAGGTTTAGTCTTCTAATGATGAGATGAGAAGAGAGACACAAAGAAGACTCAAAGGTAAAAACTAAGGGGAACTAATCACAACCCTAATTATTATCATGCTTGGATGTTCCTATGGCTTGTAAGGCTTGATAAAGATCTTCAAGGAAGCCACCAATGAAAGAAGCGGATGAAAGGAGGAAGAAGCAAAAGAAATAAGATACTTACTTCATTGAAGAAGATAAGTAACTTAAAGAAAGAAAGTGAGAGATGAACACAAGTGAACAAGTTCACTTCAAAACCAGCAAGATGCATATGAAAGAGATGAAGAGAAATGAGAAGTGAAGGCAAATCCACTTCTCAAAGTAACTTACCACCTGAAAAGTTAGCACAAGATGCATAAGGAAAGAAGTGAAATGGAATGATGCATATGCAAAGACAAAGATTAATACCAGAAGCATACACACACTACAAGAAAATTGACAAATTACGACGGTTATTTTGGCATATTACGGCGGTTAGAACCGACGCAAATCATAAGTCACAATGGTTCTTGCCCTGTCGTAGAAACGTGTGTTGTGATGCTGTTTAGCGACGGTTTGTAAAACCGTCATTCCAACTGCCGTAACTTACCGCGGCGGTTTTGGAACTGCCTCAAATATAATATTATGACGGTTAGGACCGCCATACTTATATAATATATCATTAAAAATAGTGACGGTTAGAACCGCCGTTAATTACATTATTTAAAAAAAAAATCATCTTCATCTCAAAATCATAAATCTTATCTTAGGCTTCATCACATAATCAAAATAACATTAACTACAATGTATAAGACATAAGTGACACCAACACAAATATATTATCATGGGCAAAGCACACACAAATATTACAATACTGAAAAATAAAATCATGAAATTGTTCAAAATGCATGACAATTAAGCATTCAACAAATAACCATATTTTGGATTGTCACTGCACAGAACCTATACAATACACAAATTAATTGCTTCTTGAGTACTTCCATCACCAACAATTATGGTTGTATCCTTAGTGAGGACCACATTGGTGTTACCCAGATCCTTGAGTGATGCAATCTTAAAAGATATTCTAAGTTTGCTCACAACAAGAGTTGCTAAAGCTTCTTGCTCAATATCCTTCGCGATTATCACAATAGGAAATCCACTTTTAATTGCATCCTCTAGTATGTTAATAAAATCCATTACATTGGTAATCTTTTTGTCAACTAAAAGCAACTGCATGACAAACATACCACTTAAGTTTTTTAAGTAAATACGTAATATAGTCTTTAAAGTAATAATGAGTTACAAGAAAAATATATATAAAGGTTGTACCTTGCAGTTCTCAAATTCAACCATCATTTTCTCATTGTTAGTAACGAAGTAGGATGAAATATAACCACGATCAAATTGCATCCCCTCGATAACATATAGTTTGTTCTCGGCACTCTTTCCCTCTTTAAGTGTCACAACACCCTTTCTACCAACCCTACTCAATGCTTCAACTATCATATTTCCAACCTCATGACTGTTTCCTGCACTGACTGCTGCCATATATGCCAATTCCATATCTTCAACCTATAATCCACACAACCAAGACTCTTCTAAGTCTTAACAAAAAGACAAGTCAAATAATTGCTAGGAAGTACACTAATATATTCAAGGAAATAGGAAGTTTTAAGTAAGGCCAATAAATAAATACGTTTAAACACCCGATATACATAGAAGAACAAGTTAATTATTCACCTCTTTTGATATCTTAAGTTCGGCTACAAGAGCTTTTCGATGTCTTCTCAATGCCATGTGTAAAAAGCATAGGGTTTGCAGCAGCTGCAATAACCTGCAAAATTTAACATGAAATGAGGGCCCAATAATATAACAATAAGAAAAACCAAACCAAACATAGCCAACCACTTACTAGTTACTCATTCTACATTCCCAACCAGCAAACACAAATTAACAAACCTACCTTTACACCTTCTGCAATAAGGCCTGGAGCTAGAACAACAGAGGTTGTGGTTCCATCACCTGCCAAGTCATTTGTCTTGGTAGCTTCCTGTCTCACCAACTTGGCATCAATATCAGACTCTCACTCGATAATTCATAACAGCTCTCCAAATTCTGAAGGTTGGATATAATCATTAAATTCTTCTGATTAGTATTTTCCACATTTAACATGAATCATCAAACAAAAAATATCTGAAAGAAAACTGATATTTGATACTTACTTGTCAACATCCAAGCTTGCATACTTAAATAGGTTCTGGTAGTCAAGGTTTTACCAAAAATAATCTTGATTTTAAATTTCTAAAGATGTATACACCAGATATGAAGATATGAAGGACAATAGTGGATTTTAAAGGATATCAAAGCAGATGTAAACCCAACTCCAACACCTGTAGAGACAATAAACTAATAACTAGATAAAAAACATCTTGTCATCTATGTTAACCAATGTAAAATTTGGTTTATTGTTTTATGCTATTTGACATGATTCCCCTAGGTAAAGAATAAATGAAAGATCAATGTACACTTTATGAACAAATAAATAGACAATTTAAAAGTATGCAACTTATATCCTTGATAAACCTTTGACTTGCTCTTCAATGAATTATCAAAAATTTATTATTAGAATCGGTTCTTAATATTAAATGATAAATTCTAACAACAAAAATATCAACACAACAGTCAATAATATCCAGTTTAAAAATTGACTAGAAGTCCAACATCATAGTGATACGTGACTAACAAGCAACACATGAGAAGAAGCGAGATAGATTGAAAATAAGATGAACAAGCTAAAATGATAGTTTGATATATGTAGTCTTATGGTTTCTCAACAAAGTATATAAAGGTTATATAATTGGACGATTTTAATTGAATTTTCTTTTGATATTGACTTACCAAATGGCATAAATGAATTTGCTTTTGATAATTGATCATGCATCCAAAAATAAGAAAAGAAAGCATGATGTTTTTGTTTCTTACATTTATATAACAAACAAAAAGCTCACTTACATTAACTTGAATAGAGAATACAAACAAGTTAACAGAGAAATACAAAATTTATATACTAATGACAAACCTAAGATACCTTGAGAAATGTTTGCACCAAAAT
Organism: Lathyrus aphaca; assembly: GCA_963966055.1. Taxonomy (NCBI): domain Eukaryota; kingdom Viridiplantae; phylum Streptophyta; class Magnoliopsida; order Fabales; family Fabaceae; genus Lathyrus; species Lathyrus aphaca. The sequence continues at coordinate 128,057,767 of OZ014523.1, read as the reverse complement.
GCCAAATACATTGTCATCAATATAGTTAGCCTACTATAAATCTTAGGAGTATGACACTTAAATTATTGTATATAGAATGGGATTAGGATTATACATACGGAAAAAAACAAGAATAAATGTGATATTCGTTATTTACGGATCAGTATACAACTCACACATTGTATCGCTATTGTGCTAGTTCCGACTTTTGCACTTTTCCATGGCTCGAGGTGCTGCACAAATTGGTAGTATAGATGAGTCTAACAACAAATATGAAGGAATGTTGAGGTTTTAATGTAACATATGCATTGGCCTTACCTAACCTGATTGCTTCAGAACTCTTCATTATCCTCAGCCTCTTGCAAAACTCAGTGAACATCCTAAACCAAAAAAAATAACATTGTTTCAGTGAACATAGCGAATCATTGATGTCGTGAAAAACCGAGACAGTTTCTTATGAATTACTATATCAGAAAATGGACTTACTCCCACAGAACATCACCGAATAACATCCAGTCACCGTCCTTGTCTTCATAGGCTACCTCGAGTCACAAGAACTTCGTTTATGATCCAAGTATTACAAATCCCATATATGTTTCCAACTATCTAAAATTTGAATAAAGAATTCATATCTTATCATTTCCAGCTTCAATTTAGATTTAACAAATTCAGTTTTCAGCTCTGTTGGAAATTAATATTCTCCACTGAACATGGCCTTTTTTCCATCGAGAGGATGAAGCACCTCTTATCACTAGACTTGACAGTTGAAAACCATGAATTGGACTAGTCAATTTTCGCAGAAAATAAAAATTACCTGTGATCTTTTAATGTTTGGTCTTGGTTGGATATTCAAAGTCCAGATCAAATTAATCACCAATGAAGCAAATCCAAATTGAAATGTTGTAACTGTTGCTAGAATTGGATAGGCTTTTAGAACCTAATAATAGACAAACAATGCATATCCAGATTAAATTTATCACCAATGAAGCAAAGCCAAATTGAAATGTTGTAATTGTTGCATGAATTAAAAGACCTACTTTTCAACCTAATTCAGACCAAACTGAAGCTTGATTATGAGTCCAAAATATCACTTTCAAAACAGACGCTATATAGTAACTGATTCATGTGTATAAAGACATTTAACAACAAGTAATGACAAGATATGAAAACATAATTCCAGTACCTCAGCAAAAATAAACAGAGCCTACTATTAAACTAAACAAACAAGGGGATTCAATACCTCACCAAAAACATAATTTCACATCAGTACAAAACTCTGGTTGGACAAAAACATAACTTCCTCATAAATATAGAAATTCTATTTGCTTGATAACTTTTCATTCTACCATATTTCATGCTTTACAAAGAATAAAAGTCTTTGCGATAATAACAATAGAGGCTCAATGGCGGCACAAAACTCACCCGATTCACCTCTCCATCAATAAGAATACTTTGAGTTATCCCTACCTTCAAAAAAACAAGAATCATTATTTAGGAATTTCATCGAACATTCGGTACCCATAAATCAAAACTAGAACCAAACCAATGGATAGACACATATCCTTTTAGACCAGCTTTGAGTTCATGGAAAGCTATTACCCCACTTTTATCAGTACCCATAGCCTGGAACATTCCTCTCAAACAAAAAAATTCCCCCTAAATAGACATATGAAGAACCATTCGTTTGAAAATAAAAGGAACAAAGCCTAAATCACAAAATAAAAACAAACACAATCGATAATTGATTCTATGGGAATTAAAACAAATAACTCTAAATCCCCAAATCATAACAAAACATCTTCATAGAAATATAAAACATAACATGTGAGTAAATTATACCTTCGCTGAGTTTCTTTGTATATGAGATGTGTGAGAAGAATTATTTTGCGATTCTGAGATTAGAAAGAATAAGAACGTTTTGAAAAATAATATTGAATCTATGCGAGATATGAACGGTGCTCAAGCATGTTTCTTGTAGACGGTGACATGCAGAGTGTGCTCGGTGGTGCTCACAAAGTTGGGCTTAATCTCTTTGACAATGCTAACACGAAAATTGTAGTAGTAGTGGTAGTTTGTGGTTGAAAAAGATAATTTTGACTGAGGCTCCTTGAAGAGAAGAGAGATTCGGGGATGATTGAAATTTAAGTTCAACTTTATTTGTTTGAAAAATAGTTTTTGTTTAGGTGATAAAATTGATTTTTTTGGGAATAATCTTACGCTAAGTAAATTAAAAATTAATTTTATGAATTGGGGGGGAAATATTTCCCTTTTCATTTAGCACTCAATAAAAAAGATTATAAAATTAAAAGTTAAGTAAAAAATATAATAAGGACGGTTTTGTAATAATTGTTGTGATAATCGTCATCGTCTAGTTCCTAACTATCGTGATAACCGTCGCAGTTCAAGAATAAGGACAGTTTTGTGATAACTGTCATAAAAAAATTGCGACAGTTGACCATAACTGTCGTGACAACCGTCGTAATTCAGGAATACAGACGGTTTTGTGATAACTGTCGCAACTCAAGTGTCGTAAATCTCATTTTTTTTCTTGTAGTGACATGATGCAAAAGCAAACAAGGTGTATATGAATGATCATACAAGATAATGAATGCAAATGAAACATGCTTTGAAGTTTGAAAATTCATGAAAGTTAATGAAAAGAAATGAATGCAAATCATGGCAAATGAATGAAGAAATGATCAAGTATGATTCTAACATGTCCTAAGATGTCTAAGATGACATATGAATGCATGAAATGTCATGGCAAGTTCATGTATGGATGCATATGCAAGATGAATGCAAATGAAGATGCAAAACTAGGGTTACATGAGAGGATGAGATGAAAATGACTAAAATAGAATCAAATGACATTATAAAAAATTGAAAATGCACTCAAAGGAACCCTAAACCTATACTAGGTTACCATCCAAAGGGGGAGGTCAAAAGCTAAACCTAGAAGGAGTTATGAATTTCCTAAGTTTCTAGAGTTTTTTTGGTGATCTTCAATGTAAAATGCCAAACAAATTGAAAATGAAATATAAATTCATGCCAAAAATATCCTAGAAAATACATGGTATGTGTAAAACAATTCAAAAAGAACCATCTTCAAACCCTTCATGGTTAGGCAGAAAAGATTTTTCAAAGGTTAGGGTTAAAAATGTGATTTTATGAACCCTAAATTCAAAGAAAATTGTCAAATTATGATCAATACCAAAAAAAAAAATTGTATGAGGGGTTTGAAAATGTTTCTAAATGTGTTAAGATGCAACATGAATTTTTTGGTGATTTTTAGAAACCTAAATGCTATTTTAATTAATTAAATTCAATTAATTAATTAAAATAAACATTTAAATATTTTAAAAATACTTTTTATATGCAAAAAATAAAATAAAAATCATTTTCTGATTAAGAAAAATATTTGAAACAAAAATGCAAAAGGAAATATTTTTGGGATTTTTCTAAGTATTTTAAATTAAATGTTCAAGAAAATGCAATTAAAATGAATTTAAATGGAAAGTATGCAGGATCCAAGGCTGAGATTCAAAGCTGGGTGGAAGGAGTTGACTGGCGTGTAAATGAGTGGTCCAGATTTGTCCTGACTAATTAATTTAAATTAAGCTAATTAATTACAAATTAGGGTTTAATGAGTGGTCCTGGCCCTCCAAACACGCGCGGGAAGCAAGATCTAAAGCCCAGAATTCAAAGTTGCCTTAATTACTCAGATTATGGTTAATGACCCTCAGGTGGCCGGAGAAGACTTCCGGTCATCTTCTCCAGTGAGTCACTCACCTGAACTTCCTAAAAACCTCACCCCCAAGCCCCGAAAACCTCCAGAATCCCTCATTAAACACTTCTAAACAAGAATCCAGCAACAAAAACAAAGAATCATGCATCAAAATGGAGAATCGAAGATGAACATTCTTAGGTCAAAAATTTCAGAAAAACCATACATGCATAATACTCAACCATTTTCAAAACTAAACATATCAGCATGATCAGTGAAGTTCATAGGTTCGTTTAGAAACTTAAAAACGCATTTCTGGAAAAAAAATTTTGAGGATGGCTACCTGAGCTGGAGCTTTCACTTTTGGAGCTTTCTGACCTCTTTCTTCGGGAAATCAACCTCCAATGGCTTCCCTTGAATGAATGGAAAGCTTAGAACAAGCTTGCAATGGCTGGTTTGAAAGATTACACCTCAACTGCACCAGAATCGTATTTCTGCTTCTTGGGGTTTTAGAGCTTGGCAATGGTTGGGAAATGATCTGGAGGGTGTATGGAGATGATTGGTGAAGTTTGCTTGAAGTTTTGATGGCTGAGTTATGAGTTTCGAAGAAATGAAGTTTGAGAGGAATTTTTGGCAAGCTGGGCTATGGGATGATTCAGGGTAATGTGTTGTGTGTTATGGCTTGCATAAAGTCCACATATCATGTCTTGATAGGTCAGAATAGTTGGTGTGGGCTATGCTGATTGGTATGGTGTGAAATGCAAAAAGTCAAGGTTGGTTGTACTTGAAGTATGGGCACATGGCAGGTCTGGATTTGGGCATGGCTTGGCTCAGCAGAGATCAAGGGAAGCTTGTGGATTAGATTTGGTATGCTGATACAAGTGTATGGAAAGAGTTGTACCATTTTGCAAATTTGAGAAGCTTTGGCCCTTTTAAGATTTCTTGAAGTTCAAGGCATGAAAGTGTATGATTCTTGGGCCAATTATGATTAAAATGAGTTGTACTATGATGGTATGATTTTTAGAGATGCATTAGAGGTCATGAAATGGCTTGGCAAGTGGTTTTGCAAAAAATCCTCCTTGGTGCATTCTTGAAAATTATAGGATTTTTGCCAACTTTGAAGGATCATAACTTGAGTTCGATAATGAATTAGAACATGTTCTTGTACTTTTTGAAAAGGGAAAGACCTAATCTACAACTTTCATGACCAAGAAATTTTCATTTGAAGCATTTTTGATCAAGAAAGAGGAGGTTGAAGAACTTTCCCAAAATGGAAAGTTTCCATTACAAGTCATTTCCATTTTTGGCAACTTTTGGTTTAGCTCAAATTTCTTCAATTTTGTGAACTTCCAAGCACTTAAATGATAAAATAAAGATCATATAAATTCAATTTGATGAAAATACCCTTTTGGTTCCCTTGTTGGGGGCCTTAGATGCCCTGATTTTTCTCTAACTTGCTCAAGAAGTTACCTAATGAACAAATGACTTCCACAATGAATTTCTTCATCAAACTTGGTACACATGATCCTTATAACATCTCAAGAACATTAGAAACAAGAATGGCCCAAAAATGTGGAGTTATGGCCTCTGAAACCAAAACCTTAATTTTGGTCATCTGTGTAGTGGAAACCCTAACTCTGCTTCCATGCCTTACCAGTTCTTGTGATTTCTTGACTTCCTTGAACTTTGAGGGATATAATATGATGATAGAAAACACATGGACCCTCTTGGAACACTTGGAGACCCTTGGAGTGGCTCAGATGGATCCTTGGATTGCTCAGATCACAAACCCTAGATGCAGATGAACTTGAACTATGCAGTGAAACAAAAAATGCAATATGAGGTGGTATGCTTATATTAATGCAAATATAAAAGATCACAAGCCATGGTGTGAAATAAGTGAGGGCAAATTTGGGGTGTTTACAGCTGCCCCTATTCAAGCATGAGTTAACTGTGCAGGATGTAAGCGTCTGGCTTAACAGACGAACAGGATAACTTGTGGTTGAATACCAAAGACAATCTGAAATTTGCACTCACTGGGGAGAAGAAGAAAAGGGATATAAATTGTAGAAGACAATATAGTATGATTATTAAAATGCGGGCGATGGAGGACGACCATCGAGCAGAGGACGACTGCTGGGGATAAAGCAATGACGGGGACGACCGACAAGCTGGGGAAATAAAGAAACCACGACGGGGACGGCCATCGGGTTAAGGAAACGAGATTCTCTAGGGATTAAAGTAAAGGCAATGATGGGGACGACCATCAGGTTTGCAAAGTAACGTAAACAACGATGGGGACGACCATCGGTTTAAGAATAAATGAAATATTGATGAGGGACGGTCATCAAAGGTGAAAGACGATCACCTAGCAGGGGAAGGCTGCTCTTTATCACAACATATGACGAATCTCAGATAGAAAAGGTCGACGATAGGGACGGCCATCGGATAAAATGATGAAGGACGATCATCAAGAGGTGAAGGACGATCACCTAGCAGGGTACGGCTGCTCTCGGGGTTTATCACAACATAGGACGGATGTCGGATAACAAAATCAACGATGGGGATGGCCATCGGATGAAATGATGAGGGACGGTCATCAAAAGGTGAAGGACGATCACCTAGCAGGGGACGGCTGCTCTTTATCACGACATAGGACGAATGTCGGATAGAAAAAGGTTCCAATAATGGAGATTCCACTGGGGAAAGGATGAGGGACGGTCATCCAAAGGTGAATGACGATCACCTAGCAGGGGACGGCTGCCGAAAGTATCACGACATAGGACAAATGTCAGATAGAAGAAAGTTGTTTGCTGGGGAATGGTAAACACGGACGAGTGTTTAAGCTTTCCAGAATAAAAGGTATAAGTGTTTGATGTTGTGTATAGATTAAATATGCGGACGAGCATCCTTCAGACTATGATACGGACGAGTATCGGTAGAAACAAACGCTGACGCGTGTTCAGAGATGATGGTATGGACGAGTACCAACTGGTTAACAAAGAACACGGATGAGTGTCGAATCTGTTGAGGAGTGATACATATACAAGATACAGACGAGTATCAGAGACTTCTGTATAAGTATGAGTGAGGATTGTTTTTATTGGTGAGGTATAAGCAAGACACGAATGGGTGTTCACCTTGCTGGGGAAGTATGACACGGACGGGTGTCGAAAGAGAATATGTATAAGTTATGAATAAATATGTGTATGTGGAAGTGTAAAAAGGTGTTCTGGCGACCTGTGGGGATAGGATGACACGGACGGGTGCCGAAAAGAGTGTGTTATAAATAAGTACTTTGGCAATCATGATGGGGGTGTATGACACAGACGGATGTCAAAAGAGCATGTATAAGTATCTGTATTTGAGAATGCAAAGAGGATGTTTTGGCTTATATCTGTAGGGGAATGATATGACACAGACGAGTGTCGAAAATGGGTATTTATATAAAAGGCACTTGTGTTGGGGAGTGCAAAGGGGACGCTTTGACTTTTACTTGCAAGGGATGTGAGCTTTATATATATTGCCGATGAAATACTGATGGTAATTGCAGGTGACTGGCTCGAACCTGACTTGTGATCATGCAAATGTTTGATTTTTACCGTAATGCTCCGTATTAGACGGAATGCTATGCTCTGTGGGGAAAAATGATGCGAATGCCATGATTATGCAAAAGAGAAACCGATCCGGGACTTGGATCCCACTGAAGATTGGATCCCTGGCTGATCTGCTTGAAGGAATATCCCAGCTGGGGAAGAGACCATTGGTAGGTCTGTTAGGAGGTGTAACTCTGCTTGGGGAAATAGATCATTAATAGGCCTATCCTATAAGGAGAAACCCAGCTAGGGAGAAGGAAGCTTCCGTCACTTTGTTGTGTGAGAGTTTCAAGCATTGCTCTTCTGGGGAAGACTGGAACTTCTGTGGGGAGATTGGCTGGGGATGCTCCTGTTGAGTAGACATGTGTTAGGGATGAGGAGACTCTGACAACTCCGCTGGAGAAAAGCATTCCAGATACTATTTGGGGAGGAGGTACGCTGGGGAAGTGTGCTTGGCATACCCCATGATGCGTATTGAATACCTGCAATATGCTAAGACAAAGAAACGCACAAGTATCTCGGGGTATCCCTTACCGGATTCCGTTATAGGAGTTAGATATTCCTAAGAGTACATACATTTCCTACAAGCATTTATTAAGAATGGCTCATTTGTTTTATGCAAATATTATATCATGGATATTGGACATTTTGCAAACGAAATAAAATGTACAAAAAGAGGTGTGACTGAAAATCTGATTTTATTAATCTGGGTGCCCTGAATTGGCAAATACAGTCAAAGAAACAAATCCCCTAGAATGAGGAGATTGTTATAAACTGAGAAAATAAAAGTATTGGCAATGTTGATGACGCTCTGGTGAGCTTCCTTTGCTATGACTTGTATGACCTTGACGTTCTTCTTATCTTGCTTTCTGAAGAAGTTTGATTCTGACTGATACTTTATCCTTTCGAAGCTTGCCGTGTTGTGAAGAATACAGACGAATTCAGAATGTAGTTGTTCGCTTATTCCCTGATTTTGCGTGGATCGCCCTTTCGGGTTTTCAATCCACCGGGATACCCATTTTTGCCTGAGCTGTCCAATGCGGATTTTCAACTCAGCGGGTGTACATTTTTTTTCAATTTTCCCTTATTTTTGCCCGAGTCTTTTATTCAGTTTTTGACTCGTCGGGATGCCCTATTTTTTCCTGGACTTACATTTTGTTTTATGTCCAGCGGGTCATTTTATGCGAAGTATTTTTTAACTGCATCTGAATTCACAGGGGATAAGAAATCTTCACCATCCATAGTAGTGAGCATCAGTGCTCCACCAGAGAAAAAATTCTTTACTATGAATGGACCATCGTAATTAGGAGTCCACTTTCCCCTGTGGTCCGTATGAGGAGGAAAAAGTCTTTTCAACACAAGATCTCCCACTTGGTATTCCCGAAGCCCGACTTTCTGATCGAAGGCTTTCTTCATCCTTTTCTGATATAATTACCCATGACAGATAGCAGCTAATCTCTTTTCTTTGATCAGATTCAGTTGTTTGTACCGAGATCGGACCCATTCAGCTTCGTCCAGCTTTACATCCATCATTACCCGTAAGGAGGGTAGTTCAACTTCAATAGGTAGGACTGCCTCCATACCATACACAAGCTGATATGGTGTTGCCCCAGTAGACATTCTGATTGAGGTTCGATACCCATGCAAGGCAAATGGTAGCATTTCATGCCAGTCTTTGTAAGTAACCACCATCTTCTGCACAATCTTCTTGATGTTATTATTAGCTGTCTCAACAACGCCATTCATCTTTGGCCTATAAGGAGAAGAGTTGTGATGTTTGATTTTGAAGTCCCGACAAAGTTCTACCATCATTTTGTTGTTCAAATTGGAACCATTGTCAGTATTGATTCGCTCGGGAACTCTATATCGACAGATGATATCCCTTTTTCAGAAATCTGGCTACCACTTGTCTGGTGACGTTTGCATACGAGGCTGCTTCGACCCATTTGGTGAAGTAATCAATAGCTACCAGGATGAATCTGTGGCCATTTGAAGCAGTCGGTTCGATCTTTCCAATCATGTCAATGCCCCACATGGAAAAGGGCCAAGGTGAAGACATCACGTTCAAAGGATTCAGAGACACATGCACTTTATCTGCGTAGATCTGGCATTTGTGGCATTTCCTGGCATAGGCACAACAATCTGCATCCATTGTGATCCAGTAGTAACTTGATCTTAATAATTTCTTAGCCATTGCATGTCCTCCAGCATGGGTACCGAAAGATCCTTCATGCACCTCGTGCATCAGTAAGTCCGCTTCTTTCTTATCAACACATTTGAGCAGTACCATATCAAAACTTCGCTTGTATAATGAACCATCAGCATTAAGGAAGAAACTATCAGCCAGTCTTCTTAATGTCTTCTTATCATTGGATGATGCCCCATGTGGGTATGTTTGATCCTCTAAGAAGCATTTGATGTCATGGAACCAAGGCTTGTCATCTTTAGCAATGTCCATGGAGAATACGTATGCTGGTCGGTCTAATCTGGATACCGAAATCCGAGGCACATAATTTGCAGTTTGAACCTTGATTATGGAGGAAATGGTAGCCAAATCATCTGCAAACTGATTTTCGTCTCGAGGGATATACTCAAGTTTGACTGTTGTGAAGAAAGTCAACAATCTCCTCGTGTAGTCACGGTATGGAATCAGATGCTCTTAGTGAGTGTACCATTTGTCGTTGGTCTGATTGATTACCAAAGTTGAATCTCCGAATACAGTTAATGTCTTGATCCTGAGGTCAATGGCTTCCTCAAGACCCATGATACATGCTTCATATTCAGCTTCGTTGTTAGTGCAGGCAAAGGTGAGTTTTGCCGAGAAAGACATATGAACTCCTTTAGGTGTAATGAGCACTGCACCAACTCCACGACCATTTATATTGACAGCCCCATCAAACATCATTGTCCATTCTTCTTCTGGGTCAGGCCCTTCAGTATGAACAGGCTCTTCATGATCTTTTTCTTTCAAAAACATGATGTCTTCATTGGGGAAATCAAATCTCATGGTCTGATAATCATCAATGGGTTGCACAGCTAGATAGTCAGATAGTACACTGCCCTTGATGGCCTTTTGAGATGTATACTGAATGTCATACTCTGTCAGAATCATTTTCCATCTTGCAACCCTTCCGGTAAGTGCTGGCTTCTCAAATATGTACTTGACTGGATCCATTTTTGAGATCCACAAGGTAGTGTGAGTCAACATATACTGTCTTAGTCGGCAAGCAGCCCAAGCTAAAGCATATCAAGTTTTCTCGAGCAGTGAATAACGTTGTTCACAGTCGATAAACGTTTTTCTTAGGTAGTATATTGCATACTCTTTTCGACCAGACTCGTCATGCTGGCCCAACACACACCCCATTGATCCTTCTAATACTGTCAGGTACATTATTAGAGGTCTTCCTTCAACTAGAGGCATAAGAATTGGAGGTTCTTGTAAGTATTCCTTGATTTTGTCAAAGGCCTTTTGACATTCTTCGTTCCACCTGACCGTTTGTTCCTTTCTTAACAATTTGAACAGGGGTTCACAGGTTGCAGTGAGGTGAGATATGAACCTTGATATGTAGTTCAATCTACCTAAAAAACCCCGAACTTCCTTTTTAGTCCTAGGTGCAGGCATTTCCGGGATGGCTTTGACTTTGTCAGGATCAACTTCAATCCCCTTTTCACTTACAATGAATCCCAGCAACTTACCGGAACGTACCCCGAATGTGCATTTGTTGGGGTTTAGCTTCAACTGATACTTTCTCAGACGCTTGAACAACTTTAGCAGATTTATCAGATGATCTTCTTCGGTGAGGGACTTGGCAATCATGTCATCCACGTAGCATTCAATTTCTTTGTGGATCATATCATGGAATAATGTTACCATGGCCCGTTGATAAGTCACACCGGCATTCTTCATCCCAAATGGCATTACCTTGTAACAAAACGTGCCCCAAGGTGTGATGAAGGTTGTTTTCTCCATGTCTTCGGGTGACATTCTGATCTGATTATACCCAGAAAATCCATCCATGAAGGAAAATACCGAAAACTGAGTTGTGTTGTCGACCAATACATCAATGTGAGGTAATGGGAAATCATCTTTCGGGCTAGCTCTATTCATATCTCGGTAATCCACACACATCCATACTTTGCCATCCTTCTTAGGCACTAGTACAATGTTAGCAACCCACGGCGGGTAACTAGTTACAGCAAGGAAACTGGTGTCCCACTGCTTTTGTACTTCATCTTTTATCTTCATGGCCATATCCGGACGAGTACAGCGTAGCTTCTGTTTCACTGGAGGTAAATCTTCTTTCAAAGGAAACTTGTGCATAACAATATCAGTATCCAGACCTGGCATGTCTTGATAGGAACAAGAAAAGACGTTGACGTATTCTCGAAGCATGTCAATGAGCTGTTCTTTTACTGAAGTTTGCAAACTGGCCCTAATCTTCACCTCTTTCAAATCCTCTTCGGTACCATGATTAACTGTTTCAACCTCCTCCTGATGAGGAGTAATCACTTTCTCTTCCTGCCTCAACAACCTGGCTAACTCTTCAGGTAACTTATAGTCTTCTTCAACCCCTTCATCGGCTTGATTAATTGGATTGTCGAAGTCATACAAGGTCATAGCAGTGTTGTTGTCGGTGCAATCTGGAGGATACTCTCTGCAAGGGTTGAGATTGGTTCGTTTTAGTGATCAATTTTAATCTTGTTTAGAAAAAGTGAAAATGAAGTTACTTATTTTGAAAACATTGCCATTTTATTGTTTTGTACAAAAGTGAAAAATGAAAAGACAGTGAGCGAAAAAGAGACTCGTTTGCAAAAGATGTCCGATATTCATTGATTAATCATTTGCACAAAATTACAATGTGGCCCTATTACAAAATGAGTCCTGACACCTTGGGCAAGATGCAGGACTTGATGCATGCTAAAAAAGGCAGGAAATAATAATTACTCTACAGGAGTAACCCTTATAATTTCCTGGGAAGACCAGTTAAGGACTTGGTGCCCCGGGATCCTTGGACGTATCCAGCTCTCCAGGTTGCGGTCGCTTTCCGCCTCGTCTTCCAGGTTGTTAACAACATCTGGGGTGAGCATCCCCCCACTGACGAACTTGGGCTCTTTGGCAGCCTCTGATTGATCTTGTCAGAATGGATTATAACCCAAACCGAATCTATCTTCCTTCTTTTCCACCGGCAGCAGCTTGCCCCAGCCTTGAGCATTACCATCTTCAACAACCTTCCGGGCTTGCTGATAGGAGACAATTGAAGTACCCATCCTGTCTTCTTGGGATGCAGCAAATACTTCAGTCGTCGCCTCATTGACGTTCAAGGCCTCGAACCCTTGGCTCATAGTTTCATGGATTTCACCATCAATCTCAATATACTTGTATATAGCCATATGGCTAACAAATATGTCCTATTCACCACAGATGGTGATAATCTGTCCTTCCCACTCATATTTCAATTTCTGGTGAAGGGTCGACGTTACTGCGCCTGCAGCATGAATCCATGGTCGACCCAACAAACAGCTGTAGGTCGGATGAATGTCCATCACGTAGAAAGTAGTCTGAAAAACCTGCGGACCGATTATCACTGGCAGATCAACCTCTCCAAGAACAGATCTCTTGGAGCCATCAAAAGGCCTGACCACAAGATTGCTTGGTCGGAGAGCTATTCCATCATATTCAAGCTTGACAAGAGCTTTCTTGGGTAAGACATTGAGTGAGGATCCAGTGTCTACAAGAACATGAGATAGTACAGCTCCTTTGCACTCCAGGGTTATGTACAAAGCTTTATTGTGGTGACGTCCTTCTGTGGTCAAATTAAAATCAGTGAAACCTAGCCCATGGCTAGTATTGACATTTGATACCACTGTTTCTAGTTGATTCACGGTGATCTCTTCTGGCATGTAGGCAGCGTACAGAACTTTGAGTAATGCATCCCGATGGGCTTCAGAACACAACAACAGGGATAGTATAGAGATCTTAGAAGGAGTCTGGTGGAGCTGATCCACAACTTTATAGTCACTTATTTTAATTATCCTCATAAATTCATCCACATCCTGATCAAAGGATGATTTATGAGTTTCTTTTGATGCAGATTCTTCAGGTATCACACTCTTCCCTTTGGCTTTGGCAGCAGCCTCTGCCTCAGTATTGGTTCTGGGAGCTTGTGACGCGAAGAGGCGTCCGCTTCGGGTGAAGCCTCCACCTCCCCCGACATTATCCACTTGGGGAGTAGGAACTGAAGAGTCAAGGAGGACTTTTTCTCCGCTGCAGTAAAGGTCAGCACCATAATGCCATGGTACAACATTGTCTTTATCATATGGAATTGGCCCTGGCACCGTGATGGTGATTGGGCTCACTGCAGCAGATGTTGGAACCGTAACTGTCTGTGGATCGTAGAAGATAGTGACAAGACTTCTGGTGGATGTTGGTGGTGGTGAATTGAAGCTTGGTTGAAACTGTTGTTGAGTTTGTTGAAAGTTGCTGGAATTTGGGACCGTTGTCGGGTCATAATAAATAGTAACTGTGGAGACATCATTGTTGGTGGTTGCTGGAGTTGTAGAAGGAGATGAAATGGAACTGTTGTTTGTTGAAGTGAAGGAAGAAATGGTTGCTGAAGTGTAGATGAATCGGTAGGAACAATGGTTATTGCAGTTGTAGAAGAATCACTTGTTGTTGACAAAAGAGTTGCTGGTGTTGTAGAAGCAGTTGTTGTAAAAGGAGTTGCTGGTGTTGTAGAAGCTGTTGTGGTTATTTGCAGAATGCCTTCTTTAATAAAGCCACTAATTCCATTACTTAAGCCTGCACACCCATTCTCGGAAAGTTTGCATGATTCACAACAGGCCTCACAACCTGGAAACACTTGGCATTTCAAAAGTTGGGCTTTAACCTCTGCCAGTGGTGTCTGAATACTTGCAATATTTTCTATTAAACTCATGGGTGAGCCTTCCTCTATAGCATTAATCCTTGGCCCACTGTGGCTTGGCATATGATTTTTCATGACATTGGGAGGTGGCGCAAAGTTCAGGGCCTTTGAATCTACTAGATCCTGGACCTTCATATGCAGAGCCCTGTATTTTTCCGTGGAGTGACCAGGTGCATTAGAGTGAAAAGCACACCTGGTGTTAACATCGTAGTTTCTTGGAAGGTTATGAGGATCCGGTGGAGCCAATATCCTTAACTCAACCAGATTGAGCTTCAGGAGTTGTGGCAACAATGTGGCATATGGCATTGGAATAGGGTCAATCACCTTGTTGATCTGAGATGGCCGCTGTTGAAAAGGGCGTTGTTATTGACTATTGTTATTGTTGTTGTAGGATCTTTGTTGAGGAAACTGTGGCCGTTGAGGAAAGTGCTGCGGTTGTTGAGTATACTGAGGAGGTGGAGTAGGGATAGTAACAGCAGCAACTGATCTGGGCAGATATTGGGATCTCCCTCTTCCCATGTGCATATAATTTGTTTCACCAGATCTACGGGGCCCAACAAATGGCTTCCTTGCACTGCTTGAACTGGCACCGTTGTCGGAGATTTTTCCCATTTTCAGCAAGCTCTCAATTCTCTCCCCAGCTATCACCACATCTGCAAAGCTGGTGGAAGAAAATGCAGCCAATCTGTCAATATAAGTCCCCTGGAGGGTGTTCATAAACATGTCTGCCATTTCCCTTTCTGACATCGGGGGTTGAATGGCAACAGCTAATTGCCTCCACCTTTGGGTATATTCTCTAAAGCTTTCACGGGAAGATTGTGACATTCCCATCAGAAGGGTTCTGTTTGGAGCCATGTCCAGATTATACTGATACTGATGGATGAAAGCTTCAACCAAGTCTTTCCAATTTCTTACTGTGGCTCTAGTCAAGTGGGAATACCATTCTCGGGATGCCCCTGTCAAGCTATCCTCGAAGTAAAACATCCACAGCTTCTCATCCATGGTGTAGGCTTTCAATCTCCCCAGGAAAGACTGAAGGTGGGTATGCGGGCAGGATGTGCCATTGTTTCTTTCAAAACAAGGAGGTTTGAACTTGTGAGGAATTCTAACCCCCTCCACTAATCCCATGTCCATGACATCAAAACCCAGAGAGTTTTGGGATTCAAGAGATCTTAGCTTCTCTGCTATTTCATCCAACTGACAGTCGTAAACTTCGTCTCCAGCCCCAACCACAATAAACTGTTCTTCTTGAGGGTCTTCCTGCAAAGCCCTCCCTCCAGTGTTACCTTGGGTGTTTCTTATAGCATTGATGTATGGGTTCAAATGAGGTCCAAACTCAGGGGGATCAGTATGAGGCTGTACGTGATCGTTGTTACTGGTACCCCCTGTACCCGGATGGTTTTCCTCGGGAGTTTGTCGCTCAACCAACTCCCTCAGTCTTTCCTGGATTTGAGCTAAACAAGTCATCACTGTCATAAATTGATTCATTTGGGCCCTCATATCTGTCCTCTCATTGGCCATCTAGGCCCTCACTTCAGTCAAGTCTTGTTGAACCTGATCCATTTGTAATCCCGGAAGGTTGTTTCTTGTCGGATACCGGTGCACTCTATTGATAGGGAACACTCTTCTGCGAGCAATGTTTCCTGAAACCACAACAATGTGAGAAACAACAAAACAAAAACCTACAAAAAAAGAAAATGATGTTAGTATGCAATGCAAGATGCCTATTTGTCTTACAAGGGTATCCGGTTTGGTTCTTTGGTTTTGACCTTTCCAGACCTCGAGGAAATACTGATGTTGCAGAGAGATTAAGCCCGCAAATAATACAAACCATATATTACAAAGGGTGAAGATACATAGTTTTGATTACAATAAAATCCTCATGGTGGGTTAAAATACAACAAAATCAAAAGTACAAACAAAAGGAAATACAAATACAAGGAAATCAAACATCCAGTCCAAAGTCATCCTCTCTGACTTCCTTCAGGAGAGCCTCAGTCACTGGACCCACTGGGTGCTCTGTGATAGTACTGATGAGGAGGTTCCTGGTGGCAATGGCACTGGACAACCTCTTGTGCTTATCCTGATCCTTTGACCTCTTCAACCCCGCTCGGAGTTTCAACTCAGAGATCTCCTTCTGTGCTGTTATCAAAGCTGCCTGATTCTTCTTCTCACTAGCCTCCAATTGCTCTATCTTAGCTTGAGTCCTTTGATCTTCCTGTGCACGAGCCTCAGTGATCCTGATCCACCTAGCCTGGCTCTCCTCTAAGTAATGCTCAACTCTGGCCTTCTGAGTCTTAGCTTCCTTGTAAGCATTCTTCAGTACTAACTCCCCTGCTTTAGCCTTTCTGATGTAGTCATCCGTCTTCTTAATCTTGGTCAAGTGCTCAATCCGGAGCTTCTATAACCTCTCATTATCTAGACGACTGTCATTTCTCTCTCAGAGAGTCTTCTTCAAAGCTTCAGAGAGATGAGCATTCCTTTCCTTCAATTTCTCATACTCCTCCAGGCTGACAGTGGTTGCAGGCTCCACTGCTGATGGTCCAGGTGTATCCTCTAAGGTGAATGGCATCCGGGTGATCTGTCCCCTAACACGAGACCACTCAAGATACTGAGCTGAAGCTATATTGTTGCACTTGCCAATAATAGCTGTCCCCTTAGTCTGAATGTTGTCCCAGGCCCAGGCTGCCTGTCTGACAATGGCAGAGTTGTGCTGAATGTCACAATAGAGGGTCTCTGTCAAGTCTTGCCCTCTTGGGGGATGAACTAAAGCATACCCTAACTGTCTCTTGAAGAGAAAAGGGTTGTAGTTGATGCAACCTTTTACTCCAATCAAAGGCACATTAGGATATTGCCCGTAGCTAGTAATGATATCCTTCCCCTTGGTGCTCTGGGTGCACCATCTGATGTCTTCTGATCTAAAGGCAATCAATCTCTTAGCCCAGTTCCTTGGCTGATGAGGGTTCAGGAAAGTATCCGACTTTGGCAAGTGCCTTAACAACTAACAGTAATAGAGGGATGCACAACATCTGACCAATCTTCATCTTTGCTTCCCATTCCTCTGGTGCACTGAATAGTAGAAGTCTCCAAGCAAGGTAGGAATTGGGTTCCTCAGTAAGAACAGGTGAATAGCATTCTTGCTTACAAACTTTGGCTCGTCTGCAAATAAGATAATTCCATATATGTTGAGTGCCAAGAGTGCACAAGCAGTATCTCACTTCCCTGCTGTAGCATGCAGGGTGGCCTGGGAGATCAAGAAGTCCAAGTGAAGGCCTGGGATTCCAGCCTTAATGGTCATGCTCCGATCAATGAGGGTAGGCTCCAAGTGCAATGCCTTAGCTATATCTTCATTCTTGGGAGCAACAATCTCAGGGTTGAAAGGAATCCCCCTCCTGATGGGGACACCTAACAACATGGAGAACTCTTCTAGCAAAGGTCCCAACTGAAAATTAGGGAATGTGAAGCATCTAAGAGGAGGGTCATAAAACTGCAAGCAAGTGTGGATCATGCTCCTCTAGGATGCATCCAGGTCCATGATCATGTCCAATATGCCTCCATAATGTTCCCTGAATAAAGGGACATGATTAGGAGTAATGAGAGACTGGATCTGTTTGATGCCTGTCAGAGTAGGCTCAGAGAAGTGGTATGTGACATTGCTCTTCCTGGAAGTGTCCATGCTGATGATGGGTGATGGTGAAGAGACTGATGAGAAGCCCTGACGAAGGTCACTGAAGAAGATGCTGAAGAAGAGTATCTAATGAAGATAACTAGAGAAGAGTCTCTGATGAAGACAAGATGATGAAAGTGCTGAAGAAGGAACTTTGATGAAGATGCTGGTGTAGATAGCTGAAGAAGTCTGAGCAGCAAAATAGGTCAAAACCAAACCAAAGATAAGAAGGTGGATACCCTGTAAAACAAATAGGAAAATGTCAAATGATGCAAAGATGATGTATGTAGAATGATATGCAAAGGGTTTGTGATCAAGTGCTGGATCTGTTATCTGCCTTGATAGGGTTCATGGGTTTCACAAGAACTGTCCAAAGTGATGCATTCTTAAAACAAAACTGGTAACAGGGTATGATGAGGCCAAAGGTTCCTGCAAACCTGTAAACATCCCAACCCCCTCACATGTATTGTTCTAGAACAAGGATCCTCAGACTTGGATCAGTTATGAGAAGTGTAAACACTTCTAACCTAGAGGTACAGTGTTTACAATAACCATAAAAGATCCTCCTCTAATTCACCTCAGATGCTGAAGGTCATAAAAGGTCATCCAGACTTAGCAGGCTTCCCAGATAGCCCTAGTACTACAGGAAATCCGTAGCACAGAGTTCTCAAGAAGAAACCCATGTATGAACCTTGTTTCATATTCCCGCACCAGACCGAAATGAAATGGGAAAGAATATGAAGCCACTCTAGCCTATGTGTCACTCAGGTCCCCGGTTGGAACCTTACTCACTCAAACCCTCCCACCAAGGAAACATCAGATCCATCACAGATGATAATGACAGTATGAAATGCATAAAAACTGTAAATGAAAGCAATAAATAAAGCTGTACAGAAAGCAATAAATAAAGCAATAAATAAAGCAATAAATAAACAAGTACAAGTAACACATAACACCCCCGTAAACACAAATCAAACAAGAGCTATGAGGAACCCACAAAAAGAACCAGAAGCCCTGGTTGCAATATAAATTCCCCAGCAGAGTCGCCAAGCTGTCGCTCCCGAAGATTTGCATCCTGGTACAAGCGCGAACGGTCGGCGAAAGGAGAAGATGAAGGTGAAGGTGAATAGAGTCGCCAGCTAGGCATTTTTATCCCGAAGGAAAGGTAATGCTGCATAAACCTAAGAAAAGATGGATAAGACGGTTGCGAACCAGAGAAACGGAGAAAGGAGGTTGGTTACAACCTGGGAATGTATTAGCACCCAGATTGTCCGTCGTACTCGACGGGATCCACGCTTGAAAGTTTGTGTTTAAAGGGGTAAGTGTATGTGTTATCTGTGTGCAAAAGCTGAAAAAGAAATATACAAGTGTCAGTGCAAAAGGGTGAATGCTTAGGAACTGAGGCTTAAAAGAGAATGATGAAAGAGGGGGAAGACACAGAGACTTTTGTTCGATAACCGTTAAGTTATGACTACGTATTCTCTCGTGCAATGAGGAAGTCAGAACACCGTAGTTCGACTCAAAGAGACTGAAAAAGAATTGACTGTGAACTGCTTGCTTATCTATGCTCAAGTGTATGACTCGTCTGGCTCGAGTGCTAACTGTCTTGCATTAGATGGAAGAAGCAAGTTCTCGTTTATGAATGAGTGTGATGAGAAAAGAATCCCGAAGGAGACGATTATTGTTTGTTTTTTTGTGTTTTCAATCTTTTATTGTTTTTGGTGTTTTTCATAAGTTAATGAGCTTAAGCCTAAATCAAGGGCTTGTAAACTCATTATATCCTCCCTGATTAGGGATAATAAGAATACTTAAGTGTGAGATAAGCACATCAACTTAATTACCATGATGATGTAGGATTAAGATCATTAACCTACTTGCGATTATTTAGATGTTTTTGGGTTTTTGTTTAGTGTTAAGTAATGAGTTTAAGCCATAGTCAAGGATTAGTGAACTCATTACACCATCCTAATAGAAGGATAATAGATGAGAGCACTTAAGCTGAGGAAGATACCTCAACTTAATCCATGATTAGGGATTAAATTCATGACAAAACAAGCCTTTATTAAATGGATTTTAATTAAAGGGTGAGATTAATAAGTGAGTTTTATGATTTGTAAGACAACTTGAGGGGGACTTGTCCATTAAACACTAGGGTTAGTCCTTCTTAACCATAAAGGAAGAATTAGAACCCTAATGTAAGGCCCAAGTTACAAGTTAATGTCTTAGTGATTATTATATGGGTTAATTAAGAGGTTTAAACAAATTAAGGGTTTAACACTTAGGATTAAAGTTATACACTCCATCCTAAGAGAAGGATGTAGACATAACCCTAATTCCAAAGTCTTAAAACCTTAAAGGTTTAGTGTTCTAATGATGAGATGAGAAGAGAGACACAAAGAAGACTCAAAGGTAAAAACTAAGGGGGACTAATCACAACCCTAATTATTATCATGCTTGGATGTTCCTATGGTTTGTTAGGCTTGAGAAAGATCTTCAAGGAAGCCACCAATGGAAGAAGCAGACGAAAGGAGGAAGAAGCAGGAGAAATAAGTTACTTACTTCATTGAAGAAGATAAGTAACTTAAAGAAAGAAAGTGAGAGATGAACACAAGTGAACAAGTTCACTTCAAAACCAGCAAGATGCATATGAAAGAGATGAAGAGAAATGAGAAGTGAAGGCAAATCCACTTCTCAAAGTAACTTACCACCTGAAAAGTTAGCACAAGATGCATAAGGAAAGAAGTGAAATGGTATGATGCATATGCAAAGACAAAGATTAAAACCAGAAGCATACACATGATGCAAATGATGCTATGACATGATGCAAAAGCAAACAAGGTGTATATGAATGATCATACAAGAGAATGAATGCAAATGAAACATGCTTTGAAGTTTGAAAATTCATGAAAGTTAATGAAAAGAAATGAATGCAAATCATGGAAAATGAATGAAGAAATGATCAAGTATGATTCTAACATGTCCTAAGGTGTCTAAGATGACATATGAATGCATGAAATGTCATGGCAAGTTCATGTATGGATGCATATGCAAGATGAATGCAAATGAAGATGCAAAACTAGGGTTACATGAGAGGATGAGATGAAAATGACTAAAACAGAAGCAAATGACATTATGAAAAATTGAAAATGAAAGGGGGAGGTCAGAAGGAACCCTAAACCTATACTAGTTTACCATCCAAAGGGGGAGGTCAGAAGCTAAACCTAGAAGGAGTTATGAATTTCCTAAGTTTCTAGGTTTTTTTGGGTGATCTTCAATGTAAAATGCCAAACAAATTGAAAATGAAAGATAAATTCATGCCAAGAATATCATAGAAGCTACATGATATGTGTAAAACAATGCAAAAAGAACCATCTTCAAACCCTTCATGGTTAGGCAGAAAAGATTTTTCAAAGGTTAGGGTTAAAAATGTGATTTTATGAACACTAAATTCAAAGAAAATTGTCAAATGATGATCAAAACCAAAAAGAAATTTGTATGAGGGGTTTGAAAATGTTTCTAAATATGTTAAGATGCAACATGAATTTTTTGGTGATTTTTAGAAACCTAAATGCTATTTTAATTAATTAAATTCAATTAATTAATTAAAATAAACATTTAAATATTTTAAAAATACTTTTATATGCAAAAAATAAAATAAAAATCATTTTCTGATTAAGAAAAATATTTGAAACAAAAATGCAAAAGGAAATATTTTTGGGATTTTTCTATGTATTTTAAATTAAATGTGCAAGAAAATGCAATTAAAATGAAAATAAAATGAATTTAAATGGAAAGTATGCAGGATCCAAGGCTGAGATTCAAAGCTGGGTGGAGGGAGTTGACTGGCGCGTAAATGCGTGGTCCATATTTGTCCTGACTAATTAATTTAAA
Source organism: Lathyrus aphaca (assembly GCA_963966055.1). NCBI lineage: Eukaryota > Viridiplantae > Streptophyta > Magnoliopsida > Fabales > Fabaceae > Lathyrus > Lathyrus aphaca. Next base: position 128,035,987 of record OZ014523.1, on the reverse strand, counting down.
TTAAGCTAATTAATTACAAATTAGGGTTAATGACTGATCCTGGCCCTCCAAACACTCGCGGGAAGCAAGATCTAAAGGCCAAAATTCAAAGTTGCCTTAATTACTCATATTAGGGTTAATGACCCTCAGGTGGCCGGAGAAGAATTCCGGTCGTCTTCTCCGGCGAGTCACTCACCTGAACTTCCTCAAAACCTCACCCCAAGCCCCCAAAACCTCCAGAATCCCTCATTAAACACTTCTAAACAAGAATCCAGCAACAAAAACAAAGAATCATGCATCAAAATGGAGAATTGAAGATGAACATTCTTAGGTCAAATATTTCAGAAACACCATACATGCATAATACTCAACCATTTTTAAAACTAAACACATCAGCATGATTAGTGAAGTTCATAGGTTCATTTAGAAACTTAAAAATGCATTTCTGGAAAAAAGTTTGAGGATGGCTACCTGAGCTGGAGCTTTCAATTTTGGAGCTTTCTGACCTCTTTCTTTGTGCAATCAACCTCCAATGGCTTCCCTTGAGTGAATGGAAAGCTTAGAACAAGCTTGCAATGGCTGGTTTGAAAGATTACACCTCAGCTGCACCAGAATCGTATTTCTGCTTCTTGGGGTTTTAGAGCTTGGCAATGGTTGGGAAATGATCTGGAGGGTGTATGGAGATGATTGGTGAAGTTTGCTTGAAGTTTTGATGGCTGAGTTATGAGTTTCGAAGAAATGAAGTTTGAGAGGAATTTTTGGCAAACTGAGCTATGGGATGATTTAGGGCAATGTGTTGTGTGTTATGGCTTGCATAAAGTCCACATATCATGTCTTGATAGGTCAGAATAGTTGGTGTGGGCTATGCTGATTGGTATGGTGTGAAATGCAAAAAGTCAAGGTTGGTTGTACTTGAAGTATGGGCACATGGCAGGTCTGGATTTGGGCATGGCTTGGCTCAGCAGAGATCAAGGGAAGCTTGTGGATTAGATTTGGTATGCTGATACAAGTGTATGGAAAGATTTGTACCATTTTGCAAATTTGAGAAGCTTTGGCCCTTTTAAGATTTCTTGAAGTTCAAGGCATGAAAGTGTATGACTCTTGGGCCAATTCTGATCAAAATGAGTTGTACTATGATGGTGTGATGTTTAGAGATGCATTAGAGGTCATGAAATAGTTTGGCAAGTGGTTTTGCAAAAAATCCTCTTTGGTGCATTCTTGAAAATTATAGGATTTTTGCCATCTTTGAAGGATCATAACTTGAGTTCCATAATGAATTAAAACATGTTCTTGTACTTTTTGAAAAGGGAAAGACCTAATCTACAACTTTCATTACCAATAATTTTTCATTTGAAGAATTTTTGATCAAGAAAGAGGAGGTTGAAGAACTTTCCCAAAATGGACAGTTTCCATTACAAGTCATTTCCATTTTTGGCAACTTTTGGTTTAGCTCAAATTTCTTCAATTTTGTGAACTTCCAAGCACTTCAATGATCAAATAAAGATCATATAACTTCAATTTGATTAAAATACCCCTTTGGTTCCCTTGTTGGGGGCCTCAGATGCCCTGATTTTGCTCTAACTTGCTCAAGAAGTTACCTAATGAACAGATGACTTCCACAATGAATTTCTTCATCAAACTTGGTACACATGATCCTTATAACATATCAAGAACCTTATAAACAATAAGGGCCCAAAAATTTGGAGTTATGGCCTCTGAAACCAAAACCCTAATTTTGGTCATTTGTGTGGTGAAAACCCTAGCTTTGCTTCCATGCCTTACCAGTTTTTGTGATTTCTTGACTTCCTTAAACTTTGAGGGATATAATATGATGATAGAACACACATGGAACCTCTTGGAACACTTGGAGACATTTGGAGTGGCTCAGATGGATCCTTGGATTGCTCAGATCACAAACCCTAGATGTAGATGAACTTGAACTATGCAGTGAAACAAAAAATGCAATATGAGGTGGTATGCTTATATTAATGCAAACATGAAAGATCACAAGCCATGGTGTGAAATGAGTGAGGGAAAATTTGGGGTGTTTACAATGATCCCTGTCAATAACTTCATTTGAGTTTTCATCATGTCAAACTCTTCCTTCAAGAATCTCTGGCCTTGTGACAAAGCTTGTACCTCTGCCCTGATTTCCCCATCTGGGCCTTCATCTCAGCTACCTCCGCCCAGAGTTGTTCAAAGTTCATGCCCGGGGAATTCTTACTCAAGTTGGTCATTCTGTCAAGAAATATGATCAAGATAAGAACCTGTCCTTGAAATCTAGTCACAATGAAAGTGCCTGAAACAGAAAAGACATTTAGGAAATTGTGGTTACACCTACAAAACAAGCTGAGTGGTGATATGTATGCAATGCAATTGTTTATGCTTTCAATCTCAAGGTCATTCGTGCCCCGGTTCCGGTATTTAGCAAAGAAACCCAGATGGCTTTTGACCCCCGACCTTAAGAAAAACTTGAAATGAATGTTCTGCTTGCGAGAATCTTCTATCTATGAATAGTATACCGGAACCGGAAACAGTGATATGAACCTGTGAATGAAAACAAAACATGATTAATGATGGAATGATGCAATGCAAATGCAAGAACATATGACCAATCTGGAACTGTCTGGATACTGGATGTCAGAGCCAAGTGATCAGAAACCCGAATCCTTTGAATAATAACCCATAAGCACTCAGATAATCTCAGATAAACCAGATCAATAACCAGATAAACCCACGAACTCCAGGATCAAAGTAACTGTATCAGAATATAAGACTGCACTGGTAATGAGGGTATGATGAGGTCAAGGGTTCCTGCAAACCTGTAAACCCCTCCCAATCTCACGGGTGTGCTCCGGGTCAAACATCACGGACTCTCAAAGCCGAATAGCAATAATACGTTCACCATCTCCGAGAAATGGTTCATGACCAGATCAAGGAATCGGTTCGGCATTATGTACTACTCAGGGAGGTCTCAACGTGAGTCTAGGAAAAACAAGCATCCCTTATAAGTCCCCAGCTTCGAGCGCTGAAATCGAGAAACAATAGTACATTCATCCCGAAGGGTATAATACTATCATCATACGACCATATACTTTGACTGAGTTCCTGTAAAAGAACCAGACCATCCTATGCAAGTTCCTAGTGGGTCATCGGGTGCGAATGGGTTTGCCATAAAATGTGGTCTGCCATTGTCACCACTAGAGAGGGATGTTTCCATAAAGGTCCTCAATGATCGGTCCCCAGATGCACATAACTATCGAGGTCGTGTAATGATCCAAGAAAGATTCCTGCATCAAAACATTTCCAAGACGGTCGCAAGTCTGGGTGTGAAACTCACTACTACCAACATAGCAAGATGCCATGAAGCCAAAGTGACTGTCCATGCTAAGTCCTAAGGTGCACTTGAGCCCCGGTTACGAGCTCATCTCACAGTAACTATTCTCAATCCCACCAAACAGAATACCAGTACAGCCAGACAGTCCAGTAATAATACATGATGCATGAAAATAAATACTTAAAACTGTAAATAAATATGTAAAGTAAACTGTAAATAAACAACAATAAAATAAACGCACAACAACAAACATAAACACCCAATGAAACAAAAACACGCAAGCGCTAGGAGAGACTCTCAAGGGAACCAGAGATTCTGGGTTCGGTCCCCAGCAGAGTCGCCAGCTGTCGCTCCCTGGGTTTCCATCCTGGTACAAACGCGAAAGTGGCGCGGAAGAGGTAGAGTTGCCAGCCAGGCATTTTTATCCCGAATGAACGGGAATGGTAATGTTGCACAAACCAGAAGAAAGAAAAGGAAGGAAACAGGTCCTACGAACTAAAGAGACTGGGTTCGGGAGTCGGTTATGACCTGGGAAGGTATTAGCAACCCAGATCGTCTGCCGTATCCGATGGGATCCACGCTTGCAAAGAAAATGTTTCAAAGGGTGTAAGAATGAAAGTTGTTGCAAAAAGAAAGACTGGAACTGGAGAAAAGAAAAGAAAGGGGGAAAATGTAGGGAAAATAAAAGAGTGTGCTCGAACGGGCCCTACCCCGCTGCCTACTGTCGCGGCCGGCTTAAAATTTAAGAGAGTCGTCATCACATTTTTGGATGAAAATAGTGATAAACCTAAATCCCTAGGGTAGAGACCTTCGGTTCGGAAGTCGGTTAAATGAGAGGAAGGTGTTAGGCACCCCTCACTTCTATTGTATCCAATAGGATCCTTTTTAGGTTCTTAGGGTTGTTTGTTTTATTTTATAAATTCCATGATTATAAATTCCAATTTAATAAATCAAAAAAATCCTAATTTTATCCCTTATTGTACTCGCTAGGGTCTTTGTTCAAAAACCCTATGCCTACGTACCCTCAAAAGAGGGATCAGAGCGTCGTAGTTCAATTCCCCTACCCCTACCCCTAAGCCCTAATTCTAATCCCTTTACTACCCCTCAATTAAATTTCTAAACCCTTAAAATAAAATCCCTTTAATTATTATTTTAAAACCCCTTAATTCCTTTGTAAAACCCCATTAAGTATCCCTTATGTCAATCCCTTACCCAAAATAAAATTTCCTTTAAATATTCATAATATAATATGAAAAATAAATCCCAAAAAGAAAAATAATTTAACTCAATTATTCTTTTAAGTAAAATAAAAAAAGTAGTTATAATAGTAGTTTTTTCAAATAAATAAATCCCCATTTTAAAAACCCATGTCAAAATATTTAAACCCAATATCAAAATTATAAAACATTTTTTTTTCTAATATTATGAACTATATTCATATTTATAAATCCCAAAAATTGTTAATATATTATAAACTCATATTTTTAAATCTCCACATTACGAATAAAATATGTTTAAACCAAAATTTATAAAAACCCTAAATCCATGGATTAGTAAAATAAGTAAAGTATATTAACCCCAAAACTTATAATAAATCTCATATTTATAAATAAATCCAAAAATGTATTATAAATAAGCCCAAATAAATACATCCCGATATATTTTTATGAACCCAAAATTTATAAACTCATATTATTTAATTATAAAAAATAAGTTGAATAAATCCCAAAATTTTAAATAAATCCCAAAATATAATTTAAACTCATATTTATATGAATAAACCTATTTCATAATAATAACCCAAAATATAATTTAAACCCATATTTATATGAATATAATAAATTTCAAATTATAAAACCCATGTCATAAGTTCCAATAAACCCATATTTTTTAATTATAAAAATAACTAAGTTATAATAAATTCAAAATTATAAATTGAAAACAAAGATGTTCTCCCTAAATATTTTATTAACCCTTAAGTTAGAAATATCCCAATTAAGTATTTTTAACCCTTAAACACAAATTAACATATTGATACCTAAATTATTAAAACCAACTCTTGAATAAAAATTAGTGTTTTAATTAATTAGATTAGCCCTAAATTTAATTATTGTTTATTCGTAATTACTTAAATAATACACAGATAGTTAATTAAGAAATAGAATTTTAAATCTTGAAACTTATAATTATAATTAAAATCCCTAGTTTTGTTTTATTTTTAACCCCATATTGAATCCAATTATTTTTATGTTAATTAACCCTAAATAATATTGACTATCCAACACATCTAACTTATAAACGTTATTACGAAAATGTTAATTAGAATCCTAATATTATCTTAGTATAATTCTAATATAATATTAATCATGTCAATTATTTTATTTTTATTTTTTTAAAGGCTTGATGAATAATCAAAAAAAAAAAAAAAGAGAATGTGGCCTTCTCCAATTTTTCTTACTTACCCAATTTTTAAAACTTAATATGTTTAATGTAACTAATTAAAAAAACAACAAGGCCATTTTACCTTCTTTTCTTTTACTGTTACTTCTCCATGCCGAAACCCTTTTTCATTTTAGATCTTATTAATAATAATAAAAAGTAGAAAAATTTATGATGTTAATATGAATATAATTTATGATATTAGCAAAAGGTTCTATATATTGGTTATGTGTTTTGAATCAAATTTGTTTTGAACTTATGATGATTTAGAAGATTTAGCAATGATGGTTTTGATTCAAGTTTTTATTCTCAGTGTATAGCTTTTTTTGTTGTACATGTATGAGTTCGTGTAGGAGTGCCCACAAAATTGGTTTTTAAAAAATATAAGTTTTTTTTTATAACAATTTCTTTTTAAATTGATTTTTATTTTAAAAAAAAGCCTTTTGTGACATTATTTCAGCTAAAAGGTTAAAAGGTTAATATAATATTATTATATGAATTAATTAGAACATAACTTAAGTATCCTTAAACACAAGCAATAAATCGGATTACACAATAAACCCATGTAAAAATTCAGATCACACAATAAACCCAAACATCAACAATAGAGTTAAATTCAGTAATAACAAAAAGATAAAAGACCACCAACCTACAGAGAGGAGGATTTCTCTGGTTTAATTTCAGCTACAGTTTTTTCTATTTGGTCATTCCTCATTCTTTCGTTTTCTACCACTTTTCGCCTTGATACTTATTGGAACTTGAACTGCTTGAAGTTTATATTAGGGTTTTTTAGTTGTTGTTCTTCAGTGTGAAGAACAACAACTTTTAGGACTGTGAATATGTAAATTGTGGATACCCCTTATGACTAATTTGAACTTCCTTTTATATTGATAAATTAGGTCAATACATTTAATTGGCAAATTAAAAAGTGAATAAAAAAATTACAAATTTAATGTAAATGAATTTTAATCTAACATATTTTTTTTCTAATTTTATGGAAAGAATTTTCTAATTTAATGTAAACGTGTATATACCACATGCATTGCTCACGCTCAATAAAAATCTTACAATTTTCCAATTACTTTATAATCATATAAAAATAATATTTTATTAATAAAAAGTAAAAAGAGACGCACATTGCTCTTATTCAATAGAAAGAGTATTCTTACAATTTTCTATTGATATTTCCAATTAATTTATAACCATAAACAATAAAAAGTTAAAAGAGATGTGCAATTATTAGTTGTAAAATAATTAAAGCAATTTGATGTCAAAAATTAAGCATTAAACTATAGTATTATATGGTGGTAATATTCAATCATCATCAACTAATTAGAAAATAAAATTGCAGTTATTGTTCATAAAAGGAAAATTCTAAAGTTACCTAATTAAAAAATATATTGGTTGACCAATTGAGAACACATCGATTATAACCCAATTAACTAATCAATAAATGTTTATTTCCTAAAATAAAAATACTATCTTAAAAATAAAATAATTTAAAAGGGAAAAATATCATTCACAATCTTTTTTTTTATAATTTTAACGATATTATTCATAAAATCATGATTTTAATTTTAAAAAATTAAAATAAAGATTAAAATTAAATTAAAAAAAAATAAATAAAAAAATACAATTTTTTAATTTTTTAATAACAAATGAAAATAAGTTTAGAAACAAATAAAAAGAAAAACCAACAAAAAAACCACAACTAGGCAATGTGAGATTTGAACCCGGGACTTTGTGCTTGCAAGGCTTACAATGTTTTCTGACCAATTATGACACTTTAGTAAAATGATATTAGAAGACATATGGAAGGTGGAAAAATTTAGGGTACAACACCTACGTACCTCATCTGGACATGAGGATCAGAGTCCACGTAGTTCCCCTAACTAGGGGTGAAAAAGATTGCTTGTGTCTTAAGGCTTGAACTGCCTATGTCAATGCTCAGGTGTTGCAGACTCGGACGACGAGTGCGTTACCGTCTTTCAAAATGACAAGTAGGAGCAAGTTCTTACGTAAAGAGTGAAGGTGATGAGAAGAGAAGTCCCGAAGGAGACGCTTATTGTTTGTCTAGTGTTTTTTATGAGTTTTTTATTTGTGTGGCACAAGAAAGTGAATTCAAGTCCGTTTCCATGAAATGTGTACTTGCTACTACATTCCAAGATGAAATAATAGAACAAGCACACCAAGTAAGGAGAATTTATCCAAGACTTGTTTCCAAGGGCAAGGGCCTAAGCTCACTAACTTGTTGAAGTTATTAGATGTTTTAGTGATTAAAATGAAGAAGTGTTTTTTAGGATTTTCTTGATGAAGATGACCTAATGATCAAACTTGTGCATCATGCTAGACAAATGTACTATTCCAAGATGGGATGAATACATATGCCCCATGGAATAAGGCTATTGCACAAGAAGTCACTCCTTTTTTTATTAATGTTTTTTAGGTTTTGTGTTTTGAGATGAAAAGAGAAAGAACCAAAGGAGCAAAAGGTAAAAGTCTAATGGGGAAAGACTAAACCTAATATTAGCATGTAAAGGTGGTCCTAAAGTTAGTGAGGTTTGAACTATCCTAGGAAAGAAGAGAAAAGAAGAGAATAGGAGAAGAAATAAAGTTAGAGAACAACTTACTCCTCTAAAGGAGATAAGTTGCTTCTAAAGAGGGAGGATGCAAAGTGGAACCACATGATGGCATAAGGCACATCAAAAATCACAAGATAGAAAGCAAAGTAAAAGAAGAGATGAAACATTGAAATGTGGATAAACATCCACACTTCACTTACCATTGCACCTACAAATGTTAGCAAAATTTCCAGCACATATTCAGCACATCAATCAAACAAATGCTAACACATCAACACAATTCATGGAATTAACATGTTCAAAGTTTAAAGAAATAAAATTCACCAAACATGCCAAACTTTAAAAATACATGAATTCACGTGTCGATAAAATGAAAACATACATCAACTAGCAAGCAAACTACTCTAAACAAACATGTAAAATGATCACACAATGATCCATGGTGATTATGGCAAGTATGGGAAGCAAACAAACTCAAAACAGCCCAAAAATATCATCCTGCCTCAGTGTTAACCGGTTAACCAAAAGCGTTAACCGGTTAACCAAACTAAACATGTAGCAAATAAGTCAGAAAACAGACGCGTTAACCGGTTAACCTATAGCGTTAACCGGTTAACACTGCACGAACAACAGCAAAACCTGCAGAAAAAGATCTGTCCAAAACAAGCTTATTTCAAATAATCCACCAACAGTCCAGCAATCAATTATGCACGAAATAATAAGATCAATTCACATTAATCAAACACAATTATGATCATGAACATTAACATGTAGATCCATTCACAAATTAACCAAACAATACAAGCAAGACAATCAATTAGCACAAGCACATGGTGGATCTACAACACAAGCATGCAAATAAGCTAAAAACAGAGATGGATCTGAACTTAACCAACCTACAAAGCCGAGATCTGCTTTGGTAAATGTTGTTCAAGCTGGAAATAATGAATCTCGCAGAAAACTTTGAAGATCCGGTGCTATTCTTCACACACAATGCAAAATAAATACAAGCAAAGGATCTTGATGCAAGAGCTTAGTTCCAAAAGCACTTCTAACCACCATATCAGATCTGAACCAGTAGTAAAACCAGAAAAAAGATGCAAAGAAGTTATGGATGAAGGTCTAGTTCCAAGATCAACAAACTTCAATGCAAAGTTTGATGATCTTCAAAGAAGAGGAACTTTGAGTGATTTGGAAATTGGGAGAGAAAATGAGAGAATAGTGAGAGAGTGGTGAAAACTCAGAAATGAAAAAGTGTGAATTATGAGAGAGTTTTTTTTTTTTTGGTTTGGAGGGAAACGGGATAAGTAGTCATCTAGGTTTGGGGCTCAAAATTTGGTTTGGAGTCCAAAAAAAAAGGTTTGGAATTAGGCTTGGTAAACTCTCTAGATCCTTCTCCATAATTCCCAATAAAAATCTGAAAAATGAAAAATGGGGCAAAAAACAAGCATGCTGATCTTGCTGGAAAATTCAAATTTTCGCAGCCGTTAACCGGTTAACCAAAAGCGTTAACCGGTTAACGCAGGAAAAATTTGAATTTTCCCTCCTTTTGGTGGGAAACTCCAAGAATACATCTACGCCAACCATTCTAATCTGATCTTGATTCTCAATCCTCCTGGAGCTTTGACCATGATACAAAGCTTGTATAAAATGCCCTGTGATCTTTCTACCAGGTCACCTAGCTCTTGACTTTTACTTGCAAAAACGTGAGTTCCCAGATGATTTATCATATGCCTTATGCTAGAACTTGTGAATGCTATGCTTCAGTTTTTCTATGCAAAAATGCTAAGGATATGACATGCTTATGATGCTTATGATATGATGATGATGCTAAAAAGAAGAGGGCAAATTTGGGGTGTTACAGCGAGACGTATAACTTTTTGAATGGATGACTCGTAATGACTTGTTTTGTTGCCCTGTGTTGCTATGATGTTGCTGTGAGTTCTTACCATTCTATGCTAGGCTAAATGTGTAAGAATAAAGATGAAATGATGTTATAATGACTAGGTTGTAAAATGATGCTATGTAGTATTGATAATATGAGTAGGCAAAGTAGATGTATGAATGACGAATGATGTATAATGATGAATCTTGATGCAAATGTTGATTAAGATGATTATATTATTGTTTTTGCATCATTAAATTCATGGAATTCTTATGATGATTGAGGATTTAGTCCCATTGTGTGGATTGAGGTGTTGTTGTTTATGTTGAGCTCTCTTGTGGAGGGCTGATGGCCCAGTGTCCATCCATGATGATGATTCGGTACCACATGAATATTAAGAGGAATACATTTCATTATTGGTGGCATAGCATGATGCATTTGTTTGTGATGATGTGATTGATTTGTTGTATGTGGGTGAGATTTGCTGTAAATGATGTGTATTTGCATGATTGTCATATAATTCCATCTTTATATTATTTATATTGAATATGAATTTACTCACCCTACCTGCCTTTCGTGATGGTCTATTATGCCATCCTACAGATACTCAAGAATAGTGTGGTGATTGGAGGTATCTTGGAGTGCATCTTTTGTTGTTTATAGAGTCTAAGTGGAGTCTTGCTCTGTATCATGTAACACTAGGAATGCATAGATGTGTTTTTATTGTTTTTGTCCATTTATTTACATGATGATGATGTTTTGGATTAGAATTTGAATCCTTTTTATTATGTTGATTAAGCTTTTGAATAACGATCCCCTCCTATGAGTTGAGGTTTTGTTTTATTTATGATATATGTTGCAACCCGTGTTACGGGACATGACACATACATGATTTTTAATGATGTATTGTTGAAATGTGATCCCCTTTCATGTCGAACTCTGATTTTATTAAGTAGTTTTGTATTAAGTTTGTTGTGGGGTAGAAAGGGTGGTGCATTAGTGGTATCAGAGAAGGTCGATCTGTCAGGTCGTAGTTATCGGTCTGTTGTCAGTCGTTAATTGTTAACGATTATTCTTTTCTAATGTTGTGAGTGATGTGCATAATGGATGGAAATAACATGCGTGCTCTTGCGGAAGTTGTTATGGAGCTGGCTGAGGCTACAACTCAAAGCAATGAACAAGATGAGTTTCGTGCTTTGGAGAAGTTCCAGATTAACAGTCCACCAATTTTTTAAGGTGATCATGATTCACATAGTGCATAGAAGTGGCTCAAAGAAATTGAGAAGATCTTTAGGGTGATGGCGTGTACGAATGCGCAGAAGGTACAGTTTGGTATCCACATGTTGTTTGAAGAGGCTGAAGATTGGTGGGATAATACTTGTCAGCGTTTGGAGGATGCTGGTACTGTGGTGACCTAGGCAGTGTTTAGAAGGGATTTTCTAGGGAAGTATTTTCCAGAGGATGCTCATGGTAATATGGAAGTGGAATTCCTTGAGTTAAAGTAAGGAAATATGACGGTAGCAAGGTATGCTGCCAAGTTCGAGAGGTTGATGAAGTTTTGTCCTCACTACAATCATACTGATGTTGAGTTGTTGAAGCGTCTCAAGTTTGAGAATGGGATGAGACCAGAGATCAAACAGGGGACTAGATGTCATCAGATCCACATGTATGCTGAGTTAGTGGACAAGAGCAGAATTTATGGTGAAGATAGCCGAGATCGATCTGCTCACTACAAGGAATTGAGTGAGAAGAAAGAGAAAGGCTAGTTTAGAGAAAAGCCTTATGTGACTCCAGATGAGAAGGGGAAGCAGAAGGTTTAAGATGGGAAGAAGCTAATTGGGGGAGCAGGTTCCATTCCTCCCAAGTGCTACAAATGTGGAAAATCCAGTCACAAGTCGGATGTGTGCAGTAATCCAGTGGTGAGATACTATAGGTGTGACAAGAGAGGTCATCGGTTTGGTGATTGTCCGAATGAAGGTTCAAATTGTTTTAATTGTGGTGAATAGGTACATATAAGCACCCAATGTCAGAAGCCTAAGAAGACTGCTACTGCTGCCCAGACCAATGGCAGAGTGTTCGCCTTGAGTGGTTCTAAAGAGCCTAAGAAGGATAACTTGATTTGAGGTACATGTTTTATTAATGGTGTTAAGTTGATTGCAATTATTGATATTGGTGCTACGCATTCTTTTATTTCTCTTGAATGTGCTAATAAGTTGAGTTTGAAGTTGTCTAGTATGAATGGTAGTATGGTAATAGAAACGCCAGCTAATGGTTCTGTTACTACTACATTTGTGTGTTTGAAGTGTCTTTTGACTATTTTTTAGAAGAACTTCTTGATGGATCTGGTGTGCTTGCCTTTATACCAAATTCATGCTATTCTTGGAATGAACTGGCTAGAGTTCAATTTTGTGCATATCAATTGTGATGCGAAGACCATAGAGTTTCCTTAAATTGGTGTGAAGACCGTAGAGTTTCCTGAAATTGGTGATCATGGTGAATTAATGTTCTTGACGGCTACACAAGTAGATGAATTGTTAGAAGATGAAGCTCAGATGTTTGCAATGTTTGCATCGTTGCAAGTCGAAGGGAAGACTTCGAGTATTGATCTATCGGTTGTTCAAGAGTTTCCTGATGTGCTTTTGGAGGACATAAGTGATTTACCTCCAGAGCCTGAAGTTGAGTTTGTAGTGGATTTATTACCTGGTACTAGTCCTGAGTCTATGGATCCGTATCGGATGTCTGCTATGGAATTGAGTGAGTTGAAGAAGCATCTGGAAGAATTGTTAGAAAAGAAGTTTGTTCGACCTAGTGTTTCTCCGTAGGGTGCTCCGGTGTTGTTGGTCAAGAAGAAATATGGTAGCATAAGGTTGTGTGTTGATTATCAACAGTTGAACAAGGTTACTATTAAGAATATGTATCCACTTTCGAGGATCGACGATTTGATGGATTAGTTGGTAGGAGCTTGCGTATTCAGAAAGATTTATTTAAGGTCTAGTTACCATCAGATTCGTGTTAAGTCTGATGATATTCCGAAGTCAACATTCAGAACGAGGTATGGTCATTATGAGTACATTGTGATGTCGTTCGGAGCATCCAATGCACCCGGTGTGTTCATGGAGTACATGAATATAATCTTCCATGAGTACTTGGATAAATTTGTGGTAGTTTTTATTGACGATATTCTAATTTATTCCAAGACAGAAGAGGAACATGCCGAGCATTTGAGGATTGTATTGCAAGTGTTGCGAGAAAAGAAGTTGTATGCGAAGCTGTTAAATGGTGAGTTCTGGTTGCAAGAAGTGAGTTTTCTAGGACATGTGATTTCCAGTAGTGGAATTGTTGTAGATCCGTCGAAGATTTATGCAGTGTTGTAGTGGGAGACTTCTAAATTTGCTATTGAGATTAGAAGTTGTATGGGTTTAGCAGGTTATTACAGGAAGTTTATTGAAGTTTTTTTGAAGTCGGCGCTACCTTTGACTCGGAAGAGTCAAGCTTATATGTGGGATGTTGCGTGCGAAAAGAGTTTTGTAGAGCTAAAGAAGAAGTTGACAACTACTCTAGTGTTGATTTTGCCGAATTCGAATGAATCATTTGTAGTGTATTATGATGCGTCAAAGATGGGACTTGGAGGAGTGTTGATGAAAAATGGTCAAGTGGTTGCTTATGCTTCTAGACAATTGAGAGTTCATGAAAGGAATTATCCTACGCATGATTTAGAGTTGGTAGTTGTGGTATTTGTGTTAAAGATTTGGAGACATTATCTCTTTGGTTTGAAATTTGAAGTATTCAGTGATCACAAGAGTTTGAAATATCTATTTGATTAGAAGGAACTGAATATGAGGCAGAGGACGTGGTTGGAATTGTTGAAAGACTTTGATTTTGATTTGAATTACCATACTGGTAAGGAGAATGTGGTTGCAAATGCTTTGAGCAGGAAGACATTGCATATGTCGATGCTTATGGTGAAAGAACTTGAAATGATTGAACAGTTTAGTGACATGAGTTTTTTGTGTGAGGATACATCAGAGAGTGTGTAGTTGGGAATGCTGAAGTTGACCAGTGAAATTGTGGAAAGAATCCATGAAACACAACAATCTGATTTGAAGTTGGTTGATCAGTTGACTTTGATTAACCAATGTAACGGAGGTTAATTCCGAGTTGATGAGAATGGTGTGATGAGATTTCGAGAAAGAGTGTGTATTCCCGATGTTCCGAAAATTAAGAAGAGTATCTTAGAAGAAGGACATCAAAGTAGATTGAGTATCCATCCTGGTGCTACGAAGATGTACCATGATCTGTAGAAATTGTTTTGGTGGCCATGTATGAAGAAGGATGTTGTAGAATTTGACTATGCATGCTTGACTTGTCAGAAGTTAAAGATTGAACATCAGAAATCGTAAGGTATGATGCAGCCATTGAATATTCCAGAATGGAAGTGGGATAACATTTCCATCTATTTTGTGATAGAATTACCGAAGGCTGCTAAGGGAAATGATTCAAGTTGGGTAATTGTAGATAGATTTACTAAGTCGGCCCATTTCTTGTCGATGAAGATTAATCATTCTATGCAGAAGCTAGCTGAAATGTATATTGAAGAGATTGTAAAGTTGCATGGGATACCGTCTGTAATATCTCGAAATTTGCCCTCATTATTTTTCGTCTTAACTGGATTGCGCTTCACATTTCATTTGCATCTTCCCATTAGGTCATAATATCCATAATCATGCATTTCATCGATTCCTAAGGCATCTGATCGAAGCGGTTCCTTGTGATATGGATTTTCCTATTCAGAGGTGACCTATCTAGTTATTGCACTCAAGATTGAGACAAACATTGAAATCTCATCATCGTGGGCATTTGTGTCAAGATTTATCCAAATACAAGTCTATTCTCTATCGAGTTTATGTTCTTCAAGATTTCCCAAAAGTATCGAGTGTTGAAAGTTTCTTTATTTGTTCTATTGAAAAGACTATGGACTAGAGTTCAACTCTCCGACGATGTTTCTCTAAAGATGTCGATTACGATCGTTGGATCATATGCAGTAATAGTCTTATTAGTCAAAGTGGCGGTTTGGTATTATTAACTAGTTGAAAATGGGGTGTGAACAAAAAGGCCTTTGGCGCTTGCACTTCATGTGGGGTTAACAATTCGGTGATTAATATTTCTCATTTGGTAATTTTAGGATGGTGCATCTACCGCACATGGTTGATTAAGAAGGATTTTGAAGTCAAGAGGTTTGTTTAAGGTCAAAGGCCTGCAATTGTGTTCTGTGAGTCTTGATGGTGTTTTCAATGGATGAGTCTTTGCGCGGATTAATCGTGGGAATATTGGTTCAATTAAATTAGATAGGCAACTTTAACTTGCCCCATTTGGAAAGCACTTCACTGGTAATTGAGGTTTTTGAGAGGTGATTTTTGCTTGGAATTTAAACTAAAAGCCTACATCTACGAATCCCGATAAGCTGTCCAATCTGGTTTGAGTTACTCTGTTGAAAGGGATTCTTTTGTGTTTAAAGTTCATCATTATTGTCCAGCATTTTTTTAATAGCAGGATATTGCCCTTTGGCCATCAACAAGGTAGTCAATTAAAGAAAAGGAGGAATCATCATCCCCATTGAATAGGAAATCGCTAATGTTTTACATTGAAATTCGAAAAAAATATATAACAAGAGTTGAGTACATTCAATTGCAAGCTAACAACAAAACAGTCACAACAAAACAATTGCGGAAAAGTCGCGGAAAATGAACAAGAAAGTTAGGGGTCCCTAGCAAAGAATAGCGAAGAATTTGACTAGTATAACAAAAAAAGGGGGGGCTCTACTCCTTGAAACCGGAATCACTTCTTCGGATCTATATTCATCGCCAATGCTAAAGAGGGCCTTCAACTAATTTCAAAGTCTCCTACTCTTCACCTATACCGGCTTCACACACCGTCACCATCCTCGACCTTCCTCACCTCCGAATCGAGTCTGATCTCCACTGCAAATTCATCCAAGATAATACCACTGCATATAATTTATCACATCATCAGAAAATGAAACAGATAAAAGCTAAAGGAATTCAAGAGCAATACGACGTCAAAGCTTGCAGAAAGTCCATCTATATTTGTGATGAGTTCAGGACGGTGTATGAAAAAGGCTTGCAACAGAAAGTAGAAAGAGAGAGGATCCACATAACAGAGAAACTAGTTCACAAGAAAAGAAGGAAAAAAAGGACTCGTCAATAGTCCGTAGAATTCTCGATACCCTCCATGCCATTGGATTTCAATTTTCTTCAGTTTATGCTAAATGGCATCCTTCTCAAGTTCCGAAAATGCAGCTTTAGTAATGCTGGCCTGCAAATTCATAACCAAAAAATAGAAAAAGGATTAACCTATAACTAACTCAGAAGAAAATCGAAATTCATAACTGAAAAATAACAAACTCCTAACCGTTTTTCTGGAAGCTTCATCTAGATTCTTCACAAGAGCTTGGATCTTCACCCGTATAAATCAGAACCACTCCTCTTCAAAAGTTCGGTTCACCACTTTTTTTCACTTCTTCTCACAACTTCTCCAATTCTTCTTCACCTTTTAGGATTTCTCTCCTCATTCTTCACCTATCCTTCCCAAATTCTCTCAACTCCTTCAATGCGGAATCGATTTTCAATCATACTTCATCCTCCATCTTCATCCTTTTTTTCGTCAATCTCTCCCATTCTCTAATCTTCTTCAACCTTCATTGTATCAAAAAACCTGCAAATATTCAGGATTCGCTCTCAATTCAATCCTCATTTTTCACTTTTCAGAAATTGTTCACAGAATAACAACCTGAATCTTCAACTTTCGTCAGTTATTGACTTTAACTGCATCAGTATCATCATCATCAATTTGCAGCCACTATAAGCACCGTCTTCGTTAAGTTTCCTTATTTACCTACAACACAATAATCAACAGAACGAAACAGATTCAACTTCGAAATCTCTAATGATCTGCAAATACAAAAAATCGACGACTTCAACTTCAAGAAACATCATCGAATCATAATGATAATTCAGAAAACATGAGAAGGAGTTCAATAATTATTCATCCATAGTTCCATTGATCGACATAACAAGAACATCAACGCAAGATTTGGAAAGAGTGAAAGAAGGAGTACGATGCGAATCCATACCTGAATCGTGTTCTGCGTCCGCAGAGCTTCATTCATGCTTTCATCACCAACGAAAATACAAGGTACGATCCGTTATCGCATCACTCTCGCATTGTCTTTGCTTTGTTCTGACGTTGGAATTGACATTGCGTTCACGATTGAAATTCTCACCCGAGTTTGGTAGACTGTGTTGAGAGTGTGAGTGCGATGCTGTTTCGAGCAAATAGAGAGTTTAGATGGCGTTAGGTTGTGATTTAGGTTGTGATGAAGGCGGTGATGTTGGCGGAGGCGCCATGAGACTCTGTTAGGGTTCGGTTTAGACGGCGGCGGAGGGTTAGAAAATGGAAGATGAGGCACCATTGTTGTGTTCCGTTTTCGCCGGGAAGGTTTTGGGATGGTAATGGCATGGTTTTGTTTGTGAAAAAGAAGAAGGCGAAGAAGATGGAAGGGGTGATGGAGGTTGACGATGGCGCCGCGGGAGAGGGAATGGAAATTAGGGTTTTCCTTTATGTTGTTCTGGTTCTATTGATACGTTAATGTATTGTTTTTTTATAAATATATTTAATTAGAAATATTAATGAAATTAAGAGGACAATTAAAGCTGTCAAGAGAATATTTTGATGTTAATGGTAATCAAAGGAGTTTAATCTGTAGTTAATCCATTTAATCACGATTTGAATTCCAAGGAAGAGATAAGATTGTATGATTTTGTGGATTCCCGGCCACACCGGCGGTGACACTTGTCACCATCCGGTTGGTGCTTTGTTTGGTTGTTCCCGTGCGTGGCGGCACACCATAGCGTTCATAGGCATGCGTTTGTGAATCCCATGATATGAATACCGTTGGAAAGACCCAATATTGACGGTCCATCTTGAAGTCAATTATATTGACCAAAGGTCCATACAATGCTCCTCAAGAATCCTGCGCAATGGGCCTTGTAATCCTGCTGTTAACACCCCCTGGTTTAAGGCCCATTGAATAATTAACTTCAAAAAAATCACTTCCTGCGCCCCCTTCTCTTATTTTCTTTCTTTTAATTTCTGTTTTAGGTATAGTTAGAATAAATCCATAAAAAATAGAAAAATCATAATAAAATTCCACAAAAATTCCAGTAGGTTCTTAATTCAATTTAGAAATTTGTGACATTTTTACTTTCTGAATTTTGGCTATTTTTGATTAAATTTAGATTTTCCATGTAATTAGCATTTTTTTGAATTTCTTTAGGTACACATAATTTTGTTCATTTTATTTCTCCCACTCCCTGTAGGATTTTTAGCCCATTCTTTTTGCTATGATTAGAGGACTGGTAATAGAACTTAAGATATTTTTGGTAGATTTCTAGGCCATTTAATACATTTTTAGCACAATGCTATAGTTAGGTTTAGGACCCTAGAGAATTAATTTCATATTTTTTCCAGGACTTTTACTATTTTTAGTGTATTAATGTTTAGTCCATTTTACATGATAAATCAACCTAGTTTAGCTTAGAATCTTATGGTTCATTAAGGATTAGTTTAATTAGGTTTAATCTTAGGATATTATAATGATTTAGTATAGTTTAGCTACTGATTTTAGGATGATGATATTAGATGATTTCCCTTAGTTTTATGACTTAGGCTTAGAATTTCTAATAAATAAGTTTAGGTGGAGTTTAGCCTTGTTTTTGGTTTTATGCCTTAATATGCATTTTTTTAGAATTTATTTCTTATTCCAATTTTAATGCTTTTGCCTTATTATTTGAATTTCTCACTTGTATAGGCTTCCCCATTGTTTCTTAGAATCAACTTAACTTCCTTAGGAAGTAAGTTGAATTCTAGTAGTTTCTAGTTCCTTTTATTCATTAGGCTTAGAAAACCACATAAACCATTAGGACCACTTTTGAATAAATAAATAAAATTAGGATTGAGTCTTAGTCCCTTAGTTTTTACCTTTTGCAACTTGAGTCCTTCTTTCTCTCCTCATAAAGAAAATAAAAAATACTTAATAAAAACCGAACGTTCTTGTACGATACGAGACTTTGTTGCGGAGTACTTATATGCGTCCTGTTTCGGGGCGAGGTGTAAGTATTTACCACGATGGATAGGTCTTAGTATGAGAATGTTCACAAATAAATTCAAAACATTTCTCATAAAAGACAAAAACACAATAAGCGACTATCATGCGGGAACTTCTCTTCTCACCTTATTCATTCTCAACGCGAACTTGCGACGACTTGTCTCGCATGCAAGACGGTAAACGCACTCGTACCAGACGAGCCTGCAACACATGAGCATAGTGTCGCTCCCGACAAATGAAAATATGGTTCAGATGAAGGTACAGACGCGAACGGTCGGCGAGAGGGACAATGAGAACACGCAGCCGTGAACTCACTGGAGATGAATAGAGTCGCCAGCTAGGCATTTTTATCCCGGAGGAAAGGTAATGCTGCATAGACCTAGAAAGATATGGATAAGACGGTTTGCGAACCAGAGAGACTGAGAAAGGGGGTTGGTTACAACCTGGGAAGGTATTAGCACCCAGATTGTCCGCCGTACTCGACGGGATCCACGCTTAAAAGATTTGTGTTTTAAAGGGGGAGTGTCAGTGCAATCTGTGTATATAATAGCTGGAAAAGAATGTACAGGTGTCAGTGTAAAGTGTATAAGTGATATGAAGTATGAAAGTGTCAGTGTAAGAATGAGAATGAATTGCCCATGATAATGAGGCTAAGGTAAAGATGCTGGAAGAGGGGGAATATACAGAGACTTTTGTTCGATAACTGTTAAGTTATGCCTACGTATCCTCTCGTGCAATGAGGAAGTCAGAACACCGTAGTTCGACCCAAAGAGACTGAAAGATGAATTGACTTGTGAACTGCTTGCTTGCCTATGCTCAAGTGTATGATCTGTCTGGCACAGATGCAAACTGTCTTGCATTAGACGGAAGAAGCAAGTTCTCGTTTATGAGTGAATGAGATGAGAAAAGAATCCCGAAGGAGACGATTATTGTTTGTTTTTGAGTTTTCAGTCTTTTATTGCTTCTGAAAGTTTGTCATAAGTTAATGAGCTTAAGCCTAAACCAATGGATTTAGTAAACTCATCACATCTTCCCTCTGATTAGGGGTAATGAGAATTACCTTAAGTGTGAAGTCAGATTCTCACACTTAATTACCATGGTGTAGGATTAAGATCATTAACCTACTTGTGATTATTTAGATGTTTTTGGTGTTTTTGTTTAGTGTTGAGTAATGAGGTTAAGCCATAATCAGGGATTAAACAGACTCATTACACCATCCTAATAGAAGGATAATAGATGAGAATGTTTAAGCTGAGGAAAGCTCCTCAACTTAATCCATGATTAGGGATTAAACTCATGACAAAACAAGCCTTTGATTAAGTGGATTTTATTTATGATATGATGATGAAGTGATTTTTATGATTTGTAAGACAACTTGAGGGGGACTTGTCCATTAACATTAGGGTTAGTCCTTCTTAACCAATTAAGGAAGAATTAGAACCCTAATGCAAGGCCCAAGTTACAAGCATGATGTCTTGATGATTATTAAGTGAATTGATTAAGAGATTTAAACACATTAAGGGTTTAACACTTAGGATTAAAGTTATACACTCCATCCTAAGAGAAGGATGCAGGCATAACCTTAATCACAAAGCCTTACAGCCTTTAAGGTTTAGTCCCTGATTATGAGGTGAGAAGAGAGGACTCAAAGAGAGACACAAAGGTGAAAACTATGAGGGGAGACTAATCAAAAACCTAATTCATTGTCATGCTTGGTTGTTCCTAAGGTTTGTGAGGTTTACAAGAACAATCTTCAAAGAGAACCACCAGGAAGCAGATGAAAGGGTCAGGAGAAGCAAAGCAACTTGCTTCATCCAAGAAGTCAAGTCACTTGAAGAAAGAAAGTGGGAGGAACAAGAATGAGCAAGCTCAAACTCAAACACATATAAGAATGCAGCAATGGATGCAAGAGAGATGAAAAGAAAAGTTATGAGAAGTGAAGGCAAATTCACTTCTCAAGTTACTTACTACCTGAAATGTTAGAAAGAAATGCAATGCAATGCAAAATGGGATGAGATGGTATGATGCAAACCAAAACCAGATGCATGTTGATGATGATAATGATGTTATGAGGTGCTGCCAACATGAGGCAAGGCATGGAGATGTTCATACAAGATCATGGATACAAATGATGCAAGCTAAGGAGCATGAATGAACATGAAAAGTTATGAAACATACAAGGCAAATGATATGGCAAATATGTGATGCAAAGATCAAACATGCCTCCTATATGTCTTAAGATGTCAAATGAATCACAAGAATGCTTGAAATGCTAAGACAAGTCATGTTATGCAAGAGAAAACAAAAGGGATGCAAATGAAAGCCCAAATTAGGGTTTATGAATCAAACATTGAACAAAAACCAAAAACAGAAGCAAACCCTAGGATAAAAAACGGAAAATTCTAACCAAAGAAACCCTAAACCTATACCAAACCAAAGTCCAAAGGGGAGGTCTCAACACTTAACCAATCTCAAGTTATGAATTTTCTAAGTTATTAGGGTTTTTTAGGGTTCCTAACAAAAGAAATGCCAAACAAATTGAAATTGAAAGATCAAATCAAGGCCATTTTATCCTATAAACTACATGCTAAACACAAGACAAAGCAAAAAGAATCAATGTCCAAACCTTCTTAGATAGGCAGAAATGAATTTTTGAACTCAGGATCAAATTAATGCATAAAAAATGATTTAATTCAATGAAAAAATCTTAAAATGCATCAAGATCAAAAAAGAAATTTGGTTTGAAGGTTGGACAATTTTTCTAAATGTCTTAGAACATTTCATGAATTTTTTGGTGATTTTTAAATACCTGAAAGTATTTTTAATTAATTAATTCCCATTAATCAATTAAAAATAATCTTTTAAATATTTAAAAATACTTTTTTAATGATAAAAAATAAAATAAAAATATTTTTGGGTCTTAAAAATTAATAAAACTTTTAGGAAAAAGTTTCATAATTTTTAAGAATTTTTTACTATTTTAAAATAAATATGCAAATTAATTGAAAAGAAAATGAATTAATGTTTAATAAAAATGAAAGTAAACAGAAAGGAGGGCCAGGATTTGATCTGGGCTTGGTCTGGTTGACTGCGCGCCAGATCCAAGGGCCCAGATTCAAATCTGGCTAATTAATATTTATGAATTAATTAAACCACAATTAAATGGAAAAACAGGATTAGGGCTTCTAATGACTCATCCTAGCCATCCATCCACGCGCGGGAGAGTCCATCCAAGGGACCAAATTCAAATGACCTTAATTAATGACACTTAACCCTAATCACATTCAGGCTGCCGGAGAAGACTTCCGGTCGTCTTCTCCGGCGAGCAACTCCCCTGAAAATCCCCAAAACCCCTCAAATCGTAACAAAAATGAAACCTAAACACACCAAAATGATTCCCATGATCCCCTGAACTAAAACCCTAAGTCCAAACAAATTTCTTCTTCCTCAAATCCATGAATCGAACAGAACAAATTCTAGGGCACGCAGGTTTCAGAAGCAAATTAAATACTCAAATCAAATCCATTTTAAAAACCAAAAGCACCAGGATGCTCAGTGAAACATAAGGAACAAGTTTGAAACAAAAGAAACGATTTCTGGAAAAATAAATTTCAAGCTACCTGAGATTTGGAGCTTTCAACCTGATGACTTTCTGGCCACTTCCTTCAGTGCAAACCACTCCACTTGATCCCCAGAAGGTGTTTGAATGCTCAAGAAGAGTTTATGTTGGCTGGATAATGAGTTTCGAAAGCTCCTGCTTCAACTCAGTCAGAAATGGCAATGGTGATTCTGGTAGTTTCTGGCCATTGTGAGGGGTTGTTTGTGATCCTGAGGGTGAATGGAGAAGCTTTGCAAGGTTTGTTTAGATGTTTGTGAGCTAGGGAGGGAGATTCGAATGGAACTGCAAAATGAGGTGAAGAATGGCAGTGGGATGTTCTTGCTTGTTTCAGGCCAGGCTCTTGGTGGTTTGAGGTCTATGAAGTGTGATGAGTTGAATGGTGAAAATGGTTTGAGTGTTTGAATGCTGTGGAGGCAGATTCGAAGCAACTTGCAAGATGAGGTGTTTTTGTGAATGTGTTGTATGAATGGTTTCAGCCTTGCTAGATGTATGGAATGGCCAGCATTTGGAAAGTATATTTTAATCCCATAGGTCAGATGATGTGACCTGGCCTATGGTGATTGGTAAGTTTGCTTTTGCTCAAAAGTCAAATTTGGTGTAAGAGAAGTATGGCTCATGATCTAGGCAAGTACAAGCATGGCTCTGGTGCAGCAAGATGAGGTGAGAGGCTAGCAAAGTGTAGTAACCAATGCAGCAAGTTGTAGGAAGCATGATCATGAGTTTTGCAACTTGTGGCTTTTTGGTTCACATGTGATTCCTTTGTCCAACCAACCATAAAACCATGGGCATTCTTGGTTCATTCTGAATTTTATGACTTAGAGAATGTTTGCACACTGGTTTGGAGTGAATTAGAAGTCACATTGGGCTTTGGTTCATGATCTTGCAAAATTTCCATTTGAAGCATGCCTTGAAAATCAATGATTTTAGCCAACTTTGTCACACCATAACTTTTGATCCAAGAAGAGTTTGATCATGCTCTTGTACTTTTTGAAAAGGGAAAGATGAGATCTACAACTTTCATGACCAAAGTTTTTTCATTTGAAGCATTTTTGGATCAATAATCAAGGCTTGAAAAATGACCTAAAATGAGGCGTTCTTGAAAAGTCAACTATGCCCAAAAAGTCAACATTTGCAAAAACCCTAAATTCTTGATTTCCATGAACTTCAACCTTCTTCCATGATCAAATAAAGATCATATACACTCAAAATGATGAAGATCACCCATTGGTTGGGTCATTGGGGGTCTCAGATGCCCTGATTTTACACTGACTTGTCTGAAAAGTCAACCCTTGATCAGATGACTTCCCCAAGGAATTTCTTCATGAAAATTGATATGCATACTCCCTATACCATATAGAGACCAATGGAAACAAGAATGACCAAAAAATTTGGGGTTATGGCCTCTGAAACCAAAACCCTAATTTTAGGTCAACTGTGCAGTCTATCCTGGCTCTGCATCCACTCAAACCCTAGTTCTTGTGATTATTTTGAATTCTTGACTTTGAGGAGATGGAATATGATATAAGAACACATGTAGACCTCTTTGAATTGATTGGTGACCTTTGGAGTGGCTCAAGAAGCCCTGAGATTGCTCAGATCACAAACCCTAGATGCAGATGAATTTGAATCTATGCAGTGAATCAAAACTGTGATATGAGATGATATGATTGTGTTTATGCATATGAGATGATCACAAGCCATGGTGTGAATGGGTGAGGGAAAATTTGGGGTGTTTACAGCTGCCCCTATTCAAACATGAGTTAGCTGTGCAGGATATAAGCGACGGCTTAACAGGCAAACAAGATAACTTGTGGTTGAATACCAAAGACAGTCCAAAATTTGCACTCACAGAATGAAGAAGAAAAGGGATATAGATTGTAAAAAAAGGAAAATAAAGTATGTTGTAAAGTGTGAGCGACGGAGGACGACCATCGAGCAGAGGACGACTGCTGGGTAAATAACAATGACGGGGACGGCCGACATGCTAGGGATAAAAGGTAAAGCCAAGACGGGGACGGCCGACTAGCTGGGGAAATAAAATCATGATGGGGACGGCCATAAAGATAAAGCTGTAAAATTCTCTGGAAATTAATGAAACATGACGGGGACGGCCATCAAGTTCATGAAGGTAAAGTAACCAACGATGGGGACGGCCATCGGGCTAAAAGGAAAAGGGACCACGACGGGGACGGCCATCGGGTCAAAGAATAAATGAAATAAACAGATGATGGGGTAAGGCCATCGAAGGTGAAGGACGATCACCTAGCAGGGGATGGCTGCTCTGTTGGGGATAAAAGAAATATGATGGGGACGGCCATCAAAGGTGGAGGACGACCACCTGGCAGGGTACGGCTGCCGAAAATATCAACGATGGGGACGGCCATCGGATAGAAAAGGTCAACGATGGGGACGGCCATCGGACGAGCATGATGGAGGACGACCATCAAGAAGTGGAGGACGACCACTCAGCAGGGGACGGCTGCTCTCGAGGTTTATCACAACACAGGACGAGTGTCAGATAACCAAAATCAACAATGGGGACGGCCATTGGATAAAGTGATGAAGGACGATCATCAAAAGGTGGAGGACGACCACCTAGCAGGGGACGGCTGCTAAAAAGATCAACGATGGGGACGGCCATCGGGCGAGCATGATGGAGGACGACCATCAAGAAGTGGAGGACGACCACTCAGCAGGGTACGGCTGCTCTCAGGGTTTATCATAACACAGGACGAGTGTTAGATAAAAGGAAAGTGCTTTGGTGGCGACCTACTGGGGATATAGTGAACACGGACGAGCGTTCACACCCAAGAAAGGAAAGTATAAGTGTTTGGTATTGTGTATAGATTAAAGATGCGGACGAGCATCCTTAAGACTATGATACGGACGAGTATCATGTAGAAACAAACTGACACATGTTCAGAGATGATGATACGGACGAGTATCAACGGGTTAACAAAGAACACGGACGAGTGTTGAATCTGAAGGGACTCTTCTGGGGAATAGTAGACACGGACGAGTGTCTAAATTCAAGAAGACACAAGTGTTTGACACGGTGTATAAATTAAAGATGCGGACGAGCAACCTTAAGACTATGATACGGACAAGTATCATGTAGAAACAAACATTAGACGCAATGTTCTGAGATGATGATACGGACGAGTACCAACTGGTTAACAAAGAACAAAGACTACTGTCGAATCTGTGGGGAGATAAGTGTTGTGTATACAAGATACGGACGAGTATCTGTATAAGTGTATCGCGAGTAGTGAGTATATATAGATGAGTGTTTTAACTGCTGGGGAAAATGACACGGACGGGTGCCAAGAGAGAAAAGTGTAATATGAACAAGTATCTGCTATACAAAGTCTAGGCGACTGCACTGGGGATATGACATGGACGGGTGTCAGGAAAGTGTATATATAGGTATGTGTGGGTGCAAAGAGGATGTCTTTGGCTTTCTGCTGGTAATATGACACGGACGAGTGTCATGAAGTATCCGTAACACAGGTGATTTTGTTATAAAGAGTGTTCCAGCGATTTTACTGGGGAGTGATGATACGGACGGGTATCAAAGGGTGTATATGGTAGTGTTTGTGATTTGAGAGGCGACTGCTTTTGCTGGGACTCTGGTGAGGATTTTTGTACAATGATGATGAACGGTTATTATTCACAAGGGTTAATTCATAACTTGGCTTATGATTATGCTATGCGTTTGATTTTTGCCGTAATGCTCCGTATTAGACGGAATGCTACGCTCTGAGGGGATATTATGATGCAAATGCCATGATTATGCAAAGATACCACATTGGGATTCAGATCCCGTCACTGCGAAGATCTCTGGTCGATCTGTTGGAAATGGACTTCCCATCTGGGGATGAGATCATTGGTAGATCCAATAAGATGATATTTGCTTGGGGATATAGGTCACTGGTTGACATATCCTTATAATACGGGACCCAGCTGGGGTTTGTAGAGGCCTTCTTCACTCTGTTGTGATCTTCTATGCACTGCTCTTCTGGATAGAGGCTGAGGATTCTGTGGGGAGATGATTCCCTGACTCCTGTACTCAGCTGAGGATGAAATGGCAACTCGGCTGGGGAATTGTGAGAGGCAACTCAGCTGGGGATAGCAACAAGAGGCAACTCAGCTGGGGATAGCGCATTTCAGATGCTGAGATTGAGTGTATGTTGATTCGGCAACTTTGCTGGGGAAGTGGGCACCTTCCAGTGCCACGTGGAAGATAGACCGAGTTGATAATGATTCGCCTGCTTGCCGAGACGTAACTTGCATGCCCCAGGTTGCGTTCTGGATACCTGCAATCCTGCAAAGATAAAGAGACGCACAAAAGGTCCCGAGGTATCGTTTACTGGATTCCGTCATAGGAATCAAGCATTCTCAAGAGTAAGTATATTCCCTGCAAGCATGTGTTTCTATTTTTTAGTGACAATCATCTGTACTCTTATGCAATTAGTTTTTTTCTTTTAAGATATCAGACATTCTTTGCAAAAAAAATGAAAATGTACAAAACAAAACATGACTGAGAAATCTGATTTTATTAATTCATATGCCCTGAACTGGCAAGATACAGTCAAAGAAACATATCTCCTAAAATGAGGAGATTGCTATAAATTGAGAAACAAAAATGTTGGCAGTGTTGACGACGCTTTCAAAGAGCTTCCTCTTCTGCTATGACTCGTATGACAATGACGTTCTTTTCATCTTGCTTTCTGAAGAAGGCCGATTCTGATTGAAGCTTGATCCTTTTGAAACTTACCAAGTTGTAGGCGATACAGACGAATTCAGGATGCAGTTGTTCGCTTATTCCCTTATTTTGCATGGATCGCCCTTTCGGGTTTTCAATCCATCGGGATACCCATTTTTGCCTGAGTTGTCCAATGCGGCTTTTCAACTCAGCGGGTGTACATTTTTTATTTATTTCCCTTATTTTTGCCCGAGTCTTTTATTCTGTTTTTGATTCGCCGGGATGCCCTATTTTTGCCTGGACTTACATTCTGTTTTTATGTCCAGCGGGTCATTTTATGCGAAGTATTTTTTAACTGCATCTGAATTCACAGGGGATGGAAAATCTTCACCATCCATGGTGCTGAGCATCAGTGCTCCACCAGAGAAAACTTTCTTTACCACGAATGGCCCTTCGTAATTTGGAGTCCATTTGCCCCTGTGGTCTGTATGAGGAGGGAGGATTCTCTTCAACACAAGATCTCCTACTTGGTACTCTCGATGCCTGACTTTCTGATCGAAGGCTTTCTTCATTCTTTTCTGATACAACTGCCCATGACAGATTGCAGCCAATCTCTTCTCTTCGATCAGACTCAGTTGCTCGTATCGGGACCTGACCCATTCTGCTTCACTCAGTTTGACATCCATCAAGACTCGCAAGGAGGGTAATTCAACTTCAACAGGTAGGACTGCCTCCATACCATATACAAGCTGATACGGTGTTGCCCCAGTGGATGTTCTGATTGACGTGCGGTACCCATGCAAGGCAAATGGTAGCATTTCATGCCAGTCTTTGTAGGTGACTACCATCTTTTGCACAATCTTCTTGATGTTCTTGTTTGCCGCCTCAACAGCGCCATTCATCTTTGGCCTGTAAGGAGAAGAATTGTGGTGTTGGATCTTGAAGTCCCTGCACAGCTCTGCCATCATTTTGTTGTTCAAGTTGGAACCATTATCAGTAATGATTCGCTCGGGCACTCCATATCGACAGATGATATCTCTCTTCAGAAATCTGGCTACCACTTGTCTTGTGACGTTTGCATAGGAGGCTGCTTCGACCCACTTAGTGAAATAGTCAATGGCGACCAGGATGAATCTGTGGCCATTTGAAGCAGTCGGCTCAATCTTGCCAATCATATCAATGCCCCACATGGCAAAGGGCCATGGTGAAGACATGATGTTCAAAGGGTTGGGAGGCACATGCACCTTATCTGCATAGATCTGGCATTTATGGCATTTCCTGGCATAAGCACAACAGTCTGCATCCATTGTGATCCAGTAATAACCCGATCTTAACAACTTTTTAGCCATGGCATGCCCTCCTGCATGGGTACCAAAGGATCCTTCGTGCACTTCATGCATCAACAAATCTGCTTCTGTCCTATCAACGCATCTGAGAAGTACCATATCAAAGTTTCTTTTGTATAAAGACCCATCAGTGTTCAGAAAGAAACTTCCAGCAAGCCTTCTCAAAGTCTTCTTATCATTGGAAGATGCCCCAGGTGGGTATGTTTGATCCTCCAAGAAGCACTTAATGTCATGGAACCAAGGCTTATCATCTTTGACAACATCTGCTGCGAATACATATGCTGGTCTATCAAGTCTCGATACTGAAATCTGAGGTACAAAGTTAGCAGCTTGAACTTTGATCATGGATGAAATGGTAGCAAGAGCATCCGCAAACTGATTCTCGTCCCGAGGGATATATTCAAGCTTGACTGTTGTGAAGAACGTCAATAACCTTCTTGTATAATCCCTGTAAGGTATCAGATGATCCTGGTGGGTGTACCATTTTCCGTTGGTCTGATTGACTACCAAAGCTGAATCTCCGAATACGGTTAAAGTCTTGATCCTGAGGTCAATGGCTTCCTCAAGACCCATGATGCAAGCTTCGTATTCAGCTTCGTTGTTAGTGCAGTTGAAAGTGAGTTTTGCC
Source organism: Lathyrus aphaca (assembly GCA_963966055.1). Classification (NCBI taxonomy): domain Eukaryota; kingdom Viridiplantae; phylum Streptophyta; class Magnoliopsida; order Fabales; family Fabaceae; genus Lathyrus; species Lathyrus aphaca. The sequence goes on along the minus strand of OZ014523.1, from coordinate 128,006,283 downwards.
GAGAAAGGCATGTGAACTCCTTTAGGTGTGATGAGTACTGCACCAACACCACGGCCATTCATGTTAACAGCCCCATCAAACATCATAGTCCATTCTTCTTCCGGGTCGGGCCCTTCAGTGTGAATAGGCTCTTCATGATCTTTTGCTCTAATGAACATGATGTCTTCATCAGGGAAGTCAAACCTCATAGGCTGGTAGTCATCAATGGGTTGCTCAACAAGATATTCAGATAGTACACTGCCCTTGATGGCTTTCTGAGATGTGTACTGTATGTCGTATTCTGTGAGAATCATCTGCCATCTTGCAACCCGTCCGGTAAGCGCTGGCTTCTCAAATATGTACTTGACTGGGTCCATCTTCGAGATTAATAAAGTAGTGTGGGTCAACATATACTGTCTCAGTCGGCGAGCAGCCCACGCTAAAGCACAACAAGTTTTCTCGAGCAGTGCATAACGTTGTTCACAGTCGGTAAACTTTTTGCTTAGGTAGTATATTGCATACTCTTTTCGACCAGACTCGTCATGCTGGCCCAGCACACACCCCATTGACTCTTCTAATACTGTCAAGTGCATAATCAGAGGTCTTCCTTCGACTGGCGGCATAAGGATTGGAGGTTCTTGTAGATACTCCTTGATCTTGTCAAAAGCCTTCTGGCAATCTTCATTCCACCTGGCCGTTTGCTCTTTCCTTAGCAGCTTGAACAAGGGTTCACAGGTCGCTGTGAGGTGAGATATGAACCGTGATATATAGTTCAATCGTCCTAAGAACCCTCGAACTTCTTTCTCAGTTTTCGGTGCATGCATCTCTTGAATAGCTTTGACTTTATCAGGGTCTACTTCAATCCCTTTCTCGCTTACTATAAAGCCCAGCAGCTTACCGGATCGCACCCCAAATGTGCATTTGTTGGGGTTCAACTTCAGTTGGTACTTTCTCAGGCGCTTGAATAACTTGAGCAGATTTACCAGATGTTCTTCTTCTGTAAGGGACTTGGCAATCATATCATCCACATAACATTCTATCTCTTTGTGGATCATATCGTGGAATAATGTTACCATAGCCCGTTGATACGTTGCACCGGCATTCTTGAGCCCAAATGGCATTACCTTGTAGCAGAATGTGCCCCAGGGTGTAATGAATGTTGTCTTCTCCATGTCTTCAGGTGACATCTTGATCTGGTTGTATCCTGAAAAACCGTCCATGAAGGAGAATACCGAGAACTGAGCCGTGTTATCAACCAATACATCAATGTGAGGTAATGGGAAGTCATCTTTCGGGCTGGCTCTATTCAGATCCCGGTAGTCGACACACATCCTTACTTTGCCGTCCTTCTTAGGCACAGGTACTATATTAGCAACCCACGGCGGGTAGCTAGTTACAGCAAGGAACCCGGCGTCCCATTGCTTTTGTACCTCTTCCTTGATTTTCATAGCCATGTCTGGACGAGTACGACGCAGCTTCTGTTTGACCGGAGGGCATTCTTCTCTCAAAGGCAGCTTGTGCACAACAATGTCGGTATCCAACCCTGGCATGTCTTGATACGACCAAGCAAACACATCCACATACTCTTGAAGTAGATCAACCAGTTGCTTCTTCACTGAGTCTTGCAGGCAGGCCCCGATTTTAACCTCTTTCACGTCTTCCTCCGTACCAAGATTAATCACTTCAACCTCCTCCTGGTGAGGGGTAATAACCTTTTCCTCTTGTCTTAACAACCTGGCTAGCTCTTCAGGAAGCTCATATTCTTCTTCAACCCCTTCATCAGCTTGATTGATCGGATTGTCAAAGTCATACGAGGTCATAGCCGTGCTGTTGTCGGTGCTGTCTGGAAGGCACTCTCTGCAAGGGTTAAGTTGTTCATTTTAGTGATCTGATTTTAGTCTTATTTAGAAAAGTGAAATGAAGTTGTCATTTTGAAAACACCGCCATTTATTTTTTGTACAAAAAGAAAAATGGAAAAACAGTGAACGAAAAGAAAAAGACTCGTTTGCAAAAAGATGTCTGATATTTCATTAATTGATCTTGTTTGCACAAAAAGTACAGATGGCCCGATTACAAAATGAGTCTTGTCATCTTGGGCAAGATGCAAGACTTTGATGCATGCTTATAAAAATACAGGAAATAATAATTACTCTGATCGAGTAACTCTTATAATTTCCTGGGAAGACCAGTTCGAGACACTGCTCCCCGGGATCTTTGGACGAATCCAGCTTTCCAGGTTGCGCTCCTCTTCCAGCTCGTCTTCCAGACAGTTGATGGCATCAGGGGTAAGCATCCCCCCACTGACAAAACCAGGCTCTCCAGCAGCCCTTGCTTGATGTTGAGTTGGTCTGTAACCCAACCCAAATTTGTCTTTCTTCTCCTCCACAGCTAAAACTTTGCCCCAGCCTAGGGCAGTTCCTTCCCCAACAACCTTCCGGGCTTGTTGGTATGATGACATGGAGATCCCAGATACAGCAGATGCTTCATTCACATTCAAGGCTTCAAATCCTTGGCTCATTGTTTCATGGATCTCCCCATCCATTTCAATATACTTATAAGTAGCCAGATGGCTAACAAATATATCCTCCTCCCCACAGATTGTAACAACTTGGCCTTCCCACTCAAATTTTAACTTTTGGTGAAGGGTAGACGTTACTGCGCCGGTGGCGTGAATCCAAGGTCTACCCAGCAAACAGCTGTAGGCGGGCTGAATGTCCATCACATAAAAGATAGTTTTAAAGATCTGTGGGCCAATTGTCACAGGCAGCTCAATCTCTCCCAGAACCGATCTCTTCGAACCATCAAAAGCTCTTACTACCAGGTTGCTGGGTCTCAATGCCAACCCATCATATTCTAACTTCACCAGAGCCTTCTTTGGTAAGACATTCAGGGATGAACCTGTGTCTACCAACACATGAGAAAGAACAGCTCCTTTGCATTCCATGGTTATGTGCAAGGCTTTGTTGTGGTTGCGGCCATCCGCTGTCAGGTCAGTGTTGGTGAACCCTAGCCCATTGCTAGCAGTAACATTTCCAACCACGGTTTCCAACTGGTTGACAGTGATCTCTTCAGGCACGTAAGCTGCGTGCAAGACTTTAAGTAGTGCATTCCGATGGGCTTCGGAGCACATAAGCAGTGAGAGGATAGAGATCTTGGATGGCGTCTGGTGAAGCTGATCCACGATTTTGTAATCACTCTTTTTGATGATTCGCATAAACTCATCAACTTCTTGATCGAACGGCGTCTTCAAGGCTTCTTTAACAGCTTGATCTTCCTGCACCGGGCTCTTTCCTTTTGCCTTGGCAGCAGCTTCTGCTTCGGCAGTAGGTCTTTGAATTGGTGGAGCAAAGAGACGTCCGCTTCGAGTGAAGCCTCCGCCTCCCCCCACATTATCTACTTGTGGTGTAGGTGTTGATGTTTCAAGAATGATTCTTTTTCCTTCGCAGTACACGTCAGAGCCATAGTGCCAAGGGATGGCCCTATTGCTTTCATATGGTACTGGTCCAGGCACCGTGACAGTGACTAGACTGATTGTTGCTGCTGAAGGGACTGCAATTGTTTGTGGATCATAAAAGATTGTAACTGGTGCTCTGGTGGGAGCAGCATCTTCTGAATGGTAGGCAGAGTTATTTTCCGGATCATAGAATATCGTGACAGTAGAGACATCTTCATGAGTTGTTGCTGGTGTTGTAGGAGATATCGGCGGAAGAGTGGATGTTGTCGTTGTAGGAGTCTCGAAGTGGAGTGAAGCTGAAGTTGTAGCAGGAAGATTTGTTGAAAACTGATCAGTTGAGATGATTGATGAAGTACTTGTTGATGAAGCCGAAGAATTGTCAGGAACAATAGTTGCTGCAGTTGTAGGAGGTTCTGAAACCGTTGCTGATGATATTGCTGGATTTGCTGGAAATGATGTGGTGATCTGAAGTTGGCCACTCTGAATAAGGCCATCTATGCCATTCCTCAAATTATCGCACCCATTTACCGAGACATTGCAGTAAGCACAGCCTAACTCACACCCCGGGAACATTTGACATTCCAAGAGCTGAGCTTTGATTTCTACCAATGGTGTCCTGATCTGTCCCACACTGGTTATTAAATAAGACGGCTTGTCTTCTTCAATAGCGTTAATCCGGGGACCACCATGGTTGGCATCGGGTTTTTATTGACATTGGGTGGTGGTGCGAAATTCAGAGCCTTGGAGTCTACCAGGTCTTGTACCTTCATATGCAGAGCCCTGCATTTTTCTGTACTGTGGCCAGGTGCGTTTGAATGAAAAGCACACCTAGCATTGGAGTCATAGTTCCTTGGTAGACTGTTGGGATCCGGAGGTGCCAACGTTCTTAGCTCAACCAGGTTGAGTTTCAGAAGTTGTGGCAGCAACGTAGCATATGGCATTGGGATTGGATCGATCACTCTGTTAGCTTGAGAAGGCCTCTGCTGAAATGGCCTCTGTTGACTGTTGTTGTTGGTGTTGCTATTGTTGTAATTCCTTGGAGGATACTGATTTTGCTGATGGTACTGAGGTTGTGGCTGATAGTTTTGCTGAGGAGGTTGATAGACTGGCTGAGGATGAGCTGGAGCAGGAATGGTGACTGCTGCTATTGACCTTTGAGCATATTGGGGTCTGCCCCTGTTTGAATGGATGGCATTGGTCTCGCCAGTTCTTCTTGGGCCTGCAAAAGGCTTTCTTGTACTACTGGACGAGCTTGCACCGTTGTCTGAGATCTTTCCCATTTTCAACAGGCTTTCAATCCTCTCCCCAGCTATGACAACATCCGCGAAGCTAGTGGAAGAGAAAGCAGCCAACCTGTCAATATAGGTTCCCTGAAGGGTGTTCATGAACATATCTGCCATTTCCCGTTCAGACATAGGTGGTTGAACAGCAGCAGCCAGTTGCCTCCATCTCTGGGCGTATTCTCGGAAACTCTCCCTTGAAGACTGTGACATTCCCATCAGGAGGGTCCTGTTGGGTGCCATGTCTAGATTATACTGATACTGTCTGATGAAGGCCTCTGCCAGGTCCTTCCAGCATCTAATAGTTGCCCTTGTCAAGTGAGAGTACCATTCCCTTGATGCTCCGGTCAAGCTGTCTTCGAAGTAGAACATCCACAATTTCTCATCCATTGTGTAGGCCTTCAGCCTTCCCAGAAATGATTGTAGATGAGTTCGGGGACAGGAAGTCCCATTATACTTTTCAAAACATGGAGGCTTAAACTTGTGGGGAATCCTGACCCCGTCTACCAAGCCCATATCCATGACATCGAAGCCCAAAGAGTTTTGAGATTCTAAGGACCTCAACTTCTCAGCTATCTCATCCAATCTCCTATCATAAGCTTCTTCCCCAGCACCCATTACTGTAAACTGGTCCTCCTGGGGGTCTTCTTGAAGTACCCTGGCCGCGGTGGCAGTCCCTTGAACATTTGCTGGAATATTGACCTCAGGATGGAGGTGTGGTCCAAATACCGGGGGATTGACATGAGGTTGTACCCTTTCATTGTTACTGGTACCGGCAGTCCCTATATGTGGATCCTCTTGATTTTGCCTTTCCACCATGGCTCTCAATCTTTCCTGGCTCTGAGCCATGTTGTTCATAACTTCCATAAACTGAGTCATCTGGTTCCTCATTTCTAGCCTTTCATTTGCCATTTGATTTCTGACCTCAGTAAGGTCCTGCTGCATCTGATCCATCTGAATTCCCGGAAGGTTGTTTCGGGTTGGATAACGGTGCGGACGGTTGAGGGGAAAAACTCGGCGTCTAGCAATAGTTCCTGAGGCATCACAACAGAGGTTAGCAACAATAAAACAAAACCTACAAAACAAACAAAGGGTTAGCATGCAATGTAGTTATGCTTATTTGTTCTCGAGGTATCCGGTTTGGCATTCAGTTTTGACCCTTCCAGACCCTTGAAGATGCTGTTGAATGTTGCTTCCGAAGTAAACTTGGATGGAACAAATATATTACAGGAGGTGAAATAATACAACTTGTTCATTTTACAACACAAGCCCTCTAAGGGGTCAAAATACAGTACAAAATAAAAGTACATGGAAAGAAAGCAACAACAAACAAATGGTCAAACACCAAGACCAAACTCATCCTCACGAACTTCCTTGAGAAGTGCTTCGGTCACAGGATCAGTCGGACGCTCCGCGAGATTCCTGATGAGGAGATTCCGGGTCGTGACAGCTGCTGTTAGCTTCTTGTGCTGAGTTTGGTCCTTGGACCTCTTCACCCCTGCTTTAATCTTCAATTCTGATATTTCCCTCTAGGCTGCTGCCAAGGCTCCTTGCTGTTCTTTTGCATTAGCTTCAAGTTGCTCCATCTTGTCTTGAACTCTCTTGTCTTCCAGGGTACGAGCCTCGGTGATCCTGACCCACCGGGCTTGACTTTCTTTCAAGTACAAGTCTGTCCTTGCTCTCTGGAACTGGGCTTCTTTGCAAGCATTCTTCAGAATTTGTTCTCCAGCTTTAGACCTTTTGATATAATCCCCAGACTTCTCAATCTTAATCAGATGCTCTACTCTCAACTTCTCCAATCTCTCAATCTCCCTCATACCTTCACTCCTCTCTCGGAGGGTCTTCTGCAAGGCCTGAGTTAGCTTCTCATTTCTTTCCTTCAAGCTCTCAAACTCCTCCAAACTGATGGTGGCAGGGGGTGGTGCTGAAAATGACTCAGGCATGTCTTCTATGGTAAAGGGCATTCCAGAGAATTGGGCCCGGGCACGGGACCACTCATAATATTGTGCTGATGCCACATTGTTACACTTCCCTAGAATGGTTATTCCCTTGGTTTGAACATTATCCCAGGCCCAGGCAGCCTGCCTAACAACAGCCAAACTAATCTTGTTCTCACAATAAAGGGTCTCCACCAAGTCCTGTGCCCTAGGAGTGTGGACCAGTGCATAGCCCAGTTGCCTTCTGAACAGCAGAGGATTGTAATTAATACTGCCCTTAACCCCTATCAAAGGCACATTAGGAAAATGCCCACAGCTGGTGATGATATCCCTGCCCTTGGTGCTCTGAGTGCACCATCTGATGTCTGCTGAAGTTAGAACAGTGAGTCTCTTAGCCCAGTTGCTCTGCTGATGAGGGTTTAGAAATGCATCTGTCCTGGGTAGATGCTTGAGAAGCCAAGTATGGAATAATGGAGCACAACACCTCACTAACCTTCCCCTCTGTTTTTCATTCCTCTGATGCACTGAATAGTAAAGGTCCCCCAATAAAGTGGGCACTGGGTTCTTCAGGATGAACAGATGGATGGCATTCTTGCTAATGAATCGAGGCTCATCTGCAAACAATACAATTCCATATACACTCAAAGCCAACAAGGCACAGACAGCCTTCCACTCTCCTAAAGAAGCTTTCAGGGTAGCTTGAGAAATTAAGAAGTCCAGATGAAAACCAGGGATCCCAGCTTTAGAGGTCATATGTTGCTCAATCAGGACAGGCTCCAGATGCAAAGCCTTTGCTACCTCTCCATTGCTTGGGAAAGCCATCTCAGGATTGAAAGGGATTTCTCTCCTGATAGGTATACCAACCAAAGATGAGTATTCTTCTAATAGAGGGCCCAACTGAAAGTCTTGAAAGGTGAAACATCTCAATGGGGGGTCATAAAACTGAATGCAGGTGTGGATCAAACTTCTCTGTGAAGGGTCCAGATCCATAACCATGTCAAGTATATCCCCATAACTTTCCCTGAACAAAGGTATGTGATCTGGAGTGATCAGGGTCTGAATCCTCCTGATGTCTGATAGCTCTGGCTGGAAAAAGTGATAGGTGATGTTGCTTTTCTTTGGAGCCATGATGACAAATGTTGATGAAGATACTGAAGAGAAGGGCCACTGATTGGCTGGAATAGATAGCTGGTAGCAAGTGCTGATGAAGGCAGGTCAAAAACTGAAGATGGGGTCAAAACCAAAACCAGATGAAGATGGATACCCTGAAACACAAATAAGCAAATGTTAATATGATGCAATGATTATGTATGCAAATGATATGCAAAGGGTTTGTGACTGAGCCGGATCTGATCAAAATGCCCTGATATAGTTCCAAGTGTGTTCAAGAATTCCAGATGGAGGTCTACAAAACTAGTAACCAAGGTGGGGGACTCAAATAAAGAGCCACATATCCAGGGTTTAGAATCACAAGAACTGTCCAACATGGAGTACTCTTAACAAAGCAAAGTAACAGGGTATTTTGAGGTCAAGGTACCTGCAAACCTGTAAACAGCCCAACCCCCCTCACAGGTGGTGTTCTAAAACAAGGATCCTCAGACTTGGATCAGTTATGAGAAGTGTAAACACTTCTAACCCGGAGGTACAGTGTTTACAATAACCATAACAAATCCTCCTCTAATTCACCCCAGTTTCTGAAGGCCAATACTAAAGGTCATCCAGACTTAGCAGGCTTCCCAGATAGCCCTAGCATTGCAGGAAATCTGCAACACAGAGTTCTCAAGAAGAAACCCATATCTGAATCGTGTTTCATATTCCCGCACCAGACCGAAATGGAATGGGAAAGAATATGATTCACTCTAGCCTAGGTGTCACTCAGGTCCCAGGTGTAGGACCTTAACTCTCAATGAATCACCCACCCATCAAAAAAACAGATCCAGCCAGCAGCATGACAGTATGATATATGAAAAACTGTAAAGAAATCAATAAATAAAGCTGTACAGAAAGCAGTAAATAAAGCAAATATACAAACACAAACAAGCACATAACACCCCAGTAAACACAAATCAAACAAGCGCTAGGAGGAACCCACAAAAAGAACCAGAAGCCCTGATTGCAGTATAAGGGTCCCCAGCAGAGTCGCCAAGCTGTCGCTCCCGACAAATGAAAATATGGTTCAGATGAAGGTACAGACGCGAACGGTCGGCGAGAGGGACAATGAGAACACGCAGCCGTGAACTCACTGGAGATGAATAGAGTCGCCAGCTAGGCATTTTTATCCCGGAGGAAAGGTAATGCTGCATAGACCTAGAAAGATATGGATAAGACGGTTTGCGAACCAGAGAGACTGAGAAAGGGGGTTGGTTACAACCTGGGAAGGTATTAGCACCCAGATTGTCCGCCGTACTCGACGGGATCCACGCTTAAAAGATTTGTGTTTTAAAGGGGGAGTGTCAGTGCAATCTGTGTATATAATAGCTGGAAAAGAATGTACAGGTGTCAGTGTAAAGTGTATAAGTGATATGAAGTATGAAAGTGTCAGTGTAAGAATGAGAATGAATTGCCCATGATAATGAGGCTAAGGGAAAGATGCTGGAAGAGGGGGAATATACAGAGACTTTTGTTCGATAACTGTTAAGTTATGCCTACGTATCCTCTCGTGCAATGAGGAAGTCAGAACACCGTAGTTCGACCCAAAGAGACTGAAAGATGAATTGACTTGTGAACTGCTTGCTTGCCTATGCTCAAGTGTATGATCTGTCTGGCACAGATGAAAACTGTCTTGCATTAGACGGAAGAAGCAAGTTCTCGTTTATGAGTGAATGAGATGAGAAAAGAATCCCGAAGGAGACGATTATTGTTTGTTTTTGAGTTTTCAGTCTTTTATTGCTTCTGAAAGTTTGTCATAAGTTAATGAGCTTAAGCCTAAACCAATGGATTTAGTAAACTCATCACATCTTCCCTCTGATTAGGGGTAATGAGAATTACCTTAAGTGTGAAGTCAGATTCTCACACTTAATTACCATGGTGTAGGATTAAGATCATTAACCTACTTGTGATTATTTAGATGTTTTTGGTGTTTTTGTTTAGTGTTGAGTAATGAGGTTAAGCCATAATCAGGGATTAAACAGACTCATTACACCATCCTAATAGAAGGATAATAGATGAGAATGTTTAAGCTGAGGAAAGCTCCTCAACTTAATCCATGATTAGGGATTAAACTCATGACAAAACAAGCCTTTGATTAAGTGGATTTTATTTATGATATGATGATGAAGTGATTTTTATGATTTGTAAGACAACTTGAGGGGGACTTGTCCATTAACATTAGGGTTAGTCCTTCTTAACCAATTAAGGAAGAATTAGAACCCTAATGCAAGGCTCAAGTTACAAGCATGATGTCTTGATGATTATTAAGTGAATTGATTAAGAGATTTAAACACATTAAGGGTTTAACACTTAGGATTAAAGTTATACACTCCATCCTAAGAGAAGGATGCAGGCATAACCTTAATCACAAAGCCTTACAGCCTTTAAGGTTTAGTCCCTGATTATGAGGTGAGAAGAGAGGACTCAAAGAGAGACACAAAGGTGAAAACTATGAGGGGAGACTAATCAAAAACCTAATTCATTGTCATGCTTGGTTGTTCCTAAGGTTTGTGAGGTTTACAAGAACAATCTTCAAAGAGAACCACCAGGAAGCAGATGAAAGGGTCAGGAGAAGCAAAGCAACTTGCTTCATCCAAGAAGTCAAGTCACTTGAAGAAAGAAAGTGGGAGGAACAAGAATGAGCAAGCTCAAACTCAAACACATATAAGAATGCAGCAATGGATGCAAGAGAGATGAAAAGAAAAGTTATGAGAAGTGAAGGCAAATTCACTTCTCAAGTTACTTACTACCTGAAATGTTAGAAAGAAATGCAATGCAATGCAAAATGGGATGAGATGGTATGATGCAAACCAAAACCAGATGCATGTTGATGATGATAATGATGTTATGAGGTGCTGCCAACATGAGGCAAGGCATGGAGATGTTCATACAAGATCATGGATACAAATGATGCAAGCTAAGGAGCATGAATGAACATGAAAAGTTATGAAACATACAAGGCAAATGATATGGCAAATATGTGATGCAAAGATCAAACATGCCTCCTATATGTCTTAAGATGTCAAATGAATCACAAGAATGCTTGAAATGCTAAGACAAGTCATGTTATGCAAGAGAAAACAAAAGGGATGCAAATGAAAGCCCAAATTAGGGTTTATGAATCAAACATTGAACAAAAACCAAAAACAGAAGCAAACCCTAGGATAAAAAACGGAAAATGCTAACCAAAGAAACCCTAAACCTATACCAAACCAAAGTCCAAAGGGGAGGTCTCAACTCTTAACCAATCTCAAGTTATGAATTTTCTAAGTTATTAGGGTTTTTTAGGGTTCCTAACAAAAGAAATGCCAAACAAATTGAAATTGAAAGATCAAATCAAGGCCATTTTATCCTAGAAACTACATGCTAAACACAAGACAAAGCAAAAAGAATCAATGTCCAAACCTTCTTAGATAGGCAGAAATGAATTTTTGAACTCAGGATCAAATTAATGCATAAAAAATGATTTAATTCAATGAAAAAATCTTAAAATGCATCAAGATCAAAAAAGAAATTTGGTTTGAAGGTTGGACAATGTTTCTAAATGTCTTAGAACATTTCATGAATTTTTTGGTGATTTTTAAATACCTGAAAGTATTTTTAATTAATTAATTCCCATTAATCAATTAAAAATAATCTTTTAAATATTTAAAAATACTTTTTTAATGATAAAAAATAAAATAAAAATATTTTTGGGTCTTAAAAATTAATAAAACTTTTAGGAAAAAGTTTCATAATTTTTAAGAATTTTTTACTATTTTAAAATAAATATGCAAATTAATTGAAAAGAAAATGAATTAATGTTTAATAAAAATGAAAGTAAACAGAAAGGAGGGCCAGGATTTGATCTGGGCTTGGTCTGGTTGACTGCGCGCCAGATCCAAGGGCCCAGATTCAAATCTGGCTAATTAATATTTATGAATTAATTAAACCACAATTAAATGGAAAAACAGGATTAGGGCTTCTAATGACTCATCCTAGCCATCCATCCACGCGCGGGAGAGTCCATCCAAGGGACCAAATTCAAATGACCTTAATTAATGACACTTAACCCTAATCACATTCAGGCTGCCGGAGAAGACTTCCGGTCGTCTTCTCCGGCGAGCAACTCCCCTGAAAATCCCCAAAACCCCTCAAATCGTAACAAAAATGAAACCTAAACACACCAAAATGATTCCCATGATCCCCTGAACTAAAACCCTAAGTCCAAACAAATTTCTTCTTCCTCAAATCCATGAATCGAACAGAACAAATTCTAGGGCACGCAGGTTTCAGAAGCAAATTAAATACTCAAATCAAATCCATTTTAAAAACCAAAAGCACCAGGATGCTCAGTGAAACATAAGGAACAAGTTTGAAACAAAAGAAACGATTTCTGGAAAAATAAATTTCAAGCTACCTGAGATTTGGAGCTTTCAACCTGATGACTTTCTGGCCACTTCCTTCAGTGCAAACCACTCCACTTGATCCCCAGAAGGTGTTTGAATGCTCAAGAAGAGTTTATGTTGGCTGGATAATGAGTTTCGAAAGCTCCTGCTTCAACTCAGTCAGAAATGGCAATGGTGATTCTGGTAGTTTCTGGCCATTGTGAGGGGTTGTTTGTGATCCTGAGGGTGAATGGAGAAGCTTTGCAAGGTTTGTTTAGATGTTTGTGAGCTAGGGAGGGAGATTCGAATGGAACTGCAAAATGAGGTGAAGAATGGCAGTGGGATGTTCTTGCTTGTTTCAGGCCAGGCTCTTGGTGGTTTGAGGTCTATGAAGTGTGATGAGTTGAATGGTGAAAATGGTTTGAGTGTTTGAATGCTGTGGAGGCAGATTCGAAGCAACTTGCAAGATGAGGTGTTTTTGTGAATGTGTTGTATGAATGGTTTCAGCCTTGCTAGATGTATGGAATGGCCAGCATTTGGAAAGTATATTTTAATCCCATAGGTCAGATGATGTGACCTGGCCTATGGTGATTGGTAAGTTTGCTTTTGCTCAAAAGTCAAATTTGGTGTAAGAGAAGTATGGCTCATGATCTAGGCAAGTACAAGCATGGCTCTGGTGCAGCAAGATGAGGTGAGAGGCTAGCAAAGTGTAGTAACCAATGCAGCAAGTTGTAGGAAGCATGATCATGAGTTTTGCAACTTGTGGCTTTTTGGTTCACATGTGATTCCTTTGTCCAACCAACCATAAAACCATGGGCATTCTTGGTTCATTCTGAATTTTATGACTTAGAGAATGTTTGCACACTGGTTTGGAGTGAATTAGAAGTCACATTGGGCTTTGGTTCATGATCTTGCAAAATTTCCATTTGAAGCATGCCTTGAAAATCAATGATTTTAGCCAACTTTGTCACACCATAACTTTTGATCCAAGAAGAGTTTGATCATGCTCTTGTACTTTTTGAAAAGGGAAAGATGAGATCTACAACTTTCATGACCAAAGTTTTTTCATTTGAAGCATTTTTGGATCAATAATCAAGGCTTGAAAAATGACCTAAAATGAGGCGTTCTTGAAAAGTCAACTATGCCCAAAAAGTCAACATTTGCAAAAACCCTAAATTCTTGATTTCCATGAACTTCAACCTTCTTCCATGATCAAATAAAGATCATATACACTCAAAATGATGAAGATCACCCATTGGTTGGGTCATTGGGGGTCTCAGATGCCCTGATTTTACACTGACTTGTCTGAAAAGTCAACCCTTGATCAGATGACTTCCCCAAGGAATTTCTTCATGAAAATTGATATGCATACTCCCTATACCATATAGAGACCAATGGAAACAAGAATGACCAAAAAATTTGGGGTTATGGCCTCTGAAACCAAAACCCTAATTTTAGGTCAACTGTGCAGTCTATCCTGGCTCTGCATCCACTCAAACCCTAGTTCTTGTGATTCTTTTGAATTCTTGACTTTGAGGAGATGGAATATGATATAAGAACACATGTAGACCTCTTTGAATTGATTGGTGACCTTTGGAGTGGCTCAAGAAGCCCTGAGATTGCTCAGATCACAAACCCTAGATGCAGATGAATTTGAATCTATGCAGTGAATCAAAACTGTGATATGAGATGATATGATTGTGTTTATGCATATGAGATGATCACAAGCCATGGTGTGAATGGGTGAGGGAAAATTTGGGGTGTTTACACATAGACATACGCAGTTCCAGCGTATAAAAAACATAAATAAAAAGTTCCCGCCTTAGTTAGGCGAACTACGTCAACTCTGATCCTCATTATCCCGATGAGGTACGTAGGCAGTGGGATAGGGCCCATTCGAGCACATTCTTTATTTTCCCTAAATTTCCCCCCTTTTTTTTGTTCTCTTTTCCAATTCCCTTTCTTTCATTTCCAGTTTCCAGTTAGCAGTTCATTTTCCCAACAGCTTTATTTTCTCACCCTTTGAAACAAACAAGCAAGCGTGGATCCCGTCGGGTACGGCGGACGATCTGGGGTGCTAATACCTTCCTAGGTCGTAACCGACTCCCGAACCCAGATATTTGGTTCGCAAGGCCTCGTCCTTTCCTTCTTCCTCCGGTTTGTGCAGCATTACCTTTCCCATTCATTCGGGATAAAAATGCATGGTTGGCGACTCTACCTTTTCCGCGCCACTTTCCCGTTTGTACTAGGATGAAAATCTCGGGAGCGACAGCTGGCAACTCTGTTGGGGATCGAACGCAAAATCTCTGGTTTCCCTCGTAGAGTCAATCCTAGCGCCTGTTTGGTTTTGTTTCTTTGGGTGTTTATCTGTTTGCTGTTGTGTGCTTTAGTTTAGCTTTACTGTTTTCATTTACAGTTTTACTTTACAACTTTATTTTACCGCATTTATTTATTGCTTTCAATATTTATTTTCCATGCATCATATTATACTGGACTGTCTGGCTGTGCTGGTTTTCATTTTTTCTGCGGGATGGGAGTTACTGTGAGATAAGCCAAATACCCGGCTTGAGTGTTGTCGCTCCCAAAGATTTGCATCCCGGTACAAGCGCGAACGATCGGCGAAAGGAGAGAATGAAGGTGAAGATGAAAAGAGTCGCCAGCTAGGCATTTTTATCCCGAAGGAAAGGTAATGCTGCATAAACCTGGAAAGATATGGATAAGACGGTTGCGAACCAGAGAAACTGAGAAAGGGGGTTGGTTACAACCTGGGAAGGTATTAGCACCCAGATTGTCCATCGTACTCGACGGGATCCACGCTTAAAAAGTTTGTGTTTAAAGGGGTAGTTGTATGTGCTATCTGTGTGCAAAAGCTGGAAAATAATTACAAGTGTCAGTGCAAAAAGGTGAAGTGAAATGCTCAGAAATGAGGCTTAAAAGAGAATGCTGAAAGAGGGGGAAGACATAGAGACTTTTGTTTGATAACAGTTAAGTTATGCCTACATATCCTCTCGTGCAATGAGGAAGTCAGAACACCGTAGTTCGACTCAAAGAGACTGAAAGATAAATTGACTGATGAACTGCCTGTTTGTCTATGCTCAAGTGTATGACTTGTCTGGCTCAAGTGCTAACTGTCTTGCATTAGACGGAAGAAGCAAGTTCTCGGTTGTGAGTGAATGTGATGAGAAAAGAATCCCGAAGGAGACGATTATTGTTTGTTTTTGGTGTTTTCAATCTTTTATTGTTTTTTGGTGTTTGTCATAAGTTAATGAGCTTAAGCCTAAACCAAGGGTTAGTAAACTCATCATATCCTCCCTTTGATTAGGGATAATGAGAATACCTTAAGTATGAGATAAACATCTCAACTTAATTACCATGATGGTGTAGGATTAAGATCATTAACCTACTAGTGATTATTTAGATGTTTTTTTTGTGTTTTTGTTTAGTGTTAAGTAATGAGTTTAAGCCATAATCAAGGATTAGTGAACCCATTACACCATCCTAATAGAAGGATAATAAATGAGCATACTTAAGCTGAGGAAGGTACCTCAACTTAATCCATGATTAGGGATTAATCTCATGACAAAACAAGCCTTTTATTAAGGTGGATTTTAATTAAGAGTGATATTAAGAAATGAGTTTTATGATTTGTAAGACAACTTGAGGGGGACTTGTCCATTAAACTCTAGGGTTAGTCCTTCTTAACCAATAAAGGAAGAATTAGAACCCTAATGCAAGACCCAAATTACAAGTTAATGTCTTAGTGATTATTAAGATGGATTGATTAAGAGGTTTAAACAAATTAAGGGTCTAACACTTAGGATTAAAGTTATACACTCCATCCTAAGAGAAGGATGCAGGCATAACCTTAATCACAAAGTCTTAAAACCTTAAAGGTTTAGTCTCTAATGGTGAGATGAGAAGAGAGACACAATGAAGACACAAAGGTAAAAACTAAGGGGAACTAATCACAACCCTAATTATTTTCATGCTTGGATGTTCATATGGTTTGTAAGGCTTTGAGAAAGATCTTCAAAGAAGCCACCAATGGAAGAAGCAGATGGAAGGAGGAGAAGCATAAGAAATAAGTTACTTACTTCATTGAAGAAGATAAGTAACTTGGAGAAAGAAAATGAATGATGAACATGAATGAGCAAACTCACTCTAAGACAAATGAAAATGCAGCAAGGATGCATATGAAGAAGATGAAGATAAATGAGAAGTGAAGGCAAATTCACTTCTCATATTACTTACCACTTAAAAATGTTAGTACAAAATGCATAAAGAAAGGAATGACATGAAAAGATGCATATGAATGGACAAAGATCAAAATAAAAAATATAAACATGATGCAAATGATTCTATGAGATGATGCAAAGGCATGTCAAGTGCTATGAATGTTCATACAAGAGATGGAATGCAAAGGAAGCATGCTTTGAAGTATGAAAACACATGGATGCTTATGAAATGAAATGGATGCAAAGCATGGCAAATGTATGAATAAATGACCAAGAAATGTTCAAGCAATGTCTTAAGATGTCTAAGATGGCATACAAGTGCTTAGAATGTCATGGCAAGTTCACATGTTCATGCAATGCAATGTAAGATGCAAGTATGGATGCAAGATTAGGGTTACATGAAAGGATGAGATGCAAATATCAAAAATAGAAGAAAATCACAAGATAAGAAATTGCAAATGAACTCAAATGAACCCTAACCCCATATGATATCATACCCCAAAGGAGAAGGTCTAACTCTTAACCTAAAGAAAGTTGTGATTTTCTAAGTACACTAGGGTTTTAGGGTACCTTAAGAGGGAAAATGCAAATCAAATGGAAAATGCAAGATAAATTTATGAAAAAAATATCCTAGGAACTACATGCTATATGAAGAACAATGCAAAAAGAACCGATGTCAAACCCTTCATGGTTAGGCAGAAAAGAATTTTCAAAGTTAGGGTTCCAAAAAGGGATTTTTATGAACCCTAAATTCAAGAAAAATGTCAAAGTTGGATCAAAACCAAAAAGAAATTTGTATGAATGGTTTGACAATGTTTCTAAATGTCCTAAGATGCAATGTGAATTGTTTTGGAATTTTTAGAAACCTAAATGGTATTTTAATTAATTAATTTCCATTAATTAATTAAAATAAACATTAAAATATTTTTAAAATGATTTTTTAATGCAAATAATAAAAATAAAAAATGTTTTTGGGTGAAGAAAAATATTTGAAGTCAAAATGCAGAAGAAAAATATTTTTGGAATTTTCTAAGTATTTTAAATAAAATGCACAAAATAAATGGAAATTAAATGAAATAAAATGAATTTAAATAAAAGTATGATGATCTGATGGACATGATTTGAACTGGGGAAGTTTGCTTTGACCAGCGCGCAATCTAATTGTCCAGATTCAATCTGGCCTAATTTTAATTAATTAAATAAATCAAAAAATATTAGGGTTAAGTGAACTAATCTCGTCCCTCCACTCACGCGCGAAACTCACATCTAACGCTCCAGATTCAAACTTGGCTAATCACCTGAGATTAGCCCTAATTATTTTCAGATGACCGGAACAGTGCTCCGGTCATCTTCTCCGGCAGTCCAAAATGCTATCTCTCTCCCTAAGCCTCTAAAACCTAATCTCTCTGCCCAGAATCAAACCCCACGCATCACATAACAAGAATCATCCATCAAAACAAATTTATTTCACATATTCAAGCTGAATCGAAGCAAATTAGTTCTAGGTCAAAAAATTTCAGAGAGTTCATACATGCTTAATACTCAATCTTTTTCAAAACTAAACACATCAGGATCATCAGTGAATCATGAAGAATCATTTAGGAACTTAACAGCGCATTTCTGGAAAAATGTTCTTGAGGTTACCTGAGCTTGAGCTTTCTCAGTTTGGAGCTTTTGGTCCTCTTCTCTTGTGCAAATCTACTCCTCTTGACCTCCTGATGATGTTGGAATGCTTTGATGGGGTTTGGAATGGCTGGAATGAGAGGTTGCACTCTTGCTGCACCAGAATTTTGTTTTGTGTAGGGGGCTTTGAGGCTTGTTTGATGGTTGGTTTATGCTCTATGGATCATTTCTGAATGAATGGTGAAGTTTGTTTTGAAGTTTAATGGCTGGACAGAAAGTTTCGAAGGTTTTTGCTTTGAGGTGATTTTTGTGAAACTTAGCTTATGGAATGATCTGAGGTTGTGTGATGTATGGATTGGCTTGCTTTTGATCCACATAACAATGTTTGATAGGTCAGAAAGTGGGTGGTGGCCTGTGGTGATTGGTATGGGCAAGTTGCCAAAATGTCAACATAACTTGTACTTGAGGTATGGGCTATGGAAGGGGTTGTTCAAGGGAATGTATGGCCTTAACATTGATCAAGGAGAGCCATGGGATTGAGATTATGCAGCTGGATGGCTTAGAGGCAGAGATCTCATAGGTTTTGCAAGTGTTATGTGATTTTCCCCCTTTGAGAAATCTTGAAGTGCAAGGCATGAAAGCATGTGGTTCTTTGGGAAATTTTGGTCACAATGCATTGTATTATGTTGGTATGATGCTTAGAGAGTGATTAGAGGTCACAAAATAGCTTGGTATGTGAAATTGCAAAAAATCCTCTTTGGTGTGAAAGTGAAAATTATAGGATTTTTGCCAACTTTGCCAAGCCATAACTTGAGTTCCGTGATGAATTAGAACTTGTTCTTGTACTTTTTGAAACGGGAATGATCCAATCTACAACTTTCATGACCAACAATTTTTCATTTGAAGCATTTTTGGTTGAGAAAGAGGAGGTTGAAATACTTTCCCAAAATGGAAAGTTTCCATTACAAGTAATTTCCATTTTTGGCAACTTTTGGTTTAGCTCAATTTTTTTCTTCAATTTTGTGAGCTTCCAAGCACTTAAATGATCAAATAAAGATCATATAACTTCAATTTGATGAAAAATCCACTTTGGTTCCATTGTTGGGGGCCTCAGATGCCCTGATTTTGCTCTGACTTGCTCAAGAAGTTACCCAGTGAACAGATGACTTCCACAATGAATTTCTTCATCAAATTTGGTACATATGATCCTTATAACATATTGAGACTATTAGAAACAAGAATGACCAAAAAAATTGGAGTTATGGCCTCTGAAACCAAAACCCTAATTTCAGGTCATCTGTGCAGTGAAAACCCTAGCTCTGCTTCCATGCCTTGTCAGTCCTTGTGATTTCTTGACTTATTTGAACTTTGAGAGACATAATATGATGATTGAACACACATGGACCCTCTTGGAGTGCTTGGAGGCCCTTGGAGTGGCTCAGATGGATCCTTGGATTGCTCAGATCACAAACCCTAGATGCAAATGAACTTGAACTATGCAGTGAAGCAAAAATGCAATGTGAGATGGTATGCTTATAGTTATGCAAAAAAGAAAGATCACAAGCCATGGTGTGAAATTAGTGAGGGCAAATTTGGGGTGTTTACAGCTGCCCCTATTCAAACATGAGTTAGCTGTGCAGGATGTAAGCGCCCGACTTAACAGACAAACAAGATAACTTATGGTTGAATACCAAAGATAGTCCAAAGTTTGCACTCGTTGGGGAGAAGAAGAAAAGGGATATAAATTGTAAAAGAAATTATAGTATGATTATCAAATGCAAGCGATGGAGGACGACAATCGAGAGAGGACGACTGTTGGGGATAAAGCAATGACGGGGACGACCGACATGCTGGGGAAGGGTAAAGATACCATGATGGGGACGACTATCAGGTAAGGAAATAAGACTCTCTGGGGATTTAAAGGTAAAGTCAATGATAGGGACGACCATCAGGTTTGCAAAGATAAAGTAAACAACGATGGGGATGGCCATCGGTTCAAAGAATGAATGAAATAAACTGATGAGGGACAATCATCAAATGTGCAGGACGATCACCTAGCAGGGGACGACTGCTCTTTATCACGACATAGGACGAATGTCGGATATAAAAAGTCGACGATGGGGACGGCCATCGGATAAGCATGATGAAGGAAGATCATCAAGAGGTGAAGGACGATCACCTAGCAGGGTACGACTGCTCTCGGGGTTGTATCATGACATAGGACGAATGTCAGATAACAAGATCAACGATGGGGACGGGCATCGGATAAATTGATGAAGGACGATCATCAAAAGGTGAAGGAAGATCACCTAGCAGGGGACGGCTACTACAATACCACGACATAGGACGAATGTCGGATAGAAAGGGGTTCTAACAATGGAGACTCCGCTGGGAGAAAGGATGAGGGACGGTCATCCAAAGGTGAAGGATGATCACCTGGCAGGGTACGGCTGCCGAAAGTATCACGACATAGGACGGATGTTGGATAAAAGAAAAGTTGTTCTGTTGGCGACTTACTGGGGAATGGTGAACACGGACGGGTGCTTACGCCTAAGAAATGAAAGGTATAAGTGTTTTGACGCTGTGCATAGATTAAAGATGCGGACGAGCATCCTTAAGACCGTGATACAGACGAGTATCGGTAGAAACAAACGCTGACGCATGTTCAGAGATGATGATACGAACGAGTACCAACTGGTTAACAAAGAACACGGACGAGTGTCGAATCTGTGGTGGAATGATAATATATAAGATACGGATGAGTATCTGTATAAGAATGAATAAGTATTCGCGAAGTATGAGCAAGACACGGACGAGTGTTTAACTTGCTGGGGATGAGTGACACGGACGGGTGTCAGAAGAGAAAGTGTATAAGTTATGAACTTATATGTGTAAAAGGTGTTCTGGCAACCGGCGGGGATAGGATGACACGGACGAGTGTCGAAAGGAAAGTATTTACAAAGAAGTATTTGGTTTGCAATAAGTGTTCGGGCAACTGTGCTGGGGAAAGGTGACACAAACGGGTGTCAAAATAGTATATAGGTATCTGTATTCAAAGGGATGTTTGTGGCTTATATCTGCAGGGGAGTAAAATGACACGGACGAGTGTCGGAAAGGTATATATGAACATGTATCTGTTGGAGAGTGAAAAGGGGATGCTTTGGCTTCTTACTTTTTACTTGCAAGGGGTGTGAGCTTTTATATACATTGCTGATTAGGTACTGTTGGTATTTACAGGTGACTGGTTCGAACCTGACTTGTGATCAAGCAAATGTTTGATTTTTTCCGTAATGATCCATATTAGACGGAATGCTACGCTTTGTGGGGAAAGATGATGCGAATGCTATGATTATGCAAAAGAAACCGATCCAGGATTCGGATCCCGCTGTTGTGAAGATCTTTGGCTGATCTGCTTGGAGGAGAATCCCAGCTGGGGATGAGATCATTGGTAGATCTGATAAGATATATGGTTCTGCTTGGGGGAAATAGATCACTGATAGATCTATCCAGTAAGGAAAAAGCCCAGCTGGGATGAGGAAGCTTCTGTCACTTTGTTGTGTGAGAATTTCAGGCACTACTCTTCTGGGGAGAGGCTGGAACTCTGCGGGGAGATGGTTCTTCTATCTTTGAGAGACCTGGTACTCTGCTTGGGGGAGGACAGATCCCTAAACGATCTTCCTATAGATATCTGTGGGGATCCCGACTGGGGATGATGAGGCTTTGACAACTCTGTTGGGGAGAAAGCATTTCAGAGGCTGCTTGGAGGAGGTGATGCTTGGCATGCCCCATGCTGTATATTGAATACCTGCAACTTGTTAAGTCAAAGAAAACACACAAGTATCCCGGGGTATCCCTTATTGGATTCCCTTATAGGAGTTAGCTATTCCTGGAAGTAAGATTATTTCCTGCAAGCATTTATTAAGAATGTTTCATTTGTTTTATGCAAATATTATATCATTGACATTGGACATTTTGCAAATGAAACAAAAAATGTACGAAACGAGGCGTGACTGAAAATCTGATTTTATTAATCTGGAAGCCCTGAATTGGCAAATACAGTCAAAGAAACAAATCCCCTGGAATGAGGAGATTGTTATGAATTGAAAAAGTAAAAGTGTTGGCAATGTTCACGACGCTCCGTTGAGCTTCCTTTTCTATGACCCGTATGACCTTGACGTTCTTCTTATCTTGCCTTTTGAAGAAGGTTGATTCTGACCGATGCTTTAACCTTTCGAAGCTTTCCATGTTGTAAGTGATACAGATGAATTCAGAATGCAGTTGTTCGCTTATTCCCTGATTTTGTGTGGATCTCCCTTTCGGGTTTTCAATCCACCGGGATACCCATTTTTGCCTGAGCTGTCCAATGCGGCTTTTCAACTCAGCGGGTGTACATTTTGTAACAACCAAAAATTTGCCCTCTTATTTATTATCAACCTCGAGCAATTTACGCTTCATTCTTGCATCATTCCGCATATCATCGCATCGCATTTGAAAAATAAATAAATAAATCAATCATCATCCTTTGCATGAGGTGTGTGGTCGATCGAGGCTTGCCAAACTTTGGAGTTCAAGAGAAAAATGATGTACCAAAAATAATCCACACCACTTTCAAGCTAACCCACCAAAAGGGAAGATTTCAACTTTTCCTTCCATTTTCTTCCCTTTTCTTTCCACTTTTCCTTCCACTTTTTTCCATACTCCCTTTCATTCTTTCCCTCTTATTTTTCACCTTCAATTCCACTCCATTTCCCTTGGAAACTTCCACCATGTTCTACCATCTTCTAGAGTATTCCAAGGAATATTCCAAGGAATATCCCTTTTCCAACCCTAACCCTAACTAACTACCAAACCTAATTTTTGATCCCAAGCCTAATTTTTGGGCCGCAAACCAAGTTCCATTCCAAACCTAGCTCCAAGCCTAGCCTCTATATATTCCTTAATCACTTCAATGCAAAGGATTCCCACAATTTTCCAACTTTTCACTCTTTTACAATCACTTTTTCTCTCTCACTTTTTCTCCTTTTTCCCTCCTTTCACCAAAGCTTCTTTGAATAAGCTCTTAAAGTTTCACATTGAAACTTGAAGATCTTGAAGCTTAAGCCTAAAAACCTCCATTAATTGTGGATTGTAGAAGAAGAAGCTAGTGATTTTGTTGAAGATTTCGGATTATCGGAAGTGCACGAAGATTCAAGCATCAAGAACGCATTTATTTTGCGATTTCTCGGTTTTCGGTTTTCTCTTTGATCAAGCTCTGATTCTTGCAACAATTACCGAAGCACTTCTACACTTTGTAGGTTGGTGATCTTAATCACTTCTTCTTTAAGTTATTCTCTTCATCTTGCCACTTTTGGCGTTCTTTAATCGATTTTCGTTTTGATTGCGATCGATTTCATTTTCTTTATGCGTGGTTTGCAATTTGTGATTTTTGTTGGATTTGGATTTAAAGTGTTGATAGTTATAGGTCCTATCATGTGTAAATAAGCTCCAATTAAATAGAAATAAGTGTTAGCATGTTCCTAGGAATGTTAGGAATCCTTAGAAGTAAGTTTGTGGCCAAAAGCACTTATTTCAAAAGCTTTTTTTCAATTCTGTTCAACGTTAATCGGTTAACGCATTTGGTTAACCGGTTAACGCGTGCGTTTAGCCACAAAATCAGTGTTGTTCAGGGTCCGTTAACCGGTTAACGCATATGGTTAACCGGTTAACGCTGTTGATATTAGGATTTTCAACTTATTTGATTGCTCAATCTTGATTCCTAGTGCCTTTAATGTTCATACATGTTTAGGTAGTGATTTTAGGGAATTTTTGAGTCCATTTCCAGTAGCTCATTCCCCCATTTCGAGTCGTTTCGACACGATTCCGTGCATGTTGCGTGTTATGCGGTTTTTGTCTTCTTTGTGCATACTTTGATTTCTTGCATTTTTGTTGTTATGTTCATGCATCTTTAGGTATGTAATAATCATGTTGCATTCTGTTTTTATATGTTTGCATTGCATTAAATCATTTTTGAATTTCCATTATATCAAGATATGTTGCATTTTGCATAATCATGTATGTATGTGCATTTGGTTGCATTTGGTTGCATACTTGATCACATTATCCATATCAATTCAATTCTGAATTTTGTATTGAGTTTAGTATGTTTGTTTAACTATGATGTTGTATGTTCATAATCAATGATCATCATGTTCATATTCATGCTCATGTGCCATATTTTGCATTACTTATTGCATAATCAACCATGTGATGCATTCTTGCATAATCCTTCAAAAACGTTCATTTTCTTGCATTTATATATGATGATCCATGTTCAAATGCATGTTCATGAGGGAATTGGTGCATATTCATTGAGTTGTGCATTAAAAAATGAAAATAATCAATTCTGGATTTTGCATTTCTAAACTGTTTTTGCATATAGGTGTTGTAAAATGTATGCTGTTTGTTTGTTTGCATGCTGTATTTGACCTTTTACACCTACTTTTTCATGCTGCATGATAGTTGTAGTATGTTGTGTGTGTTATGCTTTGTTTTCATAGCTGTTTGTGTATTAGAGTGCTGTAAATAGTTGCTGAATTTTAGTTTAGCATAGTTTAGGCACCCTTAAACTTAAGATTGAGTCTAGTTTAGGTCCAAGAGCCTTAGGATTTAATTTTTGTGTGTTGGCCTTATTATTTTTAATAAAATGCAACACTAATCCTTGTTTTGTAGAGGGGGAGATTGAGGTAAGTTTCCTTCACCATATCCCTTATTTTTTATGCATTTAATTTGCATTTTAATTCATTTTTCCTTCCATATTTGTGCTTGGTAGGATTTCCCCCTTTGTTAGGACAAACTTACCTTCATTAGGAAGTAAGTTGCATCCTCTTTCTTCTTTCTTTTCCTTTTGCTCCTTAGGATTAGAAAACCTCACTAACCATTAGGATCTTCCTTTTGTGTATAATGAATAACTTAGGGTTGTGTCTTAGTCCCCCTTAGTTTTTGTCCTTTTCCGATTTGAGTCTTCTTCTCTCATCTTCAAACAAAATCTAAAAGACACTTAATAAAAACCGAACATTCTTGTACGCCACGAGACTTTGTTGCGGAGTTCTTATACGCGTTCCATTTCGGGGCAAGGTGTAAGTACTTCCCGCGATGGATAAGTCTTAGTATGAGAATGTTCACAAACAAACTTCAAAACACTTCTCATAAAAGACAACAAACAAAGACAATCGCGTCTTCTCTTCTCATCTCCTAATCTTTGCGGACGAATACGACTTGCCTCGACAGTTCAAACAGTGATACGGTAAACACCCTCGAGTTAGAGCCGGTAACACCTGAGCTAGAGTTATGGCAACGTCATCCTAAAAAAATACAAGAATAGTTCCCGCCTTATTTAGGCGAACTACGTCGACTCTGATCCTCATTATCCCGATGAGGTACGGCAGCGGGGTAGGGCCCGTTCGAGCGCATTCTTTATTTTCCCTACATTTCCCCCTTTTGTTCCTTTTCTTTTTCAGTTCCCTTTCTCATTCCCGTTCCAGTTCCATGCCAGTAGCAGTTCTTTTATTCAGCAGCATTCTTATTTCTCACCCTTTGAAACAAAACAAGCAAGTGTGGATCCCTTCGGGTACGGCGGACGATCTGGGGTGCTAATACCTTCCCAGGTCGTAACCGACTCCCGAACCCAGATCTTTGGTTCGCAAGGCCTCGTCCTTTCCTTCTTCCTCAGGTTTGTGCAGCATTACCTTTCTCGTTCCTTCGGGATAAAAATGCCTGGCTGGCGACTCTACCTTTTTCGCGCCACTTTCGCGTTTGTACTAGGATGAAAATCCCGGGAGCGACAGCTGGCGACTCTGCTGGGGATCGAACCCAGAATCTCTGGTTTCCCTTGTAGAGTCAATCCTAGCGCCTGTTTGGTTTTGTTTCTTTGGGTGTTTATCTGTTTGCTGCTGCGTGCTTTAGTTTATCTTTACTATTTTTATTTACAGTTTTTACTTTACAACTTTACTTTACCGCATTTGTTTACTGTTTCCAGTATTTATTTTCCATGCATCATATTATACTGGACTGTCTGGCTGTGCTGGTTTTCATTTTTTCTGTGGGATGGGAGTCACTGTGAGATAAGCCAAATACCCGACTTGAGCGCACCCTAGGATTAGCGTGGACACGTTGTACTCACATGTGGCATGATGAATGGCGATGTGTTTCACACCCAGGTTACGACCATCTTGGAACTATCTTGTGTGGGGATTTCCTCCACTTCGGGATAGGACCTTGATAGTTATGTGCAGCTGGGGACCGATCTTTGAGAACCTTTGTGGAAACAACCCTCTCCAGTGATGACAGTGGCAGACCACATTTGTTGGCAAACCCACTCGCATCTGAGGGCCCAGTGGGAACTCGCATAGGATGGCCTGGTTCTCTCATAGGAATCCATTCAAGGAAAACTGTTCGTATGACGATAGTATTGTACCCTTCGGGATGAATGTACTATTGTTTCTCGATTCAGTGCTTGAAGCTGAGGACTTATGAGGATGCTTGTTTTCCCCGTACTCAGCTGAGACCTCCCTGGTTAGTACATAATGCCAAACCAATTCCCTGATTTGGTCATGAGCCATTTCTCGAAAATGGTGAACGTATTATTGCTATCCGGCTTTGAGAGTCCGTGATGTTGACTCGGAGTAGCACACCCGTGAGATGGGAGGGGTTTACAGGTTTACAGGAACCCTGAAACTTCCAACATACACCTTTTGCCAGCATTGTTCAGTATTATGATCAGGTTCTACATGGTCCTTTGGTTTTGAAATCTGGGGTTTCGGTGGTACTGTTATTACAACTCTTCACCAACACATGACTGTCTTCTCAGCACCAATGTCAAACCAGTGATCGCCAGACCTTTGATCACACGCCAGTGCATTGCATAACATCCTCTGCATGCTTGCATTACTAACACATGCTTACTCATTTGCAGGGTCGCATGTAGCATCCTCATGAACATATCATACGCATTTACTGCATGATTTGCATTTTTTGCATTTTTACAGGTTATTCGGACTTCCTAACTTATTCAACTTCAGACAATATAGCTGGCCAACACGTTCATCGGTATCCAACAAAAAGAAACCAAGTGAGAATGGCTGAACGAATGTAGACTGATCTCAATGAGCTCTAACAGAGGATGGATCAGTTCATGGACATGATGACCGGCATTGCTCAGAATCAAGAACGTCTCAGGTTGATGGTTGAGCAACCCCGTGGGGATGCTAATATTGGAACCCCGACTGAGAATGTGGATCCTAACGCTGCCCGTAACGGAGGGACAAATCTAAATTGGACTGCGGCCCGTAATGAAGACACTCAGGAAGACCAGTTCACTCTACTGGATGCTGATATGGGTAATATGAATGAGGTCAACAATCGAAGGTATGAAGAGCTGGCGGAGAAGATTAAGGCCATGGAATGTCAGAATTCCCTGGGCATCAATGTAACAAATCTTGGGTTAGTTCCAGGAGTCAGAATCCCTCCTAAGTTCAAGGTGCCATCATTTGACAAGTACAACGACAACACATGCCCTAGAACTCACATTCATGCATACTTTGGAAAAATCTCGGCTCACACTGATGACGAGAAGCTTTGGATGCATTTCTTCCAAGATAGTCTATCTGGAGCTTCATTGAGCTGGTACATGAAGCTAAGCAGGGTCTCTATCCGATGCTGGAAAGATTTAGCTGAAGCTTTTCTCAAGCATTATCAATACAATATTGATATGGCTCCGAACCGCACTCAGTTGCAGAACTTGTCTCAAGGACCTAAGGAAAGTTTTAAGCAGTATGCTCAGAGGTGGCGTGAGCTGGCCGCACAGGTTCAACCTCCATTGCTCGATCGGGAAATGGCCGATATGTTTATGGGAACCTTGCAAGGTGTTTACTTGGATCGTCTGGCGCCTGCCCGTCCATTGGTTTTTATGATATTGTCATCGCTGGAGAAAGGATAGAAAATTTCCTGAAATTGGGAAAGATTCAGGATGCCAGCAGTGCTAGTTCTTTTGGTGTTAAGAAACCTTTTGGAAATGGCCAAAGACGAAGAGAAGGCGAGACCAATGTTGTGTATAGGGGCCGAGATAGAGGTCATTCACAAGGTTACTACCAAGCAGCTGCAGTGACTATTACTCCTCAGGTTCAACCACAACCTCAAGGTCAGCAATATCAGGCGCAGAGACCAAATCAGGAAAGAACAAGAGCGAGAAACCGCAGACTTGATCCTATCCCATGCCCATATGTTGTATTGCTTCCAGAGCTGCTAAATTTGAACCTGGTCGAGCTTCGTACCATGAGAGCTCCTTCTCCTGATAACCTACCTCAGAACTTCGATGCAAATGCCAGATGTGAATTCCATTCGGGTGCCCAAGGGCACAGCATTGAGAAATGTTGGACTTTTCAGAACAAGGTACAAGACCTAATTGACTCCAAGGTGATAAATTTTGCGCCTCATCCAAATGTACTCTAGAATCCAATGCCTAATCACAACGGAACCGGTGTCACAGTTGTTTTACCAGATGATCCACGTTAAGCTGGAATCTTCATGAAGCAAATAAAGCCATCAGTATCCAGATACTCTCAGCAATTGCAACTGTTTGTTTGTGTTCCTTCAATGCTTTTTTTCCTCCCTATTGAGGGGAACTACGTCACTCTGATTCTTCATTGGTCATCAGTCAATGGAGATACGTAGGTAGAAGATCGTCAGGTCTTTCCGAGCAACCTTATGGGGAAAATTTACTCCCCAACTTCATTTTTTCCTTCAGACGTCTCGTGTCAGAGTCAAAATAACTAGAAGAAGAGGTATGATTGTCATGGTTGGGTATACGACTGCAAATTGAAGATTATTGAAAGCATCCAAGACTGACAAGTCCAGACGGAGTCAAGCCTCCCCAACAACGGTAATATTCAGCTTCTTTACTGCATTTCAATTTGCAGTTCCTTTTATTTGCAAAAAATTTGTATACATGTATGAAAGTTGTTTGCTTTTGAATGTTATCAATAATAAAACTCACATGTTTTTCTTGAAGTAATTCATTCGCATTCACTTATAATTCTATATGTGTACATTGCAATACCAATTGTCATGCTTAAACTCTATGATGGAGAATGACGAAACAAAAACGCAAGAATCTCTAATTGTGTGCTCTCGAATAAGACCCCGTTGACGATGAATATGCTTTGTTTCGAATCCCCAAACACTGGAGATATAAGGGAGATAAACCCTCGGTAACCCCTTTGAGCCTTGAAGTAGGAGTTTCTTCTCGCATGAAAAACCCTCACATGTAAACCAGGGGCAGGGTAGATGTCAGCTAGTTGGACCAAGCGTTTAGGCTTTCATAAAGGAGTGTATTTGAGGATCCATTACATTCCACTATGCAATCAAGAGGTCCAAAGACCAGAAACCACAATGGTTATCCAAATCAAGAGGTCCAAAGACTGGAAGCCACAAGGGTTATCCTTCATAGACCAAAGAATGAGGCAGTCACAACCCTCACAAAGCAATCGAGACAAACAGTCTCACACAACTCGTTCAAAAAAAAGGAGAAAGAGAAATGAAAAGCCTGCTAAGTCGAAACTTGAAAACAAGCGACTTAGGCAAAAGTCAGGGTATCCCGCTGGACTTCACAATCAAAGATTCACAAGAATCAGTCCAGGAAAAAGTTAGGGATAAGCAAAATAACGCAAAAGCGAAAGACGAAAAGGATGACACAAGAAAGGTCCTTAAGTATGAACAAAGTCGCGTGGCACAGACACGAAAGACAAAAGGGTGACTGACTCCAAACAATAACCTGATTGGTGTTTGAACCGATAGCAGCATGGGTTCCTCAACCGACACGAAACCCTTATGAAAGGTGAACGCTTGCGAAAATTAGCTGAATATAGGAATGGAGAACATCATGAAGAGGGGTGGGCACAAATAAACTTCGAGCCTATATCCTTTGTTTCTATAACCGTGAACCAGGCCACGATACAACCCTTAAAAGTCCTAACTGAAACAGGGTTAATTTGAGAGCATACTACCACGAGGCCGCGTTCCTGACTCCTATGAGTTATGCTAAAAGACATTTGTTGGTATTGCATGTACATACTTTCATTTCTTCAAAAATAATGTCGTATCTCAAACAGTGATTCGCTCACAAAGGTTTGCGACACCTTTTCAAATCTTCAAGATTAACATGTGTGTTACATTGGAATTGCCGTTCTCAGAATAAACATTTTTCTGCTTGCATACATATGTTTGGCATCATAAAAAGCTCACATGCGGAAATTCAGTCCAGAAGCTTAAGCTTGCCAAGTTGAGAAATCTAAAACTTCTGAAAGACAGTCACATCGAAGTTCACTTTTCCGAGAAAGCTCCATTGAGTAAGGACTTTCCCAACTAGTCATGGTAAGATCCAACCAATCTAGGGCAGTTATGTCAAACAATATCCTCAAGAGCCAACCAATCTGGGGCAATCACCTCGAGATTCATACCGGGGCAAGTCACCCCAATCGCATGAGGATCCAGTCTTTCTCGAAGACAGATAATCGGAAGTTCAGAATACCGAGGCAATTATACTCCTGAAGAGTTTAAAGACACCAAGTCTTTTGTAAAATCCTCTTAAGGTAAAGCCCGAATCAAAGCAAATGATCCCTAGCACGAGGCTACTTGAAATCTTTCCTCCTCAGCAGGACACAGTTCAGTTTCGTTATCTCCAACAGACGCATGGAAATTATCCCCAATAAAGTCGTCAAACTTTTCTTTAGCAGGTTTCCTTGACCCTATTTCCCATCAGATCTCAAATCAAATCCTTTTCTTCCCCAGCAGAGCAGTAAGGATCATCCCTAACAAGAGTCGTCTTCCCGTAGTGAAGCATTTCTTATAAGAATCCAGAAGTTCCCGGCAGTGAGTTGAACGGTTCCCTTCCCCACAGAGGTTTGGAAAATTCAGGTAGACGGGAGAGTTCTCCTCAGTAGAGCCTTGACAGGTCTTTCCCCAGCTAAGTCGAAAAGTTGTTGATCATCAGTAAGATTCAATCCCCAGCAGTTAAGGCATCCCCTAGCAGGGCCTTCAAATCTAAAGTCCAATTTATTTTTGGCAAAGTGGTAAGTCGAGACAGGCTAATCACACTCTTCTCCAATAGAAATGTCGGCAATCATCTGTATTTCCCACAGAGTCAGCAAGGGTTTTTTATTTCCGCGTCATGAATTCCCTTTGTACTTATCCCCTAGTGTCATGGGGCATTATGTCATACAATTCAACATATGCGTGCTAAATCCAAGGTTGATATCCAAATTCCACCCGCAGCGTGGCAATTTATTCAAAGTCCACCCGCTGCGTGGCAATTTATCCAAAGTCCACCCGTAGCGTGGCAATTTATCCAAAGTACACCCACATCATGGCAATTTATTCAAAGTCCACCCGCAGCGTGGCAATTTATCCAAAGTCCAACCGCGGATTGGCCAAATTCCATTCTCTGGGTGGCAAATTCTTAAAGTCCAGCCGCAG
Organism: Lathyrus aphaca; assembly: GCA_963966055.1. Lineage (NCBI taxonomy): Eukaryota > Viridiplantae > Streptophyta > Magnoliopsida > Fabales > Fabaceae > Lathyrus > Lathyrus aphaca. The sequence continues at coordinate 127,974,753 of OZ014523.1, read as the reverse complement.
ACTGGCTAAAGTCCATCCTCTGGGTGGCAAATTCTTAAAGTCCAGTCGCAGACTGGCCAAAGTCCATCCTCCGGGTGGCGAATTCTCAAAGTCTCCCGTAGCGAGCAGCAGCCCCCGTAGGGTGGCAAAACATTGAAGTCTCCCGTAGTGAGCAAAAGTCTCCCGTAGTGAGCAGAAGTCTCCCGCAGTGAGCCAAAGTCTCCCGTAGCTGAGCAATGTGCCCCCGTAGTGTGGCGAATTTTCAAAGTCTCCTGTAGCGAGCAACAACCCCCGTAGTGTGGCAAATTTTCTAAAAGACTCCCGTAGCTGAGAAATGTTCCCCCGTAGTGTGGCGAATTTTCTGAAAGTCTCCTGTAGTGAGCAGAGGTCTCCCGTAGCGAGCAACAGCCCCCGTAGTGTGGTGAATCTTCTGAAAGTCTCCCGTAGAGAGCAAAACTCTCCTGTAGTGAGCCAAAGTCTCCCGTAGTGAGCAGAAGCCCCCGTAGTGTGGCAAACCAGTGAAGTCTCCCGTAGTGAGCAGAAGTCTCCCGTAGCGAGCAGCAACCCCCGTAGTATGGCAAATTTCGAAGTCTCCCGTAGCGAGCAGCAGCCCCCGTAGTGTGGCAAAATATTGAAGTCTCTCGTAGTGAGCAAAAGTCTCCCATAGTGAGCAGAAGTCTCCCGTAGTGAGCCAAAGTCTCCCGTAGCTGAGCAATGTGCCCCCGTAGTGTGGCGAATTTTCAAAGTCTACCGTAGCAAGCAACAACCCCTGTAGTGTGGCAAATTTTTAGAAAGACTCCCGTAGCTGAGAAATGTTCCCACGTAGTGTGGCGAATTTTATGAAAGTCTCCCGTAGTGAGCAGAGGTCTGCCGTAGCGAGCAACAGCCCCCGTAGTATGGCGAATTTTCTGAAAGTCTCCCGTAGTGAGCAAAAGTCTCCTGTAGTGAGCCAAAGTCTCCCGTAGTGAGGAGCAGCCCCCGTAGTGTGGCAAAACAGTGAAGTCTCCCGTAGTGAGCAGAAGTCTCCCGTAGCTGAGCAATGTGCCCCCGTAGTGTGGCAAATTTACCAAAGTCTCCCATAGCTAAGCAATGTGCCCCAGTAGTGTGGCGAATTTACAGAAGTCCCCCGTAGCAGAGCAATATGCCCCGTAGTGTGGCGAATTTTCAAAGTCTCCTGTAGTTGAGCAATGTACCCCATAGTGTGGCAAGATTTCCAAAGCACCCGCAGTGTGGCAGAATATCCCCACAAAGTGAGCAGAAGTCCATCCTCATGGTGGCAAAGTATTGAAAGTCTCCCATAGTGAGAAGAGCGCCCCCGTAGTGTGGCCGAAATGAAAGTCTCCCGTAGTGAGCAAAAGTCTTCTGTAGTGATCCAAATTCTCCCGTAGTGAGCAGCAGCCCCCGTAGTGTGGCAAAACAGTGAAGTCTCCCGTAGTGAGCAAATGTCTCCCGTAGTGAGCAGAAGTCTCCCGTAGCTGAGCAATGTGCTTCTGTAGTGTGGAAAATTTGCCAAAGTCTCCCGTAGTGTGGCAAAACAGTGAAGTCTCCCGTAGTGAGCAAAAGTCTCCCGTAGCGAGCAGCAGCCCCTGTAATGTGGCAAATTCCGAAGTCTCCCGTTGCGAGCAGCAACTCTCGTAGTGTGGGAAAACATTGAAGTCTCCCGTAGTGAGCAAAAGTCTCCCGTAGTGAGCAAAAGTCTCCCGTAGTGAGCCAAAGCCTCCCATAGCTGAGCAATGTGCCCCCGTAGTGTGGCGAATTTTCAAAGTCTCCCGTAGCGAGCAACAGCCCCCGTAGTGTGGCAAATTTTCTGAAAGTCTCCCGTAGCTGAGCAATATGCCCCTGTAGTGTGGTAATCGTTCAAAGTCTCCCGTAGCTGAGCAATATGCCCCCGTAGTGTGGCGAATTTTCAAAGTTTCTCGTAGCTGAGCAATGTACCCCCGTAGTGTGGCAAGATTTCCAAAGCCCCCGCAGTGTGGCAGAATATCCCCGCAGAGTGAGCAGAAGTCCATCCTCATGGTGGCAAAGTATTGAAAGTCTCCCTTAGTGAGAAGAGCGCCCCCGTAGTGTGGCCGAAATGAAAGTCTCTCGTAGCTGAGCAGTGTAGCCCCGTAGTGTGGCAAAGCATTCAGAAGACCACCTGTTGGGTGGCATGTCATTAATATCCCAGCAAAAGTCCACCCATAGCGTGGCAAATCAACAATCTCCCAGTGTTATTCTGAAACATTCATCAGATTCACTACTCTTCACATCCGAGTTCTCCACAAGCAGAGTTCAGATGGTTGGGTTTATTTCCCTTTTCTCTTCCACCGAGTGCAAATTTTCTGGTTGTTTCTAGTATTCAATCCCTGCATACTTCAAACGTCTGAAAGCGACTGCTATCATCCATTCAAGTCTACAGTGATTGAATAGGGGCAGCTGTAAAACTTTGGAGTTCAAGAGAAAAATGATGTACCAAAAATAATCCACACCACTTTCAAGCTAACCCACCAAAAGGGAAGATTTCACCTTTTCCTTCCATTTTCTTCCCAATTTCTTTCCACTTTTCCTTCCACTTTCTTTCCACACTCCCTTTCATTCTTTCCCTCTTATTTTTCCCCTTCAATTCCACTCCATTTCCCTTGGAAACTTCCACCATGTTCTACCATCTTCTAGTATTCCAAGGAATATTCCCTTTTCCAACCCTAACCCTAACTAACTACCAAACCTAATTTTGGATCCCAATCCTAATTTTTGGGCCCCAAACCAAGTTCCATTCCAAACCTAGCTCCAAGCCTAGCCTCTATATATTCCTTAATCACTTCAATGCAAAGGGTTCCCACAATTTTCCAACTTTTCACTCTTTTACAATCACTTTTTCTCTCTCACTTTTTCTCCTTTTTCCCTCCTTTCACCAAAGCTTCTTTGAATAAGCTCTTCAAGTTTCACATTGAAACTTGAAGATCTTGAAGCTTAAGCCTCCAACCTCCATTAATTGTGGATTGTAGAAGAAGAAGCTAGTGATTTTGTTGAAGATTTCGGATTATCGGAAGTGCACGAAGATTCAAGCATCAAGAACGCATTTATTTTGCGATTTCTCAGTTTTCAGTTTTCTCTTCGATCAAGCTCCGATTCTTGCAACAATTACCGAAGCACTTCTCCGCTTCGTAGGTTGGTGATCTTAATCACTTATTCTTTAAGTTATTCTCTTCATCTTGCCACTTTTGGCGTTCTTTAATCGATTTTCATTTTGATTGCGATCGATTTCATTTTCTTTATGTGTGGTTTGCAATTTGTGATTTTTGTTGGATTTGGATTTAAAGTGTTGATAGTTATAGGTCCTATCATGTGTAAATATGCTCCAATTAAGTAGAAATTACTGTTAGCATGTTCCTAGGAATGTTAGGAATCCTTAGAAGTAAGTTTGTGGCCAAAAGCACTTATTTCAAAAGCTTTTTTTCAATTTTGTTCAGCGTTAACTGGTTAACGCATTTGGTTAACCGGTTAACGCGTGCGCTTAGCCACAAAATCAGTGTTGTTCAAGGTCTGTTAACCGGTTAACGCATATGGTTAACCGGTTAAAGCTGTTGATTTTTGGGTTTTCAGCTTATTTGATTGCTCAATCTTGCTTCCTAGTGCCTTTAATGTTCATACATGTTTAGGTAGTGATTTTAGGGAATTTTTGAGTCCATTTCCAGTAGCTTATTCCCCCATTTCGAGTCGTTTCGACACGATTCCGTGCATGTTGCGTGTTATGCGGTTTTCGTGTTCTTTGTGCATACTTTGATTTCTTGCATTTTTGTTGCTATGTTCATGCATCTTTAGGTATGTAATAATCATGTTGCATTCTATTTTTATATGTTTGCATTGCATTAAATCATTTTTGCATTTCCATTATATCAAGATATGTTGCATTTTGCATAATCATGTATGTATGTGCATTTGGTTGCATACTTGATCACATCATCCATATCAATTCAATTCTGAATTTTGCATTGAGTTTAATATGTTTGTTGAACTATCATGTTGTATGTTCATAATCAATGATCATCATGTTCATATTCATGCTCATGTGCCATATTTTGCATTACTTATTGCATAATCAACCATGTGATGCATTCTTGCATAATGTAACACCCTAATTTTTGCCCTAAGGTTCTTTGCATTTCATCTGCATTTTGCATATCAAGCAAGATCGCACTGGTTGCACGGTTCTTCTCGGGTTAGGATTTTGCCTCGCAGAGGATCACCGTTGTCTTTAATTATTTTATTTGATTGTGTTTACTAATCATTAATCAAAATCCAAAAATATTTTATTTCCTTTTGCTAATTTTTTTTCAGGAAGAGGAACCATATAAAAATGCCAAAAAATATCAGTCCTGCAGCTCGAGTAAATTTCACACAAAAAAAAAGTCGAAGACGATCCGCAAATAATTCAAATTTATCAGATCAAGGATTTCCCAAGTTAATTGATTCATTCAAAGGATCTCCAAGGTTCCCGTGTTTATTTCTTCGACGTACACAAGAATCGGGCCGAAACAACCAAGCAGCTTTTTTTTGAACAGAAAATTCAAAATTCAGCTTGGTTAACCGGTTAACCAAATGGTTAACCGGTTAACCAGTGCGAAATTTGAATTTTTTATTCAAATTCAGCACCCTTAGATCATTGATTTAATTGGAATATTCTAGATCCATTGGTTTCTGATTTTCTACATCATTTTGATCATTTCCTACCAAAAACCCTCACTAATTACCACTCTTTTCCATTTCCCACCAAAATTTCAATTACCAAGCCTAAATTCAAATTACCAAAGCAAGCTTCATTCCACCAAATTTCCATACCTAAGGCCTTTAAATAGGACCTCAATTTCATTCATTCCACAAGCTTTTGATAGCCAAAAAATCTCTTGCAAATTATCCTCCCAACACCAAAATTTCTCCAAAGCTCATCTTTCTTTCTTTTGAAGTTATCAAGAATTCACATTGAATTCTTGATTAACTTGAGCTAAACCTTCATTCTTTCATTCTCTTGCTCATCAATTTCAGTAGATCTAAGCTTGTGTTGGTTCAATTTGAAGAAAAGCTTTTGGTAATTCATCTTCCTCCATAAACCCATATTCACCATCAACATTCAAGATGTAGATCTTTGGTGCTTGTTTCTAGATCCTTTGGATCTTTATTTGTTGTTTGATTGCAGGGATTCCACTGTATTTTGGTTTTAAAATTCGTGCAAATTCAGATCATGATCATCCAACGTTTGAGAAAAAAGTTTCAAAATGGATCATGCTGAATTTTCTGCATTTTTCAGCTTCTGGTACAGCGTTAACCGGTTAACCAGTTTAAAAACAGCGCATATTATTCAAGTTCTGCTTGCGTTAACCGGTTAACCAATTGGTTAACCGTCTAACACAAGTCAGAATGGTGTTTTTGGCTTGTTTTAAGCCCCTTTTTGGTTCCTCTTTCTTCTTCTTCCTCCTCCTTTTTATTTTTACCTTGGGAAATATTTTTGGGAATAATTCCTCTTTAATTTCAATGGACTTTGGGTGTAGATTAGAGTAGTTAATGTTCATTAATTCAAAACTACCTTTAAGTGGATTATTCAATTCATTTAAGGTACTTTGTATTAGTGATACATTTTCATGCTTGAATTCACCAAGATGAGTGATTGAACTTAAGGATAGAAGAATACCATAAGTATGACTCAATTTGGTATTCATCTTTAGTTTCATGCGGTATCGCGTTCGGATGACGATTTATATATCGTTCATCTCGCATACATTAGCACTAATATTATGCACCTTAATTGGTGGTGGCCGGCCTCATTTGTAGGGTAATTACTTCGTAAATTACTCGGCGATTGCTTAACATAGACCTAAATGTGTCCCGACTTCGGAATAAAAATCTAATTGGGTACTTGCACTTTCGTGGACCGGATCTCTTGTTGATCGCGTAATCCCAAAGTGGTTAATCATATTGCATCAAGAATCGAGACTTGTGAATTTTTGATGCGTAGGTGCTTTGGGTCTCCCAACCGCCTTTCAAATTTCATTGAATTCGGTTCGGTTTGCCTTGATTAATCGCTATAGTGTAAGATGCTAAGCGGATCCGGTTGCCTTCGATTTTGGTTACTTTTTTTTTGGTTGTGGTTTATTAAGTTCACCATACCATTATTATATGAATATTATTATAATATTACTACTATTAATATTTTAGATTCTTGCATTTTTATTTCTTTTGTTACTAACATTTAATTTCTTGCACTATTATTACCTTTATTTTATTTTGCTTTATTCATCCATATCATGTTTATTATTTGCCCTTATTGTTTGTTGATTTGATTTTCTATTTGTCCATTTGGACAAAAAAAAATTAATAAAGGATTAAACACCTAAAAGACTTGTGACTTTAATTTCGGACTATGGTTACTATCCTTAGCTTTGGAGTATGGACTTAGACTTTAAGATCTTCCCCCTTGCTCAAGTTGGAATGGATTAGACACCTCGGCCTCAAATTATTTCATTAGCCTTTGAAGAGGGAATTCTGAACTTTGAAGAATTGTGCATATTATGGTTTGGTAAACTCTTCTCTTAACTTTTAATTCAAGTATTAGGATTAGTCCCTTCATCTCCTCCCCATTCTTAAATTTTCAAAACTCCTCCCTATTTCAAAAATCTTCTTTGTTTTCAAACTTCAAATGCTTTCATAATCAAACCTTGATTTCGGTCAAGCGATTTTAATCTTTTCACTTTATTTTCTTAATAAATGTTAATTCATGTAAATATATCAAAATCATTTTCTTACATACTTTAAAAAAACACAAAACTCACTCAATTGTTTTTGTGCCTTGTGCACCTTTTCTTTCTATATGTTTAGATATGATTCATCTTTTTTAGCGGAATTATTCGCTAAAGGATGACGACTTATCTCTACATTTTAAAACCAATTCAACTCATTTGTTTCTTTTCAAATTTTGTACCACGAACTACGAGGTTTTGATCTCGCATTGCACTTTGTGGGTACGTAGGCATAAGGCGTTAAAACCTTATCAAACACAAAATCATTAAAAAAAATTCTTCTTCTCATCTCTTCAATCATTTTTAAGCAAACCAATTTCAGACCAAAAAGCAATAAATATTTCAAAGGGCTCCCGTGGAGTACCACGGACGAGTCGGGTGCCTAAAACCTTCCCGGTTCGTAACCAATCCCCTTACCCATTCTCTGTTTGGTTTCTTTTAGCTTTTGCTTTTAGACTCCTAGGTTTTTATTCGTTCTTTTACCTTTTTCCTTTCGGAAATAAAGAAAAGCATGGTGGCGACTCTGTGTATATCGAGTTAAGTTAATCAATAGCTTACACTCACGATTTTACCGCTACAGAAAAGTGGCGACTCTGCTGGGGAGTAATCTCTAAGCGGATTCAGCCTACTTTGATTTATTTATTGCTTTGGTTTGACTTGTTTATTATTTATTTGTTCTGTTTTGGTTTTGGTGATCCTCTGTGTGAGATAGATTCTAACCCGAATCTGAGTTGAAACTTATGATAGGACGGCGATATTCGAAGCGATATGTGATGGAGTAGTCCAAAGCAATATCAATTTGATAATCTCCACTTGGTTAGGCTCTCTTGGACTATCAATGTCATGACGAGTAATCGTACGTGGCATTATTTTCCGACCTTGAGCTGATCATACTGAGGACCGTAGAACCCTTAACCCATCCAAGCCAATTTAGGAACGTAGTGCGGAAGCTGTCTGGGTGTAAACCTAAGGCGGTTGTCACGCGATACTACACTCGGACGAGGTCTATTTTAAGAATATTATTGGTTGGGGAGTAATCCAACGTACCAGTGATATTCTAAAGATGGCTGTTAACTCCGGGCACCTCTGTTAGCACCCTTTTGGTTTTCTGCAGGTACAATGAAGACAAAACCTTAGTACTTACCTGTGTGGGGTGTTCTGTTACCTTGACTTCATGCTCGTGACTCGGAACCTAAGCCTGTGTGCCTTGTGTGATCTTGTTTGTGTTTGTTTCATACATGCCATCATACATTCATGAGCATTGTTCGTAAGATTTCAAAGGACTTATAAGGAACTTTTGCAAAATTTCAGATGTCCATGGCTATGACTTTTGAAAGAAGGAACACAAAGAAGTACACTTTCAAGAATCCTAATGTAGTAGAGTTGAGAAAGCTAGGAGCTTTGGTTGTTGATACCCAAGAGTTTCGAAGATGTCATGGGAAGCTTTTGTATATGTTGGATACTGATGTACCTGAGGGGATTCTCCCTACTTTAGCTCAGTTTTATGACCCGTTGCACTATTGTTTCACTTTTCCGGATTATCAGCTTGTGTCGACTTTGGAGGAGTATTCTCATTGGTTAGGTTTTCCTATTCTGGACAAGGAGTTTCTTTTCACTGGTTTAGAGAAGGAGCTTACTATCAAGGTCATCGCCAAAGCACTTTTTCTTAAAGAATCCGATCTTAATGGGAAGTTTCTTCCAAAGGGGAGTGTTCGTGGTATTAATGCTAAGTTCTTGATGGGAAAGGCTTCTACTTCACTTACTTTGGGTCATAAGGATGCATTTGAGGCTATTCTTGCTTTGCTTATTTACGGGATTGTCTTGTTTCCGAACTTGGATGGTATTGTGGATGAGAATGCTATTCAGATCTTCTTGAAGAAGAACCCGGTTCCCACTTTGCTTGGAGATATGTATCATGCTTTTCACTATAGGACCTCCAAAGGTGACAGAGAGATTGTATGTTGTGAGCCTCTTCTTTATAGGTGGTTTATTTCGCACCTACCGAAGTCGGATGTTTTCAAGGACAATAGAGAGAATCGAAGATGGTCTCAAAGGTTGATGTCACTTTCTCATAAGGACATGACATGGTATAGTTCTTATTATGACACTGGAGTTCTTATTGATAGTTGTGGAGAATTTCCTAATGTACCTCTTCTTGGTACACGTGGGGGAATTAGCTACAACCCCATTTTGGCTAGACGACAGTTCGGATATTGTTTGAAGGATGTTCCAAATAATCTTGCTTTATCCCGTTTCTTCTTTCTTAATGGTGCTGATCATATAGAGATGAAGAAAAGGATTGCTCATTCTTGGCATGTTGTTCATAGGAAAGAGAGAGGTCAGTTGGGAAGAAAACACCTTCCTCCTTCCGATTGTTATACTCAGTGGGTTCGATCTAGAGCTTCCAAGCTCAAGATGCCTTATCCACCTGAGGAGCCTATGTTTCCCATATTGCCTTTGTCTGCTTTTCTTCCTCCCGTTGATGAGAAGGTGACTCTTTAAGAAGAGTTAGACAAGATGAATAAAGAGAAAGAAGAATGGTTACTTGAGAGGACTACGATGCAAGAGCAGCTGAAAGAAAAGGATGATCTTATTGAGCTACTTGAGCGGCGTGTCACGAAGAGGCCGAGAGAGGATTTATTTTCCTCTAGTACTCCAGCTACTATTCCTCCTACTTCCGGTGCTTGGAAGGCCATTGTTGATAAGCTGGTGAAAGACAAGGAAGATATGGAAGAGCGGTACAAGAAGGAGATCAAGAGAATTTGCATGAAGTATCAGCCAGGATTCGGGATTTCTTCGGATATGATTCCATAGGCTTAGTTTACTTTTCCTCTTATGTATTAGGATTATTGATGTTTGTACTTCATTTGTAATCCTCACTTTGATCTTAATAAGAATGAGTTTTTAAGTATTTCACAAATGTCTCTTTATGAATATTGCAAGTTATCTTATATAGTCCTTTGGAATCTTTGCATTTGCATACGCATACCATGCATCATACTCGCATTTTGTCTTGCTTTTTGAGTGTTCTCCAGGGATCTTATGTTATTTTCTGGTCTTCATTCAGTTCTCCTATCAAACTGACTCACCGTTTTGATACTCGAGCTAATCGGAGAAGAGTGATGGAAACTTTGCAACAAGAGAATCGCGAGCTGCGCGAAGAGGTTACTTATCTGAGGGAAAGCTTGGAAAGAGTGTCTGCTATGATGGAAAGTTTGGTGGCTGCTCAGAATCATCCACCTCCTTCTCCTGTTCAGAATACTGTTATCTCTGAGGTTGTTACCGCATCCATTCCTGTTGAGACTGTTATCTCTCCTCGCTATCGTATGCCTGCTAGCACACCTTGGGGCATGCCAATTGACTTTTTTCCTGCTGGATATCGTCCTCCTCATCAACCTGAGACTGCTGCATTTAACACTCTCCCACCACCAGTTTGGACTACTCTTCCTCCAGTTGTGACTACTGTACCGCCTGTGGTGCACAATATTCCACACCATGATGAAATGATTTACCATGCTGAGCCTAGTGAAGGGGCTGGAGTAGATGAAAGACTTGATGACTTCCAGGGACGCTTTGTTGAGATCCAGAGGGAGATGAGAGCTTTGAAGCATAAGGATTTGTTCGGAAAAGATGCCTATGATCTTTGTCTAGTCCCTAATGTTAAAGTTCCTTACAAATTCAAGTTGCCTGAGTTTGAGAAGTACAAAGGCAACACTTGTCCGTTGAGCCATTTGACGATGTATGCAAGGAAGATGTCTGCTCAGACTGATAATGATAAGCTATTGATTCACTATTTCCAGGACAGTTTGACCGGTGCACGCATGAGGTAGTATATGAGTCTGGATAATAGCCAAATCAAGACCTTCAATGATTTGGGAGAAGCTTTTGTGAGGAAGTACAAGTACAACGTTGATATGGCGCCAGATAGAGATCAACTTCGTGCTATGTCCCAGAAGGACAAAGAGACTTTTAAAGAATATGCGTAGAGATGGCGCGAGTTGGCAGCCCAGATTGTTCCTCCGCTGGAAGAAAAAGAAATGACGAAGATCTTCTTGAAGACGTTGGGTTCTTTTTATTATGAAAGGATGATAGCAAGAGCTCCTTCTGACTTTACTGAAATGGTGAGCATGGGAATGCGTTAAGAAGAAGGTGTCCGTGAGGGACAGTTAATCCAAGAAAACAGTAATGGTTCAAGCTCTAGAAGGTTTAACTTCGGGAAAAAGAAAGAAAATGAGACTAATGCAGTATCCCGTGAAAGTTATAGAAGACCTCACAATCGTGGGAATCACCATTCGCAGCATGTGGCTTCGGTAACACCAATGATTAACGTGGCTCCAACTGTGCCAGCAGTTCCAAAGTATCAACCTCGTTATCAGCAACCTTCTGTGCAACAAGGTGGTAATCAACAAGCTCGGGCTAAGCCCAGTTTTGATCATATTCCGATGACGTATGCGGACTTGCTTCCGTCTTTGATTGCAAAGAATCTTGTGCAAACTCGTCCTCCACCGCCAGTTCCAGAGGCTATCCCATGGTGGTATAAGCCAGAAGCTCGCTGTGCTTTTCATCAAGGTGCCCCGGGGCACGATGTTGAGAATTGCTATCCATTGAAGTTTGAAGTACAGAAATTGATGAGGAAAAATGTTCTGTATTTTAATGATGTTAATCCAAATGTGCAGAAGAATCCGTTGCCAAAGCATGGTAATGCGTCCGTGAATATGGTTGATGGTTGTCCTGGGTTGTTCAAGATCTATGAAGTCCGTCATATCCGAAGATCTTTGGTGGAGATGCATGCTTTCTTGAGTGAATATCACGATATTGATCACGATTATGCTGGATGTTGTATCTGCTCGTTGAATCCTCGCGGTTGCGTAATTGTTAAAAGAGATATCCAAAAGATGATGGACGATAAGCTGATTGAAGTAACAGCAAAGAGAGATGAATATGAGAATGAAGTGAATGTCATTATGCCTCAGTTCAATCTTCCTGAAAGGGTTGCTCCTGAGAGGGTGGTTATTTCTTTTGATAGTCGCAAAAATGTTGTTACTCCATTGGTGATTAATGTGCCTGGTCCAATGCCGTATGAGTCTGATAAAGTTGTTCCATACCGGTATAATGCTACGATGATAGAGAATGGTAGGGAAGTCCCTCTTCCTACTCCAAAGTCTGTGGTTAGCATTGCTGATGTGACGAAGGTTACCCGAAGTGGTAGAGTGTATGCTTCAGATCCTCCGAAGAGAGTTGAAGATACAAATGCAAGTAAGCAGATTATGGATGCCGTTGCCCAATCAGGCCAATCTGGTAATAGTGAAGATGAGGTGCTAAAGTTGATAAAGAAGAGTGAGTACAACATCACTGAGCAGTTGTTGCAGACTCCATCGAAGATATCAATTTTGTCTCTCTTGATGAGTTCTGAGCCTCATAGGCAGTCTCTGCAGAAAATTCTCGATCAAGCTTATGTTGATCATGATGTGACTGTTGATCAATTCGATAGTATTGTGGCTAATATCACGTCATGCAACAATTTGAGTTTCTGTGATGATGATTTGCCTGAAGAAGGAAGAAATCATAACTTGGCTTTGCATATCTCGGTGAATTGTCAAGAAGATGCTATGTCCAAGGTGCTAGTTGATACCGGATCGTCTCTGAATGTTATGCCAAAGTCGACATTGTCAAAGCTTGCGTTTCAAGGTGCTCCCATGAGGCACAGTGGGATTATAGTGAAAGCGTTTGATGGGTCGAAGAAGACAGTGATTTGAGAGGTGGATCTTCCTATTCTTATTGGACCGTTTATATTCAAGATTACTTTTCAAGTAATGGATATACGTCCCGCATACAGTTGTCTCCTCGGAAGACCATGGATCCACGAGGCAGGAGCTGTGATATCCACTCTTCATCAGAAGTTGAAGTTTGTGAGAGAAGGGGAAATTGGTGACCATTGAAGGTGAAAGGGCGATGCTTGTGAGAAATTTGTCTTCTTTTTCTTATATTGATGCTGAGGAAGAGGTAGGAACTTCGTTTCAAGCTCTTTCTGTGGTGGATAATGTTGCTAAGAAGAATGCCATGCCCATGTCCTCTTTCAAAGATGCTCTGCGAGTGCTGGAAGCTGGTCAATCTGATGGTTGGGGGCGAATTATTGATGCTGTAGACAACAAGGAAGGTTTTGGTATCGGCTTTGCACCAGGAGTGGTTATTAAAGATCCAAAGATTATTCAAGAGGGCTTCCGAAGTGCTGGATTTATCAACGATCATTCCGCTGCTGCCATCACTGATGATGATGAAGATGAAGAATTGCTTGACTTCGTTACGCATGGAAAGATTTTCCAGAACTAGATCGCTGTTGATGTTCCTTTTATCGTTCATTCTTCAAAGTAATTTGTTTTTATTTTCTTTCAAAAATCCTTTCACTCTGCCCAAGGTGAAAGTGATGATTGTCGGGCTTGGTTTCAAATTTTATCATCATCAATAAAATTTTATTTTGTTATTTCCATATGTGTTTTTCCTTTTTGCTTTATTCTGAAAAATGGTAACATAAAAGCCCAAAAAATAATAATTGTTTATCTGCATATTGTTTGCACTTTTGTTCATATTCTAAAATAAAAATAAAATCATTGTGCAGATTGATTGATAAACCCATTGAAAACAATGATCCTATGCCCTCTCCCAACTTTGAATTCACTATGTTTGAAGCTGAGGAAGAGGATGATGAAGAGATTCCTGATGAAATTTCTCGGTTGCTTGAGCACGAGGAGAAGATTATTCAGCCTCATGGAGAGTCTATAGAGATGGTCAACTTGGGTTCTGAAGATGAAAAGAAAGAAGTCAAAGTTGGAGCATTGCTTGGTCCTGATGTTAAGAATAGGATTGTAGAGCTTCTCATAGAATATGTTGATGTATTTGCTTGGTCTTATCAAGACATGCCAGGTCTTGATACTGATATTGTGGAGCATAGATTGTCGTTGAAGCTTGAATGTCCACCTGTAAAGCAGAAGCTGAGAAGAACTCATCCAGACATGGCAGTAAAGATCAAAGAGGAGGTTCAAAAGTAGATTGATGCAGGTTTTCTTGTGACGTCAACTTATCCTGAATGGGAGGCCAATATTGTTCCTGTTCCGAAGAAAGACGGAAAAGTCCGAATGTGCGTAGATTACAGAGATTTGAACAAAGCCAGTCCGAAAGATGATTTTCCATTGCCACACATTGATATGTTGGTAGATAATACGGCTAAGTTTGATGTGTTCTCTTTTATGGATGGATTTTCCGGTTATAATCAAATAAAGATGGCACCTGAGGACATGGAAAAGACCACATTTATTACACCATGGGGAACATTCTGCTACAGAGTGATGCCCTTTGGATTGAAGAATGCTGGTGCGACGTATCAAAGAGCTATGACTACACTTTTCCATGATATGATGCACAAAGAAATCGAAGTATATGTTGATGATATGATCGCTAAGTCAAAGACTGAAGAGGATCATGTTAAACATTTGCTGAAGTTGTTTCAGAGGTTGAGGAAATATAAGCTTCGTCTGAATCCGAACAAGTGCACGTTTGGTGTACGTTCTGGAAAGTTGCTAGGTTTCATTGTCAGCCAAAGAGGCATTGAAGTTGATCCTGATAAAGTGAAAGCTATTCAGGAAATGCCTGCTCCAAGAACCAAAAAGCAAGTAAGAGGATTCTTGGGCCGTCTGAATTATATCTCAAGGTTTATCTCCCACATGACTGCCACATGTGCTCCGATCTTCAAACTACTTCGAAAAGATAAAGGTTGTGTCTGGACAGATGATTGTCAAAAGGCGTTTGAAAGTATTAAAGAATATCTGCTTGAACCTCCTATCTTGTCTCCCCCGGTGGAAGGTAGACCGATGATCATGTACTTGACTGTGTTGGAAGATTCCATGGGTTGTGTGCTTGGTCAACAAGATGAATCTGGAAGAAAAGAACATGCAATTTACTACTCGAGTAAGAAATTCACTGATTGTGAGTCTCGGTATTCCATGCTTGAAAAAACTTGTTGTGCCTTAGCTTGGGCTGCAAAGCGTCTTCGCCAGTATATGCTAAATCATACGACTTGGTTGATCTCTAAAATGGATCCAATCAAGTATATCTTTGAAAAGCCTGCTTTAACTGGGAGGATTGCTTGTTGGCAAATGTTATTATCAAAATATGATATCGAGTATCGAACTCAAAAAGCTATAAAAAGTAGTATCTTGGCTGACTATTTGGCACATCAACCGATTGATGATTACCAACCAATCAAGTTTGATTTTCCAAATGAGGATGTGATGTTTTTGAAAGCGAAAGATTGTTATGAACCTTTGATTGAGGAAGGGCCGGAGCCTGGATCTCGATGGGGTTTAGTTTTTGATGGTGCCGTGAATGCACGTGGAAGAGGAATTGGGGCAATGATCATTACTCCCCATGGTTCACATATTCCTTTTGCCGCAAGGTTGACTTTTCCTTGTACCAATAATGAAGCTGAATATGAAGCCTGCATTATGGGTCTTGAAGAAGCCATTGATTTGAGAATTAAACATCTTGATGTGTATGGAGATTCTGCCTTGGTAATTAATCAGATTCAGGGCACGTGGGTAACCCATCAACCCCACTTGATCCCTTATAGAGATTATGCCAGGAAGATATCAACTTTCTTCACCAAAGTTGAGTTTCATTATGTTCCTCGTGATGAGAATCAGATGGCTGATGCTTTAGCAACTATAGCTTCTGTGATAAAAGTGCACCAGTGGAATGATGTTCCCATGATCAGTGTGATGCGACTTGAAAGACCAACTCATGTGTTTGCAGTTGAAGAGGTCCATGATGACAAGCCTTGGTATCACGATATTAAATGTTTTCTCCAAAGTCAATAATACCCGTTTGGGGCATCCGATAAAGATAAGAGGACTTTGAGGAGATTGGCAGGCAATTTCTTCTTGAGTGGAAATGTGCTTTATAAGAGAAATTTTGACATGGTCTTGCTCAGATGCGTGGATAGACACGAAGAAGACATGTTAATGAAAGAAATTCATGAAGGATCTTTTGGCACTCATGCCAATGGGCATGCAATGGCTAAAAAGATGTTGAGAGTAGGTTATTATTGGCTGACAATGGAATCTGATTGTTACAAATACGTGAAAAAGTGCCATAAGTGTCAAGTGTATGCCGATAAGATTCACGTGCCACCAGCTTATCTCAATGTGATTTCTTCCCCATGGCCTTTCTCCATGTGGGGAATTGATATGATTGGCATGATTGAACCCAAGGCTTCGAATGGACATCGTTTTATTCTTGTGGCAATTGACTACTTCACCAAGTGGGTGGAAGCGGCATCGTATGTTAATGTAACCAAGCAAGTTGTGGTTCGGTTTATCAAGAATAATATTATCTGTAGATATGGTGTTCCGAATAGAATCATTACTGATAATGGTTCGAACTTGAATAATAAGATGATGAAAGAGCTTTGTGAAGATTTCAAGATTCAACACCATAATTCCTCTCCTTATAGACCGAAGATGAATGGGGCTGTTGAAGCTGCGAATAAAAACATTAAGAAAATCATTCAAAAGATGGTTGTGACATATAAGGACTGGCATGAGATGCTCCCTTTTGCTTTGCATGGGTATCGTACATCTGTCCGCACTTCAACAGGGGCAACCCCTTTCTCACTTGTTTATGGTACAGAAGCAGTGCTCCCTGTCGAAGTTGAGATCCCATCAATGAGAGTTCTGATGGAAGTCAAGTTGACTGAGGCTGAATGGTGTCAGAGTAGGTTTGATCAGTTGAATTTGATTGAAGAAAAGAGAATAACAGCTTTGTGTCATGGTCGGTTGTACCAGCAAAGAATGAAGAAAGCTTTTGATAAGAAGGTCAAACCTCGTGTATTCAGAGAAGGCGACCTCGTGCTCAAAAAGATTCAGTCTTTCCTTAAAGATTCTCAGGGCAAGTGGACTCCGAACTATGATGGCCCATATGTTGTTAAGAAATCCTTCTCTGGCGGTTCATTAATTCTTACAACTATGGATGGTGAGAAGATCACTCGCCCTGTGAATGCGGATGCAGTCAAGAAATACTTCGCCTAAAAAAATAAAAGAACAGCTCGCTAAGTTGAAAACCCGAAAGGGCGGCTTAGGCAAAAATGAGCGTCTCGGTGGATTGAAAACCCGAAAGGGCGGTCCAGGCAAAAATTAGAGACAAAAACAGAAATAATTATCCCGGTAGATTGAAAACCCGAAAGGGAAATCTAGGCAAAAGTTAGGGATCATGGCAAGTAACTGCGTCGACAGACTGAATCACTTGAAGTAACCGAGGATTTCAGATTATATCCCTCAGAAGAATTTCCCATCAAAGATTCTTATTCACTCATCCTTGACTGAAGTTTCGGACACAGTGGAGTTCAAAGTTGATAGGGAGAATAGTGATCATTGTATCTCAATGTAGCCTTTTTCCATGTATTTACCATTTTTCAAACTTGTAATGATCCATGGAGTCATGCCATTTGCTGACTACCATTCTATCAATGAATTTGAGCTTTTATCCAATTGTTTGCAAAATTTCAATTTATTGTTGATGATGATTTTTGAAATAAATTTAATAAATTTAATCTTTGAAGATTTTAAAAACATTATCTTTTGATATATGAACAAAGAAAGGATATCAATAGTGATTCCAAGAATGGTAAAGTCTGGATGTGTATAACTCGTCTCTCCCAAAGCAGGGTTTGATTCGGTTGTGTCCATGCGAAGTTCCTGGTTAGTCTTGACAGGTTGATGTTAACGATGTTTTGTTCCCTAATAATGATGTTGAATGGAGATTGTATGTATTCCCCAGAAGAGTTGTTGGAAGGGATGTTCTTAAGAATCCCTAGCTGAGTTTTGATCTCTTCCTCATCAAGTTATCTTTAACTTGAGAAGTATTGGGAATCCCCAGCTGAGCTCTTGTTCCTCAGTTTGAATTGTTTGCATTCTTGAATATAGAAGTATTGATATAGCAATCAGTGTAGAGGTTTTCTTACCCTATGTTGGGTATAGATTTAAAATCCCTTGTAACTGTTTGTGTTTGCTATGATGTTAATTTCTGATATCCTCATATGGATCCCCAGTAGGTCTGCATGTGTTGATTTCCAGCAGGTTCCTATGTGATTTTTAGCAAGTCTGGCACTCTATCCCCAAGCGGAGCATGAGTGATATGACAATTATTCCTCGTGAAGTTTGATTTTTATCAAAAATATTTCCATCCTCAGCAGATTATTACTTTTCCTCAGCAGGATGATATTCCTAGCAGATGCTGTCTTATCATGATTTAAGCCTTGTAGTAGGATTTTATTCCTTTGATGGCTTATGATTTTCCCCTGCAGATTTCAAGTTGAATCTCCAGCATGTTTCCCTGCATTGTTGCCTTGGGATTAGCCGAGTATCCGGTTGTTGTGGTGTTCATGTCACCTGTTTCTTATCTTTATGTCTGTTTTGTCAGCATATTCATAAGCATATTCATACGCATAAGCATAGCATTGTTTGCTTGCATTCTTGCAGTTATCATTGTTATCTGCTCTTTGGTGTGGATTTTCCCCACAGAGTGTGTGTGTCGATTTCCTCTCAAGTTTAGAGTGTCAACCATTAAGAAGAAAGTGTTAATCCTTTCTAATTCCCCACTGAGTTTGTTTCTCGTGGATGATGTTGATTCAGTTTCCTCCCCGTTTATTATCTGGATGGAATTTTCCCCAGTTGAGATATTTCCTCCTTGGGATGAGTCTTGTTTGACTGTTTCTTTCCAATTTGTTCTTGGATCGAACTTCGGTTCCCCTTTCGTGGATATTTTGCTTTGGAATTAAGCTATCAGTAATCGATAGTGGGTAATATTACCAAATTGATCAAGTTCTTTTGCTTGTATTCCTACCCAGTAAATCCGGTAGTCGAGATTTCTTCCTCTTACCCAGTAAAAAGGTAATAGAGTTTGCTCCTACCCAGTAAATCAGGTAGTCGAGAATTGTTCTACCCAGTAAATCTGGTAGTCGAGATATTGCCCCTTACCCAGTAAAAAGGTAACAGAATCGGATATTTTCCTCTTGCCCAATAAAAAGGTAATAGAAGCTGTTTCTCTTTGATCGAGTTCCTACCCAGTAAATCAGGTAGTTGATCATACTCCTATCCAGTAAATCGATAGTCGAGTCCTTTTTATTTTCTACCCAGTAAATCAAGTAGTTGAGAATTTTGCTGCTCAGTAAAAAGGTAATTGAGGTTATCCCTCTGTATTTCACTCCTATCCAGTAAATTGATAGTCGAGCCCCATATGTATTTTCTTACCCAGTAAAAAGGTTATTGAGGTTATCCCTCTTTATTTTGCTCCTATCCAGTAAATCGATAGTCTAGTCCTTTGTATTTCCTACCCAGTAAACAGGTAGTTGATGATTCTTTTCCAACTCAGTATTCCTCCATTATTTGGGCTCGAATACTTTGTTTGATTGATATTTCCTGGCAGGGTGTTTATTTTCCCTGGTTGAATTTGTTCCCTGATTATATCATACCTTTTCCCAAGTGGAGTCGCTTATCCAGTGATTTATTTTCCTGGTAAACTCTTTGGTCGTCTGTTGTTTCCCCAGCGGGATTTTCTTCTGTGTCCCCAAGTTTTGCTTTTCTCTGTTGGTCATATTTTCCCCACAGAGATCTTGGGCTTGCATATCATATTCATATCATATCATGTTCTCTTAGGACAAAAATTGGGTTTTCTGTATTTAAGTCTCTCCCATCTTGCAGAGACGAAGATGTCAATCTTCATATCTCCGGATTGAAGAAACTTAAATAGGGGCAGCTGTAACACCCTATATTTTGCCCTAAGGTTCTTTGCATTTCATCTGCATTTTGCATATCAAGCAAGATCGCACTGGTTGCACGGTTCTTCTCGGGTTAGGATTTTGCCTCGCAGAGGATCACCGTTGTCTTTAATTGTTTTATTTGATTGTGTTTACTAATCATTAATCAAAATCCAAAAATATTTTGTTTCCTTTTGCTAATTTTTTTCCAGGAAGAGGAACCATATAAAAATGCCAAAAAATATCAGTCCTGCAGCTCGAGTAAATTTCACAAAAAAAAGAGTCGAAGACGATCCGCAAATAATTCAAATTTATCAGATCAAGGATTTCCCAAGTTAATTGATTCATTCAAAGGATCTCCAAGGTTCCCGTGTTTATTTCTTAGACGTACACAAGAATCGGGCCGAAACAACCAAGCAGCTTTTTTTTGAACAGAAAATTCAAAATTCAGCTTGGTTAACCGGTTAACCAGTGCGAAATTTGAATTTTTTATTCAAATTCAGCACCCTTAGATCATTGATTTAATTGGAATATTCTAGATCCATTGGTTTCTGATTTTCTACATCATTTTGATCATTTCCTACCAAAAACCCTCACTAATTACCACTCTTTTCCATTTCCCACCAAAATTTCAATTACCAAGCCTAAATTCAAATTACCAAAGCAAGCTCCATTCCACCAAATTTCCATACCTAAGGCCTTTAAATAGGACCTCAATTTCATTCATTCCACAAGCTTTTGATAGCCAAAAAATCTCTTGCAAATTATTCTCCCAACACCAAAATTCTCCAAAGCTCATCTTTCTTTCTTTTGAAGTTATCAAGAATTCACATTGAATTCTTGATTAACTTGAGATAAACCTTCATTCTTTCATTCTCTTGCTCATCAATTTCAGTAGATCTAAGCTTGTGTTGGTTCAATTTGAAGAAAAGCTTTTGGTAATTCATCTTCCTCCATAAACCCATATTCACCATCAACATTCAAGATGTAGATCTTTGGTGCTTTTGTTTCTAGATCCTTTGGATCTTTATTTGTTGTTTGATTGCAGGGATTCCACTGTATTTTGGTTTTAAAATTCGTGCAAATTCAGATCATGATCATCCAATGTTTGAGAAAAAAGTTTCAAAATGGATCATGCTGAATTTTCTGCATTTTTCAGCTTCTGGTACAGCGTTAACCGGTTAACCATTTGGTTAACCGGTTAACCAGTTTAAAAACAGCACAGATTATTCAAGTTCTGCTTGTGTTAACCGGTTAACCAATTGGTTAACCGGTTAACACAAGTCAGAATGGTGTTTTTGGCTTGTTTTAAGCCCCTTTTTGGTTCCTCTTTCTTCTTCTTCCTCCTCCTTTTTATTTTTACCTTGGGAAATATTTTTAGGAATAATTCCTCTTTAATTTCAATGGACTTTGGTTGTAGATTAGAGTAGTTAATGTTCATTAATTCAAAACTACCTTTAAGTGGATTATTCAATTCATTTAAGGTACTTTGCATTAGTGATACATTTTCATGCTTGAATTCACCAAGATGAGTGATTGAACTTAAGGATGGAAGAATACCATAAGTATGACTCAATTTGGTATTCATCTTTAGTTTCGTGCGGTATCGCATTCGGATGACGATTTATATATCGTTCATCTCGCATACATTATCACTAATATTATGCACCTTAATTGGTGGTGGCCGGCCTCATTTGTAGGGTAATTACTTCGTAAATTACTCGGCGATTGCTTAACATAGACCTAAATGTGTCCCGACTTCGGAATAAAAATCTAATTGGGTACTTGCACTTTCGTGGACCGGATCTCTTGTTGATCGCGTAATCCCAAAGTGGTTAATCATATTGCATCAAGAATCGAGACTTGTGAATTTTTGATGCGTAGGTGCTTTGGGTCTCCCAATCGCCTTTCAAATTTCATTGAATTCGGTTCGGTTTGCCTTGATTAATCGCTATAGTGTAAGATGCTAAGCGGATCCGGTTGCCTTCGATTTTGGTTACTTTTTTTTTTGGTTGTGGTTGATTAAGTTCACCATACCATTATTATATGAATATTATTATAATATTACTACTATTAATATTTTAGATTCTTGCATTTTTATTTCTTTTGTTACTAACATTTAATTTCTTGCACTATTATTACCTTTATTTTATTTTGCTTTATTCATCCATATCATGTTTATTATTTGCCCTTATTGTTTGTTGATTTGATTTTCTATTTGTCCATTTGGACACAAAAAAATTAATAAAGGATTAAACACCTAAAAGACTTGTGACTTTAATTTTGGACTATGGTTACTATCCTTAGCTTTGGAGTATGGACTTAGACTTTAAGATCTTCTCCCTTGCTCAAGTTGGAATGGATTAGAAACCTCGACCTCAAATTATTTCATTAGCCTTTGAAGAGGGAATTCCGAACTTTGAAGAATTGTGCATATTATGGTTTGGTAAACTCTTCTCTTAACTTTTAATTCACGTATTAGGATTAGTCCCTTCATCTCCTCCCCATTCTTAAATTTTCAAAACTCCTCCCTATTTCAAAAATCTTCTTTGTTTTCAAACTTCAAATGCTTTCATAATCAAACCTTTATTTCGGTCAAGCGATTTTAACCTTTTCACTTTATTTTCTTAATAAATGTTAATTCATGTAAATATATCAAAATCATTTTCTTACATACTTTAAAAAACACAAAACTCACTCAATTGTTTTTGTGCCTTGTGCACCTTTTCTTTCTATATGTTTAGATATGATTCATCTTTTCTAGCAGAATTATTCGCTAAAGGATGACGACTTATCTCTACATTTTAAAACCAATTCAACTCATTTGTTTCTTTTCAAATTTTGTACCACGAACTACGAGGTTTTGATCTTGCATTGCACTTTGTGGGTACGTAGGCATAAGGCGTTAAAACCTTATCAAACACAAAATCATTAAAAAATATTCTTCTTCTCATCTCTTCAATCATTTTTAAGCAAACCAATTTCAGACCAAAAAGCAATAAATATTTCAAAGGGCTCCCGTGGAGTACCACGGACGAGTCGGGTGCCTAAAACCTTCCCGGTTCGTAACCAATCCCCTTACCCATTCTCTGTTTTGTTTCTTTTAGATTTTGCTTTTAGACTCCTAGGTTTTTATTCGTTCTTTTACCTTTTTCCTTTCGGAAATAAAGAAAAGCGCGGTGGCGACTCTGTGTATATCGAGTTAAGTTAATCAATAGCTTACACTCACGATTTTACCGCTACACATAATCCTTCAAAAACGTTCATGTTCTTGCATTTATATATGATGATCCATGTTCAAATGCATGTTCATGAGGGAATTGGTGCATATTCATTGAGTTTGTGCATTAAAAAATGAAAATAATCAATTCTGGATTTTGCATTTCATAACTCTTTTTGCATATAGGTGGTGTAAAATGTATGCTGTTTGTTTGTTTGCATGCTGTATTTGACCTTTTACACCTACTTTTTCATGCTGCATGATAGCTATAGTATGATGTGTGTGTTATGCTCTGTTTTCATAGATGTTCGTGTATTAGAGTGCTGTAAATAGTTGCTGAATTTTAGTTTAGCATAGTTTTGGCACCCTTAAACTTAAGATTGAGTCTAGTTTAGGTCCAAGAGCCTTAGGATTTAATTTTTGTGTGTTGGCCTTATTATTTTTAATAAAATGCAACACTAATCCTTGTTTTGTAGAGGGGAAGATTGAGGTAAGTTTCCTTCACCCTATCCCTTATTTTTTATGCATTTAATTTGCATTTTAATTCATTTTTCCTTCCATATTTGTGCTTGGTAGGATTTTCCCCTTTGTTAGGACCAACTTACCTTCAATATGAAGTAAGTTGCATCCTCTTTTCTTCTTTCTTTTCCTTTTGCTCCTTAGGATTAGAAAACCTCACTAACCATTAGGATCTTCCTTTTGTGTATAATGAATAACTTAGGGTTGTGTCTTAGTCCCCCTTAGTTTTTGTCCTTTTCCGATTTGAGTCTTCTTCTCTCATCTTCAAACAAAATCTAAAAGACACTTAATAAAAACCGAACGTTCTTGTATGCCACGAGACTTTGTTGCAGAGTTCTTATACGTGTTCCATTTCGGGGCGAGGTGTAAGTACTTCCCGTGATGGATAAGTCTTAGTATGAGAATGTTCACAAACAAACTTCAAAACACTTCTCATAAAAGACAACAAACAAAGACAATCGCGTCTTCTCTTCTCATCTCCTAATCTTTGCGGACGAATACGACCTGCCTCGACAGTTCAAACAATGATACTGTAAACACCCTTGAGTCAGAGACGGTAACACCTGAGCTAGAGCTATGGCAACGTCATCCTAAAAAACACAAGAATAGTTCCCGCCTTAGCTAGGCGAACTACGTCGACTCTGATCCTCATTATCCCGATGAGGTACGTAGGCAACGGGGTAGGGCCCGTTCGAGCGTATTCTTTATTTTCCCTACATTTCCTCCTTTTGTTCCTTTTCTTTTTCAGTTCCCTTTCTCATTCCCGTTCCAGTTCCATGCCAGTAGCAGTTCTTTTATTCAGCAGCATTCTTATTTCTCACCCTTTGAAACAAAACAAGCAAGCGTGGATCCCGTCGGGTACGGCAGACGATCTGGGGTGCTAATACCTTCCTAGGTCGTAACCGACTCCCGAACCCAGATCTTTGGTTCGCAAGGCCTCGTCCTTTCCTTCTTCCTCAGGTTTGTGCAACATTACCTTTCTTGTTCCTTCGGGATAAAAATGCCTGGCTGGCGACTCTACCTTTTCCGCGCTACTTTCGCGTTTGTACTAGGATAAAAATCCCGGGAGCGACACATTTTTTTTATTTTCCCTTATTTTTGTCCGAGTTTTTTATTCTGTTTTTGACTCGCTGGGATGCCCTATTTTTGCCTGGACTTACATTCTGTTTTTATGTCCAGCGGGTCTTTTTATGCGAAGTATTTTTTAACTGCATCTGAATTCACATGGGATAAGAAATATTCACCATCCATAGTAGTGAGCATCAGTGCTCCTCCAAAGAAGACCTTCTTTACTATGAACGGGCCATCGTAATTTGGAGTCCACTTTCCCCTGTGGTCTGTATGACGAGGAAGAAGTCTTTTCAGCACAAGATCTCCCACTTGGTATTCCCGAAGCCCGACTTTCTGATCGAAGGCTTTCTTCATTCTTTTTTTATATAACTGCCCATGACAGATTGCAGCTAACCTCTTTTCTTCGACCAGACTTAGTTGATTGTACCGAGAACGGACCTATTCTGCTTCATTCAGCTTGACATCCATCAATACCCGTAAGGAGGGTAGCTCAACTTCAACAGGTAGGACTGCCTCCATACCATACACAATTTGATACGGCGTTGCCCCAGTGGACGTTCTGATTGAGGTAAGGTACCCATGCAAGGCAAATGGTAGCATCTCATGCCAATCTTTATAAGTAACCACCATCTTCTGCACAATCTTCTTGATGTTTTTGTTAGCTGCCTCAACAATACCATTCATCTTTGGTCTGTAAGGACAAGAGTTGTGATGTTGAATTTTGAAGTCCCGACACAGTTCGACCATCATTTTGTTGTTCAAATTGGAACCATTATCAGTAATGATCCGCTCGGGAACTCCATATCGACAGATGATGTCTCTTTTCAGAAACCTGGCTACCACTTGTCTGGTGACATTTGCATACGAAGCTGCTTCAACCCATTTGGTGAAGTAATCAATGGCTACCAGGACAAATCTGTGGCCATTTGAAGCAGTCGGCTCGATCTTTCTAATCATGTCAATGCCTCACATGGAAAAAGGGCCACGGTGAAGACATCATGTTCAAAGGATTTGGAGGTATATATACTTTGTCTGCATAGATCTGGCATTTATGGCACTTCCTGGCATAGGCACAACAGTCTGCATCCATTGTGATCCAGTAGTAACCTGATCTTAATAATTTTTTAGCCATTGCATGTCCTCCAGCATGGGTACCAAAAGATCCTTCATGCACCTCGTGCATCAGCAAGCCTGCTTCTTTCTTGTCAACACATCTGAGAAGAACCATGTCAATGTTTATCTTGTATAATGAACCATCAGCGTTCAGGAAGAAACTTCCAGCCAGCCTTCTTAATGTCTTTGTATCATTGGATGATGCCCCAGGTGGGTATGTTTGATCCTCTAAGAAGCATTTGATGTCATGGAACCAAGGCTTGTCATCTTTAGCAATGTCCACGGAGAATACGTATGCTGGTCGGTCAAGTCTGGATACCGAAATCCGAGGCACATAATTTACAGTCTGAACCTTGAACATGGAGGAAATGGTAGCTAAAGCATCTGTGAACTGATTTTTGTCTCGAGGGATGTACTCAAGTTTGACCGTTGTGAAGAAAGTCAATAATCTCCTCGTATAGTCACGGAATGGAACCAGATGCTCTTGGTGAGTGTACCATTTGCTGTAGGTCTGATTGATTACCAGAGCTGAATCTCCGAATACAGTTAAGTTTTGATCCTGAAGTCAATGGCTTCCTCAAGACCCATGATACAGGCTTCGTATTCAGCTTCGTTGTTAGTGCATGCAAAGGTGAGTTTTGCCGAGAAAGGCATATGAACTCCTTTAGGCATAATGAGCACTGCACCAACTCCTCGACCATTCATATTGACAGCCCCATCAAACATCATTCTCCATTCTTCTTCTGGGTCAGGCCCTTCAGTGTGAACAGGCTCTTCATGATCTTTTGCTTTTAAGAACATGATATCCTCATCAGGGAAGTCAAATCTCATTGGTTGGTAGTCATCAATGGGTTTCTCAGCTAGATAGTCAGACAGTACACTGCCTTTGATGGCCTTTTGATATGTGTACTGAATGTCATACTCTGTCAGAATCATTTGCCATTCTGCAACTCTTCTGGTAAAAGCTGGCTTCTCAAATATATACTTGACTGGGTCCATCTTTGAGATCAACAAGGTAGTGTGAGTCAACATATACTGTCTTAGTCGGCGAGCAGCCCACGCTAAAGCATATCAAGTTTTCTCGAGCAGTGAATAACGTTGTTCACAGTCGGTAAACTTTTTTCTTAGGTAGTATATTGCATACTCTTTTCGACCAGACTCGTCATGCTGGCCCAGCACACACCCCATTGATCCTTCTAATATTGTCAGATACATTATTAGAGGTCTTCCTTCAACTAGAGTTATAAGGATTGGAGGTTCTTGTAAGTATTCCTTGATTTTGTCAAAAGCCTTCTAACAATCTTCGTTCCACCTGACTGTCTGTTCCTTTCTTAACAATTTGAACAAGGGCTCACAGGTTGCAGTAAGGTGAGATATGAACCTTGATATGTAGTTCAATCTACCCAAGAACCCTCGAACTTCTTTTTCAGTCCTAGGTGCAGGCATCTCCTGAATGGCTTTGACTTTGTCGGGATCAACTTCAATTCCCTTTTCACTTACGATAAATCCCAGCAGCTTACCGGACCGTACCCCGAATATGCATTTGTTGGGGTTTAGCTTCAGCTGATACTCTCTCAGACGCTTGAACAACTTCAGCAGATTTACCAGATGGTCTTCTTCAGTGAGGGACTTGGCAATCATGTCATCCACGTAGAACTCAATTTCTTTGTGGATCATGTCATGGAACAATGTTACCATAGCCTGTTGATAAGTTACGCCAGCATTCTTTAGTCCAAAAGGCATTACCTTGTAGCAAAATGTGCCCCAGGGTGTGATGAAGGTAGTTTTCTCCATGTCTTCGGGTGACATTCTGATCTAATTATACCCTGAAAAACCATCCATAAAGGAAAACACCGAGAACTGAGTTGTGTTGTCGACCAATACATCAATGTGAGGTAATGGGAAATCATCCTTCGGGCTAGCTCTATTCAGATCCCGGTAATCCACACACATCCGTACTTTTCCATCCTTCTTAGGCACTAGTACAATGTTAGCAACCCACAGTGGGTAACTAGTTACAACAAGGAAATTGGCGTTCCACTGTTTTTGTACCTCTTCTTTAATTTTCATGGCCATATCTGGACGAGTACGGCGCAACTTCTGTTTTACTGGAGGACAATCTTCTTTCAAAGGCAGCTTGTGCATAACAATGTCCGTATCTAGACCTGACATGTCTTGATAGGACCAAGCAAAGACGTCGACGTATTCTCGAAGCATGTGAATAAGTTGTTCCTTCACTGAATCTTGCAAACCGGCCCCGATCTTCACTTCTTTCAAGTCTTCTTCGGTACCAAGATTAACTGCTTCAACCTCCTCCTGGTGAGGAGTAATCACTTTCTCTTCTTGCCTCAACAACCTGGCTAACTCTTCAGGTAATTCATAGTCTTCTTCAACCCCTTCATCATCTTGATTGATCGGATTGTCGAAGTCATACAAGGTCATAGCAGTGTTGTTGTCGGTGCAATCTGGAGGATAATCTCTGCAAGGGTTGAGATTGATTCGTTTTAGTGATCAGTTTTAATCTTGTTTAGAAAAAGTGAAAATGAAGTTATTTATTTTGAAAACATTGCCATTTTATTGTTTTGTACAAAGGTGAAAAAATGAAAAGACAGAAAGCGAAAAAGAGATTCGTTTGCAAAAGATGTCTGATATTCATTGATTAATCATTTGCACAAAATTACAATATGGCCCTATTACAAAATGAGTCCTGACACCTTGGGCAAGATGCAGGACTTGATGCATGATAAAAAAGACAGGAAATAATAATTACTTTGCAGGAGTAACCCTTATAATTTCCTGGGAAGACAAGTTAAGGACTTGGTTCCCTGGGATCCTTGGACGTATCCAGCTCTCCAGGTTGCGGTCGCTTTCCGCCTCGTCTTCCAGATTATTAACAGCATCTGGGGTGAGCATCCCCACACTGATGAATTTGGGCTCTTTGGCAGCCTCTGATTGATCTTGTCGGAATGGTCTGTAACCCAAACCGAATCTATCTTCCTTCTTTTCCACTGCCAGCAGCTTTCCCCAGCCTTGAGCATTACCTTCTTCAACAACCTTTCGGGCTTGTTGATAGGAAACAATTGAAGTACCTATCCTGTCTTCCTGGGATGCAACAAATACTTCAGTAGCCTCATTGACATTCAGGGCCTCGAACCCTTGGCTCATTGTCTCATGGATTTCACCATCCATCTCAATATACTTGTATGTAGCCCGATAGCTAATAAATATGTCCTCCTCACCACAGATAGTGATAATTTGTCCTTCCCATTCGTACTTCAGTTTCTGGTGAAGGGTCGACGTTATTGCGCCTGCGGTGTGAATCCATGGTCGACCTAGCAAACAACTGTATGCCGGCTGTATGTCCATCACATAGAAAATGGTCTTAAAGACTTGTAGACCGATTATCACTAGTAGCTCCACCTCTCCAAGAACAGATCTTTTGGAGCCATCAAAAGTCCTGACCATAAGATTACTTGGCCAGCGAGCTATTCCATCATACTCGAGCTTGACAAGAGCTTTCTTGGGTAAGACATTGAGTGAGGACCCAGTGTCTACAAGAACATGAGATAGTACAACTCCTTTGCACTCCAAGGTTATGTGTAAAGCTTTGTTGTGGAGACGTCCTTCTGTTGTCAAATCAGCATCAATGAAACCTAGCCCATGACTAGTATTGACATTTGACACTACTGTTTCCAGCTGATTCACAGTGATCTCTTCTGGCACGTAGGTAGCATGCAGAACTTTGAGTAGTGCGTCCCGATGGGCTTAGGAACACAACAGTAGAGATAAGGTTGAGATCTTTGAAGGAGTCTGGTGGAGCTGGTCCACAACTTTGTAGTCGCTTCTTTTAATAATTCTCATAAACTCATCCACATCTTGATTGAAGGATGATTTATGAGTTTCTTTCGGCGCATATTCTTCCGGTATCACACTCTTCCCTTTGGCTTTGGCAACAACCTCTGCCTCAGTGTTGGTTCTAGGGACTTGTGATGCGAAGAGACGTCCGCTTCGGGTGAAGCCTCTGCCTCCCCCAACATTATCCACTTGGGGAGTGAGAACTGGAGAATCAAGAAGGACTTTCTCTCCGTTGCAGTACAGATCAGCACCATAATGCCATGGTATAGCACTATCTTTATCATATGGGATTTGCCCGGGCACCGTGATAGTGATTGGGCTTACTGCAGCAGATGTTGGGACTGTAATAGTCTGTGGCTCATAGAAGATAGTAACAGGACCTCTGGTGGATGTTGATGAAGGTGAATTGAAGCTTTATTGAGACTGTTGAAAGTTGTTGGAACTCGGGACCGTTGTCGGGTCATAATAAATTGTGACAGTGGAAACATCATTGTTGGTGGTTGCTGAAGTTGTAGCAGCTGGTGCGAATGAATTGTTGTGTGTTGAAGTGACATATGGAATGATTGTTGAAGTTGTAGCTGAATCAGTTGGAACAATGATTGTTGCAGTTGTAGAAGAATCAGTAGGAAAGATGGTTGTTGCATTTGTAGAAGATTCACTTGTTGTTGGCAAAAGAGTTGTTGATGTTGTAGAAGCGGTGGTTGTAATTTGCAGAATGCCTTCTCTGATAAGGCCATTAATTCCACTCCTCAAGCTAACACACCCATTCTCAGAGAGTTTGCATGATTCACAACAGGCCTCACAACCTAGAAACACTTGGCACTTTAAAAGCTGGGCTTTAACCTCTGCCAGAGGTGTTTGAATACATGCAATGTCTTCTATTAAACTCATGGCTGAACCATCCTCTACAACATTAATCCTTGGCCCATTGTGGCTTGGCATAGGATTCTTCATTACATTGGGAGGAGGTGCAAAGTTCAGGGCTTTTGAATCTACCAGATCCAGAACCTTCATATGCAGAGCTCTGCATTTTTCCGTAGAATGACCAGGTGCGTTAGAGTGAAAAGCACATCTAGCATTGACATCATAGTTTCTATGAAGGTTTTGAGGATCAGGTGAAGCCAATGTCCTTAACTCAACAAGATTGAGCTTTAGGAGTTGTGGCAGCAGTGTAGCATATGGCATTGGAATGGGGTCAATTACTCGGTTGACCTTAGATGTCCACTGTTGAAACGGGCGTTGTTGTTGATTATTGTTATTGTTGTTGTAAGATCTCTGTTGTGGAAACTGTTGTTGTTGCGGAAAGTGTCGCGGTTGTTGAGTATATTGAGGAGGTGGAGCAGGGATAGTAACAACATCAATCGTTCTGTGCAAGTATTGGGGTCTCCCTCTTCCCATGTGCACAGAGTTTGTCTCACCAGATCTACGGGGCCCAGCAAATGGTTTTCTTGTATTGCTTGAACTGGCACCGTTATCGGAGATCTTTCCCATCTTCAATAGGCTCTCTATTCTTCCCCCAGCTATCACCACATCTGCTAAGCTGGTAGAAGAAAATGAAACCAACCTGTCAATGTAGGTTCCTTGAAGAGTATTCATGAACATGTCTGCCATTTCCCTTTTAGACATGGGAGGTTGAACTGCAGCGGAAAGTTGCCTCCACCTTTGGGCATATTCTCTAAAGCTCTCACGGGAAGATTGAGACATTCCCATTAGAAGGGTCCTGTTTGGAGCCATGTCCAAGTTATACTGATACTGCCGGATGAAAGCTTCAGCCAAGTCCTTCCAGTTCCTCACTGTGGCTCTAGTCAAATGGGAATACCATTCTCGGGATGCCCCTGTTAGACTATCCTCGAAGTAAAACATCCACAACTTTTCGTCCATGGTGTATGCTTTTAATCTTCCCAAGAATGATTGAAGGTGGGTGCGTGGGCAGGATGTGCCATTATATCTTTCAAAACACGGGGGTTTGAACTTGTGAGGAATTCTCACCCCTTCCACCAATCCCATGTCCATTACATCAAATCCTAGGGAATTCTGGGATTCAAGAGATTTCAGCTTCTCTGCAATTTCATCCAGCCTACGGTCGTAAACTTCGTCCCTAACTCCAACAACTGTAAACTGCTCTTCTTGAGGATCCTCTTGCAAGACCCTTCCTCCAGCAGTGTTACCCTGAGTATTCCTTATGGCATTGATTTCTGGGTTTAGATGAGGCCCAAACTCTGGTGGATCAGTGCGAGGTTGCACGTGATCATTGTTACTGGTACCTCCTGTACCTGGATGGTGTTCTTCAGAAGTTTTCCTTTCAACGAACTCCCTGAGTCTTTCCTGACTCTGGGCTAAACCAGTCATCACATTCATGAATTGGGTCATCTGATTCCTCATCT
Organism: Lathyrus aphaca; assembly: GCA_963966055.1. NCBI lineage: Eukaryota > Viridiplantae > Streptophyta > Magnoliopsida > Fabales > Fabaceae > Lathyrus > Lathyrus aphaca. The sequence goes on along the minus strand of OZ014523.1, from coordinate 127,943,037 downwards.
CAACCCTCTCATTGGCCATTTGAGTCCTCACTTCATTCAAGTCTTGCTGAACTTGATCCATCTGGAGTCCCGGAAGGTTGTTTCTTGTCGGGTACCGATGTATTCTGTTGACAAGGAACACTCTTCTGCGAGCAATGTTTCCTGAAACCACAACAAAGTGAGAAACAATAAAAAACTAAAACCTATAAAACAAAGAAAATGTTAGTATGCAATGCAGGATGCTTATTTGTCTTCCAAGGATATCCGGTTTGGTTCTTTGGTTTTGACCTTTCCAGACCTCGAGGAAATGTTGATGATGTTGTAGAGATAGATAAAGCCCACCAAAAATAATACAAACTGATATATTACAAAGAGTGACAATACATAGTTTGATTACAATACATCCCCATAGTGGGTCAAAATACAACAAAATCAAAAGTACAACAAAAGAAGAGTACAAGCAAAAAGTCAAACATCTAATCCAAAGTCATCCTCTCTGACTTCCTTCGGGAGGGCCTCAGTCACTGGACCTACTGGGTGCTCTGTAATAGTCCTGATGAGGAGGTTCCTGGTAGCAATGGCACTGGTTAACGTCCTATGCTTGTCCTGATCCTTTGACCTCTTCAACCCCGCCCGGAGTTTCAATTCAGATATCTCCCTCTGAGCTGCCAATAATGCCTCCTGATGCTTCTTCTCACTAGCCTCCAACTGCTCTATCTTAGCCTGAGTCCTTTGATCTTCCCGTGCACGGGCTTCAGTGATCCTGATCCACCTAGCCTGGCTCTCCTCTAGATAATGCTCTGCCCTAGCCTTCTGAGTCTTTGCTTCTTTGCAAGCATTCTTCAGTACTAACTCCCCTGCTATTGCCTTCCTAATGTAGTCATCCGTCTTCTCAATCTTGGTCAGGTGCTCAATCCTGAGTCTTTCCAATCTCTCATTATCTAGACGGCTGTCATTTCTCTCCCATAGGGTCTTCTTCAAGGCTTCAGATAGCTGGGTATTCCTTTCCTTCAGCTTTTCAAATTCTTCCAAACTGACAGTAGTTGCAGGTTGTACTGTAGAAGGTCCAGGTACATCTTTTGAAGTGAATGGCATCCGGGTGATCTGAGCTCTGGTACGAGACCAATCAGAATACTCTACTGAAGAAATGTTGTTTCACTTGCCAAGGATGGTTGTTCCCTTGGTCTAAATGTTATCCCAAGCACAGGCAGCTTGTCTAACAACAACAGAGTTAGGTTGGATTTCATAGTAAAGAGTTTCAGCCAAGTCTTGTCCTCTGGGAGGATGAACCAAAGCATACCCTAATTGTATTTTAAACAGTAAAGGGTTGTAGTTGATGCAACCTTTCACTCCTATCAAAGGCACATTAGGATACTGCCCACAGCTAGTAATGATGTCCTTGCCCTTGGTGCTCTGAGTGCACCATCTGATGTCATCTGATGTCAAGGCAATGAATCTCTTAGCCCAGTTCTTCTACTGATGAGGGTTCAAGTAGGTATCTGACTTTGGCAAGTGTCTTAGCAGCCAAGAGTAATAAAGAGGAGCACAACATCTGACCAGTCTTCCTCTTTGCTTTTCATTCCTCTGGTGTACTGAGTAGTAGAAGTCTCCCAGCAAGGTGGGAACTGGGTTTCTCAATAAAAACAGGTGAATGGAATTCTTGCTCATAAACTTTGGCTCATCTGCAAACAAGATAACCCCATATATACTGAGGGCTAGAAGTGCACAGACAGCCTTCCATTCCCATACTGCAGCATTCAGGGTGGCCTGGGAGATCAAGAAGTCTAAGTGAAGGCCTGGAACCCCAGCCTTGGTTGTCATGTTCTGATCAATGAGGGCAGGCTCCAAATGCAATGCCCTGACTATGTCTTCATTTTTGGGAGAAGTCATCTCAGGGTTGAAAGGAATTCCTCTCCTGATAGAAACTCCTAACAACATGGAAAATTCTTCTAACAGAGGTCCCAACTGGAAATCAGGAAAAGTGAAGCATCTGAGAGGAGGGTCATAAAACTGCAAGAAAGTATGGATCATGCTCCTCTGAGATGCATCTAGATCCATGACCATGTCCAATATGCCTCCATAATTCTCTCTGAACAGTGGGACATGACTAGGAGTAATGAGGGACTGTATCTGCCTGATGCCAGTCAAGGTGGGCTCAAAGAAGTGGTAAGTGATGTTGCTTTTTCTTGAAGTGTCCATGGATGCTGGTAAAGAAGCTGAGAGCAACTGCTGATGAAGGTCACTGAATGAGATGATGATGAAGATAGCTGGAGGAGAAATCACTGACAGACTGATGAAGGTGCTGGAGAAGGTAACTGAAGCAGTCTGAGCAGCAGAAGGGGTCAAAACCAAACCAAAGATAAAAAGATGGATACCCTGTAAAACAAATAAGAAAATGTTAAATGATGCAGAAATGATGTATGCAAAATGATATGCAAAGGGTTTGTGATCAAGTGCTAGATCTATTTATCTGCCTTGGTAAAAGTCCATGTATGTTCATAAGTCCAGATGGAGGCTTAGAAATCCAGTAACCGGGTGGGGGACTCAAATAAAGAGTCACAAGTCCCGGGTAATCACAAGAACTGTCCAAAGTGATACATTCTTAAAACAAAACTAGTAACAGGGTATGATGTGGCCAAGGGTTCCTGAAAACCTGCAAATATCCCAACCCCCTCACATGTAATGTTCTAGAACAAGGATCCTCAGACTTGGATCAGTTATGATAAGTGTAAACACTTCTAACTGGGAGGTACAGTGTTTACAATAACCATAAAAGATCCTCCTCTAATTCACCTCAGATGCTGAAGGTCATAAAAAGGTCATTCAGACTTAGCAGTCTTCCTAGATAGCCCTAGTACTACAGGAAATCTGTAGCACAGAGTTCTCAAGAAGAAACCCATGTCTGAATCGTTTTTCATATTCCCGCACCAGACCGAAATGGAATGGGAAAGAATATGAAGCCACTCTAGCCTATGTGTCACTCAGTTCTCCCTTTTTCTTTTTGTTCTCTTTTCCAATTCCCTTTCTTTCAGTTCCAGTTTCCAGTTAGCAGTTCATTTGCCCAGCAGCTTTATTTTCTCACCCTTTGAAACAAACAAGCAAGTGTGGATCCCGTCGGGTACGGCGGACGATCTGGGGTGCTAATACCTTCCCAGATCGTAACCGACTCCCGAACCCAGATCTTTGGTTCGCAAGGCCTCGTCCTTTCCTTCTTCCTCCGGTTTGTGCAACATTACCTTTCCTATTCATTCGGGATAGAAATGCATGGTTGGCGACTCTACCTTTTCCGCGCCACTTTCGCGTTTGTACTAGGATGAAAATCCTGGGAGCGACAGTTGGCGACTCTGCTGGGGATCGAACGCAAAATCTCTGGTTTCCCTCGTAGAGTCAATCCTAGCGCCTGTTTGGTTTTGTTTCTTTGGGTGTTTATCTATTTGTTGTTGTGTGCTTTAGTTTAGCTTTACTGTTTTCATTTACAGTTTTACTTTATAGCTTTATTTTACCGCATTTATTTATTTCTTTCAGTATTTATTTTCCATGCATCATATTATACTGGACTGTCTGGCTGTGCTAGTTTTCATTTTTTCTGCGGGATGGGAGTTACTGTGAGATAAGCCAAATACCCGGCTTGAGTGTTGTCGCTCCCAAAGATTTGCATCCCGGTACAAGCGTGAACGGTCGGCGAAAGGAGAGAATGAAGGTGAAGATGAAAAGAGTCGCCAGCTAGGAATTTTTATCCCGAAGGAAAGGTAATGCTGCAACCTGGAAAGATATGGATAAGACGGTTGCGAACCAGAGAAACTGAGAAAGGGGGTTGGTTACAACCTGGGAAGGTATTAGCACCCAGATTGTCCGTCGTACTTGACGGGATCCACGCTTAAAAAGTTTGTGTTTAAAGGGGTAGGTGTATGTGTTATCTGTGTGCAAAAGCTGGAAAAGAATGTACAAGTGTCAGTGCAAAAAGGTGAAGTGAAATGCTCAGAAATGAGGCTTAAAAGAGAATGCTGAAAGAGGGGGAAGACATAGAGATTTTTGTTCGATAACAGTTAAGTTATGCCTACGTATCCTCTCGTGCAATGAGGAAGTCAGAACACCGTAGTTTGACTCAAAGAGACTGAAAGATAAATTGACTGATGAACTTCCTGCTTGTCTATGCTCAAGTGTATGACTTGTCTGGCTCAAGTGCTAACTGTCTTGCATTAGACGGAAGAAGCAAGTTCTCGGTTGTGAGTGAATGTGATGAGAAAAGAATCCCGAAGGAGACGATTATTGTTTGTTTTTGGTGTTTTCAATCTTTTATTGTTTTTTGGTGTTTGTCATAAGTTAATGAGCTTAAGCCTAAACCAAGGGTTAGTAAACTAATCATATCCTCCCTTTGATTAGGGATAATGAGAATACCTTAAGTATGAGATAAACATCTCAACTTAATTACCATGATGGTGTAGGATTAAGATCATTAACCTACTTGTGATTATTTAGATGTTTTTTGTGTTTTTGTTTAGTGTTAAGTAATGAGTTTAAGCCATAATCTAGGATTAGTGAACCCATTACACCATCCTAATAGAAGGATAATAGATGAGCATACTTAAGTTGAGGAAGGTACCTTAACTTAATCCATGATTAGGGATTAATCTCATGACAAAACAAGCCTTTTATTAAGGTGGATTTTAATTAAGAGTGATATTAAGAAATGAGTTTTATGATTTGTAAGACAACTTGAGGGGGACTTGTCCATTAAACTCTAGGGTTAGTCCTTCTTAACCAATAAATCAAGAATTAGAACCCTAATGCAAGGCCCAAGTTACAAGTTAATGTCTTAGTGATTATTAAGATGGATTGATTAAGAGGTTTAAACAAATTAAGGGTATAACACTTAGGATTAAAGATATACACTCCATCCTAAGAGAAGGATGCAGGCATAACCTTAATCACAAAGTCTTAAAACCTTAAAGGTTTAGTCTCTAATGGTGAGATGAGAAGAGAGACACAATGAAGACACAAGGGTAAAAACTAAGGGGAACTAATCACAACCCTAATTATTGTCATGCTTGGATGTTCCTATGGTTTGTAAGGCTTTGAGAAAGATCTTCAAAGAAGCCACCAATGGAAGAAGTAGATGGAAGGAGGAGAAGCATAAGAAACAAGTTACTTACTTCATTGAAGAAGATAAGTAACTTGGAGAAAGAAAGTGAATGATGAACATGAATGAGCAAGCTCACTCTAAGACAAATAAAAATGCAGCAAGGATGCATATGAAGAAGATGAAGAGAAATGAGAAGTGAAGGCAAATTCACTTCTCATATTACTTACCACCTGAAAATGTTAGTACAAAATGCAAAAAGAAAAGAATGACATGAAAAGATGCATATGAATGGACAAAGATCAAAACCAGAAATATAAAAATGATGCAAATGATGCTATGAGATGATGCAAAGGCATGTCAAGTGCTATGAATGTTCATACAAGAGATGGAATGCAAAGGAAGCATGCTTTGAAGTATGAAAACACATGGATGCTTATGAAATGAAATGGATGCAAAGCATGGAAAATGTATGAATAAATGACCAAGCAATGTTCAAGCAATGTATTAAGATATCTAAGATGGCATACAAGTGCTTAGAATGTCATGGAAAGTTCACATATTCATGCAATGCAATGTAAGATGCAAGTATGGATGCAAGATTAGGGTTACATGAAAGGATGGGATGCAAATATCAAAAACAGAAGCAAATCACAAGATAAGAAACTGCAAATGAACTCAAATGAACCCTAACCCCATATGACATCACACCCCAAAGGAGAAGGTCTAACTCTTAACCTAAAGAAAGTTGTGATTTTCTAAGTAAACTAGGGTTTTAGGGTACCTTAAGAGGGAAAATGCAAATCAAATGGAAAATGAAAGATAAATTTATGACAAAACTATCCTAGGAACTACATGCTATATGAAGAACAATGCAAAAAGAACCAATGTCAAACCCTTCATGGTTAGGCAGAAAAGAATTTTCAAAGTTAGGGTTCCAAAAAGGGATTTTTATGAACCCTAAATTCAAGAAAAATATCAAAGTTGGATCAAAACCAAAAGGAAATTTGTGTGAATGGTTTGACAATGTTTCTAAATGTCCTAAGATGCAATGTGATTTTTTTTGGAATTTTTAGAAACCTAAATGGTATTTTAATTAATTAATTTCCATTAATTAATTAAAATAAACATTTAAATATTTTTAAAATGATTTTTTAATGCAAAAAATAAAAATAAAAAATGTTTTTGGGTGAAGAAAAATATTTGAAGTTAAAATGCAGAAGAAAAATATTTTTGGAATTTTCTAAGTATTTTAAATAAAATGCACAAAATAAATGGAATTTAAATGAAATAAAATGAATTTAAATAAAAGTATGATGATCTGATGGACAGGATTTGAACCGGGGAAGTTTGCTTTGACCAGCGCGCAATCTAAGGGTCCAGATTCAATCTGGCTTAATTTTAATTAATTAAATAAATAAAAAAATATTAGGGTTAAGTGAACTAATCCCAGCCCTCCACTCACGCGCGAAACTCACATCTAACGCTCCAGATTCAAACTTGGCTAATCACCTGAGATTAGCCCTAATTATTTTCAGATGACCGGAACAGTGCTCCGGTCATCTTCTCCGGCAGTCCAAAATGTTATCTCTCTCCCTAAGCCTCTAAAACCTAATCTCTCTGCCCAGAATCAAACCCCACGCATCACATAACAAGAATCATCCATCAAAACAAATTTATTTCACATATTCAAGCTGAATCGAAGCAAATTAGTTCTAGGTCAAAAAATTTCAGAGAGTTCATACATGCTTAATACTCAATCTTTTTCAAAACTAAACACATCAGGATCATCAGTGAATCATGAAGAATCATTTAGGAACTTAACAGCGCATTTCTGGAAAAATGTTCTTGAGGTTACCTGAGCTTGAGCTTTCTCAGTTTGGAGCTTTTGGTCCTCTTCTCTTGTGCAAATCTACTCCTCTTGACCTCCTGATGATGTTGGAATGCTTTGACGGGGTTTAGAATGGCTGGAATGAGAGGTTGCACTCTTGCTGCACCAGAATCATGTTTTGTGTAGGGGGCTTTGAGGCTTGTTTGATGGTTGGTTTATGCTCTATGGATCATTTCTGAATGAATGGTGAAGTTTGTTTTGAATTTTGATGGCTGGACAGAAAGTTTCGAAGGTTTTTGCTTTGAGGTAATTTTTGTGAAACTTGGCTTATGGAATGATCTGAGGTTGTGTGATGTATGTATTGGCCTGCTTTTGATCCATATAACAATGTTTGATAGGTCAGAAAGTGGGTGGTGGCCTGTGGTGATTGGTATGGGCAAGTTGCCAAAATGTCAACATAACTTGTACTTGAGGTATGGGCTATGGCAGGGGTTGTACAAGGGCATGTCTGGCCTCAACATTGATCAAGGAGAGCCATGGGATTGAGATTATGCAGCTGGATGGCTTAGAGGCAAAGATCTCATAGGTTTTGCAAGTGTTATGTGATTTTCCCCCTTTGAGAAATCTTGAAGTGCAAGGCATGAAAGCAAGTGGTTCTTTGGGAAATTTTGGTCACAATGCATTGTATTATGTTGGTATGATGCTTAGAGAGTGATTAAAGGTCACAAAATGGCTTGGTATGTGAAATTGCAAAAAATCCTCTTTGGTGTGAAAGTGAAAATTATAGGATTTTTGCCAACTTTGCCAAGCCATAACTTGAGTTCCATGATGAATTAGAACTTGTTCTTGTACTTTTTGAAAAGGGAATGATCCAATCTACAACTTTCATGACCAAAAAATTTTCATTTGAAGCATTTTTGGTTGAGAATGAGGAGGTTGAAATACTTTCCCAAAATGGAAAGTTTCCATTACAAGTCATTTCCATTTTTGGCAACTTTTGGTTTAGCTCAATTTTCTTCAATTTTGTGAGCTTCCAAACACTTCAATGATCAAATAAAGATCATATAACTTCAATTTGATGAAAAATCCACTTTGGTTCCATTGTTGGGGGCCTCAGATGCCATGATTTTGCTCTGACTTGCTCAAGAAGTTACCCAGTAAACAGATGACTTCCACAATGAATTTCTTCATCAAACTTGGTACATATGATCCTTATAATATCTTGAGACTATTAGAAACAAGAATGACCAAAAAAATTGGAGTTATGGCCTCTGAAACCAAAACCCTAATTTCAGGTCATCTGTGTAGTGAAAACCCTAGCTCTGCTTCCATGCCTTGCCTGTCCTTGTGATTTCTTGACTTCTTTGAACTTTGAGAGACATAATATGATGATTTAACACACATGGACCCTCTTGGAGTGCTTGTAGGACCTTGGAGTGGCTCAGGTGGATCCTTGGATTGCTCAGATCACAAACCCTAGATGCAGATGAACTTGAACTATGCAGTGAAGCAAAAATGCAATGTAAGATGGTATGCTTATGCTTATCCAAAAAAGAAAGATCACAAGCCATGGTGTGAAATTAGTGAGGGAAAATTTAGGGTGTTTACAAGTGCACTATAGGATTAGCATGGACATGTTGTACTCGCATGGTTACATGATGAGTGGCGATGTGTTCCACACCCAGACTGCGACCGTCTTGGGACTATTCTGTGTGGGGGTTCTTCTCCACTTCAGGGTATGACCTTGATAGTTATGTGCATCTGGTGACTGATCTTCGAGGACCTTAATAGAAACACCCCTCTCCAGTGATGACAGTGGAAGCCCACATTTGATGGCAAACCCACTCGCATCCGAGGGTCCATTGGGAACTCGCATAGGATGACCTGGTTCTCTCATAGGAATCTAGTTAAAGCAAATTGTTCGTATGACGATAGTATTGTACCCTTCTGGATGAATGTACTATTGTTTCTCGATTCAGTGCTTAAAGCTAGGGACTTATGAGGGATGCTTGTTTTTTATGGACTCAGCTGTGGCCTCCCTGAGTAGTACATAATGCTAAACCGATTCCCTGATTTGGTCATGAACCATTTCTCGGAAATGGTGAACGTATTATTGTTATTCGGCTTTGAGATTCCGTGATGTTGACCCTAGTAGCATACTCGTGAGATTGGGAGGGGTTTACAGGTTTGCAGGAACCCTAAGACCTTCAACATACCCGATTTGCCATTGGTTCAGTTTTGTGATCTGGTTCTCTGGTTCTAAGATATAGATCCTGGATCAGAGGGATTGTTATTGTGATATGTTGATATTGTGGCCTTGCACCGACACCTGATTATATGATTGGTACATCACAGACACTTCACTGATCACATGCCTCGTCTTGCATAAACATCATAACATCATTAATCATTTGTGTTTCTTTTATTCTCAGGGTTTGCATTACTCCCGGTTCCTGGTTATATCATTACTTCAGAATGGAAGACATCAGAAAAAGGATTGTGCACTACAAATTTTTTGATACCAAAACGGACTTGATCAACCAAATGGTGTCTCTTATTACCCCGGGTCATTTGGGATACTTCAAGGAAAAGTATGGCGATATTCTGGACTAGGTATTCAACTTGGATAGCTCTCAAAGAAGCGTCATTCACACTTTGTTGCAGTATTACAATCCACGGCTCAGGTGTTTCACTTTACATGACTTTCAGTTGGGTCCTTTACTGGAAGAGTATGCTGAGATTATGGGAGTGTCAATCAAGGATCAGATTCCTTTCAACTCAGAGATGACAAGACCAACCCATGCTGACATTGCAAAAGCTCTTTATTTGAGCTCATCTGAAGTATCTGCAAATCTGTCTACCACCAAAGAAAAAGTACTTGGTTTCACTCTGGAGTATCTGGTTAGAAGGGCTGGAGAGCTTGCAATGACAAATCAGTGGGATTCTGTTTGTGCCATCTTAGCACTACCCATTTATAGGATCATCATGTTCGCTGATATGGACAAATTTATGGACAGAAATGCTATTCATTTATTTGTGTTGAAGAATTTGGTGCCCACTCTCCTGGGTGACTTGTATTATTCGGTGCACTATAAGAATGAGAAGAAGCGAGGAGGTCTAGTTAGATGTTGTGCTCCCTTATTCTACAAGTGGATCATGAGACATTTGCCTACCATTGAGTGTTTCACTGATCCTAATACTACTTGGGCCCAGAAACTAAGTACATTGTCCGCCAGAGATATTAGATGGTTTACTTTGAGGTTGAAAGGAAAGAGTTTCATTACCAGCTGTGGGAATTACCTCAATGTGCCTTTACTAGGAGTATCAAGAGGTATCAACTACAACCCCATTATCTTAAGAAGATAGTTAGAGTACGCGCTCAAAGAGATTCCCGATGAATCTGAGTTATTCCAAACTTTTTACTTCTCGGTAAAAGACAATCTTTCGTTGGTCAGAAAAGTTGCAGGCTCTTGGAAAGTAATCAAAAGAAAAGACACAGCATGTCTAGGCAAGAGCAATAACCAGATGTTCCCTGAATTCGAAGCTTGGATAAAGGAGGAGGTTCAAACGACTCTAGTCCCTTTTTCTGTACCAACTCCATCCCCAACAACGGTGCCTTTAGAAGATTACCAGAAATTGGAAGCTTTGGTCAAACAACTTAGAGTTGAAAATTAGGAGGCTTACAATTCTTGTCAGAAATTGATGATTCAGAACCAGCAGTTAGAAGATAGATTTCCCCGAGCTGAAGAGACAGTTCAGCTTAAGCAGAAGGACTTTGAGGAGAGAGAACTATACTTTAGGAAGAGAGGATTAGCTGAGATCCATAAGGCGAGTCAGCACTGGAGGGATAATAATGAACTGAATGAGGCTAATGAAGCCATCACACTTTGGCAGGAGAAGTGGAGCGATAATCAGAAAAAGCAAAAGGAGGTAGGAGTTGAATTCAAATTGAAGATCAAGAACCTTCAGGATGCCCTGGTTGAGCAAGGAAAGTTAGTTCAGAAGGAACAAGAGAAACAGAGAGAATACCTTCATCAGATGACAAAGAGTCAACAAATAGCTGAAGATGTCCAGAAAGAAGTTGAAGAGCTAAAGCTTCATGCTGATGTGAAGAAGTCAAAAATTGAGTCAGGTCCGAGCAAAGAGAATGAGATGGCTTTCCTGTAGCAGATTGAAGAGTTACATGCTTCCTTTGATATAAGGGATCTCCTCATCCAGAGACTCATCCAGGAGCCCGATCATCCGGATATAGCTCAGTTATTCCAGAATGTCAAGCATCTTAGATGGAGGCTGCAAGACTTAGAGCTCCCTAGAGTTTAGTTTCATGCTATTGTACTTGGATTACCCACAGGCTTGTTGTGGGATTCCTTTTATTGATATACTTTGTGGTTCTTTTGATTGGCACCCTTCGGGGACTTTGTTGTTTCAAACTTCAGTTTATGTGATTGACTTGCTTTGAATCTCTTGTTTGTTATCTGTTGCACCGACACGGGGTAATGAGCATCAATTCTCCACGACCGTCACGTTATTTGAACATCACATGGGTCTTCTTCCCAATTATTATTCTCCTAATATCAGGACGGGAAAAGGGAAAAACCTTGAGGATAAAAGGAATGCATTGCATTGCATACACATCATTTGCATGTTCTTCTTTGTTTTTGCAGGTTTTCTACAGGATCCTTAACTTATCTGTGTTTCAGGCAAAGATTGCGAGAACTGCCAAGACCCGACATCTCCGACAAGATATCCCACATCGCTACGCAACTCGCAGCAACCAGAGGACAGTCATGGACGCTATGCAAACTGAGCTTAATGAGTTTTGCACCAGAATGGGAGAATTTATGGTCATGATGCAAGGGATGGCTCAGGGACAGCAAGAGTTAAGGAATGCAATTCAAGGTCTCAATCCTCCTCAGACTAATCCTCCTGTAACCACTCCTGACGTGCAAGTGACTCCTCCCAACACCAACAATGGCCCAGGTGGACCTCAAGTCCCAGAATAGGTTACAATAACTTTCATTCCGGTACAAGACAGGCAGGAGGATCAGTTCTCTCCTTTCAACAACGACATGGGGTTCGGTGGAGAAGGAAATCTTCAAGACGTTTTGATGCTTGCTGAGAAAGTAAAAGCCCTCGAGTGTAGAGACACTTTGGGGATAGATGTGTCTGACATGGGCCTAGTCCCCAAGGTGGTTATTCCTCACAAATTCAGGCCGCCTACTTTTGACAAGTATAACGGTAGCTCCTGCCCTAAAACTCACTTACAGGCATTCTATCGGAAGATCGCTGCCCATACTAGGGATGAAAAGCTCTGGATGTACTACTTCCAGGATAGTCTCTCCGGAGGGTCCTTGGAATGGTATATGAAGCTAGAGAGAAACTCTGTAAGAAACTGGAAGGAATTGGGAGAAGCATTCCTCAAGCAGTATCAGTATAATATCGACATGGCGCCCAGTCGCACTTAACTTCATAGTCTGGCTCAAAAAAGCTCTGAGAGTTTCAAAGATTACGCATAAAGGTGGCGTGAAGTGGCCGCTAGAGTGAAACCGCCTTTATTGGATAGATAAATGGTAGACCTATTCCTAGATACCCTCCCTGGGCATTTCATGGAAAGGCTAGCCGAATGTTCCTCAAGTGGATTCTAAGATATCATCTTGACTGGCGAGAGGATAGAAAGTTGGATCAAGAAAGGGAAGATTCAGAACGGGGGCGCTTCAAATTCTGGTATCAAGAAACCCTTTGTGAAGAGGAGAGAAGGAGAGATCGGGGCAGTGTACGTGTAGAGGGGAGGAAGTAACAGAGGATTTTATCAGCAAGTGGCTCCTGTCACTATCTCAGCTCAACCTGTTCAACAGCAAGTCCAACCACCGCAGCCGCAACGCTCACAAGGGTACCAACAAGAGCTTCCCGTCCATACTATTCTCAGAGGACCAGAGAAAGGCATTTTGAAACTCCGCCTATATCCTATTCACAACTTCTGAAGAATCTCCTCCAACTCCAGTTGGTTCAGCTCATAACTTTGCAACCCCCGAAGCCGGGGCAACTTCCTGAAGGTTACGATGTGAACGCTAGATGTGAATTTCATTCCAGAGCCCCCGGACATACCACGGAAAACTGCAAAGCCTTGAAGTATGTAGTCCAAGACCTAGTAGATTCCAAAGCAATCAACATTGCTCCTACTCCTAATGTAATTCAGAACCCCATGCCTCCTCACAGAGGTACGGTTGGGGCAGTTGATAAAGGGGAGAATCTAAACCTGGTGCGTGATGTCAACTACCTGCAGACTCCGTTGAGTGTTGTTAAAGTTTGCTTGTCTCAAAAGGGTGTTTTTCCTGGGTGTGAAGTTGATTGTCCAGGATGTGCTGAAGCTACAAATGGTTGTGAGCAGTTGAAAGTAGGGATCCAGAATATGATTAATGAAGGAGTGTTGCAGTTTGATAAAGTTGTAAAAGAAAGCGAAGTCTCTACAGTAACCATCTTCTAAGATCCATCTCAAGTTCCTCCACGGGCCAGAGCGGCACTGATAACCATCACCACTGCAGGACCAGTAATGTATCAGAGCGATAGAGCCATTCCCTAGAATTATGGTGGCGAAGTATACTGTAACGGCCAGAAGCAAGAGTTGGCCACGTCTAGTACGTCCCCAACTCAAGTAGAAAACGTTGGAGTAGGGGGATTTGCTAGAAGTGGAAGGTTATTTACGCCGGAAACACTAAGAAATAGTGTGATACCACCTAGAGACACCGCAGAAGCCCAGGCTAGAGCAAGAGGGAAGCAGCCAGTGGTTGTCAACGAACCCACACCAGTGACTGATCCAGACATCACCTTTGATAAAGAAGCTAAAGATTTTCTGAGAATTATCAAAAAGAGAGATTACAAGATTGTGGACCATCTGCAGCAGACTCCGTCGAAGATTTCCATCTTGTCCTTGCTAATGTGTTCTGACTCCCACAGGAAGGCTCTCTTGCATATTCTGAACAAGGCGTATGTACCTCAGGATATTTCAGTAAATCAGTTGGAAGCGGTGGTATCTAGTGTCAATGCCAGTCACGAATTGGGCTTTACAGACATGGATCTAACATCTGAAGGGCGTTCTCATAATCAGGCACTTAATATCTCTTTAGAATGTAAGGGCGCATTACTTTCTCACGTGTTGGTAGATACCGGATCATCATTGAATGTTCTGCCCAAGAAAGCATTGATGAAGTTGGATTATGATGGAGTAGTTCTAAAGCCTAGCGACCTGGTAGTTAGAGCATTTGATGGGTCGAGGAGACCGGTGTTCGGGGAGGTGGAGTTACTAATTAAAGTAGGTCCACAAATCTTCAATACCACCTTTTACGTAATGGATATACAGCCTGCATACAGTTGTTTGCTAGGAAGGCCTTGGATACATTCAGCAGGAGCAATATCGTCCACACTTCATCAAAAGCTAAAGTTCGTCTGGGAAGGCCAAATTGTAACCGTCGAAGTGATAAACCTAGGAACCGAAGAAGACAAGGAAGAAGTCAAGATCGGGGCCGCATTAGAAGAATCTATCAAGACTCGTTTAATTTCTATGCTTCGAGAGTATGTTGATGTCTTTGCATGGTCCTACCAAGATATGCCTGGCTTAGACACTGACATTGTGGTGCACAAGTTACCTCTGAGAGAAGACTGCCCTCTAGTGAAGCAGAAGTTGAGGCGCACACGTCCTGATATGGAAATCAAGATAAAAGAGGAAGTACAAAAGCAATTTGATGTTGGTTTCTTGGCCGTGACCAGTTACCCTCCGTGGGTTGCCAACATTGTGTCGGTCCCTAAAAAAGACGGTAAGGCCAGGATGTGTGTAGACTACAGGGATTTGAATAGGGCCAGCCCCAAGGATGACTTCCCTCTGCCTCACATAGATGTGCTCGTTGATAATACCGCTCAGTTTTCTCTATTCTCTTTCATGGACGGGTTTTCCGGTTATAACCAGATTAAGATGTCTCCCGATGATATGGAAAAGACAACCTTCATCACTCCTTGGGGCACTTTCTATTACAAGGTCATGCCATTTGGTCTGAAGAATGTTGGAGCCACTTACCAACGCGCAATGGTAAGGCTATTTCATGACATGATTCATCATGAAATTGAGGTTTATGTTGATGATATGATAGCAAAATCCCAAACAGAAGAAGAGCACTTGGTCAATCTAGCAAAGTTGTTTGACAGACTTCGGAAGTTCAGATTGAGGTTGAATCCGAATAAGTGCACCTTCGGGGTCCGTTTCGGCAAGCTACTTGGCTTCATTGTTAGTGAGCGGGGAATTGAGGTTGATCTAGCCAAAGTAAAAGCCATCCAAGAGATGCTTGAGCCAAAGACTGAAAAGCAAGTGCGTGGTTTCTTAGGGAGACTAAACTACATTGCACGATTTATCTCTCACCTAACGGCCACGTGTGAGCCCATATTTAAACTTCTGAGGAAGAATCAGGCCATTAAATGGAATGAAGACTGCCAGCAAGCCTTTGACAGAATCAAAGAATACCTGCTAGAACCTCCAATTCTCATGCCTCCGGTACCAGGGAGACCTTTGATCATGTATCTTACCGTGCTTGAAGGATCGATGGGATGTGTGCTGGGTCAGCAGGACGAGTCTGGTCGAAAAGAGCACGCCATTTATTACCTTAGCAAAAAGTTTACCGATTGTGAGACACGCTACTCACTATTCGAAAAAACTTGCTGCGCTTTGGCATGGGCTGCTCGCCGACTAAGACAGTACATGCTGACTCACACCACTCTCTTAATTTCCAAGATGGATCCTGTGAAATGCATTTTCGAGAAGCCGGCTCTGACAGGAAGGGTAGCCCGATGGCAGATGATACTAACAGAGTATGATATACATTACACTTTGCAAAAGGCAATCAAAGGAAGTGTATTGTCAGAATACTTGGCTCAGCAGCCAATCAATGATTATCAACCCATGAAATTCGAGTTTCCGGATGAGGACATCATGTTCCTCAAGTTGAAAGACTGTGAAGAACCACTTCCGGAGGAGGGTCCAGACCCTGAATCCAAATGGAAGTTGATGTTTGACGGAGTTGTAAACATGAATGGAAGTGGAGTAGGTGTTGTTATCATCTCACTAGAAGGGGTCCATACACCTTTAGCGGCTCGGTTGACTTTCGAATGCACTAACAAGGAGGCAGAGTATGAAGCTTGCATCATGGGGGTCGAAGAGGCAATCATCTTGCGAGTCAAGAACCTCGAGATCTTCGGAGATTCTGCTCTGGTGGTGAATCAAGTCAATGGAAAATGGCTAGTTCATCAACCTCATTTGGTTCCTTACAGAGATTATGTCAGGAGGCTGTTAACTTTCTTCACCAAAGTCAAGTTGAATTATATTCCTCGAGATGAAAACTAGTTCGCCGATGCTCTAGCAACTTTTTCGTCTATGATTAAAGTTTATCAAGAGAATTTCATGCCTCGAATCATGGTTTCCCGTCTTGAAAGACCTGCTTATGTCTTTGTAGTTGATAGTGGTGAAGATAACAAACCTTGGTATCATGATATCAAGAATTTCTTGAAGGCTCAAGAATACTCGGCTGGGGCATCCAGTAAGGACAAGAAGACCCTCAGAAGACTGGCAGGAGGTTTCTTCTTGAATCAAGATGGTGTGTTGTACAAGCGAAACTTCGACATGGTTCTGCTCAGATGCGTGGATAGACACGAAGCAGACCTGTTGATGCAAGAGGTTCATGAAGGTTCCTTTGGTAACCATGTTGGAGGACATGCTATGGCCAAGAAATTGTTAAGATCGGGATATTATTGGATCACCATGGAATCCGATTGCTGTAAATACTCCCACAAATGTCACAAGTGTCAGATTTATGCCGATAAGGTCCATGTGCCTCCGAATCCATTGAGTGTCATGTCTTCACCATGGCAGTTTGCCATGTGGGGCATTGATATGATTGGCAAGATCGAACCGACATCTTCCAATGGTCACCGATTCATCCTAGTTGCTATAGACTAATTCACGAAGTGGTTCGAAGCGGCATCTTATGCCAATGTTACTAAACAAGTGGTAGCCCGGTTTATTAAAAGAGACATCATTTTCCGGTACGGAATTCCTGAAAGAATCATTACTGATAATGGTTCTAATCTCAACAACAAGATGATGGTTGACTTGTGTCAGGATTTCAAAATAGAACATCAAAACTCTTCGCCATATCGTCCAAAGATGAATGGTGTCGTCGAGGCGGCCAACAAGAACATCAAGAAGATCGTGCAGAAGATGGTTGTAACATACAAAGACTGGCATGAGATGCTACCATTTATGTTGCATGGGTATAGAACGTCAGTGCGTACTTCAACAGGGTCAACCTCGTTCTCATTGGTGTATGGTATGGAGGCAGTCCTATCAATTGAAGTGGAAACCCCCTCGTTGAGGTTAATGATGGAAATTAAGCTAGATGAAGCTGAGTGGCTCCGATAATCAATTGAGCCTCATTGAAGAAAAACATCTAGCAGTTGTATGCCATGGATAGTTGTATCAGCGGCGGATGAAGCAGGCTTTTGACAAGAAGGTATGACCACAAAGGTACATACCAGGTGACTTGGTGCTGAAAGGGATTTTTCCTCCTCTTAACGATCACAGGGGAAAATGGACACCTAACTATGAAGGACCGTTCGTGGTTAAAAAGGTTTTCTCGGGTGGAGCCTTGATGCTGACTACCATGGACGGAGAAGACTTCCAATCACCTGTCAACGCAGACGCAGTAAGAAAATACTTCGTGTAAAAAGGACCCACTGGATAAAAACAGAATAAAGATCCATGCAAAAATGGGCATCCCGGCAAGCCAAAAACAGAATAAAAGGCTCGGGAAAAAATTAGGGAAATATTGAAAAAAATGTACACCTGCTGAGTTGAAAAGCCACATCGGACAGCTCAGGCAAAAAAGGGTATCCCGGTGGATTGAAAACCTAAAAGGGCGATCCACGCAACAGAGGGACTAACACGAACGACTGTGATCTGCGAAATTCGTAACCTATCTGCAGCTAAGGTTATTCTAAGGGTTGAAGATTAGTTCAATTACCTTTCTCAAGGGGCAGAGCAAGCGGATCATCCTGAAGATATGCGAGTCATAACCGGGTCGAAACTTGATGAGATACACTTCTTACATTGCCAATAGGATAGTTTGTTTTCCTTTTTGGCTATTTCCTCTTTCCAGGGAATTGCTTCCTTTGTAATGCCTATTCATGGCCATTTTTTCGAATCAATAAAAATTCAATTTCAGTCAACTTATGACTATTTGCTTCTCATTTTTGTTTTTCATCTAGCATTGATTGATTGCGAAAACGTCCAGCAAATTGTGATTTATATTGTGTTGTGAACATTTGAATGCTTTCTAACTCATGCAGGAGGACAAAAATATTTAATACAACTCTGAAAGGGTGTCAAGATGCCCAAATAATGATTCATGCTACGAGTCTGGGGCATACAGGTCCCAAACTAACTCTCCATGTTGCAGACACTATCGATTGTGTTTATGTAGGTACAGGTACGAGTGTTGCTAACAGAGCTAAAAGCAGATTCCCAGGAGAAACATTTCTTTACGCTTGAACAAGAACATGTGTCTTCCAGGGTGTCTCCAGTCATCCCCAGTAAAGTTGGAAGTTGAAATCTCTCCCAGTAAGGCAGCAGAATGTAGGTGTCCTCCCCAAGCATAAGCTTTCCTTCAATCATAGGGGCAATTCCCAACAGCACAAGGAATCTCTTTCCTCCCTAGCAAGGTGCTTCCTCAGCAATGTCATGCCTCTGGTTCCCAGCCAAGTCAGAAGGTTTTCACTTCCCCAACGGAGTTCAACGGGTAGCATGCCTAGCAAGAAGGGTCCATCTCCAGCAGGGTCTTGGCTCTCCCATCTCAAAGTCCAATTTATTTTTAGCAATGGCGGCAGTTCAGATCCGGTGTATCTTTGACAGCTTCCCCCCGCAGAGTTGTCTCCTCCTCATCAGGATGGATCAGATCAGTGCAGTGATCATCATTTCTTCCCAGTCAAGCCACCTGGGATTCATGCAGTCTCCTTATCAGGAGATCTCTTTGCATTTGTGTCACACCCCAAATTTTACCCCTAACTGCTTGCATCATACATTCATCGCATTTAAAAGAAAAATTCCAAGATTTTATTTTTCTGTTGCTTCTAACTCATTTTCAGGTTATTTATAAATTTAATTTTAATTTCTTTTCACTTCCAAGATTTTTTAATTTAATTTCTATTTCACATTTTTAACTCTTTAATTTATTTTCATGTTTTAATTTTAATTTTAATTTCCTTTTCTTATTCTATTTTTCAAGTTTCTAATTTTTTTCAATTTCTACTTCTAATTCTTGTTTCAATTTCTACTTCTAGTTCTTAATTCATTCTTAAATTTTAAACTTAAATTTTATTTCCATTTCATTTTCAAAGTTTTTATCTCTAAATTAATTTCTAATTTCTATTCCTAATTTTTAACTCATTTTCAAGTTTTTTGTTTCTAAATTTAATTTTAATTTCTATTTCTAATTTTCAATTCATTCTTTAAGTTTCTAGTTCCATTCTAAGTCTTATCTCAAGTCTCATTTTTTCAATCTCAAATCACTTCAAAATTTTGACTCCAATTTAATTTCCAAATTCCATTTCAAACTTTTAATTCAATTTTCTCATAGGTTTAAATCCAATTTCAATTTCAAGTTCAAATTTATTTTCAATTTTTCATTCAATTCCAAGTCCATTTTAAAATTTCTAAGTCATGTTCCATCCCATTTTATTTATTTATTCCAACTGCATTATATTTTTAGTCCAAATTCAATCCCAATTTCTATTCTTAAATCTCCAAGTCCAAATTTTATTTCTATTTCATTTTCAAAATTACATTTTCTATTCCAAGTCCAATTTTCAAATCCTAATTCTCTTTAGCGTTTCAAATTTTTATTCTAACCTCATGTCAAATTTCAATGTTTCAAGTCAAGTTCTAAAGCTCATTATCATATTCCAAATCTCATTTCCTAAAATTTCAAATTCAAATAATACAAAGGTTTAAAACATGAGATTCAAATTCCATGAGCCTAGTGAAATCATGTTCTTCCAAAGAGGGATGTAAATCCACATCTTGCACGTCTCCAAGAACTCATACTTGACGACTTTGGTCTATCTCTTCAAGCTCCGGGAATATCCATGCTTCTTCCATTCTCATGTACATAGAAATAATAATAAATATTAGTGTTCATCAAAATCATGCCAAATATTTCCAATGCACTTGAAAATTCAAAACAAAACTAGAGTTAGCATTCACATTTCATTCAAACATCACAATCATTCTCATATAACATAAGTCATTCATAAGCATGTTTTGAAAGCAAGTGTTTGATAACCAATCCGATCAAATTATTCAAATACTCAAACCATATAATCCATCCAAGCATATTTTTTTTTAATTATTTATAATTCATTTTCACATTCATCATATCATCCGATTTATGCCTCATACAACATCATTTTATCAATTGCACATTCAATTCCATCAAACACATTCTTAGTACAAGCATATACAAATCTATTCAAGCATGTTCAAACTCATATTCATTCATACATACCATATTCACATGAATTTTTAAACTCAATCAAGTTTCATTCAAGCATAAATCTTAGTATTTCAATTTCATGCTTTACAAACCAAGTCAAACCAAAACCACATTCAAATTCACATAACACTCATATTATAATTCTTATCAATTCACCAAATTTAATTCAATTCAATCATATTCATATCATGAACCAATTCATCACATTCATTTATCAAGATATAACATATTCACATTAGCATAATGTTACAATTGCATTGGAAAATAGAATTTAAAAAAAAAAAAAAAAAGAAAGAGGGAAGAAGACAGTACAACCAGCAGGACCACAGGACAAGTTCAGCAAGCCTGCTCCACCCAAAGCAGGTCTGCAAATCCGCAGGGCCTCTACTCTACCTCTCCACCCACAGCAGGTCTGCAAATCTGCATGGCCTCTGCTCCACCTCTCCACCCACAGCAGCATTCAGTTTTTGTCCTATTTCCTCCAACCCTTCACCTACAAGTTATCTGGCACCTATTTTCAAAAGAAAAAAACCTAACCAAACATCCACTAATATATCAGAGGTGATCTTACACTTTCGCTCAAAAAGAACAACACAAAAAACCTATCTGCAAGTTTACTAAAAAATTTCACAAAAAAAATTCTAACTATAATCACTCAGAGCTCATTCAATCAAGGTTTTCAGAGTTCAACACTAGAACTCTGTAAATACCTGAGCTAAGTTCCCACGCCACTTTCTTTCGGTAATAGCAAGCATTAACGCACAATAGCAAGGAGCAGGGAAGAAGCTACACTAAGAAGGAGTAACAGAAGAGGAAAGCGTACAAGTGAGGCTTCTTACCATTGTGGATTCGTCATCCCGATAACATTCGGGTCGGTAACATCCTTCATCTCCTTCATATTTTTGGAATATCGTCCATTGTGCTTGAATCTTCTTGTAGCCATGTTTGTGTTTACCGCCGGATTCGATTTTGGCTAGCTAGGGTGTTCCTTCTTTCTTTATCCCTTTCTTTTTTAGCCGTTTTGTTCGTGTTCTTCATGGGTCCTTTTTTGGGGTTAAGAAAGGTTTTCTGATGTTAGGGTTTTCAAAAATAGAGGTTCAATCCAAGTCTTTAAGAGGGTTTTAAGGAAAACTAGTGTTGGATTTGTATAGAGGGAGGAATTGTAGCTAGGGTTTGTGCTTGCAACTTTAAGTTTGAGGGTGGTTACTTGCGGGAGGGGTGGAAGCGCCGTCGCCGGCCGCCGTACCTCCGACCTGGTTTTGTTGCAGATAAAGTTGAGGATGAGAAAGAGACGTAATGTGAGAGAGAGAGACAGTTGGAAGAAGAATGAAATTTGAGAGAGTGAGACAGACAAAGAGTTCGAGAGAACGTGAGGTTTGAGAGATGCGTGAGAGAGAGGTGGGGAGTAAAAAGGAGAGAGATATGGTTTTGTTTTAATTATTTATTTTTATTTATGGTAATATATTAATTTAATTTTAATTGAGATTTTGAATGAGTCTTGGAAGAGAGAAATTGGGAAGAGTAACTGTAACTTTAGGACTTGTCTTTCACCAAGTTTTTTTTAAAAATTTATTGTTTTATTTTTTATTTTTAATATAATTTTGATTTAATATAGAGTTATAGAAATAAAAAATTTGAAGGGTTAGTTTAGTTTTCTTTTAATAAAAAAAAATCCAAAAAAAAACATCTTATTTAATTTTTATTACACTTTTTATTTAAGATTTAACTTTATTATTATTTTATTTTTTTAGGTTTGTTTAATTATTTTTCATTGGTCACTTTCTTTTAATATATAAAAAACCAAAAATATTTTTTCTTGTTTTATTTTAATTACGTTTATTTTAGATTTAATTTCGAACTTAGGGATTTAGTACTAATTTCCATTTATCTTTCTTTAAAAATCCAAAAAATGTTTATTTTCTTAATATCTAAAAAATCGAAAAAAATATTTAGTTTCTAATATCTAAAAAATATTTAAAAATATGTTAGTTTTTCTTTAAAAAAAATATTAAAAAAAATATTGTATTTACTCTCATTTAAATTTTGTAGATATAATAATTATTATTATAATTATAAAAAAGTTTGTATTTATTATTTAGATTATGTATAAAAAAAAAATCAAATTTTGTCTCCCTAGTTCCCTTTTTAGGTGTTATTATAAAAATATCAAAAATATATTAGCATTTATTCACTTTCCTTATTTATAGGTATTGTTAGAAAAAATCCAAAAAAATGAATATACTTAGTCTCTTTCCTTATTTATAGGCATTGTTAGAAAAAATTCAAAAAAATAATTATAATTAGTCTCTTTCCATATTTTTAGATGTTGTTAGGAAAATAAAAATAATAATTTTTTTTTCTTATTTAATTTTTAGATATTATTATAATTATAGAAAGAATCACATTTATTGATTTTTCATTGGTTAGATTATGCATAAAATAAAATCTAACAAGAATCACTTTTTTTTTCCTTCCTCATTCCTTAATTTTAGATATTATTATTATAAAAAAATTCAAATCAAAATCAACCAATATACTTATTCTCTTTCCCTATTTTGTTAGATATTGTTAGAAAAATAATAAAAAAAAAGGTTAATACATTTTTCTCTTTCCTAATTTTTAGATATTATTAGAAAAATACAAAAAATTCTTACTTTAAACTTTTATTTATTTATATAGTCAAGTTTTAATTTTGTACTTAGTTTTTTTTCGTTATTTAATTTCTATTTATCATTTTTCTTAACATATCTAAAAAACCCAAAAAATAAACTTTTTCTTATTTATTTCTTAATTTTTGTTTATTCTAAAAATAAAAAACAAAACAATTCTTTATCTTTACTAAATTTTTGTTATTAAAAATTGTTATTATTTTAATTTTTATTTATTACTTTCGTTAAGTATATCTAAAAAAATAAAAATAAAAAATATTTTCTTCTATGTTGTCTAATTATTTTTAAAATCAATTCTATCTTTTTAACTTAATTGTTTCTTTTTTATTTTATTTTTATTTATTTAACTTTAAAAACCCAAAATTTGTTTAGTCCCTTTTTTCTTCTAAGAAGTTAGTTTAGATAATTTAGGTTAGGTTAGATCCCATTAGTGTCAGAGGTTTAAATTTAGGTCTATTTCTTTTTAGTGTGAGTTTTTTAATTTAATCTTTCGATGTCTTGGTTGTATGTATTGT
Source organism: Lathyrus aphaca (assembly GCA_963966055.1). Classification (NCBI taxonomy): domain Eukaryota; kingdom Viridiplantae; phylum Streptophyta; class Magnoliopsida; order Fabales; family Fabaceae; genus Lathyrus; species Lathyrus aphaca. The sequence continues at coordinate 127,919,377 of OZ014523.1, read as the reverse complement.
GTGATTTTATTTCGCATCATGACCATATATTGTTAAGATAAAATATGAAGCGCTCACCACATTAATTTTAACTTACAAGATAATAAATCATTGGTCCAACGCCAAGTTGAGTTCTTTGCACACTTCACTCACACACGTAAGTCGGTCGTTCTACGATCGCCGTCTGCACAATCTTTACACTTCGCAACTTTCCAACTTAAGCAAATTGACGCACCGCATTTGTCTTCCACCCCGCATTCTCGATCCATATATCGAGTCATAGCCCGGTTACTAAGCCTTTTATCTTGTATTTCCATTTGCTTCATTCAGTTCATTCAGTTCATTTTTGCAAGTAGCAACATATGCCTTAGACTTAGGAGCTTGCACCCTCATTTATTTACTTTATTTTTTCGCATTTAAATCCAAAAGGGAAAGAACTCCTGCAGATGACTCAATGTCATAGGAAGTTTATCCATCCCTAGTTCCTTTTCAACCTTAACCATTAGGAATTTTTATTTTACAACTTTTTGTGACTTTGCTAAAGTCACGTGAGTGTTTGCCATAACACTTACCTTCCCCCTGCGAACCTTGAGCGTAACCAAGTGTTCGTTAATCCTTAGGAGAACTACGAGTGCTCTGATTCTATACCCGATACGTAGGCATCGATGCGATATTGTGCGAGCACCATTAGAAATAAAAACCTTAGGTTCCCTTAGTTTTAGCAAGCAATAAATAACAATAACACAAATATTAACAAGAGGTTCCCGTAGGATACTGCGGATGCTTAGGATGCTAACACCTTCCCTAGGTATAATCAACCCCCGAACCTAGTTTCTCCTTATTTAGGGTTTTTACGATCTTTTTCCCTTTTCCCTTTGGATTAAATTAAAGTCGGTGGTGAACATTTAATAATTGTGATTCAAGCTTAATCAATAGCTTGGTATCCGATTCTCACCGCAACAGAAATGACGACTTCACTGGGGAGTCTATTTTTGAGGGTTAAGCCCACCTTGTATATTTGTATATTTGTTGTTGTATTGCTTGTTATTATTTTGGATTTTTGTTGGGTGTTCCATGTGTGGTGAGATAAGTCCTAACCCGGACTTGAGTGCAAAATAAGATAGGACGGTGGTATATTCAAGAAGGCTTGTAGGGAGTTGAGTCCCGATCAAGCTTACTTGAGACACCACCACTCAGCGGAGGCCTCCTCGGATGTAGTTTTGTTGATCGAGTTCAGTCGTGAAAGCATTACTATATTCGACCTGAGAGTCGTTAATGTTGAGGACCGTAGAACATTTACCCCTACTTGGCCTTTTAGGGATGTAGTGCGATGACTATGAGGGTGCAAATCCGAAATAGTTGATACGCGATACTACACCCGGATGAGACTCTCTTGAGAATATTATTGATTACCAAGTTGAGTTGGGAAGTCGGTAATATCCGAAAGATGGGACAATGATTCTGGGAACTTTTAGAACCCATTGTACAGGTACAAATAAACTCATAGTACATACCTTTTGGGAGGTTTGAACCTTCGACCTCATGCAAGCTTTGAACCTAAGCCTTGTGTGTTTTTGTGTATTCATGCATTCACGCATCATGAAGCATCATTTTTACCAATTTATTCAAGGAACTCAGAAACTCTATCTTTGCAAATATCGTAGGTATCATCATGGACTTTGGAAGAAGAAAGACTGTCAAGTACACATTCAAAACTCCCAAACTCGAAGACCTAAGGAAATTAAGAGATTTGGTTTTGGATCAAGAAGCCTTCATGGAGAAGCATAGGAGACTTTTAGCCTTACTTAAGACTGAGTGGGATGGAAGGTTACTCTATGTGATGCTCCAGTTTTATGATCCTCTCTACCATTGTTTTACGTTCCCTGATTACCAATTGGTGCCTACTTTGGAAGAGTATTCATTTCTGGTGGGATCACGTGTTAAGGATGAGTTTCCATTCCCTGTTCTAGGGAAGGACCCTGAAGAAGGTTTTTGGATTCCCTATAAAGGAAAGGTTTTTGGATTCCCTACAAAGGAAAGGTTTTTGGATTCCCTACAAAGTTTTTGGTAGAAAAGGCCAAGAATTTTGTTTGTGTGAAGGATATGAAAGCTTTTGAGGCGACCTTTATTCTGCTAATATATGGAGTGTTACTTTTCCCAAACTTTGAAGACTTTGTAGACCTGAACGCCATCAAAATCTTTCTGAAGAAGAACCCGGTCCCTACTTTGCTCGGAGACGCTTACCATTCCATCCATCTGAGTAATCACCATAAGGGAGGGATGATTACTTGTTGTGCATCATTGTTGTACGAGTGGTTTATTTCGCACTTGCCTAAGTCAGCTTCATTTTGGAATCTTAAGGATGGTTTGTGGTGGTCACAGAGGATCATGTCTCTTACCCAATCTGACATTAGTTGGTACAATCGTGTTTATGATGGAGCATTGATTATTGATAGCTGTGGTGATTTTGCTAATGTACCTCTTCTTGGCACTAAGGGAGGAATCAACTATAATCCAGTTTTGGCTCGCCGCCAACTCGGGTATCCGTTGAAGGACAAACCTAAGAGTGTTGAAGTGGAAGGAATTTTCTTTAAGGATGACGAAGAACCAGAGCTCAAGAAACAAATTATAGAAGCTTGGAAGTACATCTATAGGAGGGGGAGGAGTAGCTTGGGAAAGCCGAATTGTGTTTCTATGGAACCCTATCTCCAATGGGTACGAGATAGGGCAATCAGTCTGAAAATGCCTTACCCTCGCCAAGATCCTATGACCTTCAAGAAACCCATTCTAATCTTTATGGATGATGCAGAGAAGTTGAAGATTGATTTGGAGAAAGAGCTTCGAGAGAAGAACGCATGGAAGAATCGACATCAGATCATCAGTAGTGAGAATGAAGAACTTAGAAGACAGCTGCAGATGAAGGAAGAAGAAGAGCTCTCCAACAAGAAAAGGAAAGCGCAAGAGGATTTATTTTCCTCCAGCACTCAAGGGGACACTTCTTGGAAGTTGATCGTGGATCAACTTATGCTTGAAAGGGCTCAGATGAAGGCACAAATCGAGAAGCTCAACTTGAGGCTTTTAGGAGAATCTCCTTAGGACTTTGTCTTTGTTTTTATTAAACTTTGTTTGGGATTTTTGAAGATGTACTCAAGACTTTGTATCACTTTTTGAATTTAATGAAATCATATCCTTTTGATTATTATGTTTTCTTTGGTATTTGCAAATTGTTTCTTAAGTTCCTTGAATAAAAATTTAATTTTCGCATTGCACTCATACATTTGGCATTTCATTTGCATTTTTTCATATAAAACTCATTCCCGTCATCTGCTCTCCAGCTTTCACACTGAGGCTCTCACGCAAATACTACACTCGAGCTCAAGCCAGAAAGAGAATGGCTGAAAGAGACCTAGAGATGAACAGAGTTAACGAGGAGCTTACTGATATTCGTGGAAATATGGGTCAGATGATGGAAATGTTGCAGGTCATTCGAGCAAAGATGGATACCCAATAGACTGTAGTGTCAGAGATTGTCACTGCAACGACTGAGCCTACGTCATCAGTCACTACCCCTATGACCTGGCCTCCTTTTAGGCTTCCTCATGGATTCGTTCCTCCTCCTCAAGGTTTTGCTTCTCAAAGTTTTATTCCTTCTTCCCAAGGACTTGCTGCTCAGGGTTTCTTCCCTCTTTCCCAAGGTTTTGCTTCTCAAAGTTTTATTCCTTCTTCCCAAGGACTTGCTGCTCAGGGTTTCTTCCCTCCTAACCAAGGCTTTGCTTATCAAAGTTTCGCACCTCCTTCTCAGGGTATTGCATTTCCTTCCCAAGGTTTTGTGCCTCCTCCTCAAGGATTTGCTGCTCAACAGACTATTCCTATGACTAATGAAGAGAACCACGCGGTTACTAATTTTACACCAGACATTGTGCATACCCATGCCCAACCATACTTTAATGACCATCAGGTGTATGACGTGCCAGATATGTCTGAGAACGGAAATGAGAAACATGAGAAGATGCAAGAGAATTTTGATACCCTTGAAAAAAGGTTAAGAGCAATTGAAGGTGACCAGATCTTTGGGGCTGCTGCTAGAGAGATGTGTCTGGTATCTGGATTGGTAATACCTCCAAAGTTCAAGATACCCACTTTTGATATGTACGAGGGTGCAACATGTCCTAAGAACCATCTCTTGATGTACTATCGAAGAATGGCTGCGCAGGTGGACAATGATAAATTAATGATCCACTGCTTCCAGGACAGTCTGAAGGGAATCTCCTCCAAGTGGTATCTAACGCTAGACCAGTCGAAGATTCGCAGTTTTCAAGACTTGACAGATGCTTTCATCCAGCAGTACAAATACAATATGGACCTTGCTCCCGATAGGAGGCAACTGTTGAGTATGTCACAAAAAGATTTTGAATCATTTAAAGAATATGCTCAGAGGTGGAGAGGGACCGCTTCTCAGGTAGATCCCCCGTTGTCTGAAAAGGAGTTAGCTGATTGGTTTGTTGACACGGTGCGACCAGAATTCTTTGAGAGAAGGGTGGGAAGCGTGACTGCTAGCTTCTCTGACCTTGTAGCCGTGGGAATCAAGGTTGAACTTGGAATAAAAAGTGGAAAGATGAGTGGTGCATCTAGCAGTTCCAGCAATGGTAGTGGAAATATTGTCAAGAAATTTACCAGTAATTTCCACAAGAAGAAAGAGGGAGAGACGAATGCAATAATGACAAGTCAAAGAAGAAATCCGCTTTGGCAGAGACCTCCACCTATGGCTCAACAGCAGTATGCTCATCCACCACAGTATGTCCAACATCCTTATGTAGCGGCGGTTCAACCGTCATATAATCCACAAGTCCCGATGTATCGGCCAACTCAAGCAGTACCAATGTATCAGCAAGCGGCTCCAGTGATTCCAGCTTATCAGCCAATGCTCAACAATCCAGGCTATCAACAAGCGCCCAATGCTTCAGCCTACCAATAGAGGACTCCAGCTCCTCATCTGAATCCTAACTTTCAGAATAGAAGACCAGGAGGAAGGCCTCTTAATCCTCGAATCCCTATGACCTATACTGAATTATATCCTTCACTGCTGAAAAAAGGTTTGGTTACTCCAAGGCCTTTGGGTCCTCCACCAAATCTGCTCCCACCAAATTACAACTCAAATGCCCACTGTTTATTCCATGAAGGTGCCCCAGGGAACGATTTGGAGGGTTGTTATGCTTTGAAGTACATCGTGAAAGATTTGATGGAGAAAAACATTTTTTCATTTGGGAATACTGGTCCGAATGTCAAAGATAATCCTTTACCCAAGCATGGGTCCATAAATGCCATTGTTGATGAATCTGAAAAAAATTTGATTTTTGATGCTACTAAGATCAAGACCCCGCTTTGAGACTTCCATGCAAAATTAGTGGGGGCGGGTATACTAAAGAGTTGTCATAAGAATTGTGAAGGTTGTGTTGATAGTCCAAAGGGATGTGAATTGGTCTTGAAAGATGTTCAAGATTTGATTGATGAAGGTGTCTTACAAGTGAGCGGTCATATGAAGAGGAATGAAGTGGCAATGATTGAACCCATTTTCAACTTGCCTGAATCTGATTCTACCATGGCACCAGTGTTTAACATACTTGAATCTTCAGGAGTTCAACCCATCTTCAATATTCCAGAATCTGTGGTGCCAATTTTCAATTTACCATATCCAAGATTTGAGCAAAGGAGTAACCCTTTCCTTTATGAAGATACCAAAGCAGTTCCGTGGAAGTATGATACAGGAGGAATTCATCAGAAGTTTGAACAGGCTGGTTAGAAGGAAAGTTCAAAAGTGGCAAGTGCCGACATAGCAGGTGCAAGTCGTTTAACTCGCAGTGGTCGTGTTTATACTCAGCAAGTCAATACTACTCCACTGGTTCCACCTAAAGAAGTCATTCCTGCTGTTACCAACAAGGATAAAGAGTTGGTCTTGGAAGAAGAGGATGCAGAATTTCTCAGAATCATTAAGAAGAGTGATTATAAGGTTATTGATCAGCTACATCAAACGCCTTCCAAAATATCTATCTTATCACTTCTTATGCATTCGCCGGCCCACCGAGGTGCTCTTCAGAAATTACTAGCCCAAGCTCATGTTACACATGACATAACTGTGAATCAGTTTGATGGTGTCATTGCCAATATTACTGCATGTAACAATCTCAGCTTCAGTATAGAGGATCTTCCAAAGGATGGCTTGGACCATAACCGTGCTCTCCACATATCTGTAAAATGTCAGGAGGATACTTTAGCAAGAGTTCTTGTGGATACAGGATCTTCATTGAATGTTTTGCCGAAAAGAACGCTTGCCAAGCTATCTTATCAAGGGGCAGAGATGAGGCCCAGTGCACTGATTGTGAAAGCTTTTGATGGGTCAAGGAGGACTATTATTGGAGAAGTAGACCTACCGATCTTGATTGGGCCACAGGTATTCAAAATCACTTTCCAGGTTATGGACATCAATCCTAATTACAGTTGTTTGCTGGGAAGACCTTGGATCCATGCCGCTGGAGCAGTCACTTCTACCTTACACCAGAAGATGAAATTTGTGATCGATAATAAGCTGGTAACTGTGTCTGGTGAAGAAGATCTCATGGTCAGTAACCTTTCATCTTTTAGCTATATTGAGGCTGATGAAGATGCTTTGGAAACTTCTTTCCAAGCTCTTGAGATAGCCAACGTTGTGCTTTTGGAAGTAGAGGAACCAAAAGGGAAGGGTATCCCATCTTTTGCATCGCTGAAGAGTACCATTTCCACCATTGAAGAAAGAAGCCATGAAGGTTGGGGTGATGTCATTGACGTCAAGCTGAAGCTGGATCGCTATGGGTTGGGTTACAAACCAACTCATGTGAAGGAAGGAGCATCAACCTCCGTTGAAGGACGTCTGAAGACCATTCAAGAGGTGTTTTCCAGTGCTGGTTATCAGGTCAATGCAATTGATGGAGGTTCTGAAGATGAATATGTGAATCATTTGGTGTATCAGTGTGAAGAAGCCTTGGGCAATTGGGAGGCAGTCGAGATCCTAGAGATTTTTCCATTGTTAAAGTAATTTATTGTTTTTTAAGTGTTTTCAAAGTTCCCTAGCTCTGCCCAAGGCTATGGGAGTATTTTGTAGGGCCCCTTCTCATTTTCAAAGTTATTATCAATGAAGGCATTTTGTTAAACTCTTATTTTGATCATTTACTGTTCTCTCTCTCTCTCTCTCTCTCTCTCTCTCTCTCTCTCTCTCTCTCTCTCTCTTTTCACTTTTAAAAGAAAATGGAAATCTTTCAAAACCAATAAAAAAGCTTTTTCTCTTGCATTTCTCTATTTTCTACTTTTAATAAAAGCAAATCATTCTCATATGCAGAATAAACGAAAACCCTGTTGAATCCAATGACTCTACATTCTCTCCTAACTTTGATTCGCCCATCTACCAAGCGGAAGATGAAAGTGAGGAAGATTGTGTCATTCCCGAAGAACTGGAAAGATTAGTTGAGTATGAGCACACAGATTTTCAGCCACATAAGGAGCAGGTAGAGACCATCAATCTTGGCACTGATGAAGATAAGAAGGAAGTCAAGATTGGTACAACACTTGGGGCAGACGTCAGAGAAATATTGGTCAAGCTTCTCAGAGAGTATGTGGATGTGTTTGCATGGTCGTATCAGGATATGCCCGGCTTAGACACAGATATAGTGGTCCACAAGTTGCCTCTTCAACCAGATTGTCCCCCAGTAAAGCAAAAGCTCCGAAGAACAAGACCGGACATGGCTCTGAAGATTCGAGAGGAGGTCAAAAGACAGTTTGATGCTGGATTCCTCGCAGTTGCAAAGTACCCTGAGTGGGTAGCAAATATTGTGCCAGTTCCTAAAAAGGATGGCAAAGTCAGAATGTGTGTGGACTATAGGGATTTGAACAAAGCCAGTCCGAAGGACGATTTCCCTCTTTCGCATATTGATACTTTAGTTGACAACACTGCTAAATTTGTTGTTTTCTCCTTCATGGATGGGTTTTCAGGATACAACCAGATCAAGATGGATCCTGACGATATGGAAAAGACTACATTCATCACACCATGGGGCACTTATTGTTACAAGGTTATGCCATTTGGTCTCAGAAATGCATGAGCCACTTATCAGAGGGCAATGGTCACCCTTTTCCATGATATAATGCATAAAGAGATAGAAGTTTATGTGGATGATATGATTGCCAAATCACAGAGTGAGGAGGATCATTTGAATCATCTCCTGAAGTTATTTGAGCGCCTCAGAAAGTTCCAACTACATCTGAATCCAGCTAAGTGTACCTTTGGTGTCCGATCAGGAAAGTTACTTGGTTTTATTGTTAGTCAACAAGGTATTGAAGTAGATCCGGACAAGGTCAGAGCAATTCAAGAGATGCCAGCTCCCAAAACAGAAAATCAAGTCAGGGGTTTCCTCGAAAGATTGAACTACATCTCCAGATTCATCTCCAAAATGACTGCTACATGTGAGCCCTTATTCAAGTTGCTCCGAAAGGATCAAGCAATTGAGTGGAATTCCGATTGTCAACATGCATTTGAGAAGATTAAGGTTTATCTACAGGAACCTCCTATCTTGATCCCACCTACTCCAGGGAAGCCTCTCTTCATGTACATAACTGTACTTAAGGGTTCTATGGGTTGCGTTTTAGGCCAACGGGACGAAACTGGTCATAAGGAGCATGCCATTTATTACTTAAGCAAGAAGTTCACAGATTGCGAAAGCAGATATTCACTCTTAGAGAAGACTTGTTGTGCTTTGGCATGGGCTGCTAGACGCCTCAGGCAGTATATGATTTGTCACACTACTTTGTTGATCTCAAAAATGGATCCAATAAAGTACATTTTTGAGAAGCCTGCCTTAACTGGAAGACTCGCCCGTTGGCACATGTTGTTATCCGAATACGACATCCAATATGTAACCCAGAAGTCTATCAAGGGCAGTGTTTTGTCTGACTACCTTGCTGATCAACCTGTTGAAGATTATGAACATTTGAAATTTGATTTCCCAGACGAGGACATCATGTTGATAAAGGATTATGAAGTTCCGGTCCTGATGAAGGTCCTGAGCCAGGTTCTCGTTGGAAGATGATGTTTGATGGTTCCTCTAATTACATGGGGCATGGTGTAGGAGTTGTTTTGATGAATCCTGATGGTGGTTATACTTCTTTCACAGCCAGATTATGTTTCGAATGTACAAACAACATCGCAGAGTATGAAGCATGTGTTTTGGGTATCGAAGCTGCAATTGATACCAGAATCAAGATCCTTGATGTATATGGAGACTCAGCTTTGGTAATATACCAAGTCAAAGGTGAATGGGAGACCCGTGATGAGAAGTTGATCCCATACCGTGCCCACATTGTGGAATTGATCAAATACTTTGATGAAGTCACTTTCCGTCATGTTCCAAGGGCAGAGAATCAAATAGCAGACGCCTTGGCTATGTTGGCCTCTATGTTTCAAGTCAGATTTCTTAATGAAGCTCCACTTATTACAATCGAGCGAAGAACTGCACCCTCCTACTGTCTACTGGTCGAAGAAGAAACTGATGAGAAACCGTGGTTCTATGACATCAAGAACTACTTGCAAAATCAGGAGTACCCATCGGATGCAACAACTCTAGACAAGAAGACTTTAAGAAGATTGGCGTCCAAGTTTTTCCTCAGCAACAATGTGCTTTACAAGATAAATCATGATATGGTTCTGCTCAGATGTGTGGACAAGCGTGAAGCAGACTTATTGATTAGGGAAATCCATGAAGGATCATTTGGAACACATGCCAATGGACATGCCATGTCCAGGAAGATCTTGAGAGCTAGTTACTTCTGGTTGACCATGGAATCAGATTGTTTCAAATACGCCAGGAAGTGTCATAAATGCCAGATTTATGCCGACAAGATGCATGTACCTCCGACCCTTTTGAATGTTCTATCATCACCCTGGCCTTTCTCAATGTGGGGCATTGACATGATAGGGGCAATTGAGCCTAAAGCTTCCAATGGTCACCGATTTATCTTGGTTGCGATCGATTACTTTACCAAGTGGGTAGAAGCAACTTCCTACGCCAACGTGACAAAGCAAGTGGTTGCCCGCTTCATCAAGAACCAAATTATCTGTCGTTATGGAATCCCAAGCCGAATCATCACAGATAATGGGACCAATTTGAACAACAAAACAATGAAAGAGCTGTGTGAGACATTCAAGATTGAACATCATAACTCTTCTTCGTATCATCCGAAGATGAATGGAGCTGTTGAAGATGCAAACAAGAACATCAAAAAGATTCTGCAGAAGATGGTAAAAACTTACAAAGATTGGCACGAGATGTTACCATATGCTTTACACGGATACAGAACATCAGTTCGCACTTCAACAGGGGCAACCCCTTTCTCTCTGGTGTATGGGATGGATGCAGTTCTCCCTATTGAAGTAGAGATACCATCTTTAAGAATCTTGATGGAAACCAAACTGGAGGAAGCTGAATGGGTCCAGAACAGGTATGACCAACTGAACCTCATTGATGAGAAGAGAATGACCGCCATGTGCCATGGCCAGTTGTACCAGAAGCGCATCAAGAGAGCATTTGACAAGAAAGTCTGTCTCCGAGAATTCAAAGAAGGAGATCTTGTACTCAAGAAAATCTTGCCAGTCCATAAAGACATGCGTGGAAAATGGAGTCCTAACTATGAAGGTCCATATGTTGTGAAGGTGGAATTCTCCGGAGGTTCCTTAATCCTTACAACTATGGATGGTGAACAGCTGAAGCACCCGGTGAATTCTGATGCAGTCAAAAAATATTATGCCTAAATAAAACCCGATAGGTCGAAAACTAGAAATGGCGACCTAGGCAAAAAATGGGTATCCCGGTGGATCAAAACCTATGAAGGAGATCCAGGCAAAAGTTAGGGATAAAAATGAAAAAATAAGAGCTAGCTAAGTTGAAAACCCGAAAGGGCGGCTTAGGCAAAAAAGAGCGTCCCGGTGGATTGAAAACCCGAAAGGGCGGTCCAGGCAAAAGTTAGGGACAAAGGCATTTGACTGTATCAGATAGTGTTTACCATTACTGAAGAATCATAATGGAAGACCAATCCAATTGTTTTTGTCAGAAGCAAGGTGTCGGGCTGTCGTAGTTATTAGGGATTGTAGTGGTCGTTGGATTCAATGTAGACCTTTCCCATTTCCATTTTCAAATTGTAATTTCCCATGGAGTTTTTGCCATTGGCAAGCTACCATTCTTGAATAAAATACAAACTTTGCCTATGAATTTTGTTGTTCAACCTCTTATTTTCTTTTGTTATGCAAAATGCCATCACTTGATTACAATTTAACTCTGAAAAATGACAAGTTTTTTTTCTTAAGGAAATGTTTTTTTGGAAACATACTGAAAAACTTTCAAGTTTCTTTGACTTTGGGAAAATTGAAAAAACCTTTTGTTTCCCCAAGAAGTCCTGGTTTACAACAACACTTTTATACTATTATTACAGAAATCCCCATAGAAGTTCAAAGTTGATAACACTCTTGGATGAATCTTTGGGCCAAACATGATTTCCAAAATTCGAAGACATCTCCCCAGTGTTTTTCATATTGCTCATCTAAGTATTGGTGTTGAGAGCCTACTCCCTATTTGAGTCTTGTCGAAACTCTTTGTCTCTTTAGAGTCAACATTTGCATATCATGATCATTCGCATCATGATCAATCATGCGCATTTGACATTAGCATTTGTCTTTCCCCAGTTGTCGTCTGTCTAACACCAAGTCCAGATATCATTAGTGTTCAATTTGAGAATTCATTGTTGTTGGTACCCGAAGTTTGGTTTACCAATGTTTTTGTCCCCAGTAATTGCTGGTGTCCCCCGTGGAATTCTAATTGTGGTTGGTATATGTCTTTATAACCACCAATATCTCCTTGAAGTCCAATTGTCATTGGCACAAATCTTTTAAGCGAGTCGTGAAACCTGTTGCTTAAATCCAAGTCCATTTGATTTTGGCACATACTTGTACCTTTCTCCTGATGGTTCCTGAAGGAATTTCCAGAGGTTGGGTGTTTTATCTTATTTGAAAACTCCGACATATTTTGTTGTTACTTTTTTGCGTTAGCCGGTCGCTTAGAGTCGTTGATCTATCTTTGGGTGATTTTCATTCTATTCCCAATGTTAGTTGGTCGCATAGAGCCACTACTAAATCAATGTGATTTCCTTCCTTATCCTCAGTGTCAGCAGTTACATTTGAACCTGCTAATTTACCGTTTTGAATACTTTGTCTTTATCATTCTTAGTGTCAACCGGTTTTTTTTAACCTGTTGCGCATTCACTTTGAGTGTATCTTGGCTTCTATTCTTAGTGTCAATAGTTCTCGAACCTATTGCGCTTTCACTTCGAATATTTTGTTGTTATCCATGGTGTCAATTGGTCGCATCGAGCCACTGTGCATTCACTTTGAATAAGTTTGTTATTGTCTTTCTCAGTGTCAATCGGCAATGACCGTTGCGTATTCGCTTTGAATGTTTATCTTATCTTTATTCTTGGTATCAGTTGGTCGCATCGAGCCGCTGTGCATTCACTTTGAATATTGTGTCGTTTCTATTCTTAGTGTCAGTTGACCGGCAATGGTCGCTGCGCATTCACTTTAAATGTTTATTTTGTTGTATTCTTAGTGTCAGTTGGTCGCATCGAGCCGCTGCGCATTCACTTTGAATATTATGTTTATCATTTCTAGTGTCAGTTGGTCGCATCGAGCCACTGCGCATTCACTTTGAATATTATGTTTATCATTTCCAGTGACAGTTGGTCGCATAGAGCCCCTGCACATTCACTTTGAATGTTTATTTTGTTGTATTCTTAGTGTCAGTTGGTCGCATCGAGCCGCTGCATATTCACTTTGAATATTGTATCATTTCCAGTGACAGTTGGTCGCATAGAGCTGCTGCACATTCACTTTGAATGTTTATTTTGCTGTATTCTTAGTGTCAGTTGGTCGCATCGAGCCGCTGCGCATTCACTTCGAATATGTTGTTGCTTTTTATTTCTCAAAGTCAATTGGTCGCATAGAGCTGTTGATCTACCACTTCGATTATTTCCTTGTCTTATTTTTATTCTTGGTGTCAGTTGGTCGTATCGAGCCACTGTGCAGTCACTTTGAATTTTATTTTTTCCTGTCATCCTAAGTGTCAACTTGACTTTACCTGTGTTCGTTGATCCAACGCGTTGGATTTCCTTTTGTTCCCATCTTTTGTTATTCTTAGTGTCAACAGTTACACTTGAACCTGTTGATTTATCACTTTGAATACTTTCCGTTTTCGTTTCTTTTTCCCCAGTGTATGTCATCCCCAACGAGTCTTTGCCTATGGTTGTCGACATATCTCATACTTATCGCTCATATCATAATCATCATTCATTGCATAAGATTACAGGATTTAGATAGTTTGTAGTCCAGCATAACATTGCATTTAGGGGCAAAATTTCCGGTTATTTCCATATTTAGATACCTTTCACACTGATTCCATGAGGATTACCATCACTCACGCCAAATTTAGGGGCAACTGTCACACCCCAAATTTTACCCCTAACTGCTCGCATCATACATTCATCGCATTTAAAAGAAAAATTCCAAGATTTTATTTTTTTGTTGCTTCTAACTCATTTTCAGGTTATTTATAAATTTAATTTTAATTTCTTTTCACTTCCAAGATTTTTTAATTTAATTTCTATTTCACATTTCTAACTCTTTAATTTATTTTCATGTTTTAATTTTAATTTTAATTTCCTTTTCTTATTCTATTTTTCAAGTTTCTAATTTTTTTCAATTTCTACTTCTAATTCTTGTTTCAATTTCTACTTCTAGTTCTTAATTCATTCTTAAATTTTAAACTTAAATTTTATTTCCATTTCATTTTCAAAGTTTTTATCTCTAAATTAATTTCTAATTTCTATTCCTAATTTTTAACTCATTTCAAGTTTTTTGTTTCTAAATTTAATTTTAATTTCTATTTCTAATTTTCAATTCATTCTTTAAGTTTCTAGTTCCATTCTAAGTCTTATCTCAAGTCTCATTTTTTCAATCTCAAATCACTTCAAAATTTTGACTCCAATTTAATTTCCAAATTCCATTTCAAACTTTTAATTCAATTTTATCATAGGATTAAATCCAATTTCAATTTCAAGTTCAAATTTATTTTCAATTTTCCATTCAATTCCAAGTCCATTTTAAAATTTCTAAGTCATGTTCCATCCCATTTTATTTATTTATTCCAACTGCATTATATTTTTAGTCCAAATTCAATCCCAATTTCTATTCTTAAATCTCCAAGTCCAAATTTTATTTCTATTTCATTTTCAAAATTACATTTTCTATTCCAAGTCCAATTTTCAAATCCTAATTCTCTTTAGCGTTTCAAATTTTTATTCTAACCTCATGTCAAATTTCAATGTTTCAAGTCAAGTTCTAAAGCTCATAATCATATTCCAAATCTCATTTCCTAAAATTTCAAATTCAAATAATACAAAGGTTTAAAACATGAGATTCAAATTCCATGAGCCTAGTGAAATCAAGTTCTTCCAAAGAGGGATGTAAATCCACATCTTGCACGTCTCTAAGAACTCATACTTGACGACTTTGGTCTATCTCTTCAAGCTCCGGGAATATCCATGCTTCTTCCATTCTCATGTACATAGAAATAATAATAAATATTAGTGTTCATCAAAATCATGCCAAATATTTCCAATGCACTTGAAAATTCAAAACAAAACTAGAGTTAGCATTCACATTTCATTCAAACATCACAATCATTCTCATATAACATAAGTCATTCATAAGCATGTTTTGAAAGCAAGTGTTTGATAACCAATCCGATCAAATTATTCAAATACTCAAACTATATAATCCATCCAAGCATTTTTTTTAATAATTATTTATAATTCATTTTCACATTCATCATATCATCCGATTTATGCCTCATACAACATCATTTTATCAATTGCACATTCAATTCCATCAAACACATTCTTAATACAAGCATATACAAATCTATTCAAGCATGTTCAAACTCATGTTCATTCATACATACCATATTCACATGAATTTTTAAACTCAATCAAGTTTCATTCAAGCATAAATCTTAGTATTTCAATTTCATGCATTACAAACCAAGTCAAACCAAAACCACATTCAAATTCACATAACACTCATATTATAATTCTTCTCAATTCACCAAATTTTATTCAATTCAATCATATTCATATCATGAACCAATTCATCACATTCATTTATCAAGATATAACATATTCACATTAGCATAATGTTACAATTGCATTGGAAAATAGAATTTAAAAAAAAAAAAGGGAAGAGCACAGTACAACCAGCAGGACCACAAGACAAGTTCAGCAAGCCTGCTCCACCCACAGCAGGTCTGCAAATCCGCAGGGCCTCTGCTCCACCTCTCCACCCACAACAACATTCAGTTTTTGTCCCATTTCCTCCAACCCTTCACCTACAAGTTATCTGGCACCTATTTTCAAAAGAAAAAAACCTAACCAAACAGCCACTAATATATCAGAGGTGATCTTACACTTTCGCTCAAAAAGAACAACACAAAAAACCTATCTGCAAGTTTACTAAACTTTTTCACAAAAAAATTTCTAACTATAATCACTCAGAGCTCATTCAATCAAGGTTTTCAGAGTTCAACACTAGAACTCTGTAAATACCTGAGCTAAGTTCCCACGCCACTTTCTTTCGGTAATAGCAAGCATTAACGCATAATAGCAAGGAGCAAGGAAGAAGCTACACTAAGAAGGAGTAACAGAAGAGGAAAGCGTACAAGTGAGGCTTCTTACCATTGTGGATTCGTCATCCCGATAACATTCGGGTCGGTAACATCCTTCATCTCCTTCATATTTTTGGAATATCGTCCATTATGCTTGAATCTTCTTGTAGCCATGTTTGTGTTTACCGCCGGATTCGATTTTGGCTAGCTAGGGTGTTCGTTCTTTCTTTATCCCTTTCTTTTTTAGCCGTTCTGTTCGTGTTCTTCATGGGTCCTTTTTTGGGGTTAAGAAAGGTTTTCTGATGTTAGGGTTTTCAAAAATAGAGGTTCAATCCAAGTCTTTAAGAGGGTTTTAAGGAAAACTAGTGTTGGATTTTTATAGAGGGAGGAATTGTAGCTAGGGTTTGTGCTTACAACTTTAAGTTTGAGGGTGGTTACTCGCGGGAGGGGTGGAAGCGTCGTCGCCGGCCGCCGTACCTCCGACCTGGTTTTGTTGCAGATTAAGTTGAGGATGAGAAAGAGACGTAATGTGAGAGAGAGACAGTTGGAAGAAGAATGAAATTTGAGAGAGTGAGACAGACAAAGAGTTCGAGAGAACGTGAGGTTTGAGAGATGCCTGAGAGAGAGGTGGAGAGTAAAAAGGAGAGAGATATGGTTTTGTTTTAATTATTTATTTTTATTTATGGTAATATATTAATTTAATTTTAATTGAGATTTTGAATGAGTCTTGGGAGAGAGAAATTGGGAAGAGTAACTGTAACGTTAGGACTTGTATTTCACCAAGTTTTTTTTTTAAAATTTATTGTTTTATTTTTTATTTTTAATATAATTTTGATTTAATATAGAGTTATAGAAATAAAAAATTAGAAGGATTAGTTTAGTTTTCTTTTAATAAAAAAAAATCCAAAAAAAAACATCTTATTTAATTTTTATTACACTTTTTATTTAAGATTTAACTTTATTATTATTTTATTTTTTTAGGTTTGTTTAATTATTTTTCATTGGTTACTTTCTTTTAATATATAAAAAAAACAAAAATATTTTTTCTTGTTTTATTTTAATTACGTTTATTTTAGATTTAATTTCGAACTTAGGGATTTAGTACTAATTTCCATTTATCTTTCTTTAAAAATCCAAAAAAATGTTTATTTTCTTAATATCTAAAAAATCGAAAAAAATATTTAGTTTCTAATATCTAAAAAATATTTAAAAATATGTTAGTTTTTCTTTAAAAAAAATATAAAAAAAAATATTGTATTTACTCCCATTTAAATTTTGTAGATATAATAATTATTATAATTATAAAAAAGTTTGTATTTATTATTTAGATTATGTATAAAAAAAAATCAAATTTTGTCTCCCTAGTTCCCTTTTTAGGTGTTATTATAAAAATATCAAAAATATATTAGCATTTATTCACTTTCCTTATTTATAGGTATTGTTAGAAAAAATCCAAAAAAATGAATATACTTAGTCTCATTCCTTATTTATAGGCATTGTTAGAAAAAATTCAAAAAAATAATTATACTTAGTCTCTTTCCATATTTTTAGATGTTTGTAGGAAAATAAAAATAATAATTTTTTTTTCTTATTTAATTTTTAGATATTATTATAATTATAGAAATAATCACATTTATTGATTTTTCATTGGTTAGATTATGCATAAAATAAAATCGACAAGAATCACTTTTTTTTTTCCTTCCTCATTCCTTAATTTTAGATATTATTAGTATAAAAAAATTCAAATCAAAATCAACCAATATACTTATTCTCTTTCCCTATTTTTTTTAGATATTGTTAGAAAAATAATAAAAAAAAAGGTTAATACATTTTTCTCTTTCCTAATTTTTAGATATTATTAGAAAAATACAAAAAATTCTTACTTTAAACTTTTATTTATTTATATAGTCAAGTTTTAATTTTGTACTTAGTTTTTTTTCGTTATTTAATTTCTATTTATCATTTTTCTTAACATATCTAAAAAAACCAAAAAATAAACTTTTTCTTATTTATTTCTTAATTTTTGTTTATTCTAAAAATAAAAAACAAAACAATTATTTATCTTTACTAAATTTTTGTTATTAAAAATTGTTATTATTTTATTATTATTTTAATTTTTATTTATTACTTTCGTTAGGTATATCTAAAAAAATAAAAATAAAAAATATTTTCTTCTATGTTGTCTAATTATTTTTAAAATCAATTCTATCTTTTTAACTTAATTGTTTCTTTTTTATTTTATTTTTATTTATTTAACTTTAAAAACCCAAAATTTGTTTAGTCCCTTTTTTCTTCTAAGAAGTTAGTTTAGATAATTTAGGTTAGGTTAGATCTCATTAGTGTGAGAGGTTTAAATTTAGGTCTATTTCTTTTTAGTGTGAGTTTTTTAATTTAATCTTTCGATGTCTTGGTTGTATGTATTGTGTGATTTTATTTCGCATCATGACCATATATTGTTAAGATAAAATATGAAGCGCTCACCACATTAATTTTAACTTACAAGATAATAAATCATTGGTCCAACGCCAAGTTGAGTTCTTTGCACACTTCACTCACACACGTAAGTCGGTCGTTCTACGATCGCCGTCTGCACAATCTTTACACTTCGCAACTTTCCAACTTAAGCAAATTGACGCACCGCGTTTGTCTTCCACCCCGCATTCTCGATCCATATATCGAGTCATAGCCCGGTTACTATGCCTTTTATCTTGTATTTCTATTTGCTTCATTCAGTTCATTTTGCAAGTAGCAACCTATGCCTTAGACTTAGGAGCTTGCACCCTCATTTATTTACTTTATTTTTTCGCATTTAAATCCAAAAGGGAAAGAACTCTTGCAGTTGACTCAATGTCATAGGAAGTTTAGTCATCCCTAGTTCCTTTTCAACCTTAACCATTAGGAATTTTTATTTTACAACTTTTGGTGACTTTGCTAAAGTCACGTGAGTGTTTGCCATAACACTTACCTTCCCCCGCGAACGTTGAGCGTAACCAAGTGTTCGTTAATCCTTAGGAGAACTACGAGTGCTCTGATTCTATACCCGATACGTAGGCATCGATGCGATGTTGTGCGAGCACCATTAGAAATAAAAACCTTAGGTTCCCTTAGTTTTAGCAAGCAATAAATAACAATAACACAAATATTAACAAGAGGTTCCCGTAGGATACTGCAGATGCTTAGGATGCTAACACCTTCCCTAGGTATAATCAACCCCCGAACCTAGTTTCTCCTTATTTAGGGTTTTTACGATCTTTTTCCCTTTTCCCTTTGGATTAAATTAAAGTCGGTGGTGAACATTTAATAATTGTGATTCAAGCTTAATCAATAGCTTGGTATCCGATTCTCACCGCAACAAATTGCATACGCATAATCATCATTACATTTGCATCCTCAAAAGCGTAGCATTTCCATCCTCATGGAGCATTACGCCATATATCCAAGCATATGCATGCCAGCATGGGCCAGTTTTGAGGTGTTACGTACAACCTATAACATCTTTTCAACCTGAAGTATTCCCCGCAGAAGATACTTATACCATTTTCCATACATCTTGGTCTTTCCAAGTCGATGTTGTTTTCTTTATGGCTTGGTCCTGCCCAGCAGTCATATTGTTGAGTTTCATTCCGCTAATGGTCTCGTTAAGCCCTGTTTCGCCAACAGGCACCTTCCGTGGCTTGGTCATGCCCAGCAGTCGCGTGTTTTCTTTATGGCTTGGTCCTGCCCAGCTGTCATATTGTTGAGTTCCATTCCGCTAATGGTCTCGTTAAGCCCTGTTTTGCCAACAAGCACCTTCTGTGGCTTGGTCCTGCCCAGCAGTCGTGTGTTTTCTTTATGGCTTGGTCCTGCCCAGCAGTCATATTGTTGAGTTCCATTCCGCTAATGGTCTCGTTAAGCCCTGTTTTTCCAACAGGAACCTTCCGTGGCTTGGTCCTGCCCAGCAGTCACATGTTTTCTTTATGGCTTGGTCCTACCCAGCAGTCATATTGTTGAGTTCCATTCCGCTAATGGTCTCGTTAAGCCCTGTTTCGCCAACAGGCACCTTCCGTGGCTTGGTCCTGCCCAACAGTCGCGTGTTTTCTTTATGGCTTGGTCCTGCCCAGCAGTCATATTGTTGAGTTCCATTCCGTTAATAGTCTCTTTAAGCTTTGTTTCGCCAACAGGCGCCTTCCGTGGCTTGGTCCTGCCCAGCAGTCGCGTGTTTTCTTTGTGACTTGGTCCTGCCCAGCAGTCACATTGTCGAGTTCTGTTTCGCTAACGGTCTCGTTAAGTCCTGTTTCTCCAATAGGCACCCTCGTTGTGGCTTTGTTTCGCTCAGCAGTCACAGTGCAGATTATTGCATTGATTCAATTCCACCTGGTTCTATTTCCGCTACCTATTCAGAGGTCAAAACAAAAATATAAATAAAAAGCAGATGGCATTTCTACTATCCACTGAGTTCAAATTTCCAGGTTTTATTCGAGTATCCAATCACTCCATACCTTGAACGTCTAAAAGCTTTTGCAATTATTCATTCAAGCTTGCAGATGATTGAATAGGGGCAGCTGTAATACCTCGAAATTTTCCCTCATTATTTTCCGTCTTAACTGGCTTGCGCTTCATATTTCATTCGCATCTTCCCATTAGGTCATAATATCCATAATCATCCATTTCATCATTCCTAAGGCATGTGATCGAAGTGGTTCCTTATGATATGGATTTTCCTATTCAAAGGTGACCTATCTAGTTATTGCACTCAAGATTGAGACAAACATTGAAATCTCATCATCGTGGGCATTTGTGTCAAGAGTTATCCAAATACAAGTCTATTCTCTATCGAGTTTATGTTCTTCAAGATTTCCCAAAAGTATCGAGTGTTGAAAGTTTCTTTATTTGTTCTATTGAAAAGACTATGGACTAGAGTTCAACTCTCCAACGATGTTTCTCTAAAGTGTCGATTACGATCGTTGGATCATATGCAATAATAGTCTTATTAGTCAAAGTGGCACTTTGGTATTATCAACTAGTTGAAAATGGGGTGTGAATAAAAAGGCCTTTGGCGCTTGAACTCCATGTGGGGTTAAAAATTCGGTGATTAATATTTCTCATTTGGTAATTTTAGGATGGTGCATCTACCGCACATGGTTGATTAAGAAGGATTTCAAAGTCAAGAGGTTTGCTTAAGGTCAAAGGCCTGCAATTGTGTTTTGTGAGTCTTGATGGTGTGTACAGTGGATGAGTCTTTGCACGGATTAATCGTGGGAATATTGGTTCAATTAAATTAGATAGGCAGCTTTAACTTGCCCCATTTGGAAAAAAACTTCACTGGTAATTGAGGTTATTGAGAGGTAATTTTTGCTTGGAATTGAAACTAAAAGCCTACATCTACGAATCCCGATAAGCTGTCCAATCTGGTTTGAGTTACTCTGTTGAAAGGGATACTTTTGTGTTTAAAGTTCATCATTATTGTCCAGCATTTTTTTATAGCAGGATATTGCCCTTTGGCCATCAACAAGGTAGTCAATTAATGAAAAGGAGGAATCATCATCCCCATTGAATAGGAAATCGCTAACGTTTTACATTGAAATTCGAAAAAAATATATAACAAGAGTTGAGTACATTCAATTTCAAGCTAACAACAAAACAGTCACAGCAAAACAATCGCGGAAACATCGCGGAAAATGAACAAGAAAAATCAGGGGTCCCTAGCAAAGAATAGCGAAGAATTTAACTAGTATAACAAAAAAAGGGGGGCTCTACTCCTTGAAACCGGCATCACTTCTTCGGATCGATATTCATCGCCAATGCTAAAGAGGGCCTCCAACCAATTTCAAAGTCTCCTACTCTTCACCTTTACCGGCTTCACACACCGTCACCATCCTCGACCTTCCTCACCTCCAAATCGAGTCCGATCTCCACTGCAAATTCATCCAGGATAATACCACTGCATATAATTTATCATAGCATCAGAAAATGAAACAGATAAAAGCTAAAGGAATTCAAGAGCAATACCGCATCAAAGCTTGCAGAAAGTCCATCTATATTTGTGATGAGTTCGGGACGGTGTATGAAAAAGGCTTACAACAGAAAGTAGAAAGAGAGAGGATCCACATAACAGAGAAACTAGTTCACAGGAAAAGAAGGAAAAAAAAGGGACTCGTCAATAGTCCGTAGAATTCTCGATACCCTCCATGCCATTGGATTTCAATTTTCATCAATTTATTCTAAATGGCATCCTTCTCAAGTTCCGAAAACTCAGCTTTAGTAATGCTGACCTGCAAATTCATAACCAAAAAACAGAAAAAGGATTAACCTATAACTAACTCAGAAGAAAATCGAAATTCATAACTGAAAAATAACAAACTCCTTACCGTTTTTTTGGAAGCTTCATCTAGATTCTTCACAAGAGCTTGGATCTTCACCCGTATAAATCAGAACCACTCCTCTTCAAAAGTTCGGTTCACCACTTTTCTTCACTTCTTCTCACAACTTCTCCAATTCTTCTTCACCATTTTCGGATTTCACTCCTCATTCTTCACCTATCCTTCCCAACTTCTCTCAACTCCTTCAATGCGGAATCAATTTTCAATCATACTTCATCCTCCATCTTCATCCTTTTTTTCGTCAATCTCTCTCATTCTCTAATCTTCTTCAACCTTCATTGTATATAAACACCTGCAAATATTCAGGATTCGCTCTCAATTCAATCCTCATTTTTCACTTTTCAGAAATTGTTCACGGAATAACAACCTGAATCTTCACCTTTCATCATTTATTGACTTTAACTGCATCAATATCGTCATCATCAATCTGCAGCCACCATAGGCACCGTCTTCGTTAAGTTTCCTTATCTACCTACAACACAATAATCAACAGAACGAAACGGATTCAGCTTCGAAATCTCTAATGATCCGCAAATACAAAAAATCGACGACTTCAACTTCAAGAAACGTCATCGAATCATAATGATAATTCAGAAAGCATGAGAAGGAGTTCAATAATGATTCATCCACAGTTCCGTTGATCGACATAACAAGAACAACAACGCAAGATTTGGAAAGAGTTAAAGAAGGAGTACGATGCGAATCCATATCGGAATCGTGTTCTGCATCCGCGGAGCTTCATTCGTGCTTTCATCACCGACGAAAATACAAGGTACGATCCGTTATCATATCACTCTCGCATTGTCTTTTCTTTGTTCTGACGTTGGAATTGACCTGGCGTTCACGATTGAAATTCTCACCCGAGTTTGGTAGACTGTGTTGAGAGTGTGAGTGCGATGCCGTTTCGAGCAAATAGAGAGTTTAGATGGAGTTAGGTTGTGATTTAGGTTGTGATGAAGGCGGTGATGTTGGCGGAGGCGCCGTGAGACTCTGTTAGGGTTCGGTTTAGACGGCGGCGGAGGATTAGAAAACGGAAGATGAGGCACCATTGTTGTGTTCCGTTTTCACCGGTGAGGTTTGGGGATGGTAATGGCCTGGTTTTGTTTGCGAAGAAGAAGGCGAAGAAGATGGAAGGGGTGATGGAGGTTGACGACGGCACCGCGGGAGAGGGAATGGAAATTAGGGTTTTCCTTTATGTTGTTCTGGTTCTATTGATACGTTAATGTATTGTGTTTTTTATAAATATATTTAATTAGGAATATTAATGAAATTAAGAGGACAATTAAAGTTGTCAAGAGAATATTTTGATGTTAATGGTAATCAAAGGAGTTTAATCTGTAGTTAATCCATTTAATCACGATTTGAACTCCAAGGAAGAGATAAGATTGGATGATTTTGTGGATTCCCAGCCACACCAGCGGTGACACTTGTCACCGTCCGGTTGGCGCTTTGTTCGGTTGTTCCCGTCCATGGCGGCACACCATAGTGTTCATAGGCATGCGTTTGTGAATCCCATGATATGAATACCGTTGGAAAGACCCAAGATTGACGGTCCATCTTGAAGTCAATTATATTGACCAAAGGTCCATACAATGCTCCTCAAGAATCCTGCGCAATGGGCCTTGTAATCCTGCTGTTAACACCCCCCTGGTTTAAGGCCCATTGAATAATTAACTTCAAAAAAATCACTTCCTGCGCCCCTTCTCTTATTTTCTTTCTTTTAATTTCTGTTTTAGGTATAGTTAGAATAAATCCATAAAAAATAGAAAAATCATAATAAAATTCCACAAAAATTCCAGTAGGTTCTTAATTCAATTTAGAAATTTGTGACATTTTTACTTTCTAAATTTTAGCTATTTTTTTATTAAACTTCGATTTTCCATGTAATTAGCATTTTATTGAATTTATTTAGGTACGCATAATTTTGTTCATTTTATTTCTTCCACTTCCTGTAGGCTTTTTGTAAACACCCCAAATTTGCCCTCACCCATTCACACCATGGCCTGTGATCATTTCATATACATAATCTCAATCATGGCATCTCATACCGCATTTTTGATTCACTGCATTGGTTCAAAGTCATTTGCATCTAGGGTTTGTGATCCGGGCAATCCAGAAGCTTCAAGAGCCACTCCAAAGGTCTTCAATGTTCAAGCATCATATTGTATGCCCTCAAAGTCAAAAGAATGTCAAAGAAACACAAGAACTGAAATTGGCATGGAAACAGGGTCAGGTTATGAGGTCCGCGCATATCAAGTTTCATGAAGAAATTCCATGGGGAGGATATCTGATCAAGGAATGACTTTCTGGACAAGTCAGTACAAAACCAGGATGTCTGAGACTCCTGAGGACCCGACCAAAGGGTATACTTCGTCATTTTGATTGCGTATGATCTTTATTTGATCATATAGGATGCCAGGAGTTCACAAGACTGAGGATTTTCGAGTCACTTTGCAAAATTGCCTTGAATTGAAGAATTTGCAAATTCTCATGGCAAGCTTTTGTGTGACTCCAGTGCGACTTCCAGTCATCACGCAAGCATGAATCAGGGCCTTAAAATTTTGAATACACCAAAGAATCTCCAAGTTTCACGACTTATGCCTCAAGGGATCACAAAGGGGGCAGACTTGTACCAATTTGCAAAGACCCATGTGACTATGCCTCCACTTGTTGTAATTCCCAAGATTTGATCCATGGGCCTGTGCCACACCAGTTATCCTTACTCACCAAAGGCCTTACAAATACGGTTCCCGCGAAACATCCCAGTCAATTGAAGTCTCGTTGGTGTTTAAGCGTCATTAAAATTCCAAAGTGTTGTTGAGTTCATTTTGAATATTTGATAGGCCGTGGGCTAACTTGTTGCAAGTTCGGTTTCTGTGTCCCTTTGTTTTCAAACCTAAGGAGGATGGCTTGTTGGAATTGATCCTTTGGCTTTTAAAAGGGGAAGGAGGAAAGGAATTGCATGGTATCATATTGGATTCGGATTCAAAAGGCATTTCATAGGCCTTTTGTGGTGATATGTGCGATTGGGAGTATGTTGGATTTGGATTAAATTGGACTTCGATGCCCATATGTGTGAAATTATGGCTCATTTTATGTTGCTATGTGTTACTCAAGGTGCATTGTTTTCAAGCATGTTAATGTTGATATTGTCCAAAGTTTTGCAAGATATTGAAATCTTGATTTGTTGCATTGTCAAAATAAATGAAAAAAAAACAAAGACAACAAGATTGAAGGAGCACCTCTACATCCTTACTTTTAGGTTTCACCGCATATGCTTGGTTCCTTCTTGACCTGCGGTTATCACATGATCTCTAAAAAAAAAGAGAGAAAGAAAATGCGTTTCTATTTTTCTTCATACAACACACTAAGCTGAAGTGTTTGTGTTTCGAGTAAGATAAAACGTGAAAGTATGCTTTAAAGTTGGTGGGTGGTAAAGATGTGATAATATGTTTAAAAGAAACTGTTTCAAAGCCATGTGATATAATGTCATCACATTGTAGTCTTCAAAATCAAAGGTCCCAAGTTCCCATGCTGTTGAGTTCTAGTTCTACAAATTTACAGAAGGGAAAATATGGTAATACAATCAACTCATGAATCAAACATTCTTAATCCAAGCAGGATGAGATGTTACAAAATGGAATGCATAGTGGATCTGTTCCACCGCCTCCTAACACAAAAAACTAAAGCGCAAGGTCCTATGGTGTTAGTGATGGTTGGGTTGATGACAAAAATACTGATGACTGATGCACAATTGGCAACGTGGATCATCTACTAGCGTGAGAGGAAACATGACACCAGGGTTATTCGCTGGCACGAACTGCCTGTTCTTGTCTCTGTCTTCTACGGCCTGAAAGAACATCTTCGCATGCCCTACTGCCGAGTCATACGTGCAACCTGCAAAGCAATTTCATTCAGTTGTTACAGAGGCACGGACACATGAAGAAGAGGATTTATTTATCATAACATATGGATTTCTTCTGAAAAGAGATGGAAAGGAAAGGTGTTTACCATTGTTAAATGTTGTTGAAGAAGCAACATGTCGTCAACTGCGTGCTTCTAAAACGTCATCAAAAAGAAGAAGGTAGAAGATGTGACTGCATCTGGTTGTCAACCAACTGGTTTTGATGCTAGTTTATCAGCTCCACCACCACCACAGAGTATTCTTGGTGACACGCTTAGCAAGTTCAACGTATGAGGGCCTTACATAATCTTTGTTCCAACTGTTGGATGCTTCGCCAGACATCCAGTTCCCCATTCAACTTCACAACAAAAGTCGTACCGCACGTCGTCACGGGGCACCTAATCAAAAGTAAGAACAAGTCAGGGTTTGGATTTTCCAAATATAAAATAGCCACAAATCATTTGAATAGGGCTAACATTGAAACCGAGCTCATGGATAGCACAAAAAAAAGAGAGAAGAAATCTAAGAAGCAAAAATCTAACAAACCTCAGTCTTCTGACCAAGCAAAGGGGTTGCTAAAACACGACTTTGCAGCCATCAAAGCAGTCAGAAATTGAAATACCACAGCGGCGGATCACATGAAACATACCTGCAAAAGAACCATAAGTAAGGCTAGTCAGATTGAAGAAAATGCTGTACTAGAGACAGCTGGTCATCACAATGTTAGTATTACTAGAAGCATCACTGAGACAATCTTTTCAGGCGATTTTGTGGCAGTTGGTTCTGTTTCTACTCACAATGCCGAAGTTCCCGCTGGACGAGCTTGGAAACCTGCTCCAAGTGTCAAGGACAAGTCTTTATTAGAAATTCGGCTGGAAGAACAGAGAAAGGCACAGACAGAAACACTTGTATCTGATGTTGCTGCTCCTGTCAATTCCATGAGTTTAGCAACTCCCTGGGCTGGAGTTGTATCATATCCGGACATGGTTAAGGCACCTAGTGAAAGTCACGCAACGCGGAATATCCTGTTAATTCTCAAACTTCTCAAAATATTAAGAGCAAGAAAAGTCAGAATGCATTACGGCCATCCAGATGTGTTTGACAGGTTGGAAAGGGAAGAGATGTTGGTCTGAATCAAGTATCAATGTTTGAAGCCAAGGTTGCTAGTGGAAATGGCGAACAGGTTCTCAGTAGAGATGTGTACAGTTGGGGTCACATGCTGAATTTTCTCAGTGGCTATGTCATGTGCATAATGTTATCAATAGAAGGCCAAGTCCTCTATCCCTGTGACTAAAGAAGACCTTGGAAGGGCTACATGGACTTTTCTTCACACTCTTGCTGCTCAGTATCCAGACAATCCTACAAGACAACAGAAGAAGGATGTAAAAGAACTGGTACAGATATTGTCTCGTATGTACCCTTGCAGTGAATGTGCAGATCACTTTAAAGAAGTTCTTAGATCAAATCCTGCACATACAGCATGAACGAGACATCATCCAAAAGTTCGAACAATGGCAGCATTATAGTTCAAGAGTGCATAATACCTCAGAAATGTCAGCAATAGGGTGGAACATCTTTCTGATACCTTCTTACTTTCTCCATGGTGAAACTGGATTACTACAACAACAAGGATGGTATTAGTTACAAGAGAATAACATGAACAAATTTCACAAGATAGCAAAAGTTTACAGCGGTAAAAAAGGAGAAATTAATCTCAGTTCGTTTTCAAGGTCAAGGGGCATAAACAGACAAAAAAGTCAGAGCAGAAATGTCAGCATTGGTGCAGAGCAAATTTCACAAAATGGCCAACACATTTTTCTGTTATGAGAAAGAAGGGGAAGACATAGCCAGATTGGGATTACAAACCCTAATTTTTCATTATAAGAGTCAAGATAAATTCGTGAATCAAAAAAACACTTGAAGCGCCGCATCCAGAAAACCCTAAATCACGAAAAAAGACCTAATCACAGCAAAAGAGAAAAAACTTAGCTTTCAAGAGATCCAAAGCGCCGTATCCACCATTGTCATCAGCCTAGCAACCTGCGAGATACAACACACAGCCGCATCAGACATACACATAAGGAGAAAGCCCTACGTCATTATATCAGTTTCACACGGAGAAAACCCTAAGTTGCTCTCATCAGAAAAGAATCAAAGATCAGAAACAGAAGAAGAAGGAGGTTCGAACACCGCGAGGAGCACATACCTTTTGACCCAGCCTCCGTAGCATCCAACTGTGGTATAATCTCTTGACTCCATCTTTGTTGTTTTTTGTTGTTGTTCGCTCTGCTTGTGTTATATTTGAATGAGCGTTTGGGATCCAAGAGGAATTGGGGTTCGCGGTTTGGGGAGAAAAAGTACCAAACGACGTTTGTTTGTTTAGGTTGAGTTTGATTTTATTTCGGTCGGCCATGATTTGTTAGGGTTTCAAACCGGGGAATGAGGGAGAGCAGAGATTGAGAGATGAGGGTGGTTTGAGAGGATCTACGATGGCCAGTTGATAACTGAGTGTTTTCTTTCTTGTTTTTGTTGCTGTCCATTGTTGAGAGAAGAATGAGATCAGGGGGGGGGGGGGGGGGCAAAAGGCTGCGCCAACCCTAGGTGCTTTCCCCCTTTTGGAAGACATTTGGGCCAGGTCTGGGTCGGTTTGACCCGGCCGGCGTTAACCCAGTCCCAGCGCCCCTTTTGGGCCTATTTTACTGGGCTTTCTCAACCTGTTGATTTGTTGATTCACAGCCCCCCCTTTTTTTAGTGCACTCTGATTCTTTTTTCTAGTATTTCTATTTCATTCTTTTAAAAAAAAAATAATAACATTCCAAAAAAAACGTTCATAGTTAATTAATTTACTTTAATTCGTTTTGTTAATTAAATTAGGATTAATAATTATGTAAAAAAAAAAAAGAGAAGAAAACATTTTTATTAGATATTTATATAAGATAGAGTTTTTTTTTAGTTAATTTGTTAACCCTTTCTGTTAATCATTCTCATTTTAACCTAGCTATTTATTTTTCGTTTGTTCTCACATGTACCATAATTCATATCATTTTCGGTTTGCACCCTAATATCAAGTTCATTTTCACTTTATTTATTTCTTTCGTGCTAACTTTTTTCAGGTGGTAAGTACTCCGAGAAGTGAATTTGCCTTCACTTCTCGCATTTCCTTTTCATCTCCTTTGTACATTATTGTTATATCTGTTTGTATGGATATTGGAGTGAGCTTTCTCCTCCCTGTTTATTACCTCTTCTTCCTTCAAGCAACTTGACTTCTTGAGTGAAGCAAGTTGTTTTGCTTCTCTTCACTTCTTGATCCTTTCATCTGCTTCCTGGTGGCTCTCTTTGAAGATATCTCTAAAAAACCACACAAACCCTAGGGTTTCCAAGCATGTTAACAATTAGGGTTGATTAGTCCCCCCATTTAGCTTCCACCTTTGTGTCATCTTTGAGTCTCCTTTTCTCACCTCATAATTAGGGACTAAACCCTAAAGGCTTCAAGGCTTTGTGATTAAGCTTATGCCTGCATCCTTCTCTTAGGATGGAGTGTATAACTTTAATCCTAAGTGTTGAATCCTTAATGTGTTTAGATCTCTTAATCAATCCACATAATAATCATCAAGACATTACACTTGTAACTTGGGCCTTGCATTAGGGTTCTAATTCTTCCTTAATTGGTTAAGAAGGACTAACCCTAACGTTAATGGACAAGTCCCCCTCAAGTTGTCTTACAAATCATAAAAAACACTTCATCATCATACCATTAACTAAAATCCACTTAATAAAGGCTTGTTTTGTCATGGGTTTAATCCCTAATCATGGATTAAGTTGAGGAGTTTTCCTCAACTTAAACATTCTCATCTATCATCCTTCTTTTAGGATGGTGTAATGGGTCTGTTTAATCCATGATTATGGCTTAACCTCATTACTCAACACTAAACAAAACTCCAAAAACATCTAAATAATCACAAGTAGGTTAATGATCTTAATCCTATACCAAAGGTGATTAAGTGTGAGAATCTGACTTCACACTTAAGGTACTCTCATTACCCCTAATCAGAGGGAAGATGTGATGAGTTTACTAAATCCATTGGTTTAGACCTAAGCTCATTAACTTATGACAAAATCCAAAAACAATAAAAGACTGAAAATACAAAAACAAACAATAATCGTCTCCTCCGGGATTCTTTTCTCATCATCCTCACTCACAATCGAGAACTTGCTTCTTCCGTCTAATGCAAGACAGTTTGCACCTGAGCCAGACAGGTCATACACTTGAGCATAGACAAGCAAGCAATTCACAAGTCAATTCACCTTTCAGTCTCTTTGGGTCGAACTACGGTGTTCTGACTTCCTCATTGCACGAGAGGATACGTAGGCATAACTTAACGGTTATCGAACAAAAGTCTCTGTTCATCCCCCCTCCTTCCAGCTCATTTCTTTTAGCCTCATTATCATGAGCATTTCATTCCTGGTCTCACACTGACACTGTATATATATCACACTTCACTTCTCATACACTGACACCTGTACATCTTTTCAGTTCTTTTACACAAATTGCACTGACACTACCCCTTTAAAACACAAATCTTTTAAGCGTGGATCCCGTCGAGTACGACGGACAATCTGGGTGCTAATACCTTCCCAGGTTGTAACCAACCCCCTTTCTCAGTCTCTCTGGTTCGCAAACCGTCTTATCCATCTTTTCTTAGGTCTATGCAGCATTGCCTTTCCTCCGGGATAAAAATGCCTAGCTGGCGACTCTATTCATTCTCCAGTGAGTTCACGGTTGTGTGTTCTCATTGCTCTTTTCGCCGATCGTTCGCGCTTGTACCGGGATGCTAATCTTTGGGAGCGACAGCTTGGCGACTCTGCTGGGGAACCTTGTATTGCAACCAGGGCTTCTGGTTCTTTTTGTGGGTTCCTCCTAGCGCTTGATTGATTTGTGTTTATTGGGGTGTTATGTGCTTATTTATGTTTGTATATGTTTTATTTTTGATTTATGTACAGTTTGCTTTATTGTCTTCTTTACTGCATTTGTATATATCATACTGTACTGCTGGCTGGATCTGGTTTTCCTTTGGTGGGTGGGTATTTCTTTGAGAGTTAAGGTCCTATACCTGGGACCTGAGTGACACCTAGGCTAGAGTGAATCATATTCTTTCCCATTCCATTTCGGTCTGGTGCGGGAATATGAAACACGGTTCAGATATGGGTTTCTTCTTGAGAACTCTGTGTTGCAGATTTCCTGCAATGCTAGGGCTATCTGGGAAGCCTGCTAAGTCTGGATGACCTTTAGTATTGACCTTCAGAAACTGAGGTGAATTAGAGGAGGAATTGTTATGGTTACTGTAAACACTGTACCTCCGGGTTGGGAGTGTTTACACTTCTCATAACTGATCCAAGTCTGAGGATCCTTGTTCTAGAACACCACCTGTGAGGGGGTTGGGCTGTTTACAGGTTTGCAGGCACCTTGACCCCAGAATACCCTGTTACTTTGATTGTTTAAGAGTACTCCATGTTGGACAGTTCTTGTGATTCTAAACCCAGGACATGTAACTCTTTATTTGAGTCCCCCACCCTGGTTACTGGATTTATAGACCTCCATCTGGGTTTCTTACATATGGGCTTATATCAGGGCATTTTGATCAGATCCAGCTCAGTCACAAACCCTTGCATATCATCTGCATACATACTCATTGCATCATATTAACATTTGCTTATTTGTGTTTCAGGGTATCCACTTTCATCTGGTTTTGGTTTTGACCCCATCTGCAGTATTGACCTATCTCCACCAGCACCTGCTTCAGTTTGTCAGCCATATACTTCAGTTACTTGCATTAGCCAGCCAGTGGCCCACTTCTCAGCATCTTCATCAGCACTTATTCCACTCAGTCTTCAGCACTCATGGCTCCAAAGAAAAGCAACATCACTTACCATTTCTTCCAACCAGACTTATCAGACATCAGGAGGATTCAGACCCTGATCACTCCAGATCACATGCCTTTGTTCAGGGAGCATTATGGGGATATACTTGACTTGGTTAGGGATCTGGACCCTTCACAGAGAAGCCTGATCCATACCTGTATTCAGTTTTATGACCCCCCATTGAGATGTTTCACCTTTCAAGACTTTCAGTTGGGTCCTCTCTTGGAAGAATACTCATCTTTGATTGGTTTGCCTATCAAGAGAAAAATCCCTTTCAATCCTGAGATGGCTTTCCCAAGCAATGGATAGGTAGCAAAGGCTTTACACCTGGAACCTGCTTTGATTGAGCAACATATGACCTCTAAAGCTGGGATCCCTGGTTTTCATCTGGACTTCTTAATTTCTCAAGCTAGTCTGAAAGCTTCCCTGGGGGAGTGGAAAGCTGTTTGTGCTTTGTTGGCTTTAAGTGTATATGGAATTGAGTTGTTTGCAGATGAGCCTCGATTCATTAGCAAGAATGAAATCCATTTGTTCATCCTGAAGAACCCAGTGCCAACTTTGTTAGGAGATCTTTATTACTCAGTGCATCAGAGGAATGAGAAGCAGAGGGGGAGATTAGTAAGGTTTTGTGCTCCATTATTTCATACTTGGCTTCTCAAGCATCTACCCAGAACAGATGCATTTCTGAACCCTCATCAGCAGAGCAACTGGGCTAAGAGGCTCACTACCCTAACTTCAGCAGATATCAGATGGTGTACTCAAAGCACCAAGGGTAGAGATATCATCACCAGCTGTG
This sequence comes from Lathyrus aphaca, assembly GCA_963966055.1. NCBI lineage: Eukaryota > Viridiplantae > Streptophyta > Magnoliopsida > Fabales > Fabaceae > Lathyrus > Lathyrus aphaca. The sequence continues at coordinate 127,886,635 of OZ014523.1, read as the reverse complement.
GGCACTTTCCCAACGTGCCCTTAATAGGAGTTAAGGGAAGTATCAATTACAACCCACTGCTGTTCAGAAGGCAACTGGGCTATGCACTGGTCCATACTCCTAAGGCACAGGACTTGGTTGAAACTCTCTACTGTGAGAACAAGGTTAGTTTGGCTATTGTTAGGCAGGCAGCCTGGGCCTGGGATAATGTTCAGACTAAGGGGATAACCATTTTGGGAAAATGTAACAATGTGGCATCAGCACAATATTTTGATTGGTCCCATGCCAGGGCTCAATTTTCTGGGATGCCCTTTACTATTGAAGATGTGCCTGGGCCTTCCACAGCACCACCTCCAGCAACAGTCAGTCTAGAGGAGTTTGAGAAGTTGAAGGAAAGAAATGAGAAGTTAACCCAAGCTTTGCAGAAGACCCTCTATGAGAGGAGTGACGGGAGATTGGATATTGAAAGATTGGAGAAGTTGAAGAAAGAGCATCTGGCTAAGATAGAAAGATCTGAAGATTACATTAAGAAGTCTAGGGCCGGAGAACAAATCCTGAAGAATGCTTGCAAAGAAGCTCAGTTCCAGAAAACTAGAACAGACTTGTATCTGAAGGAGAGTCAGGCTAGGTGGGTCAGGATCACCGAGGCTCGTACTCTAGAGGACAAGAGAGTTCAGGACAAGATGGAGCAGATGGAAGAAGCCCTGGCAGCAGCCCAAAGGGAGATATCAGAGCTAAAGATCAGAGCTGGAGTGAAGAGGTCTAAGGACCAAAGTCAGAACAAGAAGTTGACCACAGCTGTTGCTACAAGGAACCTTCTCATCAGAAATCTGACGGAGCGTCCGGCTGATCCTGTGACCGAAGCACTTCTCAAGGAAGTTCGTGAGGATGAGTTCGGCCTTGGAGTTTGATCGTTTGCTTGTTGTTGTTTCTATTCCATGTGCTTTTACTTTTTTTGTGATGTATTTTGACCCCTTTAAGGGCTGGTGTTGTAAAATGAACAAGTTGTATTATTTCATCTTGTAATACATTTGTTAGTTCCATCCTAGTTCACTTCAAAAGCAACTTCCACAACAGCATCTTCAAGGGTCTGGAAGGGTCAAAACTGAAGGCCAAACCGGATACCTTGAGAACAAATAAGCATAACTGCATTGCATACTAACCCTTTTTGTTTGTTTTGTAGGTTTTTGTTTTGTTGTTGCTAACTTCTGTTGTGATACTCAGGAATTATTGCTCGCCGCCGGGTATTTCCCCTCAACAGGCCACACAGATACCCAACTAGAAACAACCTTCCGGGCATCCAAATGGACCAGATGCAGCAAGACCTTACGGAGGTCAGAAACCAGATGGCCAACGAAAGGTTGGAGATGAGAACTCAGATAACACAGTTCATGGAAGTGATGAACAACTTAGCTCAAAGCCAGGAGAGGCTCAGAGCTTTGGTAGAAGGGAGGAATCAAGATGAGCCACATGTGGGGACTGCTGGCACAAGTAACAATGAAAGGGTGCAACCCCATGTTAATCCCCCTGTGTTTGGCCCACATTTGCATCCTGAGATCAACATTCCTGCAAACATTCAAGGAACAGCCACTGCAGCCAGAGTACTTCAAGAAGATCCTCAGGAGGACCAATTTACAGTAATGGGTGCTGGAGAGGAAACTTATGATAGGCGGCTGGATGAAATAGCTGAGAAGTTGAGATCCCTAGAATCTCAAAATTCTTTGGGTTTCGACGTCATGGACATGGGATTGGTAGAAGGGGTCAGGATCCCCCATAAGTTCAAGCCTCCTTGTTTCGAAAAGTATAATGGGACTTCATGCCCCCGGACTCATCTACAGTCATTTCTGGGAAGGCTGAAGGCCTATACAATGGATGAGAAACTTTGGATGTTCTACTTCGAAGATAGCTTGACTGGAGCATCAAGGGAATGGTATTCCCACTTGACAAGGGCAACTGTGAGATGCTGGAAGGACCTGGCAGAAGCCTTCATCCGACAGTATCAATACAATTTAGACATGGCACCCAACAGGACTCTCCTAATGGGAATGTCGCAGTCGTCAAGGGAAAGTTTCCGAGAGTATGCCCAAAGGTGGAGGCAACTGGCTGCTGCTGTTCAACCACCAATGTCTGAGAGAGAAATGGCAGACATGTTTATGAACACTCTCCAGGGAACGTATATTGACAGGCTGGCTGCTTTCTCTTCCACTAGCTTCGCAGATGTTGTCATAGCTGGGGAGAGAATTGAAAGCCTGTTGAAAATGGGTAAGATTTCCGATAATGGTGCCAGCTCGTCCAGTAATACAAGAAAGCCTTTTGCAGGCCCGAGAAGAACTGGCGAGACCAATGCCATTCACACCAACAGGGGTAGGCCCCAATATGTTCAAGGGTCAATAGCAGCAGTCACCATTCCTGCTCCAGCTCATCCTCAGCCAGTCTATCAACCTCCTCAACAAAACTTCCAACAACAACCTCAGTATCAGCAGAATCAGTATCCTCCAAGGAACTACAACAACAACACCAACAACAACAATCAACAGAGGCCATTCCAACAGAGGCCCTCCCAAGCTAACCGAGTGATCGACCCGATCCCAATGCCGTATGCTGCCTTGCTGCCACAACTTCTGAAACTCAACCTGGTTGAGCTAAGAACGTTGGCGCCTCCGGATCCCAACAGTTTACCAAGAAACTATGACTCTAATGCTAGGTGTGCTTTTCATTCAAACGCACCTGGCCACAGTACAGAAAAATGCAGAGCTCTGCATATGAAGGTACAAGACTTGGTAGACTCCAAGGCTCTGAATTTTGCACCTCCGCCCAATGTCAACAAAAACCCAATGCCAAACCATGGTGGTCCTCGAATTAACGCTATTGAAGAAGACACACCGTCTTATTTCATAACCAGTGTGGATCAGATCAGGACACCATTGGTGGAAATCAAAGCTCAACTCCGCGAAAACCAAATATTTCCGGGGTGTGAACTAGGGTGTCCCTACTGCAATATCTCATGGAATGGGTGTGAGGACCTGAGGAATGGCATTGACAGCCTTATTCAGAGTGGCCTGCTACAGATCACTACATCATTTCCGACAAATCCGACAACTTCATCAGCAACGGTTTCAGACCCTCCTACAAATGCAGCAACTATTGTTCCCGACAATTCATCAGCGCCATCAACAAGTACTTCACCTGTCCTTCCAAGTGATCAGTTTTCAACAGTTTCTCCTGCTACAACTTCAGCTTCATTCCATTTCGAATCTCCATCAACAACAACAACAGTCCTTCCAACAGTACCTCCTACAACTCCAGCAATCAATCACGAAGATGTCTCCACTGTTACCATATTCTACGATCCTGAAAATAACTCCGCTTACCATTCAGAAAGTGCTGCTCCCACCAGAGCACCAGTTACAATCTTTTATGATCCACAAACAATAACAGTCCCTTCAGCAGCAGCAATCAGTCCAGTCACTGTCACAGTGCCCGGACCAGTACCATATGAAAGCAATAGGGCCATCCCTTGGCACTATGGCTCAGACGTGTACTGCGAGGGAAAAAGAATCACTCTGGAAACATCAACACCTGCACCACAAATTGACAATGTGGGGGGAGGCGGAGGCTTCACTCGAAGCGGACGTCTCTTTGCTCCACCAATGCAAAGACCTACTGCCGAAGCAGAAGCTGCTGCCAAGGCAAAAGGAAAGAGCCCGGTGCAGGAAGATCAAGCTGTTAAAGAAGCCTTGAAGACACCGTTCGATCAAGAAGTTGATGAGTTTATGAGAATCATCAAAAAGAGTGATTACAAAATTGTGGATCAGCTTCACCAAACGCCATCCAAAATCTTTATCCTCTCACTGCTTATGTGCTCCGAAGCCCATCGGAATGCACTACTTAAAGTCTTGCACGCAGCTTACGTGCCTGAAGAGATCACTGTCAACCAGTTGGAAACCGTGGTTGGAAATGTTACTGCTAGCAATGGGCTAGGGTTCACCAATACTGACTTGACAGCGGATGGCCGCAACCACAACAAAGCCTTGCACATAACCATGGAATGCAAAGGAGCTGTCCTTTCTCATGTGCTGGTAGATACAGGTTCATCCCTGAATGTCTTACCAAAGAAGGCTCTGGTGAAGTTAGAATATGATGGATTGGCATTGAGGCCCAGCAACCTGGTAGTAAGAGCCTTTGATGGTTCGAAGAGATCGGTTCTGGGAGAGATTGAGCTGCCTGTGACAATCGGCCCACAGACCTTTAAAACTATCTTTTATGTGATGGACATTCAGCCCGCCTACAGCTGTTTGTTGGGTAGACCCTGGATTCACGCCGCCGGCGCAATAACATCTACCCTTCACCAAAAGTTAAAATTTGAGTGGGAAGGCCAAGTTGTTACAATCTGTGGGGAGGAGGATATATTTGTTAGCCATCTGGCTACTTATAAGTATATTGAAATGGATGGGGAGATCCATGAAACAATGGGCCAAGGATTTGAAGCCTTGAATGTGAATGAAGCATCTGCTGTATCTGGGATCTCCATGTCATCATACCAACAAGCCCGGAAGGTTGTTGAGGAAGGAACTGCCCTAGGCTGGGGCAAGGTTTTAGCTGTGGAGGAGAAGAAGGACAAATTTGGGTTGGGTTACAGACCAACTCAACAGAATCAAGTGGAGGCTGCTGGAAAGCCTGTTTTTATCAGTGGGGGGATGCTTACCCCTGATGCTATCAACAATTTGGAAGACGAGCTGGAAGAGGAGCGCAATCTGGAGAATTGGATTCGTCCGAAGATCCCGGGGAGCAGTATCTCGAACTGGTCTTCCCAGGAAGTTATAAGAGTTACTCGAGCAGAGTAATTATTATTTCCTGTATTTTTATTGCATGCATCAAAGTCTTGCATCTTGCCCAAGATGACAAGACTCATTTTGTAATCGGGCCATCTGTACTTTTTGTGCAAACAAGATTAATTAATGAAATATCAGACATCTTTTTGCAAATGAGTCTTTTTCTTTTCTGCTCACTGTTTTTCCATTTTTCTTTTTGTACAAAAAATAAATGGCGATGTTTTCAAAATGTTAACTTTATTTCACTTTTTTTTTTAATCAAGATTAAAATCAATCACTAAAATGAACAAACTAAACCCTTGCAGAGAGTGCCTTCCAGACAGCACCGACAACAGCACGGCTATGACTTCGTATGACTTTGACAATCCAATCAATCAAGCTGATGAAGGGGTCGAAGAAGAATATGAGCTTCCTGAAGAGCTAGCCAGGTTGTTGAGACAAGAGGAAAAGGTTATTACTCCTCACCAGGAGGAGGTTGAAGTGATTAATCTTGGTACAGACGAAGACGTGAAAGAAGTTAAAATCGGGGCCTGCCTACAAGACTCAGTGAAGAAACAACTGATTGATCTGCTTCAAGAATATGTGGACGTGTTTGCTTGGTCGTATCAAGATATGCCAGGGTTGGACACCGACATTGTTGTGCACAAGCTGCCTTTAAGAGAAGAATGCCCACCGGTCAAACAGAAGCTGCGCCGCACTCGCCCGGACATGGCAATGAAAATCAAAGAAGAGGTACAAAAGCAGTGGGACGCCGGGTTCCTTGCTGTGACTAGCTATCCGCCGTGGGTTGCTAATATAGTACCTGTGCCTAAGAAAGACGGAAAAGTAAGAATGTGTGTTGACTACCGGGACCTGAACAGAGCCAGCCCGAAAGATGATTTTCCATTACCTCACATTGACGTATTGGTTGATAATACGGCTCAGTTCTCGGTATTCTCCTTCATGGATGGATTTTCAGGATACAACCAGATCAAGATGTCACCTGAAGACATGGAGAAGACAACATTCATCACACCTTGGGGCACGTTCTGTTACAAAGTGATGCCATTCGGACTGAAGAATGCTGGTGCCACATATCAACGGGCTATGGTGACATTATTCCACGATATGATCCATAAGGAAATCGAATGTTATGTGGATGACATGATTGCCAAGTCCCTTACAGAGGAAGACCACCTGGTAAATCTGCTCAAATTATTCAAGCGTCTGAGGAAGTACCAACTGAAGCTGAACCCCAACAAGTGCACATTTGGGGTGCGATCTGGTAAGTTGCTGGGTTTTATTGTAAGTGAGAAAGGGATTGAAGTTGACCCTGATAAAGTCAAAGCCATCCAAGAGATGCCTGCACCGAAAACTGAGAAAGAGGTTCGAGGGTTCTTAGGTAGATTGAACTACATTTCAAGGTTCATATCTCACCTTACAGCAACCTGTGAACCTTTGTTCAAGCTGTTAAGAAAAGAACAGACGGTCAGGTGGAACGAAGACTGCCAAAGGGCTTTTGACAAGATCAAGGAGTACTTACAAGAACCGCCAATCCTCATGCCGCCAGTTGAAGGAAGACCTCTGATTATGTACTTGACAGTATTAGAAGAGTCAATGGGGTGTGTGCTGGGCCAACATGACGAGTCTGGTCGAAAAGAGTATGCAATATACTACCTAAGCAAAAAGTTTACCGACTGTGAACAACGTTATTCACTGCTTGAGAAAACTTGCTGTGCTTTAGCGTGGGCTGCTCGCCGACTGAGACAGTATATGCTGACCCACACTACTTTATTAATCTCGAAGATGGACCCAGTTAAGTACATTTTCGAGAAGCCAGCTCTTACCGGACGGGTTGCGAGATGGCAAATGATTCTCACGGAATATGACATTCAGTACACATCTCAGAAAGCCATCAAGGGCAGTGTATTGTCTGAATATCTTGCTGAGCAACCCATTGATGATTACCAGCCTATGAGATTTGACTTCCCTGATGAAGACATCATGTTCCTGAAAGCAAAAGATCATGAGGAGCCTGTTCACACCGAAGGGCCCGACCCGGAAGAAGAATGGACTATGATGTTTGACGGGGCTGTTAATATGAATGGTCGCGGTGTTGGTGCAGTGCTCATTACACCCAAAGGAGTTCACATGCCTTTCTCGGCAAAACTCACTTTCGACTGCACTAACAACGAAGCTGAATACGAAGCTTGCATTATGGGTCTTGAGGAAGCCATTGACCTCAGGATCAAAACATTGACCGTATTCGGAGATTCAGCGCTAGTAATCAACCAGACCAACGGCAAATGGTATACACACCAAGATCATCTGATACCTTACAGGGATTATACGAGGAGGTTATTGACTTTCTTTACAACAGTCAAGCTCGAGTATATCCCTCGAGACGAGAATCAGTTTGCAGATGCTCTTGCTACCATTTCATCTATGATCAAAGTTCAAGCGGCTAACTTTGTACCCCAGATTTCAGTGTCTAGACTTGATAGACCAGCATATGTATTTGCAGCAGATGTTGTAAAAGACGATAAGCCTTGGTTCCATGACATCAAATGTTTCTTGGAGGATCAAACATACCCACCTGGGGCATCTTCCAATGATAAGAAGACCTTGAGAAGGCTTGCCGGTAGTTTCTTTCTGAACACTGATGGGTCTTTGTACAAAAGGAACTTTGATATGGTACTCCTCAGATGTGTTGACAAGACGGAAGCAGATTTGTTGATGCATGAAGTGCACGAAGGATCCTTTGGTACCCATGCCGGAGGGCATGCCATGGCTAAAAAGTTGTTAAGATCAGGCTATTACTGGATCACGATGGATGCAGACTGTTGTGCTTACGCCAGAAAATGCCATAAATGCCAGATCTACGCAGATAAGGTGCATGTGCCTCCCAACCCTTTGAACATAATATCTTCACCATGGCCCTTTGCTATGTGGGGCATTGACATGATTGGCAAGATTGAACCGACTGCTTCAAATGGCCACAGGTTCATCCTGGTCGCCATCGACTATTTTACCAAGTGGGTTGAAGCAGCCTCATATGCAAATGTTACAAGGCAAGTGGTAGCCAGATTTCTAAAGAGAGATATCATCTGCCGATATGGAGTTCCCGAGCGAATCATTACTGATAATGGTTCCAACTTGAACAACAAAATGATGGCCGAGCTATGTCGGGACTTCAAGATCCAACACCACAATTCTTCTCCTTACAGGCCAAAGATGAACGGCGCTGTTGAGGCAGCTAATAAGAATATCAAGAAGATTGTGCAGAAGATGGTGGTCACTTACAAAGACTGGCATGAAATGCTACCGCTTGCCTTGCATGGGTACCGCACGTCAATCAGAACATCCACTGGGGCAACACCGTATCAGCTTGTGTATGGTATGGAAGCAGTCCTACCTGTTGAAGTTGAATTACCCTCTCTACGGGTATTGATGGATGTTAAGCTGAACGAAGCAGAATGGGTTCGGTCCCGGTTCGAACAACTGAGTCTGATTGAAGAGAAGAGATTGGCTGCAATCTGTCATGGGCAGCTATATCAGAAAAGAATGAAGAGAGCCTTCGATCAGAAAGTCAGGCACCGAGAGTACCAAGTAGGAGATCTTGTGCTGAAAGGTATCCTCCCTCCGCATACAGACCACAGGGGCAAATGGACTCCAAATTATGAAGGACCATTCGTGGTAAAGAAAGTTTTCTCTGGTGGAGCACTGATGCTCAGCACCATGGATGGTGAAGACTTCCCGTCCCCTGTGAATTCAGATGCAGTTAAAAAATACTTCGCATGAAAATGACCCGCTGGACATAAAAACAGAATGTAAGTCCAGGCAAAAATAGGGCATCCCGGCGAGTCAAAAACAGAATAAAAGACTCGGGCAAAAGTAAGGGAAATAAATAGAAAAAAAATGTACACCCGCTGAGTTGAAGAGCCGCATTGGACAACTCAGGCAAAAATGGGTATCCCGATGGATTGAAAACCCGAAAGGGCGATCCATGCAAAAATAAGGGAATAAGCGAACAACTGCATTCTGAATTCGTCTGTATCACCTACAACTTGGTAAGCCTCTAAAGGATCAAGCTTCAATCAGAATCAGCCTTCCTCAGAAAGCAAGACGAGAAGAACGTCATTGTCATACGAGTCATAGCAGAAGAGGAAGCTCCTTGAAAGCCCCGTCAACATCGCCAACACTTTATTTCTCAATTTGTAACAATCCCCTCATTTCAGGAAATATGTTTCTTTGACTGTATCTTGCCAATTCAGGGCACAGGAATTAATAAAATCAGATTTTCAGTCATGTCTCGTTTTTACATTTATGTTTTGCAAAGAATTGTCTGATATATCTAAAATACGATTGCATAAGTACAGATGCCTTTCTCTAAAAATAAAACACATGCTTACAGGGAATGTGATTATTCTCGAAAGTACTTAACTCCTATGACGGAATCCAGTAAGAGATACCTCGGGACCTTTTGTGCGTTTCCTTATCTTTGCAGGATTGCAGGTATCCAGAACGCAGCTTGGGGCATGCAAGTTACGTCCCAGCAAGCTGGCAGATCAACAAATAATCTCAGCATCCAAAATGCTCTATCCCCCAGCCGAGTTGCCTCTCATTACTCTCCCCAGCTGAGTGACCAAACACCCCCCAGCCTCTATTCAGAAGAGCAACGCACGAAGAAGTCACAACAGAGAGGGAGAAAGCTTCTACAAACCCCAGCTGGGTCCCGTATTATAAGGATATGTCAATCGGTGACCTATATCCCCAAACAGATACATCATTAGATCTACCAATGATCTCATCCCCAGCTGGGATGTTCACTTCAAGCAGATTAACCAGAGATCTTCGCAGCAACGGGATCCGAGTCCCGGATCTGTGCCTCTTTGCATAATCATAGCATTCGCATCATGCTATCCCCTCAGAGCGTAGCATTCCGTCTAATACGGAGCATTACGGCAAAAATCAAATGCATAGCATAATCATAATTCATGTTGTGAATTGAACACTTGTAAATAATGACAATCTGTCGGCATACAGAATACTTTCCCCAGAGATCCCCCCAGGGTCCCAGCGAAAGCAGTTGCCTCTCCAATCACAAACACCAGTATATACACCTTTGGACACCCGTCCGTGCCATATCCCCAGCACAAAGCCAAAGGCATCCTCTTTGCACTCACATGTACTTGTATATTTACCCTTTCTTGACACCCGTCCGTGTCATATCCCCAGCGCAGTCGCTTACACTTTTATCAACCCATACACTTGTTAATATTATACTTTTCTCTTTTGACACTCGTCCGTGTCACTCTCCCCAGCAGTTAAAACACTCATCTATACAATACTCATACTCACTACTCATGGTACACTTATACAGATACTCGTCCGTATCTTGTATACACCATCACTCCTATCCCCACAGATTCGACAGTAGTCCTTGTTCTTTGTTAACCAGTTGGTACTCGTCCGTACCATCATCTCAGAACATTGCGTCTAGTGTTTGTTTCTACATGATACTCGTCCGTATCATAGTCTTAGGGATGCTCGTCCGCATCTTTAATCCATACACCGTGTCAAACACTTATGTCTTCTTGAATATAGATACTCGTCCGTGTCTGCTATTCCCCAGAAGAGTCCATTCAGATACAACACTCGTCCGTGTTCCCCGTTAACCAGTTGATACTCGTCCGTATCATCGTCTCTGAGCATGTGTCAGTATTTGTTTCTACCCGATACTCGTCCGTATCGTAGTCTTAAGGATGCTCGTCCGCATCTTTAATCTATACACACACATCTAGACACTTATACCTTTTGTTTCTTGGATGTAAACACTCGTCCGTGTTCACTATATCCCCAGTAGATTACCAACAATCAACTTTCTTTTTATCTGACACTCGTCCTGTGTCATGATAACCCTGAGAGCAGCCGTACCCTGCTGAGTGGTCGTCCTCCACTTCTTGATGGTCGTCCTCCATCATGCTCATCCGATGGCCGTCCCCATCATTGATCTTTTTAGCAGCCGTCCCCTGCTAGGTGGTCGTCCTCCACCTTTTGATGATCGTCCTTCATCATTTTATCCAATGGCCGTCCCCATTGTTGATTTTGGTTATCTGACATTCGTCCTATGTCATGATAAACCTTGAGAGCAGCCGTCCCCTGCTGAGTGGTCGTCCTCCACTTCTTGATGGTCGTCCTCCATCATGCTCGTCCGATGGCCGTCCCCATCGTTGACCTTTTCTATCCGATGGCCGTCCCCGTCGTTGATATTTTCGGCAGCCGTACCCTGCCAGGTGGTCGTCCTCCACCTTTGATGGCCGTCCCCATCATAATTCCTTTATTACCCAACAGAGCAGCCGTCCCCTGCTAGGTGATCGTCCTTCACCTTTGATGGCCGTACCCCATCATCTGTTTATTTCATTTATTCTTTAACCCGATGGCCGTCCCCATCATAATTCCTTTATTACCCAACAGAGCAGCCGTCCCCTGCTAGGTGATCGTCCTTCACCTTTGATGGCCGTACCCCATCATCTGTTTATTTCATTTATTCTTTAACCCAATGGCCGTCCCCGTTGTGGTCCCTTTTCCTTTTCTTTTAGCCCGATGGCCGTCCCCATCGTCGGTTACCTTGCTTTATGAACTTGATGGCCGTCCCCGTCATGCTTCATTAATATCCAGAGAGTTTACAACTTTATCTTGATGGCCGTCCCCATCATAATATTTTATTTTCCCCAGCTAGTCGGCCGTCCCCGTTTTAGCTTTACCATTTATCCCCAGCATGTCGGCCGTCCCCGTCATTGCTCTTTACCCCGCAGTCGTCCTCCGCTCGACGGTCGTCCTCCGTCGCCCACACTTTACAATACTTTATTTTCTTTTACAATCTATATCTCTTTTCTTCTTCATTCTGTGAGTGCAAATTTTGGACTGTCTTTGGTATCCAACCACAAGTTATCTGGTTTGCCTGACAAGCCGTCGCTCACAGCTAACTCATGTTTGAATAGGGGCAGCTGTAAACACCCCAAATTTGCCCTCACCCATTCACACCATGGCCTGTGATCATTTCATATACATAATCTCAATCATGGCATCTCATACCGCATTTTTGATTCACTGCATTGGTTCAAAGTCATTTGCATCTAGGGTTTGTGATCCGGGCAATCCAGAAGCTTCAAGAGCCACTCCAAAGGTCTTCAATGTTCAAGCATCATATTGTATGCCCTCAAAGTCAAAAGAATGTCAAAGAAACACAAGAACTGAAATTGGCATGGAAACAGGGTCAGGTTATGAGGTCCGCGCATATCAAGTTTCATGAAGAAATTCCATGGGGAGGATATCTGATCAAGGAATGACTTTCTGGACAAGTCAGTACAAAACCAGGATGTCTGAGACTCCTGAGGACCCGACCAAAGGGTATACTTCGTCATTTTGATTGCTTATGATCTTTATTTGATCATATAGGATGCCAGGAGTTCACAAGACTGAGGATTTTCGAGTCACTTTGCAAAATTGCCTTGAATTGAAGAATTTGCAAATTCTCATGGCAAGCTTTTGTGTGACTCCAGTGCGACTTCCAGTCATCACGCAAGCATGAATCAGGGCCTTAAAATTTTGAATACACCAAAGAATCTCCAAGTTTCACGACTTATGCCTCAAGGGATCACAAAGGGGGCAGACTTGTACCAATTTGCAAAGACCCATGTGACTATGCCTCCACTTGTTGTAATTCCCAAGATTTGATCCATGGGCCTGTGCCACACCAGTTATCCTTACTCACCAAAGGCCTTACAAATACGGTTCCCGCGAAACATCCCAGTCAATTGAAGTCTCGTTGGTGTTTAAGCGTCATTAAAATTCCAAAGTGTTGTTGAGTTCATTTTGAATATTTGATAGGCCGTGGGCTAACTTGTTGCAAGTTCGGTTTCTGTGTCCCTTTGTTTTCAAACCTAAGGAGGATGGCTTGTTGGAATTGATCCTTTGGCTTTTAAAAGGGGAAGGAGGAAAGGAATTGCATGGTATCATATTGGATTCGGATTCAAAAGGCATTTCATAGGCCTTTTGTGGTGATATGTGCGATTGGGAGTATGTTGGATTTGGATTAAATTGGACTTCGATGCCCATATGTGTGAAATTATGGCTCATTTTATGTTGCTATGTGTTACTCAAGGTGCATTGTTTTCAAGCATGTTAATGTTGATATTGTCCAAAGTTTTGCAAGATATTGAAATCTTGATTTGTTGCATTGTCAAAATAAATGAAAAAAAAACAAAGACAACAAGATTGAAGGAGCACCTCTACATCCTTACTTTTAGGTTTCACCGCATATGCTTGGTTCCTTCTTGACCTGCGGTTATCACATGATCTCTAAAAAAAAAGAGAGAAAGAAAATGTGTTTCTATTTTTCTTCATACAACACACTAAGCTGAAGTGTTTGTGTTTCGAGTAAGATAAAACGTGAAAGTATGCTTTAAAGTTGGTGGGTGGTAAAGATGTGATAATATGTTTAAAAGAAACCGTTTCAAAGCCATGTGATATAATGTCATCACATTGTAGTCTTCAAAATCAAAGGTCCCAAGTTCCCATGCTGTTGAGTTCTAGTTCTACAAATTTACAGAAGGGAAAATATGGTAATACAATCAACTCATGAATCAAACATTCTTAATCCAAGCAGGATGAGATGTTACAAAATGGAATGCATAGTGGATCTGTTCCACCGCCTCCTAACACAAAAAACTAAAGCGCAAGGTCCTATGGTGTTAGTGATGGTTGGGTTGATGACAAAAATACTGATGACTGATGCACAATTGGCAACGTGGATCATCTACTAGCGTGAGAGGAAACATGACACCAGGGTTATTCGCTGGCACGAACTGCCTGTTCTTGTCTCTGTCTTCTACGGCCTGAAAGAACATCTTCGCATGCCCTACTGCCGAGTCATACGTGCAACCTGCAAAGCAATTTCATTCAGTTGTTACAGAGGCACGGACACATGAAGAAGAGGATTTATTTATCATAACATATGGATTTCTTCTGAAAAGAGATGGAAAGGAAAGGTGTTTACCATTGTTAAATGTTGTTGAAGAAGCAACATGTCGTCAACTGCGTGCTTCTAAAACGTCATCAAAAAGAAGAAGGTAGAAGATGTGACTGCATCTGGTTGTCAACCAACTGGTTTTGATGCTAGTTTATCAGCTCCACCACCACCACAGAGTATTCTTGGTGACACGCTTAGCAAGTTCAACGTATGAGGGCCTTACATAATCTTTGTTCCAACTGTTGGATGCTTCGCCAGACATCCAGTTCCCCATTCAACTTCACAACAAAAGTCGTACCGCACGTCGTCACGGGGCACCTAATCAAAAGTAAGAACAAGTCAGGGTTTGGATTTTCCAAATATAAAATAGCCACAAATCATTTGAATAGGGCTAACATTGAAACCGAGCTCATGGATAGCACAAAAAAAAGAGAGAAGAAATCTAAGAAGCAAAAATCTAACAAACCTCAGTCTTCTGACCAAGCAAAGGGGTTGCTAAAACACGACTTTGCAGCCATCAAAGCAGTCAGAAATTGAAATACCACAGCGGCGGATCACATGAAACATACCTGCAAAAGAACCATAAGTAAGGCTAGTCAGATTGAAGAAAATGCTGTACTAGAGACAGCTGGTCATCACGATGTTAGTATTACTAGAAGCATCACTGAGACAATCTTTTCAGGCGATTTTGTGGCAGTTGGTTCTGTTTCTACTCACAATGCCGAAGTTCCCGCTGGACGAGCTTGGAAACCTGCTCCAAGTGTCAAGGACAAGTCTTTATTAGAAATTCGGCTGGAAGAACAGAGAAAGGCACAGACAGAAACACTTGTATCTGATGTTGCTGCTCCTGTCAATTCCATGAGTTTGGCAACTCCCTGGGCTGGAGTTGTATCATATCCGGACATGGTTAAGGCACCTAGTGAAAGTCACGCAACGCGGAATATCCTGTTAATTCTCAAACTTCTCAAAATATTAAGAGCAAGAAAAGTCAGAATGCATTACGGCCATCCAGATGTGTTTGACAGGTTGGAAAGGGAAGAGATGTTGGTCTGAATCAAGTATCAATGTTTGAAGCCAAGGTTGCTAGTGGAAATGGCGAACAGGTTCTCAGTAGAGATGTGTACAGTTGGGGTCACATGCTGAATTTTCTCAGTGGCTATGTCATGTGCATAATGTTATCAATAGAAGGCCAAGTCCTCTATCCCTGTGACTAAAGAAGACCTTGGAAGGGCTACATGGACTTTTCTTCACACTCTTGCTGCTCAGTATCCAGACAATCCTACAAGACAACAGAAGAAGGATGTAAAAGAACTGGTACAGATATTGTCTCGTATGTACCCTTGCAGTGAATGTGCAGATCACTTTAAAGAAGTTCTTAGATCAAATCCTGCACATACAGCATGAACGAGACATCATCCAAAAGTTCGAACAATGGCAGCATTATAGTTCAAGAGTGCATAATACCTCAGAAATGTCAGCAATAGGGTGGAACATCTTTCTGATACCTTCTTACTTTCTCCATGGTGAAACTGGATTACTACAACAACAAGGATGGTATTAGTTACAAGAGAATAACATGAACAAATTTCACAAGATAGCAAAAGTTTACAGCGGTAAAAAAGGAGAAATTAATCTCAGTTCGTTTTCAAGGTCAAGGGGCATAAACAGACAAAAAAGTCAGAGCAGAAATGTCAGCATTGGTGCAGAGCAAATTTCACAAAATGGCCAACACATTTTTCTGTTATGAGAAAGAAGGGGAAGACATAGCCAGATTGGGATTACAAACCCTAATTTTTCATTATAAGAGTCAAGATAAATTCGTGAATCAAAAAAACACTTGAAGCGCCGCATCCAGAAAACCCTAAATCACGAAAAAAGACCTAATCACAGCAAAAGAGAAAAAACTTAGCTTTCAAGAGTTCCAAAGCGCCGCATCCACCATTGTCATCAGCCTAGCAACCTGCGAGATACAACACACAGCCGCATCAGACATACACATAAGGAGAAAGCCCTACGTCATTATATCAGTTTCACACGGAGAAAACCCTAAGTTGCTCTCATCAGAAAAGAATCAAAGATCAGAAACAGAAGAAGAAGGAGGTTCGAACACCGCGAGGAGCACATACCTTTTGACCCAGCCTCCGTAGCATCCAACTGTGGTATAATCTCTTGACTCCATCTTTGTTTTTTTTGTTGTTGTTCGCTCTGCTTGTGTTATATTTGAATGAGCGTTTGGGATCCAAGAGGAATTGGGGTTCGCGGTTTGGGGAGAAAAAGTACCAAACGACGTTTGTTTGTTTAGGTTGAGTTTGATTTTATTTCGGTCGGCCATGATTTGTTAGGGTTTCAAACCGGGGAATGAGGGAGAGCAGAGATTGAGAGATGAGGGTGGTTTGAGAGGATCTACGATGGCCAGTTGATAACTGAGTGTTTTCTTTCTTGTTTTTGTTGCTGTCCATTGTTGAGAGAAGAATGAGATCAGGGGGGGGGCAAAAGGCTGCGCCAACCCTAGGTGCTTTCCCCCTTTTGGAAGACATTTGGGCCAGGTCTGGGTCGGTTTGACCCGGCCGGCGTTAACCCAGTCCCAGCGCCCCTTTTGGGCCTATTTTACTGGGCTTTCTCAACCTGTTGATTTGTTGATTCACAGCCCCCCCTTTTTTTAGTGCACTCTGATTCTTTTTTCTAGTATTTCTATTTCATTCTTTTAAAAAATAAATAATAACATTCCAAAAAAAACGTTCATAGTTAATTAATTTACTTTAATTCGTTTTGTTAATTAAATTAGGATTAATAATTATGTAAAAAAAAAAAGAGAAGAAAACATTTTTATTAGATATTTATATAAGATAGAGTTTTTTTTTAGTTAATTTGTTAACCCTTTCTGTTAATCATTCTCATTTTAACCTAGCTATTTATTTTTCGTTTGTTCTCACATGTACCATAATTCATATCATTTTCGGTTTGCACCCTAATATCAAGTTCATTTTCACTTTATTTATTTCTTTCGTGCTAACTTTTTTCAGGTGGTAAGTACTCCGAGAAGTGAATTTGCCTTCACTTCTCGCATTTCCTTTTCATCTCCTTTGTACATTATTGTTATATCTGTTTGTATGGATATTGGAGTGAGCTTGCTCCTCCCTGTTTATTACCTCTTCTTCCTTCAAGCAACTTGACTTCTTGAGTGAAGCAAGTTGTTTTGCTTCTCTTCACTTCTTGATCCTTTCATCTGCTTCCTGGTGGCTCTCTTTGAAGATATCTCTAAAAAACCACACAAACCCTAGGGTTTCCAAGCATGTTAACAATTAGGGTTGATTAGTCCCCCCATTTAGCTTCCACCTTTGTGTCATCTTTGAGTCTCCTTTTCTCACCTCATAATTAGGGACTAAACCCTAAAGGCTTCAAGGCTTTGTGATTAAGCTTATGCCTGCATCCTTCTCTTAGGATGGAGTGTATAACTTTAATCCTAAGTGTTGAATCCTTAATGTGTTTAGATCTCTTAATCAATCCACATAATAATCATCAAGACATTACACTTGTAACTTGGGCCTTGCATTAGGGTTCTAATTCTTCCTTAATTGGTTAAGAAGGACTAACCCTAACGTTAATGGACAAGTCCCCCTCAAGTTGTCTTACAAATCATAAAAAACACTTCATCATCATACCATTAACTAAAATCCACTTAATAAAGGCTTGTTTTGTCATGGGTTTAATCCCTAATCATGGATTAAGTTGAGGAGTTTTCCTCAACTTAAACATTCTCATCTATCATCCTTCTTTTAGGATGGTGTAATGGGTCTGTTTAATCCATGATTATGGCTTAACCTCATTACTCAACACTAAACAAAACTCCAAAAACATCTAAATAATCACAAGTAGGTTAATGATCTTAATCCTATACCAAAGGTGATTAAGTGTGAGAATCTGACTTCACACTTAAGGTACTCTCATTACCCCTAATCAGAGGGAAGATGTGATGAGTTTACTAAATCCATTGGTTTAGACCTAAGCTCATTAACTTATGACAAAATCCAAAAACAATAAAAGACTGAAAATACAAAAACAAACAATAATCGTCTCCTCCGGGATTCTTTTCTCATCATCCTCACTCACAATCGAGAACTTGCTTCTTCCGTCTAATGCAAGACAGTTTGCACCTGAGCCAGACAGGTCATACACTTGAGCATAGACAAGCAAGCAATTCACAAGTCAATTCACCTTTCAGTCTCTTTGGGTCGAACTACGGTGTTCTGACTTCCTCATTGCACGAGAGGATACGTAGGCATAACTTAACGGTTATCGAACAAAAGTCTCTGTTCATCCCCCCTCCTTCCAGCTCATTTCTTTTAGCCTCATTATCATGAGCATTTCATTCCTGGTCTCACACTGACACTGTATATATATCACACTTCACTTCTCATACACTGACACCTGTACATCTTTTCAGTTCTTTTACACAAATTGCACTGACACTACCCCTTTAAAACACAAATCTTTTAAGCGTGGATCCCGTCGAGTACGACGGACAATCTGGGTGCTAATACCTTCCCAGGTTGTAACCAACCCCCTTTCTCAGTCTCTCTGGTTCGCAAACCGTCTTATCCATCTTTTCTTAGGTCTATGCAGCATTGCCTTTCCTCCGGGATAAAAATGCCTAGCTGGCGACTCTATTCATTCTCCAGTGAGTTCACGGCTGTGTGTTCTCATTGCTCTTTTCGCCGATCGTTCGCGCTTGTACCGGGATGCTAATCTTTGGGAGCGACACTTTTCATCCCATTCTTTTTGCTATGATTAGAGGATTGGTAGTAGAACTTAAGATATTTTTGGTAGATTTCTAGGTCATTTTATCCACTATTTTGGTAGCTTAATTCATGTAAAATTGTGGTTAATTTTTAGGTGAATTTAAGTGACTTTTAGGCATAGTTAGCTTCTGAATTTTGGGGATATTTTTTAGCACAATGCTATAGTCAGGTTTAGGATCCTAGAGAATTAATTTCATATTTTTTTCAGGAATTTTACTATTTTTGGTGTATTAATGTTTAGTCCATTTTACATGATAAATCAACCTAGTTTAGCTTAGAATCTTATGGTTCATTAAGGATTAGTTTAATTAGGTTTAATCTTAGGATATTATAATGATTTAGTATAGTTTAGCTACTGATTTTAGGATAATGATATTATATGATTTCCCTTAGTTTTAGGACTTAGACTTAGAATTTCTAATAAATAAGTTTAGGTGGAGTTTAACCTTGTTTTTGGTTTTATGCCTTAATATGCATTTTTTTAGAATTTATTTCTTATTCCAATTTTAATGCTTTTGCCTTATTATTTGAATTTCTAACTTGTATAGGCTTCCCCATTGTTTCTTAGAATCAACTTAACTTCCTTAGGAAGTAATTTGAATTCTAGTAGTTTCTAGTTCCTTTTATTCATTAGGCTTAGAAAACCACATAAACTGTTATGACCACTTTTGAATAAATAACTAAAATTAGGATTGATTCTCAGTCCCTTAGTTTTTACCTTTTGCAACTTGAGTCCTTCTTTCTCTCCTCATAAAGAAAATAATAAAAAATACTTAATAAAAACCGAACGTTCTTGTACGACACGAGACTTTGTTGCGGAGTACTTATATGCGTCCTATTTCGGGGCGAGGTGTAAGTATTTACCACGATGGATAGTTCTTAGTATGAGAATGTTCACAAATAAATTCAAAACATTTCTCATAAAAGACAAAAACACAATAAGCGACTATCCTGCGGGAACTTCTCTTCTCACCTCATTCATTCTCAACGCGAACTTGCGACGACTTGTCTCACATGCAAGACGGTAAACACACTCGTACCAGACGAGCCTGCAACACCTGAGCATAGACATACGCAGTTCCAGCGCATAAAAAACATAAACAAAAAGTTCCCGCCTTAGTTAGGCGAACTACGTCGACTCTGATCCTCATTATCCCGATGAGGTACGTAGGCAGTGGGGTAGGGCCCATTCGAGCACATTCTTTATTTTCCCTACATTTCCCCCCTTTTCTTTTTGTTCTCTTTTCCAATTCCCTTTCTTTCATTTCCAGTTTCCAGTTAGCAGTTCATTTGTCCAACAACTTTATTTTCTCACCCTTTGAAACAAACAAGCAAGCGTGGATCCCGTCGGGTACGACAGACGATCTGGGGTGCTAATACCTTCCCAGGTTGTAACCGACTCCCGAACCCAAATCTTTGGTTCGCAAGGCCTCTTCCTTTCCTTCTTCCTCAGGTTTGTGCAACATTACCTTTCTCATTCATTCGGGATAAAAATGCATGGTTGGGGACTCTACCTTTTCCGCGCCACTTTCACGTTTGTACTAGGATGAAAATCCCGGGAGCGACACCGTCGAGTATCGTATCGGATAAAGATCTGCAGTTTACGTCAAGGTTTTGGAAGAGTTTATAAGATGCTCTGGGTACTAAGTCGAGGATGAGCTCTGCTTATCATCAACAATTAGATGCTCAGACAGAGAGAACTATCCAATCTTTAGAGGATTTATTAAGAGCTTGTATGATGGATCAAGGGGGTCGTGGGATAGTCATTTGTCATTGATTGAGTTTACCTACAATAATAGTTATCATACTAGAATTGGAATGGCACCATATGAAGCATTGTATGGTAGAATATTTAGGACTCCATTGTGTTGGTATGAATCAATCGAGTGTGTAATACTTGGACTTAAGATTATGCAAGAGACAACTGAGAAGATTAAGATGATACAAGAAAGAATGAAGGCTTCTCAGAGTCGACAGAATAGTTATCATGATAAGAGGAGGAAAGCTCTTGAGTTTCAAGAGGGAGACCATGTGTTCTTGAGAGTTACTCCGGTGAATGGTGTCAGAAGAGCTTTGAAGTCTAGAAATCTCATTCCGTATTTTGTTGGTCCGTATCAGATTTTGCAAAGGATCGGAGCGGTATCATATCGAATTACATTACCATTGTCGCTTGCAAATTTACATGATGTGTTCCATGTGTCTCAATTGAGGAAGTATGTGTACGATTCATCACATGTGATTCAGATGGATGACGTGCAGGTAAGAAATAATCTGACAGTTGAAGCTTTACCATTGCTGATAGATGGACGAGAAATGAAGCAGTTACGAGGAAAAGAGTTTGCCTTGGTAAAGGTATTGTGGGGTGGACCAGCATATGAAAGTTGGATGTGGGAACGTGGAGATCAGATGAAGGAATCGTATCCAACTCTGTTTTTTTCAGGTAGCATTTTTTAGGATCAATTTCTAAAGTGGGGGAGTTGTAACACCCCAATTTCATAATTTAATTATTTATGTAATTATTTATGAACATGTGGTAAATTGTGGTAATTTGTAGAATATTAAGACGAATGAAATATTATATTAAATAGTGATATTATAATAATTGGATGTTATTTAAATATTATTATTAAAAATATAATAAAAGAAGTTGGAGGTCCTAGGGGTAGAGTGGTCTTTTGAGAAGTTTATGAGAAAAGGGAATACGATCAATTTCTCATAATCGTGTTTTTGGTGAAGACTGAAGGTTGCTCTGAAGAACAAGGAGACAAAGGTTGGAATTACTCAAGGAGTGATCGTGAAGCTCAATCGAATAAGGTATGGGGAGTAGTTTTCTTTCAATGTCTATAATGTATCGATTGTCTTATGAGAAAAAGAGGATTTTTAGGGAAAACCTTAGGGTTGGGAAAATTGTGGTAGGTTTTTGTTGATTTGATGTTGTTAGATGTTGTAGGTGAAGAATATATGTGGTTAATAGGTTGTATAAGTGATTTTTGTGTTTTTCTGTTGTCAATTGGTGTTTTAAAGGTTTTGGGCGTGTCTGAGATGTATAGAAAATCGTAGGGTTTTCTGCTGAAAATCGCCTTCTCGAATAGCAAGCAGGAGCTCGTTTAGCAAGCGAATGAGATTTTGGGAAATTCGCAAACAGAGAGTTGCTCGCTTAGCGGGCGTGTGGCCCGCTTAGTGAGACATGTAGCTTTTTGAAAAATAATTTATTTTCTTGGATGACTCGTAATGACTTGTTTTGTTGCCCTATGTTGCTATGATGTTGTTGTGAGTTCTTACAATGCTATGACAGGCTAAATGTGCAAGAATAATGATGAAATGATGTTATGATGACTAGGTTGTAAAATGATACCATGTAGTATTGATAACATGAGTAGGAAAAGTAGATGTATGAATGACAAATGATGTATAATGATGAATGTTGATGCAAATGTTGATTAAGATGATTATATTTTTGTTGTTGCATCGTTGCATTCATGGCATTCTTATGATAATTGAGGCTCCAGTCCCATAGTGTGGATTAAGGTTTTGTTGTTTATGTTGAGCTCCCTTGTGGAGGGTTGATGGCCCAGTGTCCATCCATGATGATGATTCGGTACCACATGCATATTAAGAGGAATGCATTTTATTATTGGTGGTATAACATGATGCATTTGTTTGTGATGATGTGATTGATTTGTTGTATGTGGGTGAGATTTTCTCTAAATGATGTGTATTTGCATGGTTGTCTTATAATTCCATCTTTATATTATTTATATTGAATGTGAATTTACTCACTCCGCCTGCCTTTCGTGATGGTCTATTATGCCATCCTGCAGATACTCAAGAATGGTGTGGTGATTGGAGGTAGCTTGGAGTGCGTCTTTTGTCGCTTATAAAGTCTAAGTGGTGTCCTGCTCTGTGTCATGTAACACTGGGAACACGCATATGTGTTTTTGTTGTTTTTGTCCATTTATTTACATGATGACGATGTTTTGGATTAGAATTTGAATCATTTTATTATGTTGATTAAGTTGTTGAATAACGATCTGCTGCTATGAGTTGAGGTTTTGTTTTATTTATTTGTTGCAACTTGTGTTACAGGACAAGACACATAAATTAGTTTTAGTAATGTATTGTTGAAATGTGATGCCCTTTCAAGTTGAACTTTGATTTTATTGAGTAGTTTTGTATTAAATTTGTTATGGGGTAGAAAGGGTGCTACATACTTCACCAAGTAGTAAAGTGTCAAGTTGCAGGAAACAGGAAAAAGGCTTGTGTCAACCTTATCTTATTTGATGAAATGTATATATATATATATATATATATATATATATATATATATATATATATATATATATCATATAATTACTTATTTATCTGAGTGACTCCCTTTATTATTAGTGATTCTGAAATAGACATTACACTTTGGGAAGCATATGCCAATCAGTTCATGACATACTCGACAGAGAATACCGTCCATGACCATACTATAATGATAATCATTCACGCCATGTGCCAATAGAGTTCAAGTAATGCATTATTATTATTATTTCACTCTTATACTTTTAAGTTGTGTTTTGCTTCTTATATTACCCCAACTGTTATGACATTGTATTTTTTGCAGCCACCAGAAAATTGTACCTCTCTAATGCCTGAAATGGGTTCAAGTTGCTTCTTGATTTTGTTCATCCACAAGTAACAACATTCAAATCTAAGTAAGGAAATTCCATTTAAGCCTTTCATTCAATAGGATATTTATGTATTTAATATTTCAATTTTCCTTAGGTTGGGAGAGAATGTGAGTTCACAAGCTCTTTCACAACCACTTTCCCAACCTTCTGCATCACAAGGGTTGTTTGTAGACCAATCTTTCTCCTACACTAATGATGTCAAAACCATAGAAGACGTCATCCTTCTTCAAGAAGTAAGTTTCTTAGTTCCTCTGCTACATGTTTCCTTCATTTTTTTTTTCGCAATTTCAACTGTCGTGTAACATCCCATGTCATGTTCATTTGCAACAAACTTTTTGCAACACTTTTGGAACCACTCAGAGGTTCAAATCAAGTAGGTTTGGCTGGTACTATGAGCAATGTCCAGCATGTAACAAAAATAACAAATCTCCAAGGCAGCCATTCGTATGCACATGTTGTGAAAAGAGTCCTCCACCACTCACCAAGTAAGCACATCTTTCTTTGTTAATATATAAATGGCCTAAGAACCTTATATAATCATATTGGTTCATATATCCTGTATTTCAACCATTTCATTAGATATAAGATCAAAATTGGGGTCAAACGTAATGGCAATACCGGATGTTTTGTTTTTTGGGACAAAGAGTGTATTCAATATGTTGGAATGTCAACACAAGATTTAAGAGAAATCATGAAAAAGGTACGAAACAATGTTGTCATATAGAAAAATGCTCATGTGATATATCATAATTGTTGTTGATATATTAGTTAGGTCCTACTATGCTTTCATGGATCTTTGCTCATTGCTCATGAATGAGGTATTATGTACATGACCACTGTCCAATATTTTTGTTTTAACAAGTGTACCTAGATATCTTTATGTCTTGATATTTGTTTTAATAAGTGTTCCTAGATATCCATACTGTCTTGATATTTGTTACCTTATATCTTTATGACAAGATATATTTTAATCAACCACATATACCAATAGTTTTTAAATTAAATATGCTTAATGACATATTGGAGCCATATGTTTGAATTCAGCCAACATTTTAGCTTCTAAGAGTGTGAAGCCAAGAAGAAATGATGCCCTGCTTGCAAGTGGAGTTATTTTGGTTCAACAAAGTCGTGTTATGTTGTGACAAGTTCCTTCTTTTTCACAATGTTCGCTGGCATATAAGTTTTTATAAATAGTTGTCAAAAATGGCTATTTCTTACTATTTAAATGTAGGTCATGATAACAAAGATTTGAATATTAAAATAAGTAGCTGAGGATATAGCCTATTCATCTTGAGAGGGTTTCAATGTGTTAGACTGTGTGCCTAAACGAAATAGCCTAAGTTCTGTGATATAGTTTGTCTTTTTAAAAATAGGTAGATGACCATTTGTTTCTTCAATAAATCAAGTGTGCCTAAATCTAATATATGATACTTAAACTATTTATTTTGTTGTTTCATAAGAAGTTAATGGAGTAAAAATAAGCAGAACAAATTTAAATATTGCAATCAAAACTAAATAAAAATATATCTATCAACAATTCAATTTGAGAAGTTAACAAGTTAATGGAGTATTAGTTAGATTAGTTGAATGTTTGAGTAATATAATCTATTTTATGGTTAATAGCATTATCTAATAAAATTAATCATATTCGCACACGTGTGTGATGTAATCATTTTTGAATTAATTTTTTTGTTAAATGAAAAGAATAAGTAAGAGATGTATTATCTTCAGTAGCTCACATTGTATTGTTATTTTTATGTTGCCGCAATAAAAGACAAAAGACCTTCCTACTTTATAACTAATTTTGTTTTAAACCAATTACACATCCCGTTATAACTAATTTTTAATTTTAGAATTAACTTACCTTGTGCGGACGCGGGTCTTCTACTAATTGATTTTAATTTACCTTCATTTTACATTGCTTAGATTCTCAACGAAATTTCTGATTCATGGAAGGGTGACTTCGCTTATTTATATAACTTGAAGTTACTGAAAATAGTCACGCCTGATTCTATACGAGATGAAATAGGAGATCTTTTGCTTCAAAATGCACCATCGGTAAAGAAAGTCATCAAACATATGGCAAGGTAAATGTGCATTCAACTTTTAAGTACAATTGTCTAACTTAGCTTTTGTTTTTATTTCCCTTAATATTTCTCTTGTTATAAATTATGTATATATGGATAAATTACTAGTAGTTTGGGTTTTATACATGATTGGATCCAACCTCAACTTAAGTGGATCCTGTATAGTTAGGATTAAAATTAAATGGAAGTTGAGGTTGGTTTGTAAAACTTTTTTTAAACTTTTAAATCAATGAAGGTTGAAATCAAGAGGATTATTGTACTATATCACTCTATAGGATTAATACTCGTACAATGTTGTTAGAACAACATTCGAGATTAACGGAATTTGGCTAATGGGGCTAGACTATAGAGCAGTTACAACAGTACCATTTCTTTAATTTTACAAGCATATATTCTCTTCGGTCCAATTTATAAGAGACAATTTACGTGTTAGACTCATTCAAAAATCAATGTATCTGGTATAATAATTAACAAGATACATTAATTATTCAATGAATCCTAAAAAATAAATTATCTCTTATAAATAGGATTAAAGACCCTAATATATAATAGTAGGTCTCATATTACAATAAATACCTTAAAGCTCTCACATCTACTCAGTTATCTATCAATGATAATCTCCACAATGAATGGTTGAATTGTTTTGGTTTTAATTATGTACGTTTGTTGTATGGTTTGTGTCAAGATTACCAATAGTTTTATTTTATTCATTTTTCTTGCAATACACTTTATTATTTTGGATATAGTCTCACTAATATCTTGTATATATTGCCTCTATTTTACAGAACTTCCTGGCGTGCATGAAGTGATTACGACAATATTTCCAAGAGAGATCTTTCCATAGTTAGATAGCATTATTAAGATTTATTTATTTTCCCTACAACTTACTGAATTATTATTTTTATTTTGTTTACTAAGAGGATTTATATGTTTCGACATTTTTGTGTTGTTTGATCTTTTATGTTGAATTTGGATTGTAAACCTATATTGTCATCTCTCGTGTAGAAGTATGGTATTAAGTAGAAGTTTATAGGTTCTACGTATGTTCATATGTTCATGTATATTGTAACACCCCACTTTCCCAAATAAATAAAATTAACATTTATATATCGAAAATCAGAGTTTAAAGTGGAATGCCACGTTTTCAACATTTATAACCAACAAAATATTCTCTCATTAGAAACAGCGGAATAATAATCGTTTCAAAACAACAAAGGCAATAAGCCAGTTTCAACAAAATATCCTCAATATGTTTAATTCTATAAAAACATATACGTAACAGAAATAAAATAACAACAGAAAGGTCCTCATCCCGTGTTACGTATCAGAGCATCCTAAGACTCGAACACGGCAACACGACTCCACGCACTCTAAGTACCTGAATTATCTATACTTCGAAATAAGCACATACGCAACAACAACAACAACAACAACAACAACAACAACAAAGGGGTGAGAAACAAATTTAAATATAAACGGCACATAAAACATATACAGGGTAGTTTCTCACTCATTCCACAACAATAATTACCACAACATCCACCAATAATCCACAACGACAGGTACAACAATAATTATGCACAATAGACAACAATAAGTATGCAATGTGACTCAACACGGCACAACGCATGTGGTACCAAGTTTTGTTCATTCAATCGAACACGGATAATCACATACACCCATCCGACAATGATTATCCCAACACTCTCCATAACGAAGTACGAATGATTGTATTCGCCCATCCGGCCGATCATCCCAAAAATAATCAACAAATGTATGCATGACAATGTAAAAGCATACATCATCTATAATTCACCATATTATACATCTACACGGTCAATCCAATCAAAACACAACAAAGTTTCCACCAAAATTCACTAATATTTACCTCACGCGATTTAATCGATTTTGAGACTAAATTAACCTACCTAAATTCCAACATTTATTCATTCTCCAAGTTAAATCTCGATTAAACATGTTTTAAGATTCATCTCAATACCTCACACCAAAAGAATCGGCTATGCACGCGAAATAAGGAGATAAATCGCAAAACTGCGCGTTTTTACACTACACACTGGCCATACGCGTATTGGTCTGGCAATACGCGTATTGGCCTGGGCCTGTATGCCCCCATACGCCCCAAATATGCGTATCTATACCCTAATACGCACATTGGCCTAAATTCAAACCCTTCATACGCGTAATGGCCTAGCCCATACGCGTATGGGCAGAAACAGTGTGTTTTCTGAGTTTTTTTGCATAATTTCAGATCTATACCTCACTCCACTAGATTTCATGGTTCATACCTATCTTAAAATCGTTTCTACACCAGTTTTATTCTCCGATTTTCATCCATCTTTCATCTATGTTACTATATTTTGATTAATTTTCGTTCTAGATCTACAATCCATTCAGTTCATCAACAACAACCATATTCATCATATTTCATGGATTCATCAAAACCACAACAACAATATATCAACGAATCATCATCAGAACCATTATCATAAACACAAATTCGTATGAACATCGTACAATTCATAAATCCATCGTAAACATCATGAATAACAAAAATCCTTAAGAGGGAAGGATACCCCTAACTACCCATCATATTAAATCCCCTAAATTTAAACTTTTCTCCCCCTTACCTAGAATTGGGTGTAAAATCCCGCGAATTTCCTTAAGGTTGAATGCCCTATATGAAGTTCTTCCTTCCTAGCCCCTTTGCTCTTCTCACCAATTTTCACGATTAATCGTTCTACTAATTTTTCTGTTTTTACTAATCCTCTAATAACCATCTCTTAACAATTACTAAACCGCCCCTTGATCCAGTTAATAATAATATCAATTTTAATTCTAATATTTACTAATATTGGTTTTTTATAAAATAATTAATAATAATAAAAAAATAAAATAAATAGTCTTATTAATATTCACACCTTCTATATTACTAATCGCGCCCGATTGTACCCGTCCCACTAGGACACAACAACAAAAATAATAAGACATGCGCCTTAACTAAGGCCAACACAGACAACGAAAATACTCAACGATTAAATATTAAAAATAGGGTGTTACAACTCTCCCCCACTTAGAATATTTTTGTCCTCGAAAATATACCTGATGAGAAAAGTTCCGATTAGATTCTCGCATCCTTCTTTCTAGCTCCCAGGTTACATTCCCACCAGCAGCTCCATCCCAAGCTACTATCACCTGAGGAATATCTTTACCTCTGATTTGCTTCATCTTGCGATCCTCAATTCTTATCGGCATCACTTCAACAATAAGATTCTCTCTAATCTGCACCTCATCTCTCTGAATAACATGAGATGGGTCAGACACATACTTCTGAAGTTACGACACATGAAACACATCATGCAAATTCGAAATCTCTGGAGGCAATGCCACCATGTACGCAACGGTACCAACTCTCTGCAAAATCTTATATGGTCCAATGAACTTAGGATCCAACTTTTTAGATTTCAAAGCACGACCAACACCTGTCATTTGATTAACCCTAAAAAATACATGATCGCCTTCAGAAAATTCTAATTCTTTTCTCCGGTTATCATGATAGCTTTTCTGTCTACTCTGAGACGCTTTCATCTTTTCACGGATCATCTGAATTGCCTCAGTAGTTCGCTATACAATTCAGGTCCAAGCACCACATTTTCACCTGTTTCATACCAACATAAAGGTGTTCTACACTTTCTACCATACAAAGCTTCAAACGGCGCCATCCCAATACTAGAATGGTAACTATTATTGTACGTGAAGTCAATCAATGACAAATGAGCATCTCACGCACCACCTTGTTCCAACACACAGGTTCTCAACAAATCATCCAAAATCTGAATAGTCCTTTCCAATTAATCGTCCGTCTGCGGATGATAAGCCGAACTCAATTTCAACGTTGAACCCAAAGTCTCTTGTAAACTTTTCCAAAATTCAGATGTAAATCTTGGATCTCTATCTAACACTATACTCTATGGAACACCATGTAGTTTCACAATTATCCTGATGTAAATATCATCCAACTTCGTTAACAAAAAACTCATATTAATAGGAATAAAGTGTGCAAATTTTGTAAGTCTATCCATAACCACCCAAATAGCATCGAATCCTCTCGCCGTATTCGGCAAACTAGTAACAAAATCCATCGCAATACTGTCCCACTTCCATTATGGGATTTCCAATGGTTGCATCAATCCCGAAGGTTTCTGATGCTCCACCTTCGATTTCTGACACACCAAACAAGCATACAGAAATTGTGCAATATCTCTCTTCATACCAAACCACCAAAATAATTCCTTTAAGTCCTGATACATCTTCGTAGCTCCTAGGAGAATACTTAAGCTACTACGATGACTTTCTTCTTAAATTGCTTTCTTTAGATAAGCATTGTCTGGCACACAAATTCTACCCCGGAACCTCAATACACCAGCATTATCCACCTGGAAATCACTTTCAGGATCATTGTCTCCCGAAGGCATCAAATCAAGTAACTTCACATCAAGTTTTTGATTCTCTTTAATAATATCTAATAAATCATTATTCACTTTCAACATTCCAAGTCTAACACTCTCAGGTGTCGTCTCGCAAACCATACTCAAATCTCTAAATTGTTCAATTAATTTCAATTCCTTCACCATCAACGCCAACATATGAATTGTATTGCGACTCAAAGCATCTGCTACAACATTAGCCTTACCCGGATGATAACTCAAATTAAAATCATAATCCTTCAAAAATTCTAACCATCTTCTTTGCCTTATATTCAGCTCTTTTTGATCAAACAAATACTTTAAACTCTTATGGTCACTAAACACTTCAAATCTTGACTCATACAAGTAATGCCTCCAAATCTTCAACACAAAAACCACTGGAGCTAATTCAAGATCATGAGTAGGATAATTCCTTTCATGCACTCTTAATTGTTTAGAAGCATAAACTACTACCTTACCATCTTGCATTAATACACCACCTAGTCCCATTTTGGATGCATCATAATAAACAACAAAAGGATCACCAAGACTTGGTAAAATCAACACTGGTGTCCTAGTCAATTTCTTCTTTAATTCCTCAAAACTTTCCTCACAAGCTGCATTCCAAAGAAGCACTTGACTCTTCCTAGTCAGTTGAGTCAACCGTAATGCCAAATTAGAAAATCCCTGAATAAATCTTCTATAATAACCTGCTAAACCAAGAAAACTTTGAATCTCTGTTACAGTCTTCGGAGGTTCCCATTGCAACACAACGCTTACCTTAGAAGGATCCATTGATATACCATCACCAGAAATAACATGACCAAAGAAACTTACATTATCAAGCCAAAATTCACACTTCGATAACTTAGCAAACAACTTGTTATCTTTCAGCACCTACAAAGCAACTCTTAAATGTTCCTTATGATCATCTTCACTCTTAGAATAAATAAGTATATCATCAATAAACACTACAATAAACTGATCCAAATAAGAATGGAAAATATGATTCATATACTCCATAAATACACCTGGTGCATTAGACACTCCAAACGACATCACAACATATTTATAATGTCCATATCGAGTTCTAAACGCAGTCTTATGAATATCCCTTTCTTTCACTCGAATCTGATGGTAGCCTGACCTCAGATCAATCTTACTGAAAACACGAGCACCAACTAGCTGATCCATTAAATCATCAATCCTTGGAAGCAAATACTTATTCTTAATGGTCACCTTGTTCAACTGACGGTAATTGATGCATAGATGCATACTACCATCTTTCTTCTTTACCAACAACATTGGAGCTCCCCATTGCGACACACTTGGTCTAATAAACTTATTATCAAGCAATTCACCAATTTGAGTCTTCAACTCAGCTAACTCTGATGCAGATATCCTGTACGGCGCCATAGAAATAATTCTTGTACCAGGAATAAGATCAATAGTAAACTCAACTTCTCTCGTCGGAGGTAATTCCGTAATATCATCAGGAAATACTTCTGGAAACTCGTTCACAACAGGAAACTCCATAATCGATACTTTACTTTCAACAGATAACGACGCGAATAATACAAATATCATCGCCTCATCTTCCAACAAGGTTCTCAACTCTTTCGTAGATAACGAATTAGCCAAAGCGTCCTCTTCAGGAGTAAGAAACAACAACTTCTTCCTATAGAAGTCAATATAGACCCGGTTGAATTTCAACCAGTTCATCCCCATAATAACATCCATACTACCAAGCGGTAAACAAATTAAATCCACATAGAAATCCCTATCAAAAATACTGATCAGACACTTCAGACATACTAACAATGTAACCACTGAACCAATAGACGGAGTTTCAATAGTCATTCTCTATTCTAGAGTAGACGGAACAATTCCTAATCTCTTCACACAATCAACCGAAATAAACGAGCGTGTTGCACCCATATCGATAATAGTAACCAAAGAAGTATTATTAATAAGGCAATTACCTTCAATAGAACGTTCCTCATTAGTGGACTGGGCTCCCACTAATGTAAACACTTTACCACTGGTTCCTTGGGTCTTCTTTGGTTTCTGACAAGTTGTACTGATATGACCCTGTTCACCATAATTGAAACAAGTAGGAATAGTCGCTCTATAGTCAGCTACAACATGACCCGTCCTTCCACAGTTGAAGCACTTCTTGACTTCATTCTGACAAGTATTAGCACGATGACCTATGCTTCCATATTTGAAACACTTCACAGGATTGGGATTTGCCCCACCCCCACTTGGCTTCTTGTCAGCAACAACTTTTTGTTTACCTTTATCAGGCGGAGCACTATAAGGAGTACCCCCAAACCTCTGCTTACCCTTTTTATCATTCATCGCTTTATAGTGAGCAATACCAGCCCTGTCATCATTATCATAGATTCTACTCCTACTCACCAGCTCTGGATAACTCCTGATCTTCTGAAAAGTGATGCCCTGCTTGATCTCAGGACGCAACCCATTCTCAAATTTCAAACATTTCGAAGTCATAGCCTCTTCAGTTTTATAATGAGTACAATACTGTACCAACTCTTCAAATTTCGCAGCATACTCGGCCACGGTCATAGTACCCTGCTTCAGTTCCAGGAACTCAACCTCTTTAGCACTGCGAACATCTTCCGAAAAATACTTCTCCAGAAACTCACCACGAAACACAACCCAAGTAACAGCAGTACCTACAGCTTCCAAACTTTGGCGACTGTTGTCCCACCAGACTTCATCTTCTCCCTCAAGCATGTGAGTGCCAAACCTCACCTTCTGATCATCAATGCACCCCATGGTCCTGAAGATCTTCTCAATTGCCTTCGGCCATTTCCATGCAGCCTCTGGATCTAGAATACCCCCTTCGTACTTAGGTGGCTTGTTACTTCTAAACTGGTCTAGATCATGAAACTCAACATTCCCCGCAACTGGAGCAATGTTCACAACAACTTGGCTTGCATAAAAGCAACAAGTGTAGCATCTTTCCTTCCTGCCATACTATCACAACAAACACAACTACTACAGGTTAGAACACAATATCAACCCCAATTCTAAAGACTGACTCGGCACAACATCTGGCTGGTTGGACCGACCTGCTCTGATACCAATTATAACACCCAACTTTCCCAAATAAACAAAATTAACATTTATATATCGAAAATCAGGGTTTAAAGTGGAATGCCATGTTTTCAACATTTATAACCAACAAAATATTATCTCATTAGAAATAGTGGAATAATAATCGTTTCAAAACAACAAAGGCAATAAACCAGTTTCAACAAAATATCCTCAATATTTTTAATTCCATAAAGACAGATACGTAACGGAAATAAAATAACAACAGAAAGGTCCACATCCCGTGTTACATATCAGAGCATCATAAGATTCGAACACAACAACACGACTCCATGCACTCTAAGTACCTGGATTATTTGTACTTCCAAAGAAGCACATACGCAACAACAACAACAACAACAAAGGGGTGAGAAACAAATTTAAATATAAACGGCGCATAAAACATATACAGGGTAGTTTCTCACTCATTCCACAACAATAATTACCACAACATCCACCCATAATCCACAACGACGGGTATAACAATAATTATGCACAACAGACAATAATAAGTATGCAATGTGACTCAAGACGACACAATGCATGTGGTACCAGGTTTTGTTCATTCAATCGAACACGGATAATCACATACACCCATCCGGCAATGATAATCCCAACACTCTCTATAACGGAGTACGAATGATCATATTCGCCTATCCGTCCGATCATCCCAAAAATAATCAACAAATGTTTGCATGACAATGTAAAAGTATACATCATGTATAATTCACCATATTATACATCTACACGATCCATCTGATCAAATGACAACAAAGTTTCCACCAAAATTCACTAATATTTACCTCACGCGATTTAATCAATTTTCCGACTAAATAAACCCACCTAAATTCCAACATTTATTTGTTATCCAAATTAAATATCGATTAAACATGTCTTAAGATTCATCTCAATACCTCACACCAAAAGAATTGGCTACGCACGCGAAATCAGGAGAGAAATCGCAAAACTGCACGTTTTTGCACTACACACTGTTCATACACGTATTGGCCTGACAATACGCGTATTGGCCTGGGCCTGTACGCCCCCTAATACGCGTATCTATACCCTAATACGTGTATTGGCCTAAATTCAAACCCTTCATACGCGTAATGGCCCAGTCCATACGCGTATGGGCAAAAACAATGTGTTTTCTGAGTTTTCTGCATAATTTCAGATCTATACCTCACCCCAATTGATTCCATGGTTCATACATGTCTTAAAATCGTTTCTACACCAGTTTTACTCTCCAATTTTCATCCATCTTTCATCTATGTTACTATATTCCAATTAATTTTCGGTCTAGATCTACAATCCATTCAGTTCATCAACAACAACCATATTCATCATTTTTCATAGATTCATCAGAACCACAACAACAATATATCAATGAATCATCATCAGAACCATCATCATAAATACAAATTCGTACGAACATCATACAATTCACAGATTCATCGTAAACATCATGAATAACAAAAATCCCTAAGAGGGAAGGAAACCCCCAACTATCCATCATGTTAAATAACCTGAATTTAAACCGTTCTCCCCCTTATCTCGAATTGGGTGAAAAATCCCGTGAATTTCCTTAAGGTTGAATTCCCTAGATAAAGTTCTTCCTTCCTAGCCTCTTTGCTCTTCTCACCAATTTTCAAGATTAATCGTTCTACTAATTTTTCTGTTTTTACTAATCCTCTAATAACCCTCTCTTAACAATTACTAAACTACCCCTTAATCCAGTTAATAATAATATCAATTTTAATTCTAATATTTACTAATATTGGTTTTTTATAAAATAATTAATAATAATAAAAATAATAAATAAATAGTCTTATTAACATTCACACCATCTCTATTACTAATGGTGCTCGATTGTACCTGTCCCACTAGGACACAACACCAAAAATAATAAGACACACACCTTAACTAAGGCCAACACAGACAACAAAAATACTTGACGATTAAATATTAAAAATGGGGTATTACACATATCCAATACGTTAACTTTGTGTAAATTAAAATAATATATTATATTTCACATATTTAAGAGTTGGAGTTGATTTGAAAATGTAGATTTTAAGAGTTGGAGTTGGTTGCAAAATGTAGATTTTTTTATGAACCGTAAAGGTTAAAGGAAACATTATTAATGATAGCATCAGAATACTAATCATAATTTTAGAGAGAGAGAGAGGCTTAGCCTTCTCTCTAGAATACCCAGGGGTGTGTTCTGTTTTCGTTTTTCTCTTTTACCTCCACAGGGACAATGGACTGGCATAAAGCAAAGAAACACGATTTTCGTCATATAGCGGTTCGGTGGGATGCTTATCCAGTAGGAAAAAGGAAGCATGA
Source organism: Lathyrus aphaca (assembly GCA_963966055.1). Lineage (NCBI taxonomy): Eukaryota > Viridiplantae > Streptophyta > Magnoliopsida > Fabales > Fabaceae > Lathyrus > Lathyrus aphaca. Next base: position 127,851,299 of record OZ014523.1, on the reverse strand, counting down.
AGACAAGGAGGGAGCTTTGGGTATCTCTTCTATTTTCTTCTCATAGTTTTCAGAGAGGAGCAAGGCGTGCGATGTTTACGAGTTGTTTGGTTGTATTGGAGGTGTGGTGGAAGTGGTGATTCCAGCTATGAGGAACAAGTTCGGTAAAAGGTTCGGTTTTACTCATTTTCAAGGTGTGACTGACGTTAGGCTCCTCGCGATTAAGTTGGACAACATCATCATCGACGGGAGAAATATTCATGCCAATGGTCCACATTTTGGTAGGAAGGGGGTTCTGTGGGAACTAAGGGTGGGGAGGGGAGACAAAAGATTCAGGTTCCCGTTCAAAGTGTTAATTCACTTAGGGGGACAAAAGGAAGGTTGAATAAGGTTGGGAGTAGATCATTTTCTCAGTTGGTAAGTTTTGATATTCAACACTATGAAAAGGAGTAGGCTCAAGCATGTTTGATTTATCAAGCAACGGAGGAGGATCACATTAGGCTTAAGAAAGCTTTTGTTGGGGAGGTGCTGGTGTCGGGAATGTCATACAACATTTAGACTTTGTTTGAGTTTGTTGTTTTTCGGTTTTGAAAAAATTTAAAATGGCACAAAGAAATTATCGGGACGAGTCGCGTACTAGGTCGCTTTCTTTAAGACGTTTCGTCGTACTGCCAATATTATGCAATGCAGTCGAATTTACAACGACGTCTCCAGGATAAAACAGCCCTTCAAATTCGATTTATCAGTTGCAGGCTGATAAATCGATCTTAGAGATTACACCTTAGATGGTTATAAACCAGTCGTAGTATCTGATTCAGAAACCAGTCAAGAAAAGAAAAATGTATAGATGAAGAGAGCAAAGAGAGGAGAGAAAAACAATGTTTTTGGTGCACCTGACAAATGAAGTGAAGGCCTGTATTTATAGGCAGCAAATCGTGGATCGTGGAGAGAAAAATGGGAGAGTGGACCGGCCCAGTCAAAACTGGCGGTTACTAAAAACGTGGGAGAGTGGACCGGCCCAGTCAAAGTTGGCGGTTAGGGTTTAGGGTTGGTCAGTAGTGGAGTGAGTCAAAACATAGGTTGGAATATGACACGTCAGCATTCGTAATTAATTAATATTAAATAATTAAAAATTATTTAATTTCCACCGAAATTATTAATTAACATATTAAATTCGGGTTCAAAAAATTAATTTCCATTTAGACCGAACCGAACCGAACCGAGCCGAGCCGAGCCGAGCCGGCCGGCCGGACGGACGGCGGCGGCGGCGCGCGCGCGTGTGTCTAGATGCTCATGGGTGTGTCCTCACTCCTTTTACAAAATTGGGTGCCCCTTGGGGCCCAATCCCAATAGTCCATGTTGGAGTATATAAACACTACTAATATTTGTATTCCCTCCTATGTGGGACTAAAATGAATCTTTTCAAATTCACTTCCATATTAGTTCTACTTTGTGTGCATTTATTGCCCATTTAATGTCAATAAATAATTCCAACTTCTACTCCAAATTAACATCATTCCAACAATCCCCCACTTGAATTTAAAAGGTGATTTTAGACGTCCGTCAGACGTTTCTAAGATTGTGCATAAACAAAGGTGTCTACGACTTGAACCTTAGCGTAGCAAGTCATATTCTGATTCAACAAGAGTGACACTATTGTCTTGAACTCTATCTCAGACATCAAACCTGCACACAACCTTTTCGTAAGGTGTATTCTAATAGCCCGTGCTTTAATGGCCCTGCACGTGTATCCCGGTTTAGTGAAGGCTCTAGGAATTTTGCCTCGAAATTCCATAGGAACCGGCCTCAGTTCCACAGTCACATAGGTGAGTCTATCAAGAGTACTCCTGTAGCCTAGGTACTCCCTCATACAGAGTATAGATCGCATTAAGAGTTTCTATTATCTCATCCTTTTCTTACTTCAGGATTCATGCTCCACTTGCATGGTCATTTCATATTACTCACAACTTGTTATTACCCATTGAACCTAGTTCTTGGGATCTCCAGTCATTTAGGTCGGGTTGCCATCATGAGTAAATCATCTCTTTATAGGCATTAGTCCCATCTTTTTGGATGTATTATGGACTTTCTCTCTAGCTAATCCTTTCGTCAAAGGATCTGCTAAGTTTTCATCAGTGCGTACATGATCCACTCTCACTGCTCCTTTGGAGATACAATCTCTAACGGTGCTGTGTTTTCTTCTAATTTGACGTCTTTTACCATTATAATAACGGTTCTCAACTTTTGCAATAGCCGCGGTACTATCGCAGTGGATCAACACAGCTGGCATAGGTTTTTCCCATAAAGGAATCTCAGCTAGCAAGCATCTTAACCAGCTTGCTTCTTCACTAGCTGTAGCTAGTGCTATCATTTTAGACTCCATTGTGGATTGAGCCAGGATGGTCTGTTTCTTTGATTTCCAAGATACAGCTCCTCCAGCTATACTAAATATATAGCCACTAGTAGCTTTGGAATCATCCGATAAGGTGTTCCAATATGCATCACTATACCCTTCTAGTACAGCAGGAAATTTCTGATAGTGTATGCCGAGGTCCATAGTCCTTTTAAGGTACCTCATGACTCGCTCAATAGCTTGCCAATGCTCATTACTCGGCTTACTTGTAAATCTGCACAACAATCCTACGACATATTCAATGTCGGGTCTAGTACAATCAGTGGCATACCTAAGACTGCCAATGATGCTCGCATATTCTGTTTGTCTGACACTTTCTCCAGTGTTCTTAAACAGTTTCACACTAGGATCATAAGGTGTGCATGCAGGTTTACAGTCGAAGTATTTATATTTCTTTAAGATCTTCAACACATAATGAGACTGATCCAAAGAAATTCCTTGTTCAGATCTCGTGATCTTGATACCCAGGATCACACTTGCTTCTCCGAGGTCTTTCATATCAAATTTATTACACAACAATGATTTCGTATCATTAATGGCCTGAATGTTTGATCCAAATATGAGTAGATCGTCTACGTATAGACATATGATAGTACAAATGCGATTATCAGATTTGTAATAAATGCATTTGTCACTTTCATTCACTTTATACCCATTAATAATCATTAAGTTATCAAACTTTTCATGCCATTGTTTAGGAGCTTGTTTTAGTCCATACAAAGACTTATCTAACTTGCAGACCTTGGTTTCTTGTCCTTGGATCATAAAACCTTCTGGTTGTTCCATATAGATTTCTTCTTCTAAGTCAGCGTTTAAAAAGGCTGTTTTAACATCCATTTGGTGTACTAATAAGTTATAAATAGTAGCTATTGAAATGAGTACCCTAATGGATGTGATTCTAGTGACTGGTGAAAATGTGTCGAAGAAATCTATATTTTCTTTTTGTCTAAAACCCTTGGCTACAAGACGAGCCTTGTATTTATCAATAGTTCCATCAGGTTTTAGTTTCTTTTTCAAAACCCATTTACAACCAATTGGTTTGCAACCAGGAGGTAAGTCTACCAAGTGCCAGGTCTTGTTATACTCTAGAGAATCCATCTCATCATTAACTGCTTCTTGCCATAAATCCGCATCCAGAGAGGACAATGCTTCTTGAAGATTTATTGGATCTTCTTCAACATTATAAGCCGCATAATCGGGCCCATAGTCTTTAGCAACTCTTGCTCTTTTACTTCTTCGAAGTTCTGTTTCTATATTGTCGCTTCTTTCAGTACTTTTTATCACAGGAATGTGACTCGATAGGGTGCCCCCACTATTTCTCGATTTGAAAGGAAATTTGTCTTCATAGAATTCAACATCGTTTGATTCTATGATCACTTTGGCATTTAGATCATAAAACCTGTATGCCTTACTGTTTGCTGCATACCCAATGAATACACATTCATAGGCTCTACTAGCGAGTTTAACTCGTTTCGGATACGGAATCCTGACATAAGCCAGACAGCCCCAAGGTCTCAAATAAGACAAATTTGGTTGTCTTTTCTTTAATATCTCATAAGGTGAGATCTTACTTTTTGACTTGGGAACTCTATTCAAGACATAGCAAACAGTCAATAAAATTTCCCCCCACCAGTGAGGTGCAGCACCAGAATTCAACATAATTGCAACAACAAGTTCAGTAAGAGTTCTATTCTTTCTTTCTGCTTTACCATTCATTTCAGGAGAGTATGGAGCAGTCGTTTCATGTATAATGCCATGTTTGATATAAAAGTCATTAAATAAACTAGATTCATATTCAGTTCCCCTATCACTACGAAGTCTCTTAATCTTCTTGTTAAATTGATTCTCAATTTCAGTTACATACATCTTAAACATGTCAAGTGCTTCACTTTTATTCTTCATTAGGTATACATAAGTATAATCAGAGCAATCGTCAATAAAAGTGATAAAATAACGTTTACTATTTCTAGTTAAACTTCCATCTAATTCACATATATCGGAATGTATAAGATCTAGGGGATCAGATTCTTTTATAATTGATTTATGCGAAGTCTTTGTTATTTTAGCTTGACTACAAAATTCACATTTATTGGAATCATTGACATTTAGTTTAGGGATTAGGCTTAAGTTGCTTGCATTAGAAATAATTCGCTTATTAACGTGACAAAGTCTACCATGCCAAATATTAAAATCACACAAGGAGTAAACAGAAGGAGAAATTTTATTCAATTCAACATTCAACTTAAACATGCTATCAGTGGCGTACCCTTTCCCAACAAAAATACCATTCTTAGTGATGGTGTACAAATCTGCCCCTATAGTTTGACTAAACCCAGCCTTATTCAAAAGAAAACCAGAAACAAGATTCTTCCTAATTTCAGGAACGTGCATGACGTCCTTCAAGATCAAAGTCCTTCCAGAGGTGAACTTCAGCTCTACATCTCCAATCCCAGCAACGTTAGTGGTGTGAGCATCTCCCAACAACACTTTCTTATCTTCAGCAATCATGTATGTCTTGAACATAGCACGATCATAGCAGACATGACGAGTGGCGCCAGTGTCTATCCACCAGCCATCACTTCCACCAACCATGTTGACTTCAGTGATCATAGCAATGAATTGCTCATCAGTCAGGTTAACCTGAGCATTTGAGCCAGCAACAGGTTTAGGCCTGCTCTTACATTTTTTTGCCATATGGCCCGGTTTTCCACAATTGTAGCAAGAGAAAACCGGAGCATCATTTCTTTGAGGTGGAGGCTGTTGCCTAACAAATGGAGCAGATGGGGCCCTAGAGGGATTTCCATTCTTAATTCGGTTCACAGCATTGCGGTTCTGATTCTTTAAAGGTTTGCCCGTAGGCTTCAGAACCGCACCAAATCTCTTTTTGTTGTTAGAAACAACTAAGACTTCATCTTTCTGATCTTGTTTCCGAGCTTCCTCTTCAATTCGGAGACGAGTAATCAGACTCTCGATTGAAAATTCTTTTGTTTTATGGCGAAGTAAATTTTTGAAATCTTTCCAACCAGGGGGCAGTTTGTCAATGATAACAGCAATTTGAAATTGGTCATTGAGGGGCATACCTTCTGTAATAATTTCATGAGCAATTTTCTGAATTTCGTGGCTTTGAGCTTCCACAGACTTTTCATCCACCATCTTGTAGTTCAAATAGCGGCTGACAGCATATTTCTTCGCACCTGTTTCTTCAGTATCATATTTCCTTTGCAAAGCCTCCCAAACCTGTTTAGCGGTCTTGTAGCTACTGTAGTAGTCGTACAAGTCATCAGCAAGACCGTTCAGAATATGATTTTTGCACAAATAATCATTCTCGTGCCATAGGGCGATCTCTTTCCTGAGCTGTAAGTCATCTGCTGCAGCCTTAGCTTTTGCAGCATCTGATTCAGGCGTTTGGGAAGACCCGTCTGATTCTGCAAATGACTTACCATTAGGTAGTTCAGCAGATCCAGAAGGGACAACTGGGATATCCTATGTCAGAACGTGGGCAACCTTTTTCAATGTTAAGAAAAATTTCATCTTTGCTTGCCAACGTTTGAAATTGGATCCCTCAAACTTAAACGGTTTGTCAGAGACAGTAGCGACCGCATTAGTACCGATAATTTCCTCAGTTGCCATGGCAGTTATGAAAACGTCTTAAAATTGTTGTTTTTCGGTTTTGAAAAAATTTAAAATGGCACAAAGAAATTATCGGGAAGAGTCGCGTACTAGGTCTCTTTCTTTAAGACGTTTCGTCGTACTGCCAATATTATGCAATGCAGTCGAATTTACAACGACGTCTCCAGGATAAAACAGCCCGTCAAATTCGATTTATCAGTTGCAGGCTGATAAATCGATCTTAGAGATTACACCTTAGATGGTTATAAACCAGCCGTAGTATCTGATTCAGAAACCAGTCAAGAAAAGAAAAATGTATAGATGAAGAGAGCAAAGAGAGGAGAGAAAAACAATGTTTTTGGTGCACCTGACAAATGAAGTGAAGGCCTGTATTTATAGGCAGCAAATCGTGGATCGTGGAGAGAAAAATGGGAGAGTGGACCGGCCCAGTCAAAACTGGCGGTTACTAAAAACGTGGGAGAGTGGACCGGCCCAGTCAAAGTTGGCGGTTAGGGTTTAGGGTTGGTCAGTAGTGGAGTGAGTCAAAACATAGGTTGGAATATGACACGTCAGCATTCGTAATTAATTAATATTAAATAATTAAAAATTATTTAATTTCCACCGAAATTATTAATTAACATATTAAATTCGGGTTCAAAAAATTAATTTCCATTTAGACCGAACCGAACCGAACCGAGCCGAGCCGGCCGGCCGGACGGACGGCGGCGGCGGCGCGCGCGCGTGTGTCTAGATGCTCATGGGTGTGTCCTCACTCCTTTTACAAAATTGGGTGCCCCTTGGGGCCCAATCCCAATAGTCCATGTTGGAGTATATAAACACTACTAATATTTGTATTCCCTCCTATGTGGGACTAAAATGAATCTTTTCAAATTCACTTCCATATTAGTTCTACTTTGTGTGCATTTATTGCCCATTTAATGTCAATAAATAATTCCAACTTCTACTCCAAATTAACATCATTCCAACAATCCCCCACTTGAATTTAAAAGGTGATTTTAGACGTCCGTCAGACGTTTCTAAGATTGTGCATAAACAAAGGTGTCTACGACTTGAACCTTAGCGTAGCAAGTCATATTCTGATTCAACAAGAGTGATACTATTGTCTTGAACTCTATCTCAGACATCAAACCTGCACACAACCTTTTCGTAAGGTGTATTCTAATAGCCCGTGCTTTAATGGCCCTGCACGTGTATCCCGGTTTAGTGAAGGCTCTAGGAATTTTGCCTCGAAATTCCATAGGAACCGGCCTCAGTTCCATAGTCACATAGGTGAGTCTATCAAGAGTACTCCTGTAGCCTAGGTACTCCCTCATACAGAGTATAGATCGCATTAAGAGTTTCTATTATCTCATCCTTTTCTTACTTCAGGATTCATGCTCCACTTGCATGGTCATTTCATATTACTCACAACTTGTTATTACCCATTGAACCTAGTTCTTGGGATCTCCAGTCATTTAGGTCGGGTTGCCATCATGAGTAAATCATCTCTTTATAGGCATTAATCCCATCTTTTTGGATGTATTATGGACTTTCTCTCTAGCTAATCCTTTCGTCAAAGGATCTGCTAAGTTTTCATCAGTGCGTACATGATCCACTCTCACTGCTCCTTTGGAGATACAATCTCTAACGGTGCTGTGTTTTCTTCTAATTTGACGTCTTTTACCATTATAATAACGGTTCTCAACTTTTGCAATAGCCGTGGTACTATCGCAGTGGATCAACACAGCTGGCATAGGTTTTTCCCATAAAGGAATCTCAGCTAGCAAGCATCTTAACCAGCTTGCTTCTTCACTAGCTGTAGCTAGTGCTATCATTTCAGACTCCATTGTGGATTGAGCCAGGATGGTCTGTTTCTTTGATTTCCAAGATACAGCTCCTCCAGCTATACTAAATATATAGCCACTAGTAGCTTTGGAATCATCCGATAAGGTGTTCCAATCTGCATCACTATACCCTTCTAGTACAGCAGGAAATTTCTGATAGTGTATGCCGAGGTCCATAGTCCTTTTAAGGTACCTCATGACTCGCTCAATAGCTTGCCAATGCTCATTACTCGGCTTACTTGTAAATCTGCACAACAATCCTACGACATATGCAATGTCGGGTCTAGTACAATCAGTGGCATACCTAAGACTGCCAATGATGCTCGCATATTCTGTTTGTCTGACACTTTCTCCAGTGTTCTTAAACAGTTTCACACTTGGATCATAAGGTGTGCATGCAGGTTTATAGTCGAAGTATTTATATTTCTTTAAGATCTTCTCCACATAATGAGACTGATCCAAAGAAATTCCTTGTTCAGATCTCGTGATCTTGATACCCAGGATCACACTTGCTTCTCCGAGGTCTTTCATATCAAAGTTATTACACAACAATGATTTCGTATCATTAATGGCCTGAATGTTTGATCCAAATATGAGTAGATCGTCTACGTATAGACATATGATAGTACAAATGCGATTATCAGATTTGTAATAAATGCATTTGTCACTTTCATTCACTTTATACCCATTAATAATCATTAAGTTATCAAACTTTTCATGCCATTGTTTAGGAGCTTGTTTTAGTCCATACAAAGACTTATCTAACTTGCAGACCTTGGTTTCTTGTCCTTGGATCACAAAACCTTCTGGTTGTTCCATATAGATTTCTTCTTCTAAGTCACCGTTTAAAAAGGCTGTTTTAACATCCATTTGGTGTACTAATAAGTTATAAATAGTAGCTATTGAAATGAGTACCCTAATGGATGTGATTCTAGTGACTGGTGAAAATGTGTCGAAGAAATCTATATTTTCTTTTTGTCTAAAACCCTTGGCTACAAGACGAGCCTTGTACTTATCAATAGTTCCATCAGGTTTTAGTTTCTTTTTCAAAACCCATTTACAACCAATTGGTTTGCAACCAGGAGGTAAGTCTACCAAGTGCCAGGTCTTGTTATACTCTAGAGAATCCATCTCATCATTAACTGCTTCTTGCCATAAATCCGCATCCAGAGAGGACAATGCTTCTTGAAGATTTATTGGATCTTCTTCAACATTATAAGCCGCATAATCGGGCCCATAGTCTTTAGCAACTCTTGCTCTTTTACTTCTTCGAAGTTCTGTTTCTACATTGTCGCTTCTTTCAGTACTTTTTATCACAGGAATGTGACTCGATAGGGTGCCCCCACTATTTCTCGATTTGAAAGGAAATTTGTCTTCATAGAATTCAACATCGTTTGATTCTATGATCACTTTGGCATTTAGATCATAAAACCTGTATGCCTTACTGTTTGCTGCATACCCAATGAATACACATTCATAGGCTCTACTAGCGAGTTTAACTCGTTTCGGATCCGGAATCCTGACATAAGCCAGACAGCCCCAAGTTCTCAAATAAGACAAATTTGGTTGTCTTTTCTTTAATATCTCATAAGGTGAGATCTTACTTTTTGACTTGGTAACTCTATTCAAGACATAGCAAACAGTCAATAAAATTTTCCCCCACCAGTGAGGTGCAGCACCAGAATTCAACATAATTGCAACAACAAGTTCAGTAAGAGTTCTATTCTTTCTTTCTGCTTTACCATTCATTTCAGGAGAGTATGGAGCAGTCGTTTCATGTATAATGCCATGTTTAATATAAAAGTCATTAAATAAACTAGATTCATATTCAGTTCCCCTATCACTACGAAGTCTCTTAATCTTCTTGTTAAATTGATTCTCAATTTCAGTTACATACATCTTAAACATGTCAAGTGCTTCACTTTTATTCTTCATTAGGTATACATAAGTATAATCAGAGCAATCGTCAATAAAAGTGATAAAATAACGTTTACTATTTCTAGTTAAACTTCCATCTAATTCACATATATCGGAATGTATAAGATCTAGGGGATCAGATTCTTTTATAATTGATTTATGCGAAGTCTTTGTTATTTTAGCTTGACTACAAAATTCACATTTATTGGAATCATTGACATTTAGTTTAGGGATTAGGCTTAAGTTGCTTGCATTAGAAATAATTCGCTTATTAACGTGACAAAGTCTACCATGCCAAATATTAAAATCACACAAGGAGTAAACAGAAGGAGAAATTTTATTCAATTCAACATTCAACTTAAACATGCCATCAGTGGCGTACCCTTTTCCAACAAAAATACCATTCTTAGTGATGGTGTACAAATCTGCCCATATAGTTTGACTAAACCCAGCCTTATTCAAAAGAAAACCAGAAACAAGATTCTTCCTAATTTCAGGAACGTGCATGACGTCCTTCAAGATCAAAGTCCTTCCAGAGGTGAACTTCAGCTCTACATCTCCAATCCCAGCAACGTTAGTGGTGTGAGCATCTCCCAACAACACTTTCTTATCTTCAGCAATCATGTATGTCTTGAACATAGCACGATCATAGCAGACATGACGAGTGGCGCCAGTGTCTATCCACCAGCCATCACTTCCACCAACCATGTTTACTTCAGTGATCATAGCAATGAATTGCTCATCAGTCAGGTTAACCTGAGCATTTGAGCCAGCAACAGGTTTAGGCCTGCTCTTACATTTTTTTGCCATATGGCCCGGTTTTCCACAATTGTAGCAAGAGAAAACCGGAGCATCATTTCTTTGAGGTGGAGGCTGTTGCCTAACAAATGGAGCAGATGGGGCCCTAGAGGGATTTCCATTCTTAATTCGGTTCACAGCATTGCGGTTCTGATTCTTTAAAGGTTTGCCCGTAGGCTTCAGAACCGCACCGAATCTCTTTTTGTTGTTAGAAACAACTAAGACTTCATCTTTCTGATCTTGTTTCCGAGCTTCCTCTTCAATTCGGAGACGAGTAATCAGACTCTCGATTGAAAATTCTTTTGTTTTATGGCGAAGTAAATTTTTGAAATCTTTCCAACCAGGGGGCAGTTTGTCAATGATAACAGCAATTTGAAATTGGTCATTGAGGGGCATACCTTCTGTAATAATTTCATGAGCAATTTTCTGAATTTCGTGGCTTTGAGCTTCCACAGACTTTTCATCCACCATCTTGTAGTTCAAATAGCGGCTGACAGCATATTTCTTCGCACCTGCTTCTTCAGTATCATATTTCCTTTGCAAAGCCTCCCAAACCTGTTTAGCGGTCTTGTAGCTACTGTAGTAGTCGTACAAGTCATCAGCAAGACCGTTCAGAATATGATTTTTGCACAAATAATCATTCTCGTGCCATAGGGCGATCTCTTTCCTGAGCTGTAAGTCATCTGCTGCAGCCTTAGCTTTTGCAGCATCTGATTCAGGCGTTTGGGAAGACCCGTCTGATTCTGCAAATGACTTACCATTAGGTAGTTCAGCAGATCCAGAAGGGACAACTGGGATATCCTCAGTCAGAACGTGGGCAACCTTTTTCAATGTTAAGAAAAATTTCATCTTTGCTTGCCAACGTTTGAAATTGGATCCCTCAAACTTAAACGGTTTGTCAGAGACAGTAGCGACCGCATTAGTACCGATAATTTCCTCAGTTGCCATGGCAGTTATGAAAACGTCTTAAAATTGTTGTTTTTCGGTTTTGAAAAAATTTAAAATGGCACAAAGAAATTATCGGGACGAGTCGCGTACTAGGTCGCTTTCTTTAAGACGTTTCGTCGTACTGCCAATATTATGCAATGCAGTCGAATTTACAACGACGTCTCCAGGATAAAACAGCCCGTCAAATTCGATTTATCAGTTGCAGGCTGATAAATCGATCTTAGAGATTACACCTTAGATGGTTATAAACCAGTCGTAGTATCTGATTCAGAAACCAGTCAAGAAAAGAAAAATGTATAGATGAAGAGAGCAAAGAGAGGAGAGAAAAACAATGTTTTTGGTGCACCTGACAAATGAAGTGAAGGCCTGTATTTATAGGCAGCAAATCATGGATCGTGGAGAGAAAAATGGGAGAGTGGACCGGCAAAGTCAAAACTGGCTGTTACTAAAAACGTGGGAGAGTGGACCGGCCCAGTCAAAGTTGACGGTTAGGGTTTAGGGTTGGTCAGTAGTGGAGTGAGTCAAAACTTAGGTTGGAATATGACACGTCAGCATTCATAATTAATTAATATTAAATAATTAAAAATTATTTAATTTCCACCGAAATTATTAATTAACATATTAAATTCGGGTTCAAAAAATTAATTTCCATTTAGACCGAACCGAACCGAACCGAGCCGAGCCGAGCCGAGCCGGCCGGCCGGACGGACGGCGGCGGCGGCGCGCGCGCGTGTGTCTAGATGCTCATGGGTGTGTCCTCACTCCTTTTACAAAATTGGGTGCCCCTTGGGGCCCAATCCCAATAGTCCATGTTGGAGTATATAAACACTACTAATATTTGTATTCCCTCCTATGTGGGACTAAAATGAATCTTTTCAAATTCACTTCCATATTAGTTCTACTTTGTGTGCATTTATTGCCCATTTAATGTCAATAAATAATTCCAACTTCTACTCCAAATTAACATCATTCCAACAATCCCCCACTTGAATTTAAAAGGTGATTTTAGACGTCCGTCAGACGTTTCTAAGATTGTGCATAAACAAAGGTGTCTACGACTTGAACCTTAGCGTAGCAAGTCATATTCTGATTCAACAAGAGTGACACTATTGTCTTGAACTCTATCTCAGACATCAAACCTGCACACAACCTTTTCGTAAGGTGTATTCTAATAGCTCGTGCTTTAATGGCCCTGCACGTGTATCCCGGTTTAGTGAAGGCTCTAGGAATTTTGCCTCGAAATTCCATAGGAACCGGCCTCAGTTCCACAGTCACATAGGTGAGTCTATCAAGAGTACTCCTGTAGCCTAGGTACTCCCTCATACAGAGTATAGATCGCATTAAGAGTTTCTATTATCTCATCCTTTTCTTACTTCAGGATTCATGCTCCACTTGCATGGTCATTTCATATTACTCACAACTTGTTATTACCCATTGAACCTAGTTCTTGGGATCTCCAGTCATTTAGGTCGGGTTGCCATCATGAGTAAATCATCTCTTTATAGGCATTAGTCCCATCTTTTTGGATGTATTATGGACTTTCTCTCTAGATAATCCTTTCGTCAAAGGATCTGCTAAGTTTTCATCGGTGCGTACATGATCCACTCTCACTGCTCCTTTGGAGATACAATCTCTAACGGTGCTGTGTTTTCTTCTAATTTGACGTCTTTTACCATTATAATAACGGTTCTCAACTTTTGCAATAGCCGCGGTACTATCGCAGTGGATCAACACAGCTGGCATAGGTTTTTCCCATAAAGGAATCTCAGCTAGCAAGCATCTTAACAAGCTTGCTTCTTCACTAGCTGTAGCTAGTGCTATCATTTTAGACTCCATTGTGGATTGAGCCAGGATGGTCTGTTTCTTTGATTTCCAAGATACAGCTCCTCCAGCTATACTAAATATATAGCCACTAGTAGCTTTGGAATCATCCGATAAGGTGTTCCAATCTGCATCACTATACCCTTCTAGTACAGCAGGAAATTTCTGATAGTGTATGCCGAGGTCCATAGTCCTTTTAAGGTACCTCATGACTCGCTCAATAGCTTGCCAATGCTCATTACTCGGCTTACTTGTAAATCTGCACAACAATCCTACGACATATGCAATGTCGGGTCTAGTACAATCAGTGGCATACCTAAGACTGCCAATGATGCTCGCATATTCTGTTTGTCTGACACTTTCTCCAGTGTTCTTAAACAGTTTCACACTTGGATCATATGGTGTGCATGCAGGTTTACAGTCGAAGTATTTATATTTCTTTAAGATCTTCTCCACATAATGAGACTGATCCAAAGAAATTCCTGGTTCAGATCTCGTGATCTTGATACCCAGGATCACACTTGCTTCTCCGAGGTCTTTCATATCAAAGTTATTACACAACAATGATTTCGTATCATTAATGGCCTGAATGTTTGATCCAAATATGAGTAGATCGTCTACGTATAGACATATGATAGTACAAATGCGATTATCAGATTTGTAATAAATGCATTTGTCACTTTCATTCACTTTATATCCATTAATAATCATTAAGTTATCAAACTTTTCATGCCATTGTTTAGGAGCTTGTTTTAGTCCATACAAAGACTTATCTAACTTGCAGACCTTGGTTTCTTGTCCTTGGATCACAAAACCTTCTGGTTGTTCCATATAGATTTCTTCTTCTAAGTCACCGTTTAAAAAGGCTGTTTTAACATCCATTTGGTGTACTAATAAGTTATAAATAGTAGCTATTGAAATGAGTACCCTAATGGATGTGATTCTAGTGACTGGTGAAAATGTGTCGAAGAAATCTATATTTTCTTTTTGTCTAAAACCCTTGGCTACAAGACGAGCCTTGTATTTATCAATAGTTCCATCAGGTTTTAGTTTCTTTTTCAAAACCCATTTACAACCAATTGGTTTGCAACCAGGAGGTAAGTCTACCAAGTGCCAGGTCTTGTTATACTCTAGAGAATCCATCTCATCATTAACTGCTTCTTGCCATAAATCCGCATCCAGAGAGGACAATGCTTCTTGAAGATTTATTGGATCTTCTTCAACATTATAAGCCGCATAATCGGGCCCATAGTCTTTAGCAACTCTTGCTCTTTTACTTCTTCGAAGTTCTGTTTCTACATTGTCGCTTCTTTCAGTACTTTTTATCACAGGAATGTGACTCGATAGGGTGCCCCCACTATTTCTCGATTTGAAAGGAAATTTGTCTTCATAGAATTCAACATCGTTTGATTCTATGATCACTTTGGCATTTAGATCATAAAACCTGTATGCCTTACTGTTTGCTGCATACCCAATGAATACACATTCATAGGCTCTACTAGCGAGTTTAACTCGTTTCGGATCCGGAATCCTGACATAAGCCAGACAGCCCCAAGTTCTCAAATAAGACAAATTTGGTTGTCTTTTCTTTAATATCTCATAAGGTGAGATCTTACTTTTTGACTTGGGAACTCTATTCAAGACATAGCAAACAGTCAATAAAATTTCCCCCCACCAGTGAGGTGCAGCACCAGAATTCAACATAATTGCAACAACAAGTTCAGTAAGAGTTCTATTCTTTCTTTCTGCTTTACCATTCATTTCAGGAGAGTATGGAGCAGTCGTTTCATGTATAATGCCATGTTTGATATAAAAGTCATTAAATAAACTAGATTCATATTCAGTTCCCCTATCACTACGAAGTCTCTTAATCTTCTTGTTAAATTGATTCTCAATTTCAGTTACATACATCTTAAACATGTCAAGTGCTTCACTTTTATTCTTCATTAGGTATACATAAGTATAATCAGAGCAATCGTCAATAAAAGTGATAAAATAACGTTTACTATTTCTAGTTAAACTTCCATCTAATTCACATATATCGGAATGTATAAGATCTAGGGGATCAGATTCTTTTATAATTGATTTATGCGAAGTCTTTGTTATTTTAGCTTGACTACAAAATTCACATTTATTGGAATCATTGACATTTAGTTTAGGGATTAGGCTTAAGTTGCTTGCATTAGAAATAATTCTCTTATTAACGTGACAAAGTCTACCATGCCAAATATTAAAATCACACAAGGAGTAAACAGAAGGAGAAATTTTATTCAATTCAACATTCAACTTAAACATGCCATCAGTGGCGTACCCTTTCCCAACAAAAATACCATTCTTAGTGATGGTGTACAAATCTGCCCCTATAGTTTGACTAAACCCAGCCTTATTCAAAAGAAAACCAGAAACAAGATTCTTCCTAATTTCAGGAACGTGCATGACGTCCTTCAAGATCAAAGTCCTTCCAGATGTGAACTTCAGCTCTACATCTCCAATCCCAGCAACGTTAGTGGTGTGAGCATCTCCCAACAACACTTTCTTATCTTCAGCAATCATGTATGTCTTGAACATAGCACGATCATAGCAGACATGACGAGTGGCGCCAGTGTCTATCCACCAGCCATCACTTCCACCAACCATGTTGACTTCAGTGATCATAGCAATGAATTGCTCATCAGTCAGGTTAACCTGAGCATTTGAGCCAGCAACAGGTTTAGGCCTGCTCTTACATTTTTTTGCCATATGGCCCGGTTTTCCACAATTGTAGCAAGAGAAAACCGGAGCATCATTTCTTTGAGGTGGAGGCTGTTGCCTAACAAATGGAGCAGATGGGGCCCTAGAGGGATTTCCATTCTTAATTCGGTTCACAGCATTGCGGTTCTGATTCTTTAAAGGTTTGCCCGTAGGCTTCAGAACCGCACCGAATCTCTTTTTGTTGTTAGAAACAACTAAGACTTCATCTTTCTGATCTTGTTTCCGAGCTTCCTCTTCAATTCAGAGACGAGTAATCAGACTCTCGATTGAAAATTCTTTTGTTTTATGGCGAAGTAAATTTTTGAAATCTTTCCAACCAGGGGGCAGTTTGTCAATGATAACAGCAATTTGAAATTGGTCATTGAGGGGCATACCTTCTGTAATAATTTCATGAGCAATTTTCTGAATTTCGTGGCTTTGAGCTTCCACAGAATTTTCATCCACCATCTTGTAGTTCAAATAGCGGCTGACAGCATATTTCTTCGCACCTGTTTCTTCAGTATCATATTTCCTTTGCAAAGCCTCCCAAACCTGTTTAGCGGTCTTGTAGCTACTGTAGTAGTCGTACAAGTCATCAGCAAGACCGTTCAGAATATGATTTTTGCACAAATAATCATTCTCGTGCCATAGGGCGATCTCTTTCCTGAGCTGTAAGTCATCTGCTGCAGCCTTAGCTTTTGCAGCATCTGATTCAGGCGTTTGGGAAGACCCGTCTGATTCTGCAAATGACTTACCATTAGGTAGTTCAGCAGATCCAGAAGGGACAACTGGGATATCCTATGTCAGAACGTGGGCAACCTTTTTCAATGTTAAGAAAAATTTCATCTTTGCTTGCCAACGTTTGAAATTGGATCCCTCAAACTTAAACGGTTTGTCAGAGACAGTAGCGACCGCATTAGTACCGATAATTTCCTCAGTTGCCATGGCAGTTATGAAAACGTCTTAAAATTGTTGTTTTTCGGTTTTGAAAAAATTTAAAATGGCACAAAGAAATTATCGGGACGAGTCCCGTACTAGGTCTCTTTCTTTAAGACGTTTCGTCGTACTGCCAATATTATGCAATGCAGTCGAATTTACAACGACGTCTCCAGGATAAAACAGCCCGTCAAATTCGATTTATCAATTGCAGGCTGATAAATCGATCTTAGAGATTACACCTTAGATGGTTATAAACCAGTCGTAGTATCTGATTCAGAAACCAGTCAAGAAAAGAAAAATGTATAGATGAAGAGAGCAAAGAGAGGAGAGAAAAACAATGTTTTTGGTGCACCTGACAAATGAAGTGAAGGCCTGTATTTATAGGCAGCAAATCGTGGATCGTGGAGAGAAAAATGGGAGAGTGGACCGGCCCAGTCAAAACTGGCGGTTACTAAAAACGTGGGAGAGTGGACCGGCCCAGTCAAAGTTGGCGGTTAGGGTTTAGGGTTGGTCAGTAGTGGAGTGAGTCAAAACTTAGGTTGGAATATGACACGTCAGCATTCGTAATTAATTAATATTAAATAATTAAAAATTATTTAATTTCCACCGAAATTATTAATTAACATATTAAATTCGGGTTCAAAAAATTAATTTCCATTTAGACCGAACCGAACCGAACCGAGCCGAGGTGAGCCGAGCCGGCCGGCCGGACGGACGGCGGCGGCGGCGCGCGCGCTTGTGTCTAGATGCTCATGGGTGTGTCCTCACTCCTTTTACAAAATTGGGTGCCCCTTGGGGCCCAATCCCAATAGTCCATGTTGGAGTATATAAACACTACTAATATTTGTATTCCCTCCTATGTGGGACTAAAATGAAACTTTTCAAATTCACTTCCATATTAGTTCTACTTTGTGTGCATTTATTGCCCATTTAATGTCAATAAATAATTCCAACTTCTACTCCAAATTAACATCATTCCAACAATCCCCCACTTGAATTTAAAAGGTGATTTTAGACGTCCGTCAGACGTTTCTAAGATTGTGCATAAACAAAGGTGTCTACGACTTGAACCTTAGCGTAGCAAGTCATATTCTGATTCAACAAGAGTGACACTATTGTCTTGAACTCTATCTCAGACATCAAACCTGCACACAACCTTTTCGTAAGGTGTATTCTAATAGCCCGTGCTTTAATGGCCCTGCACGTGTATCCCGGTTTAGTGAAGGCTCTAGGAATTTTGCCTCGAAATTCCATAGGAACCGGCCTCAGTTCCACAGTCACATAGGTGAGTCTATCAAGAGTACTCCTGTAGCCTAGGTACTCCCTCATACAGAGTATAGATCGCATTAAGAGTTTCTATTATCTCATCCTTTTCTTACTTCAGGATTCATGCTCCACTTGCATGGTCATTTCATATTACTCACAACTTGTTATTACCCATTGAACCTAGTTCTTGGGATCTCCAGTCATTTAGGTCGGGTTGCCATCATGAGTAAATCATCTCTTTATAGGCATTAGTCCCATCTTTTTGGATGTATTATGGACTTTCTCTCTAGCTAATCCTTTCGTCAAAGGATCTGCTAAGTTTTCATCAGTGCGTACATGATCCACTCTCACTGCTCCTTTGGAGATACAATCTCTAACGGTGCTGTGTTTTCTTCTAATTTGACGTCTTTTACCATTATAATAACGGTTCTCAACTTTTGCAATAGCCGCGGTACTATCGCAGTGGATCAACACAGCTGGCATAGGTTTTTCCCATAAAGGAATCTCAGCTAGCAAGCATCTTAACCAGCTTGCTTCTTCACTAGCTGTAGCTAGTGCTATCATTTCAGACTCCATTGTGGATTGAGCCAGGATGGTCTGTTTCTTTGATTTCCAAGATACAGCTCCTCCAGCTATACTAAATATATAGCCACTAGTAGCTTTGTAATCATCCGATAAGGTGTTCCAATCTGCATCACTATACCCTTCTAGTACAGCAGGAAATTTCTGATAGTGTATGCCGAGGTCCATAGTCCTTTTAAGGTACCTCATGACTCGCTCAATAGCTTGCCAATGCTCATTACTCGGCTTACTTGTAAATCTGCACAACAATCCTACGACATATGCAATGTCGGGTCTAGTACAATCAGTGGCATACCTAAGACTGCCAATGATGCTCGCATATTCTGTTTGTCTGACACTTTCTCCAGTGTTCTTAAACAGTTTCACACTTGGATCATAAGGTGTGCATGCAGGTTTACAGTCGAAGTATTTATATTTCTTTAAGATCTTCTCCACATAATGAGACTGATCCAAAGAAATTCCTTGTTCAGATCTCGTGATCTTGATACCCAGGATCACACTTGCTTCTCCGAGGTCTTTCATATCAAAGTTATTACACAACAATGATTTCGTATCATTAATGGCCTGAATGTTTGATCCAAATATGAGTAGATCGTCTACGTATAGACATATGATAGTACAAATGCGATTATCAGATTTGTAATAAATGCATTTGTCACTTTCATTCACTTTATACCCATTAATAATCATTAAGTTATCAAACTTTTCATGCCATTGTTTAGGAGCTTGTTTTAGTCCATACAAAGACTTATCTAACTTGCAGACCTTGGTTTCTTGTCCTTGGATCACAAAACCTTCTGGTTGTTCCATATAGATTTCTTCTTCTAAGTCACCGTTTAAAAAGGCTGTTTTAACATCCATTTGGTGTACTAATAAGTTATAAATAGTAGCTATTGAAATGAGTACCCTAATGGATGTGATTCTAGTGACTGGTGAAAATGTGTCGAAGAAATCTATATTTTCTTTTTGTCTAAAACCCTTGGCTACAAGACGAGCCTTGTATTTATCAATAGTTCCATCAGGTTTTAGTTTCTTTTTCAAAACCCATTTACAACCAATTGGTTTGCAACCAGGAGGTAAGTCTACCAAGTGCCAGGTCTTGTTATACTCTAGAGAATCCATCTCATCATTAACTGCTTCTTGCCATAAATCCGCATCCAGAGAGGACAATGCTTCTTGAAGATTTATTGGATCTTCTTCAACATTATAAGCCGCATAATCGGGCCCATAGTCTTTAGCAACTCTTGCTCTTTTACTTCTTCGAAGTTCTGTTTCTACATTGTCGCTTCTTTCAGTACTTTTTATCACAGGAATGTGACTCGATAGGGTGCCCCCACTATTTCTCGATTTGAAAGGAAATTTGTCTTCATAGAATTCAACATCGTTTGATTCTATGATCACTTTGGCATTTAGATCATAAAACCTGTATGCCTTACTGTTTGCTGCATACCCAATGAATACACATTCATAGGCTCTACTAGCGAGTTTAACTCGTTTCGGATCCGGAATCCTGACATAAGCCAGACAGCCCCAAGTTCTCAAATAAGACAAATTTGGTTGTCTTTTCTTTAATATCTCATAAGGTGAGATCTTACTTTTTGACTTGGGAAATCTATTCAAGACATAACAAACAGTCAATAAAATTTCCCCCCACCAGTGAGGTGCAGCACCAGAATTCAACATAATTGCAACAACAAGTTCAGTAAGAGTTCTATTCTTTCTTTCTGCTTTACCATTCATTTCAGGAGAGTATGGAGCAGTCGTTTCATGTATAATGCCATGTTTGATATAAAAGTCATTAAATAAACTAGATTCATATTCAGTTCCCCTATCACTACGAAGTCTCTTAATCTTCTTGTTAAATTGATTCTCAATTTCAGTTACATACATCTTAAACATGTCAAGTGCTTCACTTTTATTCTTCATTAGGTATACATAAGTATAATCAGAGCAATCGTCAATAAAAGTGATAAAATAACGTTTACTATTTCTAGTTAAACTTCCATCTAATTCACATATATCGGAATGTATAAGATCTAGGGGATCAGATTCTTTTATAATTGATTTATGCGAAGTCTTTGTTATTTTAGCTTGACTACAAAATTCACATTTATTGGAATCATTGACATTTAGTTTAGGGATTAGGCTTAAGTTGCTTGCATTATAAATAATTCTCTTATTAACGTGACAAAGTCTACCATGCCAAATATTAAAATCACACAAGGAGTAAACAGAAGGAGAAATTTTATTCAATTCAACATTCAACTTAAACATGCCATCAGTGGCGTACCCTTTTCCAACAAAAATACCATTCTTAGTGATGGTGTACAAATCTGCCCCTATAGTTTGACTAAACCCAGCCTTATTCAAAAGAAAACCAGAAACAAGATTCTTCCTAATTTCAGGAACGTGCATGACGTCCTTCAAGATCAAAGTCCTTCCAGATGTGAACTTCAGCTCTACATCTCCAATCCCAGCAACGTTAGTGGTGTGAGCATCTCCCAACAACACTTTCTTATCTTCAGCAATCATGTATGTCTTGAACATAGCACGATCATAGCAGACATGACGAGTGGCGCCAGTGTCTATCCACCAGCCATCACTTCCACCAACCATGTTGACTTCAGTGATCATAGCAATGAATTGCTCATCAGTCAGGTTAACCTGAGCATTTGAGCCAGCAACAGGTTTAGGCCTGCTCTTACATTTTTTTGCCATATGGCCCGGTTTTCCATAATTGTAGCAAGAGAAAACCGGAGCATCATTTCTTTGAGGTGGAGGCTGTTGCCTAACAAATGGAGCAGATGGGGCCCTAGAGGGATTTCCATTCTTAATTCGGTTCACAGCATTGCGGTTCTGATTCTTTAAAGGTTTGCCCGTAGGCTTCAGAACCGCACCGAATCTCTTTTTGTTGTTAGAAACAACTAAGACTTCATCTTTCTGATCTTGTTTCCGAGCTTCCTCTTCAATTCGGAGACGAGTAATCAGACTCTCGATTGAAAATTCTTTTGTTTTATGGCGAAGTAAATTTTTGAAATCTTTCCAACCAGGGGGCAGTTTGTCAATGATAACAGCAATTTGAAATTGGTCATTGAGGGGCATACCTTCTGTAATAATTTCATGAGCAATTTTCTGAATTTCGTGGCTTTGAGCTTCCACAGACTTTTCATCCACCATCTTGTAGTTCAAATAGCGGCTGACAGCATATTTCTTCGCACCTGCTTCTTCAGTATCATATTTCCTTTGCAAAGCCTCCCAAACCTGTTTAGCGGTCTTGTAGCTACTGTAGTAGTCGTACAAGTCATCAGCAAGACCGTTCAGAATATGATTTTTGCACAAATAATCATTCTCGTGCCATAGGGCGATCTCTTTCCTGAGCTGTAAGTCATCTGCTGCAGCCTTAGCTTTTGCAGCATCTGATTCAGGCGTTTGGGAAGACCCGTCTGATTCTGCAAATGACTTACCATTAGGTAGTTCAGCAGATCCAGAAGGGACAACTGGGATATCCTCAGTCAGAACGTGGGCAACCTTTTTCAATGTTAAGAAAAATTTCATCTTTGCTTGCCAACGTTTGAAATTGGATCCCTCAAACTTAAACGGTTTGTCAGAGACAGTAGCGACCGCATTAGTACCGATAATTTCCTCAGTTGCCATGGCAGTTATGAAAACGTCTTAAAATTGTTGTTTTTCGGTTTTGAAAAAATTTAAAATGGCACAAAGAAATTATCGGGACGAGTCGCGTACTAGGTCGCTTTCTTTAAGACGTTTCGTCGTACTGCCAATATTATGCAATGCAGTCGAATTTACAACGACGTCTCCAGGATAAAACAGCCCGTCAAATTCGATTTATCAGTTGCAGGCTGATAAATCGATCTTAGAGATTACACCTTAGATGGTTATAAACCAGTCGTAGTATCTGATTCAGAAACCAGTCAAGAAAAGAAAAATGTATAGATGAAGAGAGCAAAGAGAGGAGAGAAAAACAATGTTTTTGGTGCACCTGACAAATGAAGTGAAGGCCTGTATTTATAGGCAGCAAATCGTGGATCGTGGAGAGAAAAATGGGAGAGTGGACCGGCCCAGTCAAAACTGGCGGTTACTAAAAACGTGGGAGAGTGGACCGGCCCAGTCAAAGTTGGCGGTTAGGGTTTAGGGTTGGTCAGTAGTGGAGTGAGTCAAAACTTAGGTTGGAATATGACACGTCAGCATTCGTAATTAATTAATATTAAATAATTAAAAATTATTTAATTTCCACCGAAATTATTAATTAACATATTAAATTCGGGTTCAAAAAATTAATTTCCATTTAGACCGAACCGAACCGAGCCGAGCCGAGCCGGCCGGCCGGACGGACGGCGGCGGCGGCGCGCGCGCGTGTGTCTAGATGCTCATGGGTGTGTCCTCACTCCTTTTACAAAATTGGGTGCCCCTTGGGGCCCAATCCCAATAGTCCATGTTGGAGTATATAAACACTACTAATATTTGTATTCCCTCCTATGTGGGACTAAAATGAATCTTTTCAAATTCACTTCCATATTAGTTCTACTTTGTGTGCATTTATTGCCCATTTAATGTCAATAAATAATTCCAACTTCTACTCCAAATTAACATCATTCCAACAATCCCCCACTTTAATTTAAAAGGTGATTTTAGACGTCCGTCAGACGTTTCTAAGATTGTGCATAAACAAAGGTGTCTACGACTTGAACCTTAGCGTAGCCAGTCATATTCTGATTCAACAAGAGTGACACTATTGTCTTGAACTCTATCTCAGACATCAAACCTGCACACAACCTTTTCGTAAGGTTTATTCTAATAGCCCGTGCTTTAATGGCCCTGCACGTGTATCCCGGTTTAGTGAAGGCTCTAGGAATTTTGCCTCGAAATTCCATAGGAACCGGCCTCAGTTCCACAGTCACATGGGTGAGTCTATCAAGAGTACTCCTGTAGCCTAGGTACTCCCTCATACAGAGTATAGATCGCATTAAGAGTTTCTATTATCTCATCCTTTTCTTACTTCAGGATTCATGCTCCACTTGCATGGTCATTTCATATTACTCACAACTTGTTATTACCCATTGAACCTAGTTCTTGGGATCTCCAGTCATTTAGGTCGGGTTGCCATCATGAGTAAATCATCTCTTTATAGGCATTAGTCCCATCTTTTTGGATGTATTATGGACTTTCTCTCTAGCTAATCCTTTCGTCAAAGGATCTGCTAAGTTTTCATCAGTGCGTACATGATCCACTCTCACTGCTCCTTTGGAGATACAATCTCTAACGGTGCTGTGTTTTCTTCTAATTTGACGTCTTTTACCATTATAATAACGGTTCTCAACTTTTGCAATAGCCGCGGTACTATCGCAGTGGATCAACACAGCTGGCATAGGTTTTTCCCATAAAGGAATCTCAGCTAGCAAGCATCTTAACCAGCTTGCTTCTTCACTAGCTGTAGCTAGTGTTATCATTTCAGACTCCATTGTGGATTGAGCCAGGATGGTCTGTTTCTTTGATTTCCAAGATACAGCTCCTCCAGCTATACTAAATATATAGCCACTAGTAGCTTTGGAATCATCCGATAAGGTGTTCCAATCTGCATCACTATACCCTTCTAGTACAGCAGGAAATTTCTGATAGTGTATGCCGAGGTCCATAGTCCTTTTAAGGTACCTCATGACTCGCTCAATAGCTTGCCAATGCTCATTACTCGGCTTACTTGTAAATCTGCACAACAATCCTACGACATATGCAATGTCGGGTCTAGTACAATCAGTGGCATACCTAAGACTGCCAATGATGCTCGCATATTCTGTTTGTCTGACACTTTCTCCAGTGTTCTTAAACAGTTTCACACTTGGATCATAAGGTGTGCATGCAGGTTTACAGTCGAAGTATTTATATTTCTTTAAGATCTTCTCCACATAATGAGACTGATCCAAAGAAATTCCTTGTTCAGATCTCGTGATCTTGATACCCAGGATCACACTTGCTTCTCCGAGGTCTTTCATATCAAAGTTATTACACAACAATGATTTCGTATCATTAATGGCCTGAATGTTTGATCCAAATATGAGTAGATCGTCTACGTATAGACATATGATAGTACAAATGCGATTATCAGATTTGTAATAAATGCATTTGTCACTTTCATTCACTTTATACCCATTAATAATCATTAAGTTATCAAACTTTTCATGCCATTGTTTAGGAGCTTGTTTTAGTCCATACAAAGACTTATCTAACTTGCAGACCTTGGTTTCTTGTCCTTGGATCACAAAACCTTCTGGTTGTTCCATATAGATTTCTTCTTCTAAGTCACCGTTTAAAAAGGCTGTTTTAACATCCATTTGGTGTACTAATAAGTTATAAATAGTAGCTATTGAAATGAGTACCCTAATGGATGTGATTCTAGTGACTGGTGAAAATGTGTCGAAGAAATCTATATTTTCTTTTTGTCTAAAACCCTTGGCTACAAGAAGAGCCTTGTATTTATCAATAGTTCCATCAGGTTTTAGTTTCTTTTTCAAAACCCATTTACAACCAATTGGTTTGCAACCAGGAGGTAAGTCTACCAAGTGCCAGGTCTTGTTATACTCTAGAGAATCCATCTCATCATTAACTGCTTCTTGCCATAAATCCGCATCCAGAGAGGACAATGCTTCTTGAAGATTTATTGGATCTTCTTCAACATTATAAGCCGCATAATCGGGCCCATAGTCTTTAGCAACTCTTGCTCTTTTACTTCTTTGAAGTTCTGTTTCTACATTGTCGCTTCTTTCAGTACTTTTTATCACAGGAATGTGACTCGATAGGGTGCCCCCACTATTTCTCGATTTGAAAGGAAATTTGTCTTCATAGAATTCAACATCGTTTGATTCTATGATCACTTTGGCATTTAGATCATAAAACCTGTATGCCTTACTGTTTGCTGCATACCCAATGAATACACATTCATAGGCTCTACTAGCGAGTTTAACTCGTTTCGGATCCGGAATCCTGACATAAGCCAGACAGCCCCAAGTTCTCAAATAAGACAAATTTGGTTGTCTTTTCTTTAATATCTCATAAGGTGAGATCTTTCTTTTTGACTTGGGAACTCTATTCAAGACATAGCAAACAGTCAATAAAATTTCCCCCCACCAGTGAGGTGCAGCACCAGAATTCAACATAATTGCAACAACAAGTTCAGTAAGAGTTATATTCTTTCTTTCTGCTTTACCATTCATTTCAGGAGAGTATGGAGCAGTCGTTTCATGTATAATGCCATGTTTGATATAAAAGTCATTAAATAAACTAGATTCATATTCAGTTCCCCTATCACTACGAAGTCTCTTAATCTTCTTGTTAAATTGATTCTCAATTTCAGTTACATACATCTTAAACATGTCAAGTGCTTCACTTTTATTCTTCATTAGGTATACATAAGTATAATCAGAGCAATCGTCAATAAAAGTGATAAAATAACGTTTACTATTTCTAGTTAAACTTCCATCTAATTCACATATATCGGAATGTATAAGATCTAGGGGATCAGATTCTTTTATAATTGATTTATGCGAAGTCTTTGTTATTTTAGCTTGACTACAAAATTCACATTTATTGGAATCATTGACATTTAGTTTAGGGATTAGGCTTAAGTTGCTTGCATTAGAAATAATTCGCTTATTAACGTGACAAAGTCTACCATGCCAAATATTAAAATCACACAAGGAGTAAACAGAAGGAGAAATTTTATTCAATTCAACATTCAACTTAAACATGCCATCAGTGGCGTACCCTTTCCCAACAAAAATACCATTCTTAGTGATGGTGTACAAATCTGCCCCTATAGTTTGACTAAACCCAGCCTTATTCAAAAGAAAACCAGAAACAAGATTCTTCCTAATTTCAGGAACGTGCAAGACGTCCTTCAAGATCAAAGTCCTTCCAGTGGTGAACTTCAGCTCTACATCTCCAATCCCAGCAACGTTAGTGGTGTGAGCATCTCCCAACAACACTTTCTTATCTTCAGCAATCATGTATGTCTTGAACATAGCACAATCATAGCAGACATGACGAGTGGCGCCAGTGTCTATCCACCAGCCATCACTTCCACCAACCATGTTGACTTCAGTGATCATAGCAATGAATTGCTCATCAGTCAGGTTAACCTGAGCATTTGAGCCAGCAACAGGTTTAGGCCTGCTCTTACATTTTTTTGCCATATGGCCCGGTTTTCCACAATTGTAGCAAGAGAAAACCGGAGCATCATTTCTTTGAGGTGGAGGCTGTTGCCTAACAAATGGAGCAGATGGGGCCCTAGAGGGATTTCCATTCTTAATTCGGTTCACAACATTGCGGTTCTGATTCTTTAAAGGTTTGCCCGTAGGCTTCAGAACCGCACCGAATCTCTTTTTGTTGTTAGAAACAACTAAGACTTCATCTTTCTGATCTTGTTTCCGAGCTTCCTCTTCAATTCGGAGACGAGTAATCAGACTCTCGATTGAAAATTCTTTTGTTTTATGGCGAAGTAAATTTTTGAAATCTTTCCAACCAGGGGGCAGTTTGTCAATGATAACAGCAATTTGAAATTGGTCATTGAGGGGCATACCTTCTGTTATAATTTCATGAGCAATTTTCTGAATTTCGTGGCTTTGAGCTTCCACAGAATTTTCATCCACCATCTTGTAGTTCAAATAGCGGCTGACAACATATTTCTTCGCACCTGCTTCTTCAGTATCATATTTCCTTTGCAAAGCCTCCCAAACCTGTTTAGCGGTCTTGTAGCTGCTGTAGTAGTCGTACAAGTCATCAGCAAGACCGTTCAGAATATGATTTTTGCACAAATAATCATTCTCGTGCCATAGGGCGATCTGTTTCCTGAGCTGTAAGTCATTTGCTGCAGCCTTAGCTTTTGCAGCATCTGATTCAGGCGTTTGGGAAGACCCGTCTGATTCTGCAAATGACTTACCATTAGGTAGTTCAGCAGATCCAGAAGGGACAACTGGGATATCCTCAGTCAGAACGTGGGCAAC
The DNA here is from genome assembly GCA_963966055.1 of Lathyrus aphaca. Lineage (NCBI taxonomy): Eukaryota > Viridiplantae > Streptophyta > Magnoliopsida > Fabales > Fabaceae > Lathyrus > Lathyrus aphaca. The sequence goes on along the minus strand of OZ014523.1, from coordinate 127,823,439 downwards.
CTTTTTCAATGTTAAGAAAAATTTCATCTTTGCTTGCCAACGTTTGAAATTGGATCCCTCAAACTTAAACGGTTTGTCAGAGACAGTAGCGACCGCATTAGTACCGATAATTTCCTCAGTTGCCATGGCAGTTATGAAAACGTCTTAAAATTGTTGTTTTTCGGTTTTGAAAAAATTTAAAATGGCACAAAGAAATTATCGGGACGAGTCGCGTACTAGGTCGCTTTCTTTAAGACGTTTCGTCGTACTGCCAATATGCAATGCAGTCGAATTTACAACGACGTCTCCAGGATAAAACAGCCCGTCAAATTCGATTTATCAGTTGCAGGCTGATAAATCGATCTTAGAGATTACACCTTAGATGGTTATAAACCAGTCGTAGTATCTGATTCAGAAACCAGTCAAGAAAAGAAAAATGTATAGATGAAGAGAGCAAAGAGAGGAGAGAAAAACAATGTTTTTGGTGCACCTGACAAATGAAGGGAAGGCCTGTATTTATAGGCAGCAAATCGTGGATCGTGGAGAGAAAAATGGGAGAGTGGACCGGCCCAGTCAAAACTGGCGGTTACTAAAAACGTGGGAGAGTGGACCGGCCCAGTCAAAGTTGACGGTTAGGGTTTAGGGTTGGTCAGTAGTGGAGTGAGTCAAAACTTAGGTTGGAATATGACACGTCAGCATTCGTAATTAATTAATATTAAATAATTAAAAATTATTTAATTTCCACCGAAATTATTAATTAACATATTAAATTCGGGTTCAAAAAATTAATTTCCATTTAGACCGAAACGAACCGAACCGAACCGAGCCGAGCCGGCCGGACGGACGGACGGCGGCGGCGCGCGCGCGTGTGTCTAGATGCTCATGGGTGTGTCCTCACTCCTTTTACAAAATTGGGTGCCCCTTGGGGCCCAATCCCAATAGTCCATGTTGGAGTATATAAACACTACTAATATTTGTATTCCCTCCTATGTGGGACTAAAATGAATCTTTTCAAATTCACTTCCATATTAGTTCTACTTTGTGTGCATTTATTGCCCATTTAATGTCAATAAATAATTCCAACTTCTACTCCAAATTAACATCATTCCAACAATCCCCCACTTGAATTTAAAAGGTGATTTTAGACGTCCGTCAGACGTTTCTAAGATTGTGCATAAACAAAGGTGTCTACGACTTGAACCTTAGCGTAGCAAGTCATATTCTGATTCAACAAGAGTGACACTATTGTCTTGAACTCTATCTCAGACATCAAACCTGCACACAACCTTTTCGTAAGGTGTATTCTAATAGCCCGTGCTTTAATGGCCCTGCACGTGTATCCCGGTTTAGTGAAGGCTCTAGGAATTTTGCCTCGAAATTCCATAGGAACCGGCCTCAGTTCCACAGTCACATAGGTGAGTCTATCAAGAGTACTCCTGTAGCCTAGGTACTCCCTCATACAGAGTATAGATCGCATTAAGAGTTTCTATTATCTCATCCTTTTCTTACTTCAGGATTCATGCTCCACTTGCATGGTCATTTCATATTACTCACAACTTGTTATTACCCATTGAACCTAGTTCTTGGGATCTCCAGTCATTTAGGTCGGGTTGCCATCATGAGTAAATCATCTCTTTATAGGCATTAGTCCCATCTTTTTGGATGTATTATGGACTTTCTCTCTAGCTAATCCTTTCGTCAAAGGATCTGCTAAGTTTTCATCAGTGCGTACATGATCCACTCTCACTGCTCCTTTGGAGATACAATCTCTAACGGTGATGTGTTTTCTTCTAATTTGACGTCTTTTACCATTATAATAACGGTTCTCAACTTTTGCAATAGCCGCGGTACTATCGCAGTGGATCAACACAGTTGGCATAGGTTTCTCCCATAAAGGAATCTCAGCTAGCAAGCATCTTAACCAGCTTGCTTCTTCACTAGCTGTAGCTAGTGCTATCATTTCAGACTCCATTGTGGATTGAGCCAGGATGGTCTGTTTCTTTGATTTCCAAGATACAGCTCCTCCAACTATACTAAATATATAGCCACTAGTAGCTTTGGAATCATCCGATAAGGTGTTCCAATCTGCATCACTATACCCTTCTAGTACAACAGGAAATTTCTGATAGTGTATGCCGAGGTCCATAGTCCTTTTAAGGTACCTCATGACTCGCTCAATAGCTTGCCAATGCTCATTACTCGGCTTACTTGTAAATCTGCACAACAATCCTACGACATATGCAATGTCGGGTCTAGTACAATCAGTGGCATACCTAAGACTGCCAATGATGCTCGCATATTCTGTTTGTCTGACACTTTCTCCAGTGTTCTTAAACAGTTTCACACTTGGATCATAAGGTGTGCATGCAGGTTTACAGTCGAAGTATTTATATTTCTTTAAGATCTTCTCCACATAATGAGACTGATCCAAAGAAATTCCTTGTTCAGATCTCGTGATCTTGATACCCAGGATCACACTTGCTTCTCCGAGGTCTTTCATATCAAAGTTATTACACAACAATGATTTCGTATCATTAATGGCCTGAATGTTTGATCCAAATATGAGTAGATCGTCTACGTATAGACATATGATAGTACAAATGCGATTATCAGATTTGTAATAAATGCATTTGTCACTTTCATTCACTTTATACCCATTAATAATCATTAAGTTATCAAACTTTTCATGCCATTGTTTAGGAGCTTGTTTTAGTCCATACAAAGACTTATCTAACTTGCAGACCTTGGTTTCTTGTCCTTGGATCACAAAACCTTCTGGTTGTTCCATATAGATTTCTTCTTCTAAGTCACCGTTTAAAAAGGCTGTTTTAACATCCATTTGGTGTACTAATAAGTTATAAATAGTAGCTATTGAAATGAGTACCCTAATGGATGTGATTCTAGTGACTGGTGAAAATGTGTCGAAGAAATCTATATTTTCTTTTTGTCTAAAACCCTTGGCTACAAGACGAGCCTTGTATTTATCAATAGTTCCATCAGGTTTTAGTTTCTTTTTCAAAACCCATTTACAACCAATTGGTTTGCAACCAGGAGGTAAGTCTACCAAGTGCCAGGTCTTGTTATACTCTAGAGAATCCATCTCATCATTAACTGCTTCTTGCCATAAATCCGCATCCAGAGAGGACAATGCTTCTTGAAGATTTATTGGATCTTCTTCAACATTATAAGCCGCATAATCGGGCCCATAGTCTTTAGCAACTCTTGCTCTTTTACTTCTTCGAAGTTCTGTTTCTACATTGTCGCTTCTTTCAGTACTTTTTATCACAGGAATGTGACTCGATAGGGTGCCCCCACTATTTCTCGATTTGAAAGGAAATTTGTATTCATAGAATTCAACATCGTTTGATTCTATGATCACTTTGGCATTTAGATCATAAAACCTGTATGCCTTACTGTTTGCTGCATACCCAATGAATACACATTCATAGGCTCTACTAGCGAGTTTAACTCGTTTCGGATCCGGAATCCTGACATAAGCCAGACAGCCCCAAGTTCTCAAATAAGACAAATTTGGTTGTCTTTTCTTTAATATCTCATAAGGTGAGATCTTACTTTTTGACTTGGGAACTCTATTTAAGACATAGCAAACAGTCAATAAAATTTCCCCCCACCAGTGAGGTGCAGCACCAGAATTCAACATAATTGCAACAACAAGTTCAGTAAGAGTTCTATTCTTTCTTTCTGCTTTACCATTCATTTCAGGAGAGTATGGAGCAGTCGTTTCATGTATAATGCCATGTTTAATATAAAAGTCATTAAATAAACTATATTCATATTCAGTTCCCCTATCACTACGAAGTCTCTTAATCTTCTTGTTAAATTGATTCTCAATTTCAGTTACATACATCTTAAACATGTCAAGTGCTTCACTTTTATTCTTCATTAGGTATACATAAGTATAATCAGAACAATCGTCAATAAAAGTGATAAAATAACGTTTACTATTTCTAGTTAAACTTCCATCTAATTCACATATATCGGAATGTATAAGATCTAGGGGATCAGATTCTTTTTTAATTGATTTATGCGAAGTCTTTGTTATTTTAGCTTGACTACAAAATTCACATTTATTGGAATCATTGACATTTAGTTTAGGGATTAGGCTTAAGTTGCTTGCATTAGAAATAATTCGCTTATTAACGTGACAAAGTCTACCATGCCAAATATTAAAATCACACAAGGAGTAAACAAAAGGAGAAATTTTATTCAATTCAACATTCAACTTAAACATGCCATCAGTGGCGTACCCTTTCCCAACAAAAATACCATTCTTAGTGATGGTGTACAAATCTGCCCCTATAGTTTGACTAAACCCAGCCTTATTCAAAAGAAAACCAGAAACAAGATTCTTCCTAATTTCAGGAACGTGCATGACGTCCTTCAAGATCAAAGTCCTTCCAGAGGTGAACTTCAGCTCTACATCTCCAATCCCAGCAACGTTAGTGGTGTGAGCATCTCCCAACAACACTTTCTTATCTTCAGCAATCATGTATGTCTTGAACATAGCACGATCATAGCAGACATGACGAGTGGCGCCAGTGTCTATCCACCAGCCATCACTTCCACCAACCATGTTGACTTCAGTGATCATAGCAATGAATTGCTCATCAGTCAGGTTAACCTGAGCATTTGAGCCAGCAACAGGTTTAGGCCTGCTCTTACATTTTTTTGCCATATGGCCCAGTTTTCCACAATTGTAGCAAGAGAAAACCGGAGCATCATTTCTTTGAGGTGGAGGCTGTTGCCTAACAAATGGAGCAGATGGGGCCCTAGAGGGATTTCCATTCTTAATTCGGTTCATAGCATTGCGGTTCTGATTCTTTAAAGGTTTGCCCGTAGGCTTCAGAACCGCACCGAATCTCTTTTTGTTGTTAGAAACAACTAAGACTTCATCTTTCTGATCTTGTTTCCGAGCTTCCTCTTCAATTCGGAGACGAGTAATCAGACTCTCGATTGAAAATTCTTTTGTTTTATGGCGAAGTAAATTTTTGAAATCTTTCCAACCAGGGGGCAGTTTGTCAATGATAACAGCAATTTGAAATTGGTCATTGAGGGGCATACCTTCTGTAATAATTTCATGAGCAATTTTCTGAATTTCGTGGCTTTGAGCTTCCACAGACTTTTCATCCACCATCTTGTAGTTCAAATAGCGGCTGACAGCATATTTCTTCGCACCTGCTTCTTCAGTATCATATTTCCTTTGCAAAGCCTCCCAAACCTGTTTAGCGGTCTTGTAGCTACTGTAGTAGTCGTACAAGTCATCAGCAAGACCGTTCAGAATATGATTTTTGCACAAATAATCATTCTCGTGCCATAGGGCGATCTCTTTCCTGAGCTGTAAGTCATCTGCTGCAGCCTTAGCTTTTGCAGCATCTGATTCAGGCGTTTGGGAAGACCCGTCTGATTCTGCAAATGACTTACCATTAGGTAGTTCAGCAGATCCAGAAGGGACAACTGGGATATCCTCAGTCAGAACGTGGGCAACCTTTTTCAATGTTAAGAAAAATTTCATCTTTGCTTGCCAACGTTTGAAATTGGATCCCTCAAACTTAAACGGTTTGTCAGAGACAGTAGCGACCGCATTAGTACCGATAATTTCCTCAGTTGCCATGGCAGTTATGAAAACGTCTTAAAATTGTTGTTATTCGGTTTTGAAAAAATTTAAAATGGCACAAAGAAATTATCGGGACGAGTCGCGTACTAGGTCGCTTTCTTTAAGACGTTTCGTCGTACTGCCAATATTATGCAATGCAGTCGAATTTACAACGACGTCTCCAGGATAAAACAGCCCGTCAAATTTGATTTATCAGTTGCAGGCTGATAAATCGATCTTAGAGATTACACCTTAGATGGTTATAAACCAGTCGTAGTATCTGATTCAGAAACCAGTCAAGAAAAGAAAAATGTATAGATGAAGAGAGCAAAGAGAGGAGAGAAAAACAATGTTTTTGGTGCACCTGACAAATGAAGTGAAGGCCTGTATTTATAGGCAGCAAATCGTGGATCGTGGAGAGAAAAATGGGAGAGTGGACCGGCCCAGTCAAAACTGGCGGTTACTAAAAACGTGGGAGAGTGGACCGGCCCAGTCAAAGTTGGCGGTTAGGGTTTAGGGTTGGTCAGTAGTGGAGTGAGTCAAAACTTAGGTTGGAATATGACACGTCAGCATTCGTAATTAATTAATATTAAATAATTAAAAATTATTTAATTTCCACCGAAATTATTAATTAACATATTAAATTCGGGTTCAAAAAATTAATTTCCATTTAGACCGAACCGAACCGAACCGAGCCGAGCCGGCCGGCCGGCCGGACGGCGGCGGCGGCGCGCGCGCGTGTGTCTAGATTCTCATGGGTGTGTCCTCACTCCTTTTACAAAATTGGGTGCCCCTTGGGGCCCAATCCCAATAGTCCATGTTGGAGTATATAAACACTACTAATATTTGTATTCCCTCCTATGTGGGACTAAAATGAATCTTTTCAAATTCACTTCCATATTAGTTCTACTTTGTGTGCATTTATTGCCCATTTAATGTCAATAAATAATTCCAACTTCTACTCCAAATTAACATCATTCCAACAATCCCCCACTTGAATTTAAAAGGTGATTTTAGACGTCCGTCAGATGTTTCTAAGATTGTGCATAAACAAAGGTGTCTACGACTTGAACCTTAGCGTAGCAAGTCATATTCTGATTCAACAAGAGTGACACTATTGTCTTGAACTCTATCTCAGACATCAAACCTGCACACAACCTTTTCGTAAGGTGTATTCTAATAGCCCGTGCTTTAATGGCCCTGCACGTGTATCCCGGTTTAGTGAAGGCTCTAGGAATTTTGCCTCGAAATTCCATAGGAACCGGCCTCAGTTCCACAGTCACATAGGTGAGTCTATCAAGAGTACTCCTGTAGCCTAGGTACTCCCTCATACAGAGTATAGATCGCATTAAGAGTTTCTATTATCTCATCCTTTTCTTACTTCAGGATTCATGCTCCACTTGCATGGTCATTTCATATTACTCACAACTTGTTATTACCCATTGAACCTAGTTCTAGGGATCTCCAGTCATTTAGGTCGGGTTGCCATCATGAGTAAATCATCTCTTTATAGGCATTAGTCCCATCTTTTTGGATGTATTATGGACTTTCTCTCTAGCTAATCCTTTCGTCAAAGGATCTGCTAAGTTTTCATCAGTGCGTACATGATCCACTCTCACTGCTCCTTTGGAGATACAATCTCTAACGGTGATGTGTTTTCTTCTAATTTGACGTCTTTTACCATTATAATAACGGTTCTCATCTTTTGCAATAGCCGCGGTACTATCGCAGTGGATCAACACAGCTGGCATAGGTTTTTCCCATAAAGGAATCTCAGCTAGCAAGCATCTTAACCAGCTTGCTTCTTCACTAGCTGTAGCTAGTGCTATCATTTCAGACTCCATTGTGGATTGAGCCAGGATGGTCTGTTTCTTTGATTTCCAAGATACAGCTCCTCCAGCTATACTAAATATATAGCCACTAGTAGCTTTGGAATCATCCGATAAGGTGTTCCAATCTGCATCACTATACCCTTCTAGTACAGCAGGAAATTTCTGATAGTGTATGCCGAGGTCCATAGTCCTTTTAAGGTACCTCATGACTCGCTCAATAGCTTGCCAATGCTCATTACTCGGCTTACTTGTAAATTTGCACAACAATCCTACGACATATGCAATGTCGGGTCTAGTATAATCAGTGGCATACCTAAGACTGCCAATGATGCTCGCATATTCTGTTTGTCTGACACTTTCTCCAGTGTTCTTAAACAGTTTCACACTTGGATCATAAGGTGTGCATGCAGGTTTACAGTCGAAGTATTTATATTTCTTTAAGATCTTCTCCACATAATGAGACTGATCCAAAGAAATTCCTTGTTCAGATCTCGTGATCTTGATACCCAGGATCACACTTGCTTCTCCGAGGTCTTTCATATCAAAGTTATTACACAACAATGATTTCGTATCATTAATGGCCTGAATGTTTGATCCAAATATGAGTAGATCGTCTACGTATAGACATATGATAGTACAAATGCGATTATCAGATTTGTAATAAATGCATTTGTCACTTTCATTCACTTTATACCCATTAATAATCATTAAGTTATCAAACTTTTCATGCCATTGTTTAGGAGCTTGTTTTAGTCCATACAAAGACTTATCTAACTTGCAGACCTTGGTTTCTTGTCCTTGGATCACAAAACCTTCTGGTTGTTCCATATAGATTTCTTCTTCTAAGTCACCGTTTAAAAAGGCTGTTTTAACATCCATTTGGTGTACTAATAAGTTATAAATAGTAGCTATTGAAATGAGTACCCTAATGGATGTGATTCTAGTGACTGGTGAAAATGTGTCGAAGAAACCTATATTTTCTTTTTGTCTAAAACCCTTGGCTACAAGACGAGCCTTGTATTTATCAATAGTTCCATCAGGTTTTAGTTTCTTTTTCAAAACCCATTTACAACCAATTGGTTTGCAACCAGGAGGTAAGTCTACCAAGTGCCAGGTCTTGTTATACTCTAGAGAATCCATCTCATCATTAACTGCTTCTTGCCATAAATCCGCATCCAGAGAGGACAATGCTTCTTGAAGATTTATTGGATCTTCTTCAACATTATAAGCCGCATAATCGGGCCCATAGTCTTTAGCAACTCTTGCTCTTTTACTTCTTCGAAGTTCTGTTTCTACATTGTCGCTTCTTTCAGTACTTTTTATCACAGGAATGTGACTCGATAGGGTGCCCCCCCTATTTCTCGATTTGAAAGGAAATTTGTCTTCATAGAATTCAACATCGTTTGATTCTATGATCACTTTGGCATTTAGATCATAAAACCTGTATGCCTTACTGTTTGCTGCATACCCAATGAATACACATTCATAGGCTCTACTAGCGAGTTTAACTCGTTTCGGATCCGGAATCCTGACATAAGCCAGACAGCCCCAAGTTCTCAAATAAGACAAATTTGGTTGTCTTTTCTTTAATATCTCATAAGGTGAGATCTTACTTTTTGACTTGGGAACTCTATTCAAGACATAGCAAACAGTCAATAAAATTTCCCCCCACCAGTGAGGTGCAGCACCAGAATTCAACATAATTGCAACAACAAGTTCAGTAAGAGTTCTATTCTTTCTTTCTGCTTTACCATTCATTTCAGGAGAGTATGGAGCAGTCGTTTCATGTATAATGCCATGTTTAATATAAAAGTCATTAAATAAACTAGATTCATATTCAGCTCCCCTATCACTACGAAGTCTCTTAATCTTCTTGTTAAATTGATTCTCAATTTCAGTTACATACATCTTAAACATGTCAAGTGCTTCACTTTTATTCTTCATTAGGTATACATAAGTATAATCAGAGCAATCGTCAATAAAAGTGATAAAATAACGTTTACTATTTCTAGTTAAACTTCCATCTAATTCACATATATCGGAATGTATAAGATCTAGGGGATCAGATTCTTTTATAATTGATTTATGCGAAGTCTTTGTTATTTTAGCTTGACTACAAAATTCACATTTATTGGAATCATTGACATTTAGTTTAGGGATTAGGCTTAAGTTGCTTGCATTAGAAATAATTCGCTTATTAACGTGACAAAGTCTACTATGCCAAATATTAAAATCACACAAGGAGTAAACAGAAGGAGAAATTTTATTCAATTCAACATTCAACTTAAACATGCCATCAGTGGCGTACCCTTTCCCAACAAAAATACCATTCTTAGTGATGGTGTACAAATCTGCCCCTATAGTTTGACTAAACCCAGCCTTATTCAAAAGAAAACCAGAAACAAGATTCTTCCTAATTTCAGGAACGTGCATGACGTCCTTCAAGATCAAAGTCCTTCCAGAGGTGAACTTCAGCTCTACATCTCCAATCCCAGCAACGTTAGTGGTGTGAGCATCTCCCAACAACACTTTCTTATCTTCAGCAATCATGTATGTCTTGAACATAGCACGATCATAGCAGACATGACGAGTGGCGCCAGTGTCTATCCACCAGCCATCACTTCCACCAACCATGTTGACTTCAGTGATCATAGCAATGAATTGCTCATCAGTCAGGTTAACCTGAGCATTTGAGCCAGCAACAGGTTTAGGCCTGCTCTTACATTTTTTTTGCCATATGGCCCGGTTTTCCACAATTGTAGCAAGAGAAAACCGGAGCATCATTTCTTTGAGGTGGAGGCTGTTGCCTAACAAATGGAGCAGATGGGGCCCTAGAGGGATTTCCATTCTTAATTCGGTTCACAGCATTGCGGTTCTGATTCTTTAAAGGTTTGCCCGTAGGCTTCAGAACCGCACCGAATCTCTTTTTGTTGTTAGAAACAACTAAGACTTCATCTTTCTGATCTTGTTTCCGAGCTTCCTCTTCAATTCGGAGACGAGTAATCAGACTCTCGATTGAAAATTCTTTTGTTTTATGGCGAAGTAAATTTTTGAAATCTTTCCAACCAGGGGGCAGTTTGTCAATGATAACAGCAATTTGAAATTGGTCATTGAGGGGCATACCTTCTGTAATAATTTCATGAGCAATTTTCTGAATTTCGTGGCTTTGAGCTTCCACAGACTTTTCATCCACCATCTTGTAGTTCAAATAGCGGCTGACAGCATATTTCTTCGCACCTGCTTCTTCAGTATCATATTTCCTTTGCAAAGCCTCCCAAACCTGTTTAGCGGTCTTGTAGCTACTGTAGTAGTCGTACAAGTCATCAGCAAGACCGTTCAGAATATGATTTTTGCACAAATAATCATTCTCGTGCCATAGGGCGATCTCTTTCCTGAGCTGTAAGTCATCTGCTGCAGCCTTAGCTTTTGCAGCATCTGATTCAGGCGTTTGGGAAGACCCGTCTGATTCTGCAAATGACTTACCATTAGGTAGTTCAGCAGATCCAGAAGGGACAACTGGGATATCCTCAGTCAGAACGTGGGCAACCTTTTTCAATGTTAAGAAAAATTTCATCTTTGCTTGCCAACGTTTGAAATTGGATCCCTCAAACTTAAACGGTTTTTCAGAGACAGTAGCGACCGCATTAGTACCGATAATTTCATCAGTTGCCATGGCAGTTATGAAAACGTCTTAAAATTGTTGTTTTTCGGTTTTGAAAAAATTTAAAATGGCACAAAGAAATTATCGGGACGAGTCGCGTACTAGGTCGCTTTCTTTAAGACGTTTCGTCGTACTGCCAATATTATGCAATGCAGTCGAATTTACAACGACGTCTCCAGGATAAAACAGCCCGTCAAATTCGATTTATCAGTTGCAGGATGATAAATCGATCTTAGAGATTACACCTTAGATGGTTATAAACCAGTCGTAGTATCTGATTCAGAAACCAGTCAAGAAAAGAAAAATGTATAGATGAAGAGAGCAAAGAGAGGAGAGAAAAACAATGTTTTTGGTGCACCTGACAAATGAAGTGAAGGCCTGTATTTATAGGCAGCAAATCGTGGATCGTGGAGAGAAAAATGGGAGAGTGGACCGGCCCAGTCAAAACTGGCGGTTACTAAAAACGTGGGAGAGTGGACCGGCCCAGTCAAAGTTGGCGGTTAGGGTTTAGGGTTGGTCAGTAGTGGAGTGAGTCAAAACTTAGGTTGGAATATGGCACGTCAGCATTCGTAATTAATTAATATTAAATAATTAAAAATTATTTAATTTCCACCGAAATTATTAATTAACATATTAAATTCGGGTTCAAAAAATTAATTTCCATTTAGACCGAACCGAACCGAACCGAACCGAGCTGAGCCGAGCCGAGCCGAGCCGGCCGGCCGGACGGACGGCGGCGGCGGCGCGCGCGCGTGTGTCTAGATGCTCATGGGTGTGTCCTCACTCCTTTTACAAAATTGGGTGCCCCTTGGGGCCCAATCCCAATAGTCCATGTTGGAGTATATAAACACTACTAATATTTGTATTCCCTCCTATGTGGGACTAAAATGAATCTTTTCAAATTCACTTCCATATTAGTTCTACTTTGTGTGCATTTATTGCCCATTTAATGTCAATAAATAATTCCAACTTCTACTCCAAATTAACATCATTCCAACAATCCCCCACTTGAATTTAAAAGGTGATTTTAGACGTCCGTCAGACGTTTCTAAGATTGTGCATAAACAAAGGTGTCTACGACTTGAACCTTAGCGTAGCAAGTCATATTCTGATTCAACAAGAGTGACACTATTGTCTTGAACTCTATCTCAGACATCAAACCTGCACACAACCTTTTCGTAAGGTGTATTCTAATAGCCCGTGCTTTAATGGCCCTGCACGTGTATCCCGGTTTAGTGAAGGCTCTAGGAATTTTGCCTCGAAATTCCATAGGAACCGGCCTCAGTTCCACAGTCACATAGGTGAGTCTATCAAGAGTACTCCTGTAGCCTAGGTACTCCCTCATACAGAGTATAGATCGCATTAAGAGTTTCTATTATCTCATCCTTTTCTTACTTCAGGATTCATGCTCCACTTGCATGGTCATTTCATATTACTCACAACTTGTTATTACCCGTTGAACCTAGTTCTTGGGATCTCCAGTCATTTAGGTCGGGTTGCCATCATGAGTAAATCATCTCTTTATAGGCATTAGTCCCATCTTTTTGGATGTATTATGGACTTTCTCTCTAGCTAATCCTTTCGTCAAAGGATCTGCTAAGTTTTCATCAGTGCGTACATGATCCACTCTCACTGCTCCTTTGGAGATACAATCTCTAACGGTGCTGTGTTTTCTTCTAATTTGACGTCTTTTACCATTATAATAACGGTTCTCAACTTTTGCAATAGCCGCGGTACTATCGCAGTGGATCAACACAGCTGGCATAGGTTTTTCCCATAAAGGAATCTCAGCTAGCAAGCATCTTAACCAGCTTGCTTCTTCACTAGCTGTAGCTAGTGCTATCATTTCAGACTCCATTGTGGATTGAGCCAGGATGGTCTGTTTCTTTGATTTCCAAGATACAGCTCCTCCAGCTATACTAAATATATAGCCACTAGTAGCTTTGGAATCATCCGATAAGGTGTTCCAATCTGCATCACTATACCCTTCTAGTATAGCAGGAAATTTCTGATAGTGTATGCCGAGGTCCATAGTCCTTTTAAGGTACCTCATGACTCGCTCAATAGCTTGCCAATGCTCATTACTCGACTTACTTGTAAATCTGCACAACAATCCTACGACATATGCAATGTCGGGTCTAGTACAATCAGTGGCATACCTAAGACTGCCAATGATGCTCGCATATTCTGTTTGTCTGACACTTTCTCCAGTGTTCTTAAACAGTTTCACACTTGGATCATAAGGTGTGCATGCAGGTTTACAGTCGAAGTATTTATATTTCTTTAAGATCTTCTCCACATAATGAGACTGATCCAAAGAAATTCCTTGTTCAGATCTCGTGATCTTGATACCCAGGATCACACTTGCTTCTCCGAGGTCTTTCATATCAAAGTTATTACACAACAATGATTTCGTATCATTAATGGCCTGAATGTTTGATCCAAATATGAGTAGATCGTCTACGTATAGACATATGATAGTACAAATGCGATTATCAGATTTGTAATAAATGCATTTGTCACTTTCATTCACTTTATACCCATTAATAATCATTAAGTTATCAAACTTTTCATGCCATTGTTTAGGAGCTTGTTTTAGTCCATACAAAGACTTATCTAACTTGCAGACCTTGGTTTCTTGTCCTTGGATCACAAAACCTTCTGGTTGTTCCATATAGATTTCTTCTTCTAAGTCACCGTTTAAAAAGGCTGTTTTAACATCCATTTGGTGTACTAATAAGTTATAAATAGTAGCTATTGAAATGAGTACCCTAATGGATGTGATTCTAGTGACTGGTGAAAATGTGTCGAAGAAATCTATATTTTCTTTTTGTCTAAAACCCTTGGCTACAAGACGAGCCTTGTATTTATCAATAGTTCCATCAGGTTTTAGTTTCTTTTTCAAAACCCATTTACAACCAATTGGTTTGCAACCAGGAGGTAAGTCTACCAAGTGCCAGGTCTTGTTATACTCTAGAGAATCCATCTCATCATTAACTGCTTCTTGCCATAAATCCGCATCCAGAGAGGACAATGCTTCTTGAAGATTTATTGGATCTTCTTCAACATTATAAGCCGCATAATCGGGCCCATAGTCTTTAGCAACTCTTGCTCTTTTACTTATTTAAAGTTCTGTTTCTACATTGTCGCTTCTTTCAGTACTTTTTATCACAGGAATGTGACTCGATAGGGTGCCCCCACTATTTCTCGATTTGAAAGGAAATTTGTCTTCATAGAATTCAACATCGTTTGATTCTATGATCACTTTGGCATTTAGATCATAAAACCTGTATGCCTTACTGTTTGCTGCATACCCAATGAATACACATTCATAGGCTCTACTAGCGAGTTTAACTCGTTTCGGATCCGGAATCCTGACATAAGCCAGACAGCCCCAAGTTCTCAAATAAGACAAATTTGGTTGTCTTTTCTTTAATATCTCATAAGGTGAGATCTTACTTTTTGACTTGGGAACTCTATTCAAGACATAGCAAACAGTCAATAAAATTTCCCCCCACCAGTGAGGTGCAGCACCAGAATTCAACATAATTGCAACAACAAGTTCAGTAAGAGTTCTATTCTTTCTTTCTGCTTTACCATTCATTTCAGGAGAGTATGGAGCAGTCATTTCATGTATAATGCCATGTTTAATATAAAAGTCATTAAATAAACTAGATTCATATTCAGCTCCCCTATCACTACGAAGTCTCTTAATCTTCTTGTTAAATTGATTCTCAATTTCAGTTACATACATCTTAAACATGTCAAGTGCTTCACTTTTATTCTTCATTAGGTATACATAAGTATAATCAGAGCAATCGTCAATAAAAGTGATAAAATAACGTTTACTATTTCTAGTTAAACTTCCATCTAATTCACATATATCGGAATGTATAAGATCTAGGGGATCAGATTCTTTTATAATTGATTTATGCGAAGTCTTTGTTATTTTAGCTTGACTACAAAATTCACATTTATTGGAATCATTGACATTTAGTTTAGGGATTAGGCTTAAGTTGCTTGCATTAGAAATAATTCGCTTATTAACGTGACAAAGTCTACTATGCCAAATATTAAAATCACACAAGGAGTAAACAGAAGGAGAAATTTTATTCAATTCAACATTCAACTTAAACATACCATCAGTGGCGTACCCTTTCCCAACAAAAATACCATTCTTAGTGATGGTGTACAAATCTGCCCCTATAGTTTGACTAAACCCAGCCTTATTCAAAAGAAAACCAGAAACAAGATTCTTCCTAATTTCAGGAACGTGCATGACGTCCTTCAAGATCAAAGTCCTTCCAGAGGTGAACTTCAGCTCTACATCTCCAATCCCAGCAACGTTAGTGGTGTGAGCATCTCCCAACAACACTTTCTTATCTTCAGCAATCATGTATGTCTTGAACATAGCACGATCATAGCAGACATGACGAGTGGCGCCAGTGTCTATCCACCAGCCATCACTTCCACCAACCATGTTGACTTCAGTGATCATAGCAATGAATTGCTCATCAGTCAGGTTAACCTGAGCATTTGAGCCAGCAACAGGTTTAGGCCTGCTCTTACATTTTTTTTGCCATATGGCCCGGTTTTCCACAATTGTAGCAAGAGAAAACCGGAGCATCATTTCTTTGAGGTGGAGGCTGTTGCCTAACAAATGGAGCAGATGGGGCCCTAGAGGGATTTCCATTCTTAATTCGGTTCACAGCATTGCGGTTCTGATTCTTTAAAGGTTTGCCCGTAGGCTTCAGAACCGCACCGAATCTCTTTTTGTTGTTAGAAACAACTAAGACTTCATCTTTCTGATCTTGTTTCCGAGCTTCCTCTTCAATTCGGAGACGAGTAATCAGACTCTCGATTGAAAATTCTTTTGTTTTATGGCGAAGTAAATTTTTGAAATCTTTCCAACCAGGGGGCAGTTTGTCAATGATAACAGCAATTTGAAATTGGTCATTGAGGGGCATACCTTCTGTAATAATTTCATGAGCAATTTTCTGAATTTCGTGGCTTTGAGCTTCCACAGACTTTTCATCCACCATCTTGTAGTTCAAATAGCGGCTGACAGCATATTTCTTCGCACCTGCTTCTTCAGTATCATATTTCCTTTGCAAAGCCTCCCAAACCTGTTTAGCGGTCTTGTAGCTACTGTAGTAGTCGTACAAGTCATCAGCAAGACCGTTCAGAATATGATTTTTGCACAAATAATCATTCTCGTGCCATAGGGCGATCTCTTTCCTGAGCTGTAAGTCATCTGCTGCAGCCTTAGCTTTTGCAGCATCTGATTCAGGCGTTTGGGAAGACCCGTCTGATTCTGCAAATGACTTACCATTAGGTAGTTCAGCAGATCCAGAAGGGACAACTGGGATATCCTCAGTCAGAACGTGGGCAACCTTTTTCAATGTTAAGAAAAATTTCATCTTTGCTTGCCAACGTTTGAAATTGGATCCCTCAAACTTAAACGGTTTTTCAGAGACAGTAGCGACCGCATTAGTACCGATAATTTCATCAGTTGCCATGGCAGTTATGAAAACGTCTTAAAATTGTTGTTTTTCGGTTTTGAAAAAATTTAAAATGGCACAAAGAAATTATCGGGACGAGTCGCGTACTAGGTCGCTTTCTTTAAGACGTTTCGTCGTACTGCCAATATTATGCAATGCAGTCGAATTTACAACGACGTCTCCAGGATAAAACAGCCCGTCAAATTCGATTTATCAGTTGCAGGATGATAAATCGATCTTAGAGATTACACCTTAGATGGTTATAAACCAGTCGTAGTATCTGATTCAGAAACCAGTCAAGAAAAGAAAAATGTATAGATGAAGAGAGCAAAGAGAGGAGAGAAAAACAATGTTTTTGGTGCACCTGACAAATGAAGTGAAGGCCTGTATTTATAGGCAGCAAATCGTGGATCGTGGAGAGAAAAATGGGAGAGTGGACCGGCCCAGTCAAAACTGGCGGTTACTAAAAACGTGGGAGAGTGGACCGGCCCAGTCAAAGTTGGCGGTTAGGGTTTAGGGTTGGTCAGTAGTGGAGTGAGTCAAAACTTAGGTTGGAATATGGCACGTCAGCATTCGTAATTAATTAATATTAAATAATTAAAAATTATTTAATTTCCACCGAAATTATTAATTAACATATTAAATTCGGGTTCAAAAAATTAATTTCCATTTAGACCGAACCGAACCGAACCGAACCGAGCTGAGCCGAGCCGAGCCGAGCCGGCCGGCCGGACGGACGGCGGCGGCGGCGCGCGCGCGTGTGTCTAGATGCTCATGGGTGTGTCCTCACTCCTTTTACAAAATTGGGTGCCCCTTGGGGCCCAATCCCAATAGTCCATGTTGGAGTATATAAACACTACTAATATTTGTATTCCCTCCTATGTGGGACTAAAATGAATCTTTTCAAATTCACTTCCATATTAGTTCTACTTTGTGTGCATTTATTGCCCATTTAATGTCAATAAATAATTCCAACTTCTACTCCAAATTAACATCATTCCAACAATCCCCCACTTGAATTTAAAAGGTGATTTTAGACGTCCGTCAGACGTTTCTAAGATTGTGCATAAACAAAGGTGTCTACGACTTGAACCTTAGCGTAGCAAGTCATATTCTGATTCAACAAGAGTGACACTATTGTCTTGAACTCTATCTCAGACATCAAACCTGCACACAACCTTTTCGTAAGGTGTATTCTAATAGCCCGTGCTTTAATGGCCCTGCACGTGTATCCCGGTTTAGTGAAGGCTCTAGGAATTTTGCCTCGAAATTCCATAGGAACCGGCCTCAGTTCCACAGTCACATAGGTGAGTCTATCAAGAGTACTCCTGTAGCCTAGGTACTCCCTCATACAGAGTATAGATCGCATTAAGAGTTTCTATTATCTCATCCTTTTCTTACTTCAGGATTCATGCTCCACTTGCATGGTCATTTCATATTACTCACAACTTGTTATTACCCGTTGAACCTAGTTCTTGGGATCTCCAGTCATTTAGGTCGGGTTGCCATCATGAGTAAATCATCTCTTTATAGGCATTAGTCCCATCTTTTTGGATGTATTATGGACTTTCTCTCTAGCTAATCCTTTCGTCAAAGGATCTGCTAAGTTTTCATCAGTGCGTACATGATCCACTCTCACTGCTCCTTTGGAGATACAATCTCTAACGGTGCTGTGTTTTCTTCTAATTTGACGTCTTTTACCATTATAATAACGGTTCTCAACTTTTGCAATAGCCGCGGTACTATCGCAGTGGATCAACACAGCTGGCATAGGTTTTTCCCATAAAGGAATCTCAGCTAGCAAGCATCTTAACCAGCTTGCTTCTTCACTAGCTGTAGCTAGTGCTATCATTTCAGACTCCATTGTGGATTGAGCCAGGATGGTCTGTTTCTTTGATTTCCAAGATACAGCTCCTCCAGCTATACTAAATATATAGCCACTAGTAGCTTTGGAATCATCCGATAAGGTGTTCCAATCTGCATCACTATACCCTTCTAGTATAGCAGGAAATTTCTGATAGTGTATGCCGAGGTCCATAGTCCTTTTAAGGTACCTCATGACTCGCTCAATAGCTTGCCAATGCTCATTACTCGACTTACTTGTAAATCTGCACAACAATCCTACGACATATGCAATGTCGGGTCTAGTACAATCAGTGGCATACCTAAGACTGCCAATGATGCTCGCATATTCTGTTTGTCTGACACTTTCTCCAGTGTTCTTAAACAGTTTCACACTTGGATCATAAGGTGTGCATGCAGGTTTACAGTCGAAGTATTTATATTTCTTTAAGATCTTCTCCACATAATGAGACTGATCCAAAGAAATTCCTTGTTCAGATCTCGTGATCTTGATACCCAGGATCACACTTGCTTCTCCGAGGTCTTTCATATCAAAGTTATTACACAACAATGATTTCGTATCATTAATGGCCTGAATGTTTGATCCAAATATGAGTAGATCGTCTACGTATAGACATATGATAGTACAAATGCGATTATCAGATTTGTAATAAATGCATTTGTCACTTTCATTCACTTTATACCCATTAATAATCATTAAGTTATCAAACTTTTCATGCCATTGTTTAGGAGCTTGTTTTAGTCCATACAAAGACTTATCTAACTTGCAGACCTTGGTTTCTTGTCCTTGGATCACAAAACCTTCTGGTTGTTCCATATAGATTTCTTCTTCTAAGTCACCGTTTAAAAAGGCTGTTTTAACATCCATTTGGTGTACTAATAAGTTATAAATAGTAGCTATTGAAATGAGTACCCTAATGGATGTGATTCTAGTGACTGGTGAAAATGTGTCGAAGAAATCTATATTTTCTTTTTGTCTAAAACCCTTGGCTACAAGACGAGCCTTGTATTTATCAATAGTTCCATCAGGTTTTAGTTTCTTTTTCAAAACCCATTTACAACCAATTGGTTTGCAACCAGGAGGTAAGTCTACCAAGTGCCAGGTCTTGTTATACTCTAGAGAATCCATCTCATCATTAACTGCTTCTTGCCATAAATCCGCATCCAGAGAGGACAATGCTTCTTGAAGATTTATTGGATCTTCTTCAACATTATAAGCCGCATAATCGGGCCCATAGTCTTTAGCAACTCTTGCTCTTTTACTTCTTCGAAGTTCTGTTTCTACATTGTCGCTTCTTTCAGTACTTTTTATCACAGGAATGTGACTCGATAGGGTGCCCCCACTATTTCTCGATTTGAAAGGAAATTTGTCTTCATAGAATTCAACATCGTTTGATTCTAAGATCACTTTGGCATTTAGATCATAAAACCTGTATGCCTTACTGTTTGCTGCATACCCAATGAATACACATTCATAGGCTCTACTAGCGAGTTTAACTCGTTTCGGATCCGGAATCCTGACATAAGCCAGACAGCCCCAAGTTCTCAAATAAGACAAATTTGGTTGTCTTTTCTTTAATATCTCATAAGGTGAGATCTTACTTTTTGACTTGGGAACTCTATTCAAGACATAGCAAACAGTCAATAAAATTTCCCCCCACCAGTGAGGTGCAGCACCAGAATTCAACATAATTGCAACAACAAGTTCAGTAAGAGTTCTATTCTTTCTTTCTGCTTTACCATTCATTTCAGGAGAGTATGGAGCAGTCGTTTCATGTATAATGCCATGTTTAATATAAAAGTCATTAAATAAACTAGATTCATATTCAGTTCCCCTATCACTACGAAGTCTCTTAATCTTCTTGTTAAATTGATTCTCAATTTCAGTTACATACATCTTAAACATGTCAAGTGCTTCACTTTTATTCTTCATTAGGTATACATAAGTATAATCAGAGCAATCGTCAATAAAAGTGATAAAATAACGTTTACTATTTCTAGTTAAACTTCCATCTAATTCACATATATCGGAATGTATAAGATCTAGGGGATCAGGTTCTTTTATAATTGATTTATGCGAAGTCTTTGTTATTTTAGCTTGACTACAAAATTCACATTTATTGGAATCATTGACATTTAGTTTAGGGATTAGGCTTAAGTTGCTTGCATTAGAAATAATTCGCTTATTAACGTGACAAAGTCTACCATGCCAAATATTAAAATCACACAAGGAGTAAACAGAAGGAGAAATTTTATTCAATTCAACATTCAACTTAAACATGCCATCAGTGGCGTACCCTTTCCCAACAAAAATACCATTCTTAGTGATGGTGTACAAATCTGCCCCTATAGTTTGACTAAACCCAGCCTTATTCAAAAGAAAACCAGAAACAAGATTCTTCCTAATTTCAGGAACGTGCATGACGTCCTTCAAGATCAAAGTCCTTCCAGAGGTGAACTTCAGCTCTACATCTCCAATCCCAGCAACGTTAGTGGTGTGAGCATCTCCCAACAACACTTTCTTATCTTCAGCAATCATGTATGTCTTGAACATAGCACGATCATAGCAGACATGACGAGTGGCGCCAGTGTCTATCCACCAGCCATCACTTCCACCAACCATGTTGACTTCAGTGATCATAGCAATGAATTGCTCATCAGTCAGGTTAACCTGAGCATTTGAGCCAGCAACAGGTTTAGGCCTGCTCTTACATTTTTTTGCCATATGGCCCGGTTTTCCACAATTGTAGCAAGAGAAAACCGGAGCATCATTTCTTTGAGGTGGAGGCTGTTGCCTAACAAATGGAGCAGATGGGGCCCTAGAGGGATTTCCATTCTTAATTCGGTTCACAGCATTGCGGTTCTGATTCTTTAAAGGTTTGCCCGTAGGCTTCAGAACCGCACCGAATCTCTTTTTGTTGTTAGAAACAACTAAGACTTCATCTTTCTGATCTTGTTTCCGAGCTTCCTCTTCAATTCGGAGACGAGTAATCAGACTCTCGATTGAAAATTCTTTTGTTTTATGGCGAAGTAAATTTTTGAAATCTTTCCAACCAGGGGGCAGTTTGTCAATGATAACAGCAATTTGAAATTGGTCATTGAGGGGCATACCTTCTGTAATAATTTCATGAGCAATTTTCTGAATTTCGTGGCTTTGAGCTTCCACAGACTTTTCATCCACCATCTTGTAGTTCAAATAGCGGCTGACAGCATATTTCTTCGCACCTGCTTCTTCAGTATCATATTTCCTTTGCAAAGCCTCCCAAACCTGTTTAGCGGTCTTGTAGCTACTATAGTAGTCGATCAAGTCATCAGCAAGACCGTTCAGAATATGATTTTTGCACAAATAATCATTCTCGTGCCATAGGGCGATCTCTTTCCTGAGCTGTAAGTCATCTGCTGCAGCCTTAGCTTTTGCAGCATCTGATTCAGGCGTTTGGGAAGACCCGTCTGATTCTGAAAATGACTTACCATTAGGTAGTTCAGCAGATCCAGAAGGGACAACTGGGATATCCTCAGTCAGAACGTGGGCAACCTTTTTCAATGTTAAGAAAAATTTCATCTTTGCTTGCCAACGTTTGAAATTGGATCCCTCAAACTTAAACGGTTTGTTAGAGACAGTAGCGACCGCATTAGTACCGATAATTTCATCAGTTGCCATGGCAGTTATGAAAACGTCTTAAAATTGTTGTTTTTCGGTTTTGAAAAAATTTAAAATGGCACAAAGAAATTATCGGGACGAGTCGCGTACTAGGTCGCTTTCTTTAAGACGTTTCGTCGTACTGCCAATATTATGCAATGCAGTCGAATTTACAACGACGTCTCCAGGATAAAACAACCCGTCAAATTCGATTTATCAGTTGCAGGCTGATAAATCGATCTTAGAGATTACACCTTAGATGGTTATAAACCAGTCGTAGTATCTGATTCAGAAACCAGTCAAGAAAAGAAAAATGTATAGATGAAGAGAGCAAAGAGAGGAGAGAAAAACAATGTTTTTGGTGCACCTGACAAATGAAGTGAAGGCCTGTATTTATAGGCAGCAAATCGTGGATCGTGGAGAGAAAAATGGGAGAGTGGACTGGCCCAGTCAAAACTGGCGGTTACTAAAAACGTGGGAGAGTGGACCGGCCCAGTCAAAGTTGGCGGTTAGGGTTTAGGGTTGGTCAGTAGTGGAGTGAGTCAAAACTTAGGTTGGAATATGGCACGTCAGCATTCGTAATTAATTAATATTAAATAATTAAAAATTATTTAATTTCCACCGAAATTATTAATTAACATATTAAATTCGGGTTCAAAAAATTAATTTCCATTTAGACCGAACCGAACCGAACCGAACCGAGCCGAGCCGAGCCGAGCCGGCCGACCGGACGGACGGCGGCGGCAGCGCGCGCGCGTGTGTCTAGATGCTCATGGGTGTGTCCTCACTCCTTTTACAAAATTGGGTGCCCCTTGGGGCCCAATCCCAATAGTCCATGTTGGAGTATATAAACACTACTAATATTTGTATTCCCTCCTATGTGGGACTAAAATGAATCTTTTCAAATTCACTTCCATATTAGTTCTACTTTGTGTGCATTTATTGCCCATTTAATGTCAATAAATAATTCCAACTTCTACTCCAAATTAACATCATTCCAACAGAGTTGGAGGGATACTTTTCGATCAAAGTAACACCATTAGGTACCAATTTGTGTCTACTAGAAGAAGTTGAAGAAGGTGCTATCAAGGATTTGATATCAGAAGGCAAATCTTGGTGGAGTCAATGGTTTGTCAATATAAGAGAATGGAAAGAAGATGATGTAGACAAGGAAAGGATAACGTGGATCTGGGTGCACGGCGTGCCGTGTCATGCTTGGAACTTCAATTTCTTTGAAAAGGTGGCAAACTTGGTGGGATGCTATATATGTTCAGATGAAAATACTTTAAAGGCAGATTTCATGGATATTGCGAGAATAAGGGTTAGAACGTTGTATGTGATCATTTTCGAAATCTTTGACATGAAGATAGACGGGGTGGACTTTAGGATCAGGTGCTCTGAAGATTCCTATGGTCCTTTTGGGATTGTTAATCACAATGTTAAATGTGCAAACATTTCTTCAGAGGCCTCTTCTTTTGACTCTAAGAAGGGCTGGTATGAGGAAGAGAAAGGATTCTCTGAAAATGATAGGTTGAAAGTTTCATCTGGCGGTGAGAATGAAGGGGTTGTCGGTTCCCTTGCTTCCTCCAAGTATGTCAACATCACCTCAGAAGGAACGATTAATGAGGTTACAGTCTTAAGTAAATAAGTTGGCTCTATTACTTTCATGTGGTGCAGGTAAAGAGGTTTTGGAAGGTAGCTTAGATTTGGCTTGTGTTGCTATAAAGGAGGTCGCAGAACGTCAACTTTCTAAGGTAAGTCCCTCACATATCAACTTATTATCTCCTGTCAATTCATACACTAGGGTGAGGTGCTCTTTTGATAGGGACGTGGACAGATGTAGGCGTGGGAAAGAGGTGAGGAAAAAGGGGGGTAGAAGCTTTTTCACTGCTAAAGTCAAATTGAAAAATGTACGATATAAGTAGGCCTTTAACTGTGAAAAAAAGGAGGCCCAAGAAGAGGTCTTTAAGGCCTGTAGAAGCAAATTATCTTACTCCTCCAAATGGGCTTTCTCTAGAGCCAGTTCAAAGTATTTTTAACAAGAATCTTGTTCTGCTCTCAAAGTTACCTACCACAGGTTCTGGTTCTAGTGGGATGGGAGGTTTCTCAACAGGGGAAATACTTTGTTGTGAGGAGACAATGGATTCAAATTTGGTGAGGTTCAACAATGGGTTTTGGGATAATTTCGATTTGAATATGGGGAACAAGGTATGTCAATCTATTTCAAACTTGGGGATAGTGTCTACAGGAGCAGAAAAGAATTATAAAAAGAAGATAGAAGATATTGAGAATATTAATTCTTCGATAAAGAGAACTCAGAAGGTGGTAAACAATTCTTCTCAATGAATAGCTGTTCTTTTAATATCAAAGGAGGTGGTAGTTTAGTCAAAAGGAAGCTTCTAAACCAAATTATTCATAATGGAGGAGCGAACATCTTTTTAATTCAAGAATCCAAGTTGGCAGTGGTGGATTCATGAATTATCAAGATTTTATGGAAAGAGTGCAACATAGGTTGGTCTTATTCCAACTCAGTCGGTCAGTGGGGAGGCATCATTACTCTTTGAAAGGAAGATCTCTTTGAGGTTATTTGTAGCTTCAAAGGTACATGTTATATGGGTTTAAAGTTGAGTTAGAAGGGAAAGATTTATTACGTTATTAACATTTACTCGCCATGCATTTTGGAGCTGCGTAGAAGACTCTTGGAGGAGCTTTTGGCTCTCAAAGTAAAATATTTGGATGGTGATTGGATAGTCGGAGGGGATTTCAACTCTATTGACAACAATAAAGAACGGAAAAGGCGGTTGACGGGGAGGAGTAATTTTGAATTGTTGGAGTTTTCAGAGTTCATTGTTTATATTGGCTTGGTGGACATTCCTACCAAAGGTAAATTTATTACTTGGTATAGAAGCAATGGTATTTCGATGAGTAGACTTGATCGTTTTCTTCTATCTAGTTAAGTAATATATATGCGGGGAATTGTTGGTCAATCCATAGGTTCTCGCGATATATCTGATCATTATCCATTTTGGTTTGTTTCTATCGCTCCTTAGATTTCCATCCTGGTACAAACGCGAAAGTGGCACAGAAAGAGGGTAGAGTCACCAGCCAGGCATTTTTATCCCGAAGGAACGGGAATGGTAATGTTGCAGAAATCAGAAGAAAAGAAAAGGAAGGACAAGGTCCTGCGAACCAAAGAATTGGGTTCGAGAGTCGGTTACGACCTGGGAAGGTATTAGCACCCCAGATCGTCCACCGTACCCGACAGGACCCACGCTTGCAAAGAAACTGTTTCAAAGGGTGAAGAAATGAAAGTTGCTGCAAGAAGAAATACTGAAACTGGATAAGAAAAAAAAGGGGGGAAATGTAGGGAAATTAAAAGAGTGCTTGAACGGGCCCTACCCCGCTGCCTACGTACCTCATCTGGACATGAGGATGAGAGTCGCTATAGTTCCAAGGATTGCTAGTGTTTTAAAGCTTGAATTGCTTATGCCAATGCTTAGGTGTTGTAGGCTCGGACGACGAGTGCATAATCGTCTCGCAAAATGACAAGTAGGAGCAAGTTCGTACGTTATGAGTGAGGGTGATGAGAAAAGAAGTCCCGAAAGAGAGACGTTTATTCTTTGTCTAGTGTTTTTTAGAAGCGTTTTATGAGTGAGGCACAAAGAAGTGAAAGCAAATCCTTTTCTAGGGAATGTGTTTTTATTACCACATTCCTAGATAGAATGAGTAATAAGTTCACCATAGAACACTTGTATACACCCCATCTTGTGAAGGAAAATTGCGATCTAAACGCAGCGGAAAACAAAAATTTTCCTTTAGTGATCCTTACGAATGAGCATGGTCAGTGATAGAATCGTTACCTCTTTGTGGCGATTCAGATCTTTGATGCAGCGATCACAAGCGTTGATGAAGTGCAACGCCTCTACTCAGTCCACACGAACAGCTTCCGGTCACAGTGCTAGCTGCTTACGAACGGAATTATTTGAGTGAGAATCAAAAACGAAATTGCATCAAGTAAAAGCTTCATCACAAGGGTTCCTTTTATAGACTCTCTTGTGGGCTGCGGGCTAAAAGCCCAATTCACATGATCCATAATAATATTATATATTATTATAATAACTATTATTATAATAAATATATTTATTTTATTATTATTTTATAACCATTATAAAATAACAATAATTATTATTATATTATCCGAATTTCTATTTTTCACTTAAGTGCACCGTACCTTACGGTGTTCCTTTGATTTCTCTATCTCTCATCAAACTGTCCTTATGTGTGTGACCCTGTAGGATTTCGTAACGTTGGTAATTATATTAAATTATATATTTAACATAATAAACAGTGAGCGGTATCTAGCAACACATCACTGCTACCCAAGTCACGAAAATGTCATGTGATCTGACAAAACCTTTTTCGTGATAATATATGTTTGTACAATTACCCTTTTGCCCCTATGTCTATATTGAACACAAGGCATACACTGTGTCATCCTTGTCCAGTTCAATATTGGGCCCTTAGACATTTCTCCTGTTATGCAGGATTGGCAAATTCCATCTAGGACACTCATGTCCCTCAGCATGCTTCGTGGAGTGCCCATCAACTGTCTTTATGATCATCCAGTTACGGATAATGTTTGATCAGCAATAAAGCACCCGACTCTACATCTAGGGTCCATTGTGGTTTCAGGTCGAAGGGTGGTAATACACCATTATCACCATGAGAATAACTTATGACACTTTGCATAACATACTATGTAGTATTCTCATAGCGGGTCAATCTGGTATAAATATTACTCCTAATATTTATACCTATGTCAAGACTTGATAACTCTTTATCCATGATCCATGAGATGTGATCATCAGTCTATCTTCATAATAGTCTCAATGCTTTAATGTTATCCCACTTTGCAATAAAGCTTGACTACAGATATTTTAAGAATAATGTCTTTATGTTTAATGGGATCTCATGATTAAGTCACACTTAACATTTCATTAAACAGACTAACTATTCTAGGGACTTTATTATTCTGAAAGACAAACATAATAAAGAAATGCCTTTTATTATTAAACGAATAATCCGATACAAGTACCAAAAAGTATTGGCCTCTAGGGCTTACACCAACAATCTCCCACTAGCACTAGAGCCAATTAGGCATACCCTTAATACCCATAGATCTAGTATGACCATCATGCTTCTGTTGCGCAAGAGGCTTTGTTAATGGGTCAGCGATATTGTCAAGTGTAGGTACTCTGCATATCTTCACATCTCCCCGATCGATTATCTCTCGAATGAGGTGATAACGCCTAAGTATGTGTTTGGATCGTTGGTGAGATCTAGGCTCCTTAGCTTGTGCGATAGCACCATTGTTATCACAATATAAACCAATGGGATCCACAATGCTAGGGACTATGCCAAGTTCACTAATGAACTTCTTGATCCAAACAGCTTCCTTTGCTGCATTTGAGGCAGCAATATACTCGGCCTCAGTTGTAGAATCAGCAACTGTTTCCTGCTTTGAACTTTTCCAGCTCACAGCGCCACCATTGAGACAGAACACATAACCAGATTGTGATCTAAAATCATCCTTATCTGTCTGGAAGCTAACATCAGTGTAACCAATTACATCAAGCTCTTCCTGACCTCCATATATCAAGAATCAATCCTTAGTCCTTCTCAAGTACTTAAGGATATTCTTGACAGCTACCCAGTGAGCATCACCGGGATCAGATTGGTACCTACTCGTTGCACTTAATGCATACGAGACATCTGGTCGAGTACATAACATGGCATACATGATAGATCCTATTGCAGATGCATATGGAATCTTATTCATGCGATCCCTTTCTTCCTTAGTTGAAGGGGATTGTGTTTTTGATAAACACAGACCATGTTGCATAGGTATGAATCCTTTCTTGGAATCATGCATATTAAAGCGTCTTAACACTTTATCTATGTATGTACTCTGACTTAGGCCAAGCAGTTTTTGTGATCTATCTCTATAGATCCTAATTCCTAATATATAGGCTGCTTCACCTAGGTCTTTCATAGAAAAACAATTCCCTAACCAAGTCTTCACTTGTTGCAAGGTAGGGACATCGTTTCCAATGAGTAATATGTCATCTACATATAATACCAGAAACACGATCATGCTCCCACTAACCTTCTTGTAGACACAAGGTTCATCTTCATTTTTGATGAATCCATATTGTTTTACGGTTTCATCAAAACGAAGATTCCAGCTTCTGGAAGCTTGCTTCAATCCATAGATTGATCGCTGTAACTTGCATATCTTTTGGGCATCTTGTGGTATGTCAAATCCTTCAGGTTGTGTCATGTACACATCCTCAAGAAGATTCCCATTAAGGAAAGCAGTTTTGACATCCATCTGCCATATTTCATAATCATGATATGCAGCGATGGCAAGTAAAATCCGAACAGATTTAAGCATTGCAACTGGTGAAAAGGTTTCATCATAGTCAACCCCATGAATTTGTTTATAGCCTTTTGCAACCAGTCTTGCTTTATAGGTATGTACCTTACCATCCATGTCAGTCTTCTTCTTGAAGACCCACTTGCATCCTATAGGGTTAACTCCTATAGGAGGTTCTACCAAGGTCCAAACCTGGTTTGTGTACATGGAATCCATTTCAGATTTCATGGCTTCTAGCCACTTCTCAGACTCAGGACCAGTTATGGCCTCTTTGTAGGTCACAGGCTCATCTTGATCCATGAGTAATACATCACCCTGATCACTTATGAGATATCCATATCTCTCAGGTTGGTGACGTGTCCTGCTTGACCTACGCTGGTCTTGTTCTACTTGAGCAGGTTGCTCTTCCACAACTACTTGTGTTTCCTGCTCTAGTTCCTCCATAGGTGTTTCAATGTTTTGTGATTCTTGAATTTCTTCAAGCTCTATTTTCCTCCCACTGTTTCCTTTGGAAATAAAATCCCTTTCCAGAAAGACTCCAGTTCGAGCGACAAACATTTTGCCCTCAGAAGGATTGTAGAAGTAATATCCTCTTGTTTCTTTAGGATATCCCACAAATAAGCATTTGTCAGATTTGGGCTCAAGCTTGGTTGAAATTTGTCGTTTGACGTAAACTTCGCAACCCCAAATCTTCATGTAAGACATATGTGGTTTCTTACCACTCCATATCTCATATGGTGTCTTATCAACCTTTTTGGATGGAACACGGTTAAGTGTGTAAGCTGCTGTTAATAATGCATGTCCCCAAAAGGAGTTTGGAAGATCGGCGTGACTCATCATGGATCGGACCATGTCTAACAAGGTTCGATTTCTTCTCTCAGATACACCATTCCATTGTGGTGTTCCAGGAGGAGTAAGTTGGGATAGAATCCCATACTCTTTTAGATGGTCATCAAATTCTAGGCTTAAATATTCACCGCCTCGATCTGATCGAAGAACTTTAATATTCTTCCCTAGTTGGTTTTGTACTTCATTCTTGAATTCCTTGAACTTTTCAAAGGACTCAGATTTGTGTTTCATTAAATACACATATCCGTATCTACTGAAGTCATCAGTGAAAGTGATGAAGTACTGAAAACCTCCTCTGGCTGGTATGTTCAGTGGTCCACATACATCAGTATGTATGAGTGCCAAAAGATCATTAGCCCTTTCACCTTTTCCTGTGAATGGGGACTTTGTCATCTTTCCAATTAAACAAGATTTGCATGTCTCATATGATTCATAATCAAAAGAGTCCAAGAGTCCATCTTTATGGAGTTTGGAAATGCGTTTCTCATTTATGTGGCCTAATCGACAGTGCCAAAGGTAAGTTGGATTCAACTCATTAGGTTTCAACCTTTTAGTATTAATGTTATAAATTGGCATTTCAAGATCAAGGACATATAGTCCATTATTCATTTTTGCAGTAGCATAGAATATATCATTCAAATAAATGGAGCAACAATTGTTCTTTATTATGAATGAAAAACCAAACTTGTCCAAACAAGAAACGGAAATAATATTCCTGCTAATTGCAGGTACATAATAACAGTTCTCTAACTGAATTATTAAACCACTAGGTAAAGTTAAAACATAAGTTCCTACAGCTAAAGCAGCAACCTTTGCTCCATTGCCAACTCGTAGGTCAACTTCACCTTTTGCCAAATCTCTACTCCTTTTTAGCCCCTGCACATTAATACAAATGTGAGAACCGCATCCAGTATCTAATACCCATGATGCAGAAGTAGATAAATTAATTTCAATAACAAAAATACCTGAATTTGAAGTCTCTACTCCATTTTTCTTATCTTCCAGGTACTTTGGGCAATTTCTCTTCCAATGTCCGGTCTTACCGCAATGGAAGCAAGTGCCCTCCTTTGCTATTCCTCCACTAGGCTTCAAAACAGGAGGAGTGGGTTTGGGTTTGGCAACTTCCTTGCCTTTCCCTCTACCACCCTGTTTGATGGGCCTCTTGTTCTGTTTCTTTCCATTACTGACCATCAGAATGGATTTCCCTTTTGTCTTCATATTCTGCTCAGCAGTTCTCAACATGCCTAGCAGTTCTGGAAGACTTTTGTCCAAGTCATTCATATTGAAATTCAGGACAAACTGACTGAAGCTCTCTGGCAACGATTGCAAGATCAGATCAATCGCAAGTTCTTTTCCAAGGGGAAACCCTAATCTGTCAAGGTTCTCCACATACCCAATCATCTTGAGTACATGGGGACTTACAGGGGCTCCCTCAGCTAACTTGCTGTTAAAAAGGGACTTTGAAACCTGAAACCTCTCATTTCTTGCTTGCTCTTGATAAAGCATTTTCAGATGTCCGATCATATCGAACGCAGACATGTTCTCGTGTTGATTTTGCAACTCAGAGTTCATGGTAGCAAGCATGAGGCAAGCGGTTTCATTGGCATCATCGAAATTCTTCTTATAAGCATCTCTTTCTGCCTTTGGTGCAGAACTAGGAGGTTCCTCCTCAGGAACTGGTGTCTCCAAGACATACAACTTCTTATCGTGCTTAAGGACAATCCTCAGATTACGGTGCCAATCCAGGAAATTTGTCCCAGACAATTTTTCCTTATCTAGGATGGATCTCAAAATATTGTTCGATGTGTTTGTTGTCATGGTAATCTACAAGAGAAATATGAAAATATAAGTATCATTAAAACAACATATTTAATTAGGCCTTTAATCAAATATGCTCCCACTATTTTATTCAAAACAAATGACCCTCATCATTTGATTCGGAAAATCCCGTTGGAAGACTTTCTAGTGGGTCGAGATCCATGTTTCACTTTGTTTTAAGTCAGCGTTAGGCTGATTACACAAAACTAAGTTATTTAGGTAGGAACTCCTTCCAATTGTATCTCATACAACTCTCGAATATTTTCAATTGGGTGAATAACTCCTTATTCTGATCCATCACATGAATCATTCCCAATTCTTGCTTCTAAACATGTATAATCTTATTATAATTTGTTTAGTTAAGTTTGACCCATTGTTTTAGCAATTGGATATTACAATTATCCCATCACACCTTACTAATATAGAACATGCACCTCGCGTAGGCGAAACCTACAATGCTCGATACTAGTCTTGATGAGTGCTAAAAATTGGAAAGCATAAACTTAATATTTAATTTTGAGGGAATTTGTTATTAGTTTGATCTCACCGGCTTAACATGCAAAACGTCTCTCACATGCATCAACATACAATTACATGCATCAACATACATATAAAAAGATACAATTATGGCCCCTAACGCAATTGTTCTCTCAAGCCAATGAGAGAACCTAAGCTAACCTAATAACGATCTAAGCTTCTCCAAGCATGATCTCCAAGGTTATCCTCCTTTAATATTGAATACTTCCTTTTCTTCATAACATAATATTACATTACATATAAGAAAACTCGTTTTACATACGAGGGAGTGAGATGAGAAAAGAAGTTACATAAAGAGATTGAGAGAGAGGCACGACTCGCAGGCCGTATTTAAAAATCCCAAAACAATAATAAAGGATAAACTAAGGCCATAACTGATCACCACAAATAAATAATAATAAACACACTTTTATTATTAGTTTAAAATTCCGATAATTAAATAAACTAAATTAAATTTCGGCTGATTGATCACACTTTGCAGACTTAGCCGGGGGTTCCGCTGCCCGGTCAGCGGACGGTGGTTCATTGTATGAACACTTCATTGTATTTCACGTCGTTTCCTGCACAACTTTTGTGCATTTACAACCCCAACCGGAAAAGTCTGCGGCAATACAACACTTGTACTGCCATTAATCCTAATGCAACAATTTCATGTCGTCAAACACAACTCGATTGATAACTCAGTATGATAGATCAACATGTCATTGCTTCACCATACTAACGTCGGATTCCGAAGCGAATGAAAATGATGATCTTTCAAAAGAATTACAATCCTTATGTGATTGAATGGATGAAATCAAAACAGTATATCCCATATACCATCTTTGCATCAGAATTTCTTATATCTTATATAAAAGTGATCGATCTAATTGTGTAACCTATGGATGATCAATGTATCGCACAACTTCACCATACTAATGTCGGTTTCTGAAGCATAATCAACATCAATCATCCAAATCGTACACAACAGATGCCAAATTTAATTAATCGTTTATTGTTAAATTCGTTCTGTGTTTTAATCGAATCAAATACAGAAAAAAAAAACGGAAATTTAACAGCTATCAGATCCATGGTTTCGTAAGTGGCTCTGATACCACTGAAGGAAAATTGCGATCTAAACGCAGCGGAAAACAAAAAATTTCCTTTAGTGATCCTTACGAATGAGCATGGTCAGTGATAGAATCGTTACCTCTTTGTGGCGATTCAGATCTTTGATGCAGCGATCACAAGCGTTGATGAAGTGCAACGCCTCTACTCAGTCCACACGAACAGCTTCCGGTCACAGTGCTAGCTGCTTACGAACGGAATTATTTGAGTGAGAATCAAAAACGAAATTGCATCAAGTAAAAGCTTCATCACAAGGGTTCCTTTTATAGACTCTCTTGTGGGCTGCGGGCTAAAAGCCCAATTCACATGATCCATAATAATATTATATATTATTATAATAACTATTATTATAATAAATATATTTATTTTATTATTATTTTATAACCATTATAAAATAACAATAATTATTATTATATTATCCGAATTTCTATTTTTCACTTAAGTGCACCGTACCTTACGGTGTTCCTTTGATTTCTCTATCTCTCATCAAACTGTCCTTATGTGTGTGACCCTGTAGGATTTCGTAACTTTGGTAATAATATTAAATTATATATTTAACATAATAAACAGTGAGCGGTATCTAGCAACACATCACTGCTACCCAAGTCACGAAAATGTCATGTGATCTGACAAAACCTTTTTCGTGATAATATATGTTTGTACAATTACCCTTTTGCCCCTATGTCTTTATTGAACACAAGGCATACACTGTGTCATCCTTGTCCAGTTCAATATTGGGCCCTTAGACATTTCTCCTGTTATGCAGGATTGGCAAATTCCATCTAGAACACTCATGTCCCTCAGCATGCTTCGTGGAGTGCCCATCAACTGTCTTTATGATCATCCAGTTACGGATAATGTTTGATCAGCAATAAATCACCCGACTCTACATCTAGGGTCCATAGTGGTTTCAGGTCGAAGGGTGGTAATACACCATTATCACCATGAGAATAACTTATGACACTTTGCATAACATACTATGTAGTATTCTCATAGCGGGTCAATCCGGTATAAATATTACTCCTAATATTTATACCTATGTCAAGACTTGATAACTCTTTATCCATGATCCATGAGATGTGATCATCAGTCTATCTTCATAATAGTCTCAATGCTTTAATGTTATCCCACTTTGCAATAAAGCTTGACTACGGATATTTTAAGAATAATGTCTTTATGTTTAATGGGATCTCATGATTAAGTCACACTTAACATTTCATTAAACAGACTAACTATTCTAGGGACTTTATTATTCTGAAAGACAAACATAATAAAGAAATGCCTTTTATTATTAAACGAATAATCCGATACAAGTACCAAAAAGTATTGGCCTCTAGGGCTTACACCAACATCTTGGTGGTGGTATAAGTTTGTCTATGATGTATAAGTCTAGTCATGAGATTATCTTCACAAAGAAATCCATAAAAAACACTTCCTCATTTAATTCACAAAACACTTAATAACTTCAACAAGTTTGTGAACTCAAACCCTAGTCTTTGGAAACAAGTTTGAGGGTCTTCCTCATTCTTGGTGAACTTATTACTCATTCTATCTAGGAATGTGGTAATAAGAACATATTCCCTAGAAAAAGATTTTCTTTCACTTCTTTGTGCCTCACTCATAAAAAGCTTCTAAAAAACACTAGACTAAGAATAAACATCTCTCCTTCGAGACTTCTTTTCTCATCATCATCACTCATAACGTACGAACTTGCTCCTACTTGTCATTTTGCGAGACGGTTATGCACTCATCGTCCGAGCCTGCAACACCTGAGCATTGACATAAGCAGTTCAAGCTTTAAAACACAAGCAATCCTTCCACCCCTAGTTAGGGGAACTACGACGACTTTGATCCTCATGTCCAGATGAGATACGTAGGGAGCGGGGTAGGGCCCGTTCGAGAAGTCTTTTATTTTCACTACATTTCCCCCCTTTCTTTTCTTATCCAATTTCAGTCTTTCTTCTTGCGACATCTTTCATTTCTTCACCCTTTGAAACAGTTTCTTTGCAAGCGTGGATCCCGTCGGATACGGCGGACGATCTGGGGTGCTAATACCTTCCCAGGTCGTAACCGACTCCCGAACCCAGTTCTTTGGTTCGCAAGACCTTGTCCTTCCTTTTCTTTTCTTCTAATTTGTGAAGCATTACCATTCCCGTTCATTTGGGATAAAAATGTTTGGCTGACGACTCTAGCCTCTTTCCGCACCACTTCTGCGTTTGTACCAGGATGGAAATCCAGGGAGCTACATCTGGCAACTCTACTAGGGAAATGACCATCTTCAGACCTAGCTAGGAGATGCTTGGTCAAATAAATCATCATGGGAAGAGAATTCTGACATTCTGAACTCCGTGGGGAAACAAACATTTAGCTACCTGCTGAGGAACTTTTCTGTGAGATGACAAATCTGCTTGGGGATGAAAACTGTTCAACTAACCTTGAAGTTCTACGGGGAATTACCAACCTGCTCTGACTCAGCTGGGGATGCTGGCGACCAGCTTCTACTGGAGATAAGAGTTGTAAGGCCTCTCTCGCTGGTGAGAAACTCTACTTGGGGAATACTATCTAGTAACATCCTCCTCCTTGACTGCAAAACATGCAACAACAAAGTGTGTATATATGCCTCGGGGAGTTACATGGTATGAATCGATCATCCAATGTCACTCGACATTCAAAGTGATTTTAAATGTTTTCCCCTTTTTGCATGCTATTCATAAAGCCACCTAGTTTAAATGCAATGTTCTTCTATCAAAAATTCAGGACATTTTTGCAAATAAAACAAATAAAATAAAAACAAGGATAAAGCTTTTTGACTAAATACTCTTTTATTGATGAGCCTGTAAATAGGCGAAAAGTTACATCAGGAAGCAACCACCTAGAAAGAGGTAATCACTGTAAATTGAGAAAAGAAACTATCCTAATGGCAATATGAACGACATTCCAATGAGTTTCATTTCTGCTATGACCAGTATGTTTTCAAGATTTCTCCGTTTCTACTCTTGCTTTCTGAATAAGAAAATTGGGCTGATTCCTACCCTTCTGAGATTACCAAGTTAAATGAGACGATGACGTGGTACAAATTACCCAGATCGCAATCATTCGCTTATTCCCTTATTTTGCGTGGACCACCCTTTCGGGTTTTCAATCCATCGGGATACCTTTTTTTCCTGAGTTGTCCAATGCGGATTTTAAACTCACCAGGTGTATAATTTTTTATTATATCCCTAACTTTTTCCTGAGCCTTTTATTCTGTTTTTGGATCGCTGGGAGTCCCTTTTTTTGCATGGACTCTTTATTCTATTTTTTGTCCAGCAGGTCTTTTTATGCGAAGAATTTTTTTAATTGCGTCTGAGTTAACAAGGGACTAAAAATCTTCGCCATCCATAGTAGTGAGCATTAGTGCTCCACCAGAGAAGACTTTCTTTACCATGAATGAGGCTTCATAATTCGGAGTCCATTTGCCACTGTGATCTAAACCTGGAGGAATAATTCTCTTGAGTACAAGCTCACTAACTTGATACTCCCGACTGCGTACTTGCTGATCGAATGCCCGCTTCATTCTCCTCTGATAAAGTTGACCATGGAATACGGCTACTAATCTATTTTCCTCAATTAAGCACAACTGATTATATCGGGCACGCACACATTCAGCCTCGTCAAGCTTGACATCCATCATTACTTGCAAAGAAGGAATCTCGACTTCAATAGGTAAGACTTCCTCCATACCTTACACCAGGGAAAAAGGAGTTGCCCCATTAGACGTCCTAACTGACGTTCGGTACCCATGCAAATCAAACGGTAACATCTCATGCCAATCCTTATAGGTGACGACCATTTTCTGCATAATCTTCTTGATATTATTATTTGCCGCCTTGATCGCGCCATTCATCTTTGGTCCGTAAGGAGAAGAATGTGATGTTGGATTTTGAAGTCCCAACATAGCTCAACCATCATTTTGTTGTTTATATTGGAACCATTATCAGTAATGATTCACTCGAGAACTCCATATCTGCAGATAATGTCTTTCTTCAGAAATCTGGCCACCACTTGTCTGGTGACATTGGCATAAGATGCTGCTTCGACCCATTTGGTGAAGTAATCGATTGCGAGCAATATGAAACGATGGTCGTTCGAAGCACTAGGATCTATTTTTCTGATCATGTCAATGCCCCACATAGAAAAGGGCCATGGAGATGACATGACATTGAGCGGGCTTGGAGGAACATGCACTTTGTCTGCGTAAATCTGGCACTTATGACATTTTCGGGCATACGAACAACAGTCTGCATCCATTGTTAACCAGTAATACCCTGACTTCAATATCTTCTTTGTCATTGCATTCCCTCCTGCATGGGTACCAAATTATCCCTCATAGACTTCCTGCATTAACATGTCTGCTTCATGTTTATCAACGCATCTGAGCAAGACCATGTCGAAGTTTCTCTTGTACAGAACACCATCGGCATTTAAGAAGAAACTCACAGCAAGTCGCCTCAAAGTCATTTTGTCGTTGGAAGATGCCCTAGATGGATATTATTTACTTTCCAGAAAGCGCTTAATGCCATGATACCAAGGCTTATCATCAGACACTGCATCAACAGAAAACACATATACAGGTATGTCAAGACTGGAGATATCGATCTTGGGGACATAGTTCCAACATATCACTTTGATGGTAGAAGAGAGCGTAGCCAGTGCGCGGGGAAACTGATTTTCATCACGTGGTATGTACTGAAGCTTTACTGTTGTGAAGAACGTCAACAGCCTTCTCAAATAATCCCTGTAAGGAATTAAGTGTTCTTGATACGTATACCACTTTTCGGTAAACTGATTAATCACGAGAGCTAAATCTACTAATATATCGAGGGTCTTAATCCTGAGATTAATAGCCTCCTTTATTCCCATAATGCAAGCCTCGTACTCCGCTTCATTGTTGGTGCAACCAAAAGTGATTTTGGCGTCGAAGGGAAAATGAACACCTTCAGGAGTAATTAGAACAACACCAACTCCACGCCCATTGATATTGACAGTCCCATCAAACATCAATCTCCATTTGGATTCAGGGTCCGACCCCTCCTCAGGGAGTGGTTCCTCGTAGTCCTTAGCTTTGAGGTTCATGATGTCCTCATCAGGAAAGTCAAATTTCATGGGTTGATAATCATCCTCAAGAGGTTGTTGTGCAAGATAGTCTGAGAGCACACTTCCTTTGATGACTTTTTGCAAAGTGTATTGAATATAGTACTCGGTTAGCACCATCTGCCAACGTGCAACTCTTCCGGTTAACGTTGGTTTCTCAAAAATGTATTTGACAAGATCCATCTTTGAAATTAACAGGGTAGTGTGGGTCAACATATACTGTCTCAGTCGGCGAGCATCCTATGCCAAAGTGCAACAAGTTTTCTCGAGCAGTGAGTATCTTGATTCACAGTCGGTAAACTTTTTGCTAAGGTAGTATATTGCATGCTCTTTTCGACCAAACTCATCATGTTGTCCTAGAACACACCCCATTGATCCTTCAAGCACAGTCAAGTACATGATGAGCGGCCACCCCGAAACTGGAGGCATCAAGATTGGAGGTTCCTGCAAGTATTCTTTGATCTTTTCAAAAGCCTTTTGACAATCATCGCTCCACCTAACCGCCTGCTCTTTTCTCAATAATTTAAATATTGGTTCACATGTAGCTGTGAGGTGAGATATGAACCGTGCAATGTAGTTCAATCTACCCAGGAAGCCACACACTTCTTTTTCTATTCGCGGTTCTTGCATATCTTGTATGGCTTTGACTTTAGCAGGATCTACCTCTATCCCTTTCTGGCTCATGATGAAACCCAACAATTTTCTAGAACGCATCCCGAATATGCACTTGTTAGGATTTAACCTCAGACAAAACATCCTTAGTCATTCAAACAGTTTTTTGAGGTTAATCAGATGTTCTTCTTCATCTCGGGACTTGGAAATCATGTCGTCCACGTAACATTCAATCTCTTTGTAGATCATATCATGAAACAACATTACCATAGCTCGCTGGTAAGTTGCCCCGGCGTTCTTCAAACTAAAGGGCATGAACTTATAGCAAAACGTACCCCACGGGGTAATGAACGTTGTTTTTTCCATGTCTTTTGGCACCATATTTATCTGATTATAACTAGAAAAACCATCCATGAAGGAAAATACCGAGAACTGAGCCGTATTATCAACCAATACATCGATGTGAGGTAATGGGAAATCATCTTTCGGGCTCGCTCTGTTTAAGTCCCGATAGTTAACGCACATTTGGACCTTGTCGTACTTCTTCGGTACTGGCACAATGTTAGCTACCCATAGTGGGTAACTAGTCACGGCAAGGAACCTGGCGTCCCACTACTTCTGAACTTCTTCTTTAATTTTCATCTCCAAGTCAGGACGAGTTCTACGAAGCTTTTGCTTAATGGGAGGGTTGTCTTCCCTTAGTGGCAGGTTATGCATCATAATGTATGTATCTAAACCTGGCATATCTTGATATGACCAAGCAAAGATGTCAACATATTCTCGAAGCATGCCAATTAACTCCTCTTTCACCCTGGCTTGCAGACTGGCCCCTATCTTTATTTCCTTCTTTGCATCTTCTGTCCCGATGTTGATAACTTCAATCTCTTCTTGGTGAGGCTAAATAACTCTTTCCTCCTGTCTCAATAACCTGGCCAATTCTTCAGGGAGTTCACAATCTTCCTCAACCCCTTCATCAACTTGATATATTGGATTATTGAAGTCATACTCAATAATAGCAGAAGAGTTATCAAAGAAATCTGAATGATTGGTTCTACACAAGTGATGTGCTTAATTCACAATCTGTTTTATGAAAGATAAAGACAAAACAAAACAACCATTACCATTTTTAATTTTTTTGTGAAAACGTTTAAAAAGAAATAAATAGAACACATTTTTAATTGAAAAATGTCCTTTATACATGATAAAATAAACTGCATAAAATGCAAGGAGGCCCTACAATGGCTCCATACACTTTGGGCAGAGTGCAGGATTTAACATGTGTATGATAATGGAAAAACAAAGAAAATTACTCTGGCCGACAAATAACTTGGATGAAGTCTTCCGCGAACCAGTTCTTTAGCTCT
Source organism: Lathyrus aphaca (assembly GCA_963966055.1). Taxonomy (NCBI): domain Eukaryota; kingdom Viridiplantae; phylum Streptophyta; class Magnoliopsida; order Fabales; family Fabaceae; genus Lathyrus; species Lathyrus aphaca. The sequence goes on along the minus strand of OZ014523.1, from coordinate 127,783,493 downwards.
TCCCCTGGGACACACTGACGCACCCAGTTGTCAAGATCACAATCACTATCAGCATCCTCTTCAACAACACATACTTGATTAGGATCAATCACACCCCCACCAGAGAAGCTAATTGATCTGCTATGAGACCTTGCAGCTTGCCCTGGGACATAACCTATCCCAAACTTGTCTTCCTTTTTATCAACCTCAACTAGCTTGCCCCAGCCTTGGGCATTTCCAGACTGCACCACTTCCATGGCCTACTTGTACAATGAGATGGACGTGCCGACTCTTTCATTACCTTCAACCCCAGAGATGGGAGAAACCTCATTGACATGAATATCCTCAAAAACTTGGCACAATGTCTCATGGATCTCCCCATCCATTTCGACGTATTTGAACGTAGATAAGTGGCTGACAAATATGTCTTCTTCCACACAAATTGTGACAAACTGTTCATCAACGAAATACTTCAATTTATGGTGCAATATGGAGGTCACTACGCCTGCAGCGTGAATCCATGGACGTCCCAAAAGACAGTTATAAGTTGGTTGTATATCCATGACATAAAAGATACTCTTGAACAGTTGCAATCCAATCTTAACTGATAGCTCAACTTCGCTAAAGAATGATCTCCTGGAGCCATCAAATGCTTTCATCACTAAATCACTTGGCCTCAGCACAATGTCATCAACATCCAGCTTCATTAAAGCCTTTTTGGGAAGCACATTCAAAGAAGATCCTGTGTCCACCAACACATGGGATAGTACATCTCCTTTGCATTCCATCGTGATGTGCAAGGATTTGTTGTGATTTCGGCCTTCAGAAGTTAGATCCCTATCTGTGAATCCCAGTCCATGACTGGAGTTCACATTGGTGTAACACGGTGGGAGAACTGACTTTCTATAAATGTTGCAGATAGCAATAGTCGCCACCGACTTTTATTTTATCCAAGTGGAAAGGACATAAAAGAACAGGAAAGACTTATTTTTAAAAGACTTGAGTTCGGGTGGTAGGTTATATAAAGGGAAGGTGTTAGCACCCTTTATATCCATGGTTATCCATGGGCTCTTAGTTACTTAGCTCACTTAATTGTTTTGAAAGTGTGAAGTGTGTGATTAGAAAATTTTCTAAATACTTTGTAATGATCCTCGTATGGATGTATACAAAGCCTTTGTTTTAAAAATGTTTGAAAATTGTGAGGTGTGAAAAGTATTTTAAAAGGTGTGAGCAAGTAACTTAGAGTTCCTACCCTAGACTAAGTCTTTCATGTTCTGGTATGTTCTTTTGAGGGTAAGACTATCCCTGCTATTAAGGAGCAGGTAGTCATTACCTTGGATTTTATTTGAGGGACAGGCGCAGGGTCATCTTATGGTCAATGAAGGCAACTGGAGTGGTGTCTTTAACAATTGGGAGGGACTATCATCTTTTACCGAAGGGACAAGATCATTATCGTAGGTGATATCGTAGGGACTTGATCTTTTAAATCGGGGAGGGACTAGATGATTTTATTTGGAAACAGATTTTGCTTAAGACACCCCACTTTCGAGGGACTTGACCATATGTTTTAAGGCAACTGAGAAGGGTAACCCTAGGAGGTGCAAACAACGATCGTATAACAACCGACTTACGTGTGTGAATGAAGTGTATTAATTACAGTTATTTTATCTTTTGAAATTAGTGATCTAATAGTTGATTTTATCTTTCCATACAATCCTATTATTCATCTAACAGTTATAAGGTGCAAAAAGTAAAAACTCTAATTAAACTATTACAAGGTTTTGGGAGAGTTACATAATTAGAAAATCCTTGCAGAAAATAAAGTGCGGAAATAATAAATATTCCTACGTTATTACATCCCATAGGCAGTTACAATATTTAGGAAAATCGTGCGAGAAAAGTAAATCTAGCTATTGCAAGGCTTTGTGCATCCTATACAATTGTTCTAGGAATTATAAATGACAAAGAAAATAAAATCGGGAAAAAAGAATTGGAGAGAGAGAAATATTTAATATTTGTTTAGTGAAACTAATTAATTGATTTTTTTATGAATAATTTATTTTATGAAAAAGAAAGAAATTTAAATCTAATTAATCATTAATTTAAAAAATATTCTTTTTTGTACTTTAGGATTAAAAAAAAGATGATTATTTTTATTATTTTTACTTTTTTAACTAATTAGTTTCTAACGACGTTGGATCGTTGAAAATTTACAAAACAAAATAAAGTAATATACAAATTGCTACCGCATAGGCGGTCATCGCAACTGGATCGGATAAATGTAAATGTCACGCCTCATGCACATAAATATACGAACGGCGTATCGACACATTTCATACAAACAAAGTAAAATAAATAATAAAGAAAACTATATATATATATATATATATATATATATATATATATATATATATATATATATATATATAACGAAAAAGAAAGAAAAAAAAGTAAGAAATATATGTTAAAAACAAAGTGACGTTAGTATATTAAAAAAAAAATTGAGTTAGTATATATATAAAACAATATATAAGATGACCTTCATATCGGTATGAATAAGATGACCTGCATATTAGAGTGACTAGGTAAGATTAACGTATGATCCGCCGATTTGGTTCTTTCTGTTCTCTGTTTTGTTTTTCGGTTTTATTTCTCCCTGAGGCAAGAATGTTTTTTTCGTCCTTGATGTTGGTGAAGGTCATGAGTTTATATAGGAGAAGGAAATAGGTTAAAAAAAGTTGGGTCGTGTTGATGGATTTGAGGTTGCTTGAGGATGAAGTTAGGAAGTTTCCATTTTGGTCCAAATTTGGTATTAAGACATACTCTTTTGGTTTTGAACAAAATTGGATCCTTATAATGATCATAAACATCAAATATTTGATCCTAAAATAGTCCTAAGATCAAATATTTGATTTTTCAATATTTATCTTAATTAAAATTGAATTTAAATGAATTAAATCCAATATAATATAAAATAAATATAAAAAACTCAGATATTATGATCTATGGGTCGTGCATGATCTTATAATTGAGTTTGAGTTAGAAAAATATGGGCCCATTTGGAAGAAACTTGAGTTTCGGTAATTATTTGCTTCATACACCTCCTCAAAATTTCCAAATATTGACAAGGCACAACTCCCTCAATTTTAAGGCTATGAAGGTGTTATTGGAATTTTTTGAAAGCTTAGAGTGTCCTCTAACCAACCGTTTTGGTCCCATGTCCATATCTTTTACCATTTTAAAATTATGAGCTTTGGAAAAAGTTGACTTTTTGTTGACTTTCAAAAAGACCTATAATGTTTTAGCTCATACCTTCCAAATGAAGCATTCCTGGCCTTGGCTTGTGAGACCCAAAGTTGTAGAGAATTCAATTTCCTTAAAAATGAGCTTTGGACGGGAAATTTTTGATGAAGTATGTGAAAGTTATGGCTGGTCAAAGTTCAGTTGACTTTTACTATGAAAACCCTAATTTAGAAACTTCTTGATTCTTGATGATCTGAGATTTCCTTGATGAATCATGATCAACCCTTGATAAAATGATGAATTTTACCTCATAATCTTGATGTTGACTAAAAGTCTTGAAGTTTGACTTTAAGTTGACCACAGTTGACCTCAATTGACTTTTTTGCCAAGTTAACTGATTTTTGGATATCTGAACCTCTGACTGGTCAAACTTATTGGGAAAGCTCCGAAACTTGACATGAGGATTATTTAGGGAATGTGGGATATTATGAAGCTCACTTGAGGCTTTGGAAGTCCATTTAGCTTGGAGAAATTCAAAACCCTAGTTTTAGATCCATTGTTTAGGAGGAGGCTTTGTCTGATGAAACCTTCAATCCTTTTGACCAATTGTGAACCTTGTGAACCTTGAGATTAATGAGAAATCTTGGGACACATTTCTTTGATTGTGAGAGGGAAAATTTTGGGGTACAACAATTGGCCACCACTGTCTCCAGGTGATTCATAGTGATTTCTTGAGGTACAAAGGCCATCTGCAACACTTTAACCAAGGCTTCCCGGTTCTCCTTGGAACACATCAACATAGATAAGATAGAGATTTTTGAAGGCGTTTGGTTCAGCTGCCCGACCACATTATAATCATTTTTCTTTATTATCCACATAAATTCTTCCACTTCTTTCTCAAAGGTACTCTGCTCTGTAACCGGAGTCACAACCTCTTCAGTAGCTACCTGTTTTCTCTTAGCTCTAACAGCAACTTCAACTTCCGTATTTGTTCTGAGAGTTTGTGGAGCGAAAAGTCATCCACTGCGAGTAAAACCCCTTACACCTCCAACATTGCCAATACTAGGATCAATAGTCACAAGCTTCTCTTCAATCTTCTGGCCTTGAAAATACACATCAGAGCCATAATGCCACGAAATTGCTCTTTCGCTTTCATAAGGCACGGGCTCGGGAACAGTGATAGTAATAGGACTAACTGTAGCAGGACTAACTTCTTGAGGTGCATAGATGGTTACTGGTGCCGGCTGGGGAGGCATCTCTTCAAGAGTAAAATAAATTATCACAATAGAATTCCACGTCTCTTTCGTTGTTCACCTTATCGAACTGTAGGGAACCTTCGTCTATCAACATCTGGATACTAGCTCTGAGCTTGTCACAACCATTCTTAGATGTCAAACAGTCTTCACACTTTTCATCGCAACTGGGGAACACATTCCCCTTTAACAAATGTTCTTTCATAACAGCTAGTGGTTTCTGCACTTCGTTCACATCTAGAATAAAATTCAGAACTCTCCCGCTTTCAATGACATTAACCCTTGCCCCTCCATGATTTGGCATAGGGTTGGAGTAACATTTGGTGGTGGAGAGAAATTGATAGCTTTTGAAACAATGAGATCTTGAACTTTGTTCTGAAACGCCCTACACTTATCCATTGAGTGTCCTGGGGAACCTGAATGGAAAGCACATCTGGCATTGACATCATAACCCTGAGGAAGATCACCTGCTGGTGGTGGAGCCAAAGTCCTCAATTGTACGATTTTCAGATCTAACAACCTCTATAGTAGTGTGTTCGCTGGTGTTTTCCGACGAATAACCGCTGGTTTCTAATTCAGTTTAAATTAGTTAACTTACAGGATCAACCATACAAATCCTAGGACATAAGTGCGTTTTTTATCTGGTCGAATGTATTTGTTGTGTCATTCTTAATGATTTCATTTTCATTCAATTTTCTTGAGTACGTTTGTATGATTCACAAGACTACAAACAAGAGTAGAATAAACTTGACATAATTTAAAGAAGTAACTTCTGGGAATGTTTTAAAGTAATTGAAAACAAGTAATACAATGCGTCGAAACGAAGGACTTATAAATTAACTAAAAACTGTGAAATGGTAAGAGAAATAAATAAACTTGGAATTTATTGAAACATAAAGAAAATAAAGATGGTGTCTTTTTACACGTATATTTTCACACACATAAACTAACAACAATTATCCTATATATATATATATATATATATATATATATACATATATATATATATATATATATATATATATATATATATATATATATATACATATATATATATATATATATATATATATATATATGTATATATATAGGAAACTAAACTAATTGCCACTAATGGGAAAATTCTAATAACTTGACACTTAGCCTTTCGGCATGCCTTCGTTCCTCTGGATGCTTCCATGCGTCCTTTTTCCAAACTTTGCGACTTTACACTTTGAATTCATTCTTTCAATTTGAATTGATGTCTTTTATTCAACATTCATCGAAACTATCACAAACAAACTCCTTCGAATGACTAATAATGTCATGTTATCGAAACATAAACTTTTATTCTCCTTTGTCGAATGATGTAAAAACATCCTTTCTTGTTATCCGCGTTGAAATCTCCCTTTCATCAACATTTTCCTTTTTATATAGGTATCTTCGAAAATCACTATCTACAAATTGCCCTCCAGCAAAGAGTTTTTTCGACCAATTCTTGGAGAAAAAAATCATTTGCTGTGAAATAAGTATTTTCGACACTTCATGGTCTTTATTGCTTTGTCATTTCCAAGAATAGATTTTGTAAATCCCAATAAATTGATTATTACAAAAGATCAGAAACGTCACATTTCAACCCACGTCCAGACACTAGCCCATCATTTTCTAAAAACTAGGGGATAATTAGATTTTCCTTTTTAAAACTGCTCCCACTAACTTTTTTGCCACGTGGTCCACGAAATAACAATTTTAATTGTTTCAATCCTCACTTTTTCCTTATAAATACCACTGATCACTAACTTCAAAACTTTTTAGACAGTCTTCTTCTTCTTCATCACCTTTTAGAGCAAAAAACCCATTCCTTTCTAAAAATTCTCAGAAACCTCAACATTCTCAACAATGTCCTCACCCAAAGCGACTACCAGCAAGAAGAACAAAATTTTGACGCCTCTCGCTTATGCTCATCGATTGACCGGACCAGGCATGGTGGGGAATCAACAGTACATTCCAGAACCTCCTAATGAGAAGGAGAAGGCCAGTATCTACAGGTCTCAGGTATTTATTCCTATCCTTGTTTCTGGCACATGACATGCAATGTTAGGTCCTTTGCTTAGCCCAAACACAAACTTAGATAAGTTAAAAGAATATTTCCCCTCTTATCAACGTCTCAAACCCATAAGTGTTGGGGCTAAACCAAAAATTTCCCTCGAAGATCCTACATACGTAGAACCTAGTGTCAAAGCAACCATAAACCTAAGATATTTACAAAATGCTAGGATATTTAGGGCTTCTCCCAAGTCAAAAGACATCTCTGAATACCTTGCCTGGGTGAACAAAGTCGAAAAGGTTAAAGCCCCATTTTGGAAAGAATTAGGTATTTTTTACTTAATCCAAATGTCGAAATTAGGTCTTAACATTTGCCCAAACATGTTGTTGTCATCCTTTTACTTCTGGGATAACACTTACAAAACGTTTCACCTTCCATGTGGAATGGTCACCCCTACCTTATTTGACATAGTTGTTATTGCTGGACTAAGTCCATTAAGGGTAGCTTTCGACCCAAATACCTTGAATCAAGATATCATAGGTTTTTACACCAGCAAAGCCTTCTACTTTGGGTTCATAGAAGAATATCACGATAAGAAAACCAAATTTGTCTCTGACAAGGAACATATAGCCTTCTTGACCTTATGGCTATCGAGATTTGTTTTCTGCTCTCAATCGCTCCAATTAGCAAACGTTTTATCACCTTATCCAATCAATTTCACCATGGTATGAAGCTGTGTTTAAGTGAAATGATATTGGCAAGTCTCTACGAATCCTTGAGTGACAGCGTCGGTTTCTTGAAGACAGTGAAAGACAAGGGAAATCTGAGTGTATCAGGTCTAATCTGGCTCCTGCAATTATGACTTAACGCCAATTTCGAAGCCTCTCTCCTCATCAAAGCCAATGTTGATGTAGACAAGGTAAAGGACAGGTCTGTCGAATGGCCTCGTTTAATGCAGCTAACTCTATCAGAAGAGGGACTTAGTCTTCGTCACTCATTCACCAGTTTCGTCTTGATGTTTGTCAAGAGGTACAATTTCACTCCTCCTATGGCCCCTTTTGCCAACAGGAATGTTGGCCCTGAATGGTTCACTAAACAACCACCCTTGGAAATGCAAGAGGATGAAAATCAGTTCCTTGACATTTGGGAATCCTGCCTGACACCTAGACTCCTTTCTTCTCACCAAAATTCGACTAAGACCAAGATTTCCCTCCTTGTGTATCAACCTAACTTAGTTTCTAGGCAATTTGGGTTGGTTCAGCTAAAACCAAAGCCCATTTATCCCAAGAAAAGCTCCATCATTTGGCACAACTACCTACACACTGAAGAAGAGAGTCAAGAACTCATAAGACAACTAGCTAACGATTCCCTGGAAATTCATCCAACGGTATTTCAACCTTCTTTCCTGTGCACCCCTGAATTCGACACTTGGTGGAAAGAGTACTATCTTCACAAGTTCTACGACGTGGAAGCATTCACAACTTTGTTGACCAATGCATTTGCTCTTGTGCAGGAAAAAACGAAGAAAGGTAAAGCACAACATATCAAAGAGGTACAAAATTTTTAAAATTACTTTGAAACCATCTATATGCCAGGCGAACTTAGTCGAACCATCAACGAAGCGGCAGTGACTTTGAAACACTAGTTCACAGAAAAAATGGATAAGTTGAAATTGCCTTCATATGTTCTACCAGAACTAAAATATGAGGTATCCTTCAACCTTTACCCACCAAAATTTCCCCCTCTACCTTCTGCTGATTTTGGCGTGGCGTTGAGCCCTCCATTTCCAGATTGGTTTCTCTGTGGGGATTCTTTGAAAATTCTTCACCGACAATCTAAAAACGTGTTGAACGCGTGGTTCCGACTAAGTATATTCTGGACAACTATATAGGACACCTTCATATTGGAATAGAACATGTTCATGTGGAAACTCCAATTCTTGAAGGTGTTTACGAAACATTTTCTTATTTCGACATTTTTTAACTAGTATGCTTTTCACTTATATCTGACTTCATTTTTTTGTTTTCTTAGCTAAGAGGATGACTCCCAAGAAGGCTTTTGTTGAAACCACTTCCGACACTATGGATGAAGATCGCCCTACTATCACCAAGAAGATTGTGACCAGAGTATAACTTCTTTTCTTGGACTAATGGTTCCCTTCTAGTTCCTTATAACTTACATGTTTTATCCAAACCTATAGGCTGGTCGAAAACCACCTCCTACTCCAAAGAGAAAGCAAGAAGAGAAGGTCTCCAGTGAAGAATCAGGCGATGAGTCACCAGAACCCAATCAACCCATAAAAAAGAAGAAAGTTACGAAAGCTCCTCTTCCAAAATCCAAAGTAAAGACACCGAAGCCCACTCCCCCCAATAGTCCACTCAAAGTTGTTCATGAGAAAGACGCAGAGAGTGGAAACTCTAGTTTCCATACCCAGTTTGCTCAGGTAAACTTTCGACCATGAATATTTTCTTCTTATTACATTTTTTTCCTGACACTTGAAATGCTTATTTGCAGGAAAAAATGTCTGAAAATCCTTCGACAGAAGAGAATGCAAAACAAACAACAAAAGAAGACACTCTTATGAAACCTCATGAACCCAATCAACAAGCCGTTAGTTTGACACCTCTTTCTCTAAAGAACTTGATGAATAAAGCAATCATAATGGATGATCATTCTCCTGAAGCCTCCCAACATTCTAACAACGATTCTTCTCCTCATCCTCCTCCTCAATCAACTGTTGCTGATGAAGGCGAAACCAATATCATCCATGAGGATGATAAGAGAGAAGGAAATATTGACAGCAATGACCAATCGAAACAGCCAATGGTAGACCTGACCAAAGGACAAAGTAGCCAACCTAATGTTGATCCCCCAAAGGGAGGTTCCATATCAGTTGGCTCGACTAGCCTTAATTGTGAGGAGATCGAGAATCTTAAGGTGCAAAGACCTTGGGAGTATTTGCAAGTTGTACTCAGTACCCGCTACAATTTTCAGGACTCTTCTCAAAGTACTTCATCTGCCTCGGGAGCCACTTCCAGCGCAACTTCTCTCGATACCATACTAGCTGAGATCAAGATGAAAATTCTTGATGTGGACTTGTTTAAAATGCTTGAAGACCATCCAACTTCCATTTTCGACCTGAAGAAACTCTTGAAGTAGGTGAATGTCTTTGAATCGCCTGCAGAAGTGAGCAGTTTCGTCATGGACGTAACTTCACTGGTTGATTTAGTGATTGCTGACCTAAACCGACTTCAAGGTTTTACAAGGCAAATCTCTGAGAAGACAGAAACCCATCTTTCCGAATTGGACGCTACAACTATTTTGAACAACAAAATCATGGAGCTGAATCAACTCTCTGAAACTTACACTAAACAACATGCCGATTGTGATAATAAAATTTCAAAGTGGGAGAAGCAGATAACCCTTCTTTAAGATAAGATTTCTCATGAAAAAAGGCTTACAGAATCTCTTCAACCACCCAACCAAAAGGCGTTCATCATGCCGAAGGTAGGCGTTCATCATGCCGAAAGGTCCCAGATCCTTGCTCAAGAAATCGAAAGTCTTTCGACCAACAAGAGTTTCTGTGAGCGTTGACTTCAGATTCAGAAGAAGAAATTTGATGACCTGAGGAAATCTTTTGCTAGCATTCAATTGTAATAGGGATAACTTCTTTGTACTAGTTTTCTTTTTTCTTAAGTTACCTCGCCAATATGCTGTTTGTACTAAATCTAATGCCATTTGTTCTGGAAATGCACAATATCTTTTCCCTTATATGCAATTCACTCTTTGGCTATTTTTACTTCTTTCGTCTTTCCCTATTTCTTCGATTTCATATGCGCCGTTCGAAAAGATTTTTAAAACCTGGAAAGGTCCTTCCCACTTGGGGAACCATTTTCCCAAAATTCTATCTTTTTGATTCATGGGAAGAATCACCTTCCAAACCAGATTACCTACAGAAAAAGTTTTATGTTTTACTTTCTTATTATAAAACTTTTCAACTCTTTCTTTTTGTCTTTTTAACAAATCTAACACATGTAGCCTTTCTTCATCTAAGTCAATTAATTCGTCCATCATAATGTTCCAATATGTGTCTGATGGAATCTCATGATGCCTCTGAATTCGTATTGACTGTAAATGAACTTCAACTGGCAAAACTGCATCATGACTATAAGTTAACCTAAATGGGGTCGAGTTTGTAGCCTTTTTAGGAGACGTTCGACAAACCCATTAAGCTTGATCTAGAGTCTTATGCTAATTCTTAGGTTTTTTACCCACATGCTTTTTAATCAAGTTGATCACCATTTTATTAGCCGCTTCGACTTGTCCATTTGCTTGAGCATAATACGGTGTCAAAGTTAGGAGTTTGAATCCTACTTCTTTTGCAAATGCTTGCAGATTCTTTCCGGTAAACACTGATCCCTGATCTGTGGTTATTGTTTCTGGAATTCCAAACCTATAGATTATATGTCGTCGAATGAATTCGATGACTATTTCCTGGTCTACATTTACTAAAGGTATAGCTTCTATCCACTAAGTGAAATAGTCTATTCCCCAAGAATGAATTTTTGTCCCTTTGAAGAAGCCGATCGAATCTACCTTATTAGGTCTAAAGCCCAACCCCTAAATGGCCAAGGTTTCACAATCGAATGCAGTTCACTCGTAGGAACATGTGGTATGCCTGCATGCAATTGACATTCTTGACACCCTTTGGTGAACTCAATACAAACTTTTAGTATTGTTGGCTAGTACATTCCTTGTTGAAACAACAACCATTTCATCTTGTGTCCTACTTGATGCGCGCCACAAGCTCCACTATGCACGCTTGACAAGGCTACATAAGGCTCCTCTTTGCCTAAGCATTTTAACAAAACTCCTTCTGAAGTTTTCTTTAAAAGATCATTCCCAAAAATTACATAGCTTAAAGCTCTGTACTTAACTTTCCTTTTGACCCTTATATTTGGGTCTTGTAGATATTCATTAATAGGCTTTCTCCAATCTTCAATTCTTTAGTTGTCCACATTTAAAATTTCAAAGTTTTCTTCGTCACCATATCCTAGCTTTATTATTTCCAAATTTGATGGGGACAACTTAGTGGACACAACTCTCCCTCTAACTTCAATAGCCTTTTCTAAGTTTTCTTTTGACACCTTATACCCGGATGCTATTTGAGAGAGGTCATTAGCCTCTTGATTCTCTATCCTAGGTATATGTTTAATGGTCACACTGTCGAATTTTTTAAGAAGTCTGTTGGCTATGAAGAAATACATGATCAATTTTTCTTTTACACATCTATATTCTTTAGTCAGCTGTTTTATTACTAATTCAGAGACGCCCATTATTTCGACTCTTGTTGCCCCCAATTCTAACATGATTTCAAGTCCAGCGATCAGACTTTGTATTCTGCTTCATTATTTGAACATGAGCCTTCAACTTTGTACTTGAATTTTGTTGGAATTTTATTAGGAGAAATAATTAGAATTTTGACTCCAGTTCCATTTTTGTGACTGGAACCATCAAAATATAACTTCCAAGGTTCCATTTTGACATATTCCACTTTATTTTCATTTATGGAATGGTCTGCTATAAAATCAGTGACCACTTTTCCCTTGACAGCCTTTAAAGGCAAGTACTTTAAGGAATACTCCGTTAATGCTAAAGCTCACTTCCCAATTCTACTATGTAAAATAGATTTAGATAACATATATTTTATTACGTCGAAATAGGAAGATACATATACATCAACAGGTTTGATATAGTGCTTTAATTTCATACAAGAAAAATATACACATAGACATAATTTTTCTATGACACTATATCTAGTTTCAGCGTTGTTCAGGACTCTAATGAGGTAGTAGATGTCTCTTTCGATGCCATTCTCATCTTCTTGACATAGCATACTCCCCATCGTTTTATCTGATGCTGAAATGTATAATCTCATGCTTCTTTCTCTACAAGGAGGGATCAAGATTGGAGGGCAGGAGATGTATTCTTTGATCAGGTTGAAGGCGACTTAATGTTCTTGCCTCCATGTGAAGTCCTCCTTCTTTAGTCAAAGCAACGGTGAAAAGTCATGTGTCTTTCCACTAAGGTTGGAGATGAACCTTCTTAGAAAGTTGATTTTCCCCAATAGAGACTGCAACTCTTTTTTTGTTGATGGCACTTTCGCTTCCATTAAGGCTTTGGCTTTGTTTTCGTGGATTTTGATCCCCTTCTTGTGAACTACAAATCCTAAAAAGTCTCCCGCCTGCACACCGAAAGCACATTTTAGGGGATTCATTTTCAAACAAAACTTCCTCATCCTTTCAAAGGATTGTCGAAGATGGTCTATATGACCTTTTCCTGAAACAACCTTAACCACAATATCATAAATATAAATCTGCATGAACATTTCAATATAATTGTGAAAAATTGAATTCATAGCACGTTGGTAAGTCGCCCCATCATTTTTCAGGCCAAAAGGCATCATTATCCATTCATAAGTTCCTATCGCTCCAGGACAATGGAAAGCTGTCTTAGGAATATCTTCTTCGGCAATAAAGATTTGGTTATAACCAGAGTATCCATCTAGCATGCTTAAATACTCATGGCTTGCTGCCGAATCTACAAGCATTTCTACTACTGGGATAGGGTACTCATCTTTTGGGGTAGCTGAATTTAAGTCTCGAAAATCAATACATACCCTAAGTTTGCCATTTTTCTTTATTACAGGAACTATGTTTGCAATCCAATCCACATACCTGGTTGTGCGAATGAATTTGCATTTCAAAAGTCTTTCAACCTCCGCTTTTATTTTCGACAGAACCTCAGGTGCGAAACACCTTGGGGCTTGTTTCACTGGCTTCTTTCCTTCTAGTATTAGCAACCTCAATTCGACCATGCTTCTTTCTAAACCAGGCATTTCATCATAGTCCAATGCAAAGTAGTCTTTGTAATCGCACATCAACTGGACTATTTCGACTTTAAACTGAGGGTCCATCTTGGCACTTATGTAAGTTAGCCTTTTTTCTTCCCCATGTCCCAATTCTATTTCCTCCAATGGATCTTAAGCCACCATCTTCATGTTGGTCATCATTGGATCTTGTTCGAACCCCAGAGGTTCATCATCATAAATGGCGTCGAGCTTTTGGTTTTTCCATTCGCCATCTGGTATTTCCTTAGTATTTTCTTCAACGTCTTTTTCTCGACGTTGTTGGTTGGAATCGCTTTGACTGGCTTCAACGGCCATGAATTTTACTTCGGCTTCAAGTGTTACTTTGAGTTTGTTTTCGGCTATGTAAGTCGTAATTCTTTCTAACGCGGATGCTTCAGTCATCATCTGCAAATACGCTTCCCCACCCAGTTGGTTGTATGTGGGCGGTTCCCCATATATAATTTGACTCGTCCACCACTTCCTTATCCCACTAGAAGCCATATGTAGGGTGGAGGTACATGGAGCAATATGCGTTGTCAGTCTTCTTGAGGTCAAACTTGGCTGGACTACATGGGGGAATGTGAGCCAAATTTTTGTCGAAACTGAGGCGGTTGACGTGATTTACATCGGTCATGAAATAGATTTGACATGCCTCTATATTTTCTACTATGCCATATGGTCTCCAAATAGAAATTCTTTGGTGCATCGATGAAGGCAGAGCTCCCACTCCATGTATGCATTCCCTCCCTAAGAGGAGGTTATAATTTGCTTTTGACACTATTACCATAAATATTGTTGGTCTTGTTATTGTACCAACGATTAAATCTACCTGGATCACTCCCATGGTAGTCCCTATTTTTCCTTCGTAATTTGACAATACCATATTGTGTGGTTTGGCATCAGAGTCATTTTTGCCAATCTTTTTTTACATGAAATGGGGCATTAAGTTTATTGTTTCCCCTCCATCCATTAGTATTTTGTTTATTCCAACATTCTCAATCTTCCCCTTTATAAACAAGGGCTTCAAATTTCCTTTTAGCGAGTCATCTGGTCTTTCGAAGAATGCATTCTGCTTCTCTACACAGCCATTGTTCATGATGTAGTAGCATACGGGTTTGTGAGCCATTTGCTCTTCTTTGACACTATTGTCTTCGTCTTCCACTTGCATTACTTTATCATAATCCCTGGGCAACACTGAAACAACATTGCACACTATGTCGAAAGAGGCTTCAGAACCAGACGTGAAGTCGTCAGTCATTTCTTCATCATCTTGAACTTTCTATTTTGGTTTTATTTGCTCCATACTTGCACTTGGAGCTTTGTTGTTAGAAATCTCCTTCTTCTCTATCTCCTGGATGTTGTGAGTTGGTGCAACATTACCTTTCTTGCCAGTATCTTTCTTTGTCATTCCTTTCTCTATAGCTTCCTTTTCGGCCCTCTTTTACCTCTGGAATCTTCTCCACTGAGACTTAGTCATAAGGTTTTTTCCTTTGTAGTTCTCTGAAGGGTAAACTCTTGGTTTCTGCTTTTCGACTCCCATTCTTTGCGCTACTGAAGATCCTCTCTAGATGTTGAAGATTCTCCCTTGAGCATCCCTGATGGGTTGTACCCACCTATCATCGACGCCTTTGTTTATTGGCTTATATGAACTGTAGTCTCGACCTCCAATTCCTTACTGGTGTTGCTCACTTCTTCTTGGATCATATATTTCTGTCTTTGGGGCTGGTCTTGCCCCCTAGTTCCCTTTTCTTTTGGAATGTTCTATTACCTCCAGATTATATGTCGCTTTCTTGTCGAAAATGGCGTTGCAGCATGGACACAACATTACCTCAGCTTTCCTCCTTTGACACCTTTTAATAAAATCAATCAGACTTTCTTCCTCCTTGGGATATGCCAACCTCTAATATTCTTCTCGACGGCGTTCTTCAGGAGCCAGTGTTGGGTTATTTTGAGAAGTTTCAAACATGTTGATACTAGCTGATTTACCATTTGCAATCTTCAACTTGTCCATTTTTTGGATCAACTTCCTCTCAGTCTCACCTATTTCTTTTGTTGAGTTGTCCTCTTCAGTTGGAAATGAGCCTTCGCAGGCTTTTGGGCAGAAATTTTCGACTTGACTTCCCCTGGAACCCTCCATTATTCTTCGCAAGATTCCATAGGTGATTGGCTTTTCAGGTATTTTGTTAACCTTTTCTTCCAGCATGACAATACTTTCGTCCACTTCTGGGTTGTTAGTGAGGCTTTCATCAATCTTCTTTTCAGCATCATTCAGGTCACCAGAGATTTCCTGGTTTTTTGTCACATTAGGGTTGTCAGTAACCCTCCAATATTTTTGGACAGAGTCTTCAGTGCCTTTGTCGTTGCTTGATTTGTTGTGGCCTTCACTTTAGCCATGTTGTTGGGGCCCTCAGTGGCCTCCACTTTTGCTAGGGCGGAATCCTCAGTGACTTCGCCAGCCTTTTGTCTTATCAAGATCTTTTGTGACTCCAATCTTGCTGTAACACCCCAAATTTGCCCTCTCTTTTTCATAGCATTTAGCATATCATTTTCCATTTTTTTGCAATATCCAATTATCCATATATTTCATTTTTTTTTCTCTTTACTCCATTTTTATTCTATTCTTATATTTTTCAATAATCAAAGTCATCTTCCATAAAGCCCATTTGCATTAAGCCCATTCCCTATTTGTTCTAGAGAATCCATTTTTTATGTCTACATGATACTTAGCGTGACCAAATGTTTAGTCTGGGTGCACTAGTTTGATCCTTTTCTTTTAAAAGGACTAAAAAAAATAAAGATAATGAAAGATGCACATGTGGGTGAAAACAAAACCAGCCAGAGGTATATGCCACCTGCCACGCGCCAGTCTCCCATTGTCCACTCACACTCCCACTTTTCATTACATTCATTCACATTTGCTTACTCAAGGAAAGAAAATTGGGGTCACGTGAATTGATCACGCCATGCACCCTGCATAACTAGACCAATCACAACCAACCACGCGGGACTTTCTCTTTTTTTTTATTGCTGGTCCAGGTTTTTTTCATTGGCCAGAAGTTGTTTTTTTCCTCGCCAATTATCATAGCACAACACACGTTACTTTTTTCTTTCCTTTAATGTCCTTGAGGTCACAGGTTTCTCCACCCACTAGTGCACACACGTTTTGCACCCAGGAATGGAAACAAGGGAGTCACGTGGAGAGTGGGCCCATGCAACACACTCACTTCAGTCAGGTGCTACCTTTCGATTACATTTGGTTTTTCATCAATCAAGCATCATTGTGCCAACACATTGAGTGTACCATAACACGCTTAAATTACCATGCACATGATCATTATTAAAGCAAGAATGGAAATCATGAAGTGGCCCGGATTTGGAGTGAAACGGAATTGGCAAAAGCATTTTCATTTTCACACTTAAAGTATCCCCACCATATAAAAATCCAGTAACGAAATTCATTCTCTCATGGTTCTATCCACTCACTCTTTTCATCCCATTCTCACTCATGGTTTTCGGCACCAAGGAAAGAAGAATGAGAAACATAGCTTCTCTCTCAATGGTGTGCTCTCACTTGTCCTCATAAAACAATGAAAATTTAGATCTGATTCTGGATCTTTTTCTTGCACCTAATGGTTCATTATCCATGGCTAAGAAGTTTCAATCTCATCATCCACTCGTTATCATCGTCTTGAGCTTGCAAGTGTTGGATATTTGAAGGACATGGCACTTGGATTATAATTACTCTTCACTCTAATCCCGGATCTCAGACCTTTATTTGGTCCAAAGAAGAGTAAGAAAGCATAAGGAAATTATCGTATTCTCTGGTTTTCCGAAGTTCTCAAGAAAAGCTTCTCCGCATGTTGGAATTTATTACTCTGTTTTTCTTCAGTTTGGACATGTTTAATCTTGTTTCATGATTCTGATGCTTGTTATGTGATGCTTAAGTTAGGAGGAAGCTTGTTGATGCTTTATTTTTGTTTTTTCCCGTTTTATGTTATAACTTTGTGAGCTTCGAATATCTTTGGTTAACGCGTGTTTGAAAATACTAGTGGTACGGTTGTGATCCTCTTGTTGCATAGATCATTTTAGCTTTTTATTTTTTTTGATTTCGTGAAGAAATGGAAAACTTATGTTGTGTTGAAGTTGGTGTTCATAAGCATTTATGCGGGTTCCATGGTGGTCTCTTACTGGTTTTTGTTGCTTGCATGCATGAAGTTGAAGAAGGCATTGATGTGGCAACTAGTGATTGGCTCCTGCGTTTTCTAATTGTTCTTAGTCACTTAAGTGTGGGGGTGCTCAATTGATTTTAAGTTCACATGAGTTTTGCATGTCTTTTATTTTATAAAATAAATTTTAAATAATAAGAACTGATTAATGGATGAGTCCGCGCGGGCCTAGTACCATTAATAATTGCACCCCCCATTTTGAGCCCAGTCTGTTTTTTAACTAGAAATCCCTACTTATCACACCTCCTTCCATTCTTTTTCATTTCTTTTTCTTTTGTTTGCTTTTTTTTTAATTCAGTTTCCATTTCAATTTATTAAAAATACTTTCCTTCACATAAAAAAATCCAAAAAAAATCATGTGTATTATTTTGAGTCTCTATTATTTTATCATATTTTTATTTTATTTTTTTTCCTTGTCCACGTGTCTGAATTAATTCCTCATTTCACCTAGCTTCTTTTTAAGTCCATTTTGACCACTCTGCCTTGTTCGTTTTCCATAGGTTTCAATATTTTGAGTTTTGATCCCATTCTTTTTGCTTTGGATTCTTAAGACATTGTATTTCTCATGTGATTTTTCTCTGGATTTTTAGAATCTTTTTTCTTGAGTCTTGGTCTTGTGACTTGTGATGTAAGTTTGTAACCCTAACTTGTGTTCTTGCTTCCATTTGACCTAGTTTACTTCTGAATCTTTTCAAATCCTTTTGGCTAGTTGATATAACATGTTTTAAGATCATTTTGTTTCAATTGTGGAATTTTTAGATGCTTGGTTGATTTGTTGTGGATTTTATCTTGAACCTTGTCCCATTTTGCTTCCTTTGAACCTTTAAGTCCCTTATAAGCCTAGAAGGGCACTTGTGCCAACTTCTTATTCTCATTTGGGGTTCCTTTGGGGTATGGGTACCTTCCTGGTCCTAGGATAGGGTTTCTGTCTTCTAAATTTTTGTGTTTGCTTCTTCTTTAAGTCATTTGTTTCCTTAAGTGCTTTCACTTCATCTTATTGATTCTTTCACTTCCATTTTGGTATTGTTTGGTCTTGTACCTCTCTTCTCTTCATCTTGTTGGCTTCCTAAGCCATTCTTCATCTTGTTTTGGTTCTGGTTGTGAGCTTTGTGTTCATATCTTGCGCATTTTGCTTTGCATATTTCATAAGTGTGCATTTGTTTCCATATGTGTTTCATGTTGCATCTTTAGCTTGCATACTTCTTTTCTCTTTCCTTTGAGTTGCATTTGCATTGTGAATTTGTTCACACCATTTCACTTCTGATTGTTTGATGTTAGCATGCCATTTGCTTTATCTTGCTTCACTTATATGCTTTACTAACTTTGCAGGGGCTATGGTAAGTGTGAGGTGTGGGATTTGAGTTCCACATCTCCAAATCTCATCTTCTCCTCTTGTGTTTATCTTGTACTAACTCTTTTGTTGGGCTTATGCCTTACTCATCCCTTCTTCTATCTTCTTCTTCTCTTCTTATTTACGTCTTCATTAGGATAGAAACCTCACTAACCCTTAGGACATCCATGCATGTTAACACTTAGGATTATTTTAGTTCCCCTTTAGAATTTTTCCTTTGTGATCCTTTTGGTTCTTCTTCTCTTCTCATCTCATAATTCTTAAAAAAACACTTTAATAATGTTTGAAATGATGTCTTGATCCATAGCCTTATCCCATGAGGTATGCTTGTAGTCTTCCCATCTTGGGATAGTACAAGTTTACCTTGTGATGCACAAGTCTGATCAAGGTATCTTCTTCATAAAAGAAAAGCATAAAAAACACTTCTTCATCTGTAAATACCAAGACACTTAATAAGTAAACAAGTTAGTGAGCCTAAGCCCTAATCTTTGGGTTCAAGTTTTGGGGATCTTCTCCTTACTTGAGTGTGCTTGTTCTATTATTCCATCTTGGAATGTAGTGACAAATGCACATTCCATGGAAAAGATCTTGAGTTCACTTCCTTGTGACACACTCATAAAAGCGTCATAAAAAACACAAACAAACAATAAGCGTCTTTCCTTCGGGAATTCTTTTCTCATCTCTTTCGCTCCGTACGCGAACTTGCTCCTACTTGTCACTTTGCAAGACGGTTACGCACTCGTCGTCCGAGTCTGCAACACCTGAGCAATGGCATAGGCAGTTCAAGCTTTAATTCACAAGAAATTTCCTTGTTACCCCTAGTTAGGGGAACTACGGCGTCTCTAATCCTCATTATCCTGATGAGGTACGTAGGCAGCGGGGTAGGGCCCGTTCGAGCACAATCTTTATTTTCCCTACATTTTTTCTCTTTATCTCTTATTCAGTTCTTTTCTAGTTCTAGTTTCTTTTCATTTTCATTTCTTTTGCTGCAGTTTTCATACCCTCACCTTTTGAAACATTTTCTTTTGCAAGCGTGGATCCCGTCGGGTACGGCGGACGATCTGGGTGCTAATACCTTCCCAGGTCGTAACCGACTCCCGAACTCAGTCTCTTTGGTTCGTAGGACCTGTGTCCTTCCTCTTCTTTCTTCTGGTTTGTGCAGCATTACCATTCCCTTTCTTCGGGATAAAAATGCCTGGCTGGCGACTCTATTCTTTTTCTGCGCCACTTTCGCGTTTATACCAGGATGGAAATCCAGGGAGCGACGGATGGCGACTCTGCTGGGGAATTGCACACCAAAGATCTCTGGTTCCCCTGTGAGTCTCTCCAAGCACTTGTGTGTTTCTGTTTCATTGGGTGGTGTTTGTTTGCTGTGGCTTGTTGTATTTTATTGTTGTTTATTTACTGCTTTATTTACAGCTTTATTTACAGTTTTCAGTCTTTATTTTTATGCATCATGTATATATACTGGACTGTCGGGACTGGTTTTCTGTTTGGTGGGATGGGTGTTACTTGTTCTTGAGAGATGAGCCAAGTACCCGGCTCAAGTTCACCTTAGGAATTAGAGTGGTTCCACTTTGGCCTCATGAGATCTTGTCATGGGGGTAGTAGTGAGTTCCACACCCAGGTTGCGATTGTCTTGGAAATGTCTTGATTTGGGGATCTTCCTCTCTCATTACATAACCTTGACAGTTATGTGCAGCTGGGGACCGATCATTGATAACCTTGTGGAAACATCCCTCTTTAGTGATGACAGTGGCAACCCACATTTTATGGCAAACCCATTCGCATCCGAGGGCCCACCTGGGGATCACATAGGATGACCTTGTGTCCTGGACTCAGCTGAGGCCTCCATGCGTAGTATATAATGCCAAACCGATTCCATGATTTGGTCATGAGCCATTCTCGGAGATGGTGACAGTATTATTGCTATTCGGCGTTGAGAGTCCGTGATGTCTGACCCGGAGCCTTTCACCCGTGAGATTGGGAGGAGTTTACAGGTTTGCAGGAACCCTTGACCTCAACATACCCTTCATCATCAGTGTGATCTTATGTTTTGGTCCGGTTACTATGATCCTGGAGTTCTTGATCCTTGGTTATGAGTTCTTAACAGATGGTTATTATTCAGAGGACGTATATCATCAGATACTTGGCTCTCAGCTCAGTGTTCCGTATCCAGACAGACACCAGTTCTCGATCACTTGCCAGTTGCATACATGCCGTCATAGCATTCTAGCATACATGTTCAGTTAGTTCCGAGGATCTCTGTGTGGACGGTTGAGTGGGAACACCCGACGTCGAGCAATAGTTCCTGAACCACAACAGAGTTAGTAACAACAAAACAAAAACCTACAAAACAAAACAAAAGGTTAGTATGCAATGCAGTATGCTTATTTGTTTCCAAGGTATCCGGCTTGGCATATGGTTTTGACCTTTCCAGACCCCGAGGAAGATGCTGTTTGTTGTTGCTTAGGAGAGAGAGATCCAAATGAAACAAACTAATGAATATATTACAAAAAAGGGAATGATACACAGTTTGTTTTTTACAATACATGCCCTCTGTGGGGTCAAAATATAAGAAAAAGGAAAGTACAATGAAATGAAAGCAACAACAAGCAAACGTCAGACACCAAGACCAAACTCATCCTCCTGAACTTCTTTTAGAAGTGCTTCAGTCACAGGGTCAGCTGGATGCTCTGTGAGATTCCTGATGAGAAGATTCCTGGTGGCAATAGCTGTAGTTAGCTTCTTGTGTCTGCTCTGGTCTTTTGACCTCTTCACACCAGCTCTGAGCTTCAATTCTGAGATTTCCCTCTGGGCTGCTAATAGGGCTTCCTGCTGCTCCTTTGCATTAGCCTCCAACTGCTCAATCTTGTCCTGAGTTCTCTTATCCTCCTGAGTGCGAGCTTCAGTGATCCTGACCCACCTAGCTTGGCTCTCCTTCAGATAAAGATCAGTCCTAGCTCTTTGGAACTGGGCCTCTTTGCAGGCATTCTTCAAAATCTGTCCTCCAGCCCTGGCCTTCTTGATGTAGTCCTCTGACTTTTCAATCCTGGCTAGATGCTCCACCTTAAGCTTTTCTAACCTTTCAATGTCCAGACGACCATCACTCCTCTCCCAGAGGGTTCTCTTCAAGGCTTCAGACAAATTCTCATTCCTCTCTTTGAGCTTCTCAAACTCTTCCAGGCTGACAGTTGCTGGAGGTGGTGCTGTGGAAGGTCCAGGCACATCTTCAATGGTGAAGGGCATCCCAGAAATTTGAGCCCTGGCATGAGACCACTCATAATACTGAGCTGAGGCCACATTGTTGCATCTCCCAAGAATGGTTACCCCTTTAGCCTGGACATTGTCCCAACCCCAGGATGCTTGCCTGACAATAGCCAGATTAGGCTTGATCTCGCAATAAAGGGTCTCAGCTAGATCTTGTACTCTAGGAGGGTGGACCAATGCATAGCCCAATTGTCTTTTGAATAGCAGAGGGTTGTAGTTGATGCAACCCTTCACTCCTATCAGGGGTACATTAGGGAACTGCCCACAACTAGTAATGATGTCCCTGCCCTTAGTGCTCTGAGTGCACCACCTGATATCATCTGAGGTTAAAGCAACAAGCCTCCTAGCCCAATTCTTCTGCTGGTGA
The DNA here is from genome assembly GCA_963966055.1 of Lathyrus aphaca. Lineage (NCBI taxonomy): Eukaryota > Viridiplantae > Streptophyta > Magnoliopsida > Fabales > Fabaceae > Lathyrus > Lathyrus aphaca. The sequence goes on along the minus strand of OZ014523.1, from coordinate 127,760,868 downwards.
GGGTTCAAGAATGCATCAGTCTTTGGCAAATGTTTGAGCAGCCAGGTATGGAACAGGGGAGCACAGCATCTCACCAATCTTCCCCTTTGCTTTTCATTCCTTTGGTGAACAGAGTAGTAGAAATCTCCCAGTAAGGTGGGTACTGGGTTCCTCAGGATGAAAAGATGTATTGCATTCTTGCTAATAAACTTAGGCTCATCTGCAAATAATATAACCCCATATATGCTAAGGGCTAATAATGCACAGACTGCCTTCCACTCTCCCAAGGAGGCCTTCAGAATAGCCTGAGAGGTCAAGAAATCCAAGTGTAGACCAGAGATTCCAGCCTTTGCTGTCATGTTCTGCCCAATCAGAACTGGTTCCAGATACAATGCCTTTGCCACCTCTTCATTACTAGGAAAAGCCATCTCAGGGTTGAAGGGGACTCCACCCCTGATAGGTACACCAATCAGTGATGAATACTCTTCCAATAATGGTCCCAACTGAAAATTCTGGAAGGTGAAGCACCTCAGAGGGGGATCATAGAACTGCAGACAAGTATGAATCAAGCTCCTCTATGAAGGGTCCAAATCCATAACCACATCAAGGATGCCTCCCGACAAATGACACCGGGTCAGATGAAGGTACAGACGCGAACGGTCGGCGAAGGGAACAATGAGAACACACAGCCGTGAACTCACTGGAGATGAATAGAGTCGCCAGCTAGGCATTTTTATCCCGGAGGAAAGGCAATGCTGCATAGACCTAGAAAGGTATGGATAAGACGGTTGCGAACCAGAGAGACTGAGAAAGGGGGTTGGGTACAACCTGGGAAGGTATTAGCACCCAGATTGTCCGTCGTACTCGACGGGATCCACGCTTGAAAGATTGGTGTTTTAAAGGGGTAGTGTCAGTGCAATTTGTGTATAAAAAGAGCTGGAAAACAAAATGTACAGGTGTCAGTGTAAGAGAAAAGTGAAGTGAAACATGAAAGTGTCAGTGCAGGAATGAGAATGTGCTCAAGATAATGAGGCTAAAAGAATGAAGCTGAAAGAGGGGGAATATACAGAGACTTTTGTTCGATAACTGTTAAGTTATGCCTACGTATCCTCTCGTGCAATGAGGAAGTCAGAACACCGTAGTTCGACCCAAAGAGACTGAAAGATGAATTGACCTGTGAACTGCTTACTTGTCTATGCTCAAGTGTATGACCTGTCTGGCTCAGGTGCAAACTGTCTTGCATTAGACGGAAGAAGCAAGTTCTCGTTTGTGAGTGAGTGTGATGAGAAAAGAATCCCGGAGGAGACGATTATTGTTTGTTTTTTTGTATTTTCAGTCTTTTATTGCTTTTTGAAGTTTGTCATAAGTTAATGAGCTTAAGCCTAAACCAGTGGATTTAGTAAACTCATCACATCATCCCTCTGATTAGGGGTAATGAGAATACCTTAAGTGTGAAGTCAGATTCTCACACTTAATCACCTTTGGTGTAGAATCAAGATCATTAACCTACTTGTGATTATTTAGATGTCTTTGGTGTTTTTGTTTAGTGTTAAGTAATGAGGTTAAGCCATAATCAAGGATTAAACAGACTCATTACACCATCCTAATAGAAGGATAATAGATGAGAATGTTTAAGCTGAGGAAAACTCCTCAACTTAATCCATGATTAGGGATTAAACTCATGACAAAACAAGCCTTTGATTAAGTGGATTTTATTAACTGGTATGATGATGAAGTGTTTTTTAGGGTTTGTAAGACAACTTGAGGGGGACTTGTCCATTAACACTAGGGTTAGTCCTTCTTAACCAATTAAGGAAGAATTAGAACCCTAATGCAAGGCCCAAGTTACAAGTGTGATGTCTTGATACTTATTAAGTGGATTGATTAAGAGATTTAAACACATTAAGGGTTTAACACTTAGGATTAAAGTTATACACTCCATCCTAAGAGAAGGATGCAGGTATAAACTTAATCACAAAGCCTTAAAGCCTTTAGGGTTTAGTCCCTGATTATGAGATGAGAAGAGAAGACTCAAGGAGAAACACAAAGGTAAAACTATGAGGGGAGACTAATCAAAACCCTAATCATTGTCATGCTTGGTTGTTCCTAAGGTTTGTGAGGTTTTCAAGGGAAATCTTCAATGGAACCACCAGGAAGCAGCTGAAAGGATCAAGAGAAGCAAAGTGACTTGCTTCCTTCAAGAAGTCAAGTCACTTGAGGAAAGAAAATGGGAGAAACAAGGATGAGCAAGCTCAATCTCAAACACATATAGAAATGCAGCAATGGATGCAAGAGAGATGAAAAGAAAAGTTATGAGAAGTGAAGGCAAATTCACTTCTCAAGTTTACTTACCACCTGAAATGTTAGAAAGAAATGCAATGCAATGCAAAATGGGATGAAATGTCATGGTGCTAAACAAAACCAGAAGCATGTTGATGATGATTATGATGTTATGAGGTGCTGCAAACATGAGGCAAGACATGGAGATGTTCATACAAGATCATGGATGCAAATGATGCAAGTTTAGAAGCATGGATGAACATGAAAAGTTATGAAGCATACAAAGCATACAACATGGCAAATGCAAGATGCAATGATCACACATGTTTTCTACATGTCTTAAGATGTCAAATGGAACACAAGCATGCATAAAATGCAAAGACAAGTCATGTTATGCAAGAGAATGCAAGAGGGATGCAAATGAAAGCTCAAATTAGGGTTTAAAGATCAAACAACAAACAAAACCCAAAAACAGAAGCAAACCCTAAGATAAAAAATGGAAAATGCCTTCCAAAGAAACCCTTAACCTATACTAAATCAATGTCCAAAGGGGAGGTCCCAACTCTTAACCATTCTCAAGATATGAATTCTCTAAGTTAATAGGGTTTTTTAGGGTTCTTAACAAAAGAAATGCCAAACAATTTGAAATTGAGGAATCAAAACAAGGCCATTTAATCCTAGAAACTACATGCTAAACACAATACAATGCAAAAAGAATCAATGTCCAACTCTTCTCAAATAGGCAGAAATGAATTTTTGAACTTAGGATCAAATTAATGCATAAAAAATGATTTAATTCAATGAAAAATTCTTAAAATGCATCAAGATCAAAAAAGAAATTTGGTTTGAAGGTTGGACAATGTTTCTAAATGTCTTAGAACATTTCATGAATTTTTTTGTAATTTTTAAATACCTAAAAGTATTTTTAATTAATTAATTTCCATTAATCAATTAAAAATAATCTTTTAAATATTTAAAAATACTTTTTTAATGATAAAAAATAAAATAAAAATATTTTTGGGTCATAAAAATTATTAAAACTCTTAGGAAAAAGTTTCATAATTTTTAAGAATTTTTTTACTATTTTAAAATAATTGTGCAAATAAAATGAAAAGAAAATGAATAAAAATTAAATAAAAGGGAAAGTAAACCAAATGGAAGGCTGAGATGAGCCCAGGGTTTGAATCTGTTGACCAGCGCGCAAATGAAGGGCCCAGATGGCTCCTGAGTTAATTAACTTAATTAAAAATTAAATAAAACTAATGAGAGAGATTAGGGCTAAGCAGACTGATCCTGGCCTTTCATTCGCGCGGGGAGTCAAACATGTCAACGCATCCAGTGGTCCACATTCAAATGGTCATTAATCACGCAATTAGGGCTTAATCACTCTCAGGCGGCCGGAGAAGACTTCCGGTCGTCTTCTCCGGCCAGCATCCTCCCTGAGAAATCCCCAAACCCCTCAAATCGTAACAAAAATGAAACCTAAGAACTGGGAAATGTTCTCCAACCCCTCACGAATCAAACCCCTCTCCCAAAACAAATTTCTTTTTCCTAAATAAGCTGAATCGAAGGAAATAATAACTAGGGTACGCAAGCTTCAGAGAGAAATTAAATACTCAGATCAAATCCATTTTAAAAACCAAAAGCACCAGGATGCTCAGTGAAACATAAGGAACAAGTTTATAACAATAAAAATGATTTCTGGAAAAATTTATTTCAAGCTACCTGAGATTTGGAGCTTTCAACCTGATGACTTTCTGGCCACTTCCTTCAGTGCAAACCACTCCACTTGATCCCCAGAAGGTGTTTGAATGCTCAAGAAGAGTTTATGTTGGCTGGATAATGAGTTTCGAAAGCTTCTGCTCAAGCTTAGTCAGAAATGGCAATGGAGTTTCAGGCACTTTCAGGTCATTGTGAGGGGTTGTTTGTGATCCTGAGGGTGAATGGAGAAGCTTTGCAAGGTATGTTTGGGTGTTTGTAAACTGTGGAAGGTGATTCGAAGAGAAATGCAGGCTGAGGTGAAAATGGTGAAGTGGCTTTGTGGTTGGTTTCAGGCCTGGTTCTTGGCTGGTTTCTCCTCAATGGATCATGGTGATTTGAAGTGTGGAAATGGTTTGAGTGTTTGAAGGCTGGGCAGAGAGATTCGAAGGCTTATGCAGCTGGGGTGTATTTGTGTATGTGATCAATGAGAGTGTTTCAGCCTTGCTAGATGTATGGAATGGCTTGCCCTTTGTCCACATAAACCTCTCTCATTGGTCAGTTGATTGGACATGTGCTTTATTGATTGGTAAGTTACCTTTTGCAAAAAAGTCAAATTTTGTAAGAGAGGGCATGGGCTAAGCTCTAGCTAAGTACATGGGCTGGTTCTGGTGCAGCAAGGTGAGGTGAGAGGCTAGCAAAGTGTAGTAACCAATGCAGCAAGTTGTAGGAAGTGATCATGAAGATTTTGCAAGTTGTAACTTTTTGGTTCACATGTGAAAAGTCTTGTTACATGAACCATAACCATGGGCATTCTTGGTTCAAATCTGAATTTTATGACTTAGAGAATGTTTGCATACTGGTTTGGAGTGAATTAGAAGTCACATTGGGCTTTGGTTCATGATCTTGCAAAATTTCCATTTGAGGCATGCCTTGAAAATCAATGATTTTGGCCAACTTTGTCACACCATAACTTTTGATCCAAGAAGAGTTTGATCATGTTCTTGTACTTTTTGAAAAGGGAAAGATGAGATCTACAATTTTCATGACCAAAGTTTTTCCATTTGAAGCATTTTTGGATCAATAATCAAAGCTTGAAAAATGACCTAAAATGAAGCATTCTTGAAAAGTCAACTATGCCCAAAAAGTCAACATTTGCAAAAACCCTAAATTCTTGATTTTTATGAACTTCAACCTTCTTCCATGATCAAATAAAGATCATATACACTCAAAATGATGAAGATCACCCATTGGTTGGGTCATTGGGGGCCTCAGATGCCCTGATTTTACACTGACTTGTCTGAAAAGCCAACTCTTGATCAGATGACTTCCCCATGGAATTTCTTCATGAAAGTTGATATGTATACTCCCTATACCATATAGAGACCAATAGAAACAAGAATGACCAGAAAATTTGGAGTTATGGCCTCTGAAACCAAAACCCTAATTTTCAGTCAACTGTGCAATCTATCCTGGCTCTGCATCCACTCAAACCCTAGTTCTTGTGATTCTTTTGAATTCTTGACTTTGTGAGGGTGTACTATGATGTTTGAACACATGTAGACCCCTTTGAATTGATTGGTTGCCTTTGGAGTGGCTCAAGAGGCTCTGGGATTGCCCAGATCACAAACCCTAGGTGTAGATGCCTTAGAACCAATGCAATGACTCAAAAAATGAGATGTGAGATGATATGATTGTGTTTATGCATGTGAGATGATCACAAGCCATGGTGTGAATGGGTGAGGGCAAATTTGGGGTGTTTATAGCTGCCCCTATTCAAACATGAGTTAGCTGTGCAGGATGTAAGCAACGGCTTAACAGGCAAACAAGATAACTTGTGGTTGAATACCAAAGACAGTCCAAAATTTGCACTCACAGAATGAAGAAGAAAAGGGACATAGATTGTGAAAGAAAATAAAGTATATTGTAAAGTGTGGGCAACGGAGGACGACCGTCGAGCAGAGGACGACTGCTGGGTAAATAGCAATGACGGGGACGACCGACATGCTGGGGATAAAAGGTAAAGCCAAGACGGGGACGACCGACTAGCTGGGGAATGTCAAAATATGATGGGGACGGCCATCAGGATAAAGCTGTAAAATTCTCTGAGGATTAATGAAACATGACGGGGACGGCCATCAAGTTCAAAAAGGTAAAGCAACCAACGATGGGGACGGCCATCGGGCTAAAAGAAAAGAAAAAGGGACCACGACGGGGACGGCCATCGGGTTAAAGAATAAATGAAATAAACAGATGATGGGGTACGGCCATCAAAGGTGAAGGACGATCACCTAGCAGGGGACGGCTGCTCTGTTGGGGAATAAAGGAATTATGATGGGGACGGCCATCAAAGGTGGAGGACGACCACCGGGCAGGGTACGGCTGCCGAAAATATCAACGATGGGGACGGCCATCGGATAGAAAAGGTCAACGATGGGGACGGCCATCGGACGAGCAAGATGGAGGACGACCATCAAGAAGTGGAGGACGACCACTCAGCAGGGTACGGCTGCTCTCAAGGTTTATCATGACATAGGACGAATGCCAGATAACCAACATCAACAATGGGGACGGCCATTGGATAAAATGATGAAGGACGATCATCAAAAGGTGGAGGACGACCACCTAGCAGGGGACGGCTGCTAAAAACCACGATGGGGACGGCCATCGGATGAGCATGATGGAGGACGACCATCAAGAAGTGGAGGACGACCACTCAGCAGGGTACGGCTGCTCTCAGGGTTACCATGACACAGGACGAGTGTCAGATAAAAGCAAATGCTTTGTTGGCGATCTACTGGGGATATAGTAAACACGGACGAGCGTTTACATCCAAGAAACAAAAGGTATAAGTGTTTAGTATTGTGTATAGATTAAAGATGCGGACGAGCATCCTTAAGACTATGATACGGACGAATATCATGTAGAAACAAACTGGCATATGTTCAGAGATGATGATACGGACGAGTATCAACTGGTTAACAAAGAACACGGACGAGTGTTGAATCTGAAAGAATTCTTCTGGGGAATAATAGACACAGACGAGTATCTATATTCAAGAAGACATAAGTGTTTGACACGGTGTATGGATTAAAGATGCGGACGAGCATCCTTAAGACTATGACACGGACGAGTATCATGTAGAAACAAACACTAGACGCAATGCTCTGAGATGATGGTACGGACGAGTACCAACTGGTTAACAAAGAACAAGGACTACTGTCAATTCTGTGGGGATATGAGTGATGGTGTATACAAGATACGGACGAGTATCTGTATAAGTGTACCAATGAGTAGTGAGTATATACAGATGAGTGTTTTAACTGCTGGGGAGAATGACACGGACGGGTGCCAAGAGAGAAAAGTGTAAAATATCAACAAGTATATGGGTTGTAAAAGTGTAAGCGACTGCGCTGGGGATATGACACGGACGGGTGTCAGGAAAGTGTATATATAGGTATGTGTGGGTGCAAAGAGGATGTCTTTGGCTTTCTGCTGGTGATTTGACACGGACGGGCGTCAAGAAGTATCTGTAATACGGGTGATATGCTATAAAGAGTGTTCAGACGACTTTTACTGGGGAGTGATGATACGGGCGGGTATCAAAAGGAAATATAAACTGGTGAATATGAGGCCACTGCTTTTGCTGGGGACTCTGGTGAGGATTTCTGTACAATGATGATGAACGGTTATTATTCACAAGTGTTGGTTCTGATCATGGCTTATGATTATGCTATGCGTTTGATTTTTGCCGTAATGCTCCGTATTAGACGGAATGCTACGCTCTGAGGGGATAGTATGATGCGAATGCTATGATTATGCAAGGATATCAAACCGGGATTCGGATCCCGTTGCCGCGAAGATCTCTTGGTTGATTTGTTTGAAATGGACCTCCCAGCTGGGGATGAGATCATTGGTAGATCTAATAAGATGATATTTGTCCGGAGATATAGGTCACCGATTGACATATCTTCGCAATAGGACCCAGCTGGGGTTTGTAGAAGCTTTCTTCACTCTGTTGTGATCCTTTCCTGCGTTGCTCTTCTGGATAGAGGCTGGAACTCTGTGGGGAGATGGTTCCCTGACTCCTGTACTCAACTGAGGATGAAATGGCAACTCGGCTGGGGAATTGTGAGAGGCACCTCAGCTGGGGATAGCAACAAGAGGCAACTCAGCCGGGGATAGAGCATTTCAGATGCTGAGATTGAGTGTATGTTGATTTGGCAACTTTGCTGGGGTGAAGCTTTCATGCCCCATGTTGCGCTTTCGACTACCTGCAATCCTGCAAAGACAAAGAAACGCACAAGTAATCCCGAGGCATCCCTTACCGGATTCCTTTATAGGAGTGAGACACTTCTGAGAGTAAGTAAAATTTCCTGCAAGCATGCTTTTATTTGAAGATAAACATCTGTATTCTTATGCATTCAATGTTCTTTTAAGATATCAGACATTTTTTGCAAAAATGAGAATGTACAAAACGAGACATGACTGAAAATCTGATTTTATTAATTCCTATGCCCTGAATTGGCGAGATACAGTCAAAGGAACATATCCCCTGAAATGAGGAGATTGTTACAAATCGAGAAACAAAATGTTGGCGGTGTTGACGACGCTTTCAAAGGAGCTTCCTCTTCTGCTATGACTCATATGACAATGACGTTCTTCTCGCCTTGCTTTCTGAAGAAAGCTGATTCTGATTGAAGCTTGATCCCTTGTTGGAGCTTTCCAAATTGTGAGTGATACAGACGAATTCAGAATGCAGTTGTTCGCTTATTCCCTTATTTTGCATGGATCGCCCTTTCGGGTTTTCAATCCATCGGGATACCCATTTTTGCCTGAGCTGTCCAATGTGGCTTTTCAACTCAGCGGGTGTACATTTTTTAATTTATTTCCCTTATTTTTGCCCGAGTCTTTTATTCTGTTTTTGACTCGCCGGGATGCCCTATTTTTGCCTGGACTTACATTCTGTTTTTATGTCCAGCGGGTCATTTTTATGCGAAGTATTTTTTAACTGCATCTGAATTCACAGGGGATGGAAAATCTTCACCATCCATGGTGCTGAGCATCAGTGCTCCACCAGAGAAAACTTTCTTTACCACAAATGGCCCTTCATAATTTGGAGTCCATTTGCCCCTGTGGTCTGTATGAGGAGGGAGGATTCTTTTCAGCACAAGATCTCCCACTTGGTACTCTCGGTGCCTGACTTTCTGATCGAAGGCTTTCTTCATTCTTCTCTGATATAACTGCCCATGACAAATTGCAGCCAATCTTTTCTCTTCGATCAGACTCAGTTGTTCGTATCGGGCCCGAACCCATTCTGCTTCACTCAGTTTAACATCCATTAGTACCCGCAGAGAGGGTAACTCAACTTCAACCGGTAGGACCGCTTCCATACCATAAACAAGCTGATACGGCGTTGCCCCAGTGGATGTCCTGATTGATGTGCGATACCCATGCAAGGCAAATGGCAGCATTTCATGCCAGTCTTTGTAGGTGACTACCATCTTCTGCACAATCTTCTTGATATTCTTATTTGCTGCCTCAACAGCGCCATTCATCTTCGGCCTGTAAGGAGAAGAATTGTGGTGTTGGATCTTGAAGTCCCGGCACAGTTCTGCCATCATTTTGTTGTTTAGATTGGACCCATTATCAGTAATGATTCGCTCGGGAACTCCGTACCGACAGACGATATCTCTCTTTAGGAATCGGGCTACTACTTGCCTTGTAACATTTGCATATGAGGCTGCTTCAACCCATTTGGTGAAATAGTCAATGGCGACCAGGATGAATCTGTGACCATTTGAAGCAGTTGGCTCGATCTTGCCAATCATATCAATGCCCCACATAGCAAAGGGCCAGGGTGAAGACATTATGTTCAAAGGATTGGGAGGCACATGCACTTTATCTGCGTAGATCTGGCATTTGTGGCATTTCCTGGCATAGGCACAACAGTCTGCATCCATTGTGATCCAATAATAGCCTGATCTTAACAATTTCTTAGCCATTGCATGTCCTCCAGCATGGGTACCAAAGGAGCCCTCGTGCACTTCACGCATCAACAAGTCTGCTTCTGTCTTATCAACACATCTGAGGAGTACCATATCAAAGTTCCTTTTATACAAAGACCCATCAGTGTTCAAGAAGAAACTACCAGCAAGCCTTCTCAAAGTCTTCTTATCATTGGAAGATGCCCCAGGTGGGTATGTTTGATCCTCCAAGAAGCACTTAATGTCGTGGAACCAAGGCTTATCATCTTTGACAACATCTGCTGCAAATACATATGCTGGCCTGTCGAGTCTGGACACTGAAATCTGAGGTACAAAGTTAGCAGCTTGAACTTTGATTATGGATGAAATGGTAGCCAAAGCATCTGCAAACTGATTCTCATCCCGAGGGATATACTCAAGTTTGACTGTTGTGAAGAAAGTCAATAACCTTCTTGTATAATCCCTGTAAGGTATCAGATGATCCTGGTGTGTATACCATTTCCCGTTGGTCTGATTGACTACCAAAGCTGAATCTCCGAATACGGTCAATGTCTTGATCCTGAGGTCAATGGCTTCCTCAAGACCCATAATGCAAGCTTCGTATTCAGCTTCGTTGTTAGTGCAGTTGAAAGTGAGTTTTGCCGAGAAAGGCATGTGAACTCCTTTAGGTGTAATGAGTACTGCACCAACACCACGACCATTCATGTTAACAGCCCCATCAAACATCATAGTCCATTCTTCTTCCGGGTTAGGCCCTTCAGCGTGAACAGGCTCCTCATGATCTTTTGATTTAATGAACATGATGTCTTCATCAGGGAAGTCAAATCTCATAGGCTGGTAGTCATCAATGGGTTGCTCAGCAAGATATTCAGATAGTACACTGCCCTTGATGGCTTTCTGAGAGGTGTACTGGATGTCATATTCTGTAAGGATCATTTGCCATCTTGCAACCCGTCCGGTAAGCGCTGGCTTCTCAAATATGTACTTGACTGGGTCCATCTTCGAGATTAATAAAGTAGTGTGGGTCAACATATACTGTCTCAGTCGGCGAGCAGCCCACGCTAAAGCACAACAAGTTTTCTCGAGCAGTGAATAACGCTGTTCACAGTCGGTAAACTTTTTGCTTAGGTAGTATATTGCATACTCTTTTCGACCAGACTCGTCATGCTGGCCCAACACACACCCCATTGACTCTTCTAATACTGTCAAGTACATAATCAGAGGTCTTCCTTCAACTGGCGGCATAAGGATCGGAGGTTCCTGCAGATACTCCTTGATCTTGTCAAAAGCCTTCTGGCAATCTTCATTCCACCTGACCGTCTGTTCTTTTCTTAACAGCTTGAACAAGGGTTCGCAGGTTGCTGTGAGGTGAGATATGAACCGTGAGATATAGTTCAATCGACCTAAGAACCCTCGAACTTCTTTCTCAGTTTTTGGTGCAGGCATCTCTTGGATGGCTTTGACTTTATCAGGGTCCACTTCAATCCCTTTCTCGCTTACAATAAAACCCAGCAGCTTACCGGATCGCACCCCGAATGTGCATTTGTTGGGGTTCAACTTCAGCTGGTATTTCCTCAGACGTTTGAACAATTTGAGCAGATTCACCAGGTGGTCTTCCTCTGTGAGGGACTTGGCAATCATATCATCCACATAACACTCTATTTCTTTATGGATCATATCGTGGAATAATGTTACCATAGCCCGTTGATACGTTGCACCGGCATTCTTGAGCCCAAATGGCATTACCTTGTAGCAGAACGTGCCCCAGGGTGTGATGAATGTTGTCTTCTCCATGTCTTCAGGTGACATCTTAATCTGGTTGTATCCTGAAAATCCGTCCATGAAGGAGAATACCGAGAACTGAGCCGTATTATCTACCAATACGTCAATGTGAGGTAATGGAAAATCATCTTTCGGGCTGGCTCTGTTCAGATCCCGGTAATCAACACACATTCTTACTTTGCCGTCCTTCTTAGGCACAGGTACTATATTAGCAACCCACGGCGGGTAGCTAGTTACAGCAAGGAACCCGGCGTCCCATTGCTTTTGTACCTCTTCCTTGATTTTCATAGCCATGTCTGGACGAGTACGGCGCAGCTTCTGTTTGACTGGAGGGCATTCTTCTCTCAAAGGCAGCTTGTGCACCACAATGTTGGTATCCAACCCTGGCATGTCTTGATACGACCAAGCAAACACATCCACATACTCTTGAAGTAGATCAACCAGTTGCTTCTTCACTGAGTCTTGCAGGCAGGCCCCGATTTTAACCTCTTTCACGTCTTCCTCCGTACCAAGATTAATCACTTCAACCTCCTCCTGGTGAGGGGTAATAACCTTTTCCTCTTGTCTTAACAACCTGACTAGCTCTTCAGGAAGCTCATATTCTTCTTCAACCCCTTCATCAGCTTGATTGATCGGATTGTCAAAGTCATACGAAGTCATAGCCGTGCTGTTGTCGGTGCTGTCAGGAAGGCACTCTCTGCAAGGGTTAAGTTGTTCATTTTAGTGATCTGATTTTAGTCTTATTTAGAAAAGTGAAATGAAGTTGTCATTTTGAAAACACTGCCATTTATTTTTTTGTACAAAAAGAAAAATGGAAAAACAGTGAACGAAAAGAAAAAAGACTCGTTTGCAAAAAGATGTCTGATATTTCATTAATTGATCTTGTTTGCACAAAAAGTACATATGGCCCGATTACAAAATGAGTCTTGTCATCTTGGGCAAGATGCAAGACTTTGATGCATGCTTATAAAATACAGGAAATAATAATTACTCTGATCGAGTAACTCTTATAATTTCCTGGGAAGACCAGTTCGAGACACTGCTCCCCGGGATCTTTGGACGAATCCAACTTTCCAGGTTGCGCTCCTCTTCCAGCTCGTCTTCCAGACAGTTGATAGCATCGGGGGTAAGCATCCCCCCACTGACAAAACCAGGCTCTCCAGCAGCCTTTGCTTGATGTTGAGTTGGTCTGTAACCCAACCCAAATTTGTCCTTCTTCTCCTCCACAGCTAAAACTTTGCCCCAGCCCAGGGCAGTTCCTTCCTCAACAACCTTCCGGGCTTGTTGGTATGATGACATTGGGGTACCAGATACAGCAGATGCTTCATTCACATTCAAAGCTTCAAACCCCTGGCTCATTGTTTCATGGATCTCCCCATCCATTTCAATGTACTTATAGGTTGCCAGGTGGCTGACAAAAATGTCCTCCTCTCCACAGATTGTGACAACTTGGCCTTCCCACTCATATTTTAACTTTTGGTGAAGGGTAGACGTTATTGCGCCGGCGGCGTGAATCCAGGGTCTACCCAACAAACAGCTGTAGGCGGGCTGAATGTCCATCACATAAAAGATAGTTTTAAAGGTCTGTGGGCCAATTGTCACAGGCAGCTCAATCTCTCCCAGAACCGATCTCTTAGAACCATCAAAGGCTCTTACCACCAGGTTGCTGGGTCTCAGTGCCAAACCATCATATTCTAACTTCACCAGAGCCTTCTTTGGTAAGACATTCAGGGATGAACCTGTGTCTACCAGCACATGAGAAAGGACAGCTCCTTTGCATTCCATGGTTATGTGCAAGGCTTTGTTGTGGTTGCGGCCGTCCGCTGTCAAGTCAGTATTGGTGAACCCTAGCCCATTGCTAGCAGTAACATTTCCAACCACGGTTTCCAACTGGTTGACAGTAATCTCTTCAGGCACGTAAGCTGCGTGCAAGACCTTGAGTAGTGCATTCCGATGGGCTTCGGAGCACATAAGCAGTGAGAGGATAGAGATTTTGGATGGCGTTTGGTGAAGCTGATCCACAATTTTGTAATCACTCTTTTTGATGATCCTCATAAACTCATCAACTTCTTGATCGAACGGTGTTTTCAGGGTTTCTTTGGCAGCTTGATCTTCCTGTACCGGGCTCTTTCCCTTTGCCTTGGCAGCAGCTTCTGCTTCGGCAGTAGGTCTTTGAATTGGTGGAGCGAAGAGACGTCCGCTTCGGGTGAAGCCTCCGCCTCCCCCCACATTATCTACTTGTGGTGCAGGTGTTGATGTTTCAAGAGTAATTCTTTTTCCTTCGCAGTATACGTCAGAGCCATAGTGCCAAGGGATGGCCCTATTGCTTTCATATGGTACTGGTCCAGGCATCGTGACAGTGACTGGACTGATTGCCGCTGCTGAAGGGACTGTAATTGTTTGTGGATCATAAAAGATTGTAACTGGTGCTCTGGTGGGAGCAGCACCTTCTGAATGGTAGGCAGAGTTGTTTTCCGGATCATAGAATATCGTGACAGTGGAGACGTCTTCATGATTTGTTGCTGGTGTTGTAGGAGATATTGTCGGAAGAAATGATGTTGTTGTTGTAGGAGGTTCAAAATGGAGTGAAGCTGAAGTTGTAGCAGGAAAATTTGTTGAAAACTGATCGGTTGAGATGATGGATGAAGTACTTGTTGATGAAACCGAAGAATTGTCGGGAACAATAGTTGCTGCAGTTGTAGGAGGTTCTGAAACTGTTGCTGATGATATTGTTGGATTTGTTGGAAATGATGTGGTGATCTGAAGTTGGTCGCTCTGAATAAGGCCATCTATGCCATTCCGCAAATTATCGCACCCATTTACAGAGATATTGCAGTAAGCACAACCCAATTCGCACCCCGGGAACATGTTGCATTCCAAGATCTGAGCCTTAATTTCTACCAATGGTGTCCTGATCTGTCCCACACTGGTTATTAAATAAGACGACTGGTCTTCTTCAATAGCGTTAATCCGGGGGCCACCATGGTTTGGCATCGGGTTCTTATTGACATTGGGTGGTGGTGCGAAATTCAGAGCCTTGGAGTCTACCAGGTCTTGTACCTTCATATGCAGAGCCCTGCATTTTTCTGTACTGTGGCCAGGTGCGTTTGAATGAAAAGCACACCTAGCATTGGAGTCATAATTCCTTGGTAGACTGTTGGGATCCGGAGGTGCCAACGTTCTTAGCTCAACCAGGTTGAGTTTCAGAAGTTGTGGCAGCAAAGTAGCATATGGCATTGGGATCGGATCGATCACTCTGTTAGCTTGAGATGGCATCTGTTGGAATGGCCTTTGTTGACTGTTGTTGTTGGTGTTGCTGTTGTTGTAATTCCTTGGAGGATACTGATTTTGCTGATGGTACTGAGGTTGTTGTTGATAGCTTTGCTGAGGAGGTTGATAGACAGGTTGAGGATGAGCTGGAGCAGGGATGGTGACTGCTGCTATGGACCTCTGAGCATATTGGGGCCTACCCCTGTTTGAATGGATGGCATTGGTCTCGCCAGTTCTTCTCGGGCCTGCAAAAGGCTTTCTTGTACTACTGGACGAGCTTGCACCATTGTCTGAGATCTTTCCCATTTTTAACAAGCTTTCAATTCTCTCCCCAGCTATGACAACATCTGCAAAGCTAGTAGAAGAGAAAGCAGCCAACCTGTCAATATATGTTCCCTGAAGGGTGTTCATGAACATATCTGCCATTTCCCGTTCAGACATAGGTGGTTGAACAGCAGCAGCCAGTTGCCTCCACCTTTGGGCATATTCTCGGAAACTCTCCCTCGAAGACTGTGACATTCCCATCAGGAGAGTCCTGTTGGGTGCCATGTCTAGATTATACTGATACTGTCTGATGAAGGCCTCTGCCAGGTCCTTCCAGCATCTAATTGTTGCTCTTGTCAGATGGGAATACCACTCCCTCGAAGCTCCAGTCAAGCTATCTTCAAAATAGAACATCCACAATTTCTCATCCATTGTATAGGCCTTCAGCCTTCCCAGGAATGATTGTAGATGAGTCCGGGGGCATGAAGTCCCATTATACTTTTCGAAACAAGGAGGCTTGAACTTATGGGGGATCCTGACCCCGTCTACCAAACCCATGTCCATAACGTCGAAGCCCAAAGAGTTTTGAGATTCTAAGGACCTCAACTTCTCAGCTATTTCATCCAACCGTCTATCGTATGCTTCTTCCCCAGCACCCATTACTGTGAACTGGTCTTCTTGAGGGTCTTCCTGTAATACCCTCCCTGCTGTGGCAGTCCCTTGTATATTGACAGGGATGTTGGCCTCTGGATGGAGATGGGGTCCAAAAACTGGGGGATTGACATGAGGTTGGACCCTTTCGTTGTTACTTGTGCCAGCAGTTCCCACATGGGGTTCCTCTTGATTCCTCCCTTCTACCAAAGCTCTGAGCCTCTCCTGGCTTTGAGCTAAGTTGTTCATTACTTCCATGAACTGTGTTATCTGAGTTCTCATCTCCAACCTTTCGTTGGCCATCTGGTTTCTGACCTCCGTAAGGTCCTGCTGCATCTGATCCATTTGGATGCCCGGAAGATTGTTTCTAGTTGGGTACCTGTGTGGCCTGTTGAGGGGAAATACCCGGCGGCGAGCAATAATTCCTGAGATTCACAACAGAGGTTAGTAACAACAAAACAAAAACCTACAAAACAAACAAAAGGGTTAGTATGCAATGCAGTTATGCTTATTTGCTCTCAAGGTATCCGGTTTGGCCTTCAGTTTTGACCCTTCCAGACCCTTGAAGATGCTGCTGTTGAAGTTGCTTTCGAAGTAAACTAACATGAATATATTACATAAGGTGAAATAATACAATTTGTTCGTTTTACAACGCAAGCCCACTAAGGGGTCAAAATACAGTACAAAAATAAAAGTACATGGAAAGAAAGCAACAACAAACAAATGGTCAAACACCAAGACCAAACTCATCCTCACGAACTTCCTTGAGAAGTGCTTCGGTCACAGGATCAGCCGGACGCTCCGTGAGATTCCTGATGAGGAGATTCCGGGTCGTAACAGCTGCTGTTAGCTTTTTGTGCTGAGTTTGGTCCTTGGACCTCTTCACCCCTGCTTTGATCTTCAGCTCTGATATCTCCCTCTGGGCTGCTGCCAGGGCTTCTTGTTGTTCTTTTGCATTAGCCTCAAATTGCTCCATCTTGTCTTGAACTCTCTTGTCTTCCAGGGTACGAGTCTCGGTGATCCTGACCCACCGGGCTTGACTCTCCTTCAAATACAAGTCTGTCCTTGCTCTTTGGAACTGGGCTTCTTTGCAAGCATTCTTCAGAATTTGTTCACCAGCTTTAGACTTGTTGATATAATCCCCAGACTTTTCAATCTTAGTCAAATGCTCCACTCTCAACTTCTCCAATCTCTCAATTTCCCTCATACCTTCACTCCTCTCCCGAAGGGTCTTCTGCAAAGCCTGGGTTAGCTTCTCATTTCTTTCCTTCAAGCTCTCAAACTCCTCCAAACTGATGGTGGCAGGGGGTGGTGCTGAAGATGACTCAGGCATGTCTTCTATGGTAAAGGGCATTCCAGAGAATTGGGCCCTGGCACGGGACCATTCATAATATTGTGCTGATGCCACATTATTACACTTCCCCAGAATGGTGACTCCCTTGGTTTGAACATTATCCCAGGCCCAGGCAGCCTGCCTAACAACAGCCAAACTAATCTTGTTCTCACAATAGAGAGTCTCCACCAAGTCCTGTGCCCTAGGAGTATGGACCAGTGCATAGCCCAGTTGCCTTCTGAACAGCAGAGGATTGTAATTAATACTGCCCTTAACTCCTATCAAAGGCACATTAGGAAAATGTCCACAGCTGGTGATGATATCCCTGCCTTTGGTGCTTTGAGTGCACCATCTGATATCTGCTGAAGTTAGAACAGTGAGTCTCTTAGCCCAGTTGCTCTGCTGATGAGGGTTTAGGAATGCATCTGTCCTGGGTAGATGCCTGAGAAGCCAAGTGTGAAACAATGGAGCACAAAACCTCACTAACCTCCCCCTCTGCTTTTCATTCCTTTGATGCACTGAATAATAAAGATCCCCCAATAAAGTTGGCACTGGGTTCTCCAGGATGAACAGATGGATTGCATTCTTGCTAATGAATCGAGGCTCATCCGCAAACAATTCAATCCCATATATACTCAAGGCCAGTAAAGCACAAACAGCTTTCCACTCTCCTAGAGAAGCTTTCAGGATAGCTTGAGAGATTAAGAAGTCCAGGTGAAAGCCAGGGATCCCAGCTTTAGAGGTCATATGCTGCTCAATCAGGACAGGCTCCAGATGTAAAGCTCTTGCTACCTCTCCATTGCTAGGAAAGACCATCTCGGGGTTGAAAGGGATTCCACCCCTGATAGGCAAACCAACCAATGATGAGTATTCTTCTAACAGAGGGCCCAACTGAAAGTCTTGAAAGGTGAAACATCTCAATGGGGGATCATAAAACTGAATGCAGGTGTGGATGAGGCTCCTCTGCGAAGGGTCCAGATCCATAACCATGTCCAGTATATCTCCATAACTCTCCCTGAACAAAGGTATGTGATCTGGAGTGATCAGGGTTTGGATCCTCCTGATGTCTGATAAGTCTGGCTGGAAGAAGTGATAGGTGATGTTGCTTTTCTTTGGAGCCATGATGACAAATGTTGATGAAGATACTGAAGAGAAGGGCCACTGATTGGCTGGAATAGATAGCTGGTAGCAAGTGCTGATGAAGGCAGGTCAAAAACTGAAGATGGGGTCAAAACCAAAACCAGATGAAGATGGATACCCTGAAACACAAATAAGCAAATGTTAATATGATGCAATGATTATGTATGCAAATGATATGCAAGGGTTTGTGACTGAGCTGGATCTGATCAAAGTGCCCCGATATAAGTCCATGTGTGTTCAAGAATTCCAGATGGAGGTCTATAAATCCAGTAACCAGGGTGGGGGACTCAAATAAAGAGCCACATGTCCAGGGTTTAGAATCACAAGAACTGTCCAACATGGAGTATTCTTAACAAATCAAAGTAACAGGGTATTCTGAGGTCAAGGTACCTGCAAACCTGTAAACAGCCCAACCCCCTCACAGGTGGTGTTCTAAAACAAGGATCCTCAGACTTGGATCAGTTATGAGAAGTGTAAACACTTCTAACCCGGAGGCACAGTGTTTACAATAACCATAACAATTCCTCCTCTAATTCACCTCAGTTTCTGAAGGTCAGTACTAAAAGGTCATCCAGACTTAGCAGGCTTCCCAGATAGCCCTAGCATTGCAGGAAATCTGCAACACAGAGTTCTCAAGAAGAAACCCATATCTGAACCGTGTTTCATATTCCCGCACCAGACCGAAATGGAATGGGAAAGAATATGATTCACTCTAGCCTAGGTGTCACTCAGATCCCAGGTATAGGATCTTAACTCTCAATGAAACACCCACCCACCAAAGGAAAACCAAATCCAGCCAGCAGCATGACAGTATGATATATACAAAGTGCAATAAAGAAAAGCAGGAAGCAAACTGTACATAAAGCAAAATAAATACAAGCACAAATAAGCACATAACACCCCATTAAACACAAATCAATCAAGCGCTAGGAGGAACCCACAAAAAGAACCAGAAGCCCTGGTTGCAATATAAGAACTCCCCAGCAGAGTCGCCAAGCTGTCGCTCCCGACAAATGACACCGGGTCAGATGAAGGTACAGACGCGAACGGTCGGCGAAGGGAACAATGAGAACACACAGCCGTGAACTCACTGGAGATGAATAGAGTCGCCAGCTAGGCATTTTTATCCCGGAGGAAAGGCAATGCTGCATAGACCTAGAAAGGTATGGATAAGACGGTTGCGAACCAGAGAGACTGAGAAAGGGGGTTGGTTACAACCTGGGAAGGTATTAGCACCCAGATTGTCCGTCGTACTCGACGGGATCCACGCTTGAAAGATTGGTGTTTTAAAGGGGTAGTGTCAGTGCAATTTGTGTATAAAAAGAGCTGGAAAACAAAATGTACAGGTGTCAGTGTAAGAGAAAAGTGAAGTGAAACATGAAAGTGTCAGTGCAGGAATGAGAATGTGCTCAAGATAATGAGGCTAAAAGAATGAAGCTGAAAGAGGGGGAATATACAGAGACTTTTGTTCGATAACTGTTAAGTTATGCCTACGTATCCTCTCGTGCAATGAGGAAGTCAGAACACCGTAGTTCGACCCAAAGAGACTGAAAGATGAATTGACCTGTGAACTGCTTACTTGTCTATGCTCAAGTGTATGACCTGTCTGGCTCAGGTGCAAACTGTCTTGCATTAGACGGAAGAAGCAAGTTCTCGTTTGTGAGTGAGTGTGATGAGAAAAGAATCCCGGAGGAGACGATTATTGTTTGTTTTTTTGTATTTTCAGTCTTTTATTGCTTTTTGAAGTTTGTCATAAGTTAATGAGCTTAAGCCTAAACCAGTGGATTTAGTAAACTCATCACATCATCCCTCTGATTAGGGGTAATGAGAATACCTTAAGTGTGAAGTCAGATTCTCACACTTAATCACCTTTGGTGTAGAATCAAGATCATTAACCTACTTGTGATTATTTAGATGTCTTTGGTGTTTTTGTTTAGTGTTAAGTAATGAGGTTAAGCCATAATCAAGGATTAAACAGACTCATTACACCATCCTAATAGAAGGATAATAGATGAGAATGTTTAAGCTGAGGAAAACTCCTCAACTTAATCCATGATTAGGGATTAAACTCATGACAAAACAAGCCTTTGATTAAGTGGATTTTATTAACTGGTATGATGATGAAGTGTTTTTTAGGGTTTGTAAGACAACTTGAGGGGGACTTGTCCATTAACACTAGGGTTAGTCCTTCTTAACCAATTAAGGAAGAATTAGAACCCTAATGCAAGGCCCAAGTTACAAGTGTGATGTCTTGATACTTATTAAGTGGATTGATTAAGAGATTTAAACACATTAAGGGTTTAACACTTAGGATTAAAGTTATACACTCCATCCTAAGAGAAGGATGCAAGTATAAACTTAATCACAAAGCCTTAAAGCCTTTAGGGTTTAGTCCCTGATTATGAGATGAGAAGAGAAGACTCAAGGAGAAACACAAAGGTAAAACTATGAGGGGAGACTAATCAAAACCCTAATCATTGTCATGCTTGGTTGTTCCTAAGGTTTGTGAGGTTTTCAAGGGAAATCTTCAATGGAACCACCAGGAAGCAGCTGAAAGGATCAAGAGAAGCAAAGTGACTTGCTTCCTTCAAGAAGTCAAGTCACTTGAGGAAAGAAAATGGGAGAAACAAGGATGAGCAAGCTCAATCTCAAACACATATAGAAATGCAGCAATGGATGCAAGAGAGATGAAAAGAAAAGTTATGAGAAGTGAAGGCAAATTCACTTCTCAAGTTTACTTACCACCTGAAATGTTAGAAAGAAATGCAATGCAATGCAAAATGGGATGAAATGTCATGGTGCTAAACAAAACCAGAAGCATGTTGATGATGATTATGATGTTATGAGGTGCTGCAAACATGAGGCAAGACATGGAGATGTTCATACAAGATCATGGATGCAAATGATGCAAGTTTAGAAGCATGGATGAACATGAAAAGTTATGAAGCATACAAAGCATACAACATGGCAAATGCAAGATGCAATGATCACACATGTTTTCTACATGTCTTAAGATGTCAAATGGAACACAAGCATGCATAAAATGCAAAGACAAGTCATGTTATGCAAGAGAATGCAAGAGGGATGCAAATGAAAGCTCAAATTAGGGTTTAAAGATCAAACAACAAACAAAACCCAAAAACAGAAGCAAACCCTAAGATAAAAAATGGAAAATGCCTTCCAAAGAAACCCTTAACCTATACTAAATCAATGTCCAAAGGGGAGGTCCCAACTCTTAACCATTCTCAAGATATGAATTCTCTAAGTTAATAGGGTTTTTTAGGGTTCTTAACAAAAGAAATGCCAAACAATTTGAAATTGAGGAATCAAAACAAGGCCATTTAATCCTAGAAACTACATGCTAAACACAATACAATGCAAAAAGAATCAATGTCCAACTCTTCTCAAATAGGCAGAAATGAATTTTTGAACTTAGGATCAAATTAATGCATAAAAAATGATTTAATTCAATGAAAAATTCTTAAAATGCATCAAGATCAAAAAAGAAATTTGGTTTGAAGGTTGGACAATGTTTCTAAATGTCTTAGAACATTTCATGAATTTTTTTGTAATTTTTAAATACCTAAAAGTATTTTTAATTAATTAATTTCCATTAATCAATTAAAAATAATCTTTTAAATATTTAAAAATATTTTTTTAATGATAAAAAATAAAATAAAAATATTTTTGGGTCATAAAAATTATTAAAACTCTTAGGAAAAAGTTTCATAATTTTTAAGAATTTTTTTACTATTTTAAAATAATTGTGCAAATAAAATGAAAAGAAAATGAATAAAAATTAAATAAAAGGGAAAGTAAACCAAATGGAAGGCTGAGATGAGCCCAGGGTTTGAATCTGTTGACCAGCGCGCAAATGAAGGGCCCAGATGGCTCCTGAGTTAATTAACTTAATTAAAAATTAAATAAAACTAATGAGAGAGATTAGGGCTAAGCAGACTGATCCTGGCCTTTCATTCGCGCGGGGAGTCAAACATGTCAACGCATCCAGTGGTCCACATTCAAATGGTCATTAATCACGCAATTAGGGCTTAATCACTCTCAGGCGGCCGGAGAAGACTTCCGGTCGTCTTCTCCGGCCAGCATCCTCCCTGAGAAATCCCCAAACCCCTCAAATCGTAACAAAAATGAAACCTAAGAACTGGGAAATGTTCTCCAACCCCTCACGAATCAAACCCCTCTCCCAAAACAAATTTCTTTTTCCTAAATAAGCTGAATCGAAGGAAATAATAACTAGGGTACGCAAGCTTCAGAGAGAAATTAAATACTCAGATCAAATCCATTTTAAAAACCAAAAGCACCAGGATGCTCAGTGAAACATAAGGAACAAGTTTATAACAATAAAAATGATTTCTGGAAAAATGAATTTCAAGCTACCTGAGATTTGGAGCTTTCAACCTGATGACTTTCTGGCCACTTCCTTCAGTGCAAACCACTCCACTTGATCCCCAGAAGGTGTTTGAATGCTCAAGAAGAGTTTATGTTGGCTGGATAATGAGTTTCGAAAGCTTCTGCTCAAGCTTAGTCAGAAATGGCAATGGAGTTTCAGGCACTTTCAGGTCATTGTGAGGGGTTGTTTGTGATCCTGAGGGTGAATGGAGAAGCTTTGCAAGGTATGTTTGGGTGTTTGTAAACTGTGGAAGGTGATTCGAAGAGAAATGCAGGCTGAGGTGAAAATGGTGAAGTGGCTTTGTGGTTGGTTTCAGGCCTGGTTCTTGGCTGGTTTCTCCTCAATGGATCATGGTGATTTGAAGTGTGGAAATGGTTTGAGTGTTTGAAGGCTGGGCAGAGAGATTCGAAGGCTTATGCAGCTGGGGTGTATTTGTGTATGTGATCAATGAGAGTGTTTCAGCCTTGCTAGATGTATGGAATGGCTTGCCCTTTGTCCACATAAACCTCTCTCATTGGTCAGTTGATTGGACATGTGCTTTATTGATTGGTAAGTTACCTTTTGCAAAAAAGTCAAATTTTGTAAGAGAGGGCATGGGCTAAGCTCTAGCTAAGTACATGGGCTGGTTCTGGTGCAGCAAGGTGAGGTGAGAGGCTAGCAAAGTGTAGTAACCAATGCAGCAAGTTGTAGGAAGTGATCATGAAGATTTTGCAAGTTGTAACTTTTTGGTTCACATGTGAAAAGTCTTGTTACATGAACCATAACCATGGGCATTCTTGGTTCAAATCTGAATTTTATGACTTAGAGAATGTTTGCATACTGGTTTGGAGTGAATTAGAAGTCACATTGGGCTTTGGTTCATGATCTTGCAAAATTTCCATTTGAGGCATGCCTTGAAAATCAATGATTTTGGCCAACTTTGTCACACCATAACTTTTGATCCAAGAAGAGTTTGATCATGTTCTTGTACTTTTTGAAAAGGGAAAGATGAGATCTACAACTTTCATGACCAAAGTTTTTCCATTTGAAGCATTTTTGGATCAATAATCAAAGCTTGAAAAATGACCTAAAATGAAGCATTCTTGAAAAGTCAACTATGCCCAAAAAGTCAACATTTGCAAAAACCCTAAATTCTTGATTTTTATGAACTTCAACCTTCTTCCATGATCAAATAAAGATCATATACACTCAAAATGATGAAGATCACCCATTGGTTGGGTCATTGGGGGCCTCAGATGCCCTGATTTTACACTGACTTGTCTGAAAAGCCAACTCTTGATCAGATGACTTCCCCATGGAATTTCTTCATGAAAGTTGATATGTATACTCCCTATACCATATAGAGACCAATAGAAACAAGAATGACCAGAAAATTTGGAGTTATGGCCTCTGAAACCAAAACCCTAATTTTCAGTCAACTGTGCAATCTATCCTGGCTCTGCATCCACTCAAACCCTAGTTCTTGTGATTCTTTTGAATTCTTGACTTTGTGAGGGTGTACTATGATGTTTGAAAACATGTAGACCCCTTTGAATTGATTGGTTGCCTTTGGAGTGGCTCAAGAGGCTCTGGGATTGCCCAGATCACAAACCCTAGGTGTAGATGCCTTAGAACCAATGCAATGACTCAAAAAATGAGATGTGAGATGATATGATTGTGTTTATGCATGTGAGATGATCACAAGCCATGGTGTGAATGGGTGAGGGCAAATTTGGGGTGTTTACACCACCAAAGCAACAAAACCAGATCCAGCCAGAACAATATGACAGTATGATGTATATAAAGCTGTAAAGAAAGCAGTAAACAAACTGTACATAAAGCAATAAATAAAACAGATATACAAACACAAATAGCACATAACACCCCAGTAAACATAAATCAAACAAGCGCTAGGAAGAACCCACAAAAAGAACCAGAAGCCCTGGTTACAGTATAAGGGTCCCCAGCAGAGTCGCCAAGCTGTCGCTCCCAAAGATTTGCATCCCGGTAAAAGCGCAAACGGTCGGCGAAAGGAACAATGAGAACACACAGCAGTGAACTCACTGGAAAAGAATAGAGTCGCCAGCTGGGCATTTTTATCCCAGAGGAAAGGCAATGCTGCATAGACCTAGAAAAATATGGATAAGACGGTTGCGAACCAGAGAGACTGAGAAAGGGGGTTGGTTACAACCTGGGAAGGTATTAGCACCTGTAAACACCCCAAATTTGCCCTCACCCATTCACACCATGGCTTGTGATCATTCTCATATGCATAAACACAATCATATCATCTCATAGTACGTTTTTGATTCACTGCATAGTTTCTAAGGCATTTGCACCTAGGGTTTGTGATCTGAGCAATCCCAAAGCTTCTTGAGCCATTCCAAAGGCTACCAATCAACTCAAAGGGGTCCTTGTGTGTTCTTATATCATATTTCATCTCCTCAAAGTCAAAATTGCAGAAGAATCACAAGGGCTAGGGTTTGAGTGGATGCAGAGCCAGGATGAACTGCACAGTTGACTGAAAATTAGGGTTTTGGTTTCAGAGGCCATAACTCCAAATTTTTTGGTCATTCTTGTTTTCATTGATCTCTATATGGCATAGGGAGTATACATATCAATTTTCATGAAGAAATTCCATGGGGAAGTCATCTGATCAAGGGTTGACTTTTCAGACAAGTCAGTGTAAAATCAGGGCATCTGAGGCCCCCAATGACCCAACCAATGGGTGATCTTCATCATTCTGAGTGTATATGATCTTTATTTGATCATGGAAGAAGGTTGAAGTTCATAGAAATCAAGAATTTAGGGTTTTTGCAAATGTTGACTTTTTGGGCATAGTTGACTTTTCAAGAATGCATCATTTTAGGTCATTTTTCAAGCCATGATTTTGGATCCAAAAATGCTTCAAATGGAAAAACTTTGGTCATGAAAGTTGTAGATCTCATCTTTCCCTTTCCAAAAAGTACAAGAACATGATCTAATTCATCTTGGATCAAAAGTTATGGTTTGTTAAAGTTGGCAAAAATCACTAAATTTCAAGTTATGCACTAAATGGAAAACTTGCAAATTCATGTATCAAGCATTCTAGTGACTTCAAAGTGACTTCAAAACTTCATCACATGATCACATATGCCCTAAAAAACAGAATTGGCCCAAGGGATTCTTCTTTGTTTGCCTTGATTTTCAAGAAATCCATAAGACATTTTCCATTACAAGTGCAAAGTTGGATTTTTGGCATAGTCATTTTCCAAGGAATTATGTGGTCTCTAGCTGACTCTTAAACATTGCCATGACTAAAAGAAGTGTTATGCTACAAAATTCAGCAAGAAGATTCACATGTACTTAGCATAAACTCATGAGAAAACACAAGTTGTCAAGTTGCAAAAGCTAGCATAGCTTGTCATCCACATGCTGCAGACATTCTCAAGCCATCCAAGGGTTGTCCCTGACTCAAGCTGAAGCAAGACATGCCCTAACATAGCTGCTGCCATAGCCCATGCTGCAAGTACAACAACTTTTGACTTTTTGGCCAATTGCTCCATACTTTTCCCACAGTGCATGTCAAGTCTTCTGACTGGTTCCAATAGATTAGGGATAATGTATGGATCATAAAACACACCATTCACAAGGCAGAAACCTCCCACAATCCAGCATCCAAGAAATCTGACCAAAACTTCTCCTCTTCGAATCTTCACACACAGCCATCAAACTTCATTTTTTCTTTCACCAATAAGTCACAAATTGTCCCAAGAACAAAAGCCACCCCTCAAAGCAGCCTGAAACATCACATACAAGGATCCCCATTTCTGCTACACCAGAGCTGAATCTTTCAAACCAGCCACTCCACAAGCTTTTTAAGCTCCATTCCATCCTCAGGAGGTTCAAGGAAGCAAGCTTGCGCAAAAGAAAAGCCCAGAAAGCTCATAAACAGAGAAGCTTCATCTCAGGTAACATGAAGAACATTTCTCCCAGAAACTGATTTTTAAGTTCTTTTATGATGCTATGTCTTCTCCTGATCATGGATATGTGTTTATTTTTTTGAAATAGTGAAGAAACCAGCATGTATGGTATCTCTGAACATTTGCCCGTATTTTGTGTTTTGCTTCGATTCAAGCTTGTGAGTGAAAATAAATGAGTTTTGGGAGAGGGGTTAGGTTTAGATTGAGGAGAAGATCATTTTGGTGGAAGAAATTTGTTGATTGGTGACCTGTAGAAAAACCTAGGGTTTTGGCTCGCCGGAGAAGACGACCGGAACTCTTCTCCGGCAGCCTGAGAGTCATTAGCCCTAATCTGAGTGATTAAATGAGGTTTGAATCCTGTGCGTTAGATCAGCTGACTTTGGTTGACTTGCGCGCAAATGTGTGGCCAGGATATGTCATTAAAACCCTAATCCCTTTTTAATTAATTCAAATCCTGTTTAATTAATTCATAAAACAAATTAGCCAGATTTGAATCTGGGCCCTTGGATCTGGCGCGCAGTCAACCAGTCCAAGCCCAGATCAAATCCTGGCCCTCCCTTTTGCATACTTTCATTTATTTTATATTTTATTTCATTTAAATTGATTTATCTTTTACATTTTATTTAAAATAGCAAAAACCATTTAAAAATTATGAAATTTTTTGTCAAATATTTCACTAATTTTTAAAACCCAAAAATATTTTTATTTTCATTTTTAGCATTAAAAAAGTATTTTTAAATATTTAAAAGATTATTTTTAATTGATTAATGGAAATTAATTTATTAAAAATACTTTTAGGTATTTAAAAATCACCAAAAAATTCATGGAATGTTCTAAGACATTTAGAAACATTGTCCAACCTTCAAACCAAATTTCTTTTTTGATCTTGATGCATTTTGAGAATTTTTCATTGAATTAAATCATATTTTGTGCATTATTTTGATCATAAGTTCAAAAAATCATTTCTGCCTATTGGAGAAGGTTGAGACATTGATTCTTCTTGCATTGTTTTGTGTTTAGCATGTATTTTCAAGGATAAAAAGGCCATGAATTGTTCTTGCATTTTCAAATTGTTTGGCATTTACTTTGTTAAGAACCCTAAAAAACCCTAATAACTTGCAAAAATCATATCTTGAGTTTGGTTGAAAGTTGAGAGCTCCCCTTTGGGCAGTGGTTTGTTATAGGTCTAGGGTTTCTTTGAGTGTCATTTTCCATTTTTATCTTAGGGTTTTGCTTCTGTTTTGGGTTTTTGTTTGATGTTTGATCCATGAACCCTAATTTGGGCTTCCATTTGCATCCTTCTTGCATTTCTTTGCATAACATGACTTGTCTTTGCATTTTGTACATTCTTGTGATTCATTTGACATCTTAAGACATATAGGAAGCATGTTTGATCATTGCATTACATATTTGCCATGTCATTTGTCTTGTATGTTTCATAACTTTTCATGCTTGTTCATGCTCCTTAACTTGCATCACTTGCATTCATGATCTTGTATGAACATCTCCATGCCTTGTCTCATGCTTGTAGCACCTCATAACATCATTTTCATCATCAACATGCTTCTGGTTTGATCTAGCATCATGTCATCTCATCTCATTTAGCATTGCATTGCATTTCTTTCTAACATTTCAGGTGGTAAGTGAACTTTGAGAAGTGAATTTGCCTTCACTTCTCATAACTTTTCTTTTCATCTCTCTTGCATCCATTGCTGCATTCTTATATGTGTTTGAGTTTGAGCTTGCTCATTCTTCTTCCTCCCACTTTCTTTCTTCAAGTGACTTGACTTCTTGAATGAAGCAAGTCACTTTGCTTCTCTTGATCCTGTTCATCTGCTTCCTGGTGGTTCCTTTGAAGATTGTTCTTGGAAACCTCACAAACCTTAGGATCATCCAAGCATGACAATGAATTAGGGTTTTGATTAGTCCCCCCATAGTTTTTACCTTTGTGTCATCTCTTTGAGTCCTCTCTTCTCACCTCATAATCAGGGTTTAAACCCTAAAGGCTTTAAGACTTTGTGATTAAGCTTATGCCTGCATCCTTCTTTTAGGATGGAGTGTATAACTTTAATCCTAAGTGTTAAACCCTTAATGTGTTTAAATCTCTTAATCAATTCACTTAACAAGTATCAAGACATCACACTTGTAACTTGGGCCTTGCATTAGGGTTCTAATTCTTCCTTAAGTGGTTAAGAAGGACTAACCCTAGTGTTAATGGACAAGTCCCCCTCAAGTTGTCTTACAAACAATAAAACTCACTTCATCATCATACCATTAATCTAAAATCCACTTAATCAAAGGCTTGTTTTGTCATGGGTTTAATCCCTAATCATGGATTAAGTTGAGGAGTTTTCCTCAGCTTAAACCTTCTCATCTATCATCCTTCTTTTAGGATGGTGTAATGAGTCTGTTTAATCCTTGATTATGGCTTAACCTCATTACTCAACACTAAACAAAAATCACAAAAACATCTAAGTAATCACAAGTAGGTTAATGATCTTAATCCTACACCAAAGGTGGTTAAGTGTGAGAATCTGACTTCACACTTAAGGTATTCTCATTACCCCTAATCAGAGGGAAGATGTGATGAGCTTACTAATCCATTGGTTTAGGCTTAAGCTCATTATCTTATGACAAACTTCCAAAAGCAATAAAAGACTGAAAACACAAAAACAAACAATAATCTTCTCCTCCGGGATTCTTTTCTCACCTCACTCATTCATAAACGAGAACTTGCTTCTTCCGTCTAATGCAAGACAGTTTGCATCTGTGCCAGACAGATCATACACTTGAGCATAGGCAATTAAGCAGTTCACAAGTCAATTCATCTTTCAGTCTCTTTGGGTCGAACTACGGTGTTCTGACTTCCTCATTGCACGAGAGGATACGTAGGCATAACTTAACAGTTATCGAACAAAAGTCTCTGTATATTCCCCCTCTTTCCAGCCTTATTCTTTAAGCCTCATGATCTTGAGCATTTCACTCTGTTCTTACACTGACACTTTCACATCACTTATACACTTTACACTGACACCTGTACATCTTTTCCAGCTATTTTATACACAAATTGCACTGACACTACCCCTTTAAAACACAAATCTTTTAAGCGTGGATCCCGTCGAGTACGGCGGACAATCTGGGTGCTAATACCTTCCCAGGTTGTAACCAACCCCCTTTCTCAGTCTCTCTGGTTCGCAAACCGTCTTATCCGTATCTTTCCAGGCCTATGCAGCATTGCCTTTCCTCCGGGATAAAAATGCCTAGCTGGCGACTCTATTCATCTCCAGTGAGTTCACGGCTGTGTGCTCTCACTGTTCCTTTCGCCGACCGTTCGCGCTTGTACCGGGATGCAAATCTTCGGGAGCGACAGCTTGGCGACTCTGCTGGGGACCCTTATACTGCAACCAGGGCTTCTGGTTCTTTTTGTGGGTTCCTCCTAGTGCTTGATTGATTTGTGTTTATTGGGGGTGTTATGTGCTATTTGTATGTGTATATTTGCTTTATTTACTGCTTTCTGTACAGCTTTATTTATTGCTTTATTTGCTTTTTTTTTTTTTATCATACTGTCATACTGTGCTGGCTGGATCTGGTTTTTCTTTGGTGGGTGGTGTAACACCCCAAATTTGCCCTCTTCTTGTTTAGCATCGTTATCATATCATAATCATCATGAGCATACCATATCCTTATCATTTTGCATAGAAAAATGAGGCATAACACTCGCATGTTCTAGCATATGGCATATGATCGGTCATCTGGGAAAATTTGAATCTGCAAGTCAAAATCAAGAGCATGGTGATCTGGCAAGAATCTCACAGGATCATTTTGCACAAGCCTGGTATCATGTTCAGAACCCTAGAAAGAGAAGATGGATCAAAATTTGCTTGAAACGGTTGGTGCAGGTCTATTTTTGAAGGTTCCCACCAAAGGGAGGGAAATTCAAATTTTCCATGCGTTAACCGGTTAACGCATATGGTTAACCGGTTAACAGCTGCGAAATTTGAATTTCCAGCAGCATTTTCAGCATGTGTGTTTTGGTCCCATTTTCCAATTTTCTGATTTTTATTCATTTGAATTAAATTTGAATTTGAGAGAAGGATCTAGAGCATTTATCCAAGCCTCATTCCAACCCTAAATCCAAATCACTTTCTAAGCTAATGCCAAGCCATTTTTTTGGATCCCAAACCAAAATTTTGGGCCCCAAACCTAAATCATATTTATTCCATTTCCTTCCAAACCAAAGGGGCTCTCACTCATTTTTTTTCACTCTCATTTCTGAATTTTGATTCCTCTCACTCACAATTCTCTCACTTTTCTCTCCCAATTTTCCAAATCACTCAAAGTTCCTCTTTGAAGATCACACAACCTTGCCTTGAGGTGTGTAGATCTTGGAACTAAACCTCCTTTCATAGCTTCTTTGCATCTTTTTGCTGGTTTTATTGGAGATTCAGATCTGGTTTGAGATCTAGAAGTGCTTTTGGATCCAAAATTCTGCATCAAGAGCTTGTTCTTGCATTTATTTTGCATGGAGTGTGGAGCTTAGCATCGGATCTTCAAGGTTTTGCGCGAGATCTACTGTTTTCAGCTCAATCAACAATTACCAAAGCATACCTCAGCTTTGTAGGTTGGTTAATTTCAGATCTAGCTCTGTTTTTAGCTTATTTGCATGCTTGTGCTTTAGATCCACCATGTGTTTGTGTATTTGATTGTGTTGTTTGATTTGATTGGTTGATTTGTATCCGGATCCGAATGTTATTGTTCCTGAGCTTAATGATATGGATTAATGTGAATTGATCTAATTTTCCATGTGTAATTGATTGCTGGTCTGGTGCAAGCTTATTTGAATAAGCTGTTTTGAGATGCTGTTTTCTGCAGGATTTGTTGCTGTTTTTTCAGTGTTAACCGGTTAACGTATATGGTTAACCGGTTAACGCACCTGTTTCATGCGTATTTTGTGCAGGTTTGAGTTGGTTAACCGGTTAACGCATTTGGTTAACCGGTTAACACTGAAGCAGAATGGCTTTTTAGTGTTGTTTTGAGCTTGTTTGATCCCTTTGCTTGTTCTAATTGCCTTGGATCATTGCATGATCATTAAGCATGATATTTTAGGGTGATTTGCTTGCTGGTTGATGTATGCTTTCATGTTTTCGACGCGTAAGTCGTGTACTTGCAATGTTTGGCATGATGTTTGATTCTTGTTCACAAGAACCTTTGAGCATGACTAATTCCATGTTTGTGTTGGTCACTTTGCTGGATTTTTTTTGTGCATACTAACCTTGCAGGGGCTATGGTAAGTGAGAGATGTGGGAATTGAGTTCCACATCTCCAATTCTCATCTTCCTCTTATGTTTATGTTACTAACCCTTTGTTGTTGGGCTTAGGCCTTTCTCATCCCTTCTTCTATCTTCTTCTTTTTTCCTTCATTAGGGTAGAAACCTCACTAACTCTTAGGACTTCCATGCATGTGAATACTTAGGATTATTTTAGTCCCCCTTTAGAATTTTTCCTTTGATATCTTTTGGTTCTTCTTCTCTTCTCATCTCATAACTCTTAAAAAGAAAACACTTTAATAAATGTGAAGTGATGCATTGATCCATAGCCTTATTCCATGAGGTATGCTTGTAGTCTTCCCATCTTGGGATAGTACATGTTTACCTTGTGATGCACAAGTCTGATCAAGGTATCTTCTTCATAAAGAAAAGCATAAAAAACACTTCTTCATGTAAATAACCAAAAAACACTTAATAATTAAGCGAGTTAGTGAGCCTAAGCCCTAATCTTTGGGTTCAAGTTTTGGGGATCTTCTCCTTACTTGAGTGTGTTTGTTCTATTATTCCATCTTGGAATGTAGCGACAAGTGCACATTCCATTGGTGAGAGTTTGAGTTCACTTCCTTGTGACACACTCATAAAAGCTTCTAAAAAACACAAAACAAACAATAAGCGTCTTTCCTTCGGGAATTCTTTTCTCATCTCCTTCGCTCCGTACGCGAACTTGCTCCTACTTGTCATTTTGCAAGACGGTTACGCACTCGTCGTCCGAGCCTGCAACACCTGAGCAATGGCATAGGCAGTTCAAGCCTTAATTCACAAGCATTTTCCTTTTAGTACCCCTAGTTAGGGGAACTACGGCGTCTCTGATCCTCATTATCCCGATGAGGTACGTAGGCAGCGGGGTAGGGCCCGTTCGAGCACAATCTTTATTTTCCCTACATTTTTCCTTTATTTTCTTATTTCAGTTCTTTTCCAGTTCCAGTTTCTTTTCATTTTCATTTCTTTTGCTGCAGTTTTCATACCCTCACTCTTTGAAACAGTTTCTTTTGCAAGCGTGGATCCCGTCGGGTACGGCGGACGATCTGGGTGCTAATACCTTCCCAGGTCGTAACCGACTCCCGAACTCAGTCTCTTTGGTTCGTAGGACCCGTGTCCTTCCTTTTCTTTTCTCTGGTTTGTGCAGCATTACCATTCCCTTTCTTCGGGATAAAAATGCCTGGCTGGCGACTCTATTCTTTTTCCGCGCCACTTTCGCGTTTGCACCAGGATGGAAATCCCGGGGAGCGACAGCTGGCGACTCTGCTGGGGAAAAAAAAAACTCAGAATCTCTGGTTCCCCTGTGAGTCTCTCCTAGCGCTTGTTTGTTGCTGTTTCATCGGGTGATGTTTGTTTGCTGTGGCTTGTTGTATTTTATTGTTGTTTATTTACAGCTTTATTTACGGCTTTATTTACAGTTTTCAGTCTTTATTTACTGCATCATGTATATACTGGACTGTCTGGACTGGTTTTCTTTGGTGGGATGGGTGTTACTTGTTATTGAGAGATATGAGCCAAGTACCCGGCTCGAGTGCACCATAGGACTTAGAGTGGTTCCACTTTGGCCTCATGAGATCTTGTCATGGGGGTAGTAGTGAGTTCCACACCCAGGTTGCGATTGTTTTGGAAATGTCTTGATTTGGGGATCTTCCTCTCTCATTACATAACCCTGACAGTTATGTGCAGCTGGGGACCGATCACTGAGAACCTTGTGGAAACATCCCTCTTTAGTGATGACAGTGGCAGCCCACATTTTGTGGCAAACCCATTCGCATCCGAGGGCCCACCTGGGGATTGCATAGGATGACCTTGTTTCCCGGACTCAGCTGAGGCCTCCCTGCGTAGTATATAATACCAAACCGATTCCCTGATTTGGTCATGAGCCATTTCTCGGAAATGGTGAAAGTATTATTGCTATTCGGCTTTGAGAGTCCGTGATGTTTGACCCGAAGCCTACCAGTGAGATTTGGAGGGGTTTACAGGTTTGCAGGAACCATTGACCTCAGCATACCCTCATTACCAGTACAGTCTCATGTTCTGATCCAGTCACTATGATCCTGAAGTTCTTGACCTTTGGTTCTCGGCTACTATTTTGGGTTATTATACAGAGATCTTGTGGTTACAGACACTCGATTCTTGGCTCAGTATTCCAGATTCCAGGCAGTTTCCAGCTGTGATCCCATGTCTTTGCATCGTTCGCATCATCATATTGCATTTGCATTTGCATCTGCATTGCATTTCCCTTTTTCCAGAGAGCTCATCCCTCCTCTTTTGTCCATGGCCAGCCAGTTGATTCCCCGGTATTCAGTTTGAGCAAGTGGTAACCGTTGGAAGACGCAAGTTGTTTGAAGTTTGACTGAGCAGTTGTCAAGAGGTAAAAAGTCATATTCGAAGTCATCAGTGGCTATGTCAGAAAGCAACCGTCAGAGTGTTGAGTTTCCACCTGGTTTCACCTCGATGACCAATCCTTTGTATGGTCTTTCTCCTGATGAGGATCTCCCACAAGTGAACAACCTTACTCAAGCTCAGCCTGCACAAACCCCGATCGTGAATCAGAATATACCTGAACCATCTGTTGTCCGAGGTGGACCTTCATCTTCTTCTGATTCTACAGATTATCAGAGTTTTGCTTTCCCTATGCCAAACTTCCAAGGGGCAATCCCTCTTGTGAAAACCAAGGATCCACGAGCTATTGATCCTGCTGAAAGGTTTCGCATGTTGGACGAACAACTCAAAGCCTTAGCAGATCCTGATGCCTTTGGTTTTGATGCTCTAAACCTGTGTTTGGTTCCTGGTCTTGTCATTCCTCCAGATTTCAAGACTCCAAAGTTCGAGAAGTACACTGGTGTCAGTTGCCCAAAGCGTCATTTGGTGATGTTCTGCAGAAAAATGACTTCTCATGCCCGCAACGATAAGCTGATGATTCACTGTT
Organism: Lathyrus aphaca; assembly: GCA_963966055.1. Taxonomy (NCBI): domain Eukaryota; kingdom Viridiplantae; phylum Streptophyta; class Magnoliopsida; order Fabales; family Fabaceae; genus Lathyrus; species Lathyrus aphaca. Next base: position 127,725,897 of record OZ014523.1, on the reverse strand, counting down.
TTCAGGACAGTTTGAGTGGGGCATCCTTAAGTTGGTATATGGATTTGGAAAGCAGCCGTATCCGATCTTGGAATGATTTATCCAGAGCTTTCGTAAAGCAATACCAGTACAATGTGGACATGGCGCCCAGTCGCACGCATTTGCAAAGCCTATCTCAGAGAACTGGTGAATCTTTCAGAGAGTATGCACAGCGGTGGAGAGAATTGGCAGCCCAAGTGCAACCACCACTTTCAGACAGAGAATTAGTTGACCTGTTCGTGGGCACGTTACAAGGTCCGTACTTGGAAAGAATGAGTAGCATTTGGACATCAAGCTTCTCTGATTTGATAAAAGTTGGAGTACGCATCGAAAGCCTGCTTAAAAGTGGAAAGATCCAAGACTCTTCGAACATCCCAGCTAGTGAAGATGAGTCTGTTGTTAGCTCCCAAGAGGAAGAATGGTATGATACCAATGCAGTCATGGAAAATATTGAATATTCTGGACCAGCATCTTCTCAGAGATCATCCGTTCCTAGGTATGGCTACTCTTATGGGCATTCGGCAATGCTCAGAGCACCGTATCAAAAGCCCTGGACTCCTCCTCGTCCACATCTGCAAGCTCAGGGTCGAAGACCTCAGAATCAGCTCCAGGGCCAGCCAAGGCCTCGCAACAACCTGGAAAGAAGGAATGCTCCTCTTCATCCAGTTCCCATGGCATACAGTGAACTTTTGCCATATCTAATTCAGAGCTCTTTGGTGGTTCCTAAGCTTCTTAAGCCGTTGTCAGAGCCGTACCCTCCAGGGTACAATCCTCATGAGCAATGTGGGTATCACGATGGATCGATCGGACATTCGACTGAAGATTGCAAAGCTTTTCAAGCCAAAGTACAACAGTTGATCGATAAGGGCTACATATCCTTTCCAGAAGGAAGCTTGGTTGTGCACGTCCACCTCTCGCCTGGTTGGGTTCGAGGACTTCAAAGAAGTATCTCCTAATTTCAGTGACTCATACAAGAATATGTCATCAGAGCTGGTGATCATTGTATCCTTTTTATCATTTGCATTGTAGTTTCTTTCCTGTTAGCAGCTACTTGTCTTTTAAGCATTGTTATTTTGAATGGTAATGTTAATGTAGTGATCTTGCATTTTTGAATCGATTATGTCGCATTCGCTCATTTTTCTTTCCGTGCATTGAAAAAACAAAAAAAATTGCATCCATTTACCTCCCATTTATTTCACTGTTGTTTAGCAGGTTTGAGGGAGGATGATGACAACTGAATACCCATAATTGTTGAAGGTATGCTTTCAGAGTAGAACCTGCTGACGATGTACAGGCATTGCTTCAATTCCCAAACACCGGAGATATAAGGGAGATAGACCCTCGTCAACCCCTTTGAGCCTTGAAGTAGGAGTTTCTTTTCTAAACAAAAAAAAAACCTCACATTTAACCCGGGGCAGGGTAGTCATCAGTTAATTTGGCCGAGCGTTCAAATTTCCAAAGGAGTGTGCATCCGAGGATCCATTACTTTTCTTCAGTACACCTCAAGAGGTCAAGAGACGTGAAACCACAATGGTTATCCCTCAACAACAAAGGAATGAGGCAGTCATTACCCTTTCAAGCAAGTCATACAAACCAGTGTCACACGATTTGTTCACAAAAAAAAAAAAAAAAAAAAAAAAAAAAGATAAATAAAGCCCGCTAAGTCGAAAAAAGTGAAAGCATATGGCTTAGGCAAAAGTTAGGGCATCCCGCTGGACTTCAAAATCGAAAAAAAATTCAATTCAAAAAGAGATTTAGTCCAGGCAAAAGTTAGGGAGTAAAAAAAAAAAATCAGAAAGAAAAATCCTCCATTAGAGCAAAATTGTGCGACCAGACACAAAGTCAGAAGGGGTGACTGTTATTCCGAGAAACCTCATTGGTGCGTAAACCGTCAACGTCATTGGCTCCTCAATCATTACAAAACCCTTGTGAGAATCGAGCGCTTAAGTCGAATTAGTTGAACTTAGGACTGGAGAACATCAAGAAGAATGGGTGGGCACAGATAAACTTTGAGCCATAAATCTTTCTTTCTAAAACCGTGAACCAAGCCACGTCATAACCCTTGAAAGTCCTAATTGAATCAGGTTCAATTCTGAAAGCATACTGCGACAAGGTTGCGTAAACTGACTCCTAACGATTTGCTTCCTCAGCACTACGTTTGGAATAATGGTCCATTCGTCACACACTGTCACAACATCAAGATAAATAAATTTTCAAAACTTGCATGTGCACTGCATTAAAATTACCATTTTGTAAATGAGCAGTTTTAATTGCAAGTCAGCCTGTGTCACCAGGGAAGTTCCTACAAAGAGCAGTCATGGGGAACTTGATCATTCAACAATGATGACCAAAATCAATAGCATCTTGCAGGCCTATGAATCAGGGGCATGTTATCCAGTGGTTTTGTCGACCAAGGAATTTTTCAGGGTAAAGCGGTTCCCAAGTATCAGTGGATTGAGGAACATCGTTCAAGAGTCAGTTGATCAGAAGTGAATCTACTAAACAGGGGCAGGCCACCCATTTTTTCTGTTGACCAAGGATGAATTCTTCAAATGCTCATTCAGAATGAATCAAGTCGCTTTTACGCTCATACCGGGGCAGGACACTTCCAAAGAGATCACTAAGTGCAACTCTCCTTTAGAGGACATCCAAGTCTGACATGCCAGAAATTGGATAATCAGTGACAGTCTGTTCAGAGACTCACCATACAGGGGCAATTTCAGCTACACAGAGCAAGTTATATCAGTGATTCTCAAGTTCAAGACGAGTATCGGGAAATCGTGTTACCCACCCTCGCCTTTGTCACCCTTCTCAACCAGGAGCCTTGTCACTAAGACCTCTTTTCCCATCTTTGGGAGTTTTTCTAGCTTTTCATGAGCATTGCATAAATCATCTGCATACGTTATTCATGTTGCATATAGAGCATATGCATCATATATGCATCGGGCATCCTAACCCCCGCAACATCAGATCTCATCCAGGGCCCCGTAACCCCAACTTATCAACATCTCAAAGTCCAGTTATCGTCTGGCAAGCCAATTCAAAGTCCAGTTCTCGTCTGGCAAACATTTCAATGTCTAGTCCTCGTCTGGCAGACAAACCCAAAGTCCAGTTCTCGTCTGGCAAACCAACTTCAAATACCAGTTCTCGTCTGGTAGGCGAATCTTTAACCAGTCCTCGTCTGGTCACCTTTTCATTTAGCCCAATGAACGCCAGTTCTCGTCCGGTAGTCATTCTTTTTTCAGAGTCAATTCTCGTTTGACAATGAACCTAAGGAGTCAGTTCTCGTCTGACGACTTATTCTTTGCCCATCAGTTCTCGTCTGTTGGCCTAATTTCAATAAACCAGTTCTCGTCTGGTAATTCACCTTCAAAAGTCCAATCGCTTGGCAACCAAAACAAAAATATCAAAATCTCTCAACCTGGCCTTCCGCCCGACCATCCTTGTTTCAGCTCCTGTAGTTTGCATATTCATTTCCTTAGCATCATGAGCATACGTTTACATCTTGCATCATTTGCATTGCAACTTCATACTGCATGGTTTCCGTTTTATCTCTGTTGTGGAGCCAGAACCGTTACAAGACATAATCTGGGGCAGTTATCTCAAATCTGTTGAATTTCTGCGAGAGTTTGAAGACACTGGGGCAATTCTGGATGCCATGTCTTCTGTAAAATCCTCTGAAGACGATCTCTCTATAGACAGCGCAATTTGAGGCATAATTTCAGGAATAGGGGATGCTTGTGCACTCTTGATAATCAGTATGCAATTGTTGAGTACAGAAGCTTGAACACCGAGTTAATTCCCAGGGAATATCTGGTATTTATTTTACCAGCAGGGCATTGGAAGTTTATTTCTTCCTCGAGCATAAAGATCTTCTTTCAGCCAACAAGGTTTCCTCGTAAAGAGTTGGTGTTCTCAAAGTCAAATTTTCATTGGCATATCTTCCCAACACAGTCGTCATACTACTTGGGGCATATTTTGGCTTATTCTGATTCTCCAGCAAAGTCTCTTTTCAGCAGAGCATTGCCAAATCTTTTTCTCAACCATTCCAGAAGGTTGACATCATCCCCAGCTGAGTTAGAGCAGATGATATCCCCAGCTGAACTTCAAGGCTAATTGAATCGTTCTCATCCCCAAGCGGACTTATCTTTCCACAGTGAAGTTTTCCCAACAGGCAGCTAAAGGCCTTGTTTCCCCACAAAGTTAGAATTGTCAGAGCTCTCTCTCTCCAGCAAGGGTCCCAGCAAGGGTTATTTGACGAATCATCTTCCCTAGCCAAGTCTGAAGATGATCTTTCCCCATAGAGTTCATGTCTGATCTCCACTTCCGGCAGTGAAATATTTCCCAGCAAAGTTGCCATACTGGTGGTCATTTGATGATACAGTCAGGTATATATCACCTCAGTCAGAGATGGGTAGTCAGACCCCTAGACTTATCTTCCCCTGCAGAGTTGTATCTCTTGTTGCCGATCAGGCATTCGTTTATTGCTCGTCTGCAATCTTCAACACTCGTATGTGTTATCCCTAAGCAAGTTTCCCCAGCAAGGACATATCACTGCTTTATTGTTGCTCGTCTGCATCTTTCAACACTCGTTTGTGTTAGCTCTGTGTTGCTGTTTGCTCGTCTGCAATTTTCGGCATTCGTCTGCGTTTTGAAGTGATTACCTTATTATTGCTCGTCTGCAATTTCCAACACTCGCCTGTGCCATGATGCCTCCGTTGTTGCTCGTCCGCAACTCCTCAACACTCGTCTGTGTTCTGAGATGATATTTGCTGTTGCTCGTCTGCAACCTTCCAACACTCGTCTGTGTTTGGTATTGGATCCTTCGCTGCACTCGTCTGTGCCTTGATATGTATTCTCTGTTGTTGCTCGTTTGCAACTGTCCAGCACTCGTCTGTGTGTGTTTGAAGCTCGTCTGCTTTTATCCCCCAGAAGTCGTTTGTGTTCTGAAGCTCGTCTGCTTTGCCTGGATACTCGTCTGTATCATCCTCAGCACTCGCCTGTGCTAGCTTGCGCCTGAATGTGAAGATTTGCTGTTTACCCTGATATCTCTGTGACTACTTCAAATGCTCGTCTGTGTTTGAATTTCTGGTATTCGTCTATACCAGTGGCTGATACTCGTCTGTATCATCGCCTGAAGCGCTCGTCTGTGTTTCTCAGATCATCGTCCGATACTCGTCTGTATCTTTGACTATTGGCACTCGTTTGTGTTCTCTTGATGATCATCCAATACTCGTCTGTATTGAAGAGGTTTAAAATCCTGACAGTGGGAATTAAATGTCGAAATGGTTACCGGTCCTGGCGTAACAGGTAAATCCGAGGGAGGCTCGTCCGTCTCAAGCACCAATTATGGTTGCTGCACCTGGCGTAACAGGTTTGCTCAGAAGACTCGTCTGTCTTATGCCATATATCCGCGGATAATATATGAGGAAGGTTCGTCTACCTTGATTGCATGTCTATCCCACAGACTTATATGCATTCCCGGAGCCTGCGTAAGGGTTATCCGAAGAAGACTCGTCCGTCTTATTCCACTTATCTGCGTAAGGATTAGTGAAGGAGATTCGTCCATCTCAGGTTACTTTGAAGATCCTTAAGGGCTCGTCCGCTCTCTGCACCTGGCGTCACAGGTCATGCGAAGACTCGTCTGTCAGCATGATAGTATTCCAGATATCAGTTTCAACTTGGAAGAAGCTCGTCTGCTTTTTTTTCTCTCCTTCTTATCCCCAGAGCGTCATCTGGTTGGGTTTATTTCCCAGTGTTGCATTCTTCGTCAGAGTGCAAATTTCAGGTCTTCTTGGTATTCAATCACAGTTTATCTCGAATGTCTGATAGCCGTTGCTCTCATCCTTTTCAGATTAACAGTTGATTGAATAGGGGCAGCTGTAACACCCCAAATTTGCCCTCTTCTTGTTTAGCATCGTTATCATATCATAATCATCATGAGCATACCATATCCTTATCATTTTGCATAGAAAAATGAGGCATAACACTCGCATGTTCTAGCATATGGCATATGATCGGTCATCTGGGAAAATCTGAATCTGCAAGTCAAAATCAAGAGCATGGTGATCTGGCAAGAATCTCACAGGATCATTTTGCACAAGCCTGGTATCATGTTCAGAACCCTAGAAAGAGAAGATGGATCAAAATTTGCTTGAAACGGTTGGTGCAGGTCTATTTTTGAAGGTTCCCACCAAAGGGAGGGAAATTCAAATTTTCCATGCGTTAACCGGTTAACGCATATGGTTAACCGGTTAACAGCTGCGAAATTTGAATTTCCAGCAGCATTTTCAGCATGTGTGTTTTGGTCCCATTTTCCAATTTTCTGATTTTTATTCATTTGAATTAAATTTGAATTTGAGAGAAGGATCTAGAGCATTTATCCAAGCCTCATTCCAACCCTAAATCCAAATCACTTTCTAAGCTAATGCCAAGCCATTTTTTTGGATCCCAAACCAAAATTTTGGGCCCCAAACCTAAATCATATTTATTCCATTTCCTTCCAAACCAAAGGGGCTCTCACTCATTTTTTTTCACTCTCATTTCTGAATTTTGATTCCTCTCACTCACAATTCTCTCACTTTTCTCTCCCAATTTTCCAAATCACTCAAAGTTCCTCTTTGAAGATCACACAACCTTGCCTTGAGGTGTGTAGATCTTGGAACTAAACCTCCTTTCATAGCTTCTTTGCATCTTTTTGCTGGTTTTATTGGAGATTCAGATCTGGTTTGAGATCTAGAAGTGCTTTTGGATCCAAAATTCTGCATCAAGAGCTTGTTCTTGCATTTATTTTGCATGGAGTGTGGAGCTTAGCATCGGATCTTCAAGGTTTTGCGCGAGATCTACTGTTTTCAGCTCAATCAACAATTACCAAAGCATACCTCAGCTTTGTAGGTTGGTTAATTTCAGATCTAGCTCTGTTTTTAGCTTATTTGCATGCTTGTGCTTTAGATCCACCATGTGTTTGTGTATTTGATTGTGTTGTTTGATTTGATTGGTTGATTTGTATCCGGATCCGAATGTTATTGTTCCTGAGCTTAATGATATGGATTAATGTGAATTGATCTAATTTTCCATGTGTAATTGATTGCTGGTCTGGTGCAAGCTTATTTGAATAAGCTGTTTTGAGATGCTGTTTTCTGCAGGATTTGTTGCTGTTTTTTCAGTGTTAACCGGTTAACGTATATGGTTAACCGGTTAACGCACCTGTTTCATGCGTATTTTGTGCAGGTTTGAGTTGGTTAACCGGTTAACGCATTTGGTTAACCGGTTAACACTGAAGCAGAATGGCTTTTTAGTGTTGTTTTGAGCTTGTTTGATCCCTTTGCTTGTTCTAATTGCCTTGGATCATTGCATGATCATTAAGCATGATATTTTAGGGTGATTTGCTTGCTGGTTGATGTATGCTTTCATGTTTTCGACGCGTAAGTCGTGTACTTGCAATGTTTGGCATGATGTTTGATTCTTGTTCACAAGAACCTTTGAGCATGACTAATTCCATGTTTGTGTTGGTCACTTTGCTGGATTTTTTTTGTGCATACTAACCTTGCAGGGGCTATGGTAAGTGAGAGATGTGGGAATTGAGTTCCACATCTCCAATTCTCATCTTCCTCTTATGTTTATGTTACTAACCCTTTGTTGTTGGGCTTAGGCCTTTCTCATCCCTTCTTCTATCTTCTTCTTTTTTCCTTCATTAGGGTAGAAACCTCACTAACTCTTAGGACTTCCATGCATGTGAATACTTAGGATTATTTTAGTCCCCCTTTAGAATTTTTCCTTTGAGATCTTTTGGTTCTTCTTCTCTTCTCATCTCATAACTCTTAAAAAGAAAACACTTTAATAAATGTGAAGTGATGCATTGATCCATAGCCTTATTCCATGAGGTATGCTTGTAGTCTTCCCATCTTGGGATAATACATGTTTACCTTGTGATGCACAAGTCTGATCAAGGTATCTTCTTCATAAAGAAAAGCATAAAAAACACTTCTTCATGTAAATAACCAAAAAACACTTAATAATTAAGCGAGTTAGTGAGCCTAAGCCCTAATCTTTGGGTTCAAGTTTTGGGGATCTTCTCCTTACTTGAGTGTGCTTGTTCTATTATTCCATCTTGGAATGTAGCGACAAGTGCACATTCCATTGGTGAGAGTTTGAGTTCACTTCCTTGTGACACACTCATAAAAGCTTCTAAAAAACACAAAACAAACAATAAGCGTCTTTCCTTCGGGAATTCTTTTCTCATCTCCTTCGCTCCGTACGCGAACTTGCTCCTACTTGTCATTTTGCAAGACGGTTACGCACTCGTCGTCCGAGCCTGCAACACCTGAGCAATGGCATAGGCAGTTCAAGCCTTAATTCACAAGCATTTTCCTTTTAGTACCCCTAGTTAGGGGAACTACGGCGTCTCTGATCCTCATTATCCCGATGAGGTACGTAGGCAGCGGGGTAGGGCCCGTTCGAGCACAATCTTTATTTTCCCTACATTTTTCCTTTATTTTCTTATTTCAGTTCTTTTCCAGTTCCAGTTTCTTTTCATTTTCATTTCTTTTGCTGCAGTTTTCATACCCTCACTCTTTGAAACAGTTTCTTTTGCAAGCGTGGATCCCGTCGGGTACGGCGGACGATCTGGGTGCTAATACCTTCCCAGGTCGTAACCGACTCCCGAACTCAGTCTCTTTGGTTCGTAGGACCCGTGTCCTTCCTTTTCTTTTCTCTGGTTTGTGCAGCATTACCATTCCCTTTCTTCGGGATAAAAATGCCTGGCTGGCGACTCTATTCTTTTTCCGCGCCACTTTCGCGTTTGCACCAGGATGGAAATCCCGGGGAGCGACAGGTGGGTATTTCATTGAGAGTTAAGGTCCTATACCTGGGACCTGAGTGACACCTAGGCTAGAGTGAATCATATTCTTTCCCATTCCATTTCGGTCTGGTGCGGGAATATGAAACACGGTTCAGATATGGGTTTCTTCTTGAGAACTCTGTGTTGCGGATTTCCTGCAATGCTAGGGCTATCTGGGAAGCCTGCTAAGTCTGGATGACCTTTTAGTATTGACCTTCAGAAACTGAGGTGAATTAGAGGAGGAATTGTTATGGTTATTGTAAACACTGTACCTCCGGGTTAGAAGTGTTTACACTTCTCATAACTGATCCAAGTCTGAGGATCCTTGTTCTAGAACACCACCTGTGAGGGGGTTAGGCTGTTTACAGGTTTGCAGGTACCTTGACCTCAGAATACCCTGTTACTTTGACTTTGTTAAGAATACTCCATGTTGGACAGTTCTTGTGATTCTAAAACCTTGGACTTGTGGCTCTTTATTTGAGTCCCCCACCCTGGTTACTGGATTTTTAGACCTCCATCTGGATTTCTTGGACACACATGGATCTACACCAAGGCAGTTAATCAGATCCAGCTCAGTCACAAACCCTTGCATTTCATTTGCATACATACCCATTGCATCATATTAACATTTGCTTATTTGTGTTTCAGGGTATCCACCTTCATCTTTGGTTTTGGTTTTGACCCCATCTGCAGTTTTAACCTATCTCCACCAGCACTTGCTTCAGCCTGTCAGCCATATACTTCAGTTACTAGCACTAGCCAGCCAGTGGCCCACTTCTCAGCATCTTCATCAGCACTTATTCTACTCAGTCCTCAGCATCATGGCTCCAAAGAAAAGCAACATCACTTATCATTTCTTCCAACCAGACTTATCAGACATCAGGAGGATCCAAACCCTGATCACTCCAGATCACATACCCTTGTTCAGGGAGCATTATGGGGATATACTTGACTTGGTCATGGATCTGGACCCATCCCAGAGGAGCCTCATCCACACCTGCATTCAGTTTTATGACCCCCCATTGAGATGTTTCACCTTTCAAGACTTTCAGTTGGGGCCTCTTCTGGAAGAATACTCATCTTTGGTTGGTTTGCCTATCAAGAGGGAAGTCCCTTTCAACCCTGAAATGGTCTTTCCTAGCAATGGAGAGGTAGCAAAAGCTTTGTATCTGGAGCCTGTTTTGATTGAACAACATATGACCTCTAAAGCTGGAATCCCTGGTTTTCATCTGGACTTCCTGATTTCTCAAGCTAGTCTAAAGGCTTCCCAGGGGGAATGGAGAGCTGTTTGTGCTCTGTTGGCCTTGAGTGTATATGGAATTGTATTGTTTGCAGATGAGCCTCGATTCATTAGCAAAAATGTAATCCATTTGTTCATCCTGAAGAACCCAGTGCCAACTTTACTGGGTGATCTCTATTACTCAGTCCATCAGAGAAATGAGAAGCAGAGGGGGAGATTAGTGAGGATTTGTGCTCCATTATTCCATGCTTGGCTTCTCAGGCATCTACCCAGGACAGATGCATTTCTAAATCCTCATCAGCAAAGCAACTGGGCTAAGAGGCTCACTACTCTCACTTCAGCAGATATCAGATGGTGTACTCAGAGCACCAAGGGCAGAGATATGATCACCAGCTGTGGGCACTTTCCCAATGTGCCCTTAATAGGAGTTAAGGGAAGTATCAAATACAACCCTCTGCTGTTCAGGAGACAATTAGGCTATGCACTGGTTCATACTCCTAGGGAACAAGACTTGGTTGAGACCCTCTACTGTGAGAACAAGATTAGTTTGGCTGTTGTCAGGCAGGCTACCTGGGCCTGGGATCATGTTCAAACCAAGGGAATCACCATTCTGGGGAAGTGCAATAATGTGGCATCAGTCCAATATTATGAGTGGTCCCATGCTAGGGCCCAATTCTCTGGAATGCCCTTTACCATAGAAGACATGCCTGAGTCATCTTCAGCACCACCCCCTGCCACTATCAGTTTGGAGGAGTTTGAGAGCTTGAAGGAAAGAAATGAGAAGTTAACCCAAGCCTTGCAGAAGACCCTCCGGGAGAGGAGTGAAGGTGTGAGGGAGATTGAGAGATTGGAGAAATTGAAAGTGGAACACTTGACTAAGATCGAGAAGTCTGGAGATTATATCAACAAGTCTAAAGCTGGTGAATAGATTCTGAAGAATGCTTGTAAAGAAGCCCAGTTTCAGAGAGCAAGGACAGACTTGTATTTAAAAGAGAGTCAGGCCAGGTGGGTCCGGATCACTGAGGCCCGTACTCTAGAAGACAAGAGAGTTCAAGACAAGATGGAACAGATGGAAAAAGCCCTGGCAGCAGCCCAGAAGGAAATAACAGAGCTAGAAATCAGAGCTGGAGTGAAGAGGTCTAAGGACCAAAGTCAGAATAAGAAGTTGACTGCAGCTGTTGCAGCAAGAAACCTTCTCATCAGGAATCTTACGGAGCATCCGGCTGATCCTGTGACCGAAGCACTTCTCAAGGAAGTTCGTGAGGATGAGTTTGGCCTTGGAGTTTGATCATTTGCTTGTTGTTCCTTTTCCATGTACTTTTGCTTTTTGTGATGTATTTTGACCCCTTTGAGGGCTGGTGTTGTAAAAATGAACAAATTGTATTATTTCACTTTTGTAATATATCTGTGTTGGTTTCTATCTGGGTTCACATCAAAAGCACCTTCAACAGCAGCATCTTCAAGGGTCTGGAAGGGTCAAAACTGAAGGCCAAACCGGATACCTTGAGAACAAATAAGCATAACTGCATTGCATGCTAACCCTTTTGTTTGTTTTGTAGGTTTTTGTTTTGTTGTTGCTAACCTCTGTTGTGATATTCAGGAATTATTGCTCGCCGCCGGGTATTTCCTCTCAACAGGCCTCACAGGTACCCAACTAGAAACAACCTTCCGGGAATTCAGATGGATCAGATGCAGCAAGACCTTACGGAGGTCAGAAACCAGATGGCCAACGAAAGGCTGGAGATGAGAACCCAGATAACACAGTTCATGGAAGTGATGAACAACTTAGCTCAAAGCCAGGAGAGGCTCAGAGCTTTGGTAGAAGGGAGGAATCAAGAGGAACCCCATGTGGGGACTGCTGGCACAAGTAACAATGAACGGGTACAACCCCATGTTAATCCTCCTGTGTTTGGCCCACATCTACATCCTGAGATTAACATTCCTGCAAATGTTCAAGGAACAGCCACTGCAGCCAGAGTACTTCAAGAAGATCCTCAGGAAGACCAGTATACAGTAATGGGTGCCGGAGAGGAAACATATGATAGACGATTGGAAGAGATAGCTGAGAAGTTGAGGTCCTTAGAATCTCAAAATTCTTTGGGTTTCGACGTCATGGACATGGGTTTGGTAGACGGGGTCAGGATCCCCCATAAGTTCAAGCCACCTTGTTTCGAAAAGTATAATGGGACTTCATGCCCCCGGACTCATTTGCAATCATTTCTGGGAAGGCTGAAAGCCTATACAATGGATGAGAAACTCTGGATGTTCTACTTCGAAGATAGCTTGACTGGAGCATCAAGGGAATGGTATTCCCATCTGACAAGAGCAACTATAAGATGCTGGAAGGACCTGGCAGAAGCCTTCATCAGACAGTATCAGTATAATCTAGATATGGCACCCAACAGGACCCTCCTAATGGGAATGTCACAGTCATCTAGGGAGAGCTTCAGAGAATATGCTCAAAGATGGAGACAGCTTGCTGCTGCTGTTCAACCACCAATGTCTGAGAGAGAAATGGCAGACATGTTTATGAACACTCTTCAGGGAACGTATATTGACAGGTTAGCTGCTTTCTCTTCCACCAGCTTCGCGGATGTTGTTATAGCTGGGGAGAGAATTGAAAGCCTGTTAAAAATGGGAAAGATCTCAGACAACGGTGCAAGCTCGTCCAGTAGTACAAGAAAGCCTTTTGCAGGCCCGAGAAGAACTGGCGAGACCAATGCCATTCACACCAACAGGGGTAGGCCCCAATATGCTCAGAGGTCAATAGCAGCAGTCACTATCCCTGCTCCAGCTCATCCACAGCCAGTCTATCAACCTCCTCAACAAAACTTCCAACAACAACCTCAGTATCATCAGAATCAGTATCCTCCAAGAAACTACAACAACAACAACTCCAACAACAACAATCAACAGAGGCCATTCCAACAGAGGCCCTCTCAAGCTAACAGAGTGATCGACCCGATCCCAATGCCGTATGCTGCCTTGCTGCCACAACTTCTGAAACTCAACCTAGTTGAGCTAAGAACGTTGGCACCTCCGGATCCCAACAGTCTACCAAGAAATTATGACTCTAATGCTAGGTGTGCTTTTCATTCAAACGCACTCGGTCACAGTACAGAAAAATGCAGGGCTCTGCATATGAAGGTACAAGACTTGGTAGATTCCAAGGCTCTGAATTTTGCACCTCCTCCCAATGTCAATAAAAACCCTATGCCAAACCATGGTGGTCCCCGAATTAATGCTATTGAAGAAGACCAACCGTCTTATTTGATAACTAGTGTGGATCAGATCAGGACACCATTGGTGGAAATCAAAGCTCAACTCCGTGAAAACAATATATTTCCGGGGTGTGAACTAGGATGTCCATACTGCAATATCTCATGGAACGGGTGTGAGGACCTGAGGAATGGCATTGACAGCCTTATTCAGAATGGCCTACTACAGATCACTACATCATTTCCCGCAAATTCGGCAACTTCATCAGCAACGGTTTCAGATCCTCCTACAAACGCAACAACTATTGTTCCCGACAATTCATCAGCACCATCAACAAATACTTCACCTGTCCTTCCAAATGATCAGTTTTCAATAGTTCCTCCTGCTACAACTTCAGCTTCATCCCATTTCGAATCTCCATCAACAACAACAACAGTCCTTCCAACAGTACCTCCTACAACTCCAGCAATCAACCACGAAGATGTCTCTACTGTTACCATATTCTACGATCCTGAAAATAATTCCGCCTACCATTCAGAAGGTGCTGCTCCCGCCAGAGCACCAGTTACAATCTTTTATGATCCACAAACAATAACAGTCCCTTCGGCAGCAGCAATCAGTCCGGTCACTGTCACGGTGCCTGGACCAGTACCATATGAAAGCAATAGGGCCATCCCCTGGCACTATGGCTCTGACGTATACTGCGAAGGAAAAAGAATCACTCTTGAAACATCAACACCTGCACCACAAGTAGATAATGTGGGGGGAGGCGGAGGCTTCACTCGAAGCGGACGTCTCTTTGCTTCACAAGTTCAAAAACCTACTGCCGAAGCAGAAGCTGCTGCCAAGGCAAAAGGAAAAGGCCCGGTGCAGGAAGATTCAGCTGCCAAAGAAAACCTGAAGACTCCATTCGATCAGGAAGTTGATGAGTTTATGCGAATCATCAAAAAGAGTGACTACAAAATTGTGGATCAACTTCACCAGACGCCATCCAAAATCTCCATCCTCTCACTGCTTATGTGCTCCGAAGCCCATCGGAATGCACTACTTAAAGTCCTGCACGCAGCTTACGTGCCTGAGGAGATTACTGTCAACCAATTGGAAACCGTGGTTGGAAATGTTACTGCTAGCAATGGGCTAGGGTTTACCAATTCTGACTTGACAGCGGATGGCCGCAATCACAACAAAGCCTTGCACATAACCATGGAATGCAAAGGAGCTGTCCTTTCTCATGTGCTGGTGGACACAGGTTCTTCCCTGAATGTCTTACCGAAGAAGGCTCTGGTGAAGCTTGAATATGATGGATTGGCATTGAGATCCAGCAACCTGGTAGTAAGAGCCTTTGATGGTTCTAAGAGATCGGTTCTGGGAGAGATTGAGCTGCCTGTGACAATTGGCCCACAGACCTTTAAAACTACCTTTTATGTGATGGACATTCAGCCCGCCTACAGCTGTTTGTTGGGTAGACCCTGGATTCACGCCGCCGGCGCAATAACGTCTACCCTTCACCAAAAGTTAAAATTTGAGTGGGAAGGTCAAGTTGTCACAATCTGTGGGGAAGAGGATATTTTCGTTAGCCATCTGGCTACCTACAAATACATCGAGATGGATGGGGAGATCCATGAAACAATGAGCCAAGGTTTTGAAGCCTTGAATGTCAATGAAGCATCTGCTGTATCTGGAATCTCCATGTCATCTTACCAACAAGCCCGGAAGGTTGTTGAAGAAGGAACTGCCCTAGGCTGGGGCAAGGTCTTAGCTATGGAGGAGAAGAAGGACAAATTTGGGTTGGGTTACAAACCAACTCAACATCAAGCAAAGGCTGCTGCAGAGCCTGGTTTTGTCAGTGGGGGGATGCTTACCCCCGATGCTATCAACTGTCTGGAAGACGAGCTGGAAGAGGAGCGCAATCTGGAGAATTGGATTCGTCCAAAGATCCCGGGGAGCAGTGTCTCGAACTGGTCTTCCCAGGAAATTATAAGAGTTACTCAATCAGAGTAATTATTATTTCCTGTATTTTTTATAAGCATGCATCAAAGTCTTGCATCTTGCCCAAGATGACAAGACTCATTTTGTAATCAGGGCCATCTGTACTTTTGTGCAAACAAGATTAAATTAATGAAATATCAGACATCTTTTTGCAAACAAGTCTTTTTCTTTTATGCTCACTGTTTTTCCATTTTTCTTTTTTGTACAAAAATAAATGGCGGTGTTTTCAAAATGATAACTTCATTTCACTTTTTCTAAAGCAAGATTAAAATCAATCACTAAAATGAACAACTTAACCCTTGCAGAGAGTGCCTTCCTGACAGCACCGACAACAGCACGGCTATGACATCGTATGACTTTGACAATCCAATCAATCAAGCTGATGAAGGGGTTGATGAAGAATATGAGCTTCCTGAAGAGCTAGCCAGGTTGTTGAGACAAGAGGAAAAGGTTATTACTCCTCACCAGGAGGAGATTGAAGTGATTAATCTTGGTACGGAGGAAGATGTGAAAGAAGTTAAAATCGGGGCCTGCCTGCAAGACTCAGTGAAGAGACAACTGATAGATCTGCTTCAAGAGTATGTTGATGTGTTTGCTTGGTCGTATCAAGATATGCCAGGGTTGGATACCGACATTGTTGTGCATAAGCTTCCTTTGAGGGAAGAATGCCCACCAGTTAAACAGAAGCTGCGCCGAACTCGCCCAGACATGGCTATGAAAATCAAGGAAGAGGTACAAAAGCAATGGGACGCCGGGTTCCTTGCTGTGACTAGCTACCCGCCGTGGGTTGCTAACATAGTACCTGTGCCTAAGAAGGATGGCAAAGTAAGAATGTGTGTTGATTACCGGGATCTGAACAGAGCCAGCCCGAAAGATGACTTCCCATTACCTCACATTGATGTATTGGTGGATAACACGGCTCAGTTCTCGGTATTCTCCTTCATGGATGGATTTTCAGGATATAATCAGATCAAGATGTCACCTGAAGACATGGAGAAGACAACATTCATTACACCTTGGGGCACGTTCTGTTACAAGGTGATGCCATTCGGACTGAAGAATGCTGGTGCCACATATCAACGGGCTATGGTGACATTATTCCACGATATGATCCATAAGGAAATAGAATGTTACGTGGATGATATGATCGCCAAGTCCCTTACAGAGGAAGATCACCTGGTGAATCTGCTGAAGTTGTTCAAGCGTCTGAGGAAGTACCAACTAAAGCTGAACCCCAACAAATGCACATTCGGGGTGCGATCCGGTAAATTGCTGGGCTTTATTGTAAGCGAGAAAGGGATTGAGGTTGACCCTGATAAAGTCAAGGCTATACAAGAAATGCCTGCACCGAAAACTGAGAAAGAAGTTCGAGGGTTCTTAGGTCGATTGAACTACATTTCAAGGTTCATATCTCACCTTACAGCAACCTGTGAACCCTTGTTCAAGCTGTTAAGAAAGGAACAAACGGTCAGGTGGAACGAAGATTGCCAGAAGGCTTTTGACAAGATCAAGGAATATCTGCAAGAACCTCCAATCCTCATGCCTCCAGTTGAAGGAAGACCTCTGATCATGTACTTGACAGTATTAGAAGAGTCAATGGGGTGTGTGCTGGGCCAGCATGACGAGTCTGGTCGAAAAGAGTATGCAATATACTACCTAAGCAAAAAGTTTACCGACTGTGAACAGCGTTATTCACTGCTCGAGAAAACTTGCTGTGCTTTAGCGTGGGCTGCTCGCCGACTGAGACAGTATATGCTGACCCACACTACTTTGTTGATCTCAAAGATGGATCCAGTTAAGTACATTTTCGAGAAGCCAGCTCTTACCGGACGGGTTGCAAGATGGCAGATGATTCTCACAGAATACGACATACAGTACACATCTCAGAAAGCCATCAAGGGCAGTGTACTATCTGAATATCTGGCTGAGCAACCTATTGAGGACTACCAGCCTATGAGGTTTGACTTCCCTGATGAAGACATCATGTTCATTAAAGCAAAAGATCACGAAGAGCCTATTCACACTGAAGGGCCTGACCCGGAGGAAGAATGGACTATGATGTTTGATGGGGCTGTTAACATGAATGGCCGTGGTGTTGGTGCAGTACTCATTACACCTAAAGGAGTTCACATGCCTTTCTCGGCAAAACTCGCTTTCAACTGCACTAACAACGAGGCTGAATACGAAGCTTGCATTATGGGTCTTGAGGAAGCCATCGACCTCAGGATCAAGACATTGACCGTATTCGGAGATTCAGCTTTGGTAGTCAATCAAACCAACGGCAAATGGTACACACACCAGGATCATCTGATACCTTACAGGGATTATACAAGAAGGTTGTTGACTTTCTTCACAACAGTCAAGCTTGAGTATATCCCTCGGGACAAGAATCAGTTCGCAGATGCCTTGGCTACCATTTCGTCCATGATCAAAGTTCAAACGGCTAACTTTATACCCCAGATTTCAGTGTCTAGACTTGATAGACCAGCATATGTATTTGCAGCAGATGTTGTAAAAGACGACAAGCCTTGGTTCCATGACATTAAGTGCTTCTTGGAGGATCAAACATACCCACCTGGGGCATCTTCCAATGATAAGAAGACTTTGAGAAGGCTTGCTGGAAGTTTCTTTCTGAACACTGATGGGTCTTTATACAAGAGGAATTTTGACATGGTACTCCTCAGATGTGTTGACAAGACGGAAGCAGGTTTGTTGATGCATGAAGTGCACGAAGGATCATTTGGTACCCACGCAGGAGGGCATGCCATGGCTAAAAAGTTGTTAAGATCAGGCTATTACTGGATCACAATGGATGCAGACTGTTGTGCCTACGCCAGAAAATGCCACAAATGCCAGATCTATGCAGATAAGGTGCATGTGCCTCCCAATCCTTTGAACATCATGTCTTCACCATGGCCCTTTGCCATGTGGGGCATTGATATGATCGGCAAGATTGAGCCAACTGCTTCGAATGGTCACAGATTCATTTTGGTCGCCATTGACTATTTCACCAAATGGGTCGAAGCAGCCTCGTATGCAAATGTTACAAGACAAGTGGTAGCCCGATTTCTGAAAAGAGATATCATCTGTCGGTACGGAGTTCCCGAGCGAATCATTACTGATAATGGTTCCAACCTAAACAACAAAATGATAGCAGAACTGTGCCGGGACTTCAAGATCCAACATCACAATTCTTCTCCTTACAGGCCAAAGATGAATGGTGCTGTTGAGGCGGCAAATAAGAATATCAAGAAGATTGTGCAAAAGATGGTAGTCACATACAAAGATTGGCATGAAATGCTACCGTTTGCCTTGCATGGGTACCGCACGTCAATCAGAACGTCCACTGGGGCAACACCGTATCAGCTTGTGTATGGTATGGAAGCAGTCCTACCGGTTGAAGTTGAACTACCCTCTCTGCGGGTATTGATGGATGTTAAACTAAGTGAAGCAGAATGGGTTCGGTCCCGATTCGAACAACTGAGCCTGATCGAGGAGAAAAGATTGGCTGCAATCTGTCATGGGCAGTTATATCAGAAAAGAATGAAGAGAGCCTTCGATCAGAAAGTCAGGCACCGAGAGTACCAAGTAGGGGATCTTGTGCTGAAAAGAATCCTCCCTCCTCATACAGACCACAGGGGCAAATGGACTCCAAACTATGAAGGACCATTCGTGGTAAAGAAAGTTTTCTCCGGTGGAGCACTGATGCTCAGCACCATGGATGGTGAAGATTTCCCATCCCCTGTGAATTCAGATGCAGTTAAAAAATACTTCGCATAAAATGACCCGCTGGACATAAAAACAGAATGTAAGTCCAGGCAAAAATAGGGCATCCCGGCGAGTCAAAAACAGAATAAAAGACTCGGGCAAAAGTAAGGGAAAATGAATAAAAAATGTACACCCGCTGAGTTGAAAAGCCGCGTTGGACAGCTCAGGCAAAAATGGGTATCCCGATGGATTGAAAACCCGAAAGGGCGATCCATGCAAAATAAGGGAATAAGCGAACAACTGCATTCTGAATTCGTCTGTATCACCTACAATTTGGTAAGCTACTAAGGATCAGACTTCAATCAGAATCAACTCTCTCCAGAAAGCAAGACGAGAAGAACGTCATTGTCATACGAGTTATAGCAGAAGAGGAAGCTCCCTCAAAGCGTCGTCAACACTGCCAGCATTTTGTTTCTCAATTTGTAACAATCTCCTCATTTCAGGAGATATGTTTCTTTGACTGTATCTTGCCAATTCAGGGCACATGGATTAATAAAATCAGATTTTCGGTCATGTTTCGTTTTACATTTATGTTTTGCAAAGAGTCGTCTGATATCTCTAAAAATACAATTGCATAAGTACAGATGCCTTTCTCTAAAAATAAAAAGAAAAAACACATGCTTACAGGGAATGTGATTATTCTCGAAAGTACTTAACTCCTATGACGGAATCCAGTAAGGGATACCTCGGGACCTTTTGTGCGTTTCCTTATCTTTGCAGGATTGCAGGCATCCAGAACGCAACCTGGGGCATGCGGGTTATGTCTCAGCAAGTAGGCGAATCATTATCAACTCGGTCTATCTTCCACATGGCACTAGAAGGTGCCCATTTCCCCAGCGGAGCTGCCAAATCAACATACACTCAATCTCAGCATCGGAAATGCTCTATCCCCAGCTGAGTTGCTCCCCATTGCTTTCCCCAGCAAAGTTGCCAAATCAACTAGCAGGTTTAACACTCAGGATGTTTTCTCGCCAGCCGAGTTGCCTCTCATTACTCTCCCCAGCTGAGTTATCAACAGCATCCCCCAGCTGTAGTGCCAACCATTCTTCCTCAGCAGAATACAGGAGTCAGGGAATCATCTCCAGCTTCTATTCAGAAGAGCGACGCACGAAGAAGTCACAACAGAGTGAAGAAAGCTTCTACAAACCCCAGATGGGTCCCATATTATAAGGATATGTCAATCAGTGACCTATATCCCCAAGCAGATACGTCATTAGATCTACCAGTGATCTCATCCCCAGCTGGGATGTCCGCTTCAAACAGATCATCCAGAGATCTTCGCAGCAACGGGATCCGAATCCTGGATCTGTGCCTCCTTGCATAATCATAGCATTCGCATCATATTCACCCCCCAGAGCGTAGCATTCCGTCTAATACGGAGCATTACGGCAAAAAATCAAATACATAGCATAATCATAAGTCATGTTGTGAATTGAACGCTTGTGATTAGTAACCATTCATCAGAATACAGATTACTTTCCCCCAGAGTCCCCATCAGAGTCCCAGCAAAAGCAGCTGCCCTTTCAAATCACAAACACCAGTATATACACCTTTTGGCACCCGTCCGTGTCATCCTTCCCCAAACAGGTCGCCTGAATACACTCAACAAAATCACCCGTACTACAGATACTTCCTGACACCCGTCCGTGTCATACCCCAGCAGAAAGCCAAAGACATCCTCTTTGCACCCACACATATACTTATATACATTTTCTTGACACCCGTCCGTGTCATATCCCCAGCGCAGTCGCTTACACCTTTCATCACCCATATACTTGTTAATATTATACTTTTCTCTCTTGACACTCGTCCGTGTCACTCTCCCCAGCAGATAAACACTCATCTATACAATACAATGCTCACTACTCGTGGTACACTTATACAAATACTCGTCCGTATCTTGTATACATCATCACTCATATCCCCGCAGATTCGACAGTAGTCCTTGTTCTTTGTTAACCAGTTGGTACTCGTCCGTACCATCATCTCAGAACATTGTGTCTAGTGTTTGTTTCTACGTGATACTCGTCCGTATCATAGTCTTAAGGATGCTCGTCCGCATCTTTAATCCATACACCGTGTCAAACACTTGTGTCTTCTTGAATATAGATACTCGCCTGTGTCTATTATTCCCCGGAAGAATTCTTTCAGATGCAACACTCGTCCGTGTTCTTTGTTAACCAGTTGATACTCGTCCGTATCATCATCTCTGAACATGTGTCAGTTTGTTTCTACATGATACTCGTCCGTATCATAGTCTTAAGGATGCTCGTCCGCATCTTTAATCTATACACAATACCAAACACTTATACCTTTTGTTTCTTGGATGTAAACGCTCGTCCGTGTTTACTATCTCCCCAATAGATCGCCAACAAAACAATTTTTTTCTTTTATCTAACACTCGTCCCGTGTTATGATAACCTTGAGAGCAGCCGTCCCCTGCTGAGTGGTCGTCCTCCACTTCTTGATGGTCGTCCTCCATCATGCTCATCCGATGGCCGTCCCCATCGTTGATTTTTAGCAGCCGTCCCCTGCTAGGTGGTCGTCCTCCACCTTTTGATGATCGTCCTTCATCACTTTATCCAATGGCCGTCCCCATTGTTGATTTTGGTTATCTGACATTCGTCCTATGTCATGATAAACCTTGAGAGCAGCCGTCCCCTGCTGAGTGGTCGTCCTCCACTTCTTGATGGTCGTCCTCCATCATGCTCGTCCGATGGCCGTCCCCATCGTTGACCTTTCCTATCCGATGGCCGTCCCCATCGTTGATATTTTCGGCAGCCGTACCCTGCCAGGTGGTCGTCCTCCACCTTTGATGGCCGTCCCCATCATATTTCTTTTATTCCCAACAGAGCAGCCGTCCCCTGCTAGGTGATCGTCCTTCACCTTTGATGGCCGTACCCCATCATCTGTTTATTTCATTTATTCTTTAACCCGATGGCCGTCCCCGTCGTGGTCCCTTTTCCTTTTTAGCCCGATGGCCGTCCCCATCGTTGGTTACTTGACCTTTATGAACTTGATGGCCGTCCCCGTCATGTTTCATTAATCCCCAGAGAACTTAGCAGCTTTATCTTGATGGCCGTCCCCATCATAATATCCTATTTTTCCCAGCTAGTCGGCCGTCCCCGTCTTAGCTTTACTTGTTTTTCCCCAGCTAGTCGGCCGTCCCCGTCTTAGCTTTACTTTTTATCCCCAGCATGTCGGCCGTCCCCGTCATCGCTTTATTTCCTGCACTTTACCAGCATGTCGGCCGTCCCCGTCATCGCTTTGCTTTACATACCACTTTACCCAGCAGTCGTCCTCTGCTCGACGGGCGTCCTCCGTCGCCCATACTTTACAATATACTTTATTTTGCCTTTACAATCTATATCCCTCTTCTTCTTCATTCTGTGAGTGCAAATTTTGGACTGTCTTTGGTATTCAACCACAAGTTATCTTGTTTGCCTGATAAGCCGTTGCTTACACCCTGCACAGCTAACTCATGTTTGAATAGGGGCAGCTGTAAACACCCCAAATTTGCCCTCACCCATTCACACCATGGCTTGTGATCATTCTCATATGCATAAACACAATCATATCATCTCATAGTACGTTTTTGATTCACTGCATAGTTTCTAAGGCATTTGCACCTAGGGTTTGTGATCTGAGCAATCCCAAAGCTTCTTGAGCCATTCCAAAGGCTACCAATCAACTCAAAGGGGTCCTTGTGTGTTCTTATATCATATTTCATCTCCTCAAAGTCAAAATTGCAGAAGAATCACAAGGGCTAGGGTTTGAGTGGATGCAGAGCCAGGATGAAGTGCACAGTTGACTGAAAATTAGGGTTTTGGTTTCAGAGGCCATAACTCCAAATTTTTTGGTCATTCTTGTTTTCATTGATCTCTATATGGCATAGGGAGTATACATATCAATTTTCATGAAGAAATTCCATGGGGAAGTCATCTGATCAAGGGTTGACTTTTCAGACAAGTCAGTGTAAAATCAGGGCATCTGAGGCCCCCAATGACCCAACCAATGGGTGATCTTCATCATTCTGAGTGTATATGATCTTTATTTGATCATGGAAGAAGGTTGAAGTTCATAGAAATCAAGAATTTAGGGTTTTTGCAAATGTTGACTTTTTGGGCATAGTTGACTTTTCAAGAATGCATCATTTTAGGTCATTTTTCAAGCCATGATTTTGGATCCAAAAATGCTTCAAATGGAAAAACTTTGGTCATGAAAGTTGTAGATCTCATCTTTCCCTTTCCAAAAAGTACAAGAACATGATCTAATTCATCTTGGATCAAAAGTTATGGTTTGTTAAAGTTGGCAAAAATCACTAAATTTCAAGTTATGCACTAAATGGAAAACTTGCAAATTCATGTATCAAGCATTCTAGTGACTTCAAAGTGACTTCAAAACTTCATCACATGATCACATATGCCCTAAAAAACAGAATTGGCCCAAGGGATTCTTCTTTGTTTGCCTTGATTTTCAAGAAATCCATAAGACATTTTCCATTACAAGTGCAAAGTTGGATTTTTGGCATAGTCATTTTCCAAGGAATTATGTGGTCTCTAGCTGACTCTTAAACATTGCCATGACTAAAAGAAGTGTTATGCTACAAAATTCAGCAAGAAGATTCACATGTACTTAGCATAAACTCATGAGAAAACACAAGTTGTCAAGTTGCAAAAGCTAGCATAGCTTGTCATCCACATGCTGCAGACATTCTCAAGCCATCCAAGGGTTGTCCCTGACTCAAGCTGAAGCAAGACATGCCCTAACATAGCTGCTGCCATAGCCCATGCTGCAAGTACAACAACTTTTGACTTTTTGGCCAATTGCTCCATACTTTTCCCACAGTGCATGTCAAGTCTTCTGACTGGTTCCAATAGATTAGGGATAATGTATGGATCATAAAACACACCATTCACAAGGCAGAAACCTCCCACAATCCAGCATCCAAGAAATCTGACCAAAACTTCTCCTCTTCGAATCTTCACACACAGCCATCAAACTTCATTTTTTCTTTCACCAATAAGTCACAAATTGTCCCAAGAACAAAAGCCACCCCTCAAAGCAGCCTGAAACATCACATACAAGGATCCCCATTTCTGCTACACCAGAGCTGAATCTTTCAAACCAGCCACTCCACAAGCTTTCTAAGCTCCATTCCATCCTCAGGAGGTTCAAGGAAGCAAGCTTGCGCAAAAGAAAAGCCCAGAAAGCTCATAAACAGAGAAGCTTCATCTCAGGTAACATGAAGAACATTTCTCCCAGAAACTGATTTTTAAGTTCTTTTATGATGCTATGTCTTCTCCTGATCATGGATATGTGTTTATTTTTTTGAAATAGTGAAGAAACCAGCATGTATGGTATCTCTGAACATTTGCCCGTATTTTGTGTTTTTCTTCGATTCAAGCTTGTGAGTGAAAATAAATGAGTTTTGGGAGAGGGGTTAGGTTTAGATTGAGGAGAAGATCATTTTGGTGGAAGAAATTTGTTGATTGGTGACCTGTAGAAAAACCTAGGGTTTTGGCTCGCCGGAGAAGACGACCGGAAGTCTTCTCCGGCAGCCTGAGAGTCATTAGCCCTAATCTGAGTGATTAAATGAGGTTTGAATCCTGTGCGTTAGATCAGCTGACTTTGGTTGACTTGCGCGCAAATGTGTGGCCAGGATATGTCATTAAAACCCTAATCCCTTTTTAATTAATTCAAATCCTGTTTAATTAATTCATAAAACAAATTAGCCAGATTTGAATCTGGGCCCTTGGATCTGGCGCGCAGTCAACCAGTCCAAGCCCAGATCAAATCCTGGCCCTCCCTTTTGCATACTTTCATTTATTTTATATTTTATTTCATTTAAATTGATTTATCTTTTACATTTTATTTAAAATAGCAAAAACCATTTAAAAATTATGAAATTTTTTGTCAAATATTTCACTAATTTTTAAAACCCAAAAATATTTTTATTTTAATTTTTAGCATTAAAAAAGTATTTTTAAATATTTAAAAGATTATTTTTAATTGATTAATGGAAATTAATTTATTAAAAATACTTTTAGGTATTTAAAAATCACCAAAAAATTCATGGAATGTTCTAAGACATTTAGAAACATTGTCCAACCTTCAAACCAAATTTCTTTTTTGATCTTGATGCATTTTGAGAATTTTTCATTGAATTAAATCATATTTTGTGCATTATTTTGATCATAAGTTCAAAAAATCATTTCTGCCTATTGGAGAAGGTTGAGACATTGATTCTTCTTGCATTGTTTTGTGTTTAGCATGTATTTTCAAGGATAAAAAGGCCATGAATTGTTCTTGCATTTTCAAATTGTTTGGCATTTACTTTGTTAAGAACCCTAAAAAACCCTAATAACTTGCAAAAATCATATCTTGAGTTTGGTTGAAAGTTGAGAGCTCCCCTTTGGGCAGTGGTTTGTTATAGGTCTAGGGTTTCTTTGAGTGTCATTTTCCATTTTTATCTTAGGGTTTTGCTTCTGTTTTGGGTTTTTGTTTGATGTTTGATCCATGAACCCTAATTTGGGCTTCCATTTGCATCCTTCTTGCATTTCTTTGCATAACATGACTTGTCTTTGCATTTTGTACATTCTTGTGATTCATTTGACATCTTAAGACATATAGGAAGCATGTTTGATCATTGCATTACATATTTGCCATGTCATTTGTCTTGTATGTTTCATAACTTTTCATGCTTGTTCATGCTCCTTAACTTGCATCACTTGCATTCATGATCTTGTATGAACATCTCCATGCCTTGTCTCATGCTTGTAGCACCTCATAACATCATTTTCATCATCAACATGCTTCTGGTTTGATCTAGCATCATGTCATCTCATCTCATTTAGCATTGCATTGCATTTCTTTCTAACATTTCAGGTGGTAAGTGAACTTTGAGAAGTGAATTTGCCTTCACTTCTCATAACTTTTCTTTTCATCTCTCTTGCATCCATTGCTGCATTCTTATATGTGTTTGAGTTTGAGCTTGCTCATTCTTCTTCCTCCCACTTTCTTTCTTCAAGTGACTTGACTTCTTGAATGAAGCAAGTCACTTTGCTTCTCTTGATCCTGTTCATCTGCTTCCTGGTGGTTCCTTTGAAGATTGTTCTTGGAAACCTCACAAACCTTAGGATCATCCAAGCATGACAATGAATTAGGGTTTTGATTAGTCCCCCCATAGTTTTTACCTTTGTGTCATCTCTTTGAGTCCTCTCTTCTCACCTCATAATCAGGGTTTAAACCCTAAAGGCTTTAAGACTTTGTGATTAAGCTTATGCCTGCATCCTTCTTTTAGGATGGAGTGTATAACTTTAATCCTAAGTGTTAAACCCTTAATGTGTTCAAATCTCTTAATCAATTCACTTAACAAGTATCAAGACATCACACTTGTAACTTGGGCCTTGCATTAGGGTTCTAATTCTTCCTTAAGTGGTTAAGAAGGACTAACCCTAGTGTTAATGGACAAGTCCCCCTCAAGTTGTCTTACAAACAATAAAACTCACTTCATCATCATACCATTAATCTAAAATCCACTTAATCAAAGGCTTGTTTTGTCATGGGTTTAATCCCTAATCATGGATTAAGTTGAGGAGTTTTCCTCAGCTTAAACCTTCTCATCTATCATCCTTCTTTTAGGATGGTGTAATGAGTCTGTTTAATCCTTGATTATGGCTTAACCTCATTACTCAACACTAAACAAAAATCACAAAAACATCTAAGTAATCACAAGTAGGTTAATGATCTTAATCCTACACCAAAGGTGGTTAAGTGTGAGAATCTGACTTCACACTTAAGGTATTCTCATTACCCCTAATCAGAGGGAAGATGTGATGAGCTTACTAATCCATTGGTTTAGGCTTAAGCTCATTATCTTATGACAAACTTCCAAAAGAAATAAAAGACTGAAAACACAAAAACAAACAATAATCTTCTCCTCCGGGATTCTTTTCTCACCTCACTCATTCATAAACGAGAACTTGCTTCTTCCGTCTAATGCAAGACAGTTTGCATCTGTGCCAGACAGATCATACACTTGAGCATAGGCAATTAAGCAGTTCACAAGTCAATTCATCTTTCAGTCTCTTTGGGTCGAACTACGGTGTTCTGACTTCCTCATTGCACGAGAGGATACGTAGGCATAACTTAACAGTTATCGAACAAAAGTCTTTGTATATTCCCCCTCTTTCCAGCCTTATTCTTTAAGCCTCATGATCTTGAGCATTTCACTCTGTTCTTACACTGACACTTTCACATCACTTATACACTTTACACTGACACCTGTACATCTTTTCCAGCTATTTTATACACAAATTGCACTGACACTACCCCTTTAAAACACAAACCTTTTAAGCGTGGATCCCGTCGAGTACGGCGGACAATCTGGGTGCTAATACCTTCCCAGGTTGTAACCAACCCCCTTTCTCAGTCTCTCTGGTTCGCAAACCGTCTTATCCGTATCTTTCCAGGCCTATGCAGCATTGCCTTTCCTCCGGGATAAAAATGCCTAGCTGGCGACTCTATTCATCTCCAGTGAGTTCACGGCTGTGTGCTCTCACTGTTCCTTTCGCCGACCGTTCGCGCTTGTACCGGGATGCAAATCTTCGGGAGCGACAGCACCCAGATTGTCCGTCGTACTCGACGGGATCCACGCTTAAAAGATTTGTGTTTAAAAGGGGTAGTGTCAGTGCAATTTGTGTACAAAAGAGAGCTGGAACAGGATGTACATGTGTCACTGTAAGAAAAGTGTAAAGTGAAGTATGTGAAGTGTCAATGTAAGAACAGGGATGAAATGCTCAAGATCATGAGGCTAAGAGAATGATGCTGGAAAGAGGGGAATATACAGAGACTTTTGTTCGATAACAGTCAAGTTATGCCTACGTATCCTCTCGTGCAATGAGGAAGTCAGAACACCGTAGTTCGACCCAAAGAGACTGAAAGATGAATTGACTGGTAAACTGCTTACTTGTCTATGCTCAAGTGTATGATCTGTCTGGCACAGATGCAAACTGTCTTGCATTAGACGGAAGAAGCAAGTTCTCGTTTATGAGTGAATGAGATGAGAAAAGAATCCCGTAGGAGACGATTATTGTTTGTTTTTGAATTTTCAGTCTTTTATTGCTTTTGGATGTTTGTCATAAATTAATGAGCTTAAGCCTAAACCAATGGATTAGTAAACTCATCACATCTTCCCTTTGATTAGGGGTAATGAGAATACCTTAAGTGTGAAGTCAGATTCTCACACTTAATCACCTTTGATGCAGGATTAAGATCATTAACCTACTTGTGATTATTTAGATGTTTTTGGTGTTTTTGTTCAGTGTTAAGTAATGAGGTTAAGCCATAATCAGGGATTAAACAGACTCATTACACCATCCTAATAGAAGGATAATAGATGAGAATGTTTAAGCTGAGGAAAGCTCCTCAACTTAATCCATGATTAGGGATTAACCTCATGACAAAACATGCCTTTGATTAAGTGGATTTTAATTAATGGTATGATGACGAAGTGATTTTTAGGGTTTGTAAGACAACTTGAGGGGGACTTGTCCATTAACACTAGGGTTAGTCCTTCTTAACCAATTAAGGAAGAATTAGAACCCTAATGCAAGGCCCAAGTTACAAGCTTGATGTCTTGATGATTATTAAATGATTTGGTTAAAGGAGTTAAACACATTAAGGGTTTAACACTTAGGATTAAAGTTATACACTCCATCCTAATAGAAGGATGCAGACATAAGCTTAATCACAAAGCCTTAAAGCCTTTAGGATTTAGTCCTGGATTAATGAGATGAGAAGAGAAGACTCAATGAGACACAAAGGTAAAACTAAGTGGGGGACTAATCAAAACCCTAATTATTGTCATGCTTGGTTGTTCCTAAGGTTTGTGAGGTTTAAGAAAGCAATCTTCAGAGGAACCACCAGGAAGCAGATGAATGGAGCAAAGAGAAGCAAAGCAACTTGCTTCATTTAAGAAGACAAGTCACTTGAGGAAAGAAAGTAAGATGAAGAAGAATGAGCAAGCTCAATCTCAAACACATAACAAAATGCAGCAAGGATGCATAAAGGAGATGAAAAGAAGTTATGAGAAGTGAAGGCAAATTCACTTCTCAAAGTAACTTACCACCTGAAAAGTTAGTGAAAGAAATGCAATGCAATGAAAAATGAGATGGAATGGCATGATGCAAACCAAAACCAGAAGCATATATGAGATGATAATGATGTTATGAGATGGTGCAAACATGAAACAAAGCATGGGGATGATCATACAAACTTATGGATGCAAATGAAGCAAGTTAAGAACCATGATCATACATGAAAAGTTATGAAGTGCAAATGGCATATAACATGGCAAATGCAAGATGAAATGATCCAACATGCTTCTAATATGTCTTAAGATGTCAAATGAATCAAATGGATACACAAAATGCTATGGCAAGTCAAGGTATGCAAGCAAATGCAAGATGGATGCATATGGAAGCCCAAATTAGGGTTTATGATCAAAGCATCAAACAAAAACCAAAATCAGAAGCAAACATCAAGATAAAAAATTGAAAATGCATTCAAAGGAACCCTAACCCTACACAAACTCATTGCCCAAAGGAGAGGTTCCAACTCTTAACCTAATTAGAGTTATGAATTTCCTAAAATTTCTAGGGTTTTAGGGTACCTTAACAAGAAAAATGTCAAACAAATGGAAAATGCAAGATCAATTCATGCCAATTTAATCTCACAAACTACATGATATGCAAAACACAATGCAAAAAGAATCAAAGTCCAACTCTCAATGGTTAGGCAGAAATGATTTTTTGAAGTTTGGATCAAAATAATGCTTTGAAAATGAATTAATTCCATGGAAAATTATCAAAGTGCATCAAGATCAAAAAAGAAATTTGGTTTGAGGGTTGGACAATGTTTCTAAATGTTTTTAAAGGTTTCATGAATTTTTTGGTGATTTTTAAATACCTAAAAGTATTTTTAATTAATTAATTCTCATTAATTAATTAAAAAGAAACTTTTAAATATTTAAAAATACTTTTTTAATGCTAAAAATAAAAATATTTTTGTGTTCTGAAATTAAATAATAATTTGTATAAAAAATTTCAGATTTTTTGAATAAATTTTACTATTTTTAATAAAATATAGAAAACAAATGAATTAATATGAAAATAAAATGAATTTAAAACTGAAAAAAGAAAAGTAATCCAATCTGAAGGCCCAGATTCAAACTCCAACACGCGCGAATTGACCTGGCACGCATCTGGACGACCAGCATTCAAACTCACTAACCCTAATTAATTAACCCTAATCCAGCCGTTAATGACTCTCAGGTGACCGGAACAGTGTTCCGGTCATCTTCTCCGATCACTCCAAACTTCAAACTCTCTCTAAACGCATCTAAAACGAAATCTAATTAAACAGAAATGATCCCCACCTCAAAACGAATCAGAACCCCCATTCAAAACACATTTATCATTCCTAAACTGGCTGAATCGAATCAAACAAATCCTAGGGCAAAAAGTTTCAGAAACAGATTAAACTCTCATCTCTCCACCATTTTCAAAACCAACAACATATTCATGATCAGGGAAGCATGTAGAAGTTATTAAGAACTTAAAAATCCATTTATGGAAAAAAAGTTCTTGAGCTACCTGAGTTTTGAAGCTTTCAGTTCACAGCTTTCTGGCCTCTCCTCTTCGTGCAATCCACTCCCTTTGGTCCCTTGATGATGTCTGGATGCTTAGAAGGAGTTTGTGTTGGCTGGTTTGGGAGATTGAACAAGTTCTGTTCAAGCTCAGGTGAGAATCGTGTTTGGCTTATGTGAGGTTTCAAGGATGAGTGAAGGCAGGGAAATGATTAGAAGGATGTGGTGATGAGTTCTATGAAGTTTGTTTGTGAGTTTGTAGCTTGTTTTCTGAGTTTCGAAGGCTTTTGCTTTGGAGAGTGAAAATGAGAAAGTTATGTTCTTGCTGGTTTCAGGCTTGTGTGTTATGTTTTTTGGCTTGCCATTTGTTTGTATAAACAATGCTGATTGGTCAGAAGATGTGACATGCCCTTTTGTGATAGGTGTAGCTACTTTTGCAAATTTGTCAACTTTTTGTAAGAGAAGCATGGGTCATGTTCTAGCCAAGTACAAGGGGTGTGGGCTGCGCAGCATGGTGTGAGGGAAAGGCTAGGATGGTTCAGCAATGTAGCTAGCAAGTGGATGAGAAACTATCATGACTTTTGCAACTTGGCTTGTTTTGGTTCTTATGAAAAGATCTTGCCTCACAAGCCATGAAACATGTGATTCCTTTGGTTCAATCTGAACTTTAGGACTTGTGTGATGTTTTTGTAATGGTTTGACATCAATTAGAAGTCACAAATTTCCTTGGTACAAGATTTTGCAAGTTTCTCATTTGGTGCATAATTTGAATTTTAGTGATTTTTGCCAACTTTGATGAACCATAACTTTTGATCCAAAATGAATTAGGTCATGTTCTTGTACTTTTTGAAAAGGGAAAGATCTATTCTACAACTTTCATGACCAAGGTTTTTTCATTTGAAGCTTTCTTGAATCAAAAAGTAAGGATTGAAAAGTTGCCTAAAATGACAAATTCCCTAAAAGTCAAACTTGCCTCAAAAAGTCAACTTTGCAAAAACTTGTAATTCTTGAATTTTGTGAACTTCCAACTTCTTCCATGATCAAATAAAGATCATATACACTCAAAATGATGAAGATCACCCCTTGGTTGGGTCATTGGGGGCATCAGATGCCCTGATTTTGCACTGACTTGCTTGAAAAGTCAACTCTTGATCAGATGACTTCCCCATGGAATTTCTTCATGAAAATTGATATGCATGCTCCCTATACCATATAGAGACCAATGGAAACAAGAATGACCAAAAAAATTGGAGTTATGGCCTCTGAAACCAAAACCCTAATTTTAAGTCAACTGTGCAGTCAAGCCTGAAGTGATTGATGGCCTTTGGGGTGGCTCAGGAAGCTCTTGGAATCTATGCAGTGAATCAAAAATGTGGTATGAGATCTTATGATTGTGTTTATGCATATGAGAATGATCACAAGCCATGGTGTGAATGGGTGAGGGCAAATTTGGGGTGTTTACAGCTGCCCCTATTCAAACATGAGTTAGCTGTGCAGGATGTAAGCGACGGCTTATCAAACAAACAAGATAACTTGTGGTTGAATACCAAAGACAGTCCAAAATTTGCACTCACAGAATGAAGAAGAAAAGGGATATAGATTGCAGAAGAAAGTAAAGTATATTGTAAAGTAAGGGCGACGGAGGACGACCGTCGAGCAGAGGACGACTGCCGGGTAAAGAGCAATGACGGGGACGGCCGACATGCTGGGGATAAAAGGTATTATGATGGGGACGACCATCAAGTAAAGCTGTAAGATTCTTTGGGGATTGATGAAACATGACGGGGACGGCCATCAAGTTCATAAAGTAAAGTAAACAACGATGGGGACGACTATCGGGCTAAAAAGAAAAGGGACCACGACGGGGACGGCCATCGGGTTAAAGAATAAATGAAATAAACAGATGATGAGGTACGGTCATCAAAGGTGAAGGACGACCACCTGGCAGGGGGCGGCTGCTCTGTTGGGGTTAAGATGAGGGACGATCATCTAAGGTGGAGGACGACCACCTGGCAGGGTACGGCTGCCGAAAATATCGCGACATAGGACGAACGCCGGATAAAAGGTCAACGATGGGGACGGCCATCGGATGAGCATGATGGAGGACGACCATCAAGAGGTGGAGGACGACCACCTAGCAGGGGACGGCTGCTCTCAGGGCTTGTCATGACATAGGACGAATGTCAGATAACCAAAATCAACAATGGGGACGGCCATTGGATAAAATGATGAAGGACGATCATCAAGAGGTGGAGGACGACCACCTAGCAGGGGACGGCTGCTAAAATATCACGACATAGGACGAATGTCGGATAGAAGTTACCGATGGGGACGGCCATTGGACGAGCATGATGGAGGACGACCATCAAGAGGTGGAGGACGACCACCTAGCAGGGTACGACTGCTCTCAGGGTTTATCATGACATAAGACGAATGTCAGATAAAAAAGAAAATTGCTTTACTGGGGAATAGTAAACACGGACGAGTGTTTACATCCAAGAAATAAAAGGTATAGGTATTGTGTATAGATTAAAGATGCGGACGAGCATCCTTAAGACTATGATACGGACGAGTATCAGGTAGAAACAAGTACTGACACATGTTCAGAGATGATGATACGGACGAGTATCAACTGGTTAACAAAGAACACGGATGAGTGTCGAATTTGCGGGGATGTAGATGGTGTATACAAAACACTGACGAGTATCTGTATAAGTATGATTGGTATATATTTGAGTGTTCCACCTGCTGGGGAGAGTGACACGGACGAGTGTCGAAAGGAGAAGAGGTGTAGTATAAACAAATATCTGGTATACAAAGTGTTTATGTTACTGTGCTGGGAAAACGACATGGACGGATGTCGGTAAAGTTTATATATACAAGTATCTGTGAGTGCAAAGGGAATATCTTTGGCTTTCTTCTGGGGATATAACACAGACGGGTGCCACAAGGAGTGTGTATTTGCATTGGTGATCGTGAGGCAACTGCTTTTGCTGGGGAATCAGGGATGGATTCTACGTATTGTTGATGAGTTGATAATATTCACAAGTGTTTGATTCAGATCATGACTTATGATTATGCTATATGTTTGATTTTTGCCGTAATGCTCCGTATTAGACGGAATGCTACGCTTTGTAGGTGAATTATGATGCGAATGCCATGATTATGCAAAAGATACCGATCCGGGATGCGGATCCCGTTGCTGTGAAGATCTCTGGTTGATCTGTTTGAAGTGAACATCCCAGCTGGGGATAGGATCGTTAGTAGATCTGATAAAATGATTCTGCTTGGGGAAATGGGTCAATGATAGACCTATTCCTGTAATGAGGGACCCAGCTGGGGTTTGTAGGAGCTTTTCTTCACTCTGTTGTGATTCCTTCGTGTGTTGCTCTTCTGGATAGAGGCTGAAACTCTGTGGGGAAATGATTTCCTGGCTTTTGCACTCGGCTGGGGAAGAATGATTGGCAACTTGGCTGGGAGGAGCAACAAGTGGCAACTCAGCTGGGGAGAAATTACTTGGAATGCTAAGGCTGAGTGAGCGTTGATTTGCCAGCTTGCTGGGATGAAGCTTCCATGCCCCATGTTGCGCTTCGGATACCTGCAATCCTGCAAAGACAAGAATCGCACAAGTAATCCCGAGGTATCCCTTACCGGATTCCGTCATAGGAGTTAGACACTTCTGAGAGTAAGTAAATTCCCTGCAAGCACGTGTTTTAAAGATAACATCTGTATTCATGCAATCAGTTTTTAAGACATCAAACATTCTTTGCAAACAAAAATGTACAAGACGAAACGTGACTGAAAAATCTGATTTTATTAATTCATGTGCCCTGAATTGGCAAGATACAGTCAAAGAAACATATTCCTTGGAATGAGGAGATTGTTACAAATTGAGAAACAAAGCGCTGGCAATGTTGACGATGCTTTAAGGAACTTCCTCTTGCTATGACTCGTATGACTTTTGACGTTCTTCTCGTCTTGCTTTCTGAAGAAGGTTGATTCTGAAAGAGGCTTGATCCTTTAGAAGCTTACCAAGTTGTAAGTGATACAGATGAATTCAGAGTGCAGTTGTTCGCTTATTCCCTTGTTTTGCATGGATCGCCCTTTCGGGTTTTCAATCCATCGGGATACCCATTTTTGCCTGAGTTGTCCAAGGTGGCTTTTCAACTCAGTGGGTGTACATTTTTTGTTTATTTTCCCTTATTTTTGCCCGAGTCTTTTATTCTGTTTTTGACTCGCCGGGATGCCCTATTTTTGCCTGGACTTTCATTCTGTTTTTGCGTCCAGCGGGTCATTTTTATGCGATATATTTTTTAACTGCATCTGAATTCACAGGGGACGGGAAGTCTTCACCATCCATGGTGCTGAGTATCAGTGCTCCACCAGAGAAAACTTTCTTTACTACAAATGGTCCTTCATAATTTGGAGTCCATTTTCCCCTGTGGTCTGTATGAGGAGGGAGGATTCTCTTCAGCACAAGATCTCCCACTTGATACTCTCGGTGCCTGACTTTCTGATCGAAGGCTCTCTTCATTCTTTTCTGATACAACTGCCCATGACAGATTGCAGCCAATCTTTTCTCTTCAATCAGACTTAGTTGCTCATATCGGGACCGGACCTACTCTGCTTCGTTCAGCTTAACATCCATCAATACCCGTAGAGAGGGTAATTCAACTTCAACAGGTAGGACTGCCTCCATACCATACACAAGCTGATACGGTGTTGCCCCAGTGGATGTTCTGATTGACGTGCGATATGGTTGTCCCTATTTTAATTATGTCGCAATATGGTTGTCCCTATTTTAATTATGCTAAGTCAATTTCTTGTTCGTCGAAACAGGATGGTTCGTCTACATTATCTACATCATTTTCGTCTTCTTGGCGCATCCCTACATAAGCCACTCTTTCTCTTTTGCTTATATTTGCTCTTAATTTCTCAGCCTTTAGTTTTTTAACTTGTCTCATCCTATCTGCCAATTGCGACATATCTCTCAAATATTAGGTGTCTAGTTTCTTCCTTATAGAGTAGTCTAGACCACCTGCGGCCATTTCGACCAATTCACGTTCGGGTACTTGGGTGAAACATCTGGATTTCAGTAATCTGAACCTATTCAAATTGTCATTTATTGGTTCAGAGAGTTTTCTTTTCACACTGGCCAATTCCTTCATGCTTATTTTGGTTTGCCCCATGGAACGATCTTTCTAATTGGGTCCGTGTATATATGGAATTTGCAGGCAAGGATGTAAACCAAGTAAAAGCATTTTTTGTCAAAGAACATGGAAAATATTTCGTCCTTAGATTTTCATTATTTTTTATTTCTCCTGCTTCGATTAGATAACATGTGACATGCTCTATGGTTGATTCACTGGTATCCCCTGAGAATTTGGTGAACTTGGGGAATTTCCACCTTGGGGGTATTTCTTGTTGCAGAATATACTCAGACAATAGGGAGACATAACTAGGACTTTGTAATCCTACATTTACCCCATTCTGTGCCATTATTCTTTCGACCATGGCTGTTAGGTTATTTTCGGCACGCATATTATTATAGCGCATATGCTGCACAACTTAATCAACGTCTTGACCCCTGTGGACTAGAATTCTCCTAGGCTCTGGCTGGGCAGGAATTTCTACTCGAGGTTGTTCGACTGCTTCCTCTTAGTTTCTAATGTTTACTTGGGGGATTTCTATTGGCCTCTGGTTTATGGTAGGTTCCTCTTCGACAGGTGTCCTAGGATTCTGAACTATTTGCTCTTTGGGCTGTGTTTGGGGTACACCGAAGAAATTAGAAATATGCGTCATTTGTTCTTCCAACAATTGGTTGGTTTGGGTCTTGTTTCGTATCAAAGGGTGTCGCTCCCCCGAAAAGACACCGGGTCAAAATAGGGTACAGATGTGAACGGTCGGTGAAAATAGAGAAAATGAAATGAACTAAATAGAGTCGCCAGCTAGGCATTTTTATCCCGAAGGAAAGGTAATTCTGCATAAACCTAGAAAAAGATGGATAAGACGGTCGCGAACCAGAGAAACTGA
This sequence comes from Lathyrus aphaca, assembly GCA_963966055.1. Classification (NCBI taxonomy): domain Eukaryota; kingdom Viridiplantae; phylum Streptophyta; class Magnoliopsida; order Fabales; family Fabaceae; genus Lathyrus; species Lathyrus aphaca. Next base: position 127,689,141 of record OZ014523.1, on the reverse strand, counting down.
GAAAGGGGGTTGGTTACAACCTGGGAAGGTATTAGCACCCAGATTGTCCGTCGTACTCGACGGGATCCACGCTTGAAAGATTGTGTTTAAAGGGGTAGTGTATGTGTTATTTGTGTGCAAAAGCTGGAAAAAGAATGTACAAGTGTCAGTGCAAAAGGGTGAATGCTCAAGGACTGAGACTTTGAAAAGAATGCTGAAAGAAGGGGATGACAAAGAGATTTTTGTTCGATAACAGTTAAGTTATGCTTACGTATCCTCGCGTGCAATGAGGAAGTCAGAACACCGTAGTTCGACTCAAAGAGACTGAAAGATAAAATGATTGTGAACTACTTGTTTGTCTATGCTCAAGTGTATGACTCGTGTGGCTCGAGTGCTAACTGTCTTGAATTAGACGGAAGAAGCAAGTTCTCGTTTGTGAATGAGTGTGATGAGAAAAGAATCCCGAAGGAGACGATTATTGTTTGTTTTTTGTGTTTTCGGTTTTTTTTTTATTGTTTTTGGTGTTTTGCATAAGTTAAGAGCTTAAGCCTAAATCAAAGGCTTGTAAACTCATTATATCCTCCCTGATTAGGGATAATAATAATACTTAAGTATGAGATAAGCATCTCAACTTAATTACCATGATGATGTAGGATTAAGATCATTAACCTACTTGTGATTATTTATATGTTTTTGGTTTTTTTTTTGTTTAGTGTTAAGTAATGAATTTAATCTCTAATCACATATTAGTGGACTCATTACACCATCCTAATAGAAGGATAATAGATGAGCACACTTAAGCTGAGGAAGATACCTCAACTTAATCCATGGTTAGGGATTAAATTCATTATATAAAAAAGCCTTTATTAAGTGGATTTTAATTAAAGGATGAGATTAAGAAGTGAATTTTAAGTTGGTAAGACCACTTGAGGGGGACTTGTCCATTAAACACTAGGGTTACTCCTTCTTAACCATAAATGAAGAATTAGAACCCTAATGTAAGGCCCAAGTTACAAGATGAAGTCTTAGTGATTATTAAGATGAATTGATTAAGAGGTTTAAACAAATTAAGGGTTTAACACTTAGGATTAGAGTTATACACTCCATCCTAATAGAAGGATACATGCATAACCCTAATTCCAAAGTCCTAAAACTTTAAGAGTTTAGTCTATGATTATGAAGATGAGAGGAGAGACTCAAGGAGACTCAAAGGCAAAATACTAAAGGGGGACTATATACAACCCTAAAGTTATCATGCTTGGTTATCCTATGGTTTGTGAGGCTCAAGAGAAGTCTTCAAGATGGCCACCAAGGAAGAAGCGGATGAAAAGAAAAGAAGATTAGGTTACTTACTTCATTTAAGAAGATAAGTAAACCTATGAGAAAGAAAAGAAAGGAAGAGGCACAAGTGAATGAAATTCTCTTCAATCACAAGTATAATGCACAAAAAATAAAAGAGAAAGAGAAGTTAGATGTGGATGCACACCCACACCTTAAACAACTTACCATAAGCCCCTGAAATGTTAGTTGAACATGTAAAGAAAGAAATGAAATGCAAATGCATCAAACAAAGGTGCTATGATCAAATTCAGAAGTGCATATGCAAGGTAAATGAGTCATGAGATGCTGCAAAGTCACACATGATGCATATGTATGCTTATATGAGAGATGGGATGCAAAGGAAGCAAGTTAGAAGCATGGAAACACATGGATGTTCATGAAATGTTATGAATGCAAAGCATGCCAAATGAATGAATAAATGATCAAGCAATGTTCTAACATGTCCTAGGGTGTCTAAGATGACATATGGATGTAAGAAATGTCATGGCAAGTTCATGTATTGATGTTTATGCAAAGATGAATGCATATGAACATGAGAAATTAGGGTTTTATGAATGTATGAGATGCATATGACCAAAACAGATGCAATGTACAAGATAAAAAATTGAAAATGCACTCAAAGGAACCCTAAACCTATACTAGGTTACCATCCAAAGGGGGAGGTCAGAAACTAAAACTAGAAGGAGTTATGAATTTTCTAAGTTACCTAGGTTTTTTGGGTGATCTTCAATGTAAACTGCCAAACAAATTGAAAATGCAAGATAAAAATGAAACAAAAATGTTTTTAGAAACTAGAGGACATGTATGAAACAATGCAAAAAGAATCATGTACAAACTCATCTTGGTTTAAAAGTTATGAATTTTTGAAGTTAGGGTTAGAAAATAGGTTATTTTAGGAACCCTAATTCAATGAAAAATGTCAAAGCAAGATCAAAACCAAAAAGAAATTTGTATGATGAGTTTGTAAATGTTTGTAAATGTTTATAAATGCTCTCTGAATTTTTTGGTGATTTTTAAATACTTAAATGTATTTTTAATTAATTAAAATGAATTAATTAATTAAATAAAACATTTAAATGATTTAAAAATATTTTTTTAATGCAAAAAATAAAAATAAAAATATTTTTGGTTTCTGAATATTAATAAAAGTCTTGACAAAAATTTTCAGAATGTATTAATGGTTTTTGCTATTTTTAATAAATATATGAAATAAAATACAAAGAAAATGAAATAAAAATAAAATAAAGGGGAAGTAATCACATCTGAGGGTCAGGATTCAAAGTCAGGGGGAAAGGGTTGACTGGCGCGTTATCCAATGGCTAGGAATCCATCTGGCTAATTAATTTTGATTAATTTAATTAAACAGAAATTAGGGCTTAATGACATGATCTGGACCATTGGAACGCGCGCGGGAACTCACATTCAAGGGCCAATATTCAAACTTCACTAATTACAGGTTTAAACCCTAATAACTTTCAGATGACCGGAACAGTGCTCCGGTCATCTTCTCCGGCGAACCAAAATGCTATCTCTCTACTCAAACTTCTAAAACCTAATTTTTCTGCCTAGAAATGATCCCCATACATCACTAAACCTAAATCCGCAAACAAAACTCATTTATCACGCATCAAGAGGGAAAATCGAAGCAAAACAGTTCTAGGTCAAAAAGTTTCAGAGACTTCATACATGCTTAATATTCAACCATTTTGAAAAATAAATACATCAGGATCATCAGCAAATCATAAGGATTCCTTTAAGAACTTAAAAATGCATTTCTGGAAAAAAGTTCTTGATGGCTACCTGAGTTGAAGTTCTTGAAACTGGAACTTTCTGGGCCCTTCTTTGGTGCTAATCCACTCCACTTGACCCCCTTATGCTTCTGGAATGCTTGAAAGGAGTTTATGTAGGCTGTTTTGAAGGTTTCAGTTCAGAGGAAGCTGAAATCGTGTTTTTGTTTGAGATGGTTTCAGGCTAATGTGAGGGGTGGGAAATGATCCTGGGGTTATGTGGAGATGATTGGTGAAAGAATTTTGAAGTTTTGATGGCTGAGTTGGGAGATTCAAAGAGATGAAGTTTTGAGGGGATTTTGTGTAATCTGAGCTATGGAGAGTTTCAGGCTTGTGTGTTATGTGAAATGTGTTCCATAATGTTTGTATTTGCAACTGTGATTGGTCAGAGGAATTGGTGTGGCATAGTGTGATTGGTATGGGGTGATTTGCAAAAAAGTCAAGAATGTGTACTTGAGGTATGGGCATGGTGCAAGGAAGGCCATAGGATTGAAAGATTGCAGCTGGAACACTTGATGCTAGGGTTTCTATGAGTTTTGCATATTTTCCCTCTTTGGTGTTTCTTGTGATTCAAGGCATGAAATGATCCAATTCTTGGGCCAATTTTGATGCTTTGAAGTTGTTTGGTCATGTCATAAAGTATTTGTACACATTTGAAGTCATTAGAAGCCTTGGCAAGTGGTTTTGCAAAAATCCCTCTTTGGTGCATTCTTGAAAATTATAGGATTTTTGCCAACTTTGAAGGATCATAACTTGAGTTCTATAATGAATCAGAACATGTTCTTGTACTTTTTGAAAATGGAAAGACCCATCCTACAACTTTCATGACCAAGAATTTTTCATTTGAAGCATTTTTGGTTGAGAAAGAGGAGGTTGAAAAACTTTCCCAAAATGGAAAGTTTCCATTACAAGTCATTTCCATTTTTGGCAACTTTGCAAATGGCTCAAAATTCTTCAATCTTGTGAACTTCCAACCTCTTCTAAGATCAAATAAAGATCATAGAACTTCAATTTGATGAAAATAACCCTTTGGTTCCATTGTTGGGGGCCTCAGATGCCCTGATTTTGACTTAACTTGCTCAAGAAGTTACCCAGTGAACAGATGAATTCCACAATGAATGTCTTCATCAAACTTGGTACACATGATCCTTATAACATCTTAATAACAATAGAAACAAGAATGGCCCAAAAATTTGGAGTTAAGGCCTCTAAAACCAAAACCCTAATTTTGGTCATCTATGTAGTGAAAATCCTAGCTCTGCTTCCATGCCTTGCTAGTTCTTGTGATCTCTTGACTTCCATGAACTTTGAGGGACATAAAATGATGATAGAACACACATGGACCCTCTTGGAAAGCTTTGAGGCCTTTGGGGTGGCTCAGATGGATCCTTGGATTGCTCAGATCACAAACCCTACATGCAGATGAACTTGAACTTATGCAGATGAAACAAATATGCAATATGAGGTGGAATGCTTATACTAATGCAAATCTGAAATTAGTGAGGAAAAATTTGGGGTGTTTACAAAGGGTTAAACACTTCTCCCATTTGTTGTGTCAATATATGGACCATTTCATGATTGCTTTCGTCCATTTGTTGCCTGATGGCGTTTTTCGAATTAGTGGTGACTACTGGCGTATAATTTTGAAATCCTGGTAGGGTAGATTTATTTTGCCCATGTTTCCATCAGATCCTGATCCTTGCAATGGTTATGACCTATTCACCAAGGAGTCATAATATAATGACATTGCATTTTGCAAACTTGCCATAGTGGTAGTAGGCATCCCATAAGGTTGTTCCCTACCAAACAAGGGCATTGAAAAGTTTGTCGCAAAGGGCCTATGAACACTCCCTATAGGGGGAGGCATTTCCATCGACATTTGGGGTCCCATGGAAGTGAAACTAGGCGCACTTTGAGATACTACAAACCCTGACGAAGAAGGTATGGCTTCTGATACAGAGATTGACCCTGTATTTCCTCCAGTCGAAGGAATAGGGCTAAGCACCGTAGTATTTTCGTTTTGACTATGTGGCAGATTTGCCATTCTTCTTACTCTTGTTCGTTTAGGTCTTTCTACGTCGGTTATGGCTAATTTACCGCTTCTTAGAATCATGCAACAAATTAAAGCCTTTTTGACTAAGAGTTGTTATGATATTTTTCGCACTAATGTCCCACTGGGCGTGCCAATTTGTTCGTTGGTATTTTCCGACGAACAACCACTGGTTTCTAATTCAATGTTTAAATTAGTTAACTTGCAGGATCAACCATACAAATCCTAGGACATAAGTGTGTGTTTTATCTAGTCGAATGTATTGGTTGTGTCATTTTTAATGATTTCACTTTCATTCAATTTTCTTGAGTACGTTTATATGATTCACAAGACTACGAACAGGAGTAGAATAAACTTGACATAATTTAAAGAAGTAACTTCTGGGAATGTTTTAAAGTAATTGAAAACAAGTAATGCAATGCGTCGAAACGAAGGACTTATAAATTAACTAAAAACTGTGAAATGGTAAGAGAATTAAATAAACTTGGAATTTATTGAAACTTAAAGAAAATAAAGATGGTGTCTTTTTACACGTACATTTTCCAGAATCACACTCTTTTCTCTCACACGGGTACTTTAAGTTCAATAGGAATTTGTACAATATTTTCACACACATAAACTAACAACAATTATCCTATATATATAGGAAACTAAACTAATTGCCACTAACGGGAAATTCTAATAACTTGACACTTGGCCTTTCGGCATGCCTTCCTTACTCTGGATGCTTCCACGCGTCCTTTTGCCAAACGTTGCGACTTTACACTTTGAATTCCTTCTTTCAATTTCAATTGATTTATTTTATTCAACATCCGTCGAAACTATCACAAACAAACTTCTTCGACTGACTAATCATGTCATGTTATCGAAACATAAGCTTTTATTCTCCTTTGTCGAAAGACGTAAAAACGCCCTTTCTTGTTATCTGCGTCGAAATCTCCCTTTCATCAACATTTTCCTTTTTATATAGGTATCGACGAAAATTACTGTCTGCATAGCGCTGTGTAAGTCATAGGAATAGCTTCAATAACCCGACCCATTGGACGAGGTTGGCGTTGTTGGTAGGGTCTTTATTGATTGTTGCGTTGTTGTTGTTGTTGTGGAGCAGGAATTGTTGGGATAATGACAACAGCCACTTTTTCATACTGATTTCTATGTCCACGGTCCCTTCCTCTACCGTATACAGCGTTGGTCTCACCTTCTCGCCTCCTCTAAGGACCAGCAAAAAGATTTCTTTCTTCGGACGATCTGCTTGCACCAGTATCCTGTATCTTTCCCATCTTCAACAAAGTTTCAACCCTCTCTCCCGTGATGACCAGATATGTGAAGTTAGTAGTTGAGCAGGAAGCTAAGAGATCAATAAACACCCCTTGAAGAGTCCCCATGAACATGTCAGCCATCTCATGTTCTAACAAAGGAGGTTGAACTCTTGCATCCAATTGATGCCACCTCTGGGTGTATTCCTTAAAGCTCTCCTTAGAATTCTGAGACATGTTCTGCAATTGGGTACGGTTAGGAACCATATCCATGGTTTATTGGTAATGCTTGACGAAAGCTTCCACCAACTCTTTCCAATTCCTTATGGACGCCCTGCTAAGCTTCATATACCATTCCTGAGATGCCCTAATGAGGTTGTCTTGGAAATAGTACATCCACAACTTCTCGTCATCAGTGTGGGCAATAATTATTCCAACATAAGCTTGCAGATGGGTCTTTGGGCAAGAAGAACCGTTGTACTTATCAAAGATTTGAGCTTTGAACTTGTGGGGAATCCTTACCCTGGGAACCAGGCCCAAATCAGTTACGTCAAAACCCAAGGTGTTCTGGGACTGTATTGAACGAATTTGTTTTGCCATTTCCTTGAAACGACGATTCACCTCAGCACCTTGTCCTTTCATATCCTCCAGAATAGTAAATTGGTCCTCCTGACCATCCATGAGAGGTATGCGAACATTCTCTAGACCACCACCACCATTAATAACAACATCAGGTTGTGGTTGAGGATGAGGACAACCATTGCCACCACGAGCACCTATACCATTGTTGCCAATGCCATCTTAATTTATGTCCATCATCTCACGAAGACGTTCCTGATTCTGATTGATGCCAGTCATGAGAGTCATGAATTGGTTCATTCTGTTGCATAACTCTACCAACTCTTCTTGCATCTGGTCCATAATTCTACCTCTGTTTTCTTTGGTTGGGTACCTATGCACTCTTCTTGCAGCAATAGTTTCTGAAAATAGAAGATGTTAGAAACATGTGGTTGTACTTGCAAAAAGAAGAAGAAGGGTGATATGCATTAAGTGCAAGCTATTTGTGCTTTCATTGTCAGGCCTTTTTGCCCCAGTTCTGGTATCTGTTAAAGAATCCATATGGCCTTTAAGAGAAAAACTTTAAGAATACCCTTTTCAAAGTACCTACATTCAGACAACTTTGCACAACCATTTTCAAAGCACACAGAGATCAAGAATTTGAAACAACAGTTGCATAATATAAACAATGCCCCACAAAGCAAGAGTAAAATCCCCGTAGGGTTACAAGTCTTACAGAAATATAAAGTGTAGGAAAATAAACAAGATTCCTACAACAATCTTGTAGGTAATCCGAAGTACATGAAAAGAAAACAAACTAAAACTCAAGGCTGCAAGAAGACTCTGATCCTTCTCCTGTAAATCACAGCTCAGTCCTAGCTCTCTTGAAATCAACCTTTAACTTGAGATCATCCATCTCCCTGAGTGCTTCCTCCAGCTAATGGGAAGTCTCCTGTTGACTCTTATGGGCCAGCTTTAATTCTTCTTTCTGGGGCGCGATCTGCATCTCGTACATCTCTTCCTTTTTCCTGTACTCTTTCTGATCTTTAGCACTTCTATCTGGTAACCAAGTGATGGACTGTTTGGCTTCTCTAAGAGATTTCCTGGTCTTCCTATATTATTCCTCTCTCTTAATGTCCATCAGACCTCTTCTCTAGAAGTAAGCTTCTCTTTCCGCAAACTCCTTCTCTTTGGCCTCCTGAGATATTTGTATCTTATGCAACTTTTCTTCCAACACTGTTTTAGAACGAGCCATTTGATGGTATAAGTCAGTAATCTCTGTATTTTCAACCCTCAACTCCTATAGTTGTGCTTCCAACTTTTGGTAGTTCTGAATAGAAACAGTGTTTTGTACAGTAGCAGTCTGAGGTAACCCATCCCTTGGATAAAGTTGAGGCTTCACTGAGAAAGGAAGAAGTGTACTCTTTCTGATCTTTAGCACTTCTATCTGGTAACCAAGTGATGGACTGTTTGGCTTCTCTAAGAGATTTCCTGGTCTTCCTATATTATTCCTCTCTCTTAATGTCCATCAGACCTCTTCTCTAGAAGTAAGCTTCTCTTTCCGCAAACTCCTTCTCTTTGGCCTCCTGAGATATTTGTATCTTATGCAACTTTTCTTCCAACACTGTTTTAGAACGAGCCATTTGATGGTATAAGTCAGTAATCTCTGTATTTTCAACCCTCAACTCCTATAGTTGTGCTTCCAACTTTTGGTAGTTCTGAATAGAAACAGTGTTTTGTACAGTAGCAGTCTGAGGTAACCCATCCCTTGGATAAAGTTGAGGCTTCACTGAGAAAGGAAGAAGTGTAATTCCAACACGATTATTCAGCCAAGTGGCAAAGGGATCATACATCTTTGGGTCCACTCTCCCGAATTCTTTCTTTCCCTTCTGTGTCTTTACAGCTCAAGCCTGATATACTCTGATGACCATCTCCTTATTTCCTTCAACAGGGAGATACAAGGATTCAACAACTTCCTCTCCAGATGGAGGATCTCTCAAGGGATACCCAAATTTCCTTCTAGCTAGAAATGGGTTGTAGTTAACCAATCATTTTCTTCCTAACAAAGGAACATTAGGAAAACCATCACACCTGGAAATCATCTCTTTGCCCAGCACATCTCTATTGCAACCCCAAGTTATATCTTTTGTAGTTAACCCCATCAATCTTCGGGACCATTTCCATTCACATTTCAACTCTCTAAACAGCCCTGACTTTGGCAATTGTTTGGAAAACCAAGCAGCAAATAAGGGAGCGCAGCAGTTTACATCCCTCCTCTTCTCTCATTCCTGTAATGGACTCCGTAATAAAAATCACCCATCAGAGTAGGTGTAGGATTCCCTCTGAAGAAGATAGAAATTGCTTCCATGCTTACAATCCCTTTGTCACTTGGAAATAAGCTAGTACCATGTATCACTAAAACCAACAGCACACTAAAATCCATCCATTTCCTTCCTGAGCATAAGCTAAAGCTTCCTGAATGAGCACCTCACATGGCAAACCCATTCTGTTGCTGCTGTTCAATCCATACCTTACCCAAACCACTGGCAGATGACACCTCTTGGCAATTTCTTCTTCTTAGAGAACCCTTCCAGAATCATAGTAAGACTATCTACCTCTAAGAGGAAATTGTGGCATGTTATAAATTTATTCTAGAGTAGGTTCCAACATATAGTCAGGAAAGACGAAGCAGCGCAACAAAGCATCATAGAACTATAGCAAAGTGTGGAGACTATCCTTCTGATCTTCAGTAGGCTTGTCCATATACCAGAGAATCTGCCCGAACTTGGTCTTGAAATCACCCATGACTTTGTCATTCATCATATTCTTCAACTTGTGCAAGTTCTTAACCTCTGGTTGTGGAAAGGTGTAATGTCCATTATTCTTTCGGGGAATAGTGATAACTCCTGCCATCTAGATATAAACAGCTAATGGATACCAGAACCGGGTACAAATAGAAATGAAAACCTGAGAAATGAAAACACAAACATGTTAATGATGTTATGGTATGATGCAAAGAAATGCAGGGCATATGATCAATCTGGAATTGTCTAGATACTGGATATCAAAGCCAAGCGATTAGAAACCCAAACTGTCCTTTGGATAATAACCCATATATAAGAACTCAGATAATCGCAGATAATCTCAGATCAAGGACCAGATAAACTCAAGAACTCCAGGATCAAAGTAACCGGATCAAAACATAAGACTGCACTGGAGACAGGGTATGATGAGGTCAAGGGTTCCTACAAACTTGTAAACCCCTCTCAATCTCACAGGTGTGCTCTGGGTCAAACATCATGGACTCTCAAAGTCGAGCAACAATAATACGTTCACCATTTCCGAGTAATGGCTCGTGACCAGATCAGGGAATCGGTTAAGCATTATGTACTACTAAGGGAGGTCTCAGCGTGATTCCGGGAAAACAAGCATCCCTTATAAGTCTCCAGCTTCGAGCACTGAAATCGAGAAACAATAGTACATTCAGCCAATAGGATACAGTACTATCGTCATACGACCAGATGCTTTGATTGAGTTCCTATAAGAGAACCAGGCCATCCTATGCGAGTTCCAGGTGGGCCCTCAGGTGCAAATGGTTTTTTTTATGGTTTTCTTTGTGAAGATAATATCATGATTAGACTTGTACATCATAGACAAACTTATACCACCACCAAGATGGGGTGAATACAAGTGTTCCATTGAATAAGGCCATACACAAGAGACTACTTCAACCTTTTATTAAAGTATTTTTTAGGTGTTTGTTTGAAGATGAGAAAGAGAGAGCACCAAAAGGATCTCAAAGGTAAAATACTAAGGGGAAAAACTAATCCTATTTTTGTCATGCAATGATGGACCTAGGTTAGTGTGGTTTGAAATATATCCTAATGAATAAGAAGGAAAGAAGAAAAGAAGAAGAAAATCAACTTACTTCTCTTTGAGAAGTTAAGTTGTTCACTAAGGGGGATGAAAAGAAGTTAGACAAATGATGGCCTAGGAACATCTCATAAACAAATATGAAAGCATAAATGAGAGGAGAAAGAAGTTGGAGATGTGGCAATATCATCCACATATCTTACTTACCGTAGCCCCTGAAAGTGTTAGAAGAATTCACAAATGACAAGTATAAACTAAGTAAGCTCTAATGAGGTAAGAAAAAGAAAAGACTTATAACAAATCATCACAAATAGAATCTAAACATCATATCAAAGTTCTAGGATTAGTTACACAACACCATACAAAGAAGAGGGAAAGAAGTCATACAAACACTTATCAAAGCATAATGAAAGACATAAGGGAAAACCAGTGATTAGAAGCATCAAACAAGTTAAGCATCAAATAAAATAATCAAAGTCAGAACCTTATAATGGTAAAGAAGTGCCTAAGAATGAAATTCAAACATCAATCAAGGCATACAAACTCAAACTAGGTCAAATGAGAGAAGCATGGAGAAGTTAGAAGTGTAGTGAAGCATGCATGTGAATGTGAAACTTAGTGAACAAGTAACATCAATCAAATCAAGGCAAAGAATTCACACAAAATCCAAGGGCATATTAACATGTTAGAAAGCACAAAAAAAAGTCCTAAGAGGTGGCACAAGTTCCCTCCTATCATAACAAGCAAGCATTGATCAAATATACCTCAAATTAAAGCATGCTAAGAACAAAACTCAAAGAAATGGAGAACAAGTCTTAAAAATTACACAATTAAGCACAAAGAAATTTCAATTAGGCATAAACAACATATCAAGACCATATGGAAAAAATCAGAATCTAACAACATCAAGGAATTGATCAAAGGTCACTTAGGCTTTCATTAACTTCTACACAAAGCAACAAGCCAAAACATGTCCAAAAAAACCCTAAAAATCATGGTAAAATTCATTAACATGCTTCGACATGTTAAGAACACGTACCAAAAAGAATCAGAGGCATAGATATCTTCAATCTCACTATGGAAATTAAACAAACCAGGTTGTTCTTGGAAGAAATAAAACAAAAGGAAATTAATGTAAAAATTAATTCAGAAATGAAAAAATAAAGAAAAATAGAAAATAAAATATATAAAATTAAATAAAACTAAAAAGAAGTCACAAGAATATTTTTGGAATTTTTGAATATTTGTTCCTATTTTTTAAAAATAAAATTTGAAACAATTAAAGAAGAGAAACAAAAAATGAAATAAGATGGAGGAGGTTCAAATAGTAAGGAAAACCAGTTCATTCAGGTTGGGCTTCTAAAATAAGGAGGTGCGAATAACACTTTGGGCCCAATACAATCCAACACATCATACACAAATTATCATGGAATTCACTAACATTCAGAGGCAATCTCAAGCATCAGATTCATCTTACGTACATGATAAGGTCAACAAAGCCAAAAAGTCAGCCAATCCACAAATCAAGAACGCACACCCATGCTAGTTATGATACACATACACACACATGAAAAATATGTAAAATAAAAACACGTGAGGAGCACTAGAAATTTTAATGTGATGTCATGTGAATAACCATCCAGATCAATAAAAATGTGGATGAGATTGCATATTCTTCCTTCATCCTCCTTTCACATGCGTTTTAAGCATTTCCAGAATTCGGTGACCGGAGCTAGGGCTCCGGCATCAGAAAACTCATACTATGAACAAACAACAACATAAATGCATAAAAACTTCCAGATCACATCATTTCATCACGCTGAATCCGAATATGCACTCAAAATTAATAAACAACAACAAACACATGGATCGAAGCAAAGAAGTTTCATCATCAAACTTTCAAATCAAGCATACACTCTCAATTCTCAATCATTTTCAAAAGTAAATATATCAGGATGATCAGTGCAACAAGGAGATCACAAAACACATAGGAAAATCAAGATTTAGATCCACGAATTCAAAGCCATACCTGAACTTGAAGAACTTGAAATAGGTCGAGAACACCTTCCAAAGGCTGCAGATCACCTTACTTTAACCTCTCCTTGCAAAATAAATGCAAGATAGAGCTTGAAAGAGCCTGGATCTTGAGATTCGAAAGCTTTTTCCTTTGAATGGTTGTCGCTCCCTGGATTTCCATCCTGTTACAAACGCGAAAGTGGCACGAAAAAGAGGTAGAGTCGCCAGCCAGGCATTTTTATCCCGAAGGAACGGGAATGGTAATGCTGCACAGACCAGAAGAAAAGAAAGGAAGGACACAGGTCTTGCGAACCATAGAAACTGATTTCGGGAGTCGGTTACGACCTGAGAAGGTATTAGCACCCTAGATCGTCCGCCGTACCTGACGGGATCCACGCTTGCAAAGAAAATGTTTCAAAGGGTGAAGAAAAGAAAGTTGTTGCAAAAAGAAAAGGAACTGAACTGGATAAAAGAAAAGAAATGGGGAAAATGTAGGGAAAATAAAAGAGTATGCTCGAACGGGCCCTACCCCGCTGCCTACGTACCTCATATGGACAATGAGGATCAGAGTCGCTGTAGTTCCCCTAACTAGGGGTGGAAAGATTGCTTGTGTCTTAAGGCTTGAACTGCTTATGTCAATGCTCAGGTGTTGCAGGCTCGAACGACGAGTGCGTTACCGTCTTGCAAAATGACAAGTATGAGCAATTTCACACGAAAAGAGTGAAGGTGATGAGAAAAGAAGTCCCGAAGGAGAGACACTTATTATTTGTCCAGTGTTTTTTATGATTTTTCTGCTTTAAGGTTTGCATAGGTAAGTGTACCTAAGTCTTACTCAATGGGATGTGTATTTCTTACATCATCCCGAAATGGAATGCGCAAGAGGAACACCTAGCTATGGAGGAAATCCCCAAATCTAGTCCCTAAGAGGAAGGCTCAGACACACTGATCTACTGACATTTATTAAGTGTTTTTGTGATTTTTGATTAAGAAGTGTTTTTTATGTTTTCTTTGTGAAGTAATCTCATTCTAAGACCTATCCACCATGAGGGATATCCTACACCTCGCCCCGAAATGGAACGCGTGCAAGTATCTCATAGCAAAGTCTCATGTCACATGAGAAGACTCTTCATTTATTAAATTTACTTGAAGTTAAGTTTGAAGATGAGAAGAGAGAGCACCAAAAGGATCTCAAAGGTAAAATCTAATGGGGAAAACTACTCCTAATGTTATCATGCATGGGAGTCCTAGTTTAGTGTAGTTTGAATTCTATCCTAATGAATAAGAAAGAAAGAAAAGAAAGAAGAAGAAGAAGAAAGGAGCAGAAACACTAGAAGACAACTTACCTCTCTAAAGAGGTTAAGTTGTTTCTAAGAGGGGAGAGATGGAGTTAATCACAAGATGGCATAAGGCACATCACAAAGACAAATGAGAAAGCAAAAATAAAGGATGAGATGAAGACTTAAAATGTGGATATCATCCACACTTCACTTACCATGAGGCCCTACAAAACAAAGGTTAGTGAACCACATAAGCATATGATGAAAATAAGAATATTCAAACAATACGCACACCAAATACGGATATCACAAATCGAGCCAATCAAAAAGTCAGTACCTAAACCCTATAGGTGACCTAAAACAAAGACCAAGAAAACCTAATAGGATGGCATAAATGCCTTCCTCAAACTATGTTAGAAAGAGGGAAGAAAGAGGCACGAAAAGCTACCTAATAAGCAAGGCACCAAACAAATAAAAATACTCATGAGAAAAATTAGGAAATTAAATCTCTAAAGTCAACAACCAGCAACAAATAAAGTGTCAAAATATCGCTCAAAAATTCACAATAAAACTCTACCAAATAATCGCACAAAGTCGCTTGAGAACAATTAACGAAATCGCATAAACGCAACTCCTAAAACTATGAATAAAATGAAATTAAAAATATGACAAAAATATTTTTATGTACTTTTCTAAGTCTTTAAAAAGATGCAAAAAGAACGGAGTAAAAAAGTTACTTGAGGTGGAAGAAAAAAATTCTACAAGTTAATGCGTTAATGTGAAAATTAAATGAAAAGGAAATAAAATGGAAAATTCGAAATAAAAATGAGAAACTAAACAAAATCAGGAAATAAAAGTATAGACAAATTCTAAAATGAATTAAGATGCTAAAATATTTATTTGTGAATTTTCTAAAGTGTTTTGGTATTTTAAATGAATTAAAACTAAACCATATGCAAAAAAGAAATAAAAACAAAAACAAGGGGAGGGGGTGCATCTAGTAAACAAATACAATTAAAAAAAAGGAATGGGCTGCGAATGGGGGGTGCGAACAACGAAGGCGCTAGGCCCAAAACACAACAATAGCTGAGGGAGTATGGTGAGCTGCAATCAACTTCTTTGACCTCTCCTGGATCGTACGATCTGATGGACTCCATGGTATGATCATCATGCGGTTGGGAGGCAAAGACCTACGGTTGTTACAGTACACGCGTGCACATGTAATTGAAAAGAAAGGTCCTATTGGATGGTGACAAGTGTCACCGCCGGTATGGATGAGAATCACAAAAGCTACCATCTTATCCTAACACAATCTCCTCGTTATTCCCAATCCTTTCTTAATTATTTCATTTTCTATGAATTCCTCTTAATGCATCTTAAATCCTCTTAATATCCTTTCAAATATCTTCTTAATACTCTTTCAATCTTCTTAAAATCTCTTTATGATAAAATTAAAAACTCTTTAAGAAAATACACAAAATAAAATAGATACGCAGCAACAAGAACGCAATACAAACACTCACAAAAACCCTCCTCTCAAACAAACGCCGTGACCTCCTTCCTCATTCTATCTCGCCGCAGCACTATTCATCACCTTCAACCTAATCTCAACCCGCCGCTCACCACCAAATCTAACCTATTCTCCTTTCTAAAACCAAACCAGTAAATGGATTAATGATGTTGCGGTTTTGGTGACGATGAAGGCTTTTCACTCGGTTGATGAGGGAAAGCGACATATTCGGCTATGGTAACGTTGAAGATGAATTCGGCCTTGTTTCGGTCTCGCTCTATTCTCCCTCTCTCTTTTGCGAACTTGCTTAAGCTTTTTGTTTTTTTGTTATCGGTGATGAAGAACAATGAGAATCGGTTTGTGTTATGTCAACGATGATGAAGATGATGTTGATGAGGATGAAGGTGACGAAGATGCGATAATGTTGATGACGTTGAGGCCGCGGTTGATGATGTGCGGTGCCGCTTTGTTATTGTGATGATGAAGGAATGATGAACAAGTTAGAGGAGCTTTGATCTAGTTTTGATTTTGTGATGGAGAAGATGAAGATGAATTCAAAAAATCCATATGTGAATAGTGGTGCGCCTCTTGTTGTGTGTGATGGAGAATGGTTTTCGATTACACTATTAAATTTGGTTTTGTGATGACGAAGACGTTGATTCCGTTTTTTTAAGAGTGGTTGAATTCAGTTTTGAAGAAGAGTGATGGAGAGAGTGAAAATCAGTTTTTGGTATGGTGAAGAAGTATGAATTTGATTTCTCAGTTTTGGTAATGGTGTTGTGAAGGAGTGCCAACTTCGTTTGTGATTATCTGTGTGGCTGAAACGTGATTTGGAATCTTGTTATTGAATCCTCCACTCTCATTCTGTTACTTTTTTTTCGTTATGAGTGTCGCTCCCGGGATTTTCATCCTAGTACAAACGCGAAAGTGGCGCGGAAAAGTTAGAGTCGCCAGCCAGACATTTTTATCCCAAAAGAATGGGAAAGGTAATGTTGCACAAACCTAAGGAATAAGGAAAAGGACGAGGCCTTGCGAACCAAAGATCTGGATTCGGGAGTCGGTTACGACCTGGGAAGGTATTAGCACCCCAGATCGTCCGTCGTACCCGACGGGATCCACGCTTGCTTGCTTGTTTCAAAGGGTGAGAAATAATATGCTGCTGAACAAATGAACCGCTACTGGAATAAAGGGAATGGAAAATGAGAAAGGAATAAGAAGAGAGAATGGAAAGAAAAGGGGAAATGTAGGGAAAATAAAGAATGTGCTCGAACGGGCCCTACCCCGCTGCCTACGTACCTCATCGGGATAATGAGGATCAGAGTCGACGTAGTTCGCCTAACTAAGGCGGGAACTATTTGTTTGTGTTTTTTACAGCTGGAACTGCGTGTGTCTATGCTCAGGTGTTGCAGGCTCGTCTGGTACGAGTGCGTTTACCGTCTTGCATGCGAGACAAGTCGCCGCGAGTTCGCGATGTGAGTGAATGAGATGAGAGAAGAAGTTCCCGCAGGATAGTCGGTTATTGTTTGTTTTTGTCTTTTTAAAAAGAAGTGTTTTTGAATTTGTTTGTGAACTGTCTTGTACTAAGACCTATCCATCGCGGGAAGTATTTACACCTCGCCCCGAAACAGGACGTGTATAAACACTCCGCAACAAAGTCTCGTGTCGTACAAGATTGTTCGGTTTTTATTAAGTGTTTTATTGCTTTTCTTTTGAGATGAGAAAGAGAATGACTCAAGTTGATAAAAGGAAAAATCTAAGGGACTAAGACTCAATCCTAATGTATTATGTATTTACAAAGTGATCCTAGTGGTTAGTGAGGTTTTCTATTCCTAATGGAAAAAGGAAAAGAAAAAAAGGAAAAAGGATGCAACTTACTTCCTAAGGAAGATAAGTTGGTCCTAACAATGGGGAATCCTACCAATCACAAATATGGAAGGAAAAATGAATTAAAAAGCCTAAAAGAAATGCATAAAAAAATAAAGGATAAAGTAGAGTAAACTTACCTCAATCTTCCCCACTACAAAACAAGTGTTAATGCACATTTTTATTAAAAAGAATAAGGCAAACACACATTAATTAAATCCTAATTAAATCCTAAGGCACCTTAGACCTAAACTAGACTCTATTTTAATCCTAAAGGAACTAGAAAAAAGCTAACCAAAATACAACACCTATTACAGCCCCTTAATACACAAACAGCTATGAAACTAAGCCTAACACCCACCAGCTTTTTACAGCCAGCATGCAACATGAAAAAGTAGGTGTAGAAAGTCACACACATCATACTAATATAACAAACAAGTATTTTACAGCAGCTATATACAAAAACAGTTATGAAATGCAAAATCCAAATTTGATTATTTTTATTTATGCACAAACTCAATAAAACATGCATTAATTTCCACATGAACATGCATTTTAACATGGATCAACATACCTAAATGGAAGAACATGCACATTTTTTAGGATTATTCAAGCATGCATCACATGTGGATTATGCAACAAGTATGCAAAATGTGGCACATGAACATGGCATATGAACATGATGATTATTGATTATGAACATACAACATGATAGCTCAACAAACATGCTAAACTCAATGCAAAATTCAGAAGTGAATTGATATGGATGATGTGATCAAGTATGCAACAAAATGAAATCAAATACACATACATACATGATTATGCAAAATGCAACATACATTGATATAATGAAATGCACAATGATTTAATACAATGCAAACATGTAAAAACAGAATGCAACATGATTATTATATGCCAAATAATGCACAAACATAGCAACAAAATGCAAGAACTTAAGCTATGCACAAAGAACACAAAAAACGCATATCACGCAACATGAACGGAATCGTGTCTTAACGACTCGAAATGGGGGAATGAGCTACTGGAAATGGACCCAAAAATTCCCTAAAATCACTACCTAAACATGCATGAACATTAGAGGCACTAGGAAGCAAGATTGAGCAATAAAATAGGCTAAAAATCCAAAAATGGACAGCGTTAACCGGTTAACCATATAGGTTAACCCGTTAACGGGCCTAAAAATACAGCATTCTGGCCAAAAACGCATGCGTTAACCGGTTAACCATATGCGTTAACCGGTTAACACTGAACGAAAAGTGAAAAATGCTTTTGAAAAAAAGTGCTTTTGGCCACAATCCTCCTTCTAAACAATCCTAACCCCCACTTAATCATGCTAACACAAATTTCTACTCAATCGGAGCTTATTTACACATGCTAGCACCTATATCTATTAACACCTTAAATCCAAATTCAACCAAAATCACAAATCACAAGCAAACATAATCGAAACGGAATTGATTTTAAACAAAGCGAAAAGCACTTAAAGAATGCCAAAAATGGCGAGATGGAGAGAATAACTTAAAGAAGAAGTGATTAAAATCACCAACCTACGAAGCGGAGGAGTGCTTCGGTAATTGTTGCAATAATCGGAGCTTGAATCGAAGAGAAAACCGAAAACCGAGAAACCGCAAAATAAATGCGTTCTTGATGCTTGAATCTTTACACACTTCCGATAAGCCGAAATCTTCAACAAAATCACTAGCTTCTTCTTCTACGATCCACAATTAATGGAGGTTGGAGGCTTAAGCTTCAAGATCTTCAAGTTTCAATGTGAAACTTGAAGAGCTTATTCAAAGAAGCTTTGGTGAAAGGAGGGAAAATGGAGGAAAAGTGAGAGAGAAAAAGTGATTATGGAAGAAGTGAAAAATTTGGAATTGTCGGAACCTCTCTCAAGGAAGTGATTAATGGTTATATAGAGATTAGGCTAGGAGCTAGGTTTGGGTTTGGGGCCCAAAAATTAGGTTTGGGATCCAAAATTAGGTTTGGAAGTTAGTTAGGGTTAGGGTTGGAAAAGGGAATATTCCTTGGAATATTCCTTGGAATATTCCTTGGAACACTCTAGAAGATGGTGGAAGGTGGTGGAAGTTTCCAAGGGAAATGGAGTGGAATTGGAGTGGAAAAATGAGATGGAAAGAATGAAAGGAAGTGTGGAAAGAAAGTGGAAGGAAAGGTGGAGGGAAATGCAAAACCAACTATTTTTCAAATGATTTTTCTTTGGTTTTTTTTATGATTCCTCCATCATTTCTTGACCAAGCTTGAACCATAGGATCATTGTAACCCTAATTTCACGATCTCGATCTTAAAAGTCCGGAGTCGACCCTTTTTACCTAGCCCGATTGCCTTTTCTCCAATTCCTCGATTTTCCGTCGTTCGGCCAGTCGAACCCCTTCCAAAATGAATTTGTGGACGAGATTTGAACCCTAGGCACTTGACATCATATATAAGTCAAAGAAATCCACTTCGACTCAAAAATTTATGTAGAAGCCCTGTAGAAATGAAACCCTAATTCGGCTCTTTTCCCTCAAGAAGTATTGCACTGCTTGCCTCCTTCAATCAAACCAAAACTTTCCATGACTTGTGGCTTCAAGTCAAGACTTGTGGGATATTGTGAACCCTTTGCACAAGGTTGAGAAGCTTTGTGGCCCTTCGGTAGCCTCTTCATAACTTTCGGTTGCTCCGATCATTGATCACATACCCACGCCTCGGCTATGCTATATATGATGCAATGTTTTTGGTTATTTTATGAATCCATATATGCAAAATGCTATGCAAAATGTTGAGGAAATGAGAGGGCAAATTTTGAGGTATTACAGCTGCCCCTATTCAATCAACTGCAGACCTGAACGGATGATTGCAACAACCTTTAGGCGTTCAAGGTATGGAGTGATTGAATACTCGAATAAAACCTGAAAATTTGAACTCGGGATAACAGGAATGCCACCCGCCCATTTATTTATTTATATATTTTTTTTTGTTTTGACCTCTGCATAGGTAACAGGGAAAGAGCCAGGCGGAGATATGCTGGGAAGAATGTCATCCTCGAATGACAACTCATGAGGGATCCTCGGATCCAGTACTAAAACCCTCCTCGAATAGAAATACAATGGTATACCGGCCACAGGCGATAACCATCAACAACAAAGACTGACCTCGGACAGACTTTGCAAAAGAGACAAACTGACCTCGATCAATAAGCTCAAAAAGTGAACTACTATCCTCGAATAATAGCCACACAAAACAAAAACAAGACCAACCGCAGAAGGACTTGAAGAAAAGAAATGCCATCCTCGAATGACAAATCAAAAAAGATCCTCGGATCTAACACGAAACCATCCTCGAATGGAGACGCAAAGGTATACCAGCCTCGACTGATAACCAAACACAAAGCTGACCTCAGACAGACTTTGCAAAAGAGACAAACTGACCTCGATCAATAAGCTCGAAAAGTGAACTACTATCCTCGAATAATAGCCACAACAACAAGACCAACCTCGGAAGGACTTGAAGAAAAGAAATGCCATCCTCGAATGACAAATCCAAAAGATCCTCGGATCTAACACGAAACCATCCTCGAATGGAGACGCAAAGGTATACCAGCCTCGACTGATAACCAAACACAAAGCTGACCTCAGACAGACTTTGCAAAAGAGACAAACTGACCTCGATCAATAAGCTCAAAAAGTGAACTACTATCCTCGAATAATAGCCACAACAACAAGACCATCCTCGGAAGGACTTGAAGAAAAGAAATGCCATCCTCGAATGACAAATCCAAAAGATCCTCGGATCTAACACGAAACCATCCTCGAATGGAGACGCAAAGGTATACCAGCCTCGACTGATAACCAAACACAAAGCTGACCTCAGACAGACTTTGCAAAAGAGACAAACTGACCTCGATCAATAAGCTCAAAAAGTGAACTACTATCCTCGAATAATAGCCACAACAACAAGACCAACCTCGGAAGGACTTGAAGAAAAGAAATGCCATCCTCGAATGACAAATCAAAAGATCCTCGGATCTAACACGAAACCATCCTCGAATGGAGACGCAAAGGTATACCGACCGCAGGTGGTAACCAGAAACAAAGAAAATAGGACAAGATGGAACGGGATCATTGTACATAAAAGAGAGCCCAAGCAAACAGGACCGTTGTACAAAACGAGAACCTGCGACGCGACTGTTGTACCAAACAAGACGCGGAGAAATGACGAACATTGACTTGAAAAAGACAAGGATGTCTGAAAAATGATATTGGTATCCTCTGTGCGGAGTACTCCAGGTTGAGAAGATGTTATAAGTCGTACATAATATACCTCAAAACTGGCCCATGCTGGCATGCATATGTTTGAATTTATGGCGTAATGCTCCATGATGATGGAAATGCTACGCTTTGGAGGATGCAAATGTAATGATGATTATGCATATGCAAATGCAAAGGATCTCCCGGAAAGGAGGCTGCAGGCATCCCAAATAGCTTGACTGGGGAGGAATAGTGATCACTGAATTGATCTGGTTCATCCTGATGAGGAAGAGACAACTCTGCGGGGAAAGTTGTCAATAATACACCGGCTCCGAACAGCCGCCACTGCCAAAAATAAATTGGACTTTGAGATGGGAGCGCCAAGACCCTGCTGGAGGTGGACTCTTCTTGAACTCTGGTGAGGAAGTGAGGACCTCCTGACTTGGCGAAGAACCAAAGGCATGACACTGCTGAGGAAACACCTTGCTGGGGAGGAATAGTGATCACTGCACCGATCTAGTTTGTCCTGATGAGGAGGAAACAACTCTGTGGGGAAAGCTGTTAATAATTCGCTGGCTCAGAATAGCCGCCACTGCCAAAAATAAATTGGACTTTGAGATGGGAGCGCCAAGACCCTGCTAGAGGCGGACCCTTCTTGAACTCTGGTGGGGAGATGAGAACCTCCTGGAAACCAAAGGCATGACACTGCTGAGGAAGCAACTGCTGGGAAGGCAAACCACTCCTTATACTACTGAGAGTTGCCCCTGCCTGAGGGAAGACTTCTGCTTGGGGACGACACCCACTCTTTGCTGTCTAGCTGGGAGACATTTCAACTTGCACATGGCTGGGGATGATTGGAAACACCCTAGGAGACATTTATTTCTGCTCAAACAAAAGGGAATGCCCCTCCTGGACGATAGCCTTTAGCTATGTTAGCAACACCAGTACCTGTACCTGCATGAACACAATCGATAGTACCTGCAACATAGAGAATTAGTTTGGGACCTGTTTGCCCCAGGCTCATAGCATGAATCGTTGTCTAGGTATCTCAACACCATTTCAGAGTTGTGTTAAACGTTTCTATTCTCCTGCACGAGTTAGAAAAGCATTCAAATGTTCATAACACAATGCAAGTTACTATTTGCTAAACGTTTTCACAATCAATCAATGCTGGATGAAAAAAGTAAAAACAAAGAAGTAAAATAGTCAATTGACTGAAGTTGAACTTTATTGATTTGGAAAGGTGGCCCTGAATAGGCAATACAAAGGAAGCAGTTCCCTAAAATGAGGGAACAACTAAAAGAAAAACAAACTACCCTATTGGCAATGTGAAAAAATGAATCTCATCAAGTATCAACCCGGTTATGACTCGTATGTCTTCAAGACGTTCCGCTCGCTCCGCCTCCTGAGAAAAAGTAAATGGACTGATCTTCAACCCTTAGGATAGCCTCAACTGTAGGTATGTCATGGATCTCGCAGATCGCAGTCGTTCGTGTTAATCCCTCTTTTGCGTGGATCGCCCTTTCAGGTTTTCAATCCACCGGGATACCCTTTTTTGCCTGAGTTGTCCGATGTGGCTTTTCAACTCAGCGGGTGTACATTTTTTTCGATATTTCCCTAACTTTTGCCCGAGCCTTTTATTCTGTTTTTGGCTCGCCGGGATGCCCATTTTTGCCTGGATCTTTATTCTGTTTTTATCCAGCGGGTCCTTTTTTACACGAAGTATTTTCTTACTGCGTCTGCGTTGACAGGGGATGGAAAGTCTTCTCCGTCCATGGTTGTCAGCATTAAGGCTCCGCCTGAGAAGACCTTTTTAACCACGAACGGTCCTTCATAGTTGGGTGTCCACTTGCCCCTGTGATCGTTGAGAGGAGGAAGAATCCTTTTCAGCACTAAATCTCCTGGCATGTACCTCTGTGGTCGCACCTTCTTGTCAAAAGCTTGCTTCATTCGTCGTTGATACAACTGTCCATGGCATACAGCTGCTAGACGCTTCTCTTCAATGAGGCTCAATTGATTATATCGGGATCGGAGCCATTCAGCTTCATCTAGCTTGATGTCCATCATCAGCCTCAATGAGGGAATTTCTACTTCAATTGGTAGGACTGCCTCCATACCGTACACCAATGAGAATGGAGTTGCCCCAGTTGAAGTGCGTACTGAGGTTCTGTACCCGTGCAACGCGAATGGCAACATCTCGTGCCAATCTTTGTATGTTACAACCATCTTCTGAACAATCTTTTTAATGTTTTTATTAGCCGCCTCGACGGCGCCATTCATCTTCGGACGATATGGAGAAGAGTTGTGGTGTTCTATTTTGAAGTCTCGACACAAGTCAGCCATCATCTTGTTGTTGAGATTAGAACCATTATCAGTAATGATCCTTTCAGGGACTCCATACCGGCAGATGATGTCCCGCTTAATAAACCGAGCAACCACTTGTTTGGTGACATTGGTGTAAGAAGCTGCTTCAACCCACTTCGTGAAATAATCAATAGCAACCAGGATGAAGCGATGTCCATTAGAAGCTGTTGGCTCAATCTTTCCAATCATATCGATGCCCCACATAGCGAACGGCCACGGTGAAGACATGACACTCAAAGGATTCGGAGGCACATGGACCTTGTCGGCATAAATTTGACACTTATGGCATTTACGAGAATATTTGCAACAATCGGATTCCATGGTAATCCAATAGTATCCCGATCTCAATAACTTCTTGGCCATGGCATGTCCTCCAGCATGGATACCAAAGGAGCCTTCGTGAACCTCCTGCATTAACATGTCTGCCTCGCGTCTGTCCACACATCTGAGCAGCACCATGTCAAAGTTCCGTTTGTACAACACACCATCCTGATTCAAGAAGAAACCTCCCGCCAGTCTTCTAAGAGTTTTCTTATCTTTACTGGATGCCCCAGCCGGGTATTCTTGAGCTTTCAGGAATTGTTTGATGTCGTGGTACCAAGGCTTATCATCTTCACCATCACCAACTGCGAAGACATAAGCCGGTCTTTCAAGACGAGAGATCGAAATTCGAGGCACGAAATTCTCTTGGCATACTTTAATCATGGATGATAAAGTTGCGAGAGCATCGGCGAACTGGTTTTCGTCCCTAGGAACATAGCTCAGCTTTACTTTGGTAAAGAAGGTTAACAGCCTCCTGACGTAATCTCGGTAAGGAATCAAACGAGCTTGATGAACTAGCCATTTGCCATTGACTTGATTTACCACCAAAGCAGAATCTCCGAAGATCTCAAGGTTCTTGACTCGCAAGTCTATTGCCTCTTCGATCCCCATGATGCAAGCTTCATACTCTGCTTCGTTGTTAGTACACTCGAAGGTCAACCGAGCAGCAAGAGGTGTGTGGACTCCTTCTGGTGAGATAATAACAGCACCTACTCCACTCCCATTCATGTTTACCGCTCCGTCAAACATCAACTTCCATCTGGATTCAGGGTCGGGCCCCTCCTCCGGAAGTGGTTCTTCATGGTCTTTCGACTTGAGGAACATGATGTCCTCATCCGGAAACTCAAACCTCATGGGTTGATAATCATCAATCGGCTGCTGGGCCAAGTATTCTGACAACACACTCCCCTTGATTGCTTTTTGTGAAGTGTATTGTATGTCATACTCCGTGAGTATCATCTGCCAACGGGCCACTCTTCCTGTCAAAGCCGGCTTCTCAAAGATGTATTTTACAGGATCCATCTTGGAAATTAGGAGAGTAGTGTGAGTCAGCATGTACTGTCTTAGTCGGCGAGCAGCCCATGCCAAAGCGCAGCAAGTTTTCTCGAGTAGTGAGTATCGTGTCTCACAATCGGTAAACTTTTTGCTAAGGTAATAAATGGCATGCTCTTTTCGACCAGACTCGTCTTGCTGACCCAGTACACATCCCATCGATCCTTCCAGCACGGTAAGATACATGATCAGAGGTCTCCCTGGCACTGGAGGCATAAGAATTGGTGGCTCCAACAAATATTCTTTAATTCGGTCGAAGGCCCGCTGACAGTCTTCATTCCATTTAATGGCCTGATTCTTCCTCAGAAGCTTGAAGATGGGCTCGCACGTGGCCGTCAGGTGAGAAATAAACCGTGCAATGTAGTTTAGTCTCCCTAAGAAGCCACGCACTTGCTTTTCAGTCTTCGGCTCAGGCATTTCTTGGATTGCTTTCACTTTGGCCGGATCAACCTCAATTCCTCGTTCACTAACAATGAAGCCGAGCAACTTGCCAGAACGAACCCCGAAGGTGCATTTATTCGGATTTAACCTCAGTCTGAACTTTCGAAGCCTGTCAAACAATTTTGCTAGGTTGACCAAGTGTTCTTCTTCCGTCTGGGACTTTGCTATCATGTCATCAACATAAACCTCAATTTCATGATGGATCATGTCGTGAAACAACGTCACCATTGCCCGCTGGTAGGTAGCTCCTGCATTCTTTAAACCAAACGGCATGACCTTGTAACAAAAGGTGCCCCAAGGAGTGATGAAAGTTGTCTTTTCCATATCCTCGGGAGCCATCTTAATTTGATTATAGCCTGAGAATCCATCCATGAAGGAGAACACGGAAAACTGAGCAGTATTATCGACAAGTACATCTATGTGAGGTAGAGGGAAATCATCTTTGGGGCTAGCCTTATTCAAATCCCTGTAATCCACACACATTCTGACTTTGCCATCTTTTTTAGGAACCGGCACAATGTTAGCAACCCATGGAGGATAACTAGTCACGGCCAAGAAGCCAGCATCAAACTGTTTTTGCACTTCTTCTTTTATTTTGATTGCCATGTCTGGACGTGTGCGCCTCAACTTCTGCTTCACCGGAGGACAACCTTCTCTGAGAGGTAGCTTGTGTACCACAATGTCAGTGTCTAAACCAGGCATATCTTGGTAGGACCATGCGAAGACGTCAACGTATTCTCGAAGCATAGCCATCAAACGAGTCTTGACAGATTCTTCTAATGCAGCTCCGATCTTGACTTCTTTCTTGTCCTCTTCAGTACCCAGGTTTATCACTTCAACATCTTCCTCATGCGGCTGAATCATCTTCTCCTCCTGTTTGAGCAGTCTGGCCAATTCTTCGGGTAAATCACAATCCTCTTCACCTTCCTCATCGGCTTGATAAATCGGATTGTCGAAGTCATACTTAGCCATAACAGGGTCGTCATTGATAAGATCCGGTGACGAGCACCTGCATGAATGATGATTCATGCAAGGCTTTAGCAACAACTTGAGAAAATGGGAAACATTGCCATTTTTAAAACTTTTCTTTCTTTTTTTGAAAAACAAAAGTAAAAAACGAAGGACAGAGAACAACATGAAATGAATGTGAAACGTCAGTTTTATTAATGATTGCGTTAATGAACAAATGAACCCTTACAAAGAGACACTATGTCCCGGGGTAAGACATAGTGCTTTAGTACAGGAAAAATAGAAACAAAACATTATTACTCTTCGAAGGAAGTGACCGAAATAAGCCTTTCCGATGTCCAGTTGCTAAGTTGAGTTCCTGGAGCGGCAGGCCTGATCCATTCATCTAAATCACAATCACTATCGACGATGTCATCCTGTACAGCACTGATGTTCTCGTAGTTTATCACTCCTGCACTTGTGAAAGTGACCGGGCTCTGACAACCTTTTGCACTTGTTTCAGACGAAGATCCCCCAGGGTGATAACCAATCCCGAACATGTCCTTCTTCTCTGGCACTTCTACCGGGCTCCCCCAGCCTTCTCGGATCCCGGATTCTACCAATTCGCGCGCTTGTTTATAGGAAGCTATGGAAGCCACCTTCTTCGGTTCTTCAGGAGAAATTGCTACTGCAGATGCTTGCTCGGACTTCACAGGCTCAAAAGCTTGACAAGGGGTCTCGACTATTTCGCCATCCATCTCCACATATTTGAATGAGGCGAGATGACTAACGAAAATATCTTCTTCCCCGCTGACCGTCACAACTTGACCTTCCCAGACAAACTTTAATTTCTGATGAAGTGTAGAAGAAACCGCTCCTGCCGAGTGTATCCAGGGCCTTCCAAGTAAACAACTATATGCCGGCTGGATATCCATCACGTAAAACGTGGTATTGAAGACTTGTGGACCTACCTTGATAGGTAACTCCACCTCTCCAAATACCGATCTTCTTGATCCATCAAATGCTCGGACTACTAAATCACTGGGCTTCAGCACCACCCCATCATAGTCCAGCTTCATCAATGCCTTCTTAGGCAAGACATTCAGAGATGAACCAGTATCCACCAGCACATGGGAGAGCACTGCACCCCTGCATTCCAGAGAAATATGCAATGCCCGATTGTGAGCACGCCCATCAGAAGTTAAGTCCAAGTCCGTGAAACCCAATCCATGACTGGCATTAACACTGGACACCACCGTTTCTAGCTGGTTTACGGAAATATCCTGAGGCACGTATGCCTTGTTCAGAATATTTAAAAGGGCCTTCCTGTGAGAGTCCGAACACATGAGTAATGATAAGATGGAGATCTTTGACGGCGTCTGCTGCAAATGATCTACAATCTTATAGTCACTCTTCTTGATGATCCTCAGGAATTCTTCGGCTTCTTTATCAAAGGTGAGATCTGGGTCAGTTGATAGAGTTGGATCATTGACAACTACAGGTTGCTTCCCCCTGGCTCTAGCTTGGGCTTCGGCAGTATCCCTGGGTGGTATCACATTGCTTCTCAGTGCTTCCGGCGCAAACAATCTTCCACTCCGAGTAAAACCCCCTACTCCCACATTCTCTACCTGAGCTGGGATTATACTAGTCGTGGCCAACTCTTGTCTTTGGCCGTTGCAATACACTTCGCCACCATAGTTCCAGGGAACTGCTCTGTCACTTTGGTACATTATGGGTCCAGCAGTGGTAATAGTTATTGGCGCCACTCTGGCACGCGAAGGAGCTTGGGATGGATCATAAAAGATAGTCACTGTAGATACTTCACTTTCTTTCACAATCTTGTCAAATTGCAGCACTCCTTCATCAATCATACCTTGAATTCCGACCTTCAATCGTTTACAACCGTTGGTAGCTTCTGTACATTCTGAACAATCATCCTCGCATCCGGGGAAAATGCCTTTCTTCAACAAACAAGCCTTGATAGCAACCAATGAAGTCTTCAAGTCATCTACATCATCCACCAGATTCAATTTCTCCCCTTCACCAATTGCACCAACCGTGCCCCTGTGAGGAGGCATGGGATTTTCCAGCACATTAGGAGAGGGAGCGAAATTGATCGCTTTAGAATCCAACAAATCCTGAACGACATGTTTCAACGCTTTACAATTTTCAGTACTATGGCCGGGAGCTCCAGAATGAAACTCGCATCTAGCATTCGAATCATAACCTTCAGGAATTTGGCCTGGCCTCGGAGGTTGCAAGGTACGGAGCTGAATCATTTGAAGCTGCAGGAGATTCTTCAACAGTTGGGAGTAAGACATTGGTGGAGCTTCAAAATGTCTATCCCTCGGCTTCTGAGGGTAGTACGGACGAGGGGGTCTTGGCTGATACCCCTGCGAGCGTTGCGGCTGCGGAGGTTGGACCCGCTGTTGAACTGAAGGAGTTGAAATAGTGACGGGGGCCACTTGCTGATAATATCCTTGGTGCATCATTCCCCTCTGCGCGTATACTGCTCCTGTTTCTCCTTCCCTCTTTTTCACAAAGGGTTTCTTGATACCAGACGCTGAAGCGCTTCCATTTTGAATTTTCCCCTGCTTGAGCCAGCTTTCAATTCTTTCTCCAGTCAGAATAATGTCCGAAAAACCACTTGAGGAACAACCGGCCAACCTTTCCATGAAATGCCCTGGGAGGGTATTCAGGAAAAGATCAACCATCTCTCTTTCCAGTAAAGGTGGTTGCACTCGGGCGGCCACCTCACGCCACCTCTGTGCATAATCTTTGAAGCTCTCCGAACTCCTCTGTGTCAAGCTTTGAAGCTGAGTACGGCTGGGTGCCATGTCAATGTTGTATTGATATTGTCTGAGGAAGGCCTCTCCCAAATCCTTCCAGCTTCTGATAGAACTTCTTTCCAACTTCATGTACCACTCCAAGGATCCTCCAGAAAGGCTATCCTGGAAATAGTACATCCATAGTTTCTCATCTCGCGTGTGAGCCGCAATCTTCCTGTAGAAAGCCTGTAGGTGAGTTTTCGGGCAAGAGTTGCCGTTGTATTTATCAAATGCGGGTGGCCTGAACTTGTGTGGAATGACCACCCCAGGTACTAAACCCATATCTGACACGTCAATTCCCAAAGTATCCTTGCACTCTAAGGCCTTGACCTTCTCTGCAAGCACCAAGAAGTCGTTGAGATTTCCGTCACCGCCGAAACCCATGTCATTGTTGAAGTACTGGAATTGGTCTTCCTGCCTGTCCTGCACAGGAACATACGTAGCCATAGCTGGATCTGGAACATGAGGTCCACCTGTACCGTTGTTAGTGTTGGGAGGAGCCCCTAGTCCACCGGAAGTAGTTGCCTGAGCATTAGTGTTAGGAGGAGTTAACCCTTGAATTGCATTTCTCAGCTCCTGCTGCCCCTGGGTCATCCCCTGCATCAGAGTCACAAATTCTGCCATCTTGGTACGGACATCGTTGAGTTCTGTCTGCATGGCGTCCATTGCTGTTCTTTGATTACTGCGTGTCGCGTACCGATGAGGAATATTCTGTCGAATGTACCGGGTCTTGGCGGCCCTCGCAATCTTTGCCTGATGAACACAGATAAATTAGACATCCCGAAGAAAAACCTGCAAAGACAAAGACAAAATGCAAATGATGCGTATGCAATGCAATGTGTCCCTTTTATTCCCGAGTATCTTACTGTGTCCGGTCCTGGCATTAAGAAGATAAGAATTGGGAAGAAGACCCAAATGATATTCAGACATAATGACGGCTGTGAAAAACTGGTGCTCATTACCCCGTGTTGGTGCAAATAACGAACAAGAAATCCGGAACAAAACCAATCGTATAAACTGGAGTTTGAAAATACAAAGTCCCCGAAGGGTGCCAATCACGATAACAAAAGTACATCACATATAAGGAATCCCACAACAAGCCTGTGGGTAATCCAAGTACAACAATACGAAATTACACACTAGGGAACTCTATATCTTTCAATCTCCAGCTAAGGCATTTGACGCTCTGGAACAGCTGAACCACATCTGGATGACCGGGCTCCTGGATAAGCTTCTGAATGAGGAGGTCCCTCGTATCAGAAGAAGCGTGTAACTCCTCGATCTGCTGTAGAAATGCTGCTTCATTCTCCTTGCTTTGACTCGACTCGGCCTTCGACCTTTTCACCTCAGCTTTCAACTTCAAGTCTTCAATCTCCTTTTGAGCTTCCTTCAGTGCCTGCTGGCTTTCTGTTACGTGCCGGATACGATCCTCCTCTTGATAATAAGCTTTCCTGAGAAGTTCTTTCTGCCCATCTAAAGAATCCTGAAGGCTTTTGACTTCCTGCTTGTGCTTGGCGTCTAACTCTTTTTGTTTCTTCAGATTTTCGTCCCATTTCTCCTGCCATAAAGTAACAGCTTCATTGGCTTCACTAAGATCTTTCTTCTCTCTTCGGCGCTGGGCCGTCTTATGAGTCTCAGCTAAACCTTTCTTTCGGAAGTAGAGCTCTCTATCTTCAAAACCCTTCTGCTTAAGACGGACTATCTCCTCGGCTTGCTCAGCTCTATCTTTCAATTGACGGTTTTGGATCATCAGCGCTTGACAAGAATTAAGAGCCTCTTGATTTTCAACCCTCAGTTGCTTAACCAAAGCTTCTAACTTCTGATATTCTTCCAAAGGCACCGTAGTAGGTGGTGGTAACGGTGCAGAGAAAGGGATTAGAGTCACTTGAGCTTTTTCTCTTACCCACGCTTCAAACTCGGGAAACATTTGATTGTTGCTCCTGCCCAAACGATCTATACCCTTTTTAATAACCGTTTTCCAAGCACCTGCAGCCTCACGCACCAATGGGAGATTATCCTTTGTAGGAAAATAAAAAGTCTGACCCAACTCCGAATCTTTGGGAACATTCTTTAAAGCGTACCCTAATTGTCTTCTCAAGAGTATGGGGTTGTAGTTAATGCAACCAGCTACTCCTAAGAGAGGAACATTAGGATACTTTCCACAGCTGGAGATAAGCTCTTTTCCTTTCAACCTTAAAGTGAACCATCTGATGTCTTTGGCAGTCAACGTGTTGAGCTTCTGCGACCAGATTACTTTGGGATCCGTGAACACTCCAGCAATAGGAATGTGCCTCATAAACCAAGTGTAGAACAACTGAGCACAACATCTAACCAAGCCACCTCGTCTCTTCTCATTCCTATAGTGCACCGAATAATACAAGTCACCCAGGAGAGTAGGTATCGGATTCTTCAACACAAACAAATGAATTGCATTTATGTCCACAAACTTGTCCATATCAGCAAACAAAACTATCCCATACACAGATAATGCCAAGATAGCGCAAACTGAATCCCACTGCTTTTCCACGGCACACTCTTCAGCTTTTCTGACCAGAAACTCTAAGGGAAAACCAAGCACCCCGGCCTTGGTGGAAACCAGATTAGCAGATACTTCTGATGGGCTCAAATAAAGAGCCTTAGCAATGACGGTGTGAGTTGGTCTTGTCATCTCTGAATTGAACGGAATCTGATCCTGAATCGGTAGTCTTAGAATCTCAACATACTCTTCTAGCAACGGACCTAGCTGGAAATCCGGAAATGTGAAACATCGGAGTCTAGGATCATAGTACTGTAGCAAAGTATGAATGGCACTCTTCTGTGAACTATCCAAGCTGAAAACCATATCCAAAATATCACCATACTGCTGTTTGAAGAAATCCAAATGACCCGGGGTAATGAGAGACACCATCTGCTTGAGCAAGTCCACTTTGGTATCAAAAAACTTGTAGAAAATATTCTTCTTTCTGACGTCTTCCATTCTGAAGCAAAGATATGACCAGGAACCGGGAATAATGCAAACCCTGAGAATAAAAGAAACACAAATGATTAATGATGATATGATGCTTATGCAAGGCAAGGCATGTGATCAGTGAAGTGTCTGTGATGTGCCAATCATATAATCAGGTGTCGGTGCACAGTCTCAAAATCCAGATATCACAATAATCATCCCTCTGATCCGGGGTCCATAACTTAAGAACAGAGATCCAGATCACAAAAACTGAACCAAAGGCAAAGTGGGTATGCTGAAGGTACCAGGGTTCCTGCAAACCTGTAAACCCCTCCCAATCTCACGGGTGTGCTACTCGGGTCAACATCACGGACTCTCAAAGCCGAATAGCAATAATACGTTCACCATTTCCGAGAAATGGCTCATGACCAAATCAGGGAATCGGTTTGGCATTATGTACTACTCAGGGAGGTCTCAGTTGAGTCCGGAAAACAAGCATCCCTCACAAGTCTCCAGCTTCAAGCACTGAATCGAGAAACAATAGTACATTCATCCCGAAGGGTACAATACTATCGTCATACGAACAGTTTGCTTTAACTGAATTCCTATGAGAGAACCAGGCCATCCTATGCGAGTTCCCAATGGACCCTCGGATGCGAGTGGGTTTGCCAACAAATGTGGTCTGCCACTGTCATCACTGGAGAGGGGTGTTTCCATTAAGGTTCTCAATGATCGGTCACCAGATGCACATAACTATCAAGGTCGTACCCTGAAGTGAGGTAATCCCCACACAGAATAGTTCCAAGACGGTCGCAATCTGGGTGTGGAACACATCGCCACCCATCATGGTGAGATACCATAAGAGTACAATGTCTGTCCACGCTAATCCTATAGTGCACTCAAGCCGGGTATTTGGCTTATCTCACAGTAACTCCCACCCACAGAAAAAATGAAAACCAGCACAGCCAGACAGTCCAGTATAATATGATGCATGGAAAATAAAATACTGAAAGCGGTAAATAAATGCGATAAAGTAAAGCTGTAAATAAAACTGTAAATAAAACAATAAAGCTAAACTAAAGCACTCAGCAACAAACACATATACACCCAAAGAACAAAACCAAACAGGCGCTAGGATTGACTCTACAAGGGAAACCAGAGATTCTGGGTTCGATCCCCAGCAGAGTCGCCAGCTGTCGCTCCCGGGATTTTCATCCTAGTACAAACGCGAAAGTGGCGCGGAAAAGTTAGAGTCGCCAGCCAGACATTTTTATCCCAAAAGAATGGGAAAGGTAATGTTGCACAAACCTAAGGAATAAGGAAAAGGACGAGGCCTTGCGAACCAAAGATCTGGATTCGGGAGTCGGTTACGACCTGGGAAGGTATTAGCACCCCAGATCGTCCGTCGTACCCGACGGGATCCACGCTTGCTTGCTTGTTTCAAAGGGTGAGAAATAATATGCTGCTGAACAAATGAACCGCTACTGGAATAAAGGGAATGGAAAATGAGAAAGGAATAAGAAGAGAGAATGGAAAGAAAAGGGGAAATGTAGGGAAAATAAAGAATGTGCTCGAACGGGCCCTACCCCGCTGCCTACGTACCTCATCGGGATAATGAGGATCAGAGTCGACGTAGTTCGCCTAACTAAGGCGGGAACTATTTGTTTGTGTTTTTTACAGCTGGAACTGCGTGTGTCTATGCTCAGGTGTTGCAGGCTCGTCTGGTACGAGTGCGTTTACCGTCTTGCATGCGAGACAAGTCGCCGCGAGTTCGCGATGTGAGTGAATGAGATGAGAGAAGAAGTTCCCGCAGGATAGTCTGTTATTGTTTGTTTTTGTCTTTTTAAAAAGAAGTGTTTTTGAATTTGTTTGTGAACTGTCTTGTACTAAGACCTATCCATCGCGGGAAGTATTTACACCTCGCCCCGAAACAGGACGTGTATAAACACTCCGCAACAAAGTCTCGTGTCGTACAAGATTGTTCGGTTTTTATTAAGTGTTTTATTGCTTTTCTTTTGAGATGAGAAAGAGAATGACTCAAGTTGATAAAAGGAAAAATCTAAGGGACTAAGACTCAATCCTAATGTATTATGTATTTACAAAGTGATCCTAGTGGTTAGTGAGGTTTTCTATTCCTAATGGAAAAAGGAAAAGAAAAAAAGGAAAAAGGATGCAACTTACTTCCTAAGGAAGATAAGTTGGTCCTAACAATGGGGAATCCTACCAATCACAAATATGGAAGGAAAAATGAATTAAAAAGCCTAAAAGAAATGCATAAAAAAATAAAGGATAAAGTAGAGTAAACTTACCTCAATCTTCCCCACTACAAAACAAGTGTTAATGCACATTTTTATTAAAAAGAATAAGGCAAACACACATTAATTAAATCCTAATTAAATCCTAAGGCACCTTAGACCTAAACTAGACTCTATTTTAATCCTAAAGGAACTAGAAAAAAGCTAACCAAAATACAACACCTATTACAGCCCCTTAATACACAAACAGCTATGAAACTAAGCCTAACACCCACCAGCTTTTTACAGCCAGCATGCAACATGAAAAAGTAGGTGTAGAAAGTCACACACATCATACTAATATAACAAACAAGTATTTTACAGCAGCTATATACAAAAACAGTTATGAAATGCAAAATCCAAATTTGATTATTTTTATTTATGCACAAACTCAATAAAACATGCATTAATTTCCACATGAACATGCATTTTAACATGGATCAACATACCTAAATGGAAGAACATGCACATTTTTTAGGATTATTCAAGCATGCATCACATGTGGATTATGCAACAAGTATGCAAAATGTGGCACATGAACATGGCATATGAACATGATGATTATTGATTATGAACATACAACATGATAGCTCAACAAACATGCTAAACTCAATGCAAAATTCAGAAGTGAATTGATATGGATGATGTGATCAAGTATGCAACAAAATGAAATCAAATACACATACATACATGATTATGCAAAATGCAACATACATTGATATAATGAAATGCACAATGATTTAATACAATGCAAACATGTAAAAACAGAATGCAACATGATTATTATATGCCAAATAATGCACAAACATAGCAACAAAATGCAAGAACTTAAGCTATGCACAAAGAACACAAAAAACGCATATCACGCAACATGAACGGAATCGTGTCTTAACGACTCGAAATGGGGGAATGAGCTACTGGAAATGGACCCAAAAATTCCCTAAAATCACTACCTAAACATGCATGAACATTAGAGGCACTAGGAAGCAAGATTGAGCAAGAAAATAGGCTAAAAATCCAAAAATGGACAGCGTTAACCGGTTAACCATATAGGTTAACCCGTTAACGGGCCTAAAAATACAGCATTCTGGCCAAAAACGCATGCGTTAACCGGTTAACCATATGCGTTAACCGGTTAACACTGAACGAAAAGTGAAAAATGCTTTTGAAAAAAAGTGCTTTTGGCCACAATCCTCCTTCTAAACAATCCTAACCCCCACTTAATCATGCTAACACAAATTTCTACTCAATCGGAGCTTATTTACACATGCTAGCACCTATATCTATTAACACCTTAAATCCAAATTCAACCAAAATCACAAATCACAAGCAAACATAATCGAAACGGAATTGATTTTAAACAAAGCGAAAAGCACTTAAAGAATGCCAAAAATGGCGAGATGGAGAGAATAACTTAAAGAAGAAGTGATTAAAATCACCAACCTACGAAGCGGAGGAGTGCTTCGGTAATTGTTGCAATAATCGGAGCTTGAATCGAAGAGAAAACCGAAAACCGAGAAACCGCAAAATAAATGCGTTCTTGATGCTTGAATCTTTACACACTTCCGATAAGCCGAAATCTTCAACAAAATCACTAGCTTCTTCTTCTACGATCCACAATTAATGGAGGTTGGAGGCTTAAGCTTCAAGATCTTCAAGTTTCAATGTGAAACTTGAAGAGCTTATTCAAAGAAGCTTTGGTGAAAGGAGGGAAAATGGAGGAAAAGTGAGAGAGAAAAAGTGATTATGGAAGAAGTGAAAAATTTGGAATTGTCGGAACCTCTCTCAAGGAAGTGATTAATGGTTATATAGAGATTAGGCTAGGAGCTAGGTTTGGGTTTGGGGCCCAAAAATTAGGTTTGGGATCCAAAATTAGGTTTGGAAGTTAGTTAGGGTTAGGGTTGGAAAAGGGAATATTCCTTGGAATATTCCTTGGAATATTCCTTGGAACACTCTAGAAGATGGTGGAAGGTGGTGGAAGTTTCCAAGGGAAATGGAGTGGAATTGGAGTGGAAAAATGAGATGGAAAGAATGAAAGGAAGTGTGGAAAGAAAGTGGAAGGAAAGGTGGAGGGAAATGCAAAACCAACTATTTTTCAAATGATTTTTCTTTGGTTTTTTTTATGATTCCTCCATCATTTCTTGACCAAGCTTGAACCATAGGATCATTGTAACCCTAATTTCACGATCTCGATCTTAAAAGTCCGGAGTCGACCCTTTTTACCTAGCCCGATTGCCTTTTCTCCAATTCCTCGATTTTCCGTCGTCCGGCCAGTCGAACCCCTTCCAAAATGAATTTGTGGACGAGATTTGAACCCTAGGCACTTGACATCATATATAAGTCAAAGAAATCCACTTCGACTCAAAAATTTATGTAGAAGCCCTGTAGAAATGAAACCCTAATTCGGCTCTTTTCCCTCAAGAAGTATTGCACTGCTTGCCTCCTTCAATCAAACCAAAACTTTCCATGACTTGTGGCTTCAAGTCAAGACTTGTGGGATATTGTGAACCCTTTGCACAAGGTTGAGAAGCTTTGTGGCCCTTCGGTAGCCTCTTCATAACTTTCGGTTGCTCCGATCATTGATCACATACCCACGCCTCGGCTATGCTATATATGATGCAATGTTTTTGGTTATTTTATGAATCCATATATGCAAAATGCTATGCAAAATGTTGAGGAAATGAGAGGGCAAATTTTGAGGTATTACAATGAGTACCTCAAGATAATAAATAAGTCTACTACAAAAACCATTTTTGAATCCGTTCATGCTACCTATGAAATAAATCAACAAGTGAAAGAGGCAAATGCTAACCTTTTGGTCCAACAATATGAATTGTTCAGAATGAAGGAAGATGAAGATATTGAAACCATGTTCTCAAGGTTTCAAGATCTAGTATATGGACTTCAAGTTCTGAATAATAGCTATATAACTTGTAATCATGTCAAGAAGATTCTTAGGAGTCTTCCTGCAAAATATATACCAAAGGAGACAACCATCCAAGAAGCCAATGACTTGAACAAAATAAGTCTTGAAAGCTTGATAAAAAAACATACATTTTTTTTTGCAACAAAACACTAACAACATACAATATTACAATGACTTCATACTTCTTGTATTTTTTCCATTGCTACATAAACCATATGTACCTTAACAACTCATATTATACGCCTGCTACCACCATCATCATCACCATGTATCATCTTTACTATATAGCTTTAGCTATTTCAAATAAAATAAAATAGTTAGTATTCAAAACAAATTAAGCTATAGTATAAACAAAACCCTAAGTGGGACTGTAACAAATTAAGATACATTGAGTCAATAACGCACCTCTTATTGAAAATAATCATGGAAATGTAACAAATCAAGATATATTAAGTTCATCTAGTTTGTGATGCCATGAAGAAAAAATATAAGGTGGATGAAATTTATACAATAACTTCATACTTCTCATATATTTTTCCATAACAACAAAAACTAAACCTAAAACATGCGCTTGCTACCATCACCTTGTATCTACAAGGAAATACAACAAACTTCAAACTTAACCACAAAACATCAATATCATAATGTTTTCCACAACTTCATAAAACCAAACCCTAAAATAATAATCCTAAATTCTAAACATCAACAACATCCAGAAGAAGAGTAGAAAGAAGAGTGTAGGAGAACATACCATTTTCATCGTCGTAGGAGTTTACGTCGGACATTGTTCCCGTCAGATATCTCTTAAGCTTCTTTTAGTCATTCACTTGTTACAATATTGGTTAAGATTCACTAGAGGAAAGGGTTGTGTTAGGGTTTTCTTTAGAGAGAAACGACTGTTATGAACTGGGCAACAAATGCTTTCGTTTATATAGTAAAAAATATCACTTTTCATCAAGGTTTACAAGAATAACCGTAATTATATTTTAAATAATAGCAAATTATATCATAAGGGTTACTCATAAAAACATGTAGTGATATCCCTTTTATTATTTACTTAAAATAAATAAAAATAAAGGAGCACCTTTAACGTTAAATGAATAAAGTTGTTGGTGTTGGGACTTGAACCCATGATCAGACGCTACCTATAATCACGGTTTTTCAAATAGCCATGGTGAAAGGCCTCACGTTTCACCATGGTTGGAATTTTAACCGTGATTAACAGTATTTTAATAAAATAAAAAAATGCACGCGGCTAAATATCACATATTGCTATGGTGAATAGGAAATTGTTGTTACTTTGGCGTTGTTGTTTGCGTATTTTGTAGTAGTGATTTCTTCTTCACCAACAACTCTATCTAGCCCACCCTTATATGTTATTGGACATGTGACTCAAAGCACAAGATATATGTGAATTGTTGTATTAAAAATTGGCTATTAAAGTAAAGTTTTTGTTACTTAAGAAGCAAGTTGTGTAAGTGTTTTTAAGATCAAAATAAAAAGCAGCAGAAAGTAAAAGTAGTAAAGTAAATAGAATAAAATAAGAGATAAGGGTTAGAGAGATAGTACTATAGAATTATCCAAGTTCGGTCGAATGTTGGCCTACTTATCTCCCTAAGAGATCTTCTTGAGATTTGACTATCAACATAAAATTTTACAGGTTATGCCCACGAACCTTTGATACAAGCATATATAGATATTTTGCAAAGGCTTATCCCTAACCAAAATATTTTTTTTCCATAGGCTGAGCTAATAAGCCGATTAAAGATTTTCCAGGATGATCACAATAACCAAATAGAACTTTTTCAAGTTAAGTTTTATAACCAAGAAGATATTTTAAGACTAGTTAATCTCAAAAGCCAAACTTGATTTCTCAACATTATTGCACTCTTGAGACTAATAACAATGACACCACACCAATACGGCTTCTTCCTCACAAGCATATTTCATTCATAAGGCACTAAGACAACTTTTGGGAAAGGAAAACATTGTGTGTGTGTGTGTGTGTGAGAGAGAGAGAGTGTGTGTGTGTGTGCGTGTGTGTATGTGTGTGTGTGTGTGTGCGCGTGAGAGAGAGAGAGAGGGTAAACTCCAAAGAATTAGAGAAATTCAAAATTCTTGTGTAAAATGAAGAAGAGACGTGCCTCGTTTATAAATGAGAAAAATAATCTAAAAAGAAAATGATCTGTGAACAAATTGACTCGTCTAATTAATTAGATACCATAAATAATCGACTATTTATGCCAAATTTAGAAGGTTTGTATAGATGGTTGTTATCAATAAGTAAAACACTATCATAATAGATGTGGCTTTCTTATTACACCCCAAAGGTTTCTTAGGCACCACACAAATTTTTGTTTTTGCCCCCAATTTCCGGATACACACATCCAGACGCACCATTTTTTTTAAACATTGATTTGTTCCGGATGTGTAGCATCTGGGGTAACCCCAAGCTCCTTAGTCAACATCTATATCATGTCCACCTTCAACATCATACCATGACGGAGAAGGTTTCCCGTGATTGGTTGATGTAAAAGGTATGAGATGTCGTCGAGTGTGATCGTGAGCTCGCCGTATGGTAGATGGAGTGAGGATGTCTCAGGGTACCATTTCTCAACAAAAGCCATTAACATACCGTAACTAATCTGGGAATACCCAATCCTAGAAAGGCCTCTGAGACCAGAGGTAGCAAGTGCAGGATGGAACCACTTATCCTTTGGAAGCTTCACAATCATGTTTATAACCTTGCCCCCATGGTTATAGAACTTATGGGAATCCTTCTCCTCAAAATTTCCATATAAAATAATTTTACAAATGAAAATATTTTCAACGAAAACAATTCTAAACCGAGAAAAGTTGTCTGTCCTAGCTAGACATATATAGAAGTATGCTCAAAGTATCCCAGAAGTAGGGACATATCATACGGTCCCCTGGGGTAACCCTCCAGCTCATTGAAATCATCATCATCGTCACTTACGTCATGTGTCAGATAATCACCCTTAGAAACAAGAACAGACTCATCAGTAGGAGCATCAGGAACAAGCTCCTAAGGTGTGGGTGATGGGACAGGAGCAGGTGATGGAACAAGAGTAGGAACCCGACGACACATGCGTGCGAGCGAGACCCCTGATGAAGCGGAAGTAGAAATTCGATGCCTCTGAGATGTAGAAGCGGAGGCTAACATGGAAGTGGTTTGAACCTGTGATGTGGAAGGTTGTGGTGTAGAATGTCCCTTAGCAGTAGGGGCTATTGAAACTTCCTCTGCGCCGAAGCCTTCGACTGTAGACTGTGTACGCTCACATTGGACAGACGCAATCATGGTTGTTTGTCCATGTATCATATGATCGTCTCTGGAAGCCACTTAATCTACAAAGTATAATAAATAAATTAGAATTTTTTTAAAATAATTAAAAAAATAATAAATAAAAAACAAGAAAACAAGTTGCTTCCGGATCTGCACATCAGGAAAACATTCGTGGATGCACATCCAGAAGTACGCATAATATTTAACGTTGGGTTTTTCCGGATGTGCCCATCAGGAAAGCAATCGACGTTATAATTTTTCCTAATCTTCACATTTGGTACGTATTCAAGTTCTAAAAACGCAATCATAGTTATTGTACCATAGAAAATGGCATTTTAATGCCCTGATCATCCGTTTGAAGCAGCAAATAATAAATACATTATCTCTAACCTATATTATTCATACTACCTAACAATTTCTATACCTAAATGTCTACTCTAAATCAATTACTCACTGTATCACCCTAATTTTTGCCCAAAGTTTTCTTCGCATTTCATCTACATCTTGCATACAAACAAGATCACATTGGTTGCTCGGTTCTTCTCGGGTTAGGTTTATGCCTCACAGGGGATAACAGTTGCCTTTAATTGCTTTATTTGTTTATCTTTACTAACCATTAATCAAAATCCAAAAATAGTTTTTTTCCTTTTACTAACCTTTTTCAAGAAGAGGAACCATTGAAAATGCCAAAAATAGTAGTCCTGCAGCTCGAGTGAAATTTCACAGAACAAAAATCGAAGTTGATCCGCAAATAATTCAAATTTATCTGATCAAGGATTTCCCAAGTTAATCGATTAATTCAAAGGATTTCCAAGGTTCATGTGTTTATTTCCATGCCTTCTTCGATAAACAAAAAGAATCCGGCCACAGCAACCAAGCAACCTCATTTGAATAAAATATTCAAATTTTGGCTTGGTTAACCGGTTAACTAGTGAGAAATTTCAATATTTTATTCAAATTCAGCAACCTTAGATCATTAGTGTAATTGAAATATTCTAGATCCATTGGTTTCTGATTTCACTACATCACTTTGATCATTTCCTACCATAAACCCTCACTAATCACCACTCTTTTCCATTTTCCACCAAAATTGAAATTACCAAACCTAATTTTAATTACCAAAGCAAGCTCCATTCCACCAAATTCGCATACCTAAAGTCTTTAAATATGACCATAATTTCATTCATTCACCAAGCTTTTGGGATCTAAAAAACCCCTTGCAAAACATTCTCCCAAAACCAAAAATTCATAGCTCTTTTTCTTTCTTTTGAAGTTATCAAGAATTCACATTGAATTCTTGACTAACTTGAGCTAACCCTTCATCATTTCCTTCTCTTGTTCATCAATTTCAGTAGATCTAGCTTGATTTGGTCAAACTTGAAGAAGTGCTTTTGGTAATTAGTCTCACTCCATAAACCCATATTCATCATTAACATTCAAGATGTAGATTTTTGGTGCCTTTGTTTCTAGATCCTTTGGATCTTTATTTGTTGTTTGATTGCAGGGATTCCATTGTATTTTGGTTTTAAAATTCGTGCAAATTCAGATCATGATCATTAAATGTTTGTGAAAAGGTTTTAAAATGGATCATTTATAGTTCAAATTGGTTCAAATTCGTGCAAATTCTGGTACATCGTTAACCGGTTAACCATTTATAGTTCAAATTGGTTAACCGGTTAACCATCTTTAAAACTGCGTAGGTTTTGCCAACGTTAAGCAGTTAACCAATTGCTTAACTGGTTAACACAAGTCAGAATGGTGTCTTTGACTTGTTTCAAGCCCCTTTTTGGTTCCTCTTTCTTCTTCTTCTTCCTCCTTTTTATTTTTACCTTGGGAAGCACTTTTGGGAGTGATTTCTCCTTAATTTCAATGAACTTTGGGTGTATATTAGAGTAGTTAATGTTCATTAATTCAAAACTACCTTTAAGTGGATTATTCAATTCATTTAAGGTACTTTGCGTTAGTGATACATTTTCATGCTTGAATCCACCGAGATGAGTGATTGAACTTAAGGATGGAAGAATACCATGACTGCGGCTCAATTTGTTATTCACCTTTAGTTTTGTGCGGTATTGCGTCCGAATAGCGATTTACATATCGTTTATCTCGCATGCATTAGCACTCACATTGTGCACCTTAATTGGTGGTGGCCGACCTCATTTGTAGGATAATTACTTCGTAAATTACTCGGCAATTGCTTAACATAGACCTAAATTTTTCCCTAATTCGGAATAAAAATCTAATTGGGTACTTGCACTTTCGTGGACCGGACCTCTTGTTGGTCGCGTAATCCCAAAGTGGTTAATCATATTGCATTAAGAATCGAGACTTATGAATGTTTGATGCGTAGGTGCTTTGGGTCTCCCAATCACCTTTCAAATTTCTTTGAATTCGATTCGGTTTGCCTTGATTGATCACTATAGTGTAAGATGCTAAGTGGATCCGGTTGCCTTTCGGTTTTGGTTACTCCTTTGGTTGTGGTTGATTAAGTTCACCATACCATTATTATGTAAATATTATTATACTATTAATGTTATTAATATTTTATATTCTCGCACTTTAAATATTTTTGTTACTAACATTTAAATTCTTGCACTTTTATTGCCTTTATTTTATTATGCTTTATTCATCCATATCATGTTTATTATTTGCTCTTATTTTATTGCCTTTATTTTATTATGCTTTATTCATCCATATTTACACAAAAACATTAATAAAGGATTAAACTTCTAAAAACTTGTGACTTTAATTTGTAGACTATTGGCTACTATCTTTGGCATTGGACTGGAGATTTTGGACTTAGATTTTAGGATCCCTCTCTCTTTCTTTGATCTTCATGAAGTTGGAATTTGCCTTTATTTGGCCATTTGCTAGCTTATAAGGATGGAACTCTTATGCTCATAATTTGAAGTATCATCAAGTTTGGTTAGATCTTTCTTCCCTTATCTCCTTATTTTATTTTTTAGGATAGTC
Organism: Lathyrus aphaca; assembly: GCA_963966055.1. Lineage (NCBI taxonomy): Eukaryota > Viridiplantae > Streptophyta > Magnoliopsida > Fabales > Fabaceae > Lathyrus > Lathyrus aphaca. The sequence continues at coordinate 127,644,967 of OZ014523.1, read as the reverse complement.
CCTTCATCTCCTCCCCTTCTTTAATTTTCAAAATTTCTCCCTTTTTCAAAGGATTCCTTCTTTTTTAAATCATCACCTCTTTAATAAAAAAAACCTTGACTTTGTCAAGTGGACTTTTACCCTCTTTCTTTTCTTTTCAAATAATGAATTTAATCATGTTGACCTTAATTCAAAAAAAAAATCAAACTTATTCAAGTTGTTTTGTGCCTTTGTGCATTTTCTTTAAAAGAGTGCCGATTATGAGTCATTATTCTTTAGTCGGGTGCAAGTCTCTCAATCTCCATGGTTGTAGTTTGATGTAATTGAGTTTTTTGTCATTCATGGGGGTTTAGTGGCATAATCGTTGATTTTATCCGAGTTGGCACCCTCACCATAATGATGTATGAGTCCATGCCTTCATTCTTATGGTAGCTTGTTTGGCCATCCACTTGAAGATGACAAATTCTCTTCACTTAATAAAATCAATCACAACGAACCCTTTTCATTATTTATACCATGAACTACGGGGTTATGACCTTGCATTGCACTTTATGGGTATGTAGGAATGAGGTGGTAAACCTCTCCAAACACAAAAATATAAAAGAAAAATATAATTCTTTTATCATCCCTCCACTTTCATTTAAAAAACCTCTTTCAAACCAAAAGCAGTAAATTTTTCAAAGGGCTCCCGTGGAGTACCACAGACATTTAGGGTGCGTAAAACCTTCCCATTGTGTAACCTATCCCCTTACCTGTTTCTCTATTGTGTTTCTTTAGCTTTTTGCTTTTAGATTCATTAGGATATATTCGCTCTTTTTTCCTTTTCCTCTTGGAATAAAAATAAAGTGTGGTGGCGACTCTATTTACTTTGAGTTAAGTTAACCAATTGCTTACACTCATGATTTTACCGCTAAAAAAAAGTGGCGACTCTTCTGGGGAGTAATATCTAAGTGGATTCGGCTACTTTGATTTATTTACTGCTTTGGTTTTTATTTGTTTGTTCTGTTTCGGTTTTGGTGATCCTCTGTGAGTGAGATAGATTTTAACCCGGATCTGAGTTGAATTTATGATAGACGGCGATATTCGAAGCGATAAGCGATGGAGTAGTCCAAAGCTATATCAATTTTATAATCTCCACTCGGTTATGCTCTCTTGGATTATCAATGTCCTGATGAGTAATCATACGTGGCTTTATTTTTCGACCTTGAGCTGATCATACTGAGGACCGTAGAACCCTTAACCCATCTAAGCCAATTTAGGAACATAGTGCGAAAACCATCTGGGTGTAAATCTAAGGTGGTTGTCACGCGATACTACACTCGGAAGAGGTCTATTTTAAGAATGTTATTGGTTAGGGAGTAATCCAACGTACCGATAATATTCTAAAGATGGTTGTTAACTTCGGGAACCTCTGTTAGCACCCTTTTGGTTTTCTGCAGGTACAATGAAGACAAAACCTTAGTACTTACCTGTGTGGGTTGGTGTTCTGTTACCTTGACTTCATGCGCGTGACTCGGAACCTAGACCCGTGTGCTTTGTGTGATCTTATTTGTGGTTGTTGCATACATGCACTCATGCATTCATGAGCATTGTTCTTGAGATTTCAAGGGACTCAAAGTATTTTTGCAAAATTTCAGATGTCTATGGTTAAGAATTTTGAAAGGAGAAAAACAAAGAAGTAAAACTTCAAGAATCCTAATCTAGTAGAGCTGAGAAAGCTAGGAGCATTGTTGGATGACACCTAGGAGTTCCGGAAATGTTATGGAAAACTCTTGTTTATTTTGGATACCGGTGTACCAGAGGGGATTCTCCCAACCTTGGCTCAGTTTTATGATCTGTTGCATCATTGTTTCACCTTTCCTAATTATCATCTTGTGCCTACTTTGGAGGAGTACTCTCATTGGATGGGTTTACCTATTTTGGACAAGGAATTTCTTTTCAGTGAGTTAGAGAAGGAGCTTACGACCAAAGTCATCGCGAAAGCCCATTTTCTCAAGGAGTCCGATCTTAATGGGAAGTTTCTTCCAAAAGGGAGTTGTAGATGTTTAGAATTGGCAGAATTTTTGACCAACAAGAAATGTTGAATTCAGTTCAGGATGTCCTATCAGATGTTGGGACATTATCAAACAGAGTATAAGTAAATGAACTTAATTCAGGATGTCACACCAGATGTTGGGACATTGTCTCAGTTAATGAAATAAGTTCAGTTTACAGGATGTCACATCAGATGTTGTGACATTGTATCAGTAAATGAAGTAAGTTCAGTTTTTTCAGGATGTCCCAACAGATGTTGTGACATCTCATACCTGCTACCAGAATTAATTAATGACTAACAAAACTGAGTAAATTAAGGAAAGTTATTTGGAATTAATTATGGTTGGATAAAACAGAATAAGGCGCATCTGTAGGGAGTGTTGTTATATGTCTTCAGCATAATCAGAAGAACTGAATCACCTAGAATCTAGGAAGTAACAAACCCTAATTCAAGGTGGAAGCAGTATGCGTTTTAGGATTGGATAAACCTACAGAAAGCCCAAAATCCAAACACCTATTTAAGCAACAGAAACTCTCAGAATATAGTACGGATTTCAAAAGACAATATAGGGTGTTTTGTGTTTTAATAGCAGGTTGTTTTTATTGTACCACTTTATGAGCTTTTAAGCAAAAGTGTATGTGTGTCTTGATTGAAACTGTGAAGTAAGATCAAGCTGTTTTTGTTTGAAGTATGACTTCAATTTTATTAAACTTGTAAACAAGATCACTGTGTGATTGAGGGGGAGTGAGTTGGTACTCATATCTAAGTTGTGTCTTAGGTAGAAATTGCATTGGGTAGATATTAAGTGAAAGATTAAACTGGGTGGTTTAAGTCTAGAATTAATATTACTTATAGTGGATTTCCTCCTGGCTTGGTAGCCTCCAGATGTAAGTGTGGTTATACACTGAAATGGGTTAACAAATTCCTGTGTTGTTTAATTTTCCTGCACTTTAAGTTTTAGTAAAGTCTTCAAGTGTTTAAACATCTCATTCGACATCTCATACCTGATCACAGAATTTCAATTGGCATCAGAGCAGGCACCCTGCCTGTTTATACTGGGTGAGATCTAGGGATTGCAAATTCTGAAAATATGGACAGAGATGTAGGATCAGTAAATAGACCACCTATATTGGATGGATCTACTTATGACTACTGGAAGCCAAGAATGGTTGCATTCTTAAGGTCACTTGACAATAGGGCCTGGAAGGCAGTCAACAATGGATGGGAGCACCCTGTCCAAGACACCAAAGATGGAGCAAAAGTGTTGAAACCTGAAGAAGAATGGAGTAAGGAGGAAGAAGATTCAGCACTTGGCAACTCCAAGGCCTTAAATGCTTTATTCAATGGCATTGATAGGAACATCTTAAGACTTGTGCATCATTGTGAGCTGGCCAAAGATGTTTGGGACACTCTTAAAATAACTCATGAAGGAACATCAAAGGTAAAGATGTTAAGACTTCAACTTCTCACCACCAAGTTTAAAACTTGAGAATGAAGGAAGATGAGACAATTCATGAATTCTACATGAACATCTTAGAAATAGTCAATACTTCTGGAGCTTTGGGAGAAAAGATGACTGATGAAAAGCTTGTAAGAAAGATTCTCAGATCTTTGCCAAAAAGATTTGACATGAAGGTCACAGCAATAGAAGAAGCTCAAGACATATGCACAATGAAAGTTGAAGAGCTCATTGGTTCCCTTCAAACATTTGAGATGGGAATGAATGACACAATTGTAAAGAAGAACAAAAGCATAGCCTTGGTGTCAAATACTGATAAAGAAGAAGAAAATGATGAATCAGAAACTGAAGAAAATTTATCAGAAAACATTTCTATGCTTGGAAGACAATTCAAAAAGATTCTCAGAAAGATGGAAGACAAGTTCAGACCAAGTGGAAGATACACAAACTCTTCTGAGAACAAAAGACCTTATGATGCTAATAGAAGGTCAAATTATGATGAAAAAACCAGTCAAGAAAAAGGGATTAAATGCCATGGATGTGAAGGATATGGACACATCAGAAATGAATGCCCTACCTATTTAAAAAGGCAAAAGAAAGGTCTCTCTGTAACCTGGTCTGATGAAGACTCAGTATGTGATTCAGAAGAAGAATCAACTAAACATATCACTGCTCTAGCTGGATTATGTGAATCTGAAAGTGAATCCAGTGATGGGGAGCTTACTTTTGAAGAGCTTGAGCAATCATACAGAGAACTGGTTAAAAGGAGCACTGAAGTATGCATGGAGAATATAAAGCAGAAGAAGCAGATTAAGGCACTAAAGGATGAAAAAACAAGTGATCTAGAGATCATTGACACCTTGAAAAGTGAAGTAAGCCTTCTCAATTCCAAGTTGGAGCATATGTCTAAATCTGTTAGAATGCTGAACAGTAGCTCAAACACACTGGATGTTATTCTCAACAACAATAAACATTCAGGGGATAGAAGTGGACTGGGATTTAACAAAGCTTATAAGGCTAAAGCTAGCACCAGCAAACCTACTTCAAATTCCATACAGTCAAACAAGATGTCCCAACAGATGCTTCAACATCATGAAAAGAACACAAAGTCAAACATAATGTTCCAACAGATGTCTCAACATCATGAAAAGAACATAATGAAGAAGAAGTATCAAAGATGGAGATGTCATCATTGTGGAAGGTTTAGACACATCAAACCTCATTGTTACAAGTTGCATGGATATCCAAATCAGATGTATCAGCAACCCCCTAAGCAGAAGATAGAGGACATCAAGAAAGTATGGGTTCCTAAAGCTAGTCTTCATGCTGATCAAAGCTACATGTCCAAGAACAAGTTCAACAAACAACCTGGGAGCTCTTCTAATGGACACTACACAGGGCAGAGGCATCAAAAGAAACCTCAATACAAATGGTCAAAGAAGAATGTTGCATATATAGCTCATACATCTCTAAGAGTATCAGCTAAAGAAGACTGGTACTTTGACAGTGGATGTTCAAGACACATGACTGGATTGAAAAATCTGCTAGTAGACTTAAAGTCATATTCATCCAGATATGTAACATTTGGAGATGGAGCTAAAGGAGAAATCAAGGGTGTTGGGACCTTGGACTGTCCAGATGTACCAAGACTGGATGATGTGCTACTAGTAAAAGGATTGACTGCTAACTTGATCAGCATAAGTCAATTATGTGATCAAGGTTACAGTGTAAACTTTACCAAAACTGAATGCATAGTGTCAAATGAAGAACAGGAGGTTGTCATGAGAGGAGCCAGATCTAAAGACAACTGTTATATGTGGGAACCTCAAAATTTCAGTCCCACTTCAACTTGCTCTTTAGCCAAAGAAGAAGAAATGAAACTATGGCACCAAAGACTGGGTCACCTTCACTTTAGAGGCAAAAAGAAAATCATATCTATGGAAGCTGTGAGAGGTATTCCTAAACTGAAGATTGATGATGGAAAAATATGTGGTGAATGTCAAATAGGCAAGCAAACCAAGATGTCCCATCCAAAGCTTCCACATCTGACAACTTCCAAAGTTTTGGAATTATTGCATATGGATCTTATGGGACCTATGCAGGTTGAGAGCCTTGGTGGTAAGAGGTATGCCTATGTGGTGGTTGATGACTTTTCAAGGTATACATGGATAAATTTTATCAAAGAGAAGTCTGATGTATTTGATGTATTCAAAGATTTATGCCAAAGAATACAAAGAGAAAAAGCCAGCTGTGTGGTCAGAATAAGAAGTGACCATGGAAAGGAGTTTGAGAATAAAAAATTCTTAGATTTCTGTTCTTCAGAAGGAATAAATCATGAATACTCTTCACCAATCACTCCTCAACAGAATGGGATTGTTGAAAGAAAGAATAGAACTATTCAAGAATCAGCAAGAGCTATGATCCATGCTAAAAAGTTACCTTTGTACTTCTGGGCTGAAGCTATGAACACAGCTTGTTACATCCATAATAGAGTCACTCTAAGAAAAGGAACTTTGACCACAATCTATGAAGTCTGGAAGGGAAGAAAACCCACAGTTAAGTACTTCCATGTGTTTGGAAGTAATTGTTATATTCTGGCTGATAGGGAGCAAAGAAGAAAAATGGATCCTAAAAGTGATGAAGGGATTTTTCTTGGAAACTCCATAAACAGCAGAGCCTATAGAGTATTTAACTCTAGAACCAAATTTATCATGGAATCCATAAATGTGATAATTGATGATGCCCCTGCAGATGTTACAGAAGATGTTGGAACATCTGCTGACAGTCAAATTGAAGCTGAAGAAAAGAATGATCATTCTGATTTCACTCAAACTGATGCAAGGACAGAACCATCCAGCAAACCTCCCTCCATAAGAATCCAGAAGGATCATCCCAAAGATTTGATAATTGGGGATCCCAACAGAGGTGTAAGCACTAGATCAAGAGAGGTGATTTCAGGTTCCTGTTTTGTCTCAAAAATAGAACCTAAAAACATCAAGGAAGCTCTTACTGATGAGTACTGGATTTGTGCAATGCAAGAAGAATTAGGTCAATTTACAAGGAATGAAGTGTGGGATCTTGTTCCTAGACCTGATGACATAAATGTGATTGGCACTAAATGGGTGTATAAGAACAAGTCAAATGAGCAGGGAGTTGTTACAAAGAACAAAGCTAGACTTGTAGCTCAAGGATACACACAAATTGAGGGAGTAGACTTTGATGAAACCTTTGCACCAATAGCAAGGCTTGAATCAATCAGACTACTGTTAGGAATTGCTTGTATCTTGAAGGTCAAGCTATTTCAAATGGATGTGAAAAGTGCCTTTCTAAATGGATTTCTTAATGAAGAAGTATATGTAGAACAACCTAAAGGATTTGTTGATCCAAGCTGTCCAAATCATGTGTACAAACTAAGGAAAGCTCTTTATGGACTGAAGCAAGCCCCAAGAGCATGGTATGAAAGGCTGACTACTTTTCTTATCAAGCAAGGGTACAGGAAAGGTGGAATAGACAAAATCTTGTTTGTGAAGGATGATGAAGGTAATGTCATGATTGCTCAAATATATGTAGATGACATTGTCTTTGGTGGGATGTCAGACCGGATGGTTAAACAGTTTGTCACTCAAATGGAATCTGAATTTGAGATGAGCCTAGTAGGAGAACTAACCTACTTCCTTGGATTGCAAATAAAGCAAATGGAGGATTCCATGTTCATTTCCCAAAGCAAGTATGCTAAGAACATTGTCAAGAAATTTGGGATGGACAATGCTACTCATAAAAGAACTCTTGCCCCCACACATTTAAAGCTGACTAAAGATGACAAGGGTGAGAATGTAGATCAAAGTCTATACAGAAGTATAATTGGAAAGTATAATTGGAAGCTTATTATATCTGACTGCTAGCAGACCAGACATATCCTTTGTAGTAGGTGTTTGTGCAAGATATCAAGCTGATCCAAAAGTCAGTCATCTAAACCAAGTCAAGAGAATTCTGAAATATGTCAATGGTACTTGTGACTATGGAATAATGTACTTTCATGGGTGCAAACCAATTCTCACTGGCTTCTGTGATGCTGATTGGGCTGGAAGTGCTGATGACAGAAAAAGCACTTCAGGAGGATGCTTCTTTTTAGGAAACAATTTGATTTCTTGGTTCAGTAAGAAACAAAATTGTGTATCCTTATCTACTGCTGAAGCTGAATATATTGCAGCTGGAAGCAGTTGCTCTCAATTGGTTTGGATGAAGAAAATGCTCACTGAGTACAATGTCCAACAAGATGTCATGACATTGTACTGTGACAACTTAAGTGCTATTAACATATCAAAGAATCCTATCCAACATAGCAGGACCAAGCATATTGATATCAGACAACACTTCATCAGAGATCTTATGGAAGAGAAAGTGATTTCATTGGAACATGTAGCTACAAATCTGCAGTTGGCTGATATATTTACTAAAGCCCTTGATGCTACCCAATTTGAAAACCTAAGGGGTAAATTGGGAATCTGCTTATGTGAACTTTAGCAGTTATGGAGATGTGCCAACATGTCATATGACATCGTGTGGCATGATCACCAGATGGCAACACCAGTCTGGTCAAGCACCTTGTGTATTCCACTCCTAGAAATTCTCCAAGTAACGACTCTTATAAGAATATCAGCTCACTTTCAGCTATTCATCTTCTCATCATTCTCTCACAACAACTTGCTTGCTATAGCTAACTTTCAGAGATCATCAAACTCAACCAATCTCAATCTCTTTCTTCACCACATTCGAAAATGGATCATCACCAAAACCCTAACATATCTGAAGAAATCCTCAACAAGGAAGATGTGGTGCATGCAACCCCCATCTCTGTGGTACCCATGGATTCAACTCCAATGGACGAAATCAGAGGAAGTGTTCCTCTTGCTCAAAAGCCAAGAACCCCTATTATGAAAAGGGCAAAGGATCCTGTATTCAGCAAGGCCAAAGGCATGCCTTCATCATCAAACACCACTCCAAAAGCTTCTGTATATGTGGATGATTCCATAAAGGAGCTGGTAAACAGGATCTTATCTGAGCAAAGAGTGGTAAGTGGCATATCTATCCCTCTGAACACCATGCCAGCTCCACCAGAAGATCAACAAACTCAGGCTGAAAAGGACACTCCTGCTCAACAGGATGTCCCAATAGATGTTGAAACATCTGAGGACCAGCAAAAGGCCTCATCTGATGCTGCTGATGAAACATCTAAGGATCAGAAAAAGGCCTCCACTGATAGTGATGAAGAAACATCTGAGGACCAGCACAAGGCCTCCACTGAAGATCAAACCTTTGTTGATCCACCAGCTGAAGAGGAGACTGCTCAACCTCCTCCTGTTGTGAACATAGAGCATGATTCTGATACAGAAATCATTGCTTCTGTCAACCCTAGCATAGCCAAAAGGCTTAGAACTAGAAAGGAAAAGAAGAATGCAGGACATGCAACTCCTGAGAAGAAGCAAGCTACACCAAAGAAGAACAAATCTAAAGTTGTCTTTGGTCCCACAAAACAATGGAGCAAGGTGCAAACACAGAAGAGGAAAGCTGTCACCCCTCCAGATTCAAATGTTGAAGAGGATGTCCCAACATCCCCACCAAAGAAGAAACCAGCACCTTCAAGATCATCAACTGCTGTTCCAGAAGCTCCTCTGGACAACATCTCTTTTCATCATGTGTCAAGTGTGAACAGATGGAAGTTTGTCTATCAAAGAAGGGTAGCCCTTGAAAGAGAGCTAAGCAGTAATGCACTTGAGTGCACTGAGGTAATTGATCTCATTTCTTCTGCTGGACTATTCAAAACTGTATCAAATTTCTCTCCTTGCTATGAGCTGCTAGTCAAGGAATTCATAGTCAACCTCCAAGAAGATTGTGCTGATGGTAAGTCTGCTGACTTCAGAAAGGTATATGTAAGAGGGAGGTGTGTAGAATTCTCTCCTAGGGTTATCAACCAATTCCTTGGAAGAGAATCTGATGGTCCAAATGAGTTAGGGAAGACTGATAACCAGGTTTGCAAGGTTGTCACTACTAATCAGGTCAAGACTTGGCCAGTCAAGGGGAAGCTCTCTGTTAGCATGCTGACAAGGAAGTATGTCATGCTGCATAGGATTGGCACTGCAAACTGGGTCCCTACCAACCATACCTCCTCAATAGCAACTGGATTGGGCAGTTTCATATATGTTGTGGGCACCCAAACAAAGCTGGATTATGGGGCTTATATATTTGATCAGACATTGAAGCATGTTGGATCATCTGCAACTAAGCTGCCAATTGCCTTCCCTTCCCTGCTGTGTGGAATTATGCTTAGTCAATATCCAGGTATCCTCACTGAGAAGGACTCCATTTGCAAAAGGGAAAGCCCGCTGGCCTTCCACTACAAGCTGTTCTTGAGTCATCATGCAGCTGATGTTGAAGCTCCCTCTGGGACATCTGCTGGTCCTTCAAAGGCAAAGTCTACAATCTCCAAAGCTGCCTTGATTGTTGAGCTGAAGATCACTTGCAAAGAACTGGATGCAAGGAAGCAGAAGCTTGAGGAGATTATCCAAAGGCTGGAGATTGAAGAAAGTGCTCAGAAAACTGCTGCTTCTGATGAGGAGACTGAGGAAGAGGAAGAAACTGATTCTGAGGAGTCTGAGTGAAACCTGTATGTGAGGAATATGTAATGACTGCTTCTGCATTGTAATTTTGGATTAGTAACTTTGGCCCCAATTTTATGTCTAACAAGGGGGAGAACTGAACAACAACAACAATGTATGTTGCTGATTACTGATTAATGAAAAACTTTTGTTTGCTTCTGAACTAAAATTGTGACTTTAATGAAAAATTTCTGTTGCAACAAGTCTGAACAAATGTAGAATTGAGGGGGAGTAAACTCTCACATGACTCAACAGAAAAAAACTTCTGCTGCACTCTGATAACCAGAAAAGTATGTTAGCCAAAAATTAGCCAAAGGGGGAGTTTGTAGATGTTTAGAATTGGCAGAATTTTTGACCAACAAGAAATGTTGAATTCAGTTCAGGATGTCATATCAGATGTTGGGACATTATCAAACAGAGTATAAGTAAATGAACTTAATTCAGGATGTCACACCAGATGTTGGGACATTGTATCAGTTAATGAAATAAGTTCAGTTTACAGGATGTCACATCAGATGTTGTGACATTGTATCAGTAAATGAAGTAAGTTCAGTTTTTTCAGGATGTCCCAACAGATGTTGTGACATCTCATACCTGCTACCAGAATTAATTAATGACTAACAGAACTGAGTAAATTAAGGAAAGTTATCTGGAATTAATTATGGTTGGATAAAACAGAATAAGGCGCATCTGTAGGGAGTGTTGTTATATGTCTTCAGCATAATCAGAAGAACTGAATCACCTAGAATCTAGGAAGTAACAAACCCTAATTCAAGGTGGAAGCAGTATGCGTTTCAAGATTGGATAAACCTACAGAAAGCCCAAAATCCAAACACCTATTTCAGAAGACAATATAGGGTGTTTTGTGTTTTAATAGCAGGTTGTTTTTATTGTACCACTTTATGAGCTTTTAAGAAAAAGTGTATGTGTGTCTTGATTGAAACTGTGAAGTAAGATCAAGCTGTTTTTGTTTGAAGTATGACTTCAATTTTATTAAACTTGTAAACAAGATCACTGTGTGATTGAGGGGGAGTGAGTTGGTACTCATATCTAAGTTGTGTCTTAGGTAGAAATTGCATTGGGTAGATATTAAGTGAAAGATTAAACTGGGTGGTTTAAGTCTAGAATTAATATTACTTATAGTGGATTTCCTCCTGGCTTGGTAGCCTCCAGATGTAAGTGTGGTTATACACTGAACTGGGTTAACAAATTCCTGTGTTGTTTAATTTTCCTGCACTTTAAGTTTTAGTAAAGTCTTCAAGTGTTTAAACATCTCATTCGACATCTCATACCTGATCACATAATTTTGAGGAGTGTTTGTGGTAATAATGCCAAGTTCTTAATGGGGAAAGCTTCTACTTCTCTTACTTTGGGTCATAAAGATGCATTTGAGGCTATTCTTGCTTTGCTCATTTATGGGATTGTTTTGTTTCCTAACTTAGATGGTATTGTGGACGAGAGTGCCATTCAGATCTTCTTGAAGAGAAATACGATACCTACTTTGCTTGGAGACATGTATCATGCCTTTCATTATAGGACCTCCAAAGGTGATGGAGAGATTGTGTATTGTGCGTTTCTTCTCTATAGGTGGTTTATTTTGCCCCTACCAAAGTACAATGTCTTCAAGGATAATAGAGAGAAGCGAAGATGGTATCAAAGGATTATGTCTCTTTCTCATAAGGATATGACTTGGTATTGTTCCTATTATGATATTGGAGTGCTTATTGATAGTTGTGGAGATTTTCCCAATGTACCTCTTCTTGGTACACATGGGGGAATTAGTTACAACCCTATTCTTGCTAGGTGACAGTTGGGATATTTCTTGAAGGATATACCAAGAAACCTTTCCTTATCCAGCTTCTTCATTCTTAATGGTGCAGATCATGTAGAAATGAAGAAAACGATTGCTCATTCTTGGCATGCGGTTCATTGGAAAGAGAAGGGTCAATTGGGAAGACAACCCCTTGCTCCCTCCGAGTGTTACATCCAGTGGGTTCAATCTAGGGCTTCCAAGCTCAAGATGCCTTATCCATCCGAGGAGCCTTTGTTTCCTATACTACCATTGTCCGCTTTTCTTCCTCCCATTGATGAGAAGGTTGCTCTTCAAGAAGAACTGGACAAGATGAAGAGAGAGAAAGAAGAATGGCTACTTGAGAAGACTACGATGCAAGAGCAACTGAAGGAGAAAGATGATCTCATTGAGTTACTTGAGCGGCGTGTTACGAAGAGGCCAAGAGAGGATTTATTTTCCTCTAGTACTCCATCTACCATTCCCCCTACATCCGGTGCTTGGAAGGCTATTGTTGACTAGTTGGTGAAGGATAAGGAAGACATGGAGAATCGGTACAAGAAAGAGATTAAGAGGATTCGCATGAAGTACCAGCCGAGATTCAGATCTTCTTCAGATATGATCCCCTAGGTTTAGTTTACTTTTTCTCTCATGTATTAGGATTGTTGAGACTTGTACTTCACCTGTAATCCTTACTTTGATTTTAATAAGAATGGGTTTTTTTAAGTACTTCAAAAAGTGTTTCTTTTATAAATATTGCAATTTATCTTATAGTCCTTTGAAATCTTTGCATTTGCATATGCATATTATGCATCATGCCCACATTGGTCTTGCTTTTTAGGTCTTGTACATGGATCTTATGTTGTTTCTTGGTCTTCATTCAGTTCTCCTGTCAAGCTGACTCACAAAGTTGATACTCGAGCTAATCGGAAGAAGATGTCAGAAGCCTTACAACAAGAGAATCGCGAGCTGCGCAAGGAAGTTGCATACCTGAAGGATAGCTTGGAAAGAGTTACTTCCATGATGGAAAGCTTGGTGGCTGCTCATAATCAGCCACTCCATCCTCCTAATTCTCTTGTTCAACATACAGTCATATCTGAGATTGTCACTACATTGATCCCTACCGAAGTTGTTATTTCCCCCTCGCTACCGCATGCCTCCTGGTACACCGTGGGGCATGCCAGCTAATTTCACTTCTGCTGGTTATCATCCTCCTCCTCCTCCTGAGACTGCTGCATTTACTACTCTTCAACCAGTAATGACTATTGCACCGCTTGTGATGCACACTACTCCACACCATGATGAAGTGATTTACCATGCTGAGCCGAGTGAAGGTGTTTGTGTGACTGAAAGAATTGATGATTTTCAAGGCCGTTTTGTTGGGTTACAGAGAGAGATGAGGGCCTTAAAGCACAAAGATTTGTTTGGAAAAGATACTTATGATCTCTGTTTCGTTCCTAAAGTCAAGGTTCTGTACAAGTTCAGGTTTCCTGAGTTCGAGAAGTATAAGGGTAACACTTGTCCTCTAAGTCATTTGACTATGTATGCTAGAAAGATGTCTCCTCAGACAGACAATGATCAGCTGCTGATTCATTATTTCCAAGATAGTTTGACTGGGGCCGCCATGAGATGGTACATGAGTTTGGATAGCAACCAAATCCATACTTTCAATGATTTGGGAGAGGCTTTTGTTAGGCAATACAAGTATAATGTTGATATGGCACCGGACAGAGATCAACTATGTGCTATGTCCCAGAAGGACAAAGAAACTTTCAAAGAATATGCGTAGAGATGGCGCGAGCTAGCAGCTCAGATTGTTCTTTCTCTATAAGAGAAAGAGATGACGAAGATATTTCTGAAGACTTTAGGTTCTTTCTATTATGAGAAGATGATTGCAAGTGCTCCTTCTGCTTTCACTGAAATGGTGAGTATAGGGGTGCGTTTAGAAGAAGGTATCTATGAGGGACGGTTGAACAAAGAGAGTAGTGCTAGCTCGAGCTCTAAGAGGTTCAGCTTTGATAAGAAGAAAGAAGCTGAGACTAATGATGTGTCTCGTGAAAGTTACAGAAGACCTCATGGTCATGAGAGTCATCGTTATCAGCAGCATGTAGCCTCTGTGACTCCAATGATTTATATGACTCCAACTATGCCGAATGCTCCAAAGTACCAGTCTCGTTATCAACAGTCTTGTGTGCAACAAAGTGGAAATCAATAGGGTCGTGATAAGCCGAATTTTGATCCCATTCTAATGTTGTATGCAGATTTGCTTCTCTCTCTGATCGAGAAGAATCTTGTGCAAACACGTTCTCTGCCTCCAATTCCAGAATCTATTCCATGGTGGTATAATCCAGAAGCTCACTGTGTTTTTCATCAGGGTGCCCCGGGGCACGATATTGAGAACTATTATCCATTGAAGTTTGACGTGCAAAAATTGATAAGGAGCAATGTTCTGTCTTTTAATGATGTTAATCTAAATGTGAAGACAAATCCGCTTCCGAATCATGGTAACACGTCTGCGAACATGGTTGATGGTTTTCTTGGTTTGTTCAAAATTTATAAGGTTCTCCATATTCGAAGGTCTTTGGTTGAGATGCATGCTTTCTTAAGCGAATATCATGATATTGATCACAATTATGTTGGTTGCTGCATTTGCTCGGTAAACCCTCGTGGTTGCGTGATTGTTAAGAGAGACATTCAAAAGATGATGGATGATAAGTTGATTGAAGTGACAGCGAAAAGAGAGGAGTATGACAATGTGAATGTTATTGTGCCTCAGTTCAACATTCCTGAGAAGGTTGTTCCTGAGAAGGTGGTTATTTCTTTTGATAGCCTCAAATATGTTGTTACTCCCTTGGTGATCAATTTGCCTGGTCCAATACCATATGAGTCTGATAAAGCTATTCTGTACCACTATAATGCTACGATGATAACAAATGGCAAGGAAGTTCATATTCCTTCTCCAAAATCTGTGTTTAGCATTGCTGATGTGACAAAAGTTACTCGAAGTGGTAGAGTTTATGCTTCGGATCCTCCAAAGAGAGATGAAGATATAAGTGCGAGTAAACATATTATGGATGTTGTTGCCTGATCAGGTCAATTTGGTGATTCTAGTTTAAAATATAGTGAAGATGAGGTGTTGAAATTGATAAAGAAGAGCGAGTACAACGTTACTGAGCAGTTTTTGCATACTCCGTCAAAGATATCAGTTTTATCACTCTTGATGTGCTCTGAAGCTCATAGGCAGTATTTGCAGAAGATTCTTGATCAAGCTTATGTTGATAACGATGTGACTGTTGATCAGTTTGATAGTATTGTGGCTAATATCACATAATGCAACAATCTGGGTTTCTGTGATGATGATTTGCCTGAAGAAGGAAGGAACCATAATTTGGCTCTGCATATTTCAGTGAACTGTCAGGAAGATGTTATGTCTAAGGTGTTGGTTGATACTGGATCTTCTCTGAATGTGATGTCGAAGTCGATTTTGTCAAGGCTTGCGTACCAAGGTGCTCCCATGAGGCATAGTAGGATTATTATGAAAGCTTTTGACGGATCGAAGAAGAATGTGATTGGTGAAGTTGATCTTCCTATTCTGATTGGACCTTTTATATTCTAGATTACTTTTCAAGTAATGGATATACGTCCCACTTACAGTTGTCTCGTTGGAAGACCCTGGATTCATGAGGCAGGAGTTGTGACATCTACTCTCAATCAGAAGCTGAAATTTGTGAAAGATGGGAAATTAGTGACTATTGATGGTGAATAAGCGATGCTAGTGAGCAATTTGTCATCTTTCTCTTATATTGATGCTGAAGAAGAGGTGGGAACTTCATTCCAGGCTCTTTTTGTTGTTGATAATGCTGCTAAGAAGAATGTTATGTCAATGTTTTCTCTCAAGGAGTCTCTGTACGTACTCGAAACTGGTCGATCTGATGGTTGGGGGTGCAATGAGTCTCTGTACGTACTCGAAATAATGGCCCAAGGCCCATTTTCCCATATTAGCTTCGAGGGGGTGCAATGAGTGAAATCCGGGTGTGAAAAGAAATTTGTGTATTCTGGGCCCAAGCTATGATTATGGATCGCAGGGGGGTATTGAAAACACCCCAAATTTGCCCTCACTAAGTTCACACCATGGCTTGTGATCTTTCATATTTGAATTAGTTTAAACATATCATCTCATATTGCATTTTTGTTTCACTGCATTAGATCAAATTCATCTGCATCTAGGGTTTGTGATCTGAGCAATCCAGGATTCATCTGAGTCACTCCAAAGGCCTCCAATAATTCCAAGAGGGCCCATGTATGTTCAATCATCATTTTATATCCCTCAAAGATCAAGGAAGTCAAAGAATCACAAGAACTGAGAAAGCATGGAAGCAGAGATAGGGTTTCACTGCACAGATGACCTGAAATTAGGGTTTTGGTTTCAGAGGCCATAACCCCAAATTTTTTGGTCACTCTTGTTTCTAATGGTCTCAATATATTATAAGGATTGTGTATACCATGTTTGATGAAGAAATTCATTGTGGAAGTCATCTGTTCACTGGGTAACTTCTTGAGCAAGTCAGAGCAAAATCAGGGCATCTGAGGCCCCCACCCATGGAACCAAAGTGGATTTTTCATCAAATTGAAGTTATATGATCTTTATTTTATTATTGAAGTTCTTGGAAGTTCACAAAATTGAAGAAAAGTGAGCTAAACCAAAAGTTGCCAAAAATGGAAATGACTTGTAATGTAAACTTTCCATTTTGGGAAAGTTTTTCAACCTCCTCTTTCTCAACCAAAAATGCTTCAAATGAAAAATTGTTGGTCATGAAAGTTGTAGATTGGATCATTCCCTTTTCAAAAAGTACAAGAACAAGTCCTAATTCATTATGGAACTCAAGTTATGGCTTGTCAAAGTTGGCAAAAATCACATAATTTTCAAGAATGCACCAAAGAGGGATTTTTGCAAAACCACTTGCCAAGCTATTTTTGTGACTTCAAATACACCTCTAAGCATAATAACATCATTGTGCAATGCCTTAAGACCAGAATTGCCCAAAGAACCATGCTTTTTCATGTCTTGCATTTCAAGAATTTCAAAAGGGGCCAAACTTCATAGAATTTGCAAAATGACACATAACCTTTCACAAACTTGCTGAATTGCCTCAAAACCATTTTCATGGACCTCCTTGATCTCAGCTGCATAAAGACAAGCCAAAAAGCCAGCTGCACCATTGCCCATACCTCAAGTACACAAGTTGGTGACTTTTTGCAACTTGCCCATACCAATCAGCTGCAGCCACCACCCACTATCTGGCCTATCACTACTTGTTATGTGGATCAAACCAAAGCCATAACACACAACATTGCAAGATGAAACCTCCGAATCCTCAAGTTCCACAAAATCCCCTCATTTGCAAAATCCTTCGAATCTCTCAACTCAAATACTCAATCTTAAAACTTCTTTCACCATTCATCTTAGAATCATCAATAGACCACAAAGCAACCATTAAAACAGCCAAAAACGCACCATAGCCCAAACACGATTCTTGGCCAGTTGAAGTGAAATCACACAAACCAGCCAAAACAAACTCCTTCCAAGCCTCAAAGCTTCATCAGGAAGATCATTGGAGTCAGCTTGCACAAGAGAGGAGGCCCAGAAGCTCCAAACTGAGGAAGCTCAAGCTTAGTTAACCTCTTCAAACATTTTTCCAGAAATGTTATTTTAAGTTCTTAGAATGATCTTCATGCTTCACTGGTTACACTGCACTTCTTACTTTTGAAAATGGTTGAGAAATGAGCTTGTATGCGTGTTCTGAAACTTTTTCAGTTTTTGATTTTTGATTCGTATCAAGAGATTGAGCCATGATAAATTTGTTTTGAGGTTGGATTCGTGTTTGGGGAGGTGAGAGGAGTTGATCTGGAGCTTTAGAGCTCCAGAAATGACCTAGAGGTGAGGTTTTGGGTTTGCTCAGGGAGGAGCTGGCCGGAGAAGATGACCGGAGGTCTTCTCCGGCCACCTGAAAGTAATTAACTGTCTAATTAGGGTTAGGGCAAGGTTTAAATGAGGGCCGTTTGATCTTAGTTTCCCGCGTGTGTTGGATGGTTAGGATTAGGTCATTAATTTTAAATCTGGATTAATTATTTAATTAATTAGGATTAGCTGAGTTTGAATTTCATCAATTAGATTGCGCGCCAGGTCAAACATAATTTCCCCAGAATCAATCTAAGCCCTTGGATGCGCATACTGTTGTTTTATTTCATTTTTATTTCATTTTTTCTTATTTGTTTTGCACAATTTATTAAAAATAGCTAGAAAATTCCAAAAAATATTTTCTTTTGCATTTTTACTTCAAATATTTTTATCAACCAAAAAACATTTTTATTTTTATTTTTTGCATTAAAAAATCATTTTTAAAATATTTAAGTGTTTATTTTAATTAATTAATGGAAATTAATTAATTAAAATATCATTTATGTTTCTAAAAATCCCAAAAAAATTCACATTGCATCTTAGGACATTTAGAAACATTGTCATGCCATTCATACAAATTTCTTTTTGGTTTTGAACAATCTTTGACATTTTCCTTGAATTTAGGGTTCATAAAATTCCTATTTTTGAACCCTAACTTCAAGAATTATTTTCTGCCTAACCATGAATGGTTTGAAATTGATTCTTTTTGCGTTGATCTTCATATAGCATGTAGAATCTAGCATAATTTTGTCATGAATTTCTTTTGCATCTTTTATTTGATTTGCATTTTTCCCCTTTAGGTACCTTAAAACCCTAGATAACTTAGAAAAATCATAACTTCCTTTAGGTTAAGAGTTAGGTCTCCTCCTCTGGGGTGTGATATCATATGGGGTTAGGGTTTCTTTAAGTTCATTTTCAATTTTTTATCTTATGATTTGCTTCTGTTTTTGACTTTTGCATCTCATGTTGCATTAAAACCCTAATTTCTCATGTTCATTTGCATACATCTTGCATAAGCATTCATTCAAGAACTTGCCATGACATTTCATGAATTCACATGACATCTAAGACATCATAGGACACATTAGAATCATACTTGATCATTTCTTCATAGATTTTCCATGATATGCATCCATTTCATTCCATGAACTTTCATGTGCTTTCATACTTCTTCCATTCTTCATTTGCATTCTCATACCTTGTATGATCATTCACAACTCTTGACATACATTTGAATCATCTCTTAGCATCATTTACATCATTAATATGCTTATGGTTTTGGTTTGCACCCTTGCATACATTTCATTTCTATTTCATTTCTTCCTTCTTTTGCTAACTTTTCAGGTGGTAAGTAATTTGAGAAGTGAATTTGCCTTCACTTCTCACTTCTCTTCTCATCTCTTTTATGCATCTTTGCTGCAATTTATCTTTACTTTAGAGTGAGCTTGCTCATTCATGTTCATCATTCACTTTATTTCTTCAAGTAACTTATCTTCTTAAGTGAAGTAAGTTAACTTGTTTCTTCTGCTTCCCCGCCTTTCATCTGCTTCTTCCTTGGTGGCTATTCTTGAAGATCTCTTGCAAGCCTTACAAACCATAGGGACACCCAAGCATGACAACAATTAGGATTTTGATTAGTCCCCCATTAGTTTTACCTTTGTGTCTTCTTTGTGTCTCTTTTCTCATCTCATAATCAGAGACTAAACCTTTAAGGTTTTAAGGCTTTGTGATTAAGGTTATGCCTGCATCCTTCTCTTAGGATGGAGTGTATAACTTTAATCCTAAGTGTTAAACCCTTAATGTGTTTAAACCTCTTAATCAATCCATATTAATAATCACTAAGACAATAGCTTGTAACTTGGGCCTTGCATTAGGGTTCTAATTCTTCCATAATTGGTTAAGAAGGACTAACCCTAGTGTTAATGGACAAGTCCCCCTCAAGTTGTCTTACAAACCATAAAATCCACTTCTTAATCTTACCATTAACTAAAATCCACTTTAATAAAGGTTTTTTTTGTCATGGGGTTTATCCCTAATCATGGATTAAGTTGGGGTATCTTCCTCAGCTTAAATGTGCTCATCTATTATCCTTCTATTAGGATGGTGTAATGAGTCCATTAAATCCTTGAATATGGCTTAAACTCATTACTTAACACTAAACAAAAACTCCAAAAATATCTAAATAATCACAAGTAGGTTAATGATCTTAATCCTACATCATGGTAATTAAGTTTGAGGTGTTTACCTCATACTTAAGGTATTCTCATTACCCCTAATCAAAGGGAGGATGTGATGAGTTTACTAACCCTTGATTTAGGCTTAAGCTCATTATCTTATGACAAACACCCAAAAAGCAATAAAAGATTGAAAACACAAAAACAAACAATAATCGTCTCCTCCGGGATTCTTTTCTCATCATCTTAACTCATAACCGAGAACTCGCTTCTTCCGTCTAATGCAAGACAATTAGCACCTGAGCCAGACAGGTCATACACTTGAGCATAGTCAAGCAAGCAGTTCATCAGTCAATTTATCTTTCAGTCTCTTTGAGTCGAACAACGGTGTTCTGACTTCCTCATTGCACGAGAGGATACGTAGGCATAACTTAACTGTTATCGAACAAAAGTCTCTGTTTCATCCCCCCTCTTCCAGCATTATTCTTTAAGCCTCATTCCTGAGCATTTCACTTCACATCTCTTTTGCACTGACACCTGTACATTCTTTTCCAGCTTTTGCACACAGATAGCACTGACACTACCCCTTTAAACACAACTTTCAAGCGTGGATACCGTCGAGTACGACGGACAATCTGGGTGCTAATACCTTCTCAGGTTGTAACCAACCCCCTTTCTCAGTTTCTCTGGTTCGTGACCGTCTTATCCATATCTTTCTAGGTTGATGCAGCATTACCTTTCCTTCGGGATAAAAATGTCTAGCTGGTGACTCTTTTCATCTTCATTTCATGTCTCCTTTTGCCAACCGTTCGCGCTTGTACCCTATCTGACCCGGTGTCATTTGGTGGGAGCGACAACTTGGCGACTCTGCTGGGGACCCTTATACTCAACCAGGGCTTCTGGTTCTTTTTGTGGGTTCCTCCTAGCGCTTTTTTGATTTGTGTTTATGGGGGTGTTTGGTGCTACTTATGCTTATTTATTTGCTTTATTTATTGCTTTATTTATTGTTTTCCTTTACAGTTTTATGCATTTTCATACTGTCATTATCATTATGCTGGATCTGGTTTTCCTTGGTGGGTGGGGTTTCATTGAGTGATTAAGGTCCTATACCTAGGACCTGAGTGACACCTAGGCTAGAGTGGCTTCATATTCTTTCCCATTCCATTTCGGTCTGGTGCGGGAATATGAAACACTGTTCAGACGTGGGTTTCTTCTTGAGAACTATGTACTACAGATTTCCTGTAGTGATAGGGCTATTTGGGAAGCCTGCTAAGTCTGGATGACCTTTATATTGACCTTCAGAATCTGGGGTGAATTAGAGGAGGATCTTTTATGGTTATTGTAAACACTGTACCTCCGGGTTAGAAGTGTTTACACTTCTCATAACTGATCCAAGTCTGAGGATCTTTGTTCTAGAACATTACATGTGAGGGGGGTTGGGTTATTTACAGGTTTTGCAGGAACCCTTGGCCACATCATACCCTGTTATTGTATTGTTTAAGAATGCTTCACTTTGGACAGCTCTTGTGATTACCCTGGACTTGTGACTCTTTATTTGAGTCCCCCACCCGGTTACTGGATTTCTAAGCCTCCATCCGGACCTTTGAACATGCATGGACTTTTACCAAGGGAGATAAACAGATCCAGCTCTTGATTACAAACCTTTGCATGTCATTTGCATACATCATTTCTGCATCATTTAACATTTGCTTATTTGTTTTACAGGGTATCCATCTTCATATTTGGTTTGGTTTTCACCCATTCTGCTACTCAGACTGCTTCAGCTGTCTTCTCCAGCTCCTTCACCAGTTTGTCAGAGACCCATCTCCAGTTTTTGTCTTCATCAGAGACTCACCTCTAGCCATCCTCAGCTTCTCAGTCAGTGACCTTCATCAGCAGTTGTTCTCAGCTTCTTCATCAGTACCCATCATCAGCATGGACACTTCAAGAAAGAGCAACGTCACTTACCACTTCTTTGAGCCCACCTTGACTGGCATCAGGCAGGTCCAGTCCCTCATTACACCTGACCATATCCCACTATTCAGAGAGCACTATGGGGGCATATTGGAAATGGTCATGGATCTTGATGCATCTCAGAGGAGCATGATCCATACATGCTTGCAGTTTTATGACCCTCCACTCAGATGCTTCACATTCCCTGATTTCCAGATGGGACCTTTGCTAGAAGAGTTTTCCTTGTTGTTGGGAGTTCCTATCAGGAGAGGGATTCCTTTCAACCCAGAGATGACTACTCCTAGAAATGAAGAGATATCCAGGGCATTGCATTTGGAGCCTGCTCTCATTGAGCAGAACATGACAACCAAGGCTGGAGTTCTAGGCCTCCACCTAGACTTCTTGACCTCTCAGGCCACCTTGAAGGCTGTAGTAGGAAAATGGAAGGTTGTCTGTGCACTTCTAGCCCTCAATATATATGGGGTTATTTTGTTTGCAGATGAGCCCAAGTTTGTGAGTAAGAATGCCATCCACCTGTTATTGTTGAGGAACCCTGTTCCTACCTTGCTGGGAGACTTCTACTACTCAGTCCATCAGAGGAATGAAAAGCAAAGAGGGAAGTTGGTCAGATGTTGTGCTCCTCTGTACTACTCTTGGCTGCTCAGACACTTTCCAAAATCATATACTTTCTTGAACCCCCATCAGCAGAAGAATTGGGCTAAGAGGTTCATTGCCTTGACATCAGATGACATCAGGTGGTGCACTCCAAGCACCAAAGGCAAGGACATTATTACTAGTTGTGGGCAGTATCCTAATGTGCCTTGGATAGGAGTGAAAGGTTGCATCAACTACAACCCTTTACTGTTTAAGAGGCAATTGGGATATGCTTTGGTTTATCCTCCCAGAGGACAAGATTTGGTTGAGACTCTCTACTGTGAAATTCAACCCAACTCTGCTATTGTCAGACAGGCTGCCTGGGCTTGGGATAACATTCAGACCAAAGGGATAGCCATCCGTGGAAAGTGAAACAACATTGCTTCAGCCCAGTATTCTGATTGGTCCCGTACTAGAGCTTAGATCACCCGGATGCCTTTCACCTTGGAAGATACACCTGGACCTTCTACAGTACAGCCTGCAGCAATTGTCAGCCTGGAAGAGTTTGAAAAGCTGAAAGAGAGGAACACTCAGATAGCTGAATCCCTGAAGAAGACTCTCTGGGAGAGAAATGATTGTCGTCTGGATAATGAGAGATTGGAAAGACTCAGGACTGAGCATCTGACCAAGATTGAAAAGACAGATGACTACATCAGGAAGGCAAAAGCAGGGGAGTTAGTTCTGAAGAATGCTTGTAAGGAAGCAAAAACTCAGAAGGCTATGGCAGAGCATTATCTGGAAGAGAGCCAGGCTAGGTGGATCAAGATCACTGAAGCCCGTGCACAAGAAGATCAAAGTACTCAGGCTAAAATAGAGCAGTTGGAGGCTAGTGAGAAGAAGCATCAGGAGGCTTTGTTGGCAGCTCAGAAGGAGATAGTAGAATTGAAACTCCGGGCGGGGTAGAAGAGGTCAAAGGATCAGGACAAGCATAAGAAGCTAACCAGTGCCATTGCTACCAGGAACCTCCTCATCAGGACTATTACAGAGCACCCAGCTGGTCCAGTGACTGAGGCCCTCCTGAAGGAAGTCAAGGAGGATGACTTTGGATTGGATGTCTGATCCTTTTTCTTGTATTTCTATCTTTTGATGTACTTTTCTTTTGATTGTTGTATTTTGACCCACCACGGGCATGTATTGTAAACAAACTATGTATTTTCATCCTTTGTAATATATCAGTTTGTTTTATTTTGGTGGGCTTTATCTCACAACATTATCAGCATTTCCTCGAGGTCTGGAAAGGTCAAAACCAAAGAACCAAACCGGATACCCTTGGAAGACAAATAAGCATATTGCATTGCATACTAACATTTTCTTTGTTTTGTAGGTTTTTGTTTTATTGTTGTTTCTTACTTTGTTGTGGTTTCAGGAAACATTGCTTGCAGAAGTGTGTTCCCTGTCAACAGAATACACCGGTACCCGACGAGAAACAACCTTCCAGGCATTCAAATGGATCAAGTACAGCAGGACTTGAATGAAGTAAGTACCCAAATGGCAAATGAACGGGTTGAGATGAGGAATCAAATGACCCAATTCATGGCTGTGATGACTGGCTTAGCTCAGAGCCAGGAAAGGCTAAGGGAGTTGGTGGAAAGACAAACTCCTGACAAACACCATCCCGGTACAGGAGGTACCAGTAACAATGATCGCGGGCAGCCTCGCATTGATCCGCCAGAGTTTGGGCCTCATCTAAACCCAGATGTTAATGTCATAAGGAATGCTCAAGGTAACACTGCTGGAGGCAGGATCTTGCGGGAGGATCCTCAAGAAGAGCAGTTCACAGTTATTAGAGCTAGGGATGAAGTTTACGACCGAAGGCTAGATGAGATTGTTGAGAAACTGAGGTCTCTTGAATCCCAGACTTCTCTAGGCTTTGATGTAATGGACATGGGGTTGGTGGATGGGGTGAGAATTCCTCACAAGTTCAAACCCCCGTGATTTGAAAAATATAATGGTACCTCCTGCCCGCGTACTCATCTGCAGTCTTTCTTGGGAAGACTCAAAGCTTATACTATGGACGAGAAGTTATGGATGTTCTATTTTGAGGACAGCCTGACTGGAGCATCAAGAGAATGGTATTCACATCTGACCAGGGCCACTATAAGATGTTGGAAATACTTGGCCAAAGCCTTCATCCGTCAATACCAGTACAATCTAGACATGGCTCCCAATAGAACCCTTTTAATGGGCATGTCTCAGTCTTCAAGGGAAAGCTTCTGGGATTATGCTCAGAGGTGGAGACAGCTTGCTGCTGCTGTCCAGCCACCCATGTCTGAACGGGAAATGGTGTACATGTTTATGAATACCTTATAGGGAACTTATATCGACCGGCTTGCTGCATTCTCCTCCAATAGCTTTGCTGATGTAGTCATAGCTGGGGAGAGAATAGAGAGTCTTCTGAAGATGGGCAAAATCTCTAACAACGGTGCAAGTTCCTCCAACAATACAAGAAAACCTTTTCCAGGACCCTGAAGGACGGGTGAAACAAATGCTATTCATGCAGGCAGGGGAAGACCCCAATACTCTCACAGATCAATAGCAGACGTTACTATCCCGACTCCAACTCCACAACAGCCATTTTTTCCTCAACAACAGCAACAACAACAACACTATCAGCAACAACCGCACTTTCCGCAACAAAGATCGTACAACAATAACAACAACAACCAACAGCATCGCCCCTTTCAACAGAGGCCATCTCAAGCAAATAGGGTGATTGACCCCATTCCTATGCCATATGCCACCCTACTGCCACAACTCCTGAAGCTCAACCTGGTTGAGTTAAGGACGTTGGCTCCACAGGATCCTCTCAACCTCCCGAAGAATTATGATGCCAATGCTAGGTGCGCCTTTCATTCTAACGCACCTGGTCACAATACTGAGAAGTGTAGAGCCTTGCAAATGAAGGTTTAGGATCTGGTCGATTCCAAAGCTCTCAACTTCGCACCTCCTCCAATTGTTACCAGAAATCCTATGCCTAGTCATGGTGGGCCCAGGATTAATGCCATAGAGGAGGACCAACCATCTGCACTAATTGATAGTGTTGCACGTATTCAAACGCTGCTGGCAGAAGTCAAAGCTCAACTCTTAAAATGCCAGGTGTTCCCAGGTTGTGAGGCCTGCTGCGAATTTTGCAAGACTGCTATTAATGGTTGTGAGAGGCTAAGGCTTGGCATAGATGGCCTTATCAGAAATGGAATTTTGCAAATTACCACAACGGCTTCTACAACATCAACAACCCTTTCTTCAGCAACAATAGATCCTCCTACAACTGCAACAACTATTGTTCCCACTGATTCATCCACAACTCCAGCAATCACTTCATCCATTATTTCAACAAACCAAAGTTCAGTTACGTTTACTTCTACAACGTCAACACCCATCTTATCAACGGAATCACCTACAACGCCAAAAAACGCTAACGAAGATGTCTCAACGGTCACAATCTATTATGACCCGGCAACTGTTCATCCCAACAACAATTTTCAACAACAAACTGCAACACCTACTGTCAGATCTCCAGTCACAATCTATTACGACCCGCATACCATCACAGTTCCTTCCGCTGCAGCAATCAGTCCAGTCACCATTACGGTACCTGGACCCGTTCCTTATGAAAGCAGTAATGCCATACCTTGGCACTACGGCTCTGATCTCTACTGCAACAGAAAGAAGATCACTCTAGATTCATCAACCTCTTCACCACAAGTTGACAATGTTGGGGGAGGCGGAGACTTCACCAGAAGCGGGCGCCTTTTTTCCTTACAAATACCTAGACCCAATGCTGAAGCAGAGGCTGTTGCTAAAGAAAAAGGGAAGAGTGTGGTACTCGAAGAGCCAGCTATTAAAGAAACTCCGAAGACGTCTTTTGACCAAGAGGTGGACGAGTTTATGAGAGTAATCAAAAAGAGTGATTACAAAGTGGTGGACCAGATTCATCAGACACCCTCCAAAATCTCTATCTTGTCATTGTTAATGTGTTCCGAAGCCCATAGGAATGCACTTTTGAGGGTCCTACACGCAGCCTACGTGCCGGAAGAGATCACGGTTAATCAGCTGGAAACAGTGGTTGCAAATGTTAACACTAGTCATGGACTGGGCTTCATAGATGCTGATTCAATGACAGAGGGACACAATCATAATAAGGCTTTACACATCACCTTAGAGTGAAAAGGTGTTGTTCTTTCTCATGTGTTGGTAGACACTGGGTCCTCGCTCAATGTCCTCCCAAAGAAAGCCTTGGTGAAGCTGGAATATGATGGTTTGGCATTGCGTCCAAGTAACTTGGTGGTAAGAGCGTTTGATGGCTCTAAGAGATCAGTACTTGGAGAGATTGAATTACCCGTGGTGATTGGCCCACAAGTCTTTAAAACTACTTTCTTCGTGATGGACATTCAGTCGGCCTACAGTTGTTTGTTGGGTAGACCATAGATTCACGCCGCTGGCGCTGTTACATCTACCCTTCACCAGAAATTAAAATACGAGTGGGAAGGCCAGATCATCACAATCTGCTGGGAGGAAGACATTTTCGTTAGCCAGCTGGCTACTTATAAGTACATTGAGATGGATGGGGAGATCCACGAGACTATGAGCAAGGGGTTTGAGGCCCTTAACATCAATGAAGCAACTGTTGTGCCTGGAACTTCTATCGCTTCATATCAGATAGCTCGGAAGGTTGTTGAAGAGGGTAATGCCAGAGGCTGGGGCAAACTGTTGCCAGTGGAGAAAAAAGAAGACAGATTCGGGTTGGGTTACAGACCAATCCGACAAGATCAATCAGAGGCCGCCAAGGAGCCCAAATTTGTCAGTGGGGGATGCTCACCCCAGATGTTGTGAACAATCTGGAAGACGAGGAGGAAAGCGACCGTAACCTGGAGAACTGGATACGTCCAAGGATCCCGGGGAACCATGTCTCTAACTGGTCTTCCCAGGAAATTATAAGGGCTACTCCTGCAAAGTAATTATTATTTCCTGTCCCTTTTAACATGCATCAAGTCCTGCATCTTGCCCAAGGTGTCAGGACTCATTTTGTAATAGGGCTATATTGTATTTTGTGCAAATGATTAATCAATGAATATCAGGACATCTTTTGCAAACGAGTCTCTTTTTTTTCGCTCACTGTCTTTTCATTTTTCACTTTTGTACAAAACAATAAAATGGCAATGTTTTCAAAATAACAACTTCATTTTCACTTTTCTAAACAAGATAAAACTGATCACTAAAACGAACCAATCTCAAACCTTGCAGAGATTATCCTCCAGATTGCACCGACAACAACACTGCTATGACCTTGTATGACTTCGACAATCCAATTAATCAAGCCAATGAAGTTGAAGAAGACTATGAGTTACCTGAAGAGTTAGCCAGGTTGTTAAGGCAAGAGGAGAAGTTGATCACTCCTCATTGGGAGGAGGTTGAGATAGTTAATCTTGGTACCGAAGAAGATTTGAAAGAAGTGAAGATCGGGGCCAGTCTGCAAGACTCAGTGAAGGAACAACTTATTGACATGCTTTGAGAGTACGTTGATGTCTTTGCTTGGTCCTATCAAGACATGCCAGGTCTGGATACTGACATTGTTATGCACAAGCTGCCTTTGAAGGAAGATTGTCCTCCAGTGAAGCAGAAGCTACGCCGTACCCGTCCGGATATGACCATGAAGATCAAAGAAGAGGTACAAAAGCAGTGGGACGCCAGTTTCCTTGTTGTGACTAGTTACCCGCTGTGGGTTGCTAATATTGTACCAGTTCCTAAGAAGGATGGTAAAGTACGGATGTGTGTGGATTACCGAGATCTGAACAAAGCTAGCCCGAAGGATGACTTCCCTTTACCTCACATTGATGTATTGGTCGACAACACAACTCAGTTCTCGGTGTTTTCCTTCATGGATGGTTTTTCAGGTTATAATCAGATCAAGATGTCACCCGAAGATATGGAGAAGACTACCTTAATCACACCTTGGGGCACATTTTGTTATAAGGTAATGCCTTTTGGATTGAAGAATGCCGGGGCAACTTATCAACAGGCTATGGTGACATTATTCCACGATATGATCCACAAAGAAATTGAATGCTACGTGGATGATATGATTGCCAAGTCCCTCACTGAAGAAGACCATCTGGTAAATCTGTTGAAGTTGTTCAAACGTCTGAGAAAGTATCAGCTGAAGCTAAACTCCAACAAATGCACATTCGAGGTACGGTCTGGTAAACTGCTGGGATTCATTGTAAGCGAAAAGGGAATTGAAGTTGATCCTAACAAAGTCAAAGCCATTCAAGAGATGCCTGCACCCAGGACTGAAAAGGAAGTTCGGGGATTCTTAGGTAGATTGAACTACATATCAAGGTTCATATCTCACCTTACTGCAACCTGTGAGTCCCTGTTCAAATTGTTAAGAAAAGAACTAATGGTCAGGTGGAATGAAGACTGCCAGAAGGCTTTTGACAAAATCAAGGAGTAATTATAAGAACCTCCAATCCTTATGCCTCCAGTAGAAGGAAGACCTCTAATAATGTACCTGACAGTATTAGAAGGATCAATGGGGTGTGTGTTTGGCCAGCATGACGAGTCTGGTCGAAAAGAGTATGCAATATACTACCTAAGAAAAAAGTTTACCGACTATGAACAACGTTATTCACTGCTCGTGAAAACTTGTTGTGCTTTAGCGTGAGCTACTCGCCGACTAAGACAGTATATGTTGACCCACACTACCTTGTTGATCTCAAAGATGGATCCAGTCAAGTACATATTTGAGAAGCCAACACTTACCGGAAGGGTTGCAAGATGGCAAATGATTCTGACAGAATATGACATTCAGTACACATCTCAAAAAGCCATCAAAGGCAGTGTACTGTCTGACTATCTAGCTGAGCAACCCATTGATGATTATCAACCAATGAGATTTGACTTCCCTGATGAGGACATCATGTTCCTGAAAGAAAAAGATCATGAAGAGCCTGTTCACACTGAAGGGCCTGACCCAGAAGAAGAGTGGACAATGATGTTTGACGGGGCTGTCAATATGAATGGTCGTGGAGTTGGTGCAGTGCTTATTACACCTAAAGGAGTTCATATGCCTTTCTCGGAAAAACTCACATTTGCATGCACTAACAACGAAGCTGAAAACAAAGCGTGTATCATGGGTCTTGAGGAAGCCATTGACCTCAGGATCAAGATATTGACTGTGTTCGGAGATTCAACTTTGGTAATCAATCAGACAAACGACAAATGGTACACTCACCAAGAGCATCTAATCCCATACCGTGACTATACGAGGATGATATGATCGCAGATGCTTTGGCTACCATTTTCTCCATGATCAAGGTTCAGACTGCCAATTTTGTGCCTCGGATTTCGGTATCCAGACTAGACCGACCAGCATACGTATTCTCCGTGGATGTTGCTAAAGATGACAAGCCTTGGTTCCATGACATCAAAAGCTTCTTAGAGGATCAAACATACCCACCTGGGGCATCATCCAATGATAAGAAGACATTAAGAAGGCTGGCTGGTAGTTTCTTCCTGAATATTAATGGTTCGTTATACAAGACAAACTTTGACATGGTTCTTCTCAGATGTGTTGATAAGAAAGAAGCAGAATTGCTGATGCACGAGGTGCATGAAGGATCTTTTGGTACCCATTCTGGAGGACATGCAATGGCTAAGAAATTGTTAAGATCAGGCTACTACTGGATCACAATGGACTCAGAATGTTGTGCCTACGCCAGAAAGTGCCACAAATGCTAGATCTACGCAGACAAAGTGCATGTACCTCCGAATCCTTTGAATGTAATGTCTTCACCTTGGCCCTTTGCCATGTGGGGCATTGACATGATTGGAAAGATAGAGCCGACTGCTTCAAATGGTCACAGATTCATCCTGGTAGCCATTGATTATTTCACCAAGTGGGTTGAAGCAGATTCATATGCCAACGTCACCAGCCAAGTGGTAGCCCGATTCCTGAAAAGAGACATCATTTGTCGGTATGGAGTACCCAAGCGAATCATTACTGATAATGGTTCCAATTTAAACAACAAAATGATGGCAGAACTTTGTCGGGACTTCAAAATCCAACATCACAACTCTTCTCCTTACAGACCAAAGATGAACGGCGCTGTTGAGGCAGCTAACAAAAACATCAAGAAGATTGTGCAAAAGATGGTGGTTACTTACAAAGACTGGCATGAAATGCTACCATTTGCCTTGCATGGGTATCGTACCTCAATCAGAACATCCACTGGGGCAACACCGTATCAGCTTGTGTATGGTATGGAGGCAGTCCTACCTATTGAAGTTTAATTACCCTCCCTACGGGTACTGATGGATGTTAAGCTGAATGAAGCAGAATGGGTCCGATCGAAGAGAAGAGATTAGCTGCAATCTATCATGGGCAGTTATATCATAAGAGAATGAAGAAGGCCTTCGATCAGAAAGTCAGGCTTCGGGAATACCAAGTGGGAGATCTTGTGATAAAGAGACTCCTTCCTCCTCATACAGACCATAGGGGCAAGTGGACTCCGAACTACGATGGCCCATTCATAGTATAGAAAGTTTTCTCTGGTGGAGCACTGATGCTCACTACTATGGATGGTGAAGATTTCCTATCCCTAGTGAATTCATATGCAGTTAAAAAATACTTCGCATAAAATGACCCGCTGGACATAAAAATAGAATGTAAGTCCAGGCAAAAAAGGGCATCCCGACGAGTCAAAAACAGAATAAAAGACTCGGGCAAAAATAAGGTAAAAATCAAAAAATGTACACCCGCTGAGTTGAAAAGCCGCATTGGACAGCTCAGGCAAAAATGGGTATCCCGGTGGATTGAAAACCCGAAAGGGAAATCCACGCAAAATCAGGGAATAAGCAAACAACTGCATTCTGAATTCGTTTGTGTCACTTACAACATGGCAAGCTTCGAAAGGTTAAAGCATCGGGCAGAATCAGCCTTCTTCAGAAAGCAAGATGAGAAGAACGTCAAGGCCATACGGGTCATAGCAAAGGGAGCTCACTGAAGCGTCGTCAACATTGCCAGCACTTTTACTTTTCTCAATTTGTAACAATCTCCTCATTTCAGGGGATATGTTTCTTTGATTGTATTTGCCGATTCAGGGCACCCAGATTAATAAAATCAGAGTTTTCAGTCACACTTCATCTTGTACATTTTTGTTTCGTTTGCAAAATGTCCAATATCCATAGTATAATATTTGCATAAAACAGATGTGCCTTTCTAATTACATGCTTGTAGGAAATGTATTTACTTCCAGGAATATCTAACTCCTATGACAGAATCTGGTAAGGGATACCTCGGGATACTTGTGCGTTCCTCTGTCTTATCAGGTTGCAGGTATTCAAATACATAACATGGGGCATGCCAGGCATCACTTCCCCAACACATCTTCTTCAAGCAGCACCAGAAAATGCCCATTTCCCCAGTTGAGTTATCAAGTCTCCTCATCCTCAGCAGGATCCTCACAGAAAACTCTAAGAAGATCATCCAGTGATCTTTTCTCTCCCCAACAGAGTACCAAATCTCTCATCCTTAGCAAAGATAGAGGAATCTTTTCCCCAGAGCGCAAAATCTCTCATCTTCAGCAAAGACAAGGAACCATCTCCCCACAGAGTTCCAAACTGTATCTAGAAGAGCAATGCTTGAAGTTCTCACACAACAAAGTGATGGAAGTTTCTTCATCCCCATCTAGGATATCTTCCTACCAGATAAGATCCATCAGATGATCTAGTCCCAAAGCAGAACCATATGTTTTATCAGATCTACCAATGGTCTCATCCCCAGCTGGGATATCATTCAAGCAGATCAGCCAGAGATCTTCACTACAAGCGGGATCCGAATCCCGGATCGGTTTCTTTTGCATAATCATAGCATTCGCATCATTTCCCCCCCAGAGCGTAGCATTCCGTCTAATACGGAGCATTACGGCAAAAATCAAACATATTGCATGACCATAAGTCAGGTTCGAACCAGTCACCCGTATATACCAACAGTACCTCTTCAGCAATATACAAAATACATTCCTTGCACTTAAAATCCAAAGCGTCCCCTTTGCACTCTCAAATACTTATACATGCTCTTTTTTGGAACTCGTCTGTGTCATCATTCCCCAGCAAGGTCGCCCGAACACTTTCTACCAACAGATACTTGTCCATGACCTGTTCTTCCCGACACCCGTCCGTGTCATCTCATATTTCCCCAACAAGGCGTCCCCTTTGCACTCACATATACATGTTCGTATACACTTTTTCGGCACCCGTTCGTGTCATATCATTCCCCTGCAGATATAAACCGCAAACAGATACTTACACACTCTCTTGACACCCGTCTGTGTCACCTTTCCCCAGCATGGTTGCCAAAACACTTTTTGCAAACCAAGCACTTGTTTATAATACACTCTCATCAACACCCGTCCATGTCATCCTATCCCTACAGGTTGCCAGAACACCTTTTACACTCATAAGTTTATATACTTTCTTCGCTGACACTCGTCCGTGTCACTTTTCCCAGCAAGTTGAAC
This sequence comes from Lathyrus aphaca, assembly GCA_963966055.1. Taxonomy (NCBI): domain Eukaryota; kingdom Viridiplantae; phylum Streptophyta; class Magnoliopsida; order Fabales; family Fabaceae; genus Lathyrus; species Lathyrus aphaca. The sequence goes on along the minus strand of OZ014523.1, from coordinate 127,611,789 downwards.
ACTCGTCCGTGTCTTGTTCATACTTCACAATACTTACAGATACTCGTCCGTATCTTGTCTACACTTATTCCCCACAGATTTGACACTCATCCGTGTTCTTTTTTAACCAGTTGGTACTCGTCCGTACCATCATCTCTAAACACGCGTCAGCGTTTGTTTCCACTGATACTCGTCCGTATCATGGTCTTAAGAATGCTCGTCCGCATCTTTAATCTATCCACAGCGTCAAACACTTATGCCTTTATTTCTGGAAAGCGTAAGCACTCGTCCGTGTTTACCATCCCCAAGTAAGTCGCCAGAAAAAGTAATCTTCTTTCTATCTGACATGCGTCCTATGTCATGATACTTTCGGCAGCCGTACCCTGCCAGGTGATCGTTCTTCACCTATGGATTACTGTACCTCATCCTTTCCTCAGCGGAGTCTCCATTATTGGAACCCCTTTCTATCCAGCATTCGTCCTATGTCATGATAAAGAGCAGCCGTCCCTTGCTAGGTGATCATCCTTCACCTCTTGATGATCTTCCTTCATCATTTTATCCGATGGTCATCCCCATCGTTGACCTTGTTATCTGACATTCGTCATATGTCATGATAAACCCCGAGAGAATCCGTACCCTGCTAGGTGATCGTCCTTCACCTCTTGATGATCGTCCTTCATCATTTTATTTGATGGCCGTCCCCATCGTTGACCTTGTTATCTGACATTCGTCCTATGTCATGATAAACCCCGAGAGCAGCCGTACCCTGCTAGATGATCGTCCTTCACCTCTTGATGATTGTCCTTCATCGTGCTTATCAGATGGCCGTCCCCATTGTCGGCCTTTTCTATCCGACATTCGTCATATGTCGTGATAAAGAGCAGCCGTCCCCTTCTAGGTGATCGTCATTCACCTTTTGATGACCGTCCCTCATCATTATTTCATTTATTTTTTGAATCGATGGCCGTCCCCATCGTTTTTTACCTTTACTCTGCAAACCTGATGGTCGTCCCCATCATTGCCTTTACTTTAATCCCCAGAGAACCTTGTTACTTTGCTTGACGGCCGTCCCCATCATGATTTCTTATTTTCCCCAGCATGTCGGTCGTCCCCATCATTGCTTTATCCCCGGCAGTCGTCCTCTGCTCGATGGTCGTCCTCCATCGCCCGCACTTTATAATCATACTATACTACCTTTTACAACTTATATCCCTTTTCTTCTTCTCCCCAGTGAGTGCAAATTTCGGGCTGTCTTTGGTATTCAACCACAAGTTATCTTGTTTGTCTGTTAAGTCAGGCGCTTACATCTGGCACAACTAACTCATGTTTGAATAGGGGCAGATGTAAACAACCTAAATTTTCCCTCACTAAGTCACACCATGGCTTTTGATCTTTCATATTTGCATTAGTTTAAACATATCATCTCATATTGCATTTTTGTTTCACTGCATTAGATCAAATTCATCTGCATCTAGGGTTTGTGATCTGAGCAATCCAGGATTCATCTGAGTTAATCCAAAGGCCTCCAATCATTCCAAGAGGGTCCATGTATGTTCAATCATCATTTTATATCCCTCAAAGATCAAGGAAGTCAAAGAATCACAAGAACTGAGAAAGCATGGAAGCAGAGCTAGGGTTTCACAGCACAAATGACCTGAAATTAGGGTTTTGGTTTCAGAGGCCATAACCCCAAATTTTTTGGTCAATCTTGTTTCTAATGGTCTCAATATGTTATAAGGATCATGTATACCAAGTTTGATGAAGAAATTCATTGTGGAAGTCATTTGTTCACTAGGTAACTTCTTGAGCAAGTCAGAGCAAAATCAGGGCATCTGAGGCCCCCACCCATGGAACCAAAGTGGATTTTTCATCAAATTGAAGTTATATGATATTTATTTGATCATTGAAGTGGTTGGAAGTTCACAAAATTGAAGAAAAGTGAGCTAAACCAAAAGTTGCCAAAAATGGAAATGACTTGTAATGTAAACTTTCCATTTTGGGAAAGTTTTTCAACCTCCTCTTTCTCAACCAAAAATGCTTCAGATGAAAAATTGTTGGTCATGAAAGTTGTAGATTAGATCATTCCCTTTTCAAAAAGTACAAGAATAAGTCGTGATTCGTTATGGAACTCAAGTTATGGCTTGTCAAAGTTGGCAAAAATCACATAATTTTCAAGAATGCACCAAAGAGGGATTTTTGCAAAACCACTTGCCAAGCTATTTTTGTGACTTCAAATACACTTCTAAGCATCATAACATCATAGTGCATTGCCTTAAGACCAGAATTACCCAAAGAACCATGCTTTTTCATGTCTTGCATTTCAAGAATTTCAAAAGGGGCCAAACTTCATAGAATTTGCAAAATGACACATAACCTTTCACAAACTTGTTGAATTGCCTCAAAACCATTTCCATGGACCTCCTTGATCTCAGCTGCACAAACACAAGCCAAAAAGCCAGCTGCACCATTGCCCATACCTCAAGTACACAAGTTGGTGACTTTTTGCAACTTGCCCATACCAATCAGTTGCAGCCACCACCCACTCTCGAGCCTATCACTCCTTGTTATGTGGATCAAACCAAAGCCATAACACACAACATTGCAAGCTGAAACCTCAGAATCCTCAAGTTCCATAAAATCCCCTCATTTTCAAAATCCTTCGAATCTCTCAGCTCACATACTCAATCTTAAAACTTCTTTCACCTTTCATCTCAGAATCATCAATAGACCACAAAGCAACCATTAAAACAGCCAAAAACACCCCATAGCCCAAACACGATTCTTGGCCAGTTGAAGTGCAATCACACAAACCAGCCAAAACAAACTCCTTCCAAGCCTCAAAGCTTCATCAGGAAGATCATTGGAGTCACCTTGCACAAGAGAGAAGGCCTAGAAGCTCCAAACTGAGGAAGCTCAAGCTCAGGTAACCTCTTCAAACATTTTTTCAGAAATGTTATTTTAAGTTCTTAGAATGATCTTCATGCTTCAATGGTTACACTGCACTTCTTACTTTTGAAAATGGTTGAGAAATGAGCTTGTATGCGTGTTCTGAAACTTTTTCAGTTTTTGATTTTTGATTCGTATCAAGAGATTGAGCCATGATAAATTTGTTTTGAGGTTGGATTCGTGTTTGGGGAGGTGAGAGGAGTTGATCTGGAGCTTTAGAGCTTTAGAAATGACCTAGAGGTGAGGTTTTGGGTTTGCTCAGGGAGGAGCTGGCCGGAGAAGATGACAGGAGGACTTCTCCGGCCACCTGAAAGTAATTAACTGTCTAATTAGGGTTAGGGCAAGGTTTAAATTAGGGCAGTTTGATCTTAGTTTCCCGCGTGTGTTGGATGGTTAGGATTAGGTCATTAATTTTAAATCTGGATTAATTATTTAATTAATTAGGATTAGCTGAGTTTGAATTTCATCCATTAGATTGCGCGCCAGGTCAAACATAATTTCCCCAGAATCAATCTAAGCCCTTGGATGCGCATATTTTTGTTTTATTTAATTTTTATTTCATTTTTTCTTATTTGTTTTGCACAATTTATTAAAAATAGCTAGAAAATTCCAAAAAATATTTTCTTTTGCATTTTTACTTCAAATATTTTTATCAACCAGAAAACATTTTTAGTTTTATTTTTTGCATTAAAAAATCATTTTTAAAATATTTAAATGTTTATTTTAATTAATTAATGGAAATTAATTAATTAAAATATCATTTAGGTTTCTAAAAATCCCAAAAAAAATTAAATTGCATCTTAGGACATTTAGAAACATTGTCATGCCATTCATACAAATTTCTTTTTGGTTTTGAATAATCTTTGACATTTTTCTTGAATTTAGGGTTCATAAAATTCCTATTTTTGAACCCTAACTTCAAGAATTATTTTCTGCCTAACCATGAATGGTATGACATTGATTCGTTTTGCATTGATCTTCATATAGCATGTAGAATCTAGCATAATTTTGTCATTAATTTCTTTTGCATTTTTTATTTGATTTGCATTTTTCGCCTTTAGGTACCTTAAAACCCTAGATAACTTAGAAAAATCATAACTTCCTTTAGGTTAAGAGTTAGGTTTCCTCCTTTGGGGTGTGATATCATATGGGGTTAGGGTTTATTTAAGTTCATTTTCAATGTTTTATCTTATGATTTGCTTCTGTTTTTGACTTTTGCATCTCATGCTGCATTAAAACCCTAATTCCTCATGTTCATTTGCATACATCTTGCATAAGCATTCATTCAAGAACTTGCCATGACATTTAATGCATTCACATGACATCTAAGATATCATAGGACACATTAGAATCATACTTGATCATTTCTTCATCCATTTGCCATGATATGCATCCATTTCATTCCATGAACTTTCATGTGCTTTCATGCTTCTTCCATGCTTCATTTGCATTCTCATCCCTTGTATGATCATTCACAACTCTTGACATACATTTGCATCATCTCTTAGCATCATTTACATCATTATTATGCTTCTGGTTTTGGTTTGCACCCTTGCATACATTTCATTTCCATTTCATTTCTTCCTTCTTTTGCTAACTTTTCAGGTGGTAAGTAATTTGAGAAGTGAATTTCCCTTCACTTCTCACTTCTCTTCTCATCTCTTTTATGCATCCTTGCTGCATATTATCTTTGCTTTAGAGTGAGCTTGCTCATTCATGTTCATCATTCACTTTCTTTCTTCAAGTAACTTATATTCTTAGGTGAAGTAAGTTAACTTGTTTCTTCTGCTTCCCCTCCTTTCATCTGCTTCTTCCTTGGTGGCTATTCTTGAAGATCTCTTGCAAGCTTTACAAACCATAGGGACACCCAAGAATGACAAAAATTAGGGTTTTGATTAGTCCCCCATTAGTTTTACCTTTATGTCTTCTTTGTGTCTCTTTTCTCATCTCATAATCAGAGACTAAACCTTTAAGGTTGTAAGGCTTTGTGATTAAGGTTATGCCTGCATCCTTCTCTTAGGATGGAGTGTATAACTTTAATCCTAAGTGTTAAAACCTTAATGTGTTTAAACCTCTTAATCAATCCATCTTAATAATCACTAAGACAATAGCTTGTAACTTGGGCCTTGCATTAGGGTTCTAATTCTTCCTTAATTGGTTAAGAAGGACAAACCCTAGTGTTAATGGACAAGTCCCCCTCAAGTTGTCTTACAAACCATAAAATCCACTTCTTAATATTACCATTAACTAAAATCCACTTTAATAAAGGCTTTGTTTTGTCATGAGGTTAATCCCTAATCATGGATTAAGTTGGGGTGTCTTCCTCAGCTTAAATGTGCTCATCTATTATCCTTCTATTAGGATGGTGTAATGAGTCCATTAAATCCTTGATTATGGCTTAAACGCATTACTTAACACTAAACAAAAACTCCAAAAATATCTAAATAATCACAAGTAGGTTAATGATCTTAATCCTACATCATGGTAATTAAGTTTGAGGTGTTTACCTCATACTTAAAGTATTCTCATTACCCCTAATCAAAGGGAGGATGTGATGAGTTTACTAACCCTTGGTTTAGGCTTAAGCTCATTATCTTTTGACAAACACCCAAAAAGCAATAAAAGATTGAAAACACAAAAACAAACATTAATCGTCTCCTCCGGGATTCTTTTCTCATTATCTTCACTCATAACCGAGAACTCGCTTCTTCCGTCTAATGCAAGACAGTTAGCACCTGAGCCAGACAGGTCATACACTTGAGCATAGACAAGCAAGTAGTTCATCAGTCAATTTATCTTTCAATCTTTTTGACTAAAACTACGGTGTTCTGACTTCCTCTATGCACGAGAGGATACGTAGGCATAACTTAACTGTTATCGAACAAAAGTCTCTGTTTCTTCCCCCCTCTTCCAGGATTATTCTTTAAGCCTCATTCCTGAGCATTTCACTTCACATCTCTTTTGCACTGACACCTGTACATTCTTTTCCAGCTTTTGCACACAGATAGCACTGACACTACCCCTTTAAACACAACTTTCAAGCGTGGATCCCGTCGAGTACGACTAACAATCTGGGTGCTAATACCTTCCCAGGTTGTAACCAACCCCCTTTCTAAATTTCTCTGGTTCGTGACCATCTTATCCATATCTTTCCAGGTTTATGCAGCATTACCTTTCCTTCGGGATAAAAATGCCTAGCTGGCGACTCTTTTCATCTTTATTTCATGTCTCTTTTTGCCGACCGTTCGCGCTTGTACCTGTCGCTCCCCGGATTTCCATCCTGGTACAAACGCGAAAGTGGCGCAGAAAAAGAATAGTCGCCATAGTTCCCCTAACTTGGGGTGGAAAAGATTACTTGTGTCTTAAGGCTTTAACTGCCTATGTCAATGCTCAGGTGTTGCAGGCTCGGACGACGAGTGCGTTACCGTCTTGCGAAATGACAAGTAGGAGCAAGTTCGTACGTAAGGAGTGAGTGGGATGAGAAAAGAAGTCCCGAAGGAGACGCTTATTGTTTGTCCAGTGTTTTTATGAGTTTTCTGCTTTGAAGTTCGCATAGGTAAGTGTACCTAAGTCTTACTTAACAGGATGTGTACTTCTTACATCATCCTGAAATGGAATGCGCAAGAGGCACACCTAGCTATGGAGGAAATCCCCAAATCTAGTCCCATGAGTGAAGGCTCAGGCACACTGACCTATTGACATTCATTAAGTGTTTTGTGATTTTTGGTTAAGAAGTTTTTTTTATGTTTTCTTTATGAAGTAATCTCATGCTAAGACCTATCCACCACGAGGGATATCCTACACCTCGCCTGGAAACGGAACGCATGCAAGTATCTCATAGCAAAGTCTCGTGTCACATGAGAAGACTCATCATTTATTAAAGTGACTTAAAGTTAAATTAGAAGATGAGAAGAGAGAGAACCAAAAGGATCTCAAAGGTAAAAAATCTAATGGGGAAAGACTACTCCTAATGTTATCATGCATAGGAACCCTAGGTTAGTAAGGTTTACCTATCCTACAGAAGAATGAGATAAGAAAAGAAGAAGGAGAAAGAAGAAGAACTATGGTGGCCTAAGAACACCTCAAGTTAAGAAAGAATAAAAGAAGATGAGGAAGAAGAAATTGAGATGAATAAGAAATAAGTAAGGAGAGGAGAATGCAATATGGAGTAAACGAATAATGCACAAACAGAGCCTACACCAGTAGGACTTCCAGATGCAGCAACATGCTCCTAACATAGCATTAGGACTAGAATGAGGCGTGAAAAATAATAGATCCAGTGGTACCTAATGGAGGAGGTACGTTGCCTCTTCAATGCGGGCAAAAGAAACTCAAGGATATATGCCGAGTTCAAAGTGGATTCAACAACCAAGCACAAGTGTTACTTATCAGGGTAAGCATCCAACATCTCGAGCGATCCACAAAGAGGGCCAAGATCAACAAAGATCAGTCAACGCAAAATCAAAATCTAACCGCAAATTTCATCCAGAGATCAAGATTATGAAAACAAATAGTCACAAGGTCATCCACACGTTATCCTTCATCAAGAAACCTACAAAACATCCACTAACAGAGAAGGTTTTTTGCCTCTTCAATGCACTCAACAAGCTCAATAAAGATGCATCAAGCTTCGCACGATCAATCCAATTAGTCCTCAGGTGCTCAATACCAAACTATACTAAAATCAAAATCAAAAGTGTTACCAAGAGGATCAAAGAGTTAACAAGAACTTAATACAAAAAGTCAATGATTAATAAAATGTAATAAGAAAATCACAAGACCAGAATTAACTACACATTCTAAAATCAAAAGTATTCTATAACTAGAAAATAATCAAGAACTTACACAATTGTTCTAAAACCAAAGTTTTTTTTGTAAAATCTATATAGAAGATTAACAATAACGTCAACATTAGTAATTAATCAAAACTCTAATAAAAAAATATACTAAAACAAAACCAAATTAAAGCCTCGACTAATACTCATATAATTAATCTAATACAAATCCAAAACAACTATTAAATAAGATAAGAGGAAGGTCAACAGGGGGTGTGCACAATGATTTGTTGTGGTGCAAGGTGAGCAATCGATGGGATTTACAAGGCCCATAATAACATAAAAAAAACTAACCATGGAATAATAAATAAAAAAAGAAAAAGAAAAGGGAAACAAAATAAAATCCAAATTGCACGCCATCACTTTCTGGAAAACCAAAAAGACGGACAACACGCTCTCTCTCAGTCGAACAACTCACGGAGGTTCCCCAGATCACTTTCGTTTTCACTCGCCGTGAATCTCTGAGTCTTGGTCTCTCTCCAATCGTCGGCGGTTCCGCTGATGACGATTTTCGTGTGAAAACGGCGGCGGTGGTCTTGCATCAGCGTCAGAGCCTTCAGTTTCAGATGCGGTTTCGTTTCAGATCTCGCCTACTTCTTCTTGTTCAATGCCCTGTTTTAATTTGCATGACTTTGTTTCAATTTTGGTTCGAATCTCTCTTAAATATGTCGGCCTCCATCTCTTCTTTCTAGTTCAGATCTGAACGAAAAAAGAGTTGTTGTTGATGTTGTTGGTTTGATGTTATGGTGGATGGAGGTAGTTTATGAAGGTGGATGCGATTTATGAGTTGGGTTGAAGGTTTAATGTGAAGGGTGGCGATGGTTTGAGATGATGATGGTGAAAACTTGCGGTTTGGCGAAGTGTTGTGATGTGATGAAGATAGGTGGAAACAGATTTTTACGGAAATGGCAGGGATGGGGTTGTTGTGTTGCTGAGGATTGTTGTGGAAGGTTTGTGTTGGAGATTTGACTTTAGTGAATGAGGAGTTCGTTTCTGTGTCTTAGTGATGACACAGAAAGAAAATGTGGTTTTCTCTTGTGAGATTTTTGTGTTGATTTTTTTGAAAAAAAAGTTGAAGAATGCGTCTGATGAAGGGAGAGAAGAGTGTTTTTTGTGTGTAGAGCCAGCAAGAGATTCGTGAGTTTTTTGTGGTTATGCGTTGTAAACTGGGAGTAATCTGTGAGAGCTGGCTTTTTGTACGGGATTGGTGCAAGAATTTGTTGCTGAAGGCATTGTGTATTGTGTGTTGTGTGGGTACGGAAATATTGGCCAGTGTGAGGAGTATTGTTCACGGGACTGTCCTTTCTTGCCTTGCATTTCTACAGCTTGTTGTTTTTCATTGTAAATTAAATTATTTGATGGGATTTAGCATATACATATACAAAAAGTGACATGGGCTTTTGAATTAGAAATGATAAAAGTGGCTTAGATTTAAATGGTAATTTGGGTAATGGAAATAGTTTAAGAAAATTTGGTTTAATGGCTTAAGGTGTTAAAATGATTTATGAAATGGATGGATTAATCGGATCGATAATTTGAAAATGGATGATGACATGAGTAATTGGACGTGGAATTGGGAAAAATAATTGAAATAAAATGGATATTGACAAATGGTTGATTTGGGATTTAGGAATCGGATACGGAATAGAAAATTGGATAGAAATATGGATTAAATGTAAATAGGATATGAAATTAAAAGAAAATGGATATGTGATGAAAAAATATATTTACAAGTAAAAATGGTTGGATAAAAAATGAAATTTGGATATAGGAATTAAATCAGATATTGGTCGATGGATTTAACAAATGGATTTGGATATGAGAAATGGTTATCGAATAAAATTCGAAATGAACTTGAACAAAGCTTTCGTCCACTGATGCACCTTGACTGAATTTAAACCCACAACCACACTTGAATCCCCTCCAACATCCTCTAATAAAACATGAAGCACACATGTCATTGAACACCTTGTAAATGAAACAATATCATCTGAATTACTAATCTTCTGAATCTCTGGCCAAATGAATTCTGATTTTGAAATTAAACCCCAAACAAACCACTGCTTGATAATTGGTGAATTTCGCACAACACAACTTGACCTTGGGCTCACACTGATTGAGAAACCAACCCTGAAACAAATAATTTGCACTTGAAGAAATCTCCTGATATGCTGAGAATATGAGAATAGTCTGACGATGGGCCAGATGTACCAGTGAATAGTCCTTGCAGACGTGAAATCCTTGAAGACCGCTAAATCGGGGAAATAAACCCAAATTTAGTGACGGAAGCATAAGGAAATGATGCCACTTATGGTTGCATAATCGAAAACTTGAAATCTTCTGATATTCTGCAAAATAGTGTGTGAAACCCTAATCTTCAGATGACATTGATCCCATGTCTTATGCACATGATATGCGTTCTAAATGTTAATAATCTAGTGGAAAATGCAGATGATATGAAAAACGAAAAGCTAGAAAACCAGATGGAAAATTCAGGGTGTTATAGTTGCCCCTATTCAATCAACTGTTAATCTGAAAAGGATGAGAGCAATGGTTATCAGAAGTTCGCGATAAACAGTGATTGAATACCAAAAAGACCCGAAAATTTGCACTCTGCCGGAGAATGCAGACAATGGGAAATAAATCCAACCAAATGACGCTTCGGTAACTGAAGTGGGGAGAAAGCAGACGAGCTCCTTCCAAGTTGAATTGGTACTTTAGATAAGGACTCTTAGACAGACAAGTCTTCCTCAAGCAAAGTTGTGACGTCAGGAACTGGACATACGAGCCCTCCTCAAGTATACCTGTTACGCCAGGAACAGACAGACGATTTTGATGTTTAAATCTACAGTCGGGACTTCAAACCTCTTCAACACAGACGAGCATTGGATAATTATCAAGAGGAACACAGACGAGTGCAACAAACCAATGATACAAACTAATATCAGACAATAATCCAAGAAACACAGACGAGCGCTTCAGGCGATGATACAGACGAATATCAGCCGCTAGCACAGACGAATACCAGAAATCCAACACAGACGAGCATTTGGCGCAGCAATACAGACGAGTACCAGGGTAATTATCAAATCAAAACATATGGATATAAGCTAACACAGACGAGTGTAAGGGATGATACAGACGAGTATCCAAACAATGCAGACGAGCTTCAAACAAATAACAATCACAGACGAGTGTTGAGGAATGTAGACGAGCGGCAAGAAAATATCAAACACAGACGGGCGTTGGGGACTGCAGACGGGCAACAAGCAAATACCAAACACAGATGGGTGTTGGGAAATGCAGACGAGCAACAACAAATATCAAACACAGACGAATGTCAAGTACCAAAAGGAAGTTACACATAGACGGGTGCTGGGACGAGCAACAACAATTACAACCATGGGTAACTGCTGGGGAAAGCAAACGAGCAATAACAAAGCGTGAACACAGACGAGTGCTAGGAAATACAGACGAGTAATAATAAGGCGTGAACACAGACGAGTGTTGGGAAATGCAGACGAGCAACAACGAATATCAAACACAGACGAGTGTTGGGGGATGCATACGAGCAATAACAAAGTGATAACACAGACGAGTGTTGAGAAATGCAGACGAGCAATCAATAATTATCTGATTGGCAACAAGAATCACAACTCTGCAAGGGAGGACAGGGTCAAGAGGCTTTGACACTTAACTCTGGTTGGAGGGATGAACAACAGTCTGTGTCCTCACAATGACCAAAAATAAATTGGCGACTTCACTGGGGAATATGTCAATGATGGGGGTATCTTAATCATGAAACTCAGCGGGGAAATGACGATCTTCCGATACGGCCTGGGGAAGATGCTTTGTCACACATATTTGCTGAGGAGGGAATTCTGACAATTCTAACTCTGTGGGGAAGCGAGGCCTTCAGCTGCCTGCCAGGAACATTTCACTGTGGAAAGATGACTCCGCTTGGGGATGAGAACAATTCAATAAGCCTTGAAGTTCTACTGGGGATACCACCTGATCTAGCTCAGTTGGGGAAATGACAACCTTCTGGTTTGGCTGAAGGAAAGATTTGGCAATGCCCTGCTGAGGAGAGACTTTGCTAGAGAATCAAAATAAGCCAAGATATGCCCCAAGTATAGTATGACGACTGTGTTGGGAAGATATGCCTAATGAAAATTGGACTTTGACTGAATGCGAATAACCACTCCTCACGAGGAAACCTTGTCGGCTAAAGGAAAATTCTCTACTCGGGGATGAAATAAACTTCCAATGCCCTGCTGGGAAAATAAATACCAGACATTCCCCGAAAATTAACTACGCGCTTCAAGCTTCTGAGCTCAACAAATGCATATTGATTGTCATGAGTGAACAAGCATTCCTTATTCCTGAAACTAAGTGTCGCTCCCCGGATTTCCATCCTGGTACAAACGCAAAAGTGGTGCGGAAAAAGAATAGAGTCGCCAGCCAGGCATTTTTATCCCGAAGAAAGGGAATGGTAATGCTGCACAAACCAGAAGAAAGAAGAGGAAGGACATGGGTCCTGCGAACCAAAGAGACTGAGTTCGGGAGTCGGTTACAACCTAGGAAGGTATTAGCACCCAGATCGTCCGCCGTACCCGACGGGATCCACGCTTGCAAAAGAAATTGTTTCAAAGGGTGAGGGTATGAAAGCTGCAGCAAAGAAATGAAAATGAATTGAAAATGAACTGAGAAAAAGAACTGAATGAGAAAAATAAGGAAAAATGTAGGGAAAATAAAGATTGTGTTTGAACGGGCCCTACCCCGCTGCCTACGTACCTCATCGGAATAATGAGGATCAGAGACGCCGTAGTTCCCCTAACTAGGGGTAACAAGGAAATTGCTCGTGAATTAAGGCTTGAACTGCCTATGCCAATGCTCAGGTGTTGCAGACTCGGACGACAAGTGCGCAACCGTCTTGCAAAATGACAAGTAGGAGCAAGTTCGCGTACGGAGCGAATGAGATGAGAAAAGAATTCCCGATGGAGAGACGCTTATTGTTTGTTTGGTGTTTTTTAGAAGCTTTTATGAGTGAAATTTGCATAGGTAAGTGTACCTAAGTCTTACTTACTGGGATGTGTACGTCTCACATCATCCCGAAATGTAATGCACAAGAGGCACACCTATCTATGGAGGAAATCCCCAAAGCTAGTCCCACAAGTGAAGGCTTAAGCACACTGGCCTATTACCATTATTAAGTATTTTTGTGGTTTCTTGGTTAAGAAGTGTTTTTTAGCTTTTCTTTGTGAAGTACTCATGCTAAGACCTATCCACCACGAGGGATAACTCACACCTCGCCCCGAAACGGAACGCGTGCAAGTATCTCATAGCAAAGTCTCTTGTCACATGAAAGTACTCAACCTTTATTAAGTGAATTAGAATTGAATTTGAAAATGAGAAGAAAAAGCACCAAAGGATCATAAAGGAAAAATTCTAAAGGGGGACTAAATAATCCTAAGTGTTAACATGCATGGATGTCCTAAGGCTAGTGAGGTTTCTATCCTAATGAAGAAGGAAGAAAGAAGAGAAGAAGAAGATAGAAGAAGAGATGAGAAAGGCCTAAGCCCAACAAAAAAAGAGTTAGTACAAATAAACAGAAGAAGAGATGAGATTTGGAGATGTGGAACTCAACTTCCACACCTCACACCTACCATAGCCCCTGCAAGGTTAGTATCATGAATACAAGTGAAACAAAGTGAAAAAGATAGCATGATAACATCACACAATCAGAAGTAAAATGACATGAACAAAGGCACAATGCAAATGCAACTCAAAAGAATGAGAGATGAAGCTTACAAGCAAAGGATGCAACATGAAACACATATGAAGACTTATGTACACTTAAGGAGGATGCAAAGAAAATATGCATAAACATGGACACAATGCTCACAAACAGAACTAAAACAAGATGAAGAAGGGCTTAATAAGCCAACAAGATGAAGATAAAGGTCACACAATACCAAACAATTACAAAATTGGAGTGGAAGAGGTAAGGAAGTGGGATGGAAACACTTAAGAAATGAAAGGACTTAAAAGAAGCAAGACACAAAAATTCATAAGACTCAAACCCTAAGCTAGGACCAGGAAGTTACCCACACCCCAAAAGAACCCCAAATGAGAAGAAGAAGTTGGCACAAGTGCCCTTCTTGGCTTAAAAGAGACCTAATGGATCAAAAGAAGCAAAATGGGACAAGGTTCAAGATAAAATTCACATTAAATCAACCAAGCATCTAAAAATTCCACAACTCAAGTCAAATGATCTTAAAACATGGTATATCAATGGGCAGAAAGGATTTGAAAGAATTCAGAAGCAAACTAGGTCAAATGGAGGCTTAAACACAAGCTAGGGTTACAAACTTCCATCACAAGTCACAGAACGAAGACTCAAGAAAATAAATTTCTAAAAATCAAGAAAAAACTCACACAAGAATTACAATGTCTTAAGAATCCAGAGCAAAAAGAATGGGATCAAAATTCAAAATAATGAAGTGTATGGAAAATTGACAAGGCAGTGTAGTCAAGAAGAACTTAAAAAGAAGTTAAGTGAAACAATGATTTAATAATGACACGTGGAAATGGAAAAAAAAACGAAAATAAAAATATGAGAAAATAAAAGAGACTCATAAGAAAACTCATGATTTTTTTGGGAATTTTTGGATGAAAGGAGCTATTTTATAAAATATAAAAGCTAAACTGAATAAAAGAAATAAATGAAGAAAAAGAAATTAAAAGGAAAAGGTGTGGGAGGTGTGATTAGCAAGGTTTATACGTTGAAACAGAATTGGGCTTAATGTGAGGGAGGTGTGAATAGCAGGGTCTGGGCCCATTATGTGCGCAGGAATATGAATTATATGGTGGAAATTTATGGAATTAAACTGGAAAAAACAAGGAACGTGAGATGAATCTGACGCATGCAGATGAGGACCTCATTAAATGAGGTGGCAGAATGGTTGTTTATGAGTGGACAGACTATAATAGTTACGGTGAGCCGCGAAACATGAAGGATTAAATGAAATAAAAAAGAAAACATGAGACTGAGGGTGCCCTAGGGCTAGGTGGCGCAATCTGGGACATTGGTTGGAAGGATCTAACGGCTAGGGCATTGTCTTCTCCAACAGAAACCCTAAATATCACAAATCCAGTTTCCGGTGACCGGAGCTAGGGCTCCAGCACTGGAATCCACAACAGAGCCACAAACCTCCATAAAAAACAATCAAAATGTCCAGATCAACTAAATTAACATCACTGAATCCAAATATGAGCTCAAAAATTCCTAAAACCTAATGAATCTAAGGGATCGAACCAAAACATAATTGACCATGAAACTTGAAATTTACATAACTCACTCAAAAATGCACTAAAATGGAAACCAATGCTTGCAGAATACTCAGTGAAGATCAAGGATTACAAAATGCATCATTAATTTCATTTTTAGATCATGAGATTTTGAGCCATACCTGAAGTGAAGATCTTGGTTCAGTGAGATAGAAAGCCCAATGGTGCGTGCAAATCACTCCTCTTTCACCCTAGATGAAAAATAAATGCATCTAAGGCCTTGAATGAAGCTGGATATGAGGTTTCTCTCACACCTGCCCTGAAATGGAAGGCTGGCCAAACTTGAGAGATAACTTCAAGGAGTGTGTGCTTAATGATCTAGAACTCTCACTGATCAGAAATCTGCAATTGGTTTTGAGATTGCTTGCTTGAATGGAGAGAAATGGAATAAAATGCAAAGTTGCAAGAAGTTTGAGAATGAGAGAATGAGAGATAGATGAGGCAAGCTGAAACCCTAGCTGCTTATGTATGAGGTCAACAACCCTTGCTGAAAGAATGAAAAGATTGGCACGAGTGGATCATGAGTTTTTATGCAATTTTGCAATTTTTGCAACATGTGAGATAAGCATGCCATGCTCATGCTTCCTTGGGCCTCTCAGCACATGTGCAATGCATTTTCAACCCTTGATCCAAATCCAATCAATCTTGGCCTTTAGATCCAAGCATCACACTTATTTCATGATTTGGCCAATTTTGCATGTTTGGAGTGATTTTCTTGTAGTGCAAGAAAAATGGACTTTCTTTGGAGCAAATTGATCACAATGAAATGCATTTTAAGTTTGAAACAAGTTTGAACCAATACCAAATCTTGAAATTGAGTTTTGAAGCTTCTTGCACTTGGTGCATGCATGGAAATGTGAAATTTGCCCTAAAATCATGAAACTTTCGAAGGACCTAGAGGAAAAACCACATATACTATGAAAATGTACTTGTACATTTTGAAAATGGGAGCCCTTACTCTCCAACTTTCATGTTTGACTTTGGTCCATTTGAAGAATTTTTGATCATGTTAAGGCCATTTGAAAATTAGGGCAAAAGTTGCCAAATTTGGAAAACTTCAAAAACCAACTTTGTACCATTTTTGCAAAACCCTTCAAATCTCCATGATTCTTGAACTTTGATCATTCCAAACCTCTTATAACATTGTAAGGACCCCTCTTGGCCCAAAAATTTGGGTTAGACCCCTTGAAATCACACAGTTGACTTTTTAAGGGCACAATTGACTTTTTACTTCATCTGCAAGCAACTGAGGAATTGTCTGACTTCCACATGGAATTTTCTCATGAAAATTGACACCTAGGATCCTCTTAACATATAAAAGACTTTTCCCAAATGAAATGGCCAAAGTTGTGAGATCTTGGTGCTTGAATCACAAACCCTAATTTGGGTGCCTTGTATAGGAGCTTTGTCTTGTCCTGAGACCTCTGAGGATCATGCAATCTTCTGAGCTTTTGACAATGGACTTGAACTTGTAAATGGAGTGTAGACTCACCATAGAACTTGTATACAACCATTGGGACCCTTCTCATGGCTTGAAATGCTTCAAGGACCTCCACAGATGACCATATGCTTGATGCTAGGACATGAAGGATGTTATGCCTCATCTTTCCATGATATGATGCTAAGAAAATGATATGTTCATGATGAATATGATGTGATATGATGTTTAAAATGAAGAGGGAAAATTTGGGGTGTTACAGCTGCCTCTATTCAAACAACAGTTAATCTGAAAAGGACGATAGCACGAGTTATCGACCATTCAAGATAAACTGTGGTTGAATACCAAGAAGACCAGAAATTTGCACTCTGACGAAGAATACAACACTGGGAAATAAACCCTACCAAATGACGCTTTGGTAACTATAGGGGAGAAAAAGCAGACGAGCTTCTTCCAAGTTGAAACTGATATCTGGAATAAGAATGCTAAGATAGACGAGTCTTCAAACAATCCTGTGATGCCAGGAGCTGGACAAACGAGTCCTCAAACACTACAAGAACATATAACCTGAGATAGACGAATCTCCTTCGGATATACCTGTTACACCAGGACCGGGATGCATTAAAGTCTGTGGGATAAACATGCATAATCAAGGTAGACGAACCTTCTTCATATATTATCCGTGAATATATGGTATAAAACAGACGAGTCTTCTTCGAGCAAACCTGTTACGCCAGGTGCAACAACAATAATTGGTGCCTGAGACAGACAAGCCTCCTTCGGATATACCTGTTACGCCAGGACCGGTAACCATTTTGAAATTAATTCCCACTGTCAAGATTTCAAACCTCTTCAATACAGACGAGTATTGGATGATCATCAAGATAACACAGACGAGCGTCAGAAGTCAATGATACAGACGAGTATCAGACGATGATCTAAGAAACACATACGAGCGCTTCAGGCAATGATACAGACGAGTATCAGCAACTGGTATAGACGAATACCAAAAATTCAAACACAGACGAGCATTTGAAGTAGCAATACAGAATAGTACTAGGATAATCAGCAAATCCACACATACAGATATAAGCTAGCACATACGAGTGCCGGGGATGGCTCAGACGAGCATCCAAACAAAGCAGAGGAGCTTCAGAACACTGACGACCTCTGGGGATAAAAAGCAGACGAGCTTTAAACAAACACAGACGAGTGCCGGAGAATGCAGACGAGTAAACAGTAAAGATTATCAATCATCCAACACATACGAGTGTTAGAAAGTTGCAGACGAGCAACAACAAATATCAGATGTTAAACACAGACGAGTGTTGGCAACTTTACTGGGGAGTAGCAAATATGGATACCCAACACAGACGAGTATTGGAATTTGCAGACGTGCAACAACAGAAATCATATACCAAACACAGACGAGTGCTGGAAATTGCAGACGAGCAATAGCAAAGTGATAACACAGACGAGTGTTGGAGTTGATACAGACGAGTATCCAACAGGTATTGGTTTCCAAACATAGACGAGTGTTGAGAATTGCAGACGAGCAAAGGTTATATATCAAACACAGACGAGTGCTGGAAATTGAAGACGAGCAACATCAAATGAATACCAGGCCCTCAAAACACAGACAAGTGTTTGAAATTGCATACGAGCAATATCAAGGTAATCATGGATCACTACTGGGGAAAGCAAACGAGCAAGCCGGAGTGATAACACAGATGAGTGTTGAGAGATGCAAACGGGCATCCATAATATGTCACTGCTGGGGAATACTCTGCTCAGGGATAACACAGACGAGTGTTAAGAAATGCAAACGAGCATCAATAGAGTAAGAACACATACGAGTGTTGGAAATTGCAGACGAGAAACAAATCAAATGCCTGATTGGCCACAAGAGTTACAACTCTGCAGGGGAAGGCAAGTCAGGAGGTCTGGACACCTAGCTCTGACCGAAGTGATGAATACCTGACTGTATCATCAATTGGCCAACAAAATGACAACTTGGCTGGGGAATATTTCACTGACGGAAGTGAAAATCAAATATGAACTCTGTGGGGACAGGTCATCCTGAGACTTGGCTGGATAGATGCCTCAACAATGCTCTGGCTGGGGAGAACACTTGCTGATTCTGAACTCTGGCTGTAGTCCTTGTTGGGGAAAGAATTCTACTTGGGGACGTCAGGCTTTCAGATACCTGCTGGGCATACTCCACTGGGGAAGAAATAGACTGCTTGGGTTGCTGCCAAGGATTAGCTGGAGAAGAATCTTGCTGGAGATACTCTACTGGGAAAGAGTAAATTGCTTGGGAGAGTGCGACGCCATCCTGCAACCTTCAACAACAGAAAACACAAGTGTGCCCCGGGGATTTGCATGGTATGATCTGTTCATCCATCGTCACCCGACACTCAAAGAGGGTTACAGTTTCCCTGCATGTCAGTTTTTTTTTTCAAATTATCACCATGTTTAGATGCAATGCTATTTTTGCCAAAAATTCAGGACATTTTGCAAACAAAAATAAACATAACACAGCTTTTTGACTGAATATTCTTTTTATTGAAAGGCCTCTGAATACGCAAAGGTTTACATCAAGAAGCAACCACCTGGAAATAGGTAGCTACCATACAAATTGAGAAAAGAAACTATCCTAATGGCAATGGGCACGGCATTCCAAGGAGTTCCATATCTTCTATGACCAGCATGTCTTTGAAACTCTCCGTTCTGTTTTGGCTTTCTGAGAGGATGAGGGGACTGTTTCCTATCCTTCTGATATTTTCAAGTTGTACGAAACGATGATGTGGTTCAGATTACTCGGATCGCAGTTGTTCGCTTATTCCCTTGTTTTGCGTGGATCGCCCTTTCGGGTTTTCAATTCACCGGGATACCCTTTTTTGCCTGAGCTATCCAATGTGGCTTTTCAACTCAGCGGGTGTACATTTTTTTTATATCCCTAACTTTTGCCCGAGCTTTTTATTCTGTTTTTAGCTCGCCGGGATGCCCTTTTTTTGCCTGGACTATAATTATTTTTTTGTGTCCAGCGGGTCTCTTTATGCGAAGTATTTTTTAACTGCGTCCGAGTTAACAGGGGATTGGAAGTCGTCTCCGTCCATAATGGTGAGCATCAGTGCTCCTCCTGAGAAGACTTTCTTCACTATGAATGGTCCTTCGTAGTTTGGGGTCCACTTGCCTCTGTGATCTGAACCTTGAGGAACGATCCTCTTCAACACAAGCTCTCCCACTTGATACTCTCGAGTACGTACTCATTGGTCGAATGCTCGCTTCATTCTCCTCTGATAAAGCTGACCATGACAGATAGCCGCTAATCTCTTTTCTCAATTAGACATAGATGATTGTAACGAGCACGCACCCATTCAGCCTCATCAAGCTTTACATCCATCATCACACGCAATGAAGGAATCCCTACTTCAACAGGCATGACTGCTCCCATACCATATACCAGAGAGAAGGGAGTTGCCCCTGTTGACGTCCTGACTGACGTTCGGTACCCATGCAACGCAAATGGTAACATCTCATGCCAATCTTTGTAGGTGACAACCATCTTCTGCACAATCTTCTTGATATTCTTGTTAGCTGCCTCTACCGCACCATTCATCTTTGGTCGGTAAGGAGAAGAATTGTGATGCTGTATCTTGAAGTCCCGACACAAGTCTGCCATCATCTTGTTGTTGAGATTAGAACCATTGTTAGTAATGATCCTTTCGGGCACTCCGTATCTGCATATGATATCCCTTTTCAGAAACCTTACCACCACTTGACGAGTGACGTTGGCATAAGATGCTGCTTCCACCCATTTGGTGAAGTAATCAATCGCGACCAAGATAAAGCGATGACCATTTGAAGCAGTTGGCTCTATCTTCCCGATCATGTCAATGCCCCACATAGAAAAGGGCCAAGGAGATGACATGACGTTGAGTGAGCTTGGAGGAACATGCACTTTGTCTGCATATATTTGGCACTTGTGGCACTTACGAGCGAATGAACAACAGTCTGCATCCATTGTCATCCAGTAATACCCTGATCTCAACAACTTCTTTGCCATAGCATCCCCGCCTACATGGGTACCGAAAGATCCTTCGTGGACTTCCTGCATTAACAGGCTTGCTTCGTGTCTATCCATGCATCTGAGCTAGACCATGTCAAAGTTTCTCTTGTACAAAACCTCGTCTGTGTTCAAGAAGAAGCTAGCAGCAAGTCGCCTCAAGGTCTTCTTGTCATTGGAATATGCCCCAGCTGGGTATTCTTGCTTTTCCAGGAATAGCTTGACATCAAAATACCAAGGTTTCTCATCAGACACAGCGTCTACAGAAAAGGCATGAGCTGGAGCGTCAAGCCTGGATATGTCAATTCTGGGCACATAGTTCCGACACAAAACTTTGATTGACGAGGCAAGAGTGGCCAATGCGTCGGCAAACTGATTTTCATCACGTGGTATGTATTGAAGCTTAACTGTTGTGAAGAACGTCAACAGCTTTCTAGCATAATCCCGGTATGGAATTAGATGCTCTTGATGAGTATACCACTTTCCGGTAACTTGGTTAATGACGAGGGCTGAATCTCCGAATATATCGAGGTTCTTAATCCGAAGATCAATAGCCTCCTCTATTCCCATTATGCATGCCTCGTATTCCGCTTCATTGTTGGTGCATCCAAATGTAATTCTGGCAGCGAAGGGTAAGTGAACACCTTCAGGAGTGATAAGAACGGCACCAACTCCACGCCCATTGATATTGACTGCCCCATCAAACATCAGCTTCCATTTGGATTCAGGGTCTGGCCCCTCCTCCGGAATTGGTTCCTCGCAATCGTTTGCTTTGAGGTACATGATGTCCTCATCAGGGAAATCAAACTTCATTGGCTGATAATCATCTTCAAGAGGTTGCTGTGCAAGGTAATCCGACAATACACTTCCCTTGATGGCTTTCTGAGAAGTATAGTGGATATCATATTCAGTTAAAATCATCTGCCACCTAGCAACCCTTCCGTTCAACGCTGGTTTCTCAATGATGTACTTGACAGGATCCATTTTGGAAATGAGCAGTGTGGTATGGGTCAACATGTACTGCCTCAGTCGGCAAGCAGCCCATACCAAAGCGCAGCAAGTTTTCTGGAGCAGTGAATAACGGGATTCACAGTCGGTAAACTTTTTGCTAAGGTAATAAATAGCGTACTCTTTTCGACCAGACTCGTCATGTTGGCCTAGAACATACCCCATTGACCCTTCTAGCACGGTCAAGTACATGATTAATGGTCTTCCTTCCACTGGAGGCATTAGAATTGGAGGCTCCTGTAAATATTCTTTTATTTTGTCGAAAGCTCTTTGGTAGTCATCGTTCCACCTGACCGTTTGCTCTTTTCTTAGCAATTTGAATATCGGCTCGCACGTGGCAGTTATATGAGATATGAACCGAGAAATGTAGTTCAACCTCCCTAAAAACCCGCACACTTCTTTTTCTGTTCTCGGTGCAGGCATATCTTGAATAGCTTTTACTTTAGCAGGATCTACCTCAATTCCTCTTTGACTAACAATGAAACCCAACAGTTTCCCGGAACGCACTCCAAAAGTGCACTTGTTTGGATTCAACCTCAGCTTGTATTTGATCATTCTATCAAACAACTTCTTCAGGTTGACCAGATGCTCTTCTTCGTCTCGGGACTTAGCACTCATATCGTCCACATAACACTCAATCTCCTTGTGTATCATGTCATGGAACAATGTGACCATCGCCCGTTGATAAGTTTCCCCGGCGTTCTTAAAACCAAAGGGCATGACCTTATAGCAGAATGTACCCCACGGGGTAATGAACGTTGTCTTCTCCATGTCTTCCGGCGCCATCTTAATCTGATTATATCCGGAAAAGCCATCCATGAAGGAAAATACCGAGAATTGAGCAGTATTTTCCACCAACACATCAATGTGTGGCAATGGAAAATCATCTTTTGGGCTTGCTCTATTCAAATCCCGGTAGTCAACGCACATCCGGACCTTGATATCCTTCTTTGGTACAGGTACAATGTTAGCTACCCAAGGTGGGTAACTAGTCACAGCAAGGAACCCGGCATCCCATTGCTTCTGAACCTCCTCTTTGATCTTCATCGCCATGTCAGGATGAGTTCTTCTCAATTTCTGTTTCACAGGAGGACAGTCCTCTCTCAGAGGCAGCTTATGCATCACGATATCGGTATCCAACCCTGGCATATCTTGATATGACCAAGCAAATATATCCACATACTCTTTCAGCATACTGATCAGCTCTTTCTTGACGTTGGCCTGCAGACTGGCCCCAATCTTGATCTCTTTCTTCACATCTTCACTACCAATGTTGATGATCTCAATTTCTTCTTGATGAGGTTGAATAACCCGTTCCTCTTGTTTGAACAATCTGACCAATTCTTCAGGGAGGTCACAGTCTTCCTCAACCCCTTCATCAGCTTGGTAGACTGGATTGTCAAAGTCATGCATAGTCATAGCAGGAACGTTATCAATGGAATCTGGATGATCAACACTACACATATGATGTTCTTATTCAGAATCTGCTTATTTTGAAAAAGAGATGCTAACACAAAACAAAAAGGAAAAACACATTTCCATTTTTATATTTTTGTGAAAAGTTTAAAAACAAAGAAAGAGAAAACAACTTGTCTGAAAATGTCCTTTTATTTCATAGCAAAATAAGATGCATACAAAACATGGTGGCCCAATACAATGGATCCAAGAATCTTGGGCAGAATGCTGGATTTGACAATGCAGTATGCTAATAAAAGGAAACAAAATAGTTACTCTGAGAGCCAGGTGACTTGTATGATGTCCTCAGCAGACCAGTTTGTTAGCTCCTCGCCGGGCGTACACGGGTGAATCCAGTTGTCCCAGTCACCGTCATTGTCCCCATCTTGGCTTGCTGTACAGATCTGGTTGCGGTCGAGCAACCCAGAACTTGTAAATGTGATAGCCTTACCACTTGGAGTAGATCCACCAGGCTGATATCCCAGACCGAACTTGTCGTCTTTCCTTTCTAGCTCCAGAAGCTTGTCCCAGCCTTGGTCACTTCCCGATTGAACAACCTCTTTTGCTTCTTTATAAGAATGGATGGATGTACCCTCTTTCTCACTTCCCTTCTCCACAGGAGTCAAGATGCTGACGTTGACTGCTTCGAAGGCTTGGCATAAAGTCTCATGGATTTCTCCATCCATTTCCACATACTTGAACGTCGACAAGTGGCTTACGAAGATGTCCTCCTCTCCGCAGACTGTGATGACCTGGCCGTCAACCACATACTTCAGCTTCTGATGCAGGGTTGAAGTAACAGCTCCAGCAGCATGTATCCATGGGCGACCCAACAAGCAACTGTACATAGGCTGGATGTCCATGACGTAGAAAACACTTTTGAAAACTTGAGAGCCTATCTTGACGGGCAACTCAACCTCTCCAAAAACTGATCTTCTCGAACCATCAAAAGCTTTGACAATCATATCACTTGGTCTCAGGACTATACCATCAACGTTAAGCTTCATTAATGCCTTCTTCGGAAGCATATTAAGGGAAGAGCCTGTGTCTACAAGAACATGCGACAACACAGCACCTTTGCACTCCATAGTGATATGTAGTGCTTTGTTGTGGTTTCGACCCTTTGACGTGAGGTCTCTGTCTGTAAATCCCAAGCCATGACTTGCATTAACACTGCCTACAACAGCTTCAAGTTGGTTGACAGTGATTTCCTGAGGAACATAGGCCATTTGTATCACTTTCAATAAGGCTTCCCTGTGTGCGGGAGAACACATCAACAGTGATAATATGGA
The DNA here is from genome assembly GCA_963966055.1 of Lathyrus aphaca. Classification (NCBI taxonomy): domain Eukaryota; kingdom Viridiplantae; phylum Streptophyta; class Magnoliopsida; order Fabales; family Fabaceae; genus Lathyrus; species Lathyrus aphaca. The sequence continues at coordinate 127,587,417 of OZ014523.1, read as the reverse complement.
TATCTTGGAAGGTGTCTGGTTCAGCTGATCGACCACCTTATAGTCACTCTTTTTGATAATCCGCATGAATTCCTCGACCTCTTTTTCAAATGTACCCTGCCCAGCCACAGGAGTATTTGATTCATCAGTCACAGCCTGCTTTCCTTTGGCTTTGGACGAAGCCTCAGCCTCAGGATCCCCTCTCAACACAGGTGGAGCAAATAAACGACCACTTCTGGTGAAACCTCCAACTCCTCCGACATTCTCCACAGTCGGGTCAACAACAACATATTTTCTCTCTACTTTATGTCCAGCTATGTATACGTCTGAGCCATAATGCCAGGGAATGGCCTTATCGTCTGTGTATGGAACAGGCCCAGGTACGGTGATAGTCACGAGACTAATCTCAGGAGCATAGATTGTTACAGGCTCTCTTCTAACAGGCATGTCCGCCTCATCATAGAATATAGTAATGGTTGACACATCATCAGCTACATCATTACCAACTTTGTTGAACTGTAAGGATCCATCATCAATCAAACCCTGCAATCCTCTCTTCAGCTTCTCACATCCATTCACAGCATTCAAGCATTCTTCACAGTCAGCATTGCAACCAGGAAAAACTTGACCACTCAGCAGTCTCTCTTTCACTACCCTCAAAGGAGTCTTCACCTCTTCAATACTCAGCATCAGACTCAACTTTTCACCACCCTCAACAGCATTGATTCTTGCCCCTCCATGATTCGGAATAGGGTTCGAATTAACATTCGGCGGTGGTGCAAAGTTGATTGCTTTAGAATCTATAAGGTCTTGAACTTTGTGATGTAGTGCCCTTCACTTCTCAGTCGAGTGCCCGGGTGCTCCAGAGTGGAAAGCGCATCGTGCATTGACATCATAACCCACTGGAAGCTCTCCAGGAGGTGGTGGTGCCAAAGTTCTCAGTTGAATCAGATTCAAATCCAGCAGTCTTGGTAGCAAAGCATCATAAGTCATAGGGATAGCCTCAATCACCCTATTAGCCGGGCGAGTTTGCCTTGGCTGATAAGGTCTCTGCTGATACTTATTTCTGGGAGGTTGTTGTTGTTGATGTTGAGGTTGCATTTGTTGCACTTGAGTAGAAGGAATTGTGACTGCTGCCACATGCTCATATGGTCTTCTATAACCACGGCCCCGGCCTCAGCCAAATACAGCATTTGTCTTACCCTCTCTTCTCCTAGGAGGTCCACTGAAAGCTTTCCTCGCTCCATTCGAGCTGCTAGCACTTGTATCTTGGATCTTCCCCATTTTCAACAAGGTCTCAACCCTCTCTCCAGCAATAACAATGTCATTGAATTTAGTGGCAGAACTGGACGCCAATCTTTCAAGAAACACACCCTGCAAAGTCCCCATAAACATTTCAGCCATTTCGTTCTCAAGCAGCGGTGGTTGCACTCTGGCAGCGAGCTAGCGCCACCTTTGAGCATATTCTTTGAAACCTTCCTTAGCAGTCTAAGCCATGTGCTGCAATTGCGTGTGGTTTGGAGCCATGTCCAAATTATATTGATATTGTCTCACAAAAGCTTCTGCTAGGTCCTTCCAGCTCTTGATATTGACTCTGCTAAGCTTCATATACTATTCCAGAGAAGCTCCAACCAAGATGTCTTGGAAATAGTACATCCAGAGTTTCTCATCATCCGTGTGAGTAGCGATTCTCCCAACGAAATATTAAAGATGGGTCTTCGGGCATGCAGTGCCATTGTATTTCTGAAAAGATGGAACTTTGAACTTGTATGGGATCCTGACCCCAGGAACCAAGCCCAAAACTGTTATGTCAAATCCCAAAGAGCTCTGGGATTGAATAGCTCTGATTTGTTCTGCCATTTCTTCAAACCTCTTGTTCATCTCAGCCCCTTGACCTTCAGCTTCGTCCAGCAGAGTGAACTGTTCGTCCTGGTTATCCATTTGAATATTATTCAGTCCATCATTGATTATTGTCACCCCTGGTTGTGTCACAGGAGCTTCAACCTGACGTGCGCCCGCACCGTTACGATTATCAGTAGCAGCAGTGTTATTCCTGGGTTGACCATTTTCTATCATCTCCCAAAGACGCTCTTGGTTTTGACCCATGCCTGCCATCAAGGTCATAAAGTTGTCCATCCTTAGCCTCAGGTCAGCTAAGTCCGCTTGCTACTGGTTGTTCCCGAACTTTCCGGGGAGCTATAGTGCCTGAAACACAAGAAACGTTAGCAACTGAGACCCTGCAAAATAAACAAACAGGTTATATGTATGCAATGCAGTTGTTTATGTTTCCAACCCCAGGTCATTCATGCCCCGGTTCCGGTATTTAGCAAAGAAAACTAGATGGGTACTGACCCTCGACTTTCAGAAACCTTCGCAAGAAAACACATTCAAACCATAACAGCAGGCACACCAAGAAATGGTGAAAAAGACATAACATAAATCAGCCTATTAGGCAAACAAAACAGAATTCCCCGTAGGGTACAAGTTTCTAAAAAGAAAAACAAACAACTAGGACTCCTACAACATGTCTGTAGGTAATCCAGATACAAGGGAAACAAACTAAGAAGCAAAACCACTTCCTGAGGACCCTGAACCTCCCTCACTAAGCCCCACATCAGACCTAACCTTCTTGAATCCAGCCATCAACTTGAGGTCTTCAATCTCTTTAAGTGCTGCTTCTAGGGCTTGTTGACTATCTGCTAACTGCTGAGCCTTCTCCCTTCGAATCTTGTGGACTTGCTCCACCTCTTCCTTTTTGTAGGCCATTTGCACTTCGAAGAACTCTTCTTTTTCCTTATATCTCTTTAGCTCTTGATTTCTCTGTCCCTGCAACCAGACAATAGACTGACAAGCTTCCTTGAGAGTCTTTGAGTTCTTCTTGCGTTCAGCTTCTCTTTTGGCTTCCATCATTCCCAACTTGTGGAAGTGAGCTTCCCTTCCAACAAAGTCTTTCTCTTTAGCCTCCAAAGTGGTCTGCATCTTTAGCAACTTCTCTTCAGGTTCATTCTTGGCCCAGTTGGCAAGATGATACAGACTAACTACTTCAGTATTCTCCACTCTGACTGCATGCAGCTGGGCTTCCAACTTCTTGAACTCCTCTAAAGACACAGTATCAATGGACTCAGCAACTGGAGGAACTGGTGGTGAGAATGGCAGCAAAACCCTTCTGGCTCTGTCTTTCAACCAAGCTTCATACTGTGGGAATGTCTGATTGTTGCACTTTCCAAAGCTAGCTATCCCTTCTCCCTTAATGCACTTCCAAGCTCCAGCAACCTTCCTCACTAAGGGCATATTGTCCTTCACTGGGAAGTAGAAAATAAGGGTCAGCTTCAATTCTTCTGGTACCTCTCTTAAGGCATATCCCAATTGTCTTTTTAACAAGATCGGATTATAATTGATCCCTCCAGCTACTCCCAATAAAGGTACACTAAGATAACTCCCACAGTTAGTGATGAAACGTGCACCCTGCAGCCTTTGAGTAATCCACCTGACATCCTTGGTAAGCAACTTTTCCAGCTTCTGAGCCCATACCAAGGTGTGGTCACTAAACACTCCAGTACTAGGCAGATGCCTCATGAACCACATGTGAAATAAAGGAGCGCAGCAACGAACTAAACCTCCCCTCTTCTTCTCAGTCTTGTAGTGCACTGAGTAATACAAATCTCTGAGCAATGTAGGCACAGGATTCTTCAGCAAAAAGAGATGTATGGCATTCATATCTATGAACTTCTCCATATCAGCAAACAAGATAATGCCATAGATAGAAAGAGCCAAGATAGCACACACAGCATCCCATTCTTCCTCAACAGCCAGCTTTTCCACCTTCTTTACTAAAGCTTCTAAAGAAAACCCCGGTACACCTCCCTTAATGATGGTCAAAGAGTTCACAGCAGAAGTGCTCAAATAAAGAGCCTTAGAAATAGCCTTAGGTGTAGGTCTACTCATCTCAGCATTGAACGGAATCTGGTCTCGAACAGGCACTCCCAAGAACAAAGCATACTCCTCCGGCAAAGGACCTAGCTGAAAATCAGGAAAAGTGAAGCAACGGAACTGAGGATCATAATACTGAAGCAGGGTATGAATGGCACTTCTCTCAGAAGGATCTAACTCTACCACCACATCCAGAATACTCCCATAAGCCTTCCTGAATCTCTCTACATGGTTGGGTGTAATCAGCTTCACCATCTTCTTCAACAGACCAACCTTAGTGTCAAAGAACTTGAAGTGAATATTCTGCTTGCGAGGATCTTCCATCTCTGAAGAGAATACCGGAACCGGAAGCAAAGATATGAACCTGTGAATGAAAACAAAACATGATTAATGATGAAATGATGCAATGCAGATGCAAATGTAAAGACAAATGATCCATCTGGGACTGTCTGGAATCTGGGTACCAAGGCCACATGATCAGAAACCCCAAATCCTCTGGATATTAGCCCATAAACACTAAGATAAGCTCAGATACTCCCAATCAAGAACCAGATAAACTCAAGAACTCCGGAACCAAAGTAACTGTATCAGAACGTGAAACTGCACTGGTAACAAGGGTATGATGAGGTCAAGGGTTCCTGCAAACCTGTAAACCCCTCCCAATCTCATAGGTGTGCTCCGGGTCAAACATCACGGACTCTCAAATCCGAATAGCAATAATACTTTCACCATTTCCGAGAAATGGCTCATGACCAAATCAGGGAATCAGTTAGGCATTATGTACTACGCAGGGAGGCCTCAGCTGAGTCTGGGAAAAACAAGCATCCCTTATAAGTCCCCAGCTTCAAGCGCTGAAATCGAGAAACAATAGTACATTCAGCCTGTAGGATACAGTACTAATGTCATACAACCAGATGCTTTGACTGAGTTCCTATAAGAGAACCAGGCCATCCTATGCGAGTCCCCAGTAGACCCTCGGGTGCGAATGGGTTTGCCACAAAATGTGGTCTGCCATTGCCACCACTGGAGAGGGTTGTTTCCACAAAGGTTCTCAATGATCGGTCCCCAGATGCACATAACTATCAAGGTCCTATCCCGAAGTGGAGGAAATCCCCACACAAGATATTTCCAAGACGGTCGCAATCTGGGCGTGAAACACACTGCCACTCATCATGTCACATGTGAGTACAATATGTCCACTCTAATCCTATAGTGCACTCAAGCCGGGTACTTAGCTTACCTCTCAGAAACAGTATCACCCGAGCCCACCAAACAGAAAACCAGTCCAGACAGTCCAATATGATATACGTGATGCGGAAAATAAATACTGAAAACTGTAAATAAAGCTGTAAATAAACAACAATAACATACAACAAGCCACAGCAAACAAACATCACCCAAAGAAATAGAAACAAGCAAGCGCTAGGAGAGACTCACAGGGGAACCAGAGATTCTGGGTTCGATCCCCAGCAGAGTCGCCAGCTGTCGCTCCCCGGATTTCCATCCTGGTACAAACGCGAAAGTGGCGCGGAAAAAGAATAGAGTCGCCAGCCAGGCATTTTTATCCCGAAGAAAGGGAATGGTAATGCTGCACAAACCATAAGAAAGAAGAGGAAGGACACGGGTCCTGCGAACCAAAGAGACTGAGTTCGGGAGTCGGTTACGACCTAGGAAGGTATTAGCACCCAGATCGTCCGCCGTACCCGACGGGATCCACGCTTGCAAAAGAAATTGTTTCAAAGGGTGAGGGTATGAAAGCTGCAGCAAAGAAATGAAAATGAACTGAAAATGAACTGAGAAAAAGAACTGAATGAGAAAAATAAGGAAAAATGTAGGGAAAATAAAGATTGTGCTTGAACGGGCCCTACCCCGCTGCCTACGTACCTCATCGGGATAATGAGGATCAGAGACACCGTAGTTCCCCTAACTAGGGGTAACAAGGAAATTGCTCGTGAATTAAGGCTTGAACTTCCTATTCCAATGCTCAGGTGTTGCAGACTCGGACGAAAAGTGCGTAACCGTCTTGCAAAATGACAAGTAGGAGCAAGTTCGCGTACGGAGCGAATGAGATGAGAAAAGAATTCCCGAAGGAGAGACGCTTATTGTTTGTTTGGTGTTTTTTAGAAGCTTTTATGCGTGAAAGTTTTCATAGGTAAGTGTACCTAAGTCTTACTCAATGGGATGTGTACATCTCACATCATCCCGAAATGGAATGCGCAAGAGGCACACCTATCTGTGGAGGAAATCCCCACAGCTAGTCCCACAAGTGAAGGCTTAAGCACACTGGCCTATTACCATTATTAAGTATTTTTGTGGTTTCTTGGTTAAGAAGTGTTTTTTAGCTTTTCTTTGTGAAGTACTCATGCTAAGACCTATCCACCACGAGGGATAACTCACACCTCGCCCCGAAACGGAACACGTGCAAGTATCTCATAGCAAAGTCTCATGTCACATGAAAGTAATCAACCTTTATTAAGTGAATTAGAATTGAATTTGAAGATGAGAAGAGAAAGCACCAAAGGATCATAAAGGAAAAATTCTAAAGGGGGACTAAATAATCCTAAGTGTTAACATGCATGGGTGTCCTAAGGCTAGTGAGGTTTCTATCCTAATGAAGAAGGAAGAAAGAAGAGAAGAAGAAGATATAAGAAGAGATGAGAAAGGCCTAAGCCTAATAACAAAAGAGTTAGTACAAATAAACAGAAGAAGAGATGAGATTTGGAGATGTGGAACTCAACTTCCACACCTCACACCTACCATAGCCCCTGCAAGGTTAGTATCATGAATACAAGTGAAACAAAGTGAACAAGATAGCATGCTAACATCACACAATCAGAAGTGAAATGACATGAACAAATGCACAATGCAAATGCAACTCAAAAGAATGAGAGATGAAGCTTACAAGCAAAGGATGCAACATGAAACACATATGAAGACTTATGTACACTTAAGGAGGATGCAAAGCAAATATGCATAAACATGGACACAATGCTCACAAACAGAACCAAAACAAGATGAAGAAGGGCTTAAGAAGCCAACAAGATGAAGAGAAAGGTCACACAAGACCAAACAATTACAAAATTGGAGTGGAAGAGGTAAGGAAGTGGGATGGAAACACTTAAGAAATGAAAGGACTTAAAAGAAGCAAGACACAAAAATTCATAAGACTCAAACCCTAAGATAGGACCAGGAAGGTACCCACACCCCAAAAGAACCCCAAATGAGAAGAATAAGTTGGCACAAGTGCCCTTCTTAGCTTAAAAGAAACCTAATGGATCAAAAGAAGCAAAATGGGACAAGGTTCAAGATAAAATTCACATTAAATCAACCAAGCATCTAAAAATTCTACAACTCAAGTCAAATGATATTCAAACATGGTATATCAATGGGCTAAAAGGATTTGAAAGAATTCAAAAGCAAACTAGGTCAAATGGAGGCTTAAACACAAGCTAGGGTTACAAACTTCCATCACAAGTCACAGGACCAAGACTCAAGAAATAAATTTATAAAAATCAAGAGAAAATTCATACAAGAAGTACAATTTCTTAAGAATCCAGATCAAAAAGAATGGGATCAAAATTCAAAATAATGAAGTGTATGGAAAATTAACAAGGCAGTGTGGTCAAGAAGAACTTAAAAAGAAGTTAAGTGAAACAATGATTTAATAATGACACGTGGAAATGGAAAAAAAAGAAAATAAAAATATGAGAAAATAAAAGAGACTCAAAAGAAAACTCATGATTTTTTTGGGAATTTTTGGATGAAAGGAGCTATTTTATAAAATATAAAAGCTAAACTGAATAAAAGAAATAAATGAAGAAAAAGAAATTAAAAGGAAAAGGTGTGGGAGGTGTGATTAGAAAGGTTTATACGTTGAAACAGAATTGGGATTAATGTGAGGGAGGTGTGAATAGCAGGGTCTGGGCCCATTATGTGCGCAGGAACATGAATTATATGGTGGAAATTTGTGGAATTAAACTGGAAAAAACAAGGAACGTGAGATGAATATGACGCATGCAGATGAGGACCTCATTAAATGAGGTGGCAGAATGGTTGTTTATGAGTGGACAGACTATAATAGTTACGGTGAGCCGCGAAACATGAAGGATTAAATGAAATAAAAAAGAAAACGTGAGACTGAGGGTGCCCTAGGGCTAGGTGGCGCAATCTGGGACATTGGTTGGAAGGATCTAACAGCTAGGGCATTGTCTTCTCCAACAGAAACCCTAAATATCACAAATCCAGTTTCCGGTGACCGGAGCTAGGGCTCCAGCACCGGAATCCACAACAGAGCCATAAACCTCCATAAAAAACAATCAAAATGTCCAGATCAACTAAATTAACATCACTGAATCCAAATATGAGCTCAAAAATTCCTAAAACCTAATGAATCTAAGGGATTGAACCAAAACATAATTGACCATGAAACTTGAAATTCACATAACTCACTCAAAAATGTACTAAAATGGAAACCAATGCTTGCAGAATACTCAGTGAAGATCAAGGATTACAAAATGCATCATTAATTTCATTTTTAGATCATGAGATTTTGAGCCATACCTGAAGTGAAGATCTTGGTTCAGTGAGATAGAAAGCCCAATGGTGCGTGCAAATCACTCCTCTTTCACTCTAGATGCAAAATATATGCATCTAAGGCCTTGAATGAAGCTGGATCTGAGGTTTCTCTCACACCTGCCCAGAAATGGCAAGCTGGCCAAACATGAGAGATAGCTTCAAGGAGTGTGTGCTTAATGATCTAGAACTCTCACTAATCACAAATCTGCAATTGGTTTTGAGATTGCTTGCTTGAATGGAGAGAAATGGAATAAAATGCAAATTTGCAAGAAGTTTGAGAATGAGAGAATGAGAGAGAGATGAGGCAAGCTGAAACCCTAGCTGCTTATGTATGAGGTCAACAACCCTTGCTGAAAGAATGAAAAGATTGGCACGAGTGGATCATGAGTTTTTTGTGATTTTGCAATTTTTGCAACATGTGAGAGAAGCATGCCATGCTCATGCTTCCTTTGGCCTCTCAGCACATGTGCAATGCATTTTCAACCCTTGATCCAAATCCAATCAATCCTGGCCTTTAGATCCAAGCATCACACTTATTTCATGATTTGGCCAATTTTGCATGTTGGGAGTGATTTTCTTGTAGTGCACGAAAAATGGACTTTCTTTGGAGCAAATGGATCAAAATTCAATGCATTTTAAGTTTGAAACAAGTTTGAACCAATACCAAATCTTGAAATTGAGTTTTGAAGCTTCTTGCACTTGGTGCATGCATGGAAATGTGAAATTTGCCCTAAAATTATGAAAATTTCGAAGGACCTAGAGGAAAAACCACATATCCTATGAAAATATACTTGTACTTTTTGAAAATGGGAGCCCTTACTCTCCAAATTTCATGTTTGACTTTGGTCCATTTGAAGAAATTTTGATCATGTTAAGGCCATTTGAAAATTAGGGCAAAAGTTGCCAAATTTGGAAAACTTCAAAAACCAACTTTGTACCATTTTTGCAAAACCCTTCAAATCTCCATGATTGTTGAACTTTGATCATTCCAAACCTATTATAACATTGTAAGGACCCCTCTTGGCCCAAAAATTTGGGTTAGACCCCTTGAAATCACACAGTTGACTTTTTAAGGGCACAGTTGACTTTTTACTTCATCTGCAAGCAACTGAGGAATTGTCTGACTTCCACATGGAATTTTCTCATGAAAATTGTAACCTAGGATCCTCTTAACATATAGAAGACTTTGCCCAAATGAAATGGCCAAATTTGTGAGATCTTGGTGCTTGAAATACTTCAAGGACCTCCACAGATGACCATATGCTTGATGCTAGGACATGAAGGATGTTATGCCTCATCTTTCCATGATATGATGCTAAGAAAATGATATGTTCATGATGAATATGATGTGATATGATGCTTAAAATGAAGAAGGAAAATTTCGGGTGTTACACTAAGTCATATGGAATCATCTATAAAGAGATCGTCTCTAGAGGATTTTACAGAAGACATGGCATCCAGAATTGCCCCAGTGTCTTCAAACTCTCGCAGAAATCAAACGGATCTTGAGATAACTGCCCCAGATTGTGTCTTGTAATGATTTTTCTCCACACCTGAGAGAGAACAGAAACCATGCAGTATGCAAATGCAATGCAAATGGTGCAAAATGTAAACGTATGCTCGGGATGCTAAGGATATGAAGATGCAAGCTGCGGGAGCTAAAACAAGGATGGTTAGGCGGTCGGGGCCAGGTTGATAGGGATTTTGGTATTTTTGTTTTTTTTGGTTTCCAAGCAATTTAACTTTGAAGGTGAATTACCAGACGAGAACCGGTTTATCAAAGGTAGGCCAACAGACGAGAACTGATGGGCAAAGAATAAGTCGTCAGACAATAACTGACTCCTTGGGTTCATTGTCAAATAGGAATTGACTCTGAAAAAGAATGAGTACCAGACGAGAATTGGCGTTCAACATGATAAATGAAAAGATGACCAGACAAGAACTGGTTAAAAGATTCGCCTACTAGACGAGAACTGGTATTTGAAGTTGGTTTTCCAGGCGAGAACTGGACTTTGGGTTTACTAGCCAGACAAGAACTGGTATTTGAAACGGTTTGCCAGACGAGAACTGGACTTTGAACGGTCAAGAAGTTGGGGTTACGAGGCCCTACGGTGTCAGGTTGAAGTTGTGGGGGTAGGATGCCCGATGCATTTATGATGCGTATGCTCTAGCGAAGAGACATGAATAACGTATGCAAATGATTTATGCAATGCACATGAAAGGCTAGAAAAACTCCCAAGGTGGGAAGAAAGGTCTTTGGTGACAAGACTTCTAGTTGAAAAGGGTGACAAAGGCGAGGGTGGGTAGCACGATTTCCCGATACTCGTCTTGAACTTGGAGATTACTGATATAACCTGCTCTGTGTAGCTAAAGTTGCCCCTGTCTGGTAAGTCTCTGAACAGACTGCCTCTGATTATCCAATTCCTGGCATGGCGGACTTGGATGTCCTCTCATGAAGAGTTTCACTTAGTGATATATGTAAGTGTCCTGCCCCGGTATGAGCGTGGAAGCGACTCGACTCATTCTAACTAAGCATTGGAAGAACACATCCTTGGTCAACAGAAAATCCGGGTGTCCTGCCCCTGTTTGGTAGATTCAGCTCTGATCGACTGACTCTGAGTGATGTCCCTCAATCAACTGATGCTTGGGATCTGCTTTATCCTGAAAAATTCCTTGGTCGGCAAAACCACTGGATAACATGCCCCTGATTCATAGGCCTACAAGATGCTCTTGATTTTGGTCATCATTGTTGAATGATCAAGTTCTCCTCTTATTTCTCTTTGTAGGAACTTCCCTGGTGTCACAGACTGACTTGCAATTAAAACTGTTCATTCACAAATGGTAATTTTAATGCGATGCTCATGCAGGTTTTGAAAATTTATTTATTTTAATGTTGTGACAGTGTGTGACAAATGGACGATTAGTCCAAACTTAGTGTTGAGTTAGCAAATCGTTAGGATTCAGTTTACGCAACCTTGTCGTAGTATGCTTTCAGAATTGAACCTGATTCAATTAGGACTTTCAAGGGTTATAGCGTGGCCTGGTTCACGGTTTTAGAAAGAAAGATTTATGGCTCAAAGTTTATCTGTGCCCACCCATTCTCCTTGATGTTCTCCAGTCCTACGTTCAACTAATTTTCCCTAAGCACTCGCCTCTCGAAAGGTTTTGGTGATGGTCGAGGAACCAATGACGTTGACGGTTTAAGCACCAATGAGGTTTCTTGGAGTAACAGTTACCCCTTTGTCTTTGTGTCTACAGTCACACGACTTTGTTCTAATGGAAGATTTTTCTTTCTGATGCTTTTACTCCCTAACTTTTGCCTGGACTGATTCTTTTTGAATTTTTTCCGATTTTGAAGTCCAGCGGGATGCCCTAACTTTTGCCTAAGTCATTTGTTTTCACTTTTATTTTTTGACTTAGCGGGCTTTATTTCTTTTTCTTCTTTTGATTTTTTTTGAACAAATCGTGTGACATTGATCTGTCTTGTTGAAAGGGTAATGACTGCCTCATTGATTTGTTAGTGAGGGTGACAATTATGGTTTCACGTCTCTTGACCTCTTGAGGCGTAATGAATAAAAGGTAATGGATCCTCGGATGCACACTCCTTTGGAAATTTGAACGTTCGGTCAAATTAACTGATGACTACCCTGCCCCGGGTTAAATGTGAGGGTTTTTTCATTTAGAAAAGAAATTCCTACTTCAAGGCTCAAAGGGGTTGACGAGGGTCTATCTCCCTTATGTCTCCGGTGTTTGGGAATTGAAACAATGCATGTACATCATCATCAGGTTCTAAACCGAAAGCATACCTTCAACAATTATGGGTATTTAGTTGTCATCATCCTCGCTCAAACCTGCTAAACAACAGTGAAATGAATAGGAGGTAAATGAATGCAAAATTCTTTTTGTTTTTTTCAATGCAAGTAAAGAAAAAAGAGCGAATGCGACATAATTAATTCAAAAAGTGCAAGATCACTACATTAACATTACCATTTAAAATAACAATGCTTAAAAGACAAGTAGCTCCTAACAGGAAAGAAACTACAATGCAAATGATAAAAAGGATACGATGATCTCCAACTCTTATGACATATTGTCTGAGCCACTGAAATCAGGAGACGCTCCTTCGAAGTCTTCAAACTCAAACAAGCGATAGGTTGACGTGCACAACCAAGCTTCCTTCTGGAAAGGATATGTAGCCCTTGTCGATCAACTGTTGTACTCTGGCTTGAAAAGCTTTGCAATCATCAGTTAGATGCCCCATCGATCCACCATGATACCCACATTTCTCATGAGGATTGTACCTTGGAGGGTACGGCTCGGACAACGGCTTGAGAGGCTTAGGAACCACCAATGAGCTCTGAATTAGATATGGCAAAAGTTCACTGTATGCCATGGGAACTGGATGAAGAGGTGCATTCCTTCTTTCCAGATTGTTGCGAGGCCTAGGTTGGCTCTGAAGTTGATTCTGAGGTCTTCGACCCCGATGTAAACACCCCAAATTTTCCCTCACCCATTAACACCATGGCTTGTGATCTTTTCATATGCATAAGTTCAATCATAGCATCTCATACCACATTTTTGATTTATTGCATTGTTTCTAAGTCATCTGCATCTAGGGTTTGTGATCTGAGCAATCCATGAGCCATTTGAGCCACTCCAAAGGTCTTCAATCACTTCAAAGGGGTCCATGTATGTTAAATCATCATATTGTATCCCCACAAAGTCAAGAAAGTCAAAGGATCACAAGAACTGGGAAAGGCATGGAAGCAGAGCCAGGTTTAACTGCACAGATGACCTAGAATTAGGGTTTTGGTTTAAGAGGCCATAACTCCAAAGTTTTTGGTCATTCTTGTTTCTATTGGTCTCTATATGTTATAAGGATCATGCATATCAAGTTTCATGAAGAAATTCCATGGGGAAGGCATCTAATCAAGAGTTGACTTATTGAGCAAGCTAGTGCAAAATCAGGGCATCTGAGGCCCCCAATGACCCAACCAAAGGGTGTTCTTCATCATTTTGATTGTGTATGGTCTTTATTTGATCATAGAAGATGTTGGAAGTTCACAAAATTGAAGAATTTCAAGCCATTTGCAAAGTTGCCTTTTGGGGAAAATGACTTGTAATGGAAACTTGCCATTTTGGGAAACTTTTTCAACCCTTTCTTTTTGATTCAAAAATGCTTCAAATGGGAAAACTTTGGTCATGAAAGTTGTAGAATGGATCATTCCCTTTTCAAAAAGTACAATAACTCATTCTAATTCATTTTGGATCAAAAGTTATGGCCTTGCAAAGTTGGATAAAATCATTGAAATTTCACTTTTGCACAAAATGGAAAACTTGCAATTTCTCATGGCAAGCCTTTATGTGACTTCAATGTGACTTCTAATTATCATACCAATGCAATACATGATCTAAAAATCAGTTTGGCCCAAGGGATTTCCCATTTATTTACCTTGATTTTCACATAACCATAAGCCATTCTTCATGAAAGTGCAAAGAGGGATTTCTTGCAAGATCATTCTCAAAGGGATTGTTTGACCTCTAGCTGGTTTCAAAACTTTTCCATGACCTATTGAAGCATGCTACACCAAAGATTCAGCAAGGTTCCTCACAAATGCATAGCCAAAAACCATGAAATGTGACAAGTTATCAAGTTGCAAAAACACTTCCAACTCATGATCCAAATGCTGCAGTCATTCATGAATCATCCAAGGGCTATCCTTGACCCAAGCTGATGCAGTATAGGCCAAGGAATCATCTCTGCCACAGCCCATGCTGCAAGTACACAAAACTTGACTTTTTGGCCAATCATCCCATACCAATCCCACAGTGCACACCTGCTCTCCAGATTTGTTGGGATAGTTTATGGATCACCTAAGGATCATAAAACACAAGATACACAAGCCTGAAAGACACACATTGCAGCACACTCCAAAAACTGTCAAAACCTTTCCCTCTTCGAATCACACAACACAGCCATCAAACTTCAATAATTCCTTCACCAATCAACCAGAAATCATCCATAGAATAGATCCCACCCCTCACAATGATCTGAAACAGCACACACAAGAACCTCATTTCCTGCTACACCAGAACTGAACCACAAAAACTAGCCACTCTCAACCTCATTCAAGTGTTCCATCAGCCTCAGGAGGATCAAGGGAGATCATTGGCACAAAAGGGAGGCTCTGAAAGTTCATTTTCGAAGGTCTCCAGCTCAGGTACAACTCAAGAACTTTTTTCTCAGAACTTCATTTTCTTGTTACAAAAAGAATCTACATGTTGCACTGATCATCTGGATGTATTTAGATTTGAAAATAAGTAAGAGATGACCATTTCATGTCACTCTGAAAGTTTGCTCGTGTTTCGTATTTTCCTTCGATTCAGGCTGGTGAGTGAAAATAAATGAATTTTGGGAGAGGGTTTAGGTTTAGATTGAGGAGAGGATCATTTTGGTGGAAGAAATTTCATGATTGGTAACCTGTAGCGAAATCTAGGGTTTATGCTCGCCGGAGAAGATGACCGGAACCACTGTTCCGGTCACCTGAAACTCATTAACCCTAATTATGTCATTAATGCAACTTTGAATTCTGGTCGTGGATGCGTTTGACTTTGTTTGACCCGCGCGCGTTTTGATGGCCAGGATGCATCATTAAAACCCTAAGCTTGTTTAATTAATTCAAAACCAGTTTTAATTAATTCATATTTGAAATTAGCCAGATTTGAATCTGGGCCCTTGGATCTGGCGCGCAGTCAACCAGTCCAAGCCCAGATCAAATCCTGGCCATCCCTCTTGCATACTTTCATTTGTTTTTATTTTTATTTCATTTCATTTCATTTCTTTTCCTCATTTATTTTAAAATAGCAAAATGCCTTTAAAAATTATGAAATTTTTTGTCAAAGATTTCACTAATTTTTAAAACCCAAAAATATTTTTATTTTTATTTTTTGCATCAAGAATTATTTTTAAATCATTTAAAGATTTATTTTTAATTAGTTAATGAAAATTAATTAATTAAAAATACTTTTAGGTATTTAAAAATCACAAAAAAAATTCACATAGCATTTAGAAACATTTAGAAACATTTTCCAACTCTCAAACCAAATTTATTTTTTGATCATGATGCCTTTTGATCATTTTCATTGGATTTAATTTCATTTTAAGGCAATATTTTTGTCAAAACTTCAAAAATTCATTTCTGCCTAACCATTGAGAGTTGGATAATGATTCTTTTTGCATTGCATCTTGTATAGCATGTAGTTTATAGGATAAAATTTGTTTGAATTGATCTTGCATTTTCAATTTGTTTTGCATTTTTCTTGACAAGGTACCTTAAAACCCTAGCAATCTTAGGAAATTCACAACTCTCACTAGGTTAAGAGTTAGATCCCCTCCTTTGGGCAGTGAGTTTGTATAGGTTTAGGGTTCCTTTGATTGCATTTTCAAATTTTTATCATGCCATTTGCTTCTGGTTTTGGATTTTGCCTTGTGTGTTGATCATAAACCCTAATTTATGCCTTCCCATGCATCCATCTTCCATTTGCTTGCATACCATGACTTGCCATGACATTTTGTGCATCCATTTGGTTCATAATGCATCTTAGGACATATTAGAATCATGTTTGATTATTGCATCTTTCATTTGCCATGTTACATGTCCATTACATTTCATAACTTTTCATAAACATTCATGGTTCAATGCATGCTTCATTTGCATCTTTGTGTTGGTTTGATCATTCTCATGCCTTGCCTCATGCTTGTACCATCCCTTAGCATCATTAAAATCATGTATTTGCTTCTGACTTTGTCTTGCATCATAGCATTGCATCTCATTTGCATTGCATTTCATTTCTTATGTTAACATTTCAGGTGGTAAGTTGTTTGAGAAGTGAATTTGCCTTCACTTCTCACATTCTCTTTTCATCTCTTTCATAATTCATTTGCTGCATTTTGTATGTGTATTGGATGGAGCTTGCTCATTCTTGTTCATCTTACCTTCTTTCTTCAAGCAACTTGTCTTCTTAAGTGAAGCAAGTTGTCTTACTTCATTCTGCTTCTTTCTCCTTTCATCTTGCTCCTCCTTGGTGGCCTTTGAAGATTCTTTCTCTTTTAAGCCTCACAAACCCTAGGATCCCCAAGAATGATAACAATTAGGGTTTGATTAGTTCCCCATTTAGCTTTTACCTTTGTGTCTTCTTTGAGTCTTCTTTTCTCATCTCTTAATCAAGGGCTAAACCTTAAAGGCTTTAAGGCTTTGTGATTAAGTTTATGCCTGCATCCTTCTATTAGGATGGAGTGTATAACTTTAATCCTAAGTGTTAAACCCTTAATGTGTTTAAATCCTTTAATCAATCCACTTAATAATCACCAAGACATCAAGCTTGTAACTTGGGCCTTGCATTAGGGTTCTAATTCTTCCTTAATTGGTTAAGAAGGACTAACCCTAGTGTTAATGGACAAGTCCCCCTCAAGTTGTCTTACAAACCATAAAACTCACTTCTTCATCTTACCATTAACTAAAATCCACCGAATAAAGGCTTTGTTTTGTCATGAGGGTAATCCCTAATCATGGATCAAGTTGAGGAGTCTTTCTCAGCTTAAATGTTCTCATCTATTATCATTCTATTAAGATGGTGTAATGAGTCCATTAGATCCTTGATTATGGCTTAATCTCATTACTCAACACTAAACAAAAACACCAAAAACATCTAAATAATCACAAGTAGGATAATGATCTTAATCCTACATCAGGGTGATTAAGTGTGACATGTTGACTTCACACTTAAGGTATTCTCATTACCCCTAATCAGAGGGAAGATGTGATGAGTTTACTAACCTTTGGTTTAGGCTTAAGCTCATTAACTTATGACAAACTTCAAAAAGCAATAAAAGACTGAAAACTCAAAAACAAACAATAATCGTCTCCTCCGAGATTCTTTTCTCATCATACTCACTCACAAACGAGAACTCGCTTCTTCCGTCTAATGCAAGACAGTTTGCACCTGAGCCAGACAGGTCATACACTTGAGCATAGACTAGTAAGCAGTTCATCAAGTCAATTTATCTTTCAGTCTCTTTGGGTCGAACTACAGTGTTCTGACTTCCTCATTGCACGAGAGGATACGTAGGCATAACTTAACAGTTATCGAACAAAAGTCCCTGTATATCCCCCCCTTTTTCAGCATCATTCTTAAGCCTCATTATCTTGAGTATTTCATCCTTATTCTTACACTGACACTTCACTTACATACACTACACTTCTTTTACATTGACACTTGCATTCTTTTCCAACTTTGATACACAAATTGAACTGACACTACCCCTTTAAAACACAAATCTTTTAAGCGTGGATCCCGTCGAGTACGGCGGACAATCTGGGTGCTAATACCTTCCCAGGTTGTAACCAACCCCCTTTCTCAATCTCTCTGGTTCGCAACCGTCTTATCCATATCTTTCTTAGGTCTATGCAGCATTACCTTTCCTCCGGGATAAAAATGCCTAGCTGGCGACTCTTTTCTTGTCTTTCTGAGTTCACCCCTGTGTGTTCTCTTCCTCTTTCGCCGACCGTTCGCGTCTGTACCCCTTTTGACTTAGCCTCATTTGGTGGGAGCGACAGCTTGGCGACTCTACTGGGGAAACCTTATACTGTAACCAGGGCTTCTGGTTCTTTTTGTGGGTTCCTCCTAGCGCTTGTTTGGTTTGTGTTTACTGGGGTGTTATGTGCTATTTGTGTTTGTATATTTGCTTTATTTATTGCTTTATGTACAGTTATTTACTGCTTTCTTTACAGCTTTATATATCATACTGTCATATTGTTATCTGGCTGGATCTGGTTTTGTTGCTTTGGTGGGTGGGGTTCTATTGAGAGTTTAAGGTCCTATATCTGGGACCTGAGTGACACCTAGGCTAGAGTGGTTCATGTTCTTTCCCATTCCATTTCGGTCTGGTGCGGGAATATGAAACACGGTTCAGATGTGGGTTTCTTCTTGAGAACTCTGTGCTACAGATCTCCTGTAGTGCTAGGGCTATCTGGGAAGCCTGCTAAGTCTGGATGACCTTTATTATGACCTTCAGAAACTGAGTTGAATTAGAGGAGGATCTTTTATGGTTATTGTAAACACTGTACCTCCGGGTTAGAAGTGTTTACACTTCTCATAACTGATCCAAGTCTGAGGATTCTTGTTTTAGAACACTACCTGTGAGGGGGTTGGGCTGTTTACAGGTTTTCCGGTACCCTTGACCACAGCATACCCTGATACTTTGTTTTGATTAAGAATACTCCACTTTGGACAGTTCTTGTGATTTAACCCTGGACATGTGACTCTTTATTTGAGTCCCCCACCTTGGTTACTGGATTTTTAAACTTCCATCTGGGCTTCTTAAACATACATGGACTTATATCAAGGCAGTTAATCAGATCCAGCTTGATCACAAACCCTTGCATATCATTTGCATACTCATCATTTGCATCATTTAACATTTGTTTATTTGTTTTTCAGGGTATCCACATCATATCTGGCTTGGTTTTGACCCCTTCATCTGTATAGACCCCTGTTCATCAGTATCTGCTTCAGTTATCTTCATCAGGTGTCTGCTTCAGTCACTTTTATCACCAGCTTCAGCCTATCAGTGGCTCATCTCCAGTATCAGTCTTCATCATCAGCATCTGTTTTCAGCTCTTCATCAGCAGTCATGGCACCCAAGAAGAGCAACATTTCATACCATTTCTTTAAGCCTGTGCTGACTGGCATCAGGCAGGTCCAGACACTTATCACTCCAGACCACATCCCATTATTCAGAGAGCATTATGGAGGCATCCTTGATATGGTTATGGAACTGGACCCTTCTCAGAGGAGTTTGATCCACACCTGCCTACAGTTCTATGATCCTCCTTTGAGATGCTTCACTTTCCAGAACTTTCAGCTAGGACCTTTGTTGGAGGAGTTCTCATCATTGATTGGAGTACCTGTCAGGGGTGACATCCCCTTCAACCCAGAGATGACTTCTCCCAGCAATGGAGAAGTGGCAAAAGCACTGTACCTAGAGCCTATTTTGATTGAGCAGAACATGACTACAAAGGCTGGGATCCCTGGCCTGCACTTAGACTTTCTGACTTCCCAGGCTATCCTGAAGGCCTCCTTGGGAGACTGGAGGGCAGTTTGTGCATCGCTAGCCCTCAGTATATATGGGGTTATACTATTTGCAGATGAGCCCAAGTTTATCAGCAAGAATGCCATTCATCTTTTCCTTCTAAGGAACCCAGTGCCCACATTGCAGGGAGATTTCTATTATTCTGTTCACCAAAGAAATGAGAAGCAAAGAGGGAAGTTGGTGAGATGCTGTGCTCCCCTGTTCCACACCTGGTTTCTTAAAAACTTACCTAAGACTGATGCCTTCCTGAATCCTCACCAACAGAAGAATTGGGCTAAGAGACTTATTGCTTTGACCTCATATGACATCATATGGTGCACCCAAAGCACCAAGGGCAGGGACATAATTACTAGCTGTGGACAGTTCCCCAATGTACCTCTAATAGGAGTGAAGGGTTGCATCAACTACAATCCTTTGCTGTTCAAGAGAGAGTTGGGCTATGCTTTGGTTCACCCTCCTAGAGTGCAGGACTTGGCTGAAACCCTGTATTGTGAGATAAAACCTAATCTAGCTGTTGTCAAGCAAGCATCCTGGGCTTGGGACAACATCCAAACCAGAGGGATGGCCATTCTTGGGAGGTGCAATAATGTGGCTTCAGCTCAGTATTATGATTGGTCTCATGCTAGAGCTCAGATTTCTGGGATGCCTTTCACCATTGAGGATGCACCTGGACCATCCACAGTACCACCTCCAGCCACTGTCAGCCTGGAAGAATTTGAGAAGCTGAAGGAAAGGAATGAGAATCTGTCTCAAGCTCTGAAGAAGACCCTCTGGGAGAGGAGTGATAGTCGTTTAGACATTGAGAGGTTGGAAAATCTTAAAGTGGAGCATCTAGCCAGGATTGAGAAAGCAGAGGACTACATCAAGAAATCAAGAGCTGGAGAACAAATTTTGAAGAATGCCTGTAAAGAGGCCCAGTTTTAGAAGGCTAGGACTGACCTATATCTAAAAGAAAGTCAAGATAGGTGGGTCAGAATCACTGAAGCTCGCACTCAAGAGGATAAGAGAACTCAGGCCAGGGTTGAGCAGTTATAGGCCATTGAGAAGAAGCAACAGGAGGCTTTGCTGGCAGCCCAGAAGGAGATTTCAGAATTGAAGATTAGGGCTGGTGTGAAAAGGTCAAAGGACCAAGACAGGCAGAAGAAGCTGACCACTGCTATTTCCACCAGGAACCTTCTTATCAGAAACATTACAGAGCATCCGGCTGGTCCTGTAACTGAAGCACTTCTGAAGGAGGTTAAGGAGGATGAGTTTGGACTTGATGTCTGACTTTTTGTTTGTTGTTACTTTCATTTGATGTACTTTTCTTTTATGTTGTATTTTTGACCCCTCAGGGGCATGTGTTGTAAAAAACAAACTATGTATGATCCACCATTTGTAATGTATTTGTCAGTTTGTTTCATTTGAGTTTCTTTTCTCAAGCAACATCAAAGCATCTTCCTCAGGGTCTGGAAAGGTCAAAACCAAGGGCCAAGCCGGATACCTTGGAAAATAAATAAGCATACTGCATTGCATACTAACTCTTGTTTTGTTTTGTAGGATTTTGTTTTGTTTGTTACTAACCCTGTTGTGTTTCAGGAATTATTGCTCGCCGTCGGGTGTTCCCTCTCAACCGTCCGCACAGGTATCCTACTCGCAACAATCTTCCTGGTATCCAAATGGACCAAGTACAGCAAGATCTGGCAGAGGTCAGAACCCAGATGGCTAATGAGAAACCAAATGACCCAATTCATGGAAGTAATGAATGGTTTGGCCCAAAGTCAAGAAAGGTTGAGGGCATTGGTAGAAAGACAAACCCCGGAAGAACCCCATCTGGGAACTGGAGGAACAAGTAACAATGAAAGGGGTCAGCCTCATGTTAATCCACCAGTATATGGGCCTCATCTACATCCGGAAGTCAACATCCCGGGTAATGTGCAAGGGAATACTACTGCAGGCAGGATCTTACAAGAAGATCCCCAAGAAGAGCAGTTCACTGTAATGGGAGCTGGTGATGAAGTTTATGATAGGAGGTTTGATGAAATTGCTGAGAAGTTGAGATCTCTGGAGTCTCAAAACTCCCTAGGTTTTGATGTCATGGATATGGGGTTAGTGGATGGGGTAAGGATTCCCCACAAGTTTAAACCACCGTGCTTCGAGAAGTACAATGGAACTTCCTATCCACGAACTCACTTGCAGTCCTTTCTGGGAAGACTTAAGGCATACACCATAGATGAGAAACTATGGATGTTTTATTTTGAAGACAGTTTGACTGGGGCTTCAAGGGAGTGGTATTCACACTTGACCAGAGCTACTATCAGGTGCTGGAAGGACCTAGCTGAAGCCTTCATCAGGCAGTACCAATACAATTTGGACATGGCTCCTAACAGGACCCTTTTGATGGGAATGTCTCAGTCCTCTAGAGAAAGCTTCAGGGAATATGCCCAGAGGTGGAGACAGCTTGCTGCTGCTATCACACCACCCATGTCGGAAAGAGAAATGGCCGACATGTTTATGAATACTCTGCAAGGAACATATATTGATAGGCTAGCTGCCTTTTCTTCCACCAGCTTCGCTGACGTAGTTATAGCTGGAGAAAGAATTGAGAGCCTTCTGAAGATGGGCAAGATTTCTGACAATGGTGCAAGTTCGTCTAGTAACCCCAGGAAGCCTTTTGTGGGACCTAGAAGAACCGGTGAGACAAATGCCATTCATGCCAGCAGGGGCAGACCTCAGTATGTCCACAGATCAGTAGCAGCTGTCACTATTCCAGCTCCGATCCCTCAGCAACCAACATATCAACAACCACAACAACCCCACTATCAACAGCAAGTTCAGTATCCGCCACAAAGAACCTACAACAATAACAGCAATCAACAGCAAAGACCTTTTCAGCAAAGACCATCACAGGCCAATAGGATGATTGATCCAATCCCTATGCCTTATGCCGCTTTATTGCCACAACTCCTGAAACTCAACTTGGTTGAATTAAGGACATTGGCACCACCAGATCCCTCTAATCTCCCAAGAAATTACGATGTCAACGCCAGATGTGCTTTCCATTCCAATGCACCTGGCCACAATACGGAGAAGTGCAGGGCTTTACAAATGAAGGTACAAGACCTGGTGGATTCTAAAGCCCTCAATTTTGCACCCCCTCCAAGTGTCACCAAGAATCCCATGCCCGATCATGGAGGACCAAGAATTAATTCCATTGAGGAAGACAAGCCCTCTTTCTTAATTATCAGTGTTGGACAGATTCGGACACCTCTGGTCGAGATTAAAGCTCAGCTTCTAGAGTACCAGATGTTCCCCGGGTGTGAGCTCGGTTGTGGGTACTGCAACATTTCGGTTAACAGGTGTGACAATTTGAGAAGCGGCATAGATTGTCTTATCAAGAGTGGTATACTTCAGATCACAACAACGGCGCCTACAAATCCAGCAATCCCTTTGGCAACAATTCCTGACTCTCCTACAACTGCAACAACAATCATTCCGACCAATTCATCAATATCATCAATAATGGCTCCGTCCATCACTTCAACAAACCAAATCTCAACAACCATTTCTTCTACAACATCAGCACCTATTTATTCAGCAGAATCTTCTACAACGCCAACAGAAAATAATGAAGATATCTCAGCAGTCACCATTTACTATGATCCATCAGATGTTCCTCCAAACAACAACTTTCAGCAACAAACAGTGGCACCTCCTGCCAGGTCACCAGTCGCCATTTACTACGATCCGCACACTATTTCAGTACCCACCTCTGCAGCAGTCAGTCCAGTTACCATTACGGTGCCTGGACCAGTTCCATATGAAAGCAGTAATGCCATACCTTGGCATTATGGCTCTGATCTTTACTGCAACGGGGAGAAAATCACTTTGGATTCTTCAACCTCTTCTCCACAGATTGATAATGTTGGGGGAGGCGGAGGCTTCACCAGAAGCGGACGCCTTTTTGCCTCACAATTACAAAGACCTAATGCTGAAGCAGAAGCTGCTGCCAAAGCAAAAGGAAAGAGTGTGGTAGTTGAAGAACCAACTGTCAAAGAAACTCAGAAGACATCTTTTGAACAAGATGTGGACGAGTTTATGAGGATTATAAAGAGAAGTGATTATAAGGTGGTGGATCAGCTTCACCAAACGCCCTCAAAAATCTCCATATTATCCCTGCTGATGTGTTCTGAAGCTCACAGGAATGCATTACTAAAAGTCATGCACGCAGCATACGTGCCAGAGGAGATCACTGTTAATCAGCTGGAAACTGTGGTGGCAAATGTCAACACCAGTCGTGGACTGGGCTTTACCAATGCTGACTTAACAACTGAGGGACGTAACCACAACAAGGCTTTACACATCACTCTAGAATGCAAGGGTGTTGTTCTATCCCATGTACTGGTGGACACTGGGTCTTCACTCAATGTTCTACCAAAGAAAGCCTTAGTGAAGCTTGAGTATGATGGCTTGGCACTGCGTCCGAGTAATTTGGTGGTAAGAGCGTTTGATGGCTCTAAAAGATCAGTGCTTGGAGAGATTGATCTGCCTGTGATGATTGGCCCGCAGACTTTTAAAATTACCTTCTATGTGATGGACATTCAGCCGGCCTACAGTTGTTTGTTGGGTAGACCTTGGATCCATGCCGCTGGCGCTGTTACGTCTACCCTTCACCAGAAGCTGAAATTTGAGTGGGAAGGCCAGATCATCACCATTTGTGGTGAAGAAGATATCTTTGTTAGCCATCTGGCTACGTACAAGTACATTGAGATGGATGGAGAGATCCATGAAACTATGAGCAAGGGATTTGAAGCCCTGAACATTAATGAAGCATATGTTGTACTAGGGACCTCCATGACATCTTATCAGCAAGCCAGGAAGGTTGTTGAAGAGGGTACTGCCCAAGGCTGGGGCAAGCTGCTGCCCGTGGAGAAGAAGGAGGACATATTTGGGTTGGGTTACAAACCAACTCAACAAGATCAATCAGAGGCTGCCAAGAAGCCCAGTTTTGTCAGCGGGGGAATGCTCACCCCAGATGCAGTAAACAACTTGGAAGACGAGGATGAAAGCGATTGCAACCTGGAGAGCTGGATACGTCCAAGGATCCCGGGGAGCCAAGTCCTTAACTGGTCTTCCCAGGAAATTATAAGGGTTACTCCTGCAGAGTAATTATTATTTCCTGTATTTTTAAGCATGCATCAAGTCTTGCATCTTGCCCAAGATGACAAGACTCATTTTGTAATCGGGCCATCTTGTAATTTTGTGCAAACAGATCAATCAATGAATATCGGACATCTTTTGCAAATGAGTCTTTTCCTTTTCCGCTCACTGTTTCTCATTTTTCTTTTTGTACAAAAATAAAATGGCAATGTTTTCCAAAATGAGAAACTTCATTTCACTTTTTTCTAAACAAGATTAAAATCAATCACTAAAATGAACAATCTAAACCCTTGCAGAGAGTGCCTTTCAGACTGCACCGACAACAACACTGCTATGGCTTCGTATGACGTTGACAATCCAATCAATCAAGCTGATGAAGGGGTTGAAGAAGATTATGAGCTTCCTGAAGAGCTAGCCAGGTTGTTAAGACAAGAAGAGAAGGTTATCACTCCTCATCAGGAGGAGGTTGAAACGGTTAATCTTGGTACGGAGGAAGACGTGAAAGAGGTTAAGATCGGGGCCTGCCTACAAGACTCAGTGAAAGAACAATTGATTGATATGCTTCAGGAGTATGTAGATGTCTTTGCTTGGTCTTATCAGGATATGCCTGGGTTGGACACCAATATTGTCATGCACAAGCTGCCTTTGAAAGAAGACTGCCCACCAGTAAAACAAAAGCTGCGTCGTACTCACCCAGATATGGCAATGAAGATTAAAGAAGAGGTACAGAAACAGTGGGACGCCGGGTTCCTTGCTGTGACTAGCTATCCGCCGTGGGTTGCTAATATTGTACCTGTGCCTAAGAAAGACGGCAAAGTAAGGATGTGTGTGGACTACCGGGATCTGAACAGAGCCAGCCCGAAAGATGATTTCCCATTACCTCACATTGATGTATTGGTGGATAATACGGCTCAGTTCTCGGTATTCTCCTTCATGGATGGATTTTAAGGATACAATCAGATCAAGATGTCACCTGAAGACATGGAGAAGACAACTTTTATCACACCCTGGGGCACGTTCTGTTATAAGGTGATGTCGTTCGGACTGAAGAATGCTGGTGCAACGTATCAACGGGCTATGGTAACATTATTCCACGACATGATCCATAAAGAAATTGAATGTTATGTGGATGACATGATTGCCAAGTCCCTCACAGAAGAAGACCACCTGGTGAATCTACTGAATTTATTCAAGCGATTGAGGAAATACTAATTGAAGTTAAACCCCAACAAGTGCACATTCGGGGTGCGATCTGGTAAACTGCTGGGATTTATTGTGAGCGAGAAAGGGATTGAAGTTGACCCTGATAAAGTTAAAGCCATTCAAGAAATGCCTGCACCGAAGTCAGAGAAAGAAGTTCGAGGGTTTCTAGGTAGATTGAACTACATTTCAAGGTTCATATCTCACCTTGAAGCAACCTGTGAACCTTTGTTCAAGCTGTTAAGAAAAGAACAAACGGTCAGGTGGAATGAAGACTACCAGAGGGCTTTTGACAAGATCAAGGAATACTTACAAGAGCCTCCGATCCTTATGCCTCCAGTTGAAGGAAGACCTCTGATAATGTACTTGACAGTATTAGAAGAGTCAATGGGGTGTGTGTTGGGCCAGCATGACGAGTCTGGTCGAAAAGAGTATGCAATATACTACCTAAGCAAAAATTTTACCGACTGTGAACAACGTTATTCACTGCTCGAGAAAAATTGTTGTGCTTTAGCGTGGGTTGCTCGCCGACTGAGACAGTATATGTTGACCCACACTACTTTATTGATATCAAAGATGGACCCAGTTAAGTACATTTTTGAGAAACCAGCACTTACCGGACGGGTTGCAAGATGGAAAATGATCCTCACAGAATATGACATCCAGTACATCTTCCAAAAAGCCATCAAGGGCAGTGTATTGTCTGATTATCTTGCTGAGCAACCCCTTGATGATTACCAGCCTATGAGATTTGACTTCCCTGATGAAGACATCATGTTCATAAAAGCAAAAGACCATGAAGAGCCTATTCACACTGAAGGGCCTGACCCAGAAGAAGAATGGACTATGATGTTCGATGGGGCCGTTAATATGAATGGTCGCGGTGTTGGTGCAGTACTCATTACACCTAAGGGGGTTCACATGCCTTTCTCGGCAAAACTCACCTTCAACTTCACTAACAACGAAGCTGAATACGAAGCTTGTATTATGGGTCTTGAGGAAGCCATTGACCTCAGGATCAAGACTTTGACTGTGTTCGGAGATTCAGCTCTGGTAGTTAATCAAACCAACGGCAAATGGTACACACACCAGGATCATCTGATACCTTACAGGGATTATACAAGGAGGTTACTGACTTTCTTCACAACGGTCAAGCTTGAGTATATCCCTCGAGATGAGAATTAGTTTGCAGATGCTCTGGCTACCATTTCATCCATGATCAAAGTTCAAGCTGCCAACTTTGTACCTCGGATTTCAGTGTCCAGACTTGACAGACCAGCATATGTATTTGCAGCAGATGCTGTCAAAGATGATAAGCCTTGGTTCCATGACATTAAATGCTTCTTGGAGGATCAAACATACCCACCTGGGGAATCCTCCAATGATAAGAAGACATTAAGAAGGCTAGCTGGTAGTTTCTTCCTGAATACTGACGGTTCCCTGTACAAGAGAAACTTTGATTTGGTACTCCTCAGATGTGTTGATAGAACAGAAGCAGACTTGTTGATGCACGAGGTGCACGAAGGCTCCTTTGTACCCATGCAGGAGGGCATGCCATGGCTAAAAAGTTGCTAAGATCAGGCTATTACTGGATCACAATGGACGCCGACAGTTGTGCCTATGCCAGGAAATGCCATAAATGCCAGATTTATGCGGATAAGGTGCATGTGCCTCCAAATCCTCTGAATGTGATGTCTTTACCCTGGCCCTTTGCCATGTGGGGCATTGATATGATTGGCAAGATTGAACCGACTGCTTCAAATGGCCACAGATTCATCCTTGTAGCCATTGACTATTTTACCAAGTGGGTTGAAGCGGTTTCCTATGCAAATGTTACAAGACAAGTGGTAGCCCGATTTCTAAAGAGAGATATCATTTGTCAGTATGGAGTGCCCGAGCGAATCATTACTGATAATGGTTCCAACTTAAACAACAAAATGATGGCAGAACTATGCCGGGACTTCAAGATACAACACCACAATTCTTCTCCTTACAGGCCAAAGATGAATGGCGCTGTTGAGGCAGCTAACAAGAATATCAAGAAGATTGTGCAAAAGATGGTAGTTACATACAAAGACTGGCATGAAATGCTACCATTTGCCTTGCATGGGTACCGTACGTCAATCAAGACATCCACTAGGGCAACACCATATCAACTTGTGTATGGTATGGAGGTAGTCCTACCTGTTGAAGTTGAATTACCCTCCTTGCGGGTACTGATGGACGTTAAACTGAGTGAAGCAGAATGGGTCTGATCCCGATACGAACAACTGAGTCTGATTGAAGAGAGGAGATTAGCTGCAATCTGTCATGGGCAACTGTATCAAAAAAGAATGAAGAAAGCCTTCGATCAGAAAGTCAGGCTCCGAGAATACCAAGTAGGAGATCTTGTGCTGAAAAGACTCCTCCCTCCTCATACGGACCACAGGGGCAAGTGGACTCCGAACTATGAAGGGCCATTCGTAGTAAAGAAAGTTTTCTCTGGTGGAGCACTGATGCTCAGTACTATGGATGGTGAAGACTTCCCGTCCCCTGTGAATTCAGATGCAGTTAAAAAATACTCCGCATAAAATGACCCGCTGGACATAAAAACAGAATGTAAGTCCAGGCAAAAAAGGGCATCCCGGCGAGTCAAAAACAGAATAAAAGACTCGGGCAAAAATAAGGGAAAATAAACAAAAAATGTACACCCGCTAAGTTGAAAAGCCGTTTTGGACAACTCAGGCAAAAATGGGTATCCCGGTGGATTGAAAACCCGAAAGGGCAATTCATGCAAAATAAGGGAATAAGCGAACAACTGCATTCTGAATTCGTCTGTATCACTTACAACTTGGTGAGCTTCAAAAGGATCAAGCTTCTTTCAGAATCAGCCTTCTTTAGAAAGCAAGACGAGAAGAACGTCAAATGTCATACGAGTCATAACAAAGGGAAGCTCCCTGAAGCGTCATCAACATTGCCAACATCTTTTGTTTCTCAATTTGTAACAATCTCCTCATTTTAGGGGATTTGTTTCTTTGACTGTATCTTGCCAATTCAGGGCACACGAATTAATAAAATCATATTTTCAGTCATGTTTCGTCTCGTACACTTTATCTTTCATTTGCAAAAAAAAAATGTCCGGTGTCTTTAAAATATTGATTGCATAAATACAGATGCTTCTCTTCTAGAAAATACGTGCTTGCAGGAAATATACTTACTCCCGGGAGTGTCTAAACTCCTATGATGGAATCCGGTAAGGGACACCCCGGGATTATTTGTGCGTTTCTCTGTCTTTTCAGGATTACAGGTATTCAAAACACAACGTGGGGCATGAAAGCTTCACCCTAGCAAGCTGGCAGATCATTACCTACTCATTCTATCTCCAAATTAGTACCAGAAGTGCTTTCTCCCCAGCTGAGTTGCCATTAGTTACCTCCTCCCCAGCCAAGTACAAAAGCCAGGGAACCATCTCCCCACAGAGTTCCAGCCTCTATCCAGAAGAGCAACGCTTGAGGGAATCACAGCAGAGTGAAGAAAGCTTCTACAAACCCCAGCTCCCCCATACAAGGAAAGGCCTATCGGTGACCTACTCCCCCATGCAGAGTCATACATCTTATCAGATCTACCAATGATCTTATCCCCAGCTAGGATGTCCACTTCAAGCAGATCAGCCAGAGATCTTCGTAGCAACGGGATCTGAATCCCGGATCGGTCTTTTGCATAATCATAGCATTCGCATCATTTTTCCCACAGAGCGTAGCATTCCGTCTAATACGGAGCATTACGGCAAAAATCAAACATATTGCATAATCATAAGCCATGTGTCGAACTGAACACTTGTGAATACAGTATACAAAATATTTCCCCAATTCCCCGGCAGAGAGCCAGAACATTTACACTCACAAATACAAGTACAAATTCCCTGACACCCGTCCATGTCATCATTCCCCAGTAAAGTCGCCCGAGCATTCTATACAAACAGACCACTTATATTACAGATACTTTTTGACACCCGTCCGTGTCATACCCCTCAACCGAAACCAAAGCGTCCCCTTTGCACTCACAGATACATATATATACAATTCCCTGACACCCGTCCGTGTCACACTCCCCAACATAGTTACCTAAGAGATTCGATACTCGTCCATGTTCTTTGTTAACCAGTTGGTACTCGTCCGTACCATCATCTCTGAACATGCGTCAAACGTTTGTTTCTACCTGATACTCGTCCGTATCATAGTCTTAAGGATGCTCGTCCGCATATTTAATCTATACACCGTGTCAAACACTTATGTCTTCTTGAATTTAGACACTCGTCTGTGTCTATTATTCCCCAGAAGAGTCCCCGCGGAATCAATACTCGTCCGTGTTCTTTGTTAACCAGTTGAGACTCGTCCGTATCATCATCTCTGAACATGTGTCAATTTTGTTTCTATCTGATACTCGTCTGTATCATAGTCTTAAGGATGTTCGTCCGCATCTTTAGTCTATACACAGTACCCAAACAATTATATCTCTCATTTCTTGGATGTAGACACTCGTCCGTGTTTACTTTTCCCCAGCTAAGTCCCCAACAAAACTTGTTAAACTGTTTCCTTTCTATCTGACATTCGTCCTATGTCATGATACCTTTTCGGCAGCCGTACCCTGCTAGGTGATCGTCCTTCACCTTTGGATGACCGTCCCTCATCCTTTCCCCAACGGAGTCTCCATTATTGGAACCCTTCTCTGTCCGGAATTTGTCCTAAGTCGTAATATTTAGCAGCCGTCTCCTGCTAGGTGATCGTCCTTCACTTCCCGATGATCGTCCCTCATCATTTCATTCGATGGCCGTCCCCATCGTGGATCTTGTTATCTGACATTCTTCCTATGTCATGATAAACCCTGAGAGCAGCCGTACCCTGCTAGGTGATCATCCTTCACCTCTTGATGATCGTCCTTCATCATGCCTATCCGATGGCCGTCCCCATCATCGACCTTCTTATCCGACATTCGTCCAATGTCGTGATACCTTTCGGCAGCCGTACCCTGCCAGGTGATCGTCCTTCACCTTAGATGACCGTCCCTCATCTTATCCCCAGTAGAGCAGTCGTCCCCTGCTAGGTGATCGTCCTTCACCTTTGATGACCGTACCTCATCATTTATTTCATTTACCTACAATCCCCAGAAAGTCTTATTTCTTTACTTGATGGCCGTCCCCATCATAATCTCTTATATTCCCAGCATGTTGGCCGTCCCCGTCATTTCTCTTTCTCCAGCAGTCGTCCTCTGCTCGACGGTCGTCCTCCGTCGCCCATACTTTATATTATACTTTATTTTCCTTTACAATCTATATCCCTTTTCTTCTTCACTTTGTGAGTGCAAATTTTGGACTGTCTTTGGTATTCAACCACAAGTTATCTTGTTTGCCTGTTAAGCCGTTGCTTACATCCTGCACAGCTAACTCATGTTTGAATAGGGGCAGCTGTAAACACCCCAAATTTGCCCTCACACATTCACACCATGTCTTGTGATCTTTTCATATGCATAAGTTCAATCATAGCATCTCATACCACATTTTTGATTTATTGCATTGTTTCTAAGTCATCTGCATCTAGGGTTTGTGATCTGAGCAATCCATGAGCCATTTGAGCCACTCCAAAGGTCTTCAATCACTTCAAAGGGGTCCATGTATGTTAAATCATCATATTGTATCCCCACAAAGTCAAGAAAGTCAAAGGATCACAAGAACTGGGAAAGGCATGGAAGCAGAGCCAGGTTTAACTACACAGATGACCTAGAATTAGGGTTTTGGTTTAAGAGGCCATAACTCCAAAGTTTTTGGTCATTCTTGTTTCTATTGGTCTCTATATGTTATAAGGATCATGCATATCAAGTTTCATGAAGAAATTCCATGGGGAAGGCATCTAATCAAGAGTTGACTTCTTGAGCAAGCTAGTGCAGAATCAGGGCATCTGAGGCCCCCAATGACCCAACCAAAGGGTGTTCTTCATCATTTTGATTGTGTATGGTCTTTATTTGATCATAGAAGATGTTGGAAGTTCACAAAATTGAAGAATTTCAAGCAATTTTCAAAGTTGCCTTTTTGGGAAAATGACTTGTAATGGAAACTTGCCATTTTGGGAAACTTTTTCAACCCTTTCTTTTTGATTCAAAAATGCTTCAAATGGGAAAACTTTGGTCATGAAAGTTGTAGAATGGATCATTCCCTTTTCAAAAAGTACAAGAACTCATTCTAATTCATTTTGGATCAAAAGTTATGGCCTTGCAAAGTTGGATAAAATCATTGAAATTTCACTTTTGCACAAAATGGAAAACTTGCAATTTCTCATGGCAAGCCTTTATGTGACTTCAATGTGACTTCTAATTATCATACCAATGCAATACATGATCTAAAAATCAGTTTGGCCCAAGGGATTTCCCATTTATTTGCCTTGATTTTCACATAACCATAAGCCATTCTTCATGAAAGTGCAAAGAGGGATTTCTTGCAAGATCATTCTCAAAGGGATTGTTTGACCTCTAGCTGGTTTCAAAACTTTGCCATGACCTATTGAAGCATGCTACACCAAAGATTCAGCAAGGTTCCTCACAAATGCATAGCCAAAAACCATGAAATGTGACAAGTTATCAAGTTGCAAAAACACTTCCAACTCATGATCCAAATGCTGCAGTCATTCATGAATCATCCAAGGGCTATCCTTGACCCAAGCTAATGCAGTATAGGCCAAGGAATCATCTCTGCCACAGCCCATGCTGCAAGTACACAAAACTTGACTTTTTGGCCAATCATCCCATACCAATCCCACAGTGCACACCTGCTCTCCAGATTTGTTGGGATAGTTTATGGATCACCTAAGGATCATAAAACACAAGATACACAAGCCTGAAAGACACACATTGCAGCACACTCCAAAAACTGTCAAAACCTTTCCCTCTTCGAATCACACAACACAGCCATCAAACTTCAATAATTCCTTCACCAATCAACCAGAAATCATCCATAGAACAGATCCCACCCCTCACAATGATCTGAAACAGCACACACAAGAACCTCATTTCCTGCTACACCAGAACTGAACCACAAAAACTAGCCACTCTCAACCTCATTCAAGTGTTCCATCAGCCTCAGGAGGATCAAGGGAGATCATTGGCACAAAAGGGAGGCTCTGAAAGTTCATTTTCGAAGGTCTCCAGCTCAGGTATAACCCAAGAACTTTTTTCTCAGAACTTCATTTTCTTGTTACAAAAAGAATCTACATGTTGCACTGATCATCTGGATGTATTTAGATTTGAAAATAAGTAAGAGATGACCATTTCATGTCACTCTGAAAGTTTGCTCGTGTTTCGTATTTTCCTTCGATGCAGGCTGGTGAGTGGAAATAAATGAATTTTGGGAGGGGGTTTAGGTTTAGATTGAGGAGAGGATCATTTTGGTGGAAGAAATTTCATGATTGGTAACCTGTAGCGAAATCTAGGGTTTATGCTCGCCGGAGAAGATGACCGGAACCACTGTTCCGGTCACCTGAAACTCATTAACCCTAATTATGTCATTAATGCAACTTTGAATTCTGGCCGTGGATGCGTTTGACTTTGTTTGACCCGCGCGCGTTTTGATTGCCAGGATGCATCATTAAAACCCTAAGCTTGTTTAATTAATTCAAAACCAGTTTTAATTAATTCATATTTGAAATTAGCCAGATTTGAATCTGGGCCCTTGGATCTGGCGCGCAGTCAACCAGTCCAAGCCCAGATCAAATTCTGGCCATCCCTCTTGCATACTTTCATTTGTTTTTATTTTTATTTCATTTAATTTCATTTCTTTTCCTCATTTATTTTAAAATAGCAAAATGCCTTTAAAAATTATGAAATTTTTTGTCAAAGATTTCACTAATTTTTAAAACTCAAAAATATTTTTATTTTTATTTTTTGCATCAAAAATTATTTTTAAATCATTTAATGGTTTATTTTTAATTAGTTAATGAAAATTAATTAATTAAAAATACTTTTAGGTATTTAAAAATCATAAAAAAAATTCACATAGCATTTAGAAACATTTAGAAACATTTTCCAACTCTCAAACCAAATTTCGTTTTTGATCTTGATGCCTTTTGATCATTTTCATTGGATTTAATTTCATTTTAAGGTAATATTTTTGTCAAAACTTCAAAATTCATTTCTGCCTAACCATTGAGAGTTGGATAATGATTCTTTTTGCCTTGCATCTTGTATAGCATGTAGTTTATAGGGTAAAATTGGTTTGAATTGATCTTGCATTTTCAATTTTTTTTGCATTTTTCTTGACAAGGTACCTTAAAACCCTAGCAATCTTAGGAAATTTACAACTCTCACTAGGTTAAGAGTTAGATCCCCTCCTTTGGGCAGTGAGTTTGTATAGGTTTAGGGTTCCTTTGATTGCATTTTCAAATTTTTATCATGCCATTTGCTTCTGGTTTTGGATTTTGCCTTGTGTGTTGATCATAAACCCTAATTTATGCCTTCCCATGCATCCATCTTCCATTTGCTTGCATACCATGACTTGCCATGAAATTTTGTGCATCCATTTGGTTCATAATGCATCTTAGGACATATTAGAATCATTTTTGATTATTGCATCTTTCATTTGCCATGTTACATGTCCATTACATTTCATAACTTTTCATAAACATTCATGGTTCAATGCATGCTTCATTTGCATCTTTGTGTTGGTTTGATCATTCTCATGCCTTGCCTCATGCTTGTACCATCCCTTAGCATCATTAACATCATGTATTTTCTTCTGACTTTGTCTTGCATCATAGCATTTCATCTCATTTGCATTGCATTTCATTTCTTATGTTAACATTTCAGGTGGTAAGTTGTTTGAGAAGTGAATTTGCCTTCACTTCTCACATTCTCTTTTCATCTCTTTCATAATTCATTTGTTGCATTTTGTATGTGTAATGGATGGAGCTTGCTCATTCTTGTTCATCTTACCTTATTTCTTCAAGCAACTTGTCTTCTTAAGTGAAGCAAGTTGTCTTACTTCATTCTGCTTCTTTCTCCTTTCATCTTTCTCCTCCTTGGTGGCCTTTGAAGATTCTTTCTCTCTTAAGCCTCACAAACCCTAGGATCCCCAAGAATGATAACAATTAGGGTTTGATTAGTTCCCCCATTTAGCTTTTACCTTTGTGTCTTCTTTGAGTCTTCTTTTCTCATCTCTTAATCAAGGGCTAAACCCTAAAGGCTTTAAGGCTTTGTGATTAAGCTTATGCCTGCATCCTTCTATTAGGATGGAGTGTATAACTTTAATCCTAAGTGTTAAACCCTTAATGTGTTTAAATCCTTTAATCAATCCACTTAATAATCACCAAGACATCAAGCTTGTAACTTGGGCCTTGCATTAGGGTTCTAATTCTTCCTTAATTGGTTAAGAAGGACTAACCCTAGTGTTAATGGACAAGTCCCCCTCAAGTTGTCTTACAAACCATAAAACTCACTTCTTCATCTTACCATTAACTAAAATCTACCTAATAAAGGCTTTGTTTTGTCATGAGGGTAATCCCTAATCATGGATCAAGTTGAGGAGTCTTTCTCAGCTTAAATGTTCTCATCTATTATCCTTCTATTAGGATGGTGTAATGAGTCCATTAGATCCTTGATTATGGCTTAATCTCATTACTCAACACTAAACAAAAACACCAAAATCATCTAAATAATCACAAGT
Organism: Lathyrus aphaca; assembly: GCA_963966055.1. NCBI lineage: Eukaryota > Viridiplantae > Streptophyta > Magnoliopsida > Fabales > Fabaceae > Lathyrus > Lathyrus aphaca. Next base: position 127,551,757 of record OZ014523.1, on the reverse strand, counting down.
AGGATAATGATCTTAATCCTACATCAGGGTGATTAAGTGTGAGATGCTGACTTCACACTTAAGGTATTCTCATTACCCCTAATCAGAGGGAAGATGTGATGAGTTTACCAACCTTTGGTTTAGGCTTAAGCTCTATAACTTATGACAAACTTCAAAAAGCAATAAAAGACTGAAAACTCAAAAACAAACAATAATCGTCTCCTCCGAGATTCTTTTCTCATCATACTCACTCACAAACGAGAACTCGCTTCTTCCGTCTAATGCAAGACAGTTTGCACCTGAGCCAGACAGGTCATACACTTGAGCATAGACTAGTAAGCAGTTCATCAAGTCAATTTATCTTTCAGTCTCTTTGGGTCGAACTACAGTGTTCTGACTTCCTCATTGCACGAGAGGATACGTAGGCATAACTTAACAGTTATCGAACAAAAGTCCCTGTATATCCCCCCCCCCTTTTCAGCATCATTCTTAAGCCTCATTATCTTGAGTATTTCATCCTTATTCTTACACTTACACTTCACTTACATACACTACACTTCTTTTACACTGACACTTGCATTCTTTTCCAGCTTTGATACACAAATTGCACTGACACTACCCCTTTAAAACACAAATCTTTTAAGCGTGGATCGCGTCGAGTACGGCGGACAATCTGGGTGCTAATACCTTCCCAGGTTGTAACCAACCCCCTTTCTCAGTCTCTCTGGTTCGCAACCGTCTTATCCATATCTTTCTTAGGTCTATGCAGCATTACCTTTCCTCCGGGATAAAAATGCCTAGCTGGCGACTCTTTTCTTGTCTTTCTGAGTTCACCCATGTGTGTTCTCTTCCTCTTTCGCCGACCGTTCGCGTCTGTACCCCTTTTGACTTAGCCTCATTTGGTGGGAGCGACACCCGAGCTTGCAGATTTGGACGAGGAGAAGTCCAGGACTTTTGATATGGTGCACTGAGCATTGTTGATTGTCCATAAGAGTAACCAGACCTATGAAAAGATGATTCATGAGAAGATGTTGGTCCAGAATGTTCAATATTTGCCATGACTGCACTGATGTCATACCCTTCTTCCCTTTGGGAGCTAACAACAGACTCATCCTCACTAGTTGGGATATTCGAAGAGTCTTGTATCTTTCCACTTTTGAGTAGGCTCTCGATGCGTACTCCAACTATCATCAAATTAGAGAAGCTTGATGTCCCAATGATACTCATTCTTTCCAAGTACAGACCTTGCAACGTGCCCACGAACAGGTCAACTAATTCTCTGTCTGAATGTGGTGGCTGCACTTGGGATGCCAACTCTCTCCACCGTTGTGCATATTCTCTGAAAGATTCACCACTCCTCTGAGATAGGATTTGCAGGTGCGTGCGACTGGGCGCCATTTCCACATTGTACTGGTATTGCTTTACGAAAGCTCTGGATAAATCATTCCACGACCGGATACAATTGCTTTCCAAATCCATATACCAACTTAGGGATGCCCCGCTTAAACTGTCCTGAAAATAATGAATCATCAGCTTATCGTTGCGGGCATAAGAAGTCATTTTTCTACAGAACATCACCAAATGACGCTTCGGGAAACTAACACCAGTGTACTTCTCAAACTTCAGAGTTTTGAAATCTGGAGGAAGGACAAGACCAGGCACCAAACACGGGTTTAGAGCATCAAAACCAAAGGCATCAGGATCCGCTAAGGCTTTGAGTTGCTCATCCAAGACACGAAACCTTTCAGCAGGATCAATAGCTTGTGGATCCTTTGCTTTTACAAGAGGGATTGCCCCTTGGAAGTTCGGCACAGGGAAAGCAAAACTCTGATAATCTGTAGCATCAGAAGAAGATGAAGGTCCACCTCGGACAACAGATGGTTCAGGTACACTCTGATTCACGATCGGGATCTGTGCAGGCTGAGCTTGAGTAAGGTTGTTCACTTGTGGAAGATCCTCATCGGGAGATAAACCATACAAAGGATTGGTCAACGAAGTGAAACCAGATGGAAACTCAACATCTTGACGGTTGCTATCTGACATAGCTACTGACGGCTTCCAAACTGACTTCTTACCTCTTGACACTGCTCAGTCTAGCTTCAAACACTATATCGTCTTCCAATGGTTGCCACTTGTTCAAACTGAGTACCGGGAAATCAGCTGGCTGGTCATGGACAAAAGAGGCAGGATGAGCTCTCTGAAAAAGGAAATGCAATGCTGATGCAAATGCAATATGCAATACGATGATGCTAAAGATGCAAAGACATGGGATCAATGCTGGAAACTGCCTGGGATCTGGAATACTGCCAAGAATCGAGTGTTTGTAACCACAAGATCTCTGTATAATAACTCAAAATAGTAACCGAGAACCAAAGGTCAAGAATTCCAGTGTCATAGTGACCGGATCGAAACATAAGACTGCACTGATAATGAGGGTATGTTGAGGTTAAGGGTTCCTGCAAACCTGTAAACCCCTCCCAATATCACGGGTGTACTCCGGGTCAAACATCACGTACTCTCAAAGCCGAATAGCAATAATACTTTCACCATTTCCGAGAAATGGCTCATGGACAAATCAGGGAATCAGTTTGGCATTATGTACTACGCAGGGAGGCCTCAGCTGAGTCCGGGAAAAACGAGCATCCCTTATAAGTACCCAGCTTCGAGCGCTGAAATCGAGAAACAATAGTACATTCAGCCCGTAGGATACAGTACTAGTGTCATACGACCAGATGCTTTGACCGAGTTCCTATAAGAGAACCAGGCCATCCTATGCAAGTTCCAAGTGGACCCTCGGGTGCGAATGGGTTTGCCACAAAATGTGGTCTGCCACTGTCACCACGGGAGAGGGTTGTTTCCACACAGGTTCTCAATGATCGGTCCCCAGATGCACATAACTATCAAGGTCCTATCCCGAAGTGTAGGAAATCCCCACACAAGATGTTTCCAAGACGGTCGCAGTCTGGGCGTGAAACACATCGCCACAAATCATGCCACATGTGAGTACAATATGTCCACTCTAATCCTATAGTGCACTCAAGCCGGGTACTTGGATTATCTCTCAGAAACAGTATCACCCGAGCCCACCAAGCAGAAAACCAGTCTAGACAGTCCAGTATGATATATATGATGCGGAAAATAAATACTGAAAACTGTAAATAAAGCTGTAAACAAAACTGTAAATAAACAACAGTAAAATACAACACACAACAACAAACAACCAACACCCAAAGAAATAGAAATATGCAAGCGCTAGGAGAGACTCACAGGGGAACCAGAGATACTCTGGTTAGGTTCCCCAGCAGAGTCGCCAGCTGTCGCTCCCCGGATTTCCAACCTGGTACAAACGCGAAAGTGGCGCGGAAAAAGAATAGAATCGCCATAGTTCCCCTAACTAGGGGTGGAAAAGATTGCTTGTGTCTTAAGGGTTGAACTGCCTATGTCAATGCTCAGTTGTTGCAGGCTCGGACGACGAGTGTGTTACCGTCTTGCAAAATGACAAGTAGGAGCAAGTTCGTACGTAAGGAGTGAGTGGGATGAGAAAAGAAGTCCCGAAGGAGACGCTTATTGTTTATCCAGTGTTTTTTATGAGTTTTCTGCTTTGAAGTTCGCATAGGTAAGTGTACCTAAGTCTTACTTAACAGGATGTGTACTTCTTACATCATCCCGAAATGGAATGCGCAAGAGGCACACCTAGCTATGGAGGAAATCCCCAAATCTTGTCCCATGAGTGAAGGCTCAGGCACACTGACCTATTGACATTTATTAAGTGTTTTTGTGATTTTTGGTTAAGAAGTGTTTTTTATGTTTTCTTTATGAAGTAATATCATGCTAATACCTATCCACCACGAGGGATATCCTACACCTCGCCCCAAAACGGAACGCATGGAAGTATCTCATAGCAAAGTCTCGTGTCACATGAGAAGACTCATCATTTATTAAAGTGACTTAAAGTTAAATTTGAAGATGAGAAGAGAGAGCACCAAAAGGATCTCAAAGGTAAAAAATCTAATGGGGAAAGACTACTCCTAATGTTATCATGCATAGGAACCCTAGGTTAGTGAGTTTTACCTATCTTACAGAAGAATGAGATAAGAAAAGAAGAAGGAGAAAGAAGAAGAACCATGGTGGCCTAAGCACACCTCAAGTTAAGAAAGAATAAAAGAAGATGAGGAAGAAGAAATTGAGATGAATAAGAAATAAGTAAGGAGAGGAGAACGCAATATGGAGTAAACGAACAATGCACAAACAGAGCCTACACCAGTAGGACTTCCAGATGCAGCAACATGCTCCTAACATAGCATTAGGACTAGAATGAGGCGTGAAAAATAATAGATCCAGTGGTGCCTAATGGAGGAGGTACGTTGCCTCTTCAATGCGGGCAAAAGAAACTCAAGGATATATGTCGAGTTCAAAGTGGATTCAAAAACCAAGCACAAGTGTTACTTATCAGGGTAAGCATCCAACATCTCGAGCGATCCACAAAGAGGGCCAAGATCAACAAAGATCAGTCAGTGCAAAATCAAAATCTAACCGCAAATTTCATCCAGAGATCAAGATTATGAAAACAAATAGTCACAAGGTCATCCACGATTTATCCTTCATCAAGAAACCTACAAAACATCCACTAACAGAGAAGGTTTGTTGCCTCTTCAATGCACTCAACAATCTCAATAGATATGCATCAAGCTTCGCACGATCAATCCAATTAGTCCTCAGGTACTCAATACCAAACTATACTAAAATCAAAATCAAAAGTGTTACCAAGAGGATCAAAGAGTTAACAAGAACTTAATACAAAAAGTCAATGATTAATAAAATGTAATAAGAAAATCACAAGACCAGAATTAACTACACATTCTAAAATCAAAATTATTCTAAAACTAGAAAATAATCAGGAACTTACATAATTGTTCTAAAACCAAAGTTTGTTTTGTAAAATCTATATAGAAGATTAACAATAACGTCAACATTAGTAATTAATCAAAACTCTAATAAAAAAATCTACTAAAACAAAACAAAATTAAAGCCTCGACTAATACTCATATAATTAATCTAATACAAATCCAAAACAACTATTAAATAAGATAAGAGGAAGGTCAACAGGGGGTGTGCACAATGATTTGTGGTGTTGCAAGGTGAGTAATCGATGGGATTTACAAGGCCCATAATAACATTAAAAAAAAACTAACCATGGAATAATAAATAAAAAAAGAAAAAGAAAAGGGAAACAAAATAAAATCCAAATTGCACGCCATCACTTTCTACAAAACCAAAAAGACGGACAACACGCTCTCTCTCAGTCGAACATCTCACGGAGGTTCCCCAGATCAATTTCGTTTTCACTCGCCGTGAATCTCTGAGTCTCGGTCTCTCTCCAATCGTCGGCGGTTCCGCTGATGACGATTTTCGTGTGAAAACGGCGGTGGTGGTCTTGCGTCGGCGTCAGAGCCTTCAGTTTCAGATGCGGTTTCGTTTCAGATCTCGCCTACTTCTTCTTGTTCAATTCCCTGTTTTAATTTGCATGACTTTGTTTCAGGTTTGGTATAAATCTCTCTTAAATATCTCGGCCTCCATCTCTCCTTTCTAGTTCAGATCTGAGCGAAAAAAGAGTTGTTGTTGATTTTGTCGATTTGATGTTATGGTGGATGGAGGTAGTTTATGAAGGTGTATGCAGTTTATGAGTTGGGTTGAAGGTTTAATGTGAAGGGTGGCGATGGTTTGAGATGATGATGGTGAAAACTTGCGGTTTGGCGAAGTGTTGTGATGTGATGAAGATAGGTGGAAACTGATTTTTACGGAAATGGCAGGGATAGGGTTGTTGTGTTGTTGAGGATTGTTGCGGAAGGTTTGTGTTGGAGATTTTATTTTAGTGAATGAGGAGTTCGTTTCTGTGTCTTAGTGATGAAACAGAAAGAAAATGTGGTTTTCTCTTGTGAGGTTTTTGTGTTGATTTTTTTGAAAAAAAAGTTGAAGAATGCGTCTGATGAATGGAGAGAAGAGTGTTTTTTGTGTGTAGAGCCAACAAGAGATTCGTGAGTTTTTTGTGGTTATGCGTTGTAAATTGGGAGTAATCTGTGAGAGCTGGCGTTTTTGTATAGGATTGGTGCAAGAATTTATTGCTGAAGGCATTGTGTATTGTGTGTTGTGTGGGTACGGAAATATTGGCCAGTGTGAGGAGTATTGTTCACGGGACTGTCCTTTCTTGCCTTGCATTTCTACAGCTTGTTTTTTTTCATTGTAAATTAAATTATTTGATGGGCTTTAGCATATACATATACAAAAAGTGACATGGGATTTTGAATTAGAAATGATAAAAGTGGCTTAGATTTAAATGGTAATTTGGGTAATGGAAATAGTTTAAGAAAATTTGTTTTAATGGCTTAAGGTGTTAAAATGATTTATGAAATGGATGGATTAATCGGATCGATAATTTGAAAATGGATGATGACATGAGTAATTGGACGTGGAATTGGGAAAAATAATTGAAATAAAATGGATATTGACAAATGGTTGATTTGGGATTTAGGAATCGGATACGGAATAGAAAATTGGATAGAAATATGGATTAAATGTAAATAGGATATGAAATTAAAAGAAAATGGATATGTGATGAAAAAATATATTTACAAGTAAAAATGGTTGGATAAAAAATGAAATTTGGATATAGGAATTAAATCAGATATTGGTCGATGGATTTAACAAATGGATTTGGATATGAGAAATGGTTATCGAATAAAATTCGAAATGAACTTGAACAAAGCTTTCGTCCACTGATGCACCTTGACTGAATTTAAACCCACAACCACACTTGAATCCCCGCCAACATCCTCTAATAAAACATGAAGCACACATGTCATTGAGCACCTTGTAAATGAAACAATATCATCTGAATTACTAATCTTCTGAATCTCTGGCCAAATGAATTCTGATTTTGAAATTAAACCCCAAACAAACCACTGCTTGATAATTGGTGAATTTCGCACAACACAACTTGACCTTGGGCTCACACTGATTGAGAAACCAACCCTGAAACAAATAATTTGCACTTGAAGAAATCTCCTGATATGTTGAGAATATGAGAATAGTCTGACGATGGGCCAGATGTACCAGTGAATAGTCCTTGTAGACGTGAAATCCTTGAAGACCGTTAAATCGGGGAAATAAACCCAAATTTAGTGACGGAAGCATAAGGAAATGATGCCACTGATGGTTGCATAATCGAAAACTTGAAATCTTCTGATATTCTGCAAAATAGTGTGTGAAACCCTAATCTTCAGATGACATTGATCCCATGTCTTATGCACATGATATGCGTTCTAAATGTTAATGATCTAGTGGAAAATGCAGATGATATGCAAAACGAAAAGCCAGAAAACCAGAGGGCAAATTCAGGGTGTTATAGTACCCTTTCTGACCCGGTGTCATTTGGTGGGAGCGACAGGTATGAGTAGCAATTTGGAGGTGCCAAAATAAAATCCATGGTGATACGGATCAAGCCCAATCCAATACCCAAATCATAGACACAGAAACCCTAAATTCAGTTTCAAAATAGAGGGATTGTATCCCTTCTTCTTCCTCATCTACACGCCGCGATTCAATCTCTTATTTTGGCTCCTCATAAGACACGCCGTGAATCAAATTTTCATCGTCAATCAACGATCCACCCCCATTAATCTGTCACGACCTTCGAACTACGCCATTTTCATCATCGTCATCTTCTTGATCGTACGGTCGCTCAAACGGAAGCTTTCATTGCGTCGGATTCCCCTATCGACAACGACGAAGATCACTATATCACCGATTCCACCTCCTTAAAACCTCTCCTTGACGACTTCAACACCAATGCGAATCTGGGATGAAGAAGAACACGCCGGCGACTTCTACACCACAACAAGATTACGAAAAGACTTGACTTGTTGGCACGACGCCAACACAAGATTCCAGGTATGACCGTTGTTGCGATTTGATCCTCTTCTTCTACTCTTTCTGGTGTACGAATTTGAGTTGTTTCCGTTGCGATGTTCTTGATCGCTTCTATAATCTTATTGCAATTGTGGTGTTGAAATTGTAGATGTTGACGAACCTTCCAACGAATCTTTCAGGTTTTGATGTTGTCCAGTATCGTTGATGAAGATGAATGATGATAGAAAAGATAATGAAGATCAATGATATTGATGATGAGAACGGTTTCCGCGTTCTTGGAGAAGAAAATTCGGTTGTCGTGGTTGATGAGGGATGAATATGCGATGAAGAGGATAAGATTGGTGAGGCTTTCCAATTGTTGATGACGAAGGTTTTTGGAGGATTGCATAATCGTTGATGTTGATTGACGAAAAATTTGCGAGTGATGCCGATTGAAGAATATTGAAGAAGAAGGTTGAAGTTTGTTGAGTTTTCTGGATTGATATTTTCAGAGAGTTGAGATGGAAGAAGATTGGTGCAGAGCGGTTCTTTTGAAGAACAAAATGATGAATTCTGAGAGAAAGATTGGAGTTTTTGAAGGTCCTTGAATGCCGATTGAAGAATTGGTGATGATGAAGGTATTTTGCAGAGTCGAGAGATTGGGAAAGAGTGAATTTTTCTGTTATTCTCTGAGTTCTCTAACTGATTTCTGTTATCAGTTTGTTGAAGCTATTGATGAATGGTGAAAATCCAGATTCATCTTTTCCTCCGATTTTTGTTATCTGCAACTTAATTTATAACTATATTTTTTCATTTTCCCATTTTTGTAATATCAGTATGCCACCTCTTTTTATTTTCTGCATTCTCTGTTATGACTCTTTCTTGAGTTTTTCTGTCAAAAAAAAATGTTATCTTTTCTGGTGTGGATCTTTTCTAAATCAAAAAGAGAAACTTCAGTGATACTTTTTGTTGGATAAAACTGTGAATTTAAGTAGAATATAGTTTATGAATTTTGAAGGGAATTCATAGTGGACACGGATTATAACCATGGTTTAAATTGGATAAAAAAGTGGTTGTGGTTGTATGAAAAATGAATCAGATATGAAGTGAGTCTCGCAAGAATTAACATGAAATTGGCTCAATGAAATATAGTTAAGGATAATAACTTGGATAATAAATGCAGTTTAGAACTTGGATTAACGAAAAATTTGTGAATATTAGACAAAGGAAACTTGGTAAAAAACTTATATTTAAAAATGGATTATTGAATGAATTGGGATAGAAACTTAGGGGAAATTATACCTTGTACCCCCACATTTATTCCGGTACCCCTACGTCAAATTTTTTTGAACGATTTTACCCTCATATAAATAGTAAATATTTCAAAAATTTGAACTTTTTCACCTCATTTCACCTCAGACCATATTTTCACAGAAAAATTCGCACAGTAAATAATTCAAACCGGATAACCCAGAGGAGCTACTTCCGGTTCATATTTTCACCAACCGAAAAACTAGAGTAAATTAGTTCCGATTTGCCTTTTGTTGAATTTCACTCCAGAAGTAGGGTCATTGCTACTTCCGGAGTTTTTTGTGGTTATGCGTTGTAAACTGGGAGTAATCTGAGAGAGTTGGCGTTTTTGTACGGGATTGGTGCAAGAATTTGTTGCTGAAGGCATTGTGTATTGTGCGTTGTGTGGGTACGGAAATATTGGCCAGTGTGAGGAGTATTGTTCACGGGACTATCCTTTCTTGCCTTGCATTTCTACAGCTTGTTTTTTTCATTGTAAATTAAATTATTTGATGGGCTTTAGCATATACATATACAAAAAGTGACATGGGCTTTTGAATTAGAAATGATAAAAGTGGCTTAGATTTAAATGGTAATTTGGGTAATGGAAATAGTTTAAGAAAATTTGGTTTAATGGCTTAAGGTGTTAAAATGATTTATGAAATGGATGGATTAATCGGATCGATAATTTGAAAATGGATGATGACATGAGTAATTGGACGTGGAATTGGGAAAAATAATTGAAATAAAATGGATATTGACAAATGGTTGATTTGGGATTTAGGAATCGGATACGGAATAGAAAATTGGATAGAAATATGGATTAAATGTAAATAGGATATGAAATTAAAAGAAAATGGATATGTGATGAAAAAATATATTTACAAGTAAAAATGGTTGGATAAAAAATGAAATTTGGATATAGGAATTAAATCAGATATTGGTCGATGGATTTAACAAATGGATTTGGATATGAGAAATGGTTATCGAATAAAATTCGAAATGAACTTGAACAAAGCTTCCGTCCACTGATGCACCTTGACTGAATTTAAACCCACAACCACACTTGAATCCCCGCCAACATCCTCTGATAAAACATGAAGCACACATGTCATTGAACACCTTGTAAATGAAACAATATCATCTGAATTACTAATCTTCTGAATCTCTGGCCAAATGAATTCTGATTTTGAAATTAAACCCCAAACAAACCACTGCTTGATAATTGGTGAATTTCGCACAACACAACTTGACCTTGGGCTCACACTGATTGAGAAACCAACCCTGAAACAAATAATTTGCACTTGAAGAAATCTCCTGATATGCTGAGAATATGAGAATAGTCTGACGATGGGCCAGATGTGCCAGTGAATAGTCCTTGCAGACGTGAAATCCTTGAAGACCGCTAAATCGGGGAAATAAACCCTAATTTAGTGACGGAAGCATAAGGAAATGATGCCACTGATGGTTGCATAATCGAAAACTTGAAATCTTCTGATATTCTGCAAAATAGGGTGTGAAACCCTAATCTTCAGATGACATTGATCTCATGTCTTATGCACATGATATGCGTTCTAAATGTTAATGATCTAGTGGAAAATGCAGATGATATGCAAAACGAAAAGCCAGAAAACCAGAGGGCAAATTCAGGGTGTTACAGCTGCCCCTATTCAATCAACTGTTAATCTGAAAAGGATGAGAGAAATGGCTATCAGACATTCGCGATAAACAGTGATTGAATACCAAAAAGACCCGAAAATTTGCACTCTGCCGGAGAATGCAGACAATGGGAAATAAATCCAACCAAATGACGCTTCGGTAACTGAAGTGGGGAGAAAGCAGACGAGCTCCTTCCAAGTTGAATTGGTACTTTAAGGACTCTTAGACAGACGAGTCTTCCTCAAGCAAACCTGTGACGTCAGGAACTGGACATACGAGCCCTCCTCAAGTATACCTGTTACGCAAGGAACAGACAGACGATTTTGACGTTTAAATCTACAGTCGGGACTTCAAACCTCTTTAACACAGACGAGCACTTCAGGCGATGATACAGACGAATATCAGCCGCTGGCACAGACGAATACCAGAAATCCAACACAGACGAGCATTTGGCGCAGCAATACAGACGAGTACCAGGGTAATTATCAAATCAACACATATGGATATAAGCTAACACAGACGAGTGTAAGGTATGATACAGACGAGTATCCAAACAATGCAGACGAGCTTCAAACAGATAACAATCACAGACGAGTGTTGAGGAATGTTGACGAGCAGCAAGAAAATATCAAACACAGACGGGCGTTGGGGACTGCAGACAGGCAACAAGCAAATACCAAACACAGACAGGTGTTGGGAAGTGCAGACGAGCAACAGCAAATATCAAACACAGACGAATGTCAAGTACCAAAAGGAAGTTACACACAGACGAGTGTTGGGACGAGCAACAACAATTACAACCATGGGTAACTGCTGGGGAAAGCAAACAAGCAATAACAAAGCGTGAACACAGACGAGTGCTAGGAAATACAGACGAGTAATAATAAGGCGTGAACATAGACGAGTGTTGGGAAATGCAGACGAGCAACAGCGAATATCAAACACAGACGAGTGTTGGGGGATGCATACGAGCAATAACAAAGTGATAACACAGATGAGTGTTGAGAAATGCAGACGAGCAATCAATAATTATCTGATTGGCAACAAGAATCACAACTCTGCAAGGAAGGACAAGGTCAAGAGGCTTTGACACTTAACTCTGGTTGGGGGGATGAACAATTGTCTGTGTCCTCACAATGACCAAAAATAAATTGGCGACTTCTCTGGGGAATATGTCAATGATGGGGGTATCTCAATCATGAAACTCTGCAGGGAAATGACGATCTTCCGATACGGCTGGGGAAGATGCTTTGTCAAACATATTTGCTGAGGAGGGAATTCTGACAATTCTAACTCTGTGGGGAAGAGAGGCCTTCAGCTGCCTGCCAGGAACATTTCACTGTGGAAAGATGACTCCGCTTGGGGATGAGAACAATTCAATCAGCCTTGAAGTTCTACTGGGGATACCACCTGATCTAGCTCAGCTGGGGAAATGACAACCTTCTGGCTTGGCTGAAGGAAAGATTTGGCAATGCCCTGCTGAGGAGAGACTTTGTTGGAGAATCAAAATAAGCCAAGATATGCCCCAAGTATAGTATGACGACTGTGTTGGGAAGATATGCCTAATGAAAATTGGACTTTGACTGAATGTGAATAACCACTCCTCACGAGGAAACCTTGTCGGCTGAAGGAAAATTCTCTGCTCGGGGAAGAAATAAACTTCCAATGCCCTGCTGGGAAAATAAATACCAGACATTCCCCGAAAATTAACTAGGCGCTTTAAGCTTCTGAGCTCAACAAATGCATATTGATTATCATGAGTGAACAAGCATTCCTTATTCCGGAAACTAAGTCATATGGCATCATCTATAAAGAGATCGTCTCTAGAGGATTTTACAGAAGACATGGCATCCAGAATTGCCCCAGTGTCTTCAAACTCTCGCAGAAATCAAACGGATCTTGAGATAACTGCCCCAGATTGTGTCTTGTAATGATTTTGCTCCACACTAGAGAGAGAACAGAAACCATGCAGTATGCAAATGCAATGCAAATGGTGCAAAATGTAAACGTATGCTCGGGATGCTAAGGATATGAAGATGCAAGTTGCGGGAGCTGAAACAAGGATGGTTAGGCGGTCGGGGCCAGGTTGATAGGGATTTTGATTTATTTTTTTTGGGTTGCCAAGCAATTGGACTTTGAAGGTGAATTACCAGACGAGAACCGGTTTATCAAAGGTAGGCCAACAGACGAGAACTGATGGGCAAAGAATAAGTCGTCAGACGAGAACTGACTCCTTGGGTTCATTGTCAAACGGGAGTTGACTCTGAAAAAGAATGAGTACTAGACGAGAATTGGCGTTCAACATGATAAATGAAAAGATGACAAGACGAGAACTGGTTAAAAGATTCACCTACCAGAAGAGAACTGGTATTTGAAGTTGGTTTTCCAGGCGAGAACTGGACTTTGGGTTTGCTAGCCAGACGAGAACTGGTCTTTGAAACGGTTTGCCAGACGAGAACTGGACTTTGAACGGTCAAGAAGTTGGGGTTACGAGGCCCTACGGTGTCAGGTTGAAGTTGTGGGGGGTAGGATGCCCGATGCATTTATGATGCGTATGCTCTAGCGAAGCGACATGAATAACGTATGCAAATGATTTATGCAATGCACATGAAAGGCTAGAAAAACTCCCAAGGTGGGAAGAAAGGTCTTTGGTGACAAGACTTCTAGTTGAGAAGGGTGACAAAGGTGAGGGTGGGTAGCACGATTTCCCGATACTCGTCTTGAACTTGGAGATTACTGATATAACCTGCTCTGTGTAGCTAAAGTTGCCCCTGTCTGGTAAGTCTCTGAACAGACTGCCTCTGATTATCCAATTCCTGGCATGGCGGACTTGGATGTCCTCTCATGAAGAGTTGCACTTAGTGTTATATGTAAGTGTCCTGCCCCGGTATGAGCGTGGAAGCGACTCGACTCATTCTAACTAAGCATTGGAAGAACATATCCTTGGTCAACAGAAAATCTGGGTGTCCTGCCCCTGTTTGGTAGATTCAGCTCTGATCGACTGACTCTGAGTGATGTCCCTCAATCAATTGATGCTTGGGATCTGCTTTATCCTGACAAATTCCTTGGTCGGAAAAACCACTGGATAACATGCCCCTGATTCATAGGCCTACAAGATGCTCTTGATTTTGGTCATCATTGTTGAATGATCAAGTTCTCCTCTGATTTCTCTTTGTAGGAACTTCCCTGGTGTCACAGACTGACTTGCAATTAAAATTGTTCATTCACAAATGGTAATTTTAATGCGATGCTCATGCAGGTTTTGAAAATTTATTTATTTTAATGTTGTGACAGTGTGTAACAATTGGACGATTAGTCCAAACGTAGTGTTGAGTTAGCAAATTGTTAGGAGTCAGTTTACGCAACCTTGTCGTAGTATGCTTTCAGAATTGAACCTGATTCAATTAGGACTTTCAAGGGTTATAGCGTGGCCTGGTTCACGGTTTTAGAAAGAAAGATTTATGGCTCAAAGTTTATCTGTGCCCACCCATTCTCCTTGATGTTCTCCAGTCCTACGTTCAACTAATTTTCCCTAAGCGCTCGCCTCTCGAAAGGTTTTGGTGATGGTCAAGGAACCAAAGACGTTGACGGTTTAAGCACCAATGAGGTTTCTTGGAGTAACAGTCACCCCTTTGTCTTTGTGTCTGCAGTCACACGACTTTGTTCTAATGGAAGATTTTTCTTTCTGATGCTTTTACTCCCTAACTTTTGCCTGGACTGATTCTTTTTGAATTTTTTATGATTTTGAAGTCCAGCGGGATGCCCTAACTTTTGCCTAAGTCATTTGTTTTCACTTTTATTTTTTGACTTAGTGGGCTTTATTTCTTTTTCTTCTTTTGATTTCTTTTGAACAAATCGTGTGACATTGATCTGTCTTGTGTCGCTCCCACCTAAATGACACCTGGTCAAGAGGGGAACATACGCGAACGGTCGGCGAAAGAGGAAGAGAACACACAAGGGTGAACTCAAGAGAAAAGAGTCGCCAGCTAGGCATTTTTATCCCGGAGGAAAGGTAATGCTGCATAGACCTAGAAAGATATGGATAAGACGGTTGCGAACCAGAGAGACTGAGAAAGGGGGTTGGTTAGAACTTGGGAAGGTATTAGCACCCAGATTGTCCGTCGTACTCGACGGGATCCACGCTTAAAAGATTTGTGTTTTAAAGGGGTGGTGTTAGTGCAATTTGTGCATCAAAGCTGGAAAGAATGCAAGTGTTAGTGTAAAAGAAGTGTGAAGTGTATAGGATAAGTGTCAGTGTAAGAACAAGAACGAAATGCTTAAGATCATGAGGCTCAAAGAGTAATGCTGGAAGGAGGGGGAATATACAGAGACTTTTGTTCGATAACTATTAAGTTATGCCTACGTATCCTCTCGTGCAATGAGGAAGTCAGAACACCGTAGTTTGACCCAAAGAGACTGAAAGGTAAATTGACTTGTGAACTGCTTGCTTATCTATGCTCAAGTGTATGACCTGTCTGGCTCAGGTGCAAACTGTCTTGCATTAGACGGAAGAAGAAAGTTCTCGTTTGTGAGTGAATAAGATGAGAAAAGAATCCCGGAGGAGACGATTATTGTTTGTTTTTGAGCTTTCAATCTTTTATTGCTTTTTGGAGTTTGTCATAAGAAAATGAGCTTAAGCCTAAACCAAGGGTTAGTAAACTCATCACATCCTCCCTCTGATTAGGGGTAATGATAATACCTTAAGTATGAAGTAAGCACCTCACACTTAAACACCATGATGTAGGATTAAGATCATTAACCTACTTGTATTTATTTAGATGTTTTTGTAGTTTTTGTTTAGTGTTAAGTAATGAGTTTAAGCCATAATCAAGGATTTAATGGACTCATTACACCATCCTAATAGAAGGATGATAGATGAGAACATTTAAGCTGAGGAAGATACCTCAACTTAATCCATGATTAGGGATTAACCTCATGACAAAACAAAGCCTTTATTAAAGTGGATTTTTAGTTAATGATAAGGTGAAGAAGTGATTTTTATAGTTTGTAAGACAACCTGAGGGGGACTTGTCCATTAACACTAGGGTTAGTCCTTCTTAACCAATTAAGGAAGAATTAGAACCCTAATGCAAGGCCCAAGTTACAAGCTTGATGCCTTGATGATTATTAAGTGGATTGGTTAAAGGATTTAAACACATTAAGGGTTTAAAACTTAGGATTAAAGTTATACACTCCATCCTAATAGAAGGATGCAGGCATAAGCTTAATCACAAATCCTTAAAGCCTTTAGGGTTTAGTCCCTGATTATGAGGTGAGAAGAGAAGACTCAAAGATGACACAAAGGTAAAAACTAAATGGGGGACTAATCAAGCCCTAATTGTTATCATTCTTGGAGATCCTAGGGTTAATGAGGTTTGCAAGAAGATCTTCAGAGAAACCACCAGGAGAGAAGCAGATGAAAGGAGCAAGAAGCAAAGAGAAGCAAAACAACTTGCTTCATTTAAGAAGACAAGTTGCTTGAAGAAAGAAAGTAAGAGATGAACATGAATGAGAAAGCTCACTCTAAAACAAATACAAAATGCAGGAATGATGCAAGAAAGGAATGAGAAGAGATTGTGAGAAGTGAAGGCAAATTCACTTCTCAAAACAACTTACCACCTGAAAAGTTAGCATAAGAGAATGAAATGCAATGCAAATGAGGTGCAATGTCATGATGCAAACCAAAACCAGAAGCATAAGTATGATGTTAATGATGCTAAGAGATGATACAAACATGAGGCAAGGCATGAGAATGATCAAACAAGCATAAGGATGCAAATGAGGCAAGCATTGAACCATGAATGTACATGAAAAGTTATGAAATGTAATGGACATATAACATGGCAAAGGAATGATGCAATGATCAAAAATAATTCTAATATGTCCTAAGATGTCTTATGAATCAAATGAATGCACAAAATGTCATGGCAAGTCAATGGATGCAAGCAAATGAGAAATGGATGCAAAGGAAGGCACAAATTAGGGTTACATGCATCATACAAAGCAAAAATCCAAAACCATAAGCAAATGACATGATAAAAATTTGAAAATGCTATCAAAGATACCCTAAACCTATACAAACTCACTTCCCAAAGGAGAGGATCCAACTCCTAACCTAATGAAAGTTATGAATTTCCTAAGATTGCTAGGGTTTTGGGGTACTTCAACAAGAAAAATGCTAAACAAAATGAAAATTCAAGATCAATTCAAACTAAAATTATCCTATAAACTACATGCTATTAAGAGTGTAATGCAAGAAGAATCATCATTCAACTCTCAATGGTTAGGCAGAAAGAAATTTTTGAAGTTTGAAGCAAAATATTGCTTTGAAATGAAATTAAATCCAATGAAAATGATCAAAAGGCATCAAGAACAAAAAAGAAATTTGGTTTGAGGGTTGAACAATGTTTCTAAATGTTTCTAAATGCTATGTGAATTTTTTTGTGATTTTTAAATACCTAAATGTATTTTTAATTAATTAATTTCCATTAACTAATTAAAAATAAACATTTAAATGATTTAAAAATAATTTTTAATGCTAAAAATAAAAATAAAAATATTTTTGTGTTCTGAAAATTCATGAAACCCTTGACAAAAATTTTCATAATTTTTAAATGATTTTAGCTATTTTTAAAAATTCGTGCAAAATAAATATGAAACAAATAAAAATAAAATGAATTTAAATGAAAAAAAGAGAAAGTCAGCTAATCTAATGGCTGAGATTCAAATTCACAGGGGGCGGGAATTGACCTGGCGCGCAAATGAACGGCTCACATTCAAACTTGCTTAATTATGATTAAGCCCTAATCAGAAACCCTAATGACTCTCAGATGACCGGAACAGTGTTCTGGTCATCTTCTCCGGCAAGCCCCTCACTCAATCTCCCTCAATACGCCATGAAACTCCACTAAACTCTCCAGAATTAATCATTAGACAACTCTAAACAAGAATCCAGCAATCAAAATCATTTATTTTCACTCAAACACAAGAATCAAAACAAAAATCATTTCACGGGCAAAGTTTCAGAACAAGCATACATGGCCATTTCTCACTCATTTTCAAAACCAATCACATCATGATAATCAGTGAAGCATAAGGAAGCATTTAGAAACTAAAAATGGAAGTTCTGGAAAAATAAATTCCATGGCTACCTGAGCTTGAGCTTTCGAAACAGGGGCTTTCTGGCTGCTTCTTTGGTTCAAACAAACTCCAATGATCCTCCTTTGAAGCTTTTGACACTTAGCTAGAGTTTATATGGCCTCCAGAGAAAGTTGGCAGAAGCTCAGGTCAAGGGAGTGTGGAAATCGTATTTTTGATTGTGGTGGTTTCAGGGGCAAGTGAGGGGTGGGAAATGATCAGAGGATCATGGTGAGTGATTTGGTGAAGTTTGTTTTGATGTTTGATGGCTGTGTTGTGTGATTCGAAGCAAAACGCATAAAGGGAGGTTTTTGAGAATGCTGGCTTGTGGGAGAGATCAGGATGAGTTGTGTTGTGTGTTGGGTTCCTTTTGGTACACATATCAATCCTTGATAGGTCAGAGAGTTGTTGTGGAGCAGTGTGATTGGTATGGAGCAAAATGCATAAAGTCAACTTTTTGTGTAAGAGAGGTATGGGCCATTTCTGTCAAGGTACAAGGCATGGCTTGGCTGCAGCTTGAATCAAGGAGAACCATGAAAATGGATTAGAGGCAATGCAGCAAGTGGATTAGGGTTTATCATGGGTTTTGCAACTTTGTGACTTTTTGGCCCTTTTGTGATTTCTTGATCCATAAGTCATGAAAATGGACAAACATCCTTAAGACTATGATACGGACAGGTATCAGGTAGAAACAAACACTGACACTGTTCAGAGATGATGATACGGACGAGTATCAACTGGTTAACAAAGAACACGGACGAGTATTGATTCTGTGGGGACTCTTCTGGGGAATAGTAGACACAGACGAGTGTCTAAATTCAAGAAGACATAAGTGTTTGACACGGTGTATAGATTAAAGATGCGGACAAGCATCCTTAAGACTATGATACGGACGGGTATCAGGTAGAAACAAACACTGACACTGTTCAGAGATGATGATACGAACGAGTACCAACTGATTAACAAAGAACACGGACGAGTGTCGAATCTGAGGGGATATAAGTGGTGTATAAAAGATACGGACGAGTATATGTATGAATAAAACAGGAGTAACACGTATGAGTGGTGTATAGACGGGTATTTAACTTGCTGGGGAGAGTGACACGGACGAGTGTCAAGAAAGGGAAAATTGTAATATAAACAAATGTATGTGTACCAAGGAAGTTGTGTATAAGTATCTGTGAGTGCAAAGGGGACGCTTTGGCTTTCTACTGGGGATATGACACGGATGGGTGTCAGGAAGTATCTGCATCTTTACGGAAAGTGTCTTGGCTCTCTGCCGGGGAATTTGGGGAGCATTCTGTATATCGTTAATGGATTGTCAGTATTCAGAACATGGCCTTATGATTATGCAATATGTTTGATTTTTGCCGTAATGCTCCGTATTAGACGGAATGCTACGCTCTGTGGGGAAAACATGATGCGAATGCTATGTTTATGCAAAGATACCGATCTGGGATTCGGATCCCGTTGCCGAGGAGATTTCTGGATGATCTGATTGAAGAATATCCCAGCTGGGGATGAGATCACTGGTAGAACTGTCATGTATGACTCTTCTTGGGGAAATAAGTCACCGATAGACCTATCTTTGTAATGGAGGACCCAGCTGGGGTTTGTAGAAGCTTTCTTCACTCTGTTGTGATTTCTCCATGCGTTGCTCTTCTGGATAGAGGTGGACACTCTGTGGGGAGATAGTTCCCTGGCTTTTGCAGTTGGTTGAGAAGGAATGATGACTGGCAACTCGGCTGGGGATAAAGCACCTCTGGTGCTAATTGGGAGATAGACCGAGTAGATAATGATTTGCCAGCTTGCTGGGGAGAAGCTTTCATGCCCTATGTCGCGCTTTGAACACCTGCAATCCTGAAAAGACAGAGAAACGCACAAGTAATCCCGAGGTATCCCTTACAGGATTCCATCCTGAGAGTTTAGACACTCCTGGGAGTAAGTATATTTCCTGCAAGCACGTATTTAAAAGAAGCATCTGTATTTATGCAACCAGTATCTTAAAGACATCGGACATTTTCGCAAATTAAAATAAAATGTACGAGACGAAACATAACTGAAAATCTGATTTTATTAATTCGTGTGCCCTGAATTGGCAAGATACAGTCAAAGAAGCAAATCCCCTAAAATGAAGAGATTGTTACAAATTGAGAAAACAAAAAGGTTGGCAATGTTGACGACGCTTCAAGGAGCTTCCCTTTTCCTACGACTCGTATGACATTTGGCGTTCTTCTCGTCTTGCTTTCTGAAGAAGGCTGATTCCGACCGACGTTCGAACCTTTCGAAGCTTATCAAGTTGTAAGTGATACAGACGAATTCAGAATGCAGTTGTTCGCTTATTCCCTTATTTTGCATGGATCGCCCTTTCGGGTTTTCAATCCATCGGGATACCCATTTTTGCCTGAGTTGTCCAAGGCGGCTTTTCAACTCAGCGAGTGTACACTTTTTTTATTTATTTCCCTTATTTTTGCCCGAGTCTTTTATTCTGTTTTTGACTCGCCGGGGTGCCCTATTTTTGCCTGGACTTACATTCTGTTTTTATGTCCAGCGGGTTATTTTATGCGAAGTATTTTTTAACTGCATCTGAATTTACAGGGGACGGAAAGTCTTCACCATCCATAGTGCTGAGCATCAGTGCTCCACCAGAGAAAACTTTCTTTACTACGAATGGCCTTTCATAGTTCGGAGTCCACTTGCCCCTGCGGTCTGTATAAGGAGGGAGAAGTCTTTTCAGCACAAGATCTCCTACTTGGTACTCTCGGAGCCTAACTTTCTGATCAAAGGCTTTCTTCATTCTTTTCTAGTACAGCTGCCCATGACAGATTGCAGCCAATCTCTTCTCTTCAATCAGATTCAGTTGTTCGTATCGGGACCGGACCCATTCTGCTTCGTTTAGCTTAACATCCATCAGTACCCGCAGGGAGGGTAATTCAACTTCAACGGGTAGGACTGCCTCCATACCATACACAAGCTGATACGGTGTTGCCCCAGTAGATGTTCTGATTGATGTACGGTACCCATGCAAGGCAAACGGTAGCATCTCATGCCAGTCTTTATAGGTGACTACCATCTTCTGCACAATCTTCTTGATATTCTTATTAGCTGCCTCTACAGCACCATTCACCTTTGGCCTGTAAGGAGAAGAATTGTGGTGTTGGATCTTGAAGTCTCGACACAGCTCTGCCATCATTTTATTGTTCAAGTTGGAACCATTATCAGTAATCATTCGCTCGGGCACTCCGTATCTACAAATGATGTCTCTCTTCAGAAATCGGGCTACCACTTGCCTGGTAACATTTGCATAGGAAGCTGCTTCAACCCACTTGGTAAAATAGTCAATGGCTACCAGGATGAATCTGTGGCCATTTGAAGCAGTCGGTTCAATCTTGCCAATCATATCAATGCCCCACATGGCAAAGGGCCAAGGTGAAGACATCACATTCAGAGGATTGGGAGGCACATGCACTTTATCCGCGTAAATCTGGCATTTATGGCATTTTCTGGCATAGGCACAACAGTCGGCGTCCATTGTGATCCAATAATAGCCTGATCTTAGCAACGTTTTAGCCATTGCATGCCCTCCTGCATGGGTACCAAAGGATCCTTCGTGCACCTCGTGCATCAACAATCCTGCCTTTGTCTTATCAACGCATCTGAGGAGTACCATATCAAAGTTTCTCTTGTACAAGGAACCATCAGCATTCAGAAAGAAACTACCAGCTAGCCTTCTTAATGTCTTATTATCATTGGAAGATGCCCCAGGTGGGTATGTTTGATCCTCCAAGAAGCACTTAATGTCATGGAACCAAGGCTTATCATCCTTAACAACATCTGCTGCGAACACATATGCTGGTCTGTCAAGTCTGGACACTGAAATTCGAGGTACGAAGTTGGCAGCTTGAACTTTGATCATGGACGAAATGGTAGCCAGAGCATCTGCAAACTGATTCTCGTCCCGAGGGATATACTCAAGCTTGACCGTTGTGAAGAAAGTCAATAACCTCCTTGTATAATCCCTGTAAGGCATCAGATGATCTTGGTGCGTGTACCATTTGCCGTTGGTTTGATTGATTACCAAAGTTGAATCTCCGAACACAGTTAAAGTTTTGATCCTGAGGTCAATGGCTTCCTCAAGACCCATAATGTAAGCTTCGTATTCAGCTTCGTTGTTAGTGCATTTGAAGGTGAGCTTTGCCGAGAAAGGCATGTGAACTCCCTTAAGTGTAATGAGTACTGCACCAACACCACGACCATTCATGTTAACAGCCCCATCAAACATCATAGTCCATTATTCTTCCGGGTCAGGCCCTTTAGTGTGAACAGGCTCTTCATGATCTTTCGCTTTTATGAACATGATGTCTTCATCAAGGAAGTCAAATCTCATAGGCTGGTAATCGTCAATGGGTTGCTCAGTGAGGTAATCGGACAATACACTGCCCTTGATGGCTTTTTGAGATGTGTAATGAATGTCGTATTCTGTGAGGATCATTTGCCATCTTGCGACCCGTCCGGTAAGTGCTGGCTTCTCAAAGATGTACTTAACTGGGTCCATCTTTGAGATCAATAAGGTAGTGTGGGTCAACATATACTGCCTTAGTCGGCGAGCAGCCTACGCTAAAGCACAACAAGTTTTCTCGAGCAGTGAATAACGTTGTTCACAGTCGGTAAACGTTTTGCTTAGGTAGTAAATTGCATACTCTTTTCGACCAGACTCGTCATGTTGGACCAGCACACACCCCATTGACTCTTCTAATACTGTCAAGTACATGATTAGAGGTCTTCCTTCAACTGGAGGCATAAGGATCGGAGGATCCTGTAAGTATTCCTTGATTTTATCAAAAGCCCTTTGGCAGTCTTCATTCCACCTTACCGTTTGTTCTTTTCTTAACAACTTGAATAAGGGTTCACAAGTTGCTGTAAGGTGATATATGAACCGTGAAATGTAGTTCAATCTACCTAGGAAACCTCGAACCTCTTTTTCCGTCTTCGGTGCAGGCATTTCTTGGATGGCTTTAACTTTATCAGGGTCAACTTCAATCCCTTTTTCACTTACAATAAATCCCAGCAGCTTACCGGATCGCACCCCCAATGTGCACTTGTTGGGGTTTAACTTCAGTTGGTATTTCCTCAAATGCTTGAATAACTTCAGTAGATTCACCAGGTGGTCTTCTTCTGTGAGGGACTTGGAAATCATGTCATCCACATAACATTCAATTTCTTTATGGATCATGTCGTGGAATAATGTTACCATAGCCCGTTGATATGTTGCACCAGCATTCTTCAGTCCGAACGGCATCACCTTGTAACAGAACGTGCCCCAGGGTGTGATGAAAGTTGTCTTCTCCATGTCTTCAGGTGACATCTTGATCTGATTATATCCTGAAAATCCATCCATGAAGGAGAACACCGAGAAATGAGCCGTATTATCAACCAACACATCAATGTGAGGTAAAGGGAAATCATCTTTCGGGTTGGCTCTATTCAGATCCCGGTAATCCACGCACATTCTCACTTTGCCGTCTTTCTTAGGCACAGGTACAATATTAGCGACCCACGGCGGATAGCTAGTTACAGCAAGGAAACTGGCGTCCCACTGCTTTTGTACCTCTTCCTTTATCTTCATTGCCATATCCAGGCGGGTACGGTGCAATTTTTGTTTTACCGGTGGGCAGTCTTCTTTCAAAGGCAGCTTGTGCATGACAATATCGGTGTCCAACCCTGGCATATCCTGATAAGACCAAGCGAAAACATCCACATACTCTCGAAGCATTTCAACCAGCTGCTCTTTCACTGAGTCTTGTAAGCAGGCCCCGATCTTAACTTCTTTCACATCTTCTTCTGTACTAAGATTAACCGTTTCAATCTCCTCCTGATGAGGAGTGATAACCTTCTCCTCTTGCCTTAACAACCTGGCTAGCTCTTCAGGTAGCTCATAATCTTCTTCAACCCCTTCATCAGCTTGATTTATTGGATTGTCAAAGTCATACGAAGCCATAGCAGTGTTGTTGTTGGTGCAGTCTGAAAGGCACTTTCTGCAAGGGTTTAGATTGTTCATTTTAGTGATTGATTTTAATCTTTTTTTAGAAAAAGTGAAATGAAGTTATCATTTTTGAAAACATTGCCATTTTATTTTTGTACAAAAAGAAAAAATGGAAAACAGTGAGCGAAAAAAGAAAAAGACTCATTTGCAAAAGATGTCCGATATTCATTGATTGATCTGTTTGCACAAAATTACAAGATGGCCCGATTACAAAATGAGTCTTGACATCTTGGGCAAGATGCAAGACTTGATGCATGCTTAAAAATACAGGAAATAATAATTACTCTGCAGGAGTAACCCTTATAATTTCCTGGGAAGACCAGTTAAGGACTTGGCTCCCCGGGATTCTTGGACGTATCCAGCTCTCCAGGTTGCGGTCGCTTTCCTCCTCGTCTTCCAAGTTGTTCACTGCATCCGGGGTGAGCATTCCCCCGCTGACAAAATTGGGCTTCTTGGCAGCCTCTGATTGATCTTGTTGAGTTGGTCTGTAACCCAACCCAAATCTGACCTCTTTCTTCTCCACGGGCAACAGCTTGCCCCAGCCTTGGGCAGTACCCTCTTCAACAACCTTCCGGGCTTGCTGATAAGACGTTATGGAGGTTCCCAGTACAGCAGATGCTTCATTAATGTTTAGGGCCTCAAACCCCTGGCTCATAGTTTCATGGATCTCTCCATCCATTTCAATATACTTATACGTAGCCAGATGGCTAACAAAGATGTCTTCTTCACCACAGATGGTGATGATCTGGCCTTCCCACTCGAATTTCAGCTTCTGGTGAAGGGTAGACGTAACAGCGCCAGCGGCATGGATCCAGGGTCTACCCAACAAACAGCTGTAGGCCGGCTGAATGTCCATCACATAGAAGGTAATTTTAAAAGTCTGCGGGCCAATCATCACAGACAGATCAATCTCCCCTAGCAATGATCTTTTAGAGCCATCAAACGCTCTCACCCCCAAATTACTCGGGCGCAGCGCCAAGCCATCATACTCAAGCTTCACTAAGGCTTTCTTTGGCAGAACATTGAGTGAAGACCCAGTGTCCACCAGTACATGGGATAGAACAGCACCCTTGCATTCTAGAGTGATGTGCAAAGCCTTGTTGTGGTTACGTCCCTCAGTTGTTAAGTCAGCATTGGTAAAGCCCAGTCCATGACTGGTGTTGACATTTGCCACCACAGTTTCTAGCTGATTAACGGTGATCTCTTCTGGCACGTATGCTGCGTGCAGGACTTTCAGTAATGCATTCCTGTGAGCTTCGGAACACATCAACAGGGATAATATGGAGATCTTTGAGGGAGTTTGGTGAAGCTGGTCCACCACTTTGTAATCACTTCTCTTTATAATCCTCATAAACTCGTCTACATCTTGTTCAAAAGATGTCTTCTGAGTTTCTTTGAGAATTGGTTCTTCAGATATCACACTCTTCCCTTTTGCTTTAGTAGCAGCCTCTGCTTCAGCATTAGGTCTTTGCACTTGTGAGGCAAAAAGGCGTCCGCTTCTGGTGAAGCCTCTGCCTCCCCCAACATTATCAATTTGTGGAGAAGAAGTTGAAGAGTCCAAAGTGATTTTCTCCCCGTTGCAGTAGAGGTCGGAGCCATAATGCCAAGGTATGGCATTACTGCTTTCATATGGAACTGGTCCAGGTACCGTGATGGTAACTGGACTGACTGCTACAGAGGAGGGTATTGAAATGGCGTGCGGATCGTAGTAAATGGTGACTGGTGACCTGGCAGGAGGTGCCACTGTTTGTTGCTGAAAGTTGTTGCTGACAGGAACACTTGACGGATCATAGTAAATGGTGACTGCTGAGATATCTTCATTAATTTCTGTTGGCGTTGTAGAAGATTCAGCTGAATAAATGGATGCTGATGTTGTAGAAGAAATAGTTGTTGACATTTGATTTGTTGAAGTGATAGATGGAGCCATTGTTGATGATATTGATGAATTGGTTGGAATGATTGTTGTTGCAGTTGTAGAAGAATCAGGAATTGTTGTCAAAGGATTTGCTGGATTTGTAGGCACCGTTGTTGAGATCTGAAGTATACCACTTTTGATAAGACCGTCTATGCCGCTTCTCAAGTTATCACACCCATTAACCGAAATGTTGCAATACCCACAACCGAGCTCACACCCGAGGAACATCTGGCACTCTAGAAGCTGAGCTTTAATTTCGACATGAGGTGTCCGAATCTGTCCAACACTGGTGATTAAGAAAGATGGCTTGTCTTCCTCAATGTCATTAATTCTTGGTCCTCCATGATTGGGCATGGGATTCTTGGTGACACTTGGAGGGGGTGCAAAGTTGAGGGCTTTAGAATCCACTAGATCTTATACCTTCATTTGTAAAGCCCTGCATTTTTCCGTATTGTGGCCAGGTGCATTGGAGTGGAAAGCACATCTGGCGTTGACATCATAATTTCTTGGGAGATTAGAGGGATCTGGTGGTGCCAACGTCCTTAATCCAACCAAGTTGAGTTTCAGGAGTTGTGGCAATAAGGCAGCATAAGACATAGGGATAGGGTCAATCACCCTATTTTCCTGTGATGGTCTTTGCTGAAAGGGTCTTTGCTGTTGATTGTTGTTATTGTTGTTGTAGGCTCTCTGTGGCGGATACTGAACTTGCTGTTGATAGTGGGGTTGTTGTGGTGGTTGATATGCTGGTTGCTGAGGAATCGGAGCTGGAATAGTGACAGCTGCTACTGATTTGTGGACATACTGAGGCCTGCCCCTGCTGGCATGAATGGCATTTGTCTCACCAGTCCTTCTAGGTCCCACAAAAGGTTTCCTGGAGTTACTGGACGAACTTGCACCGTTATCAGAAATCTTACCCATTTTCAGAAGGCTTTCAATCCTTTCTCCAGCTATAACTACATCTGCGAAGCTGGTGGAAGAAAAGGCGGCTAGCCTATCAATATATGTTCCTTACAGAGTATTCATAAACATGTCGGCCATTTCTCTTTCCGACATTGGTGGCTGGACAGCAGCAGCAAGCTGTCTCCACCTCTGGGCATATTCCCTGAAGCATTCTCTAGAGGACTGAGACATTCCCATCAAGAGGGTCCTGTTAGGAGCCATATCCAGATTGTATTGGTATTGTCTGATGAAGGCCTCAGCTAGGTCCTTCCAGCATCTGATAGTAGCTCTGGTTAGGTGTGAATACCACTCCCTTGAAGTCCCAGTCAAACTGTCTTCAAAGTAAAACATCCACAGTTTTTCATCCATGGTGTATGCCTTAAGTCTCCCTAGAAAGGACTGTAAGTGAGTTCGTGGACAGGAAGTGCCATTGTATTTCTCGAAGCACGGGGGTTTAAACTTGTGGGGAATCCTTACCCCATCCACTAACCCCATATCCATGACATCAAAACCTAGGGAATTTTGAGACTCTAGGGATCTCAACTTCTCAACAATTTCATCAAACCTCCTATCATAGACTTCATCCCCAGCTCCCATTACAGTAAACTGCTCCTCCTGAGGATCCTCTTGCAAGATCCTGCCTGCAGTAGTATTTCCTTGCACATTACCCGGGATGTTGACTTCCGGATGTAGATGAGGCCCATATACTGGTGGATTAACATGGGGCTGACCCCTTTCATTGTTACTTGTTCCTCCAGTTCCCAGATGGGGTTCTTCCGGGGTTTGTCTTTCTACCAATGCCCTCAACCTTTCTTGACTTTGGGCCAAGCCATTCATTATCTCCATGAACTGGGTCATCTGGTTTCTCATCTCCAGCCTTTCATTAGCCATCTGAGTTCTGACCTCTGTCAGATATTGCTGTACTTGATCCATTTGGATACCAGGAAGATTGTTGCGAGTAGGATACCGGTGCAGACGGTTGAGAGGGAACACCCGACGGCGAGCAATAATTCCTGAACCTCAACAGAGTTAGTAACAAACAAAACAAAACAAAATTTAGTATGCAATGCAGTATGCTTATTTATTTTCCAAGGTATCCGGCTTGGCTCTTGGTTTTGACCTTTCCAGACCCCGAGGAAGATGCTTTGGTGTTGCTTGAGAAGAGAAACTCGATGAAACAAACTAACAAATATATTACACATGGTGGATCATACATAGTTTGTTTTTACAACATACGCCCCTGAAGGGTCAAAATACAACATAAAAAGAAAAGTACATGAAATGGAAATAACAACAAGCAAAGAAGTCATACATCTAATCCAAACTCATCCTCCTTAACCTCCTTCAAAAGTGTTTCAGTTACAGGACCAGCCGGATGCTCTGTAATGTTTCTGATAAGAAGGTTTCTGGTGGCAATAGCAGTGGTTAGCTTCTTATGCCTGTCCTGGTCCTTTGACCTCTTCAAACCAGCCCTAAGCTTCATCTCTGAAATCTCCTTCTGGGATGCCAGCAAAGCTTCCTGTTGTTTCTTTTCATTGGCCTCCAACTGCTCAATCCTGGCTTGAGTTCTCTTATCTTCTTGAGTACGAGCTTCAGTGATCCTGACCCACCTAGCTTGACTTTCTTGCAGATAAAGATCAGTCCTAGCTTTCTGAAACTGGGCCTCTTTACAGGCATTCTTCAATATTTGCTCTCCAGCTCTTGATTTCTTGATGTAGTCCTCTGCTTTCTCAATCTTGGCTAGATGTTCCACCTTAAGCTTCTCCAACCTCTCAATGTCTAGACGACCATCACTCCTCTCCCAGAGGGTCTTCTTCAGAGCTTGAGACAGATTCTCATTCCTTTCCTTCAGCTTCTCAAATTCTTCCAGGATGACAGTGGCTGGAGGTGGTACTGTGGATGGTCCAGGTGCATCCTCAATGGTGAAAGGCATCCCAGAAATCTGAGCTCTAGCATGAGACCATTCATAGAATTGAGCTGAAGCCACATTATTGCACCTCCCAAGAATGGCCATCCCTTTGGTCTGGATGTTGTCCCAAGCCCAGGATGCTTGTCTGACAGCAGCTAGATTTGGTTTTATCTCACAATATAGGGTTTCAGCCAAGTCTTGCACTCTAGGAGGGTGAACCAAAGCATAGCCCAACTGTATCTTAAACAGAAAAGGGTTGTAGTTGATGCTACCCTTCACTCCTATTAGAGGTACATTGGGGAACTGTCCACAGCTAGTAATTATGTCCCTGCCTTTGGTGCTCTGGGTGCACCATCTGATGTCATCTGAAGTCAAAGCAATAAGTCTCTTAGCCCAGTTCTTCTGTTGGTGAGGATTCAGGAAGGCATCAGTCTTGGGTAAGTGTTTAAGCAACCAGGTATGAAACAGGGGAGCACAACATCTCACCAACTTCCCTCTTTGCTTCTCATTTCTTTGGTGAACAGAATAATAGAAATCCCCCCAGCAATGTGGGCACTGGGTTCCTCAAAAGGAAGAGATGAATGGCATTCTTGCTGATAAACTTGGGCTCATCTGCAAATAGTATAACCCCATATATACTGAGGGCTAACAATGCACAAACTGCCCTCCATTCTCCCAAGGAGGCCTTTAGGATGTCCTGAGAAGTCAGAAAATCTAAATGTAAACCAGGGATCCCTGCCTTTGTTGTCATGTTCTGCTCAATCAATATAGGCTCCAAATACAGTGCCTTTGCTACTTCTTCATTGCTGGGAGAAGTCATCTTTGGGTTGAAGGGGACACCACCCCTGACAGGTACTCCGATCAATGATGAGAACTCCTCCAGAAGAGGTCCTAGCTGATAGTTCTGGAAAGTGAAGCACCTCAAAGGAGGGTCATAAAACTGTAGGCAAGTGTGGATCAAACTCCTCTGAGAAGGGTCCAGGTCCATAACCATATCAAGGATGCATCCATAATGCTCTCTGAATAATGGGATGTGGTCTGGAGTGATAAGTTCCTGGACCTGCCTGATGCCAGTCAGCACAGGCTCAAAGAAATGGTATGAAATGTTGCTCTTCTTGGGTGCCATGACTGTTGATGAAGAGCTGAAACAAATGCTGATGATGAAGACTGATACTGGATATGAGCCACTGATAGGCTGAGGCTGGTGATAAAAGTAGCTGAAGCAGGCAACTGATGAAGATAGTTGAAGCAGATGACTGATGAACAGAGGTCTATGCAGATGAAGGGGTCAAAACCAAGCCAGATAAAATATGGATACCCTGAAAAACAAATAAACAAATGTTAAATGATGCAAATGATGAGTATGCAAGTGATTATGCAAGGGTTTGTGATCAAGCTGGATCTGATTACTGCCTTGATATAAAGTCCAAGTATGTTCAAGAAGTCCATATGGAGGTTCAGAAATCCAGTAACCAAGGTGGGGGACTCAAATAAAGAGTCACATGTCCAGGGTTAAATCACAAGAACTGTCTAAAGTGAGGTACTCTTAAACAAAATCAGTAACAAGGTATGATGTGGCCAAGGGTACCTGCAAACCTGTAAACAGCCCAACCCCCCTCACAGGTGGTGTTCTAAAACAAGGATCCTCAGACTTGGATCAGTTATGAGAAGTGTAAACACTTCTAACCCGGAGGTACAGTGTTTACAATAACCATAAAGGATCCTCCTCTAATTCACCTCAGTTTCTGAAGGTCACAATAAAGGTCATCCAGACTTAGCAGGCTTCCCAGATAGCCCTAGCACTACAGGAGATCTGTAGCACAGAGTTCTCAAGAAGAAACCCACATCTGAACCGTGTTTCATATTCCCGCACCAGACCGAAATGGAATGGGAAAGAACATGAACCACTCTAGCC
The DNA here is from genome assembly GCA_963966055.1 of Lathyrus aphaca. Taxonomy (NCBI): domain Eukaryota; kingdom Viridiplantae; phylum Streptophyta; class Magnoliopsida; order Fabales; family Fabaceae; genus Lathyrus; species Lathyrus aphaca. The sequence goes on along the minus strand of OZ014523.1, from coordinate 127,521,066 downwards.
TAGGTGTCACTCAGGTCCCAGGTATATGACCTTAAACTCTCAGTAGGACTCCACCCATCAAAACAAAAACCAGATCCAGCCAGATGACAATATGACAGTATGATGTATAAAGCTGTAAAGAAATAAATAAATAGTTGTACATAAAGCAGTAAATAAAACAAATATATAAACACAATTAGCACATAACACCCCAGTAAACACAAATCAAACAAGCGCTAGGAGGAACCCACAAAAAGAACCAGAAGCCCTGGTTACAGTATAAGGGTCCCCAGCATAGTCGCCAAGTTGTCGCTCCCACCTAAATGACACCTGGTCAAGAGGGGTACAGACGCGAATGGTCGGCGAAAGAGGAAGAGAACACACAAGGGTGAACTCAAGAGAAAAGAGTCGCCAGCTAGGCATTTTTATCCCGGAGGAAAGGTAATGCTGCATAGACCTAGAAAAATATGGATAAGACGGTTGCGAACCAGAGAGACTAAGAAAGGGGGTTGGTTACAACCTGGGAAGGTATTAGCACCCAGATTGTCCGTCGTACTCGACGGGATCCACGCTTAAAAGATTTGTGTTTTAAAGGGGTAGTGTCAGTGCAATTTGTGCATCAAAGCTGGAAAGAATGCAAGTGTCAGTGTAAAAGAAGTGTGAAGTGTATAGGAGAAGTGTCAGTGTAAGAACAAGAACGAAATGCTCAAGATCATGAGGCTCAAAGAGTAATGCTGGAAGGAGGGGGAATATACAGAGACTTTTGTTCGATAACTATTTAGTTATGCCTACGTATCCTCTCGTGCAATGAGGAAGTCAGAACACCGTAGTTCGACCCAAAGAGACTGAAAGGTAAATTGACTTGTGAACTGCTTGCTTATCTATGCTCAAGTGTATGACCTGTCTGGCTCAGGTGCAAACTGTCTTGCATTAGACGGAAGAAGCAAGTTCTCGTTTGTGAGTGAATAAGATGAGAAAAGAATCCCGGAGGAGACGATTATTGTTTGTTTTTGAGCTTTCAATCTTTTATTTCTTTTTGGAGTTTGTCATAAGAAAATGAGCTTAAGCCTAAACCAAGGGTTAGTAAACTCATCACATCCTCCCTCTGATTAGGGGTAATGAGAATACCTTAAGTATGAAGTAAGCACCTCACACTTAAATACCATGATGTAGGATTAAGATCATTAACCTACGTGTATTTATTTAGATGTTTTTGTAGTTTTTGTTTAGTGTTAAGTAATGAGTTTAAGCCATAATCAAGGATTTAATGGACACATTACACCATCCTAATAGAAGGATGATAGATGAGAACATTTAAGCTGAGGAAGATACCTCAACTTAATCCATGATTAGGGATTAACCTCATGACAAAACAAAGCCTTTATTAAAGTGGATTTTTAGTTAATGATAAGGTGAAGAAGTGATTTTTAAGAAGACAAGTTGCTTGAAGAAAGAAAGTAAGAGATGAACATGAATGAGCAAGCTCACTCTAAAACAAATACAAAATTCAGTAATGATGCAAGAAAGGAATGAGAAGAGATTGTGAGAAGTGAAGGCAAATTCACTTCTCAAAACAACTTACCACCTGAAAAGTTAGCATAAGAGAATGAAATGCAATGCAAATGAGGTGCAATGTCATGATGCAAACCAAAACCAGAAGCATAAGTATGATTTTAATGATGCTAAGAGATGATACAAACATGAGGCAAGGCATGAGAATGATCAAACAAGTATAAGGATGCAAATGAGGCAAGCATTGAACCATGAATGTAAATGAAAAGTTATGAAATGTAATGGACATATAACATGGCAAAGGAATGATGCAATGATCAAACATAATTCTAATATGTCCTAAGATGTCTTATGAATCAAATGAATGCACAAAATGTCATGGCAAGTCATGGATGCAAACAAATGAGAAATGGATGCAAAGGAAGGCACAAATTAGGGTTACATGCATCATACAAAGCAAAAATCCAAAACCAGAAGCAAATGACATGATAAAAATTTGAAAATTCAATCAAAGATACCCTAAACCTATACAAACTCACTACCCAAAGGAGAGGATCCAACTCCTAACCTAATGAAAGTTATGAATTTCCTAAGATTGCTAGGGTTTTGGGGTACTTCAACAAGAAAAATGCTAAACAAAATGAAAATGCAATATCAATTCAAACTAATATTATCCTATAAACTATATGCTATAAAGAGTGTAATGCAAGAAGAATCATCATTCAACTCTCAATGGTTAGGCAGAAAGAAATTTTTGAAGTTTGAAGCATAATATTGCCTTGAAATGAAATTAAATCCAATGAAAATGATCAAAAGGCATCAAGAACAAAAAAGAAATTTGGTTTGAGGGTTGAACAATGTTTCTAAATGTTTCTAAATGCTATGTGAATTTTTTTGTGATTTTTAAATACCTAAATGTATTTTTAATTAATTAATTTCCATTAACTAATTAAAAATAAACATTTAAATGATTTAAAAATAATTTTTAATGCAAAAAATAAAAATAAAAATATTTTTGTGTTCTGAAAATTCATGAAACCCTTGACAAAAATTTTCATAATTTTTAAATGATTTTAGCTATTTTTAAAAATTCGTGCAAAATAAATATGAAACAAATAAAAATAAAATGAATTTAAATGAAAAAAAGAGAAAGTCAGCTAATCTAATGGCTGAGATTCAAATTCACAGGGGGCGGGAATTGACCTGGCGCGCAAACGAACGGCTCACATTCAAACTTGCTTAATTATGATTAAGCCCTAATCAGAAACCCTAATGACTCTCAGATGACCGGAACAGTGTTCCGGTCATCTTCTCCGGCAAGCCCCTCACTCAATCTCCCTCAATACGCCATGAAACTCCACTAAACTCTCCAGAATTAATCATTAGACAACTCTAAACAAGAATCCAACAATCAAAATCATTTATTTTCACTCAAACACAAGAATCAAAACAAAAATCATTTCACGGGCAAAGTTTCAGAACAAGCATACATGGCCATTTCTCACTCATTTTCAAAACCAATCACATCATGATAATCAGTGAAGCATAAGGAAGCATTTAGAAACTAAAAATGGAAGTTCTGGAAAAATAAATGCCATGGCTACCTGAGCTTGAGCTTTCGAAACAGGGGCTTTCTGGCTGCTTCTTTGGTTCAAACAAACTCCAATGATCCTCCTTTGAAGCTTTTGACACTTAGCTAGAGTTTATATGGCCTCCAGAGAAAGTTGGCAGAAGCTCAGGTCAAGGGAGTGTGGAAATCGTATTTTTGATTATGGTGGTTTCAGGGGCAAGTGAGGGGTGGGAAATGATCAGAGGATCATGGTGAGTGATTTGGTGAAGTTTGTTTTGATGTTTGATGGCTGTGTTGTGTGATTCGAAGCAAAACGCATAAAGGGAGGTTTTTGAGAATGCTGGCTTGTGGGAGAGATCAGGATGAGTTGTGTTGTGTGTTGGGTTCCTTTTGGTACACATATCAATCCTTGATAGGTCAGAGAGTTGTTGTGGAGCAGTGTGATTGGTATGGAGCAAAATGCATAAAGTCAACTTTTTGTGTAAGAGAGGTATGGGCCATTTCTGTCAAGGTACAAGGCATGGCTTGGCTGCAGCTTGAATCAAGGAGAACCATGGAAATGGATTAGAGGCAATGCAGCAAGTGGATTAGGGTTTATCATGGGTTTTGCAACTTTGTGACTTTTTGGCCCTTTTGTGATTTCTTGATCCATAAGTCATGAAAATGGACAAACTCTTGGTGCATTCTGAATTTTAGGCAATGGTTTATGTTTGTGCAAAGATTAGAAGTCACTTTGAGGTCTCATTTTACCTTGGCAAGGGGTTTTGCAACTTTGCCTCTTTGGTACATAACTTGAAATTATGTGATTTTCCCCAACTTTGACAAGCCATAACTTTTGATCCAAAATGAATTAGAATGAGTTCTTGTACTTTTTGAAAAGGGAATGATCCATTCTACAACTTTCATGACCAAATTTTTCTCATTTGAAGCATTTTTGAATCAAAAAGAAAGGGTTGAAAAAGTTTCCCAAAATGGCAAGTTTTCATTACAAGTCATTTTTCCCAAAAAGGCAACTTTGCAAATGGCTTGAAATTCCTCAATTTTGTGAACTTATAACATCTTCTATGATCAAATAAAGATCATAAACACTCAAAATGATGAAGAACACCCTTTGGTTGGGTCATTGGGGGCCTCAGATGCCCAGATTTTACACTGACTTGCTCAAGAAGTCAACTCTTGATTAGATGCCTTCCCCATGGAATTTCTTCATGAAAATTGATATGCATGATCCTTGTACCATATAGAGACCAATAGAAACAAGAATGACCAAAAAATTTGGAGTTATGGCCTTTGAAACCAAAACCCTAATTTTAGGTCATCTATGCAGTTAAACGTGGCTCTGCTTCCATGCCTTTCTCAGCTCTTGTGATTCTTTGACTTTCTTGACTTTGTGGGGATATATTATGATGCTTGAACACACATGGACCCCTTTGAAGTGATTGAAAACCTTTGGAGTGGCTCAAATGGCTCTTGGATTGCTCAGATCACAAACCCTAGATGCAGATGACTTAGGATCTATGCAGTGGATCAAAAATGCAATATGAGATGTTATGATTGAATTTATGTAAATGAAAAGATCACAAGCCATGGTGTGAATGGGTGAGGGAAAATTTGGGGTGCTTACATCTTGCTGAAAGGGTAATGACTGCCTCATTCCTTTATTAGTGAGGGTGACAATTATGGTTTCACGTCTATTGACCTCTTGAGGCGTAATGAATAAAAGGTAATGGATCCTCAGATGCATACTCCTTTGGAAATTTGAACGCTCGGTCAAATTAACTGATGACTACCCTGCCCCGGGTTAAATGTGAGGGTTTTTTCATTTAGAAAATAAATTCCTACTTCAAGGCTCAAAGGGGTTGACGAGGGTCTATCTCCCGTATGTCTCCGGTGTTTGGGAATTGAAACAATGCTTGTACATCATCATCAGGTTCTAAACCGAAATCATACCTTCAATAATTATGGGTATTTAGTTGTCATCATCCTCCCTCAAACCTGCTAAACAACAGTGAAATAAATAGGAGGTAAATGAATGCAAAATTCTTTTTGTTTTTTTTTCAATGCAAGTAAAGACAAAAGAGCGAATGCGACATAATTAATTCAAAAAGTGCAAGACACTACATTAACATTACCATTTAAAATAACAATGCTTAAAAGACAAGTAGCTTCTAACAGGAAAGAAAATACAATGCAAATGATAAAAAGGATACGATGATCTCCAACTCTGATGACATATTGTCTGAGCCACTGAAATCAGGAGACGCTCCTTCGAAGTCTTCAAACTCAAACAGACGAGAGGTTGACGTGCACAACCAAGCTTCCTTCTGGAAAGGATATGTAGCCCTTGTCGATCAACTGTTGTACTCTGGCTTGAAAAGCTTTGCAATCATCAGTTGGATGCCCCATCGATCCACCATGATACCCACACTGCTCATGAGGATTATACCCTGGAGGGTACGGCTCGGACAACGGCTTGAGAGGCTTAGGAACCACCAATGAGCTTTGAATTAGATATGGCAAAAGTTCACTGTATGCCATGGGAACTGGATGAAGAGGTGCATTCCTTCTTTCCAGATTGTTGCGAGGCCTAGGCTGGCTCTGAAGTTGATTCTGAGGTCTTCGACCCCGAGCTTGCAGATTTGGACGAGGAGGAGTCCAAGACTTTTGATATGGTGCACTGAGCATTGTTGATTGTCCATAAGAGTAACCAGACCTATGAAAAGATTATTCCTGAGAAGATGTTGGTCCAGAATGTTCAATATTTGCCATGACTGCACTGATGTCATACCCTTCTTCCCTTTGGGAGCTAACAACAGACTCATCCTCACTAGCTGGGATATTCGAAGAGTCTTGGATCTTTCCACTTTTGAGCAGGCTCTCGATGCGTACTCCAACTATCATTATATCAGAGAAGCTTGATGTCCCAATGCTACTCATTCTTTCCAAGTACAGACCTTGCAACATGCCCACGAACAGGTCAACTAATTCTCTGTCTGAAAGTGGTGGCTGCACTTGGGATGCCAACTCTCTCCACCGTTGTGCATATTCTCTGAAAGATTCACCACTCCTCTGAGATAGGCTTTGCAGGTGCGTGCGACTGGGCGCCATGTCCACATTGTACTGGTATTGCTTTACGAAAGCTCTGGATAAATCATTCCATGACCGGATACAACTGCTATCCAAATCCATATACCAACTTAGGGATGCCCCGCTTAAACTGTCCTGAAAACAATGAATCATCAGCTTATCGTTGCGGGCATAAGAAGTCATTTTTCTAAAGAACATCGCCAAATGACGCTTCGGGAAAGTGACACCAGTGTACTTCTCAAACTTCGTAGTTTTGAAATCTGGAGGAAGGACAAGACTAGGCACCAAACACAGGTTTAGAGCATCAAAACCAAAGGCATTAGGATCCGCTAAGGCTTTGAGTTGCTCATCCAACACACGAAACCTTTCAGCAGGATCAATAGCTTGTGGATCCTTGGCTTTTACAAGAGGGATTGCCCCTTGGAAGTTCGGCACAGGGAAAGCAAAACTCTGATAATCTGTAGCATCAGAAGAAGATGAAGGTCCACCTCGGACAACAGATGGTTCAGGTACACTCTGATTCACGATCGGGATCTGTGCAGGATGAGCTTGAGTAAGGTTGTTCACTTGTGGAAGCTCCTCATCGGGAGATAAACCATACAAAGGATTGGTCAACGAAGTGAAACCAGGTGGAAACTCAACATCTTGACGGTTGCTCTCTGACATAGATACTGACGGCTTCCAAACTGACTTCTTACCTCTTGACACTGCTCAGTCTAGCTTCAAACACTATGTCGTCTTCCAATGGTTTCCACTTGTTCAAACTGAGTACCGGGAAATCAGCTGGCTGGTCATGGACAAAAGAGGCAGGATGAGCTCTCTGGAAAAAGGAAATGCAATGCTGATGCAAATGCAATATGCAATATGATGATGCTAAAGATGCAAAGACATGGGATCAATGCTAGAAACTTCCTGGGATCTGGAATACTGCCAAGAATCGAGTGTTTGTAACCACAAGATCTTTGTATAATAACTCAAAATAGTAACTGAGAACCAAAGGTCAAGAATTCCAGGATCATAGTGACCGGATCGAAACATAAGACTGCATTGATAATGAGGGTATGTTGAGGTTAAGGGTTCCTGCAAACCTGTAAACCCCTTCCAATATCACGAGTGTGCTCCGGGTCAAACATCACGGAATCTCAAAGCCGAATAGCAATAATACTTTCACCATTTCCGAGAAATGGCTCATGGCCAAATCAGGGAATCGGTTTGGCATTATGTACTACGCAGGGAGGCCTCAGCTGAGTCCGGGAAAAACGAGCATCCCTTATAAGTACCTAGCTTCGAGCGCTGAAATTGAGAAATAATAGTACATTCAGCCCGTAGGATACAGTACTAGTGTCATACGACCAGATGCTTTGACTGAGTTCCTATAAGAGAACCAGGCCATCCTATGCAAGTTCTAAGTGGACCCTCGGGTGCGAATGGGTTTACCACAAAATGTGGTCTGCCACTGTCACCACGGGAGAGGGTTGTTTCCACACAGGTTCTCAATGATCGTCCCCAGATGCACATAACTATCAAGGTCCTATCCCGAAGTGGAGGAAATCCCCACACAAGATGTTTCACAGACAGTCGCAGTCTGGGCGTGAAACACAACGCCACTAATCATGCCACATGTGAGTACAATATGTCCACTCTAATCCTATAGTGCACTCAAGCCGGGTACTTGGCTTATCTCTCAGAAACAGTATCACCCGAGCCCACAAAGCAGAAAACCAGTCCAGACAGTCCAGTATGATATATATGATGCGGAAAATAAATACTGAAAACTGTAAATAAAGCTGTAAACAAAACTGTAACTAAACAACAGTAAAATACAACACACAGCAACAAACAACCAACACCCAAAGAAATAGAAACATGCAAGCGCTAGGAGAGACTCACAGGGGAACCAGAGATACTCTGGTTAGGTTCCCCAGCAGAGTCGCCAGCTGTCGCTCCCCGGATTTCCATCCTGGTACAAACGCGAAAGTGGCGCGGAAAAAGAATAGAGTCGCCATAGTTCCCCTAATTAGGGGTGGAAAAGATTGCTTGTGTCTTAAAGCTTGAACTTCCTATGTCAATGCTCAGGTGTTGCAGGCTCGGACGACGAGTGCGTTACCGTCTTGCAAAATGACAAGTAGGAGCAAGTTCGTACGTAAGGAGTGAGTGGGATGAGAAAAGAAGTCCCGAAGGAGACGCTTATTGTTTGTCCAGTGTTTTTTATGAGTTTTTTGCTTTGAAGTTCGCATAGGTAAGTGTACCTAAGTCTTACTTAACAGGATGTGTACTTCTTACATCATCCCGAAATGGAATGCGCAAGAGGCACACCTAGCTATGGAGGAAATCCCCAAATCTAGTCCCATGAGTGAAGGCTCAGGCACACTGACCTATTGACATTTATTAAGTGTTTTTGTGATTTTTGGTTAAGAAGTGTTTTTTATGTTTTCTTTATGAAGTAATCTCATGCTAAGACCTATCCACCACGAGGGATATCCTACACCTCGCCCCGAAACGGAACACATGCAAGTATCTCATAGCAAAGTCTCGTGTCACATGAGAAGACTCGTCATTTATTAAAGTGACTTAAAGTTAAATTTGAAGATGAGAAGAGAGAGCACCAAAAGGATCTCAAAGGTAAAAAAATCTAATAGGGAAAGACTACTCCTAATGTTATCATGCATAGGAACCCTAGGTTAGTGAGGTTTACCTATCCTACAGAAGAATGAGATAAGAAAAGAAGAACGAGAAAGAAGAAGAACCATGGTGGCCTAAGCACACCTCAAGTTAAAAAAGAATAAAAGAAGATGAGGAAGAAGAAATTGAGATGAATAAGAAATAAGTAAGGAGAGGAGAACGCAATATGGAGTAAACGAACAATGCACAAACAGAGCCTACACCAGTAGGACTTCCAGATGCAGCAACATGCTCCTAACATAGCATTAGGACTAGAATGAGGCGTGAAAAATAATAGATCCAGTGGTACCTAATGGAGGAGGTTCATTGCCTCTTCAATGCGGGCAAAAGAAACTCAAGGATATATGTCGAGTTCAAAGTGGATTCAAAAACCAAGCACAAGTGTTACTTATCAGGGTAAGCATCCAACATCTCGAGCGATCCACAAAGAGGGCCAAGATCAACAAAGATCAGTCAGTGTAAAATCAAAATCTAACCGCAAATTTCATCCAGAGATCAAGATTATGAAAATAAATAGTCACAAGGTCATCCACGCTTTATCCTTCATCAAGAAACCTACAAAATATCCACTAACAGAGAAGGTTTGTTGCCTCTTCAATGCACTCAACAAGCTCAATAGAGATGCATCAAGCTTCGCAGGATCAATCCAATTAGTCCTCAGGTGCTCAATACCAAACTATACTAAAATCAAAATCAAAAGTGTTACCAAGAGGATCAAAGAGTTAACAAGAACTTAATACAAAAAGTCAATGATTAATAAAATGTAATAAGAAAATCACAAGACCAGAATTAACTACACATTCTAAAATCAAAAGTATTCTAAAACTAGAAAATAATCAGGAACTTACACAATTGTTCTAAAACCAAAGTTTGTTTTGTAAAATCTATATAGAAGATTAACAATAACGTCAACATTAGTAATTAATCAAAACTCTAATAAAAATCTACTAAAACAAAACCAAATTAAAGCCTCGACTAATACTCATATAATTAATCTAATACAAATCCAAAACAACTATTAAATAAGATAAGAGGAAGGTCAACAGGGGGTGTGCATAATGATTTGTGGTGGTGCAAGGTGAGCAATCGATGGGATTTACAAGGCCCATAATAACATAAAAAAAACTAACCATGGAATAATAAATAAAAAAAGAAAAAGAAAAGGGAAACAAAATAAAATCCAAATTGCACGCCATCACTTTCTGGAAAACCAAAAAGACGGACAACACGCTCTCTCTCAGTCGAACAACTCACGGAGGTTCCCCAGATCACTTTCGTTTTCACTCGCCGTGAATCTCTGAGTCTCGGTCTCTTTCCAATCGTCGGCGGTTCCGCTGATGACGATTTTCGTGTGAAAACGGCGGTGGTGGACTTGCGTCGGCGTCAGAGCCTTCAGTTTCAGATGCGGTTTCGTTTCATATCTCGCCTACTTCTTCTTGTTCAATGCCCTGTTTTAATTTGCGTGACTTTGTTTCAGGTTTGGTTCGAATCTCTCTTAAATATCTCGGCATCCATCTCTTCTTTCTAGTTCGGATCTGAGCGAAAAAAGAGTTGTTGTTGATTTTGTCGGTTTGATGTTATGGTGGATGGAGGTAGTTTATGAAGGTGGATGCGGTTTATGAGTTGGGTTGAAGGTTTAATGTGAAGGTTGGCGATGGTTTGAGATGATGATAGTGAAAACTTGCGGTTTGGCAAAGTGTTGTGATGTGATGAAGATAGGTGGAAACTGATTTTTAGGGAAATGGCAGGGATGAGGTTGTTGTGTTGCTGAGGATTGTTGCGGAAGGTTTGTGTTGTAGATTTGATTTTAGTGAATGAGGAGTTCGTTTCTGTGTCTTAGTGATGAAATAGAAAGAAAATGTGGTTTTCTCTTGTGAGGTTTTTGTGTTGATTTTTTTGAAAAAAAAGTTGAAGAATGCGTCTGATGAAGGGAGAGAAGAGTGTTTTTTGTGTGTAGAGCCAGCAAGAGATTCATGAGTTTTTTGTAGTTATGCGTTGTAAACTGGGAGTAATCTGTGAGAGTTGGCGTTTTTGTACGGGATTGATGCAAGAATTTGTTGCTGAAGGCATTGTGTATTGTGCATTGTGTGGGTACGGAAATATTGGCCAGGTGAGGAGTATTGTTCACGGGACTGTCCTTTCTTGCCTTGCATTTCTACAGCTTGTTTTTTTTCATTGTAAATTAAATTATTTGATGGGCTTTAGCATATACATATACAAAAAGTGACATGGGCTTTTGAATTAGAAATAATAAAAGTGGCTTAGATTTAAATGGTAATTTGGGTAATGGAAATAGTTTAAGAAAATTTGGTTTAATGGCTTAAGGTGTTAAAATGATTTATGAAATGGATGGATTAATCGGATCGATAATTTGAAAATGGATGATGACATGAGTAATAGGACGTGGAATTGGGAAAAATAATTGAAATAAAATGGATATTGACAAATGGTTGATTTGGGATTTAGGAATCGGATACGGAATAGAAAATTGGATAGAAATATGGATTAAATGTAAATAGGATATGAAATTAAAAGAAAATGGATATGTGATGAAAAAATATATTTACAAGTAAAAATGGTTGGATAAAACATGAAATTTGGATATAGGAATTAAATCAGATATTGGTCGATGGATTTAACAAATGGACTTGGATATGAGAAATGGTTATCGAATAAAATTCGAAATGAACTTGAACAAAGCTTCCGTCCACTGATGCACCTTGACTGAATTTAAACCCACAACCACACTTGAATCCCCGCCAACATCCTCTGATAAAACATGAAGCACACATGTCATTGAACACCTTGTAAATGAAACAATATCATCTGAATTACTAATCTTCTGAATCTCTGGCCAAATGAATTCTGATTTTGAAATTAAACCCCAAACAAACCACTGCTTGATAATTGGTGAATTTCGCACAACACAACTTGACCTTGGGCTCACACTGATTGAGAAACCAACCCTGAAACAAATAATTTGCACTTGAAGAAAACTCCTGATATGCTGAGAATATGAGAATAGTCTGACGATGGGCCAGGTGGGCCAGTGAATAGTCCTTGCAGACGTGAAATCCTTGAAGACCGCTAATCGGGGAAATAAACCCTAATTTAGTGACGGAAGCATAAGGAAATGATGCCACCGATGGTTGCATAATCGAAAACTTGAAATCTTCTGATATTCTGCAAAATAGGGTGTGAAACCCTAATCTTCAGATGACATTGATCCCATGTCTTATGCATATGATATGCGTTCTAAATGTTAATGATCTAGTGGAAAATGCAGATGATATGCAAAACGAAAAGCCAGAAAACCAGAGGGCAAATTCAGGGTGTTATAGTACCCTATCTGACCCGGTGTCATTTGGTGGGAGCGACAGGTATGAGTAGCAATTTGGAGGTGCCAAAAGAAAATCCATGGTGATACGGATCAAGCCCAATCCAATACCCAAATCATAGACACAGAAACCCTAAATTCAGTTTCAAAATAGAGGGATTGTATCCCTTCTTCTTCCTCATCTACACGCCGCGATTCAATCTCTTATTTTGGCTCCTCATAAGACACGCCGTGAATCAAATTTTCGTCGTCAATCAACGATCCACCCCCATTAATCTGTCACGACCTTCGAACTACGCCATTTTCATCATCGTCATCTTCTTGATCGTACGGTCGCTCAAACGGAAGCTTTCATTGCGTTGGATTCCCCTATCGATAACGACGAAGATCACCATATCATCGATTCCACCTCCTTAAAACCTCTCCTTGACGACTTCAACACCAATGCGAATCCGGGATGAAGACGAACACGCCGGCGACTTCCACACCACAACAAGATTACGAAAAGACTTAACTTGTTGGCACGATGCCAACACAAGATTCTAGGTATGACCGTTGTTGCGATTTGATCCTCTTCTTCTACTCTTTCTGGTGTACGAATCTGAGTTGTTTCCGTTGCGATGTTCTTGATCGCTTCTATAATCTTATTGCAATTGTGGTGTTGAAATTGTAGATGTTGACGAACCTTCCAACGAATCTTTCAGGTTTTGATGTTGTCCAGTTTCGTTGATGAAGATGAATGATGATAGAGAAGATAATGAAGATCAATGATATTGATGATGAGAACGGTTTCCGCGTTCTTGGAGAAGAAAATTCGGTTGTCATGGTTGATGAGGGATGAATATGCGATGAAGAGGATAAGATTGGTGAGGCTTTCCAATTGGTGATGACGAAGGTTTTTGGAGGATTGCATAATCGTTGATGTTGATTGACGAAAATGTTGCGAGTGATGCCGATTGAAGAATGTGGAAGAAGAAGGTTGAAGTTTGTTGAGTTTTCTGGATTGATATTTTCAGAGAGTTGAGATGGAAGAAGATTGGTGCAGAGCGGTTCTTTTGAAGAACAAAATGATGAATTCTGAAAGAAAGATTGGAGTTTTTGAAGGTCCTTGAATGCCGATTGAAGAATTGGTGATGATGAAGGTATTTTGCAGAGTCGAGAGATTGGGAAAGAGTGAAGTTTTATGTTATTCTCTGAGTTCTCTAACTGATTTCTGTTATCAGTTTGTTGAAGCTATTGATGAATGGTGAAAATCCAGATTCATCTTTTCTTCCGATTTTTGTTATCTGCAACTTAATTTATAACTATATTTTTTCATTTTCCCATTTTTGTAATATCAGTATGCCACCTCTTTTTATTTTCTGCATTCTCTGTTATGACTCTTTCCTGAGTTTTTCTGTCCAAAAAAAATGTTATCTTTTCTGGTGTGGATCTTTTCTGAATCAAAAAGAGAAACTTCGGTGATACTTTTTGTTGGATAAAACTGTGAATTTAACTAGAATATAGTTTATGAATTTTGAAGGGAATTCATAGTGGACAAGGATTATAACCATGGTTTAAATTGGATAAAAAAGTGGTTGTGGTTGTATGAAAAATGAATCAGATATGAAGTGAGTCTCGCAAGAATTAACATGAAATTGGCTCAATGAAATATAGTTAAGGATAATAACTTGGATAATAAATGCAGTTTAGAACTTGGATTAACGAAAAATTTGTAAATATTAGACAAAGGAAACTTGGTAAAAAAACTTATATTTAAAAATGGATTATTGAATGAATTTGGATAGAAACTTAGGGGAAATTATACCCTATACCCCCACATTTATTCTGGTACCCCTACGTCAAATTTTTTTGAACGATTTTACCCTCATATAAATAGTAAATATTTCAAAAATTTGAACTTTTTCACCTCATTTCACCTCAGACCAGATTTTCACAGAAAAATTCGCACATTAAATAATTCAAACCGGATAACCCAGAGGAGCTACTTCCGGTTCATATTTTTACCAACCGGAAAACTAGAGTAAACTAGTTCCGATTTGAGTTTTGTTGAATTTCACTCCGGAAGTAGGGTCATTGCTACTTCCGGTTTAGAACGTTACACACCGGAAGTAGCTCATGAGCTACATCCGGTTGTGTAATTTTTTTTTATAAATATTTTTTTTTAAAAAAATTTTTGTTTTCTTTACAATGTCTCGAATCAGAGGACGCGACAGACATATTCATCGCTGATTGCCCGATGGTAGGACAGTTCCTACGCATTTATACCAGCAGGAACTTGACGCACTACATTAGAATTATGTTTAGTCGTCATAGGGAAGAACGTCAAACTAAGATAACTTAAGGATACAAGAACGATGTTATAACGATTTGCTATTACATAATCCATTTCTGGTTGTGTCATCCATTTATCATATGGTTGAGAACCTACAGATGATATCAACAAGGATTCTCTTACTTTTCCTAAGCGATCACCAAATAACTTCGCATAAAGACTATTTCTAGGTCCTCTGATTTCATTATCGAGATCACGACGAACCATTGACCAACCATCTTCACCATACCCGTGCATTGATGCAATGACTCTAAATCCACAATTTCCATCATCCTTAACATCAACAATGCCGTCAATAAAATGTCTGATATGTGTAGGAAATTGTGCAATGTACCTGTGAGACGTTTTTTTTTTTACGTCTGTGATAACTGTGAACATGGCCTCTTCGACGATTTTTGAGAATTGTTTTGTGATTGTTCAACATACTCATGATACGAAGGAATTCTTGTCTCCTTTAGAGTCATCCTTCGCGCATATCATCAAAGGCAGTTCCTTGTCTCCTAAAAAAAATTGAAAAATTTATAAATTAAAAAAAAAACGAACCGGAAAACCCAATAAGGCTACTTTTGGTTAAGGATTTACAAACCGGAAAACATCAAGAGGCTACTTCCGGTTTGTATATTTTCTACACCGGAAAACCCTTCCAAGCTACTTCCGGTTCGTAAATTTTCAAACTGGAACTCTTACCCATATTACTTCCGGTTCATCTTTTCCAAAATTAAAAAATATTATTTTTTTACTCTGATTTCGCGGTAAAATTTTTAAGTTTTTATTTAAATTTTAAATGGGAAAAATTGGAATAAAAAAAATTGTAGGGGTATCAGACTAAATGTAGGGGTACAGGGTATAATTTCCAAACATTGGATGGGTTAAGAAAAATGAGAACAAATGGGCTTGGAATAATTCTATTCAGAATTTTGTTAATGGGCCTTGGTGATACTTTGGGGCATGGTAAAGAACAAGAAACATTTAGAATCACTTGAGATATAACTTACAATTAAACATGAACCGGTTGAACTCGAATAGCTCTTTTACCAAGATAACTATAAACCTTGCCAACCGTGACTAAGTCGAACTCACAAACTCAAATGTAGCCATCCTCAAATAAATCTCAATCCTCCTCTTCCATAAATAACTTGCATGGCAAACAGTAATCACTTGGGTGTTTGAGAAGGCAACAATGTCTCGACCATAATACGAATTTGCAACGTAATAGCCTACAATTTCACTGCAAAAAGTTAATGTCCAGAGGAACTGTTGAAGATGGAATGCCTGAAAACAATCATGACCACCAAAAGGTCCTGGACACATATAAACCTTTAACCTAATGATCTTCAGATAATGAATACCCGAAAGTTCCATGAGGAATAAGAAAACTATGACCCCATGTCTTAGGAGCTCAATGCAAATGCGCGATTGTGAATGTCATGGCCTAATAGAATATGCAGATGAAATGCAAACATAAGCCAATTAGGGTTAAAAAAAACAAGGGCAAATTTTGAGGTATTACACCCACCAGAGTTTAATAGGGACTTTTCCCTCTTTCCCAAAAGTGTGAAAGATTTTGTGTTGATGAGGTGTCTCCGACATGTTGTCCTCTCAGAGTGGAATGTCTGATTTTTATCCTTCGCAGATTTTTGAAGACTGCTTTGAGGATTGGATCCTTAGCAGATGCTTCCTCAGTCTGAGTTATGCTTTGTAGCAGGATTTTATTCCTTTAATGGCTTTTGACGTTCCCATGCATGATTTCGATATAAATCTCCAGCATGGTTCCTGGCCTTGTTGCCATGATTAGTCGAGTATCCGGTTGTTGTGGTGTTTATGTCACCCGTTGCTTATCTTTGTGTCTGTTTTGTCAACATATTCATACGCATAAGCATATCATCATTTGCTTCCATTCTTGCATTTATCATTGTTCCCTGCTCTTTGGTATGATTTTTCCCACAGAGTGTGTGTGTTGCCTTCCTCTCAAGTTTAGAGTGTCGACCATTAAGCAGAAAATGTTGATCCTTTCTATTTCTCCACTGAGTCTGTTTCTCGTGGATGGTTATGATTCAGTTTCCTCCATAGTTTATTATCTGGATGGAATTTCCCCAGTTGAGATATTTCCTCCTCGGGATGAGTCTTGTTTTACCTGTTTCTCTCCAACTTGTTCTTGTAAATGCTCCTAGTTCTGTTCCCTTCCCTAGAAGAGTTGTTGGAAGGGATATCCAAGAAAATCCCCAGTTAAGTTTTGTTTTTTTTCTTCCTCAGCAGTTTACCTCTGAAGCATTGGGAATCTTCAGCCGAGTCCTTGTTCCTCAGCTTGAGTTGGTTGCATCCCTTAGTAGAAGTATTGGTATAACAATCAGTTTAGAGGTTTTCTTTCACCTGTTGGTGGGTATTGATTTAAAATCCCTCGTAACTGTGGTTCGCTATGATATTAACTTCTGGTATCCCCACATGGGTCTAAAAGTCCAAATTTTCAGTGATGAATGATCTCCATAGTTCCCCAGTAGGTTTGCGTGTGATGGTTTCCAGCAGATTTCTATTTGATCTTCAACACGTTTTACACTCTTTCCCCAAAAAGAGCCATAGTGGCATAACTCCTTCCCCAAGAAGATCAAGAGTGGCATGACTCTTTCCCCGAGTGGATCAGGAATAGTATGATGATTATTCCCTGCAGGAGTTTGATTAAGAACATTTCTGTCCCCAGCAAGGATCGTGCTCAGCAAGGTGGTATTCATATGCAGAGTTGATGTTTAAAACTCCAATAGACTATGATTTATTGGCATCAATAGTAGATCTTTATCTTGTCTCCCCAAAGAAATTTATGAAGATATTTGTCCCCATCAGAGTTTAACAGAGACTTTTCCCTCTTTCCCAAAAGTGTGGAAGATTTTGTGTTGATGAGGTGTCTCCGACATGTTGTCCTCTCAGAGTGGAATTTCTGATTTTTATCCTTCGCAGATTTTTGAAGACTACTTTGAGGATTGGATCCTTAGCAGATGCTTCCTCAGTCTGAGTTATGCTTTGTAGCAGGATTTTATTCCTTTAATTGCTTTTGATGTTCCCCTGCAGGATTTCGATATAAATATTCAGCATGGTTCCTGGCCTTGTTGACCTAATTAGCCGAGTATCCGGTTCTTGTGGTGTTTATGTCACCCGTTGCTTATCTTTGTGTCTGTTTTGTCAGCATATTCATACGCATAAGCATAACATCATTTGCTTGCATTCTTGCATTTATCATTGTTACCCGCTCTTTGGTATGATTTTTCCCACAGAGTGTATGTGTTGTCTTCCTCTCAAGTTTAGAGTGTCGACCATTAAGCAGAAAATGTTGATCCTTTTTATTTCTCCATTGAGTCTGTTTCTCGTGGATGGTTTTGATTAAGTTTCCTCCCAAATTTATTATCTGGATGGAATTTCCCCAATTGAGATATTTCCTACTCGGGATGAGTCTTGTTTTACCTGTTTCTCTCCAACTTGTTCTTGGATTAAACTTTGGTCCTTTTGGTGAGTTAATATTTGCTTTGGAATTAAGCTATCATTGTTTGATAGTGGGCAATATTTTCCCCCAGCTTGAGTATATTACTTTGGAATTAAGCTATCAATTATTCGATAGTGGGTAATGGCACTAAACTAATCAAGCTCTTTTTCTTATACTCCTACCCAGTAAATCTGGTAGTCGAGAGTTCTTCTTTCTACCCAGTAAAAAGGTAACAGAAGTTGTCTCTCATTGCTTGTGCTCATACCCAGTAAATTCGGTAGTTGAGAATTTTTCTACCTAGTAAACAGGTAGTGGAGGTTATCCCTTTGTGTTCTGCTCCTATCCAGTAAATCGATAGTTGAATCCATTGTTTCCATATCTTCTACCCAGTAAACCGGTAGTTGATGATTCTTTTCCAACTCAGTATTCCTCCATCTTTGGACTCAAATATTTTGATTGGTTATTATTCCCTGGAAGAGTGTTTACTCTCCCTTGTTGAACCTTTTACTTTGATTATATCATTGAAATTTTCCCCCATGTAGAGTCAGTTATCCAGTGATTTAATTTCCTAGTAACTCTTTTGGTGTCTCTCGTTTTCCCCGGCGGGATTTTCTTCTGTGTCCCCAAGCTTTCGCTTCTCTCTGGTGGTCGTGTTTTTCCCCACAGAGACCTTGGGTTTGCATCTCCTATCCATATCATATCATGTTATCTTAGGACAAAAATTTGGGTTTTATGTATTTAAGTCTCTCCCATCTTGTAGAGGCGAAGATGTTAATCTTCATATCTTCAGATTGAAGAAACTTAAATAAGGGCAGCTGTAGCACCCTAATTTTTTCCCTAAGTTTTCTTCGCATTTCATCTACATCTTGCATACAAACAAGATCGCATTGGTTGCTTGGTTCTTCTCGGGTTAGGTTTATGCCTCACAGGGGATCACCGTTGCCTTTAATTGCTTTATTTGTTTATGTTTACTAACCATTAATCAAAATCCAAAAATATTTTGCTTCCTTTTAATAACCTTTTTCAGGAAGAGGAACCATTGGAAATGCCAAAAATAGCAGTCCTGCAGCTCGAGTGAAATTTCACAGAACAAAATTCGAAGTTGATCCACAAATAATTCAAATTTATCTGATCAAGGATTTCCCAAGTTAATCGATTCATTCAAAGGATTTCCAAATTTCATGTGTTTATTTCCACGCCTTCTTCGACAAACAAAAAGAATCGGGCCACAACAACCAAATAACCTCATTTGAATAAAATATTCAAATTTTGGCTTGGTTAACCATATGGTTAATCGGTTAACCAGTGCGAAATTTGAATATTTTATTCAAATTCAGCACCCTTAGATCATTAGTATAATTGGAATATTCTAGATCCATTGGTTTCTGATTTCTCTACATCACTTTGATCATTTCCTACCATAAACCCTCACTAATCACCACTCTTTTCCATTTCCCACCAAAATTGCAATTACCAAACCTAATTTTAATTACCAAAGCAAGCTCCATTCCACCAAATTCTCATACCTAAAGTCTTTAAATAGGACAATAATTTCATTCATTCACCAAGCTTTTGAGAGCCAAAAAAACCCTTGCAAAACATTCTCCCAAAACCAAAAATTCACAAAAGCTTTTTTTCTTTCTTTTGAAGTTATCAAGAATTCACATTGAATTCTTGACTAACTTGAGCTAAACCTTCATCTTTTCCTTCTCTTGTTCATCAATTTCAGTAGATCTAGCTTGATTTGGTCAAATTTGAAGAAGTGCTTTTGGTAATTCATCTCACTCCATAAACCCATATTCATCATCAACATTCAAAATGTAGATCTTTGGTGCCTTTGTTTCTAGATCCTTTGGATCTTTATTTGTTGTTTGATTGCAGGGATTCCACTGTATTTTGGTTTAAAAATTCGTGCAAATTCAGATCATGATCATCAAATGTTTGTGAAAAGGTTTTAAAATGGATCATGCTGAATTTTCTGCATTTTTCTGCTTCTGGTACAACGTTAACCGGTTAACCATTTATAGTTCAAATTGGTTAATCGGTTAACCATCTTTAAATCTGTGCAGGTTTTGCCTGCGTTAACTAGTTAACCAATTGGTTAACCGGTTAACGCAAGTCAGAATGGTGTCTTTGGCTTGTTTCAAGCCCCTTTTTGGTTCCTCTTTCTTCTTCTTCTTCTTCCTCCTTTTTATTTTTACCTTGGGAAACACTTTTGGGAGTGATTTCTCCTTAATTTCAATGAACTTTGGGTGTAGATTAGAGTAGTTAATGTTCATTAATTCAAAACCACCTTTAAGTGGAATATTCAATTCAGTTAAGGTACTTTGCGTTAGTGATACATTTTCATGCTTGAATCCACCGAGATGAGTGATTGAACTTAAGGATGAAAGAATACCATGAGTGCGGCTCAATTTGGTATTCACCTTTAGTTTTGTGCGGTATTGCATCCGAATAGCGATTTACATATCGTTTATCTCACATGCATTAACACTAACATTGTGCACCTTAATTGGTGGTGGCCAACCTCATTTGTAGGGTAATTACTTCGTAAATTACTCGGCGATTGCTTAATATAGACCTAAATTTGTCCCTAATTCGGAATAAAAATCTAATTGGGTACTTGCACTTTCGTGGATCGGACCTCTTGTTGGTCGCGTAATCCCAAAGTGGTTAATCATATTGTATTAAAAATCGAGACTTATGAATGTTTGATGCGTAGGTACTTTGGGTCTCCCAATCGCCTTTTAAATTTCATTGAATTCGATTCGGTTTGCCTTGATTGATCACTATAGTGTAAGATGTTAAGTGGATCCGGTTGCCTTTCGGTTTTGGTTACTCCTTTGGTTGTGGCTGATTAAGTTCACCATACCATTATTATGTAAATATTATTATACTATTATTATTATTAAAATTTTATATTCTCGCACTTTAATTGTTTTTGTTACTAACATTTAAATTCTTTCACTATTGCCTTTATTTTATTATGCTTTATTCATCCATATCATGTTTATTATTTGCTCTTATTTTGTTGTTGATTTTCCATTTGTCCATTTGGACACAAAAACATTAATAAAGGATTAAACTTCTAAAAAAATTTGTGACTTTAATTTGTGGACTATTGGTTACTATCCTTGGCATTGGAATGGAGATTTTGGACTTAGATTTTAGGATCCCTCTCTCTTGCTTTGATCTTCATGAAGTTGGAATTTTCCTTTATTTGGTCATTTGCTAGCTTATAAGGATGGAACTCTTATGCTCATAATTTGAAGTATCATCAAGTTTGGTTAGATCTTTCTTCCCTTATCTCCTTATTTTCTTTTTTAGGATAGTCCCTTCATCTCCTCCCTTTCTTTAATTTTCAAAATTTTCTCCCTTTTTCAAAGGATTCCTTCTTTTTTAAATCATCACCTCTTTAATAAACAAAACCTTGACTTTGTCAAGTGGAATTTTACCCTCTTTCTTTTCTTTTAAAATAATGAATTTAATCATGTTGACCTTAATTCAAAAAAAAAATCAAACTCATTCAAGTTGTTTTGTGCTTTTGTGCATTTTTGTGCATTTTCTTTAAAAGAGTGTCGATTATGAGTCATTATTCTTTAGTCGGGTGCAAGTCTCTCAATCTCCATGGTTGTAGTTTGATGTAATTTAGTCTCTTCTCATTCGTGGGGGTTTAGTGGCATACTCGTTGATTTTATCCGAGTTGGCGCTTTCCCCATAATGATGTATGAGTTCATGCCTTCATTTTCATGGTAGTTTGTTTGACCATCCACTTGAAGATGACAAATTCTCTTCACTTAATAAAATCAATCACAACCAACCCTTTTCATTATTTTTACCACGAACTATGGGATTTTGATCTCGCATTGCACTTTGTGGGTACGTAGGCATGAGGTGATAAACCTCTCCAAACACAAAAATAAAAAAAAATATATATAATTCTTTTCTCATCCCTCCACTCTCATTTAACAAACCTGTTCAAACCAAAAGCAGTAAATTTTTCAAAGGGCTCTCGTGGATGCGTAAAACCTTCTCATTATGTAACTTATCCCCTTACATGTTTCTCTGTTGTGTTTCTTTAGCTTTTTGCTTTTAGATTCATTAGGATTTATTCTCTCTTTTTTCTTTTCCTCTTGGAATAAAAATAAAGTGTGGTGGCGACTCTTTTTACTTTGAGTTAAGTTAACCAATAGTTTACACTCATGATTTTACCGCTACACTCGCGAATAACTCTGAAACTCTAAAATTTGAAAACTTACCGATTAAATTGAGATACATGGGATTTATTTGGAGCGTCTTGATCGTTATAGAAGTTGTTCTGTATCGAACTCAAGTGAAAAAAGTAGGGCTTTGTGGAAATGAGAAATTGAGAGTTTGAGAGTGTTTTAGTGTTTGGAATGTGAAAAACTACAGAATAAGGGGAGAGAAACTCTGGCGTGAAGTTATAATAAATTGTTTCGGATTTGCAAATCAGGAAGTATTTTGGATATGCACATCCGGAACAAATCAACGTTTTTATAAATAATGATGTGTTCTGATTTGCACATCCAGAACAATTGAGTATTTTTGTAAGCACACAAGATACCTAAAAACTTATGGGGTGTGTTAAGAAATTCGCTAATAAATTATATAATTGATTTTACTTCTTCTAATCAATTAGTTATAGGATCTAATCAAATAGGTAGTTCAAAAAATTTATTTTAATAAAGCTGGCAGTTTCCTAATTAAGTGACTACGATTTAAAACCATTTTTAATTGTTTTGTTAATCAAAAGGAGATTTTAAAAATGTTTTAAGTGTCTGTTACAAACTTGCTTAATATAATATAATTAGCAGCCAATGTTACTTTTTTTTTCTTCCTCACAATCTATCTATTTAAAAAAATATATACAATATACAAAGATACATAAATGATCATCATAAATATATTTAAAATAAAACTCTTTGTATAATGGATAACATCATAGATAAAGTATGAGCATAATTGTAAGAGAAGTGCTATATTGATCAGTGAATTTTAATGTGCATTCTCTCATGATTGCACTTAGGCATTTCTTTAGTTTTCTTTGTTTATTTTTATATTTTAATTTGTTTTTCTAGTTTACTTTATTTTTGGCTTAATTTAATTTTCGTACTTAATTTTCAGCTTTAACAACTTTTACGGAAATGATCATAAACGGAGTTCCAGGAATCTGATTGAGGCATTCTACCAGTCGATGGAAAGCCAAGAGAGAGAGCTACAACTTTTGTGTTGGAGTTGAAGTCAGATTCGGAGTCATATTTTCCAGAATTTTATTTGAAACTGCTGCATTAGTTTTATTTAGTTTCGGGTCATTTAGAATTGGGTCTGGGTTATGTATTTGACCCAGTTGGGTTGTAAACGGGTTTTTTAGGTTTTTCTATTTAACCTAGCAGCCGCAACTATTCAATACACACTTTTCATGATTTTATTTTATTTTTCTTACGCTTGAAAGAACCGGAATGGAGAACTAATTCCAAGGAAAAATCCTACCGATTACAGGTTCCATCATACTTTGAGGTTATTATAATTTTCAATCCAAATTTTATTCCTTTCAATATTGTTATGTGATCATTGTTTGCTTAATTCGATTATCATATATTAGTGTTGATTTAATTTGATTGTTGTATGATCCTTGACCGTAGTCACGTTAGCGTTTGCTTAATTCGTTATCGTGTTTGATCAAATCGTGTTTGCTTAATTCACGGGAGCTTAAATCTATTTGCTTAATTCAGATAATAGGAACATACATCAAATAAAATCAGTTGCACTTGTCAATGAGTTTTATAATCAAATAGGAATAGATAATCCGCTTAGGAGGTTGAAATTATAATAATTGATGATAAGTCGGAACCCAAATCAGTAGGATTAGCCGTTTTAGCTTATTTGTTAATCACTTATTTTAATCTGTTTTTATAATTCGACCTTAAAATCTACCCCTCATTAATCGTTACTATCGTTAGTTAATAAGATCAAGAATCCTTGTGAGACGATTCGAGTCATTGTCGTTATACTACGTTTTAAAGAAAATTACTTGTTTTTGATTTGTGCGCGACACGCGGATCAAATTGGCGTCGTTGCCGGGGATTCTTGTTGTTATTAACCAATTTTATAGTTTTCTTGCTATTTTTTTTTTATTTTCAGGGTTGCAATACCGGTTGCAGTATAGTGATAAGTTTTCCAGCCTTTCAGGTAAGTTGGAAGCTACTGTTTCGATTTGCTCCGATTTTTTTCCAGAAAATCAGAATTAAATCGTAGAACAATACTCTTTTAGAATACAATTCTAAAATATTTCGACCCTCGAAATCGCAAATTTTGCGTTTTTCTATTTTATTTGATTTATTTTCTCTTTTCATATTTTCAAAAAAATCTGAAATTTTTTTTGCGAGCTTTATTTGATTTAATTAGATTTTTAGCGTTATTTTTATATTTTTTAGATTTTATTTTAATCGCTTTTCTTTTTTTCCATTCTTTTTAAATCTGTATTGATTTTATTTTATACTGTGTTGAAATTCATAATCATATCATGGCTGATCAAAGAACTCTGAGAGAACTGGCTGAACTTGTGAATTATAATGCTTTATGTATTGAATATCCTGTTGTTGATGCATCTTTCGAATTGAAATTTGGTTTAACACACTTGTTGCCAAGTTTTAATGGTTTTGCAGGTGAGGATCCACATAAGCATATGAATGAATTTCAGGTTGTGTGTTATGCACCTTCTGAACCTTCACTAGAGGATCTTGTAAAGCAAATGGCTACAAATAATATCAAGAATCAACAACAAATAGATTCTAATTTTCAGACTTTGCAAATACAGCTTGATCAACTTACCACTTCGATAAATGCCATGCAACAAGCTCAAGGATCAAACCAACAACCTTCAGAAGAACATTCTATTTTTAAAATAAAGTTGCCTTCTAAAACTGTTGATGATACTTGTATTAATTTGTTTGCAGCCGATTTTCCATCATTGTCTGATTTTAATGATGTTTACTCTTGTGATGTTTGTACTGACACTAAAATTTGCTCTGTTTGTGCTGAAGTTGAGGTTGCCTTGCAAGTTGATATTCTTACTGCATAAGAGGTTGAAAATGAAGTTATTCATGTCAATGAAGCTCTCGACATCCCGACTTCCCGGAACAAACCATCCATCGAGAAACCACCCTCTTTAGAGCTGAAACCACTTCCTAATAATTTATTTGAATTTGTGCATGAAGAGAAATCATTACAGGAACATAAGAAGGGAATTGGATGCACTTTGTTTAATACTTGTGATATTAGCCCATCCATGAGTATGCATAGGATCTTAATTGAAGATGGAATAAAAGTAGTGAGGAAGCCCCTTAATCCTATGATTCTTAAAGTTGTAGAAAAGGAGATCACTATCATGTGCACATTCAACACTTTTACTTATCGAAGATTCTTCTTTTATCCTGGAATAAAAGGCGAAGGCACTAATAAAAACTCCAAGATTAATGGATACTACCCAAAGTTACTCTATGAGATCCCCACTTTGGAAGAAGAGACTGTAGAAGAACTCTCTTTAGGAAATGCTGCTTATGTGATCACTTATCCACCTTGACTACTCGGGTGTGTTCTTTCCTTTCTCTCCCTCTTATTTTATATTTATGTCCTTTCATTGAGGACAATGCTTGTTTTAAGTGCGGGGGAGAGAATAATTTATTTTCTTTGTTTTTTTTTTGTTTTGTTTTGTTCTAGAAACACTAGACATTTTTTTTGTTGTTGAAAGTTTTAGGCTATAGATTGTTTTGAGGTTAGTTGTGAAGACTTGGGAAAAGTTCACAAGACCGGTATCGCTTTAACACCTTAAGTCTCCTGGATATGGAAATCATTTTGAATACTTGTTATGTCATAGCCTTGAGTTCTCATCCTTTAATATCTCTTAAGTAGTTTATCTAGCAGTCAGCACCATCTAGAAATCAAACACTAAGTAATTAAGCTGATGCAAATAAGTGAATGATCTTGCGCTTAAAAAGAAATCTGAATAGGAATCCACCTTATAAGTTAGCTGACCCTCACCCGACCATTTAGCCTAACGGATGTGAAACCTTAAGAAAAAAAATTCTTGTTGTTACTAAAGTAACTTTAAAATATTGTCAAGTATGAATCATAATCACTAACATGCTTATTTATCATGTGTATGAATAGATAACGGGCTTAATGTGATTGCACTAGAATGAAAGAGAGCAAAAGGGAGGATGAGTAAGTTAGGCTTAGGCATAATAACATGATTCAAAATGGTTTGTATATGATGGAGGCTTATGACCGCACAATTGCGGATTTGTGTTCTTACGATATCCTTAGTGTGTAAGATTAGTACCTATCGATGCTATCTTAATCGAAGAAGAGTTTGTAGCCTAGAATGAGTATCTGAATGATGTTGTGTTTCTTGAGTCTTGAGTTTATTTTTTCTCAGAGTGCAAAAGTTTAAGTGTGGAGGAATTTGATCAGTGAATTTTAATGCACATTCTCTCATGATTGCACTTAGGCATTTCTTTAGTTTTCTTTGTTTATTTTTATATTTTAATTTATTTTTCTAATTTACTTTATTTTTGGCTTAATTTAATTTTCGTACTTAATTTTCAACTTTAACAACTTTTACGGAAATGATCATAAACGGAGTTCCAGGAATCTGATTGAGGCATTCTACTAGTCGATGGAAAGCTAAGAGAGAGAGAGCTACAACTTTTGTGTTGGAGTCGAAGTCAGATTCGGAGTCATATTTTCCATAATTTCGTTTGAAGCTGCTGCATTAGTTTTATTTAGTTTCGGGTCATTTAGAATTGGGGTTGGGTTATGTATTTGACCTAATTGGTCGGGTCATTTAGCATGATTTTATTTTATTTTTCTTACGCTTGAAAGAACCGGAATGGAGAACTAATTTCAAGGAAAAATCCTACCGATTACAGGTTCCATCATACTTTGAGGTTATTATAATTTTCAATCCAAATTTTATTCCTTTCAATGTTGTTATGTGATCATTGTTTGCTTAATTCGATTATCATATATTAGTGTTGATTTAATTTGATTGTTGTATGATCCTTGATCGTAGTCACGTTAGCGTTTGCTTAATTCGTTATCGTGTTTGATCAAATCGTGTTTGCTTAATTCACGGGAGCTTAAATCTGTTTGCTTAATTCAGATAATAGGAACATACATCAAATAAAATCAGTTGTGTTTGTCAATAAGTTTTATAATCAAATAGGAATAGATAATCCGCTTAGGAGGTTGAAATTATAATAACCGATGATAAGTCGGAACCCAAATCAGTAGGATTAGCCGTTTTAGCTTATTTGTTAATCACTTATTTTAATTTGTTTTTATAATTCGACCTTAAAATCAACCCCTCATTAATCGTTACTATCGTTAGTTAATAAGATCAAGAATCCTTGTGAGACGATTCGAGTCATTGTCGTTATACTACGTTTTAAGGAAAATTACTTATTTTTTATCCGTGTGCGACACGCGGATCATACATATATCAAAATTAAAAATATGCTAAAATAAATTTAAAAAAATCATTTCAAAAATTAATTTGAAATACTAGCTCTTTGTCAGCTCATTCCTTGACTTTAGATATATCCTTTTGAATTCTTTCTATGAAGTCTATCATAATATTCAAGCCTTTGTCATCTGAAAAATAGAAGAAAATCTTTTAGAAAATCACTCATTGCAAGATAATATAACAAAATAAATAAAATAGCTTACCTAATCTTGGTACTGTGTGTCCTTTTGGATGATGAATTACTACAGGTTCAACACATGATTCTATAAGTTCTTTCCCATGCTGCTTTAAAAAATCATTCTCTCCTGCATTAAGTATAATTTTTTAACAAATATAAGATGATTTTATTATAATCAAATAGTATAATCTATTATCAAACTAAAATAATTAAATTTCTACTAATTTGGAAGACTAAAATTGATGAAATTAAAAATATACTCATCTCTAAATGCATTCTAAAGTGAAAGGAGAGAAAGACATACCTATAAAATGAAGAGAGGGGCAACCAATTGGTGAAGAATATGCTTTCTCTACCACTGACGATTCCAAAAACTTAGCCCCTCCTATTATCATAAGGAATTTTACTTTTGGAACCTTCGTCAATGCCACACCCTATAAAAGTAAAGTTTATGCTTTTATAACAATACAATAACTCCCTCCGTCTCCTCTGTGTTATTTGAGTTTTGTTTAGATTTTAAAAAAATGATTATATGTATTGATTTTAATAATAAATGTATACATATTAATTATTAGAAATTATATTTAAAACAAATAAAGGAGTGAATAGTGGAACGTGGAAAGAGGAATTGAAAGTCAACAAAAATGTATAGTTTTCTAATACATACCTTCTCCTGAAGACCCGGCAGTGCACCTGATAATATCGCCCCCTGTTTTGTCAAATTCAAACACAGATTCAGAACCTTACACGAATTAAGCAATAAAAAAATTAGTTTTTCATTTGATGTTCCATTTAAAAATTGAAAACTAACCTGTGAGAATCCAAGAAGACCATCAAACGGTCCATGTTTGATCATGTAATCCTCAATGAATTGTAAACACTCATCAAAGTTGGTGTACTCTGTAAATTCCTGTTGTTGTGGTACAATATGTCAATAACAATAAAAACATGTAAATTAACAAAGACAACCAGGGTTTTAAAAAAACTATAGCTGTCCATAAAGATTTTCGCGATTTTAACTTTTATAGTGTCGGTCTCAGGAGATACCGTTTTGTCGCGGAAGTATCCACGGTTGCAAGACAGTTAAAGATGAAACATAATTACGTTTAGTAAATAAGAAAAACAAAGAACCTTGTTGAACTGGAACCACTCGTAATAAGGAGGATCGAAAATTCCTTCAACATCAGATTTTCCTGTGCAAGGAAAAGGTGCATCGACGAAAACAAGATCGAGTTTGTCTAGAACATTTTGTGGCCACTTATGTATCTGTTTTTTCATTATGTCTCCACTTGTTCGAAAGCCATGAAGGCACATAAATCTGGGTTTTCTCGCCGTGTTCTTGTTTTGGTTTTCCATCTATGATGCGTGATGGACGATGAGTAGAAAAAGGGTTTGAGAGAATTGTTAGGAATAATATGGAATGAGGTTTGTGGTGGCAATGAGTTGAATCCAATTTAAATAATTGGAGATTTTATTTTATTTTATTTTATTTTATTTTATTTTTATTTTTTCGTTTTTGGCTTTATTCGGGTCAATGCATATGGTTTAGTTTTCAATTTGAAATAAATATGGTAATTACTAATTAGTGGACGGAGGGAGACGGACTACCTTAAGCATTAGATTCTTTCAGTCCATTTCGTGTGCTATGCGATGCTTCCATGTATCTAACTAATTTGTTTTCTTTAATTTTTTTAACACATTAAAATAATAATTTTGTCATCCATTAGCGATGTGTAGTGTTGACTACATATAGTTCTTAGAAGACCGCGTAAAGATTCAAGAATGAATCTCGATGGGAAGTGTCACATTTACAATTAAAATTATAGTGAAATGATAAATAGTTGAGTTTAAAATTTTTACGTGGACTTTGATAGTTTATAGTTTCACGAATTAAAGTGAGGAAATGTATGTATTCGAGTAAATATTTATGTTTACTTAAACATATATATTTCTTTACTTAAAGTGCGAGTAAAACAAATATGTCTAACGGGTCGAATTCATTGTACCATCTATATCTAAGATACAATGTATTTGATTGGAAAATATGACAATCCAGTAACTTTGATACGTTGTGCATGTGATCTATACTCAAAAGACACAACATTGTATTAGTAGTTATAGTTGTTTGAAATGAAAGATGTCTTAGGTGCGTCTAGCCGATCAATTTTTATATGGTTATAATTATAGTAGTATTAGACAATAACGTAAATCTAGAAGGGGTTGAATAGATCCCTTTAAAAATTTACTTTTTAAAAATTAATTAAAAATATTTTGCGGAAGTTTCCCAGAAAAATCACGTCTAAATAAAATCAAGTCACCGGTAATCGGATATGCGTTCAAAACTAAATGGGATATAAAAGATGAATTGATTAACAAATACCAAGTCGATTAATCACTTAAATTCAGCACGTTTGAATAAGCAACTACCAACAATGTGTATGGATAAGAAATAAGCATAAATATTTAGAAATAATGTGTTTTGAATTTTTATCAAACACTTGGTGTGCACACACACAAAGTGTGTTTTGCCAAATTAGTCTAGTGCATATTTTTTATCAAGTTGCTATCCCAATGTGATAGCAACAATTTCACAAACACTTGGTATGCACAAGCCAATGCAAAACAGAATTTTCAAACAACACTACTTCAACTTGTGCAAAAAAATTATCAAATGAAAAATACGAAGGACACAAGAATTTGTTTAGGCAATTCCCCCACCGTTCTTGCTAAGAGTACTTTGTCCCTAATTCACAAACCGAATTGTGATCTTTTATTAAAATTGCAATGTTTATACAAGGAGAAAATAGGAACGACAAATCAATCATAATTGTAGTTGTTGCTAAGATTCTCCTTGCCCCTTGATCCAAGATGAATCAAGTCCTTCACCCGTGTCGATCAAACCTCTGATTAATTACTCCCCTCTTGCAAGAATTCATAATTCTCCAAACTTCGAGCATGGTCGCTTTGATTCGATGCTTGTGAACCCACACCTTTCTTCGCAATCATTCGGTTACCGTGATATGGTTGAACAATCACCTTGATATTCAAACCTCTTCACTCGGCTGAATCTACGAACAAATGATGCGTGCAAAACCCCCAAATCACAATGATCTTGGAGGAGAAACTCTCAAGGTTTATTTAAAAAACCCACAAATCTCTCAACCCAAACTGAAATCGCAATTTCACCGTTTGAACGCTATCACCTTGAATCTTGCACTTTGATCAACAAAAATTATTGTGTGTGGTTGTTGATGAATGCTAGTGAAGGAGAAGATGAAGAGAACATTTGTGTATCTATTTCACTTTTTTTGTTATTTCACACAAAAAAATATCACAGTTATTTATATGTGTTAGAAAAAGAAAGGAAAATATTTAAAACAAAGTAAGAGAGAGAAAACTTATGAGTCGCATTCAATCAGTGATGTGTCGACCTATTTGGAGTTTTGCGTCAACCTGCTTGGCATGAATGAGTCGACCTAAAATCTACCCTCAATCAGCCTGTTGGGACCCGTGAGTTCCAAGTGATTTTTGCCTTCATTTGAGTCGACCTAAAACATTGATTGAGTTAACTCAAATTTTCTCAACTGAATGAGTCGACCTATTTAGGTTGATGAGTCGACTCATTCCTTTTAAATTATCTAAAAAATGTTTTTTGATGAATTATGTCAGTATCTTGTGATCCCAAATAACTTCCTGAGACATTATAATTTTGACATCATTCAAAATACTCCTTACTTCTCACAAACTCCCCCTTTTGATGATGGCAAAACTTGTTAGAATCGAAAGAGCATCGTATACAAAAACATGTTCCCCTTGAATGTGTGCCACCAAAAGAAAGATCTTTTACTCAATCACATATCCCCCTTTGACACCATCAAAAAGAGAGAATAGATTAGATATGAACAAAATAGCTAGAAACATTATTAAGGTTCACATTGCAATTAAATTCAATCACTAACATACACACAATAAGAGATGAAAGAAAGAAAATAGACAAATAAACAAGAGAGAATAAATCATAGCAAGCCAATATGTATTAGAAGCAAAAATAAGCAATGTCATTGACACTTAGAAAATACAACAACCAAAAAAACAAAAAACAATGCATATGAAGATGGTATGGAATGAAATGCAAAATGCTTTCAATGTTGTGGACCCCGATATGAAGGATGGCGACGATGATACACATCTAGTTGACGATCTTGATCATATTGAATGGTGAAGTGGATGAAATTTGCGTTGAGAGTATTGAATGAGTTTGCAAGCGCCAAATTGGAACCATGAACCTCATTTATCCGAGCTAAGGAGTTGGATGCATAAGAATCAAAATTCTCACTTTGAGTTTGGAGGTAGGTTTGCAAAGTTGTATAACACTCATCTTGGACCGCCATATAAGAAGCAAAAGCAATGCCTTACTCACCAATTCGCCGCTCCAATGCAGAATATTGTTCGGATTGAGCCTCATAAAAGCTTTGTTGTTCCAAGTGCATGTTTTGAAGCATTTCCATGATACCGGAATATTTGTCTTGCTGAGGTGGTGGAGGTGGTGGAGACAGAGGAGAAAAAGATGT
This sequence comes from Lathyrus aphaca, assembly GCA_963966055.1. Classification (NCBI taxonomy): domain Eukaryota; kingdom Viridiplantae; phylum Streptophyta; class Magnoliopsida; order Fabales; family Fabaceae; genus Lathyrus; species Lathyrus aphaca. The sequence goes on along the minus strand of OZ014523.1, from coordinate 127,488,799 downwards.
TGCATTATAGGTCCACCCGGTATATTGTCATTCCCCTCATCCTTGATTTTGATATTGAGCAGAATCATCAGAAGAAACTTGATGCCAATCTTCGTTATCCACTTGTACTTCATCAATATCCATTTGTGCAATATTAGGATCAATTTCAGGATTCAGAACCTCATCTTGATTTTGATCACCTTCAGCATCACCTTTATCCTCATGATCATTTCCATAACCGGCTCGAACGATAAACCGATAGCGCTTCTCTTTAGGATCCCACATGTGACCATCAAGCTAAGAGTCTTTTGCTGAAATAGGTTGTTTTCAGAAATAGAAATAAAAGGAATACCTTCAACCATAATTTTGGCTCTGTTGATGATTGCTTGAACAATAGATGGATGTGCTAGAGTAATTCCCTTCTTCTCCTTGAGAGCAAATATACGACTAGCAAAGTAGTGTGGCCATATTACTTTCACCTTGTTCCAAAGAATATAAATGAGATGAACTTCAGGAATATCAATCCGAGAAGAGCCCCATTTCTTTGGACGGAGGTTGTGGGATACAATCCAATGAAGAATACGATTGGTGGGATTAACTTTCCCATTGGTGGGGGAGGTCGAAAATAATCCAATATTGAAAACTGACTCAATGAATGGCTCTTTGAGCATACCATTCAATTCCCGACGAAATTCATACCCATCAACATGATCAGAATCCGTCATCAAAATACCAGGAGATTCCGGATCAATTCAGAACAAATCCTTCAAAATTTGAGCATTTACAGCAAATATTTTATCTCCCATTCTGAAATTAAACTCAAATCCCCTAAAATTCATACCAACATAGAACATACGAACCATTTTCTTATTATACTCAACTTCGCAAGCCAAAAACGAATTAATTTTCTGAAAATCAATCAGTTCAATAATATGTGGTATATGCATTTGACTAGCAGTTCTCTTGGAGTAGACATATTGAGGAATATCTTTTCTATTCTTGAACATATTATAAATCTCCTTAAGTTCAGTAGGAACAAGAGACAAAGAACTTACTGAAAGAGTAGATGGAGAAGAAGATCCCCTTAAATTACTCTTGCTAGTAACTCTTGAAGCCATGAGTAGTGTTCTTGAAGAGATATGGAGTTTTTAGGGTTTTAAAGGGAAGTTTAAGATTTCTTAAGAGAAATTGTGAGATGAAATGCAATGATGATATGAAGAGTGATTAATAACATGTTTATGAGAATTGAAATGACATTAAAAGCACATTATGGCATAAAAGAGTGGGTTGCGCCGACCTAGGGAGACCACAAATCGGAAATACGTGTTTTCCAACACGTATTGGGCAGCGCAAATAGTAATGCGTCGACCTAAATCAATGAATGAGTCGATTCATTTCAGAATTTGAATTGAGTCGACGCAAAATTCCCTGAGTCGATGCAATGGGTCGACCTATTGGGACCCGAGAGAATTAACAAAGTTGTCATAAAATTTTCAATGATTTCACTCAAATACTTCATATAATCATGTTGAAATGCGTTCTAGTGACACATATCGTAATTTTATGATATATTGACCAACAAAATAGATAAATAGCATCCAAATACATGATCACAACCACAACCATTACTTTATATCAAGGGTGAGAAACAAAATTTCCATAGATGAATCATACTTTTGAGTAATATAGAAAGAGAATGATATTACCTCTCGCTTATGAAGTGTAATGAAGGAAACCAATTTAATATTCTTCAAGAAGACTAGTTGTTAGTGACAAGATACGATAATTCAAGTAATAATATATGATAAGCATATGCCAAGCATTAAGATCGATCCGAAATATCAAGAACGCCAAGTTCCCTACAGATGTGAAAGAAAGGTTTTGTGGCAAGTGGTTTTGTAAAAATATCGGCAAGTTGATTTGAACTTTCAACATGCTCAAATACCATGTCTCCTTTCTCTACATGATATCTAAGGAAATGATGATGGATTTTAATGTGCTTAGTGCGTGAGTGTAAGATTGTATTTTTGGTAAGGTTTATTGCGCTAGTGTTGTCACATAAGATGGGAATATTTTTTAGATTCACATTGAATTCTAGCAATTGTTGTTTGAGCCACAATATTTGGGCACAACAATTTCCGACCGCAACGTATTTCGTCTCCGTAATTGATAAAGCAACAGAAACTTGATTTTTGCTATGCCAACTTACTAGAGAATTTGAAAAGAAATTACATGTACCACTAATGCTCTTCTTATCCACTTTGCAACCGGAAAAGTAGGAATCAGAATAACCTACCAAAGAACAATCAATACCCTTAGGATACCAAAGTCCAAACTTAGGAGTACCACAAAGGTATCTAAGAATCCGTTTAACTGATTTTAAATGTGATTTCTTAGGGAAAGATTGAAATCTAGAACAGATACAAACACTAAACATGATATCCAGACGAGATGCGGTAAGATAAAGAAGAGAGTCGATCATACCTCTATACCTTTTTATGTCCACTTCCTTACCAGTATCATCTCGATCTAAACTTGATGCGGTAGGCATTAGTGCATCAATAGATTTTTAATTTGTCATATAAAATTGCTTGAGAAGCTCATTACAATATTTTGTTTGGCTTATGAAGGTGCCTTTTTCAAGTTGTCTAATTTGAAGTCCGATAAAGTAATTTAGCTCCCCCATCATATTCATCTCAAATTCACCTTGCATTGAACTTGAGAATTGTTTGACCAATTTCATATTAGTAGATATAAAAATTATATCATCTATGTACACTTAAACTAAAATTGAATGTTTTCCTTCTCGTTTAATGAAAAGGGTAATATCAACCTTTCCTCTTGAAAATCCTTGATTTAATAAAAATTTGCTAAGGCATTCATACCAAGCTCTAGGAGCTTGTTTGAGGCCATACAAAACACGTTTAAGCTTGCACACATAGTTAGGATTTTCATGGATTTCAAAACCGGGAGGTTGACAAACATACACTTCTTCATTTTTATGTATCCGTTAAGGAAAGCACTTTTAATATCCATTTGATATAACTTAAAGTTTTGTGAGCATGCAAATGCAAGCAAAAGGCGTATACCCTCAAGACGGTCAACCAGAGCATAATTTTCCTCATAGTCAATGCCCTTATCTTGGTTATACCTTTGAGCAACAAGACGGGCCTTGTTGCGAGTGATAATACTGTTTTCATCCATCTTGTTCCTAAACACCCATTTGGTGCCAATTACTCGATCATCTCACGGAGGAGGGACAAGGTCCCAAACCTCATTTATTTTGAATTGATTAAGTTCCTCTTGCATAGCCAAAAACCAATTTTCATCGAGTAACACATCTTTGGAGTTTTTAGGCTCAATTCGAGAGACGAAAGAATAATGATATCAAAAATTACTTATCCTTGATCGTGTAGTGACTCCCTTTGATATATCTCCAAGAATATTGTTAATGGGGTGATCCTTTGAGGTTTTCCATTCCAAATGGAGATCATCTTGATTTGATGCATGATCCTCCTCTTTGGTTTTAGATCCTTTATTCGGATCCTCCTTAACTTTATCCGGAATGGGTTCAACACATGAAGCTTCTTGATTTTTAAGAATTTCCTAAGAAGAAACACCTGCACCAATAACACAACTACCTTTTCCGACAACTTTCGGATAAGATTCATTAAAGGAAACATGCACAGATTCTTTAACAATAAGTAATCTCTTGTTGTATACTCTATAAGCTTTACTTGAATTGGAGTATCCAAGAAAGATACCTTCATCTGATTTTGAGTCAAATTTACCAAGGTTTTCTTTACCATTATTCAACACATAACATTTACAACCAAAGACATGAATATGAGACACATTTGGCTTCCGACCTTTTAAGAGTTCATAGGGCGTTTTATTGAGTATAGGGAAAATAATTACCCTATTCAACACATAGCACGCCATAATTATAGCGTCAACCCAAAAATATTTAGGAAGCCCATTGTCATTGATTGTAGTTATTCCTAACTTCTATATAACACAATTTTTATGCTCCACAACACCATTTTGTTGCAGAGTTCTAGGAGTGGAAAAATTATGTTCAATTCCATGTTTCTCACAAAACGCTTCAAAAAGATGATTTTCAAATTCACCTCCATGGTCACTTCGAATTGTAATAATGCTAGTGTTCAATTTATTTTGAGACAACTTGACAAACGTTTCAAATGTCGAGAAGGTGTCACTTTTACTTGATAAAAAGATGGTCCAACAAAATTTTGAGTAGTCATCTACAATAACAAAACCATAATAGTTTCCTCCTAGACTTTTAATTCTAGATGGACCAAATAAATCCATATGAAGAAGTTCAAGAGGTCTAGTCGTTGAAACGATGTTTTTGGATTTAAAATAGACCTTTGTTTGCTTCCCTATTTGGCATGAATCACAAAAGTGATCTTTAGTGAATTTGATTTTATGTAGACCAACTACTAAATCTTTTGAAACTATTTTGTTTAGCAAGTCAAAGTTAATGTGCGCTAAGCGTCTATGCCAAAGCCAAGAGTCATCACTCTTGGAGACTAGACATTTAGGATCATTAACGGACACATCATTCAAATCAAGCATGTATACATTATTTACCCTCAAACCCTTAAACATACCGTTCTTTTTATCATCGTGTTCAATTATGCAACCTTCTTTTGAAAAGGAGATTATATATCCCTTATCACATAATTGACTAATGCTAATAAGATTGTGCTTAAGACCTTCAACTAAAAGGACATTGGAGATAGATGTAGAAGAGGGATTACATACACTACCTTTGTCGAGTATTGCACCCTTGTTATTATCATCGTAAGTAACAAATCCCTTCTTCTTAGCCATAAAGTCATAGAATAAAGAAATGTCATATGTCTTAAGCAACCACTATCGAAAAGCTAATGTTTCTCTGTAGCCTCAAGACAATCCACCTACAAATTTAAACAAGAAAGAAAGGTACCCAATTTTCATTGGGTCCTTGTGTGTGAATGAAACTTTGGTTGCATTTTGACAACCATTGGAAAATGCCTTTAGGAACTAAGAATCTCCTAAATTGGCATTTAGAAATATTGTGACCCCTCTTGCAACAATACACTACAAGAAAAATGCATTTTAGCAGCAATAATTTAGTGTCAGCCACGAGCCTGACGCTATTAGTGACTATGTAGCATCACCAACAGCGGACGCTAGCATATTTATTAATCTGATATTTAATTTTCTTTGTAACTTGCATATTAGCGTCGACCATTACCGAAGCTATATTGGAGAGAATTTTTTTTCATTTCCCACCTCTTTTTTCAGTTTGTCTCCCTATTTATTTATTTATTTTTATTTTATAAAGGTATTAGCGTCGCTAGTTGCCCGACGCTATATTGGAGCGAAATTTTTTTCATTTCCCTCCTCTTTTTTCAGTTTTCCTCCCTATTTATTTAATTATATATTTTTTATTTTATAAAGGCATTAGCGTCGGTAGTTGGTTGACGCAATATTGGAGCGAAATATTTTTCATTTCCCACCTCTTTTTTCAGTTTGCCTCCTTATTTATTTATTTTTATTTTATTTTATAAAGGAAAGAGGGCCAAAAGACCACTGGGCAAGTGTCAAAAGATTCGTCAAAAGATTTCTTCGCTAACTCTTTGCTTTGTTCTTCAGTATGATAGGAGTTATAGAAGATGATAAAGCCTTTTTTGGGGAAGATAGATTTGGGTTTCGGTTGAACGAGTCCAAACTATCGAGCAACGAGGTTAGGTTGATAAAAATCAGCACAACTTTTGTTTTTGTGACATTGTGATGAGAATGGGGAAGCCTAGGAATTCAAAATGATTCCCATACGTCGAGGAATTCATTTTCGTCCTGCTGCATCTTGAAAGGAGGTTGTTTGGTAAACCACTCAGGTCCGACTGTCCTGTTGGCAAAAGGTGCCATGGAGGGGGTGAAGTTGTATCTTTTGGAGAACATCATGATATAACTGGTGAAAGATTGGCGAAGACTAAGCCCTTCCTCAGATGGAGTCAGTTGTATCAGGTGAGGCCATTCGACAGCCCTATCATTCACTTCATCTTCATTTATGTCATTCTTGACAGGGAAAAAGGTTTCAAAAGTGGCATTAAGCCACAATTGCAAAAGCCAGATTGGCCCTGACATGCTAAGGTTACCTTTCTCTTTCATGGTCTTCAGGAAGTTTACGCTTTCACTTAACAATTTATAAAGGTTTGCCAAAATCATTTCGCTTAGGCATGGTTTTGTTCCTTTCTGGAGTTGGTTAGCTATAGTGATAAAACGTTTGGCTACCTAGAGAGATCAAGAACAAAAGACGAACCTCGACAACCATAAGGTCGGAAAGGCTATATGCTCTTTGCCAGAGACTTATGTAGTTATCTTGAGATGGTAGTGGTCTGTAAACGCATAGTAGGAGGCTTCGTTGGTGTCGAATTCTATGGTATCTTGGTTCAAGATAGTGGAGTGGAAATTTGCTCCTAAAGGACTTAGTCCAACAATGACAGCTATGTCAAATAGGGTAGGGGTGACAATTCCATAGGGAAGGTGGAAAGTATTGTATGTGTTATCCCAAAAATAAAAGGAAGCCATCAACATGTTGGGGGAAATGTTAAGTCCTACTTTCGACAATTGAATCAGGTCGAAAATTCCTAGCTCTTTCCAGAATGGTGCCTTGACTTTTTCAATCTTACTTAACCAGGCTACATAGTCTGAAAGATCTTTCGACCTGGGGAAGGCTCTAAACATCCTAGCATTATGTAAATAACATAGGTTTAGTTATGCGTCATTACTTAGTTCTATTTCCCTGGGTTTTTCTATAGAGGGTTTAGGCCTAACCGCAACACCTATGGGTTTAAGGCGTTGATAAGAAGGAAAAAATTCTTTTATTCTATCTGGGTTTATGTTTGGGTTAGGGAGAGGACTTAACATTGCATGGCAAGTACCAGAAATAAGAATGGGAATTAATATTTGGGACTTGTAGATGTTTGCCTTCTCTTTTTCATTAGGAGGCTCAGGAATATATTGTTGATTTCCGATAATATTGGGTCCGTCCAATCTGTGCGCGTATGGAAGTGAAGTTGAGCTTTTAGTTTTCTTGCTGCTAGAAGGTTTGGATGATTCCATTGTTGTTGAAGAGATATCTTACAGTTGGAAAAATGGGTTTTTGTTTGAAGAAGAAGAAGAAAGCGTAAAAAAGCTTGAAGAAAGTGATAAATGGGTATTTATAGAGAAAGAGGACTAAAACTGTTGAGTTTTAGTTTGAGATCATGGATCACATGGCGAAAATTTCATGGAGAAAGTAGGCTGAAGGCAGTTGAAACACCTATGACTTCCTAGCTTTTAGGAAATGATGGGGTTGATGTCAGAAACGTGGGTTGGAGTTGACGTTTTGAGAAAACGTAATGATGAGCTTTTAGGGATTTTAAACTCAAGTCTTGTAAATGACAAAAGTGGTAAAGGTAACATGGCATCGAAAAAACTCATCGACAACAAATGTTCTTTCTCCAGGATGAGTCAAAAACTCTTTGTCGGGGGGCAATTTGTAGACAAGGATTTTCGACGCCATGAAAATGAAGATCAAAGTGATGTATTTCTACTAGAAAGAGGAAGACGTTTCAGAAATCAATTTTGGCCAAGCAAGTGAAGATATGTTTTTTCTGACGTTTCCGGCAGATGAAGAAGGCAAATTTCGACAACATTAATCTTGTTTTCGATATTTCGACAGATTTGAAGAGATGCGTCGTTTCGACGCAGAAGAAGACATTCAAATTTCAAAAGTTGACACGTTTGACAGAAAGACGCGTGGAAACATTTGGTGGAGGAAGGCATGCCGAAAGCCAAGTGTCGTAGTTTTAGGATTTGTCCATTAGTGGCAGTTATTTTGTTAATGTATAAATAGGGTAGTTCTTGTCAGAATTGTGTGTGTGAAAACCTTGTGCAAACTTCATGTAAAATACTCAAAGTACCCGTGTGTGAGAAAAGAGTCTTGTTCTGGAAAATGTACATATGCAACACCAATTTATCTTATCAAGTTTAATAAATTTTCAAGTTATTTACCATTCCTTTACATTTACAAGTCATTTACTTATTTCGTCATTTATTTCTCTGCATTGTCAAAATTACTCTTTTTAAGTTTTTGTCAAGAATTTCACTTTGCAATTTACCTTATTGTCATATTTTATTTCTTCTTGAAATTTTCGCCAAATCTTTCAATTTTGTACTTAGTCATATAAATCATACATAAAAACCTAATAAAAGTGAAATCGCAAGATTACTAGAGTTATGATTTCGACAAAATTTGCACTTATGTCCTAGGATTTGTATGGTTGATCCTGCAAGTAAACCAATTTAATGTAAATTGGAAAATCAGAGGTTGTTCGTCAAAATCAACTGCGAACATTGAGTAATTACACTGTTTTGGAAAGACTTGTTGATTATTGTAATAGTAATGTGGTGTTATATTTTTTTTACATATTAGTAACAATTTACAGGGTTTTTAACCTCCAAAAACAAAACCTCTTCAGTTTAATAAAATATCAATTTTTTAATACATATGCTGACTCAATTTGTTGACAAATATATTGTTATCATGTCATGTAGAAAAAATTAAAGTTTTTCTTAGAAAATTTAACAGCAGTAACCAATTTGTCTAATGTAATTGTTTTCAAATGATTAATATGTAACATTGTGATACTGAAATTAAGTTAAAGTATTTTTGACAAAAAAAGATATTAAAAAAATCAAGTTTTTTAAATTTAATAAATATACATGTGTTTTACAAGTTGTTAATTAAAAAACTAGATTTTTTTTAGAATAATGTAGTTTTTTAATTTAAATGGTTATATTTTCAAAAACTTCATCAATCTAATTGTGTTTTATAAAGCATAAACTATTTGTATGTCTGAATGTGTGGCAACAACCTATTCTCAACCAAACACGCAAAGATCATAGGTATCTCAACAAACTCGTGATAGAACTCGGAGGACGGGTCATGCACTCAAGTGTGGAACTGAGGTAATATTATTTATTATTTATTTATTATTTATTTATTTATTTGTTACTATTATTTTAAAATACTTTTTTAATTAATAATATATCTTTAAAGAAAATTAAACAACTCCTGCACTAAATAGATTGGCATATGAGATAAATTTTCAAAAAAATATTTAAAAACTCATGCACTAAACCATTTGGCTCATGAGTGTAATTTTAAGAAAAAAAAATTAATCAATCCATTTGGTGTATTAATGTATTAAAGAAAAAGTTTACTCCAATCCATTTAGCTCTCGAGTGTATTTTAAAAAAATAAAAACTTACTAGTCAAATGATTTGGTGCATAAGCCCAATTTATTTATAAAAAAAAATTAATTTTATACCTATAATACCATTTAGCTCATGAGTGTAATTTTAAGAAAAAAAGATTAATCAATCCATTTGGTGTATTAATGTATTAAAGAAAAAGTTTACTCCAATCCATTTGGCTCACGAGTGTATTTTAAAAAAAATAAAAACTTACTAGTCAAATGATTTGGTGCATAAGCCCAATTTATTTATAAAAAGAAAATTAATTTTATACCTATAATTTTTTTTAATCAAAAAGTGTAAGATCAAAGTGCGCCTAAGAGGTGGGGGGGGGGTGAATTATGTGTTATCAAATTTTTCTCGATTCTTTTTCTTTGATGGATGGATTTTGCTTTTTATGGTTTATGGAATGAAAACGGTAAAGCAAGAAATAAAAAGTGACACAGAGGTTTATCCTGGTTCCCTTCATAATCCGAAGGTACATCCAGTCCCCTTTCAACACGAAAGAGATTTCCACTAGTTTTTAGAAACGTACAACCTATCACACCTTCAATGGTGAGGCCTACTTTCTAACAAACTAAATAATCTAGTGTGCAAGAACAATCCTCTTGCCACACTAACCCTTATGTCCAAACAATCCTTGGAACACAAGTCACAATAGAAAATCTTTCTATAATTTTTGTAGTTTGAGTGAGTAATACAATGATTGGTATCAATAAAAATTGATCTTCTCCTATATTCAAAATTCGCTACTCAAAATTCAATACAAGTGTTCAATGAAATATAAAATATGATGAACAATGAACACTTTTAGAAGTATGAAAAATATTTGAATTTAGTGATTTTGATTGTGTGATAATATTTTAAAATTTCTTGGAGGTGTTTATGAATTTGAAAATTTAAGAATTTATAAGAGTCAAAACACCTATTCAAAAAGGTATCAAAATTATGAAATAAATTAATGAAGAGGTATAACATTTAAAAAATATTTGAATTGAAAGGAAACAATTTTTCAGAAAATCCTTCAGTGTTAACCGGTTAACCATATGGGTTAATCGGTTAACAGGCTGAAACGTTACCAAAGAATTCAAATTATGGGACCGTTAACCGGTTAATCCATATGGTTAACCGGTTAACACTATTAAAACTCAGAAAAATATTTTGATTTTAAAGTATTAAACCAGTTCCAATTTATTTCAAACAATGCACATGCAGTGAATAATCATGATAAATATTTTGAACACTTGTATATCATTCTAAGGAGTGAGTTTTGATATACCTAAGCCTTGTGTCAAAGTCTTGAAAAGTTTGCTCAAAAGCTTGATTCGAACGGTAGCATTCCATGATGATGCATAGCCATGATCTTGATCTTTGTTGACATCTCGACTTTTTGCAATACGGAATGAGCTTGAATATTGTTGACGTCATCAAAACATTGAGCTTGAAGTATGCTTCTACATTCTCCCCCTTTTTGATGATGACAACCAAAAGAATTTTGCGCACAAGCTTTGATCAATCGATGTTGTTCTAGGCTTGCTTCTCCCCCTATGTCCAACAACTCCCCCTATCTAAACAGAGGCAAAATTCTGCACAGAGAGATATTAGAAAACCAATCTCTTCTCCCCCTTTGGCATTAGCAAAAAGGAAGAGAGAATCAAGTATAATCATGAAAATATGCAAGCATAATATTCAGCATGATGCAATTTAACATATAAACGAAAAACATAAACGATAGCACAAATATAACACAAACATAATTAGATTGAAACGGGAAAAGAGTACGGAAACATATAACCGAAATGAAATCAAAAGTGCCTAACAAACTTAGGACTTATAACAGAATTTATAAAACTAATTAAAAAACAAAAACAACAAGACATGCATGTTCTTTCATCATCTGACATTTCATCACTTTCATCTTCACCATCTTCACCATCTTCACTACCGGCTTCACTTTCATCATCCTCTTCGGTTTGGTTGTGAGAACCGATAATAAGTTTTCAAAGACTTTTGAGAGTACGTTGGGTTTCACGGTGGTTTTTTTGAGCTTCACGGTGGTGTGACATGAGGGTGGTGTAGAGGAAATCATTGGTTATGCCACCTTCGGGAATAGGAAAGGATGGAGCGGAGGAACCATCGGCATATTCATAAGAACCATCGTTGAGTTGAACAATTCCAGTATTCTTCACAATTTTAATATCATTAATCTCATTCGCGGTAGCCTTCATGGCGATAAATGGTTCCCTACCAATAACCAAGTCGGTTTGCTCAATGATCCGAGAAATGAGCCTAGCATACGGAAGTCTTGTTTTGAGCGAGAGTTGTTGCTTCAAATGATACATCATTGTGAGCATCCAATTAATCTTCACCTTTTTCTTGATAGCAAACAACACTTGCATCTCTAAGTCATTGATTTGAGAGTGGTTTGAATCCTTGGGCAGCAGCACATAACAAATGATATAGTGCAACAACCGATTATCAACCGTCAAATTTTTCGCATAGCATAGATTCCTTGAAGTGCGCTGTCCCGATGTCACCACATCCTTCGGAAAACGGCAGATTGAGTAATAATACTCCATTTTATTATAGCTGGACCAAATATCATCGATGTGGTTCACGCCTTTGCGGAGAAACACACCGGAAAAGGGAATGTTCAACGACGCAGCCAAAGTACCTAAATCCTCCTTAATTTCACAATTTCTAACAAGTGTATGCAGCTTATGTTTACCATGCCTATCCAAGTTGAGAGAGAAGTTATGCATGAAGGATTGGACCAAATTCGGGTAAACTTTCCCGTTGTCAGCAACAAAGTCACTCATCCCTTAAAATTCTAGCAATGCAGGAAACTTAAAAGTTGGAGGTTTGAAGGATTTCAAAAGAACATATTTACCCTTGAGTAATGGTCTGACTCTGACTTTGAAGTATAGCCTCCTCTTCTTGGTGGATTCCATTGTTTCTACAACTGGAGCTTCTTTTGACACTGAGGCAGGTTCCTTTCCTTTCCTTTGGGGTGCCATGAACAATGATGGAGTTAGGGTTTGGAGGAGATGAGATTTTCGGATTTGATGTTGGGTGAGTTGAATGAGTTTTGAAGAGTGTTTATAAAGATGAGAAGATGGTGGGTTTTAATGGGGGTTTAATTTGTTGAAGGATGGAAGTTGGAAGAAGATGATAAATAGTGTTTATTGTAGTCAAATGGTTGAAGAGTCAAAGCATGTGAATGTGAATGAACCAAACATGTAATGCAATGTACTAGAAACATATATTAAAGACATAGTAAAAACAAAATAAGAAAAATAATAAAAAAACATAAGTTCTGAAACTTGCGCTGGAAATCCAAATTTTGGATGTGTTAACCGGTTAACCTATTACGTTAACCGGTTAACGGTTAAAAATTTTGAATTTTTTGAAAAATCCAGCAGCATGTTTTAGAGCAAAATAAAAAAAAATTTCATAAATTTTTTTCATAAAGTGTTAGCACTCATCAAAACGCAACTTTCGATCAAAAAAATTTTTTGAAACCGATTATTTTTGGGTATACGAAAGTGAGAAAAACGGAAACCGGCGAAATGGAAGTGCTAGCATTTTATGACTCAAAAGTGAACAAACATACATATAATGCAATAAAAACATACAACAAGCAATTTTTAAGTTAAGGTTAGATGTCACCTTCATTGAGAATACCAAGTTCTCGTTGAATCTTGAAAAATTGCTCTTTAGCCAACGGTTTAGTGAATATATCGGCGAGTTGATTGTGTGTATCCACGAACGTAACATCGACATCTCCGTTTAGAACATGCTCTCGAAGGAAGTGATGCCGGATATCTATGTGCTTTGTTCTTGAATGCATGACAGGGTTCTTCGTGATATTGATGGCACTTGTGTTGTCACACCGGAGAGGGATACAACCGAGGTCTATACCGAAATCGAGGAGTTGTTGTTTAAGCCACAAGATTTGGGCACAACAACTTCCTGCTGCGATGTACTCCGCTTCGGCCGTGCTAAGTGCAACGCATGCTTGCTTCTTACATGCCCACGACACTAGTGCATTCCCGAGAATGTGACAAGTACCACTTGTACTTTTTCTATCGGTCTTACATCCTGTATAATCAGCGTCAGAATAACCAATTAAAGAACAAGTACTACCTTTAGGATACCATAATCCGACGTGCGCCGTTCCTTTGAGATACTTCATGATACTCTTCACGGCGGTGAGATGTGATTCCTTCGGATTAGCTTGAAAGCGGGCACACAAACAAACACTAAACATAATGTCAGGACGGCTTGCCGTCAAATATAAAAGTGAACCGATCATACCTCGATACTTTGTAATATCTATTGAAGTGCCGGATAGATCTTGATCAACATATGTTCCGGATCCCATTGGAGTAGACATTTCTTTGCAATTGTCCATATCAAATCTTTTCAATAATTCCTTGCAATACTTGGATTGGTTGATGAAGATTCCATCCTTTGTTTGCTTGATTTGTAATCCAAGGAAGTAGTTCATCTTTCCCATCATGGACATCTCGAATTCACCTTGCATCATAAGAGAGAATTCTTCGCAAAAATCTTTGTTTGTTGAACCGAAGATGATGTCGTCGACATAGACTTGAACTAGTAAGGTGTTTCCCTTGAGATTCTTGATGAACAAAGTCTTGTCAACCTTTCCTTTCGTAAAACCCTTCTCACATAGGAAGTTGCTAAGACGGTCATACCAAGCCCTTGGTGCTTGCTTTAAGCCATAAAGAGCCTTCTTCAACTTGTAGACATGAGAGGGATTCTTGAAGTCTTCAAAACTCGGAGGTTGTTTGACGTAGAATTCTTCATTGATGTAGCCATTTAGGAAAGCGCTTTTGACATCCATCTGGTACAACTGAAAATTCATTGAACAAGCATAAGGAAGTAATAATCTAATTGCTTCTAACCTTTCTACCGGAGCGAATGTTTCATCAAAGTCGATTCCTTCTTCTTGGTTGTAACCTTGTGCGACCAATCTTGCTTTGTTACGAACTATGATTCCATTCTCGTCAAGTTTGTTTTTGAACACCCATCTTGTGCCTATGATATGTTTGTTGTCCGGTCTTGGTACAAGAGTCCAAACTTGGTTCCTTTCGAATTGGTTGAGTTCTTCTTGCATAGCTATTATCCATTGATCGTCGCCTAAGGCTTCATCGATTTTTGTTGGTTCAATTTGAGATACGAACGCCATGTTGAGACAAGCATCCTTGAGATTTAGTCGAGTTGCAACGCCTTGGCTAATATCACCAATAACTTTATCTATCGGGTGATCTCTATGAATTCTCCATTCTTTTGGAAGATCTTGATGTTCTTCAATAGTTGGTGAGTCATCTTCTTGTGATATTGTTTGTTCCTTTGATGTCTCCTTTTGTTGTTGTGATATATCTACTACATCATCATCATCATCCACAATAATATTATCCTCTTTCGAGGGGTTAGTCTCATCAAACGAAACATGAATAGATTCTTCAATAGTAAGTGTTCGTTTATTGAAAATTCTAAAAGCTCTACTGGAGAGAGAATAACCAAGAAATATACCTTCGTCGGATTTCTCATCAAACTTACCAAGGTTGTCCTTTCCGTTGTTGAGAACGAAGCATTTGCATCCGAATATGTGGAAGAAAGATATGTTGGGTTTCCTTCCCTTGAACAACTCATATGGAGTCTTCTTGATAATTGGTCGAATATTGACACGGTTACTTACAAAACAAGCCGTGCTAACCGCATCTGCCCAAAAATATTTAGGAAGATTTGAGTCGCTAAGCATTGTCCTTGCAAGTTCCACTAATGCCCAATTCTTCCTCTCTACGACACCATTTTGTTGAGGAGTCCTTGGTGCGGAAAAATTGTGAGAGATTCCATGCTCTTCACAAAAATCCTCAAATGATGAATTTTGAAATTCGCCACCATGGTCGCTTCTTATGGAGACTATTGAGAGTGACTTCTCGTTTTGAATTTGCTTGGCATACTTCTTGAATGCTTTGAAGGCATCACTTTTCTGCACTAAAAACAAAGTCCATGTGTATCGAGAGAAATCATCAACAATAACTAATGCATAGACGTTACCTCTGAAGCTTTTTGTTCTTGATGGACCGAAGAGATCCATATGTAACAATTGTAGTGGTCTTGAAGTAGATATCACTTTCTTGGTCTTGAAGGATGTTTTGGTTTGCTTCCCCTTTTGACATGCGTCACAAAGCTTATCCTTGATAAACTTTATCTTCGGAAGACCAACAACTAGATCATTCTTTATTAATTTGTTTAAATGCTCCATGTGAATGTGAGCAATCCTCTTATGCCAAAGCCATGTCTCGTTGTTGTTTGCCATTAAGCACTTTACCTTCAAGGAAGAGTCATCAAAAGAAATCATGAAAATTTTATTAAATCTTTTACCTTTTAGCAAGAGTTCATGAGTGACTTCATGTTCTATCAAAAATTCCTCCTTTGTGAAGTTGATTCGGAACCCTTTGTCACACAATTGACTTATGCTAAGAAGGTTGTGTTTAAGGCCTTCCACATAAAGGACGTCTTCGATGATTGTATGAGGAGATGCACCAATGGTTCCAACTCCAAGAATCCTTCCTTTATTATCATCACCGTAAGTAACGTATCCTTTGGCCTTAAGAGATAAACTTGAAAATTTGTTGATATCGCCTGTCATATGCTTTGAACAACCGCTATTGAGATACCATTGAGTAGAAGTTGTTTTTAAGCATACCTACAAAACAAAGTCAAGTATTGTTAAGTACCCAAATTTCTTTGGGTCCTTGATAGTTAATACCCTTTTCAATCCACACATAATACCCTTTAGCAACACCAATGTTGCGCACATAGCAAGTGTAACACCCTAATTTTTGCCCTAAGGTTCTTTGCATTTCATCTGCATTTTTGCATACAAACAAGATCGCACAGGTTTCGAGTTTCTTCTCAGATGTGGGTCTATGCTTCACAGGGGATCACCATTGTTTTTATTTCTTTATAGTTATTTATATTTACTGATCACTAACCAAAATACCAAAAATATGTTGCAGTGTTCTTCTTCTTCTCTGTGTTGCAGGTATGCGAAGATAAGACAGTGAGACGGTGATTTCAATTCAGATGCGTTTGTCCAGTCACAATTCGATTTTCAAGTGGATGTTTGACCTAATATTGGTCAAGCTATTAGATAGATTGTGTTGACTGCCAGTTGTGTGTGCCAGTAGTTTATTCCTCAGACGATGCGTTCTCAAAGTACAAGTTGGGTTGTGTGACAGTGTTTTGTGCGAAGTTTGGTTTGAATCTTCAAGTGTTTATCAGTTCATCGGTTCTTCAGTTCATTAGCGATTCATCTGAGGATTTATTTTCCTCAGTTTGGTTTCGAATCATCAGGGCATGAATCAGACAGTTTTCAGATGACAGGTGGCTTGAGTTGTGGATTTATTCAGTGGTTCAGGATTGGCTGTATTCATTTGTTTTATCAAAGGCTTGTGCAAGAAAAATCAAGATTTTGTTGTGGGCTTGAAAACCAAATTCCATCCATTATCCATTCTTTTTCGATTAAACCATTTTTTTTTGTATCCATTTATCCATCCGTATTTTTTATGACCATTTTTCATTATCCATTTTTTTTCGATTTTTTTTACCAAACCATATTATCCAAATATTATCCATTTGTCGATATCCAATTTCATATCCAATTTTATATTGATTATCCGAATATTCCATAACCATTTTTTCCATTTTTTTTCTTTTCCTCGATTAGTCAATTATCCAAATTATCAATTTTTTTCTTAACTAATTTCCAATTTTCCAATATTACAATATCCCATTTTTTACATCTTTCATTTGTCATTCATTCTCATATTCATTATTCCTTTATTAAGTCATTTTAATCCATACCTTTTTTTTATTCTAAGGCCCATTTATTTTTTTTGAATAACCAAAAATATAGTAAAAGAAAATAATGCTCAATCCAACTTTTTCTTGGTCCAAGTTTTTTTTTACAGCCATTACACCCCACAATCCATTCCCAGCAACTTAGGCCCACACAACTTTCCAGCAGCCTTTTGCAAACACAAGCCTCAAGCTTCTAGCTCACACGCCCTCAGCCTCAACAAAACACGCATGACCTCAATTTTCCACACTTTAAGCGTGCCAAGCTGCCCAGCTACAATCCAAACCAGCATCAGCCGAAGCAGCTTCAGCCACATTACATTAGTCTCAGCCGCACGCATGTTTCCCGTACGCGTGACAAAAACAACTTTCCATCAGGCCATGCCTTCCATCATCCAGATACCAACATCAGCTTTTTCACAAGCTGCAGTCCCACGTGCAAGGCATCACAATGCTCCAGCCGTACCAAACACAAATCCTTTCGCACAAGCACTTTAATCCGCAAGCCTTGCCAACAAGCCTTCAGCCATTTCCTAAGCTAGGCATCCAAGCCAACAACTTGCAGCCGCAAGCAAAAGTCTTGCCTCATATCACAATGCGCCGTATAGCTTCAAACAAACAACAAAAACAATCTCAAGCCAATAAGCAAAATAATTCCAACCCGTATGCCGCATCTGAAGCTAGCAGGCCCACACCAAACAGTCATGCATCTCGCACAGATTCCGCACACTTCTCGCACGAGAATGAAACCTGAAATTCACAACAACAAAACGCAAACGTCATCCAAATTAAACGCAAAGCAGTAACAATTAAAAATCAAAACTCAGAATTGAAACAAAGACAGGACACGGGATTCTCGCGAGCACCTCAAAACGCAATCCCTTCCTTTCAAAACGGCATCTCCCAAGCTCACTCTTCTCCTATTTAAAGCACCATCATTTCTCTTCAAATCCAAGCTTCAAAAGCCTCCTAAACCTCTGCTCAAAATCGTAATCAATTCTTAAACCTTACCAATTTTTCAATTCAACTCTCCAACCCTAAATTTCATAAAAAAGGAACTGAGATTGGTGAGATTGAAGGAGAGGTTTCGCGCAAGAAGAAGAAGAAGAATCGTGTAGGGAGAAGAGAGGAAAGGGAAATTCGAAGTTGAAGAAGAAGAAGGTGAGAAGGATTTCCGCCGTGATCGGTTTTCTTTCCTTTCCCCTGTTTCCGCTTGTTCGCGCATAGAGGAAGAAGAAGCACATTTGCTTCAATTTTTTTTCTTTTTTTTGTTTCTTTTTTTTTCTATTTTTGATTTTGTTTATTTTTTATTAAAAAGAAGCTGATAAAAGAAACTAGTTTAGGCCTTGGATCCTTGGATCCGTTTCTAAACTACCATCCCTATCCACGCACAGCTCCCCCCTTCCCTTCTTACTATTTTTTCTTTTTATATTCATTCTTTAATTTTGTCTTGTTTAATTGGATTTTGTTATTTTTATTTTTTTGATTAAAGAATGTCATAGGAAAAAAAGATTTTTAGAATGTCTATTAGAAAAGAATTTTTAGAAAGATTTTTTAGAAAGAGTTTTTAGAAAATGATTAAATTATTTCAATATCTTTTTATGGATCTATTTTTAGATCCATTTATTCTTCATTTTTTTTCTCTTTTGGTCGATGACAATCTCCGATTCGTAGATTGTTGATTTCCGATAAGTTTAACCTTCATTATTTCAAATCTATGGATGAATGATCATTTGGATCATTCTCCATACTTTGAGATCGTGATAGGTTGCTTTTAGATGAAATTCAACGAAAATCTCGATTAAGATTAGACCGTTCTCTTTCTTTTAGTGTGACATGTTTTCGGAGAACGATCCATTATATCGTTTCTCTAACATGTATTAACACGAATATTTTCCACTTTAATTAGTGGTGGCCGGCCTCATTTGTAGGGTAATTACTTCGTAAATTACTCGGCGATTGCTTAACATAGACCTAAAGTTGTCCCGATTCGAATTAAGATCCACTTGGATCCGGTTGCCTCGACTTTATTTTTCTTTTCGTGGTTGTGCTTGATTAAGTTCATCATACCACTTTATATTGTAAATATTATAATACTGTGAATATAATAATCCGTTTAAATTTAATCTCTCACACCTTATCCTTTTATTTTAATCTCTTTCTCCTTTATCTCCTTTATTATACTTTATCATATTATATCATATATCATTTGTTTATGTTTATATTGTGCTTGTGGTTTTTATTTTGTCCATTTGGATATCAAAACACTAATAAAGGATTAAACACTTAAAAGACTTGTGACTTCTAATTTTGGACTATGGTTACTATCCCTTGCTTTGGAGAATGGACTTAGACTTTAAGATCTTCCCCCTTGCTCAAGTTGGAATGGATTAGAAACCTCGGCCTCAAGTTATTTCACTAGCCTTTGAAGATGGAATTCCGAACCTTGAAGAATTGTGAATATTATGGTTTGGTAAACTTTTCTCTTAACTTTTAATTCAATTATTAGGATTAGTCCCTTCATCTCCTTCCCATTCTTAAATTTTCAAAACTTCTCCCTATTTCAAAAATCTTCTTGTTTTCCAAACTTAAAACACTTTCATAAGCAAACCTTGACTTAGGTCAAGCGATTTTTAAACTTTTCACTTTGTTTTCTTAATAAATGTTAACTCATGTAAATATATCAAAACCATTTTTTTTCTTACATACTTTAAAAAACACAAAACTCACTCAATTGTTTTTGTGCCTTTGTGCACCTTTTCTTTTTTCATATGTTTAGATATGATTCATCTTTTCTAGCGGAATTATTCGCTAAAGGATGACGACTTATCTTTACATTTTTAAAAATAATGCAACCCATTGTTCTTTTCAAATTTTGTACCACGAACTACGAGGTTTTGATCTCGCATTGCACTTTGTGGGTACGTAGGCATGGGGCGTTAAAACCTCATCAAACACAAAATCATTAAAAAATATTCTTCTCCTCATCTCTTCAATCATTTTTAAGCAAACCAATTTCAGACCAAAAAGCAATAAATATTTCAAAGGGCTCCTGTGGAGTACCACGGACGAGTCGGGTGCCTAAAACCTTCCCAGTTTGTAACCAATCCCCTTACCCATTCTCTGTTTGTTCTTTTAGCTTTTGCTTTTAGACTCCTAGGTTTTTGTTCGTTCATTTACCTTTTTCCTTTTTGGAAATAAAGAAAAGCCCGGTGGCGACTCTGTGTTCATCGAGTTAAGTTAATCAATAGCTTACACTCACGATTTTACCGCTACAGAAAAGTGGCGACTCTGCTGGGGAATAAATCAAAACGGATTCAGCCTACTTTGATTTATTTACTGCTTTGGTTTGACTTGTTTGTTATTTGGTTGTTCTATTTCGGTTGGTGATCCTCTGTGTGAGATAGATTCTAACCCGGATCTGAGTTGAAACTTATGATAGGACGACGATATTCGAAGCGATATGCGATGGAGTAGTCCAAAGCAATATCAATTTGATAATCTCCACTCGGTTAGGCTCTCTTGGACTATCAATGTCATGACGAGTAATCGTACGTGGCATTATTTTCCGACCTTGAGCTGATCATACTGAGGACCTTAGAATCCTTAACCCATCCAAGCCAATTTAGGAACGTAGTGCGAAAATTGTCTGGGTGTAAACCTAAGGCGGTTGTCACGCGATACTACACTCGGACGAGGTCTATTTTAAGAATGTTATCGATTGGGGAGTAATCCAACATACCGATGATATTCTAAAGATGGCTGTTAACTCCGGGCACCTCTGTTAGCACCCTTTTGGTTTTCTGCAGGTACAATGAAGACAAAACCTTAGTACTACATGTGTGGGTTGGAGTTCTATTACCTTGACTTCATGCTCGTGACTCGGAACCTAAGCCCGTGTGCCTTGTGTGATCTTGTTTGTGGTTGTTGCATACATGCCATCATACATTCATGAGCATTGTTTGTAAGATTTCAAGGGACTTATAAGGAACTTTTGCAAAATTTCAGATCGTAATAAGAATGAGTTTTTTAAGTATTTCAAAAATGTCTCTTTATGAATATTGCAAGTTATCTTATAATCCTTTGAAATCTTTGCATTTGCATATGCATAGCATGCATCATACCAGCATTTGTCTTGCTTTTTGAGTGTTCTCCAGGGATCTTATTGTTGTTTCTTGGTCTTCATTCAGTTCTCCTGTCAAGCTGACTCACCGATTCGATACTCGAGCTAATCGGAGAAGAGTGATGAAAACTTTGCAACAAGAGAATCGCGAGCTGCGCGAAGAAGTTACTTATCTGAGGGAAAGCTTGGAAAGAGTTTCTACTATGATGGAAAATTTGGTGGTTGGTCAGAATCAGCCACCTCCTTCTCCTGTTCAGAATACTGTCATATCCGAAGTTGTTACCGCTTCAATTCCTGTTGAGACTGTTATTTCTCCTCGCTATCGTATACCTGCTAGCACACCTTGGGGCATGCCAGTCGATTTCATTCCTGTTGGTTATCATCCTCCGCATCATCCTGAGACTGCTGCATTTAATACTCTCCCACCAGTGTGGACTACTCTTCCTCCAATTGTGACTACTGTACCGCCTGTGGTGCGCACTATTCCACACTATGATGAAATGATTTACCATGCTGAGCCTAGTTAAGGTGCTGGAGTTGCTGAAAGACTTGATGACTTCCAAGGACGCTTTGTTGAGATCCAGAGGGAGATGAGAGCCTTGAAGCATAAGGATTTGTTCGGAAAAGATGCTTATGACCTTTGTCTGGTCCCTAATGTTAAAGTTCCTTACAAATTCAAGTTGCCCGAGTTTGAGAAGTACAAAGGCAACACTTGTCCGTTGAGTCATTTGATGATGTATGCAAGAAAGATGTTTGCTCAGACTGATAATGATAAGCTGCTGATTCACTATTTCCAGGACAATTTGACCGGGGCACCCATGAGGTGGTATATGAGTCTGGATAATAGCCAAATTAAGACCTTCAATGATTTAGGAGAAGATTTTGTGAAGCAGTACAAGTATAACGTTGATATGGCGCCAGATAGAGATCAACTTCGTGCTATGTCCCAGAAGGACAAAGAGACTTTTAAAGAATATGCGCAGAGATGGCGTGAGCTGGCAGCCCAGATTGTTCCTCCATTGGAAGAAAAATAAATGACGAAGATTTTCTTGAAGACGTTGGGTTCTTTTTATTATAAGAGGATGATAGCAAGCGCTCCTTCCGATTTCACTGAAATGGTGAGCATGGGGATGCGTTTAGAAGAAGGTGTCCGTGAGGGACGGTTGAGTCAAGAGAATAGTAAAGGCTCAAGCTCTAGAAGGTTTAACTTCGGGAAAAAGAAGGAAAATGAGACTAATGCAGTATCCCGTGAAAGTTATAGAAGGCCTCACAGTCGTGGGAATCACCATTCGCAGCATGTAGCTTCTGTAACACCGATGATTAGCGTGGCTCCAACTGTGCCGGCAGTTCCAAAGTATCAACCCTGTTATCAGCAACCTTCTGTGCAACAAGGTGGTAATCAACAGGCTCGGGCTAAGCCAAGTTTTGATCCTATTCCGATGACGTATGCGGACTTGCTTCCATCTTTGATTGCAAAGAATATTGTGCAAACTCGTCCTCCACCTCCAGTTCCAGAGACTATTCCATGGTGGTATAAGCCAGAGGCTCGTTGTGCTTTTCATCAAGGTGCCCCGGGACACGATGTTGAGAATTGTTATCCATTGAAATTTGAAGTATAGAAGTTGATGAGGAACAATGTTCTGTATTTCAATGATGTTAATCCAAATGTGCAGAAGAATCCGTTGCTGAAGCATGGTAATGCGTCTGTGAATATGGTTGATGGTTGTCCTGGTTTGTTCAAAATCTATGAGGTCCGTCATATCCGAAGATCTTTGGTTGAGATGCATGCTTTCTTAAGTGAATATCACGATATTGATCACGACTACACTGGATGTTGTATTTGCTCGGTGAATCCTCGTGGTTGCGTGATTGTTAAGAGAGATATTCAAAAGATGATGGATGATAAATTGATCGAAGTAACAGCGAAAAGAGATGAGTATGAGAATGAAGTGAATGTTATTATGCCTCAGTTCTATCTGCCTGAGAGGGTTGTTCCTGAGAGGGTGGTTATTTCTTTTGACAGACGCAAGAATGCTGTTACTCCATTGGTGATTAATGTGCCTAGTCCAGTGCCATATGAGTCTGATAAAGCTGTTCCATACCGGTATAATGCTACGATGATAGAAAACGGTAGGGAAGTTCCTCTTCCTACTCTAAAATATGTGGTTAGCATTGCTGATGTGACGAAGGTTACCCGAAGTGGTAGAGTGTATGCTTCAGATCCTCCGAAGAGAGTTGAAGATACAAGTGCAAGTAAACAAATTATGGATGATGTTGACCAATCAGGTCAATCTGGTAATAGTGAAGATGAAGTGCTGAAATTGATAAAGAAGAGTGAGTACAACATCACTGAGCAGTTGTTGCAGACTCCATCGAAGATATCGGTTTTATCACTATTGATGAGTTCTGAGGCTCATAGGCAGTCTTTGCAGAAGATTCTTGATCAAGCTTATGTTGACCATGATGTGACTGTTGATCAATTTGATAGTATTATGGTGAATATCACCTCTTGCAACAATTTAAGCTTCTGTGATGATGATCTGCCTGAAAAAGGAAGAAATCATAACTTGGCATTGCATATCTCGGTGAATTGTCAAGAAGATGCTATGTCCAAGGTGCTAGTTGATACCGGATCGTCTCTGAATGTTATGCCAAAGTCGACTTTGTCAAAGCTTGCGTTTCAAGGTGCTCCCATGAGACATAGTGGGATTATTGTGAAGGCTTTCGATGGGTCGAAGAAGACAGTGATTGGTGAAGTGGATCTTCCTATTCTTATTGGACCATTTATATTCAAGATTACTTTTCAAGTAATGGATATACGTCCCGCATACAGTTGTCTCCTCGGAAGACCCTGGATCCACGAGGCAGGAGCTGTGACATCTACTCTTCATCAGAAGTTGAAGTTTGTGAGAGAAGGGAAATTGGTGACCATTGAAGGTGAAAGGGCGATGCTTGTGAGAAATTTGTCTTCTTTTTCCTATATTGATGCTGAGGAAGAGGTAGGAACTTTGTTTCAAGCTCTTTCTGTTGTGAATAATGTTGCTAAGAAGAATGCCATGCCCATGTCTTCTTTCAAGGATGCTCTGCGAGTGCTTGAAGCTGGTCAGTCCGATGGTTGGGGGCGAATTATTGATGCTGTAGACAACAAGGAAGGTTTTGGTATCGGCTTTGCACCAGGTGCAGTTCTCAAAGATCCAAAGACTATTCAAGAAGGCTTCCGAAGTGTTGGATTTATCAACAATCACTTCGCTGTTGCCATCATTGAAGATGATGAAGATGAAGAAATGCCTGACTTTGTTACGTATGGAAAGATTTGCCAGAACTGGATTGCTGTTGATGTTCCTTTTATCGTTCATTCTTCAAAGTAATTTGTTTTCATTTTCTTTCAAAAATCCTTTCACTCTGCCCAAGGTGAAAGTGATGTTTGTCGGACTTTGTTTCAAATTTTATCATCATCAATAAAATGTTATTTTGTGATTTCCATGTGTGTTTTTCCTTTTTGCTTTATTCTGAAAAATGGTAACATAAAAAACCCAAAATATAATGATTGTTTATCTGCATATTGTTTGCACTTTTATTCATACTCTAAAATAAAAATAAAATCATTGTGCAGATTGATTGATAAACCCATTGAAAACAATGATCCTATGCCCTCTCCCAACTTTGAATTCCCTATGTTTGAAGCTGAGGAAGAGGATGATGAAGAGATTCCCGATGAAATTTCTCGGTTGCTTGAGCACGAGGAGAAGATTATTCAGCCTCATGGAGAGTCTATAGAGATGGTCAACTTGGGTTCTGAAGATGAAAAGAAAGAAGTCAAAGTTGGAGCATTGCTTGGTCCTGATGTTAAGAAGAGGATTGTTGAGCTTCTCAGAGAGTATGTTGATGTATTCGCTTGGTATTATCAAGACATGCCAGGTCTTAATATTGATATTGTGTAGCATAGATTGCCGTTAAAGCCTGAATGTCCACCTGTAAAGAAGAAGTTGAGAAGAACTCATCCCGATATGGCAGTAAAGATCAAAGAGGAGGTTCAAAAGCAGATTGATGCAGGTTTTCTTGTGACGTTAACTTATCCTGAATGGGTGGCTAATATTGTTCCTGTTCCGAAGAAAGACGGAAAAGTCTGAATGTGCGTTGATTACAGAGATTTGAACAAAGCCAGTCCGAAAGATGATTTTCCATTGCCACACATTGACATGTTGGTAGATAATACGGCTAAGTTTGATGTGTTCTCTTTTATGGACGGATTTTCCGGTTATAATCAAATAAAGATGGCACCCGAGGACATGGAAAAGACCACATTTATTACACCATGGGGAACATTCTGCTACAGAGTGATGCCCTTTGGATTGAAGAATGCTGGTGCGACATACCAAAGAGCTATGACCACACTTTTCCATGATATGATGCATAAAGAAATCGAGGTATATGTTGATGATATGATCGCTAAGTCGAAGACTGAAGAGGATCATGTTGAACATTTGCTGAAGTTGTTTCAAAGATTAAGGAAGTATAAGCTTCATTTGAATCCGAACAAATGCACATTTGGTGTACGTTCTGGAAAGTTGCTAGGTTTCATTGTCAGCCAAAGAGGCATTGAAGTTGATCCTGATAAAGTAAAAGCTATTCAGGAAATGCCTGCTCCAAGAACCGAAAAGCAAGTAAGAGGATTCTTGGGCCACTTGAATTATATTTCGAGGTTTATCTCTCACATGACTGCCACATGTGCTCCGATTTTCAAGTTGCTTCGGAAAGATAAAGGTTGTGTCTGGACAGATGATTTCCAGAAGGCGTTTGAAAGTATTAAAGAATATCTGCTTGAACCTCCTATCTTGTCTCCTCCGGTGGAAGGTAGACCAATGATCATGTACTTGACTGTGTTGGAAGATTCAATGGGTTGTGTGCTCGGTCAACAAGATGAATCTGGAAGAAAAGAATATGCAATTTATTACTTGAGTAAGAAATTCACTGATTGTGAGTCTCGGTACTCCATGCTTGAAAAAACTTGTTGTGCCTTATCTTGGGCTGCAAAGCGTCTTCGCCAGTATATGCTGAATCATACAACTTGGTTGATCTCTAAAATGGATCCAATCAAGTATATCTTTGAAAAGCCTGCTTTGACTGGGAGGATTGCTCGTTGGCAAATGTTATTATCAGAATATGATATCGAGTACCGAACTCAAAAAGCTATAAAAAGTAGTATCTTGGCTGACTATTTGGCACATCAACCGATTGATGATTACCAACCTATCAAGTTTGATTTTCCAGATGAAGATGTGATGTTTTTGAAAGTGAAAGATTGTGATGAACCTTTGATTGAGGAAGGGCTGGAGCCTGGATCTCGATGGGGTTTAGTTTTTGATGGTGCTGTGAATGCACGCGGAAGAGGAATTGGGGCAATGATCATTACTCCCCATGGTTCACATATTCCTTTTGCCGCGAGGTTGACTTTTCCTTGTACCAACAATGAAGCTGAGTATGAAGCCTGCATTATGGGTCTCGAGGAAGCTATTGATTTAAGGATTAAGCATCTTGACGTGTATGGAGATTCTGCTTTGGTAATTAACCAGATCCAGGGCACGTGGGTAACTCATCAAACCCACTTGATCCCCTATAGAGATTATGCCAGAAAGATATCAACTTTCTTCACTAAAGTTGAGTTTCATTATGTTCCTCGTGATGAGAATCAGATGGCAGATGCTTTAGCAACTATAGCTTCCATGATAAAGGTGCACCAGTGGAATGATGTTCCCATGATCAGTGTGATGCGACTTGAAAGACCAACTCATGTGTTTGCAGTTGAAGAGGTCCATGATGACAAGCCTTGGTATCATGATATTAAATGTTATCTCCAGAGTCAAGAATACCCGCTTGGGGCATCCGATAAAGATAAGAGGACTTTGAGGAGATTGGCAGGCAATTTCTTCTTGAATGGAAATGCGCTTTATAAAAGAAATATTGACATGGTCTTGCTCAGATGCGTGGATAGACACGAAGCAGACATGTTAATGAAAGAAATTCATGAAGGATCTTTTGGCACTCATGCCAATGGGCATGCAATGGCTAAAAAGATGTTGAGAGCAGGTTACTATTGGCTGACAATGGAATCTGACTGTTGCAAGTATGTGAAAAAGTGCCATAAGTGTCAAGTGTATGCTGATAAGATTCATGTGCCACCAGCTTATCTCAATGTGATTTCTTCCCCATGGCCTTTCTCTATGTGGGGAATTGATATGATTGGTATGATTGAACCCAAGGCTTCGAATGGACATCTTTTTATCCTTGTGGCAATTGACTACTTCACCAAGTGGGTGGAAGCGGCATCGTATGTTAATGTGACCAAGCAAGTTGTGGTTCGGTTTATCAAGAATAATATTATCTGCAGATATGGTGTTCCGAATAGAATTATTACTGATAATGGTTCGAACTTGAATAATAAGATGATGAAAGAGCTTTGTGAAGATTTCAAGATTCAACACCATAATTCCTCTCCTTATAGACCGAAGATGAATGAGGTTGTTGAAGCTGCAAACAAAAATATTAAGAAGATCATTCAGAAGATGGTTGTGACGTACAAGGACTGGCATGAGATGCTCCCTTTTGCTTTGCACGGGTATCGTACATCTGTCCGCACTTCAACAGGGGCAACCCCTTTCTCACTTGTTTATGGTACAGAAGCAGTGCTCCCCGTCGAAGTTGAGATCCCATCAATGAGAGTTCTGATGGAAGCCAAGTTGACTGAGGCTGAATGGTGTCAGAGTAGATTTGATCAATTGAATTTGATTGAAGAAAAGAGAATTACAGCTTTGTGTCATGGTCGGTTGTACCAGCAAATAATGAAGAAAGCTTTTGATAAGAAGGTCAAACCTCGTGTATTCAGAGAAGGAGACCTCGTGCTCAAAAAGATTCAGTCTTTCCTTAAAGATTCTCGGGGCAAGTGGACTCCGAACTATGATGGACCATATGTTGTTAAGAAAGCCTTCTCTGGCGGTTCATTAATTCTTGCAACTATGGATGGTGAGGAGATCACTCGCCCTGTGAATGCGGATGCAGTCAAGAAATACTTCGCCTAAAAAATAAAAGAACAGCTCGCTAAGTTGAAAACCCGAAAGGGCGACTTAGGCAAAAATGAGCGTCTCGGTGGATTGAAAACCCGAAAGGGCGGTCCAGGCAAAAATTAGAGACATAAACAGAAATAATTATCCCGGTAGATTGAAAACCCGAAAGGGCAATCTAGGCAAAAGTTAGGGATCATGGCAAGTAACTGCGTCGACAGACTGAATCACTTATAGTAACTGAGGATTTCAGATTCTACCCCTCAGAAGAATTATTCATCAAAGATTCTTAATCACTCATCCTTGACTGAAGTTTCAGACACAGTGGAATTCAAAGTTGATAGGGAGAATAGTGATCATTGTATCTCAATGTAGCCCTTTTCCATGTATTTACCATTTTTCAAACTTGTAATGATCCATGGAGTCATGCCATTTGCTGACTACCATTCTATCAATGAATTTGAGCTTTTATCCAATTGTTTGCAATTCTTTATATTGTTTCTGTTTACAAAATTTCAATTTATTGTTGATGATGATTTTTTGAAACGAATTTAATAAATTTAATCTTTGAAGATTTTAAAAACATTTTTCTTTTGATATATGAACAAAGAAAGGATATCAATAGTGACTCCAAGAATGGTAAAGTCTGGATGTGTGTAACTTGTCTCTCCCAAAGCAGGGTTTGATTCGGTTGTGTCCATGCGAAGTTCCTGGATAGTCTTGACAGGATGATGTTAATGATGAGCATGAATGGAGATTGTATGTATTCCTCAGAAGAGTTGTTGGAAGGGATGTTCTTAAAAAATCCCTAGCTGAGTTGTGATTTCTTCCTCAGCAAGTTATCTTTAACTTGAAAAGCATTGGGAATCCCCAGCTGAGCTCATGTTCCTCAGCTTGAATTGTTTGCATCCTTGAATATAGAAGTATTGATATAGCAGTCAGTTTAGAGGTTTTCTTTTACCCTGATGTCGGGTATAGATTTAAAATCTCTCGTAACTGTATTTTGGCTATGATGTTAACTTCTGATATCCCCATATGGATCCCCAGTAGGTCTGCATGTGTTGATTTCCAGCAGGTTCCTATGTGATTCGTTAACAGGTCTTGCACTCTATCCCCAAGTGGAGCAGTAGTGGTATGACAGTTATTCCTCGTGAAGTGTAATTTTTATCAAGAATATTTCCATCCTCAGCAGATTATTACCTTCCCTCAACAGGATGATATTCCTAGCAGATGCTGTTTCATCATGATTTAAGCCTTGTAGTAGGATTGTATTCCTTTGATGGCTTATGATATTCCCCTGCAGATTTCAAGTTGAATCTCCAACATGTTTCCCTGCATTGTGGCCTTGGGATTAGCCGAGTATCTGGTTGTTGTGGCGTTCATGTCACCCGTTTCTTATCTTTATGTTTGTTTGTCAGCATATTCATAAGCATATTTCGTACGCATAAGCATAGCATCGTTTGCTTGCATTCTTGCGTCTATCATTGTTATCTGCTCTTTGGTGTGGACTTTCCCCACAGAGTGTGTGTGTCGTCTTCCTCTCAAGTTTAGAGTGTCGACCATTAAGCAGAAAGAGTTAATCCTTTCTAATTCCCCACTGAGTTTGTTTCTCGTGGATGATGTTGATTCAGTTTCCTCCCCAGTTTATTATCTGGATGGAATTTTCCCCAGTTGAGATATTTCCTCCTCGGGATGAGTCTTGTTTGACCGTTTCTCTCCAATTTGTTCTTGGATTGAACTTTGGTCCCCTTTGTGAGTATTATTGCTTTGGAATTAAGTTATCACTGTTTGATAGTGGGCAACATTTTCTCCAGCTTGAATATATTACAAAATTGATCAAGCTCTTTTGCTTGTACTCCTACCCAGTAAATCCGGTAGTCGAGATTTTATCCTCTTACCCAGTAAAAAGGTAATAGAGTTTGTTTTCCTTTGCTCCTACCCAGTAAATCAGGTAGTCGAGAATTGTTCTACCCAGTAAATTCGGTAGTCAAGTTATTTTCCTCTTACCCAGTAAAAAGGTAATAGAATCGAGATATTTTCCTCTCACCCAGTAAAAAGGTAATAGAATCAGATATTTTCTTCTTACCCAGTAAAAAGGTAATAGAAACTGTTCCCTTTGATTGAGTTCCTACCCAGTAAATCAGGTAGATGATCATACTCCTATCCAGTAAATCGATAGTCGAGTCCTTTATACTCCTACCCAGTAAATCAGGTAGTCGAGAATATTTCTTACCCAGTAAAAAGGTAATTGAGGTTATCCCTCTGTATTTTGCTCCTATCCAGTAAATCGATAGTCGAGTTCTTTATTTCTTACCCAGTAAAAAGGTAGTTGAGGTTATCCCTCTGTATTTTGCTCCTATCCAGTAAACTGATAGTCGAGTCCTTATATTTCCTACCCAGTAAACAGGTAGTTGAGGATTCTTTTCCAACTCAGTATTTCTTCATTTCTGGACTCGAATACTTTGTTTTATTGATATTCCTGGCAGGATGTTTATCTTTCCCTGGTTGAATTTTGTATTTTGATTATATCATATCTTTTCCCAAGTGGAGTCTGTTATCCAGTGATTTATTTTCCTGGTAATTCTTTGGTTGTCTGTTGTTGTTTCCCCAGCGGGATTTTCTTCTGTGTCCCCAAGTTTTTTGCTTTCATCTGGTGGTCATATTTTCCCCATAGAGATCTTGGGTTTGCATATCATATTCATATCATATCATTGTTCTCTTAGGACAAAAATTGGGTATTCTGTATTTAAGTCTCTCCCATCTTGTAGAGACGAAGATGTCAATCTTCATATCTCCAGATTGAAGAAACTTAAATAGGGGCAGCTGTAACACCCTAATTTTTGCCCTAAGGTTCTTTGCATTTCATCTGCATTTTTGCATACAAACAAGATCACACAGGTTTCGAGTTTCTTCTCAGATGTGGGTCTATGCTTCGCAGGGGATCACCATTGTTTTTATTTCTTTATAGTTATTTATATTTACTGATCACTAACCAAAATACCAAAAATATGTTGCAATGTTCTTCTTCTTCTCTGTGTTGCAGGTATGCGAAGATAAGACAGTGAGACAGTGATTTCAATTCAGATGCATTTGTCCAGTCACAATTCGATTTTCAAGTGGATGTTTGACCTAATATTGGTCAAGCTATCAGATAGATTGTGTTGACTGCCAGTTGTGTGTGCCAGTAGTTTATTCCTCAGACGATGCGTTCTCAAAGTACAAGTTGGGTTGTGTGACAGTGTTTTGTGCGAAGTTTGGTTTGAATCTTCAAGTGTTTATCAGTTCATCGGTTCTTCAGTTCATTAGCGATTCATCTGAGGATTTATTTTCCTCAGTTTGGTTTCGAATCATCAGGGCATGAATCAGACAGTTTTCAGATGACAGGTGGCTTGAGTTATGGATTTATTCAGTGGTTCAGGATTGGCTGTATTCATTTGTTTTATCAGAGGCTTGTGCAAGAAAAATCAAGATTTTGTTGTGGGCTTGAAAACCAAATTCCATCCATTATCCATTCTTTTTCCGATTAAACCATTTTTTTTGTATCCATTTATCCATCCGTATTTTTTATGACCATTTTTCATTATCCATTTTTTTTCAATTTTTTTTACCAAACCATATTATCCAAATATTATCCATTTGTCGATATCCAATTTCATATCCAATTTTATACTGATTATCCGAATATTCCATAACCATTCTTTCCATTTTTTTTCTTTTCCTCGATTAGTCAATTATCCAAATTATCATTTTTTTTCTTAACTAATTTCCAATTTTCCAATATTACAATATCCCATTTTTTACATCTTTCATTTGTCATTCATTCTCATATTCATTATTCCTTTATTAAGTCATTTTAATCCATACCTTTTTTTTTATTCTAAGGCCCACTTATATTTTTTGAATAACCAAAAATATAGTAAAAGAAAATAATGCTCAATCCAACTTTTTCTTGGTCCAAGTTTTTTTTACAGCCATTACACCCCACAATCCATTCCCAGCAACTTAGGCCCACACAACTTTCCAGCAGCCTTTTGCAAACACAAGCCTCAAGCTTCTAGCTCACACGCCCTCTGCCTCAACAAAACACGCATGACCTCAATTTTCCACACTTTAAGTGTGCCAAGCTGCCCAGCTACAATCCAAACCAGCATCAGCCGAAGCAGCTTCAGCCACATTACATTAGTCCCAGCCGCACGCATGTTTCCCGTACGCGTGACAAAAACAACTTTCCATCAGGCCATGCCTTCCATCAGCCAGCTACCAACATCAGCTTTTTCACAAGCTGCAATCCCACGTGCAAGGCATCACAATACTCCAGCCGTACCAAACACAAAGCCTTTCGCACAAGCACTTCAATCCGCAAGCCTTGCCAACAAGCCTTCAGCCATTTCCTAAGTTAGGCATCCAAGCCAACAACTTGCAGCCGCAAGCAAAAGTCTTGCCTCACATCACAATGCGCCGTACAGCTTCAAACAAACAACAAAAACAATCTCAAGCCAATAAGCCAAATAATTCCAACCCGTATGCCGCATCTGAAGCTAGCAGGCCCACACCAAACAGTCACGCATCTCGCACAGATTCCTCACGCTTCTCGCACGAGAATGAAACCTGAAATTCACAACAATGAAACGCAAACGTCATCCAAATTAAACGCAAAGCAGTAACAATTAAAAATCAAAACTCAGAATTGAAACAAAGACGGGACACGGGATTCTCGCGAGCACCTCAAAACGCAATCCCTTCCTTTCAAAACGGCATCTCCCAAGCTCACTCTTCTCCTATTTAAAGCACCCTCATTTCTCTTCAAATCCAAGCTTTAAAAGCCTCCTAAACCTCTGCTCAAAATCGTAATCAATTCTTAAACCTTACCAATTTTTCAATTCAACTCTCCAACCCTAAATTTCATAAAAAAGGAACTGAGATTAGTGAGATTGAAGGAGAGGTTTCGCGCAAGAAGAAGAAGAAGAATCGTGTAGGGAGAAGAGAGGAAAGGGAAATTCGAAGTTGAAGAAGAAGAAGGTGAGAAGGATTTCCTCCGTGATCCGTTTTCTTTCCTTTCCCCTGTTTTCGCTTGTTCGCGCATAGAGGAAGAAGAAGCACATTTGCTTCGATTACTTTTCTTTTTTTTGTTTCTTTTTTTTTCTATTTTTGATTTTGTTTATTTTTTATTAAAAAGAAGCTGATAAAAGAAACTGGTTTGGGCCTTGGATCCTTGGATCCGTTTCTAAACTACCATCCCTATCCACGCACAGCTCCCCCTTCCCTTCTTACTATTTTTTCTTTTTATATTCATTCTTTAATTTTGTCTTGTTTAATTGGATTTTGTTATTTTTATTTTTTTGATTAAAGAATGTCATAGGAAAAAAGATTTTTAGAATGTCTATTAGAAAAGAATTTTTAGAAAGATTTTTTAGAAAGAGTTTTTAGAAAATGATTAAATTATTTCAATATCTTTTTATGGATCTATTTTTAGATCCATTTATTCTTCATTTTTTTTCTCTTTTGGTCGATGACAATCTCCGATTCGTAGATTGTTGATTTTCGATAAGTTTAACCTTCATTATTTCAAATCTATGGATGAATGATCATTTGGATCATTCTCCATACTTTGAGATCGTGATAGGTTGCTTTTCGATGAAATTCAACGAAAATCTCGATTAAGATTAGACCGTTCTCTTTCTTTTAGTGTGGCATGTTTTTGGAGAACGATCCATTATATCGTTTCTCTAACATGTATTAACACGAATATTTTCCACTTTAATTAGTGGTGGCCGGCCTCATTTATAGGGTAATTACTTCGTAAATTACTCGGCGATTGCTTAACATAGACCTAAAGTTGTCCCGATTCGAATTAAGATCCACTTGGATTCGGTTGCCTCGACTTTATTTTTCTTTTCGTGGTTGTGCTTGATTAAGTTCATCATACCACTTTATATTGTAAATATTATAATACTGTGAATATAATAATCCGTTTAAATTTAATCTCTCGCACCTTATCCTTTTATTTTAATCTCTTGCTCCTTTATCTCCTTTATTATGATTTATCATATTATATCATATATCATTTGTTTATGTTTATATTGTGCTTGTGGTTTTTATTTTGTCCATTTGGATATCAAAACACTAATAAAGGATTAAACACTTAAAAGACTTGTGACTTCTAATTTTGGACTATGGTTACTATCCCTTTCTTTGGAGAATGGACTTAGACTTTAAGATCTTCCCCCTTGCTCAAGTTGGAATGGATTAGAAACCTCGGCCTCAAGTTATTTCACTAGCCTTTGAAGATGGAATTCCGAACTTTGAAGAATTGTGCATATTATGGTTTGGTAAACTTTTCTCTTAACTTTTAATTCAAGTATTAGGATTAGTCCCTTCATCTCCTTCCCATTCTTAAATTTTCAAAACTTCTCCCTATTTCAAAAATCTTTTTGTTTTCCAAACTTCAAACACTTTCATAAGCAAACCTTGACTTAGGTCAAGCGATTTTTAAACTTTTCACTTTGTTTTCTTAATAAATGTTAACTCATGTAAATATATCAAAACCATTTTTTTTCTTACATACTTTAAAAAACACAAAACTCACTCAATTGTTTTTGTGCCTTTGTGCACCTTTTCTTTTTTCATATGTTTAGATATGATTCATCTTTTCTAGCGGAATTATTCGCTAAAGGATGACGACTTATCTCTATATTTTAAAAAATAATGTAACCCATTGTTCTTTTCAAATTTTGTACCACGAACTACGAGGTTTTGATCTTGCATTGCACTTTGTGGGTACGTAGGCATGGGGCGTTAAAACCTCATCAAACACAAAATCATTAAAAAAATATTTTCTCCTCATCTCTTCAATCATTTTTAAGCAAACCAATTTCAGACCAAAAAGCAATAAATATTTCAAAGGGCTCCCGTGGAGTACCACGGACGAGTCGGGTGCCTAAAACCTTCCCGGTTCGTAACCAATCCCCTTACCCATTCTCTGTTTGTTCTTTTAGCTTTTGCTTTTAGACTCCTAGGTTTTTGTTCGTTCTTTTACCTTTTTCCTTTTTGGAAATAAAGAAAAGCGCGGTGGCGACTCTGTGTTCATCGAGTTAAGTTAATCAATAGCTTACACTCACGATTTTACCGCTACAGCAAGCATTAGGAGTTTTTCAGCTAACTCGCGACACATCTTCATGACACATCTTCATTGCTTCAGACTCTTGAACAACATGAGGATTGGCGATTGGAACAGCAATATGCATCTCATACTCAACTGGATGATTCTCTTCAGTTTGAGGAAACTGGACTTGAGTTGGAATAGGTTGAGCTTGAGGAATAGCACCAACAGTAACACCAGAGGTAGGTATTGGTTGGGAAGTGACCTCTTCAACAGCAAGAGTGAAACCTGGAGGAAAACCATAGACCAAAGGATTTGGAACGGGAACTGAAGGCATTGCTCGTGAGGTAGATCCTTGCACTTGAGCATTGTTCATTGCGGCAGCAGCTTCGCGACGTTCTTCCATTTTTGCCAAAGCTTGCAAAGTTTCATAAATTTGGTCAATCTTGTTCTTGACTGAGTCAATCTCTTCCCTCATGGCAGCTTGCTCTTCTTGAATTACGTCCATCATTCTTCTAGTGTTGCTTCGAGTTAAGTATGGGTGTCTAGCACGATACGGGCGTCGGGAAACCAACTTGATTTACTGAAGATGGAGGAACATGAAATGAGTTCTCGG
Organism: Lathyrus aphaca; assembly: GCA_963966055.1. NCBI lineage: Eukaryota > Viridiplantae > Streptophyta > Magnoliopsida > Fabales > Fabaceae > Lathyrus > Lathyrus aphaca. Next base: position 127,452,719 of record OZ014523.1, on the reverse strand, counting down.
TTTTGGAATGAAATGCAAGATGAACAAATAATGCAAATGAGATGATATGTAATGTCAGAATCCAGGATCGCAAGATCAGGGTCTCATGAGTCCAAGGTACAGATGGAGGATACTCTGATCCAGAACTCACTGGGTAGACTCTAAGGTTTAGGGACCCCACAATTATCAATTCATATGGCTGTTCATCACACACGCCATAAGAATGACAGTTGATTGACTCCGCCATATGAATCTATTTTGGGTGAGATCTTCGCATCGACAACCCACGAGAGGAAATTTTCTCGGGAGCCCATACTACGTGATCATCGACACAAGGCTTAAACAAAGTCCTGGAGTTATGGAACTTTCTCAACTGTTTGATGCACGTGTCAATTTCATATATTCTTGACAGTCAATCAACTCCATTGAGTAAGTCTATTCCAAGTGAGGTTTTCGTATCGAGCCACGCAAGGGCGAACCCTGGTGCCTAATACTACACAACCATCAACCGATGTTTTAACCAAAAGGTTCTAAAGGTCCTCAGAGTTGATGACCCTAATGAAAGAAACTGAGCACACACGTCAAGGACTTGACGGTTGTCAGTATTCTCATTAGAATCTACTCCAAGTGAGGTTTTCGTATCGACAACCCACGAGAGTGGTTCTCTCGGGAGCCCATACTACACAACCTCGCTAACTTATGTTTGTACTCGTAAGCCCGGGTATAGAGCCTTTCCCTCAAGTTTCTTTGCAAAGTATCAATCCAAATTATAGTACCAAGGAGCCACAAGATATATAATATGGAATGCGATAAAGAAAGCGATGAAAATAAACAAGCAAGGCATAAAAGCAAACATCCAAACAAACGCGGGAACCTAGACTAGGCTTGACTCGCATAGGGGTGAACCATTCCCCAGCAGAGTCGCCAGCTGTCGCACCCCGAAAAATACGACCTCACGCGATACGAAAAAACGGGACCCGCGCTGGACGGACTGAAGAGTCGCCACCTAATTCTATTTATTCCCGAAGAGGGAAAGGGGAGATATAGATACAACCCGGGAAGAAAGGGATGAGGACAAAGGTCAACGGAACCATTTCCTGGGTTCGGGAGTCGGTTATGCAGGGGAAGGTATTAGCACCCCCTACATCCATCGTACTCGATGGAACCATTTAAGTTATCACGCGCGAAAGGATGTCTATGCTTAAACGAAATACTTGCTAGAGGGAAATGAGTTTTGATTATAAGTTAGATTGATCCTAGGTGCTCGGCAAGGATCGAGATCCTTGTGCCTACGTACTCCCGCGTGCAATGGGAAAGTCAGAGCCTCGTAGTTCGGCCTACTAAGGGTAATGGTTGTCTGATTTTATTACCTTTCTTCGATGAAAGGGTTTAGGAGTTGGAATGCACTAAAGACTATGGATAGTTTATCTCGTCCAACAAGAGGAACGTCTTGCGTCGAAATAATCGGAGCGAGTAACGAGAGCTCGTTATCCTCTTTTCTACCGCTTAAGGCTCGTGACACACAATTCTTCTCGCATTATTAAAGTGTTTTATTACCTAATGACCGCTTGACGTTGGATCAAGGGTTTGGATCTAAAAATAATCGTTTTGGTTTTTTGAGATTAGAGGGTGAATGCAAATGGAGGTTTATTTTGTGGTTTTGTTTGCGAGGCACAATGTGCTCGACTCGCAAGGAGAGATGGATCCTAATAAACGAAAATAACTGAAAAATAAAGTGCAGGTGTGCGAGTGAAATCGCTTGGCGTTGGACCAAGGATTCAGAATTGAATAAAATACGGAAAATAAAATGCGTACAAAGTAATGGGAGAGGGATACAAAATAAATACAGGGGATTGCGAGAAATAAAGGGGTCTCGTTGTAATTCGCCCAAGAGAAAGCGTGTGTGCAGTGTTTTTGAACTGTTCGAAGGCGTTCGGCCTTTTTAATCGGAAACAACTATTCGAAGGCGTTGGACCTTTTTGGGACGCGTCGAAATTTAGTTCATTTACTTCCTTAGAATCGATTCAAGGTTAGAATCATTCTATGAGGAGTTGAACATTATTTGAAATGCGGAAATGAATAATTTAATTGAATTGAATTGCAAATATTAACATAGAAGAATAAATATAAACAATAAATAAATTGAAAATAATGAATAAAATAAATTACATTACAAGTTTTTGTTCAAAATAAAAATAATAGGATAAAATAAAATAATAAAAAAAGAGGGCCTCATATTGACCGAGTATCATCGATTTAATGAAATCGGGCGAACATCGGCCTTTTGTTATGTCATTGGCCCTTAAGAAAAAAAAAACTAACACATATTATATTTTTTTTTAAACAATTTTTTTTAAAATAAGAAGATTATTAACAAATAAAAAATAGAAAAAAGAATTATAAGAATCAAAATAGAAACAAGATAATAAAAATGAGGAAATAAAAATAAAATAGAGAGGGTATGCTGCGGTGATACATTAGTGTGTATAGAGCAGATTCAAATGGGCTTAAAGCCCAGCAACAACAATCAACAGAATAATCTTTTTGTAAAATTTTTTTAAAGAAAAAACAGAACTTGAATGAGAGGTACGTGAGGCAATGATGGAGTGTCAGCAATGAGTATTGAAAACAAATAAGCTTAACTAAATCCAATATATAAAATTAATTCTATATAAATAGCACTAAAACAAAACGAATAATATATATAAAAAAAGTAAAGAAAGTTGTATATCAGGTTGTTCAAGCAAAACCCAAAGATCAGTGAGAAATAAAAAAAAACCTCTTTCGAGACCCACCCTGGATGGTATTCTCTGTGGCGAAACAGAAGTGAAAATGTTTCTCGCTCACTCGCTCTTCTTCCTCTGCGACGGTTTCTCGTTCACGGCTTTCAGTCGATCTCTTCCTCACGGTTCACGCTTCAAATCGTTCGACTCCTGGCTCGCGATTGTGGTGGTTGGAGGTCTGAAGTTAGGTTTTGACGGCGGTGGTCGGCGGATGGCAAGGGTTGCGGTGATGGGGATTGATGGCGGTGTTTACGGCGGCGAGGATGAAAAAGTTCGGTGAGGGGTTTCAGTGTTGATTGGCTTTGTGAGAGTGTCAAAGCGGTTTAATGGTCGCAGCGGCGAGGCGGTGGTTGTTGTGTTTGTGATTGATTGGTTTTGGCAACGTTCAAGGGGGCGATAGTTAGGGAGTTTTGGATTTGATGGTTTCGAAGCTTGGTTTCGCGACGGCTTCCGTTTCGTGAGGTTTGCGGTGTGGATGATGAAGAAGGTCTGTGGTTTAGTTTTTTTGGTTTGTTCTGGGTTTGTTGGTTTTGTTGACAGATTTGTGAAGGTTTGTGTTTGGCTTGAAGATGGTGTTGTTTTGGGATGGAGACGGTTCTGTTTTGCTCATGCTTATCTCAACGGTTTCGCTTTTGATGGTGAGATGGTAAGGAAGGTTTTGGGTTGTTCGGATTTGAAGAAGAGCAGGTCGATGAAGGTTTACGGTTTTTAGCTTTTGATTGTTTTGTAATAGTTTCACTCGGTATCACTATTTCACAGCCTCTGTTTCTGATTTTTGTTCATGGTTGATCTGTTTTTGTTTGTTCTCTGGATGTGTTGTGAAACAATAGTAGTGTTTGATTATACAGTGCTTATATGAAGGTTTGATGATGGAGGGTAGAAGAGAATGAAGGTGAGTGGTTTATTGTTCTATGGAATATGTGCGTGAAATTTGTTTGTGATGGTTCGCACGGTACGATTCTAGTGCGGGAGAGAGAATTACGTGGGAGTGAGTGGACTGTTATAGGAGAGTGGGAGTGGAGGTGAGAGTGGGAGTGGAGGTGATTGTGTTGCTGAATGCGTATAGTATAGGCTATATAAAACGGAATGTTGTGAGCTTGTGGGGTTAGAAAGGGATGGCTAGGAAAAGTTTATTACTGCGGATATTTGCATTTTTGCTATGGACAATGAAGTCTGTGGGTCCCCTGCGAATTCTTTTTGCTGCCATGTTTCTAAGGAGAAATTATGGAAACATGGTTTATTTGTGGGCAAGGCTGAAGGATGGATTTGTAACCTTTGAATAATAGTTCTTTTTTCTTTTTACTGGGTATTTGAAAAATCTAATAGACCAACTGTAACACTAATTATGATGGGCCTTAAAAAACAAATTAAAAAAAACAAACTACTTCATGCTGTAATGACTTTTTGAATATGGAAAAGATATAATGAAATTAATACTTAAATATTGTTTAAAGAAAGGAATTAAAAAAAATGGAATGGATATATTTTTTTAAAAAGAATAAATAATAAATTGAATTAAAAAAACGGATTAGAAAATTAAATATTAAAAGAACAAAGAAAAAAGATTAGACAACAAAAGAGATTTCTTGACCCCTTTTCAATGACCGTGATTATACCAATCCCAGTTGAACTTCAGACATCATCGAATATCAGACAGAACAAATAAATTAATACATATTTTGGATTTTTTTGAATAATGGTTATACAGTAAAACAAAATGGCGCGGGTAGGACAAATTTGGGGTATGACACACATTCATCGCTTTCCGATTCCGATGAGGAACTAACTTCATTGTCCTCCCAAGCAACATAAGCCTTTTTATTTTTGAAGTCCTTCTTGCCTTTGAATCCTCATTTCTTTGCAAGTCTTGGACAATCCGGTTTTATGTGACCTTACTTCCCACATTCATAACATGTGACTTCTTGAATCGATGTGGGTGCATCCTTCTTCCTGAAATGTTTATTCTTTTTAGGAAAAGAGAAATTTTTATTTTTGTTAAAAAACTTACCAAGCTTCTTAACAAGAAGCATGAAGTTCTCATCTTCGGAAGTCTCATCATCTTTGTCATCCTTCGTGTCAATCTTCAAAGCAATTCCTTTGGACTTTTTCTCTTGACTTTCGTGCTTCTCGAGCCTTCCAAGTTCCAATTCGTGCTCTTGAAGTTTGCCGAATAGAGATGCGGATGTCATCGTTGAGAGACTCTTCTTCTCCGAAATAACGGTCACTTTCGGTTGCCATTCCCTTGTCAAGGACCTTAGGACTTTCAAATTGAGATCGTCGTTGGTGAAAGTCTTCCCGAGTGCAATCAAGTGGTTTGTTAGATGAACAAATCTTTTTTGTAAGGCAACAATAGATTCTCCGGGCTGCATACGGAACATTTCATATTCTTGACTTAACGTGTTAATCCTTGATCTTTTTACTTCTGTTGTTCCTTCATGTGTTTCTACCAAAGTATCCCAAATCTCCTTTGCCGATTTGCATTGTGATACGCGGAAGAATTCATCCATACTAAGAGCGCTTTGGAGTATGTTGATTGCCTTCTTCTCATTTAGGATCTTCTTCTTATCATCTTCATCATACATATTCTTCAACTTTGCGGTTCCAACGCCATTAATCACTTTAACAGGATTATGAGGGCCTTCTTCGATTGCTTCCCATATACCTTCTCCTTGGGCTTCAAGATGTGCCCTCATTCTGATTTTCCAAAAATCAAAGTATTCGCCGGAGAAGAGCGGAGGCTTGTTGCTACTTCCACCATCTTTGAAAACAGGATTCGAGTTTGCGGAAGCCATAGGATCTTGTAGGAACAGGTTACCTAAACCTGCTCTGATGCCAATTGTAAGATCAAAGTGCGCCTAAGAGGGGGGGGGGGGTGAATTATGTGTTATCAAATTTTTCTCAATTCTTTTTCTTTGATGGATGGATTTTGCTTTTTATGGTTTATGGAATGAAAACGGTAAAGCAAGAAGTAAAAAGTGACACGGAGGTTTATCCTGGTTCCCTTCACAATCCGAAGGTACATCCAGTCCCCTTTCAACACGAAAGAGATTTCCACTAGTTTTTAGAAACGTACAACCTATCACACCTTCAATGGTGAGGCCTACTTTCTAACAAACTAAACAATCTAGTGTGCAAGAACAATCCTCTTGCCACACTAACCCTTATGTCCAAACAATCCTTGGAACACAAGTCACAATAGAAAATCTTTCTATAATTTTTGTAGTTTGAGTGAGTAATACAATGATTGGTATCAATAAAAATTGATCTTCTCCTATATTCAAAATTCACTACTCAAAATTCAATACAAGTGTTCAATGAAATATAAAATATGATGAACAATGAACACTTTTAGAAGTATGAAAAATATTTAAATTTAGTGATTTTGATTGTGTGATAATATTTGAAAATTTCTTGGAGGTGTTTATGAATTTGAAAATTTAAGAATTTATAAGAGTCAAAACACCTATTCAAAAAGGTATCAAAATTATGAAATAAATTAATGAAGAGGTATAACATTTAAAAAATATTTGAATTGAAAGGAAACAATTTTTCAGAAAATCCTTCAGTGTTAACCGGTTAAACATATGGGTTAATCGGTTAACGCGCTGAAACGTTACCAAAGAATTCAAATTATGGGACCGTTAACCGGTTAACCCATATGGTTAACCGGTTAACACTGTTAAAACTCAGAAAAATATTTTGATTTTAAAGTGTTAAACCAGTTCCAATTTATTTCAAACAATGCACATGCAGTGAATAATCATGATAAATATTTTGAACACTTGTATATCATTCTAAGGAGTGAGTTTTGATATACCTAAGCCTTGTGTCCAAGTCTTGAAAAGTTTGCACAAAAGCTTGATTCGAACGGTAGCATTCCATGATGATGCATAGCCATGATCTTGATCTTTGTTGACATCTCGACTTTTTGCAATACAGAATGAACTTGAATATTATTGACGTCATCAAAACATTGAGTTTGAAGTATGCTTCTACAAAAAGTAGTATATATAAATAAAAAAAGGAATTACAATAAGGGGGGACAAAAACCAAAACCCTTAAAAGTTAACAAATGCGAAAAGCGGGCATTCCTAATCTGTCTCGAACCAAAAAATCAAAAACAGACACTAGAGCTTCATTCCACCAAACAAAACCGTGAATGGTAAGGCCTAATGAAACTAAAGTGTCTGCGCTTTGGTTCCCTTCTCGGAAAATATGCGATAAGCGGAAATTCAAATTTTTACAGCGATATATACAATTTAACCATCTATTTTTTAAAGACCCTGGAACAAACTGAATATTAGATACTGCCATCGTGACTATTTTTGAATCCATTTCGATCCATAGGTTTCTCCAATTGTTGTCATAAGCTATTTCAATAGCCCGCATAACTTCGGAAAATTCTGCAAACAGAGCGTGATTATCCATAAGATTTTCTGCAAAACATCCAATTAAATTGGAGTTGTGATCCTTGAACAAACCTCCACAAGACGCTTTACTAGGAAAATCGAGAGCGACGCCATCTGTGTTGCACTTCAACCAAGAGTGAAGGGGAGGTGACCAAACTACCTCAACAGTTCTGACCAATTTCAGAGGTCTGATAGTAACTTTAAATGCTTTCAAAAGATGGAAATCAATTATGCTACAGGAAGAAGCAATCTTGGCTGAATTCCCAACCAAACTGACTTTAGTTATAATCAGACTAATTGCAGATTTCCAAATCATACTTTAATTGTTATATTTTTTCAAATTCCTGCAATGCCATATACAATGAAAGGTATATGCAATTGCTGCTATCGTGACCAGTTGCGTGAGTCTCGACTGAAAATGAGAGCTTACATTCCATACCTCATTGAAGTTGTAACTTATGTTATGATGAAGGACCCCTGCTAGCCAAGACTAGAGATGTTGAGTAAAAGGGCAGAACCAAAACAGGTGCTCAATACATTCTGCATTGCAACCACATAGAACACAAATTGAAGGAAGCTGAATACCTCTCTTGGAAAACATCTCATCTATAGGAACCTTGGACTGAATTAACTTCCAAACAAAGATAGATACGGATGGAGAAATGGATGCATTCCAAATCTTCTTGGCCCAGTTCAGCTCATTACAAGAAACTGATTTAAAAATGTATGCATCTTTAAGAGTGAGCATACCTGATAAAGAATGCTTCCATATGAGTTCATCGGGCCTAGGCGGATCCGGAATGTGGATACAGTTGATAGAGTCAGCTAAATCAGGAAACAAGAGATGCAAGTCTTGTGGAATATTCCAATGCAGGTTAGTTATGAAATCTGAAAATGTAGCTTTTAACTCAGCTTGAATAATGGAATTGAACTGATACTTTTCTGCTAGAGGGGTGCCACACCAATCATCCTTCCAAAAGCTAATTCTTTTTCCATCTCCCAAGTTCCAAGAAGAATTAAGCATAACATCTGAAAAGTTGCTTTTTAATCCACCCCAAATAGATGAAGATATGTGATAGTTTATATGTGAGTGATTTCTTAACACTCTTAACCTAAGAAGGTGTGCCCATTGGTTGGAAGAATTAAACAACTCCATACATATTTTGATGTTTGCTGCAGAATTTATGCTTGATAAAGACCTGATCCCTAAGCCCCCTTGAGAGTAAGATTTACACATTTTATGCCAAGCCACTGTGATCAAAGTCCTCTTGCAAATATCACCACTCCACATGAAGTTTCTCATACATGTTTCTATTTCTTTTAATATACTGGCAGGCCAATCGTAAATTTGGATGGTATAGTACAACATACCATGAATAATGCTTTTGACAATTTGCACTCTTCCTGCCATGCTAAGAAGAGAAGCCTTCCACATGGAAAGCTTATTTTTCACTCTAACAACTAGAGGATGAAAATGCACGACTTTTGGCTTACCTTTAAATATGGGAACTCCCATATATGTGGAAGGAAGCTGGCCCTCCAAGAACCCCATCATTTGTGCCAACAACGAAAACCTCGCTTGAAATATAGAACCAGCATATAACACAGATTTTTGAGGATTAATAAATTGACCCGAGCATTGTGCATATTTGAGGAATAGACTTTTAAGAGCATCCAGATTAGAGGGTTTGGCTTTGCAAAAGAGCATGATATCATCAACATATAATACATGTGAGGGAACTAGAGAGCCTCTTGGTCCTTTAATAAGTTGCAGCTTGCCTTGTTCAACCAGCAATGATATTCCTCTACTTAGTACATCTTCAGCCAGACAAAAAAGCAAGGGAGAGAGGGGGTCTCCCTGTCTAACTCCCCTCAAACAGTTAAAGTAACCAACTTGAGCTCCATTTAGAGACAAAGAGATTTTTGCTGAGGAGAGGATGGCTGAAATCCAAGAGCAGAATTTTGTACAGAATCCAAACTGTTTTAGCAATAAAATCAAGAAATTCCAATCAATCGTATCAAAGGCTTTACTGATATCAATCTTCACAGCAAGATTTCCTCCAAAAGATTTACTGTCCAGCAAGTTAATAGCTTCTGAAGTGAGACATATGCAATCAGTGATGGACCTTCCTTTTATGAATCCTCTTTGCTCAGGTGAGGTGATAGTTGGCATGATGGAGGCCAGTCTGTCAGGTAATACTTTAGAAATAATTTTAAATTTGAAATTTGCAAGGGCAATTGGTCTATATTGATCCACAGAACTAGAATTATGGCATTTAGGAATAAGCACTATAGTGTTTGCATTCCAGTTAGGGAGGATCCATCTTGTAATAAAGAATTGAGTTATTGCATTGATGATATCTGCTCTAATAACGTCCTAGAAATGTTGATAGAAAAAGCCTCCAAACTCATCAGGACCTGGTGAACTGCCTTTATTTAGAGAGAAAACTGCAGCCTTTATTTCCTCTGGACTAGGGATCAATGTCAAAAGAGAGTTGGATTGCTCACTCACCATGTGTGGTATAACCTCTTCCACCAACCCATTATCAGTACAAGTGTTGCTAGTGCCGAATAACTTTTCAAAGTGATTTAGGAAAATGTTGGAGATTTCATCAAGATTATAAATAACCTCCTCATTATTTACAATAGAAGAAATAGCTTTGGTGCTATTCCTAATTTTGGTTATCCTGTGAAAGTAAGTTGTATTCCTATCTCATTCAGTTTGCCATTTGACTTTGGATTTTTCAAGCCAGAATAACTCCTCTAATTTAATAGCAGTACCATATTCTTCTTGTACCTCTTGCTCCTTGTCAGCCAATTCATCATTAAGCCCTTCAGTTTGAATTTTCTCTTGGATTGAATCAAGGTTGGAGGTTGCTTTATCCAGCAATTCATGTACATTACCAAATCTGTCTTTGTTCCAAATTTTGAGCTTGTTTTTGAGATGCTTGAGTTTTTGGGAGAGGATAAACATTGGACAACCAAAGAATTCAGAGTTCCAACTGCTTTGAAACAGTTTATGACATTCAGGGTGCTCAGCCCACATTCTAAGAATTTTGAAGTTTGAGCTTTTCTTGAATTCTTGAAAGCTGAAGTAAAAAAGTATTGGAAAATGATCTGATATGTGCCTTGTGAGGGTGGAACAAACAGAACTGTTGCAAACTTGAATCCAACTCTGATCAACTATAACTCTGTCTAGTCTCCTCTCTATGAACTGATTACCTTTCCTTCCATTATGCCAAGTAAACTCTGCACCTCTTGTGGGAAGATGTACAAGGTTGTTACTATCAGTCCAAACTTGAAAGTCTTCAATAGGAATTCTATTAGGACTGAACTTTCCTCTATGTTCATGTGCTCTCATGATAGTATTAAAATCCCCCATAAAACTCCAAGGAATATTCTTTAGAGATTTTAAAGAATATAGTGTGGACCAAAGATCTCTCCTTTTGGTATAGTTGGTGGAAGCATATATTATAGCCAGACCAAAACTAAAATTGCCAGAATTTATAGTAAAAAAGACATGTTGATCATCTATAAAAACAATTTAAGGATCTAAATGAGAGGCACATAGACACCACAAGTTGGGAGATAGACCTTGTCTCTGATTTACAGCAAAAACTTTGAGGTTAAATTAAAATAATTACTGTTTCACTATATTTTATCAATATTTTAAAAATACATATGCACGATTTAGGGGGATTAACCCCCATTCCTATTTTCTCATTTTTCTGATGTTTATGATTAACTTCGTGTAAAGTTTTTTACATGTATATTTCAATTAAATCCAAATTAATATTAATCAAAAAAATAAAAAATTATGCAGTTTGACAAGAAAAAAAAATTGAATTTATAGATATTTTGAACAAGGTATGAAGCGTGTGAGAAATCTCAAATCGGCGAACTTTCCTTCTTCCCCAAATTTCTTTTGTAAATTTTCCTCCTCATAAATTACTCAATTACTCAACTCCCACTGCATACAATAATCGATCTTCATCTCAACACAATTAGGGTTTTCTTTCTTCCAATTATGGCCGCTAATTCCCTTAGAGCTGGTTCTTCTTACCGCGGCGCCGTCCCTTTCCGATCGAGGTATCTCCCTCTCTATATCTATCTCTATTTCTCTCCCTCCGAATTCATGTTATATATAATGAATTGTCGTGTATGTGTTGGATTGCAGAGATGGACTTAGCACCCGATCTGGTGCTGCATCCGAAGAGATCCAATTGCGGATTGATCCCATGGACTTGGACGATGAACTCACCGGTCTTCATAATCAAGTTAGAAGGTTGAAACATGTAAGTTTCCGCTATTTTATGGGTTTTGAACCACCTTTTCACTTCGCAGTTGTTGTTTTGTTCGGTATGTATGCAATTTGAAGCTATGTTGATGATTTTGTAAGCTTGATGATAAATTGGAAACTGATTTGAGATAACTGCGATTGATGAAAATTCTTATTCATTATGGTTCCAAGGATTCTGTAGAACAACAACAAGGTTTTGTGTAGGAGATATCTTTTTTCACCATAAACTGTAGTTAATAATAGATATAGCTCTTATATTAGGATGATTGTTTGTTATGTTCGTTATCTTGTATGTAGCGGATGTTTGGTTCGGCACCGAAATGATTGAGTGAAATGATTATGTTAAATTGATTTTAGCTAAAAGTGAGTTGAAGTTAAATGATTTATGTTTGGATTAATTCATGCAAAAGTGAGTTGGACGATAAATTTCAGTGTAAAAATTACGGTTAAACTTAAAACCTACAAATCCTAGTTTTGCAAGTAGAATCAATTTTGGAAAGCATAATCAATTTTACTTGATAACAACCAAACACATCCAGAAGCAATTTTGGGTGTTTCAAACGCGAAACCAAACATACATGTAATCATTGCCACTTCCTTACTTTTTTATCATGCAATTGCTTTCTTAGTTCATACCTTTGTTCTTTTCTAAGTACTACAAATGAAATGGGTGGGGAATCTTAATGTTTTTGAAGTTGGAACAAGGGATGTAATTTATCTACACTCTTTAGGTTACTTTATTCTTCGAGAAGAAATATGTTATATGTGCATTTTCTTGTCCTAAAAAATATTGTCAATAAAGAGAACGATATGAATATTCTTGTTGTATTATGTTTGTATGTATTCAATCTGACTTTTTCCTTTCACCATCTCATAAAATAATATTTGGCAGAATTAGAATATGTATAATTGCAAATTTGCAGCATATATGCTTGATAATGTGGTAACTTATGGAAAATTAAGTTAAATTTTCAACTACCACTAGTTATGGATTCTTCGGTCATGACAGCTTAACTTATTAAACTATGTCCTGCTAATTATTCCTTCTAGAAGTTGGTTAGCCTTAACTTAACCTCTCAAGTTAGTTAAAGGTAAGAATTAATCCGGCCTTGTCAAGATTGATCTGTTCATATCTGTAGTTGACGTGAGATATCTGGACACTGTTTCTCGCATGGGAAAAGACATAGGAAGCGCGAACAAATGTGGGTGACCCAATAACAGAGGTCTTAATAGGTAAGTATATGTACTTGTAGGCTCAATCGTCTAAGGTCCACATGGAGTCACCCAAAAAGGGAAATTAGAGATGGTAGAAAGTTAGTTGAGCGAGGAGAGAGAGAGTTTGTTATATAGGATGGAGGATAGAATAATGAGGTACCGAGGAAATTTTTGTTGAGTTAGTTGAGGGTAGAGAGTATCCTTCTCTGAAGGTGCATAGCTCTGAGCAGTGTGAATGTTATTTCACCGATTATATTTTCCATTTTCAAACATACTGATACATTCTCTATTATTTCCCTTTATTAAGTATTTTATCCATTAATTGCTTAATATTCTGTTTGGGTTCCTATCAGATCTTAACAATTCCAGTTATTGAAACTATTTTGATAAAATATATTACATTTCTAAACTTATTTCCTCTCCCTTATTTTTCTTCTTTGCTTTGTTAATTCTCATGCTAAATCAAATATTTCTGGCACAGGTTGCTGAGGAGATAGGGACAGAAATGAAGTATCAGAAAGATTTTCTTGAACAACTGGTATATAATTTCTTGGACAATCTCTTGTTTTGTTTTGGTTTGTTGGCTCAAACTCATGTTTTTTGTAGTGGAAAAAAATGACTACACCTGTTGCATATTCAAGCAAAATAGATTTATTCTGAAATGTTGATCAATTTATCCAATCTTTAGCAGGTAAATGTCCAACTGTCTTGTTAACATTTTGGTTTTATCTATTTTAATATAGCAAATGACAATGATAAAAGCTCAAGCTGGAGTGAAGAATAATCTCAGAAGATTGAACAAGAGCATTATCCAAAGTGGTTCGAACCATATTGTTCATGTCGTTGTTTTTGCGTTAATCTGTTTTACTATAGTGTACTTTTGGTCTAAAATATCAAGAAAATGAGACTGGAGAATTTAAAGCCCACTCCCTGGTTAAAAGACTTTACTTAAGGCTTCTTAAGAAGATGAGTCGATGACTCGTGATTTTGTAACTTTGTTGTAAAGAGAGAACTTCAAAATACTTCAGTGGTTTTAAAATGTATTCTACTGTATATGTGGCATAGTTAAAGAAGCTATTCTATTTCAAAGAGAAGGATGCACAGTTTGCTAGCTCATTTTACCATGTCTTACTATTGGAATGGGGAATTTGTAACTTATTTTTTTATCCCTGGTTGTGATTGATTGTGAGGAATTCCTTGACATGTTCAATAGAATGTCTCATAAAAAGAGAAACAATGTGTGCTCTGATTTCTGTGTTCTTTTTTAAAGATTTGTGAAGCATTTTGTTAAAAAATTGGTTTGTGGAACGAAGTTCAATGCACTAATGTGCTTTCAAAAATAATTTTGTTAATATACTAATATTTGTCTAGTTCTCTATTTAAGTAAGATTATATATAAATATATTTGAGGGGCAATATGTTTGCTATTTAATTGGAAATTTGATTTGACGACTGTGTTTTAACTTTTCTCTTTTCTGTTTTGGAATTGGAATTATCTAACCCTAGTAAAATATTCTCACCCTTTTGATTATGGGCCCCTTTGTTTTGTCTTTTTTTTTCTTAAATGATTTTTTTTTATAGTGTAACATAATAATTTTGTAGAAAAAAGAATTTATAAATATTTTTTTTATAAAAGTTTCAAATAAAAATTTGATTTGAATTATTATTCTTAAAATTTTATTTTAGATATTTTATCATATATAAAAAAAATTTGAATATTAAAATTTTAAAAAATTACTTAATTTTGAAGCTATTTCAAATAGATTTTTATAAAATTATTTTTGAAATATACTTTTTTTTCAAAAAAATAGAATTTTGACTATATTTTAATCTTCAATAATGTATATTTATGTTTAATAATATATATTTATATTGTACGATATCAAAATTAGTTTTACATTTTAGAAAAAATAAATATATAAAAAATTGTAATATTTTAAAAAACAGTTTTATAAAATCTATTTTTGAAAATATAAAAAAGAATCTATCTTTTAAAATTAAAATAAACAGACTCTATATTGATATATATATATATATATATATATATATATATAAAATTGTAATATTTTAAAAAACGGTTTTATAAAATCTATTTTTGAAAATATAAAAAAGAATCTATCTTTTAAAATTAAAATAAACAGACTCTATATTGATGACTTTAACTAGTTTTAAAATATGAAAATTTTCAATAATTTATAGATTAGTTTAGACCAGGGTAATTATAGATGATATTGAATTAATCCAAAATATATAAAAATTAATTTTTTAGTGACTTTATTAGAGAATCTTGATTTACCTAAACATAATAATACACATATTAAGTAGGAGTGTTCATAAATTATGGCAAATATGAATCAATTAATCGAATTCCAAACATGCTGTTTAGGTTGGATTTTTTTTAGTTTGAACAAAAATCAAATTAAATTAATGAAATTGATGTTAGTTGGTTCAAAAATCTACCTATAAATGTGTAATCATATCATTGTTATCTGATAACATTTGTGTCTCTATCCGAAGAAATAAAAAAAAAAATTGAGGATTTTATATTATTTTTAAATTTTAGTTGATGTAAATTATGATTTTTTAAATATTTTGTCACATTTGTTTTTATATAGCAGAACAATCTAACTCAAACAAACTCGTTTTTTTATTTGATTCGGTTTAGACTTTATTGTAAAAATGTACAAATTCAATCTAATCAATCCATATATTTTGAGGAATACTTATCCCATCAAGTGGTGTACTTATACTGTTGTGAATATGATACCTTAGAAAACAAAGTATAATATGTTTCTCAAGAAACTCACAAGAGTTAGGATTTAGGGTTACCAAAGAAAACAACAATAATTGATTATAAATTGTTATTCTTTCTTTTCTCTTAAAACAAGATTACAAGTATATATGAATAACAAATAACCTCTCTCACTATTGAATTAGGGTTTTATCTTTCTATCTTCCCTTATGCAAAATATGAGAGACTAGTATGCAAATTTATAATAAAACTAACATACTAACCTAATGAGCTTTTTAACAATTACTCATTACAAGCTAACTTAGGGTACAAGCTAACTTAAACAATTGGATCCATAACACAAAGCCCAATTAAACAATAACATGTGAGTAGACTTTGACGACATGTTATTCGTACTAGGGTTTGTTCCAATATTCCATAAATCTCCACCTTGGAACACACCTATACTAACAAGAAACAAACTAGCTTTCTTCATGCAGCCTTATCAACTGCGTACAGTGGAAAAACTTGCAACTGGGCAACGTCTTGGTGATCATATCAGCAGCATTATGATTTGTCGAATCCTTCAGCACTTGGACTTCTCCACGCTCGATTACCCCTCTGACAAAATGCAACCTCACATCAATGTGCTTGGTTCGCTCATGATAGGCTGAGTTCTTTGACAGGTGTACTGCATTTTGACTATCACATTTAACAATGATACTTCGACCTTGAAGTTTCAGCTCCTTTGCAAACCATTCAAGCCACAATGCTTCCTTTACAACTTCAGTTAGAGCGATATATTCCGCTTCAGTGGTTGATAAGGCAACAACCTTCTGAAGTGTTGCTTCCCAACTAATTGATGTGCCAAACATAGTGAAAACATATCCAAAAACATATTTTCTAGAATCCATACAACCTACATAATCAGAGTCGACATATCCTTCGATTGTTGCTTTACTATCTTCACCCAAGGCTCCACCATAAATTAGGACTCTATTTAGAGACCCATTTATGTACCTTAAAATCCACTTCAATGCTTGTCAGTGAACCTTTCCAGGATTCGACATGTACCTGCTTACAAGACTTACTGCATATGTTATGTCGGGTCTAGTACAAACCATAACATACATCAAAGAACCTACATCAGCTTAAAATCCACTTCAATGCTTGTCAGTGAACCTTTCTAGGATTCGACATGTACCTGCTTACAAGACTTACTGCATATGCTATGTCGGGTCTAGTACAAACCATAACATACATCAGCTTGAATTGAGGGTTTGTTGGAGTCACAACAGGCTTTGAATTCGACATACCAAACTTATCAAGAATCTTCTTCAAGTATGCCTCTTGAGATAAGCATAATCTTGACTGCTTTCTATCTCTCCGGATGTCAATCCCAAGAATCCTGGATGCAGCTCCCAGATCCTTCATATCGAACTCCTTATTAAGTTCAACCTTCACCCTCATTACATCTTCAATATTGTTGCTTGCTATTAGAATATCACCCACATAAAGCAACAAAATAACAAATGAATTACCAGGTCGAAATCTGAAGTAAACACAGTGGTCGAACTGACTTCTGATGAAACTTATGTGTGCCATGAACTTGTCGAATCTCCTATTCCACTGTCGAAGAGATTGTTTCAGTCCATATAAAGATCTCTTCAGTTTTCATACATACTCTTCCTTCCCCGCTTCGACATACTCTTCAGTATCCTCATCAGGATTGTTTCATCAAGATCACCATACAATAACGCAGTCTTCACATCCATTTGTTCCAGTTCAAGGTCGAACTGTGCCACCATGGCAAGCAACATTCGAATGGACATGTGCTTCACAACAGGAGAGAACACATCATTGAAGTCGACACCTTCTTTCTGAATGAACCCCATTGCAACCAACCTTTCCTTGTATCTCTTCGACTCCACTCCTTCGATTCCTTCCTTAACTTTGAAAATCCATTTACAGCTGACTAACCCGGCTCCAGCAAGTTTCTCAATCAACTCCCATGTGTTGTTATCATGAAGAGATTTCATCTCATCATCCATGGCCTTCAACCATTCAGTCTTATTTCGACTCCTCATAACTTCCTTATAGTCTCTAGGTTCTTCGTTTAAAACCTCACTTGCAGAGATTAAGGCATAAGCTATAAGATCTGCATACCCAAGTCTTTGAGGTGGCTTGATGACTCTTCTCGACCTGTCTCTTGCCAGCAGGTAGTCATTATCAGTCTCCTCATCTTCGACAATAGTTTCTGCTTCTTCTTCGACTTCATCTGGGTCATGCAATTCAGCATCACCATGCTCCACCTCAACAAGGATTTCTCCTTATTCCACCTCTTCGACAACATCGCCAGTTTTCTTGAAAGCCATCTCAGCTTCATTGAAAACTACATCTCGACTGGTGATACACCTCCTGTGACCTGGCTCTAGGCACCATAGCCTATAAGCTTTGACTCCTTCAGGATATCCCATGAACATGCATTTCAGAGCTCTAGGTTCGACCTTGTCTTGCCTAATGTGAGCATAGGCTACACAACCAAATACTCTCAGTTTGTTGAGATCTGGTGGATGTCCCGACCAAACTTCTTCAGGTGTCTTCATATCTAACGCAGTCGAAGGACATCTGTTTATCAGATATGTTGCTGTCGAAACAGCCTCAGCCCAAAACACCTTCTTCAATCCAGCACTAACCAACATGCATCTAACCCTTTTGAGGATTGTTCGATTGAATCTCTCATCTAGACAATTTTGCTGAGGAGTACTTGCTACAGTCTTATGCCTTGCAATCCCAGACTCGACACAGTAATTGGCGAAAGCTTCATTGCAGAATTCAAGGCCATTATCAGTTCTCAACCTCTTGACCTTTCTTCCAGTTTGAGTTTTGACCAGAACCTTCCAACTCTTGAAATTCTCAAAATTTTCATCCTTCGTCTTCTGAATAAATATCCATAACTTTCTGGAATAGTCATCAACTACGGATAGAAAATATCTTGCACCTGAATGTGAAGGATTCCTTGCAGGCCCCCAAAGATCAACATGGATGTAATCAAGAGATCCATGTGTTCTTTGTTTACCTTTGTTAAACTTCACCCTACAGGATTTACCAAATATACAAGGTTCACAAAACTCCAACTTCTCGACTTTATCACCACCTAGCAGGTTCTGTTTCCCCAGTTCGACCAGGTCTCTTTTCCTGACATGGTCCAATCTCATGTGCCATAATTTTTTCTTCGACAACAGTTTCGTGGATGCAATATTTGTCGAACCACTTACAACTTCAGTCTCAAGGGTATACAAGCCTTGTTTCTTCACACCTCTCAAGACTTTCTTCGGCCCCTTTATGACTCTTAGAATACTTTTCTCTCCTTGAAAAACATATCCCTTCTTGTCGAATTCACCAAGAGAAATCAAATTTCTCTTCAGGTCAGGTACATACCTAACTTCAGTCAATAGCCTTATTGACTCATCATGGAGCTTGAATCTCACAGATCTAATACCTGCAATTTTGCAAGCTTTGTTGTTTCTCAGCAGCACTGATCCACCATCTTGATCACATAATTCCTCGAACAAGTCTTTATTTGGAGTCATGTGCCAAGTGCAACCTGAATCCATAATCCACTCTTTTCCTGAGTCGCCGCTCGAAACCACAAGAACATCAGATGAGTCGAAATCATCTTGGACAATGGCAGCATTACCATTATCATTACCTCCATGATCTTTCAGGCATTCAGGACACACCTTTCGAATGTGACCCTCCTTCTTACAATGATAGCATCGAACACAAGATGTTTCACCACTATAAGACTTTTGCTGACTTTTTCCCTTCTTCTTGTTGAACTTACCATCCTTTCGCAAGAATTTCGCCTTAATGGCCAAACCTTCACCAACCATCGAAGGTTTATGCTCGTTCCGTTTGTTCAAGTCCTTAGAGTACAAGGCAAATTGAACATCTTCAAAGGTCAGCGACTCTCTTCCATACAAGAGGGTTTCTTTGAAGTGAGCATGTGTTCTGGACAAAGCGCATAACAACAACAACGCTTGATCTTCGTCATCGATCTTCACATCAATATTT
The DNA here is from genome assembly GCA_963966055.1 of Lathyrus aphaca. Classification (NCBI taxonomy): domain Eukaryota; kingdom Viridiplantae; phylum Streptophyta; class Magnoliopsida; order Fabales; family Fabaceae; genus Lathyrus; species Lathyrus aphaca. Next base: position 127,433,225 of record OZ014523.1, on the reverse strand, counting down.
TCAAGATAAAGAATCAGCTTGTTGAACATATCCAACTGCTCAACCAACACTTTGTCTTCACTCATCTTGAATGAATACAAGGCTTGCTTCAGGTAGAGTCGATTCACCAATGATTTGGTCATGTACAAACCTTCAAGTTTCAACCATAACCCTGACGCCGTCGTCTCATTTGATACCTGTTGAAGAACCTTATCATCAAGGCTCAACAATATTGTGTTGTGTGCTTTCTCAATCATGGCCATCTTTTTAGCTGCCATCAATGCAAAATTCATGGTCGTCTCTCCCTTCAACGCTTCCAAACAACCCTGCTGAACAAGTAGAGCTTTCATCTTCAAGCGCCACAGACCGAAATTGTTCACTGCGGTGAACTTTTCAATCTCATACTTTGTTGAAGGCATCTTCTCCATGCTCACCGCACCAATTTTTTGTGAATAGGATACCTTAGAAAACAAAGTATAATAGGTTTCTCAAGAAACCCATAAGGGTTAGGGTTTAGGGTTACCAAAGAAAACAACAATAATTGGTTATAAACTGCTATTCTTTCCTTTTTTTTAAACAAGATTACAAGTATACAAGAATAACAAATAACCTATCTCACTATTGAATTAGGGTTTTATCTTCCTATTTTCCTTTATGCAAAATATGGGAGACTAGTATGCTATTTATAATAAAACTAACATACTAACCTAATGGGCTTTTTAACAATTACCCATTACAAGCTAACTTAGGGTACAAGCTAACTTAAACAATTGGATCCATAACACAAGGCCCAATTAAACAATAACATGTGAGCGAACTTCAACGACATGCTATTCGTACTAGGATTTGTTCCAATATTCCACACATACCTATGAAAATCCAAAAATGTTTTTATTGGTGTTCGAAGATGCATCTCTGAATGTATTTTAAATCAAATTTACCCTCGTAATTCAGCCACACACACCTCATTATTGCCAAAGTCAGATTTGAAGATGTATCTCCGTAAATTTTCCGAAGTGAATCCGGAGATTCATCTCCGTAAAATCCTATGAATTCATTTTAAGCTATTATAAGCGTGTATATTGCACATAACAAGGATAATTCTGGAGATGCATCTCTGAAAATTTTCTGAATGTTGTATAGGCAACAACATTGTTCGAAATACGACAATATTTTAAGTCATTTTGGACCATAAATTAGAAAACACATACTAATTAATTCAAACAAACTACACATACATTAAAAAAGTCATACATTAATTAAATTAAATTAAAAATAAACCGATCTTACATAACTTGTTCTGATAGCCTCTTGAAATTTGTATAATAAAACAAATGTTGTTCTGGTTATTCTACTCATGTTTTTGGCTGTGTATGTACTAATATATTAATCATTTGCATGATTGACTTCTAGATGATATTGTGTTGATACTTATCCTTTGTCAAATTGTGGAAAAAAGGAGAATAATATGGTGTTCTTAAGGTAACACAAGTTTTTGTTTAGTACTAACCATCCATGGTAAGTACTAATGTCGTGCTCACATGCTAGAACATCGGTCAAGACATGTTGCACTTATGCGAGATTTTGTGTAAGTGGATCTTTGTATATCATGTTATCAACTACTAATTGTTTTTGTTATGCATGACTGAGTATGATTGCATGTTAATAATTGATAATAGGATTGTATGCTACTAACTATGAATTGTGTGAGTGTCATGCATGACTAAGTTGTGAATGATTGCATGTTTGTCTAATTGATTCTAGAACATTATGTTATGTGGCATTTTTTATGAATGCGATTGATTTTCCGCTGTCGAGCTTATCTTTGATATTTGGAAGACTGTTGATGATTGTATGCTCTAAAGACGGACACTTGTTCTGGTCTGAATAAGTGTTATATCTTGAGGAGTTGTTTTGCCATAATTTTTCAAAGGGGGAGATTGTTATTCCTTTTGGATTTGCTGCATTTTACAAAAAAACAATGGAGAAGTGCTCAAAGTGTGCAATATTAATCTAGCATGATTAAACTATATGGAGGTGCATAAGAGACACATGCTGGAAGTGATTTCATAACATGTGGGTATAACATATGAGTTTTACACAGCAGGTTTTTGTTGCTTCATTTTGGAAGACTTTCTGGTCAAATATTGAATCATATTTTATTGCTAATTTGCTTAGCAATATGATCAAGTGATTTATTTGACAATTGGACGAATATTGATTCACATTTGAATGAAGAATTAAAAGCGTCAAATTCCACCAACTGACCATCATGACTAGCGGAACTCCGATGGTAGAAGAGTGAAAGGGGGTGTACGTGTAAGGTACTCTGATGCCAAAGTGAGAGTGGTATCAGAGAGAAATCTAAGTATATAATAATGGTAAGAAGTGTTAGAATACGTTATCTTCTAGTGAAAAAGGGTATTTATAATATGCCCAAAGCGCTAGACCAAGATCCCTATTGTGGGCTGGATTAGCTAGACCCACGATGGAAACTTCCAGGTTCTACGAAGAAATAGGAGAAGACCTAAAGTGTGGTCTTCATCCTGCTCCAACTGCCCCTAAAATCTAGGAAGTGGGAGATTATTCTGTGGGGGGCAGTTGGTTGCACGTTGCTGACAGGAACGTGGGGGGGGGGGGGGATGCCCCCACTAGCCATCAGTCTGTGAGCCTCCTATAGTGGATCGTTGCTTACTGGATTGGGTCGTGCCCGTCATGGTTAGGCCTTTCCCGACATTGGGGCTACCCAAGGCCCAATCCAGAACAACTTTGAATTTAAATTTTGTTAGAGATATCTATGGAACATATTATCCAACATATTCTACATTAATTATGGACGAATTTAAAGCTAATATCCAAGGAGAAAAGTCCAGAGCTATTAGTTATATAAGGAGATCAAAATTACATTGGAAAGCAAACATTAACATTGAAGATTTTAGAGTGCTAGGGTTTACAAGAGTCCTTGTTATTTTTATGTACACCATATTATGTTTTAGTAACTTGGCATGGTTATTGATTTATATAGTTGAGTTGTAAATTCAACATCTTTATGTATACCTCTATGTCTGGGTAGCTTGACATAAAAGATTTTTCTAATTGAGTTGTAATATTCGACATTGATAATTGAGTGAATCACCAATCACTAGGGTTAAGTGATTGAGAGAAACTTGGAGGGTTTCTTATATTTAAGGAGAGTTCTAAATAAAAAGTCATTGGGTAGTGTTAGGAAGAGGAATTGAACAACATAAGGTTTATTCTTGATTTTAAGACTAATTGTAATAAGATATTAATAATAATTTCCCTTTATTGGATTAGAAACCAATCCTCCAGACGTAGGTGTTGTTGCATCAAAATGGGTTACCAATTGTTGTGTCCTTTATTGAATTATAAACCAATCCTCCAGGCGAAGGTGTTATTGCATCAAAATGGGTTACCAATTTTTGTGCCCTTTATTGGATTAGAAACCAATCCTCTAGACGTAGGTGTTGTTGCATCAAAATAGGTTACCAATTATTGTGTTATTTATTGTTCCATCATCTTGTACAACTTAATCAATTAAGGTTTTAGTTTATCTTGTCAAATCGATTGTCTAGGAAATCGTGTTGGACATCCATCCTCTGAGAAATAAAATTTTATAAATAAAACCTAAGATACACTATTTCATGTATTATCTCATTCTCACTCTCAAATTACATTCTTAAAAATTCACTAACTTTAACATTTGAATGCTAATCTTATAATTCTCTCGTACAATATCTATTGTACCAGAAGCTCTCATGCTACACGAGAAGAACTTGTTTCCTTAATATAACATATTTATTTTCCACCTTGAAACAAGTATAAATTCCAATTTCAAAACAATTAATTTAAATATAAAATAGTGCATGTATCTGATCTTACCTAATCAGAAGGGCCTTCCTGCTGTTGGGATGTGAACGTCACAGTTGATAGAGAGATGGAAGGGGGTGTACCTGCAAGGCACTCTGATGCTTAAGTGAGTATAGGTACATAAATATGGTAAGGGGTGATAAGTTTAGAATACCCGACCCTTTAGTGAAAAAGGGTATTTATATGTGCCCCTAGCGCAGGGCCAAGGTCCTTCTTTGGGCAGGATTAGCTAGGCCCAAGGAAGAACTGCCAAGATACGCATAGGAACGTGTAAGACCAAGCACATGGTCTTTTCCTTTGTCAAACTATCCCTACATTTGGGGAGAGAAGGGTGGACAGTTGGGTGACATGGCACACATTAGGGAGACGCAGTCTCCCTTGCACGATTTAGGTGGGACGTGTCCTTTTCCCGAAAGTCTAGATCATTTCCCGTGATGTAGGGTTTTTGTATGACTGAAGGATCACCTGCCCGAATGATTGGGCCTCTGCTCAACGGGTTTGGGCTTATGCCCAACAGTGTCTTAGAGGCCTAGTCCAGAACAAGAGCCCCCTAAGTCGAAACTCCGGGTCGGAGTGATGAGTTAAGGAGAATGTTGTCGGGCACGGTTGATGTGTCGGGGATTCGTGAACAACTAGGAGTAAGTCGTCAGGAATGAATGCATGTCCAGTTGGAGGAGACGAACCTGCAGAGATAAGGACTCAGTTCGGGGAACATGACCGATGAGGCTGGGGGTGCGTGGAAGATAGTGTTGGAAATCGTGTGAGCACCGATTCGTGTTGGGGAAAATCAACAAACACCTTATAGATTCAAACGTCGGGGAATATCATGCATGCCCAACATCGTTCGAAATTCTCCAGAGTGACGTGTTAAGGATCTTAATGCGTGACACTTTGTTTCTTGTGTTACGGTGCATTAATTATGGCCGACCTAGGGAATCTAGGTAATGATTGCCTAGGCGCGTGTCTCCATGCACCCCAGATATATAAAAAGGCTGATGGACCACCTCATTTCCATTTTTCGCTCTCCTCTTACAATTATCTATACTTGAAAGTTCTCTTCCGCAGATGCAACCGCCGCTGTTTTCGCCGTACGCCGTCGCCACTTCCTCGCCAAAACTATGATAGGTAACTCCTTAAATCCCTCTTTTTTGGTAATTTTTAAGCTTAATAGCTAGTTGTAGTGGCGATTTTCTCGCTAAAGTAGGTAAAATGTCTATCTTTAGGCGATTTTTAGGGTTTTTATGCATGAATGTCTCGGGCATCTTATGGGTACGTCGGGCAATTAAATCAAACTTAGATGAATGTCCTGGGCAGTGTGCGAACACACCGAGCAAACTTTACGTCTTTCTTTTAAACATCGCGAGCATCCTGTGGATGCCCCGAGCGAAATCTTCATGATTTCCTTGAATATCTCGGGCATTCTTTGAATGTCGCGGGCGATGTTAGCATGACTAGGTCGGGCATTTTCCTCTTCGCCCTTTCACTTGGACTACGGTGGAAGGGTGAATTTGATGCGACGTAGAATTCACTTGTTCCTTCTTCTTTTTAGGTAACCTGAACCAAAGACGTCTCGTGGAAGGGAACGGGACCTCCTCGTCGAGGAACGACGATCTCTCGTGGGTGGCCGAAGAGCCGATGGAGACGAAATCTCTTTTTGTCGAGGAACACCATTCCGCCCACACTTTAGTCGAGGATGTGAAGGGCAACGAGTTTGTTAATTGGCAGTGCTATGCTCCTCGAGCTGAGGAATGGATATGCTCGTGTTTTATGGGGAAGCAATTCGCCATGTAAGAATTTGCCTTCCGAGAGGCCGGATTACGACTCCCCTTCAACGAATTTCAACTGGGGGTTTTCATATGGCTTAGGCTGGCGCCTTCGTATCTTCACCCCAACGCCATATCATTCATTGGGCGTTTAAATTGGTGTGCTGATACCTCAGGATAGGTTGCACCTGTAACACCCCAAAATTTGCCCTCTAAATTATTACTATCAAATTGGCTTATGCTTCGTTCATCTGCTTCTTTCATTAGGTCATAACACTTGCCATCATACATTTTCATTGGGATCCTAAAACATGGGATCAAGAATCCCTTTGAATTATGATTTCTTATTTACTTTTAGGATCTTCCAATCAAGTTGAAGCAAGAGATTGAGTTTTGCCCATCATAATCATTTAGTTGGGGTTTATTTCCTTAAATCATATGATTTTCAAAAATGGATCCAATCATGCAGGGTTAACTCATTGGCAATTTGGTCAAGAGTTCGTTAGTTCTATGTGAAGTTCATTCTCAATTCATAACCGTTTCCAATGACTTCGAATTGGTCAATGGATCGTCATATTCCAATTGGTTAAATTTCTAAGTTTGTTGTTAATTGAACTTACTTTCTTTTAACGATAAATTTAGTTATTATTAATGCCATTCTTTTAAACCTCTACCATTTTCAACACCTAAACCCACCAAAATCTATTGAACACACATCTTTTCTAAACCATACCTTTTTATTAACTCAAGCCCATTACACAAATCTATTATATCCATTTTAGGCCCATTGTCTATTTTTATTTTTTTATTTTATTTGCAGCGATTGTCAAATTAATTAAAAAAAGGCAAGTCATGAAGTGCTGGAAAAATGGGTGGTGGGCATTGTAAACAACCCAAATTTTCCCTCAATATTTATCACACCATGTCTTGTGATCTTTCATTTTTGCATAAACATAAGCATACCACCTCATATTGCATTTTTGCTTCACTGCATAAGTTCAAGTTCATCTGCATCTAGGGTTTGTGATCTGAGCAATCCAAGATTCCAACTGAGCAATCCCAAAGGCCTCAAAGCTTTCCAAGAGGGTCCATGTGTGTCCTATCATCATATTATGTCCCTCAAAGTTCATGGAAGTCAAGAGATCACAAGAACTGGCAAGGCATGGAAGCAGAGCTAGGGTTTTCACTACACAGATGACCAAAATTAGGGTTTTGGTTTCAGAGGCCTTAACTCCAAATTTTTGGGCCATTCTTGTTTCTAATGTTCTTAATATGTCATAAGAATCATATGTACCAAGTTTTATGAAGAAATTCATTGTGGAAGTCATTTGTTCACTAGGTAACTTCTTGAGCAAGTTAAGTCAAAATCAGGGCATCTGAGGCCCCTAACAATGGAACCAAAGGGGTGTTTTCATCAAATTTAAGTTCTATGATCTTTTTTTGATCTTAGAAGAGGTTGGAAGTTCACAAGATTGAAGAATTTTGAGCCATTTGCAAACTTGCCAAAAATGGAAATGACTTGTAATGGAAACTTTCCATTTTGGGAAAGTTTTTCAACCTCCTCTTTCTCAGCCAAAAATGCTTCAAATGAAAAATTCTTGGTCATGAAAGTTGTAGATTAGGTCTTTCCCTTTTCAAAAAGTACAAGAACATGTCTTGATTCATCCTAGAACTCAAGATATGGCCTTTCAAAGTTGGCAAAAATCCTAAAATTTCAAGTTTCATGTCAAAGAGGGATTTTGCAAATTGGCATATTCAAGCATTCTAATGACTTCTAATAGGCACAAATACTTCACAATATTTCAAACAAACCTCAAAATATCAGAATTGGCCCATGGTTAGAGGCATTTCACGGCTTGTGATCCAAGAAACATCAAAGTTTGAATTTTGCAAAACATATAATATCTCTTCATCCACTTGTGCCAGCACATCAAAACCATTTCCATGGCTCTCCACAAAGTCAGCTGAGGCTAGACACCCCAAGAACTCAGGCCTGCACAAGTACAAAATCTTGACTTTTTGCAACTTGGCCCATACCAATCACACTATGCCACCACCCACTTTCTGATCACTCTCATTGGCCTATACTAACCTTATGGAACACATTTCATAACACACAAGCAGTTGAATCTTCCCCACACTTAGAATTCACAAAATCATCAAAAACCTTCCTCTCTTCGAATCTGCAGAACCAGCCATCAAACTTCAAATATTTTTCCACCAATCAACTCAGTATCCCCCCAGGATCATTTCCCACCCATCACCATAGCTTGAAACACAACCAAACACAAACACAATTTCTACAACTTCAGAAACAAAACCTTCAAACCAGTAATTGCAAGCTTGTTACAAGCATCAAAGCATTCTCAGGAAGCTCATTGGAGTTGATTTGCACCAAAGAGAGGTCTAGAAAGCTCAAGAACTGAAAGCTCAACCTCAGGTAACCTCAAGAACAATTTTTCCAGAACTTGTTTTTTAAGTTACAAATTAATTCTACATGATGTGATGATCATTGTGATATGTTTACTTTTGAAAATGTTTGAATATTAAGCATGTATTGAACTTCTGAAAGTTTTGTTCAGTTTCACGATTTGCTTCGAATCTTGTTTTTGGTGAATGATAAATTGTTTTTGATGGTTGATTCTTGTTATTTGATGTTTGGGGAGTGATTCTGGAAAGTTTGGGATGTTCTCATAGCCTAGGGAGAGAGATAGCAATTTTGGTTCGCCGGGGAAGATGATCGGTCACTTGAAAGTACTTAGGGTTTAATTAGGGTTTAGGCTCAGTTTAAATATAGGCCCTTGGATCTTGTCTTTAGCGCGCGCGTGTGTGGCTCAGATTAGGTCATTAACATTAATCCTGGATTAATTAAATAAATAATGGTTAATTAGTCAGATTTGATCCAGGCCCTTGGTTCACGCTGTTGCACCCCAAAATTTGCCCCCCACAAGACAAGTCATTGTGTACTAAGAGGATCACAAGGTTCACAAGACATCTCATGAGGTTCACAAGGTTCACAAGACATCTCATGAGATTCACAAGGTTCACAAAGTTCACAATTAGTCAGAAAGTTTGACAAATCCCTCAGACAATGCATCTTCCTAAGCACTGCATCCTAAACTAGGGTTTTGACTTTAATCAGGCTAAATGGACTTCCAAGACTTAAATTGAGCTTCATAACATCCTATATGTTTTCAAGAATCCCCATGTCAAGTTTCAAGATTTTCCCAAAAGATTTGCTCAGTCAGATGATCAGATAGGTCAAAATCAGTCAAAGTAGTTAAAAAGTCAAATTGAGGTCAAACCAAAGTCAAACTTCATGATTTGTTGCCAACATCAAATATATGAAGTAAAATTCATCATTTGATCAAGGGTTGATCATGATGCATCAAGGAGATTTCAGATCATCAAGAATCAGGAGTTTCTAAATTAGGGTTTTCACAGGAAAAGTCAACTGAACTTTGACCAGCCATAACTTTCACATGCTTCATCAAATATTTTCCATCCAAAGCTCATTTTGAAGGAAATTGAATTCTCTACAACTTTGTGTCTCACAAGCCAAGCCCAAAAATGCTTCATTTGGAAGGTATGAGCTAGGACATTATAGGTCCTTTTAAAAGTCAACAACTTCCAAAGAGCATAACTTGAGAATGGTAAAAGATATGGACATGAGACCAAAGAGGTTGGTTAGAGGACTCTTTAAGCTTTCCAAAATGTCCAATAACACCTTCATAGCATTAAAATTGAAGGATTTGTGCCCTTGCAAAGTAAGGAAATTTTTGAGTAGTTTATGAAGTAAATGGGGTCTTAAAACCATAATTCTTCAAATGGGCTGACTTTTTGGTGATCCAATATGTTCCATGACATCATGCACGAAATTAATTTAATATTTTCATAATTTTATTCATTTTATTTTTATTTATTATGATTTTTTATATTAAAAATCATTTTAAATTCAAATAAAATATAAAATGGTGAAGATTTAAAATGATTTGTCTTCTAGAATGTCATAAAGATTATTTGGATCTAATTGATACAAGAGTTATGAAAATCATCCCAAAATAGCAAGCTTATATCAAGAATATTCAAGTTTTAAAAGCTAATCTTTTTCAATCTTCAATTATCCAAATATCCAAAGTCTTGTGTATTTTTTTTGACCTAATTCATTCATCCATATATAAACAACACAAAGACAATCATTGGAGACGAATTGGCAGCCTCTAAGACCAATTTCAAACTTTACAAAATCACTTCAAAAACTCACATTCAGATTCCAAGGTAGAGAGAGTTTCATTGAGTTTTGAGTATTACAACATGTTCTATGATGATCATTGAACGTATTTGGATCATAAACAACATCTAAAACCCTCTCATTCATGCAAACCGAATCAACATTCATTCACTTTTTGAATTTTTCGATTCTCATAATATTGACTTTATTTCTGGAATTTGATCTTATATTTGTGTTTGTGATGATGCTTGGAGTCTTTCTGGACAAATTAATTCAATTTTAGGTACCAGATTGAAGAATCACCATGGCTAGGGTTCTTCGGCCGTTTTAGGGTTCTTTGATTTATCATATATAAATGAATTCTGGAAACATGGCTGTGTTGTATGGACCTCAAGGAATGTTTTGCACCCATTAATTTCATGAAATGTTGTTGTTTGCTTGATGTTTGATAAAACGCAGGATGTCCTAGGAAAACAAATTCGCAGCAAAAACCCTAGCAAAATTCGCAGGAAATTTTGCAGGTCTGGAGGTAGAAGAAGACCTGCGCACGTTTTTCATAATTTGAATTTTTGTTATATGTTATAATGAATTTGCTTCGTTTATATGTCACACACAAGCGTGTGTCCCAGTGGTAAGGTGTTTGGCTTGGTATGCAAAGGGGCTTAGGTTCGAAACCAGCCAAGATACATTTTGTTTGTTTAATTTCTTTTGTTTTTCAGAGTAACAACAAAACAAAGTGGAAGCAGGCTACTATCACCACGCGCAGGCTGGCCCAGTGGTTATCCCCTTGCATTTCCAGGTAAAGGACCTGGGTTCAAATCCCAGGTCCTGTTTTTTGGCTTTTTTTATGTTTATTTGTTTTATTAATTTCTTATATTATTCTTTAATTAAATTAATTTCTAAAAAATAATTAAAAAAAACTTTTATATTCTAATTAGACTTTATTTTCATAAACCTAAATTAATATGAGTATTTGTTTATTTGTTGTTTTTTTTAAATATTTATATGTATATATTTATTTATTAAATTAATAATGCAAATTAAAATTTTAAAACCCTAATTATTTTTTAAACCCTAATTTATTTTCTAACAATTCAAAACCTTAATTTTCTTTTACAATTATAATTTCTTATTTTATTATGTTTGTTTAATTATAATTAATAAATATTTATAATATGTATATAATTGAATTATTAATCATGTTTATTCATGTAAATAAATTAGTATATAATTATAATTATTATTTTATTTTCATCTTAAAATTATTTAAAAAAATTGTTTATTTAAATCTAAAAAATATTTAATTGATTTTTATATTGTATATTATTGTGCTAACTTCTTTTTTCTCTTACATTTATTTTTTTTATTATTACTAACCTTTTATTTATTTATTATAATTATTATTTAAATTGTTTTATTATAATGTAACTGTACAAGCTATGTAATAGTGGTAGAATTTTTATTGTTTATTTAAATTGCTATGGTTAGTAAATTAGGGAGTGCAAACATGTTTGTATCTTAAAATCAATTTAGATCACTAATTATAAGATAAATACTTGAATTTGTACACGCACACATGTAAGTCGATCTTGGATCGCCATCTCACTTCTTAAGGGTTACCTCTCATGTTGCCTAAACAAAAAGGTCAAGTAAGGTGTATAAAGCAAAGTACCTTCTCTTATTAATATCATCTTGTCCCTTTAAAGATTATAAGATCAAGTCCCTTCATGGTTGCCTTCGTAAATGATCTTGTCCCTTTCGAATAAAAGATGATAAGTCCCCTCGAATTGCTAAGACACCTTACAGTTGCCTAATAACAGATGACCCTTCACATGTCCCTTAAACATCCAAGGTAATGACTACCTATTCCTTAATAATAGGGATAGTCTTACCATTGAAAGAACATTCAAGAACAGTAAAGATTTAATCATAGGGTAGGTTCCTCTTAAGTACTTGCTCACTCCTTCAAAAATATTTCATTACACTTCACATTTTCAAACAATTTTCAAAACAAAGTCTTTACATATATTCGTACAAGGATCATTATAAAGTACTTAAGAAAATTTTTAATCACACACTACACTTCTTAAAACAATTTAAAGTGAGCTAAGTAACTAAGAGCCCATGGATAACCATGGATGTAAAGGGTGCTAACACCTTCCCTTTACATAACCTACCCCCCGAACCCAAAAATCTTTTAAGGTCTTTCCTGTTCTTTTATGCCCTTTCCTTTGGATAAAATAAAAGTCGGTGGCGACTCTTGCTATCCGCAACATTTAACTAAAGTCAGTTCTCCCACCGTGTTACTGAACTGGCGACTCTGCTGGGGATTTAATAAAAGAGGGGTACCCTTAGGAATTAGATCACTTTAAACTTGTTTGCCTTGTTTGCTTTATACTTATCTGTTGGGATTTTTGTGTGAAAGATCCTAACCCGGATCTAGTGTACCTTAGGTAAATGGCAATAGACCAAGGAAACTGTACGACGTATACCGATATGGTTGATCTGGTGGCCATAGTTAGTGTGACTTATTGGTTGGTGCTTATGTTCCTTAAGTCAAGTTGAGGATAATATGAGGCTGCCATATGTTGTCAATACACTAACTAACTTTTAGAACCCTAGTCATCCCATCTTGGCCTTTAGAAAGTAGTGAGATAACCGGCTTTGGTGAAGACTGAAGTTGGTTGATACTCGATACTACACTCATTGAGATCTTAAACTTGGAGGGTTTTGGTTGGCAAGTAAGTTGCCTACTGAACAACCACCCTTGTGAAGGATCAATGATATTGAGAGCCCTTAGAACCTGGTTACTTCATAGGACAGGATGAACCAACTAAACTTCAGGGGAGGGTATTTGCCTTTAAACCTCATGCAAGCCTTCAAACCTAGGGCTATTGTGTGACTTGTTTGTGTGTGCCACATGTTTGTGATTGAGCATAACATCATAGCATCATCATGCATCATAAGCATAGCATTTTCACTAACCATTTCAAGGACCAAAGGATTTATCTTTGTTCTTTGTTGCAGGTCATGGCTTCTGCTCGTAGGAATACTATCCGGATCAACTTTGTAGGAATACCTCCTAAGCTTAAGGAGTTAGTTTCTCAAGTTTCTGAAAACTCCCAGTTCATCAAGAGGCATGGTCACCTATTGGATCTAGTCACTTCAGGGTTCAATGAAGACATGATGAGTGTGCTGTTTCAGTTCTTTGATCCTAAACATCACTGTTTCACATTCCCCGACTACCAACTGGTTCCTACAATGTAAGAGTTCTCTAAGCTTCTGGGTATACCTATCATGGATCAGAAACCCTTCACAGGCTTGGAAAAAGAGCCTAAACCTGAAGTCATTGCTGCAGCTTTACATTTGAAGAAATCAGACATTGTCCTAGAAACAAGGAATGGAGTTAAGGGTATTCTTGCTAAGGTGTTAATAGAGAAAGCTCAAGTATTCTTGAAGGCTATGAGCTATGATGCTTTTGAGGAGATCTTAGCCTTGTTGATTTATGGCTTAGTGTTGTTCCCCAATCCAGATGAGTTCATAAACGTTCACGCCATCAACATATTTCTGACTCATAACCCAGTGCCTACATTGCTTGGAGACGTCTTACATTCTCTTCATACTCGTACTACGAAGGCACGAGGAACTCTGATGTGCTGCATACCTTTATTGTCTAGGTGGTTTATTTCTCACCTTCCTCGATCAGTGATGAAGAATGAACAAGGGTTAAGGTGGTCTAAAAGGATCATGTCAGTTTCTCATTCAGACATTCATTGGTGTTCTAGATCTATGGAGAATGTTACTATCATTGACCGTTATGGTGAATTCCCCAATGTGCCACTCCTTGGCATAAGAGGGGGCATTACCTACAATCCTTCTTTAGCTCTACATCAGTTTGGTTACGCTCGGAGTGATGGTCCTCATGACATGCTTATTCAGGGTATTGTGTTCAACTACGACAACGATCTTCAAGCTTAACATCAAAGGTTCATACGAGCTTGGGGTAAGGAGAACAAGGTTGACAGTAAGACTCTGGAACCAAAGTACTCCATTCCTATGGAACCTTACCTCAGATGGATACGATCTCGTGCTCAGACTCTTATGATGCCATATCCTGCTATCCTGCCAGTTACCATGGAGCCTGTTGCTGAAGGAGATACTCCTTATACCATCCTTCATCCAAACATGCCCACTGACATGGAGGAATTGCAGAGGTCCTGGATCCAGTTGAAGGAGCAAAGGGATACTTTTGAGACTCATTTCAAATCTAGTCAAGAAAGAATTCTGGAGCTAACAAAACAACTTCACGAGGAGCGGAATCTCAACTCATACCTCAACACAAAGAGGAAACGTCCATGGGAGACTTAAAACCCCATTTTTGTACTTATTTCCCTTCATTATAAGCCCAAGGGGCAAAATAATTTTAACATTTACTAATAAAAGTTTTATTTCCGTTTGTTTAACAAATGTAAACTCTGCAGTCCTTGAAAACATTGCATATGCATTTACATACCATGTCATTGCATCACAGGTTTCTTATGTACAGGTATCTTATCTTCTCGCTTTTTATTTCAGCAGAAATGGATCTTGAACAGACTATCAAAGATCTCCAGGCTCAGAATACACAATTCCAAGAGTTGATTCTGAACTTGTCCAAGGGACAAGATGAGTTGAAGACACTGCTGGCTAAGAAGAAGAATCCCGAGGACAACAAGGATGATCAGCTGAAACAACTACAAGCTGAGATGACAGGAATGAGGATCTAGATGAATGACCAGGTGGCTCTTATTCAAAGTTTAGCCCAGGGGCAAGAAGAGTTAAGAACCTTTGTCCATAAACTTCAAAGTAATGGAGCCAAGAATCTAATCGCTAGTCAACCTCCGTTAAAACAAGCTAACTTGGTTGAAAGGAAGATAAGGATAAGAGAAGGAAAGAGACAGGCTACTCCTGATCATCCTTCAATTGAAAAAAGAAGACCTTGTAAGGTTAATCCACTTCGATACAAGGAATGTAGAAGACAGTTCATCAAATTCAGCACTCCAACGTCGCAAGTTCTGCAATGCTTGTTGGATATGAAGCTAATTTCCTTGAAAAATCCTCCTCAAAATCCTAATACTTCCTCTCCTCGCTATAATCCCAAGGCAAGGTGTGGGTATCACTCCAACTATCCCGGACATGACACTAATAACTGTTGGGCATTGAAGAATAAGATTCAAGACCTGATTGACGAAGGAATCCTAGAGGTTACACCAGAAGGTCAAATTGAGTTCTACTATCGTCCATCAAACATCGAAGCTGCAAGACAAGTTGCCCAAGGTAGCAAGAAAGAAAGCCTACCTATTCCTGTTGAGCTATGGGGCACCTTGGGACATCCAAATGGTAAATTTGATTTCATGGTGAAATATACTGCTCCTGAAAGTTCACAGATTGCAATTGAAGACATTCAGCCAACTGGATGGGACAACATTTGAACTTTCATTTGTAATTTCTTTTGTTTTGATTTAAACACTTACTATTATGTTAAACTTTTGTTTTCATTAATGCATTGCGTATGTTTGTCTTGAATTAATCCATTCGTTTCACTATATTTTGAACTATGCTTCATATTTCTATTTTGTGATATTTGACTCCTGATAAAGCTATAAGCCTATAGAGGGAGGATGACGAAAACCATACCATAATCTTAGGCAGTATGCTTTTGAACATACTATGTTGACGATGTACAGGCATTGTTTCAATTCCTAAATAGTGGAGATATAAGGAAGTTAATCCCTAGTCAACCCTTTTGAGCCTATGAAGTAGGAGTCTTCATTCTCACGCAAATTAAAACCCTTATTCATAACCTGGGGCAGGTGTCGCTCCCTGGATTTCCATCCTGGTACAAACGCGAAAGTGGCGCGGAAAAAGAATAGAGTCGCCAGCCAGGCATTTTTATCCCGAAGAAAGGGAATGGTAATGCTGCACAAACCAGAAGAAAAGAAGAGGAAGGACACGGGTCATGTGAACCAAAGAGACTGAGTTCGGGAGTCGGTTACGACCTGGGAAGGTATTAGCACCCAGATCGTCCGCCGTACCCGACGGGATCCACGCTTGCAAAAGAAAACTGTTTCAAAGGGTGAGGGCATGAAAACTGCAGCAAAAGAAATGAAAACAAAAAGAAACTGGAACTGGAAAATAAATGAAATAAGAAAGCAAAGGAAAAATGTAGGGAAAATAAAGATTGTGCTCGAACGGGCCCTACCCCGCTGCCTACGTACCTCATCAGGATAATGAGGATCAGAGATGCCATAGTTCCCCTAACTAGGGGAGAAAGGAAAGTTGCCTGTGAATTAGGGCTTGAACTACCTATGCCATTGCTCAGGTGTTGCAGACTCGGACGACGAGTGCGTAACCGTCTTGCAAAGTGACAAGTAGGAGCAAGTTCGCGGACGGAGCGAATGAGGTGAGAAAAGAATTCCCGAAGGAAAGACGCTTATTGTTTGTTTGGTGTTTTTTAGAAGCTTATATGAGTGAAAGTTTGCATAGGTAAGTGTACCTAAGTCATACTCAATGGGATGTGTACGTCTCACATCATCCCGAAATGGAATGCGCAAGAGGCACACCTATCTATGGAGGAAGTCCCTAAAGCTAGTCCCACAAGTGAAGGCTTAAGCACACCGGCCTATTACCATTATTAAGTATTTTTGTGGTTTTTTGGTTAAGAAGTGTTTTTTTAGCTTTTCTTTGTGAGGTACTCATGCTAAGACATATCCACCACGAGTGATGACTCACACCTCGCCCCGAAATGGAACGTGTGCAAGCATCTCATAGCAAAGTCTCATGTCACATGAAAGTACTCAACCTTTATTAAGTGAATTAGAATTAAGTTTGAAGATGAGGAGAGAGAGAGAACCAAAGGATCAAAAGGAAAAACTAGGGGGAAGTTTCTATCCTAAGTTAACATGCATGGAATTCCTAGGGTTTGTGAGGTCTTTCTAACCTAAAAAAGGATCTCAAGAGAAGAAGAAGAAGATAAAAGGAGAGATGAGAAAGGCCTAAGCCCAACAAGAAGATGTTAGTCCATATAAACAATATGAGAAGAGATGAGAAATGGAGATGTGGAACTCAATTCCCACATCTCAAACTTACCATAGCCCCTGCAAGGTTAGTGTAATAACCTAAAATCAAGGCATAAACCAACAAGTCAGAAGCTACACAAGCATATAGGCATGGCAAAGAGCTCACAAGATGATAAGCAGAGCAACACAAGATCATATTGAGATGATTAGAAGTGAAACAAGTGCAATGAAGGCATGCATAACACTTAAAGAAATAAAGCACATAAAAGAGACCCAACACCAAGACTCAAGGAGATTCAAACCCTATCCTAAGACCAGGAGCAACCATAAACCTCTAAAGGACCCCAAAAGATGAAGAGAAGTTGGCACAAGTGCCCTTCTAAGCTTAAAAGAGACTAGAAGACTCAAAGGATGCAAAACAAGGCAAGGTGAGGAAGAAAATACCCAAGAAAAAGATCCAAGCACTTATAAATTCTACCCAACCAGCAAAGATTTCTCCAAACACAAGGAAATGAGAATCCAAAAGGGTTTGCAAAAATACAGCACCAAATTAGGTCAATGAAGCTCAAGGATGCAAGGTATCACCATTTAGGGTTTTGAAAATTAAGGCACAAGTAACTCAAGCAAAATCCAGCAAGGAAGTTTGTGAAAAATCCAAGATAAATCATGAAGATAGTAGAGTGTCTTAGGATTTGAGAGCAAAAAAAATGGGGTTCATAGCTTAAAGGATGAGAAAAATAGAAATTGGACAAGGCAGATTGGTCTATGAGAGTTCACAAAAAAACAATGTTCAAGGTTGAATTTATTTGGCCACGTGGGATGAAAATAAAAAATTTGGAAAAATCATGATAAAAAACTAGATGAATCAAAGAGTGTATATGAATTTTTTTGGATTTTTTAGAGTTAAGGAAATATTTAAAAAGAATTAAAAGCAAATGAAATAAATTGGTAAAGAAAAGAAATAAAAATAAAACAAATGGGCCAAGGGGGTGCAAAGAGCAACTGCGCCCAGTTAGAAATCTCAATGGGCCTGGCAGGGGGGTGCGGATAGCGCTGAAGACTGCTGCATCTTCTTCTTCACGCAAACCCTAACCCTATCTCCACCATTAATGAACCAAGAACCCTAACCCTAACCCTAGCCATACGAAAACTCAAACCAAGCCACGGCAAGCCATCAAACTCTCCAGAATGCATAATCCAACACCCCTAAACACGAATACATGCTTGGATTGGAACAAAACTCAAAGAATATCAAGATATGAGTGAAAATAAAATTGGCCACCAAACTTTAAATCAACATAACTTTGTAAATACTCAACCATTTCACAAACTACAAGCAGCAGTGTAACCAGCGCAACATGAGGATTCTAAAACACACAATCAAACACATTTTTATGAGATGCGAATTTTGAGTATACCTGAGGTGTTGTCCAAAATTAGGAGTCAATAATGGTATAGAATGATGGCAAATAATCTCTTTATCCCCTTAGATGAAAAATAAATGCATCTAAGGCTTTGCAAGCTTGTGAATCCAGCAATAAGCCTCCTTGTGCTTCAAAGCTCCTCAAATGGCCACTTGAGCAAACTCCACTATAAATCTAGATCCCTGGGTGCTTAATGATCCTTGAGATGAGAGGAGTATGGATATGGTCTTGGATTGAAGAAAGCTTGCCTAGATCAAAAGTTATGGCACAAAATGCAAATGTGCACAAGAAATGGGAAATGGATGATTCTTGAAGAATAATTCAAACAAATGGTATGGAAATGATCTATGAGTGATGAGGATCAAGAATCCAGCAAGAGTTTTGTGAATGGAGTCTTGTAGAAAATTTTTGTGGAGAATGAGCAATTTTTCACAAGAGATGAGAATGAGAGAGTGAGTGTGTATTCTGGCTGCCTCCAACCCTAATTCTGATTGTTATGGAATATATAAGGCAATGCAAAAGGACTAGATCAAATGCACGTGAGAGAGAGCTGATTTTTGTGAAAATGCAAATTTGGCCCAAGTGTGCCATAAGCATGCCAAGCTCATGATTTTCTGGCCTCTCTTGCATGTGCATTCACCATCCCTCCAATGATTCAGAGCAAACAATTTCAGCCCTTGGATGTAAGCTATCACACAATTGTCATGCCTTGTGCAAATCCAAGTTTAAAATGCAAGTTTTATGGAACTTTCTCATGTGCACGAATTTTGCCACTTTTCTTTGAGCCAAATGACCTAAATGAGATGCATTTTGATTGTGTAAACTTACTTTGGACATAGCATAACAAACTATCCACTTTTGAGCCTTTGTGCAAATGGCTTGGCCTTGAATTTTTGAATTTTGCCCTAGGATAACCACTTTTTCGAGGGCCTTAGAGAAAAATCTATGAATCTCCAGAAAATGCACTTGTACTTTTTGAAAATGGCAGCCCTTACTCTCCAACTTTCATGTTTACCTTTGGTCCATTTGAAGATTTTTTGATCAAGTTAAGGCCTTGTGAAGTTTTAGGTCAAAATAGCCAAAAATAGTAACTTTTCCATAACCAAATTTGTGCACTTTTGCCAAAACCCCTCAAACCACCAAAATTCTTGCATTTTAAGCTCACAAAACATCTTATAACATTGAATAGACCTCATTTGGCCAAAAAAGTTAGGTTGGACCCCTTGGAATGGCCCAGTTGACTTTTTCTGGGCCCAGTTGACTTTCTGCCTCATCTGCAAGTAACTGAGGCAATGACTGACTTCCACTTGGAATTTTTCCATGAAAATGACATGTAGGAACCTCTTATCATATAGAAGACATTGCCCAAAATAGTTGGCCAAAATTATGAGGTTAAGGCCCTTGAAATCAAAACCCTAATTTGATCGCACTGCCTAGGAGCCTTGCATTGTCTTGAAACTTGTGATGATTAAGCAATCTTCTGAGCTTTTGCAAGTGAACTTGGCCTTGCCAAAGGAGTCTAGACTCATCATTGGCCTCTCACAAATCCATTGGAACCCTTGTCTTGGCTTAAATGGCCTTCAACACCTCCCCAGATGGCCATATGCCTCATGGTAGGGCTTGATGCTTGTCATGCTTTATTTTTCTATGCTATAATGCTATATATATGATATGCTTATGATGCAAATGGTGTATTATGATGCTTAAAATGAAGAGGGAAAATTTGGTGTTTTACAGCAGGGTAGTTACTCGGTTAACTCAACTATGCCAATTGTTTGTGTTGTACACAACTAATGATGTTTCCCTGTAATCACTAAAGTTTGCAAGTCAATATCTAGCGAAAGAAAAACTCACTAAGTCAAAACCTATGAAGGAGACTTAGTAAAATATTAAGACATCCCGCTGGCTGTAACCTTGAAATAAAACAGTTCAGGCAAAAAGAAGATATAACAAAGTCAGAAGAAAAAAGAGGTCACTATGAATCCTCAACAAAGAAAGATGACTGAATGTTCAAATAAATTTTTGGTTTCTGAACCATCACAAATGTCAGTGTTACAATTCCAAACTCCTTTGAGCCTCAATGTATAAGTTAACTGAGCATAGGACTGAAGAACATCATGGAGATTGGGTTGGGTACAAATAAAATTTGAGCTTTTATCCTTTGTTTCTTAAACCGTGAACCAGGCCACGTTACAACCCTTTAAAAGTCCTAACTGAAGCATGGTTAGTTCGAAAGCGTACTACTACAAAAAGGTATCCTGACTCCTTTAGGGCTTATTATAAAACTTGATTTAATATCACAATTTTCATAAAAATTGTTTTTTCTAAAATAACTCTTTTTCAAAAAACTTCAAGACAGACATAAGCATTGCATTTTTGAATATATTTGTTTGCATATACCTGAGTGTTTGATAAACAGAGAAACTTACAGGATGAATGTTCAATAAACCAAAGTCTTTCTGATAAACAAAGTTGCTTCCTAGATCAAAGCCCATGTATACAAAATGGCATAGTCATTATCTCCCAATCAAGGGGGCAGGCCATGATACTACCTAACTCATTTGAGGCAATCAGGACAGGATTCAACAATGTTTAAGTAGCCAGGGGCAGATCTCCTCATCTATCTAAATTACCAAGGGTAATATTACAGAGTTCATAATTCCAGGGGCATAGTCACTGTTTCCCAATCATGGGGTATACCAACTTACTGTTCAATTCATTCGGGGCAATCAGGTCCAGATTCAACAATGCTTAATAGCCAGGGGCAATGCTCTCTTTTCAAATCTAATACCCGGAACGTATATGGTCCATCACAATTTGAAGACACGTTCCTCTCATTGTATTACCTTGATATTGGATTCTCAGCAGAAGCCATTGTGGAAATTAATTGTCTACGCCAGTAGTATCAGATGGTGTCAGTATCATGTCTTCAGATCCAGCTATGAGGATTTATGGGAAGGTATTCAGGAAAGTTAAGAATCTCAGGAGCTCTAAATCCAATTGGTTATACACTCTCGAAGTTGAAACGATTATGTTTTCAAGTTCAACTTTACTTTTCCCTCTGAATCCAGATTTACTTTTACTCTATTTACATAAGCGAAACGTCCATTGGTTGTGTTTGAATGTATGTATGCTTTTGAATATGATTGATGTTTACCAGAAATGCATAAAATGCTTAAATATGATTGATGTTTACCAGAAATGCATAAAAATGCAGTAATAGTATTTACTAAGGACAAACGAGCGAAGGAATTCAACGAAGCTTCGCCGGTTCATCCCCACAAGATAACTACAAATCTCCAGTAGAGCAAATCTATCTTTATAGATACTTCGAGTTACGTCTCCCCTTGAATTTATGTCCATCTCTTTTATTCTCAGTCGGGATACTCAGGAACTTATTCCTTCAATAAAAGTACGACGAACGAAGACGGGAGGTTATAAATACTATACTAAGATGTCCAGACACTTCAGGCTGCATGATTCATACATACATCATTTACATCATATCATAACATACTGTCGCTCCCACCAAAATGAGGCTAAGTCAAATGGGGTACAGACTCGAACGGTCGGCGAAAGAAAGAACACACAAGGGTGAACTCAGAAAAGAAAGAGTCGCCAGCTAGGCATTTTTTATCCCGGAGGAAAGGTAATGCTGCATAAACCTGAGAAAATATGGATAAGACGGTTGCGAACCAGAGAAACTGAGAAAGGGGGTTGGTTACAACCTGGGAAGGTATTAGCACCCAGATTGTCCGCCGTACTCAACGGGATCCATGCTTGAAAGATTTGTGCTTTAAAGGGGTAGTGTCAGTGCAATTTGTGTATCAAAGCTGGAAAGAATGCAAGTGTCAGTACTGGAAGAAAGTGAAGTGAAATATATGGTGTGTCAGTGTAAGAACAGAAGTGCAAAGCTCAAGATTATGAGGCTTAAAGAATAATGCTGGAAGGAGAGGGAATATACAGAGACTTTTGTTCGATAACTGTTAAGTTATGCCTACGTATCCTCTCGTGCAATGAGGAAGTCAGAACATCGTAGTTCGACTCAAAGAGACTGAAAGATAAATTGACTTGTGAACTGCTTACATATCTATGCTCAAGTGTATGACCTGTCTGGCTCAGGTGCAAACTGTCTTGCATTAGATGGAAGAAGCGATTTCTCGTTTGTGAATGAAGATGATGAGAAAAGAATCCCGAAGGAGACGATTATTGTTTGTTTTTGATGTTTTCAATCTTTTATTGCTTTTTGTGTTCGCCATAAGAAAATGAGCTTAAGCCTAAACCAAGGTTTAGTAAACTCATCACATTCTCCCTCTGATTAGGGGTAATGAGAATACCTTAAGTATGAGGTAAACACCACACACTTAATCACCATGATGTAGGATTACGATCATTATCCTACTTGTAATTATTTAGATGTTTTTGGAGTTTTTGTTTAGTGTTAAGTAATGAGTTTAAGCCATAATCAAAGATTTAATGGACTCATTACACCATCCTAATAGAAGGATAATAGATGAGAACATTTAAGCTGATGAAGGCTCCTCAACTTAATCCATGATTAGGGATTAACCTCATGACAAAACAAAGTCTTTATTAGAGTGGATTTTAGTTAATGATAAGACTAAGAAGTGGATTTTAATTTGTAAGACAACTTGAGGGGGACTTGTCCATTAACACTAGGGTTAGTCCTTCTTAACCAATTAAGGAAGAATTAGAACCCTAATGCAAGGCCCAAGTTACAAGCTTGATGTCTTGATGATTATTAGGTGAATTTATTAAAGGATTTAAACACATTAAGGGTTTAACACTTAGGATTAAAGTTATACACTCCATCCTAATAGAAGGATACATGCATAACCCTAATCACAAAGCCTTAAAACCTTTAAGGTTTAGTCCTTGATTATGAGATGAGGAGAGAAGACTCAAAGGTAAAACTAATGGGGGGACTAATCAAACCCTAATTGTTATCATACTTGGAGATCCTAGGGTTTGTGAGGCTTAAGAGAGAAAGATCTTCAAAGAGCCACCAAGGAGGAACAAGATGAAAGGGGAAGGAGAAAAGAGAAACAAGCTAACTTACTTCACTTGAGAAGATAAGTTACTTGAAGAAAGAAAGTAAGAGATGAACATGAATGAGCAAGCTCACTCTAATACACAAGTAAAAATGCAGAAATGAATTCATAAGAGGGATGAGAAGAGATTATGAGAAGTGAAGGCAAATTCACTTCTCAATGACTTACCACCTGAAAAGTTAGTAACAAGAAAGTGAAATGAAGTGAAAATGAAATGAATGCAAAGATGAAAGTCAAAACCAGAAGCATGAACATGATGTCAATGATGCAAAGAGATGATGCAAACACATGACAAGAATTGTGGATGATCATACAAGGATGAGGATGCAAATGAAGCATGCTTTGAACCATAAAAGTTCATGAATGCATATGGAATGAAATGAATGCATAACATGGCAAATGAATGAACAAATGATCAAGCATGATTCTAAAATGTCTTAAGATGTCTTATGTGTCATGTTGATGCACAAAATGTCATGGCAAGTTCATGTATGCAAGCAAATGAAAGATGGATGCAAAGGAAGGCAAGGATTAGGGTTTATGCATAACATGCAACACAAAATTCAAAAATCAGAAGCAAATGACATGATAAAAAAATTGAAAATGGGATCAAAGGAACCCTAACCCTACACAAGTTCACTGCCCAAAGGAGGGGACCTAAGTCTTAACCTAATGGAAGTTATGATTTTCTCAAGTCAACTAGGGTTTCAAGGCACTTCAAAAGGAAAAAATGCACATCAAATTGAAAATGAAAGATAAATTTAAACCAATTTTACCCTAGAAACTACATGGTATGAGGAATGCAATGCAAAAAGAACCAACATTAAACCCTTCATGGTTAGGCAGAATGAATTTTTCTAAGTTAGGACCAAAATATTGCCTTTAAATAACTTTAATTCCAATGAAAAATGTCAAAATAGGTCAAGAACCAAAAAGAAATTTGTTTGAAGAGTTTGATAATGTTTCTAAATGTTTTAAAATGCAATGTGAATTTTTTGGTGATTTTTAAATACCTAAATGTATTTTTAATTAATTAATTTCCATTAACTAATTAAAAATAAACATTTAAATGATTAAAAATAATTTTTGATGCAAAAAATAAAAATAAAAATATTTTTGGGTTCTGAAAATTAATAAAAGGTTTGATAAAAAATTTCAGAATTTTTAAATGTATTTTACTATTTTTAAAAATTCATGGAAATAAAATACAAATAAAATGAAATAAAATTGAATAAAAGGGGAAAGTATGCAGATCCTGGGGCTGATATTCAAATGGAAAACGCGCGAATTGACTTGTGCGCAAAGGGAGGGCTCAGATTGAAACTGGAAATTCAAATTTCCTTAATTATATTTAACTTAATTAATCCTGAATTAGGGTTAATACACGAAATCTGGACCATTGGTTGCGCGCGGGAAAAGGGATCCAAGGGTTCACATTTAAACGAAACCCTAATCACAATTAAAAGCCCTAATGACTTTCAGGTGGCCGGAAATGACCTCCGATCATCTTCTCCGGCCACACTCTCCCCTGAAAAATGCTATCTCCCTCAAAACCACACCCCAAGCCCCCTAAAGCTCCAGAATCACTCAACAAACATCAAGGAACAAGAATCCAGGCATGGAATCAATTTATTTTCAGAAACAAGCATGAATCGAAGCAATCTCTTTTTAGGTCAAAAATTTCAGAGATTCGGTTCATGCTCATTTCTTCACCATTTTCAAAACTACAAAGCTCAGAGTAATCAGGAGATCATGAGGAACAATTCTATAACTTAAAAAAGGATTTCTGGAAAAAAGTTTGAGAGAGCTACCTGAGATGGAACTTTTAACTCTAGAGCTTTCAGGCAGCTTTTTGGCTTCAAAGCCCCTCCAATGATCTTCCTGAAGAAGCTTTGAGGCTTAGTTGGAGTGTTTTGTGGATAGTTTGTGAGATTGATGCAGTTCAGTTCAAAGGGAGTGAAAAATCGTATTTCTGTTTGGGGTGGTTTCAGGGCCAAATGATGGTTGGGAAATGATCAGTGGATCATGGTGAGTTGAATGGTGAAAGAAACTTGAAGGTTTGATGGTTGAATCAAGAGATTCAAAGGCTTTTGCAAATTTTGGGGATTTTGGAGTGTGCTGAGTTCTTGGAGTTTCAGGCTGTGTTGTTGTGTGCTTTTGCTTGGTTTTGATCCACATAAAGAAGTGTGATAGGTCAGAGAGTGGGTGTTGGCCTATGTTGATTGGTATGGGCAAGTTGCCAAAATGTCAAAAGTTGGTGTACTTGAGGTATGGGTCATGTCAGGCCAAGGACAATGGGGTGTCCTGCGCATCAAGGATCAAGGGCAACCATGGAATTCAGATTGAGGCCAATTAGCAAGTGGATTGAAGCTTATGGGTGGTTTTGCAAATTTCATGAAGTTTGGCCTCTTTTGGATTCCTTAATGATCAAGGCATGAAAATGAGTGATTCTTTGGGCCATTCTGATTTTTAGGTCATGTGTTGTGTTTATGTAATGCTTAGAAGTCATTTTGAAGTCATGGAAATGCTTGGCATGTGAAATTGCAAGTTTCCCTCTTTCGTGTAAAAGTGAAATTTTAGTGATTTTGTCCAACTTTGACAAGCCATAACTTTTGATCTAAAATGAATTAGAATGAGTTCTTGTACTTTTTGAAAATGGGAGGATCCAATCTACAACTTTCATGACCAAAGATTTTTCATTTGAAGCATTTTTGAATCAAAAAGAGGAGGTTGAAAAACTTTCCCAAAATGGCAAGTTTACATTATAAGTCACTTTCCCAAAAAGGCAACTTTGCAAATGGCTTGAGATTCTTCAATTTTGTGAACTTATAACATCTTCTATGATCAAATAAAGATCATACATATTCAAAATGATGGAGAAACCCCTTTGGTTGGGTGATTGGGGGCCTCAGATGCCCTGATTTTGCACTGACTTGCTCAAGAAGTTATCTTTTGATCAAATGCCTTCCCCATTGAATTTCTTCATGAAAATTGGTATGCATGATCCTTATATCATATAGAGACCAATAGAAACAAGAATGACCAAAAAATTTGGAGTTATGGCCTCTGAAACCAAAACCCTAATTTTAGGTCATCTGTGCAGTTAAACCTGGCTCTGCTTCCATGCCTTTCTCAGTTCTTGTGATTCTTTGACTTCCTTGACCTTGTGAGGATATAATATGATGCTTGAACATACATGGACCCTCTTGAGATGATTGAAGACCTTTGGAGTGGCTCAAATAGCTCTTGGATTGCTCAGATCACAAACCCTAGATGCATATGACTTTGAACCAATGCAGTGAAACAAAAATGCAGTATGAGATGATATGATTGAACCTATGCAAATGGAAAGATCATAAGCCATGGTGAAATGAGTGAGGGAAAATTTGGGGTGTTTACAGCTGCCCCTATTCAAGCATGAGTTAGCTGTGCAGGATGTAAGCGACGGCTTAACAGGCAAGCAAGATAACTTGTGGTTGAATACCAAAGACAGTCCAAAATTTGCACTCGCTAAATGAAGAAGAAAAGGGATATAGATTGTAAAAGAAAATAAAGTATGATTATAAAGTGCGGGTGACGGAGGACGACAGTCGAGCAGAGGACGACTGCTGGGGATGAAGTAATGACGGGACGACCGACATGCTGGGGAAATAGAGGGGTCATGATGGAGAAGACCATCAAGTAAAGAAACAAGACTCTCTGGGGATTTAAAGATTAAGTTAATGACGGGGACGACCATCGGGTTGAAGAAATAAATGATGAGGGACGGTCATCAAAGGTGAATGACGATCACCTAGCAGGGGACGGCTGCTCTGTTGGGGATAAGATGAGGGACGGTCATCTAACGGTGAAGGACGATCACCTAGCAGGGTACGGCTGCCAAAAGTATCACGACATAGGACGAATGCCGGATAGATAAGGTCGACGATGGGGACGGCCATCAGATAAGCATTGATGAAGGACGATCATCAAGAGGTGAAGGACGATCACCTAGCAGGGTACGACTGCTCTTGGGGTTTATCATGACATAGGGCGAATGTCAGATAACAAGATAAACGATGGGGACGACCATCGGATAAAATGATGAAGGACGATCATCAAGAGGTGAAGGACGATCACCTAGCAGGGGACGGCTGCTGAAAATATCACGACATAAGACGAATGTCGGATAGGAAGGGGTTCTAATGAATATAGACTCCGTTGGGGATAATGAAGGACGATCATCAAAAGGGAGGTGAAGGACGATCACCTGGCAGGGTACGACTGCCGGAAGGTATCATGACATAGGACGAATGTCAGATAGAAAGGAAAAAGTTTATCAAGATTTGCCGGGAATTCTTCTGGGGAATGGTAGACACAGACGAGTGCCTAATTTTAAGAAAGAAAAGGTATAAGTGTCTGACATGGTGTATAGATTAGAGATGCGGCCGAGCATCCTTAAGACTATGATACGGACGAGTATCGGTAGAAACAACTGCTGGCGCATGTTAAGAGATGATGATACAGATGAGTATCAACTGGTTAACAAAGAACACGGACGAGTGTTGAATCTGAGGGGATTTAAGTGGTGCATACAAGATACGGACGAGTATCTGTATGAGAAAAAGTGATGAGTGAGACATAGACAAGTGTCCAACTTGCTGTGGAGAGCATGACACGGACGGGTGTTGGAAGAAATGTATTATAAACAAGTATTTGGTTTACAAAGTGTTTAGGCAACTATGCTGGGGAAGGTGACATAGACGGGTGTCAGGGAAGTGTATATATATGTATCTGTCTGTAGAGACGTTCGGGCGACCTTACTGGGGATGGTGACACGGACGAGGGCCAAAAGGAGCATGTATCTGTATTTGTGAGTTCAAAGAGGATGCTTTGGCTTTCTGCTGGGGAGCTTGGGAAGTATTTGGTATATTGCTGATGGTATGTCAGTATCTACGAGTGTTTGATTCAGAACATGGCTTATGATTTATGCGATATGTTTGTTTTTTTCCGTAATGCTCCGTATTAGACGGAATGCTACGCTTTGGGGGAAAATATGATGTGAATGCTATGATTATGCAAAGATATCGATCCGGGATTCGGGTCCCGTTACGGTGAAGATCTCTGGCTGATCTGCTTGAAGTGGACATCCCAGCTGGGGAATGAGATCATTGGTAGATCTGACATGTATATCTCTATATGGGGGAATAGGTCACTGATAGACCCATTCTTGGTGATGAGGTACCCAGCTGGGGTCCGTGGAAACTTTCGTCGCTTTGTTGTGAGGTCTTTAGGCATTGCTCTTCTGAATAGAGGCTGAAACTCTGTGGGGATATAGTTCCCTGTCTGACATTTGGCTGAGGAGGAACGATGACTGGCAACTCAGCTGGGGAGAAAGCAGCTCTGGTGTCGGAAGAAGTGCTGAGAAAATGGTGATTTTGACAGCTTGCTGGGGAGAAACTTTTCATGCCCCATGATGTGCTTTGAATACCTACAATCCTGTTATGACAAAGAAACGCACAAGTACCCCGAGGTATCCCTTACCGGATCCCATCATAAGAGTTTAGACACTCCCATGAGTAAGTATATTTCTTGTAAGCATGTAATTTAGAAAAGACGCATCTGTACTTATGCAATCAACATCTTAAGGACATCGGACATTTTGCAAATAAAAATAAAATGTACGAGACAACATATGACTGAAAATCTGATTTTATTTGATTTATGTGCCTCTGAATGGGCAAATACAGTCAAAGAAATAGATCCCCTGAAATGAGGAGATTGTTACAAATTGAGAAACAAAAAGATGCTGGAAATGTTGATGACGCTTCAGGGAGCTTCCCTTTTGCTATGACCCGTATGACCTTGACGTTCTTCTTATCCTGCTTTTGAAGAAGGCTGATTCTGACCGAAGCTTGAACCTTTAGAATTTTACCATGTTGTAAGTGATACAGACGAATTCAGAATGCAGTTGTTCGCTTATTCCCTTATTTTGCGTGGATCGCCCTTTCAGGTTTTCAATCCACCGGGATACCCATTTTTGCCTGAGTTGTCCAATGCGGCTTTTCAACTCAGCGGGTGTACATTTTTATTTACTTTCCCTTATTTTTGCCTGAGTCTTTTATTCTGTTTTTGACTCGCCGGGATGCCCTATTTTTGCCTGGACTTACATTCTGTTTTTGTGTCCAGCGGGTCATTTTATGCGAAGTATTTTTTGACTGCATCTGAATTCACGGGGGACGGGAAATCTTCACCATCCATAGTACTGAGCATTAGTGCTCCTCCAGAGAAAACTTTCTTTACTATGAATGGACCATCATAATTCGGAGTCCACTTGCCTCTGTGGTCTGTATGAGGAGGGAGGAGTCTTTTCAGCACTAGATCTCCTACTTGGTATTCTCGGAGCCTAACTTTCTGATCGAAGGCTTTCTTCATTCTTTTCTGATACAGTTGCCCATGACAAATGGCAGCTAACCTCTTTTCTTCGATCAGATTTAGTTGTTCGTATCAGGATCGGACCCATTCTGCTTCATTCAGCTTAACATCCATCAGTACTCGCAAGGAGGATAATTCAACTTCAATAGGTAGGACTGCCTCCATACCATACACAAGCTGATATGGTGTTGCCCCAGTGGATGTCCTGATTGACGTACGGTACCCATGCAAAGCAAATGGTAACATTTCATGCCAGTCTTTGTAGGTGACCACCATCTTCTGTACAATCTTCTTGATATTCTTGTTAGCTGCTTCTACAGCGCCGTTCATATTTGGCCTGTAAGGAAAAGAATTGTGGTGTTGGATCTTGAAGTCCCGACATAGTTCTGCCATCATTTTGTTGTTCAAGTTGGAACCATTATCAGTAATGATTCGCTCGGGCACTCCATACCTACAGATGATGTCTCTCTTTAGAAATCGGGCTACCACTTGCCTGGTGACATTTGCATACGAAGCTGCTTCGACCCACTTGGTAAAATAGTCAATGGCTACCAGGATGCATCTGTGGCCATTTGAAGCAGTCGGTTCAATCTTGCCAATCATGTCAATGCCCCACATGGCGAAGGGCCAGGGTGAAGACATCACATTCAAAGGGTTGGGAGGCACATGCACTTTATCCGCATAAATCTGGCATTTATGGCATTTTCTGGCATAGGCACAATAGTCTGCATCCATTGTGATCCAGTAATAGCCTGATCTTAGCAACCTTTTAGCCATAGCATGCCCTCCAACATGGGTACCAAAATATCTTTCGTGCACCTCGTGCATCAACAAGTCTGCTTCTGCCTTATCAACACGTCTGAGAAGTACCATATCAAAGTTTCTCTTATATAGGGAACCATCAGCATTCAGGAAGAAACTTCCAGCTAGCCTTCTTAATGTCTTCTTATCATTGGGTGATGCCCCAGGTGGGTATGTTTGATCCTCCAAGAAGCACTTAACGTCGTGGAACCAAGGCTTATCATCTTTGACAACATCTGCTGAGAATACATATGCTGGTCTGTCGAGTCTGGACACTGAAATCCGAGGCACAAAGTTGGCAGCTTGAACTTTGATCATGGATGAAATGGTAGCCAGAGCATCTGCAAACTGATTTTCATCTCGAGGGATATACTCAAGCTTGACTGTTGTGAAGAAAGTCAACAACCTCCTCGTATAATCCCGATAAGGTATCAGATGATCTTGGTGGGTGTACCATTTGCCGTTGGTTTGATTGATTACCAGAGCTGAATCTCCGAATACAGTTAAAGTCTTGATCCTGAGGTCAATGGCTTCCTCAAGACCCATAATGCAAGCTTCGTATTCAGCTTCGTTGTTAGTGCAGTTAAAGGTGAGTTTTGCCGAGAATGGCATGTGAACTCCCTTAGGTGTAATGAGTACTGCACCAACACCACGACCGTTCATATTAACCGCCCCATCAAACATCATAGTCCATTCTTCTTCCGGGTCAGGCCCTTCAGTGTGAATAGGCTCTTCATGATCTTTAGCTTTTATGAACATGATGTCTTCATCGGGGAAGTCAAATCTCATAGGCTGGTAATCATCAATGGTTTGCTCAGCGAGATAATCAGACAATACACTGACTTTGATGGCCTTTTGAGATGTGTATTAAATGTCATACTCTGTGAGGATCATTTGCCATCTTGCAACCCTTCCGGTAAGTGTTGGCTTCTCAAAAATGTACTTAAATGGATCCATTTTGGATATCAATAAGGTAGTGTGGGTCAACATATACTGTCTCAGTCGGCGAGCAGACCACGCTAAAGCACAACAAGTTTTCTCGAGCAGTGAATAACGTTGTTCACAGTCGGTAAACTTTTTGCTTAGGTAGTATATTGCATACTCTTTTCGACCAGACTCGTCATGTTGGCCCAGCACACACCCCATTGACTCTTCTAATACTGTCAAGTACATGATTAGAGGTCTTCCTTCAACTGGAGGCATAAGGATTGGAGGCTCTTGTAAGTATTCCTTGATTTTGTCAAAAGCCTCCTGGCAGTCTTCATTCCACCTGACCGTTTGTTCTTTTCTTAACAACTTGAACAAGGGTTCACAGGTTGCAGTAAGGTGAGATATGAACCGTGAAATGTAGTTCAATCTGCCTAAGAACCCCCGAACTTCTTTTTCAGTCTTAGGAGCAGGCATTTCTTGAATGGCTTTGACTTTGTCAGGTTCAACTTCAATCCCTTTCTCACTTACAATAAATCCCAGCAGCTTACCGGATCGCACCCCGAATGTGCATTTGTTGGGGTTTAACTTCAATTGGTACTTCCTCAGACGCTTGAATAACTTCAACAAATTCACCAGGTGGTCTTCTTTTGTAAGGGACTTGGCAATCATGTCATCCACATAACATTCAATTTCTTTGTGGATCATGTCATGGAATAATGTTACCATAGCCCGTTGATAAGTGGCACCCGCATTCTTCAATCTGAATGGCATCACCTTATAACAGAATGTGCCCCAGGGCGTGATGAAAGTTGTCTTCTCCATGTCTTCAGGTGACATCTTGATCTGATTATATCCTGAAAATCCATCCATGAAAGAGAACACCGAGAACTGAGCCGTATTATCAACCAATACATCAATGTGAGGTAATGGGAAGTCATCTTTCAGGCTGGCTCTGTTCAGATCCCGGTAATCCACACACATCCTCACCTTGCCATCTTTCTTAGGCATAAGTACAATATTAGCGACCCACGGCGGATAACTAGTCACAGCGAGGAAATCGGCGTCCCACTGCTTTTGTACCTCCTCTTTTATTTTCATTGCCATATCTGGGCGAGTACGACGCAACTTCTGTTTTACTGGCGGACAATCTTCTTTCAGAGGCAGCTTGTGCATGACAATGTCGGTGTCCAACCCTGGCATATCCTGATAAGACCAAGAGAAAACATCCACATATTCCCAGAGCATGTCAATCGGTTGCTCTTTCACTGAATCTTGTAAGCAGGCCCCGATCTTAACTTCCTTCAAGTCTTCTTCTGTACCAAGATTAACCGTTTCGACCTCCTCCTGATGAGGAGTGATAACCTTCTCCTCTTGTCTCAACAACCTAGCTAGCTCTTCAGGTAGCTCTTAATATTTTTCAACCCCTTCACCAGCTTGATTGATTGGATTATCAAAGTCATACGAAGTCATAGCAGTGTTGTTGTCGGTGCAGTCTGGAGGGCACTTTCTGCAAGGGTTTAGATTGGTTCATTTTAGTGATCAGTTTTATCTTATTTAGAAATAGTGAAAATGAAGTTGCTTATTTTGAAAAACATTGCCATTTTATTTTTGTACAAAAAGTGAAAAATGAAAAACAGTGAGCGAAAAAGAAAAGACTCATTTGCAAAAGATGTCCTGATATTCATTAATTGATCTTTGCACAAAATACAAGATGGCCCGATTACAAAATGAGTCTTGACATCTTGGGCAAGATGTAAGACTTGATGCATGCTTTAAAATACAGGAAATAATAATTACTCTGCAGGAGTAACCCTTATAATTTCCTGGGAAAACCAGTTTGAGACACGGCTCCCCGGGGTCCTTGGACGTATCCAGCTTTCCAGGTTGCGTTCATCTTCCGACTCATCTTCCAAATTGTTCACAGCATTCGGGGTGAGCATTCCCCCGCTGACAAACTTGGGCTCCTTGGCAGCCTCTGATTGATCTTGTTGAGTTGGTTTGTAACCCAACCCAAATCGGTCTTCTTTCTTCTCCACAGGCAGCAGCTTGCCCCAACCTTGGGCGGTACCTTCCTCAACAACCTTCCGGGCTTGCTGGTACGATGTTATGGAAGTTCCCAGTACAACAGATGCTTCATTAATGTTCAAGGCCTCAAACCCTTGGCTCATGGTTTCATGGATCTCCCCATCCATTTCTATGTACTTATACATAGCCAGCTAGCTAACAAAGATGTCCTCCTCCCCACAGATGGTGATGATTTGACCTTCCCACTCGAATTTTAACTTCTGGTGAAAGGTAGACGTAACAGTGCCAGCAACGTGGATCCAAGGTCTACCCAATAGACATTTGTAGGCCGGCTGTATGTCCATCACAAAGAAGGTAGTTTTGAAGGTCTGCGGGCCA
This sequence comes from Lathyrus aphaca, assembly GCA_963966055.1. Classification (NCBI taxonomy): domain Eukaryota; kingdom Viridiplantae; phylum Streptophyta; class Magnoliopsida; order Fabales; family Fabaceae; genus Lathyrus; species Lathyrus aphaca. The sequence continues at coordinate 127,399,262 of OZ014523.1, read as the reverse complement.
ATCAACACAGGAAGATCAATCTCCCCAAGCACTGATCTTTTAGAGCCATCAAATGTTCTCACCACCAAATTACTTGGACGCAATGCCAAGCCATCATTCTCCAACTTCACTAAGGCTTTCTTTGGTAGAACATTGAGTGATGACCCAGTGTCCACCAGTACATGAGATAGAACAGCACCCTTGCATTCCAAGGTGATATGCAAAGCCTTGTTATGGTTGCGTCCCTCTGTTGTTAATTTAGCATTGGTAAAGCCCAGTCCATGACTGGTGTTGACATTTGCAACTACGGTTTCTAGATGATTAATAGTAATCTCCTCTGGCACGTATGCTGTGTGCAGGACTTTCAACAGTGCGTTCCAGTGAGCTTCAGAACACATCAACAATGATAATATGGAGATTTTGGAGGGGGTTTGGTGAAGCTGGTCCACCACCTTGTAATCACTCCTTTTTATGATTCTCATGAACTCGTCTACATCTTGTTCAAAAGATGTCTTCTGAGTTTCGTTGGTAGTCGGCTCTTTAGGTACCACACTCTTTCCCTTTGCTTTGGCAGCAGCCTCTGCTTCAACATTAGGTCTTTATGTTTGTGAGGCAAAAAGGCGTCCGCTTCTGGTGAAGCCTCCGCCTCCCCCAACATTATCAAATTGTGGAGAAGAGGTTGATGAATCCAGAGTGATTTTCTCCCCGTTGCAATAGAGATCAGAGCCATAATGCAAAGGTATGACATTACTGCTTTCGTAAGGAACTGGTCCAGGCACCGTAATAGTGACCGGACTGATTGCTGCAGAGGAGGGTACTGTAATGGTGTGCGGATCATAGTAAATTGTGATTGGTGATCTGGCAGGAGGTGCCATGGCTTGTTGTTGGAAATTTCTACTGGGAGGAACATTTGATGGGTCGTAGTAGATTGTAACTGTCGAGACATCTTCATTAATCCTTGCTGGCGTTGTAGAAGATTCTGCTAATAAAATGGATGCTGATGTTGTAGAAGAAATGGTTGTTGAAATTTGACTTGTTGAAGGGATGGATGGAGTAATTGCTGATGATATCGATGAACCAGTAGGAATGATTGTTGCTGCTGTTGTAGAAGAATCGGGAATTATTGTTAAAGGAATTGCTGGATTTGAGGCGCCGTAGTTGAAATCTGAAGGATACCATCCTTAATAAGACCATCTATGCCGCTTCTCAGCCCTTCACACCCATTGACTGAAATGTTGCAATACCCACAGCCGAGCTCACACCCGGGGAACACTTGGCATTCTAAAAGATGAGCTTTAATTTCTGTAACACGGTGGGAGAACTGACTTTAGTTATGTTGCGGATAGCAAGAGTCGCCACCGACTTTTATTTTATCCAAAGGAAAGGCATAAAAGAACAGGAAAGACCTTTTAAAAGATTTTTGGGTCCGGGGGGTAGGTTTTGTAAAGGGAAGGTGTTAGCACCCTTTACATCCATGGTTATCCATGGGCTCTTAGTTACTTAGCTCACTTTAAACTGTTTTTGAAATGTGAAGTGTGTGAATAGAAATTTTCTTAAGTATTTTATAATGATCCATGTACGGATGCGTATAAAACCTTTGTTTTGAAAATTGTTTGAAATGTGTGAAGTGTTTGAAATGTTTTGAAGAGTGAGCAAGTATCTAAGAGGATCCTACCCTAAGTTTAAGTCTTTTCTGTTCTTGAATCCTTTAAATGGTAAGACTATCCCTATTATTAAGGAATAGGTAGTCATTACTTTGGATGTGTGGGACAAGTGAAGGGACATCTGCTATTTAGGCAACTGTGGGGTGTATAAGCAATTCGAAGGGACTTATCATCTTTATTCGATAGGGACAAGATCATTACGAAGGCAACATTCGAAAGGGACTTGATCTTTTATCTGTTTAGGGACTAGATGATGTGAGATGAGGGACTTTTGCTTTATACACCCTACTTGACCTTTTTGTAATAGGCAACATGAGAGGTATCCTTATGGAAGTGAGATGGCGATCAAAGATCGACTTACGTGTGTGAGTGTACAATTTTAATATTTATCTTTAAATTTAATGAGCTAAATTAATTTTAAACATACAAACATGTTACACTCCCTATTTTACTAACCATAGCAATAAAAAAATAAATAATAAAAATTATTCTACAACTATTACATAATAGATACAATTACATTATAATTAAAATAATCAAAATAAATAAGTAAATAAATAAATAATTAAATGGGTTAGTAATAATAATAATAATAAAATAAACAACCACATAATAGATAAATAAATAAATAAAGGGGGTTAGTAGTAATGAATAAATAAGAATAAGATGAAAGAATTAGCATAATGATAAATAATGAATAATTATTTTTAAGGTTTTTTAATTAATAATAGAAATAAATAATAAATATTATATATTAACAAAATATGGCTAATAGTCTAATTATTTGAATTTTATATACATATTAAAATATCTAATTATTATTTAAATAAGCATACAAAAAATAAAATAAATTATATTCACAAGATAAAATTAGGGTTGCTTAATTATTTAGAAAAAATAAACTAGGATTTACTATTTAATTAAATTATTTACATATAAAAACTCTATACAAATTATAAATATACATAATTAAATAAATAAATTAACAATTATAAGATAATTAGAGTTTATAAAAAAATATTAGAGTTAATCAAAATAAATTAGGGTTTATGAGTTTAGGAAATAGAATATAAAAAATATTTAGGGTTTATATAAAAATAATTAGGTTTTATGAATTAATCTAAATATAATTAATTTATTTATACAAAAAATAATATAATATATACAATAAAATAAATGTTAGATAATTTTAATAAAGTTTAAATTTTAACAAGATTTTGAATTATAAATAGTAATAAACATTTTATTTTAATATTTATTCATTAATTAACTATAATATAAATAAATTAAATGAAATAAGAAAAAAATAAGAAAAAGGGACTTACCTGGGGCTGGGATTCGAACCCAGGCCCTAGGCTTCAATCTTTGAGTCCTGCCTCCACAACCACCAGGCCAGCGTGCGCTTGTTGATAACAAACAGATGCCAATCATTATATTTTCAACCTTATAATAATGAGGAATATTAACAAAAAATAATGTGCAAGCCAGGGATCGAACTGTGTCCCTCAAGGTTTTTCATACGCGCACCTTACCACCAGACCAATCAACGTTTCCTGAAATAAAACATAAAGTAATTGTAAAAATATTATGACATTTTTTTGAATTTTCTGATGGTGCCAATTCATCATCTTCTTCCTCAAAATTTCGCAGGTTTTCCTGCGAATTTTGCTATGCATTTTGTTGCGAATTTTCCTGCGACCCTAAACCTGCGAATACCATATCTCAACAAATACATACAATTTCATCAAATTGATCGTACCAATGTGATCCTTGCAGTCCATACAGTAAAAACATATTAATGAAAGACATTTATATAAGGTGTATCATAAAACCCCAAATTCGAAGGTGAAACCCTAACCATGGCACTTTCTTGTTTCTACACTTAAGCTTCGATCAAATGGTCCAGAATCATTCTAAACATCCAAACAAACAACAATATGAGATCAAATCACGTTTATAATGCACAAATGTTTGAAATCAAAAATTAAGAAAAATTGAAAGAAACGAATTCGGTTTAAGCAATTCAAGGTGTTTTGGATGCAATGAATGGTTGGGATTGCATCATTGATGTTCAATGAACATGTTTGAACCTTTAGAATGATTTGAGAACACCTCTAAGGGAGAATCCGAATTGAGAGTTTTTTGTGAATTTTGAAAGATTAGAACTTACTCTTGAGGCTGCCAAAATTCGTCCCCCTGCATTGTGTTATGTTTGTGTATATATAATGAATCAAATTAGGTCAAAATACTTGTGGGTTCTATGGGCTTTTTGAATACCTTGATGATGAAGAAATCTCCTTCCAAATATTGAAAAATATCTTATCCAACATTGCCAAAACAAGCTAGCACGAAATTGGATTATATCAATCAGCTTTGAATGGTTATTAAAACTTTCTAGAAGAAGAATCACATTCAAATATTGAGTTTTCATATTTTATTTAGATTTAATTTGATTTTTAATGGATAAAATCAAAATAAATAATAAAAAATCAGAACTTTGTTGCTTTGGGTCGTTCTTGAGGTACTTGTATGGATTGGATCATCACATGGCAAGCCCATTTGGAAATATTTGGTTTTAAGACCCTATTTTCTTCATAAACCACCCAAAAATTTCCCAACTTTGCAAGGGCACACATCCCTCAATTTTAATGCTATGAGGGTGTTCTTGGACATTTTGGAAAGCTTGAAGAGTCCTATAACCAACCCCATTGGTTTCATGTCCATATCATTTACCATTATCAAGTTATGCTCTTTTGAAGTTGTTGACTTTTTGTTGACTTTTAAAGGGACCTATAATGTCTTAGCTCATACCTTCCAAATGGAGCATTTTTGGGCTTGGCTTGTGAGACACAAAGTTGTAGAGAATTCAATTTCCTTCAAAATGAGCTTTGGATGGAAAATTCTTGATGAAGTATGTGAAAGTTATGGCTGGTCAAAGTTCAGTTGACTTTTCCTGAGGAAACCCTAATTTAGAAACCCTTGATTCTTGGTGATCTGAAATGTCCTTGATGAATCATGATCAACCCTTGATCAAATGATGAATTTTACTTCATATACTTGATTTTGACAAAAAAAATCATGAAGTTTGACTTTGGTTTGACCACAGTTGACCTCAGTTTGACTTTTTAACTACTTTGACTGATTTTGACTTATTTGATCATTTGACTGAGCAAACCTTTGAGAAAAGTATTGAAACTTGTTATGGGGGTTCTTAAACACATATGAGATGTTATGAAGCTCACTTGAAGTCTTGTAAGTCCATTTAGCCTGATTAAAGTCAAAACCCTAGTTTTGGATGCACTGCTTATGAGGATGCATTGTCTGAGGGAATTGTCAAATCTTCTGACTATTTGTTAACTTTGTGAACCTTGTGAACCTCATAAGATGTCTTGTGAACCTTGTGAACTTCATGGGAGGGCTTGTGAACCTTGTGAACCTCATGAAAGGTCTTGTGAACCTTGTGAACCTCATGAAGTGTCTTGTAGACTTCATGAACCTCATGAAAGGTCTTGTGAACTTTGTGAACCTATTAGTACACAAAGACTTGTATTGTGAGGGCAAATTTTGGGGTGCAACAACTGCCCCTGTTCAATTTTCTGAAACCTGAGGGGTTAGATTGGTATATGTGCCAGTCGTGACCTGGAAGGTTGAAGGGGATTGAACACAAAAGCCCAAAAATTTGCACTCACTGGTGCGTAGAGTGATACTGATGACTAGTTGAATATGCTTGAGTGGGCTTAAGGATGCCACTTGGAGAAACATTCTTCAGATACAATTTCTTGGAGGATAAAGCAGTCCAAAATATGAAGATATAATGATAGCTTTCAGGAGGATAAACAACGTCCTGAGGTAGTGGTATGCTTTCAGAAGGATAAACAACGTTCTGAGGAAATGATATGCTTTCAGGAAGATAAACAACGTCCTGAGGAAATGATGTGACCTTTAGGAAGATAAACAACGGCCCAAGGTAATGATATGCTTTCAGGAAGATAAACAACGTCCCGAGGTATAAGAAGCTTTCAGGAGGATAAACAACATCCTGAGGAAATGATAAATTTTGGGAAGATAAACAACGGCCCAATAGTCATGATATGCTTTCAGGAGGATAAACAACGTCCTGAGGTAATGGTGATAGCTTTCAGGAAGATAAACAACGTCCCGAGGTAGTGGTATGCTTTCAGAAGGATAAACAACGTTCTGAGGAAATGATATGCTTTCAGGAAGATAAACAATGTCCTGAGGAAATGATGTGACCTTTGGGAAGATAAACAACGGCCCAAGGTAATGATATGCTTTCAGGAGGATAAACAACGTCCTGAGGTATAAGAAGCTTTCAGGAGGATAAACAACGTCCTGAGGAAATGATAACTTTTGGGAAGATAAACAACGGCCCAATAGTCACAATATGCTTTTAGGAGGATAAACAACGTCCTGAGGTAATGGTATGCTTTCAGGAAGATAAACAACGTCCCGAGGTATAAGAAGCTTTCCGGAGGATAAACAACGTCCTGAGGAAATGATAACTTTTGGGAAGATAAACAACGGCCCAATAGTCATGATATGCTTTCAGGAGGATAAACAACGTCCTGAGGTATAAGAAGCTTTCAGGAGGATAAACAACGTCCTGAGGTAATGGTGATAGCTTTTGGGAAGATAAACAACGACCCAATAGTCACAATTTGTTGATGAAATTTGTCTACTGGAGAATTAATACTGAAAGACAAGATTATAACATTCTGTATGATAATATTAGTTTATGCATTATGTATGCATGTAAGTAATGTATTATGTATCTATGTATATGTATGTTATGATGTAAATGATGTATGTATGTATCATGCAGCTTGAAGCGTCTGGATATCTTCGTATAACAACTGCTGGCCAGGGAAAATAAATCTCGATTTGTTGCCGGAGAATATGAGGAACTCGTTCTCGTCTTGCCTGATAATATAGTATATATAACCTCCCGTCTTCGTTTGATAGTAGGGTATACACAACCTCCCGTCTTCGTTTGATAGTAGGGTATACACAACCTCCCGTCTTCGTTCGTCGTACTCCTATTGGAAGAGTAAATTCCCGACTATCCGTATGAGGATAAAAGAGATGGATATAAATTCCAGGGGAGATGTGACTTTATGAAGATGGATTTGTCCTACTGGGGGATTTGTAACTGTCTAGTGGGGATGAACCGGCGAAGCTTCGTTGAATTCCTTCCCTCATTCGTCTTTAGTAAATACTATTACTGCATTTTCATGCATTTTTGGTAAACATCAATCATATTTAAGCATTTTATGCATTTCTGGTAAACATCAATCATATTAAGCATTTATGCATTTCTGGTAAACATCAATCATATTCAAAAGCATAATACATTCAAACACAACCAATGGACGTTTCGCTTATGTAAAATAGGGTAAAAGTAAATCTGGATTCAGAGGGAAAAGTAAAGCTGAACTTGAAAACAGAATCGTTTCAACTTCGAGAGTGTATAACCAATTGGATTTGGAGCTCCTGAAATTTTTAATTTTCCTGAATACCTTTCCAGAAATCCTCATAGCTGGATCTGAAGACATGATACTGACACCATCTGATACTACTGGCGTAGACAATTAATTTCCATCATGGTTTCAGCTGAGAATCCTATATCAAGGTAATACAATGAGAGGAATGTGTCTTCAAATTGTGATGGACCATATACGCTCCGGGTATTAGATTTGAAAAGAAAGCATTGCCCCTTGGTTGAGGATGAATTGTCCCATAATGGAAGTATCTGAATGTAGTTACCTCAAGAGAAATAAGCAGAATGCCCCACAATAATATGCCCCTGACATCATGAACTTTATAATGTTACCCTGGGTAATCCAAATATATGAGGAGAGCTGCCTCTGGCTATTAAGCATTGTTGAATCTGGACCTGATTTCCCCGAATGAATTGAACAGTAAGTTGGTATGCCCCTTGATTGGGAGATAATGACTATGCCCCTTTGTATACATGGACTTTGATCCAGGAAGCAACTTTGTTTATCGGAAGGACTTTGGTTCATTGAACATTCATCCTGTAAGTTTCTCCATTTGTCAAACACTCAGGTATATGCAAACAAATATATTCAAAAATGCAATGATTATGTATGTCTTGAAGTTTTTTGAAAAATAATTATTTTAATTTTTTTTTAAGAAAACTGTGATATTAACTCAAGTTTTATAATAAGCCCTAAAGGAGTCAGGATACCTTTTTGTAGCAGTACGCTTTCGAACTAACCATGCTTCAGTTAGGACTTTTAAAGGGTTGTAACGTGGCCTGGTTCACGGTTTAAGAAACAAAGGATAAAGGCTCAAATTTTATTTGTACCCAACTCAATCTCCATGATGTTCTTTAGTCCTATGCTCAGTTAACTTATGCATTGAGGCTCAAAGGAGTTTGGAATTGTAACACTGACATTTGTGATGGTTCAGAAACCAAAAATTTATTTGAACATTCAGTCATCTTTCTTTGTTGAGGATTCATAGTGACCTATTTTTTCTTTTGACTTTGTTATATCTTCTTTTTGCCTGAACTGTTTGTTTCAAAATTACAGTCAGCGGAATTTCTCAATTTTTTTTATTAAGTCTCCTTCATAGGTTTTGACTTAGTGGGTTTTTCTTTTGCTGGATATTGACTGTCCGGTTTTTCTCACTGTAGTAATAAAAGGGAAATTCCCCGTTTGTCGATCTCAAAGACTGCTTGACGATACAGAGTTTATAGATTGTTTCAATTAGACAAAAGCCTTTGGTTTTTGCGTTGTGGTGTAATTATACTACCAATTGCGAATAAATAAAACAAGTAAAAAGGTTGAACGAGATACAAATGAGAGAAGATTGCTAGGGTTCGGTGAATGAAACTTCTTGTAACAGATATAATTTATGACGGCGTAGAGCTATTCCTGTCAAATTAATTCCGGTCCTCAAGGGTATCTATTCTTAAGTCCTTAGTAATAGACCTTTGATTATGTAACCTAATTACTATGTCCATAGACAATTAAGTTCATACTCAAGCATTCACATATCAAGAATTACCGGTCAGATAGAAAATCCCTAGTCCTAGGTTATTTTTACTATCCAAAGTTCTTATCCAGGTCAATGAATAATTGCTGTCCCGCTTACACTATTCATAAGAATCATTATTCGTTGGTCCGACAAATAACGCATAAAGAACGGCGATAAGAACAAATTAATGGAAAAGAAGAAATAAGCAATACTTTCATAAACATCAATACTGTCACATTCAGAATCAGGGTCACCCCCTAGCAATGGGGGTTTAGCTACTCATAATAAAAGTAAAAACAAAGATTAATATTGTTGTCATTACAGAATTTCGTGAGGAATCAATCTTCAATAGTTGGAAAACTCTTGAACATATGAATCCCGTGATCTTCCTTGAGTCTCCAGCTCTCAAAACGCGTATATTTTCTCTCAAAAATGTCCAACCTCCTGAAAATTGTGGTCTGGCCTCTTAATAGCTATTCAGTTGGATTTTTCCTGAATTTTTGCTCCATACGCGTACTGCGCTGTCCCATACGCGTACTGTCTAGTAGGAAACGCGTATTGGACGTAACACAGCATCTGGTACGCGTATTGGCCAGCCTGTTACGCGTATTGCCCAAATTGTTACGCGTATCACCAGAAGCTTGTATTTTGGCTGAATTTTCCTTCCCTCTGGTCATTTGCGTATGGTACGCGTACTGGAAGGTCCATACGCGTATCAAGTAAGGTCATACGCGTATGGACAGCAGGTTCTCCAAAAATTGACTTTTTCTTCCGTTTTCTTGCTCGGGCTCGATTTCTCATCTGACGTTTGATCCCCTGAGCTTCCAAACTAGCTTTTTACCTGCTGACATACCAAAAAGTGTAAAATATCCTCAAGAAACTCATCAGTAACAACACACTTACTATCATGGAATTGAGCTTATTTCTAACGAAAAATGCTTCAGTTTACACAGTTTACCTGATTTATTTACGGTTAAATAGTGGAATGTCTAGCATAAATGGTGACTGATCACAACCCCAAACTTAGCTTGTTGCTTGTCCTCAAGTAACATCTTATTACCTTCAAAAATCATGTCACCCCAAACTTACTGTAAAACAGTTCTTACCACAATACTGCTGAAATCTTTCGCACTGGACCTCTTGATGTTTTTCAGGTTTTCTGATTCTTCCACATAGCCAACGAGCTAGAAACTCTTTCCCTCAGATATATGACTTCACCTGTCAGCTTATATCACACTCTCACCAAGTCTCTCTGGGTTAAAGTTTTATCACTCTCAAATCACAATATGCAATATCAAATCAACAGTTTGAATAAATTCTCTCATCCTATCAACATGTACAATCACACACACTTTTTGAGGTCTTTTAGGGTTGTAACGGGGCTTGGGTTTAGGTAGGCTATGAAGGTGGAACCTAAGGTTTATGTTTATTATATTTATTTATTTATTTTTATTTTTTTGGTTCAGAGTACATGAAATCATTCTCTTACTACGTTTCTTTGTTATTATTCCTGTAGGGTTATGCAATCCTCTTTTCCTTTTATTTCTAGTGAATGAAGCATCTTTCAAAAGCTGTTCTTCGCTTTTCTCTTTCTTTCTTTTGGTTATTATTACTTTTTTTTTTTTTTTTTTTTTATTTTATTTTTTTTTTATACGACATTCACTTACTATTCATTGACTGCAAAGCTACCCCAAACTTAAAGGTTGCTATACCAACAGCAACCCCAAACTTAGATAGAAACGTAGATATGAAATCACTTCTCACATACTCTGAACAGGGTAAGATAGGTCCAGGGTCATGGGTTTAGAAAAAAAAAAACGGGTATATCAACAATAAATGATTAAAGGCTCAACGGGGTAAAACAATGGATAATAATGATAATAATGGGATGGCTAGAAAGGCTCTAGGTGATAACAAAAACATGCCTCAGTGTGTGTATTCGTACAGCTAATAATAACAAAAGAACGTACGCAAACCAAGATTGATAAAGACATACCTGATATCGCTCATATGATAATAAGTGTTTGGCTTTTTATGAACTCACCAGGACGGGTTAAGCTGACTTGTTCTATCATACCTCTGAGTTCAAAGCTCATGCTCGTGGTTCTGATGTTAATCTTAACCAGTGCGTCCAATCATAAACAACAGTATCTAACGTCAGGGGACTGAAAGGGAGGATGCCCAAGTAGTTGGTGTAAGTGATCGCGAAACCAATAGCCAGACATAGTCACGTATCTAAGGAAATAAACAGGAAAATTGAGATAAACCAAATCACATTCATTAGAATTCGCCAACCCACAATAGGTGGTTACATCAAAGCAACAGAAATTAAACTGCATAACTAAAAAAAAAACAAAAATTAAACAAATAAAACCAAAAGTACAGAAACAACAATCAAACGAAAGAAAGAATCAAACCTCCCTTGGGTTGCCTCCCAAGCAGCGCTTCGTTTAACGTCGCATGGCTCGACGGGACACCTCATACTCAGAGGAATTTAACGGATTCAATTGGCCCCCCTTCACCGGGATTGTATGGGTTTAACCTCCTCTGTGGTTGCACTACCGGTTTCTGATTATCCTCCATCAGTATCTTATGCATGCATACTGTGGGGCTAATACCTTTTAAATCCTCAATAGTCCACCCAATAGCACTCTTATGCTTCTTTAGTACCTTTTCATTTTCTAATTCTGGTGAAGATCTCAGGTCCTCCCACCGACGTGGTTTGGATTTCATCCAAAGAGGTTGTGTATCCAGCATGGCAAGCACTTCTTTTTCTTTTTCATCATCATTCTCTTCAATCTCTCTAACTGACAGACTCAGAACTCTTTCCAATGGTGATTCAGGAAACTTTCTTTGCATTGTGCTAGTCACTATTTGATCAATTACATCAACAAAGTGGTTTGTACACATTTCCTCTTTATGTTTCATAGTATCCCGGACATCAATTCTGAGCTCTTCATCATATACCTTTAGGGTCAAGGTACCTCCCTCAATGTCTATCATGCATCTACCTGTTTCTAAGAACGGTCTTCCCAGAATCAGAGGTATCTCTTCATCTTCTGGCATTTCCAAAATTACAAAATCAACAGGAAAAACAAATTTATCAACTTTGACCAGAACATCCTCAACCACCCCAAAAGGTCTCTTCACTGAGTGGTCAGCAAACTGAAGTGTCATTCTGGTATCCTGAACATTGCCAATTCCCAGCTTCCTGTAAATAGACAAAGGCATAAGGCTAACACTAGCACCCAAATCAATCAGCGCCCTTTTAAAAGACCTATCTCCAATGGTACACGGGATGGTCACAGACCCTCTATCTGGCTTCTTTACTGGAATCTTCATACCCTGCAAAATAGCACTACAAGTTTCAGTTAATATAACAGGGTCAGCGTCAGTGGTGCGCTTCTTGGAGATGATGTCTTTCATGAACTTCGCATAGATAGGCATCTGCTCGAGTGCCTCAGAGAATGGAATATTGATTTCTAATTTCTTGAACAATTCCATGAATTTCTGAAAATTTTTCTCATCTTGCTTCTTCTTTTTGTTTCTTTGTGGGAAAGGAAGCTTAATGATGGGTTTTGGTTCAGGTAGCTTTTCTTGTACCACCGGCATTTTCACACTTTCTTCCTCAGGTGGTGTCTTATTCTCTAAGATTTCCAGGTCCACTTCACACAATGTATCTTCTTCTTCATCCTTCTTCTTAAGATCTTCAACAGATTTACCGCTTCTTGTTGTTACCGCACTCACATTATTGTGCTCCCTTGGATTTGTCACTGTTGCACTAGGTAATGCGCCTGGTATTTGGGAATTTGTTATCTGTTGTGCTATCTGACCCAATTGAATCTCCAGATTTTTAATTGATGCATTGGTGCTTTTCTGATTATTTCTGGTTTCCTCCTGAAATTGCATATTATGAGTTGCCATCTTCTCTATAGCAATCTCCCAATCCGCTTTCTTCGGTACCTGTTGCTGATAAGGTTGCTGTTGGTACGGTGGTTGTTGTTGTGGAGGTCCTTGAATATTACCTTGCTGATCTATCCAAGAGAAATTAGGATGATTTTTCCACCCCGGATTATAAGTATTTGAGTAGGGATTATTCTGTCTCAGGTAATTTATAGCTTGCACTTGTTCTGCGGTTGCAACACAATGCATGGTAAAATGTGGTCCACTACAAATCTCACAATTCATGGTCGGAACCGGTTGCACTTGAGCAACAGTCTGGGTACCTATATTCATAGCTTTCAATCTTCTTTCAACCTCAGCTGCAATTTGGTCTTCCATTTTCACTACCTGATTTGCTAATTTCAAGTCAATTTTTCCTTCCGGCTGATTCACAGTGCGGTCATATAATTCCAAATGCTCATTTGCTGCAATAGCTTCGATGATCTTTTTGATACCGGTTGCTGTTGAAAAATTAGATGAGCCACCAGCAGCTGTATCAATGAGTTGCTTAGTTTTCATTTTCAGCCCGTTTACAAAATTCTGCATTTGTTCAGTTTCATCCAAATTATGTGTAGGACATGCAACTAAACATCTCTTGAATCTTTTGTATGCATCTCCAAGTGTCTCTCCGTCTTTTTGTTTAAAATTCACAATGTCATACCTCTTACGGATATACACAGAAGCAGGAAAATACTCGTTCAAGAATGTTGTTTCCATTTGTTGCCAAGTAGTAATGCTTCCTGCGGGTAGGGAATAGAACCATTCCTCAGCGTCCTCAGATAAGGTGAATGGGAACATGACCAATCTCTTTGCCTCTTCAGAATGCCCATCAATTTTTAATGATGTGGTCATAGTCAGAAACCTCTGCAGATGCTTGTTTGCATCCTCATTGATTTTTCCTGCAAAAGGTTTACTTTCTAACTGGCGGATGGTTGAGGGATGTAACTGGAAGTGAGCAACATTAACAGGTTGGTTAACAATGGTCAACCGCACTGCTGGGTTATTCTGTCTGCCATAATCACCTAAAAGTCTCTCTGCTGGAGGTGGGTCTGCAGCCATGTTTTCGGAGTGAACAGAAACTGGAGTGACAGGTGTGGCCGGTTCTTCGGTGTCAGAATTGGCTAGTTTCTTTCTTCTTGGTTCTCTGAGCTTTTTGCGCAGTGTTCTCTCTGGTTCTGCGTCAAAATGAAAATGAGCTGAGGCCTTACCTCGCATACACTGATTAGAAGAAGTTAGTTATTATAATAATAAAAATAAAATTAACAATAAATAAAATTTTGGATGCAGAGCAACAAAATTCTAATTGAAAATAAATTAATAAACTCTACTATCTTTGGCAGTCCCCGGCAACGGCGCCAATAACTAGATGTGAAAATAGCAAGTGTACTATTTTTCTCACTGTAGTAATAAAAGGGAAATTCCCCGTTTGTCGATCTCAAGGACTGCTTGACGATACAGAGTTTATAGATTGTTTCAATTAGACAAAAGCCTTTGGTTTTTGCGTTGTGGTGTAATTATACTACCAATTGCGAATAAATAAAACAAGTAAAAAGGTTGAACGAGATACAAATGAGAGAAGATTGCTAGGGTTCGGTGAATGAAACTTCTTGTAACAGATATAATTTATGACGGCGTAGAGCTATTCCTGTCAAATTAATTCCGGTCCTCAAGGGTATCTATTCTTAAGTCCTTAGTAATAGACCTTTGATTATGTAACCTAATTACTATGTCCATAGACAATTAAGTTCATACTCAAGCATTCACATATCAAGAATTACCGGTCAGATAGAAAATCCCTAGTCCTAGGTTATTTTTACTATCCAAAGTTCTTATCCAGGTCAATGAATAATTGCTGTCCCGCTTACACTATTCATAAGAATCATTATTCGTTGGTCCGACAAATAACGCATAAAGAACGGCGATAAGAACAAATTAATGGAAAAGAAGAAATAAGCAATACTTTCATAAACATCAATACTGTCACATTCAGAATCAGGGTCACCCCCTAGCAATGGGGGTTTAGCTACTCATAATAAAAGTAAAAACAAAGATTAATATTGTTGTCATTACAGAATTTCGTGAGGAATCAATCTTCAATAGTTGGAAAACTCTTGAACATATGAATCCCGTGATCTTCCTTGAGTCTCCAGCTCTCAAAACGCGTATATTTTCTCTCAAAAATGTCCAACCTCCTGAAAATTGTGGTCTGGCCTCTTAATAGCTATTCAGTTGGATTTTTCCTGAATTTTTGCTCCATACGCGTACTGCGCTGTCCCATACGCGTACTGTCTAGTAGGAAACGCGTATTGGACGTAACACAGCATCTGGTACGCGTATTGGCCAGCCTGTTACGCGTATTGCCCAAATTGTTACGCGTATCACCAGAAGCTTGTATTTTGGCTGAATTTTCCTTCCCTCTGGTCATTTGCGTATGGTACGCGTACTGGAAGGTCCATACGCGTATCAAGTAAGGTCATACGCGTATGGACAGCAGGTTCTCCAAAAATTGACTTTTTCTTCCGTTTTCTTGCTCGGGCTCGATTTCTCATCTGACGTTTGATCCCCTGAGCTTCCAAACTAGCTTTTTACCTGCTGACATACCAAAAAGTGTAAAATATCCTCAAGAAACTCATCAGTAACAACACACTTACTATCATGGAATTGAGCTTATTTCTAACGAAAAATGCTTCAGTTTACACAGTTTACCTGATTTATTTACGGTTAAATAGTGGAATGTCTAGCATAAATGGTGACTGATCAGTGGGTTTTTCTTTTGCTGGATATTGACTGTCCGGTTTAATGATTACAGAGAACCATCATTAGTTGTGTACAACACAGATAATTGGCATATTTGAGTTAACCGA
Organism: Lathyrus aphaca; assembly: GCA_963966055.1. Lineage (NCBI taxonomy): Eukaryota > Viridiplantae > Streptophyta > Magnoliopsida > Fabales > Fabaceae > Lathyrus > Lathyrus aphaca. The sequence goes on along the minus strand of OZ014523.1, from coordinate 127,383,790 downwards.
GTAACTACCCTGCCCCAGGTTATGAATAAGGGTTTTAATTTGTGCGAGAATGAAAACTCCTACTTCATAGGCTCAAAAGGGTTGACTAGGGATTAACTTCCTTATATCTCCATTGTTTAGGAATTGAAACAATGCCTGTACATCGTTAGCATAGTCTGTTCAAAAGCATATTGCATAAGATTATGGTATTGTTTTCGTCATCCTCCCTCTACAGGCTTATAGCTTTATCAGGAGTTAAATATCACAAGATAGAAATAAGAAGCATACTTCAAAACATGGTGAAACAAATGGATTAATTCAAGACAAACATATGCAATGCATTAATGAAAACAAAAGTTTAACATAATAGTAAGTGTTTAAACAAAATAAAAGAAATTACAAATGAAAATTCAAATGTTGTCCCATCCAGTTGGCTGAATGTCTTCAATTGCAATCTGTGAACTTTGAGGAGCAGTATACTTCACCATGAAATCAAATTTACCACTTGGATGTCCCAAGGTGCCCCATATCTCAACAGGAACAGGTAGACTTTCTTTCTTGCAACCTTGGGCAACTTGTCCTGCAGCTTTGGTGTTTGATGGACGATAGTAGAACTCAATTTGACCTTCTGGAGTAACCTCTAGGATTCCTTCGTCAATCAGGTCTTGAATCTTTTTCTTCAATGTCCAACAACTATTAGTATCATGTCCAGGACTGTCGGAGTGATACCCACACCTTGCCTTGGGATTATAGCGAGGAGAGGAAGTTTTAGGATTTTGAGGAGGATTTTTCAAAGAAATTAGTTTCATCTCCAACAAGCATTGCAAAACTTGTGACATTGGAGTGCTGAACTTGATAAACTGCCTTCTATATTTCTTGTGTTGAGGTGGATTAACCTTATTAGGTCTTTCTTCTTCAACTGAAGAACAATCAATGGCAACCTGTTTCTTTCCTTCTTTTATCCTCATCTTCCTTTCAACCAAATCAACTTGCTTTAACGGAGGTTGACTGACAATTAGATTCCTGACTCCACTACTTTGAAGTTTGTGAACAAAGGTTCTTAGCTCTTCTTTCCCCTGAGCTAAACTTTGAATAAGAACCACCTGGTCATTCATCTGGATCCTCATTTTTGTCATCTTAGCTAGCAGTTGTTCCAACTGATTATCCTTATTGTTCTCAGGATTCTTCTTCTTAGCCAGCAGTGTCTTCAACTCATCTTGTCCCTTGGACAAGTTCAGAATCAACTCTTGGAATTGTGCATTTTGTGCCTAGAGATCTTTAACTGTTTGTTCAAGAGCCATTGCTGAAATAAACAGCGAGAAGATAAGAACCTGTGCACAATAAACCTGTGATGCAATGATATGATATGTAAATGTGTATGCAATGTTTTCAAGGACCGCAGGATTTAAATTTGCTTAAACAAACAAGAAGGTAAACTTTTATTAGTAAGAAATCTGTTTAGCCTCTTGGGCTTACAGAAAATGAAATACAATAAATACAAGAGATGGGGTTTTAAGTCTCCCATGGACGTTTCCTCTTTGTGTTGAGGTATGAGTTGAGATTCCGCTCCTCGTGAAGTTGCTTTGTTAGTTCCAGGATTCTTTCTTGGCTTGCTTTGTAATGAGCCTCGAAAGTATCCCTTTGCTCCTTCAACTGGATCCAGGATCTCTGTAAGTCTTCCATGTCAGTAGGCATGTCTGGGTGAAGGATGGTATAGGAAGTATCCCCTTCAGCAACAGGTTCCATGGTAACTGGCAGGATAGCAGGATATGGCATCATGAGAGTCTGAGCACGAGATTGCACCCATCTGAGATAAGCTTCCATAGGAATAGTGTACTTAGGCTCCAGAGTCTTGCTGTCAACCTTGTTCACTTTTCCCCATGCTCGTATGAATCTCTGACGGTAACCTTGAAAATCGTTGTCATAGTCAAACACAATACCCTGAATCAACATGTCATGTGGGCCATCACTCCGAGCGTAACCAAACTGTCGTAAAGCTAAGGATGGGTTGTAAGCAATGCCTCCTCTTATGCCCAGAAGTGGCACATTAGGAAACTCCCCACAACGGTCAATGATAGTGACATTCTCCATAGATCTGGAGCACCAATGAATATCTGAATGCGAGAGTGACATGATCCTCTTAGACCACCTGAACCCCTGTTCATTCTTCATCACTGAGCGAGGAAGGTGAGAAATAAACCACCTAAATAGCAAAGGTATGCAGCACATCAGAGTTCCTCTTGCTTTTGTAGTACGAGTATGAAGAGAGTGCAGGATGTCCCCAAGTAATGTAGGCACTGGATTGTGACTCAGAAATATGTTGATGGCGTGAACATCTATGAACTGATCTGGATTGGGGAACAATACTAAGCCATAAATCAGTAAGGCTAAGATCTCCTCAAAAGCATCATAGCTCATAGCCTTCAAGAACATTTGAGCTTTCTCTATCAACACCTTGGCAAGAATACCCTTAACTCCGCTTCTCGTTTCTAGAACAATGTCAGACTTCTTCAGATGTAGGGCTGCAGTAATAACCTCAGGTTTAGGCTCTTTTTCCAAGCCTGTGAATGGTTTCTGATCAAGTACAGGTATACCCAGAAGTTTAGAGAACTCTTCGATTGTAGGAACCAGCTGATAGTCAGGGAATGTGAAGCAATGGTGCTTAGGATCAAAGAACTGAAACAAAACACTCATCATGTCTTCATTGAACCCTGAGGTGACTAGATCCAATAGGTGACCATGTCTCTTGATGAACTGGGAATGATCAGACACTTGAGAAACCAACTCTTTAAGCTTAGCAGGTATACCCACAAAGTTGATCCTGATGGTGTTTCTACGAGTAAAGGCCATGACCTGCAACAAAGAACAAAGATAAATCCTTTGGTCCTTGAAATGGTTAGTGAAAATGCTATGATTATGATGCATGATGATGTCATGATGTTATGCTCAATCACAAACATGTGGCACACACAAACAAGTCACACAATAGCCCTAGGTTTAAAGGCTTGCATGAGGTTCAAAGGTAAGTACCCTCCCCTGAAGTTAGTTGGTTCATCCTGTCCTATAAAGTAACCAGGTTCTAAGGGATCTCAATATCATTGATCCTTCACAAGGGTGGTTGTTCAGTAGGCAACTTACTTGCCAACCAAAACCCTCCAAGTTTAGAATCTCAATGAGTGTAGCATCGAGTATCAACCAACTTCAGTCTTCACCAAAGCCGGCTATCTCACTACTTTCTAAAGGCCAAGATGGGATAACTACGGTTCTAAAAGTTAGTTAGTGTATTGACAACGTATGGCAGCCTCATATTATCCTCAACTTGACTTAAGGAACATAAGCACCAACCAAGAAGTCACACTAACTATGGACACCAGATCAACCATATCGGTATACGCCGTACAGTTTCCTTGGTCTATTGCCATTTACCTAAGGTACACTAGATCCGGGTTAGGATCTTTCACACATAAGAGCACCCAGCAGATAAGTATAAAGCAAACAAGGCAAACAATTTTAAAGTGATCTAATTCCTAAGGGTACCCCTCTTTTATTAAGTCCCCAGCAGAGTCGCCAGTTCTGTAACACGGTGGGAGAACTGACTTTAGTTATGTTACGGATAGCAAGAGTCGCCACCGACTTTTATTTTATCCAAAGGAAAGGCATAAAAGAACAGGAAAGACCTTTTAAAAGATTTTTGGGTCCGGGGGGTAGGTTATGTAAAGGGAAGGTGTTAGCACCCTTTACATCCATGGTTATCCATGGGCTCTTAGTTACTTAGCTCACTTTAAACTGTTTTTGAAATGTGAAGTGTGTGAATAGAAATTTTCTTAAGTATTTTATAATGATCCATGTACGGATGCGTATAAAACCTTTGTTTTGAAAATTGTTTGAAATGTGTGAAGTGTTTGAAATGTTTTGAAGAGTGAGCAAGTATCTAAGAGGAACCTACCCTAAGTTTAAGTTTTTTCTGTTCTTGAATCCTTTAAATGGTAAGACTATCCCAATTATTAAGGAATAGGTAGTCATTACCTTGGATGTGTGGGACAAGTGAAGGGACATCTGTTATTTAGGCAACTGTGGGGTGTATAAGCAATTCGAAGGGACTTATCATCTTTATTCGAAAGGGACAAGATCATTACGAAGGCAACATTCGAAAGGGACTTGATCTTTTATCTGTTTAGGGACTAGATGATGTGAGATGAGGGACTTTTGCTTTATACACCCTACTTGACCTTTTTGTAATAGGCAACATGAGAGGTATCCTTATGGAAGTGAGATGGCGATCAAAGATCGACTTACGTGTGTGAGTGTACAATTTTAATATTTATCTTTAAATTTAATGAGCTAAATTAATTTTAAACATACAAACATGTTACACTCCCTATTTTACTAACCATAGCAATAAAAAATAAATAATAAAAATTATTCTACAACTATTACATAATAGATACAATTACATTATAATTAAAATAATCAAAATAAATAAGTAAATAAATAAATAATTAAATGGGTTAGTAATAATAATAATAATAAAATAAACAACCACATAATAGATAAATAAATAAATAAAGGGGGTTAGTAGTAATGAAATAAATAAGAATAAGATGAAAGAATTAGCATAATGATAAATAATGAATAATTATTTTTAAGGTTTTTTAATTAATAATAGAAATAAATAATAAATATTATATATTAACAAAATATGGCTAATAGTCTAATTATTTGAATTTTATATACATATTAAAATATCTAATTATTATTTAAATAAGCATACAAAAAATAAAATAAATTATATTCACAAGATAAAATTAGGGTTGCTTAATTATTTAGAAAAAATAAACTAGGATTTACTATTTAATTAAATTATTTACATATAAAAACTATATACAAATTATAAATATACATAATTAAATAAATAAATTAACAATTATAAGATAATTAGAGTTTATAAAAAATTATTAGAGTTAATCAAAATAAATTAGGGTTTATGAGTTTAGGAAATAGAATATAAAAAATATTTAGGGTTTATATAAAAATAATTAGGTTTTATGAATTAATCTAAATATAATTAATTTATTTATACAAAAAATAATATAATATATACAATAAAATAAATGTTAGATAATTTTAATAAAGTTTAAATTTTAACAAGATTTTGAATTATAAATAGTAATAAACATTTTATTTTAATATTTATTCATTAATTAACTATAATATAAATAAATTAAATGAAATAAGAAAAAAATAAGAAAAAGGAACTTACCTGGGGCTGGGATTCGAACCCAGGCCCTAGGCTTCAATCTTTGAGTCCTGCCTCCACAACCACCAGGCCAGCGTGCGCTTGGTGATAACAAACAGATGCCAATCATTATATTTTCAACCTTATAATAATGAGGAATATTAACAAAAAATAATGTGCAAGCCAGGGATCGAACTGTGTCCCTCAAGGTTTTTCATACGCGCACCTTACCACCAGACCAATCAACATTTCCTGAAATAAAACATAAAGTAATTGTAAAAATATTATGACATTTTTTTGAATTTTCTGATGGCGCCAATTCATCATCTTCTTCTTCAAAATTTCGCAGGTTTTCCTGCGAATTTTGCTATGCATTTTGTTGCGAATTTTCCTGCGACCCTAAACCTGCGAATACCATATCTCAACAAATACATACAATTTCATCAAATTGATCGTACCAATGTGATCCTTGCAGTCCATACAGTAAAAACATGTTAATGAAAGGCATTTATATAAGGTGTATCATGAAACCCCAAATTCGAAGGTGAAACCCTAACCATGGCACTTTCTTGTTTCTACACTTAAGCTTCGATCAAATGGTCCAGAATCATTCTAAACATCCAAACAAACAACAATATGAGATCAAATCACGTTTATAATGCACAAATGTTTGAAATCGAAAATTAAGAAAAATTGAAAGAAACGAATTCGGTTTAAGCAATTCAAGGTGTTTTGGATGCAATGAATGGTTGGGATTGCATCATTGATGTTCAATGAACATGTTTGAACCTTTAGAATGCTTTGAGAACACCTCTAAGGGAGAATCCGAATTGAGAGTTTTTTGTGAATTTTGAAAGATTAGAACTTACTCTTGAGGCTGCCAAAATTCGTCCCCCTGCATTGTGTTATGTTTGTGTATATATAATGAATCAAATTAGGTCAAAATACTTGTGGGTTCTATAGGCTTTTTGAATACCTTGATGATAAAGAAATCTCCTTCCAAATATTGAAAAATATATTATCTAACATTGCCAAAACAAGCGAGCACGAAATTGGATTATATCAATCAGCTTTGAATGGTTATTAAAACTTTCTAGAAGAAGAATCACATTCAAATATTGAGTTTTCATATTTTATTTAGATTTAATTTGATTTTTAATGGATAAAATCAAAATAAATAATAAATAAATAATAAAAAATCAGAACTTTGTTGCTTTGGGTCGTGCTTGAGGTACTTGTATGGATTGGATCATCACATGGCAAGCCCATTTGGAAAAATTTGGTTTTAAGACCCTATTTTCTTCATAAACCACCCAAAATTTCCCAACTTTGCAAGGGCACACATCCCTCAATTTTAATGCTATGAGGGTGTTCTTGGACATTTTGGAAAGCTTGAAGAGTCCTCTAACCAACCCCATTGGTTTCATGTCCATATAATTTACCATTCTCAAGTTATGCTCTTTTGAAGTTGTTGACTTTTTGTTGACTTTTAAAGGGACCTATAATGTCTTAGCTCATACCTTCCAAATGGAGCATTTTTGGGCTTGGCTTGTGAGACACAAAGTTGTAGAGAATTCAATTTCCTTCAAAATGAGATTTGGATGGAAAATTATTGATGAAGTATGTGAAAGTTATGGCTGGTCAAAGTTTAGTTGACTTTTCCTGAGGAAACCCTAATTTAGAAACCCTTGATTCTTGGTGATCTGAAATGTCCTTGATGAATCATGATCAAACCTTGATCAAATGATGAATTTTACTTCATATACTTGATTTTGACAAAAAAAATCATGAAGTTTGACTTTGGTTTGACCACAGTTGACCTCAGTTTGACTTTTTAACTACTTTGACTGATTTTGACTTATCTGATCATTTGACTGAGCAAACCTTTGAGAAAAGTCTTGAAACTTGTTATGGGGGTTATTAAACACATATGAGATGTTATGAAGCTCACTTGAAGTCTTGGAAGTCCATTTAGCCTGATTAAAGTCAAAACCCTAGTTTTGGATGCACTGCTTAGGAGGATGCATTGTCTGAGGGAATTGTCAAATCTTCTGACTATTTGTGAACTTTGTGAACCTTGTGAACCTCATAAGATGTCTTGTGAACCTTGTGAACTTAATGGGAGGTCTTGTGAACCTTGTGAACCTCATGAAAGGTCTTGTGAACCTTGTGAACCTCATGAAGTGTCTTGTAGACTTCATGAACCTCATGAAAGGTCTTGTGAACTTTGTGAACCTCTTAGTACACAAAGCCTTGTATTGTGAGGGAAAATTTTGGGGTGCAACAATTTCGACCAAAGGTGTTCGAATTTGTGCAACACTGGTGATCAAGGTAGATGGTTTGTCTTCCTCAATGGCATTAATCCTCGGCCCGCGATGATTAGGCATAGGATTTCTGTTGACATTCGGAGGAGGTGCAAAGTTGAGGGCTTTAGAATCTACCAGATCTTGGACTTTCATTTGTAAGGCCCTGCATTTTTCAGTATTGTGACCAGGTGCATTGGAGTGGAATGCACACCTGGCGTTGACATCATAATTCTTTGGGAGATTGAGGGGATCTGGTGGTGCCAACGTCCTTAACTCAACCAAGTTAAGCTTCAGGAGTTTTGGCAATAAGACAGCATAAGGCATAGGGATGAGGTCAATCACCCTGTTTGCCTGTGATGGTCTTTGTTGGAAAGGACGCTGTTGTTGGTTGCTATTGTTGTTGTTGTAGGTTCTCTGTTGCGGATACTGAACTTGTTATTGATAATGTGGTTGTTGCTGAGGATATGCTGATTGTTGAGGGATCGGAGCTGGAATGGTAACAACTGCTACTGATCTGTGAACATACTGAGGTCTGCCCCTGCTCGCATGGATGAAATTGGTCTCACCGGCTCTTCGAGGTCCCACAAAAGGCTTCCTAGGATTACTAGATGAACTTGCACCACTGTCAGAAATTTTACCCATTTTTAATAGACTTTCAATCCTTTCACCAGCTATGACGACATCAGCAAAGCTGTTAGAGGAAAAGGCAGCCAATCTATCAATATAGGTCCCTTGCAAAGTATTCATGAACATGTCGGCCATTTCTCTTTCCGACATGGGTGGTTGGACAGCAGCAGCAAGCTGTCTCCACCTTTGGGCATATTCCCTGAAGCTTTCTCTGGAAGACTGGGACATTCCCATCAGAAGGGTTCTGTTAGGAGCCATGTCCAGATTGTATTGATATTTCCTGATGAAGGCTTCAGCTAGATCCTTCCAGCATCTAATGGTAGCTCTGGTCAAGTGTGAATACCACTCTCTTGAAGCCCCGATCAGACTGTCTTCAAAGTATAACATCCACAACTTCTCATCCATAGTATAAGCTTTAAGTCTTCCCAGGAAAGACTGTAGGTGATTTCGTGGACAAGAGGTTCCATTGTATTTCTCAAAGCACGAGGGTTTGAATTTGTGGGGAATTCTCACCCCATCCACTAGCCCCATGTCCATCACATCGAAGCCCAAGGAATTCTGAGACTCCAAAGATCTCAACTTCTCAGCAATTTCATCTAACCTTCTGTCATAGACTTCATCTCCTGCTCCCATAACAGTAAACTGCTCTTCTTGGGGATCCTCTTGCAAGATTCTCCCCCCAGCAGTATTACCCTGCACATTCCTTGGGATGTTAGCTTCCGGATCCAGATGAGGTCCAAATACTGGTGGATCAATACGAGGCTGACCCCTTTCATTGTTGCTAGTTCCTCCTGTCCCAAGATGAGGCTCCTCAGGAGTTTGCCTTTCCACCAGTTCTCTTAATCTTTCTTGACTCTGGGCCAAGCCAGTCATCACAGCCATGAATTGAGACATCTGATTCCTCATTTCTACCCTCTCATTAGCCATCTGATTCCTGACCTCAGTCAGATCTTGCTGTACTTGATCCATTTGAATACCAGGAAGGTTGTTGCAAGTAGGGTACCGGTGCGTGCGGTTGACAGGGAACACTCGGCAACGAGCAATGTTTCCTGAGATCACAACAGAGTTAGAAACAAATAATAACAAAACCTACAAAACAAAACAAGGTTAGTATGCAATGCAGTATGCTTATTTGTTTTCCAAGGTATCCGGCTTGGTTCTTGGTTTTGACCTTTCCAGACCTCGAGGAAGATGCTTGATGTTGCTGAGAAAAGAAACCCAATGAAAGCAAACTAATATATTACAAATGATGAACAAATACATAGTTTGTTTTACAACACATGCCCCTGGAGGGTCAAAATACAAAAAGAGAAAAGTACATCAAATGAAAATGAAAAACAAGCAAAGAAGTCAAACATTCAATCCAAACTCATCCTCCTTGACCTCTTTCAGGAGTGCCTCAGTTACTGGGCCAGCTGGGTGCTCTGTAATGGTCCTAATGAGGAGGTTCCTAGTGGCAATGGCAGTGGTCAGCTTCTTGTGCCTGTCCTGGTCCTTTGATCTCTTCAACCCTGCCCTAAGCTTCAACTCTGAAATCTCCTTCTGGGCTGCCAACAAAGCTTCCTGCTGCTTCTTTTCATTGGCCTCTAACTGTTCAATCTTGGCTTGAGTCTTCTGGTCTTCTTGTGTCCGGGCTTCAGTGATCCTGACCCACCTAGCCTGACTCTCTTGCAGATAGAGCTCAGTCCTAGCCTTCTGAATCTTGGCTTCTTTACAGGCATTCTTCAATATTTGTTCCCCCAGCTCTTGCTTTCCTAATGTAGTCCTCTGTTTTCTCAATTTTGGCAAGATGCTCCACCCTAAGCTTTTCCAACCTCTCAATGTCCAGACGACCATCACTCCTTTCCCAAAGGGTCTTCTTCAAAGCTTGAGACACATTCTCATTCCTTTCCTTCAGCTTCTCAAATTCTTCCAGGCTGACAGTTGCTGCTGGCTGAGCTGTAGATGGTCCAGGTATGTCCTCAATGGTGAAAGACATTCCAGTAATCTGAGCTCTAGTACGGGACCAATCATAGTACTGAGCTGAAGCAACATTATTACACTTCCCTAGAATAGCCATCCCTTTTGTCTAGATGTTGTCCCAAGCCCAAGATGCTTGTCTGACAGCAGCCGAATTAGGCTTCACTTCATAATACAGGGTCTCAGCTAAATCTTGCACTCTAGGAGGGTGAACCAAAGCATAGCCCAGTTGTCTATTAAATAGCAAAGGATTGTAGTTGATGCAACCCTTTACTCCTATAAGAGGCACATTTGGGTATTGTCCACAGTTGGTGATAATGTCCTTGCCTTTGGTGCTCTGGGTGCACCATCTAATATCATCTGAGGTCAAGGCAATGAGCCTCTTGGCCCAATTCTTCTGTAGGTGTGGGTTCAAGAAGGCATCTGACTTAGGCAGGTGTCTAAGCAGCTAGGTGTGAAACAAAGGAGCACAACATCTCACCAACTTCCCTCTTTGTTTCTCATTCCTCTGATGGATGGAGTAATAGAAATCTCCCAGCAATGTGGGTACTGGGTTCCTCAGAAGAAACAGATGGATGGCATTCTTGCTGACAAATTTGGGCTCATCTGCAAACAGTACAACCCCATATATGCTGAGGGCTAACAGTGCACAAACTGCCTTCCACTCTCCCAAGGAGGCCTTCAGGATGGCATGAGAAATCAAGAAGTCCAAGTGTAAACCAGGGATCCCAACTTTTGTTGTCATGCTCTAGGTACAGTGCTTTTGCTACTTCTCCATTGCTGGGAAAAGTCATTTCTGGGTTGAAAGGGAGTCCACCCCTGATAGGTACTCCAATCAATGAGGAAAACTCTTCCAGTAGAGGCCCTAACTGAAAGTCTGGGAAGGTGAAGCATCTCAAAGGAGGGTCATAAAACTGCAAGCAAGTGTGGATCATGCTCCTCTGAGAAGGGTCAAGGTCCATAATCATATCCAGGATACCTCCATAATGCTCTCTAAACAATGGGATGTGGTCAGGTGTGATAAGTGACTGGACCTGCCTGATACCAGTCAACACAGGTTCAAAGAAATGGTAGGATATGTTACTCTTCCTGGGAGTAGTCATGAATGCTGCTGAAGAAAATGAAGATAGGTGCTGATGAAGATCACAGACTGATGCTGGAAATGAGCCACTGACAGGCTGATGCTAGTGATGATGAGGATAGTTGAAGCAGATAACTGATGAAGCAGAGATCTATGCAGAAGAAGGGGTCAAAACCAAAACCATATATAATGTGGATACCCTGAAAAACAAATAAACAAATGTTAAATGATGATTGATGATGTATGCAAATGATATGCAAGGGTTTGTAATCAAGTTGGATCTGATATCTGCCTTGGTATAAGGCTCATGTATGTTCAAAAGTCCAGATGGAGGTTTAGAAATCCAGTAACCAAGGTGGGGGACTCAAATAAAGAGTCACATGTCCAGGTTTAATCACAAGAACTGTCCAAAGTGGAGTACTCTTAAACAAAAACAGGGTATGATGTGGCCAAGGGTTCCTGCAAACCTGTAAACAACCCAACCCCCTCACATGTAGTGTTCTAGAACAAGGGTCCTCAGACTTGGATCAGTTATGAGAAGTTTAAACACTTCTAACCCGGAGGTACAATGTTTACAATAACCATAAAAGATCCTCCTCTAATTCACCTCAGTTTCTGAAGGTCGTAATAAAGGTCATCCAGACTTAGCAGGCTTCCCAGATAGCCCTAGCACTACAGGAAATCTGTAGCACAGAGTTCTCAAGAAGAAACCCACATCTGAACCGTGTTTCATATTCCCGCAACAGACTGAGATGGAATGGGAAAGAACATGAACCACTCTATCCTAGGTGTCACTCAGGTCCCAGGTATAGGACCTTAAACTCTCAATGGAACCCCACCCACCAAGACAGAAGCCAAATCCAGCAAAATGACAGTATGACAGTATGATATGTAAAACTGTAAAGAAAACAAATAAACAAGACTATACATAAAGCAAATAATAAAGCAATACAAATAAACACACAATTAGCACATAACACCCCAGTAAACACAAATCAAACAAGCGCTAGGAGGAACCCACAAAAAGAACCAGAAGCCCTGGTTACAGTATAAGGGTCCCCAGCAGAGTCGCCAAGCTGTCGCTCCCACCAAAATGAGGCTAAGTCAAATGGGGTACAAACGCGAACGGTCGGCGAAAGAAAGAACACACAAGGGTGAACTCAGAAAAGAAAGAGTCGCCAGCTAGGCATTTTTTATCCCGGAGGAAAGGTAATGCTGCATAAACCTGAGAAAATATGGATAAGACGGTTGCGAACCAGAGAAACTGAGAAAAGGGGTTGGTTACAACCTGGGAAGGTATTAGCACCCAGATTGTCCGCCGTACTCGACGGGATCCACGCTTGAAAGATTTGTTCTTTAAAGGGGTAGTGTTAGTGCAATTTGTGTATCAAAGCTGGAAAGAATGCAAGTGTCAGTACTGGAAGAAAGTGAAGTGAAATATATGGTGTGTCAGTGCAAGAACAGGAGTGCAAAGCTCAAGATTATGAGGCTTAAAGAATAATGCTGGAAGGAGAGGGAATTGTCGCTCCCACCAAATGACACCGGGTCAAATGGGGTACAGACGCGAACGGTCGGCGAAGGGAGGTGTGTGAGAACACACGGCAGTGAACTCACAGGGAATGAAAAGAGTCGCCAGCTAGGCATTTTTATCCCGGAGGAAATGTAATGCTGCATAGAACTAGAAAGATATGGATAAGACGGTTGCGAACCAGAGAGACTGAGAAAGGGGGTTGGTTACAACCTGGGAAGGTATTAGCACCCAGATTGTCCGCCGTACTCGACGGGATCCACGCTTAAAAGATTTGTGTTTAAAGGGGTAGTGTCAGTGCAATCTGTGTGTAAAAAGAGCTGGAAGAAAGATGTACAGGTGTCAGTGTAAGAGAAGTGCAAAGTGTGATATATACAGTGTCAGTGTAAGGATAAGAGTGAGATGCTCAAGAATATGAGGCTAAAAGAATAATACTGAAAGAGGGGGAATATACAGAGACTTTTGTTCGATAACTGTTAAGTTATGCCTACGTATCCTCTCGTGCAATGAGGAAGTCAGAACACCGTAGTTAGACCCAAAGAGACTGAAAGATGAATTGACTGATAAACTGCTTACTTGCCTATGCTCAAGTGTATGACCTGACTGGCTCAGGTGCAAACTGTCTTGCATTAGACGGAAGAAGCAAGTTCTCGGTTATGAATGAAGGTGATGAGAAAAGAATCCCGGAGGAGACGATTATTGTTTGTTTTTGTATTTTCAGTCTTTTATTGCTTTTTGAAGTTTGCCATAAGTTAATGAGCTTAAGCCTAAACCAATGGATTTAGTAAACTCATCACATCTTCCCTCTGATTAGGGGTAATGAGAATACCTTAAGTGTGAGGTCAGATTCTCACACTTAATCACCTTTGATGCAGGATTAAGATCATTAACCTACTTGTGATTACTTAGATGTTTTTGTTGTTTTTGTTTAGTGTTAAGTAATGAGGTTAAGCCATAATCAGGGATTAAACAGACTCATTACACCATCCTAATAGAAGGATAATAGATGAGAATGTTTTAAGCTGAGGAAAGCTCCTCAACTTAATCCATGATTAGGGATTAAACTCATGACAAAACAAAGCCTTTATTAAGTGGATTTCATTTAATGATATGATGATGAAATGAATTTTATGGTTTGTAAGACAACTTGAGGGGGACTTGTCCATTAACACTAGGGTTAGTCCTTCTTAACCAATTAAGGAAGAATTAGAACCCTAATGCAAGGCCCAAGTTACAAGTGTGATGTCTTGATGATTATTAAGTGGATTTATTAAAGGAGTTAAACACATTAAGGTTCTAACACTTAGGATTAAAGTTATACACTCCATCCTAATATAAGGATGCAGGCATAAGCTTAATCTCAAAGCCTTAAAGCCTTTAGGGTTTAGTCCCTGTTTATGAGATGAGAAGAGAAGACTCAAAAGAGACACAAAGGTAAAAACTAAGAGGGAAGACTAGACAAAACCCTAATCCTTGTCATGCTTGGTTGTTCCTATGGTTTGTGAGGTTTAACAAGAAGATCTTCAAAGGAACCACCAGGAAGCAGATGAAAGGAGCAAAGAGAAGCAAAGTAACTTGCTTCATTTAAGAAGTCAAGTCACTTGAAGAAAGAAAGTGAGAAGAAGAAGAATGAGCAAGCTCAAACTCAAACACATAACAAAATGCAGCAAGGATGCATGAAAGAGATGAAAATAAGATGGGGGAAGTGAAGGCAAATCCACTTCCCAAAGTTACTTACCACCTGAAATGTTAATAAAGGAATGCAATGCAATGCAAAAAGAGATGAAATGGCATGACATAAACCAAAACCAGAAGCACATATGAGATGGTAATGATGCTATGAGATGATGCAAACATGAATTAAGGCATGAGAATGATCATGCAATCTTATGGATGCAGATGAAACAAATTAAGAACCATGAACATACATGAAAAGTCATGATATGCAAATGACATACAACATGACAAACACATGATGCAATGATCTAACATGCTTTCAATATGTCTTAAGATGTCTAATGAATCAAAAGAAAATATAAAATACTATGGCAAGTCAAGGTATGAATGCAAATGCAAGATGGATGCATATGGAAGTCCAAATTAGGGTTTATGATCAAAGCATCAAACACAAACCAAAATCAGAAGCAAACATCAACATAAAAAATTGAAAATGCACACAAGGGATCCCTAAACCTATACTAACTCACTGCCCAAAGGAGAAGTTCCAACTCTTAACCTAATTCAAGTTATGATTTTCCTAAGTTTTCTAGGGTTTTAGGGTTCCTTAACAAGAAAAATTCCAAACAAATGGGAAATGAAAGATCAAATCATGCCAATTTAATCTCACATACTACATGATATGCTAAACACAATGCAAAAAGAATCACAGTCCAACTCTCAATGGTTAGGCAGAAATGATTTTTGGAAGTTTGGATCAAAATAATGCATCAAAATGATTTTAATTCCATGAAAAATTCTCAAAATGCATCAAGATCAAAAAAGAAATTTAGTTTGAGGGTTGGACAATGTTTCTAAATGTTTTCACATGTTTCATGAATTTTTTGGTGATTTTTAAATATCTAAAAGTATTTTTAATTAATTAATTCTCATTAATTAATTAAAAATAAACTCTTAAATATTTAAAAATATTTTTAAAATGCAAAAAATAAAAATAAAAATGTTTTCTGATTAAGGAAAATATTTGAAACAAAAATGCAAAGGGAAGTATTTTTAGGGTTTTTCTAACTATTTTAAAATAAATATGAAAGATAAATGAATAAAAATGAAATAAAAATGAATTTAAATGGAAAGTATGACAATCCAAAGGCTGAGATTTGAATAAAACACGCGCGAATTGACTAGCGCGTAAATGGAAGGCTCAGTTCATTTCTGGCAAAATTCAAATTTAATCCCAATTAATTAATTTAAATAATCAGGATTAGGGTTTAATGAAAGATCTGGGCCATTGGTTCACGCGGGAGTCAACTAAAGTCAGCCAGATCAAGGGTCCAAATTCAAACTTGCATTAATTACGCTGGTTAGCCCTAATCTTTTTCAGGTGGCCGGAGAAGACCTCTGGTCGTCTTCTCCGGTGGGAACCCCACCTGAAAATTCCTAAAACCCTCAAAACTTCACTAAATCAAAACCCTAACCCAAAACTCATTTATTCTTCCTCAATCAACTGAATCGAAACAAAACGTTTTTTAGGGCAAGAGTTTCAGAACAAGATTAAACTCTCATTTCTCAACCATTTCAGAAAATAAAAACACCAGAGTGATCAGTGAATCATGAAGAACAACTTAAGAACTTAAAAATCCATTTCTGGAAAAAATGTTCATGAAGCTACCTGAGTTTGAAGCTTTTCAGTTTGCAACTTTCTGACCTCTTTTCTTTGTGCAATCCACTCCTTTTAGGCCCCTGATGACATCTTGATGCTTAGAGAGAGTTTGTGTTGGCTGGTTTGGAAGTTTGAACAAGTTCTGTTCAAGGTCAAGTGAGGATCGTGTTTGTGATTCTTTGAGTTTCAGGTTGTTTTGAAGGGTGGTTTTTGTTCAGGGAGATGTGTTGAGAAGGTTTATGAAGTTTGTTTGAGTGTTTGTGGCCTGTGTTGTGTGTTTCGAATGCTTTTGCTCAATGGAGTGAAAATGAGAATGTGGTGCTATGGCTGGTTTCAGGCTTGCTTCCTCTTATGTTTGGCTTGCAATTGATTCACATAAACAATTCTCATTGGTCAGATGACATGACAAGTCCTTTTGTGATAGGTATGGGTGCTTTTGCAAAATGTCAACTTTTGTGTAAGAAGGGCATGAGCTACTTGCTAGTTTGGTACAAAGGGCTTGTCTTGCGCAGCATGAGGTGAGGAAGGGGCTAGGGTGGTTCAGCAACCTAGGCAGCAAGTGGATGAGATGTTATGATGGACTTTGCAACTTCGTTCACTTTGGTTCTTATGAAAAGATCTTGTTCCAAAAACCATACAAATGTGTAATTCTTTGGTCCATTCTGAACTTTAGATGTCACATGATCATGTTATGTGAATTAGAAGTCCATTTGATAGCTTTAGAACACTTGATCAAGTCATTTTGCAAAGTACCTCTTTGGTAGAAACTTTGAAATTTTGTGATTTTTGCCAACTTTGACAAGCCATAACTTTTGATCCAAAATGAATTAGGTCATGTTCTTGTACTTTTTGAAAAGGGAAAGATCTATTATACAACTTTCATGACCAAAGTTTTTCCATTTGAAGCTTTCTTGGATCAAAAAGTAAGGGTTGAAAAAGTTGCATAAAATGACATTTTCATTAAAAGTCAACCTTGCCCCAAAAAAGTCAACTTTGCAAAAACTTAAAATTCTTGAATTTTGTAAACTTCTAACATCTTCCATGATCAAATAAAGATCATATACAATCAAAATGATGAAGAACACCCTTTGGTTGGGTCATTGAGGGCCTCAGATGCCGTGATTTTGCACTGACTTGCTTGAAAAGTCAACTCTTGATCAGATGACTTCCCCATGGAATTTCTTCATGAAAATTGATATGCATACTACCTATACCATATAGAGACCAATAGAAACAAGAATGACCAAAAAATTTGGAGTTATGGCCTTTGAAACCAAAACCCTAATTTTAGGTCATCTGTGCAGTCAAGCCTGGCCCTGCTTCCACACCTTTTCCAGTTCTTGTGATTCTTTGACATTCTTGACTTTGAGAGGATATAATATGATACTTGAACACATATAGACCCCTTTGAAGTGATTGATGACCTTTGGAATGGCTCAAGAAGCTCTTAGATTGCTCAGATCACAAACCCTAGATGCAGATGACTTAGAACCAATGCAATGACTCAAAATTGTGGTATGAGATGTTATGATTGTGTTTATGTATATGAAATGATCACAAGCCATGGTGTGAATGGGTGAGGGCAAATTTGGGGTGTTTACAGGAATATACAGAGACTTTTGTTCGATAACTGTTAAGTTATGCCTACGTATCCTCTCGTGCAATGAGGAAGTCAGAACACCGTAGTTCGACTCAAAGAGACTGAAAGATAATTTGACTTATGAATTGCTTACTTGTCTATGCTCAAGTGTATGACCTGTCTGGCTCAGGTGTAAACTGTCTTGCATTAGACGGAAGAAGCGAGTTCTCGTTTGTGAATGAAGATGATGAGAAAAGAATCCCGAAGGAGACGATTATTGTTTGTTTTTGATGTTTTCAATCTTTTATTGCTTTTTGTGTTCGCCATAAGAAAATGAGCTTAAGCCTAAACCAAGGTTTAGTAAACTCATCACATTCTCCCTCTGATTAGGGGTAATGAGAATACCTTAAGTATGAGGTAAACACCACACACTTAATCACCATGATGTAGGATTAAGATCATTATCCTACTTGTAATTATTTAGATGTTTTTGGAGTTTTTGTTTAGTGTTAAGTAATGAGTTTAAGCCATAATCAAAGATTTAATGGACTCATTACACCATCCTAATAGAAGGATAATAGATGAGAACATTTAAGCTGAGGAAGGCTCCTCAACTTAATCCATGATTAGGGATTAACCTCATGACAAAACAAAGTCTTTATTAGAGTGGATTTTAGTTAATGATAATATTAAGAAGTGGATTTTAATTTGTAAGACAACTTGAGGGGGACTTGTCCATTAACACTAGGGTTAGTCCTTCTTAACCAATTAAGGAAGAATTAGAACCCTAATGCAAGGCCCAAGTTACAAGCTTGATGTCTTGATGATTATTAGGTGAATTTATTAAAGGATTTAAACACATTAAGGGTTTAACACTTAGGATTAAAGTTATACACTCCATCCTAATAGAAGGATACAGGCATAACCCTAATCACAAAGCCTTAAAACCTTTAAGGTTTAGTCCTTGATTATGAGATGAGGAGAGAAGACTCAAAGATGACACAAAGGTAAAACTAATGGGGGGACTAATCAAACCCTAATTGTTATCATACTTGGAGATCCTAGGGTTTGTGAGGCTTAAGAGAGAAAGATCTTCAAAGAGCCACCAAGGAGGAACAAGATGAAAGGGGAAGGAGAAAAGAGAAACAAGCTAACTTACTTCACTTGAGAAGATAAGTTACTTGAAGAAAGAAAGTAAGAGATGAACATGAATGAGCAAGCTCACTCTAATACACAAGTAAAAATGCAGAAATGAATGCATAAGAGGGATGAGAAGAGATTATGAGAAGTGAAGGAAAATTCACTTCTCAATGACTTACCACCTGAAAAGTTAGTAACAAGAAAGTGAAATGAAGTGAAAATGAAATGAATGCAAAGATGAAAGTCAAAACCAGAAGCATGAACATGATGTCAATGATGCAAAGAGATAATGCAAACACATGACAAGAATTGTGGATGATCATACAAGGATGAGGATGCAAATGAAGCATGCTTTGAACCATAAAAGTTCATGAATGCATATGGAATAAAATGAATGCATAATATGGCAAATGAATGAACAAATGATCAAGCATGATTCTAAAATGTCTTAAGATGTCTTATGTGTCATGTTGATGCACAAAATGTCATGGCAAGTTCATGTATGCAAGCAAATGAAAGATGGATGCAAAGGAAGGCAAGGATTAGGGTTTATGCATAACATGCAACACAAAATTCAAAAATCAGAAGCAAATAACATGATAAAAAAATTGAAAATGGGATCAAAGGAACCCTAACCCTACACAAGTTCACTGCCCAAAGGAGGGGACCTAAGCCTTAACCTAATGGAAGTTATGATTTTCTCAAGTCAACTAGGGTTTCAAGGCACTTCAAAAGGAAAAATGCACATTAAATTGAAAATGAAAAATAAATTCAAACCAATTTTACCCTAAAAACTACATGGTATGAGGAATGCAATGCAAAAAGAACCAACATCAAACCCTTCATGGTTAGGCAGAATGAATTTTTCTAAGTTAGGACCAAAATATTGCCTTTAAATAACTTTAATTCCAATGAAAAATGTCAAAATAGGTCAAGAACCAAAAAGAAATTTGTTTGAAGAGTTTGATAATGTTTCTAAATGTTTTAAAATGCAATGTGAATTTTTTGGTGATTTTTAAATACCTAAATGTATTTTTATTTAATTAATTTCCATTAACTAATTAAAAATAAACATTTAAATGATTAAAAATAATTTTTGATGCAAAAAATAAAAATAAAAATATTTTTGGGTTCTGAAAATTAATAAAAGGTTTGATAAAAAATTTCAGAATTTTTAAATGTATTTTACTATTTTTAAAAATTCATGGAAATAAAATACAAATAAAATGAAATAAAATTGAATAAAAGGGGAAAGTATGCAGATCCTGGGGCTGATATTCAAATGGAAAATGCGCGAATTGACTTGCGCGCAAAGGGAGGGCTCAGATTGAAACTGGAAATTCAAATTTCCTTAATTATATTTAACTTAATTAATCCTGAATTAGGGCTAATACACGAAATCTGGACCATTGGTTGCGCGCGGGAAAAAGGATCCAAGGGTTCACATTTAAACGAAACCCTAATCACAATTAAAAGCCCTAATGACTTTCAGGTGGCCGGAAATGACCTCCGGTCATCTTCTCCGGCCACACTCTCCCTTGAAAAATGCTATCTCCCTCAAAACCTCACCCCAAGCCCCCTAAAGCTCCAGAATCACTCAACAAACATCAAGGAACAAGAATCCAGGCATGAAATCAATTTATTTTCAGAAACAAGCATGAATCGAATCAATCTCTTTTTAGGTCAAAAATTTCAGAGATTCGGTTCATGCTCATTTCTTCACCATTTTCAAAACTACAAAGCTCAGAGTAATCAGGAGATCATGAGGAACAATTCTATAACTTAAAAAAGGATTTCTGGAAAAAAGTTTGAGAGAGCTACCTGAGATGGAGCTTTCAACTCTAGAGCTTTCAGGCAGCTTTTTGGCTTCAAAGCCCCTCCAATGATCTTCCTGAAGAAGCTTTGAGGCTTAGTTGGAGTGTTTTGTGGATAGTTTGTGAGATTGATGCAGTTCAGTTCAAAGGGAGTGAAAAATCGTATTTCTGTTTGGGGTGGTTTCAGGGCCAAATGATGGTTGGGAAATGATCAGTGGATCATGGTGAGTTGAATGGTGAAAGAAACTTGAAGGTTTGATGGTTGAATCAAGAGATTCGAAGGCTTTTGCAAATTTTGGGGATTTTGGAGTGTGCTGAGTTCTTGGAGTGTCAGGCTGTTTTGTTGTGTGCTTTTGCTTGGTTTTGATCCACATAAAGAAGTGTGATAGGTCAGAGAGTGGGTGCTGGCCTATGTTGATTGGTATGGGCAAGTTGCCAAAATGTCAAAAGTTGGTGTACTTGAGGTATGGGTCATGGCAGGCCAAGGACAATGGGGTGTCCTGCGCAGCAAGGATCAAGGGCAACCATGGAATTCAGATTGAGGCCAATTAGCAAGTGGATTGAAGCTTATGGGTGGTTTTGCAAATTTCATGAAGTTTGGCCTCTTTTGGATTCCTTAATGATCAAGGCATGAAAATGAGTGATTCTTTGGGCCATTCTGATTTTTAGGTCATGTGTTGTGTTTATGTAATGCTTAGAAGTCATATTGAAGTCATGGAAATGCTTGGCATGTGAAATTGCAAGTTTCCCTCTTTGGTGTAAAAGTGAAATTTTAGTGATTTTGTCCAACTTTGACAAGCCATAACTTTTGATCTAAAATGAATTAGAATGAGTTCTTGTACTTTTTGAAAATGGGAGGATCCAATCTACAACTTTCATGACCAAAGAATTTTCATTTGAAGCATTTTTGAATCAAAAAGAGGAGGTTGAAAAACTTTCCCAAAATGGCAAGTTTACATTATAAGTCACTTTCCCAAAAAGGCATCTTTGCAAATGGCTTGAGATTCTTCAATTTTGTGAAATTATAACATCTTCTATGATCAAATAAAGATCATACATATTCAAAATTATGGAGAAACCCCTTTGGTTGGGTGATTGGGGGCCTCAGATGCCCTGATTTTGCACTGACTTGCTCAAGAAGTCATCTTTTGATCAGATGCCTTCCCCATTGAATTTCTTCATGAAAATTGGTATGCATGATCCTTATATAATATATTTACCAATAGAAACAATAATGACAAAAAAATTTGGAGTTATGGCCTCTGAAACCAAAACCCTAATTTTAGGTCATCTGTGCAGTTAAACCTGGCTCTGCTTCCATGCCTTTCTCAGTTCTTGTGATTCTTTGACTTCATTGACCTTGTGAGGATATAATATGATGCTTGAACATACATGGACCCTCTTGAGATGATTGAAGACCTTTGGAGTGGCTCAAATAGCTCTTGGATTGCTCAGATCACAAACCCTAGATGCAGATGACTTTGAACCAATGCAGTGAAACAAAAATGCAGTATGAGATGATATGATTGAACCTATGGAAATGGAAAGATCATAAGCCATGGTGAAATGAGTGAGGGAAAATTTGGGGTGTTTACACATACATATCCATGAATGCATAATACATTTACTTAGGTGCATCATACTATACATGCATACATATTGCATAAACTAACATTCTCCTTGCAGGATAGTTATATGCAGATAAAACAACATCAACAACTTACAACAGGTCAGAAATGATCCATACATTATTCAAAGATGTCCTCAGAGAGTAGGCAAACGGTTTGTAAGAAGATCCATTCCCTAATCCAGGATACTTCTAGAAGATTTCATCTATCTGGTCTTGAATAGCAGGCAAACGGTCTATACAAAGATCCATTCCCTGGTTCAAGATATTTTCAGAAGATTTAATCTATTGGCCCTTGAATAGAAGGCAAACGGTCTGTACAAAGATCCATTCCCTGATTCAAGATATTTTTCAGAAGAACTAATCCTGACGTTCTTTTGACCTTGGAGAGTAAGCAAACGGTCTGTAAGAATATCCATTCCCTAATCCAGGATATTTCCAGAAGATTTCATCTATCTGGTCTTAAATAGCAGGCAAACGGTCTGTACAAAGATCCATTCCCTGGTTCAAGATATTTTCAGAAGATTTAATCTTTTGGCCCTTGAATAGCAGGCAAACGGTCTGTAAAAAGATCCATTCCCTGGTTCAAGATATTATTCAGAAGAACAAATCCTGACGTCCTTTTGGCCCTTGAATAGCAGGAAAACGGTCTATAAAAAGATCCATTCCCTGGTTCAAGATATTTTTCAGAAGAACAAATCCTGACGTTCTTTTGGCCCTTGAATAGCAGGCAAACGGTCTGTAAAAAGATCCATTCCCTGGTTCAAGATATTATTCAGAAGAACAAATCCTGACGTTCTTTTGGCCCTTGAATAGCAGGCAAACGGTCTGTACAAAGATCCATTCCCTGGTTCAAGATATTTTCAGAAGATTTAATCTTTTGGCCCTTGAATAGCAGGCAAACGGTCTGTAAAAAGATCCATTCCCTGGTTCAAGATATTTTTCAGAAGAACAAATCCTGACGTTCTTTTGGCCCTTGAATAGCAGGCAAACGGTATGTAAAATGATCCATTCCCTAGTTCAAGATATTATTCAGAAGAACAAATCCTGACGTTCTTTTGGCCCTTGAATAGCAGGCAAACGGTCTGTAAAAAGATCCATTCCCTGGTTCAAGATATTATTCAGAAGAACAAATCCTGACGTTCTTTTGGCCCTTGAATAGCAGGCAAACGGTCTGTAAAAAGATCCATTCCCTGGTTCAAGATATTTTTCAGAAGAATAAATCCTGACATTCTTTTGGCCCTTGAATAGCAGGCAAACGGTCTGCAAAAAGATCCATTCCCTGGTTCAAGATATTATTCAGAAGAACAAATCCTGACGTTCTTTTGGCCCTTGAATAGCAGGCAAACGGTCTGTAAAAAGATCCATTCCCTGGTTCAAGATATTTTTCAGAAGAACAAATCCTGACGTTCTTTTGGCCCTTGTATAGCAGGCAAACGGTCTGTAAAAAGATCCATTCCCTGGGTCAAGATATTTCTCAGAAGAACAAATTCTGACGTTCTTTTGACATTGGAGAGTAGGCAAACGGTCTGTACAAAGATCCATTCCCTAATCCAAGATACTTCCAGAAGAGATAATCGCCACGAAGATTTATTTCTACTGGTCCATTCAACAATTCAAATCATGTTGCATAAACAATTTAGATACGGCCTATACAAAGACCTAGTACTGATATCCAGTATCAACATAAAGACATCATCACATCCTGATACTTTAGATGGCATCTCCAAGCCCAACTCCAGATGGCATCTCTAAGCCCATCTCCAATTCTTCCAAGTGGCATCTTTAAGCCCACTCAAGCATATACAACTAATCATCAGTGTTACTCTACGCACTGGTGAGTGCAAATTTTTGGGCTTTTATGTTCAATCCCCTTCAACCTTCCAGGTCACGAATGGCACATATACCAATCTAACCCCTCAGGTTTCAGAAAATTGAACAGGGGCAGCTGTTGCACCCCAAAATTTGCCCTCCACAAGACAAGTCATTGTGTACTAAGAGGCTCACAAGGTTCACAAGACATCTCATGAGTTTCACAAGGTTCACAAGACATCTCATGAGATTCACAAGGTTCACAAAGTTCATAATTAGTCAGAAAGTTTGACAAATCCCTTAGACAATGCATCTTCCTAAGCACTGCATCCTAAACTAGGGTTTTGACTTTAATCAGGCTAAATGGACTTCCAAGACTTCATGTGAGCTTCATAACATTCTATATGTGTTCAAGAATCCCCATGTCAAGTTTCAAGACTTTCCCAAAAGATTTGCTCAGTCAGATGATCAGATAGGTCAAAATCAGTCAAAGTAGTTAAAAAGTCAAATTGAGGTCAACTGTGGTCAAACCAAAGTCAAAGTTCATGATTTTTTGCCAACATCAAGTATATGAAGTAAAATTCATCATTTGATCAAGGGTTTATCATGATTCATCAAGGAGATTTCAGATCATCAAGAATCAGGAGTTTCTAAATTAGGGTTTTCATAGGAAAAGTCAACTGAACTTTGACCAGCCATAACTTTCACATGCTTCATCAAATATTTTCCATCCAAAGCTCATTTTGAAGGAAATTGAATTCTCTACAACTTTGTGTCTCACAAACCAAGCCCAAAAATGCTTCATTTGGAAGGTATGAGCTAGGACATTATATGTCCTTTTAAAAGTCAACAACTTCCAAAGAGCATAACTTGAGAATGGTAAAAGATATGGACATGAGACAAAAGAGGTTGGTTAGAGGACTCTTTAAGCTTTCCAAAATGTCCAAGAACACCTTCATAGCATTAAAATTGAAGGATTTGTGCCCTTGCAAAGTTGGGAAATATTTGAGTGGTTTATGAAGTAAATGGGGTCTTAAAACCATAATTCTTCAAATGGGTTGACTTTTTGGTGATCCAATATGTTCCATGACATCATGCACGAAATTAATTTAATATTTTCATAATTTTATTCATTTTATTTTTATTTATTATGATTTTTTATATTAAAAATCATTTTAAATTCAAATAAAATATAAAATGGTGAAGATTTAAAATGATTTGTCTTCTAGAATGTCATAAAGATTATTTGGATCTAATTGATACAAGAGTTATGAAAATCATCCCAAAATAGCAAGCTTATATCAAGAATATTCAAGTTTTAAAAGCTAATCTTTTTCAATCTCCAATTATCCAAATATCCAAAGTATTGTGTATTTTTTTGACCTAATTCATTCATCCATATATAAACAACACAAAGACAATCATTGGAGACGAATTGGCAGCCTCTAAGACCAATTTCAAACTTTACAAAATCACTTCAAAAACTCACATTCGGATTCCAAGGTAGAGAGAGTTTCATTGAGTTTTGAGCATTACAACATGTTCTATGATGATCATTGAACGTATTTGGATCATAAACAACATCTAAAACCCTCTCATTCATGCAAACCGAATCAACATTCATTCACTTTTTGAATTTTTCGATTCTCATAATATTGACTTTATTTCTGGAATTTGATCTTATATTTGTGTTTGTGATGATGCTTGGAGTCTTTCTGGACAAATTAATTCAATTTTAGGTACCAGATTGAAGAATCACCATGGCTAGGGTTCTTCGTCCGTTTTAGGGTTCTTTGATTTATCATATATAAATGAATTCTGGAAACATGGCTGTGTTGTATGGACCTCAAGGAATGTTTTGCACCCATTAATTTCATGAAATGTTGTTGTTTGCTTGATGTTTGATAAAACGCAGGATGTCCTAGGAAAACAAATTCGCAGCAAAAACCCTAGCAAAATTCGCAGGAAATTTTGCAGGTCTGGAGGTAGAAGAAGACCTGCGCGCGTTTTTCATAATTTGAATTTTTGTTATATGTTATAATGAATATGCTTCGTTTATATGTCACACACAAGCGTGTGTCCCAGTGGTAAGGTGTTTGGCTTGGTATGCAAAGGGGCTTAGGTTCGAAACCAGCCAAGATACATTTTGTTTGTTTAATTTCTTTTGTTTTTCAGAGTAACAACAAAACAAAGTGGAAGCAGGCTACTATCACCACGCGCAGGCTGGCCCAGTGGTTATCCCCTTGCATTTCCAGGTAAAGGACCTGGGTTCAAATCTCAGGTCCTGTTTTTTGGCTTTTCTTTTTTTTTATGTTTATTTGTTTTATTAATTTCTTATATTATTCTTTAATTAAATTAATTTCTAAAAAATATTTTAAAAAAACTTTTATATTATAATTAGACTTTATTTTCATAAACCTAAATTAATATGAGTATTTGTTTATTTGTTGTTTTTTTAAATATTTATATGTATATATTTATTTATTAAATTAATAATGTAAATTAAAATTTTAAAACCCTAATTATTTTTTAAACCCTAATTATTTTTTAAACCCTAATTTATTTTCTAACAATTCAAAACCTTAATTTTCTTTTACAATTATAATTTCTTATTTTATTATGTTTGTTTAATTATAATTAATAAATATTTATAATATGTATATAATTGAATTATTAATCATGTTTATTCATGTAAATAAATTAGTATATAATTATAATTATTATTTTATTTTCATCTTAAAATTATTTAAAAAAATTGTTTATTTAAATCTAAAAAATATTTAATTGATTTTTATATTGTATATTATTGTGCTAACTTCTTTTTTCTCTTACATTTTTTTTATCATTACTAACCTTTTATTTATTTATTATAATTATTATTTAAATTGTTTTATTATAATGTAACTGTACAAGCTATGTAATAGTGGTAGAATTTTTATTGTTTATTTAAATTGCTATGGTTAGTAAATTAGGGAGTGCAAACATGTTTGTATCTTAAAATCAATTTAGATCACTAATTATAAGATAAATATTTGAATTTGTACACGCACACATGTAAGTCGATCTTGGATCGCCATCTCACTTCTTAAGGGTTACCTCTCATGTTGCCTAAACAAAAAGGTCAAGTAAGGTGTATAAAGCAAAGTCCCTTCTCTTATTAATATCATCTTGTCCCTTTAAAGATTATAAGATCAAGTCCCTTCATGGTTGCCTTCGTAAATGATCTTGTCCCTTTCGAATAAAAGATGATAAGTCCCCTCGAATTACTAAGACACCTTACAGTTGCCTAATAACAGATGACCCTTCACATGTCCCTTAAACATCCAAGGTAATGACTACCTATTCCTTAATAATAGGGATAGTCTTACCATTGAAAGAACATTCAAGAACAGTAAAGATTTAATCATAGGGTAGGTTCCTCTTAAGTACTTGCTCACTCCTTCAAAAACATTTCATTACACTTCACATTTTCAAACAATTTTCAAAACAAAGTCTTTACATATATCCGTACAAGGATCATTATAAAGTACTTAAGAAAATTTTTAATCACACACTACACTTCTTAAAACAATTTAAAGTGAGCTAAGTAACTAAGAGCCCATGGATAACCATGGATGTAAAGGGTGCTAACACCTTCCCTTTACATAACCTACCCCCCGAACCCAAAAATCTTTTAAGGTCTTTCCTGTTCTTTTATGCCCTTTCCTTTGGATAAAATAAAAGTCGGTGGCGACTCTTGCTATCCGCAACATTTAACTAAAGTCAGTTCTCCCACCGTGTTACTGAACTGGTGACTCTGCTGGGGATTTAATAAAAGAGGGGTACCCTTAGGAATTAGATCACTTTAAACTTGTTTGCCTTGTTTGCTTTATACTTATCTGTTGGGTTTTTTGTGTGAAAGATCCTAACCCGGATCTAGTGTACCTTAGGTAAATGGCAATAGACCAAGGAAACTGTACGGCGTATACCGATATGGTTGATCTGGTGGCCATAGTTAGTGTGACTTCTTGGTTGGTGCTTATGTTCCTTAAGTCAAGTTGAGGATAATATGAGGCTGCCATATGTTGTCAATACACTAACTAACTTTTAGAACCCTAGTCATCCCATCTTGGCCTTTAGAAAGTAGTGAGATAACCGGCTTTGGTGCAGACTGAAGTTGGTTGATACTCGATGCTACGCTCATTGAGATTCTAAACTTGGAGGGTTTTGGTTGGCAAGTAAGTTGCCTACTGAACAACCACCCTTGTGAATGATCAATGATTTTGAGATCCCTTAGAACATGGTTACTTTTGTAGGACAGGATGAACCAACTAACTTCAGGGGAGGGTATTTGCCTTTAAACCTCATGCAAGCCTTCAAACCTAGGGCTATTGTGTGACTTGTTTGTGTGTGCCACATGTTTGTGATTGAGCATAACATCATAGCATCATCATGCATCATAAGCATAGCATTTTCACTAACCATTTCAAGGACCAAGGGATTTATCTTTGTTCTTTGTTGCAGGTCATGGCTTCTGTTTGTAGGAATACTATCCGGATCAACTTTGTAGGAATACCTCCTAAGCTTAAGGAGTTGGTCTCTCAAGTTTCTGAAAACTCCCAGTTCATCAAGAGGCATGGTCACCTATTGGATCTAGTCACTTCAGGGTTCAATGAAGACATGATGAGTGTGCTGTTTCAGTTCTTTGATCTTAAACATCACAGTTTCACATTCCCCGACTACCAACTGGTTCCTACAATGGAAGAGTTCTCTAAGCTTCTGGGTATACCTATCATGGATCAGAAACCCTTCACAGGCTTGGAAAAAGAGCCTAAACCTGAAGTCATTGCTGCAGCTTTACATTTGAAGAAATCAGACATTGTCCTAGAAACAAGGAGTGGAGTTAAGGGTATTCTTGCTAAGGTGTTAATGGAGAAAGCTCAGGTATTCTTGAAGGCTATGAGCTATGATGCTTTTGAGGAGATCTTAGCCTTGTTTATTTATGGCTTAGTGTTGTTCCCCAATCCAGATCAGTTCATAGACGTTCACGCCATCAACATATTTCTGACTCATAACCCAGTGCCTACATTGCTTGGAGACGTCTTACATTCTCTTCAAACTCGTACTACGAAGGCACGAGGAACTCTGATGTGCTGCATACCTTTATTGTCTAGGTGGTTTATTTCTCACCTTCCTCGATCAGTGATGAAGAATGAAAAAGGGTTAAGGTGGTCTAAAAGGATCATGTCAGTTTCTCATTCAGACATTCATTGGTGTTCTAGATCTATGGAGAATGTTACTATCATTGACTGTTGTGGTGAATTCCCCAATGTGCCACTCCTTGGCATAAGAGGGGGCATTACCTACAATCCTTCTTTAGCTCTACATCAGTTTGGTTACGCTCGGAGTGATGGTCCTCATGACATGCTTATTCAGGGTATTGTGTTTGACTACGACAACGATCTTCAAGCTTAACGTCAAAGGTTCATACGAGCTTGGGGTAAGGTGAACAAGGTTGACAGTAAAACTCTAGAACCAAAGTACTCCATTCCTATGGAACCTTACCTCAGATGGATACGATCTCATGCTCAGACTCTTATGATGCCATATCCTGCTATCCTGCCAGTTACCACGGAGCCTGTTGCTGAAGGAGATACTCCTTATACCATCCTTCATCCAAACATGCCCACTGAAATGGAGGAATCGCAGAGGTCCTGGATCCAGTTGAAGGAGCAAAGGGATACTTTTGAGACTCATTTCAAAGCTAGTCAAGAAAGAATCTTGGAGCTAACAAAACAACTTCACGAGGAGCGGAATCTCAACTCATACCTCAACACAAAGAGGAAACGTCCATGGGAGACTTAAAACCCCATTTTTGTACTTATTTCCCTTCATTATAAGCCCAAGGGGCAAAATAATTTTAATATTTACTAATAAAAGTTTTATTTCCGTTTGTTTAACAAATGTAAACTTTGCAGTCCTTGAAAACATTGCATATGCATTTACATACCATGTCATTGCATCACAGGTTTCTTATGTACATGTATCTTATCTTCTCGTTGTTTATTTCAGCAGAAATGGATCTTGAACAGACTATCAAAGATCTCCAGGCTCAGAATACACAATTCCAAGAGTTGATTCTGAACTTGTCCAAGGGACAAGATGAGTTGAAGACACTGCTGGCTAAGAAGAAGAATCCTGAGGACAACAAGGATGATCAGCTGAAACAACTACAAGCTGAGATGACAGGAATGAGGATCCAGATGAATGACCAGGTGGCTCTTATTCAAAGTTTAGCCCAGGGGAAAGAAGTGTTAAGAACCTTTGTCCATAAACTTCAAAGTAATGGAGCCAAGAATCTAATCGCTAGTCAACCTTCGTTAAAACAAGCTGACTTGGTTGAAAGGAAGATAAAGATAAGAGAAGGAAAGAGACAGGCTACTCCTGATTATCCTTCAATTGAAAAAAGAAGACCTTGTAAGGTTAATCCACTTCGATACAAGGAATGTAGAAGACAGTTCATCAAATTCAGCACTCCAACGTCGCAAGTTCTGCAATGCTTGTTGGAGATGAAGCTAATTTCCTTGAAAAATCCTCCTCAAAATCCTAATACTTCCTCTCCTCGCTATAATCCCAAGGCAAGGTGTGGGTATCACTCCAACTATTCATGTAAATAAAGTCTTTACATATATCCGTACAAGGATCATTATAAAGTACTTAAGAAATTTTTTAGATTTTTTAGATTTATATTATATACATATTATAAATATTTATTAATTATAATTAAACAAACATAATAAAATAAGAAATTATAATTGTAAAAGAAAATTAAGGTTTTGAATTGTTAGAAAATAAATTAGGGTTTAAAAAATAATTAGGGTTTTAAAATTTTAATTTACATTACTAATTTAATAAATAAATATATACATATAAATATTAAAAAAAAAAACAAATAAACAAATACTCATATTAATTTAGGTTTATGAAAATAAAGTCTAATTAGAATATAAAAGTTTTTTTTAAATATTTCTTAGAAATTAATTTAATTAAAGAATAATATAAGAAATTAATAAAACAAATAAACATAAAAAAAAGAAAAGCCAAAAAACAGGACCTGGGATTTGAACCCAGGTCCTTTACCTGGAAATGCAAAGGGATAACCACTAGGCCAGCCTGCGCGTGGTGATAGTAGCCTGCTTCCACTTTGTTTTGTTGTTACTCTGAAAAACAAAAGAAATTAAACAAACAAAATGTATCTTGGCTGGTTTCGAACCCAAGCCCCTTTGCATACCAAGCCAAACACCTTACCACTGGGACACACGCTTTTGTGTGACATATAAACGAAGCAAATTCAGTATAACATATAACAAAAATTCAAATTATGAAAAACGCGCGCAGGTCTTCTTCTACCTCCAGACCTGCAAAATTTCCTGCGAATTTTGCTAGGATTTTTGCTGCGAATTTGTTTTCCTAGGATATCCTGCGTTTTATCAAACATCAAGCAAACAACAACATTTCATGAAATTAATGGGTGCAAAACATTCCTTGAGGTCCATACAACACAACCATGTTTCCAGAATTCATTTATATATGATAAATCAAAGAACCCTAAAACGGCCGAAGAACCCTAGCCATGGTGATTCTTCAATCTGGTACCTAAAATTGAATTAATTTGTCCAGAAAGACTCCAAGCATCATCACAAACACAAATATAAGATCAAATTCCAGAAATAAAGTCAATATTATGAGAATCGAAAAATTCAAAAAGTGAATGAATGTTGATTCGGTTTGCATGAATGAGAGGGTTTTAGATGTTGTTTATGATCCAAATACGTTCAATGATCATCATAGAACATGTTGTAATGCTCAAAACTCAATGAAACTCTCTCTACCTTGGAATCCGAATGTGAGTTTTTGAAGTGATTTTGTAAAGTTTGAAATTGGTCTTAGAGGCTGCCAATTCGTCTCCAATGATTGTCTTTGTGTTGTTTATATATGGATGAATGAACTAGGTCAAAAAAATACACAAGACTTTGGATATTTGGATAATTGGAGATTGAAAAAGATTAGCTTTTAAAACTTGAATATTCTTGATATAAGCTTGCTATTTTGGTATGATTTTCATAACTCTTGTATCAATTAGATCCAAATAATCTTTATGACATTCTAGAAGACAAATCATTTTAAATCTTCACCATTTTATATTTTATTTGAATTTAAAATGATTTTTAATATAAAAAATCATAATAAATAAAAATAAAATGAATAAAATTATGAAAATATTAAATTAATTTCGTGCATGATGTCATGGAACATATTGGATCACCAAAAAGTCAGCCCATTTGAAGAATTATGGTTTTAAGATCCCATTTACTTCATAAACCACTCAAAAATTTCCCAACTTTGCAAGGGCACAAATCCTTCAATTTTAATTCTATGAAGGTGTTCTTGGACCTTTTGGAAATCTTAAAGAGTCCTCTAACCAACCTCTTTTGTCTCATGTCCATATCTTTTACCATTCTCAAGTTATGCTCTTTGGAAGTTGTTGACTTTTTGTTGACTTTTAAAAGGACCTATAATGTCCTAGCTCATACCTTCCAAATGAAGCATTTTTGGGCTTGGCTTGTGAGACACAAAGTTGTAGAGAATTCAATTTCCTTCAAAATGAGCTTTGGATGGAAAATATTTGATGAAGCATGTGAAAGTTATGGCTGGTCAAAGTTCAGTTGACTTTTCCTGTGAAAACCCTAATTTAGAAACTCCTGATTCTTGATGATCTGAAATCTCCTTGATGAATCATGATCAACCCTTGATCAAATGATGAATTTTACTTCATATAATTGATGTTGGCAAAAAATTATGAAGTTTGACTTTGGTTTGACCACAATTGACCTCAATTTGACTTTTTAACTACTTTGACTGATTTTGACATATCTGATCATCTGACTGAGCAAATCTTTTGGGAAAGTCTTGAAACTTGACATGGGGATTCTTGAACACATATAGGATGTTATGAAGCTCACTTGAAGTCTTGGAAGTCCATTTAGCCTGATTAAAGTCAAAACCCTTGTTTAGGATGCAGTGCTTAGGAAGATGCATTGTCTAAGGGATTTGTCAAACTTTCTGACTAATTATGAACTTTGTGAACCTTGTGAATCTCATGAGATGTCTTGTGAACCTTGTGAACCTCATGAGATGTCTTGTGAACCTTGTGAGCCTCTTAGTACACAATGACTTGTCTTGTGGAGGGCAAATTTTGGGGTGCAACACACGCACCAGTCAACTCCCTCCATTTCCATTCAAATCCTGACCCTCAGATGCGTTGACTTTCTCATTTATTTCATTTTATTTTGTTTTCTTTTCATTTATTTTGCATAATTAATTAAAAATAGAAAAAAGCATCCAAAAAATATTTTCTTTTGCATTTCTGTTTTAAATATTTTTCTCAACCTGAAAATGATTTTTATTTTATTTTTTGCATTAAAAGAGTATTTTTAAAATATTTAAATGTTATTTTTAATTAATTAAAGTCTTTTAATTAATTAAAAATACATTTAGGTTTCTAAAAATCACCAGAAAAATCATGAATCATCCCATTGCATTTAGAAACATTTTCAAACTCTTCACACAAATGTCTTTTTAGGTTTGATCATAGTTTGTGAATTTTCTTTGAATTAAGGGTCATTTAAATTATATTTTTGAACCCTAACTTAAAAAATTATTTCTGCCTAACCAAGAAGAGTTTGAAGATGATTCTTTTTGCATTGTCTTGCATGTTGCATGTAGTTTATAGGACATTTATCTCATAAATTTATCTTGCATTTTCAATTTGATTTGCATTTTTCCATTTGAACCATTCAAAAAGCCCTAGAAACTTAGGAAATTCATAACTTGTGATTGGTTAGGCTTCTGACCTTTGCCTTTGGGGTGTGACCTAATATGGGATTAGGGTTTGTTTGAGTTTGATTTCAATTTTTTTATCATGTCATATGCTTCTCTTTTGTTCATTTGCATCTCATACTTCCATATAACCTTAAGTTTTCATGTTTATTTGCATTCATCTTGCATATGCATCAATACATGAACTTGCCATGCCATTTATTGCATTCATATGTCATCTTAGACATCTTAGGACATGTTAGAATCATGCTTAATCATTTCTTCATTCATTTGCCATGATTTGCATTCATTTCATTTCATTAACTTTCATGTGTTTTCAAACTTCAAAGCATGCTTACATGACATCTCATTCTTGTATGATCATACATATGCATTTGGTATGCCTTTGCATCATCTCACATGAAATTAACATTGCATAAACACTTCTGACTTTGGTCATTTCATCTCATTGCATCTCATTTCATTTCATTTCTTTATGCTTTGAACTTTATGCATTCATGCTAACATTTTCAGGTGGTAAGTTACCTTGAGAAGTGGATTTGCCTTCACTTCTCATTTCTCTTTATCTCTTTAATATGCATCTTGCTGGTTTTTGAAGTGAACTTGTTCACTTGTGTTCCACTTCTTTCACTTTCTCTCTTTAAGTTACTTATCTTCTTCATTGAAGTAAGTAACTTATTCTTTTGCTTCTTCCTCCTTTCATCTGCTTCTTCCATTGGTGGCTTCCTTGAAGATCTTTATTAAGCCTTACAAACCATAGGAACATCCAAGCATGACAATAATTAGGGTTGTGATTAGTCTCCCCTAGCTTTTTACCTTTGAGTCTCCTTGAGTCTCTCTTCTCCTCTTCATAATCAGAGACTAAACTCTTAAAGTTTTAGGACTTTGGAATTAGGGTTATACCTGTATCCTTCTATTAGGATGGAGTGTATAACTTTAATCCTAAGTGTTAAACCTTTAATTTGTTTAAACCTCTTAATCAAATCATCTTAATAATCACTAAGACTTTATCTTGTAACTTGGGCCTTACATTAGGGTTCTAATTCTTCCTTTATGGTTAAGAAGGACTAACCCTAGTGTTTAATGGACAAGTCCCCCTCAAGTTGTCTTACAAACCATAAAACTCATTTCTTAATCTCATCCTTTAATTAAAATCCACTTAATAAAGGCTTTGTTATATAATGAATTTAATCCCTAACCATGGATTAAGTTGAGGTGTCTTCCTCAGCTTAAGTGTTCTCATCTATTATCCTTCTATTAGGATGGTGTAATGAGCCCACTAATCTGTGATTAGAGATTAAACTCATTACTTAACACTAAACAAAAATCCAAAACAAACATCTAATTAATCACAAGTAGGTTAATGATCTTAATCCTACATCATCATGGCAATTAAGTTGAGATGCTTATCTCATACTTAAGTATTCTCATTATCCCTAATCAGGGAGGATATAATGAGTTTACAAGCCCTTGATTTAGGCTTAGGCTCATTCACTTATGCAAAACACCAAAAACAATAACAAAACTGAAAACACAAAAACAAACAATAATCGTCTCCTTCGGGATTCTTTTCTCATCATTTTCATTCACAAACGAAAACTTGCTTCTTCCGTCTAATGCAAGACAGTTAGCACTTGAGCCAGACGAGTCATACACTTGAGCATAGGCAAGCAAGCAGTTCACAGTCAATTTATCTTTCAGTCTCTTTGAGTCGAACTACGGTGTTCTGACTTCCTCATTGCACGCGAGGATACGTAGGCATAACTTAACTGTTATCGAACAAAAGTCTCTGTGTTTTCCCCCTCTTTCAGCATTCTTTTCTAAGCCTCAGTTCCTGAGCATTCACCCTTTTGCACTGACACTTGTACATTTCTTTTCCATATTTTGCACAGAGATAGCACATACACAACCCCTTTTAAACACAATCTTTTAAGCATGGATCCCATCGAGTACGACGGACAATCTGGGTGCTAATACCTTCCCAGGTTGTAACCAACCCCCTTTCTCAGTTTCTCTGGTTCACAACCGTCTTATCCATCTCTTTTCTAGGTTTATGCAACATTACCTTTCCTTCGAGATAAAAATGCCTAGCTGGCGACTCTATTCACCTTCATTTCATTTTCTCCTTTCGCCGACCGTTCGCGTTTGTACCCTGTTTGACCAGGTGTCTTTTCGAGGGAGCGACATCTTGGCGACTCTGCTGGGGAATTATCTTGCAACCAGGGCTTCTGGTTCTTTTTGTGGGTTTCTCCTAGCGCTTGTTTGATTTGTGTTTATGGGGGTGTTATGTGCTACTCGTGCTTATTGTTTATTGCCTTATTTATTGCTTTCTGTACACCTTTATTTATTGTTTTCATTTATAGTTTTATGCATTTCATACTGTTATCATCATTTGTGCTGGATCTCTTGTCTGCTTTGGTGGGAGATTGCTGAGTGATTAAGGTTCCATACCTGGGACCTGAGTGACATATAGGATAAAATGGCTTCATATTCTTTCCCATTCCATTTCGGTCTGGTGCGGAAATATGAAACACGGTTCAGACATGGGTTTCTTCTTGAGAACTCTGTGCTACGGATTTCCTGTAGTACTAGGGCTATCTGGGAAACCTGCTAAGTCTGGATGACTTTTTATGACCTTCAACATCTAAGGTGAATTAGAGAAGGATCTTTTATGGTTATTGGAAACATTGTACCTCCGGGTTAGAAGTGTTTACACTTCTCATAACTGATCCAAGTTGGAGGGTCCTTGTTCTAGAACAATACATGTGAGGGGTTGGGATATTTACAGGTTTGCAGGAACCCTTGGCCTTATCATACCTTGTTACTAGTTTTGTTAAGGTTGTATCATTTTGGACTGTTCTTGTGAAACCCTGGACTTGTGACTCTTTATTTGAGTCCCCCACCTGGTTATTGGTTTTCTAAGCCTCCATCCGGACTTATGAATACACATGGACCCTATCAAGGTAGGTAACAGATCCAACACTTGATCACAAACCCTTTGCATATCATTCTGCATACATCATTTTGCATCATTTAACATTTGTCTATTTGTTTTACAGGGTATCCACATCTTATCTTTGGTTTGGTTTTGACCTGTTCTGCTGCTCAGACTTCTTCAGTTATCTGCACCAGCTATCTTCATCAGATATTCTTTCTAGTTCTCTTCACCAGTTGTCGTCATCAGATACTCTTCTTCAGCACCTTCTCCAGTTATCTTCATCAGTTTTCAGCAGTTACCTTCATCAGTGCTTCTCCTCAGTTTTCCTCACCAGCATCCATTCTCAGCATGGACACTTCCAGGAAGAGCAACATCACCTACCATTTCTTTGATCCCATTTTGACAGGCATCAAGCATATGCAGTCTCTCATCACTCCTGATCATGTCCCTCTATTCAGGGAACATTATGGTGGCATTATGGACATGATCATGGACCTGGATGCATCCCAGAGGAGCATGATTCACACATGTCTCCAGTTCTATGACCCTCCTCTCAGATGCTTCACTTTCCTATATTTTCAGCTAGGACCATTGATGGAAGAGTTCTCCATGTTGTTAGGTATCCCTATCAGGAGAGGGATTCCTTTCAACCCTGAGAGGGTTGTTCCCAAGAATGAAGATATAGATAAGGCCTTACACTTGGAGCCTACACTCATTGACCAAAGCATGACCACTAAGGCTGGAATCCCAGGCCTTCACTTGGATTTCTTGGTTACTCAGGCCACCTTGCATGCTGCAGCAGGGAAGTGGGAAACTGTTTGTGCTCTCCTAGCCCTCATCATATATGGAGTTATCTTATTTGCAGACGAGCCAAAGTTTGTAAGCAAGAGTGCTATTCACCTGTTCTTACTGAGGAACCCAATTTCTTCCTTGAATGAAGACTTCTATTATTCAGTGCATCAAAGGAATGAGAAGCAAAGGGGAAGATTGGTCAGATGTTGTGCACCCCTCTTCTACTGTTGGTTGTTAAGGCACCTGCCGAAGTCAGACACTTTCCTGAATCCTCATCAGCCAAGGAACTGGGCTAAGAGATTGATTTCCCTTACATCATAAGACATCAGATGGTGCACTCAGAGCACCAAGGGCAAAGATATCATTACTAGCTATGGGCAGTATCCCAATGTGACCTTGATTGGAGTAAAAGGTTGCATCAACTACAACCCTTTGCTTTTCAAGAGGCAATTAGGGTATGCTTTGGTACATCCCCCAAGAGGGAAAGATTTGACAAAAACCCTCTATTGTGACATCCAGCATAACCTTGCTATTGTCAGACAGGAATCCTGGGCCTGGGACAACATTCAGACTAAGGGTACATCTATTCTTGGCAAGTGCAACAATATAGCTTCAACTCAGTATCTTGACTGGTCTCGTGTCAGGGGACAGATCACCCGGATGCCATTCACCTTAGAGGATGTACCTGGACCATCAGCAGTGGAACCTGCAGCTACTGTCAGTTTAGAGGAGTTTGAGAAATTGAAGGAAAGAAATTCCCAGCTCTCTGAAGCTTTAAAGAAGACTCTCTGGGAGAGGAATGACAGCCGTCTAGATAATGAAAGGTTAGAGAAGCTCCGGATTGAGCACTTGACCAAGATTTAGAAGACGGATGACTACATCAGAAAAGCTAGAGCAGGAGAGTTAGTGCTGAAGAATGCTTGTAAAGAAGCTAAGACTCAGAAGGCCAGAGCTGAGCATTACTTAGAGGAGAGTCAGGCTAGGTGGATCAGGATCACTGAGGCTCGTGCACAGGAAGATCAAAGAACCCAAGCTAGGATAGAGCAACTGGAGGCTAGTGAAAAGAAGAATCAAGAAGCTTTGTTAGCAGAACAGAATGAGATCTCTGAGTTGAAACTCCGGGTGGGGTTGAAGAGGTCAAAGTATCAGGATAAGCACAAGAAGTTGACCAGTGCCATTGCCAGCAGGAACCTCCTTATCAGGACTATCACAGAGCACCCAGTAGGTCCAGTGACTGAGGCTCTCCTGAAGGAAGTCAGAGAGGATGACTTTGGACTGGATGTTTGATTTCCTTGTACTTGTACCTCCTTTTGTTTGTACTTTTGATTTTGTTGTTGTATTTTGACCCACCATGGGGACTTTATTGTAATCAAACTATGTATTTTCACTCTTTGTAATATATGTTTTGTTTTATCTTCATGAGCTCTTATCTCTCTGCAACATCATCATTTCCTCGAGGTATGGTAGGTTGAAACCAAAGAACCAAACCGGATACCCTTGGAAGAAAAATAGGCATCCTGCATTACATACAAACATCATTTCTTTGTTTTGTATGTTTTTTTGTTTCTGTTGTTTCTCACTTTGTTGTGGTTTCAGGAAACATTGCTCGTAGAAGAGTGTTCCCCGTCAATAGAGTGCACCGGTATCCGACAAGAAACAACCTTACAGGATTACAAATGGATCAGGTTCAACAAGACTTGCTGATGTGAGGACCCAAATGGCCAATGAAAGGACAGAGATGAGGGCCCAAATGAATCAATTTATGGCAGTGATGACTAGTTTGGCTCAGAGCCAGGAGAGACTAAGAGAGTTAGTCGAGAGGAAAACTCCCAAGGAAAACCATACAGGTACGGGGGGTACCAGCAACAACGATCACGTACAGCCTCGTACTGATCCTCCAGAGTTTGGACCTCATATAAACCCAGACATCAATGCTATAAGAAACACCCAAGGTAACACTGGAGGAAGGGCCTTGCAGGAAGACCCTCAGGAAGAATATTTTACTCTGGTTGGGGCTGGAGACGAAGTTTACGATCGTCGATTGGATGAAATAGCAGAAAAGCTAAGGTCTCTTGAATCCCAAAACTCTCTGGGTTTTGATGTCATGGATATGGGATTAGTGGAGGGGGTTAGAATTCCTCACAAGTTCAAACCTCCCTGTTTTGAAAGATACAATGGCACGTCCTGCCCACGTACCCATCTTCAGTCTTTCCTGGGGAGATTGAAAGCCTACACCATGGATGAGAAACTGTGGATGTTTTACTTCGAGGATAGCTTGACAGGGTGTCGCTCCCACCAAATGACACCCGGGTCAGAAGGGGTACAGACGCGAACGGTCGGCGAAAGAAGAGAGAACACACAGGGGTGCACTCAGAAGACAAGAGTCGCCAGCTAGGCATTTTTATCCCGGAGGAAAGGTAATGCTGCATAGACCTGAGAAAATATATGGATAAGACAGTTGCGAACCAGAGACACTGAGAAAGGGGGTTGGTTACAACCTGGGAAGGTATTAGCACCCAGATTGTCCGCCGTACTCGACGGGATCCACGCTTGAAAGATTTGTGTTTTAAAGGGGTAGTGTCAGTGCAATCTGTGTATCAAAGCTGGAAAGAATGCAAGTGTTAGCGTAAAAGAAATGTGAAGTGTATAAGAGAAGTGTTAGTGTGAGAATAGGAATGAAAAGCTCAAGATTATGAGGCTTAAATAATAAAGCTGGAGGAGGGGGAATATACAGAGACTTTTGTTCGATAACTGTTAAGTTATGCCTACGTATCCTCTCGTGCAATGAGGAAGTCAGAACACCGTAGTTCGACTCAAAGAGACTGAAAGATAAATTGACTTGTGAACTGCTTACTTGTCTATGCTCAAGTGTATGACTTGTCTGGCTCAGGTGCAAACTGTCTTGCATTAGACGGAAGAAGCGAGTTCTCGTTTATGAGTGAAGATGATGAGAAAAGAATCCCGGAGGAGACGATTATTGTTTGTTTTTGTGTTTTCAACCTTTTATTGCTTTTGGAATTTTTCATAAGTTAATGAGCTTAAGCCTAAACCAAGGGTTAGTAAACTCATCACATCCTCCCTCTGATTAGGGGTAATGAGAATACCTTAAGTGTGAAGTAAACACCTCACACTTAGTCACCATGATGTAGGATTAAAATCATTAACCTACTTGCAATTATTTAGATGTTTTTGTTGTTTTTGTTTAGTGTTAAGTAATGAGTTTAAGCCATAATCAGGGATTTAATGGACTCATTACACCATCCTAATAGAAGGATAATAGATGAGAACATTTAAGCCGAGAAAGGCTCCTCAACTTAATCCATGATTAGGGATTAACCTCATGACCAAACAAAGCCTTTATTAAATGGATTTTAGTTAACGATAAGATGAAGAAGTGAGTTTTATGATTGGTAAGACAACTTGAGGGGGACTTGTCCATTAACACTAGGGTTAGTCCTTCTTAACCAATTAAGGAAGAATTAGAACCCTAATGCAAGGCCCAAGTTACAAGCTTGATGTCTTGATGATTATTAAGTTAATTGATTAAAGGATTTAAACACATTAAGGGTTTAACACTTAGGATTAAAGTTATACACTCCATCCTAATAGAAGGATGCAGGCATAAGCTTAATCACAAAGCCTTAAAACCTTTAGGGTTTAGTCCTTGATATTGAGGT
This sequence comes from Lathyrus aphaca, assembly GCA_963966055.1. Taxonomy (NCBI): domain Eukaryota; kingdom Viridiplantae; phylum Streptophyta; class Magnoliopsida; order Fabales; family Fabaceae; genus Lathyrus; species Lathyrus aphaca. Next base: position 127,342,479 of record OZ014523.1, on the reverse strand, counting down.
GAGAAGAGAAGACTCAAAGAAAACTCAAAGGAAAGAGTCTAAGGGGGACTAAAAAATCCTAAAATGTTATCATGCTTGGAAGTCCTAGGGTTTGTGAGGCTTAAGAGGAGAAATCTTCAAGGAAGCCACCAAGGAGAAGCAGATGAAAGGAGAAAGAAGTAGAGAGAAGCAAGGCAACTTGCTTCACTTAAGAAGACAAGTTGCTTGAAGGAAGAAAGTGGGAGAGGGCATGAATGAGCAAGCTCACTCAAAGGCAAGATAAAATGCAGCAATGATGCAAGAGAGGGATGAGAAGATATTGTGAGAAGTGAAGGCAAATTCACTTCTCAAAACAACTTACCACCTGAAAGGTTAGCAAAAAGAAATGAAGTGCAATGAGAATGAGATGCAATGCCATGATGCAAACCAAAGTCAGAAGCATAATGTGATATTAATGATGCTAGGAGATGATGCAAACACATGACAAGAGATGAGAATGATCATACAAGCATAAGGATGCAAATGAGGCATGCTTTGAACCATAAGAATCCATGAATGTTTATGAAATGAAATGGACATATAACATGGCAAAGGAATAATGTAATGATCAAACATGATGCTAGTATGTCCTAATATGTATTATATGTCATGAGGATGCATAAAATGTCATGGCAAGTTCTTAAATGCAAGCAAATGAGAAATGGATGCAAAGGAAGGCAAGAATTAGGGTTTATGAACAACATGCAACACAAAAATTCAAAATCAGAAACAAATGACATGATAAAAAATTGGAAATGGGATCAAAGGAACCCTAACCCTACATAAGTTTACTGCCCAAAGGAGGAGACCTAAATCTAAACCTAATGGAAGTTATGATTTTTCTAAGTCAAATAGGGTTTCAAGGTACCTCACAATGAAAAATGCAAAACAAATTGAAAATGGAAGATAAATTCAAACCAATTTTACCCTAGAAACTACATGCTATGAAGGATCCAATGCAAGAAGAACCATCATCAAACTCTTAATGGTTAGGCAGAATGAATTTTTTCAAGTTAGGATCAAAATATTGCCTTTAAACAACTTTAATTCCAATGAAAATTGTCAAAATTAGTCAAGAACCAAAAAGAAATTTGTTTTGAGAGTTTGATAATGTTTCTAAATGTTTTGAAATGCAATGTGAATTTTTTGGTGATTTTTAAATACCTAAATGCATTTTTAATTAATTAATTTTCATTAACTAATTAAAAATAAACATTTAAATGATTCAAAAATAATTTTTAATGCAAAAAATTAAAATTAAAATATTTTTGGGTTCTGAAAATTAATGAAATGCTTGACAAAAAAAATCAGAATTTTTCAATGTATTATCCTATTTTTAAAAATTAGTAGAAGTTAAATATAAAATAAATGAAATGAAAATGAAATTATGGAGAAGTCAACAGATCCTGAGGCTCACATTCAAATGGATTTGGAGGGAGTTGACCCGCGCCAGATCCTAGGGCTCTTATTCAAACTGACTGGATTTAAGTTAAACCTAATTAATTAAATCTAATTATAGGATTAGGGTTTTAATGAGGGATCTGGCCCACTCATTCACGCGCGGGTCAACCCAGGTCAACTGGATCTATGGCTCACATTCAAACTGAGCCCTAATCACAATTAATGCACTAATAACTTTCAGGTGGCCGGAAATGACCTCCGGTCATCTTCTCCAGCCACACCTCCCCTGAGATTTTGCTATCTCTCTCCCCAAGCTTCTAAAACCTAATCTCTCTGCCCAGAATCCAACCCCATGCATCACTCAACAAGAATCATTCACTAAAACAAATTTATTTCACATATTCAAGCTGAATCGAAGCAAATTAGTTTTAGGTCAAAAAATTTCAGAGAGCTCATACATGCTTAATACTTGACTATTTTCAAAACCAAACACATCAGCATTATCAGTGAATCATGGAGAATCAATTAGTAACTTAAAAACATGTTTCTGGAAAAATTGTTCTTGAGCTCACCTGAACTGGAGCTTTGATCTTTGGAGCTTTCTGGCTGCTTCTTTGGTCCAAGATGCCTTTAATGAACCCCCTGAGAAGTTTGCAATGCTTGTTTGGAATTTCTTATGGCTGGTTTAAGAGATTGATGAAGTTCTGACCAAGGGGAGTGAAAAATCGTATTTCTGTTTAGGAGGGTTTCAGGGTCAAATGATGGTTGGGAAATGATCAGAGGATCATGGTGAGTGATCCTATGAAGTTTGTTTTGAGGTTTGTGGCTTGTGTATTGAGTTTCGAAAGAAAATGCACAAAGAGGGATTTTTTGAGAATGCTGACTTGTGGGAGAGCTCAGGCCGTGTTGTGTGTTGTGTTGAGTTCCATTTTGTCCATGTATCAAGTTGGGATAGGTCAGAGAGTTGTTGCTGGCCTATGTTGATTGGTATGGTCCATTTTTCCAAAAGTCAATGTTAGGTGTCCTTTGAGGTATGGGTCATGGCAGGCTGGTTTAGAGGCATGGCTTAGTTCAGTTGTGATCAAGGAGAACCATGGAAATGAATTTGAGGCCAATTCGCAAGTGGATCAAAGCTTATGTGTGGTTTTGCAATTTTGTGAACTTTTGGCCCCTTTGAAGTTTCTTAGTGCACAAGTCATGAAACTTGAGAGTTCTTTGGTGCATTCTGATTTTTAGGTCATGGTTTATGTTTGTATAATGCATAGAAATCCATTTGAAGTCATATTTTTTCTTGGCATGAGGTTTTGCAACTTTCCCTCTTTGGTACAAAAGTGAAAATTAAGTGATTTTGCCCAACTTTGACAAGTCATAACTTTTGATCCATAATGAATTAGAATGAGTTCTTGTACTTTTTGAAAAGGGAATGATCCAATCTACAACTTTCATGACCAAAATTTTCTCATTTGAAGCATTTTTGAATCAATTTGAGGAGGTTGAAAAACTTTCCCAAAATAGCAAGTTTACATTACAAGTCACTTTCCTAAAAAGGCAACTTTGCAAATGGCTTGAAATTCTTCAATTTTGTGGACTTATAACATCTTCTATGATCAAATAAAGATCATAAACATTCAAAATGATGGAGAACACCCTTTGGTTGGGTCATTGGGGGTCTCAGATGCCCTGATTTTGCACTGACTTGCTCAAGAAGTCATCTCTTGATCAGATGCCTTCCCATTGAATTTCTTCATGAAACTTGATATGCATGATCCTAATAACATATAGAGACCAATAGAAACAAGAATGACCAAAAAATTTGGAGTTATGGTCTCTGAAACCAAAACCCTAAGTCTAGGTCATCTGTGCAGTTAAGCCTGGCTCTGCTTCCATGCCTTTTTCAGTTCTTGTGATTCTTTGACTTATTTGACCTTATGAGGATATAATATGATGCTTGAACATACATGGACCCCTTTGAAGTGATTGATGACCTTTGGAGTGGCTCAAGTGGCTCAGGGATGGCTCAGATCACAAACCCTAGATGCAGATGACTTTGAATCAATGCAGTGTATCAAAAATGTGGTATGAGATGCTATGATTGAACTTATGCACATGAAAAGATCACAAGACATGGTGTGAATGGGTGAGGGCAAATTTGGGGTGTTTACAACTGCCCCTATTCAAACATGAGTTAGCTGTGCAGGATGTAAGCAACGGCTTAACAGGCAAACAAGATAACTTGTGGTTGAATACCAAAGACAGTCCAAAATTTGCACTCACAGAATGAAGAAGAAAAGGGATATAGATTGTAAAAGGAAGTAAAGTGTATTTATAAAGTGCGTGCGACGGAGGACGACCGTCGAGCAGAGGACGACTGCTGAGGATAAAGCAATGGCGGGGACGGCCGACATGCTGGGGAAGATGCAGGAAATAAAGCAATGACGGGGACGGCTGACAAGGTGGGGATATAAGAGATTATGATGGGGACGACCATCAGGTAAAGCTATAAGACTCTCTGGGGATTATAGGTAAATGATGGGGACGACCATCAAGTTCAAGGCATAAATGAAATAAATGATGAGGTACGGTCATCAAAGGTGAAGGACGATCACTTAGCAGGGGACGGCTGCTCTGTGGGGGATAAGATGAGGGACGGTCATCTAAGGTGAAGGATGATCACTTAGCAGGGGATAAGATGAGGGACGGTCATCTAAGGTGAAGGACGATCACCTGGCAGGGTACGACGAATCTGTTTGGGATAAGATGAGGGACAGTCATCTAAGGTGAAGGACGATCACCTGGCAGGGTACGGCTGCTCTGAAAGTATCACGACATAGGATGAATGCCGGATAGAAAAAGGTCGACGATGGGGACGGCCATCAGATAAGCATGATGAAGGACGATCATCAAGAGGTGAAGGACGATCACCTAGCAGGGTACGGCTACTCTCAGGGTTTATCACGACATAGGACGAATGTCAGATAAGAAGGGGTTCTATCGAATAGAGACTCCTCTGGGGATGATGAAGGACGATCATCAAAAGGGTGAAGGACGATCACCTGGCAGGGTACGGCTTCCGAAAGGTATCATGACATAGGACGAATGTCAGATAAAAAGAAAATAAATCATCGGGGTTTGCTGGGGACTCTTCTGGGGAATGGTAGACACAGACGAGTGTCTATATTCAAGAAAGAGAAGGTATAAGTGTTTGACACAGTGTATAGATTAAAGATGCGGACGAGCATCCTTAAGACTATGATACGGATAAGTATCAGTAGAAACAAACGCTTGACGCATGTTCAGAGATGATGATATGGACGAGTATCAACTAGTTAACAAAGAACACTGACGATTGTTGATTCTGAGGGGATTTAAGTGGTATATACAAGATACGGACGAGTATCTATATGAGTAAACATGAGTGGGACACATATGATTGTTCAACTTGTTGGGGAGAGCATGACACGGACGGGTGTCGGAAAAAGTGTATTATAAACAGGTATATGGTTCCCGAAGTGTTTAGGCAACTTTGATGGGGATGGTGACACGGACGGGTGCCAGGGAATTGTATACATATGTATCTGTGTTAGTGAGTGAAAAGGGGATGCTTTGGCCCTCTACTGGGGATATGACACAGACGAGTGTCAAGAAGTATTTGTAATGTGTAAGTTTTGCACCCCAAAATTTGCCCTCACAATACAAGACTTTGGGTGCTAAGAAGGTTCACAAGGTTCACAAGACCTTTCATGAAGTTCATGAAGTCTACAAGTCACTTTATGAGGTTCACAAGGTTCACAAGATTCACAATACTTACAAGACCTTTCATGAGGTTCATGAAGTCTACAAGACACTTTATGAGGTTCACAAGGTTCACAAGACATCTCATGATGGTTCACAAGGTTCACAAGGTTCACAAGACATCTTATGATGGTTCACAAGGTTCACAAAGTTCACAAATAGTCAGAAGAGTTGACAATTCCCTCAAACAATGCACCTCCTAAGCAGTGCATCTAAAACTAGGGTTTTGACTTTAATCAGGTTAAATGAACTTCCAAGACTTCAAGTGAGCTTCATGACATCTTATATATGTGTAAGAACCCCCATGACAAGTTTCAAGACTTTCCTCAAAGGTTTGCTCAGTCAGATGATCAGATAGGTCAAAATCAGTCAAAGCAGTTAAAAAGTCAAACTGAGGTCAACTGTGGTCAAACCAAAGTCAAAATTCATGATTTTTTGCCAACATCAAGTATATGAAGTAAAATTCATCATTTGATCAAGGGTTGATCATGATTCATCAAGGAGATTTCAGATCATCAAGAATCAGGAGTTTCTAAATTAGGGTTTCCTCAGGAAAAGTCAACTGAACTTTGACCAGCCATAACTTTCACATACTTCATCACCAAGTTTCCATCCAAATCTCATTTTGAAGGAAATTTAATTCTCTACAACTTTGTGTCTCACAAGCCAAGCCCAAAAATGCTTCATTTGGAAGGTATGAGCTAAGACATTATAGGTCCTTTTGAAAGTCAACAAAAAGTCAACAACTTCAAAAGGGCATAACTTGAGAATGGTGAATGATATGGACATGAAACCAGTGGGGTTGGTTATAGGACTCTTCAAGCTTTCCAAAATGTCCAAGAACACCCTCATAGCATTACAATTGAAGGATGTCTGCCTTTGCAAAGTTGGGAAATTTTAGGGAAGTTTATGAAGCAAATGGAGGTTTAAAACCAAATTTTGCTAAGTGGGCTGAACTTTTAATGACCCAAAGCAATCCATGACATCATGCACGAAAATTCTTTGATATTTTCATAATTTTTATTTTATTTAATTAATTTATTATGATTTTTTATACTAAAAATCATTTTAAATTTAAATAAAATATTAATCATGAAGATTTAAATTTATTTTTGATTCTAGAAGGTCTTGAATTCAGCATGGATCAAATTGATACAAAGATAATATTGATTGGCTTGAAATAGAAAGTGTTGATGCAAAAATATTGAAATTTCAAAGCTTATCTTTTTGAATCTTTTTGGATCAAATCTTCCACACAAACATCAAATTTTTTGACCTAAATCCATCACTCTATAAGTATATGACTGAACCCTACTCATTGCCCACGAATTTCCAGCCCCAAGTGTAAGTTTCATATTTTCAAAAAACCTCACAAAAGTCAAATTCGGTTTCAACTCCACAAGGCATTTGAAGGTATTTTAAGAACATGAGAGTGATCCCTGGACTTCCCTGATCATGTACCAATGTTCATATGCATCCATAACACCTTAAATCATTCAAACCGAATCATTGTTCATCCAATTTTTGATTTTTTCGATTCCCATAATATTGACATTATTATCTGAATTTGATCTTATATTTGTGTTTGTGATGAAGTTTGAAGACTTTCTGGATAAATTAATTCGATTTTAGGTACAAGATGGAGGAACCACCATAGTTAGGTTTTTTCGGCCGTTTTGGGGTTCTTTGATTCATCAACTATAAATGAATTTTGGAAACATGGTTGTGTTGTATAGACTTCATAGAACGTAATGCACTCATCAATTTCATAAAATATTGCTGTTTGCTTGATGTTTGATTAAACGCAGGAAATCCTAGGAAACGAAATTCGCAGCAAAAACCCTAGCAAAATTCGTAGGAAATTTTGCAGGTCTGGAGGTAGAAGAAGGAGTTTCGCGCGCAGCCTGAAATTCAAATTTGTTTTTATATTATATAGTTTTATTTGTATTTAAATTACTGAATGATGCTGATGGTGTAGTGGTAAGCTTGTGCGCGTGTGAGGGCAACGACGTGGGTTCGAAACCAGCCTCAACGCATTTTTTTGTGCAATTTGTTTTGTTTTACAGGATGAGCATAAAACCAAATGAAGGTGGTTTGTCATCAGCTAGCAGCGCGCAGCCCAGTGACTAGGCTCTTGTGTATCCAGGTAAAGGACCTGGGTTCAAATCCCAGGTCCTGTTTTTTTGTTTTCTTGCTTTATTTCTTTTGTATTTCTTCCTTTTATTTTTTTAAATTAATTCAAATAGTTTCTAAGCTATATATGTAAATCATTTTCTTTTGTTTAAAAAAAAAACTTATATTATTTTTCTTAAAAACCTAAATTGATATATTTACTTCTTTATATGTTTTTTATTTATATGTATGTAGTATTTAATAATTAAATTGATATTGTAAATTAAAAAAAACCTAGTTTATTTTTAAAAACCCTAAAGACATATTTTTCTCAAACCCTAATTTTTTTCTTCTTCTCCTATTTATTTAATATTATTATTTGTATATATTATCTTCCTAATTTAATTATAATTCTTAATTTAATTTTTATTAATGTATAAATTGTTTATAATTTGCATTTTTTTTATATATGTTTAAAAATTAGAATTCTTAATATGATAATATGATATAATTTGTTTAGAACTGAATTTTTGCATGTAAATAATTTTATTATATGTTTAAAAATATTTTAAAATTGCTAATTTAATTTTTTGTAATTATAATTTGTTTTCATAATATGATCATAATTGATTTAATTTTATAATTTACCTATAACTTCAAATTTTATAATAATTAATATAATTGTTCATATTTTCTTATTAACCTTTAAAAATTTTGTTTATTATAATATCCTTGTTTATTTCATTATTATTATTAATTATGTTTATATGATTATTACTAACCCCATTTAATTTAGTATTATTTTTATTATTATTATTATTTTCACTAACCCAATTTTTATTATTATTATTTACTATTTTGCTTATTTATTTAAATTGTTATTATTATTATTATTGTAATTGCTCCTGGATGTAATATTTTATAATGTTTATTATTTATTTTATGCTATGGTTAGGAAATAGGGAGTGTAACATGTATGTTTATTTAAAATTAATTTAGATCACTTGATTCAAAAGATAAATATTAAATTGAACACTCACACACGTAAGTCGATCTTGGATCGCCATCTCACTTCCTTAGGGATTCCTCTCAATGTTGCCTAATCAAAAGGTCAAGTAGGGTGTATAAAGCAAAAAGTCCCTCAAAGTAAAGTCATCTAGTCCCTTAACAATAAAAGATCAAGTCCCTTTTCGAATGTTGCCTTCGTAATGATCTTGTCCCTTTCGAATAAAGATGACAGCCCCTCCAAGATTGCTTAATACACCCCACAGTTGCCTATATTAACAGATGACCCTCACTTGTCCCTCACATCCAAGGTAATGACTACCTATTCCTTAATAATAGGGATAGTCTTACCACTTAAAGGATTCAATAACAGAAAAGACTTAAAACTTAGGGTAGGTTCCTCATAGTTACTTGCTCACTCTTCAAACATTTCAAACACTTCACACTTTCAAACAAATTTTCCAAACAAAGGTTTTTTTACGCATCCGTACATGGATCATTATCAAACTCTTATGAAAATTTCTATTCACACACTTCACATTTCAAAAACAATTCAAAGTGAGCTAAGTAACTAAGAGCCCATGGATAACCATGGATGTAAAGGGTGCTAACACCTTCCCTTTACATAACCTACCCCCCGGACCCAAAAATCTTTCAAAAGGTCTTTCCTGTTCTTTTATGCCTTTCCTTTGGATAAAATAAAAGTCGGTGGCGACTCTTGCTATCTGCTGGGGATTTAATATTAAAGAGGGGTACCCTTAGGAATTAGATCACTTTAAAATTGTTTGCTTTATATTTATCTGTTGGGCTTTATGTGTGAAAGATCCTAACCCGGATCTAGTGTACCTTAGGTAAATGGCAATAGACCAAGGAAATTGTACGGCGTATACCGATATGGTTGATCTGGTGGCCATAGTTAGTGTGACTTCTTGGTTGGTGCTTATGTTCCTTAAGTCAAGTTGAGGATAATATGAGGCTGCCATATGTTGTCAATGCACTAACTAACTTTTAAAACCCTAGTTATCCCATCTTGGCCTTTAGAAAGTAGTGAGATAACCGGCTTTGGTGCAGACTGAAGTTGGTTGATACTCGATGCTACGCTCATTGAGATTCTAAACTTGGAGGGTTTTGGTTGGCAAGTAAGTTGCCTACTGAACAACCACCCTTGTGAAGGATCAATGATTTTGAGATCCCTTAGAACATGGTTACTTTTGTAGGACAGGATGAACCAACTAACTTCAGGGGAGGGTACCTACCTTTGAACCTCATGCAAGCCTTTAAACCTAGGGCTATTGTGTGACTTGCTTGTGTGTGCCACATGTTTGTGATTGAACATAACATCATGACATCATAATGCATCATAAGCATAGCATTTTCACTAACCATTTCAAGGACCAAAGGATTTATCTTTGTTCTTTGTTGCAGGTCATGGCTTCTGTTCGTAGAAACACTATCAGGATCAACTTTGTAGGCATACCTGCTAAGCTTAAAGAGTTGGTTTCTCAAGTGTCTGATCACTCCCAGTTCATCAAGAGACATGGTCACCTATTGGATCTAGTCACTTCAGGGTTCAGTGAAGACATGATGAGTGTTCTGTTTCAGTTCTTTGACCCTAAGCACCATTGCTTTACATTCCCTGACTATCAGCTGGTTCCTACAATGGAGGAGTTCTCTAAACTTCTGGGTATACCTGTTCTTGATCAAAGACCCTTCACAGGCTTGGAGAAGGAGCTTAAACCAGAGGTTATTGCTGCAGCTCTACATCTGAAGAAGTCTGACATTGTTCTAGAAACGAGAAGCGGAGTTAAGGGTATTCTTGCCAAGGTGTTGATAGAGAAAGCTCAGGTGTTCTTGAAGGCCATGAGATATGATGCTTTTGAGGAGATCTTAGCCTTGCTGATTTATGGCTTGGTATTGTTCCCCAATCCAGATCAGTTCATAGACGTTCATGCCATCAACATATTCCTGAGTCACAATCCAGTACCTACACTGCTTGGAGACATCCTACATTCTCTTCACACTCGTACTACAAGGGCAAGAGGAACTTTGATATGCTGCATACCTTTGCTTTCTAGGTGGTTTATTTCTCACCTTCCTCGATTAGTAATGAAGAATGAGCAAGGGTTCAGGTGGTCCAAGAGGATCATGTCACTCTCGCATTCAGATATTCATTGGTGCTCCAGATCTATGGAGAATGTCACTATCATTGACCGTTGTGGGGAGTTTCCTAATGTGCCACTTCTAGGCATAAGAGGAGGCATTACCTACAACCCTTCCTTAGCTTTACGACAGTTTGGTTACGCTCGAAGTGATGGTCCGCATGACATGTTGATTCAGGGCATTGTGTTTGATTACGACAATGATCTTCAAGGTTACCATCAGAGATTCATACGAGCATGGGGAAAAGTAAACAAGGTTGACAGCAAGACACTGGAGCCTAAGTACACTATTCCTATGGAGGCTTATCTCAGATGGGTGCGATCTCGTGCTCAGACTCTCAGGATGCCATATCCTGCTATCCTGCCAGTTACCATGGAACCTGTTGCTGAAGGAGATACTGCTTATACCATCCTTCACCTAGACATGCCTACTGACATGGAAGACTTACAGAGATCCTGGATCCAGTTGAAGGAGCAAAGGGATACTTTCGAGGCTCATTACAAAGCAAGCCAAGAAAGAATCCTGGAACTAACAAAGCAACTTCACGAGGAACGAAATCTCAACTCATACCTCAACACAAAGAGGAAACGTCCATGGGAGACTTAAAACCCCATCTTTTGTATTTATTTCATTTCATTTCTGTAAGCCCAAGAGGCAAAACAAATTTACTACTAATAAAAGTTTACCTTCTTGTTTGTTTAAGCAAATTTAAATCCTGCGGTCCTTGAAAACATTGCATATGCATTCACATATCATTTCATTGCATCACAGGTTTATATTTATGCACAGGTTTCTTATCTTCTCGCTGTTTATTTCAGCAATGGCTCTTGAACAAACAGTTAAGGATCTCCAGGCACAAAATGCACAGTTCCAGGAGCTGATCCTAAACCTGTCCAAGGGGCAGGATGAATTGAAGACACTGCTGGCCAAGAAGACTAAGAAGACTAGAAGGTCAGGTGGCCTGATCAACATGGGAAGAAGGTTCAAAGGTCTTGCCAAGACCAAAGAACCAGTTGAAGATTATGAATCTGAAGAGTCTGAAAAAGAGGGAGGCAGCCTCCATAACACTATGGGGGACTCTGATTCTGAGGCTAATTACTACCATGAGCCTAATGAAGACAAATTCAAAATGCTGGTGGACAGAATGGATGCTATGGAGTTACAGAAGTCTTCCGGGCTGGATTTTGAAGATTTGAGTCTGATATCTGGGGTAGTCATACCCATTGGTTTCAAGGTTCCTACTTTTGTTGTTTATAATGGGGTCTCTTGCCCCAAGCTGCATCTAAGGTCTTATGTCAGAAGAATCCAACCTCACACTGCTGATAAGAAGTTGTGGATCCATTTCTTCCAAGAGAGCTTATCTAGAGCTCAGTTGGAGTGGTATTATCAATTGGAAAGTGTCAACATCAGGGATTGGAATGATCTTGCTGAAGCTTTCTATAAGCAGTATCAATACAATGCTGACTTAGCTCCCACTCGCATGCAGCTGCAAAGCATGTCTATGGGTGCCAAAGAAAGTTTCAAGGAGTATGCTCAGAAGTGGAGAGATTTAGCTGGAAGAGTTCAACCCCCTTTAACTGACAGGGAACTGGTTGATATGTTCATGTGTACGCTGAATGGTCCGTTTTACAGTCATCTCATTGGAAGCTCATCATCTGGCTTCACTGAGTTGATAATGACAGGAGAGCGCGTGGAAAATGGTATAAATAGTGGTAAAATCTAGGTGGGTACTTCTTCATCAAGTACTGCAAAGAAGCCTCCCACTGGGAAGAAAGAATCCAATGTTGTTTATGGTCAACCTGATCGTAATAGAAGGCATCAGTCTGTGAGTGCAGTTCATATCTCTAATCCAACTCCTACAACACCAGAGCAGCCACAGGGCAACCAACAGAGGGCTAGAAGGCAGTTCACCAAGATCAACATGTCAATGGCTCAGGCATTGCAACACTTGTTGAAGGCTGAACTTATTACTCTGAAAGAGGCTCCTCAGAATCCCAATGTTACCTCTCCCAGGTACAATCCAAATGCACGATGTGCATATCATTCAAACTGTCAGGGACATGATACTAATAGCTGCTGGGTCTTGAAGAACAAAATTCAAGATATGATTGAGGCTGGAGAAATTGAGTTTGACCCTCCGGGCACTCCAAATGTGATTACTGCTCCCATGCCAAATCACGAGAAGACTGTCAATGCCATTGATGAAGATTTACATATCTATTCAGTTGCAGAGTTGACCACACCATTGTCCGTTATCAAGAAGAAGTTAGTGCAAGCTGGGTTCTTTCCAGGTTGTCGTGAAGATTGTTTGTATTGTACCTATAAGCCGGATAGTTGCTGGAGATTGAGAGATGGAATTCAACGTCTCATGGATAAATATACCATAGTGTTTGAAAGGACTCCATCGTTTGTAGAGAGTATGGTGGATCATATTACTAAAGGTAGGAAGATTGAAGAGGTTGATATGGTTGATAAAGTGCCAGTAAGGATCACTTCCAAGGGACCTGTTAAAATCACTCATAAGGGTCCAATTAAGATTACTGCTGAAGGCCCTGTGAAGGTTGTTGCTGAAACCAGAGTGGCTCCTATGGTCATTACCACTCCTGGTCCTATTCCGTATACGTCTGATAAAGCTGTGCCTTGGCATTATGGGTCTGATGTTTATATCCATGGAGTTAAGCAGGAACCATTAGCTGATATGCCTGTTGATGTTGACAATATTGCTGGATCTAGTAAGATCACACGAAGTGGAAGAGTTTTTTCTCCTCCAGTTACTTCCAAAAATGCAGTTACTCCTGCTGCTACTTCCACCACTGATGCTCGGGGCAAAGGTCATGTTCTTGAACCTATACCTACTGATGTGCCAGCTGCTGATGATCTTGCTAAGCAGATGGACGAAGTATTGAAAATCATTCGCAAGAGTGATTATGACATTGTTGATCAGTTGGGGCATACTCCCTCTAAGATTTCTATGCTGTCTTTGTTGTTATGTTCTGAGGCTCATGCCAAAGCTTTGATCAAGTTTCTGAAGACTGCTCATGTACCCAATGCAATTTCTGTTGACCAGTTCGAGAATTGTGTTCCCCACCTGACCTATGATAATGGGTTAGGGTTTTCTGATGCTGATTTGACCCCTGCCAAGAGGGATCATAACAGGGCTCTGCATATCTCAATTGAATGCAGGGGCACTACCCTGTCACATGTATTGATATACAATGGTTCCTCTCTGAATGTGTTGCCCAAAGAAGTCCTGAATAAGCTGAGTCCTGAAGATGTTGTGCTGAAGCCCAGTAGTATAGTGGTGAAGGCTTTTGATGGTTCGAGAAGAGTGGTGCATGGAGAAATTGACCTACCCATCAAAGTTGGTTCTCAGATTTTTAATGCTACATTTTATGTGATGGATATTCGTCCTTCGTACTCTTGTCTGCTTGGTCGTCCCTGGATCCATGGGGCAGGTGTTGTAACCTCTACATTACATCAGAAGCTAAGATATCCGGTGGAAGGAAAAGTTGTTACTGTCTATGGAGAGGAAGAATATTTTGTCAGCCATGTGAACACCTTCAAGTATCTGGAAGTGGAAGGTGAATACGTTGAAACTCCGTGTCAGACATTTGAGGTGGTTCCTTGGATTGTTAATGATTATGTAGCTCCTCCGGTTGTCAAGAAAGTTCTTGTGGTCACCAGAATACCTCCAACAATGGCCTCCCTCAAAGATTCTAGAGCTGTAGTGGATGAAGGTGGTTGTACTATTTGGGGTCAGCTTCCTGATATCCCATACAAGTCTGACAAATTTGGTTTGGGTTTCACTGCAGAGTCCATAAAGGCTGTTCGTCGTGCTCATGCTGTTCGTATCACCAATCAAGGGGTTATGAAAGATCAGATCAATGCTGTGGGAGACTATGATGAAGACTACAATCTGGATGCTTGGATCTTTCCTACTGTGGGTGCTGGGCTCAATAATTGGAAAGCTGAAGATGTTATCCCTATCTCCTTTAGTCAGGAGTAAATAATATTACTGTGTTGTTGCTTTTAAGTTTGTAATTTCTTGAACAATTGAACTCTTAAGCCTTGTGCCTTACCCGGGGCACAATGGTGTGCTTGTTACGGGATGTCATTTCATTTGCATACTTCATTCAATAAAAATCAGTGGACGTTTCGTTTTCGTAAATATTGTGTTCCTTGTCTTTCTTTTCTTTTATTTTATCAGCTATGTGTTCTTACACACACCCACATCACTAAAATGCAGATCCTCATCCACTCTGGATCCTGTTGATAACAGTTCTACTATTGCCAATTATAATTTCGAGAATCCGATCTATCAAACTGAAGACGGAAATGAGGACGATTGTGAAGTACCTGTAGAGCTTGATAGGTTGTTACAACAAGAAGAGAAAGCTATACAACCACATGAAGAGCCAGTCGAAGTTGTGAATTTGGGAACTGAAGAAAACAGGAAAGAAGTCAAGATAGGGGCTGAATTAGAGGATAGTGTCAAGAGCAGATTGATTCAGATGCTATGTGACTATGTGGAGATCTTTGCTTGGTCTTATAAAGATATGCCAGGGTTGGATACAAACATTGTAGTTCACCGTTTACCAGTAAAAGAAGATTGTCGTCCAAAGAAGCAGAAGGTTCGTCGTATGCGTCCTGAGATGTCAGAAAAGATCAAAGCAGAGGTAATGAAACAGTTTGATGCAGGGTTCTTAGCTGTGACTTCTTATCCTCAGTGGGTTGCAAATGTGGTACCAGTTCCTAAGAAAGATGGTAAGGTACGTATGTGTGTAGACTACATGGATTTGAAAAAGGCCAGCCCCAAAGATGACTTTCCGCTTCCTCATATTGATGTTCTGGTAGACAACACTGCTCAGCATAAGGTATTCTCTTTTATGGATGGTTTCTCTGGTTACAATCAGATTAAGATGGCACCTGAAGATATGGAGAAGACAACATTTGTTACACAGTGGGGCACTTTTTGCTATAAGGTGATACCATTTGGTTTGAAGAATGCAGGGGCAACATATCAGCGTGCTATGGTGGCTTTGTTTCATGATATGATTCATCATGAGATAGAGGTATATGTGGATGATATGATAGCCAGATCTCAGAATGAAGAACAACATCTTGATCATTTTCATAAATTGTTTGAGAGGTTGAAGAAATACAAGTTGAGATTGAATCCAAACAAGTGTATTTTTGGAGTTAGATCTGGTAAACTCCTGGGTTTCATAGTCAGTGGAAAAGGTATTGAAGTGGATCCTGCGAAAGTGAAAGCTATACGAGAGATGCCAGCTCCCCGTACTGAGAAGGAGGTTAGAGGTTTCTTGGGACGATTGAACTACATTGCAAGATTTATTTCCCAATTAACTGCCATCTGTGAGCCAATCTTCAAGTTGCTGAAGAAAGATCAGGTGATGGAATGGAATGATGAATTCCAGACTGCCTTTGATGAAATCAAGAGATATCTGCTAGAACCTCCAATTTTGATGCCACCAGTTGATGGAAGACCCTTGATTATGTACTTAACAGTGTTAGACAACTCAATGGGGTGTGTATTGGGGCAACATGACGAGTCTGGTCGAAAAGAGCAGGCAATATACTACCTTGGCAAAAAGTTTACCGACTGTGAAACAAGATACTCACTGCTCGAGAAAACTTGTTGCGCTTTGGCATGGGCTGCTCGCCGACTAAGACAGTATATGTTGACTCATACTACCTTATTGATTTCAAAGATGGATCCAATCAAGTACATATTCGAGAAACCTGCTCTCTCCGGAAGAATTGCAAGATGGCAAATGATCTTGACAGAATATGATATACAGTATACTACTCAGAAGGCCATCAAAGGAAGTGTTGTTGCTGATCATTTGGCTCATCAAGCAGTGGATGATTACCAGTCAATGAGTTTTGAGTTCCCTGATGAAGACATTATGATTATTACCAAAGAACCTGGACAATATGACGGACCTGAACAAGGATCCCGATGGACTATGGTTTTTGATGGTGCCTCTAATGCACTTGGTAATGGTGTTGGTGTTGTGATTAGTTCCCCTGAAGGTTGTCATACCCCGATTACTGCCAGACTTTGTTTCTATTGTACCAATAACATGGCTGAGTATGAGGCATGTATCCTGGGTATTAAAGCTGCTATTGATATGAAGATTCAGTTCCTTGACGTGTATGGAGATTCAGCCCTGGTAGTTAGTCAGATCAAAGGAGATTGGGATACCAAGCATGATAACCTCATTCCTTACAGAGAGCATGTGTTGTCTTTGATCCCACATTTCAAAGAGATTACCTTTGGACATATTCCACGGAGAGAGAATCAGTTGGCAGATGCATTAGCTACCATGGCATCTATGTTTGAGATCAACTGGGATGATGAAGCTCCCAAGATTACTATTGATAGATTTGAGAAGCCTGCATACTACAATGAGATTGACACTGAAGAAGCAGGAGAGAAGCCTTGGTTCTATGAAGTGAAAAGATATCTTGAAGCTCAGGAGTTCCCTGAAGGGGCATCTGTCAAAGATAGGAAATTTCTGAGAAGGTTTTCTGCTAAGTTCTTTTTGAGTAATGGGATTTTGTACAAGCGCAATCATGATTCAACTATGCTTCGTTGTGTGGATAAGAAAGAAGCAACTGAGATTATGGAAGATATGCATGATGGGACCTTTGGCACTCATTCTAGTGGTCATACTATGGCAAAGAAGATATTGAGAGCAGGTTACTATTGGTCTACCATGGAAGCTGATTGCTATCAACACTCCAGAACTTGTCACAAGTGTCAAATTTATGCTGATAAAGTACATATACCTCCATCGCCCTTGAATGTGTTAACTGCTCCTTGGCCTTTTGCCATGTGGGGCATTGATATGATTGGTGAGATCAAGCCTACTGCTTCTAATGGGCATCGTTTCATCCTGGTTTCTATTGATTACTTCACGAAGTGGGTAGAGGCAGCTTCATTTGCATCTGTTACTAAGAATGTGGTGGCTCGATTCATTAAGAATAATATCATATGTAGGTATGGCATCCCTGAAAGGATTATCACTGACAATGACTCTAATCTGAACAACACTATGATTACTGATCTCTGCACGCAGTTCAAGATTAGGCATCATAACTCTTCTCCGTATCGTCCGAAGATGAATGGGGCAGTTGAAGCTGCTAATAAGAACATTAAGAAGATTGTACAGAAGATGACTGTTACTTACAAAGATTGGCATGAGATGTTACCATTTGCTCTTCATGGTTATCGTACTACAATATGTACTTCAACAGGGGCAACCCCAGTCTCCTTAGTCTATGGTATGGAAGCAGTTCTGCCCATTGAAGTTCAAATTCCCTCTCTAAGAATTATGAAGGATGCAGGCTTGGATGAAGATGAATGGATTCAGACTCGACTGGACCAGATAAATTTGATTGATGAGAAGAGGTTAGCAGCAGTTTGTCATGGCCAGATGTACCAGAAACGAATGATCAAAGCTTTTAACAAGAAGGTTAAGCCAAAGGTATATCAGGCTGGTGACTTGGTAATCAAGCATATCATATTACCACAGGGTGATCCTAGGGGAAAGTGGACTCCTACATATGAGGGACCATTTGTAGTCAAGACAGTGTTTTCAGGAGGTGCCATGATACTTACTACTATGGATGGTGAAGACTTCCCACAGCCTGTAAACGCAGACATAGTTAAAAAATACTACGCATGAAAAGAGACCCGCTAGGTTGACAGGCCTAGGCAAAAATAAGGGCATCCCGGCAAACCAAAAGGGTTTGGGCAAAAATTAGGGATATATATAAAAAGATGTACACCCGGCAAGTCGAAAACCTGAAAAGGCGGCTTGGGCAAAAAAGGGTATCCCGGTGGATTGAAAACCTGAAAGGGCAATCCAGGCAAAAGTTAGGAATTAAAGCGTATGACTATGTCTCGTTTGGATCACCCATGAAACTGCAACTAGTTGTGTTACTTACTCAAGTTTGAACAGATAAAGCTCAATCCAATCGTTTTCGTCTCAACAGAAGAAGATGAGATACTTGAAGATAATGGCAATAGTAGAATTGAAACTCAATAGGATTATTTCCCACATAGCTGATTTTCTTTGTTTTATAAAAACTTTATGACAAAATCCTCTTACTAGGGTTTATGTCTCCTTGTACAAACTTACCTATGTATAGGTCACTCTTTGATATAAATAAAATTCCATTTTTGAATCCTGATTTACTTTTACCCTATTTACATAAGCGAAACGTCCATTGGTTGTGTTTGAATGTATGTATGCTTTTGAATATGATTGATGTTTACCAGAAATGCATGTATGATTAATATGATTGATGTTTACCAGAAATGCATAAAAATGCAGTAATATTATTTACTAAGGACGAACGAGGGAAGGATTTCAACGAAGCTTTGCCGGTTCATCTCTACAAAACAGCTACAAACCCTCAGTAGGACAAATCCATCTTCATAAAGTCACATCTCCCCTGGAATTTATATCCATCTCTTTTATCCTCATACGGATATTCGGGAATTTACTTTCCAATAAGAGTACGACGAACGAAGACGGAAGGTTATGTATACCCTACTATCAAACGAAGACGGGAGATTATATATATCTTGCTATCCCCAGCAGACGGGAGGTTATATATACTATATTATCAAACAAGACGGGAATGAGTTCCTCATACTCTTCAACAACAAATCGGGATTTATTTTCCCTGGCCAGCAGTTGTTATACGAAGATATCCAGATGCTTCGGGCAGCAACATATCATACATACATCATTTACATCATACCATAACATACATATCCATGGATGCATAATACATTACTTAAGTGCATCATATTATACATGCATACATAATGCATAAACTAATACTACCATATAGAATGCTATCTTGTTTTCAGGTTAATTCTCCAGCAAACAGACTTCATCAACAACTTGTGACTATTAGGACTGCTTTATCCTCCTGAAAGTTATCATTCCCTCAGGAATGCTTTATCCTCCTGAAAGCTTCCTATACCTCAGGACGTTGTTATCCTCCTGAAAGCATATCATTCCCTTATGACTGCTTTATCCTCCTGAAAGCTTCTTATACCTCAGAACGTTGTTCATCTTTCTGAAAGCATAGTACCTCCTCAGGACGTTGTTATCCTCCTGAAAGCATATTATCTCCTCGGGACGTTGTTTATCTTCCTGAAAGCTATCATCACCTCCTCAGGATGTTGTTTATACTCCTGAAAGCATATTATTACCTTGGGCCGTTGTTATCTTCCCAAAGGTTACCACTTCCTCAGGACGTTGTTATCCTCCTAAAAGCATATTATTACCTCAGAACGTTGTTTATCTTTCTGAAAGCATATCACTATTACCTCAGGACTGCTGTATCCTCCTGAAAGCATATTATTACCTCAGAACGTTGTTTATCTTTCTGAAAGCATATCACTATTACCTCAGGACTGCTGTATCCTCCTGAAAGCATATTACTACCTCTGGATGTTGTTTATACTCCTGAAAGCATATTATTACCTTGGGCCGTTGTTATCTTCCCAAAGGTTACCACTTCCTCAAGACGTTGTTATCCTCCTGAAAGCATATTATTACCTCAGAACGTTGTTTATCTTTCTGAAAGCATATCACTATTACCTCAGGACTGCTGTATCCTCCTGAAAGCATATTACTACCTCTGGACGTTGTTTATCTTCCTGAAAGCTATCATTTTACATTCATATTTTGGACTGCTTTATCCTCCAAGAAATGTGCCTGAAGAATTTCTCTCCAAGTGGCATCTTTAAGCCCACTCAAGCATATTCAACAAGTCATCAGTATCACCCTACGCACTGGTGAGTGCAAATTTTTGGGCTTTTGTGTTCAATCCCCTTCAACCTTCCAGGTCACGACTGGCAAATATACCAATCTAACCCCTCAGGTTTCAAAAAATTGAACAGGGGCAGCTGTTGCACCCCAAAATTTGCCCTCACAATACAAGACTTTGGGTGCTAATAAGGTTCACAAGGTTCACAAGACCTTTCATGAAGTTCATGAAGTCTACAAGTCACTTTATGAGGTTCACAAGGTTCACAAGATTCACAATACTTACAAGACCTTTCATGAGGTTCATGAAGTCTACAAGACACTTTATGAGGTTCACAAGGTTCACAAGACATCTCATGATGGTTCACAAGGTTCACAAGGTTCACAAGACATCTTATGATGGTTCACAAGGTTCACAAAGTTCACAAATAGTCAGAAGAGTTGACAATTCCCTCAAACAATGCACCTCCTAAGCAGTGCATCTAAAACTAGGGTTTTGACTTTAATCAGGTTAAATGAACTTCCAAGACTTCAAGTGAGCTTCATGACATCTTATATATGTGTAAGAACCCCCATGACAAGTTTCAAGACTTTCCTCAAAGGTTTGCTCAGTCAGATGATCAGATAGGTCAAAATCAGTCAAAGCAGTTAAAAAGTCAAACTGAGGTCAACTGTGGTCAAACCAAAGTCAAAATTCATGATTTTTTGCCAACATCAAGTATATGAAGTAAAATTCATCATTTTATCAAGGGTTGATCATGATTCATCAAGGAGATTTCAGATCATCAAGAATCAGGAGTTTCTAAATTAGGGTTTCCTCAGGAAAAGTCAACTGAACTTTGACCAGCCATAACTTTCACATAATTCATCACCAAGTTTCCATCCAAATCTCATTTTGAAGTAAATTGAATTCTCTACAACTTTGTGTCTCACAAGCCAAGCCCAAAAATGCTTCATTTGGAAGGTATGAGCTAAGACATTATAGGTCCTTTTGAAAGTCAACAAAAAGTCAACAACTTCAAAAGGGCATAACTTGAGAATGGTGAATGATATGGACATGAAACCAGTGGGGTTGGTTAGAGTACTCTTCAAGCTTTCCAAAATGTCAAAGAACACCCTCATAGCATTAAAATTGAAGGATGTGTGCCTTTGCAAAGTTGGGAAATTTTAGGGAAGTTTATGAAGCAAATGGAGGTTTAAAACCAAATTTTGCTAAGTGGGCTGAACTTTTAATGACCCAAAGAAATCCATGACATCATGCACGAAAATTCTTTGATATTTTCATAATTTTTATTTTATTTAATTAATTTATTATGATTTTTTATACTAAAAATCATTTTAAATTTAAATAAAATATTAAACATGAAGATTTAAATTTATTTTTGATTCTAGAAGGTCATGAATTCAGCATGGATCAAATTGATACAAAGATAATATTGATTGGCTTGAAATAGAAAGTGTTGATGCAAAAATATTGAAATTTCAAAGCTTATCTTTTTGAATTTTTTTGGATCAAATCTTCCACACAAACATCAAATTTTTTGACCTAAATCCATCACTCTATAAGTATATGACTGAACCCTACTCATTGCCCACGAATTTCCAGCCCCAAGTGTAAGTTTCATATTTTCAAAAAACCTCACAAAAGTCAAATTCGGTTTCAACTCCACAAGGCATTTGAAGGTATTTTAAGAACATGAGAGTGATCCCTGGACTTCCCTGATCATGTACCAATGTTCATATGCATCCATAACACCTTAAATCATTCAAACCGAATCATTGTTCATCCAATTTTTGATTTTTTCGATTCCCATAATATTGACATTATTATCTGAATTTGATCTTATATTTGTGTTTGTGATGAAGTTTGAAGACTTTCTAGATAAATTAATTCGATTTTAGGTACAAGATGGAGGAACCACCATAGTTAGGTTTTTTCGGCCGTTTTGGGGTTCTTTGATTCATCAACTATAAATGAATTTTGGAAACATGGTTGTGTTGTATAGACTTCATAGAACGTAATGCACTCATCAATTTCATAAAATATTGCCGTTTGCTTGATGTTTGATTAAACGCAGGAAATCCTAGGAAACGAAATTCGCAGCAAAAACCCTAGCAAAATTCGTAGGAAATTTTGCAGGTCTGGAGGTAGAAGAAGGAGTTTCGCGCGCAACCTGAAATTCAAATTTGTTTTTATATTATATAGTTTTATTTGTATTTAAATTACTGAATGATGCTGATGGTGTAGTGGTAAGCTTGTGCGCGTGTGAGGGCAACGGCGTGGGTTCGAAACCAGCCTCAACGCATTTTTTTGTGCAATTTGTTTTGTTTTACAGGATGAGCATAAAACCAAATGAAGGTGGTTTGTCATCAGCTAGCAGCGCGCAGCCCAGTGACTAGGCTCTTGTGTATCCAGGTAAAGGACCTGGGTTCAAATCCCAGGTCCTGTTTTTTTGTTTTCTTGCTTTATTTCTTTTGTATTTCTTCCTTTTATTTTTTTAAATTAATTCAAATAGTTTCTAAGCTATATATGTAAATCATTTTCTTTTGTTTAAAAAAAAACTTATATTATT
This sequence comes from Lathyrus aphaca, assembly GCA_963966055.1. NCBI lineage: Eukaryota > Viridiplantae > Streptophyta > Magnoliopsida > Fabales > Fabaceae > Lathyrus > Lathyrus aphaca. The sequence goes on along the minus strand of OZ014523.1, from coordinate 127,319,603 downwards.
TTTCTTAAAAACCTAAATTGATATATTTACTTCTTTATATGTTTTTTATTTATATGTATGTAGTATTTAATAATTAAATTGATATTGTAAATTAAAAAAAACCTAGTTTATTTTTAAAAACCCTAAAGACATATTTTTCTCAAACCCTAATTTTTTTCTTCTTCTCCTATTTATTTAATATTATTATTTGTATATATTATCTTCCTAATTTAATTATAATTCTTAATTTAATTTTTATTAATGTATAAATTGTTTATAATTTGCATTTTTTTTATATATGTTTAAAAATTAGAATTCTTAATATGATAATATGATATAATTTGTTTAGAACTGAATTTTTGCATGTAAATAATTTTATTATATGTTTAAAAATATTTTAAAATTGCTAATTTAATTTTTTGTAATTATAATTTGTTTTCATAATATGATCATAATTGATTTAATTTTATAATTTACCTATAACTTCAAATTTTATAATAATTAATATAATTGTTCATATTTTCTTATTAACCTTTAAAAATTTTGTTTATTATAATATCCTTGTTTATTTCATTATTATTATTAATTATGTTTATATGATTATTACTAACCCCATTTAATTTAGTATTATTTTTATTATTATTATTATTTTCACTAACCCAATTTTTATTATTATTATTTACTATTTTGCTTATTTATTTAAATTGTTATTATTATTATTATTGTAATTGCTCCTGGATGTAATATTTTATAATGTTTATTATTTATTTTATGCTATGGTTAGGAAATAGGGAGTGTAACATGTATGTTTATTTAAAATTAATTTAGATCACTTGATTCAAAAGATAAATATTAAATTGAACACTCACACACGTAAGTCGATCTTGGATCGCCATCTCACTTCCTTAGGGATTCCTCTCAATGTTGCCTAATCAAAAGGTCAAGTAGGGTGTATAAAGCAAAAAGTCCCTCAAAGTAAAGTCATCTAGTCCCTTAACAATAAAAGATCAAGTCCCTTTTCGAATGTTGCCTTCGTAATGTTCTTGTCCCTTTCGAATAAAGATGACAGCCCCTCCAAGATTGCTTAATACACCCCACAGTTGCCTATATTAACAGATGACCCTCACTTGTCCCTCACATCCAAGGTAATGACTACCTATTCCTTAATAATAGGGATAGTCTTACCACTTAAAGGATTCAATAACAGAAAAGACTTAAAACTTAGGGTAGGTTCCTCATAGTTACTTGCTCACTCTTCAAACATTTCAAACACTTCACACTTTCAAACAAATTTTCCAAACAAAGGTTTTTTTACGCATCCGTACATGGATCATTATCAAACTCTTATGAAAATTTCTATTCACACACTTCACATTTCAAAAACAATTCAAAGTGAGCTAAGTAACTAAGAGCCCATGGATAACCATGGATGTAAAGGGTGCTAACACCTTCCCTTTACATAACCTACCCCCCGGACCCAAAAATCTTTCAAAAGGTCTTTCCTGTTCTTTTATGCCTTTCCTTTGGATAAAATAAAAGTCGGTGGCGACTCTTGCTATCCGCAACATAACTAAAGTCAGTTCTCCCACCGTGTTACAATAAGTATCTGTTTGGGTGATTTTAATGGGGAATGATGACACAGACTAGTGCCAAAAGGAGTGTGTTCCTGTATTTGTGAGTGTAATGCTTTGGCTTTCTGGTGGGGAATTTGGGAAATATTCTGTATATTGTTGATGGATGGTCAGTTTTTACAAGTGTTCAGTTCGACACATGGCTTATGATTATGCAATATGTTTGATTTTTGCCGTAATGCTCCGTATTAGACGGAATGCTACGCTATGTGGGGAAAATATGATGCGAATGCTATGATTATGCAAAGATACCGATCCAGGATTCGGATCCCGTTGCTGCAGAGATCTCTGGCTGATCTGCTTGAAGTGGATATCCCAGCCGGGGGTGAGATCATTGGTAGATCTGATATATATGACTCTGTATGGGGATATAGGTCACTGGTAGACCCATCCTTGGTGATGAGGTACCCAGCTGGGGTTTGCGGAAGCTCTTGTCACTCTGTTGTGAGATCCTCAGGCGTTGCTTTTCTGGATAGAGATTGAAACTTTGTGGGGAGATGGTTCCCTGTCTAGTATTTGGCTGGGGAAGAAGAAAGATCACTGAAAGATCCTCTTAGAGATTTCTGCGGGGATCCTGCTGAGGATGATACTTGACAACTCAGCTGGGGATATGGGCACCTTCTGGTACTGCTTTGGAGAAGCGATGCCTAGTAACTCTGATGGGGAAAACACATCTCTGGTGCTTCTTGGAAGGTGTGCTGAGGAAATGATGATTTGGCAGCCTGCTGGGGAGAAGTTTTCATGCCCCATGCCACGTTTTGAATACTTGCAATCCTGCATGACAAAGAAATGTACAAGTTTCCCGAGGTATCCCTTACTGGATTTCGTCATAAGAGTTTAGACGCTCCCGGGAGAAAATATATTTCCTATAAGCACGCATTTTTAGAAAGGAAGCATCTGTATTTAGGCAATCAATATCTCAAGGACATCGGACATTTTTGCAAATGAAAAATAAAATGTACAAGACAAGATATGACTGAAAATCTGATTTTATTAATTTGTGTGCCCTGAATTGGCAAGATACAGTCAGAGAAACAGATCCCCTGAAATGAGGAAATCGTTACAAACTGAGAAGCAAAAAGACAGTGGCAATGTTGATGACGCTTCAAGGAGCTTTCCCTTGCTATGACTCGTATGACATTTGACGTTCTTCTCATCTTTCTTTTTAAGGAGGCTGATTCTGACCAACGCTCGAACCTTTCGGAGCTTGCCATGTTGTAAGTGATGCAGACGAATTCAGAATGCAGTTGTTCGCTTATTCCCTTATTTTGCACGGATCTCCCTTTCAGGTTTTCAATCCACCGGGATACCCATTTTTGCCTGAGCTATCCATTGTGGCTTTTTCAACTCAGCGGGTGTACATTTTTTATTTATTTTCCCTTATTTTAGCCCGAGTCTTTTATTCTGTTTTTGACTCGCCGGGATGCCCTATTTTTGCCTGGACTTACATTTTGTTTTTATGTCCAGCGGGTCATTTATGCGAAGTATTTTTTAACTGCATCTGAATTCATAGGGGATAGGAAATCTTCACCATCCATAGTACTGAGCATCAGGGCTCCACCAGAGAAAACTTTCTTTACTATGAATGGACCATCGTAATTTGGAGTCCATTTGCCCATGTGGTCTGTATGAGGAGGAAGGAGTCTTTTCAGCACAAGATCTCCTACTTGGTACTCTCGAAGCCTGACTTTCTGATCGAAGGCTTTCTTTATTCTTTTCTGATACAGCTGTCCATGACAAATTGCAGCCAATCTCTTTTCTTCAATCAGACTTAGTTGTTCATTCAACTTAACATCCATCAGTACCCGCAAGGAGGGTAATTCAACTTCAACAGGTAGGACTGCCTCCATACCATACACAAGCTGATACGGTGTTGCCCCAGTGGATGTTCTGATTGACGTACGGTACCCATGCAAGGCAAATGGTAGCATTTCATGTCAGTCTTTGTAGGTAACCACCATTTTCTGTACAATCTTCTTGATATTCTTGTTAGCTGCCTCAACAACGCCGTTCATCTTTGGCCTGTAAGGAGAAGAATTGTGATGTTGGATCTTGAAGTCCCGACATAGTTCTGCCATCATTTTGTTGTTCAAGTTAGAACCATTGTCAGTAATGATTTGCTCGGGCACTCCATACCGACAGATGATATCTCTCTTCAGAAATCGGGCTACCACTTGCCTTGTAACATTTGCATAAGAAGCCACTTCAACCCACTTGGTAAAATAGTCAATAGCAACCAAGATGAATCTGTGGCCGTTTGAAGCAGTTGGTTCAATCTTGCCAATCATATCAATGCCCCACATGGCAAAAGGCCAGGGTGAAGACATCACATTCAAAGGATTCGGAGGCACATGCACTTTATCCGCATAAATCTGGCATTTATGACATTTTCTGGCATAAGCACAACAGTCTGCATCCATTGTGATCCAGTAATAGCCTGATCTTAGCAACTCTTTAGCCATTGCATGCCCTCCCGCATGGGTACCAAAATATCCTTCGTGCATCTCGTGCATCAACAAATCTGCTTCTGTCCTATCAACGCATCTGAGAAGTATCATATCAAAGTTTCTCTTGTACAAAGAACCATCAACATTCAGGAAGAAGCTACCAGCTAGCCTTCTTAATGTCTTCTTATCATTGGAAGATGCCCCAGGTGGGTATGTTTGATCCTCCAAGAAGCACTTAATGTCATGGAACCAAGGCTTATCATCTTTAACAATATCCGTTGAGAATACATATGCCGGTCTGTCAAGTCTGGACACTGAAATCCGAGGCACAAAGTTGGCAGCTTGAACTTTAATCATGGATGAAATGGTAGCCAGAGCATCCACAAACTGATTTTCGTCTCGTGGGATATACTCAAGCTTGACCGTTGTGAAGAAAGTTAATAACCTCCTTGTATAATCCCGGTAAGGTATCAGATGATCCTGGTGAGTGTACCATATGCCGTTGGTTTGATTAATTACCAGAGCTGAATCTCCGAACACGGTCAAAGTCTTGATCCTGAGGTCAATGGCTTCCTCAAGACCCATAATACAAGCTTCGTATTCAGCTTCGTTGTTAGTGCAGTTGAAGGTGAGTTTTTCCGAGAAAGGCATGTGAACTCCTTTAGGTGTAATGAGTACTGCACCAACACCACGTCTATTCATGTTAACAGCCCTGTCAAACATCATAGTCCATTCTTCTTCCGGGTCAGGCCCTTCAGTCTGAACAGGCTCTTCATGATCTTTTGCTTTTATGAACATGATGTCTTCATCAGGGAAGTCAAATCTCATAGGCTGGTAATCATCAATGGGTTGCTCAGCAAGGTACTCAGACAATACACTGCCTTTGATGGCCTTCTGAGAGGTGTACTGAATATCATACTCTGTGAGGATCATTTGCCATCTTGCAACCCATCCGGTAAGTGCTGGCTTCTCAAAAATGTACTTAACTGGATCCATCTTGGAGATCAATAAAGTAGTGTGGGTCAACATATACTGTCTTAGTCGGCGAGCAGCCCACGCTAAAGCACAGCAAGTTTTCTCGAGCAGTGAATAATGTTGTTCACAGTCGGTAAACTTTTTTCTTAGGTAGTATATCGCGTACTCTTTTCGACCAGACTCGTCATGCTGGCCCAGCACACACCCCATTGACTCTTCTAATACTGTCAACTGGAGGCATAAGAATCGGAGGCTCTTGTAAGTATTCCTTGATTTTGTCAAAGGCCCTCTGGCAGTCTTTGTTCCACCTGACCGTTTGTTCTTTTCTTAACAGCTTGAACAAAGGCTCACAGGTTGCTGTAAGGTGAGATATAAACCGTGAGATGTAGTTCAATCTACCTAGAAACCCCCGAACTTCTTTTTCTGTCTTCGGTGCAGGCATTTCTTGAATAGCTTTGACTTTATCAGGGTCAACTTTAATCCCTTTTTCACTTACAATAAATCCCAGCAGCTTACCGGATCGCACCCCGAATGTGCATTTGTTGGGGTTTAACTTCAACTGGTACTTCCTCAGACGCTTGAATAACTTTAACAAATTCACCAGGTGGTCTTCTTTTGTGAGGGACTTGGCAATCATGTCATCCACATAACATTCAATTTCTTTATGGATCATGTCATGGAATAATGTTACCATAGCCCGTTGATAAGTAGCACCAGCATTCTTCAGTCCGAATGGCATCACCTTATAACAGAACGTGCCCCAGGGTGTGATGAAATTTGTCTTTTGCATGTCTTCAGGTGACATCTTGATCTGATTGTATCCTGGAAATCCGTCCATGAAGGAGAACACTGAGAACTGAGTCGTATTGTCGACCAATACATCAATGTGAGGTAATGGGAAATCGTCTTTCGGGCTGGCTCTGTTCAGATCCCGGTAGTCCACACACATCCTCACTTTGCCGTATTTTTTAGGTACAGGTACAATATTAGCAACCCACGGCGGATAGCTGGTCACAGCAAGGAACCCGGCGTCCCACTATTTTTGTACCTCTTCTTTAATCTTCATTGCCATATCTGGGCGAGTACGGCGCAGTTTCTGTTTTACTGGTGGGCAGTCTTCTTTCAAAGGCAGCTTGTGCATGACAATATCGGTGTCCAACCCTGGCATATCCTGATAAGACCAGGAAAAAACATACACATATTCCCGAAGCATGTCAATCAGTTTCTCTTTTACTGAATCTTGTAAGCAGGCTCCGATCTTAACCTCTTTCACGTCTTCTTCCGTACCAAGATTAACCGTTTCAATCTCCTCCTGGTGAGGAGTGATAACCTTCTCTTCTTGCCTTATCAACCTGGCTAGCTCTTCAGGTAGCTCATAATCTTCTTCAACCCCTTCATCAGCTTGATTGATTGGATTGTCAAAGTCATACGAAGCCATAGCTGTGTTGTTGTCGGTGCAATCTGAAAGGCACTCTCTGCAAGGGTTTAGATTAGTTTATTTTAGTGATCAATTTTAATCTTGTTTTTAAAAAAAAAAAAAAAGTGAAAATGAAGTTATTTATTTTGAAAACATTGCCATTTTATTTTTGTACAAAAAGAAAATATGAAAAGACAGTGAGTGAAAAAGAGACTTGTTTGCAAAAGACGTCCGATATTCATTGATTGATCTGTTTGCACAAAATTACAAGATGGACTGATTACAAAATGAGTCTTGACATCTTGGGCAAGATGCAAGACTTGATGCATGCTTAAAAATACAGGAAATAATAATTACTCTGCAGGAGTAACCCTTATAATTTCCTAGGAAGACCAGTTAAGGACTTGGCTCCCCGGGATCCTTGGACGTATCCAGCTCTCCAGGTTGCGGTCGCTTTCCTCCTCGTCTTCCAAGTTGTTTACAGCATCTGGGGTGAGCATCCCCCCGCTGACAAAATTGGGTTCTTTTGCAACCTCTGATTGATCTTGTTGAGTTGGTTTGTAACCCAACCCAAATCTGTCTTCTTTCTTTTCCACGGGCAACAACTTGCCCCAGCCTTGGGCAGTACCCTCTTCAACAACCTTCCGGGCTTGCTGATAAGACGTCATGGAAGTTCCCAGTACAGCAGATGCTTCATTAATATTCAGGGCCTCAAACCCCTGGCTCATGGTTTCATGGATCTCTCCATCCATCTCTATGTACTTATACGTAGCCAGATGGCTAACAAAGATGTCTTCTTCCCCACAGATGGTGATGATCTGGCCTTCCCACTCGAATTTCAGCTTCTGGTGAAGGGTAGACGTAACAGCGCCAGCGGCGTGGATCCAGGGTCTACCCAACAAACAGCTGTAGGCCAGCTGAATGTCCATCACATAGAAGGTAGTTTTAAAAGTCTACGGGCCAATCATCACAGGCAGATCAATCTCCCCAAGCACTGATCTTTTAGAGCCATCAAATGCTCTCACCACCAAATTACTCGGACGCAGTGCCAAGCCATCATATTCCAGCTTCACCAAGGCTTTCTTTGGTAGGACATTGAGTGACGACCCAGTGTCCACCAGTACATGAGATAGGATAGCACACTTGCATTCCAAGGTGATATGCAAAGCCTTGTTGTGGTTACGTCCCTCAGTTGTTAAGTCAACATTGGTAAAGCCCAGTCCATGACTGGTATTGACATTTGCCACCACAGTTTCTAGCTGATTAACGGTAATCTCCTCTGGCACGTATGCTGCGTGCAGGACTTTCAATAATGCATTCCTGTGAGCTTCAGAACACATCTACAGTGATAATATGGAGATTTTTGAGGGAGTTTGGTGAAGCTGATCCACCACCTTGTAATCACTTCTCTTTATGATTCTCATGAACTCGTCTATATCTTGCTCAAAAGATGTCTTCTGAGTTTCTTTGACAGTTGGCTCTTCAAATACCACACTCTTTCCTTTTGCTTTGGCAGCAGCTTCTGCTTCAACATTAGGTCTCTGAGTTTGTGAGGCAAAAAGGCGTCCGCTTCTGGTGAAGCCTCCGCCTCCCCCAAAATTATCAACTTGTGGCGAAGAGGTTGAAGAATCTAGAGTGATTTTCTCCCCGTTACAGTAGAGATCAGAGCCATAATGCCAAGGTATGGTATTACTGCTTTCATAGGGAACTGGTCTAGGCACCGTGATAGTAACTGGACTGACTGCTGCAGAGGAGGGTACTATAATGGTGTGCGGATCGTAGTAAATTGTGACTGGTGACATGGCAGGAGGTGCCACTGTTTGTTGTTGGAAATTGTTGCTGGGAGGAACCTCTGATGGGTCATAGTAGATTGTGACTGCTGAGACATCTTCGTTAATTTTTGCTGGCGTTGTAGATGATTCTGCTAATAAAATGGATGCTGATGTTGTAGAAGGAATGGTTGTTGAAATCTGACTCGTTGAAGTGATGGACGGAGCCATTGCTGATGATATTGATGAATCGGTAGGAATGATTGTTGCTGCTGTTGTAGAAGAATCAGGAATTGTTGTCAAAGGAATTGCTGGATTTGTAGGCGCCGTTGTTGAGATCTGAAGGATACCATCCTTGATAAGACCATCTATGCCACTTCTTAAATTTTCACACCCGTTGACTGCAATGTTGGAATACCCACAACCGAGCTCACACCCGGGGAACACTTGGCACTCTAGGAGCTGATCTTTAATTTCGACCAGAGGTGTTCGAATTTGTGCAACACTGGTGATCAAAGTAGATGGTTTGTCTTCCTAAATGGAATTAATCCTCGGCCCACCATGATTAGGCATAGGATTTTTGTTGACATTTGGAGGAGGTGCAAAGTTGAGGGCTTTAGAATCCACCAGATCTTGGACTTTCATTTGTAAGGCCCGGCATTTTTCAGTATTGTAACCAGGTGCATTGGAGTGGAAAGCACACCTGGCGTTGACATCATAATTCCTTGGGAGATTGAGGGGATCTGGTGGTGCCAACGTCCTTAACTCAACCAAGTTAAGCTTCAGGAGTTGTGGCAATAAGGCAGCATAAGGCATAGGGATGGAGTCAATCACCCTGTTTTCCTGTGATGGTCTTTGCTGGAAAGGACGCTGTTGTTGGTTGCTATTGTTGTTGTTGTAGGTTCTCTGTTGCGGATACTGACCTTGCTGTTGATAATGTGGTTGTTGTTGTTGTTGTTGATATGTTGATTGCTGAGGAATCGGAGCCGGAATAGTGACAACTGCTACTGATCTGTGGACATATTGAGGTCTGCCCCTGCTGGCATGAATGACATTTGTCTCACCGGTCCTTCGGGGTCCCACGAAAGGCTTCCTGGGATTACTGGATGAACTTGCACCATTATCAGAAATTTTACCCATCTTCAAAAGGCTTTCAATCCTTTCGCCAGCTATGACGACATCAGCAAAGCTGGTGGAGGAAAAGGCAGTCAGCCTATCAATATATGTTCCTTGCAGAGTATTCATGAACATGTCGGCCATTTCTCTTTCCGACATGGGTGGCTGGACAGCAGCAGCAAGCTGTCTCCACCTCTGGGAATATTCTCTGAAGCTTTCTCTGGAAGATTGGGACATTCCCATCAGGAGGGTCCTGTTAGGATCCATGTCCAGATTGTATTGGTATTGTCTGATGAAGGCTTCAGCTAAGTCCTTCCAGCATCTAATTGTAGCTCTGGTCAGGTGTGAATACCATTCTCTTGAAGCCCCAGTCAAACTGTCTTCAAAGTAGAACATCCACAGCTTCTCATCCATAGTATATGCTTTAAGTCTTCCTAGGAAGGACTGCAGGTGAGTTCGCGGACAGGAAGTTCCATTGTATTTCTCAAAGCACGGGGGCTTGAACTTGTGGGGAATTCTCACCCCATCCACTAACCCCATATCCATTACATCGAAGCCCGAGGAATTTTGAGACTCCAAAGATCTCAACTTCTCAGCAATTTCATCAAACCTCCTATCATAAACTTCGTCTCCAGCTCCCATTACAGTAAACTGCTCCTCTTGAGGATCTTCTTGCAAAATCCTGCCTGCAGCAGTGTTGCCCTGCACATTCCTTGGGATGTTGACTTCCGGATCCAGATGAGGTCCAAATACTGGTGGGTTAACATGAGGCCGACCTCCCTCATTGTTGCTAGTTCCTCCAGTGCCAGGATGAGGTTCCTTGGGAGTTTGTCTTTCTACTAATGCCCTTAACCTTTCTTGACTTTGGGCCAAGCCAGTCATCACAGTCATGAATTGAGCCATTTGGTTCCTCATCTCCACTCTTTCATTAGCCATCTGAGTTCTGACCTCAGTCAGGTCCTGTTGTACTTGATCCATTTGGATACCAGGAAGGTTGTTGCGAGTAGGGTACCGGTGCATACGGTTGACAAGGAACACCCGGCGACGAGCAATATTTCCTGAGGCACAACAGAGTTAGAAACAAACATAATAATGACAAAACCTACAAAACAAAACAAAAGTTATCATGCAATGCAATATGCTTATTTGTTTTTCCAAGGTATCCGGCTTGGTTCTTGGTTTTGACCTTTCCAGACCTCGAGGAAGATGCTTTTGACTTTGTTGAGGAAAGAAACCCCAAAATGGAAACAAACTAAAATATATTACAAATAATACATAGTTTGCCTTACAACACATGCCCCTGGAGGGTCAAAATACAACAAAAAGAAAAGCACATCAAATGGAAATGAACATCAAGCAAAGAAGTCAAACATCCAATCCAAACTCATCCTCCTTAACCTCCTTCAGAAGTGCCTCAGTCACTGGACCAGCTGGATACTCTGTAATGGTCCTAATGAGGAGGTTCCTGGTGGCAATGGCAGTGGTCAGCTTCTTGTGTCTATCCTGATCCTTTGATCTCTTCAATCCAGCCCTAAGCTTTAACTCTGAAATCTCCTTCTGGGCTGCCAACAAAGCTTCCTGCTGCTTCTTTTCATTGGCCTCTAACTGTTCAATCTTGGCCTGAGTTCTCTGATCTTCTTGTGTCCGGGCTTCGGTGATCCTGACCCACCTAGCCTGACTTTCTTTTAGATAGAGCTCAGTCCTAGCCTTTTGAATCTTGGCCTCTTTATAGGCATTCTTCAATATTTGCTCCCCAGCCCTTGCTTTCCGGATGTAGTCCTCTGTTTTCTCAATCTTGGCCAGATGCTCCACCCTAAGCTTCTCCAACCTTTTAATGTCCAAACGACCATCACTCCTTTCCCAAAGGGTCTTCTTTAGAGCTTGAGACAGATTCTCATTCCTTTCCTTCAGCTTCTCAAATTCTTCCAGGCTGACAGTTGTTGCGGGCTGAGCTGTAGATGGTCCAGGTATATCCTCAATGGTGAAAGGCATTCTAGTAATCTGAGCTCTTGTACGGGACCAGTCATAGTACTGAGCTGAGGCAACATTATTACACCTTCCCAGAATAGCCATCCCTTTTGTCTGGATGTTGTCCCAAGCCCAGGATGCTTGTCTGACAGCAGCTAGATTAGGTTTTATTTCACAATACAGGGTCTCAGCTAAATCTTGCACTCTAGGAGGGTGAACCAAAGCATAGCCCAGTTGTCTCTTAAACAGCAGAGGATTGTAGTTGATGCAACCTTTTACTCCTATCAGAGGTACATTTGGGTATTGCCCACAGCTGGTGATTATATCTTTGCCTTTGGTCCTCTGGGTGCACCATCTGATGTCATCTGAAGTCAAAGCAATGAGCCTCTTGGCCCAATTCTTCTGCTGGTGAGGATTCAAGAAGGCATCTGTCTTAGGTAGGTGTCTGAGCAGCCAGGTGTGAAACAAAGGTGCACAACACCTCACTAACTTCCCCCTCTGTTTCTCATTCCTCTGATGGATGGAATAATAAAAGTCTCCCAGCAATGTGGGTACTGGGTTCCTCAGAAGGAAAAGATGAATGGCATTCTTGCTGATAAATTTGGACTCATCTGCAAACAATATAACCCCATATATACTGAGGGCTAACAGTGCACAAACTGCCCTTCACTCTCCCAATGAAGCCTTCAGAATGGCCTGAGAAATCAAGAAGTCCAAGTGCAAACCAGGGATCCCAGCTTTTGTTGTCATGCTTTGCTCAATCAAAGAAGGCTCCAGGTACAGTGCTTTTGCTACTTCTCCATTGCTGGGAAAAGTCATTTCTGGGTTGAAAGGGAGTCCTCTCCTGATAGGTACTCCAATCAATGAGGAAAACTCTTCCAGTAGAGGCCCTAACTGAAAGTCTGGGAAAGTGAAGCATCTCAAAGGAGGGTCATAAAACTGCAGGCAGGTGTGGATCATACTCCTCTGAGAAGGGTCCAAGTCCATAACCATATCCAGGATACCTCCATAATGCTCTCTGAATAATGGGATGTGGTCAGGGGTGATAAGTGACTGGACTTGCCTAATGCTGGTCAACACAGGCTCAAAGAAATGGTAGGATATGTTGCTCTTCCTGGGAGTGGTCATGAATGCTGATGAAGATGATGAAGATAGCTGCTGATGAAGATCAAAACTGATACTGGAGATGAGCCACTGACAGGCTGATGTTGGTGGTGATGAAGATGACTGAAGCAGACAACTGATGAAGATAGCTGAAGCAGATAGTTGATGAAACAGAGGTCTATGCAGATGAAGGGGTCAAAACCAAGCCAGATATGATGTGGATACCCTGAAAAACAAATAAACAAATGTTAAATGATGCAATGATGATGTATGCAAATGATATGCAAGGTTTTGTGATCAAGAGCTGGATCTGATTATTTGTCTCGATATAAGTCCATGTATGTTCAAGAAGGTCCAGATGAAGGTTCAGAAGTCCAGTAACCAGGGTGGGGGACTCAAATAAAGAGTCACATGTCCAAGGTTAAATCACAAGAACTGTCCAAAATGAGGTACTCTTAATCAAAACAAGTAACAGGGTATGATGTGGCCAATGGTACCTGCAAACATGTAAACAGCCCAACCCCCTCACCGGTGGTGTTCTAGAACAAGGATCCTCAGACTTGGATCAGTTATGAGAAGTGTAAACACTTCTAACCCAGAGGTACAATGTTTACAATAACCATAAAAGATCCTCCTCTAATTGACCTCGGCTTCTGAAGGTCATAATAAAGGTCATCCAGACTTTGAAGGCTTCCCAGATAGCCCTAGCACTACAGGAAATCTGTAGCACAGAGTTCTCAAGAAGAAACCCACATCTGAACCGTGTTTCATAGACCGAAATGGAATGGGAAAGAACATGAACCATTCTAGCCTAGGTGTCACTCAGGTCCCAGGTATAGGACCTCAAACTCTCAATGGAACCCCACCCACCAAAACCAAAGCCAGATCCAACAATGATAATGACAGTATGAAATATGAAAAAAAACTTGTAAAGGAAAGCAATAAATAAAGCTGTACATAAAGCAGTTAATAAAGCAAATAAAAAAAGCACAAACAACACATAACACCCCAGTAAACACAAATCAAACAAGCGTTAGGAGGAACCCACAAAAAGAACCAGAAGCCCTGGTTACAGCATAAGGTCTCCCCAGCAGAGTCGCCAAGCTGTCGCTCCCACCAAATGACACCCGGGTCAGAAGGGGTACAGACGCGAACGGTCGGCGAAAGAAGAGAGAACACACAGGGGTGCACTCAGAAGACAAGAGTCGCCAGCTAGGCATTTATATCCCGAAGGAAAGGTAATGTTGCATAGACCTGAGAAAAGATATGGATAAGATGGTTGCGAACCAGAGAGACTGAGAAAGGGGGTTAGTTACAACCTGGGAAGGTATTAGCACCCAGATTGTCCTCCGTACTCGACGGGATCCACGCTTGAAATATTTGTGTTTTAAAGGGGTAGTGTCAGTGCAATCTGTGTATCAAAGCTGGAAAGAATGCAAGTGTCAATGTAAAAGAAATGTGAACTGTATAAGAGAAGTGTCAGTGTGAGAATAAGAATGAAAAGCTCAAGATTATGAGGCTTAAATAATAAAGTTGGAGGAGGGGGAATATACAGAGACTTTTGTTCGATAACTGTTAAGTTATGCCTACGTATCCTCTCGTGCAATGAGGAAGTCAGAACACCGTAGCTCGACTCAAAGAGACTGAAAGATAAATTGACTTGTGAACTGCTTACTTGTCTATGCTCAAGTGTATGACCTGTCTGGCTCAGGTGCAAACTGTCTTGAATTAGACGGAAGAAGCGAGTTCTCGTTTATGAGTGAAGATGATGAGAAAAGAATCCCGGAGGAGACGATTATTGTTTGTTTTTGTGTTTTCAACCTTTTATTGCTTTTGGAATTTGTCATAAGTTAATGAGCTTAAGCCTAAACCAAGGGTTAGTAAACTCATCACATCCTCCCTCTGATTAGGGGTAATGAGAATACCTTAAGTGTGAAGTAAACACCTCACACTTAGTCACCATGATGTAGGATTAAGATCATTAACCTACTTGCAATTATTTATATGTTTTTGTTGTTTTTGTTTAGTGTTAAGTAATGAGTTTAATCCATAATCAGGGATTTAATGGACTCATTACACCATCCTAATAGAAGGATAATAGATGAGAACATTTAAGCTGAGAAAGGCTCCTCAACTTAATCCATGATTAGGGATTAACCTCATGACCAAACAAAGCCTTTATTAAATGGATTTTAGTTAATGATAAGATGAAGAAGTGAGTTTTATGATTGGTAAGACAACTTGAGGGGGACTTGTCCATTAACACTAGGGTTAGTCCTTCTTAACCAATTAAGGAAGAATTAGAACCCTAATGCAAGGCCCAAGTTACAAGCTTGATGTCTTGATGATTATTAAGTTAATTGATTAAGGGATTTAAACACATTAGGGGTTTAACACTTAGGATTAAAGTTATACACTCCATCCTAATAGAAGGATGCATGCATAAGCTTAATCACAAAGCCTTAAAACCTTAAGGGTTTAGTCCTTGATTATGAGGTGAGAAGAGAAGACTCAAAGAAAACTCAAAGGAAAGAGTCTAAGGGGGACTAAACAATCCTAAAATGTTATCATGCTTGGAAGTCCTAGGGTTTGTGAGGCTTAAGAGGAGAAATCTTCAAGGAAGCCACCAAGGAGAAGCAGATGAAAGGAGAAAGAAGTAGAGAGAAGCAAGGCAACTTGCTTCACTTAAGAAGACAAGTTGCTTGAAGGAAGAAAGTGGGAGAGGGCATGAATGAGCAAGCTCACTCAAAGGCAAGATAAAATGCAGCAATGATGCAAGAGAGGGATGAGAAGATATTGTGAGAAGTGAAGGCAAATTCACTTCTCAAAACAACTTACCACCTGAAAGGTTAGCAAAAAGAAATGAAGTGCAATGAGAATGAGATGCAATGCCATGATGCAAACCAAAGTCAGAAGCATAATGTGATGTTAATGATGCTAGGAGATGATGCAAACACATGACAAGAGATGAGAATGATCATACAAGCATAAGGATGCAAATGAAGCATGCTTTGAACCATAAGAATCCATGAATGTTTATGAAATGAAATGGACATATAACATGGCAAAGGAATAATGTAATGATCAAACATGATGCTAGTATGTCCTAAGATGTATTATATGTCATGAGGATGCATAAAATGTCATGGCAAGTTCTTAAATGCAAGCAAATGAGAAATGGATGCAAAGGAAGGCAAGAATTAGGGTTTATGAACAACATGCAACACAAAAATTCAAAATCAGAAACAAATGACATGATAAAAAATTGGAAATGGGATCAAAGGAACCCTAACCCTACATAAGTTTACTTCCCAAAGGAGGAGACCTAAATCTAAACCTAATGGAAGTTATGATTTTTCTAAGTCAAATAGGGTTTCAAGGTACCTCACAATGAAAAATGCAAAACAAATTGAAAATGGAAGATAAATTCAAACCAATTTTACCCTAGTAACTACATGCTATGAAGGATCCAATGCAAGAAGAACCATCATCAAACTCTTAATGGTTAGGCAGAATGAATTTTTTCAAGTTAGGATCAAAATATTGCCTTTAAACAACTTTAATTCCAATGAAAATTGTCAAAATTAGTCAAGAACCAAAAAGAAATTTGTTTTGAGAGTTTGATAATGTTTCTAAATGTTTTGAAATGCAATGTGAATTTTTTGGTGATTTTTAAATACCTAAATGCATTTTTAATTAATTAATTTTCATTAACTAATTAAAAATAAACATTTAAATGATTCAAAAATAATTTTTAATGCAAAAAATTAAAATTAAAATATTTTTGGGTTCTGAAAATTAATGAAATGCTTGACATAAAAAATCAGAATTTTTCAATGTATTTTCCTATTTTTAAAAATTCGTAGAAGTTAAATATAAAATAAATGAAATGAAAATGAAATTATGGAGAAGTCAACAGATCCCGAGGCTCACATTCAAATGGATTTGGAGGGAGTTGACCCGCGCCAGATCCTAGGGCTCTTATTCAAACTGACTGGATTTAAGTTAAACCTAATTAATTAAATCTAATTATAGGATTAGGGTTTTAATGAGGGATCTGGGCCACTCATTCACGCATGGGTCAACCCAGGTCAACTGGATCTATGGCTCACATTCAAACTGAGCCCTAATCACAATTAATGCACTAATAACTTTCAGGTGGCCGGAAATGACCTCCGGTCATCTTCTCCGGCCACACCTCCCCTGAGATTTTGCTATCTCTCTCCCCAAGCTTCTAAAACCTAATCTCTCTGCCCAGAATCCAACCCCATGCATCACTCAACAAGAATCACTCACTAAAACAAATTTATTTCACATATTCAAGCTGAATCGAAGCAAATTAGTTTTAGGTCAAAAAATTTCAGAGAGCTCATACATGCTTAATACTTGACTATTTTCAAAACCAAACACATCAGCATTATCAGTGAATCATGGAGAATCAATTAGTAACTTAAAAACATGTTTTTGGAAAAATTGTTCTTGAGCTCACCTGAACTGGAGCTTTGATCTTTGGAGCTTTCTAGCTGCTTCTTTGGTCCAAGATGCCTTTAATGAACCCCCTGAGAAGTTTGCAATGCTTGTTTGGAATTTCTTATGGCTGGTTTAAGAGATTGATGAAGTTCTGACCAAGGGGAGTGAAAAATCGTATTTCTGTTTAGGAGGGTTTCAGGGTCAAATGATGGTTGGGAAATGATCAGAGGATCATGGTGAGTGATCCTATGAAGTTTGTTTTGAGGTTTGTGGCTTGTGTATTGAGTTTCGAAAGAAAATGCACAAAGAGGGATTTTTTGAGAATGCTGACTTGTGGGAGAGCTCAGGCCGTGTTGTGTGTTGTGTTGAGTTCCATTTTGTCCATGTATCAAGTTGGGATAGGTCAGAGAGTTGTTGCTGGCCTATGTTGATTGGTATGGTCCATTTTTCCAAAAGTCAATGTTAGGTGTCCTTTGAGGTATGGGTCATGGAAGGCTGGTTTAGAGGCATGGCTTAGTTCAGCTGTGATCAAGGAGAACCATGGAAATGAATTTGAGGCCAATTTGCAAGTGGATCAAAGCTTATGTGTGGTTTTGCAATTTTGTGAACTTTTGGCCCCTTTGAAGTTTCTTAATGCACAAGTCATGAAACTTAAGAGTTCTTTGGTGCATTCTGATTTTTAGGTCATGGTTTATGTTTGTATAATGCATAGAAATCCATTTGAAGTCATATTTTGCCTTGGCATGAGGTTTTGCAACTTTCCCTCTTTGGTACAAAAGTGAAAATTAAGTGATTTTGCCCAACTTTGACAAGTCATAACTTTTGATCCATAATGAATTAGAATGAGTTCTTGTACTTTTTGAAAAGGGAATGATCCAATCTACAACTTTCATGACCAAAGTTTTCTCATTTGAAGCATTTTTGAATCAATTTGAGGAGGTTGAAAAACTTTCCCAAAATAGCAAGTTTACATTACAAGTCACTTTCCCCAAAAGGCAACTTTGCAAATGGCTTGAAATTCTTCAATTTTGTGGACTTCTAACATCTTCTATGATCTAATAAAGATCATACACATTGAAAATGATGGAGAACACCCTTTGGTTGGGTCATTTGGGGTCTCAGATGCCCTGATTTTGCACTGACTTGCTCAAGAAGTCATCTCTTGATCAAATGCCTTCCCCATTGAATTTCTTCATGAAACTTGATATGCATGATCCTCATAACATATAGAGACCAATAGAAACAAGAATGACCAAAAAATTTGGAGTTATGGTCTCTGAAACCAAAACCCTAAGTCTAGGTCATCTGTGCAGTTAAGCCTGGCTCTGCTTCCATGCCTTTTTCAGTTCTTGTGATTCTTTGACTTCTTTGACCTTGTGAGGATATAATATGATGCTTGAACATACATGGACCCCTTTGAAGTGATTTATGACCTTTGGAGTAGCTCAAGTGGCTCAGGGATGGCTCAGATCACAAACCCTAGATGCAGATGACTTTGAATCAATGCAGTGTATCAAAAATGTGGTATGAGATGCTATGATTGAACTTATGCACATGAAAAGATCACAAGCCATGGTGTGAATGTGTGAGGGAAAATTTGGGGTGTTTACACAGGGGCCTCCCGGGAATGGTACTCTCACTTGAACAGGGCCACAGTTAGAAATTGGAAAGACTTGGCAGAAGCTTTCATTCGTCAATATCAGTATAATCTGGACATGGCTCCAAACAGAACCCTTCTGATGGGAATGTCACAGTCTTCCCGAGAAAGCTTTAGAGAGTACGCCCAGAGATGGAGGCAATTAGCTACTGTCGTTCAACCCCCGATGTCATAAAGGGAGATGGCAGATATGTTCATGAACACTCTTCAGGGTACTTATATTGACAGGTTGGCTGCATTTTCTTCCACCAGCTTTGTAGACATAGTTATAGCTGGGGAAAGAATTGAGAGCTTACTGAAGATGGGAAAGATTTCTGACAACGGCGCCAGTTCAAGCAGTGCAAGGAAGCTATTTGTAGGGCCCCGCAGATCCGGTGAAATAAATTCTGTGCATATGGGAAGAGGAAGACCACAATATCTGCCAAGATCAGGTGCTGCCGTCACTATTCCTGCTCCACCTCCTCAGTATACTCAACAACCACAACACTTTACTCAACAGCCACAGTTTCCTCAACAGAGATCCTACAAAAAACAATAACAATAACCAACAACAACGCCCTTTTCAGCAGCAGCCATCTCAAATCAACAGGGTGATTGACCCTATTCCAATGCCATATGCCACATTGCTGCCACAACTCCTAAAGCTCAATCTTGTCGAGTTAAGGACATTGGCTCCACCAGATCCTCAAAACCTTCCAAGAAATTACAACGTCAATGCCAGGTGTGTTTTTCACTCTAATGCACCTAGTCACTCCACAGAAATATGCAGGGCTCTGCATATGAAGGTCCAGGATCTGGTAGATTCAAAGGCCCTGAACTTTGCACCACCTCCTAATATCACGAAGAATCCTATGCCCAACCATGGTGGGCCAAGGATAAATGCTATAGAGGAGGGCTCACCCATGAATTTAATTGAAGATACTTCAAGTATTCAGACACCTCTGGCAGAGGTTAAATCTCAGCTTTTGAAATGCCAAGTGTTTCCAGGTTGTGAGGCCTGTTGCGAATCTTGCAAGGTTTTCGAGAACGGGTGTGCAAGATTGAGGAATGGCATCAATGGCTTGATCAAAGAAGGTATTCTGCAAATAACCACAACAGCTTCTACATCACCAACAACTCCTTTTTCAACAACAAATGATCCTCCTACAACTGCAACAACAATTGTTCCTACAGACTCGTCTACAAAATCAGCAACCACTTCTTCCATCACTTCAACAAACAACAGTTCCATTGAACCTACTTCTATAACTATAACAACCATCAACAACGACGTCTCCACAGCTACCATCTATTATGACCCTGCAACGGTCCCAAATTCCAGCAACTTTCAACAACAATCTCAGCAACAGTTTTTGAAACAACCAAGCTTCAATTCATCACCACCAACATCCACCAGAAGTCCTGTCACCATTTTCTATGATCCACAGACAATAATGGTTCCATTCTCTACTGCAGTGAGCCCAGTCACCATCACGGTGCCAGGGCCCATTCCATATGACAAAGACAATGTTGTACCATGGCATTATGGTGCAGACCTTTACTGCAACAGAGAAAAAGTCCTTCTTGATTCTTCAGTTCCTACACCACGAGTGGATAATGTCGGGGGAGGCGGAGGCTCACCCGAAGCGGACGCCTCTTCGCTTTGCAAGTTCCAAGAGCTAATACTGAGGCAGAGGTTGCTGCCAAAGCCAAAGGTAAAAGTGTGGCACCTGAAGAACATGTACCAAAAGAGGCCCATAAATCATCCTTTGATCAAGATGTGGATGAATTTATGAGGATAATCAAAAGAAATGACTACAAGGTTGTAGATCGGCTCCACCAAACTCCTTCCAAGATCTCCATATTATCCCTGTTGTTGTGTTCCGAAGCTCATCGGGATGCACTACTTAAAGTCTTGCACACTGCCTACGTGCCAGAGGAGATCACAGTGAATCAACTTGAGACAATGGTATCCAATGTTAACACTAGCCATGGGCTAGGTTTCACCAATGCTGATTTGATAACGGAAGGACGTCACCACAACAAAGCTTTACACATCACCCTAGAGTGTAAAGGAGCTGTGCTCTCTCATGTTCTTGTTGACACTGGGTCCTCACTCAATGTCATGCCAAAGAAAGCTCTTGTCAAGCTCGAATATGATGGAATAGATCTCCAACAAAGCAATCTGGTGGTCAGGGCTTTTGATGGCTCCAAGAGGTCTGTTCTTGGAGAGGTGGAACTGCCTGTGATAATCGGTCCGCAGGTCTTTCAGACTACTTTCTATGTGATGGACATTCAGCCAGCCTACAACTGTTTGTTGGGTCGACCATGGATTCACGCCGTTGACGCAGTTACATCGACCCTTCACTAGAAATTGAAATATGAGTGGGAAGGATAGATTATCACCATCTGTGGTGAAGAGGACATCTTTGTTAGACACTTGGCTACGTACAAATACATTGAAATGGATGGTGAAATCCATGAAACTATGAGCCAGGGGTTCGAAGCTTTGAATGTCAATGAGGTGACAAATGAAGTATTTTCTGCATCCCAGGAGGATAGGATGGGTACTTCAATTGTCTCCTATCAGCAAGCCCGGAAGGTTGTTGAAGATGGAAATGCCCAAGGTTGGGGCAAGCTGTTGCCGGTGGAGAAGAAGGAGGATAAATTCAGTTTGGGTTACAAACCATTCCGACAAGATCAAGCAGAGGCTGCTAAAGAGCCCAAGTTCATCAGTGGGGGGATGCTCACCCCATATGCTGTTAACAACCTGGAAGACGAGGCGGAAAGCAACCTCAACCTGGAGAGCTGGATACGTCCAAGGATCCCGGGTCACCAAGTCCTTAACTAGTCTTCCTAGGAAATTATAAGGGTTACTCCTGCAGAGTAATTATTATTTCCTGCCTTTTTTAGCATGCATCAAGTCATGCATCTTGCCCAAGGTGTCAGGACTCATTTTCTAATAGGGACATATTGTAATTTTGTGTAAATGGATTATCAATGAATATCGGACATCTTTTGCAAACAAGTCTCTTTTTTGCTCACTGTCTTTTCATTTTTCACTTTTGTACAAAACAATAAAATGATAATGTTTTCAAAATAAATAACTTCATTTTTCACTTTTCTAAACAAGATTAAAATTGATCACTAAAATGAACGAATCTCAACCATTGCAGAGATTATCCTCCAGATTACACCGACAACAACAGTGCTATGACTTTGTATGACTTCGACAATCCAATTAATCAAGCCGATGAAGAGGTTGAAGAAGACTATGAGTTGCCTAAAGATTTAGCCAGGTTGTTGAGGCAAGAAGAGAAAGTGATTACTCCTCATCAGGAGGAGGTTGAAACTGTTAATCTTGGTATCGAGGAGGATTTGAAAGAAGTGAAGATTGGGGCCAGTCTGCAAGCATCAGTAAAAGAACAACTCATTGACATGCTTCTAGAATACGTCGACGTCTTTTCTTGGTCCTATCAAGATATGCCATGTCTAGATACAGATATTGTTATGCACAAGCTGCCATTGAAAGAAGATTGTCCTCCAATAAAGCAAAAACTACGTCGTACTCGCCCAGATATGGCCATGAAGATTAAGGAAGAGGTACAAAAACAGTGGGATGTCGGTTTCCTTGCTGTAACTAGTTACCCTCCGTGGGTTGCTAACATTGTACCAGTGCCTAAGAAAGATGACAAAGTACAGATATGTGTGGATGACCGGGATCTGAACAGAGCTAGCCCAAAGGATGATTTCCCTTTACCTCACATTGATGTATTGGTTGACAACACAACTCAGTTCTCGGTGTTTTCCTTCATGGATGGATTTTCTGGGTATAATCAGATCAAGATGTCACCTGAAGACATGGAAAAAACAACCTTCATCACACCTTGGGGCACATTTTGTTACAAGGTAATGCCATTTGGACTGAAGAATGCCGCCGCGACTTATCAACGGGCTATGGTAACATTATTCCACGATATAATCCACAAAGAAATTGAATGCTACGTGGATGACAAGATTGCCAAGTCCCTTACTGAAGAAGACCATCTGGTGAACCTGCTGAAGTTGTTCAAGCGTCTGAGGAAGTACCAACTGAAGTTAAACCCCAACAAATGCACATTCGGGGTACGTTCTGGTAAGTTGCTAGGATTTATCGTAAGTGAAAAGGGGATTGAAGTTGATCCTGACAAAGTCAAAGCCATTCAGGAGATGCCTGCACCTAGGACTGAAAAAGAAGTTCGGGGGTTCTTGGGTAGATTGAACTACATATCAAGGTTCATATCTCACCTCACTGCAACCTGTGAACCCCTGTTCAAATTATTAAGAAAGGAACAAACGATCAGGTGGAATGAAGATTGTCAGAAGGCTTTTGACAAGATCAAGGAGTACCTGCAAGAACCTCCGATTATTATGCCTCCAGTTGAAGGAAGACCTCTAATAATGTACCTGACAATATTAGAAGGGTCAATGGGGTGTGTGTTGGGCCAGCATGACGAGTCTGGTCGAAAAGAGTATGCAATATAGTACCTAAGCAAAAAGTTTACCGACTGTGAACAACGTTATTCACTGATCGAGAAAACTTGTTGTGCTTTAGCGTGGGTTGCTCGCCGACTAAGGCAGTATATGTTGACCCATACCACTTTATTGATCTCAAAGATGGATCCCGTCAAGTACATATTTGAGAAGCCAACACTTACCTGGAGGGTTGCTAGATGGCAAATGATTCTGACAGAGTATGACATTCAGTACACATCTCAAAAGGCCATCAAAGGCAGTGTACTGTCTGACTATCTAGCTGAGCAACCCATTGTTGATTACCAGCCCATGAGATTTGATTTCCCCGATGAAGACATCATGTACCTAAAAGCAAAAGATCATGAAGAGCCAATTCATACCGAAGGGCCAGACCCAGAGGAAGAGTGGACAATGATGTTTGACGGGGCTGTCAATATGAATGGTCGTGGAGTTGGTGCAGTGCTCATTACACCCAAAGGAGTTCATATGCCTTTCTCGGCAAAACTAACCTTTGCCTGCACTAACAATGAAGTTGAATATGAAGCCTATATCATGGGTCTTGAGGAAGCCATTGACCTTAGGATCAAGACTTTAAATGTATTCAGAGATTCGGTTTTGGTAATCAATCAGACCAACGGCAAATGGTATACTCACCAAGAGCATCTGATTCCATACCGTGACTACACGAGGAGATTATTGACTTTCTTCACAACAGTCAAACTTGAGTACATCCCTCGAGACGAAAATCAGTCCGCAGATGCTTTGGCTACCATTTCCTCCATGATCAAAGTTCAAACTGCCAATTATGTGCCTCGGATTTCGGTATCCAGACAAGATCGACCAGCGTACGTATTCTCCGTGGACATTGCTAAAGATGACAAGTCGTGGTTCTATGACATAAAATGCTTCTTGGAGGATCAAACATACCCACCTGGGGCATCATCCAATGATAAGAAGACATTAAAAAGGATGGTCGGTAGTTTCTTCCTTAATTTTGATGGTTCATTATACAAGCGAAACTTTGACATGGTACTACTCAGATGTGTTGATAAGAAAGAAGCAGACTTGCTGATGCACGAGGTGCATGAAGGATCTTTTGGTACCCATGCTGGAGGACATGAAATGGCAAAGAAATTATTACGATCAGGTTACTACTGGATCACAATAGATGCAGACTGTTGTGCCTATGCCTGAAAGTGCCACAAATGCCAGATCTATGCAGATAAAGTGCATGTGCCTCCGAATCCTTTGAATGTGATGTCTTCACCTTGGCCCTTTGCCATGTGGGGCATTGACATGATTGGAAAGATCGAACCGACTGCTTCAAATGGCCACAGATTCATCCTGGTAGCCATTGATTACTTCACCAAATGGGTTGAAGTAGCTTCATATGCAAATGTCACCAGACAAGTGGTAGCCAAATTCCTGAAAAGAGACATCATCTGTCGATATGGAGTTCCCGAGAGAATCATTACTGATAATGGTTCAAATTTGAACAACAAAATGATGGCAGAACTGTGCCGGGACTTCAAAATTCAACATCACAACTCTTCTCCTTACAGGCCAAAGATGAATGGCGCTATTGAGGCAGCTAACAAAAACATCAAGAAGATTGTGCAGAAGATGGTGGTCACTTACAAAGACTGGCATGAAATGCTACCATTTGCCTTGCATGGTGTAACATGGTGGGAGAACTGACTTTAGTTAAATGTTGCGGATAGCAAGAGTCGCCACCGACTTTTATTTTATCCAAAAGGAAAGGGTATAAAAGAACAGGAAAGACCTTAAAAGATTTTTGGGTTCGGGGGGTAGGTTATGTAAAGGGAAGGTATTAGCACCCTTTACATCCATGGTTATCCATGGGCTCTTAGTTACTTAGTTCACCTTAAAATGTTTTAAGAAGTGTAGTGTGTGTTTAGAAATTTTCTTTAAGTACTTTATAATGATCCATGTACGGATATATATAAAGCCTTTGTTTTGAAAATTACTTAAAAATGTGAAGTGTTTGAAATGTTTTGAAAAGGTGAGCAAGTACATAAGAGGAACCTACCCTAAGTTAAATCTTTTTTTGTTCTTAAATATCCTTTAAGTGGTAAGACTATCCCTATTATTAAGGAATAGGTAGTCATTACCTTGGATGTGAAGGGACAAACATAGGGTCATCGTATGGTCATAGAAAGCAACTTTGAGGGGTGTCTTTAGCAATTCGTAGGGACTATCATCACTTATTCGAAGGGACAAGATCATTATTCCGTAGGCAACCTCGAAGGGACTTGATCTTTTAAACTGTAGGGACTTGATGATTTTTATGAAGGGACTTTGCTTAAGACACCCCTATATTCGAGGGACTTGACCATGTTTAAGGCAACTGAGAGGGGTAACTTAGGAAGTGCAAGATGGTGATCAAAGATCGACTTACGTGTGTGAGTGTTTATATTCAGGTATTTATCTTATTTTAATTATCTAAGTTCAATTTAATTACATATAAGTTATACACACCCTAAGGTTACTAACATATAGTAAAACATTTACAAAGAAAATAAAGACGGAAAAATAAATCTATAAGCTATTACAAGGCTTTGGCAGATACATAATAGTAGGATAAAAATAAATTATAAAGCAAGAATAATAGATATAATAAAATAATAAATAAGCAATAATAATAATAATGAAGCAAAAATAATAAAGCAATATTAACAATAAATCAATAATAATAATAATAACAATAATAAAGTAATTATAATAATAATAAAGTTAAAATAAATTAAAGAAATAACAATTAAACATTTAATTTAAAAAGAAAAAGTTTAAGTTAGACGAGTTAGATTTTTTAGAAGTTATTAGAATTAGTATAAAAAAAAGAAATTAAGTTTAGAGAAAAACAATTAAAGATTATTAAGAAAACTTTTAATTATTTACATTATATGATTATTACTATTATAGTACAATTAAGAAAATAATATTATTAATATACAAAACATAAAGTAAAAGAATTATTAAAATTAAAATAATATTTACAAATTAAATATTATAGAAAACTATTAAATTATTAAGTTAGTAGGTTATTTATAAATTATATACAATATTTTAGAATCATAATTATTTAATTATAAAAAAAGAGTCAATTAGATTTTATTTACAATTGTATAAAAGAATGACAAAAAATTTAGAAGTTAAAAGAAGAATTAGAAAATTTGATTATTTGATTATTTACTTACAAAATATAATTATGATAAAAATTATATACAAAATACTATTATTATTATAAGAAAAAGTTTATTGATTAATTAGTCTTTTTTTTTTAATTAATGATCTAAGTCCATATTGATTTTCATTCAGTTCTTGGCACGCCCTAAATTACTAACCACGCACGGAATAATAAAAATAAATAAAGGCAGAAAATAAAAATTCCTACACTATTACATGGCTGAGGCAGTTACATAATTATATGGCGAAAAGTAAAACTGAAAATATTACAAGTTAAAACTTAAAATATTACAAGGGCGAAACAATTACAGTGTATGAATAACATAAACATGAGCAAAAATAAGAAATAATAACAGGGTTGTTAAGGTTTGTGGAAATGTTTATGGTTTAAAGGAAATAACACGGTTAAAGTTTTAGGTTTGAAATTTAGAGTTTGTGGCGGAATTGTCAAGGTTTAGGAAAAAAATCAAGGTAGTTAGTTATCTGTACAGATCTAAATATATAACATAAAAGAAAATGGAAAAAACAAAAACGACGTTGCTAACGCAAAAAATGCGATCATCGCAATTGGATCGGATCAACATAAGTGTCACGCCTCATACACATAAAATGTGCGAACAGCGTATCGACACGATCCGATCTGAACATAATCAAATAATTATAAAAAAAATTAGAATTAACAATATTAAAACAAAACTGTAAAAACAAAATAAATAAAAACTTTATATATATATATATATATATATATATATATATATATATATATATATATATATATATATATATAACGAATATGCAGCCAATTCTATATATGTATACATAAAAACAACGTTTTATGTTCTTTGTTACCTGTGATGTATTAACAAAATAAGAGCAACAAATATATATATTAACAGAAGCAACGTTAGTTAAGATATTAACAAAGTGTAACAAAAGCAACAAATATATATATTAACAAATATATATGTATATATAAAACATATGAATGTTATAGGAAGTTATATATATATTACGTACCAATCAAAGTGCAATTGGAAAGTAAAGCTGTTGCAGGAATGTTTTTCTTCTCTCTTTTCTGTCTTTACTCGGTCTCCTCTTAACAGCAATAACACGTTAGGTATATATAGGGACCAATTAGGGTTAATGTAAATGGGCCTAAATATTTATTTTGGAACCCAAAAAAATATTAATATAAATAATTAAATAAACTAAAATAAAAACTAATTAACCTATTTATTTATTCTAGACCCAATAAAATATTAATTTAAAAAACAAATAAAATTTTAATAATTAAATTAGTTAAAATAAAATAAAAAACTAATAATCCTATTTATTTATTCTAGACCCAATAAAATATTAATTTAAAAAACAAATAAATTTTTAATAATTAAATTAGTTAAAATAAAATAAAAAACTAATAATCCTATTTATTTATTCTAGACCCTATATAAAAATAAATAGACTCAAAAAATAAAAGCCGGGCGCCAAAGTGCTCGAAAAAATAAAATCAACACGTCAAAATAATCAGCGCGAAATAAATGACTCGGAAAAATACAGCATTTGGTCGGATTTTGAAATAAAAATTATGACCGTTTAAACTGCTCAGACTGATCAACATACGACCAAAAATAGTCATAAAAATATTTTTAGCATGTCAAATTAAACCACGTGAACCGCAGATTAATGTTACCGATATTTGCAAACTTAAACTTGACATTTTTTCGTTGACTAATTTTAGGCACAATTAACAAGTTAATTTGACCAGTCTGTTTGAAAATTCCGAGAAATTATTCCGGCTAATATTAAGACGAAAAAAAAATGTTATGTTATGAAGATGATGCAAATGAATGTGAAACAAAAAGTCGGTTAGAGTTAAAAATAGAGGGCAAATTTTGGGGTGCAACACATGGGTATCGAACCTCAATCAGAACATCCACTGGGGCAACACCGTATCAGCTTGTGTATGATATGGAGGAAGTCCTACCTGTTGAAGTTGAGCTACCCTCCTCACGGGTGATGATGGATGTCAAGCTAGACGAAGCAGAATGGGTATGGTCCCGGTACAATCAACTGAATCTGATCGAAGAAAAGAGATTAGCTGCTATCTGTCATGGGAAGTTATATCAGAAAAGGATGAAGAAATCCTTCGATCAGAAAGTCAGGCTTCAGGAATACCAAGTAGGAGATATTATGATGAAAACACTCCTCCCTCCTCATACAGACCACAGGGGCAAATGGACTCCAAACTACGATGGTCCATTCATAGTAAAGAAGGTTTTCTCTGGTG
Organism: Lathyrus aphaca; assembly: GCA_963966055.1. Classification (NCBI taxonomy): domain Eukaryota; kingdom Viridiplantae; phylum Streptophyta; class Magnoliopsida; order Fabales; family Fabaceae; genus Lathyrus; species Lathyrus aphaca. Next base: position 127,291,082 of record OZ014523.1, on the reverse strand, counting down.
GAGAACTGATGCTCACTACTATGGATGGTGAAGATTTCTTATCCCCTGTGAATTTAGATGCAGTTAAAAAATACTTCACATAAAATGACCCGCTGGACATAAAAACAGAATGTAAGTCCAGGAAAAAATAGGGCATCCCGGCGAGTCAAAAACAGAATAAAAGACTCGAGAAAAAATAAGGGAAAAATAAAAAAAAATGTACACCCGCTGAGTTGAAAAGCCGCATTGGACAGCTCAGGCAAAAATGGGTATCCCGGTGGATTGAAAACCCGAAAGGGCGATCCACACAAAATTAGGGAATAAGCGAACAACTGCATTCTGAATTTGTCTGTATCACTCACAACATGGCAAGCTTCGAAAGGACAAAGCATCAGTCAGAATCAACCTTCTTCAGAAAGCAAGATGAGAAGAACGTCAAGGTCATACAAGTCATAGCAAGGAAAGATCACCTGGAGTGTTATCAACATTACCAACACTTTTACTTTTCTCAATTTATAGCAATCTCCTCATTCCAGGGGATTTGTTTCTTTGACTATATTTGCCAATTCAGGGTACCCAGATTAATAAAATCAGAGTTTTCAGTCACACCTCGTTTTGTACATTTTTGTATAGTCTGCAAAATGTCCAATATTCATAATATAGTACTTGCACAAAACAAATGAGCCGTTTTTAATAAATGATTGTAGGAAATATAGTTACTATCAGGAATACCTAACTCCTATGACGGAATCTGGTAAGGGATACCTCGGTATACTCGTGTGTTTCTTTTGTCTTAACAGATTGCAGGTATTCAATACGTAACATGGGGCATATCAAGCATCGCATCCCCAACATGCTACTTCCCGGAAATTACCTCCTCCCCGAGCGGGATCTCCCGAGAAATGTCTGAAATGCTTTTCCCTAGCGGAGTTGCCAAAGCCTTTTCATCCCCAACACAAGTCTACTCAACAGGAGCTTCCCTAGCCGAGAGCCCCACCAGAGTGCCAGATCTCATCCTCAGTAAGGTTAAAAGAACTATCTCCCCACAGAGTTTCCATCCTCTCCCCAGAAGAGCAATGCTTGAAACTCTTACACAACAAAGTGACAAAAGTTTCCTTCTCCCCAGCTGAGTTCTCCTTACGGATAGATCTACCAACGATCTATTTCCCCAAGCAGGGCTATATCTCCTGACATATCCACTAGTGATCTCCCCCAGCTGGGTTATCCCTCCAAGCAGATCAGCCAGAGATCTTTGTCCCAAGCGGGATATGAATCACGGATCGGTTTCTTTTGCATAATCATAACATCAGCATCATATTCACCAAATAAGCGTAGAATTCCATTTAATACGGAGCATTACGGAAAAAATCAAACATTTGCATGATCACAAGCCAGGTTCGAGCCAGTCACCTGCAATTACCATCAGTATTTCATCAGCAATAAATATAAAAACTTATATCCCCTGCAAAAAAAAGTCAAAGCGTCCCCTTTGAACTCTCCAACACAAATGTATGTTCATATGCATATATACTCTTTTCGACACTCGTCCATGTCATCTTATCCCCCGCAGGTCGCCAGAATACCTTTTGCACTCTCAAATTTAGATACGTATACATACTCCCCCAACATGGTTTCCAGAACACCTTCTGCAAGCAAGGTGTTTATGACACACTCTTTTTGACACCCGTCCGTGTCATCCTATCCCCACAGAAAGCCAAAGCATATCCTTTGCATTCTCGAAACAGATGCCTGTTTATATAGTACTTATTTGACACTCGTCCATGTCATACATTCCCCAGCAAGTCAAACACTCATCCGTATCTTGCTCATACTTCACTAACAAACCAATACTCACTCATACTTATACATAAGTCTTTGATACTCGTCTGTATCCTGTTTATATCACTCCTCAACAGATTCGACACTCGTCCGTGTTCTTTGTTAACCAGTTGGTACTCGTCCGTATCATCATCTCTGAGCACGCGTCAGCGTTTGTTTCTACCGATACTCGTCCGTATCATGGTCCTAAGGATGCTCGTCAGCATCTTTAATCTATACACATTGTCAAACACTTATACCTTTTTATTCTTGAGCGTAAGCACTCGTCCGTGTTTATCGTTCCCCAGTAAGTCACCAACAGAACAACCTTTCTTCTATCCAACATTCGTCCTATGTCATGATACTTTCGGCAGCCGTCCCCTGCCAGGTGATCGTCCTTCACCTTTGGATGACCGTCCCTCATCCCTTTCCCCAACGGAGTCCCCGTTATTGGAACCTTCTATCCAACATTCGTCCTATGTCGTGATAAAGAGCAGTCGTCCCCTGCTAGGTGATCGTCCTTCACCTCTTGATGATCATCCTTCATCATTTGTTTTCGATGGCCGTCCCCATTGTTGACCTTGTTATCCGACATTCGTCCTATGTCGTGATAAACCCTGAGAGTAGTCGTACCCTGCTAGGTGATCGTCCTTCACCTCTTGATGATCGTCCTTCATCATACTTATCCGATGGCCATCCCCATCGTCGACCTTTTCTATCCGACATTCGTCCTATGTCGTGATAAAGAGCAGCCGTCCCCTGCTAGGTTATCATCCTTCACCTTTGATGATCTTCCCTCATCTATATTTTATTTATTCTTTAAGCCGATGGTCGTCCCCATCGTTGTTTACTTTACTTTCCAAGCTTGATGGCCATCCCCATCGTTGCCTTTACTTTAATCCCTATATAATCTTGTTTCTTTACCTGATGACCGTCCCCATCATGATCTCTTTATTTCCCCAGCTTGTCGGCCGTTCCCGTCATTGCTTTATCCCCAGCAGTCGTCCTCTGCTCGATGGTCTTCCTCCATCATTTTCATTTGATAATCATACTATACTACCATTTTACAATTTATATCTTTTTTCTTCTTCTATCCAGCGAGTGCAAATTTTGGAATGTCTTTGGTATTCAACCACAAGTTATCTTGTTTGTCTGTTAAGCCAAACACTTACATCCTGCACAGCTAACTCATGTTTGAATATGTGCAGCTGTAAATACCCCAAATTTTCCCTCACTCTTTATCACACTATGGCTCGTGATCTTTCATTTTTGCATAAACATAAGCATACCACCTCATATTGCATTTTTGCTTCACTGCATAAGTTCAAGTTCATCTGCATATAGGGTTTGTGATCTGAGCAATCCAAGATTCCAACTGAGCCATCCCAAAGGCCTCAAAGATTTCCAAGAGGGTCCATGTGTGTTCTATCATCATATTATGTCCCTCAAAGTTCATGGAAGTCAAGAGATCACAAGAACTGGCAAGGCATGGAAGCAGAGCTAGGGTTTTCACAACACAAATGACCAAAATTAGGGTTTTGGTTTCAGAGGCCTTAACTCCAAATTTTTGGGCCATTATTGTTTCTAATGTTCTTAATATGTCATAAGGATCATATGTACTAAGTTTTATGAAGAAATTCATTGTGGAAGTCATTTGTTCACTAGGTAACTTCTTGAGCAAGTTAAGTCAAAATCAGGGCATCTGAGGCCCCCAACAATGGAACCAAAGGGGTATTTTCATCAAATTGAAGTTCTATGATATTTATTTGATCTTAGAAGATGTTGGAAGTTCACAAGATTGAATAATTTTGAGCCATTTGCAAACTTGCCAAAAATGGAAATGACTTGTAATTGAAACTTTCCATTTTGGGAAAGTTTTTCAACCTCCTCTTTCTCAACCAAAAATGCTTCAAATGAAAAATTCTTGGTCATGAAAATTGTAGATTAGGTCTTTCCCTTTTCAAAACGTACAAGAACGTGTCTTGATTCTAGAACTCAAGATATGGCCTTTCAAAGTTGGCAAAAATCCTAACATTTCAAGTTTCATGTCAAAGAGGGATTTTGCAAATTGGCATATTCAAGCATTCTAATGACTTCTAATAGGCACAAATACTTCACAATATTTCAAACAAACCTCAAAAGATCATAATTGGCCCATGGTTAGAGGCATTTCATGGCTTGTGATCCAAGAAACATCAAAGTTGGAATTTTGCAAAACATATAATATCTCTTCATCCACTTGTGCCAGCACATCAAAACCATTTCCATGGCTCTCCACAAAGTCAGTTGAGGCCAGACAACCCAAGAACTCAGGCCTGCACCATGCCCATACCTCAAAGTACAAAATCTTGACTTTTTGCAACTTGGCCCATACCAATGACACTATGCCACCACCCATTTTCTGATCACTCTCATTGGCATATACTAACCTTATGGAACACATTTCGTAACACACAAGCAACTGAATCTTCCCTGAAATTCTGTGATCAGGTATGAGATGTCCTAAGAGATGTCCCAACACTTGATAGGACACTTGACAAATTTAACCAAAACTTAAATAGCAAGAAAAGTAAACAACACAGAAGTTTGTTAACCCAGTTCAGTGTATAACCACACCTACATCTGGAGGCTACCAAGCCAGGAGGAAATCCACTATAAGTAATATTAATTCTAGACTTAAACCACCCTGTTTAATCTATCACTTAATAACTACCCAATGCAATTTCTACCTAAGACACACCTTATATAAGAGTACCCTACTCACTCCCCCTCAATCACACAGTGATCAAGTTTACAAGTTTACTGAAATTGAAGACATCCTTCAAACAATACAGCTTGATCTTACTTCACAGTTTCAATCAAGTCACAAATGCACTTTTGCTTAAAAGCTCATAAAGTGGTACATAAAACACAACCTGCTATTAAATTCTAGACACCCTATTTTGTCTTCTGTAATTCGTACTCAATTCTATGAGTTTCTGTTGCTTAAATAGGTATCTGTAATTTGGGCTTTTTGTAGGATGATCCAGCCCTAATGCGCAGCAGCTTCCACCTTGAATTAGGGTTTGTTACCTCCTAGATTCTAGGTGCTTTTAGGTCTTCTGTTTTAAACTGAATCTTCAATATAAAACTCCCTACAGATGCGCCTTGTTCTGTTTTTATCCATCATTAATTAATTCCAGATAACTCTCCTTAAATATCTCTGATCTGTTAATCAATAATTAATTCTGGTAGCAGGTCTGAGATATCTCAACATCTGTTGGGACATCCTGAAAAACTAAACTTAAGTTATTTACACAATGTCCCAACATCTGGTAGGACATCCTGAAATAAGTTCATATACTCTGTTTGATAATGTCCTAACATCTGATAGGACATTCTGAACTGAATTTAACATTTCTTGTTTGGTCAAAAATTCTGCCAATTCTTAAACATTTACAAACTCCCCCTTTGGCTAATTTTTGGCTAACATCTTTTCTGGTTATCAGAGTGCAGCAGAAGTTCCTTTTATCAGAGTATAGCATTACTTTTCTGTTGATTCTTATTTGAGATTACTCCCCCTCAAACATATATGTATCCAGTCTTGTTCCAACAGAAAAACTTATTCAGTTCAGAGGCAAACAAACAGAATTTTTCATTCATAATTAAACAGCAATACAATTTGTTGTTGTTCTCCCCCTTGGTAGACACAAAATTAGGAGCCAAAGACACTATTCCAGAAATACATTGCTGTCATTACATTTGCCTCACATACATTGATCACTCAGATTCATCACTCTCAGTTTCTTCCTCAGCTTCTGTTTCTTCATCAGCTTCACTGTCTTCATCAGAGGCAGCTGTCTGGTCTTCTTCACTTTCCAACCTTTTAATGATTTCCTCAAGCTTCTGCTTTCTAGCTTCAAGCTCTTTGTAGGTGCTTTTGAGTTCAGCAATTAAAGCCTTCTTGGAGATTGGATTCTTAGCAGTTGAAGGACCTGTAGATGTCCCAGAAGGTGCTTCAACATCTGCTGCATGATGACTGAGGAATAACTTGTAGTGAAAAGCCAATGGGCTTTCTCTTTTGCAGGCTGTATCCTTCTCAGTTAAAATCCCAGGATATTGGCTTAATATTATACCACATAGCAATGAAGGAAAAGCTATTGGTAGCTTTGTTGCAGAGGAGCTGGCATGCTTCATGGTTTGATCAAAGATAAAAGCTCCATAGTCCATCTTGGTTTGAGTTCCCACAGCATAGATGAATCTTGCCAGACCAGTTGAGATTGAAGAAGTGTGGTTGGTAGGCACCCAGTTAGCAGTACCAATCCTGTTTAGCATGGCATACTTTCTGGTAAGCATGCTCACTGAGAGCTTTCCCTTCACAGGCCATGCCTTGACCTGGTTTGCTGTGATCACCTTACAGACTTGATTATCTGTCTTACCTAGCTCATTTGGTCCATCTGTTTCTCTTCCTAGGTATTGATTTATGATTTGAGGAGAGAACTCAACACACTTACCTCTCACAAACACTTTTCTGAACTCAGAGGACTTACCATTTGAACAATCCTCCTGAAGATTCACAATGAACTCTTTGACAAGAAGTTCATAGCAGGGAGAGAAATCTGAGACTGTCTTGAATAGTCCTGCAGCAGAGATGAGGTCAATCAGTTCAGTGCACTCAAGTGCATTGCTGCTCAGTTCTCTTTCTAGGGCAACTCTTCTTTGGTACACAAACTTCCACTTGTTCACACTAGAGACATGGTGGAAAGATATGTTGTCTAATGGAGCTTCTGGAACAGCTGTTGAAGCCCTAGATGGGGCTGGTCTCTTCTTGGGAGGAGATGTTGGGACATCTGATTCAACATCTGAGTCAGATGGGGTGACAGCTTTCCTTTTCTGAGTTTGGACTTTACTCCATTGTTTTGATGGCCCAAAAGTGGCTTTAGCTTTGCCTTTCTTTGGATAGGCTTTCTTCTTCTCAGGAATTGCTGCTTCAGCTTGCATCTTGCCTTTCCTGGACCTGAGCCTTTTGGCTATGCTAGGTTTAACAGAGGCTATGATCTCTGCATCAGAGTCCTGCTCCAGGTTCACCACTGGAGGAGATTGAGCAGTCTCCTCTTCAGCTTGTTGATCAGCAGGGATTTGACCTTCATTTGAGGCTTTGGTCTGATCCTCAGAGATTTCTTCATCATTTTCATTTGAGGCCTTATTCTGGTCCTCAGTTTGTTCCAACTCAACATCAGATGAGTTCTTTCTCTTATCTTCAGATGTTCCAACATCTGTTGGGACATCTTGTTCTTCTGCAGCTTGAGCTTGTTCTTCTTGAGGTGCAGGCATGGTGTTCAGAGGAACAGAGATCCCACTCACCACTCTTTGTTCAAAGAGAATTTGGTTGACAATCTCCTTGATGGAATCATCAACATATTTTGAAGAGTTTGGGGGCCTGTTAGAAGGAGAGGGAATGCCTTTTGCTTTGCTGCGTACTTGATCTTTAGCTCTCTTTGGAGTTCTTGCCTTTTTAGTATGAGAAACGCTTCCCCTGAGTTCGTCCAATGGTGTTGATTGCATTGGTACCACAGAGATGGGAGTGGCATGAACTACATCTTCCTGGTTGAGAACTTCTTCAGTGGTGTTAGGGTTTTGAGACATTGTTGAGGAAGATGGATGAACAACTTTAGGGTTTATGATTTCTGGAGAATAGCTAGTTAATGTGATTCGCTTGTGATCGTATGATGAGAATCTTGATAGCTGATTATAAACAGTTACTAAATTAGTAGCCGTTACAGTGCAAATGATTAGAGATGGAATTCCCAAGGATCTTGTCCAGACTGGTTTTGCCATCTGGAACTTATGCCATACAATGTCATATGACATGTTGGCACATCTCATTAACTGCTAAATATCACATAAACAGATTCCAAGTTTGCCCCTTAAGTTCTCAAATTGTGAGGCATCCAATGCTTTGGTAAAGATATCAGCTAACTGCAGATTTGTAGCTATATGCTCCAATGAAATCACCTTTTCTTCTACAAGATCCCTGATGAAATGATGTCTGATATCAATATGCTTGGTCCTGCTATGTTGGATAGGATTCTTTGAAATGTTTATTGCACTTAAGTTGTCACAGTACAATGTCATGACATCCTGTGGGACATTGTACTCAGTGAGCATTTGCTTCATCCAAACCAACTGAGAACAACTGCTTCCAGCTGCTATGTATTCAGCTTCAGCTGTAGATAAGGATACACAATTCTGTTTCTTACTGAACCAAGAAATCAAATTGTTTCCTAGAAAGAAGCATCCTCCTGAAGTGCTTTTTTTGTCATCAGCACTTCCAGCCCAATCAGCATCACAGAAGCCAGTGAGAATTGGTTTACATCCATGAAAATACATTATGCCATAGTCACAAGTACCATTAACATATTTAAGAATTCTCTTGACTTGATTGAGATGACTGACTTTTGGATCAGCTTGATATCTTGCACATACACCTACTGCAAATGCTATGTCAGGTCTGCTAGCAGTTAAGTATAACAAGCTTCCAATCATGCTTCTGTATAAGCTTTGATCTACACTCTCACCCTTTTCATCTTTAGTCAGCTTCAAATGTGTGGGGGCAGGAGTTCTCTTATGAGTAGCATTTTCCATTCCAAATTTCTTGACTATGTTCTTGGTATACTTGCTTTGAGAGATAAACATTGAGTCTTCCATTTGCTTTATTTGCAGACCAAGAAAGTAGGTTAACTCTCCTACTAGACTCATTTCAAATTCAGATTCCATCTGCTTGACAAAATGTTTGACCATCCTGTCAGACATCCCACCAAACACAATGTCATCAACATATATTTGAGCAATCATGACATTTCCTTCTTCATCTTTAACAAATAGGGTTTTATCAATCCCACCTTTTCTTTATCCTTGCTTGATAAGAAATGTGGTCAGTCTTTCATACCATGCTCTTGGAGCTTGCTTCAAACCATAAAGTGCCTTCTTTAGTTTGTATACATGATTTGGACAGCTTGGATCAACAAATCCTTTAGGCTGTTCTACATATACTTCTTCATTAAGATAGCCATTTAAAAAGGCACTTTTCACATCCATTTGAAATAGCTTGAACTTCAAGATACAAGCAATTCCCAAAAGTAGTCTAATTGATTCAAGCCTTGCTACTGGTGCAAAGGTTTCATCAAAGTCTACTCCTTCAATTTGAGTGTATCCTTGAGCTACAAGTCTAGCTTTGTTATTTGTAACAACTCCTTGTTCATTTGACTTGTTCTTATACACCCATTTTGTACCAATTACATTTATGTCATCAGGTCTAGGAACAAGAATCCACACTTCATTCCTTGTGAATTGACCTAATTCCTCTTGCATAACACAAATCCAGTATTCATCAGTAAGAGCTTCCTTGATGTTTTTAGGTTCTATTTTGGAAACAAAGCAAGAACCTGAAATCACTTCTCTTGATCTAGTGCTCACACCTCTGTTGGGATCACCAATTATCAGATCTTTGGGATGATCCTTCTGTATTCTGATGGAGGGAGGTTTTCTTGATTCTTCTGTTCTTGTATCAGTTTGAGTGAAGTTATAATGATCATTCTTTTCTTCAGCTTCAATCTTGATATCAGCAGATGTTCCAACATCTTCTGGGACATCTGTAGGAGCATCATCAATTATCACATTTATGGACTCCATGATAACCTTGGTTCTAGAATTAAATACTCTATATGCTCTGCTGTTTATGGAGTATCCAAGGAAAATCCCTTCATCACTTTTAGGATCCATTTTTCTTCTTTGCTCTCTATCTGCCAGAATATAACAGTTACTTCCAAATACATGGAAATACTTAACTGTGGGTTTTCTGCCCTTCCAGACTTCATATATTGTGGACAAAGTTCCTTTCCTTAAGGTAACTCTGTTATGAATGTAACAGGCAGTGTTCATAGCTTCAGCCCAGAAGTACAGAGGTAACTTTTTAGCATGGATCATAGCTCTTGCTGATTCTTGAATAATTCTATTCTTCCTTTCAACAATCCCATTCTGTTGAGGAGTGATTGGTGAAGAATATTCATGATTGATTCCTTCTGAAGAGCAAAAATCTAAGAACTTTTGATTCTCAAATTCCTTTCCATGATCACTTCTTATTCTGATTACACGACTGGATTTTTCTCTTTGTAATCTTTGGCATAATTCTTTGAATACATCAAATACATCAGACTTTTCTTTGATAAAATTTATCCATGTATATCTTGAAAAGTCATCAACCACCACATAAGCATACCTCTTACCACCAAGACTTTCAACCTGCATAGGTCCCATAAGATCCATATGCAAAAGTTCCAAAACTTTGGAAGTTGTCAGATGTTGGAGCTTTGGATGGGACATCTTGGTTTGCTTGCCTATTTGACATTCACCACATATTTTGCCATCATCAATCTTCAGTTTAGGAATACCTCTTACAGCATCCATGGATATTATCTTCTTTATGCCTCTGAAATGAAGATGACCTAGTCTTTGGTGCCACAGTTTCACTTCTTCTTCTTTAGCTAGAGAGCAGGTTGAAGTGAGACTGAAGTCTTGTGGTTCCCACATATAACAGTTGTCTTTAGATCTGGCTCCTTTCATGACAACCTCTTGTTCTTTGTTAGTCACTATGCATTCAGTTTTGGTAAAGTTTACACTGTACCCTTGATCACATAACTGACTTATGCTTATCAGGTTAGCAGTCAAACCTTTAACTAGCAGCACATCATCTAGTCTTGGAACATCCTGACAATCCAAGGTTCCAACTCCCTTGATTTCTCCTTTAGCTCCATCTCCAAAGGTCACATACCTGGATGAATGTGATTTTAAGTTTACTAGCAAATTCTTCAATCCAGTCATGTGTCTTGAACATCCATTGTCAAAGTACCAGTCTTCTTTAGCTGATACTCTTAGTGATGTATGTGCTATATATGCAGTACTTTTCTTTGACCAGATGAGTTGAGATTTCTTTTGATGCCTCTGCCCTGTGTGTTGTTCAGCTGATCTCCAAGCTTGATTGTTGATCTTGTTCTTGGGTATGTGGCTTTGATCAGTCTGAGTGCCAGCTTTTGGTCTCCAAACCTTCTTGATGACTTCTGTCTTCTGCTTAGGAGGTTGCTGATTTCTTTGATGTTTATGCAGCACTTTCTTGGTAACTTCTATTTTCTGATTGGAAGGTTGCTGATACATCTGATTTGGATATCCATGTAGCTTATAACAGTGAGGTTTGATATGCCCAAATCTTCCACAGTGATGGCATCTCCATCTTTGATACTTCTTCTTCATTTTGTTCTTTTCAGAATGTTGAGACATCTGTTGGAACATTATGTTTGACTTTGTGTTTCTTTCATGATGTTGAAGCATCTGTTGGGACATCTTGTTAGACTGTATGGATTTTGAAGCTGTTTTGCTAGAGCTAGCTTCATCTTTATTTGCTTTGTTAAATCCCAGTCCACTTTTATCCCCTGTGTGCTTATTGTTGTTGAGAATCACATTCAGTGTATTTGAGCTGCTGTTCAACATTCTAACAGATTTGGACATATGTTCCAACTTGGAGTTGAGAAGAGTTACTTCACTTTTCAAGGTATCAATGATTACTTGATCACTTGCTTTTTCATCTTCTAATACCTCATTCTGCTTCTTTAGCTTTATAACCTCACTGCATATTTCAGTGCTTCTCTTGTATAGATCTTTGAAAGCTTGCTCAAGATCTGCATAAGTAAGCTCTCCACAACTGGAATCACTATCATATTCACACAGTCCAGCTAAAGCAGTAATATGCTTAGCTGATTCTTCTTCTGAATCTCCTCCTGAGTCTTCATCAGACCAGGTTACAGATAGTCCCTTCTTTTGTCTTTTTAAGAAGGTAGGACATTCCTTCTTGATATGTCCATATCCTTCACATTCATGGCATTTGACTCCTTTTTCTTGACTGGTCTTTTCAGCATAATTTGACTTTTTATTAGCATCATAATGTCTCCTGTTCTCAGAAGAGTTTGTGAATTTTCCACTGGATTTGGATTTGCCATCCATTCCTCTGAGAATCTGTTTGAATTGTCTTCCAAGCATAGCTAGGTTTTCTGATAAGCTTTTACCATTTTCTGGTTCATCATCTTCTTCTTCAGTATTTGATACCAATGCTATGCTTTTGTTCTTTTTAACATTTGTGTCATTCATTCCCATCTCAAAAGTTTGAAGGGAACCAATGAGTTCTTCAATTTTCATGGAGCATATGTCTTGAGCTTCTTCTATTGCTGTGACTTTCATGTCAAATCTTTTTGGCAAAGATCTGAGAATTTTTCTAACAAGCTTTTCATCAGTCATCTTTTCTCCCAAAGCTCCAGAAGTATTGGCTATATCCAAGATGTTCATGTAGAACTCATGAATTGATTCATCTTCCTTCATTCTCAAGTTTTCAAACTTGGTGGTGAGAAGTTGAAGTCTTGACATTTTTACTTTTGATGTTCCTTCATGAGTTGTTTTGAGAGTGTCCCACACATCTTTGGCCAGCTCACAATGATGCACAAGTCTGAAAATGTTTCTATCAATGCCATTGAATAAAGCATTTAAGGCCTTTGAGTTGCCTAGTGCTGAATCTTCTTCTTCCTTACTCCATTCTTCTTCAGGTTTCAGCACTTTTGAACCATCTTTGGTATCTTGGACAGGATAATCCTATCCAATGTTGACTGCTCTCCATGCCCTGTTGTCAAGTGATCTTAAGAATGCAATCATTCTTGGCTTCCAGTAGTCATAATTAGATCCATCCAGTATAGGTGGTCTATTTACTGACCCTATATCTCTGTCCATGTTACAGAATTTGTTTTCCCTAGATCTCACCCAGTATAAACAGGCAGGGTGCCTGCTCTGATGCCAATTGAAATTCTGTGATCAGGTATGAGATGTCCTAAGAGATGTCCCAACACTTGATAGGACACTTGACAAATTTAACCAAAACTTAAATAGCAAGAAAAGTAAACAACACAGAAGTTTGTTAACCCAGTTCAGTGTATAACCACACCTACATCTGGAGGCTACCAAGCCAGGAGGAAATCCACTATAAGTAATATTAATTCTAGACTTAAACCACCCTGTTTAATCTATCACTTAATAACTACCCAATGCAATTTCTACCTAAGACACACCTTAGATAAGAGTACCCTACTCACTCCCCCTCAATCACGCAGTGATCAAGTTTACAAGTTTACTGAAATTGAAGACATCCTTCAAACAATACAGCTTGATCTTACTTCACAGTTTCAATCAAGTCACAAATGCACTTTTGCTTAAAAGCTCATAAAGTGGTACATAAAACACAACCTGCTATTAAATTCTAGACACCCTATTTTGTCTTCTGTAATTCGTACTCAATTCTATGAGTTTCTGTTGCTTAAATAGGTATCTGTAATTTGGGCTTTTTGTAGGATGATCCAGCCCTAATGCGCAGCAGCTTCCACCTTGAATTAGGGTTTGTTACCTCCTAGATTCTAGGTGCTTTTAGGTCTTCTGTTTTAAACTGAATCTTCAATATAAAACTCCCTACAGATGCGCCTTGTTCTGTTTTTATCCATCATTAATTAATTCCAGATAACTCTCCTTAAATATCTCTGATCTGTTAATCAATAATTAATTCTGGTAGCAGGTCTGAGATGTCTCAACATCTGTTGGGACATCCTGAAAAACTAAACTTAAGTTATTTACACAATGTCCCAACATCTGGTAGGACATCCTGAAATAAGTTCATATACTCTGTTTGATAATGTCCTAACATCTGATAGGACATTCTGAACTGAATTTAACATTTCTTGTTTGGTCAAAAATTCTGCCAATTCTTAAACATCTACATTCCCCACACTCAGAATTCACAAAATCATCAAAAACTTTCCTCTCTTCGAATCTGTAGAACCGGCCATCAAACTTCAAATATTTTTCCACCAATCAACTCAGCATCACCTCAGGATCATTTCCCACCCATCACCATAGCTTGAAACACAGCCAAACACAAACACGATTTCTGCAACTTTAGAAACAAAACCTTCAAACCAGCCATTGCAAGCTTGTTCCAAGCATCAAAGCATTCTCAGGAAGCTCATTGGAGTTGATTTGCACCAAAGAGAGGTCTAGAAAGCTCAAGAACTGAAAGCTCAACCTCAGGTAACCTCAAGAACAATTTTTCCAAAACTTGTTTTTTAAGTTACAAATTGATTCTACATGATGTGCTGATCATTGTGATATGTTTACTTTTGAAAATGGTTGAATATTAAGCATATATTGAACTTCTGAAAGTTTTGTTTAGTTTCACAATTTGCTTCGAATCTTGTTTTTGGTGAATGATAAATTGTTTTTGATGGCTGATTCTTGTTATTTGATGTTTGGGGAGTGATTCTGGAAAGTTTGGGAGGTTCTCATAGCCTAGCGAGAGAGATAACAATTTTGGTTAGCTGGGGAAGATGACCGGAACACTGTTCCGGTCACTTGAAAGTACTTAGGGTTTAATTAGGGTTTAGGCTCAATTTAAATATAGGCCCTTGGATCTTGTCTTTCGCGCGCGCGTGTGTGGCTCAGATTAGGTCATTAACATTAATCCTGGATTAATTAAATAAATAATGGTTAATTAGTCAGATTTGATCCAGGCCCTTGGTTCACGCGCCAGTCAACTCCCTCCATTTCCATTCAAATCCTGACCCTCAGATGCGCTGACTTTCTCATTTATTTCATTTTGTTTTGTTTTCTTTTCATTTCTTTTGCATGATTAATTAAAAATAGCAAAAAGCATCCAAAAAATATTTTCTTTTGCATTTCTGTTTTAAATATTTTTCTCAACCTGAAAATGATTCTTATTTTATTTTTTGCATTAAAAGAGTATTTTTAAAATATTTAAATGTTATTTTTAATTAATTAAAGTCTTTTAATTAATTAAAAATACATTTAGGTTTCTAAAAATCACCAAAAAAATCATGAATCATCCCATTGCATTTAGAAACATTTTCAAACTCTTCACACAAATTTCTTTTTAGGTTTAATCATAGTTTGTGAATTTTATTTGAATAAAGGGTCATTTAAATCATATTTTTGAACCCTAACTTTAAAAAATCATTTCTACCTAACCAAGAAGAGTTTGAAGATGATTCTTTTTGCATTGTCTTGCATGTTACATGTAGTTTATAGGACATTTATCTCATAAATTTATCTTGCATTTTCAATTTGATTTTCATTTTTCCCTTTGAACCATTCAAAAAGCCCTAGAAACTTAGGAAATTCATAACTTGTGATTGGTTAGGCTTCTGACCTTCGCCTTTGGGGTGTAACCTAATATGAGATTAGGGTTTGTTTGAGTTTGATTTCAATTTTTTTATCATGTCATATGCTTCTGTTTTGTTCATTTGCATCTCATACTTCCATATAACCTTAATTTTTCATGTTTATTTGCATTCATCTTGCATATGCATCAATACATGAACTTTCCATGACATTTCTTGCATTCATATGTCATCTTAGACATCTTAGGACATGTTAGAATCATGCTTAATCATTTATTCATTCATTTTCTATGATTTTCATTCATTTCATTTCATTAACTTTCATGTGTTTTCAAACTTCAAAACATGCTTACATAACATCTCATTCTTGTATGATCATACATTTGCATTTGGTATGCCTTTGCATCATCTCACATGAAATTAACATTCCATAAAAACTTCTGACTTTGGTCATTGTAAACACCCCAAATTTGCCCTCACCCATCCACACCATGGCTTGTGATCATTACATATGCATAAACTCAATCATAGCATCTCATATTACATTTTTGATTCACTACATTGATTCAAAGTCATCTGCACCTAGGGTTTGTGATCTGAGCAATCCAAGAGCTTCTTGAGCCAATCCAAAGGTCATCAATCACTTCAAAGGGGTCCATGTATGTTCAAGCATCATATTATATCCTTTCAAAGTCAAGAATGTCAAAGAATCACAAGAACTGAAAATGGCATGGAAGCAGAGCCAGGTTTGACTGCACAGATGACCTAGAATTAGGGTTTTGGTTTCAAAGGCCATAACTCCAAATTTTTTGGTCATTCTTGTTTCTATTGGTCTCTATATGGTATAGGGAGTATGCATATCAATTTTCATGAAGAAATTCCATGGGGAAGTCATCTGATCAAGGGTTGACTTTCTAAGCAAGTCAGTGTAAAATCAGGGCATTTGAGGCCCCCAATGACCCAACCAAAGGGTGTTCTTCATCATTTTGATTATGTATGATCTTTATTTGATCATAGAAGATGTTGGAAGTTCACAAAATTGAAGAATTTCAAGTCATTTGCAAAGTTGACTTTTTGGGAAAGTTTGACTTTTAATGAAATTGCCATTTTGGGAAACTTTTTCAACCCTTGCTTTTTGATTCAAAAATGCTTCAAATGGAAAAACTTTGGTCATGAAAGTTGTAGAATAGATCTTTCACTTTTCAAAAAGTACAAGAACATGACCTAATTCATTTTGAATCAAAAGTTATGGCTTGTCAAAGTTGGCTAAAATCACAAAATTTGAAGTTTTCTACCAAAGAGGCATTTTGCAAAATGACTTGATCAAGTGTTCTAAAGGCCTCAAATGTGTACAATTTCTTCACAACATGATTGCATGACCTCTAAAAATCAGAATTGGCCCAAGAATCATCTCATTTCATGCCTTGAACTTCAAGAAATCTCAAAGGAACCAAACTTGAATCAAATTGCAAAACTTATCATAAGTTACAAACCACTTGCTGAATCACCTCATAAACAATTCCATGGCTCTCCCTAAACTCAGCTGAGCCCAAGCATGCCAAAAAGCAAGTTGTACCATTTCCCATACCTCAAGTACAAATCAAGTTGACATTTTGGCCAAAGACCCATACCAATCACAATAGGCCAGCACCCACTCTCTGACCTATCACAATTGTTTATACAAATCAAAAGCAAGCCAAAGCACATAACACTTCATGCTGAAACACACCCAAGCCCTAGTTTCCAAGTTTATGCTCCATTTGCAAAATCTTTCGAAACTGATTGCACAAGCCTCAAACACACAAACCAACTTCACAAATCAACTCAGCACACTTCCCTGGTCACAAATCGCCCATCACCATAGCCTAAAACTCCCTGAATCACAAATACGATTTCCACCCCACCTTGAACAAAACTTCTTCCATCTCTCAAACCATCCATTATAAACTTCAAACAAGCATTGAAAGCTTCTCAGGGGGTCCATTGGAGCTGATTGAAGGCAAGAAACCAGCCAGAAAGTACCAGAAACCAAAGCTTCAGTTCAGGTAGCCATCTCAAACTTTTTTTTCCAGAAACTCCATTTTAAGTTCTTAAATGCTTCTATGCACTCCCCTGATCATGGGGATATGATTATTTTTGAAAATGGTTGAGAAACCAGGATGTATGAATGCTCTTAAACTTTTTGCCCTAGGAATGTTTTGCTTCGATTTGGTTGATTGATGAAAGAAAAATGATGTTTGTTAGGGGGTTTTGATTCAGTGTTGAATGGGGATGAATTCTGGGCAGTTAGATTTCATTTTTATTGCGTGTAGAGAGAGTTAGAGATTTGGCTTGCCGGAGAAGACGACCGGAACAGTGTTCCGGTCGCCTGAAAGTCATTAGGGTTAATTAATTAGGGTTTAGTCTTAATTGCGTGAGTTTGAATTTTGGCCGTCCAGATGCGCGCCAGGTCCACTCCCGCGCGTGTGAGTTTGAATTCTAGCCATTGATCTTGCTGACTTTCTCATTTTCAGTTTTAATTCATTTTATTTTTCATTTAATTGCATTTGTTTTCCTCATTTTATTAAAAATAGTAAAACATCTTTAAAAATTCTGAAAATTTTTATGCAAGCTTTTATTAATTTTTCAGAAACCAAAAACATTTTTTATTTTTATTTTTGCATTAAAAATTATTTTTAAATCATTTAAAAGTTTATTTTTAATTAATTAATGAGAATTAATTAATTAAAAATACTTTTAGGTATTTAAAAATCACCAAAAAATTCATGAAACCTTTAACATCATTTAGAAACATTGTCCAACCCTCAAACCAAATTTCTTTGTTGATATTGATGCATTTTGACAATTTTTCATGGAATTAATTTCATTTCAAAGCATTCTTTTGATCCAATGTTCAAAAATTCATTTCTGCCTAGTCTTTGAGAGTTGGACTTTGATTCTTTTTGCATTGTGCCTTGCATATCATGTAGTTTGTAGGATTAAATTGACATGATTTGATCTTGCATTTTCAATTTGTTTGACATTTTTCTTGTCAAGGTACCCTAAAGCCCTAGAAATCTTAGGAAATTCATAACTTTCACTAGGTTAAGAATTGGATCCCCTCCTTTGGGCAGTGAGTTTGTATAGGTTTAGGGTTCCTTTGAGTGCATTTTCAATTTTTTATCTTGATGTTTGCTTCTGGTTTTGGTTTTTGTTTTGTGCATTGATCATAAACCCTAATTTGGGCTTCCTCTTGCATTCATCTTGCATTTGCTTGCATACCAAGACTTGCCATGACATTCTATTCATCCATTTGATTCATTATACATCTTAAGACATGTTAGAAGCATCTTTGATCATTACATCTTTCATTTGCCATGTTGTATGTCATTTGCATTCCATAACTTTTCATGTATGTTCATGGTTCTAAGCATGCTTCATTTGCACTCATATGTTTGTATGATCATCCCCATGCCTTATTTCATGTTTGTGTCATCTCATAGCATCATTATCATCACACACATGCTTCTGGTTTTGGTTTGCATCATGCCATTGCATCTCATTTGCATTGCATTTCATTCCTTTCACTAACTTTTCAGGTGGTAAGTTACTTTGAGAAGTGAATTTGCCTTCACTTCTCACAATCTCTTTTCATCTCTCTTATGCATCATTGCTGCATTTTGTCTTGTGTTTGAGATTGAGCTTACTCTTTCTTCTTCTTCTTACTTTCTTTCATCAAGTGACTTGTCTTCTTAAATGATGCAAGTTACTTTGCTTCTCTTTGCTCCTTTCATCTGCTTCCTGGTGGTTCCTTTGAAGATCTTTCTTGTAAACCTCACAAACCTTAGGAACAACCAAGCATGACAATAATTAGGGTTTTGATTAGTCCCCCCATTCAGATTTTACCTTTGTGTCTCATTGAGTCTTCTCTTCTCATCTCATAATCAAGGACTAAACCCTAAAGGCTTTAAGGCTTTGTGATTAGGCTTATGCCTGCAGCCTTCTATTAGGATGGAGTGTATAACTTTAATCCTAAGTGTTAAACCCTTAATGTGTTTAAATCCTTTAATCAATTCATCTAATAATCATCAAGACATCAAGCTTGTAACTTGGGCCTTGCATTAGGGTTCTAATTCTTCCTTAATTGGTTAAGAAGGACTAACCCTAGTGTTAATGGACAAGTCCCCCTCAAGTTGTCTTACAAACCCTAAAAATCACTTCATCATCTTGTCATTAACTAAAATCCACTTAATAAAGACTTTGTTTTGTCATGAGTTTAATCCCTAATCATGGATTAAGTTGAGGAGCCTTCCTCAGCTTAAACTTTCTCATCTATTATCCTTCTATTAGGATGGTGTAATGAGTCTGTTTAATCCCTGATTATGGCTTAATCTCATTACTTAACACTAAACAAAAACAACAAAAACCTCTAAACAATCACAAGTAGGTTAATGATCTAAATCCTGCATCAAAGGTGATTAAGTGTGAGAAGCTGACTTCACACTTAAGGCATTCTCATTACCCCTAATCAGAGGGAAGATGTGATGAGTTTACTAAATCCATTGGGTTAGGCTTAAGCTCATTAACTTATGACAAATTTTCAAAAAGCAATAAAAGACTGAAAACTCAAAAACAAACAATAATCGTCTCCTTCAGGATTCTTTTCTCACCATCTTCATTCATAAACGAGAACTTGCTTCTTCCGTTTAATGCAAGACAGTTTGCACCTGGGCCAGACAGGTCATACACTTGAGCATTGGCAAGTAATCAGTTCACAAGTCAATTCATCCTTCAGTCTCTTTGGGTCGAACTACGGTGTTCTGACTTCCTCATTGCACGAGAGGATACGTAGGCATAACTTAACAGTTATCGAACAAAAGTCTCTGTATATTCCCCCTCTTTCCATCTTTATTCTTTTAGCCTCATAATCTTGAGCATTTCACTCTTGTTCTTACACTGACACTTCACTCATACACTTCACTCCTTACACTGACACTTGTACATCCTTTTCCAGCTCTTTTATGCACAGATTGCACTGACACTACCCCTTTAAAACACAAATCTTTTAAGCGTGGATCCTGTCGAGTACGACAGACAATCTGGGTGCTAATACCTTCCCAGGTTGTAACCAACCCCCTTTCTCAGTCTCTCTAGTTCGCAACCGTCTTATCCATATCTTTCTAGGTCTATGCAGCATTGCCTTTCCTCCGGGATAAAAATGCCTAGCTGGAGACTCTTGTCTTTTCTGAGTTCTCTCCTGTGTGTTCTCATTCCTCTCTTTGCCGACCGTTCGCGTCTGTACCCCTCTTGGCCCCGTGTCATCAGGTGGGAGCGACAGCTTGACGACTCTGCTGGGGACCCTTATACTGTAACCAGGGCTTCTGGTTCTTTTTGTGGGTTCCTCCTAGCGCTTGATTGATTTGTGTTTACTGGGGTGTTATGTGCTATCTGTGTTTGTATATTTGTTTTTTATTTTTGCTTTATGTACAGTTGTTTTACTGCTTTCTTTACAGCTTTACATATGTCATACTGTCATACTGTTCTGGCTGGATCTGGTTTTGTTGCTTTGGTGGGTGGGGTTCCATTGAGAGTTAAGGTCCTATACCTGGGACCTGAGTGACACCTAGGCTAGAGTGGTTCATGTTCTTTCCCATTCCATTTCGGTCTGGTGCGGGAATATGAAACACGGTTCAGATATGGGTTTCTTCTTGAGAACTCTGTGCTACAGATTTTCTGTAGTGCTAGGGCTATCTGGGAAGCCTGCTAAGTCTGGATGACCTTTGTTTTGACCTTCAGAAACTGAGGTGAATTAGAGGAGGATCTTTTATGGTTATTGTAAACAATGTACCTCCGGGTTAGAAGTGTTTACACTTCTCATAACTAATCCAAAGTCTGAGGATCCTTGTTTTAGAACACCACCTGTGAGGGGGTTGGGCTGTTTACAAGTTTGCAGGTACCCTTGACCTCAGCATACCCTGTTACTTTGTTTTGATTAAGAGTACTCCATTTTGGAATAGTTCTTGTGATTTTAACCCTGGACATGTGACTCTTTATTTGAGTCCCCCACCTTGATTATTGGACTTATGAACCTCCATCTGGATTTCTTGAACAATACATGGACTTATATCAAAGCAGCAATCAGATCCAGCTTGATCACAAACCCTTGCATATCATTTGCATACATCATCATTGCATCATTTAACATTTTCTTATTTGTTTTTTCAGGGTATCCACATCATATATTTTGGCTTGGTTTTGACTCCTTCATCTGTATAGACCTATCTTCATCATTATCTGCTTCAGCTATCCTCATCAGCTACCTATTTCAGTCACCTGCATCACCAGTATCAGCCTGTCAGTGGCCCATCTTCAGTATTATTCTCCATCATCAGCATCTGTCTCAGCTCTTCTTCAGCAATATGGCACCCAAAAAGAGCAATATATCCTACCATTTCTTTGAGCCTGAGTTAGCTGGCATCAGGAAGATCCAGGCCCTGATTACTCCAGACCATATACCACTATTCAGAGAACATTATGGAGGCATCCTTGATGTGGTTATGGATTTGGACCCTTCCCAGAGGAGCTTGATTCATACTTGCCTGCAGTTCTATGATCCCCCTCTGAGGTGCTTCACCTTCCAGGATTTTCAGTTGGGACCCTTGTTGGAAGAGTATTCATCACTGATTGGTGTACCTGTCAGGGGTGGTGTCCTCTTCAACCTTGAGATGGCTTTTCCCAGTAATGAAGAAGTGGCAAAGGCATTGTATCTAGAACCAATTCTGATTGAGCAGAACATGACAACCAAGGCAGGAATCTCTGGTCTACACTTGGATTTCTTGACCTCTCAGGCTACTCTGAAGGCCTCCTTGGGAGAATGGAAGGCAGTTTGTGCTTTGTTAGCCCTCAGCATATATGGGGTTATACTTTTTGCAGATGAGCCTAAGTTTGTTAGCAAGAATGCCATTCACCTTTTCATTCTGAGGAACCCAGTGCCCACCTTACTGGGAGATCTCTACTACTCTGTTCACCAAAGGAATGAAAAGCAAAGAGGAAGATTGGTGAGATGCTGTGCTCCCCTGTTCCATACCTGGCTGCTCAGACACTTGCCCAAGACTGATGCATTCTTGAATCCTCACCAGCAGAAGAACTGGGCTAGAAGACTCATTGCTTTGACCTTAGTTGACATCAGGTGGTGCACTCAGAGCACCAAGGGCAGGGACATCATTACTAGTTGTGGGCAGTTCCCCAATGTACCCCTGATAGGAGTGAAGGGTTGCATCAACTACAACAATCTGTTATTCAAAAGACAATTAGGCTATGCATTGGTCCATCCTCCTAGAGCACAAGACTTGGCTGAAACCCTTTATTGTGAGGTTAAGCCTAATCTAGCTATTGTCAGGCAAGCATCCTGGGCTTGGGACAATGTCCAGACAAAAGGGATGGCTATTCTAGGGAGGTGTAATAATGTTGCCTCAGCTCAGTACTATGAGTGGTCTCATGCCAGGGCTCAAATTTCTGGGATGCCCTTCACCATTGAGGATGCACATGGGCCATCCACAGCACCACCTCCAGCTACTGTCAGCCTGGAGGAGTTTGAGAAATTGAAAGAGAGGAATGAGAATCTGACTCAGGCTCTACAAAAGACCCTCTGGGAGAGGAGTGATGGTCGGATGGACATTGAAAGGTTGGAAAAGCTTAAGGTGGCGCATCTAGCTAGGATTGAGAAGTCAGAGGACTACATTAAGAAGTCAAGGGCTGGAGAGCAGATCTTGAAGAATGCCTGCAATGAGGCTCAGTTCCAGAAGGCCAGGACTGATTTGTATCTGAAAGAGAGTCAAGCTAGGTGGGTCAGGATCACCGAAGCTCGTACTCAGGAAGATAAGAGGACTCAGGACAAGATTGAGCAGTTGGAGGCTAGTGCAAAGGAGCAACAGGAAGCCCTGCTAGCAGCCCAGAGGGAGATCTCAGAGTTGAAGATTAGGGCTGGTGTGAAGAGGTCAAAGGACCAGAGTCGACACAAGAAGCTAACTGCAGCTGTTGCCACCAGGAATCATCTTATCAGGAATCTCACAGAGCGTCCTTCTGATCCTGTGACTGAAGCACTTCTAAAGGAAGTTCAGGAGGATGAGTTTGGTCTTGGTGTCTGACTTTTGCTTGTTGTTGCTTTCATTTCATTGTACTTTTCCTTTCTTATGTTGTAATTTGACCCCTCAGAGGGCATGTATTGTAAAAAAACAAACTATGTATCATTCACTTTTTGTAATATATTTATTAGTTTGTTTTATCTGAGTTCTCAAGCAACATCAAAAAGCATCTTCCTCGGGGTCTGGAAAGGTCAAAACCAAGTGCCAAGCCGGATACCTTGGAGACAAATAAGCATATTGCATTGCATACTAACCTTTGTTTTGTTTTGTAGGTTTGTTTTGTTTTTGTTACTAACTCTGTTGTGATTCAGGAACTATTGCTCGACGTCGGGTGTTCCCACTCAACCGTCCGCACAGATATCCTACCCGCAACAACCTTCCGGGTATACAGATGGACCAGGTACAACAGGATCTTACAGAGGTCAGGACTCAAATGGCCAATGAGAGACTGGAAATGAGGAATCAGATGACCCAGTTTATGGAGGTGATGAATGGATTGGCACAGAGCCAAGAAAGATTAAGAGCATTGGTAGAGAGGCAGACTCAGAAAGACCCCCATCTAGGGACTGGTGGAACAAGCAACAATGAGAGGGTTCAGCCTCATGTCAACCCACCTGTGTATGGCCCTCATCTTCACCCAGAGATCAACATCCCTGCTAATGTACAAGGGAATGCTACTACAGGTAGGGTACTGCAAGAAGACCCCCAGGAAGATCAGTTCACTGTGATGGGAGCTGGGGATGAAGCCTATGACAGAAGGCTAGATGAAATTGCTGAAAAATTAAGGTCCTTGGAGTCTCAAAACTCCTTGGGTTTTGATGTCATGGACATGGGCTTAGTGGACGGGGTCAGGATTCCCCACAAGTTTAAACCTCCGTGCTTTGAGAAGTACAACGGAACTTCCTGTCCGCGAACCCACTTGCAATCCTTTCTGGGGAGGCTGAAGGCATATACCATGGATGAAAAGCTATGGATGTTTTATTTCGAAGATAGCTTAACAGGAGCTTCAAGGGAATGGTACTCTCACTTGACTAGAGAAACCATCAGGTGCTGGAAGGATCTGGCTGAGGCCTTCATTAGACAATACCAGTACAACTTGGATATGGCTCCCAACAGGACCCTCCTGATGGGAATGTCACAATCATCTAGAGAAAGCTTCCGGGAGTACGCCCAGAGGTGGAGACAGCGTGCTGCTGCTGTCCAACCACCCATGTCGGAAAGGGAGATAGCCGACATGTTTATGAACACCCTCCAAGGGACATACATTGATAGGCTAGCTGCCTTTTCTTCCACCAGCTTCGCGGATGTCGTTATAACTGGAGAAAGAATTGAGAGCCTATTAAAGATGGGCAAAATTTCTGACAACGGTGCAAGCTCGTCCAACAACCCAAGAAAGCCTTTTGTAGGCCCAAGAAGAACTGGTGAGACTAATGCTATCCATACCAACAGGGGCAGACCCCAGTATGTTCATAGGTCAGTGGCAGCTGTCACCATTCCCGCTCCAATTCATCCACAACCAACATATCAACCACAACAACAATCCCACTACCAGCAACAAGCTCAGTATCCACCTCAGAAAAATTATAACAACACCAACACCAACAACAACAATCAGCAAAGACCATTTCAACAGAGACCATCTCAGGCCAATAGGGTGATTGATCCGATCCCTATGCCTTATGCCGCATTATTGCCGCAACTCCTGAAACTCAACTTGGTTGAGATAAGGACATTGGCACCTCCAGATCCTGCCAGTCTGCCCAGAAATTACGACGCCAGCGCCAGATGTGCTTTTCACTCAAATGCACCTGGCCACAGTACAGATAAGTGCAGAGCTTTGCACATGAAAGTACAAGATCTAGTGGATTCCAAAGCTCTAAACTTTGCACCCCCACCAAATGTCAGTAAGAACCCTATGCCCAACCACGGAGGACCCAGAATCAATGTTATTGAAGAAGATAAGCCGTCTTACTTGATAACCAGTGTGGGGCAGATTCGGACACCCTTGGTAGAGATTAAAGCTCAACTCCTTGAATGTCAAATGTTCCCCGGATGTGAGCTAGGATGTGCTTATTGCAACATTTCAGTAAATGGGTGTGATAACTTGAGAAATGGCATAGATGGTCTCATCCAGAGTGGACTGCTTCAAATCACAACATCAATACCTACAAATCCGGCAATCTCCTTAACAACAATTCCCGAGTCTTCTACAACTGCAACAACAGTTGTTCCAAACAACTCTTCAATCTCATCAAAAAATGCTTCATCTGTTACTTCAACGGACCAAATATCAACAAACATCCCTTCTACAACTTCAGCACCCCTTCATTCAGAACCTCCTACAACAGCAACACCCATCCAGTCAACAGAATCTCCTACAACATCAACAGCAAACAATGAAAGTATCTCAACGGTTACAATTTATTATGATCCTGCAAATGATTCTGCCTACAACTCACAAAATGCCGCTCTTATCAGAGCACCAGTCACAATATACTATGATCCACATACTATCATGGTCCCTTCTACAGCTGCTATCAGTCCAGTCACTATCACAGTGCCTGGGCCAGTTCCTTATGAAAGCAATAATGCCATCCCTTGGCATTACGGCTCCGATCTATACTGCGAAGGACAGAAAATCACTCTGGAATCATCAACTTCTTCACCACAAATAGACAATGTGGGGGGAGGAGGAGGCTTCACTCGAAGCGGACGTCTCTTTGCCCCGCAAATTCAAAGACCCATTGCTGAAGCAGAAGCTGCTGCCAAGGCAAAAGGGAAGAGCATGGTACAAGAAGAACAAGTTGCTAAAGAAGCTTTGAAAACCCCTTTTGATTAAGAGGTTGATGAATTCATGAGAATCATCAAGAAAAGTGATTACAAGATAGTGGACCAGCTTCACCAGACACCTTCCAAAATCTCCATTCTATCATTGCTAATGTGCTCCGAGGCTCATCGGAACGCACTACTAAAAGTCTTGCACGCTGCTTATGTGCCATAGGAGATTACCGTCAATCAGTTAGAGGTTGTGGTTGGAAATGTTAACGCTAGTAATGGACTAGGATTTACCAACACTGATTTGACTACGGAAGGCCTCAATCACAACAAGGCTTTGCACATTACCTTGGAGTGTAAGGGTGCAGTTCTTTCCCATGTACTGGTAGACACAGGGTCATCCCTCAATGTCTTACCTAAAAAAGCCCTTGTGAAGCTGGAGTATGAAGGATTGGCATTACGCCCCAGTAACTTGGTAGTGAGAGCCTTTGACGGTTCTAAGAGATCAGTTCTGGGAGAAATTGAGTTGCCTATAATGATTGGCCCACAAACTTTCAAAACGACCTTCTACGTGATGGACATTCAGCCGGCCTACAGCTGTTTGTTGGGTAGACCTTGGATTCATGCCGCTGGCGCAGTTACGTCTACCCTTCACCAGAAGTTAAAATTCGAGTGGGAGGGCCAAGTCGTTACTATTTGTGGAGAGGAAGATATCTTTGTTAGCCACCTGGCTACATACAAATACATTGAGATGGATGGGGAGATCCATGATGCGTGTTTTTCGCAAGTGTACGAATCACGTCAAAGTAATATAAAAGATTATCGAATCCACAGAGACCAAGTGTCAATCTATCGTACCTGTTGTTATGGTGCTTATCTAAGGCAACTATTTTTAAGGGTTTTAATAAGGGTGCAATGGTAAATAAAATTATAATTTTAAATAATAGATAAAGGACAGGCTCGAATGTAATTCACGTAATCAATGTTAATCCAGTACTTGTTAGTGGAACTACTTATGGGCAATGTTTTCTTCTTTGAAAAGAACTAATTTAACAGGAACTGTCGCTTTCGCGTATTCAGAACCGAGTTGTACTCTCTAATCAACCCCTCCTATTGTCACGGATAAAAAGGTGCGTACTGCGTTAGAGTAGTAAACCTATTTTTAAGAAATGTAGTATCTTAACTAAGTTGAAAAGTATTTTAACCTGGACTTCTTAGCAAAAAGAGGTTCTTGTGAACCAGACTCTAAATCTCATAACGCGTCCGAAAATCGTTTTAAACTCTCTTTTCTTTTTAATCTAAAAACTCCTAATGAACTATACAAAGCGCTTTTGGCTGTTTTTGAAATAGTTAAGAACAATTACTTGAATTGAAAGATAAAATAGCCCTTAGGTGTTTCCACGAACAATTATACTGATTACTGATTTAATTACGATCCTTACATTCTAACCCTTATGGAATTAGTTAGACATGATAAAGTAAAGATTCTTTTTATAGTTTTTCATATAAGTAATTTAAAGCGAGTGCGGATAATAAACAAAGTAAATGTGCGAGTGCGGGAAATAAACAAAGTAAATGTGCGAGTGCGGGAAATAAACAAAGTAAATGTGCGAGTGCGGGAAATAAACAAAGTAAATGTGCGAGTGCGGGAAATAAACAAAGTAAATGTGCGAGTGCGGGAAATAAACAAAGTAAATGTGCGAGTGCGGGAAATAAATAAAAGTAAAATACGAACTTGAATTAAAATGGCGGCAGGATTAACTTCCTCCAGAGTGCTCCAAAACTCGAACCACAGACAGATTACAGACTCGATCACTCGATTGCAGAGGCACCCCGATGTGGAATGGCAACTGCTTTATAACTGATATATGCCTAGAGAATTCTAATTCTGGATGAAGAAAAACGAAAATCTAAGGTCCTATTTATAGGAAAAACTGAAAGCATGAAATGACCGGGACGCCCCTCCACTAAAAAGTGGAGGTTACTGATTTTGGCCTTGTGGCGCCCGCCACAGGCCTATGGCGCCCGCCATGGTCCCTACAGGGGATGATGGAGTGGGGAACGTGGGTCTTGGAGGTTGAGGAGTGGTCTTGAGACGTGGCCACGTCATGGCTAACCCCGTGGCGCCCGCCACGGTGGGTGCCGCAAGTGCAAAACACTGAATTTCTAGGTTTTCGTCCGTTTTCACTCCTTTTTCGCTCCTTTTCCTGATTCAAGCTCCGATTATTATAAAAACCTGAAAACATAAGAAAAAAAAGCAATAACAAAGCAAAACAACAATAAAAGCTAAGAATGCATGCGAAATCGGAGTCAGAAATACGGTGAATTTTAGTGTGATCAAATTCTCCCACACTTAAACCTTTGCTTGTCCTCAAGCAAACATTAAAGCTTAAGAAAATATGGTGTCAACACGTGTCTTTGGGCTAAAGGGATTCTAAGTTCAAGTCAGGATGCAGTGACAGATACTAACTAAGTGAACCAAGGGTACCATAGTAACACAAACACAAACTTCAATCCTATATTAACCACTCCATATCATCCCACGATACCTAGGCCTATCTTCTCATCTTTTTGTGTCCTTTTCATTCAGGCGCAATCACATTAAGCCCGTTATCCGTACATGCTTCATAGTAGAGTGACCGGTTAGTGATTCTGATCCATAACATAAGGTTTCTGGCACATAAGCATGTGTAAACCTGTTTTTATTTCGCCTAAATGTAGCTGCGGGGGATCGGATCGTAATCCGCCCTACCAAGTTCAGTGCCAGATACCTCTGAACCAACTAATAATAGGTGACTTGCAATTTTTTCTTTTTGTGGCAAAATTTTTTTTCTTCTCTTTTTTTTCGGTTTAAATGACTTTGTGAGGGTCACCTATACCAGAGTTTGCCTTTTTTTTTTTCTTTTTTTTTATTAGCACTGGATCATTCACTTATATTCATCGGCCCCCTACGTAGAGCATGCTTAGGCCGGAGCTGACTGCTAGGATAAACTACTTAGGACAATTTTTAAATGATAGTAAAGGCCATGGTGGTGGGGTTTAGGAGTGATTCCTATATTCAAGAGGTCTATGGTGCTAAAATGGTTCTGATGTTTCAAAAAGTTGACCTAAGTCACCACATCCTAATCTAAACCTATCTCAAAGCCCAAAAAACATGTGAAACAACATTGTTTTCTTTTTAAAATTTTTCTGGTAAGGCTAAGGAAATGGGAAAAAATGAAGATGAACTAAAAAGACACTATACTGGTGACTCGTCAGACTCATGCATTATCTAAGAAAATTAAATTACTGAAAAGGGAAATAACTGAAAGGAAATTAACTAAAAAGGGAAATAACAGAAAGCAATAAAATCCCCTCCCACACTTAAATCGAACATTGTCCCCAATGTTTCGAAATAAGATAAGGGGGGTAACCTGGAAAAAGACTACTGAGGAGGGGCACTGGTGCCTTCGCCGTCCTGATGTGATGGTCTGGAACGACGGGATCTACTACGATGCTGGTCCCTCCGGTCGAGTCGTGCTGATAAAGCAGCCTGAGCACTCCGGACCTCTCGAAGGTTACCCAAGATGGAACCCTGAGTAGCCTCTACAAGCTGGTAGTGTCGGCTGTTGAACTCTCTCTGATGGTTCTGCTCTAATGAAATATCGTTCAAGGTACGACAAACGTTGCTATAAGCACGATCCGAAACCAATCGCGATTGTTGCATGAAGCTCATGTTGTCCGTCAGCTGCTGTGAAATAGTAGAGAGAAGGCCATCACGCCTTTCTTCTCTAGCTGTCATATCACGCCACATCTCCTCGGTGACAAAGAATCCAGGAGCAGTACCTGCAACAGGGTTAGAGGAAGATGGTGCAGTGTGTGACTGTGAAGGACGATGGGGGGACATGTGAGGGATGGGAGACTGCTCTCTCCGATCATACTCATCATCAGTGTCATGTGCCTCCCCATCGGGAATATTAGGAGGAAGTGGACCCAAAACACGTGGAGCATTAAGATCATAGGTCCAGTTCCTTTCATCACGTACATCAGTACGTCTACTGCATGGTAAAGCAACAGATGGGATAGCTACCCCATGAACCATCAACTCATAACCACCTTCTCTCCTCGTTCGGCACAATTTCATGTCTTTCAGAAATTTTAAATTAATTGTGCGAGGAGGTAGTGGTTCAAGTGTAGCTATCTCATCGTTCAGGCCAAGAGCCCGAGCAATAGACGTAACAAGCCCTCCAAATACAATCGGTCCTGTTTTGTTAGTAAATAAAGTCATATGGGCAAGCATAAACGGGACCGGATTGATGTGAGTTCTAGTGAGGCATCCTTGCAAAAATAGGAGTTCACGAGCATTTACCTTGTTTGGACTTTCCCGGCCAAAAATAGTACATGCCAAAAGAAGTCTAAAAACTCTTATGGCCGGGTTGTGAATGGTCGACGCAAGTATCCCTTCAAAAGAATTAATTGAAGTACTTGAAAGCCTTAGCCAGAAGGTAAATACCTCGGCCGACCATTCAGCATCCAAAGGTGCCTCACAGATCGAACCTTCCCTATGAGGGATTTCTAACAAACCTGCTAGCTCATTGGTACTGAATTCATATTCAATTCCAAACAGTCTAAAAATAACAGTACCGACAGTGCTAGCAGTGTTAGGACTGACAGTGTATATCAAAGAACTCAAAAACTCAATTGTCAGTTTCTCATAGGTAGGTTCCTGATTAATGAAAATATTATGCAAGCCTAGAAATTCTAATAAATTAAAAACACTATGATAAATACCCAAAGCATACAGACAGTTATCATCGACGTACCTAGTCGAGAGAATTTCTCGACTTTGAAGCCTCTGAATAATTTTCCGTTGCCTTTCGCCCGGTCTTCCATCACGAAGAAGAAATCCATTGAACTCCATTGTTGAAAAGCTCCTTAGGTAGTGAAAATGGTAGAAAAGTGGTTTATGAGGGGAATGATAAAGTTTTGATTTTTTTTGGTTTTTGATGGATGAAAATGGAAATGGATGTTGGATATGTGTTATGGATGGAGGGTATTTTGGAAATGGGTGAGCTTTAATGGGGTTCAAGGAGGATTTGGAAGGTTGTAAAAATGGGTTTTTGGTGAAGAAAGGGATGAAAATGGTGGAAATGGGGATTGAATCCCGTATATGTTGATGGTACGGTGTGGCGCCCGCCACAGGGCCTATGGCGCCCGCCACAAGGCCAATTCCTGGGCCTTGTGGTTTTTGGATCCTCCTTTTGGGCCTTCCTTGCACCTTTGGTCTTAGGGGGGGTCTGGATAGCGTTTTCTTCTTCTTTTCAAGGCTTGAGGCTTGCATATTTTTTTTGTGAAGACAAAAATGAAAATATTTTTGTCTTATATTTTTTTTCTTTGCACGACAAAAATAAAATAATTAAAAATCAAAAAAAGAAAAAGAAAAATTAGTGCATAATATGTATATATATAAGGAATTCAAAGTGCATGAAAATATAAAAGCTGCAATAAAGTAAAATATATGTCTGGAAATGCGATAAATAAAATACTAGGGTAGTGCTGTCAGTGTAGAATGAGTCATGTGGTAGGTTTCTTTTCCTGGCTTGATCCACGAATCTCAGCTATCTCCCTCCGAAGCTCTTCAATCGCCTGATGTAGAGCATCGGCCTCTGAGGCATGAGTGAGATCAGAAACCTGCATCTGTAACTCCAAGTCTGCCACTTCCTGCTTGAGCAGGGCAGTCTCCTTACGGAGCTCATAAATATGTGTTTGTAGGTCAGGTGGCTGCAGAGACATATTGTTAGACATAACAATGATTCGGGGAGTAAGAGGTGTAGGAGTATACTCAGCGGCGGGAGGCGATTTCGGCTCTTCGATAGTCTCTCCATAACCCTCTAGAGCATAACTCCAATTTGCAGGATCATGGACACTGGTCATCAGCGGATCTGGTAATGTAAAGTAGTGTATCGCTTCACCGTCGATCAGTAATTTAAACATGTTGGGCTCAAAAGAAGCCCTCCTCATCAGTCCTCTATCAAGACAAAAATCAATATCCAGGGTGGTGTAGCAGCAGAAGGTCCTGAGGTGCAATAACTTGCGAGACAAACCCAATGCAGTAGCTATCTGTGTAACAATCCCACCGACATGGATGATGCCTACTGATGATCTGGCAACACTAGCAAGGCCCTTCAGTAAAAATTTGCCACAAGCAACAGGGCGAGACTGAGTCGCACAAAACAGTAGGAAAATCTCCTCTTCACTTAGCAGTGTCTCTGTATCTGGAAAACCTAGGAAAGAATGTGCTAGAATCATCTGGAAGTACCTCAATGCAGGGTTGTGGATTACCTGAGAAAACTGGGTAGAAGGATCTTGGCTCCCTCCGCCTGATATTTTAGTCCAAAACTTTTCCACTTCTCTGCTCATAAAATACCCCATCGGAGTCTCTGGAATAGCATCAGGAGTAGTCTGGAAACTTAGTAAGTCACCAAACTCTTTGTGAGAGAATGAGTAGTCAATCCCGAACAACCTGAAAACAGCGAGTCCATCGGGTCCAGCCCAAGGGTCATGATGAAATGAGCTGAGGAACTCAAGAGTCAAGTTCCTATAAGTGTTGTTCATGTCGTCAAACTGGTCCCACTGGAGTTGATGGCATAAAAATCTGACGCTTGGCTCTATCCCCAAGGCATCCATGCAGTCATGGTCAGGGTACCTGGTAGGAGCCATAGGGCGTCTCATGTGAACATAGTAACGCTCTCTCTGTGCATCATCTCTAAAGGCCACGTGCATGTCATCAGGGTTCTGCATTCTGTACAAGGTTAGCAAACAAGTCCTGAAAGCACATAAAACATTCAATCGTTAGTCCTGACATAATAATAATAATAAACAAATTAAAATAAAGTAAAAATAAAAAGTACAAAAATAAGAAAACCATGGGTTGCCTCCCATGCAGCGCTTGTTTAACGTCATTAGCTCGACGACCGATATTTAAACATCATTGGAAGGATATGGTGGATCACTCAGAGTATGGCAGGTGTATGTTGTTGGAATGTCACCTCCTTCGTAGGGCTTCAACCTCTGTCCATTAACGATGAATGGTTTACATGTCTGGTTCTTGATTTCAATAGCACCGGATCTTAGGATCTTAGATACTTCGAAGGGGCCAGTCCATCTCGAACGGAGTTTACCTGGAAATAGTCGTAACCTAGAATCGAACAGGAGAACATGATCGCCTATTTTGAAGTCTCTTCTTATGATTCTTTTGTCATGCCAAGCTTTTGTTCTTTCTTTGTATATGATGGCATTTTCGTAGGCAGATTGTCTGAGCTCTTCTAATTTGTGGATGTCAAGGATACGTTTCTCACCAGCTGTCAAGTAATCCAGATTCAAAGTTTTGATGGCCCAATAGGCCTTATGCTCCAACTCAAAAGGTAAGTGACATGATTTTCCATAGACCAGTTGATAAGGGGTTGTTCCTATAGGAGTTTTGAAAGAGGTTCTATAGGCCCATAATGCTTCTTGAAGTTTCTGTGACCAATCCTTTCTAGATATAGAGATAGTCTTCTCGAGGATTTGTTTTATCTCCCTATTAGATACTTCCACTTGTCCATTGGTCTGTGGGTGGTATGGTGTTGTTACTCTATGCTTAACTCCATACTTGCTTAAAAGTTTATCAAATATTCTCGATATGAAGTGTGATCCTCCATCACTTATGACTAAACGGGGTGTTCCAAACCTGGGAAATATATAATTTTTGAATAATTTGATGACTACTCTGGTGTCGTTTGTGGGTGCGGCGATAGCTTCAATCCATTTAGACACGTAGTCAACAACTACTAATATGTACTGATTTCCAAAAGATGGTGGGAACGGTCCCATAAAGTCTATACCCCATACGTCGAAGAGTTCTACTTCTTGGATATTTCTTAACGGCATTTCATTACGTCTTGAAATATTTCCTGTGCGTTGGCATCTGTCACACTTGACAATGAAAGCATGGACATCACGCCACATAGTAGGCCAGAATAGGCCAGCTTGAAGAATCTTGGCGTAGGTCTTAGATGTGCTTGCATGTCCACCATAGGGTGCAGAATGACAATGCTCAATTATATTATTTACCTCTTCTTCTGGAACACAACGGCGAAAAATGCCATCTTTACCTCTCTTGAAAAGAAATGGATCGTCCCAATAGAAGTTTCTCACATCACTATAGAACTTCTTCTTCCGGTGGTAGTTTAGATCAGGGGGTATGATGTCAGCGGCTAGGTAATTAACAAAGTCTGCATACCAAGGTGCATTACTTATAGCTAAGGACTGGTTAGGATGCTCATGAGGGTCTGGGTTATCTTCTTCAATAGTTTCTAGTTGGGCTATCAGTCTATCATAGGCAAAATCGTCATTTATGGGAACTGGATCAGGTTTCAGGTATTCTAGCCTAGATAGGTGATCAGCTACCACATTATCAGTGCCTTTCTTATCACGGATATCCAAATCAAACTCTTGCAGTAATAGAATCCATCGAAGTAACCTAGGCTTGGCATCCTTTTTGCTTAGTAAGTAACGAATGGCAGCATGGTCAGTATAAACTATAATCTTGGCTCCTACTAGATGAGATCTAAATTTGTCTATTGCAAAAACTACAGCTAGGAGCTCTTTTTCGGTTGTTGCGTAGTTAAGCTGTGCAGCGTCTAGGGTTCTACTGGCATGATAAATCACGTGTAACTTTTTGTCTTTTCTCTGACCTAGAACGGCTCCAACAGCATAATCACTGGCGTCACACATTATCTCAAACGGTTCTGACCAATCAGGGGATTTCATTATAGGTGCTGAAATCAGAGCTTGCTTCAGCAGATTAAATGCTTCAGTACATTTTTCATCGAAGATAAATTCAGCATCTTTCATTAAAAGACCAGTTAAGGGCTTTGTTATTTTGGAGAAATCCTTGATAAAACGTCGGTAAAATCCGGCATGTCCAAGAAAACTTCTTATCTCCCTGATAGTCTTCGGCGGTTTTAGATTTTCTATGACTTCTATTTTTGCTTTATCTACCTCTATACCTTTTTCGGAAACTATATGTCCTAAAACAATCCCTTCGGTGACCATGAAATGACATTTTTCCCAATTTAGCACAAGGTTTACCTCCACACATCTCTCCAGGATTTTCTCAAGGTTGACAAGACAATTTTTGAAATCTGACCCACAAACTGAGAAATCGTCCATAAATACTTCCATAATTCCATCTAAATAATCAGCAAAGATAGACATCATGCAGCGTTGGAAAGTTGCAGGAGCATTACAAAGTCCAAAAGGCATTCTTCTATAGGCAAAAGTTCCAACTGGGCATGTAAAGGTAGTTTTTTCTTGATCTTCGGGATGAATAGGTATTTGGAAGAATCCCGAATATCCATCTAAATAACAAAAGTAAGAGTGTCTGGCTAGGCGCTCCAACATTTGGTCTATGAATGGTAATGGGAAATGGTCCTTCCTAGTTGCTTTATTTAATTTTCTATAATCTATGCACATACGCCAACCTCCATCGGTTCTTTTTGCTACAGGTTCGCCCTTCTCGTTTTGCACGACTGTGATGCCTCCCTTTTTAGGTACTACATGCACAGGACTCACCCATTTACTGTCCGAGATCTGATATATTATACCTGCCTCTAGTAACTTAAGAACTTCAGTCTTAACTACAGTACTCATTATAGGATTTATTCTACGTTGGTGTTCTCTGGAAGGTTTTGAATCTTCTTCAAGCAAAATCCGATGCATGCATACGGATGGGCTTATTCCTTTTAGATCAGAGATCTTATATCCTAAGGCTGAGGGGTACCTACGTAAAACTTCTAATAATTGATCGGTTTCTTCTTGGTTTAAGGTAGCACTGACTATAACTGGACGGTTCATATCTTCATCGAGAAATTCATATCTCAGGTTTTTAGGCAGTTCCTTAAGTTTTACGGTCGGTTTCATAGGGCAAGGCATAGGATCTGGGGTAAGAGATAAACATTCGTGAAGGTTATCATCGATGTAAGGAGTTTTATAATTATCATCTTCCAAAATAAGGGTTGACGGCAATTTTATAGATTCAGTTTCTTCTCCTTGTTCTAATTCCCTAATGCATTCTTCGATGATATCTAAGGCATAACAAGCATCTCCTATCACAGGTGCCATAAGAAATTTTGACAATATAAATTCTATCTTCTGGCCACCTACCTCAAAAGTTAGTTTTCCCTTTTTAACATCTATTACGGCTCCAGCAGTCGATAAGAACGGTCTACCTAGGAGGATTGGTATGTCGTCATCTTCTTTAATGTCCATGACAACAAAGTCAGTAGGTATAAACAACTGACCTATCCTAATAGGGACGTCTTCAAGTATGCCTATAGGGTATTTAACGGATCTATCGGCTAATTGAAGTGACATCTTAGTAGGTTGTAATTCTCCTAAGTTTAATCTCTCACAAACTGCTAAAGGCATTAAGCTCACACTAGCGCCTAAGTCTAGAAAAGCTTTTTCGATGACATGATTCCCCAAAATACAAGGAATGGAAAAATTTCCGGGATCTTTATCTTTCTTTGCTAACCTATTTTCGGAAATAGAATTACATTCCACGGGTTTCGGATCTTCAAGTCTACGTTTATTTGTAAGTATGTCTTTGAGAAACTTAGCATAAGAAGGTATTTGGGTGATGGCTTCTGTAAAGGGGATTTCTACGTGAAGTTTTTCTATAACCTTAACGAATTTTTGATATTGATTATCGATTTGGGTTTTCTTTAATCTTTGAGGGTAAGGTATTGGTGGTTTATATGGCGGTGGTGGTACATAGGTTTTATTTTTAGGTTCTTCTCCTTTTTCTTGACTTTCCGGGGTTTTAGGCTTCTCTGGTTCCTTTTCCTCATTCCTCTCAGAAGTTTCGGGCTCACTTAATCTAGGGTTTAAAGGTTCCTTATAAGCGGTTCCACTTCGTAGAGTAATGGAATTTGCTTGCCCTTTCGGGTTTTGTTGAGGTTGTCCAGGGAACTGTCCTCCAGGTGTAGTCTGTGGGGCTTGGTTTAACGCTACCTGAGAGATCT
Organism: Lathyrus aphaca; assembly: GCA_963966055.1. NCBI lineage: Eukaryota > Viridiplantae > Streptophyta > Magnoliopsida > Fabales > Fabaceae > Lathyrus > Lathyrus aphaca. Next base: position 127,254,086 of record OZ014523.1, on the reverse strand, counting down.
GGGTTTCAAGCATCTTATTATGAGTAATGATTTGATCAACCTTGGTTCCTAACTTGGTAATCAGTTCGTTAACATGGACGTTATGGTTCATGAACTCTTTGTTTTGTTGTTTTTGAGCAACGATAAAATATTTTACAACTTCCTCAAAGCTCGGACTAGGTGGTACAGGTTGCATAGGTTGATTTGTTCTAGGGGCTTGGTAACCTTGTTGTCTCGGAGGTGCGGTATTTTGGATAGGGTTATTATTTTTGTAGGAGAATTTTGGGTGATTCCTCCATCCAGGGTTATATGTGTTTGAAAATGGGTTCCCTTGGGTATAGTTCACTTGCTCAGTGTTGGTCTCATTTAACAGATTGCATTCGGCGGATTGGTGTCCTTGCGTTCCACATATCTCACAATTCGACGAAACTGCGGCTACAGTATTCGGAGTTGTACACATATGTTCGACTCTAAGGGCCAACGCGTCCATTTTAGCCTGCATCATGTCTATAGAGCTTAGCTCATGTATTCCTCCTTGGGCTTCCTCCTTTTCCACTGTCGCTCGTTCTACTCCCCATGATTGATGGTTTTGGGCCATATCCTCGATAAGGGCACTAGCTTCAGGGTAAGGTTTATTCATCAGTGCGCCACCAGCGGCAGCGTCGATGGTCATTTTAGTGTTATAATGAAGTCCATTATAGAAGGTTTGGATGATTAGCCAATTCTCTAGGCCATGATGTGGGCATGCTCTTAATAGTTCTTTATATCTCTCCCAGGCTTCGAACAACGACTCTCCTTGGTGTTGGGTAAATCTAGTTATAAGGTTTCGAAGAAGAGCGGTCTTACTTGGGGGAAAATATCTAGCAAGGAAAACTTTCCTAAGGTCATCCCAGGTTGTTATTGAATTGGGTGGAAGGGAATCTAACCATGATAGAGCTTTATCTCTGAGGGAAAAGGGAAATAATCTTAAGCGTATTGCCTCAGGAGAAGCTCCATTGGTTTTAAAGGTGTCTGCTAACTGAAGAAAGTTTTTTAAATGTTGGTTTGGGTTATCAGTAGCGAGACCTGCGAATTGTCTCTGTTGCACTAATTGCAGCAGGGATGGTTTAAGTTCAAAATTATTGGCTGGGATAGCGGGGTTTACTATACTGGAACTAGGTTCCTCGTTTGATGGTTGGGCGAAGTCCTTAAGAGGTCTTCGGTTTTGTTCTTCGGCCATAGCTCTCCTATTCCTATGGAAAAACAAACGTGCGCGAGCGTAACGTTCAGATTCAGCTAGAGGGTCTACTAAACTTCCGGCACTGCGAGTCTTTCGCATTGACCGGTGGGTAACAACCTTAGTCTAAACGGTATAACTACAGGGTAATGAAATTTGACGATATTGGTCCCCGGCAACGGCGCCAAAAACTTGATGCGTGTTTTTCGCAAGTGTACGAATCACGTCAAAGTAATATAAAATATTATCGAATCCACAGAGACCAAGTGTCAATCTATCGTACCTGTTGTTATGGTGCTTATCTAAGGCAACTATTTTTAAGGGTTTTAATAAGGGTGCAATGGTAAATAAAATTATAATTTTAAATAATAGATAAAGGACAGGCTCGAATGTAATTCACGTAATCAATGTTAATCCAGTACTTGTTAGTGGAACTACTTATGGGCAATGTTTTCTTCTTTGAAAAGAACTAATTTAACAGGAACTGTCGCTTTCGCGTATTCAGAACCGAGTTGTACTCTCTAATCAACCCCTCCTATTGTCACGGATAAAAAGGTGCGTACTGCGTTAGAGTAGTAAACCTATTTTTAAGAAATGTAGTATCTTAACTAAGTTGAAAAGTATTTTAACCTGGACTTCTTAGCAAAAAGAGGTTTTTGTGAACCAGACTCTAAATCTCATAACGCGTCCGAAAATCGTTTTAAACTCTCTTTTCTTTTTAATCTAAAAACTCCTAATGAACTATACAAAGCGCTTTTGGCTGTTTTTGAAATAGTTAAGAACAATTACTTGAATTGAAAGATAAAATAGCCCTTAGGTGTTTCCACGAACAATTATACTGATTACTGATTTAATTACGATCCTTACATTCTAACCCTTATGGAATTAGTTAGACATGATAAAGTAAAGATTCTTTTTATAGTTTTTCATATAAGTAATTTAAAGCGAGTGCGGATAATAAACAAAGTAACTGTGCGAGTGCGGGAAATAAACAAAGTAAATGTGCGAGTGCGGGAAATAAACAAAGTAAATGTGCGAGTGCGGGAAATAAACAAAGTAAATGTGCGAGTGCGGGAAATAAACAAAGTAAATGTGCGAGTGCGGGAAATAAACAAAGTAAATGTGCGAGTGCGGGAAATAAATAAAAGTAAAATACGAACTTGAATTAAAATGGCGGCAGGATTAACTTCCTCCAGAGTGCTCCAAAACTCGAACCACAGACAGATTACAGAATCGATCACTCGATTGCAGAGGCACCCCGATGTGGAATGGCAACTGCTTTATAACTGATATATGCCTAGATAATTCTAATTCTGGATGAAGAAAAACGAAAATCTAAGGTCCTATTTATAGGAAAAACTGAAAGCATGAAATGACCGGGACGCCCCTCCACTAAAAAGTGGAGGTTACTGATTTTGGCCTTGTGGCGCCCGCCACAGGCCTATGGCGCCCGCCATGGTCCCTACAGGGGATGATGGAGTGGGGAACGTGGGTCTTGGAGGTTGAGGAGTGGTCTTGAGACGTGGCCACGTCATGGCTAACCCCGTGGCGCCCGCCACGGTGGGTGCCGCAAGTGCAAAACGCTGAATTTCTAGGTTTTCGTCCGTTTTCACTCCTTTTTCGCTCCTTTTCCTGATTCAAGCTCCGATTATTATAAAAACCTGAAAACATAAGAAAACAAAGCAATAACAAAGCAAAACAACAATAAAAGCTAAGAATGCATGCGAAATCGGAGTCAGAAATACGGTGAATTTTAGTGTGATCAATCCACGAAACTATGAGTCAAGGGTTTGAGGCCTTGAACATAAATGAAGCATCCTCTGTACCTGGAACCTCAATGACATCTTATCAGCAAGCCCGGAAGGTTGTTGAAGAGGGGACTGCCCAAGGTTGGGGCAAGTTGCTGCCTGTAGAGAAGAAGGAGGATAGATTTGGGTTGGGTTACAAACCAACTCAACAAGATCAAGCAGAGGCTGCTAAGTGTAAACACCCCAAATTTGCCCTCACCCATTCACACCATGGCTTGTGATCATTTCATAGGCATAAACTCAATCAAAGCATCTCACACCTCATTTTTTATTCACTGCATTGGTTCAAAGGCATCTGCATCTAGGGTTTGTGATCTGAGCAATCCAAGAGCTTCTTGAGCCACTCCAAAGATCATCAATCACATCAAAGGGGTCCATGTGTGTTCAAGCATCATATTATATCCTCTCAAAGTCAAGAATGTCAAAAATCACAAGAACTGAGAATGGCATGGAAGCAGAGCCAGGCTAGACTGCACAGATGACCTGAAATTAGGGTTTTGGTTTCAAAGGCCATAACTCCAATTTTTTTGGTCATTCTTGTTTCTATTGGTCTCTATTTGGTATAGGGAGTATGCATATCAATTTTCATGAAGAAATTCCATGGGGAAGTCATCTGATCAAGAGTTGACTTTTCAAGCAAGTCAGTGCAAAATTAGGGCATCTGAGGCCCCCAATGACCCAACCAAAGGGAATTCTTCATCATTTTGATTGAATATGATCTTTATTTGATCATGGAAGATGTTGGAAGTTCACAAAATTCAAGAATTTCAAGTTTTTGCAAAGTTGACTTTTTGGGCAAGTTTGACTTTTAATGGAATTGTCATTTTAGGCAACTTTTTCAACCTTTACTTTTGGATTCAAAAAAGCTTCAAATGGAAAAACTTTGGTCATGAAAGTTATAGAATGGATCTTTCCCTTTTCCAAAAGTACAAGAACATGACCTAATTCATTTTGGATCAAAAGTTATGGCTTGTCAAAGTTGGCAAAAATCACTAAATTTCAAGTTATACACCAAAGAGGCAAAGTTGCAAATTCACTTCTCAAGGCCAACTAAGTCATCAAATGGATTTCTAAACTTCATCACATGATCATACAAGTCCTAAAAGTCAGATTGCACCCAAAGAATCACATGTTTTATGGCCCATGGATCAAGATATTTCACAAAGAACCAAAGGCAAGGCAAGTTGCAAAACTCATCATAGCTTCTCATCCACTTGCTGGCTAGCTTGCTGATCAATCCTAGGCCTTTCCTCACATCATGCTGCGCAGGACATGCCTTTTGTACTTAGCTAGCAAGTAGCCCATGCCCTTCTTACACAACTTTGACATTTTGGCAAAAGGACCCATACCAATCAATAAAGCACACATCACTTCATCTGACCAATGGCAATTGTTTATACAAAGAAAATGCAGGCCAAACATAACAAGAAGCAAGCCTGAAACACTCCACAACTCAGCATTCTCATTTTCCACCCCTTGTGCAAGAGCTTTCGAAACTCATCACACAAGTCACAAACACACAAACTAACTTCACAGATCAACTCAACACATCTTCCTGGTCACAAAGCACCCATCACCATTGCCTTAAACTCCCAGAATCACAAACACGATTCCCACCTGCCATTGAACAGAACTCTTGCAATCTCTCAAACCAGCCATTGCAAACTTCAAACAAACATTGCAAGCTTCTCAGGGGGATCATTGGAGTGCATTTGAACCAAAGAAACAGCCAGAAAGCTCCTGAATCGAAAGCTTCAGTTCAGGTAGTCAACTCAAAACTTTTTTCCAGAAGCATGTTTTTAAGTTCTTAATAGCTTCTATGCACTCCCCTGATCATGAATATATGCTTACTTTTGAAAATGGTTGAGAAACCAGGATGTATGCAATGTCTGAAACTTTTGCCCTAAAAAATGTTTTGTTTCGATTCAGCTGATTGATGAAGGATAAATGAGATTTGAGTGGGGGTTTTGATTCAGTGGGGTGTGGGAATGATTTCTGGGCTTTTAGTTTTCGTTTTAGTGAAGTTTTGAGGATTTTGGAGATTTTCAGGTGGGAGTCCCACCGGAGAAGACGACCGGAGGTCTTCTCCGGCCACCTGAAAATAATTAGGGCTAATCCCTGTAATTAATGAGAGTTTGAATTGTGAGCGTTGGATGAGTTGACTTAGTCCATTCCCGCGTGCGTTCAATGGCCTGGATTGCTTCACTTAACCCTAATCCACGTCATTAATCCTTTTAATTCAGTTTAATTAATTTAAATATGATTTAGCTCAGTTTGAATATAGGCCACTGGATTACGCGCCAAGTCAACAGCCTCTTCCCCAGAATCAATCATGGCCCTTCATTGCGCATACTTTCATTTTATTTCATTTTTAATTCATTTCTTTTGTTTTATTTTGTACATTTATTTAAAAATAGCAAAACAATTTCAAAAATTCTGAAAATTTTTATACACATTTTTATTAATTTTCAGAAACCAAAAACATTTTTATTTTTATTTTTTTTGCATTAAAAAATATTTTTAAATCATTTAAAAGTTTATTTTTAATTAATTAATGAGAATTAATTAATTAAAAATACTTTTAGGTATTTAAATATCACCAAAAAATTCATGAAACCTTCATAATCATTTAGAAACATTGTCCAACCCTCAAACCAAATTTCTTTTTTGATCTTGATGTCTTTTGAGAATTTTTCATGGAATTAAAATCATTTCAAGGCATTATTTTGATCCAAACTTCAAAAAATCATTTCTCCCTAACCATTGAGAGTTGGACTTTGATTCTTTTTGCATTGCATTTTGTTTAGCATGTAGTTTGTGAGATTAAATTGGCATGATTTGATCTTTCATTTTCATTTTGTTTGGCATTTTTCTTGCTACGGTACCCTAAAACCCTAGAAAACTTAGGAAATTCACAACCCTAATTAGGTTAAGAGCTAGAACCCCTCCTTTGGGCAGTGAGTTAGTATAGGTTTAGGGTTCCTTTGAGAGCATTTTCAATTTTTTATCTTGATGTTTGCTTCTGATTTTGGTTTTTGTTTGATGCATGGATCATAAACCCTAATTTGGGCTTCCTTTTGCATCCATCTTGCATTTGCTTGCATACCATGACTTGCCATTGCATTTTATGCATCCATTTGATTCATTGGACATCTTAAGACATATTAAAAGCATGTTTGATCATTGCATCATGTATTTTCCATGTTGTATGTCATTTGCATTCCATAACTTTTCATGTATGTTCATGGTTCTAAACTTGTTTCATTTGCATCCACATGTTTGTATGATCATTCTCATGTCTTGATTCATGTTTGCATCATCTCATAGCATCATTATCATCTCATATATGCTTCTGGTTTTGGTTTGCATCATGCCATTTCATTCCATTTTGCATTGCATTGCATTCCTTTCACTAACTTTTCAGGTGGTAAGCAACTTTGAGAAGTGAATTTGCCTTCACTTCTCACAATTTCTTTTCATCTCTTTCATGCATCCTTGCTGCATTTTGTTATGTGTTTGAGATTGAGCTTGCTCATTCTTCTTCTTCTCACTTTCTTTCTTCAAGTGACTTGTCTTCTTAAATGAAGCAAGTTACTTTGTTTCTCCTGATCCTTTCATCTGCTTCCTGGTGGTTCCATTGAAGATTTCTCTTGTTAACCTCACAAACCTTAGGAACAACCAAGCATGACAATGATTAGGGTTTTGATTAGTCTCCCCACTTAGTTTTACCTTTGTGTCTCTTTGAGTCTTCTTTTCTCACCTCATAATCAGGGACTAAACCCTAAAGGCTTTAAGGCTTTGTGATTAAGCTTATGCCTGCATCCTTCCATTAGGATGGAGTGTATAACTTTAATCCTAAGTGTTAAACCCTTAATGTGTTTAACTCCTTTAATCAATTCATCTAATAATCATCAAGACATCAAGCTTGTAACTTGGGCCTTGCATTAGGGTTCTAATTCTTCCTTAACTGGTTAAGAAGGACTAACCCTAGTGTTAATGGACAAGTCCCCCTCAAGTTGTCTTACAAACCCTAAAAATCACTTCATCATCATATCATTAACTAAAATCCACTTAATAAAGGCTTTGTTTTGTCATGAGTTTAATCCCTAATCATGGATTAAGTTGAGGAGTTTTCCTCAGCTTAAACATTCTCATCTATTATCCTTCTATTAGGATGGTGTAATGAGTCTGTTTAATCCTTGATTATGGCTTAACCTCATTACTCAACACTAAACAAAAACAACAAAAACATCTAAATAATCACAAGTAGGTTAATGATCTTAATCCTACACCAAAGGTGTTTAAGTGTGAGAATCTGACTTCACACTTAAGGTATTCTCATTACCCCTAATCAGAGGGAAGATGTGATGAGTTTACTAACCCATTGGTTTAGGCATAAGCTCATTAACTTATGACAAATTTTCAAAAGCAATAAAAGACTAAAAACATAAAAAACAAACAATAATCGTCTCCTTCGGGATTCTTTTCTCATCTCATTCACTCATAAACGAGAACTTGCTTCTCCCGTCTAATGCAAGACAGTTTGCATCTGTGCCAGACAGATCATACACTTGAGCATAGGCAAGTAAGCAGTTCACAAGTCAATTCATCTTTCAGTCTCTTTGGGTCGAACTACGGTGTTCTGACTTCCTCATTGCATGAGAGGATACGTAGGCATAACTTAACAGTTATCGAACAAAAGTCTCTGTATACTCCCCCCTCTTTCAGTATCATTCTTTAAGCCTCATAGTCTTGAGCATACTCTTGTTCCTACACTGACACATCATTTATACACTTCACACTTCTTTTACACTGACACCTGTACATTTTCTTCCAGCCTCCTTACACACAAATTGCACTGACACTACCCCTTTAAAACACAAATCTTTTAAGCGTGGATCCCGTCGAGTACGACGGACAATCTGGGTGCTAATACCTTCCCAGGTTGTAACCAACCCCCTTTCTCAGTCTCTCTGGTTCGCAACCGTCTTATCCATCTTTTTCTAGGTCTATGCAGCATTGCCTTTCCGCCGGGATAAAAATGCCTAGCTGGCGACTCGTTTCATTTCCTGTGAGTTCACTCCTGTGTGTTCTCGCATCCCCCCTTCGCCGACCGTTCACGTCTGTACCCCATTTGACCCGGTCTCATCTGGCGGGAGCGACAGCTTGGCCACTCTGCTGGGGACCCTTATACTGCAACCAGGGCTTCTGGTTCTTTTTGTGGGTTCCTCCTAGCGCTTGATTGATTTGTGTTTACTGGGGTGTTATGTGCTATTTGTGTTTGTATATTTATTGCTTTATGTACAGTTGTTTTATGGCTTTCTTTATAGCTTTACATATATCATACTGTCATACTGTGCTGGCTGGATCTGTTTTGTTGCTTTGGTGGGTGGGTGTTCTATTGAGAGTTAAGGTCCTATACCTGGGACCTGAGTGACCACTAGGCTAGAGTGGATCATGTTCTTTCCCATTCCATTTCGGTCTGGTGTGGGAATATGAAACACGGTTCAGATATGGGTTTCTTCTTGAGAACTCTGTGCTGCAGATTTCCTGTAGTACTAGGGCTATCTGGGAAGCCTGCTAAGTCTGGATGACTTTTATTATGACCTTCAGAAACTGAGGTGAATTAGAGGAGGATCTTTTATGGTTATTGTAAACACTGTACCTCCGGGTTAGAAGTGTTTACACTTCTCATAACTGATCCAAGTCTGAGGATCCTTGTTTTAGAACACTACCTGTGAGGGGGTTGGGCTGTTTACAGGTTTGCAGGAACCCTTGACCTCAGCATACCCTGTTACTTTGTTTTGATTAAGAGTACTCCATTTTGGAACAGTTCTTGTGATTCTTAACCTTGGACATGTGACTCTTTATTTGAGTCCCCCACCTTGGTTACTGGACTTATGAACCTCCATCTGGATTTCTTGAACATACCTGGACTTATATCAGAGCACTTGATCAGATCCAGCTCAGTCACAAACCCTTGCATATCATTTGCATACATCATCATTGCATCATTTTAACATTTGCTTATTTGTTTTTCAGGGTATCCATACTTTATTTTGGCTTGGTTTTGACCCCATCATCAGCATAGACCTATCCTTATCAGCATCTACTTCAGCTATCAGCTACCTGCTTCAGTCACCTGCACCATCCTGTCAGTGGCCCTTTTTCAGTGTTATTCTCAGCATCTGTCTCAGCTCTTCTTCAGCAACATGGCACCCAAGAAGAGTAATATCTCCTATCATTTCTTTCAGCCTGAGCTAGCTGACATCAGGAAGATTCAGACCCTGATTACTCCAGATCATATACCACTATTCAGAGAACACTACGAAGGCATACTTGATGTGGTTATGGATTTGGACCCTTCACAAAGGAGCCTGATTCATACTTGCCTGCAGTTCTATGACCCCCCTCTGAGGTGCTTTACCTTTCAGGATTTTCAGTTGGGGCCTTTATTAGAGGAGTATTCATCATTGGTTGGTGTACCTATCAGAGGTGGAGTCCCCTTCAACCCTGAGATGGCGTTTCCCAGTAATGAAGAGATAGCAAAGGCATTACATCTGGAACCAGTTCTGATTGGGAAGAATATGACCACCAAGGCTGGAGTCTCTGGTTTACATCTGGATTTCTTGATCTCTCAGGCTACCATGAAGGCTTATTTGGGAGAGTGGAAGGCAGTCTGTGCATTATTGGCCCTTAGCATATATGGGGTCCTATTATTTGCAGATGAGCCTAAGTTTGTTAGCAAGAATGCAATCCATCTTTTTATCCTGAGGAACCCAGTGCCCACCTTGCTGGGAGATTTCTACTACTCTGTCCACCAAAGGAATGAAAAGCAGAGAGGAAGATTGGTGAGGTGCTGTGCTCCCCTTTTCCATACCTGGTTGCTCAGGCATTTGCCTAAGACTGATGCATTTTTGAACCCTCACCAGCAGAGGAACTGGGCTAGAAGACTCACTGCTTTAACTGCAGCTGATATTAGGTGGTGCACTCAAAGCACAAAGAGCAGGGACATCATTACCAGTTGTGGGCAGTTTCCCAATGTACCCCTGATAGGAGTGAAGGGTTGCATCAACTACAACCCTCAGCTATTCAAAAGACAACTGGGCTATGCATTGGTCCACACTCCTAGGGCACAAGACTTGGCTGAGACTCTTTACTGTGAGAATAAGCCTAATCTGGCCATTGTCAGGCAAGCATCCTGGGCTTGGGACAATGTCCAGACTAAAGGAGTAACCATTCTTGGGAAATGCAATAATGTGGCCTCAGCACAGTACTATGAGTGGTCCCATGCCAGGGCTCAAATTTCTGGAATGCCTTTCACCGTTGAGGATGCACCGGGACCCTCCACAGCACCACCTCCTGTCACTGTCAGCTTAGAGAAGCTTGAGAATTTGAAAGAAAGAAATGAGAAGTTGACTCAGGCTCTGCAGAAGACCCTCTGGGAGAGGAGTGATGGTCGGCTGGACATTGAAAGGTTGGAAAAGCTTAAGGTGGAGCATCTGGCCAGGATTGAAAAGTCAGAGGATTACATCAAGAAGTCAAGGGCTGGAGAGCAGATCTTGAAGAATGCCTGCAAGGAGGCTCAGTTCCAGAAGGCCAGGACTGATTTGTATCTGAAAGAGAGTCAAGCCAGGTGGGTCAGGATCACCGAAGCTCGTACTCTGGAAGATAAGAGGACTCAGGACAAGATTGAGCAGTTGGAGGCTAATGCAAAGGAGCAGCAGGAAGCCCTGCTAGCAGCCCAGAGAGAGATCTCAGAGTTAAAGATTAGAGCTGGTGTGAAGAGGTCAAAGGACCAGAGTTAACACAAGAAGCTAACTGCAGCTGTTACTACCAGGAATCTCCTTATCAGGAATCTCACAGAGCGTCCAGCTGATCCTGTGACTGAAGCACTTCTCAAGGAAGTTCAGGAGGATGAGTTTGGTCTTGGAGTCTGACTTTTGCTTGTTGTTGCTTTCATTTCATGTACTTTTACCTTTTATGTTGTATTTTTGACCCCTCATAGGGCATGATTTGTAAGAAACAAACTATGTATCATTTACTTTTTGTAATATATGTATCAGATTATTCGATCAGAGTTTCTTTCAAGCAACATCGCAAGCATCTTCCTCAAAGGTCTGGAAAGGTCAAAACCAAGTGCCAAGCCGGATACCTTGGAAACAAATAAGCATACTGCATTGCATGCTAACCTTTGTTTGTTTTGTAGGTTTGTTTTGTTACTAACTCTGTTGTGATCTCAGGAACTATTGCTCGACGTCGGGTGTTCCCACTCAACCGTCCACACAGATATCCAACCTGCAACAACCTTCCGGGTATACAGATGGACCAGGTACAACAGGACCTTACAGAGGTCAGGAACCAAATGGCCAACGAGAGGTTGGAAATGAGGAATCAGATGACACAATTTATGGAGGTGATGAATGGTTTAGCACATAGCCAAGAGAGATTGAGGGCTTTAGTAGAGAGGCAGACTCAGGAAGATCCCCATCTAGGGACTGGTGGGACAAGCAACAATGAGAGGGTTCAGCCTCATATCAACCCACCTGTATTTGGACCCCACCTTCATCCGGAAATCAACATCCCTACTAATGTACAAGGGAATGCTACCACAGGCAGAGTGCTGCAAGAAGACCCCCAGGAAGATCAGTTCACAGTGATGGGAGCCGGGGATGAGGCCTATGACAGAAGGCTGGATGAAATTGCTGAAAAATTAAGGTCCTTGGAGTCTCAAACTTCCTTGGGTTTTGATGTTATGGACATGGGCTTAGTGGATGGGGTCAGGATTCCCCACAAATTTAAACCACCGTGCTTTGAGAAGTACAACGGGACTTCCTGCCCACGGACCCACTTGCAATCCTTTCTGGGGAGGCTGAAGGCCTACACCATGGATGAGAAGCTATGGATGTTTTATTTTGAGGATAGCTTAACGGGAGCTTCAAGGGAATGGTACTCTCATCTGACTAGGGCAACCATCAGGTGCTGGAAAGACCTGGCAGAGGCCTTCATCAGACAATACCAGTATAATTTGGATATGGCTCCCAACAGGACCCTCCTGATGGGAATGTCACAGTCATCCAGGGAAAGCTTCCGGGAGTACGCCCAGAGATGGAGACAGCTGGCTGCTGCTGTCCAGCCACCTATGTCAGAGAGGGAGATGGCAGATATGTTTATGAACACCCTCTAAGGGACATACATTGATAGGCTAGCTGCCTTTTCTTCTACCAGCTTTGCGGATGTCGTTATAGCTGGAGAAAGAATTGAGAGCCTATTAAAAATGGGCAAAATTTTTGACAACGGTGCCAGCTCATCCAGCAACACAAGGAAGCCTTTTGTGGGCCCAAGAAGAGCTGGTGAGACCAATGCTATCCATGCCAGCAGGGGCAGACCCCAATATGTTCATAGGTCTGTGGCAGCAGTCACCATTCCCACTCCAATTCATCCACAACCAGCTTATCAACCACAACAACAAAATTATCAGCAACAAACTCAGTATCCTCCTCAGAGAAACTACAACAACACCAACAAAAACAATCAGCAAAGACCATTTCAACAGAGACCGTCTCAGTCCAATAAGGTGATCGATCCGATCCCTATGCCTTATGCCACATTATTACCACAACTCCTAAAACTCAACCTGGTTGAGCTAAGGACGTTGGCACCTCCAGATCCTGCCAGTTTACCCAGAAATTATGACGCCAGCGCCAGATGTGCTTTTCATTCGAATGCACCTGGCCATAGTACAGAGAAGTGCAGAGCTTTGCACATGAAGGTACATGACTTGGTAGATTCTAAGGCTCTAAACTTTGCACCACCACTGAATGTTAACAAGAACCCTATGCCAAACCATGATGGCCCCAGAATCAATGCTATTGAAGAAGACAAGCCGTCTTACTTGATAACCAGTGTGGGTCAGATTCGGACACCCTTGGTAGAGATCAAAGCTCAACTCCTTGAATGTCAAATGTTCCCTGGATGCGAGCTAGGGTGTGCTTATTGCAACATTTCAGTGAATAGATGTGATAACTTGAGAGATGGCATAGATGGTCTCATCCAGAGTGGCCTACTTCAAATCACAACATCAATACCTACCAATCCAGCAATCTCCTTAACAACAGTTCCCGAGTCTTCTACAACTGCAACAACCATTGTTCCAAATAACTCTTCAATCTCATCAACGAATGTTTCAACTGTTGCTTCAACGGACCAAATATCAACAAACATCCCTTCTACAACTTCAGCACCCCTTCATTCAGAATCTCCTACAACAACAACACCCATCCAGTCAACAATGTCTCCTACAACTCAACAGTAAACAATGAAGATGTCTCAACTGTTACAATTTATTATGATCCTGAAAATGATTCTGCCTACAACTCACAAAACGCCACTCCTATCAGAGCACCAGTCACAATATACTATGATCCACATACTATCATGGTCCCTTCTGCAGTTGCTATCAGTCCAGTCACTATCACAGTGCCTGGGCCAGTACCTTATGAAAGCAGTAATGCCATCCCTTGGCATTACGGCTCTGATCTATACTGCGAAGGACAGAAAATCACTCTCGAATCATCAACTTCTTCACCACAAATAGACAATGTGGGAGGAGGCGGAGGCTTCACTCGAAGCGGACGTCTCTTTGCCCCGCAAATTCAAAGACCCCCTGCTGAAGCAGAAGCTGCCGCCAAGGCAAAAGGGAAGAGTATGGCGCAAGAAGAGCAAATTGTTAAGGAAGCTTTGAAAATACATTTTGATCAAGAAGTTGATGAATTCATGAGAATCATCAAGAAAAGTGATTACAAGATAGTGGACCAGCTTCACCAGACGCCTTCTAAGATCTCCATTCTATCATTGTTAATGTGCTCCGAGGCTCACCGGAATGCACTACTAAAAGTCTTGCACGCAGCTTATGTGCCGGAAGAGATCACAGTCAATCAGTTGGAAGCTGTGGTTGGAAATGTTAATGCTAGTAATGGACTAGGATTTACCAACACTGATTTGACTAAGGAAGGCCGCAATCACAACAAGGCTCTACACATTACCATGGAGTGTAAGGGTGCAGTTCTTTCCCATGTACTAGTAGACACAGGGTCATCCCTCAATGTCTTACCTAAAAAAGCCCTTGTGAAGCTGGAGTATGAAGGATTGGCATTGCGACCCAGCAACTTGGTAGTAAGAGCCTTTGACGGTTCAAAGAGATCAGCTCTGGGAGAAATTGAGTTGCCTATAACGATTGGCCCACAAACTTTCAAAACGACCTTCTACGTGATGGACATTCAGCCTGCCTACAGCTGTTTATTGGGTAGACCATGGATTCATGCCGCTGGCGCAGTTACGTCTACCCTTCACCAGAAGTTAAAATTCGAGTGGGAGGGCCAAGTCGTTACTATTTGTGGAGAGGAAGATATTTTTGTTAGCCATCTGGCTACCTACAAATACATTGAGATGGACGGGGAGATCCATGAAACGATGAGTCAAGGGTTAGAGGCCTTGAACATAAATGAAACATCTGCTGTACCTGGAACCTCAATGACATCATATCAACAAGCCCGGAAGGTTGTTGAAGAAGGGACTGCCCAAGGCTGGGGCAAGTTGCTGCCCGTAGGGAAGAAAGAGGATAGATTTGGGTTGGGTTACAAACCAACTCAACAAGAACAAGCGGAGGCTGCTAAGAAGCCCAACTTTGTTAGTGGGGGGATGCTCACCCCTGATGCTGTCAACAATTTGGAAGACGAGGATGAAAGCAACTGCAACCTGGAGAATTGGATTCGTCCAAAGGTCCCGGGGAGCAGTATCTCAAACTGGTCTTCCCAGGAAATTATAAGAGTTACTCCTGCAGAGTAATTATTATTTCCTGTATATTTTTAGCATGCATCAAGTCTTGCATCTTGCCCAAGATGACAAGACTCATTTTGTAATCGGGCCATCTGTAATTTTTGTGCAACAAGATTAATCAATGAAATATCAGACATCTTTTGCAAATGAGTCTCTTTTTCTTTTCCGCTCACTGTTTTTCCATTTTTCTTTTTGTACAAAAAAAATAAATGGCAATGTTTTCAAAATGACAACTTTATTTCACTTTTCTAAACAAGATTAAAATCAATCACTAAAATGAACAAACTGAACCCTTGCAGAGAGTGCCTTCCAGACTGCACCGACAACAACACGGCTATGACTCCGTATGACTTTGACAATCCAATCAATCAAGCTGATGAAGGGGTTGAAGAAGATTATGAGCTTCCTGAAGAGCTAGCCAGATTGTTGAGACAAGAGGAAAGGGTTATCACTCCTCATCAGGAGGAGGTAGAAACGATCAATCTTGGTACAGATAAAGATGTGAAGGAAGTTAAAATCGGGGCCTACTTACAAGACTCAGTGAAGAGACAACTGATTGACTTGCTTCAAGAATATGTGGATGTGTTTGCTTGGTCTTATCAAGATATGCCAGGGTTGGACACCGACATTGTTGTGCACAAGTTGCCTTTGAAAGAAGATTGCCCACCGGTTAAACAGAAACTGCGCCGTACTCGCCCAGACATGGCAATGAAAATCAAAGAAGAGGTACAAAAGCAGTGGGACGCCGGGTTCCTTGCTGTGACTAGCTATCCACCGTGGGTTGCTAATATTGTGCCTGTGCCTAAGAAATACGGCAAAGTAAGGATGTGTGTTGACTACCGGGATCTGAACAGAGTCAGCCCGAAAGATGATTTCCCATTACCTCACATTGATGTATTGGTTGATAATACGGCTCAGTTCTCGGTATTCTCCTTCATGGACGGATTTTCAGGATATAATCAGATCAAGATGTCACCTGAAGACATGGAGAAGACAACTTTCATCACACCCTGGGGCACGTTCTGTTACAAGGTGATGCCATTCGGACTGAAGAACGCTGGTGCAACATATCAACGGGCTATGGTAACATTATTCCACGATATGATCCATAAAGAAATCGAATGCTATGTGGATGACATGATTGCCAAGTCCCTCACTGAAGAAGACCACCTGGTAAATCTGCTAAAGCTATTCAAGCGTCTGAGGAAGTACCAACTGAAGTTGAATCCCAACAAATGCACATTCGGGGTGCGATCCGGTAAGCTGCTGGGATTTATTGTGAGTGAGAAAGGGATTGAAGTTGACCCTGATAAAGTTAAAGCTATTCAAGAGATGCTTGCACCGAAGTCATAAAAAGAAGTTCGAGGGTTCTTAGGTCGATTGAACTACATTTCACGGTTCATATCTCACCTTACAGCAACCTGCGAACCCTTGTTCAAACTGCTAAGAAAAGAACAAACGGTCAGGTGGAACGAAGACTGCCAGAAGGCTTTTGACAAGATCAAGGAGTACTTACAAGAACCTCCAATCCTCATGCCTCCAGTTGAAGGAAGACCTCTAATCATGTATTTGACAGTATTAGAAGAGTCAATGGGGTGCGTGCTGGGCCAGCATGACGAGTCTGGTCGAAAAGAGTATGCAATATACTACCTAAGCAAAAAGTTTACCGACTGTGAACAACGTTATTCATTGCTCGAGAAAACTTGTTGTGCTTTAGCGTGGGCTGCTCGCCGACTGAGACAGTATATGTTGACCCACACTAATTTATTGATCTCAAAGATGGACCCAGTTAAGTATATTTTTGAGAAGCCAGCACTCACCGGGCGAGTTGCAAGATGGCAAATGATCCTCACAGAATATGACATCCAGTACACATCTCAGAAAGCCATCAAGGGCAGTGTATTGTCTGAATATCTTGCTGAGCAACCCATTGATGATTACCAGCCTATGAGATTTGAATTCCCTGATGAAGACATCATGTTCATAAAAGCAAAAGATCATGAAGAGCCTGTTCATACTGAAGGGCCTGACCCGGAAGAAGAGTGGACTATGATGTTTGATGGGGCTGTTAATATGAATGGTCGTGGTGTTGGTGCAGTACTCATTACACCTAAAGGAGTTCACATGCCTTTCTCGGCAAAACTCACCTTTAACTGCACTAACAACGAAGCTGAATACGAAGCTTGCATTATGGGTCTTGAGGAAGCCATTGACCTCAGGATCAAGACATTGACTGTATTCGGAGATTCAACTCTGGTAATCAATCAAACCAACGACAAATGGTACACCCACCAGGATCATCTGATACCTTACAGGGATTATACAAGGAGGTTATTGACTTTCTTTACAACAGTCAAGCTTGAGTATATCCCTCGAGACGAGAATCAATTTGCAGATGCTCTTGCCACCATTTCATCCATGATCAAAGTTCAAGCTGCCAACTTTGTACCTCAGATTTCAGTGTCCAGACTTGACAGACCAGCATATGTATTCGCAGCAGATGTTGTCAAGGATGATAAGCCTTGGTTCCATGACATTAAGTGCTTCTTGGAGGATCAAACATACCCACCTGGGGCATCTTCCAATGATAAGAAGACATTAAGAAGGCTTGCTGGTAGTTTCTTCCTGAACACTGATGGTTCTCTGTACAAGAGAAACTTTGATATGGTACTCCTCAGATGCGTTGATAGAACAGAAGCAGACTTGTTAATGCATGAAGTGCACGAAGGATCCTTTGGTACCCATGCGGGAGGGCATGCCATGGCTAAGAAGTTGTTAAGATCAGGCTATTACTGGATCACAATGGATGCAGACTGTTGTGCCTACGCCAGAAAATGCCATAAATGCCAGATTTATGCGGATAAGGTGCATGTGCCTCCCAATCCTTTGAATGTGATGTCTTCACCCTGGCCCTTTGCTATGTGGGGCATTGACATGATTGGCAAGATTGAACCGACTGCTTCGAATGGCCACAGATTCATCCTGGTTGCCATTGACTATTTTACCAAGTGGGTCGAAGCAGCATCCTATGAAAATGTTACCAGGCAAGTGGTAGCCAGATTTCTAAAAAGAGATATCATCTGTCGATACGGAGTTCCCGAACGAATCATTACTGATAATGGTTCCAACTTGAATAACAAAATGATGGCAGAACTGTGCCGGGACTTCAAGATCCAACACCGCAATTCTTCTCCTTACAGGCCAAAGATGAATGGCGCTGTTGAGGCAGCTAATAAGAATATCAAGAAGATTGTGCAGAAGATGGTGGTCACCTACAAAGACTGGCATGAGATGCTACCGTTTGCCTTGCATGGGTACCGCACGTCAATCAGAACATCCACTGGGGCAACATCGTATCAGCTTGTGTATGGTATGGAAGCGGTCCTACCTGTTGAAGTTGAATTACCCTCCCTACGAGTATTGATGGATGTTAAGCTCAACGAAGCAGAATGGGTCCGATCCCGATACGAACAACTGAGTCTGATTGAAGAGAAAAGATTGGCTGCAATCTGTCATGGGCAGTTGTAGCAGAAAAGAATGAAGAGAGCCTTCGATCAGAAAGTTAGGCACCGAGAATACCAAGTAGGAGATCTCGTACTGAAAAGAATCCTCCCTCCTCATACAGACCACAGGGGCAAGTGGACTCCGAACTATGAAGGACCATTTGTAGTAAAGAAAGTTTTCTCTGGTGGAGCACTGATGCTCAGCACTATGGATGGTGAAGATTTCCCGTCCCCTGTGAATTCAGATGCAGTTAAAAAATACTTCGCATAAAAAAAAGACCCGCTGGACATAAAAACAGAATGTAAGTCCAGGCAAAAATAGGGCATCCCGGCGAGTCAAAAACAGAATAAAAGACTCGGGCAAAAATAAGGGAAAATAAACAAAAAATGTACACCCGCTGAGTTGAAAAGCCGCATTGGACAACTCAGGCAAAAATGGGTATCCCGATGGATTGAAAACCCGAAAGGGCGATCCATGCAAAATAAGGGAATAAGCGAACAACTGCATGCTGAATTCGTCTGCATCACTCACAACTTGGTAAACTTCGAAAGGATCAGGCTTCTGTCAGAATCAGCCTTCTTCATAAAGCAAGACGAGAAGAACGTCAAATGTCATACGAGTCATAGCATAAGGGAAGCTCCTCAAAGCGTCGTCAACATTTCCAACATTTTGTTTCTCAATTTGTAACAATCTCCTCATTTCAGGGGATATGTTTCTTTGACTGTATCTTGCTAATTCAGGGCACATGAATTAATAAAAACAGATTTTTCAGTCACACGTTGTCTCTTATTCATTTTATTTGCAAAAAATGTCTGATGTCTTTAAAACACTGATTGCATAAATACAGATGCTTTTCTTCTAAAAAATACATGCTTGCAGGGAATATATTTACTCTCGAGAGTGTCTAACTCCTATGACGGGATCCGGTAAAGGATACCTCGGGATTACTTGTGCGTTTCCCTATCTTTGCAGGATTGCAGGTATCCAAAGCGCAACTTGGGGCATGAAAGCTTCACCCCAGCAAGCCGACAAATCAACACTCAATCTTAGCACTCAAAGTGTTTTCTCCCCAGCCGAGTTGCCAACCATTCTTCCTCAGCCAAATACAAAAGTCAGGGAACCATCCCCCCACTGAGTTTCAGCCTCTAACCAGAAGAGCAGCACATGAAGGGATCACAACAGAATGAAGAAAGCTTCTACAAACTCCTAGCTGGGTCCCTCATTAACTGAGATAGGTCTGTCAATGACCTATATCCCCAAGCAGATGCATCTCATCAAATTTACCAATGATCTCATCCCCAGCTGGGATGTCCACTTCAAGCAGATCGGCGAGGGATCTTCACGACAACGGGATCCGAATCCTGGTTTGGTATCTTTGCATAATCATAGCATTCGCATCATATTCACCCACAAAGCGTAGCATTCCGTCTAAAACGGAGCATTACGGCAAAAATCAAACATATTGCATAATCATAAGCCATGTTCTGGATCAAACACTTGTGAATAATAACAATCCATCAACATACAAAAAACTCCCACAAATTCCCCAGCGGAGAACTAAAGCCAAAACAGTTGCTTTGCATTCACACATCAGTATATACTCCTTGTGGCTCCCGTCCGAGTCACATCCCCAGCATAAAGCCAAAGACATCCCCTTTGCACTCATAGATATACATATACATTTCCTCGACATCCGTCCATGTCATTTTCCCCAGCACAGTAACATAAACACTTTGTATATCAGATATTTGTTCATACTATACTTTTCTCCTTTCGACACTCGTCCGTGTCACTCTCCCCAACAGTTAAACACTCATCTATACACCACTCATATTTTTTTACCCTTATTTCACTCATACAGATACTCGTCTGTATCTTGTATATACCGTTTATATCCCCACAGATTCGACATTCGTCCGTGTTCTTTGTTAACCAGATAGTACTCGTCCGTACCATCATCTCAGAACATGTGTCAAGCGTTTGTTTCTACCCGATACTCGTCCGTATCATAGTCTTAAGGATGCTCGTCCGCGTCTTTAACCCATACACCATGTCAAACACTCTTGTCTTCTTGAAAATAGACACTCGTTCGTGTCTACTATTCCCTAGAAGAGTCCTCTCAGATTCAACACTCGTCTGTGTTCTCTGTTAACCAGTTGATACTCGTCTGTATCATCATCTTTGAACACGTGTCAGTATTTGTTTCTACTCGATACCCGTCCGTATCGTAGTCTTAGGGATGCTCGTCCGCATCTTTAATCTATACACAAACATCTAAACACTTATACCTTTTGTTTCTTGGATGTAAACACTCGTCCGTGTTTACTATTCCCCAGTAGATCGCCAACAAAGCAATTTTCTTTTTATCTGACATTCGTCCTATGTCATGATAAGCTTTGAGAGCAGTCGTACCCTGCTAGGTGGTCGTCCTCCACCTCTTGATGATCGTCCTTCATCATGCTCATCCGATGGCCGTCCCCATCGTTGATCTTCTATCCGACATTCGTCCTATGTCGTGATTTTTAGCAGCCGTCCCCTGCTAGGTGGTCGTCCTCCACCTTTTTGATGATCGTCCTTCATCATTTTATCCAATGGCCGTCCCCATTGTTGATTTTGGTTATCTGGCATTCGTCCTATGTCATGATAAACCTTGAGAGCAGCCGTCCCCTGCTAGGTGATCGTCCTTCACCTCTTGATGATCGTCCTTCATCATGCTTATCCGATGGCCGTCCCCATCGTCGACCTTTTATCCGGCATTCGTCCTATGTCGCGATACTTTCGGCAGCCGTACCCTGTCAGGTGGTCGTCCTCCACCTTAGATGGCCGTCCCTCATCTTATACCCAACAGAGCAGCCTTCCCCTGCTAGGTGATCGTCCTTCACCTTTGATGACCGTACCTCATCATCTGTTTATTTCATTTATTCTTTAACCCGATGTCCGTCCCCGTCGTGGTCCCTTTTCTTTTTCCTGATGATCGTCCTTCGTCAGTTTAGCCCGATGGCCATCCCCATCGTTGGTTACTTTGCTTTATGAACTTGATGGCCGTCCCCGTCATGTTTCATTAATCCCCAGAGAACTTTACAGCTTTATCTTGATGGCCGTCCCCATCATAATTCTTTTATCCCCAGCATGTCGGCCGTCCCCGTCATTGCTTTATTTTCCGCACTTTTCCCAGCATGTCGGCCGTCCCCGTCATTGCTCTTTACCCAGCAGTCGTCCTTTGCTCGACGGTCGTCCTCCGTCTCCCACACTTTACAATATACTTTACTTTCTTTTACAATCTATATCCCTTTTCTTCTTCATTCTGTGAGTGCAAATTTCGGACTGTCTTTGGTATTCAACCACAAGTTATCTTGTTTGCCTGTTAAGCCGTTGCTTACATCCTGCACAGCTAACTCATGTTTGAATAGGGGCAGCTATAAACACCCCAAATTTTCCCTCACCCATTCATACCATGGCTTGTGATCATTTCATAGGCATAAACTCAATCAAAGCATCTCATACCTCATTTTTGATTCACTGCATTGGTTCAAAGTCATCTGCATCTAGGGTTTGTGATCTGAGCAATCCAAGAGCTTCTTGAGCCACTCCAAAGATCATCAATCACATCAAAGGGGTCCATGTGTGTTCAAGCATCATATTATATCCTCTCAAAGTCAAGAATGTCAAAAATCACAAGAACTGAGAATGGCATGGAAGCAGAGCCAGGCTAGACTGCACAGATGACCTGAAATTAGGGTTTTGGTTTCAAAGGCCATAACTCCAATTTTTTTGTTCATTCTTGTTTCTATTGGTCTATATTTGGTATAGGGAGTATGCATATCAATTTTCATGAAGAAATTCCATGGGGAAGTCATCTGATCAAGAGTTGACTTTTCAAGCAAGTCAGTGCAAAATCAGGGCATCTGAGGCCCCCAATGACCCAACCAAAGGGCATTCTTCATCATTTTGATTGTATATGATCTTTATTTGATCATGGAAGATGTTGGAAGTTCACAAAATTCAAGAATTTCAAGTTTTTGCAAAGTTGACTTTTTGGGCAAGTTTGACTTTTAATGGAATTGTCATTTTAGGCAACTTTTTCAACCTTTACTTTTGGATTCAAAAAAGCTTCAAATGGAAAAACTTTGGTCATGAAATTTATAGAATGGATCTTTCCCTTTTCCAAAAGTACAAGAACATGACCTAATTCATTTTGGATCAAAAGTTATGGCTTGTCAAAGTTGGCAAAAATCACTAAATTTCAAGTTATACACCAAAGAGGCAAAGTTGCAAATTCACTTCTCAAGGCCAACTAAGTCATCAAATGGATTTCTAAACTTCATCACATGATCATACAAGTCCTAAAAGTCAGATTGCACCCAAAGAATCACATGTTTTATGGCCCATGGATCAAGATATTTCACAAAGAACCAAAGGCAAGGCAAGTTGCAAAACTCATCATAGCTTCTCATCCACTTGCTGGCTAGCTTGCTGATCAATCCTAGGCCTTTCCTCACATCATGTTGCGTAGGACATGCCTTTTGTAGTTAGCTAGCAAGTAGCCCATGCCCTTCTTACACAACTTTGACATTTTGGCAAAAGGACCCATACCAATCAATAAAGCACACATCACTTCATCTGACCAATGGCAATTGTTTATACAAAGAAAATGCAGGCCAAACATAACAAGAAGCAAGCCTGAAACACCCCACAACTCAGCATTCTCATTTTCCACCCCTTGTGCAAGAGCTTTCGAAACTCATCACACAAGTCACAAACACACAAACTAACTTCACAGATTAACTCAACACATCTTCCTGGTCACAAAGCACCCATCACCATTGCCTTAAACTCCCAGAATCACAAACACGATTCCCACCTGCCATTGAACAGAACTCTTGCCATCTCTCAAACCAGCCATTGCAAACTTCAAACAAACATTGCAAGCTTCTCAGGGGGATCATTGGAGTGCATTTGAACCAAAGAAACAGCCAGAAAGCTCCTGAATCGAAAGCTTTAGTTCAGGTAGTCAACTCAAAACTTTTTTCCAGAAGCATGTTTTTAAGTTCTTAATAGCTTCTATGCACTCCCCTGATCATGAATATATGCTTACTTTTGAAAATGGTTGAGAAACCAGGATGTATGCAATGTCTGAAACTTTTTCCCTAAAAAATGTTTTGTTTCGATTTAGCTGATTGATGAAGGATAAATGAGATTTGAGTGGGGGTTTTGATTCAGTGGGGTGTGGGAATGATTTCTGGGCTTTTAGTTTTCGTTTTAGTGAAGTTTTGAGGATTTTGGAGATTTTCAGGTGGGAGTCCCACCGGAGAAGACGACCGGAGGTCTTCTCCGGCCACCTGAAAATAATCAGGGCTAATCCCTGTAATTAATTAGAGTTTGAATTGTGAGCGTTGGATGAGTTGACTTAGTCCATTCCCGCGTGCGTTCAATGGCCTGGATTGCTTCACTTAACCCTAATCCACGTCATTAATCCTTTTAATTCAGTTTAATTAATTTAAATATGATTTAGCTCAGTTTGAATATAGGCCACTGGATTACGCGCCAAGTCAACAGCCTCTTCCCCAGAATCAATCCTGGCCCTCCATTGCGCATACTTTCTTTTTATTTCATTTTTAATTCATTTCTTTTGTTTTATTTTGTACATTTATTTAAAAATAGCAAAACAATTTCAAAAATTCTGAAAATTTTTATACACATTTTTATTAATTTTCAGAAACCAAAAACATTTTTATTTTTATTTTTTTTGCATTAAAAAATATTTTTAAATCATTTAAAAGTTTATTTTTAATTAATTAATGAGAATTAATTAATTAAAAATACTTTTAGGTATTTAAATATCACCAAAAAATTCATGAAACCTTCATAATCATTTAGAAACATTGTCCAACCCTCAAACCAAATTTCTTTTTTGATCTTGATGTCTTTTGAGAATTTTTCATGGAATTAAAATCATTTCAAGGCATTATTTTGATCCAAACTTCAAAAAATCATTTCTGCCTAACCATTGAGAGTTGGACTTTGATTCTTTTTGCATTGCATTTTGTTTAGCATGTAGTTTGTGAGATTAAATTGGCATGATTTGATCTTTCATTTTCATTTTGTTTGGCATTTTTCTTGCTAAGGTACCCTAAAACCCTAGAAAACTTAGGAAATTCACAACCCTAATTAGGTTAAGAGCTAGAACCCCTCCTTTGGGCAGTGAGTTAGTATAGGTTTAGGGTTCCTTTGAGAGCATTTTCAATTTTTTATCTTGATGTTTGCTTCTGATTTTGGTTTTTGTTTGATGCATGGATCATAAACCCTAATTTGGGCTTCCTTTTGCATCCATCTTGCATTTGCTTGCATACCATGACTTGCCATTGCATTTTATGCATCCATTTGATTCATTTGACATCTTAAGACATATTAAAAGCATGTTTGATCATTGCATCATGTATTTTCCATTTTGTATGCCATTTGCATTCCATAACTTTTCATGTATGTTCATGGTTCTAAACTTGTTTCATTTGCATCCACATGTTTGTATGATCATTCTCATGTCTTGATTCATGTTTGCATCATCTCATAGCATCATTATCATCTCATATATGCTTCTGGTTTTGGTTTGCATCATGCCATTTCATTCCATTTTGCATTGCATTGCATTCCTTTCACTAACTTTTCAGGTGGTAAGCAACTTTGAGAAGTGAATTTGCCTTCACTTCTCACAATTTCTTTTCATCTCTTTCATGCATCCTTGCTGCATTTTGTTATGTATTTGAGATTGAGCTTGCTCATTCTTCTTCTTCTCACTTTCTTTCTTCAAGTGACTTGTCTTCTTAAATGAAGCAAGTTACTTTGTTTCTCCTGATCCTTTCATCTGCTTCCTGGTGGTTCCATTGAAGATTTCTCTTGTTAACCTCACAAACCTTAGGAACAACCAAGCATGACAATGATTAGGGTTTTGATTAGTCTCCCCACTTAGTTTTACCTTTGTGTCTCTTTGAGTCTTCTTTTCTCACCTCATAATCAGGGACTAAACCCTAAAGGCTTTAAGGCTTTGTGATTAAGCTTATGCCTGCATCCTTCTATTAGGATGGAGTGTATAACTTTAATCCTAAGTGTTAAACCCTTAATGTATTTAACTCCTTTAATCAATTCATCTAATAATCATCAAGACATCAAGCTTGTAACTTGGGCCTTGCATTAGGGTTCTAATTCTTCCTTAACTGGTTAAAAAGGACTAACCCTAGTGTTAATGGACAAGTCCCCCTCAAGTTGTCTTACAAACCCTAAAAATCACTTCATCATCATATCATTAACTAAAATCCACTTAATAAAGGCTTTGTTTTGTCATGAGTTTAATCCCTAATCATGGATTAAGTTGAGGAGTTTTCCTCAGCTTAAACATTCTCATCTATTATCCTTCTATTAGGATGGTGTAATGAGTCTGTTTAATCCTTGATTATGGCTTAACCTCATTACTCAACACTAAACAAAAACAACAAAAACATCTAAATAATCACAAGTAGGTTAATGATCTTAATCCTACACCAAAGGTGTTTAAGTGTGAGAATCTGACTTCACACTTAAGGTATTCTCATTACCCCTAATCAGAGGGAAGATGTGATGAGTTTACTAACCCATTGGTTTAGGCATAAGCTCATTAACTTATGACAAATTTTCAAAAGAAATAAAAGACTGAAAACATAAAAAACAAACAATAATCGTCTCCTTCGGGATTCTTTTCTCATCTCATTCACTCATAAACGAGAACTTGCTTCTCCCGTCTAATGCAAGACAGTTTGCATCTGTGCCAGACAGATCATACACTTGAGCATAGGCAAGTAAGCAGTTCACAAGTCAATTCATCTTTCAGTCTCTTTGGATCGAACTACGGTGTTCTGACTTCCTCATTGCACGAGAGGATACGTAGGCATAACTTAACAGTTATCGAACAAAAGTCTCTGTATACTCCCCCCTCTTTCAGTATCATTCTTTAAGCCTCATAGTCTTGAGCATACTCTTGTTCCTACACTGACACATCATTTATACACTTCACACTTCTTTTACACTGACACCTGTACATTTTCTTCCAGCCTCCTTACACAAAAATTGCACTGACACTACCCCTTTAAAACACAAATCTTTTAAGCGTGGATCCCGTCGAGTACGACGGACAATCTGGGTGCTAATACCTTCCCAGGTTGTAACCAACCCCCTTTCTCAGTCTCTCTGGTTCGCAACCGTCTTATCCATCTTTTTCTAGGTCTATGCAGCATTGCCTTTCCTCCGGGATAAAAATGCCTAGCTGGCGACTCTTTTCATTTCCTGTGAGTTCACTCCTGTGTGTTCTCGCATCCCCCCTTCGCCGACCGTTCGTGTCTGTACCCCATTTGACCCGGTCTCATCTGGCGGGAGCGACACTAAGGAGCCCAATTTTTTCAGTGGGGGGATGCTCACCCCAGATGCCGTGAACAACTTGGAAGACGAGGATGAAAGCGACCGCAACCTGGAGAGTTGGATACGTCCAAGGATCCCGGGAAGCAGTATCTCGAACTGGTCTTCCCAGGAAATTATAAGAGTTACTCCTGCAGAGTAATTATTATTTCCTGTATTTTTGAGCATGCATCAAGTCTTGCATCTTGCCCAAGATGACAAGGCTCATTTTGTAATCGGGCCATCTGTAATTTTGTGCAAATAGATCAATCAATGATAATCAGACATCTTTTGCAAATGAGTCTTTTCTCTTTTCCGCTCACTGTTTTTCCATTTTTCTTTTTGTACAAAAATAAAATGGCAATGTTTTCAAAATGATAACTTCATTTCACTCTTTTTAAACAAGATTAAAATCAATCACTAAAATGAACAAACTGAACCCTTGCAGAGAGTGCCTTCCAGACCGCACCGACAACAGCACGGCTATGACTTCGTATGACTTTGACAATCCAATCAATCAAGCTGATGAAGGGGTTGAAGAAGAGTATGAGCTTCCTGAAGAGTTATCCAGGTTGTTGAGACAAGAGGAAAAGGTTATCACTCCTCATTAGGAGGAGGTCGAAACGATTAATCTTGGTACAGATGAAGACGTGAAAAAGGTTAAGATCGGGGCCTGCTTACAAGACTCAGTGAAGAAACAACTGATTGACCTGCTTCAGGAATATGTGGATGTGTTTGCTTGGTCTTATCAAGATATGCCAGGGTTGGACACCGACATTGTTATGCACAAGCTGCCTTTAAGAGAAGATTGCCCGCCGGTTAAATAGAAACTGCGCCGTACTCGCCCAGACATGGCAATGAAAATCAAAGAAGAGGTACAAAAGCAGTGGGACGCCGGGTTCCTTGCTGTAACTAGCTATCCACCGTGGGTTGCTAATATAGTACCTATGCCTAACAAAGACGGCAAAGGAAGAATGTGTGTTGACTACCGAGATTTGAACAGAGCTAGCCCGAAAGATGACTTCCCATTACCTCACATCGATGTATTGGTGGATAATACGGCTCAGTTCTCTGTATTCTCCTTCATGGACGGATTTTCAGGATACAATCAGATCAAAATGTCACCTGAAGACATGGAGAAGACAACCTTCATCACACCCTGGGGCACGTTCTGTTACAAGGTGATGCCATTCGGACTGAAGAATGCTGGTGCAACATATCAACGGGCCATGGTAACATTATTCCACGATATGATCCATAAATAAATAGAATGTTATGTGGATGATATGATTTCCAAGTCCCTCACTGAAGAAGACCACCTGGTAAATTTGCTGAAGCTATTCAAGCGTCTGAGGAAGTACCAACTGAAGTTGAATCCCAACAAATGCACATTCGGGGTGCGATCCGGTAAGCTGCTGGGATTTATTGTAAGTGAGAAAGGGATTGAAGTTGACCCTGATAAAGTCAAAGCCATTCAAGAAATGCCTGCACCAAAGTCAGAAAAAGAAGTTCGAGGGTTCTTAGGATGATTGAACTACATTTCATGGCTCATATCTCACCTTACAGCAACCTGTGAACCCTTGTTTAAACTGTTAAGAAAAGAACAAACGGTCAGGTGGAATGAAGACTGCCAGAGGGCTTTTGACAAGATCAAGGAATACTTACAAGAGCCTCCGATCCTTATGCCTCCAGTTGAAGGAAGACCTCTAATCATGTACTTGACAGTATTGGAAGAGTCAATGGGGTGTGTGTTGGGCCAGCATGACGAGTCTGGTCGAAAAGAGTATGCAATATACTACCTAAGCAAAAGGTTTACCGACTGTGAACAACGTTATTCACTGCTCGAGAAAACTTGTTGTGCTTTAGCGTGGGCTGCTCGCCGACTGAGACAGGATATGTTGACCCACACTACCTTATTGATCTCAAAAATGGACCCAGTCAAGTATATTTTTGAGAAGCCAGCACTTACCGGACGGGTTGCAAGATGGCAAATGATCCTCACAGAATATGACATCCAATACACATCTCAGAAAGCCATCAAAGGCAGTGTATTGTCTGAATATCTTGCTGAGCAACCTATTGATGATTACCAGCCTATGAGATTTGACTTCCCTGATGAAGACATCATGTTCATAAAAGTAAGAGATCCTGAAGAGCCTGTTCACACTGAAGGGCCTGACCCGGAAGAAGAATGGACCATGATGTTTGATGGGGCTGTTAATATGAATGGTCGTGGTGTTGGTGCAGTACTCATTACACCTAAGGGAGTTCACATGCCTTTCTCGGCAAAGCTTACCTTTAACTGCACTAACAACGAAGCTGAATACGAAGCTTGCATTATGGGTCTTGAGGAAGCCATTGACCTCAGGATCAAGACATTGACTGTATTCGGAGATTCAGCTCTGGTAGTTAATCAAACCAACGGCAAATGGTACACACATCAGGATCATATGATACCTTACAGGGATTATACAAGGAGGTTATTGACTTTCTTTACAACAGTCAAGCTTGAGTATATCCCTCGGGACGAGAATCAGTTTGCAGACGCTCTGGCTACCATTTCATCCATGATCAAAGTTCAAGCTGCCAACTTTGTACCTCAAATTTCAGTGTCCAGACTTGACAGACCAGCATATGTGTTCGCAGCAGATTTTGTCAAAGATGATAAGCCTTGGTTCCATGACATTAAGTGCTTCTTGGAGGATCAGACAAACCCACCTGGGGCATCTTCCAATGACAAGAATACTTTGAGGAGGCTTGCTGGTAGTTTCTTTCTGAACACTGATGGTTCCCTGTACAAGAGAAACTTTAATATGGTACTCCTCAGATGCGTTGACAGAACAGAAGCAGACTTGTTAATGCACGAAGTGCACGAAGGATCCTTTGGTACCCATGTTGGAGGACATGCGATGGCTAAGAAATTGCTAAGATCAGGTTATTACTGGATCACAATGGATGCCGACTGTTGTGCCTACGCCAGAAAATGCCATAAATGCCAGATTTATGCGGATAAGGTGCATGTGCCTCCCAATCCTTTGAATGTGATGTCTTCACCCTGGCCCTTTCCTATGTGGGGCATTGACATGATTGGCAAGATTGAGCCAACTGCTTCGAATGGCCACATATTCATCCTGGTTGCCATTGACTATTTCACCAAGTGGGTCGAAGCAGCTTCATATGCAAACGTTACAAGGCAAGTGGTAGCCCGATTTCTGAAGAGAGATATCATCTGTCGGTATGGAGTGCCCGAGCGAATCATTACTGATAATGGTTCCAACTTGAACAATAAAATGATGGCAGAGCTATGCCGGGACTTCAAGATTCAACACCACAATTCTTCTCCTTACAGGCCAAAGATGAATGGCGCTGTTGAGGCAGCTAATAAGAATATCAAGAAGATTGTGCAGAAGATGGTCGTCACATACAAAGACTGGCATGAGATGCTACCGTTTGCCTTGCATGGGTACCGCACGTCAATCAGAACATCCACTGGGGCAACGCCGTATCAGCTTGTGTATGGTATGGAGGCAGTCCTACCTGTAGAAGTTGAATTACCTTCCTTACGGGTATTAATGGATGTTAAGCTGAACGAAGCAGAGTGGGTCCGATCCCGATACGAACAACTGAGTCTGATCGAAGAGAAAAGATTGGCTGCAATCTGTCATGGGCAATTGTATCAGAAAAGAATGAAGAAAGCCTTTGATCAGAAAGTCAGGCACCGAGAGTACCAAGTAGGGGATCTTGTGCTGAAAAGAATCCTCCCTCCTCATACAGACCACAGGGGCAAGTGGACTCCGAACTATGAAGGACCATTTGTAGTAAAGAAAGTTTTCTCAGGTGGAGCTCTGATGCTCAGTACTATGGATGGTGAAGACTTCCTGTCCCCTGTGAATTCAGATGCAGTTAAAAAATACTTCGTATAAAATGACCCGCTGGACATAAAAGCAGAATGTAAGTCCAGGCAAAAATAGGGCATCCCGGCGAGTCAAAAACAGAATAAAAGACTCGGGCAAAAATAAGGGAAAATAAACAAAAAAAAATGTACACCCGCTGAGTTGAAAAGCCGCATTGGACAACTCAGGCAAAAATGAGTATCCCGATGGATTGAAAACCCGAAAGGGCGATCCATACAAAATAAGGGAATAAGCGAACAACTGCATTCTGAATTCGCTTGTATCACCTACAACTTGGTAAACCTCGAAAGGATCAAGCTTCTATCAGAATCAGCCTTCTTCAGAAAGCAAGACGAGAAGAACGTCAAATGTCATACGAGTCATAGCGAAAGGGAAGCTCCTTGAAGCATCGTCAACATTGCCAGCATTTTGTTTCTCAATTTGTAATAATCTCCTCATTTTAGGAGATGTGTTTCTTTGACTGTATTTTGCCAATTCAGGGCACATGAATTAATGAAACCAGATTTTTAGTCACACATTGTCTCATACTCTTTTATTTGCAAAAATGTCTGATATCCCTAATATATCAATTGCATAAATACAGATACGTCTTTCTAAAACTACGTGCTTGCAGGAAATATACTTATTCCCGGGAGTGTCTGAACTCTCATAATGGGATCCAGTAAAGGATACCTTGGGATTACTTGCGCATCCCTCTGTCTTTGCAGGATTGCAGGTATTCGAAAGTGAAACATGGGGCATGTAAGCTTCATCCCAGCAAGCTGGCAAATCAACACTCAGTCTTAGCACCCAAAGTGTTTTCTCCCCAGCTGAGTTGCCACTTGTTACTTCTCCCAGCCGAGGTGCCAATCATTCTTTCTCCTCAGCTAAGTACAATAGCCAGGGAATCGTCTCCCCACAGAGTTTCAGCCTCTATCCAGAAGAGCAACGCATGAAGGAGTCACAACAGAGTGACGAAAGCTTCTACAAACCCCAGCTGGGTCCCTTATTACCAAGATGGGTCTATCAGTGACCTATTCCCCCAAGCAGATACATCTTGTCAGATCTACCAATGATCTCATCCCCAGCTGGGATGTCCATTTCAAGCAGGTCAGCCAGAGATCTTCACAGCCACGGGATCCGAATCCCGGGCTGGTATCTTTGCATAATCATAGCATTCGCATCATGTTCTTCCCACAAAGCGTAGCATTCCGTCTAAGTACCGAGCATTACGGCAAAAATCAAACATATTGCATGATCATAAGCCATGTTCTGAATCAAACACTTGTGAATAATGACTATCTACCGACCATATGCGGAATGCTCCCCAGATTCCCCAGCAGAGAGCTAAAGCTAAAGCAGTTGCCTTGCATTCACAAACATCAGTATATACTCCTTGTGGCACTCGTCCGTGTCACATCCCCAGTAGAAGACCAAAGCGTCCCCTTTGCACTCACAGATACTCATATATACAATTCCTTGACACTCGTCCGTGTCACCTTCCCCAGCACAGTAACATAAACACTTTGTATATCAGATTTTGTTTATACTATACTTCTTCTCCTTTCGACACTCGTCCGTGTCACTCTCCCCAACAGTTTAAATACCTGTCTATACACTACTCATACTTGTTACTCATATTTCACTCATATGGATACTCGTCTGTATCTTGTATATACCACTTATACCATCTCAGATTCAACACTCGTCCGTGTTCCTTGTTAACCAGTTGATACTCGTCCGTATCATCATCTTTGAACACTTATCAGTATTTGTTTCTGCCCGATACTCGTCCGTATCGCATTCTTAGGGATGCTCGTCCGCATCTTTAATCTATACACAATGTCAAAACATTTATACCTTTATTTCTTGGATATAAACACTCGTCCGTGTTTACTATTCCCCAGTATATCGCCAGCAAAGCAAAGTTCTTTTGTTGTCTGACATTCGTCCTATGTCATGATAAACCTTGAGAGCAGCTGTCCCCTGCTAGGTGATCGTCCTTCACCTCTTGATGATTGTCCTTCATCATGCTCGTCCGATGGCCGTCCCCATCGTTGACCTTTTATCCGGCATTCGTCCTATGTCGCGATATTTTCGGCAGCCGTACCCTGCCAGGTGATCGTCCTTCACCTTTTGATGATTCGTCCTTCATCATTTTATCCGATGGCCGTCCCCATCGTTGATCTTGTTATCTGGCATTCGTCCTATGTCATGATAAACCTTGAGAGCAGCCGTCCCCTGCTAGGTGATCGCCCTTCACCTCTTGATGATCGTCCTTCATCATGCTCGTCCGATGGCCGTCCCCATCGTTGACCTTCTATTCGGCATTCGTCCTATGTCGCGATATTTTCGACAGCCGTACCCTGCCAGGTGATCGTCCTTCACCTTTGATGACCGTCCCTCATCATTATTTCATTTATTCTTTAACCCGATGGTCATCCCCGTCGTGGTCCCTTTTCCTTTTCCTGATGATCGTCCTTCATCAGTTTTAGCCCGATGGCCGTCCCCATCGTTGGTTACTTTACTTTATGAACTTGATGGCCGTCCCCATCATTTTTCATTAATCCCCAGAGAATCTTATAACTTTACTTGATGGCTGTCCCCATCATGATCCCTTTTATCCCCAGCATGTCGGCCGTCCCCTTCATTGCTTTGTTTCCCGCACTTTCCCCAGCGTGTCGGCCGTCCCCGTCATTGCTCATCCCCAGCAGTCGTCCTCTGCTCGACGGTCGTCCTCCGTTGCCCACACTTTACAATATAATTTATTTTCCTTTACAATCTATATTCCTTTTCTTCTTCATTCTGTGAGTGCAAATTTTGGACTGTCTTTGGTATTCAACCACAAGTTATCTCGTTTGCCTGTTAAGCCGCTGCTTACACCCTGCACAGCTAACTCATGATTGAATAGGGGCAGCTGTAAACACCCCAAATTTTCCCTCACCCATCCACACCATGGCTTGTGATCATTACATATGCATAAACTCAATCATAGCATCTCATATTACATTTTTGATTCACTGCATTGATTCAAAGTCATCTGCACCTAGGGTTTGTGATCTGAGCAATCCAAGAGCTTCTTGAGCCACTCCAAAGGTCATCAATCACTTCAAAGGGGTCCATGTATGTTCAAGCATCATATTATATCCTTTCAAAGTCAAGAATTTCAAAGAATCACAAGAACTGAAAATGGCATGGAAGCAGAGCCAGGTTTGACTGCACAGATGACCTAGAATTAGGGTTTTGGTTTTAAAGGCCATAACTCCAAATTTTTTGGTCATTCTTGTTTCTATTGGTCTCTATATGGTATAGGGAGTATGCATATCAATTTTCATGAAGAAATTCCATGGGGAAGTCATTTGATCAAGGGTTGACTTTCTAAGCAAGTCAGTGTAAAATCAGGGTATCTGAGGCCCCCAATGACCCAACCAAAGGGTGTTCTTCATCATTTTGATTATATATGATCTTTATTTGATCATAGAAGATGTTGGAAGTTCACAAAATTGAAGAATTTCAAATCATTTGCAAAGTTGACTTTTTGGGAAAGTTTGACTTTTAATGAAATTGCCATTTTGGGAAACTTTTTCAACCCTTGCTTTTTGATTCAAAAATGCTTCAAATGGAAAAACTTTGGTCATGAAAGTTGTAGAATAGATCTTTCCATTTTCAAAAAGTACAAGAACATGACCTAATTCATTTTGAATCAAAAGTTATGGCTTGTCAAAGTTGGCTAAAATCACAAAATTTGAAGTTTTCTACCAAAGAGGCATTTTGCAAAATGACTTGATCAAGTGTTCTAAAGGCCTCAAATGTGTACAATTTCTTCACAAAATGATTGCATGACCTCTAAAAATCAGAATTGGCCCAAGAATCATCTCATTTCATGCCTTGAACTTCAAAAAATCTCAAAGGAACCAAACTTGAATCAAATTGCAAAACATATCATAAGTTACAAACCACTTGCTGAATCACCTCATAAACAATTCCATGGCTCTCCCTAAACTCAGCTGAGCCCAAGCATGCCAAAAAGCAAGTTGTACCATTGCCCATACCTCAAGTACAAATCAAGTTGACATTTTGGCCAAAGACCCATACCAATCACAATAGGCCAGCACCCACTCTCTGACCTATCACAATTGTTTATACAAATCAAAAGCAAGCCAAAGCACATAACACTTCATGCTGAAACACACCCAAGCCTAGTTTCCAAGTTTATGCTCCATTTGCAAAAGCTTTCGAAACTGATTGCACAAGCCTCAAACACACAAACCAACTTCACAAATCAACTCAGCACACTTCCCTGGTCACAAATCGCCCATCACCATAGCCTAAAACTCCCTGAATCACAAATACGATTTCCACCCCACCTTGAACAGAACTTCTGCCATCTCTCAAACCATCCATTATAAACTTCAAACAAGCATTGAAAGCTTCTCAGGGGGTCCATTGGAGTTGATTGAAGGCAAGAAACCAGCCAGAAAGTACCAGAAACCAAAGCTTCAGTTCAGGTAGCCATCTCAAACTTTTTTTCCAGAAACTCCATTTTAAGTTCTTAAATGCTTCTATGCACTCCCCTGATCATGGGGATATGATTATTTTTGAAAATGGTTGAGAAACCAGGATGTATGAATGCTCTTAAACTTTTTGCCCTAGGAATGTTTTGCTTCGATTTGGTTGATTGATGAAAGAAAAATGATGTTTGTTAGGGGGTTTTGATTCAGTGTTGAATGGGGATGAATTTTGGGCAGTTAGATTTCATTTTTATTGCGTGTAGAGAGAGTTAGAGATTTGGCTTGCCGGAGAAGACGACCGGAACAGTGTTCCGGTCGCCTGAAAGTCATTAGGGTTAATTAATTAGGGTTTAGTCTTAATTGCCTGAGTTTGAATTTTGGCCGTCCAGATGCGCGCCAGGTCCACTCCCGCGCGTGTGAGTTTGAATTCTAGCCATTGATCTTGCTGACTTTCTCATTTTCAGTTTTAATTCATTTTATTTTTCATTTAATTGCATTTGTTTTCCTCATTTTATTAAAAATAGTAAAACATCATTAAAAATTCTGAAAATTTTTATGCAAGCTTTTATTAATTTTCAGAAACCAAAAACGTTTTTTATTTTTATTTTTGCATTAAAAATTATTTTTAAATCATTTAAAAGTTTATTTTTAATTAATTAATGAGAATTAATTAATTAAAAATACTTTTAGGTATTTAAAAATCACCAAAAAATTCATGAAACCTTTAACATCATTTAGAAACATTGTCCAACCCTCAAACCAAATTTATTTTTTGATCTTGATGAATTTTGACAATTTTTCATGGAATTAATTTCATTTCAAAGCATTATTTTGATCCAATGTTCAAAAATTCATTTCTGCCTAGTCTTTGAGAGTTGGACTTTGATTCTTTTTGCATTGTGCCTTGCATATCATGTAGTTTGTAGGATTAAATTGGCATGATTTGATCTTGCATTTTCAATTTGTTTGACATTTTTCTTGTCAAGGTACCCTAAAACCCTAGAAATCTTAGGAAATTCATAACTTTCACTAGGTTAAGAATTGGATCCCCTCCTTTGGGCAGTGAGTTTGTATAGGTTTAGGGTTCCTTTGAGTGCATTTTCAATTTTTTATCTTGATGTTTGCTTCTGGTTTTTGTTTTTGTTTTGTGCATTGATCATAAACCCTAATTTGGGCTTCCTCTTGCATTCATCTTGCATTTGCTTGCATACCATGACTTGCCATGACATTCTATGCATCCATTTGATTCATTAGACATCTTAAGACATGTTAGAAGCATGTTTGATCATTGCATCTTTCATTTGCCATGTTGTATGTCATTTGCATTCCATAACTTTTCATGTATGTTCATGGTTCTAAGCATGCTTCATTTGCACTCATATGTTTGTATGATCATCCCCATGCCTTATTTCATGTTTGTGTCATCTCATAGCATCATTATCATCACACACATGCTTCTGGTTTTGGTTTGCATCATGCCATTGCATCTCATTTGCATTGCATTTCATTCCTTTCACTAACTTTTCAGGTGGTAAGTTACTTTGAGAAGTGAATTTGCCTTCACTTCTCACAATCTCTTTTCATCTCTCTTATGCATCATTGCTGCATTTTGTCTTGTGTTTGAGATTGAGCTTACTCTTTCTTCTTCTTCTTACTTTCTTTCCTCAAGTGACTTGTCTTCTTAAATGAAGCAAGTTACTTTGCTTCTCTTTGCTCCTTTCATCTGCTTCCTGGTGGTTCCTTTGAAGATATTTCTTGTAAACCTCACAAACCTTAGGAACAACCAAGCATGACAATAATTAGGGTTTTGATTAGTCCCCCCATTCAGATTTTACCTTTGTGTCTCATTGAGTCTTCTCTTCTCATCTCATAATCAAGGACTAAACCCTAAAGGCTTTAAGGCTTTGTGATTAGGCTTATGCCTGCATCCTTCTATTAGGATGGAGTGTATAACTTTAATCCTAAGTGTTAAACCCTTAATGTGTTTAAATCCTTTAATCAATTCATCTAATAATCATCAAGACATCAAGCTTGTAACTTGGGCCTTGCATTAGGGTTCTAATTCTTCCTTAATTGGTTAAGAAGGACTAACCCTAGTGTTAATGGACAAGTCCCCCTCAAGTTGTCTTACAAACCCTAAAAATCACTTCATCATCTTGTCATTAACTAAAATCCACTTAATAAAGACTTTGTTTTGTCATGAGTTTAATCCCTAATCATGGATTAAGTTGAGGAGCCTTCCTCGGCTTAAACTTTCTCATCTATTATCCTTCTATTAGGATGGTGTAATGAGTCTGTTTAATCCCTGATTATGGCTTAATCTCATTACTTAACACTACACAAAAACAACAAAAACCTCTAAACAATCACAAGTAGGTTAATGATCTAAATCCTGCATCAAAGGTGATTAAGTGTGAGAAGCTGACTTCACACTTAAGGCATTCTCATTACCCCTAATCAGAGGGAAGATGTGATGAGTTTACTAAATCCATTGGTTTAGGCTTAAGCTCATTAACTTATGACAAACTTTCAAAAAGCAATAAAAGACTGAAAACTCAAAAACAAACAATAATCATCTCCTTCGGGATTCTTTTCTCACCATCTTCATTCATAAACGAGAACTTGTTTCTTCCGTTTAATGCAAGACAGTTTGCACCTGGGCCAGACAGGTCATACACTTGAGCATTGGCAAGTAAGCAGTTCACAAGTCAATTCATCCTTCAGTCTCTTTGGGTCGAACTACGGTGTTCTGACTTCCTCATTGCACGAGAGGATACGTAGGCATAACTTAACAGTTATCGAACAAAAGTCTCTGTATATTCCCCCTCTTTCCAGCTTTATTCTTTTAGCCTCATAACCTTGAGCATTTCACTCTTGTTCTTACACTGACACTTCACTCATACACTTCACTCCTTACACTGACACCTGTACATCCTTTTCCAGCTCTTTTATGCACATATTGCACTGACACTACCCCTTTAAAACACAAATCTTTTAAGCGTGGATCCCGTCGAGTACGACGGACAATCTGGGTGCTAATACCTTCCCAGGTTGTAACCAACCCCCTTTCTCAGTCTCTCTGGTTCGCAACCGTCTTATCCATATCTTTCTAGGTCTATGCAGCATTGCCTTTCCTCCGGGATAGAAATGCCTAGCTGGCAACTCTTGTCTTTTCTGAGTTCACTCCTATGTGTTCTCATTCCTCTCTTCGCCGACCGTTCGCGTCTGTACCCCTCTTGGCCCCGTGTCATCAGGTGGGAGCGACAGTCATTTCATCTCATTGCATCTCATTTCATTTCATTTCTTTATGCTTTGAACTTTATGCATTCATGCTAACATTTTCAGGTGGTAAGTTACCTTGAGAAGTGGATTTTCCTTCACTTCTCATTTCTCTTTATCTCTTTCATATGCATCTTGCTGGTTTTTGAAGTGAACTTGTTCACTTATGTTCCACTTCTTTCACTTTCTCTCTTTAAGTTACTTATCTTCTTCATTGAAGTAAGTAACTTATTCTTCTACTTCTTCCTCCTTTCATCTGCTTCTTCCATTGGTGGCTTCCTTGAAGATCTTTCATAAGCCTTACAAACCATAGGAACATCCAAGCATGACAATAATTAGGGTTGTGATTAGTCCCCCCTAGATTTTTACCTTTGAGTCTCCTTGAGTCTCTCTTCTCCTCTTCGTAATCAGAGACTAAACTCTTAATGTTTTAGGACTTTGGAATTAGGGTTATGCCTGTATCCTTCTATTAGGATGGAGTGTATAACTTTAATATTAAGTGTTAAACCTTTAATTTGTTTAAACCTCTTAATCAAATCATCTTATTAATCACTAAGACTTTATCTTGTAACTTGGGCCTTAAATTAGGGTTCTAATTCTTCCTTTATGGTTAAGAAGGACTAACCCTAGTGTTTAATGGACAAGTCCCCCTCAAGTTGTCTTACAAACCATAAAACTCATTTCTTAATCTCATCCTTTAATTAAAATCCACTTAATAAAGGATTTTTTATATAATGAATTTAATCCCTAACCAAGGATTAAGTTGAGGTGTCTTCCCCAGCTTAAGTGTTCTCATCTATTATCCTTCTATTAGGATGGTTTAATGAGCCCACTAATCTGTGATTAGACATTAAACTCATTACTTAACACTAAACAAAAATCCAAAACAAACATCTAAGTAGGTTAATGATCTTAATCCTACATCATCATGGCAATTAAGTTGAGATGCTTATCTCATACTTAAGTATTCTCATTATCCCTAATCATGGAGAATGTAATGAGTTTACAAGCCCTTGATTTAGGCTTAGGCTCATTCACTTATGCAAAACACCAAAAATAATAACAAAACTGAAAAAACAAAAACAAACAATAATCGTCTCCTTCGGGATTTTTTTCTCATCATCTTCATTCACAAACGAGAACTTGCTTCTTCCGTCTAATGCAAGATAGTTAGCACTCGAGCCAGACGAGTCATACACTTGAGCATAGGCAAGCAAGCAGTTCACAGTCAATTTATCTTTCAGTCTCTTTGAGTCGAACTACGGTGTTCTGACTTCCTCATTGCACGCGAGGATACGTAGGCATAACTTAACTGTTATCGAACAAAAGTCTCTAAGTTTTCCCCCTCTTTCAGCATTCTTTTCTAAGCCTCAGTTCCTGAGCATTCACCCTTTTGCACTGACACTTGTACATTTCTTTTCCAGCTTTTGCACAGAGATAGCACATACACTACCCCTTTTAAATACAATCTTTTAAGCGTGGATCCCGTCGAGTACGACGGAAAATCTGGGTGCTAATACCTTCCCAGGTTGTAACCAACCCCCTTTCTCAGTTTCTCTGGTTCGCAACCGTCTTATCCATCTCTTTTCTAGGTTTATGCAGCATTACCTTTCCTTCGGGATAAAAATGCCTAGCTGGCGACTCTATTCACCTTCATTTCATTTTCTCCATCCGCCGACCGTTCGCGTCTGTACCCTGTTTGACCAGGTGTCTTTTCGGGGGAGCGACAGGCATATGAAAATTCAGAAGGGAAAATTAATGGAATCCTCACATAATGATGTTGGTAGAAAAACAGTGGAATTTACAATTCAGAACTTATCAATATACCAAAGAATCAAAATATATATAACAAAAAATATTAACAATAATCAGCTACAT
Organism: Lathyrus aphaca; assembly: GCA_963966055.1. Lineage (NCBI taxonomy): Eukaryota > Viridiplantae > Streptophyta > Magnoliopsida > Fabales > Fabaceae > Lathyrus > Lathyrus aphaca. The sequence continues at coordinate 127,213,759 of OZ014523.1, read as the reverse complement.
GAAGCTTACAAAGAGGTCACAAGAAAGATTCAGTGAGAATTTTCACACCAGGAAAAAATACGGAGGAAAAAGCCAATACAAAAAACTCAGTTTTCATAAATCCCATAACTACTCTAACAGATTCTAACTGAATTTTAACCGAAACCGAATTCAACTGAAATATCAAGATTTCCCTCACCATGGAGGTATAAGAACCAGATGGTTGTTGATCTGATTTTTTGGACGGGATTTCGATCCAAAACCTTTCCACCATTCACCATCTTCATCATTTTTTTGCAGAACTTCTTCTTCCATCTCCATTCTTTTTCTTCTTCCCCATTCTTCTCATCTTCATAACCACATCCCTTCACTCTTCTTCAGCTTCACTCCATCTTCATCATCCTCAACTTCCATCAATCTTCAATCCTGCAACAAAGATTCAACATACTCTATAACCATCATCTTCAATTCTGAATTTTTATTTACAACCAGTTACAAAACTCACAAAAATTTCAGAAATAGAAAACTATTAGAAACTCTTGCTCAATCTCACCTTCAAACTTTGCATCTTTATCGATCTAAGAGCAGAATCTTTACACCCGCATCTCTTCATCAGTAATTTCGACTCGTTTCCTCTAATCTCAGGGCAAATCTTCAATTTCCACTACATCAACCTTTAAGCTTCAACTCCGAATATTCGACAAACTCCAACAAATATCTTTACCTGCAAATTTGACAAAAAAAAACGTCAACGAGATTGACACAGACTCAGATTCGCAAGGCTCACAAGAAGAAATACAGAGGAGGACAAGCATTTGATAATGAAAAGTAGAAGGCGTTCATACCTGGGGGATACTATTCGTCATCATCATTGTTGCGTCTTCATCACTCTTCTCGCGGCTTCATCTCCCTTCATCGATTGAAGACGAAATTATCAACTCTTCTCCGGATCTTCAACCTTCATCAATATCCATCATCATCATCATCAAAAATTCGTAACCTGCAAAGGCTCAAGAACAGCATCACGCCAAAGCCAATAAATTTAGAGTTAGAACACAAATTCAAGAACACGATTCAGCGCGAAATCAATGTAACTTCAAAGAAGATAACAAAAGCGCAACTGTAAAATCAAAAAGCAGAAAACGAAAATCGAGTAAGAGAAGTGAATAACATGCATACCTGAATTTTGCATCACTCGAAAAGACATTAGCACCATCGTCGCAACTTCTTTCAATCAATCGGAATCGTAAGCAATCTCACGGCGGCCTTGACACAACGACAGTGATTCACAAGTGTCATACCCCAAATATGTCCCACCATTTTATTTTACTGTCTAATCATTATTTAAAAATCCAAAAAATATGTACCATTTTATTTTCTGTCTAACCGCATATTCAAAAAATTCAAAAATATATGTCATTTCCTTTTATCATTCGAGTTCATGGTTTGTGCGTAAATCGAGTCAGTTTGGGTTTGTCAATGTTTGCGTGTGCGGTGTTGTGTGTTGTATGGAGGCATTTGTCTGATTATCATTTTCATTTTCCATAACTTTTATTTTTATTATTATTACAAAAAATCCATTACAAAAAATTCATAGTTCACCTTTCTTTTTAAGCCCATTATTATTAGCACATTTCATTATTTTTTTTATTTTTTATTATTATTATCCATTTATTATTATTACTTTTATTATTATTACTTTTATTATTATTTCTATTGTTACTTCTAGTATTATTATTATTCTTACTTTCATCACATCTACCATTACTATTATTCTTACTGTTATCATTAACTATTATTATTATTATTATTATTTTTTTATTATTTATATTTTCATTTTATTATTTTTATTCTATTAAGTGTTATTACTATTATTTTGTTTTGTTATTTCTATTAAACCACAACAATCTTTTTCTTATCAACTTCTTCACAATCAGTGACACCACTAACAAATTCAAAAGATTCAGTCTGTTATACAAATCATCACAGCTCAGCACAAAATATTCCCAAAATCTTTCAATTTCTATCCAAATCTTCACTCAAATTCCTTCATTACCCTTACATTTTTTCTACTATAAAATCAGCTTTTGATTCATCAATAAGGAAGCTTGGAAAATCCTAAAACCTTTGCATAGAAAATAAACCAAGCTTCAGCAAAATAATAAAAATCTCAGAACTTTTTTCCTGCAAACAATACTTTCAAAATCACATAAAATCATTGCACAAAATTTATCCAACCAACTCGCCACACATCATCACCACCGCAAAACAACCACATCTGAAACGCGATTCATCCTTCAACTGCGCACAAAACACCACCCCGAATCAACACCTTCCATCACTTGAAACCAACCAAAAACACAGAAATCTGCAACAAAAACCTTCAAATCCTCCTTCAACCAAACTGAACCATTTTTTCGTTTTTCAACTCACCGCCGTCCCTAATCACGAACCGCAAAACTTCCATAATCGACCCTTTCATAAACCTTCACAAATATAGCAAAGCCAAACCGCCGTAACCTGCCCAAATCCACCGGCCACCCTAACCCATTCAAGCCGCGACTAAACCGCACCATAAACCACTTTCACCGCAAACTCTAACCCTACTCAGACCACCATCGTATATCACAAATCGAAACCACAAATGAGCCAAATCGAAACATCAATTATAAGTTGTTGAGAACGCGAGATTGAGAGGAAAGAAAACGCAATCCGCGAGCGAATCTGAGACGGAACGAACCAAGTTGAGGGTGAGACCGCGATCGCGAGATTGGAGAGGAGAGAGAGACCGCCGTCGTCGAACCATCCGTAACAGGGTGGGCTTCTTTTTATTCTCTCATTTTTTCATTTTTAAAAAGGAATAATGGAACGTTTCTGCTTTTTTTTTTAAAATTTTTTATTCTTTTCTGTTTCATGGTTTTAATTTTTATTCTTTTCTGTTTCATGGTTTCTTTTGAATCTGGGCTTGGAAAGCCCATGGATCTGCTATGTCCACACAAATAATAAGTTGTTTGTCTACTCACACACTCTAGAAGCAGCACAATTCCCCCTTCATTTCTTTTCTTATTTGTTTCTTTGGACTATCGGGCTCAACACATGCACTCTTATTATCTAAGCACGTTATGAAATCAGATGCACCCTTCCTGTTTTTTTGTTTATTCTCCTTTTTTCTAATTAAATATTTTGGTTTTTTTTTTATATAATGTTTATTTTAATAGTATATTTAATTTAATATAGAATTTATTTTTATGGGCCAATGATATATCAAAAGATTAAATTATTTCCAATTTCGTTAAGTCGAGAAATTTAATCAATATGAGGCCATTTATTTAGTTAGGTTTTTATTTATCATTTTATTTCGACAATACAATTTGGCTTATTTCATTTATTCCATTATTCCGATTATTTGCCACATTATTCAATTTATTTATTATTTGTATTTATAATTCTATTCCAATTTAATTTTCGCAATTCAATTTAATTTAATTTATTTTATCGCATTTTAAATAAACGCTCGACTCCTCATAGAAAGATTTCAATTTTAAATCGACTCTAAGGAAGTAAACGAACTATATTTCGACGCGCCCGAATAAAAGGTCCAATGCCTCCGAATAGTTGCCTTTAATTTATTTTGCTGCATTTTATCGCTTTAATCGATTCGCAAACCATGTAAGCCGAGTGCACCGTGCCTCGCCATCAAACTTCTTTCAACTCGAATATTCAAATCTTTTTTATAATTAAATAACGGAAAAACTGAATTCTGGAGTCTAGCATTCCTCGAATTCTTGAATGAACGCTCCTGAGGATCACCCCACGGGATGTGGTTCATTCGCCCTTTCGTTCCTAAAACATTAATCAAATCAAACATTTTTTTAAACTAACATTATCTAAATCCTTTCTATCTCGTAAACAAGCTAGCACTTCCGCTTCCCATCGCGAGAAGACAAGCCAACGCTTAGCTGTTAGAATGCGGTTTAAATAATCATTCATTAAAATAAATCAACCAACCAACCTTAGTACCACGAACTACGAAGCTCTGACTTTCCCATTGCACAAGGGAATACGGAGGCACACGGATCTTACTCCTTGCCGAGCACCCTAGGAACTAAACAACCCGTTTCCCCTATTAACCCTAGCTTATAATCGTTCGCATTTATTTTATTATTCGAAGAAAACAGAAAGCATAAGTCAACATTAGATCGCAAGTTAAACTAAGAGGTTCCCGTTGAGTACAACGAACGTAAGGGGTGCTAATACCTTCCCCTTACGGAATCGACTCCCGAACCTAGAATCTGGTTTCAAAGACCATGTTCTATCTGTCATTTTTCAAAAGGTTTCTCGATATTTTCCTTTTCCTTAATTGGAATAAAATAAGTTCGGTGGCGACTCTGTTGTTTTAATTTTTATCCGCGGTATTTTTTATCGCGAGGTCGTATTTTTTCGAGGTGCGACAACAAGGTACGAACTCGAACTCTCGTTTTTACAAATTGGTTCGTTGCGTCTTGTTTGCTATTCGACATTCCAATCTCGTAGTTGAATTGTATTTTTGAGGATTTGGAGTCCCGAGTGGAGTTGAGAGCAAAGAATAGGGTAGGATGCGTGTTGTAGCTTTGTCGTTAGGGGTTGATTGGCCGGTAGGGACGAGTGGCGGCGGCCCTTTAGGTTTGGTAGGAGAAGAATGTGGAGAACCTAGGTTTTCTTATGAAGGTGATGGCGGCGGCGTCGATGAGAAAGAAGAAGGGTCTAGGGTTTTCGTTTAAAGACTTTCAGATTTTGTTTATTAACTTTATAATGCTTTGATTAAAATATAAAGATTATATTATATTTAATATAAATTAATAGCAATAAAGAGAATTAATCCATCTTAAAGAGCTTTAATCCACTATAAAATGAGTTTAATTATACCGTTTGAATATTCAAGAGATAAGGTTGTGGATTTGTGGTGGATTTCATCCACACCGGCGGTGACACGTGTCACCGTCCGGTAGGACCTTTCATTTGTAATCATGCACGTGCTAGTAGACCGAAACCACATACTCCCTAGCGTCTTGATTTGTTAGATGTAATTACCATGGAGAGACTCTTGATCAGACGGTTGTGGTGGAGTCAACAAAGTTGACTGGAGTTCCATGCCAAGTTCCACTCTTTCCTGCGCCCATGGAACTTTTTTGTTCGCTATTCACACCTCCATGGTGCAGGCCCATTAGCATAATAATTAATAAAAATGCTAAATGCACCTCCCTATTTTTTTTGCTTTCTTTTTAATTTTTTTTATTTTAATATAATTTCAATTTAAATCCACAAAAAATACTAAAATTAATAATAAAATTCCATAAAAATTATAGGAACCTTCTAACTCACTTTAGGAACTTTCCACGTTTTCACCTTCTGAATTTTGGCATTTTTCGATTTTCCATTTAATTGCTTTTATATTGAATTCCTTCATGAACACATAATTTTGTACATTTTTATTCTCCCACTTCCTGTAATTTTTTTGGCCCATTCTTTTTGCTATGGTTAGAAGACTAATAATAGTACCTGGAATTATTTTTGGTGTATTTTTTAGGCCATTTTATCTACTGTTTTGGTAGTGTTGTTTGTGTAAAATTATGATTGAATCTTAGGTAGATTTAAGTGACTATTTTACATAGTTAGACTTTGAATTTTTAGGATATTTCTTAACACAATGTTATAATCAGGTTAGGGACCCTAGGGAATTAATTTCATATTTTTTCCAGGACTTTTACTATTTCTTTAGTGCATTGATTTTTATTCAACTTTTCCATTGTAAATCCATCTAGTTTAGCTTAGGATTTATGGTTCATTAGGACATAGATTAATTAGGCTTGATCTTAGAATAATAGAAGGCCTTAATATAGCTTAGCTACTGATTTTAGAATGTTGATATCATGCAAAACTCTTTAGTTTTAGGACTTAGGCTTAGAAATCGTTCAAGTGCATTTCCATGAAGCGATTAGTCATTATTTCGGTTTTATGCCTTATATGCTTTAGAAATTCTTGCAACTTGTTTTTACCTTAATTCATTTTCGACATATTGTTGCATATGCATCTACATTTCATTTACTAACATCCTCTTTTTGTGCAAGGTATTTTTCGAGGATTCGCTTATGGACTTGGATTATTTTTATTATGCCTCGATTATATTTTTGTGGTTTGTACTTTGTGATGTAATAACTTAGAACTCTTATGCTTGTATAGTTCCTATAATTAGGATAGAAAAGATAAAACAAATCGATAGAAAACCAAATCTCAAAAATAAAATAAAGAAATACTCGATCCAACGTCGAGTAAAATTTTCAAATAAATGAATAAAGTTTCAAGTGACTTTAGGATTCCTCGATTACCATCGTTCCATTCCATTACACCCAAAAGCAAGCCTTGTATGTTGCACACCATAATTTGTGTGTCTCAGCACCATGCAACTGACCCACCCGATCCATCGTTCCATCTCACTTACGATTCATACACGTTTTTACCCACCATGATGTAGGAGGGTCATGCTATTTACTATTACTTTTTGTATTCGCATTTCTAGTCTAATATCCAATTAGGTAGTGTATCTTTCAAACCTCACTAACCATAGGTCACCATTAAACTCAATTAACTTAGGGTAAAGTCTAGTTTCCCTTAGAATTTTTCCTTTCTCCACTTGAGTCTCACTTCTCATCTTAAAGAAAATATCAAAACACATAATAAAGGAAAATGTGTACAATGCGCCACGAGCCTTAAGCTATACGGGAAATGATTAGTGGAGGTCTCCTCCACTCTTCTAGGATACTTTATAAACGTTCCATTGGGGGCGACCTTGAAAAGTATTTGCTCTTGTATCATAGTCTTTAGTGTTGTACATGCAATAAAAACAAAATCAAGACATTTCTCATAAAAAACAATAAACCAACAAGACATCACGTCTTCCCTTCTCATCTCATATTCTTTGCAGACAAATGCGACTTGCCTCGACAGTTCAAACAGCGATACGGTAAACACCCTCGAGTCAGAGCCGGTAACACCTAAGCTAGAGCTATGGCAACATCATCCTAAAAAACATAAACAAGTTCCCTCCTTAGTTAGACGAACTACGACGACTCTGATCCTCATTTTCCCGATGAGGTACGTAGGCAGTGGGGTAGGGCCCATTCGAGTACATTCTTTAATTTCCCTACATTTTTCCCCTTTGTTACATTTTCTTTTCTTGATCCTTTTCTCATTTCAGTTCCAAGTTCCAGTTAGCAATTCTTTCATTCAAACAACATCTTATTTCTCACCCTTTGAAACAGACTAACAAGTGTGGATCCCGTCGGGTACGGTGGACAGATTGGGGTGCTAATACCTTCCCAATTCGTAACCGACTTCTGGACCCAGATCTTTGGTTCACAAGGCCTCGTCCTATTCCTTCTTCCTTAGGTTTGTGCAAAATTACCTTTCCCATTCCTTCAGGATAAAAATGTATGGCTGGCGACTCTACCTCTTTCCGCGCCACTTTCGCGTTTGTACCAGGATGGAAATCCAGGGAGCGACAGCTGGCGACTCTGCTGGGGAATGAACCCAGAATCTCTGGTTTCCCCTTTGAGAGTAAATCCTAGCGCTTGTCCGTTTCTGTTTTCTTTGGGTGTTTATTCGTATGTTGTTGTGCTTTAGTTTAGCTTTACTGTTTATTTACAGTTTATCGCTTTACTTTACAGCTTTATTTACAGCTTTTTGCACTTTACTTTATTGTTGCATATACTGGCATATACTATACTTGCTGTTCTGGTTTTCCTTGGCGGGATGAGATTATTGTGAGATACACCAAATACCCGGCTTGAGTATACACATAGGATTTAGAGTGGCCAGTTGTGTTGCTTGCATGGTTTTGAGCACATGTAGTTTTCACGAGTCCCACACCCAGATCAGGCTCTCTTGGGATATGTTCTATACTGCCTAGGCAGACCATAGAATGTTCGCACCTGAGCTGCTAACGCTAGGAACCGATCATCAAGGACGTTAGTGGAAACAACCCTCTCCAGAGGTGACAGTGGCAGACCACATTTTGTTTCAAACCCATTCTCACTCGAGGACCCACTAAGGAAATCGCATAGGATGACCTTGTTTTCTCATAGGAACCCAGTTAAAGCGACTGGTCGTATGATGGTAGTATTGTACCCTTCGGGATGAATGTACTATTATTTCTCGACTTCAGTGCTTGAAGCTGGGAACTTATGAGGGATGCTTGTTTTCCCGGACTCAGCTGAGGCCTCCCTGGGTAGTACATAATGCCAAACCGATTCCCTGATTTGGTCATGAGCCATTTCTTGGAAATGGTGAACGTATTATTGCTACTCGGCTTTGAGAGTCCGTGATGTTGACCCGTAGTAACACACCTGTGAGATTGGGAGGGGTTTATAGGTTTGCAGGAACCCTAAGCTTCCAACATACCCGTTTTTCCAGTGTTACTCCATGATATGATCCAGTCCTATATGATACTTGGTTGAGAATTCTGGAATTTCTGCACAGAGATAATGATATTATGATCTTCACCAACATTTGGCTATCTGATTCACACCAGCGTCAGACCGCTGATCACATGCCAGTTGCATACATGACATCATGGAATTTTAGCATAAATGTTCAGTTACTTCTAAGAATCACATATCTGGATTAAACCATCAGATTCTTTTCTGCATTAAAACATGGATTAAAACAGATAGATTCCTTGGAAATAACTGAACATGGCATTTGCATACATCCTCGCATTTTTGATAGGTGTTCAGGGACAAATTCTTATCCTGCCTTGGTTTATCTCCATAATGGCCAACTTGAATCATGATTGTCAGGGTATGGGCATGGAACAACTCCGAGCGGAGGTGACTGAGATGAAGGCCCAACTGGGGCATTTTATAGTGGACATTTGAGCACTGTCCCAGGATCAGAAATTGCTGAGAGAAGAATTCAACTTGATGAAGACTCGGATAAAGTTGCTTACAGGAATCACGAATGCTATGTCGAAAAAGGAAAATAGTTATGTGTCTTCTTTTCAAACAGAATGTCATGTTTCTCCCATATCTTTGGGATTTCCACTAAATCAAGGTTTGTTAGGTGGGTTTCCTCTACAGTTTGAGTCTCTTCACCAGCAATCACCACTTGGCAGTCAGGAAGAGCATCAGATAGGAACCAACTCCACATGTGAGCTAAATGATCCTACACCAATCGTTACCAAAGAAGTGAGAACTTTATTTCCTTATCAGGGATCTTCTTCAACTGCTATGCCTTGGTTTCCAGGAGAAATACTTCGACAGGTTTCGTTCGTAGCTCCTCCATTGGTAGCAACCCGACATCAACAGGAGCAAGAAAGGGTTATTGATCTGGTACCCGTGTCTTACGCTGAGTTGTGCCTACAACTGCTCAAAATGGGGTTGATTGAGTGTCGCAAGCTAACTTCTCCTTCTGGTAAACTTCACCAAAGTTGGAATCCCGACGCCCACTGTGTTTTTCATTTTGGAGCTCCCAGACATGATGTTAATGATTGCGAGGCATTTAAACATCAAATGCAAGACTTAATTGATGAAGGTATAATCACTTTTGGACTGACCGGGCCGGAAGTTCCGCAAGATAAAGCATGCAGGAATACAAAAGAGGTGGTCAATTTCCCTTCTTCTAGAATCATTGCTCATGCCAAGTCTTCAAAGGGGCTACATCAACAACCTTCATTCACTCCTCGGCCGAGTATGAGTAAGAGAGTACAGGGGCATGTCAGGCGCTCAAAGAAATATCAACAACGAAATGTTCAATCACAATCTCAGGGTCAGCAAAAATGGGCACAGAGACCATTTCAGGAAAGAACAAGAGCGAGGAACCGTAGACTTGATCCTATCCCATGTCCATATGTTATATTGCTTCCAGAGCTGCTGAAGTTGAACCTGGTTGAGCTCCGTACCATGAGGGCTCCTTCTGCTGATAATCTACCACCAAATTTTGATTCAAATGCCAGGTGCAAGTTCCATTCAGGTGCCCAGGGGCACAATATTAAGAAATGTTGGGCTTTTCAGAACAAGGTACAAGACCTAATTGAGTCCAAGGCAATCAATTTTTCTCCTCATCCAAATGTACTCCAGAATCTAAATGCCTAATCACGGCGGAACCGGTGTCACGGTTGTTCTACTAGATGGTCCACGTTAAGTTGAAGTCTTCGAGTTAATCACCCAGATTTACAAGGGTATCCGCAGAGCAAATAAAGCCAGCAGTATTCAGATACTCTCAGTGATGGCATTTATGTGTTTTCCTTTCTTCATTGTTCATTTTCATCCCTATTAAGGGGAACTACGTCGCTCTGATTCTTCGTTGGTCTTTGGTCAATGGAGATACGTAGGCAGAAGATCGTCAGGTCTTTCCGAGCAACCTTATGGGGCAACTTTACTCCCCAGCTTTACTTTTTCCTTCAGACATCTCGTGTCAAAGTCAGAATAACTAGAAGAAGAAGTATGACTACCATGGTTGGGTATACGGCTGCAACTTGAAGAATACAAGTCTGTGAAAGAGTTATTGATCACTGAAAGTATCCAAGACTGGCAGGTCCAGACGGAGTCAAGCCTCCTCAACTACGACAATATTCAGTTTCTTTACTGCATTTCAATTTGTAGTTTCTTTTATGTGCTAAACATTTGTCTACATGTATGAATTTTGTTTGCTTTTGAATGTTAGCAATAATAAAACTCACATGTTTTTCTTGAACTAATTCATTCACATTCACTTATAATTTTGCATGTGTACATCGCAAATACCAATTGTCGTGCTTAAACTCTATGAAGGAGAATGACGAAACAAAAAACGCAAGAATCTCTAATTATGTGCTCTCGAATAAGACTCTATTGACGATGTACAAGCTTTGTTTCAAATCCCTAAACACTGGAGATAAAAAGGAGATAGACCCTCGATAACCCCTTTTGAGCCTTGAAGTAGGAGTTTCTTTTCGTATGAAAAAAAACATCACATGTAACCCAGGGGCAGGGTAGATGTCAGCTAGTCGGACCAAGCGTTCAGGCTTTCATTAAGGAGTGTATTTGAGGATCCATTACGTTCCAGTATGCTAATCAAGAGGTCCAAAGACCAGAAACCACAATGGTTATCCAAGTCAAAAGGTCCAAAGATTGAAAACCACAATGATTATCCTTCATCGACCAAAGAATGAGGCAGTCACAACCCTCGTGAAACAATTAAGACAAACACTGTTACACGATTTGTTCAAAATAAATGAAAAAGCCCGCTAAGTCGAAACTTGTAAACAAGCGACTTAGGAAAATGTTAGGGCATCCTGCTGGACTTTACAATCAAAGATTCACAAGAATCAGTCCAGGCAAAAGTTAGGGATAAGCAAAATAACGCAAAAGCGAAAGACGGAAATGATTACACAAGAAAGATCCTCAAATGAGAACAAAGTCGTGTGGCACAGACACGAAAGATAGAGGGATGACTGACTCTCAACAATAACCTGATTAGTGATTGAACTCATAACAGCAATGGCTCCTCAATCGACATGAGATCCTTATGAATGGTGAGTGCTTGTGAAAATTAGCTGAACATAGGAATGGAGAACATCACGAAGAGTGGGTGAGCACAAATAAACCTAGAGCCTATATCCTTTGTTTCTATAACCGTGAATCAGGCCACGACACAACCCTCAAAAGTCCTATCTGAAACAAGGTTACTTTGAGAGCATACTACCACGAGGCCGCGTTCCTGACTCCTAGGAGTTGTGCTAAAAGACATTTGTTGGTATTGCATGTACATACGTTCATTCAAAAAATAATGGCGTATCTTGACCAGTGATTCGCTCACAATGGTTTGCGACACCTTTTCAAAACTTCAAGATTAACATGTGTGTTGCATTAGAATTTTCATTCTAAGAATAAACATTTTTTTTGCTTGCATACATTTTTTTGGCATCATAATTGGTTCACATGCGGAAATTCAATCCAGAAGCTTAAGCTTGCCAAGTTGAGAAGTCTAAAACTTCTGAAAGACAGTCACATTGAGGTGCACTTTTTCAAGAAAAGCTCCATTAAGTAAGGACTTTCCCAACTAGTCATGGTAAGAGCTAAACAATCCAGGGCAGTTACGTCGAGCAATCTCTTCAAAATAAAAGATCTAGCCAATCTGGGGCAGTTACGTCGAGCAATCTCTTCAAAATTAAAGAGCTAGCCAACCCGGGGCAATTACGTCGAGCAATCTCTTCAAATTTCAGCCAAACTGGGGCAATTACCTCGAGATTCAAATCTCTCCAAAAAGCAAAGATTAGTCAGTCAAGTGCAAAACTATTCAAATACTCGTACTGGGGCAGGCCACCCCAATAGCACGAGAATTCATTCTTTCCCGAAGACAGACGATCGGAAGCATTTACCCGGAGTTCAGAATACCGTGGTCACTCGTCAAGCCAATTATCTCATTCAGCGTTTCTTACAGCTCTAAGTTCATCTGCGTTGACAATGGTTACCTCCTCAGCAAGGTCATTACGCCAATTCAGGAAATCACTGTCATATCTAAGAGTTTAAAGACACTAAGTCTTTTGTAAAATCCTCTTAAGGAAAAGTCTACGCAAGAAGCAAATGATCCCCAACACGAGAGGACTTGAAATCCTTCCTCCCAGCGGGACGTGTCTCGGTTTTGTCATCCCCAACAGACAGATGGAATTTATCCCCAGTAAAGTCACCAAGCTTTTCCTTCAACAGGTTTCCTTGATCTTGTTTCCTCGACAGATCTAAGGTAACTCCTATTTGTAAACACCCCAAATTTGCCCTCACCCATTCACACCATGGCTTGTGATACCCTCATATACATAATTTCAATCATAGCATCCCTTATTGCATATTTGCTTCACTGCATTGTTTCTAAGTCATCTGCATCTAGGGTTTGTGATCTGAGCAATCCAAAAGCCACTTGAGCCACTCCAAAGGTATTCAATCACTTCAAAGGGGTCCATGTATGTTCAAGCATCATATTATATCCTCTCAAAGTCAATAATGTCAAAAAATCACAAGAACTGGGAATGACATGGAAGCAGAGCCAGGTTTAACTGCACAGATGACCCAGAATTAGGGTTTTGGTTTCAAAGGCCATAACTCCAAATTTTTTGGTCATTCTTGTTTCTATTGGTCTCTATATGGTATAGGGATCATGTATATCAATTTTCTTGAAGAAATTCCATGGGGAAGGCATCTGATCAAGAGTTGACTTTTTGAGCAAGTCAGTGCAAAATCAGGGCATCTGAGGCCCTCAATGACCCAACCAAAGGGTGTTCTTCATCATTTTGATCATGTATGATTTTTATTTGATCATAGAAGATGTTGGAAGTTCACAAAATTGAAGAATTTCAAGCCATTTGCAAAGTTGACTTTTTGGGAAAGTGACTTGTAATGGAAACTTGCCATTTTGGGAAACTTTTTCAACCCTTGCTTTTTGATTCAAAAATGCTTCAAATGGGAAAACTTTGGTCATGAAAGTTGTAGAATGGATCATTCCCTTTCCAAAAAGTACAAGAACTCATTCTAATTCATTTTATATCAAAAGTTATGACTTGTCAAAGTTGGCCAAAATCACAAAATTTCAAGTTTTCTACCAAAGAGGCAAAGTTGCAAAATCACTTGCCAAGGCAAATTGTGCTATCAAATGGACTTCTAATCTTCATACAAACATGAAAAAATGTCTAAAAGTCATATTGCATCAAGAGTTTTCTCATTTTTGTGACTTGTGGATCAAGAAACTTCAAAAGGGCCAAAGATGAACCAAGTTGCAAAACCTTACTCAAACCCTAATCCACTTGCTTGCTGACTTCAGAATTGATCCTAGGGCTCTCCACACTTCTTGCTGCGTAGGACACCCCTCTTGTCCTTGGCTATCCATGAGCCCATACCTCTCTTACACAAGCTTGACTTTTTTGGCAAAAGACCCATACCAATCACAATAGGGCACACCAACTCCACAGACCTATCCATGAGTGATAAGTGGACCAAAGGCAAGCCATAACACACAACCATTCATGTTGAAGCTCTCTCATAGCCATAGTTCCAAGTTTATGCCTCATATGCAAAACCATTCGAAACACTCTCCACAAGCATCAAACATCCAAACAAACTTCACAAAACATCTCAACATGACTCACTGATCACAAACCAACCATTGAAACAGCCTGAAACTCACTGAAATCAAAACACGATTTCCTTCCCCCCTTGAACAGAACTCTGTCAATCTCCCAAACCAGCCACTCTCAAAGCATTCTAAGCTCCATTCCATCATCAGGAGGATCAAGGGAGAAGTTTTGTGCAAAGCTTGAGGCCAGGAAGCTCAGAATCAGGGGAACTCCAGCTCAGGTAACCATCCAAAACATTTTTCCAGAACTCATTTCTTTTGCTGCAATGTGATTCTTTATGTTATGCTGGTCACACTGATGTGCTTATTTTCGAAAATGGTTGGAAAATGAGAGTGTATGAAGTTTCTGAAATTTTGCCCGTGGAACTTGTTTGGTTTGATTCTTTTGTTTGATGCGAAATAAATGGATTTTGGGGTGGGGTTTAGGTTTAGTGATGTTTAATGAGTGATTCTGGAAAGATTTGTGAAGTTTCATGGCGTATTAAGAGAGATTGAATGAGGAGCCTGCCGGAGAAGATGACCGGAACACTGCTCCGGTCATCTGAAAGTGATTAGGGTTAGGATTAGGGCTAATGACTTAATTACGTAAGTTTGAATGTGAGTCGTCCAAACGCGCGCCAAGTCCACTCCCGCGTCCCTGAATTTGAATCTCAGCCATCAGATTGGCTGACTTTCTTATTTTCTCATTAAATTCATTTTATTTTTCATTTGTTTTGATTTAATTTGCACGAATTTTTAAAAATACCAAAAAAACATTGAAAAATTCTGAAAATTTTTATCAAACCTTTTATTAATTTTCAGAACCCAAAAATATTTTTATTTTTATTTTTTAAAAATTATTTTTAAATCATTTAAAAGATTATTTTTAATTAGTTAATGAAAATTAATTAATTAAAAATACTTTTAGGTATTTAAAAATCACAAAAAAATTCATGTAACATTTAAAAACATTTAGAGACATTGTCCAACTCTCAAACCAAATTTCTTTTTTGTTCTTGATGCCCTTTTGATAATTTTCTTTGGAATTAATTTCATTTCAAGGCATTATTTTGTTTCAAACTTCAAAAAATTCATTTCTGCCTAACCTTTGAGAGTTGGATCATGATTCTTCTTGCATTGCATCTTGAATAACATGTAGTTTATAGGATTAAATTGGCTTGAATTGATCTTGCATTTTCAATTTGTTTTGCATTTTTCTTGTCAAGGTACCTTAAAACCCTAGCAATCTTAGGAAATTCATAACTTCCAATAGGTTAAGAGTTAGACCCCCTCCTTTGGGCAGTGAGTTTGTATAGGCCTAGGGTTCCTTTGATTGCATTTTCAAATTTTTATCATGTCATTTGCTTCTGGTTTTGGATTTTTGCTTTGTATGTTGCATATAACCCTAATTTATGCCTTCCTTTGCATCCATCTTCCATTTGCTTGCATACCATGACTTGCCATGACATTTTGTGCTTCCATTTGATTCATGATACATCTTAAGACATATTAGAATCATGTTTGATCATTGCATCTCACATTTGTCATGTTGTATGTCATTTGCATTCCATAACTTTTCATGAACATCCATGGTTCAAAACATGCTTCTCTTGCATACATATGTTTGTATGATCATTCCCATGCCCTGCCTCATGTTTGCATCACCTCTTAGCATCATTAACATCATACTCATGCTTCTGGTTTTGGTTTGCATCATCACATTTCATCTCATTTTGCATTGCATTTCATTTCTTTACTAACTTTTCAGGTGGTAAGTTGTATTGATAAGTGAATTTGCCTTCACTTCTCACAATCTCTTTTCATCTCTTTCATAATTCATTTGCTGCATTTTGTATGTGTTTGGATTGAGCTTGCTCATTCTTGTTCATCTCTTACCTTCTTTCTTCAAGCAACTTGTCTTCTTAAGTAAAGCAAGTTGTTTTGCTTCTCTTTGCTCCTTTCATCTGCTTCCCTCCTTGGTGATCTTTGAAGATCTTTCTCTTAAACCTCACAAACCCTAGGACTTCCAAGCATGATAACAATTAGGGTTGATTAGTCCCCACTTAGTTTTTTCCTTTGTGTCTCTTTGAGTCTTCTCTTCTCATCTCATAATCAAGGACTAAACCCTAAAGGCTTTAAGGCTTTGTGATTAAGCTTATGCCTGCATCCTTCTATTAGGATGGAGTGTATAACTTTAATCCTAAGTGTTAAACCCTTAATGTGTTTAAATCCTTTAATCAATCCATCTAATAATCATCAAGACATAAAACTTGTAACTTAGGCCTTGCATTATGGTTCTAATTCTTCCTTGACTGGTTAAGAAAGACTAACCCTAGTGTTAATGGACAAGTCCCCCTCAAGTTGTCTTACAGACCATAAAAATCACTTCTTCATCTTATCATTAACTAAAATCCATCTAATAAAGGCTTTGTTTTGTCATGAGGTTAATCCCTAATCATGGATTAAGTTGAGGAGTCTTCCTCAGCTCAAACATTCTCATCTATTATCCTTCTATTAGGATGGTGTAATGAGTCTGTTTAATCCCTGATTATGGCTTAGTCTCATTAATTAACACTAAACAAAAACAACAAAAACATCTAAATAATCACAAGTAGGTTAATGATCTTAATCCTACATCAAAGGTGATTAAGTGTGAGATGCTGACTTCACACTTAAGGTATTCTCATTACCCCTAATCAGAGGGAAGATGTGATGAGTTTACTAACCCATTGGTTTAGGCTTAAGCTTATTAACTTATGACAAACTCTCAAAAGCAATAAAAGACTGAAAACTCAAAAAACAAACAATAACCGTCTCCTCCGGGATTCTTCTCTCATCATCTTCACTCACAAACGAGAACTTGCTTCTTCCGTCTAATGCAAGACAGTTTGCACCTGAGCCAGACAGGTCATACACTTGAGCATAGACAAGCAAGAAGTTCACAGGTCAATTAATCCTTCAGTCTCTTTGGGTCGAACTACGGTGTTCTGACTTCCTCATTGCACGAGAGGATACGTAGGCATAACTTAACAGTTATCAAACAAAAGTCTCTGTACATTCCCCCTCTTTCCAGCCTTATTCTTTTAGCCTCATGATCTTGAGCATTTCACTTCTGTTCTTACACTGACACTTTACTTATATACACTTCACACTTCTTTGCACTGACACTTGCATTCTTTCCAGCTTTGATACACAGATTGCACTGACACTACCCCTTTAAAACACAAATCTTTTAAGCGTGGATCCCGTCGAGTACGACGGACAATCTGGGTGCTAATACCTTCCCAGGTTGTAATCAACCCCCTTTCTCAGTCTCTTTGGTTCGCAACCGTCTTATCCATATCTTTCTAGGTCTATGCAGCATTACCTTTCCTCCGGGATAAAAATGCCTAGCTGGAGACTCTTGTCTTTTCTGAGTTCACTCCTGTGTGTTCTCATTCTTTTCGCCAACCGTTCGCGCTTGTACCGGGATGCAAATCTTCGGGAGCGACAGCTTGGCGACTCTGCTGGGGAACCTTATACTATAACCAGGGCTTCTGGTTCTTTTTGTGGGTTCCTCCTAGCGCTTGTTTGATTTGTGTTTATTGGGGTGTTATGTGATAATTGTGTTTGTATTTATTTTGTTTACTGCTTTATGTACAGTTATTTATTGCTTTCTTTATAGCTTTATATATCATACTGTCATATTGTCATCTGGATGGATCTGGTTTTTGCTTTGGTGGGTGGGGTTCTATTGAGAGTTTAAGGTCCTATACCTGGGACCTGAGTGACACCTAGTCTAGAGTGGTTCATGTTCTTTCCCATTCCATTTCGGTCTGGTGCGGGAATATGAAACACGGTTCAGATATGGGTTTCTTCTTGAGAACTCTGTGCTACAGATTTCCTGTAGTGCTAGGGCTATCTGGGAAGCCTGCTAAGTCTGGATGACCTTTATTGTGACCTTCAGAAACTGAGGTGAATTAGAGGAGGATTTTTTTATGGTTATTGTAAACACTGTACCTCCGGGTTAGAAGTGTTTACACTTCTCATAACTGATCCAAGTCTGAGGATCCTTGTTTTAGAACACCACCTGTGAGGGGGTTGGGCTGTTTACAGGTTTGCAGGAACCCTTGGCCACATCATACCCTGGTACTTGTGTTTAAGAATGCTTTACTTTGGACAGTTCTTGTGATTTAACCCAAGACATGTGACTCTTTATTTGAATCCCCCACCTTGGTTACTGGATTTCTGAACCTCCATCTGGACTTCTTGAACATACATGGGCTTATATCAAGGCAGATAATCAGATCCAGCTTGATCACAAACCCTTGCATATCATTTGCATACTCATCATTTGCATCATTTAACATATGTTTATTTGTTTTTCAGGGTATCCATATTCCATCTGGCTTGGTTTTGACCCCTTCATCTGCATAGACCCCTGTTCATCAGCTATCTTCTTCAGTTGCCTGCTTCAGCTACCTCCAGCATCACCAGTCTCATCTTGTCAGTGGCTCATCACCAGTATCAGTCTTCATCATCAGCATCTGTTCTCAGCTCTTCATCAGCAGTCATGGCACCGGAGAAGAGCAACATCTCATACCACTTCTTTGAGCCTGTACTGGCTGGCATCAGACAGGTCCAGGAACTTATCACTCCAGACCATATCCCATTATTCAGAGAACATTATGGAGGCATCCTTGATATGGTTATGGACTTGGACCCTTCTCAGAGGAGTTTGATTCACAGTTACCTACAGTTCTATGATCCTCCTTTGAGATGCTTCACTTTCCAGAATTTTCAGTTGGGACCCCTGTTGGAGGAGTTTTCATCACTGATTGGAGTGCCTATCAGAGGTGGTATCCCCTTCAACCCAGAGATGGCTTCTCCTAGAAATGAATAGGTGGCAAAGGCACTGTATTTGGAAGTTATTCTGATTGAGCAGAACATGTCAACAAAGGCTGGAATTCCTAGCCTACACTTGGACTTTCTGACTTCTCAGGCCATCCTGAAGGCCTCCTTGGGAGAATGGAAGGCAGTTTGTGCATTGTTAGCCCTCAGTATATATGGGGTTATACTCTTTGCAGATGAGCCCAAGTTTATCAGCATGAATGCTATTCATCTCTTCCTTTTGAGGAACCCAGTGCCCACCTTGCTGGGGGATTTCTACTATTCTGTTCACCAAAGGAATGAGAAGCAGAGAGGGAGGTTGGTAAGGTGCTGTGCTCCTCTATTTCATACCTGGCTGCTCAAACACTTACCCAAGACTGATGCCTTCCTGAACCTTCACCAACAGAAGAATTGGGCTAGAAGACTCATTACTTTGACTTCAGATGACATCAGATGGTGCACCCAGAGCACCAAAGGCAGAGACATAATCACTAGCTGTGGGCAGTTCCCCAATGTACCTCTGATAGGAGTGAAGGGTTGCATCAACTACAATCCTTTGCTGTTTAAGAGACAGTTGGGCTATGCTTTGGTTCACCCTCCTAGAGTGCAAGACTTGGCTGAAACCCTGTATTATGAGATAAAGCCCAATCTAGATGTTGTCAGACAAACATCCCAGGCTTGGGACAACATCCAGACCAAGGGGATGGCCATTCTTGGGAGATGCAACAATGTGGCTTCAGCTCAGTATTATGAATGGTCTCATGTTAGGGCTCAAATTTCTGGGATGCCCTTCACCATTGAGGATGCACCTGGACCATCCACAACACCACCTCCAGCCACTGTCAGCCTGGAAGAATTTGAGAAACTGAAGGAGAGGAATGAGAACCTGTCTCAAGCTCTGAAGAAGACCCTCTGGGAGAGGAGTGATGGTCGTCTAGACATTGAGAGGTTAGAAAAGCTTAAGGTGGAGCATCTAGCCAGGATTGAGAAAGCAGAAGACTACATCAAGAAATCAAGAGCTGGAGAGCAGATTTTGAAGAATGCCTGTAAAGAGGCCCAGTTCCAGAAGGCTAGGACTGATCTTTATCTGAAGGAAAGTCAAGCTAGGTGGGTCAGGATCACTGAAGCTCACACTCAAGAGGATAAGAGAACTCAGACCAGGATTGAGAAGTTAGAGGCCATTGAGAAGAAACAACAGGAGGCTTTGTTGGCAGCCCAGAAGGAAATTTCAGAGTTGAAGCTTAGGGCTGGTGTGAAGAGGTCAAAGGACCAAGACAGACACAAGAAGCTGACTGCTGCTATTGCCACCAGGAACCTTCTTATCAAGAACATCACAGAGCATCCGGCTGGTCCTGTGACTGAAGCACTTTTGAAGGAGGTTAAGGAGGATGTGTTTGGCTTAGGTGTTTGATTTCTTTGCTTGTTGTTATTTCCATTTGATGTACTTTTCTTTTATGTTGTATTTTGACCCTTCAGGGGCATGTGTTGTAAAAACAAACTATGTATTATTCACCATTTGTAATATATCTGTTAGTTTGTTTTATTAAGTCTCTCTCTCTCTCAAGCAACATCAAAGCATCTCCCTCAGGGTCTGGAAAGGTCAAAACCAAGCGCCAAGCCGGATACCTTGGAAACAAATAAGCATACTGCATTGCATACTAACTTTTGTTTCGTTTTGTAGGTTTTTGTTTTGTTTGTTGCTAACTCTGTTGTGATTCAGGAATTATTGCTCGCCGTCGGGTGTTCCCTCTCAACCGTCCACACAGATATCCTACTCGCAACAACCTTCCTGGTATCCAGATGGACCAAGTACAGCAAGAGCTGACGGAGGTCAGAACCCAGATGGTTAACGAAAGGCTGGAGATGAGAAACCAAATGACCCAGTTCATGGAAGTAATGAATGGCTTGGCTCAAAGTCAAGAAAGATTGAGGGCATTGGTAGAAAGACAGACCCCAGAAGAACCTCCTCTGGGAACTGGAGGAACAAGCAACAACGAGAGGGGTCAGCCTCATGTTAATCCACCAGTATATGGGCCTCATCTGCATCCGAAAGTCAACATCCTGGGTATTGTGCAAGGAAATACTACTGGAGGAAGAGTCTTACAAGAAGACCCCCAAGAAGAGCAGTTCACTATGATGGGAGCTGGGGATGAAGTTTATGATAGGAGGCTTGACGAAATTGCTGAGAAATTGAGATCTATGGAGTCTCAAAACTCCTTGGGTTTTGATGTCATGGATATGGGGTTAGTGGATGGGGTAAGAATTCCCCACAAGTTTAAACCCCCGTGCTTCGAGAAGTACAACGGAACTTCCTGTCCACGAACTCACTTGCAGTCTTTCCTGGGAAGACTTAAGGCATACACCATGGATGAGAAACTGTGGATGTTTTACTTTGAAGATAGCTTGACCGGAGCTTCAAGGGAGTGGTACTCACATTTGACCAGGGCAACTATCAGGTGCTGGAAGGACCTAGCTGAAGCATTCATCAAACAGTACCAATACAATCTGGACATGGCTCCTAACAGAACCCTTCTGATGGGAATGTCTCAATCCTCCAGAGAAAGCTTCAGGGAATATGCCCAGAGGTGGAGACAGCTTGCTGCTGCTGTCCAGCCACCCATGTCGGAAAGAGAAATGGCCGACATGTTCATGAACACTCTGCAAGGGACATATATTGACAGGCTAGCTGCTTTTTCTTCCACCAGCTTCGCTGACGTAGTCATAGCTGGGGAAAGAATTGAAAGCCTTCTGAAGATGGGTAAAATTTCTGATAATGGTGCAAGCTCGTCAAGTAATCCCAGGAAGCCTTTTGTGGGACCAAGAAGAACCAGTGAGACAAATGCCATTTATGCCAACAGGGGCAGACCTCAGCATGTCCTCAGATCAGTAGCAGCTGTCACTATTCCAGCTCCGATTCTTCAGCAACCAACATATCAACCACAACAACAACCACATTATCAGCAACAAGTTCAGCATCCGCCACAGAGAAACTACAACAACAACAACAACAACAACAGAAATCAACAGCAAAGACCCTTTCAGCAAAGACCATCACAGGCAAATAGGGTGATTGACCCTATCCCTATGCCTTATGCCGCTTTATTGCCACAACTCCTGAAACTCAACTTGGTTGAATTAAGGACATTGTCGCCTCCAGATCCTTCCAGTCTTCCAAGAAACTACGATGTCAACGCCAGATGTGCTTTCCATTCCAATGCACCTGGCCACAATACTGAGAAATGCAGGGTTTTACAAATGAAGGTACAGGATTTGGTGGATTCTAAAGCCCTCAACTTTGCACCCCCTCCAAATGTCAACAAAAATCCCATGCCCAATCATGGAGGGCCAAGAATTAATGCCATTGAGGAAGACAAGCCATCTTTCTTAATCACCAGTGTTGGGCAGATTCGGACACCTCTGGTAGAAATTAAAGCTCAGCTTCTAGAATGCCAGATGTTCCCCGGGTGTGAGCTCGGTTGTGGTTATTGCAACATTTCGGTCAACGGGTGTGATAACTTGAGAAACGGCATAGACGGTCTTATCAAAAGTGGTATCCTTCAGATCACAACATCAGCACCTACAAATCCAGCAATCCCTTTGACAACAATTCCTGACTCTTCTACAACTGCAACAACAATCATTCCAACCAATTCATCAATATCATCAACAATGGCTCCGTCCATCACTTCAACAAATCAGATGTCAACAACCATTTCTTCATCAGCACCCATTTATTCAACAGAATCTTCTACAACGCCAACAGATATCTCAGCAGTCACCATTTACTATGATCCAGCATATGTTCCTCCAAACAACAATTTTCAACAACAAGCAGTGGCATCTCCTGTCGGGTCACCAGTCACCATCTACTACGATCCTCACACCATTTCAGTACCTTCCTCTGCAGCAGTCAGTCCAGTTACCATCACGGTGCCTGGACCAGTTCCATATGAAAGCAGTAGTGCCATACCCTGGCATTATGGCTCTGATCTTTACTGCAACGGGGAGAAAATCACTTTGGATTCTTCAACCTCTTCTCCACAAATTGATAATGTTGGGGGAGGCGGAGGCTTCACCAGAAGCGGACGCCTTTTTGCCTCACAATTGCAAAAACCTAACGCCGAAGCAGAAGCTGCTGCCAAAGCAAAAGGAAAGAGTGTGGTATTTGAAGAGCCAGCCATCAAAGAAACTCAGAAGACATCTTTTGAGCAAGATGTAGACGAGTTTATGAGAATTATAAAGAGAAGTGATTACAAGGTGGTGGATTAGCTTCACCAAACTCCCTCAAAGATCTCCATATTATCCTTGTTGATGTGTTCTGAAGCTCACAGGAATGAATTATTGAAAGTCTTGCATGCAGCATATGTGCCAGAAGAGATCATTGTTAATCAGCTAGAAACTGTGGTGGCAAATGTCAACACCAGTCATGGACTGGGCTTCACCAATGCTGACTTAACAACTGAGGGGCGTAACCACAACAAGGCTTTACACATCACTCTAGAATGCAAGGGTGTTGTCCTATCTCATGTACTGGTGGATACTGGGTCTTCACTCAATGTCCTACCAAAGAAAGCCTTGGTGAAGCTGGAGTATGATGGCTTGGCATTACGTCCAAGTAATTTGGTGGTGAGAGCTTTCGATGGCTCTAAAAGATCAGTGCTAGGGGAGATTGATCTGCCTGTGATGATTGGCACGCAGACCTTCAAAATTACCTTCTATGTGATGGACATTCAGCCGGCCTACAGCTGTTTGTTGGGGAGACCTTGGATCCATGCCGCTGGCGCAGTTACGTCTACCCTTCACCAGAAGTTGAAATTTGAGTGGGAAGGCCAGATCATCACCATTTGTGGTGAAGAGGACATCTTTGTTAGCTATCTGGCAATGTACAAGTACATTGAGATGGATGGAGAAATCCATGAAACCATGAGCCAGGGGTTTGAGGCCCTAAACATAAATGAAGCATCTGCTGTACTGGGAACCTCCATGACGTCTTATCAGCAAGCCAGGAAGGTTGTTGAAGAGGGGACTGCCCAAGGCTGGGGCAAGCTGCTACCTGTGGAGAAAAAGGAGGACAGATTTGGGTTGGGTTATAAACCAACTCAACAAGATCAATCAGAGGCTGCTAAGAAGCCCAACTTTATCAGTGGGGGGATGCTCACCCCGGATGCAGTGAACAACTTAGAAGATGAGCTGGAAGATGAGCGCAACCTGGAGAGCTGGATATGTCCAAGGATCCCGGGGAGCCATATCTCAAACTGGTCTTCCCAGGAAATTATAAGGGTTACTCCTGCAGAGTAATTATTATTTCCTGTATATTTTAAGCATGCATCAAGTCTTGCATCTTTCCCAAGATGCCAAGACTCATTTTCTAATCGGGCCATCTTGTAATTTTGTGCAAACAGATCAATCAATGAATATCGGACGTCTTTTGCAAATGAGTTTTTTTCTTTTCCGATCACTGTTTTTTATTTTTCTTTTTGTACAAAAATAAAAATGGCAATGTTTTCAAAATGATAACTTTACTTCACTTTTTCTAAACAAAGATTAAAATCAATCACTAAAATGAACAATCTAAACCCTTGCAGAGAGTGCCTTTCAGACTACACCGACAACAGCACAGCTATGGCTTCGTATGACTTTGAAAATCCAATCAATCAAGCTGATGAAGGGGTTGAAGAAGATTATGAGCTTCCTGAAGAGCTAGCCAGGTTGTTAAGACAAGAGGAGAAAGTTATCACTCCTCATCAGGAGGATTTTGAAACGATTAATCTTGGTACGGAAGAAGATGTGAAAGAGGTTAAGATCGGGGCCTGCTTACAAGACTCAGTGAAAGAACAACTGATTGACCTGCTTCATGAGTATGTGGATGTCTTTGCTTGGTCTTATCAGGATATGCCAGGGTTGGACACCGATATTGTTATGCACAAGCTGCCTTTAAGAGAAGACTGCCCACCGGTAAAACAGAAACTGCGCCGTACTCGCCCAGATATGGCAATGAAGATCAAAGAAGAGGTACAAAAGCAGTGGGACGCCGGGTTCCTTGCTGTGACTAGCTACCCGCCGTGGGTTGCTAATATTGTACCTGTGCCTAAGAAAGACGGCAAGGTAAGAATGTGTGTGGATTACCGGGATCTGAACAGAGCCAGCCCGAAAGATGACTTCCCTTTACCTCACATTGATGTATTGGTTGATAATACGGCTCAGTTCTCGGTGTTCTCCTTCATGGACGGATTTTCAGGATACAATCAGATCAAAATGTCACCTGAAGACATGGAGAAGACCACTTTTATCACACCCTGTGGCACGTTCTGTTATAAGGTGATGCCATTCAGACTGAAGAATGCGGGTGCCACTTATCAACGGGCTATGGTAACATTATTCCATGACATGATCCATAAAGAAATTGAATGTTATGTGGATGACATGATTGCCAAGTCCCTCACAGAAGAAGACCACCTGGTAAATCTGTTGAAGTTATTCAAGCGTTTGAGGAAGTACCAACTGAAGTTAAACCCCAACAAGTGCACATTCGGGGTGAGATCCGGTAAGCTGCTGGGATTTATTGTAAGTGAGAAAGGGATTGAAGTTGACCCTGATAAAGTCAAAGCCATTCAAGAAATGCCTGCGCCGAAGACCGAAAAAGAAGTTCGAGGTTTTCTAGGTAGATTGAACTACATTTCAAGGTTCATATCTCACCTTACAGCAACCTGTGAACCTTTGTTCAAGCTGTTAAGAAAAGAACAAACGGTCAGGTGGAACGAAGACTGCCAGAGGGCTTTTGATAAAATCAAAGAATACTTACAAGAGCCTCCAATCCTTATGCCTCCAGTTGAAGGAAGACCTCTAATCATGTACTTGACAGTATTAGAAGAGTCAATGGGGTGTGTGTTGGGCCAGCATGACGAGTCTGGTCGAAAGAGTATGCAATTTACTACCTAAGCAAAAAGTTTACCGACTGTGAACAACGTTATTCACTGCTCGAGAAAACTTGCTGTGCTTTAGCGTGGGCTGCTCGCCGACTGAGACAGTATATGTTGACCCACACTACTTTATTGATCTCCAAGATGGACCCAGTTAAGTACATTTTTGAGAAGCCAGCACTTACCGGACGGGTTGCAAGATGGCAAATGATCCTCACGGAATATGACATCCAGTACACGTCTCAGAAAGCCATCAAGGGCAGTGTACTGTCTGATTATCTTGCTGAGCAACCCATTGATGATTACCAGCCTATGAGATTTGACTTCCCTGATGAAGACATCATGTTCATAAAAGCAAAAGATCACGAAGAGCCTGTTCACACTGAAGGGCCTGACCCAGAAGAAGAATGGACTATGATGTTTGATGGGGCTGTTAATATGAATGGTCGTGGTGTTGGTGCAATACTCATTACACCTAAGGGAGTTCACCTGCCTTTCTCGGCAAAACTCACCTTTAACTGCACTAACAACGAAGCTGAATACGAAGCTTGCATTATGGGTCTTGAGGAAGCCATTGACCTCAGGATCAAAACTTTGACTGTATTTGGAGATTCAGCTCTGGTAATCAATCAAACCAACGGCAAATGGTACACACACCAGGATCATCTGATACCTTACAGGGATTATACAAGGAGGTTATTGACTTTCTTTACAACAGTTAAGCTTGAGTATATCCCTCGGGACGAGAATCAATTTGCAGATGCTCTGGCCACCATTTCAACCATGATCAAAGTTCAAACTGCCAACTTTGTACCTCGGATTTCGGTGTCCAGACTTGACAGACCAGCATATGTGTTCTCAGCAGATGTTGTTAAGGATAATAAGCCTTGGTTCCACGACATTAAGTGCTTCTTGGAGGATCAAACATACCCACCTGGGGCATCTTCCAATGATAAGAAGACTTTAAGAAGGCTTGCTGGTAGTTTCTTCTTAAATACTGATGGTTCCCTGTACAAGAGAAAATTTGATATGGTACTCCTCAGATGCGTTGATAGAACAGAAGCAGACTTGTTGATGCACGAGGTGCATGAAGGATCCTTTGGTACCCATGCAGGAGGACATGCCATGGCAAAGAAGTTGCTAAGATCAGGCTATTACTGGATCACAATGGATGCCGACTGTTGTGCTTATGCCAGAAAATGTCATAAATTCCAGATTTATGCGGATAAGGTGCATGTGCCTCCCAATCCTCTGAATGTGATGTCTTCACCCTGGCCCTTTTCCATGTGGGGCATTGATATGATTGGCAAGATTGAACCGACTGCTTCAAACGGCCACAGATTCATCCTGGTTGCCATTGACTATTTCATCAAGTGGGTCGAAGCGGCTTCCTATGCAAATGTTACAAGGCAAGTGGTAGCGCGATTTCTGAAAAGAGATATCATCTGTCGATATGGAGTGCCCGAGCGAATCATTACTGATAATGGTTCCAACTTAAACAACAAAATGATGGCAGAACTGTGCCGGGACTTCAAGATCCAACACCACAATTCTTCTCCTTACAGGCCAAAGATGAATGGCGCTGTTGAGGCAGCAAATAAGAATATCAAGAAGATTGTGCAGAAGATGGTAGTCATCTACAAAGACTGGCATGAAATGCTACCATTTGCCTTGCATGGGTACCGTACGTCAATCAGGACATCCACTGGGGCAACACCGTATCAACTTGTGTATGGTATGGAGGCAATACTACATGTTGAAGTTGAATTACCCTCCCTGCGGGTATTGATGGATGTTAAATTGAATGAAGCAGAATGGGTCCGATCCCGATACGAACAACTGAGTCTGATCGAAGAGAAGAGATTAGCTGCAATCTGTCATGGGCAGTTATATCAGAAAAGAATGAAGAAAGCCTTCGATCAGAAAGTCAGACTCCGAGAGTACCAAGTAGGAGAGCTTGTGCTGAAAAGACTCCTCCCTCCTCATACAGACCACAGGGGCAAGTGGACTCCGATTTATGATGGTCCATTCGTAGTAAAGAAAGTTTTCTCCGGTGGAGCACTCATACTCAGTACTATGGATGGTGAAGACTTCCCATCCCCTGTAAATTCAGATGCAGTTAAAAAATACTTCGCATAAAATGACCCGCTGGACATAAAAACAGAATGTAAGTCCAGGCAAAAATAGGGCATCCCGGCGAGTCAAAAACAGAATAAAAGACTCGGGCAAAAGTAAGGGAAAATAAATGAAAAAATGTACACCTGCTGAGTTGAAAAGCCGCATTGGACAACTCAGGCAAAAAAGGGTATCCCGATGGATTGAAAACCCAAAAGGGCAATCCATGCAAAATAAGAGAATAAGCGAACAACTGTACTCTGAATTCATTTGTATTACTTACAACTTGGTAAGCTTCGAAAGGTTCAAGCGCCGGTCAGAATCAGCCTTCTTCAGAAAGCAAGACGAGAAGAACGTCAAAAGTCATACGAGTCATAGCAAAGGGAAGCTCCCCGAAGCATCGTCAACATTGCCAATACCTTTTTCTCAATTTGTAACAATCTCCTCATTTTAGGGGATTTGTTTCTTTGACTGTATCTTGCCAATTCAGGGCACACGAATTAATAAAATCAGATTTTCAGTCATGTTTTGTCTCGTACATTTTATTTTCATTTGCAAAATGTCCGATGTCCTTGAGATATAGGTTGCATAAATACAGATGCTTCCAGTCTAAAAATACGTGCTTTGCGGGAAATATACTTACTCCCAGGTGTGTCTAAACTCTTATGACGGAATCCGGTAAGGGATACCTCGGGATTACTTGTGAGTTTCCATGTCTTTTCAGGATTGTAGGTACTCAAAGCACAACATGGGGCATGAAAGCTTCCCCCCCAGCAAGCTGGCAAATCATTATCTACTCAGTCTATCTCCCAATTAGCACCGGAGACAGTTTCTCCCCAGCTGAGTTGTCCAGTATCATCCTCAGCAGGACCCCTACAGAAATCTCCAGGAAGACCTTCCCATGGTCTTTCTTCTTCCCCAGCCGAGTTGCCATCTACTATTCCTCCTCGGCCAAGTACAAAAGCCAGGGATCCTTCTCCCCACAGAGTTTCAGCCTCTATCCGGAAGAGCAATGCATAAAGATCTCACAACAGAGTGACGAAAGCTTCTACGAACTCCCAGCTGGGTCCCCCTTTACCAAAGACAGGTCCATCAGTGACCTATATCCCCAAGCAGAGTCCCATATGTCAGATCTACCAATGATCTCATCCCCAGCTGGGATGCCCACTTCAAGCAGATCGGCCGAAGATCTTCACAGCAAAGGGATCCAAATCCCGGATCGGTATCTTTGCATAATCATAGCATTCGCATCATATTTCCCACAGAGCGTAGCATTCCGTCTAAAACGGAGCATTGCGGCAAAAATCAAACATATTGCATAATCATAAGCCATGTTCTGAATCAAACACTTGTAAATACCGATAATCCGTCGAAGATATACGGAAAACTCCCCAAAATTCCCCACCAGAGAGCCAAAGCACTGGCTTTACACTCATAAATACAAATACACACTACTTTTGGCACCCGTCCGTGTCATGGTTCCCCAGTAAAGTCGCCCGAGCCTTCTTTACAAACAGACACTCATATATTACAGATACTTCTTGACACCCGTCCGTGTCAGATCCCCAGTAGAAAGCCAAAGCGTCCTCTTTGCACTCACAGATACATATATCCATATACAAATTCCCTAACACCCGTCCGTGTCGTTTTCCCCAGCACAGTTGCCTAAACATTTTGCAAACCATACACTTGTTTATATTACACCTTTCTCTTTTGACACTCGTCCGTGTCACCCTCCTCAGCAAGTTAAGCACTCCTGAACACCACTCATACTTATTACTCATGTTTCACTCATACAGATACCCGTCCGCATCTTGTATATATCACTCAAATCCCCTCAGATTCAACACTCGTCTGTGTTCTTTGTTAACCAGTTGGTACTCGTCCGTATCATCATCTCAGAACATGTGTCAAGCGTTTGTTTCTACCTGATACTCGTCCGTATCATAGTCTTAAGGATGCTCGTCCGCATCTTTAATCCATACACGTGTCAAACACTCATGTCTTCTTGAATTTAGACACTCGTCTGTGTCTAATATTCCCCAGAAGAGTCCCTTCAGATTCAATACTCATCCGTGTTCTTTGTTAACCAGTTGGTACTCGTCTGTATCATCATCTTTGAACATGCGTCAGCGTTTGTTTCTACTGATACTCGTCTGTATCACGGTCTTAGGGATGCTCGTCCGCATCTTTAATCTATACATAACGTCAAAATACTTATACATTTTATTTCTTGGATGTAAACACTCGTCCGTGTTTACTATTCCCCAGTAATTCGCCAGCAAAGCAAAACTCCTTTTCTATCTGGCATTCGTCCTATGTCGTGATATTTTTAGCAGCCGTCCCCTGCTAGGTGATCGTCCTTCACCTTTTGATGATCGTCCTTCATCATTTTATCCGATGGCCGTCCCCATCGTTGATCTTTTCTATCTGGCATTCGTCCTATGTCGTGATATTTTTAGCAGCCGTCCCCTACTAGGTGATCGTCCTTCACCTTTTTATGATCGTCCTTCATCATTTTATCTGATGGTCATCCCCATCGTTGATCTTGTTATCTGACATTCGTCCTATGTCATGATAAACCTTGAGAGCAGCCGTCCCCTGCTAGGTGATCGTCCTTCACCTCTTGATGATCGTCCTTCATCATGCTCATCCGATGGTCGTCCCCATCGTCGACCTTTTATCCGGCATTCGTCCTATGTCGCGATACTTTCGGCAGCCGTACCCTGCTAGGTGATCGTCCTTCACCTTAGATGACCGTCCCTCATCTTATCCCCAACAGAGCAGTCGTCCCCTGCTAGGTGATCGTCCTTCACCTTTGATGACCGTCCCTCATCATTATTTCATTTATTCTTTAACCCGATGGCCGTCCCCGTCGTGGTCCCTGTTCCTTTTCCTAGGTGATCGTCCTTCACCTTTGATGACCGCCCCTCATCATTATTTCATTTATTCTTTAACCCGATGGTCGTCCCCGTCGTGGTCCCTTTTTCCTTTTTCTGATGATCGTCCTTCATCAGTTTAGCCCGATGGTCGTCCCCATCGTTGTTTACATTACTTTATGAACCTGATGGCCGTCCCCATCATTTTTACTAATCCCCAGAGAATCTTATAGCTTTACCTGATGGCCGTCCCCATCATAATCCCTTATATCCCCAGCATGTCGGCCGTCCCCGTCATTGCTTTATTTCCCGCATTTTCCCCAGCATGTCGGCCGTCCCCGTCATTGCCCTTTCCCCAGCAGTCGTCCTCTGCTCGATGGTCGTCCTCCGTCGCCCGCACTTTATAATATACTTTATTTTCCTTCACAATCTATATCCCTTTTCTTCTTTATTCTGTGAGTGCAAATTTTGGACTGTCTTTGGTATTCAACCACAAGTTATCTTGTTTGCCTGCTAAGCCGTTGCTTACATTCTACACAGCTAACTCATGTTTGAATAGGGGCAGCTGTAAACACCCCAAATTTTCCCTCACCCATTCACACCATGGCTTGTGATACCCTCATATACATTATTTCAATCATAGCATCCCATATTGCATATTTGCTTCACTACATTGTTTCTAAGTCATCTGCATCTAGGGTTTGTGATCTGAGCAATCCAAGAGCCACTTGAGCCACTCCAAAGGTCTTCAATCACTTCAAAGGGGTCCATGTATGTTCAAGCATCATATTATATCCTATCAAAGTCAATAATGTCAAAAAATCACAAGAACTGGGAATGACATGGAAGCAGAGCCAAGTTTAACTGCACAGATGACCCAGAATTAGGGTTTTGGTTTCAAAGGCCATAACTCCAAATTTTTTGGTCATTCTTGTTTCTATTGGTCTCTATATGGTATAGGGATCATGCATATCAATTTTCTTGAAGAAATTCCATGGGGAAGGCATCTGATCAATAGTTGACTTTTTGAGCAAGTCAGTGCAAAATCAGGGCATCTGAGACCCTCAATGACCCAACTAAAGGGTGTTCTTCATCATTTTGATCATGTATGATCTTTATTTGATCATAGAAGATGTTGGAAGTTCACAAAATTGAAGAATTTCAAGCCATTTGCAAAGTTGACTTTTTGGGAAAGTGACTTGTAATGGAAACTTGCCATTTTGGGAAACTTTTTCAACCCTTGCTTTTTGATTCAAAAATGCTTCAAATGGGAAAACTTTGGTCATGAAAGTTGTAGAATGGATCATTCCCTTTCCAAAAAGTACAAGAACTCATTCTAATTCATTTTGGATCAAAAGTTATGACTTGTCAAAGTTGGCCAAAATCACAAAATTTCAAGTTTTCTACCAAAGAGGCAAAGTTGCAAAATCACTTGCCAAGGCAAATTGTGCTATCAAATGGACTTATAATCTTCATACAAACATGAACCAATGTCTAAAAGTCAGATTGCATCAAGAGTTTGCTCATTTTTGTGACTTGTGGATCAAGAAACTTCAAAAGGGCCAAAGATGAACCAAGTTGCAAAACCTCACTCAAACCCTAATCCACTTGCTTGCTGACTTCAGAATTGATCCTAGGGCTCTCCACACTTCTTGCTGCGCAGGACACCCCTCTTGTCCTTGGCTAGCCATGAGCCCATACCTCTCTTACACAAGCTTGACTTTTTTGGCAAAAGACCCATACCAATCACAATAGGGCACACCAACTCCACAGACCTATCCATGAGTGATAAGTGGACCAAAGGCAAGCCATAACACACAACCATTCATGCTGAGGCTCTCTCATAGCCATAGTTCCAAGTTTATGCCTCATATGCAAAACCATTCGAAACACTCTCCACAAGCATCAAACATCCAAACAAACTTCACAAAACATCTCAACATGACTCACTGATCACAAACCAACCATTGAAACAACCTGAAACTCACTGAAATCAAAACACGATTTCCTTCCCCCCTTGAACAGAACTCTGTCAATCTCCCAAACCAGCCACTCTCAAAGCATTCTAAGCTCCATTCCATCATCAGGAAGATCAAGGGAGAAGTTTTGTGCAAAGCTTGAGGCCAGGAAGCTCAGAATCAGGGGAACTCCAGCTCAGGTAACCATCCAAAACATTTTTCCAGAACTCATTTCTTTTGCTGCAATGTGATTCTTTATGTTATGCTGGTCACACTGATGTGCTTATTTTCAAAAATGGTTGGAAAATGAGAGTGTATGAAGTTTCTGAAATTTTGCCCGTGGAACTTGTTTGGTTTGATTCTTTTGTTTGATGCGAAATAAATGGATTTTGGGGTGGGGTTTAGGTTTAGTGATGTTTAATGAGTGATTCTGGAAAGATTTGTGAAGTTTCATGGCGTATTAAGAGAGATTGAATGAGGAGCCTGCCGGAGAAGATGACCGGAACACTGCTCCGGTCATCTGAAAGTGATTAGGGTTAGGATTAGGGCTAATGACTTAATTACGTAAGTTTGAATGTGAGTCGTTCAAACGCGCGCCAAGTCCACTCCCGCGTCCCTAAATTTGAATCTCAGCCATCAGATTGGCTGACTTTCTTATTTTCTCATTAAATTCATTTTATTTTTCATTTGTTTTGATTTAATTTGCACGAATTTTTAAAAATACCAAAAAAACATTGAAAAATTCTGAAAATTTTTATCAAACCTTTTATTAATTTTCAGAACCCAAAAATATTTTTATTTTTATTTTTTAAAAATTATTTTTAAATCATTTAAAAGATTATTTTTAATTAGTTAATGAAAATTAATTAATTAAAAATACTTTTAGGTATTTAAAAATCACAAAAAAATTCATGTAACATTTAAAAACATTTATAGACATTGTCCAACTCTCAAACCAAATTTCTTTTTTGTTCTTGATGCCCTTTTGATAATTTTCTTTGGAATTAATTTCATTTCAAGGCATTATTTTGTTTCAAACTTCAAAAAATTCATTTCTGCCTAACCTTTGAGAGTTGGATCATGATTCTTCTTGCATTGCATCTTGCATAACATGTAGTTTATAGGATTAAATTGGCTTGAATTGATCTTGCATTTTCAATTTGTTTTGCATTTTTTTCGTCAAGGTACCTTAAAACCCTAGCAATCTTAGGAAATTCATAACTTCCAATAGGTTAAGAGTTAGACCCCCTCCTTTGGGCAGTGAGTTTGTATAGGCCTAGGGTTCCTTTGATTGCATTTTCAAATTTTTATCATGTCATTTGCTTCTGGTTTTGGATTTTTGCTTTGTATGTTGCATATAACCCTAATTTATGCCTTCCTTTGCATCCATCTTCCATTTGCTTGCATACCATGACTTGCCATGACATTTTGTGCTTCCATTTGATTCATGATACATCTTAAGACATATTAGAATCATGTTTGATCATTGCATCTCACATTTGTCATGTTGTATGTCATTTGCATTCCATAACTTTTCATGAACATCCATGGTTCAAAACATGCTCTTCTTGCATCCATATGTTTGTATGATCATTCCCATGCCCTGCCTCATGTTTTCATCACCTCTTAGCATCATTAACATCATACTCATGCTTCTGGTTTTGGTTTGCATCATCACATTTCATCTCATTTTGCATTGCATTTCATTTCTTTACTAACTTTTCAGGTGGTAAGTTGTATTGAGAAGTGAATTTGCCTTCACTTCTTACAATCTCTTTTCATCTCTTTCATAATTCATTTACTGCATTTTGTATGTGTTTGGATTGAGCTTGCTCATTCTTGTTCATCTCTTACCTTCTTTCTTCAAGCAACTTGTCTTCTTAAGTAAAGCAAGTTGTTTTTCTTCTCTTTGCTCCTTTCATCTGCTTCCCTCCTTGGTGGTTCTTTGAAGATCTTTCTCTTAAACCTCACAAACCCTAGGACTTCCAAGCATGATAACAATTAGGGTTGATTAGTCCCCCACTTAGTTTTTTCCTTTGTGTCTCTTTGAGTCTTCTCTTCTCATCTCATAATCAAGGACTAAACCCTAAAGGCTTTAAGGCTTTGTGATTAAGCTTATGCCTGCATCCTTCTATTAGGATGGAGTGTATAACTTTAATCCTAAGTGTTAAACCCTTAATGTGTTTAAATCCTTTAATCAATCCATCTAATAATCATCAAGACATCAAACTTGTAACTTGGGCCTTGCATTAGGGTTCTAATTCTTCCTTGACTGGTTAAGAAAGACTAACCCTAGTGTTAATGGACAAGTCCCCCTCAAGTTGTCTTACAGACCATAAAAATCACTTCTTCATCTTATCATTAACTAAAATCCATATAATAAAGGCTTTATTTTGTCATGAGGTTAATCCCTAATCATGGATTAAGTTGAGGAGTCTTCCTCAGCTCAAACATTCTCATCTATTATCCTTCTATTAAGATGGTGTAATGAGTCTATTTAATCCCTGATTATGGCTTAGTCTCATTACTTAACACTAAACAAAAACAACAAAAACATCTAAATAATCACAAGTAGGTTAATGATCTTAATCCTACATCAAAGGTGATTAAGTGTGAGATGCTAACTTCACACTTAAGGTATTCTTATTACTCCTAATCAGAGGGAAGATGTGATGAGTTTACTAACCCATTGGTTTAGGCTTAAGCTCATTAACTTATGACAAACTCTCAAAAGCAATAAAAGACTGAAAACTCAAAAAACAAACAATAACCGTCTCCTCCGGGATTCTTCTCTCATCATCTTCACTCACAAACGAGAACTTGCTTCTTCCGTCTAATGCAAGACAGTTTGCACCTGAGCCAGACAGGTCATACACTTGAGCATAGACAAGCAAGCAGTTCACAGGTCAATTCATCCTTCAGTCTCTTTGGGTCGAACTACGGTGTTCTGACTTCCTCATTGCACGAGAGGATACGTAGGCATAACTTAACAGTTATCGAACAAAAGTCTCTGTACATTCCCCCTCTTTCCAGCCTTATTCTTTTAGCCTCATGATCTTGAGCATTTCACTTCTGTTCTTACACTGACACTTTACTTATATACACTTCACACTTCTTTGCACTGACACTTGCATTCTTTCCAACTTTGTTACATAGATTGCACTGACACTACCCCTTTAAAACACAAATCTTTTAAGCGTGGATCCCGTCGAGTACGACGGACAATCTGGGTGCTAATACCTTCCCAGGTTGTAACCAACCCCCTTTCTCAGTCTCTTTGGTTCGCAACCGTCTTATCCATATCTTTCTAGGTCTATGCAGCATTACCTTTCCTCCGGGATAAAAATGCCTAGCTGGCGACTCTTGTCTTTTCTGAGTTCACTCCTGTGTGTTCTCATTCTTTTCGCTGACCGTTCGCGCTTGTACCGAGATGCAAATCTTCGGGAGCGACACTATTCCCCTAGCAGATTTCAGAAAAATCGTTATCTTCCCCAGCAGATCCATAAGAGTGGATAATCCCCAATAGTCGAGGTATCCCCTGGCACGGTCCTCAAATATAAAGTCCAATTTATTTTTGGCAAAGGTGATAATTCGGGACAGATGAATTATTCATGCTCTTTTCCAACAGAGATGTTATCCCCACAGGGCTTCTTGAGATCGAATCCGCGATCATTGTGTTTCCCCACAGAGTCAATAGGGACTTATTATTTCCGCATCAGGAACTCCCTTAGCACTTGTGTCATTTCATTGACATGTTCAAAACCTAGCATCCCCAGTGCCATGGGGCATCACGCCATGTAATTCAACATATGCGTACCCAGCATAATCCAAATTTGATATCTTGTAAAGTCCGGCCACAGACTGGCCAAAGTCCATCTTCGGGTGGAAAATTCTTAAAGTCCCCCGCAGTGGGAAAAAGTCTCCCGCAGTCAGCAAAAGTCCAGCCGCATACTGGCAAAAGTCCATCTTCGGGTGGCGAATTTCCAAAAGTCTCCCGCAGTGAGCAGAAGCTCACCCGCAGTGTGGCAAATTTCTAAAGTCCCCCGCAGTGGGCAAAAGTCTCCCACAGTGAGCAAAAGTCCAGCCACGGACTGGCCAAAGTCCATCTTCGGGTGGCGAATTCCCAAAAGTCTCCCGCAGTGAGCAAAAGTCCAGCCGCAGACTAGCCAAAGTCCATCTTCGGGTGGAAAATTCTTAAAGTCCCCCGCAGTGGGCAAAAGTCTCCCACAGTGAGCAAACGTCCAGCCACAGACTGGCCAAAGTCCATCTTCGGGTGGCGAATTTCTAAAAGTCCCCCGCAATGGGAAAAAGTCTCCCACGGTGAGCAAAAGTCTAGCCACAGACTGGCCAAAGTCCATCTTCGGGTGGAGAATTTCCAAAAGTCTCCCGCAATGAGCAAAAGTCCACCCACAGACTGGCCAAAGTCCATCTTCGTGTGGAGAATTTCTAAAAGTCCCCCGCAGTGGGCAAAATTCTCCCACAGTTTGTAAAAGTCCAGCCACAGACTGGACAAAGTCCATCTTCGGGTGGCGAATTTCCAAAAGTCTCCCGCAGTGAGCAAAAGTCCAGCCGCAGACTGGCCAAAGTCCATCTTTGGGTGGCAAATTCTTAAAGTCCCTTGCAGTGGGAAAAAGTCTCCCACAATGAGCAAAAGTCCAGCCATAGACTGACCAAAGTCCATCTTCGGGTGGCGAATTTCTAAAAGTCCCCCGCAGTGGGCAAAAGTCTCCCACAGTGAGCAAAAGTCCAGCCACAGACTGGCCAAAGTCCATCTTCGGGTGGCAAATTTCTAAAGTCTCCTGTAGCGAGCAGAAGTCTCCCGTAGTGAGCAGCAGCCCCCGTAGTGTGGAAATCTAAAGTCCAACCGCAGATTGGCAGAAGTCTCCCGTAGCGAGCAAAAGTCTCCCGTAGCAAGCAGAAGTCTCCCGTAGTGAGCAGCAGCCCCCGTAGTGTGGCAGATTTCCGAAGTCCACCCGTAGTGTGGCAATATAAAGTCCAACCGCAGATTGGCAGAAGTCTCCCGTAGCGAGCAGAAGTCCACCCGTAGTGTGGCAAATTTCTAAAAATCTCTGGCAGTGAGCAAAGGTCCACCCGCAGTGTGACAAATTATCCAAAGTCCACCCGCAGTGTGGCGAAGTATCTGAAGTCCAACCGCAGATTGGCAAAAGTACGTCCACAGGGTGGCAAAACGTATCTTGAAGTCCAACCGCAAATTGGCAAAAGTCCATCCTCAGCGTGGCAAAGTATCTTAAAATTTGATCGCAAATTGTTGAAAGTCCACCCGCAGTATGACAAGTCGTTATTCGTCTAACTCCATCAGATAATACACCATTAAAGCATTGTTGCAGCCTATCAAAGTCCACCTCCAGCGTGGCAAGTCAGTAGTCTCCTAACATCATTCAAAAGGCATCCCCTGTTTACTATTTCTTCCCATCATATATATCTCCAGGAAGAGTTCATTCGGTTGAGTTTATTTCCCTGTTCTTCTGCTACAAAGTGCAAATTTTATGGTTGTATCTGGTATTCAATCCCTGCATACCTCAAATGTTTGAAAGCAACAGCTATCATCCATTCGCGTCCACAGTGATTGAATAGGGGCAGCTGTAACACTCCAAAATTTTCCCTCTAAATTATTACTATCAAATTTGCTTATGCTTCGTTCATCTGCTTCTTTCATTAGGTCATAACACTTGCCATCATACATTTTCATTGGGCTCCTAAAACATGGGATCAAGAATCCCTTTGAATTATAATTTCTTATTTACTTTGAGGATCTTCCACTCAAGTTGAAGCAAGAGATTGAGTTTTGCCCATCATAATCATTTAGCTGGGGTTTATTTCCTTAAATCATATGATTTTCAAAAATGGATCCAATCGTGCAAGGTTAACTCATTGGCAATTTGGTCAAGAGTTCGTCATTTCTATGTGAAGTTCATTCTCAATTCATAACCGTTTCCAATGACTTCGAATTGGTTAATGGATCATCATATTCCAATTGGTTAAATTTCTAAGTTTGTTGTTAATTGAACTTACTTTCTTTTAACGATAAATTTAGTTATTATTAATGCCCTTCTTTTAAACCTCTACCATTTTCAACACCTAAACCCACCAAAATCTATTGAACACACATCTTTTCTAAACCATACTTTTTTATTAA
Source organism: Lathyrus aphaca (assembly GCA_963966055.1). Classification (NCBI taxonomy): domain Eukaryota; kingdom Viridiplantae; phylum Streptophyta; class Magnoliopsida; order Fabales; family Fabaceae; genus Lathyrus; species Lathyrus aphaca. The sequence goes on along the minus strand of OZ014523.1, from coordinate 127,174,764 downwards.
CTCAAGCCCATTACACAATTCTATTATATCCATTTTAGGCCCATTTTCTTTTTTTCTTTTTTATTTTTTTGCAGCGATTGTCAAATTAATTAAAAAAAAGGCAAGTCATGAAATGTTGGAAAAATGGGTGGTGGACATATGAAAATTCAGAAAGGAAAATTAATGGAATCCTCACATAAGGATGTTGGTAGAAAAACGGTGGGATTTACAATTCAGAACTTATCAATATACCAAAGAATCAAAATATATATAACAAAAAACATTAACAATAATTAGCTACATAAAGCTTACAAAGAGGTCACAAGAAGGATTCAATGAGAATTTTCACACCAGGAAAAAATACAGAGGAAGAAGCCAATTCAAAAAAACCAGTTTTCATAAATCCAATAACTACTCTAACGGATTCTAACTGAATTTTAACCGAACCCGAATTCAACTGAAATATCGAGATTTCCCTCACCATGGAAGTATAAGAACCAGATGGTTGTTGATCTGATTTTATGGACGGGATTTCGATCCAAAACCTTTCCACCATTCACCATCTTCATCATTGTTTGCAGAACTTCTTCTTCCATCTCCATTCTTTTTCTTCTTCCCCATTCTTCTCATATGCATAACCACATCCCTTCACTCTTCTTCAGCTTCATTCCATCTTCATCATCCTCAACTTCCATCAATCTTCAATCCTGCAACAAAGATTCAACATACTCTGTAACCATCATCTTCAATTTTGAATTTTTATTTACAAACAGTTACAAAACTCACAAAAATTTCAGAAACAGAAAACCAGTAGAAACTCTTGCTCAATCTCACCTTCAAACTTTACATCTTCATCAATCTAAGAGCAGAATCTTTACACCCGCATCTCTTCATCAGTAATTTCGACTCGTCTCCTCTAATCTCATGGCAAATCTTCAATTTCCACTACTTCGACCTTCAAGCTTCAACTCCAAATATTCGACAAACTCCAACAAATATCTTTACCTGCAAATTCGACAAAAAAAAACGTCAACAAGATTGACACAGACTCAGACTCGCAAGGCTCACAAGAAGAAATACAGAGGAGGACAATCATTTGATAATGAAAAGTAGAAGGTGTTCATACCTGGGGGATACTATTTGTCATCATCGTTGTTGCTTCTTCATCACTCTTCTCGCGGCTTCATCTCCCTTCATCGATTGAAGACGACATCATCAACTCTTCTCCGGATCTTCAACCTTCATCAATATCCATCATCATCATCATCAAAAATTCGTAACCTGCAAAGGCTCAAGAACAGCATCACGCCAAAGCCAATAAATTCAGAGTCAGAACACAAATTCAAGAACACGATTCAGCGCGAAATCAATGTAACTTCAAAGAAGATATCAAAAGCGCAATTGTAAAATCAAAAAGCAGAAAAAGAAAATCGAGTAATAGCAGCGAATAACATGCATACCTGAATTTTGCATCACTCAAAACGACATTAGCACCATCGTTGCACCTTCTTTCAATCAATCAGAATCGTAAGCAATCTCACGGCGGCCTTGACACAACGACAGTGATTCATAGGGTACGAACTCAAACTCTCGTTTGTACAAATTGGTTCGTTGTGTGTTGTTTGCTGTTCGACATTCCAATCTCGTAGTTGAATTGTATTTTTGAGGATTTGGAGTCCCGAGTGGAGTTGAGAGCAAAGAATAGGGTTGGATGCGTGTTGTAGCTTTACCGTTGTGGGTTGATTGGCCGGTAGTGACGAGTAGCGGCGGCGCTTTAGGTTTGGTAGGAGAAGAATGGGGAGAACCTAGGTTTTCTTATGAAGGTGATGGCGGCGGCGTCGATGAGAAAGAAGAAGGGTCTAGGGTTTTCGCTTAAAGACTTTCAGATTTTGTTTTTTATTTTTATAATGCTTTGATTAAAATATAAAGATTATATTATGTTTAATATAAATTAATATCAATAAAGAGAATTAATCCATCTTAAAGAGCTTTAATCCACTATAAAATGAGTTTAATTATACCGTTTGAATATTCAAGAGATAAGGTTGTGGATTTGTGGTGGATTTCATCCACACCGGCGGTGACACGTGTCACCGTCCGGTAGGACCTTTCATTTGTAATCATGCACGTGCTAGTAGACCGAAACCACATACTCCCTAGCGTCCTGAACTGTTAGATGTAATTACCATGGAGAGATTCTTGATCAGACGATTGTGGTGGAGCCAACAAAGTTGACTGGAGTTCCATGCCAAGTTCCCCTCTTTCCTGCGCCCATGGGCCTTTTTTGTTCGCTATTCACACCTCCATGGTGTAGGTCCATTAGCATAATAATTAATAAAATTGCTGAATGCACCTCCCTGTTTTTTATGCTTTCTTTTTAATTTTTTTTATTTTAATATAATTTCAATTTAAATCCACAAAAAAAAATACTAAAATTAATAATAAAATTCCGTAAAAACTATAGGAACCTTCTAACTCATTTTAGGACCTTTCCACGTTTTCACTATTTGAATTTTGGCATTTTTCGATTTAATTTCGATTTTCTATTTAATTGCTTTTATATTGAATTCCTTCATGAACACATAATTTTGTACATTTTATTTCTCCCACTTCCTATAATATTTTTGGCCCATTCTTTTTGCTATGATTAGAGAACTAATAATAGTACTTGGAAATATTTTTGGTGTATTTTTTAGGCTATTTTATCCACTGTTTTGGTAGTGTTGTTTGTGTAAAATTATGATTGAATATTAGGTAGATTTAAGTGACTATTTGACATAGTTAGACTTTGAATTTTTAGGATATTTTTTAACACAATGTTATAATCAGGTTAGGAATCCTAGGGAATTAATTTCATATTTTTTCCAGGAATTTTACTATTTTTTTAGTGCATTGATTTTTATTCAACTTTTCCATTGTAAATCCATCTAGTTTAGCTTAGGATTTTATGGTGCATTAGGACATAGATTAATTAGGCTTGATCTTAGAATAATATAAGGCCTTAATATAGCTTAGCTACTGATTTTAGAATGTTGATATCATGCAAAACTCTTTAGGTTTGGGACTTAGGCTTAGAAACCGTTCAAGTGTGTTTCCATGAAGCGATTAGTCATTATTTCGGTTTTATGCCTTATATGCTTTAGAAATTCTTGCAACTTGTTTTTACCTTAATTCGTTTTCGACATATTGTTGCATATGCATCTTAATTTCATTTACTAACATCCTCTTTTTGTGCAAGGTATTTTTCGAGGATTCGCTTATGGACTTGGATTAGTTTTATTATGCCTCGATTATATTTTTGTGGTTTGTACTTTGTGATGTAATAGCTTAGAACTCTTATGCTTGTATAGTTCCTATAATTAGGATAGAAAAGATAAAATGAATCGATAGAAAACCAAATCTCAAAAATAAAATAAAGAAATACTCGATCCAACTTCAAGTAAAAATTTTCAAATAAATGAATAAAGTTTCATGTGACTTTAGGATTCCTCGATTACCATCGTTCCATTCCATTACACCCAAAAGCAAGCCTTGTATGTTGCACACCATAAGTCATGTGTCTCAGCACCACACAACCGACCCACCCGATCCATCGGTCCATCTCACTTACGATTCATACACGTTTTTACCCACCATGATGTAGGAGGGCCATGCTATTTACTATTACTTTTTGTACTCGCATTTCTAGTATAATATCCAATTAGGTAGTGTATCTTTCAAACCTCACTAACCATAGGTCACCATTAAACTCAATTAACTTAGGGTAAAGTCTAGTTTCCCTTAGAATTTTTCCTTTCTCCACTTGAGTCTCACTTCTCATCTTAAAGAAAAAATCAAAACACTTAATAAAGGAAAATGTGTACAATGCGCCACGAGCCTTAAGCTATACGGGAAATGATTAGTGGAGGTCTCCTCCACTCTTCTAGGATACTTTACAAACGTTCCATTGGGGGCGACCTTGGAAAGTATTCGCTCTTGTATCATAGTCTTTAGTGTTGTACATGCAATAAACACAAAATCAAGACATTTCTCATAAAACACAATAAACCAACAAGACATCACGTCTTCCCTTCTCATCTCATATTCTTTGCGGACGAATGCGACTTGCCTCGACAGTTCAAACACCAATACGGTAAACACCCTCGAGTCAGAGCCGGTAACACCTAAGCTAGAGCTATGGCAACGTCATCCTAAAAAACATAAATAAGTTCATGCCTTAGTTAGACGAACTACGGCGACTCTGATCCTCGTTTTCCCGATGAGGTACGTAGGCAGTGGGATAGGGCCTATTCGAGCACATTCTTTATTTTCCCTACATTTTCCCCCTTCGTTCCATTTTCTTTTCTTGATCCTTTTCTCATTTCAGTTCCAAGTTCCAGTTAGCAATTCTTTCATTCAAACAACATCTTATTTCTCACCCTTTGAAACAGACTAACAAGCGTGGATCCCGTCGGGTACGGCGGACGGATTGGGGTGCTAATACTTTCCCAATTTGTAACCGACTTCCGGACCCAGATCTTTGGTTCGCAAGGCCTCGTCCTTTTCCTTCTTCCTTAGGTTTTTGCAACATTACCTTTCCCATTCCTTCGGGATAAAAATGTCTGGCTGGTGACTCTACCTCTTTCCGCGCCACTTTCGCGTTTGTACCAGGATGGAAATCCAGGGAGCGACAACACCCTGCCCCTCTTCTTTCGTGTTTTCCACGTGCAAAGGTCGGGCGAAAATGGGCGACATAGCTGGGTTTCTTTCAAGCAGCCTTCGAGGCTATTCAAGAACTACGTCGACTTTGTCCAAAATTTCAAGGATATGTGGTACACGGTGAAGCCCATCACCCAGTTCGCCCTTGATAGTCTATATTTTCTAAGGTAGAATGCCAATGGTGAGGAACAACTGCTGTCGAAGATCCCCCTTAGGTGGCAGCCAGATTATTTCGACTTGTCGACCAGTCACTACAGGGTAAAACAAGAGCTCCTGGGGGCCGAGGACAAGCTGGCCTATAAAAAACTGGTGACTTATGTTCAAAGCATTAGTCTTGTGACCTGGGTAGATTGACTAGAACGACCAATATTGGGAGACAACGAGTTGCCTATTTTAGAACCCCGATTGGTTAACACAAAAGTCGTGCTTGAGTTTCGTTTAGATGAAGAAGCCATTATATTTTTAGGTAGTATCTCCTCGACCTTCTTGCCTTTCATTATTTAACTTTGTCTTGCTGACTTCTTTTATTTTGTAGAAAAAATGCCTGCACTCCGGGAGCGAGCACTGAACATTCAACATTCACCTCGACCAGAGACTCCGCCAGTGACACCCATGCCAAATGACACAATCTTGCTGGATGACTCTCCCCGACCCAAACATCCTCGTCCAATTGGTACTATTGCGCCCAGAGCTCTTCTTGAAAGTCAAGGCGCCTACCTCTTTCCTCCTTGCTTTTTGGAGCGGGAAACCTTCAGCTCGAAAGGTTCCTTTGCGGTGCTGTCTGGCAAAACCAAGGTCATCCTTAATCACGAGCCAGCGAGCAGGCATGCCAACCTTGCTTAAGACATAGCGGCAGTGATTAGGGTCATAGAGACGATCATGGTCCTATTCGACAACTCTTTCCCACTATCTGCATTGAGGGGTGTCGAGGAAGCACTGAGGGCCATCGCTGCTGAATGAAACATGCTCTCCCAGAACCTGTTGAATTATAAAGAGGAATACAAGCTCCAAGAAGGGTTGAAAACTGAGCCGAACAAGGTGAAGTGCGAGCAAGACATCTTGACTGAGGAGAACACAAAATTGAAGGAAAAGGAGACCAAATTTACAAAGACCGAGGCAAAGAATGGGCATCTCCGTTCAAGGGTCGAGGTGTTGGAGCAGATGGCTCTCCCCGGGGAGGGTGAGACTGATGAATAACTGACCTTGAAGAACCAGGCTAACCTGATTGCTCGGATCAGGGTCCTTGAGTAGGATTTTGTTGGGGTCTTCAAAGAGGGCATTGGCACACCACCGACCAACTCAAGATCATTAACCCCGGGCCCGTGCCTGATGGGACAACCTTCCATTATGCTTTGACCGACGGGGATATCATATGCCCCTTTATTGGTGAAGGAGAGGATGAGGAAGAAGATGACTGGGAGGAGCATACTGAGGAGTAGGTTTGGCCGATGTGCCCTAGTTTTTGTATTCTCAGGCTTGCGAGCCTTTTATGTTGTTTTTATGGCCTTCACGTCAAGTATGTTATTTTTGTATGTATTGTACCGGCCAGTTTTTGGCCGGGTCTATAATAAAATATTTTGACATGTTTGCTTAGTTTTGTTGATCTGTATTTTGTTAAATTTGTTTAACTTAGATGATTTTATGTGAACTTGTTTGCTCGACTGTATAAGGTCGTCGGTTTGAGGAACCGACGAGGTGACGGGTTGTATGTCCACCGAAAATCAGGACGAGGGTCACGGTCAGGCCCTGATCCTGGGGGCTTGGGCCTTCCCATTGCGAGCTGGGTGCCCTACCGACATGGTACTATGATATCGAAGTTCGTTTGAAAGGTTCAATATCGAGGAAGGTTATGCTCGCACTTCTGGGTAGTCATCCTTCCTTTCGTTCAGTGATGAAGTGCCATGGTCGTACCTTCCATGTCTTCACGAGTTGTTTAGTTGTAGTATTGCTTGAGTTTTTTAGCATTCCATTATCGAGCAAGTTCTTCCCCTTGTAAGTTCTCGAGGTAATAGTCCCCATTGCCCATTTTATCTCGAACACGATACGGGCCTTCCCAATTCTCGGCTAATTTGCCCTCTCGTGGGTTCTTTTGGTTCTGTCTGAGGACTAGGCTGCCTACTTGGAATTCTGTCTTTATGACTTTCGCGTCGTGGCGCAAAGCTACTTTCTGTTTAAGTGATGTTTCCCATAGGGCTGCCTCAGAATGAATTTCTTCAACGAGGTCTAGTTCTATTCACAAAGCTTTGTCGTTCAGCTCCTCGTCGAGGGGTGCTTCTGTTCGCCTTGTTGGCTCCCGTGTCTCGACTGGGATGACCGCTTCGGTTCCATAGGTCGGTCTAAACGGAGTCTCCCCGGTTATAGAATGTAGGGTCGTGTGATATGCCTAAAGGATGTTGTGTAGCTCCTTGACCCACACCTTCTTTGCTTCTCCGAGTCTGCGTTTTAATCAGCGTAGGATTACTCTGTTAGTTGCCTCCACTTGACCGTTAGTTTGAGGGTGCTCGAAGGACGTGAAGTGTGTTTTGTGCCTAAGTTGGCAATGAAATATTGAAATCTTTTGTCCTTAAATTGTGTCCCATTGTCGGTGACGAGGACTTGGGATATGCCGAACCGGGCAAGAATATTTCTCTTGAAGAAATGGAGTATGTTCTGCGGTGATCTTGGCCAGGGCTTCGGCTTTGATCCATTTTGTGAAATAGTCCACCTCGACGATGAGGTATTTATTCTAGTAGGAGCTGGTCACGAATGGACCAAGGATATCCATTCCCCACCAGGTAAAAGGCCACAGGGAAGAAAGTGTCTTTAGCTTGTTAGGGGGAGCGAGGTGCATGTCCGTGTGTCTTTGGCACTTATCGCATTTCTTGACATGTTCCTTGGTGTCGTGTTGCATTGTCGGCCAGTAGTAACTCGCCTATAACTCTTTGCGAGCGAACGACCTCCTGCTAAAATGTTGAGCGTTAATCCTCCTGTGAATTTCTCCTTGGATGTCGGGGACCTTTTCCTCTTTGACACGCTTGAGTAACAGGATGGAAAATTCTCGTCGATAGAGTTTGCCTTCAAGGAGGACGTAAGAACATGCTCTTCTTTTTGTTGCGGATGCCTCCTTGGGATCAGATGGAAGCTCGTCCTTCGTTAGGTAGTTGTGGATGAGGGTCATCTAGAAGTGGGCGTTACCAATGGTGTTTACTTCGAGCGGAGGAGGCGGTTTATCGATGCTTGGCCGAGGAAGAATCTCCTGGATTACAGATTTATTGCCGCCCTTCTTTCGCGTGCTCTCCAGTTTAGATAGGACGTCCGCTCGTGTATTATGTTCACGGGGAACGTGTTGGACTTCCCAGGCATCGAACTTCTCTAGTTTGTCTTTCACGAGAGCTATATATTCGATTAGATTGTTGTTTTTAGCCTGGTATTCTCCTCGTACCTGGGACACCACAAGCTGAGAATTCGTAGATATCTTTACTTCTTTCGCTCCTTGGTCTTCGGCCAATCGTAGACCCGCAGGGAATGCTTCGTATTCGGCCTGGTTGTTCGAAGTCGGGAAGGCCAACGCCAGAGATAATTCGATTAAGATGCCATTTTTTTGTTTTTGAGGATGATGCATGTGCCACTCCCATTCGAGCTGGATGCCCTGTCGACGAAGTTCGTCCACTTGTTGGCACCACTGGTTGGGATCGGGCTATGCTTCATTTCGGCGACAAAGTCAACCAAAGCCTGTGCCTTCAAAGCCTTCCTGCTTTCATATTGGATGTCGAACTCCTCCAGTTCCAGCGACCATTTAAGTATTATGTCGGCCATGTGTGGTTGACCAAGAAGTTGTTTAACGTGTTGGTCTGTTCATACCTTAATCGTATGGGCAAGGAAATAATGCCTCAGTCTCCTCGCCACGTTTATTAGGGCCAAGGAAACTTTCTCGATCTGTTGATATCTAAGCTCGGGTCCCTGCAGGGTTTTGCTCGTGAAATAGATAGGTTTTTGCCCATCAATAGTTTCACGGATGAGGACGGCGCTCACCGCTTCGTTTGCTACAGACAAGTACATGTATAAAGTTTTTTTCCAGTGCTTGTGACAAGACCGGTGGTTCAGAGAGTTCCCTTTTTAGGTGGAGCAACACTCGTTCACACTCTTTATACCACTCGAAGGTGGCCTCTTTTCGTACTTGTTTGAAGAAAGGAAGGGCGTGTTGTGCGAACTTGGCGACGAAACGGGACAAGGAGGCGAGCATTCCATTAAGAGATTGAATGGACTTCTTTGAGTTTAGGGTCAGGAATTATGAAAATGCTCGACATTTGTCGGGGTTGGCTTTGATCCCTTGTTCGGTGAGGTAGAAGCCGAGGAATTTCCCTGCCCGGACGCAGAAGGTGCGTTTTTCTAGGTTGAACCTCATTTTGCATTGCCTCGCCTGCTCGAATACCTTTCGAAGATGTTGGGCGCAGTCGATCTCTTCGTGTGACTTCAAGATCATGTCGTCCATGTAGACTTCAAGCATGTATTCGATCTCTCCTCGGAAGACTTTGTTCATCATGTGTTGGTATGTGGCCCCGACGTTCTTCAGTCCGAAGGGAATTACATTGTAGTAGTAATTATTCATCGGGATTATGAAGGTCGTATGCCTCTTGTCTGTGTCCGACATGGGGATTTGATTATATCCACTATATACATCCATAAAGGACAAGAGTTTAAAACCTACAAAATTATCGACCAGTTTATCTATATTAGGCAAAGGAAAAGCATCTTTAGGGAATACCCTATTGAGATCAGTATAATCAACACACATTCGCCATTTTCTGTTAATTTTCTTAACGGGAACTACATTAGAGAGCCAGGTTGTGTACTGGGCTTCAGAAATAAAATTTGTCTCTAAGAGGTCTTTTATAGCCCACTCGACAGCCTCCGCTTTCTCGGGAGACTACTTGCGCCTACGTTGTGCTATGAGCCTAATGGCCGAATCTAAAGCTAATTGATGACAGGTGACCTCGGGGTCGAGTCTGGGCATCTCAGAAGCACTTCATGCGAACAGATCTCCATTCTTCTTGAGACAAGTTGCAAGTTGCTCCTTTGTTGCTGATGGTAGTCTGGTACCTATCTTCACAGTTTTGTCGGGGTCGTCGCCCAAGGGGATATGCTCGAACTCGCCGTCAGGGATTGGGCGGAATGGGTGAGTTGGATCCTGCCTGTTGATGGGGCCATGTGTTTCAGCATCGTCTTTGCCAAGGAGATTGCCGAGATCGATGGAATTGACTCGCGGGGAGGGTGGTCGCTCTTTGACTTTGGGCTTCTTGCTGCTTTTGGAGGTATTGATTATGGCTTGTCCTTTGACCGCATCATCATAACATCTTCGGGAAGCCTCGATGTCACCGTGGATCGTGACCATGCGGCCCAGCTTGGTGTAGTACTTAATTTTCAAGTCAACGGTAGATGGGAATGCCGTCATTTCTGCCAGAGTGGGCCGGCCAAGGATGTAGTTGTATAGGGAAGGACATTATATCACCAGGAATTGGACTTTGACCTCTCTGGCCGTTTCTTGTTCTCCTAACGTGACGAGGAGTTCCACATACCCCCATGGTCTCGTGGTAGCCCCATTGAATCCTTAGAGGTCGAACCCCACGTAGGGGGACAAGTTTGTTTAGTCCAACTTGAGAATCTTGAACAGATGGACGTACATAATGTCCACTGAGCTACCTTGGTCGACCAAGATACGCCGAACATCAAATCGCGCCATTTTGGCTCTTATTAGCAGGGGGATGCTTGAATTAGGTGATCCATCGGGAAGTTCTTCGAAAAAAATGATATCGGGTTAGATCTTCCCCGAGATTTTGTTAAGGTCGCCAACTGGTCGGGCGCAGTTAACAAAAGTTAGTCGAACTTCCGCTTCACAGAAATGGTGGCATTATTGTTGTTTACCCCTCCCCCAGAGATGACCAAGGTTGTGGGGAAATCTTCCCACGGGCTTTGTGCAGTAAGTCGTCCTCCCATGTTGACATTGGGGAGGTGGAAGTCTTTCGACCGCGATATACACATCGCCACTTGGAAGGGAGAGTCGTTGCTCGGGGAGTCTTCGCGATTCCTTTTGGTGAACTGTTCCTCGCGTTGGGGAGTCTCACTTCTCTTGACATTTTGTTTGAGGTGACCCTCTTTGATCAGAATTTTGACCGTGTCCTTGAGATGGACACAATCTTCAGTGACATGCTCGTGGCTCTTGTGGAAACGGCAGTACTTGGACTTGTTAATGTGGGGCTTAGGTGCTGTAGGTTTGGGGAAATTTGATTTGCCTTGTTTGAACTCAGAGTTGATACATTCGGCAAGGATATGCTCGCAGGGAGCAGTCAACAACGTGTATTCGGAGAATCTCCCCGCCGTTCATCTTCCTTCGTGGACCTCATGTGGCTTATCGTCTCTCCTCTTCTCTCTCGTGCAATAGGGAGGAGGGTAGTATTCGCTTTTTGAGCTTCTACCACCGCCGTGCCCGGGATTGATCTGAACACTGTGAGTGACCTATTTCTCCTCGTACCTGAAGTATGCCTAAGCTTTGTGAAGAAGCTCGTCAAGTGTACGAGGATGTTCTATCCCGAATGCCCTACTTAGTTCCCTTCCGAGAAGGAGTTCTTTTTCAAGGAGATACTTTTTCATGTAATCATTTGTATCGACCTCGACAACTTCTTGGTTGAATCGCTCGATTTATGAGTGCATTGTTTCGTTCTTCCCTTGCACGATGGCCTCTAGGGTCGCTTCGGTTTTGGGGTTGCGTCGGGAGGCAGTTAAATGTCGTGTGAACGCCAATCTTATGCTCCTCCAAGAAGTGATCGACTCTAGTGCCAGGATCTTGTACCAGGCCATGGCCCCTTTCCTGAGGGTTGTCGAGAATAACCTGCACTTAACGTTCCCGATCATATCATTACGATAGTCGAGCATGGTGTTGATATTGTCGACATGATCATCAAGGTCAGTTTTCCCGTCATAGGTTTCAAGTTCAGGGGCTTCTCTATGCCCTTCGGGAGTGGTGCTTCTATAATAGCCCGTGAAAGAAGGAAGTGGGGGGTCATCTTCATCACTCCTTAGGGGGGAGTAGCCTTCGTTACTCGGACTTTGATCTCGCCGAGGAGAACTCCTTTGTTGGTCGTCCACTCAATCAGGGCGCCCCTGGGCCAATTATTCTTTGGCTCGGGGGAACTCCGTCCCCGGCGAGGAGGCGAGCTTCGCCGCTTCTTGGTCGCCTCTGGCTAGCGCTTCTCGGGTTGAGGTTCCTGCTTCCATCGGGGAGGTCCAGTTTGACGTTCGGGCTCCAGTGCTATTATCCTCTCGTGCTATTGAGAGAGCAAGAAGTTGGTCTGATCCAGAGCGTGCACCATGGCTATCATGGTGGGGTCTCCTTCAACTGGTACCATTATGGGCTGGAAAGCAGTCGCTGGCTGAGGTTGAGGAACACCATTGTCCTCGGGCTCAGGTGATGGGGTGGAGGGAAACTCGTCGCGCACGTCAGATTCTTGGGTGACGATCAGGTTGTCATACATCGTGTAGTTGATGAGACCAAAATGTTGTTGTCATTGTGTTCGTCGGCCATGCTAGAAGGGTGAGGAGTGATTGAGCTTTGATCTTCGGACGTAGAAGAAGGGGATAGCTAGTTTCCCAAAGACGGTGAGGAGTGAATTAAATTTGATCTTCGGACGTGGAAAAAGGGGATAGCTAGTTTCCCATAGACGACGCCACTGATCTTACCTGATCAGAAGGGCCTTCCAGCTGTTGGGATGCGAACGTCATAGTTGATAGAGAGATGGAAGGGGGTGTACCTGCAAGGCACTCCAATGCTTAAGTGAGTATAGGTATAGAAGTATGGTAAGTGGTGATAAGTTTAGAATACCTGACCCTTTAGTGAAAAAGGGTATTTATATGTGCCCCCAGCGCTGGGCCAAGGTCCTTCTTTAGGCTGGATTAGCTAGGTCCAAGGAAGAACTGTCAAGGTACGCGTAGGAACGTGTAAGACCTAGCACGTGGTCTTTTCCTTGGTCCAACTATCCCTACATTTGGGGAGAGAAGGGTGGACAGTTGGGTGACGTGGCACGCGTTAGGGAGATGCGGTCTCCCTAGTACGAGTTAGGTGAATCGTGTGCTTTTCCCGACAGTCTAGATCATTGTCCATGATGTAGGGTTTCTGTCCGACTGACGGATCACCTACCCGACTGATTGGGCCTCTAATCGACGGATTTGGGTTTATGCCCAACAATGTCTTAGAGGCCCAGCCCACAACAATATCAATTAATATAACATATTTATTTTCCACCTTGAGACAAGTATAAATGCCAATTTCAAAACAATTAATTTACATATAAAATAGTGTATGTATCAATTCATAACATTTTAATTAAAACAAACTTCATAACAACTTTGAAAAAAAACTACATAATTGTTATAGTGACAAACTTGTAAGTGACTTTGAAGCAATGTGCTCTTGTTTTCAACACCATCCCACTAATAATAAAAAATAGACTAAAATTGGAAGATTCCAAACAATTAAAAGAAATACCTTAAAAGAATGATGCTAAAATATTGAAAGCAACTGGTTTATAACCTTTTTTCTTCTCTTTCAATCATTACAAAATTTATTGAAATTAAGAGGATATTAAATATAGAGGTTGAAAGTTTGAATTATTAACCTACGATATTGCATATAGTAAGATTAAACATAAACATCTCTAAGAAGGTGGATTTTAACATTGACAAAAGCTATAAACTTGTCCATTATACATTAGTTAACTTGTAAGCCATTCATATTATAGAGAGTAAAATGGATGGTCAAGATTCAATATAAAAACTTGAATAGTCTATATTCTTTTAATTTTTTAATTTATTTATAGATTTTTTTTAAGCAATTGAATAAATAATAATACAAGGGGTGTTCTAACCCTTACAAAAAGTTACAAGATAAATTCTTTATCAACACCTCTCAAAGTCCTAATGAAGATTCATACAAGACTCTAGAAAAGAAGGGTTGGAGTAGGGAATATCACCTATACATATCCATTTCCAAAAATAAATTTTAACATTCCAACACACATTATCTAAATTACAAATAACATACTTAAAGAATAAATTATTTCTCTCCATCCAAATTTCCCAAATACAAGCCATCCAAACAGCCCCCTTGAAATAAGCTTCCTTTCCTCCACCACACCAAGCCAAAAAGAAGGAAGCTACCTCACCTTGAAAACTAACAGAAGCATTACACTAAGAAGCTATGTTGTTCCAAACCTTATTTGCAAACTGACATTGGTAGAACAAATGCAACAAATTCTCATCGTCCTCATTACAAAAACCGCATCGATCGGGGACCGATACTCCTCTAGCCCTCAAATCAACTAAAGGCGGAATCCTATTCCATAGAACCTTCCAATTGAACATCTTAATTTTTTACGGAACCTTCACTTTCCATAAAAAAAATCCATTTCCTTCTTTTGGTATGAATGACAGAACTCCTCATTGACTGAATTCAACATTAGCCTGTACACACCATTCGTCGAAAAATCGTCTGACCCGTTCAACTTCCAATGACATTCATCTTGGATTTCTTCTAAAAAAACTTCAGTAGCGGTAACCGCTTGCAAGCCAAGAAATTCAAAAGAGAAAAGGTGACGATCCTACACCAAAATCAGTTCAAAATTCCACTCCCAAACTCCAAACTGCCACGAGCCCATATCCGATATCGAGCAAGATTTGCTACTGCTTGCCTGGAAAATACCTGGAAATAATTCTGCCATAATTCCCTCTTGACTCCAATTAGCCTTCCAGAAAGATGTTTAAACTCCATTTCCCACAGACTAATACACCCCTTTTGCAAAATCGAAACCCGAAGCCAGAGCAATAGAACCATCTTTAAAAATATCTTTAAACCACGAAGAAAAGGTTTTGGCAGAACTAACCGAATTAGACAAGCATTGGTATCCAAGCGCTCCATACTTTTCCTCAAGCAAACGATTCCAAAATGCCTCTTTCTCAAGAACAATTCTCCATTTCCACTTAGAGAGCAGAGCTATATTGAATTCCTTCATCCGTTTGATTCCTAATCCTCATCTTTCTTTACTTTTACAAATCGAAATCCAATTAACCCAACAGATTTTCTTGGTTTCCTCTTTAGATCCCCACAGAAAATTGTGTCTGATCTTGTCTATTTCGTTCCAAACCACCACAGGTGCCTTGTAGAAAGGGAATAGAAAGACCAGTAGACTAGATAAAATAGAATTGATTAACACCACCCTTCCTGCCATATTGAGATGTTTACTATGCCATGAATCAAGTCTCTTCTTGAACTTAGCAATGATGAAGCTCCAAGAAGACACCCTTCTTTGATCAAAGCCGATAGGAACTCCCAAAAACGTGAAAGAAGATTCCTCCACCCTGCATCCCAAAAAGCTCGCAGCAGCTAACAAAAAATGAGATGAAATATTTAAGCCAATCAATCTACTTTTACCGTAATTAACTCTCAACCCGGAAACAAGTTCGAAACCTCTTAGGATCGCCTTGATGCACCAAACGTTCTTCCAACCCCATTCCCCCATAATTAAAGTATCATCTGCGAATTGAGTTACCTCCACCAGAATATCATCTTTAATCTTGAATCCTCTAAACTCTCCTAGGTCAGCAACTTTTTTTATCAATCTAGTAAGTTCCTCTGCCGCTATAACGAAAAGAAACAGAGAAAACGGGTCTCCTTGCAACAATCCTCTTTTTATCTCAAAGTCCTTTGTAGGGCTACCGTTGACTATTACCAACAAAAAACCTTTAAATACACATGTTTTCATCCATTTCATCCAAGATTTTCCAAATCCTATCTTTAACATGACAAATTCAAGGAACTCCCAATTGACGCAATCCTAAGCTTTTTCAAAATCGACTTTGAAAAGCATACAATCCCTTCCCGTTTTGCTTGCAAGATCAATAACTTTGTTGGAAACGACCACTACATCTAAAAGTTGTCTTCCTAGAACAAAAGCGGATTTATTATAGGAAATCAAGCCTCTTAAGACTCTCTTCAATCTATCCTCCAAAATCTTCGCAACGATTTTGTACATGCTGCTAACCAAGCATATTGGTCTATAATCAGAAAGGCTCGATGGGTGTAGAACTTTAAGAATCAACACCATAAAAGAAGAGCATAAAGCTTTAGGAAGGAAACCAATCCGATGAAAATCTGCAATGAAGGCACAAATGTCATGCTTCAAGAAATGCCAACAACGTTTCAAAAACACAAAAATGAATATGTCCGGCCCCGGACTCTTCGCTCCATCATAATTCCAAATGGCTTGACAAACTTCTTCTTCTGAAAAAAGGAACTTCTAAATTTTCCACCTGCAAAATAGAAAGACCGTTAAAGTTAAAATTTGCCATAAATGGCCTCTCCCGAAATGTTTCAGCAAACTTGTTCATAAAGTAATCTCTGATAGCATTCCTTACACCCTCTACTGAATTGATCGACCCTTCCATTGTCTGCACCGAGCCAATGAAGTTACTACGCAACCTTCCCTTCACCGCCTTATAAAAGAATTTTTAATTCAAGTCTCCATTTGTGCTCCACTTGGATCTAGATTTTTGACAAAGAATATTATCAACTCGCTGCATGTTATTCCAAACAGATTTGCTGGCTTCTAGTCTTTTCCTCGCCAGCTCCACCGTTTCCTCCTCTGTTGCCCCAAATAAATCTACATCTATCTCATTAATGGTCTTCACCCCTTCCTCCACCTTAAGATCTATCCACCCAAAAACATTTTTATCCAATCACTCAAATCACACCTAAGCATCTTCAATTTTTCTTTCAACACAAAATCACTCCTTCCAACAACCTTATAATTATTCTATTTGCTTTCTACAAATGCCAGGATGCTCCATCCAACAGTCGCAAAATTTGAAGGGTTCTATGTAACGCCCGTATTTAATTAATTAATTTAATTAAATATTATTGCGTGTGCTTTCCGATTATAGGTTGTTACGTGTTATTTTGTTGTTTGTGTCATTAAGTCATTTAAGCTGTTAAGTTGATTTGTATGTTGCAGGTTAAGTTGTGTCTGGGTGTGTCGCTCCCGGGATTTTCATCCCATTACAAACGCGAAAGTGGCGCGGAAAAGTTAGAGTCACCAGCTAGACATTTGTATCCGGAAAAGGTAATGCTGCACAAACCTGAGGAAGAAGGAATGGACAAGGTCCTGCGAACCAAAGATTTGGGTTCGGGAGTCGGTTATGACCTAGGAAGGTATTAACACCCCAGACCGTCTGCCGTACCCGACGGGATCCACGCTTGTAAGTCTGTTTCAAAGGGTGAGAAATAAAGTTGTTGCTGAACAAAATAACTGCCATCTGGAACTGGAATGAGGGAACTGGAATGGAGCATGAAAAGAAGGAATAAAGAAAATGTAGGGAAAATAAAGAATATGCTCGAACGGGCCCTACCCTGCTGCCTACGTACCTCATCGGGAAAATGAGGATCAAAGCCGAAGTAGTTCGCCTAACTAAGGCGGAAACTTTGTTTGTGTTTTTTAGGATGATGTTGCCATAGCTCTAACTCAGGTGTTGCCAACTCGCTGAATCAAGGGAGTTACCATATTGTTGTTTGAACTGTCGAGGCAAGTCGTGATCGTCTGCAAAGAGTGGGAGATGAGAAGAGAAGACGCGATGTCTTTGTTATTGTTTTTTAGAGAAGTGTCTTGAGTTTGTTGTTTGTGAAACATTCTCATACTAAGACTTGTTCATCGTGGTAGATGCTTTACACCTCGCCCCAAAATGGAACGTATTCAAGTAACCCACGACAAAGTATCTTGGCGTACAAGAAAGCTCAACCTTTATTAGGTGTTTTTTACTATTTATTTTATGAGATGAGAAAGAGAGACTCAAAATCGAGAAAGGAAAAACTAATGGGGACTAAGACCAACCCTAAGTTATTTATTGCATACAAAGGAGGTCTTAACGGTTTATGAGGTTTCTAATCCTAATGAGAAAAGGAAAAGAAAAGAACTAGAAAGCAACTTACTTCCGAAGGAAGTTAAGTTGTTTCTAAAAAAGAAAGGGGGGACCTATACAAGTAAAGCACAAAGTGCTAAGGCAACCACAATTAGAAAGCATAAAGAGATGAAGAATAAGTATATACCCAAAGGCTTACCTCAACCTCCCTACAAAACAAAGATTAGTTTCAGGATACATATTAAACACATAAAGCAAATACAAAGGCTAAACAAATCAAGGAAATGTACTAAGGGATTCCTAAGCCTAAGTCCTAAAGCTAAAGGATCTTAAATAATGACAAGTTTCTAAACTCAATGGCTAAACCATATTGAGGCACTCTAAGGTTTTAGGATCAAACATAATCAAACTATATCCTAATGCGATAATAAAAACCCTAAAGTTCAAGGTGAAATTATATGGAAACGTTGAATGAAAGCAAGGCACTAAAAATTAGCAATGGTCCTGGAATTTTTTTGAAATTAATCTCCTAAAAATTCACATTTTAACCCTACCAAATGACCACTCAAATCTACCTAACGATTATTTTCAAATTTGTACAAACAAAGCTACCAAAACAATGGACAAAATGGGTTTAAAAATATAACAAAAATATTTTTAGGTTCCTTTCTGAGTCTTTTAAAACGTGCAAAAAGAATGGGGTGAAAATGTTACTTGAGGTGGAAGAAATAAATTGGACAAACTGAAGCGTTAATGTGGGAATTCAATGAAAAAGAAATCAAATGAAAAATAAAAAATAAAATTGAAAAATCACTAAAATCAGAAAGTAAAAACATGGAAAAATTCTAAAATGATTTAGCATGTCTCTGTAATTTTTGTAGAATTTTATTACGAGTTTTGATATTTTTTCTAGATTAAAATTGAAACTATGTAAAAAAAACAGAAATTAAAAACTAGAAAAGGAATGAGGGGTGTAAGCATAGCAATTTTCATTTTAAAATGGTACATGGGCTCAGAATGGGGGTGCGGATAACAATTTGCATGTAGGCCCAATGCACTGGTCTACAAGTGTATGGCATGGGTCCTCAGGTTAACTCTTTGACCTTATCTGGACCGTTAGATCAGTGGACTGAACAAGTATGATCATTAGATGACTGAAAGAGCTAGGGAACATGATAGTTACGGCGTGTAGAACGCATAGGATCGTAAAAGAAAAAACCAACCAGACGGTGAAAAGTGTCACTGCCGGTATGGTGGAAAGCCAAAAAAACTCATGTGATCTTATCTCTTAGAAACCAAGACGGTAGTCATAAAAAAACCGTGGAAATTAAAATATTTTTGATTACTCTTTAAGATTTTTTATAGAATTCCAATAAACTCTTATAAAATTGAAACATAAACAAATTAGCAAACGAAACCCTAAGTCCACTTTTCTTTCCTTCGCCGCTACAATTTCTTCATCAACACCTAGTGTCGCCGCAACCAACGTATCACTAAAGAAGGCCACACAACGACAATGAATTTCATCCTCTCTCCACGATTTGGACCTACTCAGAACCTAAATCTAAAACCTCTGTGGCGAAGCCTTCGCCGTTCAGAATCTCCATTCACACGACCATCGCCACAAACCAACAGCTATCCTTTGTTCTCAATCCTAATACGAAATAAAAGTCTCAAAAAACTCACTCAAGAATCAAGAACAACAAGAAATACCACTACACTCTTGTATACATAAGATATTTGAGTTCATACCTTAAATCGAAGTCGTAATGATGATGTCAGTGAAGAGAACACCTTCGCTGCTTCGGTGCCGTTGCAATTCGAAGTTCCGTATAGGTACGTTTCAGAAACTTGTTCTTCTCGACTCACTCTGTGACTTCTTCTTCTTGGATCCATGTGAGTTACCTTTGATATTGTTTCATTATTGTTGTTGCGATGTTCGATCTCGGATCGATTTTGCAGGTTTTTGAAGTGTTCGATCGAAGGTAATGATTGATCGATGTCGAAGAGTGATTAAAGATGTGTTCTAGTATTGATGAGTGGTGAAGTTCGATGATGCTTCTTGCTCTCTCCTATTCTTTGCGACAAACCTGAGTATACTGTTACGGAAGTTCAATCAATGAAGATGACATTGAAGTTTTCGTTGATGATGGTGATGAGAGTTCGAAGAGATTGGAGATGATTTGAAGGCTCTAGATGTTGACCTTGAAGAGGTTCATTTTGAGTTTTGAAGGTGTTGCAGAGATTCTCAGATTGAAGATCGATGAAGATTCATGAGAATTCTTAGATTGAGAAAAATGGGAGAATGGTGAAGAAGGAAGGAGAAGAATTAGAAAATGGTGAAGCTTTTTATTGAGAGAGGTGAATCCGCAAGAAGAAGGTAAATGAATAAGAAGAATGGAGAGTGTGAAGTGAAAATCGGAAGTTGATGAAGAAGATCGTCTCAGCTTTTATAGATGGAGTTCACAGGTAAAAGTTAGTTAGAAATCAGTTGTGAATTAGTTGGAGTTTGTTGAGAACTTTGTTACTAACTTGTAACTGTATTTCTGCTAGTATCCCTTCCCTTTTTTTATCGTGAATCTGAGAATTGTTCTTGAAATTGTAGGTTTTTATTTGATAGAGATGTGATGAGATGATTCTAATTGATGAGGTTTGAGTGAAGTTAGAAATTGGTTATAGTTTGTTAGGATTTTTTTGTAACTGAAATTCTTGTAGTGGTTTTCTGTTTTTTTCATCCCTTCTTCTAATAGTTTTCTGTTATTTCTATTTGTGATTTTTTTCCTCAAGATATCTCTCGTGTAGAAAATATCCTCCTGGTTGGTGTTGTTCTTGACAAAAGTTTACAACCTCCTGAATCCCTTTATTCTTCAGTTTCTTTTTTTGTTCGATTACAACTTGTATGGAATGATGCCATTTACACATGTCAAAGATAGTGTTCCTCCATCTCGTGCCAGATTTGTTTTAAGCGTCAAAGCCTTTGCGAGATTGAAGGAGATGCTTCTGTTTATGATATTCTTAATCGCAATTTTAAAATATTTTCATCCTTCTCACAAACAGGGTCAAATATAAACATGGTTCAGTCACTTGTACCAATATGGGAGGAACAGTGGAAACGGGTGGGGTTCACGAGGCTACTATGCCTTCTGATCTTGTGAAGCTGAGACCACTTTATTTTGCACTCCTTTAAAGAAGGCACTCAGAGAAACAAACATAATAGGCTCCGCATCACCACCAGCATCCCTTTGGCCAAAACAAATTGAATTGGGAGTGATGCAAATCGACGAAGTAGAAATAGAATTCCAGAAAAATTCTGATCATGAAGTGGAATCAAGTTTATAATAAATGGGGGTTGACTATGGTCAACTGTTTGACCAAAAAAGTTAACGGTCGACCAGAAGTCAACTATAGGTCAAACTCCCCCTTTTTTATGTATTTTATTGAATTCTTTTGACATGTAATTTTGGACATCTTGAATGAAATTTGAATTTAACATGGATATGGACCTTGGAATTCAAATTGAATATGAATCAGATATCGGTTTATGGATTGTATTTGAAAGTGGATAAAATAAAAGGTTTATAAATGGATATGGATATAGGTTGAGAAAAAATGGAACTTTGAAAGGAAACATTATTATAATAACTAAACGTATTATCAATAGAAACCAAGTTCAATTAATAATAAATCTAGTTATTAATACAATGTGAAGATCGATTAATGATGTTGAGGTCATTGGATGTATCTTTTGAATTGTAATGGAATTTCAAATTGAAATAGAACTTGATGAATGCAATGACGAAGAATGAGGAATTACTCACTAGGACTAGGACAACAACGATGCACTTTGTATGAATAGGTTTCAAATTTTATTTTTCGTGTTGTATACCAATACCTCAAGTGTATCCTAAATCAAACACCTTTTGAAAACCATGTGATCAGGGAAATAAACCCTAGCAACATTCAATCTCTTGCTTTGACTTGAATGAAAGATCCTTAAAGTAAACAGGAAACCATAATTCAAAGGAATTTTTGATCCCGTGTCTTAGGAGCCCAATGAAAATGTATGATGGCAAGTGTTATGACCTAATGAAAGAAGTAGATGAACGAAGCATAACCCAGTTAGATAGTAATAATTTAGAGGGGAAATTTTTGGGTGTTACAGCTGCCCCTATTCAATCACTAAAGACCTGAATGGATGATAGCAATTGCTTTCAGACGTTTGAGGTATGCAAGGATTGAATACCAAAAAAACCAAAAAATTTGCACTCTGTGGAAGAAGAACAGGGAAATAAACCCAACCAAATGAACTTTGCTTGGATATAATTCTGCTGGAAAGAAAAGTAAGAGGAGGATGTCTTTTGAATGATGTCAGAAGACTACTGACTTGCCACGCTGCGGGTGGACTTTTACCAATTTACGGTTGAACTTCAAGATACTTTGTCACCCTGAGGACGAACTTTCACCAATCTGCGGTTGGACTTTTTGCTTTCTACGAGAGACTTTTTCTCACTACGGGAGACTTTTTCCATACTACGAGGGACTTTTGCCACACTACGGGGGACTTCTGCTCGCTACGAGAGATTTTTCTCAATACGAGAGACTTTTACCACCCTACGGGGGACTTTTGCCACACTACGGGGGATTTTTTCCATACTACGGGGGACTTATGCTCGCTACGGGAGACTTTTGCCACACTACGGGGGACTTCTTCTCGCAACGGGAGACTTTTGCTCACTACGGGAGACTTTTGCCATACTACGAGAGAATTCTGCTCACGGGAGACTTTTGCTCACTACGATAGACTTTAGGGATTCGCCACCTGGAGGATGGACTTTGGCCAGTCTATGAATGGACTTTAAGAATTTGCCACCCAGAGGATGGACTTTGGCCAGTCTACACTTGGACTTTACAAGATATCAAACTCTGATTATGTTGGGTATGCATATGTTGAACTGCATGGCATGATGCCTCATGGCACTAGGGATGCTATGTCTTGAGTATGTTAATAAACTGATACAAGTACAAAGGGAATTCCTGATATGGAAGTAATAAGTCCTTGTTGAATCTGCTGAGAATGCAATGATCGCGGATTCGATCTCAAGAAGCCCTGCAGGGGTAACATCTTTCCTAGAGAATAGCGTGAATAATCTGTTTGTCTTGAATTATCACACTTGCCAAAAATAAATTGGACCTTAGATTTGAGGGCCCTGCTAGGGGATACCTTCAGCTACTGGGGATGGACTCTTACCCATAAGACTCCGCTGGGGGATCTGCAACGTTTCGACTTAACTGGGGAAAAGTCTTGTCAAGGCTCTGCTGAGGAGAACTTTCTATCTACATGAATTTTCCAAACCTCTATGGGGAAGGGAATCATTCAGCTGGCTGTTGGGAATACTTGAACTCTTGTAAGAAATGTCTCAATATGGGAAGACGACTTTTTATTTGGAGATCATCCATCCTTATGGATCTGCTGGAGGAGAGAAAGATTTTGTCTGAGATCTGTTAGGCAATGGGACCCACCCTAGATCTTCTGAGGAAACAGGATCAACGAAACCCGCTGAAGAAAAAGTTTGGCGACTTTACTGGGGAAAACTTCCATCCGTTCATTGGGGATAACAAAACCGAAGCACGTCTTACTAAGGAGGAAATATTTCACGTAGTCTCGTGTTGGGGATCATTTGCTTTTGCCTAGACTTTACCTTAAGAGGATTTTACAAAAGACTTGGTGTCTTTAAACTCTTAGGAATCACAGTGATTGCATGAATTGGCGTAATAACCTCGCTGAGGAGGTAACCATTGTCAACACAGATGAGCTTGTAGCTGTTGGAAGCGCTGAACGAGATAATAGGCTTGTTGAGCGACCACTAGATGAGTAATGGAATCGTCAGTAATAGTTATGATAAAAGGTGACACAGAAACTCTTTAGGAGCATTGCTGTCCCAGTGCTCTAAACTCTGGATAAGCGCTTTCGATTGTCTGTCTTCGGGAAAGAATGAATTCTCGTGCTATTAGGGTGGCCTACCCCAGTACGAGTATTTGAATAGATTTTCCTTGACTGGCTAAAATTTGAGGGAATACCCACGCTAATTGCTCTTGGAGAGATTTGAATCTCGGAGTGATTGCCCCAGTTAGGCTGAATTTTGAAGAGATTGCTCGACGTAATTGCCCCAGATTGGCTGGCTCTTACCACAATTAGTTGGGAAAGTATTTACTCAATGACGTTTCCTAGAAAAGTGAACCTCGGCGTGATTGTCTTTTAGAAGTTTCAGACTTCTCAACTTTGCAAGATTGAGCTTCTGGACTAAATTTTTGTATGTGAGCTTCTCATGCGGCCAAACAAATGTATGCAAGCAGAAAATGTTTATTCTAAGAATGATTATTCTAATGCAACACACATGTTAATCTTAAAGTCTTTATTGAAAAGGTTTCATAAACCTTTGTGAGCGAATCACTGGTTAAGATACGACATTATTTTTGAATAAAAGGAAGCATGCACATGCAATACCAACAAAGATCTTTTAGCACAACTCATAGGAGTCTGGACCGCGATCTCTTGGTAGTACGCTCTTAAAATAACCCTGTTTCTGTTAGGACTTTTAAGGGTTGTATCGTGGCCTGGTTCACGGTTATAGAAACAAAGGATACAGGCTCAAAGTTTAATTGTGCCCACCCCTCTTCATGATGTCCTCCATTCTTATGTTCAACTAGGTTTTACAAATGCTCATCTTTCATAAGGGTTTCATGATGGTTGAGGAACCATTGACACTAATAGTTCAAGCACCAATCAGGTTGTTATTGGGATTCAGTCACCCATTTGTCTTCGTGTATGTGCCACACGAATTTGTTCTTGTTTAAGGATTTTTCTTGTGTAATCCTCTTTGTCTTTCACTTTTGCGATTTTTTTGCTTTTCCCTAACTTTTTCCTGGACTGATTCTTGGGAATCTTCGATTGCAAAGTCCAGCGGGATGCCCTAGTTTTTGCCTAAGTCACTTGTTTTCAAGTTTCGACTTAGCAGGCTTTTTCATTTCTTTTTTTCGATTCTTTTTTTTTTAACAAATCGTGTAACACTGTTTGTCATGATTACTTTACGAGGGTTGTGACTACCTCATTCTTTGGTCAATGAAGGATAACCATTGTGGCTTCCAGATTAGTATAACCTTTATGGTTTCTAGTCTTTGGACCTCTTGATTGGTATGCTGGGATGTAATGGATCCTCATATACACTCCTTTATGAAAGTCTGAACGCTCGGTCCAACTAGCTGACACTTACCCTACCCCTGGGTTACATGTGAGATTTTTTCCGTGCAAAAGGAAACTCCTACTTCAAGGCTCATAGGGGTTAGCGAGGGTCTATATCCCTTATATCTCTGGTGTTTAGGGATTTGAAACAAAGCCTGTACATCGTCAACAAGGTCTTATTCAAGAGCACACAATTTGAGATTCTTTGCGTTTTTGTTTTGTCATTCTCCCTCATAGAGTTTAACCATAACAGTTGGTATCGCAATGCACAAATACAAAATTATAAATGAATACGCGTGAATTACTTCAAGAAAAAAACATGTGAGATTTATTACGATTATCATTCAAAAGTAACAACTTTCATACATGTGTACAAATGTTTAGCAAATAAAAGAAACTTCAAATGAAAATGCAGTAAAGAAGTTGAATATTGCCGTAGTTGGGGAGGCTTGACTCGTCTGGACCTGACAGTCTTGGATACTTTCAGTGATCTGTAGCTTTCTCATGGACTTATAATCTTCAAGTAAATGGCCGCATGCCCAACATGGCAATCATACCTCTTTTTAGTTATTCTGACGCGAGACGTCTGGAGGAAAGAGTAAAGCTAGGGAGTAAAGTTGCCCCATAAGGTAGCTTGTAAAGACCTGACGATCTTCTGCCTACGTATCTCCATTGACCCATGACCAATGAAGAATCAAAGTGACGGAGTTCCCCTCAATAGGGATGAAAATTCAATGAAGAAAGACAAACACACAATTGCCATTACTGAGAGTATTTGAATACTTCCGGCTTTATTTGCTTCTATGAGTACCCTTGCAACTTAGGTGATTAACTTGAAGATTTCAGCTTAATGCGGACCATCTGGTATAACAACCGTGACACTTTCATTCGCGAAGTTCACTCTGGTTCCACCGTGATTAAGAATTGGGTTTTGGAGTACACTTGGGTGAGGGGCGAAATTAATTTCCTTGGAGTCAATTAGGTCTTGTACCTTATTCTGAAAAGCCCAACATTTCTCAATAGTGTACCCTTGTGCACCTGAATGGAATTTGCACCTGGCGTTTGCATCAAAATTGGGTGGTAAATTGTTAGGAGAAGGATCCCTCATGGTACAGAGCTCGACCATGTTCAACTTTAGCAACTCTGGAAGCAACACAACATATGGAAATGGGATAGGATCAATCTTGCGATCCCTCGTTATTGTTCTTTGTTGAAATGGAATTTGTGCCTGTTGTTGCTGACCCTGAGGTTGTTGTTGAACCTATGGTGTAATAGTCATTGCAGTTGCTTGGTAGTACCCTTGAGAACAACCTCAGTCTCGGCCCCTATACACATCGTTGGTATCACCTTCTCTTCTTCTTTGGCCATTGCCAAAAGGCCTTTTCACACCAGAAGAACTAGCACCACTTGTATACTGGATCTTTCCTAATTTCAGGAAGTTTTCCATCCTTTCTCCAGCGATGACGATATCAGCAAAATGGATGGATAGGCAGGCGGCCAAACGATCAAAGTATGCACCTTGCAAGGTGCCCATAAACATGTCGACCATTTCCTGGTCGAGCAAAGGAGGTTGAACCTGTGCAGCCAGCTCATGCCACCTCTGGGCATACTGTCTAAATCTAAAACGTTCCTTAGGTCCTTAAGACAAGTTTTGCAACTGGGTGCGGTTCGGAGCCATATCAATATTATATTGATACTTCTTGAGAAAAGCTTCAGCTAAATCTTTCCAGCTTCGGATAGAGACCCTGCTTAGCTTCATGTACTAGCTCAACGAAGCTCCAGATAAACTATCTTGGAAGAAATGCATCCAAAGTTTCTCGTCATCAGTGTGAGCCGAGATCCTTCCAAAATATGTGTGAATGTGAGTTCTAGGGCACGTTGTAGCGGTAGAATCATGAGTGTAAGCTATTGGTTAACTTAACTCAAAGTAAACAGAGTCACCATCGTGCTTTTATTTTATTCCAAATGGAAAAGGAAAAAGAGAGAATAAAACCTAATGAATCTAAAAGTAAATAGCAAAAAGAATCGAGCAGAGAACGGGTAAGGGGATATGTTACAAATTGGGAAGGTTTTACGCACCCAAAATGTCTGGGGTACTCCACGGGAGCCCTTTGAAATATTTATTGCTTTTTGGTTTGAAAATGGTTTGTTTGAAAGATATTGAAGATATGAGAAGAGAAATGTTTTTTTAAGATTTTTGTGTTTGAAGAGACGTCCGTCTCATGCCTACGTACCCACAAAGTGCATTGCGAGATCAAAACCTCGTAGTTTGTGGTACAAATTGTGAAAAAACAATGCGTTGAATTGATTTTCAAATGTAAAGATAAGTCGTCATTCTTTAGCGAATACTTCCACTAGAAATAATGAATCATATCTAAACATGTGAAAATGGCTAAAACGAAAAGTGCACGAGGGCACAAAAACAATTGAATGAGTTTTGAATTTTTTAAAGTGTTTTTGAAAAGAAAGTTTCGATATGCTTATGTGGTTTAGCATTTATTGAGAAATGAAATGAAACAGTAAAACCGCTTGACCTAAGTCAAGGTTTGATTATGAAAATGTTTGAAGTTTGAAAACAAAGAAGGTTTTGAAAATAGGAAGAAGATTTGAAAATCTAAGAAATGGGAGGAGATGAAGGGACTATCCTAAGGCTTAAAGTAAAAGTTAAAGGAAGAACGATCAAACCGTATGGTGAATATTCTTCGAAGCAATAGGATTTCATCTTCATGAATAAGTGAACCAAATCGGGCTAAAGTCTTCAATCCATATTAACTTGAGCAAAGGGGGGGATCCTAAAATCTAAGTCCAAAACTCCAAGTCCAATGCTAAGGATAGTGGCCATAGTCCAAAATTAAAGCCACAAGTCTTTAAGATGTTTAATCTTGTATTAATGTTTTTTGTGTCCGAATGGACAAAGGAAAAAATCACAAGAATAACAATATAAATATAGACAATATGATGAATGATATAGTATATCAAAAGCATAATAAAAGAGATAAGGAGCAAGAGATTAAAATAAAGAGGATA
The DNA here is from genome assembly GCA_963966055.1 of Lathyrus aphaca. NCBI lineage: Eukaryota > Viridiplantae > Streptophyta > Magnoliopsida > Fabales > Fabaceae > Lathyrus > Lathyrus aphaca. The sequence goes on along the minus strand of OZ014523.1, from coordinate 127,146,881 downwards.
AGGTGCGAGAATGATTTAAAATGTTAGTATATTAATAGTATAATAATATTTACATAACAATAGTATGGTGAACTTAATCAACCACAACCAAAAAGAGATAACCAAAATCGCAAGTCAACCGAATCCAATTGGATCTTATTCCAAATTCGGGACAAGTTTAGCTCCGAGTAATTTACGAAGTAATTACCCTACAAATGAGGTCGGACACCACCAATTAAGGTGGAAAATATATGTGCTAATACATGTTAGAGAAATGATATAATGGACCATCCTTCGAAAACATGTCGCACGAAAAGAAAAGTGGTAATGGTCTAATCTTAATCGAGAATTCACATTGATTTATCAAATGCAACCTATCACGATTCCAAAGTATGGAGAATGATCCAAATGATCATTCATCCATAGATTTGAAATAATGAAGATTAAACATCTTCGAAAATCAATAATCGTCGAATCGGAGATCTCATCGTCCAAAAGAAAAATAAGTTGAAAGAAAGTGGATCTAATATAAAATCCATAAAAAAAACCAAACTAAAATATTTTTTCAAAATATCTTCAAATAATCCTTTTAGATTTTTATCGAAAAAACCTAAGAAAGGTAAACAACTTTCTTTTAAAAAGAATGAAAAGACAAAAAAACAATTGAAAAATAAAAATAAAAATAAAATTTAAACAAAGAAAAGGAAAATTAACACAGGAAGTGGTGGGTGGATAGTAAACGGGCCTTACAAAGCCAAAACAACAACATACTATCTTTTTTTATAAAATAAAAAAAAGAACAAATCCTCTTCTTCTTCTCGAAACCGCCGATACCTTCTCTTCTTCTTCTTCTTCAAAATTGCTTTCACTGCTCACAAAGGATCAAAGAACATTCAGACTCCACCATAAAATAATTATGTGCTCTTCTTCTCCATCAAGACTGCAATATCTTTGAATCGCGATGCAAAAGCTTCTCCATGCTTTTCCGTTTGCATATCCGGTTCTGTGCGAAATTACGGTCGTCACAGAAATGCTATGAACGTCAAAGAAATGTTGTTGTGATTCCCGATATGTTTGTACAGTTGTAGTTATGTTGAGTTTGTGAAAATCGAAGGTGATAGTTGAAGAAAATTGAAGGTTGGAAGAATCAAAGGTTTGATGATATTGAGGATGAAGAGAGGTGAAGCTATGGATTAGATTTGGCAGCAATTTTGTGGCTCTTAAAGCTTGAAGATTAAGAGAGGGAAGTGTTGCTTTTATAGAGGGGGAAATGAATTTAAATGCTGCCGTTTTATGAATATTTGTTGCGTTTTCATTCATGCTATCTGCGCTTATGAAGGTCACGGAATTGGTGGTCATGTGCAGAATTTCTTTTGCATTTTGTATTGCCTTGGCTGCGTTTTGAGGCTTTTGATGAATGCGTTTTGGAGTCAGGAGGAAGGCGTGATCTTGTGCTGAATTTGCCATGTAGCTGTTTTGCGTTTTATGCCTTAGAAGTTGTGTTTTGAGTGCATCCTAGAGCATTTTGTTCTCCTTGTTGTGTGTTTTGGTCCGTGAAATCCTCGTGTATGCTTGCATTTCAATTTGTTTTCTCACTGTGTTTTGTGTGCTTCAGGCTTGCATTTTGGTCGCATTTTGGTGTGTACTGAAGTCGTTTTGGTGAAGTGTGTGTATGTTGAAGTCTGCGTGTAAAGTGTTTTTTATGCGAGCTGAAAGTGTGACAAAGCTGAGTTGCACGGCATAATCGCGTGAATGCGTAAACAGATGAGTTGAGTTGTAGGAGTACAACTGGGCATAAAAGAAATGTATGTGAGCTTATAATTTTCCTCTTTGTTTTTTTTTGGGTAAATGGATTAAGGTGATGACTGCATGTAACACTTTTTTTTTGTACTTGTAAAATTTGAAAAATATTATATCATGGGCTAAAAAATGTTATGGGCTTAAGAATGAAATTACAAGTGGATAGAAAAAAAGGAAATGGTTTATGAATAAAAAAATGGAACTTAAATTGTGGTATTTAGAAATTTGATGGATATTGAATAGGATAATTGGACATGGTAATAAAAAACGTTTATTTGGATAATAATGGGATATATGGATAATCGGATAAATTAGAAAATGAATAGAAAAGGATAATGGCTATAAAAAATGATGGTTTTAATCGGAAAATGGATAATGGATGAAATCTTGATTTTAAGCCCACAACCAACTCTTGATTTTTCTTGCACAAGCCACTGATAATGATGAATACAACCATTCCCGAACCACTGAATAGCCTAAAACTTTCCACTTAAGCCACAACCACTTGAATCAACTGAAACTTCTCCTATTCATACTGAGGAAAATAAATCCACAGATGAACCACTTATGAACTGATGAACTTCGCACACAACACAACTTGAACTTTGAACACTCACTGTCTGAGAAATAAACCACTGGCATAAATAACTTGCTGTTGAAACAATCATTTGATAGTTTGACCAAGATTAGGTCTAACGTCCATCTGAATTGAATGGTGAAATGAACAACCACACTGAATTGAAATCACTGCCTTGTCTTTGAAAACCTGCACCACAGAGAGAAGAAGAAGAAAACTGCGACATATTTTTGGTATTTTGGAAAGACATTGGTAAATACAAACAAATGAAAGGCAAAGTAAACATGGTGATCCCCTGCGAGGCATAGACCCGCAACCGAAAGGATAAATGAACCATTGCGTGATCTTGTTTGTATGCAAGATGCAGATGAAAATGCGAAAAATCTTAGGGTCAAAAATTAGGCTATGACAGATGCCCCTATTTAAGTTTCTTCAATCCAGAGATATGAAGATTGACATCTTCGTTTCGACAAGATGGAGATACTTAAATATCAAAAAACCCAATTTTTGATCCTAAGATGCCACGAAACTGGAATGAAATGAAATGAAACGATATGAGACGATATGAACATGTTATGAAATGATATTAAAGCATATGAGATGTATATGAAATGTTATGAAACTGTAGAATGCATATGAAATGCATAGAAATCTGTAAGGAACAAAATGACAAATGAAATAGAATAAATGTTGGGGATAAGGAGAAAGAAACTCCGATGGGGAAAAGCAGCACGCTAGAGACCAACACATGGCTCAGCTGAGGGGAAAATGTCCAAGAATGGAAATTGGACAAAAAGGATCACAACATCCAAGAATGGCACTTAATGAAGTGAGAAACGTCCCGAAAAAGTACATCAAAAGCATCCAAGAATGACATTAATGACTTTACAAGGGATATCCGAGAATAGCAATCGGAAAAAGGTAATCACAACATCTGAGAATAGCAATCAGATAAAAATGTGAATCACAACATCCAGGAACATGACTGAATGAAATGGGAAAAATTCGAGAAAGTACACCAAATCAATGATGACTCCAACATGGAAATCCGAGAATGGCAATCGGAAGAAAAGTGATCACAACATCCGAGAATAGCAATCAGATAAAATGTGAATCACAACATTCAGGAACAGAACTGAATGTCATGGGAAAAGGTCCGGGACAGTACATCAAATCAATGATGACTTCACTATGGACATCCGAGAATAGCAATCGGAATGGAAGTGATCACAACATCCGAGAATAGTGTCGCTCCCGACAAATGAAACTGATCATATGAAGGTACAGACGCGAACGGTCGGCGAAGGGAACAGTGAGAACACACAGCCGTGAACTCACTGGGGAATGAATAGAGTCGCCAGCTAGGCATTTTTATCCCGGAGGAAAAGCAATGCTGCATAGACCTAGAAAAAGAATGGATTAGACGGTTGCGAACCAGAGAGACTGAGAAAGGGGGTTGGTTACAACCTGGGAAGGTATTAGCACCCAGATTGTCCGCCGTACTCGACGGGATCCACGCTTAAAAGATTTGTGTTTTAAAGGGGTAGTGTCAGTGCAATCTGTGTATAAAAGAGCTGGAAAAGAATGTACAGGTGTCAGTGTAAGTGAAGTGTATAAGTGAAGTGTCAGTGTAAGAATGAGAATGAATTGCTCAAGATCATGAGGCTAGAAAGAGGGGGGACATACAGAGACTTTTGTTCGATAACTGTTAAGTTATGCCTACGTATCCTCTCGTGCAATGAGGAAGTCAGAACACCGTAGTTCGACCCAAAGAGACTGAAAGATGAATTGACTTGTGAACTGCTTGCTTGTCTATGCTCAAGTGTATGACCTGTCTGGCTCAGATGCGAACTGTCTTGCATTAGACGGAAGAAGCAAGTTCTCGCTTGTGAGTGAATGAGATGAGAAAAGAATCCCGGAGGAGACGATTATTGTTTGTTTTTGAGTTTTCAGTCTTTTATTGCTTTTGAGAATTTGTCATAAGACAATGAGCTTAAGCCTAAACCAATGGGTTAGTAAACTCATCACATCTTCCCTCTGTTTAGGGGTAATGAGAACACCTTAAGTGTGAAGTCAGATTCTCACACTTAATCACCTTTGATGTAGGATTAAGATCATTAACCTACTTGTGATTAATTAGATGTTTTTGGTGTTTTTGTTTAGTGTTGAGTAATGAGATTAAGCCATAATCAAGGATTAAACAGACTCATTACACCATCCTAATAGAAGGATAATAGATGAGGATGTTTAAGCTGAGGAATGCTCCTCAACTTAATCCATGATTAGGGATTAAACTCATGACAAAACAAGCCTTTGATTAAGTGGATTTTAGTTAATGATAAGATGATGAAGTGAGTTTTAGGGTTTGTAAGACAACTTGAGGGGGACTTGTCCATTAACACTGGGGTTAGTCCTTCTTAACCAATCAAGGAAGAATTGGAACCCTAATGCAAGGCCCAAGTTACAAGCTTGATGTCTTGATGATTATTAAGTGAATTGATTAAGAGATTTAAACACATTAAGGGTTTAACACTTAGGATTAAAGTTATACACTCCATCCTAAGAGAAGGATGCAGGCATAAGCTTAATCACAAAGCCTTAAAGCCTTTAGGGTTTAGTCCCTGATTATGAGATGAGAAGAGAAGACTCAAAGAGACACAAAGGTAAAACTATGAGGGGAGACTAATCAAGACCCTAATCATTGTCATACATGGTTGTTCCTAAGGTTTGTGAGGTTTGCAAAAGAAGATCTTCAAAGGAGCCACCAGGAAGCAGATGAACAAGACCAAGAGAAGCAAAGCAACTTGCTTCATTCAAGAAGTCAAGTCACTTGAAGAAAGAAAGTGGGAGGAGAAAGAATGAGCAAGCTCAAACTCAAACACATATAGAAATGCAGCAATGGATGCAAGAGAGATGAGAAGAAAAGTTATGAGAAGTGAAGGCAAATTCACTTCCCAAGTTTACTTACCACCTGAAATGTTAGAAAGAAATGCAATGCAATGCCAAATGGGATGAGATGACATGATGAGAAACAAAACCAGAAGCATTTACATGATGCTAATGATGCTATGAGATGCTACAAACATGAGGCAACACATGGAAATGATCATACAAGATCATGGATGCAAGAGATGCAAGCTTAGAAGCATGGATACACATGAAAAGTTATGAAACATACATGGCATACAACATGGCAAATATGTAATGCAATGATCAAACATACTTTCTACATGTCTCATGATGTTAAATGAATCACATGAATGCTTGAAATGTCATGACAAGTTATGTTATGCAAGAGAATGCAAGAGGTATGCAAATGAAAGCCCAAATTAGGGTTCATGGATCAAGCATCAAACAAAAACCAAAATCAGAAGCAAACCCTAAGATAAAAAATGGAAAATGCCACTCAAAGAAACCCTAAACCTATACTAAACCAAGGTCCAAAGGGGAGGTCTCAACTCTTAACCAATCTCAAGTTATGATTTTTCTAAGTTATTAGGGTTTTTTAGGGTTCTTAACAAAAGAAATGCCAAACAAATTGAAAATGAGGAAACAAAACATGACCATTTTATCTCAAAAACTACATGCCAAACACAAAACAATGCAAGAAGAATCAATGTCCAAACCTTCTTAGATAGGCAGAAATGAATTTTTGAACTTAGGATCAAATTAATGCATAAAAAATGATTTAATTCAATGAAAAATTCTTAAAATGCATCAAGATCAAAAAAGAAATTTGGTTTGAAGGTTGGACAATGTTTCTAAATGTCTTAGAACATTTCATGAATTTTTTGGTGATTTTTAAATACCTAAAAGTATTTTTAATTAATTAATTTCCATTAATCAATTAAAAATAATCTTTTAAATATTCAAAAATGCTTTTTTAATGCTAAAAATAAAATAAAAAATATTTTTGTGTCATGAAAATTAATAAAACTCTAAGGAAAAAGTTTCATAATTTTTAGGAATTTTTTACTATTTTAAAATAAATATGCAAGTAAAAGGAAAAGAAAATGAATAAAAATTAAATAAAATAGGAAGTAATCAGGACGGAGGGCCAGGATGGAGCCTGAGTTTGAAAACATTGACTGCGCGCGCCATCTGATGGCCCAGATTCAAACAGGATTAATCTTAATTAATTAAATAAATGATGCTGATTAGGGTTTAATGACTGCATCCTAGCCGTTCACACGCGCGCGAAGTCAACCTTTTCAACGCATCCAAAGGTCCAAATTCAAATGGCATTTAATCACGTAATTAGGGCATAATCACTCTCAGGTGGCCGGAGAAGACTTCCGGTCGTCTTCTCCGGCCAGCATCCCCCCTGAGAAATCCCCAAACCCCTCAAATCGTAACAAAAACAAAATCTACGAATTGGGAAATGTTCCTTACACACTCACGAATCAAACCCCTCTCTCAAACAAATTTCTTCTTCCTAAATAAGCTGAATCGAAAGAAATAAAAACTAGGGCACGCAAGCTTCAGAGAGAAATTAAACTCTCATTCCAGAACCAAATCAAAAACTAAAAACACCAGGATGCTCAGTGAATCATAAGGAACAAGTTTGTAACAAGAAAAACAATTTCTGGAAAAATAAATTTCAAGCTACCTGAGATTTGGAGCTTTCAACCTGAGGACTTTCTGGCCACCTCTCCTTGTGCAATCCACTCCTTAGGACCTCTTGATGATGTTTGAATGCCTTAGAACAATTTATGTAGGCTGGTTGATGAGCTTCGACAGTTTCTGCTTCGCCTCAGTCAGAAATGGCTATGATGATTCTGGTAGTTTCAGGCCATTGTGAATGGTGGTCTATGGTCCAGATGATGTATGGAGAAGCTTTGCAAGGTTTGTTTGGATGTTTGTGAGCTAGGGAGGGAGATTCGAAAGGAACTGCAAAATGAAGTGAAGAATGGCTATGGGGTGTTCTGGTTGATTCAGGCTTGTGTTCTTGCTGGTTTCTACTTAATGATGCATGGTAAGTTGAATGGTGAAAATGGTTTGAGTGTTTCTTGGCTGAGCAGAGAGATTCGAAGGCTTATGCAGTTTGGTGTGTTTTTGTGAATGTGTTGTTGTGTGTTGTTTCAGCCTTGCCTGCCTAGTGTTATGGCTTGCCAAAGGATACAATAAACAAATGCAAGTGGCCAGAGGATGTGACATGGCCTGTGGTGATTGGGATGTTTGCTTTTGCCAAAAGTCAAATTTCTTGTAAGAGAGGCATGGGCTTGATACTAGCTTGGTACAAAGGCTAGGGCTGGCGCAGCATGATGTGTGTGTGAGGCTAGCTTGGTTCAGCAGCCAATGCATCAAGTTGGTGAGATGTGATCATGAGTTTTGCAACTTGGTGCTTTATGGTTCACATGAAAGAAAGCTTAGTTACACAAACCATAACCATGTGGAACCTTGGTCCAATTCTGATCTTTAAGGCATATAGAATGTTTGTGTAATAGTTTGAAATGAATTAGAGGTCACAAAAGGCATTGGTTCATGATCTTGCAAAATTTCCATTTGAAGCATGCCTTGAAAATTAATGATTTTAGCCAACTTTGTCATGCTATAACTTTTGATCCAAGAAGAGTTTGATCATGTTCTTGTACTTTTTGAAAAGGGAAAGATGAGATCTACAACTTTCATGACCAAAGTTTTTCCATTTGAAGCCTTTTTGGATCAAGAATCAAGGCTTGAAAAATGACCTAAAATGATGCATTCTTGAAAAGTCAACTATGCCCAAAAAGTCAACATTTGCAAAAACCCTAAATTCTTGATTTTTGTGAACTTCAACCCTCTTCCATGATCAAATAAAGATCATATACACTCAAAATGATGAAGATCACCCATTGGTTGGGTCAATGGGGGCCTCAGATGCCCTGATTTTGCACTGACTTGTCTGAAAAGTCAACCCTTGATCAGATGACTTCCCCATGGAATTTCTTCATGAAAATTGATATGCATACTCCCTATACCATATAGAGACCAATGGAAACAAGAATGACCAAAAAATTGGGGTTATGGCCTCTGAAACCAAAACCCTAATTCTAGGTCAACTGTGCAGTCAAACTTGGCTCTGCATCCACTCAAACCCTAGTTCTTGTGATTCTTTTGAATTCTTGGCTTTGTGAGGATGTAATATGATACTTGAACACACATGGATCCCTTTGAAGTGATTGGTAGCATTTGGGGTGGCTCAAGTAGCTCTTGGATTGCTCAGATCACAAACCCTAGGTGCAGATGACTTAGAATCTATGCAGGGAATCAAAATGAGATATGAGATGATATGATTGTGTTTATGCATATGAGAAAGATCACAAGCCAATGGTGAAATGGGTGAGGGCAAATTTGGGGTGTTTACAGCTGCCCCTATTCAAACATGAGTTAGCTGTGCAGGATGTAAGCGACGGCTTAACAGGCAAACAGGATAACTTGTGGTTGAATACCAAAGACAGTCCAAAATTTGCACTCATAGAAATGAAGAAGAAAAGGGATATAGATTGTAAAGAAAAATGAAGTATATTGTAAAATGGGTGATAGAGCAATGACGGGGACGGTCGACATGCTGGGAAAAGCGTGTCAAATAAAGCGATGACGGGGACGGCCGACATGCTGGGGATAAAAGGTAAAGCTAAGACGGGGACGGCCGACTAGCTGGGAAAAATGAAATCGTGATGGGGACGGCCATCAAGTTCATAAAGCAAGGTAACCAACGATGGGGACGGCCATCGGGCTAAAAAGGAAAAGGGACCACGACGGGGACGGCCATCGGGTTAAAGAATAAATGAAATAAACAGATGATGGGGGACGGCCATCGAAGGTGACGGACGATCACCTAGCAGGGTACGGCTGCTCTGTTGGGGATAAGAGAAATATGATGGGGACGGCCATCAAAGGTGGAGGACGACCACCTGGCAGGGTACGGCTGCCGAAAATATCAACGATGGGGACGGCCATCGGATAGAAAAGGTCAACGATGGGGACGGCCATCGGACGAGCATGATGGAGGACGACCATCAAGAAGTGGAGGACGACCACTCAGCAGGGTACGGCTGCTCTCGGGGTTTATCATGACATAGGACGAATGCCAGATAACCAAAATCAACAATGGGGACGGCCATTGGATAAAATGATGAAGGACGATCATCAAAAGGTGGAGGACGACCACCTGGCAGGGGACGGCTGCTAAAATCAACGATGGGGACGGCCATCGGATGAGCATGATGGAGGACGACCATCAAGAAGTGGAGGACGACCACTCAGCAGGGGACGGCTGCTCTCAGGGTTTATCATAACACAGGACGAGTGTTAGATAAGAAGGAAAAGATTTGCTTTGTTGGTGATCTACTGGGGATATAGTGAACACGGACGAGCGTTCACAACCAAGAAAGGAAAGTATAAGTGTTTGGTATTGTGTATAGATTAAAGATGCGGACGAGCATCCTCAGACTATGATATGGACGAGTATCAGGTAGAAACAAACTGACACATGTTCAGAGATGATGATACGGACGAGTATCAACTGGTTAACACGGACGAGTGTTGATTCTGAGGGAACTCTTCTGGGGAAAAGTAGACACGGACGAGTGCCTATATTCAAGAAGACACAAGTGTTTGACACGGTGTATGGATTAAAGATGCGGACAAACATCCTTAAGACTATGATACGGACGAGTATCATGTAGAAACAAACACTAGACGCAATGTTCTGAGATGATGGTACGGACGAGTACCAACTGGTTAACAAAGAACAAAGACTACTATTGGATCTGTGGGAATATAAACGGCGTATATGAGATACGGACGAGTATCTGTATAAGTATGAGTAGTATGAGTGGTATTGTATAAATGAGGGTTTATCTGCTGGAGAGAATGTGTTGTGTATACAAGATACGGACGAGTATCTGTATAAGTGTATCGTGAGTAGTGAGTATATATAGATGAGTATTTTAACTACTGGAGAGAATGACACGGACGGGTGCCAAGAGAGAAAAGTGTAATATGAACAAGTATCTGCTATACAAAGTCTAGGCGACTGCGCCGGGGATATGACACGGACGGGTGTCAGGAGAGTGTATATACAAGTATATGTGAGTGCAAAGGGGATGTCTTTGGCTTTCTGCTGGTGATTTGACACGGACGGGCGTCAAGAAGTGTCTGTAATACGGGTGATATGCTATAAAGAGTGTTCAGACGACTTTTACTGGGGAGTGATGATACGGACGGGTATCAAAAGGAAATATAAACTGACGTTTATGAATAAGAGGCCACTGCTTTTGCTGGGGACTCTGGTGAGGATTTCTGTACAATGATGATGAACGGTTATTATCCACAAGTGTCAATTCATAACATGGCTTACGATTATGCTATGCGTTTGATTTTTGCCGTAATGCTCCGTATTAGACGGAATGCTACGCTCTGAGGGGATAGTATGATGCGAATGCTATGATCATGCAAAATATCAAACCGGGATTCGGATCCCGTTGCCGTGAAGATCTCTGGTTGATCTGTTTGAAATGGACCTCCCAGCCGGGGATGAGATCATTGGTAGATCCGATAAGATGATATTTGCCTGGGGATATAGGTCACTGGTTGACATATCCTTATAATACGGGGCCCAGCTGGGGTTTGTAGAAGCTTTCTTCACTCTGTTGTGATCTTCTATGCGCTGCTCTTCTGGATAGAGGCTGGAACTCTGTGGGGAGATGGTTCCCTGACTTCTGTATTCAGCTGAGGATGACACGGCAACTTGGCTGGGGAATTATGAGAGGCAACTCAGCTGTGGAGAGCAACAAGAGGCAACTCAGCTGGGGATAGAGCATTTCAGATGCTGAGATTGAGTGCATGTTGATTTGGCAACTTCGCTGGGGAAATGGGCCCCTTCCAGTGCCATGTGGAAGATAGACCGAGTTGATAATGATTCACCAGCTTGCTGAGACGTAACTTGCATGCCCCAGGTTGCGTTCGGGATACCTGCAATCCTGCAAAGATAAGGAGACGCACAAAAGGTCCCGAGGTATCCTTTACTGGATTCCGTCATAGGAGTTAAGCACCCTCAAGAGTAAGTATATTCCCGGAGCATGTGTTTTATTATTATTATTTTTGGGAGAAAAGCATCTGTACTTATGCAATTGATTTTTTAGAGACATCAGACATCCTTTGCAGATAAAAATATACAAAACGAAACATGACTGAAAAAAATCTGATTTTATTAATTCATGTGCCCTGAATTGGCAAGATACAGTCAAAGAAACATATCTCCTGAAATGAGGAGACTGTCACAAATTGAGAAACAAAAGTGCTGGCAGTGTTGGCGACGCTTTGAGGAGCTTCCTCTCCTGCTATGACTCGTATGACAATGACGTTCTTCTCGTCTTGCTTTCTGAAGAAAGTTGATTCTGATTGAAGCTTGATTCCGTCGAAGCTTTCCAAGTTGTAAGTGATACAGACGAACTCAGAGTGCAGTTGTTCGCTTATTCCCTTATTTTGCATGGATCGCCCTTTCGGGTTTTCAATCCATCGGGATACCCATTTTTGCCTGAGCTGTCCAATGCGGCTTTTCAACTCAGCGGGTGTACATTTCTTGCTTATTTTCCCTTATTTTTGCCCGAGTCTTTTATTCTGTTTTTGACTCGCCGGGATGCCCTATTTTTGCCTGGACTTACATTCTGTTTTTTTGTCCAGCGGGTCATTTTTATGCGAAGTATTTTTTAACTGCATCTGAATTCACAGGGGACGGGAAGTCTTCACCATCCATGGTGCTGAGCATCAGTGCTCCACCAGAGAAAACTTTCTTTACCACGAATGGTCCTTCATAATTGGGAGTCCATTTGCCCCTGTGGTCTGTATGAGGAGGGAGGATTCTCTTTAGCACAAGATCCCCTACTTGGTACCCTCGGTGCCTGACTTTCTGATCGAAGGCTCTCTTCATTCTCTTATGATACAACTGCCCATGACAAATTGCAGCCAATCTTTTCTCTTCAATTAGACTCAGTTGTTCGTATCGGGCCCGAACCCATTCTGCTTCACTCAGTTTGACATCCATCAAGACTCGCAAGGAGGGCAATTCAACTTCAACTGGTAGGACTGCTTCCATACCATACACAAGCTGGTACGGTGTTGCCCTAGTGGATGTTCTGATTGACGTGCGGTACCCATGCAAGGCAAACGGTAGCATTTCATGCCAGTCTTTGTAGGTGACTACCATCTTCTGCACAATCTTCTTGATATTCTTATTTGCCGCCTCAACAGCGCCATTCATCTTTGGCCTGTAAGGAGAAGAATTGTGATGTTGAATTTTGAAGTCCCGGCACAGTTCTGCCATCATTCTGTTATTTAAGTTAGAACCATTATCAGTAATGATTCGCTCGGGAACTCCATATCGACAGATGATATCTCTTTTCAAAAATCTGGCTACCACTTGTCTTGTGACGTTTGCATATGAGGCTGCTTCAACCCACTTGGTGAAATAGTCAATGGCGACCAGGATGAATCTGTGACCATTTGAAGCAGTCGGCTCAATCTTGCCAATCATATCAATGCCCCACATGGCAAAGGGCCATGGTGAAGACATGATGTTCAAAGGATTAGGAGGCACATGCACCTTATCTGCGTAGATCTGGCATTTGTGGCATTTTCTGGCGTAGGCACAACAGTCTGCATCCATTGTGATCCAATAATAGCTTGATCTTAACAACTTTTTAGCCATTGCATGTCCCCCAGCATGGGTACCAAAAGAGCCTTCATGCACTTCATGCATCAACAAATCTGCTTCCGTCTTGTCAACACATCTGAGGAGTACCATATCAAAGTTCCTTTTGTATAGAGATCCATCAGTGTTCAGAAAGAAACTTCCAGCAAGCCTTCTCAAAGTCTTCTTATCATTGGAAGATGCACCAGATGGGTATGTTTGATCCTCCAAGAAGCGCTTAATGTCATGGAACCAAGGCTCATCATCTTTAACAACATCTGCTGCGAATACATGTGCTGGTCTGTCAAGTCTCGACACTGAAATCTGAGGTACAAAGTTAGCAGCTTGAACTTTGATCATGGACGAAATGGTAGCCAAGGCATCTGCAAACTGATTCTCGTCCCGGGGGATATACTCAAGCTTGACTGTTGTGAAGAAAGTCAATAACCTCCTTGTATAATCCCTGTAAGGTATCAGATGATCCTGGTGTGTATACCATTTCCCGTTGGTCTGATTGACTACCAAAGCTGAATCCCCGAATACGGTCAATGTCTTGATCCTGAGGTCAATGGCTTCCTCAAGACCCATAATGCAAGCTTCGTATTCAGCTTCGTTGTTAGTGCAGTTGAAAGTGAGTTTTGCTGAGAAAGGCATGTGAACTCCTTTGGGTGTAATGAGTACTGCACCAACACCACGACCATTCATGTTAACAGCCCCATCAAACATCATAGTCCATTCTTCTTCCGGGTCAGGCCCTTCAGTGTGAATAGGCTCTTCATGATCTTTTGATTTAATGAACATGATGTCTTCATCAGGGAAGTCAAATCTCATAGGCTGGTAGTCATCAATGGGTTGCTCAGCAAGATATTCAGATAGTACACTGCCCTTGATGGCTTTCTGAGAGGTGTACTGGATGTCATATTCTGTAAGGATCATTTGCCATCTTGCAACCCGTCCGGTAAGCGCTGGCTTCTCAAATATGTACTTGACTGGGTCCATCTTCGAGATTAATAAAGTAGTGTGGGTCAACATATACTGTCTCAGTCGGCGAGCAGCCCACGCTAAAGCACAGCAAGTTTTCTCGAGCAGTGAATAACGTTGTTCACAGTCGGTAAACTTTTTGCTTAGGTAGTATATTGCATACTCTTTTCGACCAGACTCGTCATGCTGGCCCAACACACACCCCATTGACTCTTCTAATACTGTTAAGTACATTATTAGAGGTCTTCCTTCAACTGGAGGCATAAGGATTGGAGGTTCTTGTAAGTACTCCTTGATCTTGTCAAAAGCCTTCTGGCAATCTTCATTCCACCTGACCGTCTGTTCTTTTCTTAACAGCTTGAACAAGGGTTCGCAGGTTGCTGTGAGGTGAGATATGAACCGTGAGATATAGTTCAATCGACCTAAGAACCCTCGAACTTCTTTCTCAGTTTTCGGTGCAGGCATCTCTTGGATGGCTTTGACTTTATCAGGGTCAACTTCAATCCCTTTCTCACTCACAATAAATCCCAGCAGCTTACCGGATCGCACCCCGAATGTGCATTTGTTGGGGTTCAACTTCAGTTGATACTTCCTCAGACGCTTGAACAACTTGAGCAGATTCACCAGATGGTCTTCTTCAGTGAGGGACTTGGCGATCATGTCATCCACATAACATTCTATTTCTTTATGGATCATATCGTGGAATAATGTTACCATAGCCCGTTGATACGTTGCACCGGCATTCTTGAGCCCAAATGGCATTACTTTGTAGCAGAACGTGCCCCAGGGTGTGATGAATGTTGTCTTCTCCATGTCTTCAGGTGACATTTTGATCTGGTTGTATCCTGAAAAACCATCCATGAAGGAGAATACCGAGAACTGAGCCGTATTATCTACCAATACGTCAATGTGAGGTAATGGAAAATCATCTTTCGGGCTGGCTCTGTTCAGATCCCGGTAATCAACACACATTCTTACTTTTCCGTCTTTCTTAGGCACAGGTACTATGTTAGCAACCCACGGCGGATAGCTAGTTACAGCAAGGAACCCGGCGTCCCATTGCTTCTGTACCTCTTCTTTGATTTTCATAGCCATGTCTGGACGAGTTCGGCGCAGTTTCTGCTTGACCGGTGGGCATTCTTCTCTTAGAGGCAGCTTGTGCACCACAATATTGGTATCCAACCCTGGCATGTCTTGGTACGACCAAGCAAACACATCCACATACTCTTGAAGTAGATCAACCAGTTGCTTCTTCACCGAGTCTTGCAGGCAGGCCCCGATTTTAACCTCTTTCACGTCTTCCTCTGTACCAAGATTAATCACTTCAACCTCCTCCTGGTGAGGGGTAATAACCTTTTCCTCCTGTCTTAACAACCTGGCTAGCTCTTCAGGAAGCTCATATTCTTCTTCAACCCCTTCATCAGCTTGATTGATTGGATTGTCAAAGTCATACGATGTCATAGCCGTGCTGTTGTCAGTGCTGTCTGGACGGCACTCTCTGCAAGGGTTAAGTTGTTCGTTTTAGTGATCTGATTTTAATCTTATTTAGAAAAGTGAAATGAAGTTGTCATTTTGAAAACACTGCCATTTATTTTTGTACAAAAAAGAAAAATGGAAAAACAGTGAACGAAAAGAAAAAAGACGCGTTTGCAAAAAGATGTCTGATATTTCATTAATTGATCTTGTTTGCACAAAAAGTACAGATGGCCCGATTACAAAATGAGTCTTGTCATCTTGGGCAAGATGCAAGACTTTGATGCATGCTTATAAAATACAGGAAATAATAATTACTCTGATCGAGTAACTCTTATAATTTCCTGGGAAGACCAGTTCGAGACACTGCTCCCCGGGATCTTTGGACGAATCCAATTCTCCAGATTGCGATCCTCTTCCAGCTCGTCTTCCAGACAGTTGATAGCATCGGGGGTAAGCATCCCTCCACTGACAAAACCAGGCTCTTCAGCAGCCTTTGCTTGATGTTGAGTTGGTCTGTAACCCAACCCAAACTTGTCTTCTTTTTTCTCCACTGATAGCAGTTTGCCCCAGCCCTGGGCAGTTCCCTCCTCAACAATCTTCTGGGCTTGTTGATATGATGACATTGGAGTACCAGATACAGCAGATGCCTCATTCACATTCAAAGCTTCAAACCCCTGGCTCATTGTTTCATGGATCTCCCCATCCATTTCAATGTACTTATAGGTTGCCAGGTGACTGACAAAAATGTCCTCCTCTCCACAGATTGTGACAACTTGGCCTTCCCATTCAAATTTTAACTTTTGGTGAAGGGTAGACGTTATTGCGCCGGCGGCGTGAATCCAGGGTCTACCCAACAAACAGCTGTAGGCGGGCTGAATGTCCATCACATAAAAGATAGTTTTAAAGGTCTGTGGGCCAATTGTCACCGGTAGCTCAATCTCTCCCAGAACCGATCTCTTAGAACCATCAAAGGCTCTTACTACCAGGTTGCTGGGTCTCAATGCCAATCCATCATATTCTAACTTCACCAGAGCCTTCTTTGGTAAGACATTAAGGGACGACCCTGTGTCTACCAGCACATGAGAAAGGACAGCTCCTTTGCATTCCATGGTTATGTGCAAGGCTTTGTTGTGGTTGCGGCCGTCCGCTGTCAAGTCAGTATTGGTGAATCCTAGCCCATTGCTAGCAGTAACATTTCCAACCACGGTTTCCAACTGGTTGACAGTAATCTCTTCAGGCACGTAAGCTGCGTGCAAGACCTTGAGTAGTGCATTCCGATGGGCTTCGGAGCACATAAGCAGTGAGAGGATAGAGATTTTGGATGGCGTCTGGTGAAGTTGATCCACAATTTTGTAGTCACTCTTTTTGATGATTCTCATAAACTCATCAACTTCTTGATCGAACGGTGTTTTCAAGGCTTCTTTGGCAGCTTGATCTTCCTGCACCGGGCTCTTTCCTTTCGCCTTGGCAGCAGCTTCTGCTTCGGCTGTAGGTCTTTGAACTGGTGGAGCAAAGAGACGTCCGCTTCGAGTGAAGCCTCCGCCTCCCCCCACATTATCTACTTGTGGTGCAGGTGTTGATGTTTCAAGAGTGATTCTTTTTCCTTCGCAGTACACGTCGGAGCCATAGTGCCAAGGGATGGCCCTGTTGCTCTCATATGGTACTGGTCCAGGCACCGTGACAGTGACTGGACTGATTGCTGCTGTTGAAGGGACTGTAATCGTTTGCGGATCATAAAAGATTGTAACTGGTGCTCTGGTGGGAGCAGCACCTTCTGAATGGTAGGCAGAGTTGTTTTCCGGATCATAGAATATTGTGACAGTAGAGACATCTTCATGATTTGTTGTTGGTGTTGTAGGAGATATTGTCGGAAGAAATGATGTTGTTGTTGTAGGAGTCTCGAAATGGAGTGAAGCTGAAGTTGTAGCAGGAAGATTTGTTGTAAACTGATCAGTTGAGATGATGGATGAAGTACTTGTTGATGAAACCGAAGAATTGTCAGGAACAATAGTTGCTGCAGTTGTAGGAGGTTCTGAAACCGTTGCTGATGATATTGTTGGATTTGTTGGAAATGATGTGGTGATCTGAAGTTGGCCACTCCGAATAAGGCCATCTATGCCATTCCTCAAATTATCGCACCCATTCACAGAGATGTTGCAGTGAGCACAACCCAATTCGCACCCCGGGAACATGTTGCATTCCAAGAGCTGAGCTTTGATTTCTACCAATGGCGTCCTGATCTGTCCCACACTGGTTATTAAATAAGACGGCTGGTCTTCTTCAATAGCGTTAATCCGGGGACCACCATGGTTTGGCATCGGGTTTTTATTGACATTGGGTGGTGGTGCGAAATTCAGAGCCTTTGAGTCTACCAGGTCTTGTACCTTCATGTGCAGAGCCCTGCATTTTTCTGTACTGTGGCCAGGTGCGTTTGAATGAAAAGCACACCTAGCATTGGAGTCATAATTCCTTGGTAGACTGTTGGGATCCGGAGGTGCCAACGTTCTTAGCTCAACCAGGTTGAGTTTCAGAAGCTGTGGCAGCAAAGTAGCATATGGCATGGGGATCGGATCGATCACTCTGTTAGCTTGAGATGGCCTCTGTTGGAATGGCCTTTGTTGACTGTTGTTGTTGGTGTTGTAATTCCTCGGAGGATACTGATTTTGCTGATGGTACTGAGGTTGTTGTTGATAACTTTGCTGAGGAGGTTGATAGACAGGTTGAGGATGAGCTGGAGCAGGGATGGTGACTGCTGCTATGGACCTCTGAGCATATTGGGGCCTACCCCTGTTCGAATGGATGGCATTGGTCTCGCCAGTTCTTCTCGGGCCTGCAAAAGGCTTTCTTGTACTACTGGACGAGCTTGCACCATTGTCTGAGATCTTTCCCATTTTTAACAAGCTTTCAATTCTCTCCCCAGCTATGACAACATCTGCAAAGCTAGTAGAAGAAAAAGCAGCCAACCTGTCAATATATGTTCCCTGAAGGGTGTTCATGAACATATCTGCCATTTCCCGTTCAGACATAGGTGGTTGAACAGCAGCAGCCAGTTGCCTCCACCTTTGGGCATATTCTCGGAAACTCTCCCTCGAAGACTGTGACATTCCCATCAGGAGAGTCCTGTTGGGTGCCATGTCTAGATTATACTGATACTGTCTGATGAAGGCCTCTGCCAGGTCCTTCCAGCATCTAATTGTTGCTCTTGTCAGATGGGAATACCACTCCCTCGAAGCTCCAGTCAAGCTATATTCAAAATAGAACATCCACAATTTCTCATCCATTGTATAGGCCTTCAGCCTTCCCAGAAATGATTGTAGATGAGTCCGGGGGCATGAAGTCCCATTATACTTTTCGAAACAAGGAGGCTTGAACTTATGGGGGATCCTGACCCCGTCTACCAAACCCATGTCCATAACGTCGAAGCCCAAAGAGTTTTGAGATTCTAAGGACCTCAACTTCTCAGCTATTTCATCCAATCTTCTATCATAAGCCTCTTCTCCAGCACCCATTACTGTGAACTGGTCCTCTTGAGGGTCTTCCTGTAGTACCCTCCCTGCTGTGGCAGTCCCTTGTATATTGACAGGGATGTTGGCCTCTGGATGGAGATGGGGTCCAAAAACTGGGGGATTGACATGAGGTTGGACCCTCTCGTTGTTACTTGTGCCAGCAGTTCCCACATGGGGTTCCTCTTGATTCCTCCCTTCTACCAAAGCTCTGAGCCTCTCCTGGCTTTGAGCTAAGTTGTTCATTACTTCCATGAACTGTGTTATCTGCGTTCTCATCTCCAACCTTTCGTTGGCCATCTGGTTCCTGACCTCCGTAAGGTCCTACTGCATCTGATCCATCTGAATTCCCGGAAGGTTGTTTCTAGTTGGGTACCTGTGTGGCCTGTTGAGGGGAAATACCCGGCGGCGAGCAATAATTCCTGAGATTCACAACAGAGGTTAGTAACAACAAAACAAAAACCTACAAAACAAACAAAAGGGTTAGTATGCAATGCAGTTATGCTTATTTGCTCTCAAGGTATCCAGTTTGGCCTTCAGTTTTGACCCTTCCAGACCCTTGAAGATGTTGTTGATGTTGCTTCCGAAGTAAACTAACATGAATATATTACATAAGGTGAAATAATACAACTTGTTCATTTTACAACACAAGCCCACTAAGGGGTCAAAATACAGTACAAAAATAAAAGTACACGGAAAGAAAGCAACAACAAACAAATGGTCAAACACCAAGACCAAACTCATCCTCACGAACTTCCTTGAGAAGTGCTTCGGTCACAGGATCAGCCGGACGCTCCGTGAGATTCCTGATGAGGAGATTCCGGGTCGTAACAGCTGATGTTAGCTTCTTGTGCTGATTTTGTTCCTTGCACCTTTTCACCCCTGCTTTGACCTTCAATTCTGATATTTCCCTCTGGGCTGCTGCCAGGGCTTCTTGCTGTTCTTTTGCACTAGCTTCCAGTTGCTCCATCTTGTCTTGAACTCTCTTGTATTCCAGGGTACGGGCCTCGGTGATCCTGACCCACCGGGCTTGACTCTCCTTCAAGTACAAGTCTGTCCTTGCTCTCTGGAACTGGGCTTCTTTGCAAGCATTCTTCAGAATTTGTTCACCAGCCTTAGACTTGTTGATATAATCCCCAGACTTTTCAATCTTAGTCAGATGCTCTACTCTCAACTTATCCAATCTCTCAACTTCCCTCATACCTTCACTCCTCTCCCGGAGGGTCTTCTGCAAGGCTTGGGTTAGCTTCTCATTTCTTTCCTTCAAGCTTTCAAACTCCTCCAAACTGATGGTGGCAGGAGGTGGTGCTGAAGATGACTCAGGCATGTCTTCTATGGTAAAGGGCATTCCAGAGAATTGGGCCCTGGTACGGGACCATTCATAATATTGTGCTGATGCCACATTATTACACTTCCCCAGAATGGTGACTCCCTTGGTTTGAACATTATCCCAGGCCCAGGAAGCCTGCCTAACAACAGCCAAACTAATCTTGTTCTCACAATAAAGGGTCTCCACCAAGTCCTGTGCCCTTGGAGTGTGGACCAGTGCATAACCCAATTGCCTCCTGAACAGCAGAGGGTTGTAATTGATACTTCCCTTAACCCCTACCAAGGGCACATTGGGAAAACGCCCACAGTTGGTGATGATATCTCTACCCTTGGTGCTTTGAGTACACCATCTGATATCTGCTGAAGTTAGGGTAGTGAGCCTCTTAGCCCAGTTGCTCTGCTGATGAGGATTGAGAAATGTATCTGTCCTGGGTAGATGCTTGAGAAGCCAAGTATGAAATAATGGAGCACAAATCCTCACTAATCTTCCCCTCTGTTTCTCATTCCTCTGATGCACTGAATAGTAAAGATCCCCCAATAAAGTTGGCACTGGGTTCTTCAGGATGAACAGATGGATTGCATTTTTGCTAATGAATCGAGGCTCATCTGCAAACAACACAATTCCATATATGCACAAGGCCAGCAGGGCACAAACAGCTTTCCATTCTCCTAGAGAAGCCTTCAGACTAGCTTGAGAAATTAAGAAGTCCAGATGAAAACCAGGGATCCCAGCTTTAGAGGTCATATGTTGCTCAATCAAAACAGGTTCCAGGTACAAAGCTTTTGCTACCTCTCTATTGCTTGGGAAAGCCATCTCAGGATTGAAAGGGATTTCTCTCCTGATAGGCATGCCAACTAATGAGGAGTACTCTTCCAATAAGGGGCCTAACTGAAAGTCTTGAAAAGTAAAACATCTCAGTGGAGGATCATAAAACTGAATGCAGGTGTGGATGAGGCTCCTCTGTGAAGGGTCCAGATCCATAACCATGTCCAGTATATCTCCATAACTCTCCCTGAACAAGGGTATGTGATCTGGAGTGATCAGGGTTTGGATCCTCCTGATGTCTGATAAGTCTGGCTGGAAGAAGTGATAGGTGATGTTGCTTTTCTTTGGAGCCATGATGCTGGGACTGAATAGAGATAGGTACTGATGCTGAGGCTGAAGAAGAGGGCCACTGATTGGCTGGTGCTGGTGATAGCTGAAGCAGGTGCTGGTGAAGACAGGTCAATACTGCAGATAGGGTCAAAACCAAAACCAAATGAAGATGGATACCCTGAAACAAATAAGCAAAAGTCAATATGATGCAATGATTATGTATGCAAATGATATGCAAGGGTCTGTGACTGAGCTGGATCTGATCAAAATGCCCTGATATAAGTCCATGTGTGTAAGAAATCCAGATGAGGTTTATAAATCCAGTAACCAGGGTGGGGGGCTCAAATAAAGAACCACAAGTCCTGGGTTTAGAATCACAAGAACTATCCAACATGGAGTACTCTTAACAAATCAAAGTAACATGGTATTCTGAGGTCAAGGTACCTGCACACCTATAAACAGCCCAACCCCCTCACAGGTGGTGTTCTAAAACAAGGATCCTCAGACTTGGATCAGTTATGAGAAGTGTAAACACTTCTAACCCGGAGGCACAGTGTTTACAATAACCATAACAATTCCTCCTCTAATTCACCTCAGTTTCTGAAGGTCAATACTAAAGGTCATCCAGACTTAGCAGGCTTCTCAGATAGCCCTAGCATTGCAGGAAATCTGCAACACAGAGTTCTCAAGAAGAAACCCATATCTGAACCGTGTTTCATATTCCCGCACCAGACCGAAATGGACTGGGAAAGAATATGATTCACTCTAGCCTAGGTGTCACTCAGGTCCCAGGTATAGGACCTTAACTCTCAATAGAACCCCACCCACCAAAGCAAAACCAGATCCAGCCAGCAGCATGACAGTATGATATATACAAAAGCAATAAAGAAAGCAGTAAAAACAACTGTTCTATGAGTACCCTTGCAACTTAGGTGATTAACTTGAAGATTTCAGCTTAATGCGGACCATCTGGTATAACAACCGTGACACTTTCATTCGCGAAGTTCACTCTGGTTCCACCGTGATTAAGAATTGGGTTTTGGAGTACACTTGGGTGAGGGGCGAAATTAATTTCCTTGGAGTCAATTAGGTCTTGTACCTTATTCTGAAAAGCCCAACATTTCTCAATAGTGTACCCTTGTGCACCTGAATGGAATTTGCACCTGGCGTTTGCATCAAAATTGGGTGGTAAATTGTTAGGAGAAGGATCCCTCATGGTACAGAGCTCGACCATGTTCAACTTTAGCAACTCTGGAAGCAACACAACATATGGAAATGGGATAGGATCAATCTTGCGATCCCTCGTTATTGTTCTTTGTTGAAATGGAATTTGTGCCTGTTGTTGCTGACCCTGAGGTTGTTGTTGAACCTATGGTGTAATAGTCATTGCAGTTGCTTGGTAGTACCCTTGAGAACGACCTCAGTCTCGGCCCCTATACACATCGTTGGTATCACCTTCTCTTCTTCTTTGGCCATTGCCA
The DNA here is from genome assembly GCA_963966055.1 of Lathyrus aphaca. NCBI lineage: Eukaryota > Viridiplantae > Streptophyta > Magnoliopsida > Fabales > Fabaceae > Lathyrus > Lathyrus aphaca. Next base: position 127,123,984 of record OZ014523.1, on the reverse strand, counting down.
AAAGGCCTTTTCACACCAGAAGAACTAGCACCACTTGTATACTGGATCTTTCCTAATTTCAGGAAGTTTTCCATCCTTTCTCCAGCGATGACGATATCAGCAAAATGGATGGATAGGCAGGCGGCCAAACGATCAAAGTATGCACCTTGCAAGGTGCCCATAAACATGTCGACCATTTCCTGGTCGAGCAAAGGAGGTTGAACCTGTGCAGCCAGCTCATGCCACCTCTGGGCATACTGTCTAAATCTAAAACGTTCCTTAGGTCCTTAAGACAAGTTTTGCAACTGGGTGCGGTTCGGAGCCATATCAATATTATATTGATACTTCTTGAGAAAAGCTTCAGCTAAATCTTTCCAGCTTCGGATAGAGACCCTGCTTAGCTTCATGTACTAGCTCAACGAAGCTCCAGATAAACTATCTTGGAAGAAATGCATCCAAAGTTTCTCGTCATCAGTGTGAGCCGAGATCCTTCCAAAATATGTGTGAATGTGAGTTCTAGGGCACGTTGTAGCGGTAGAATCATGAGTGTAAGCTATTGGTTAACTTAACTCAAAGTAAACAGAGTCACCATCGTGCTTTTATTTTATTCCAAATGGAAAAGGAAAAAGAGAGAATAAAACCTAATGAATCTAAAAGTAAATAGCAAAAAGAATCGAGCAGAGAACGGGTAAGGGGATATGTTACAAATTGGGAAGGTTTTACGCACCCAAAATGTCTGGGGTACTCCACGGGAGCCCTTTGAAATATTTATTGCTTTTTGGTTTGAAAATGGTTTGTTTGAAAGATATTGAAGAGATGAGAAGAGAAATGTTTTTTTAAGATTTTTGTGTTTGAAGAGACGTCCGTCTCATGCCTACGTACCCACAAAGTGCATTGCGAGATCAAAACCTCGTAGTTTGTGGTACAAATTGTGAAAAAACAATGCGTTGAATTGATTTTCAAATGTAAAGATAAGTCGTCATTCTTTAGCGAATACTTCCACTAGAAATAATGAATCATATCTAAACATGTGAAAATGGCTAAAACGAAAAGTGCACGAGGGCACAAAAACAATTGAATGAGTTTTGAATTTTTTAAAGTGTTTTTGAAAAGAAAGTTTCGATATGCTTATGTGGTTTAGCATTTATTGAGAAATGAAATGAAACAGTAAAACCGCTTGACCTAAGTCAAGGTTTGATTATGAAAATGTTTGAAGTTTGAAAACAAAGAAGGTTTTGAAAATAGGAAGAAGATTTGAAAATCTAAGAAATGGGAGGAGATGAAGGGACTATCCTAAGGCTTAAAGTAAAAGTTAAAGGAAGAACGATCAAACCGTATGGTGAATATTCTTCGAAGCAATAGGATTTCATCTTCATGAATAAGTGAACCAAATCGGGCTAAAGTCTTCAATCCATATTAACTTGAGCAAAGGGGGGGATCCTAAAATCTAAGTCCAAAACTCCAAGTCCAATGCTAAGGATAGTGGCCATAGTCCAAAATTAAAGCCACAAGTCTTTAAGATGTTTAATCTTGTATTAATGTTTTTTGTGTCCGAATGGACAAAGGAAAAAATCACAAGAATAACAATATAAATATAGACAATATGATGAATGATATAGTATATCAAAAGCATAATAAAAGAGATAAGGAGCAAGAGATTAAAATAAAGAGGATAAGGTGCGAGAATGATTTAAAATGTTAGTATATTAATAGTATAATAATATTTACATAACAATAGTATGGTGAACTTAATCAACCACAACCAAAAAGAGATAACCAAAATCGCAAGTCAACCGAATCCAATTGGATCTTATTCCAAATTCGGGACAAGTTTAGCTCCGAGTAATTTACGAAGTAATTACCCTACAAATGAGGTCGGACACCACCAATTAAGGTGGAAAATATATGTGCTAATACATGTTAGAGAAATGATATAATGGACCATCCTTCGAAAACATGTCGCACGAAAAGAAAAGTGGTAATGGTCTAATCTTAATCGAGAATTCACATTGATTTATCAAATGCAACCTATCACGATTCCAAAGTATGGAGAATGATCCAAATGATCATTCATCCATAGATTTGAAATAATGAAGATTAAACATCTTCGAAAATCAATAATCGTCGAATCGGAGATCTCATCGTCCAAAAGAAAAATAAGTTGAAAGAAAGTGGATCTAATATAAAATCCATAAAAAAAACCAAACTAAAATATTTTTTCAAAATATCTTCAAATAATCCTTTTAGATTTTTATCGAAAAAACCTAAGAAAGGTAAACAACTTTCTTTTAAAAAGAATGAAAAGACAAAAAAACAATTGAAAAATAAAAATAAAAATAAAATTTAAACAAAGAAAAGGAAAATTAACACAGGAAGTGGTGGGTGGATAGTAAACGGGCCTTACAAAGCCAAAACAACAACATACTATCTTTTTTTATAAAATAAAAAAAAGAACAAATCCTCTTCTTCTTCTCGAAACCGCCGATACCTTCTCTTCTTCTTCTTCTTCAAAATTGCTTTCACTGCTCACAAAGGATCAAAGAACATTCAGACTCCACCATAAAAGAATTATGTGCTCTTCTTCTCCATCAAGACTGCAATATCTTTGAATCGCGATGCAAAAGCTTCTCCATGCTTTTCCGTTTGCATATCCGGTTCTGTGCGAAATTACGGTCGTCACAGAAATGCTATGAACGTCAAAGAAATGTTGTTGTGATTCCCGATATGTTTGTACAGTTGTAGTTATGTTGAGTTTGTGAAAATCGAAGGTGATAGTTGAAGAAAATTGAAGGTTGGAAGAATCAAAGGTTTGATGATATTGAGGATGAAGAGAGGTGAAGCTATGGATTAGATTTGGCAGCAATTTTGTGGCTCTTAAAGCTTGAAGATTAAGAGAGGGAAGTGTTGCTTTTATAGAGGGGGAAATGAATTTAAATGCTGCCGTTTTATGAATATTTGTTGCGTTTTCATTCATGCTATCTGCGCTTATGAAGGTCACGGAATTGGTGGTCATGTGCAGAATTTCTTTTGCATTTTGTATTGCCTTGGCTGCGTTTTGAGGCTTTTGATGAATGCGTTTTGGAGTCAGGAGGAAGGCGTGATCTTGTGCTGAATTTGCCATGTAGCTGTTTTGCGTTTTATGCCTTAGAAGTTGTGTTTTGAGTGCATCCTAGAGCATTTTGTTCTCCTTGTTGTGTGTTTTGGTCCGTGAAATCCTCGTGTATGCTTGCATTTCAATTTGTTTTCTCACTGTGTTTTGTGTGCTTCAGGCTTGCATTTTGGTCGCATTTTGGTGTGTACTGAAGTCGTTTTGGTGAAGTGTGTGTATGTTGAAGTCTGCGTGTAAAGTGTTTTTTATGCGAGCTGAAAGTGTGACAAAGCTGAGTTGCACGGCATAATCGCGTGAATGCGTAAACAGATGAGTTGAGTTGTAGGAGTACGACTGGGCATAAAAGAAATGTATGTGAGCTTATAATTTTCCTCTTTGTTTTTTTTTGGGTAAATGGATTAAGGTGATGACTGCATGTAACACTTTTTTTTTGTACTTGTAAAATTTGAAAAATATTATATCATGGGCTAAAAAATGTTATGGGCTTAAGAATGAAATTACAAGTGGATAGAAAAAAAGGAAATGGTTTATGAATAAAAAAATGGAACTTAAATTGTGGTATTTAGAAATTTGATGGATATTGAATAGGATAATTGGACATGGTAATAAAAAACGTTTATTTGGATAATAATGGGATATATGGATAATCGGATAAATTAGAAAATGAATAGAAAAGGATAATGGCTATAAAAAATGATGGTTTTAATCGGAAAATGGATAATGGATGAAATCTTGATTTTAAGCCCACAACCAACTCTTGATTTTTCTTGCACAAGCCACTGATAATGATGAATACAACCATTCCCGAACCACTGAATAGCCTAAAACTTTCCACTTAAGCCACAACCACTTGAATCAACTGAAACTTCTCCTATTCATACTGAGGAAAATAAATCCACAGATGAACCACTTATGAACTGATGAACTTCGCACACAACACAACTTGAACTTTGAACACTCACTGTCTGAGAAATAAACCACTGGCATAAATAACTTGCTGTTGAAACAATCATTTGATAGTTTGACCAAGATTAGGTCTAACGTCCATCTGAATTGAATGGTGAAATGAACAACCACACTGAATTGAAATCACTGCCTTGTCTTTGAAAACCTGCACCACAGAGAGAAGAAGAAGAAAACTGCGACATATTTTTGGTATTTTGGAAAGACATTGGTAAATACAAACAAATGAAAGGCAAAGTAAACATGGTGATCCCCTGCGAGGCATAGACCCGCAACCGAAAGGATAAATGAACCATTGCGTGATCTTGTTTGTATGCAAGATGCAGATGAAAATGCGAAAAATCTTAGGGTCAAAAATTAGGCTATGACAGATGCCCCTATTTAAGTTTCTTCAATCCAGAGATATGAAGATTGACATCTTCGTTTCGACAAGATGGAGATACTTAAATATCAAAAAACCCAATTTTTGATCCTAAGATGCCACGAAACTGGAATGAAATGAAATGAAACGATATGAGACGATATGAACATGTTATGAAATGATATTAAAGCATATGAGATGTATATGAAATGTTATGAAACTGTAGAATGCATATGAAATGCATAGAAATCTGTAAGGAACAAAATGACAAATGAAATAGAATAAATGTTGGGGATAAGGAGAAAGAAACTCCGATGGGGAAAAGCAGCACGCTAGAGACCAACACATGGCTCAGCTGAGGGGAAAATGTCCAAGAATGGAAATTGGACAAAAAGGATCACAACATCCAAGAATGGCACTTAATGAAGTGAGAAACGTCCCGAAAAAGTACATCAAAAGCATCCAAGAATGACATTAATGACTTTACAAGGGATATCCGAGAATAGCAATCGGAAAAAGGTAATCACAACATCTGAGAATAGCAATCAGATAAAAATGTGAATCACAACATCCAGGAACATGACTGAATGAAATGGGAAAAATTCGAGAAAGTACACCAAATCAATGATGACTCCAACATGGAAATCCGAGAATGGCAATCGGAAGAAAAGTGATCACAACATCCGAGAATAGTAATCAGATAAAATGTGAATCACAACATTCAGGAACAGAACTGAATGTCATGGGAAAAGGTCCGGGACAGTACATCAAATCAATGATGACTTCACTATGGACATCCGAGAATAGCAATCGGAATGGAAGTGATCACAACATCCGAGAATAGTGTCGCTCCCGACAAATGAAACTGATCATATGAAGGTACAGACGCGAACGGTCGGCGAAGGGAACAGTGAGAACACACAGCCGTGAACTCACTGGGGAATGAATAGAGTCGCCAGCTAGGCATTTTTATCCCGGAGGAAAGGCAATGCTGCATAGACCTAGAAAAAGAATGGATTAGACGGTTGCGAACCAGAGAGACTGAGAAAGGGGGTTGGTTACAACCTGGGAAGGTATTAGCACCCAGATTGTCCGCCGTACTCGACGGGATCCACGCTTAAAAGATTTGTGTTTTAAAGGGGTAGTGTCAGTGAAATCTGTGTATAAAAGAGCTGGAAAAGAATGTACAGGTGTCAGTGTAAGTGAAGTGTATAAGTGAAGTGTCAGTGTAAGAATGAGAATGAATTGCTCAAGATCATGAGGCTAGAAAGAGGGGGGACATACAGAGACTTTTGTTCGATAACTGTTAAGTTATGCCTACGTATCCTCTCGTGCAATGAGGAAGTCAGAACACCGTAGTTCGACCCAAAGAGACTGAAAGATGAATTGACTTGTGAACTGCTTGCTTGTCTATGCTCAAGTGTATGACCTGTCTGGCTCAGATGCGAACTGTCTTGCATTAGACGGAAGAAGCAAGTTCTCGCTTGTGAGTGAATGAGATGAGAAAAGAATCCCGGAGGAGACGATTATTGTTTGTTTTTGAGTTTTCAGTCTTTTATTGCTTTTGAGAATTTGTCATAAGACAATGAGCTTAAGCCTAAACCAATGGGTTAGTAAACTCATCACATCTTCCCTCTGTTTAGGGGTAATGAGAACACCTTAAGTGTGAAGTCAGATTCTCACACTTAATCACCTTTGATGTAGGATTAAGATCATTAACCTACTTGTGATTAATTAGATGTTTTTGGTGTTTTTGTTTAGTGTTGAGTAATGAGATTAAGCCATAATCAAGGATTAAACAGACTCATTACACCATCCTAATAGAAGGATAATAGATGAGGATGTTTAAGCTGAGGAATGCTCCTCAACTTAATCCATGATTAGGGATTAAACTCATGACAAAACAAGCCTTTGATTAAGTGGATTTTAGTTAATGATAAGATGATGAAGTGAGTTTTAGGGTTTGTAAGACAACTTGAGGGGGACTTGTCCATTAACACTGGGGTTAGTCCTTCTTAACCAATCAAGGAAGAATTGGAACCCTAATGCAAGGCCCAAGTTACAAGCTTGATGTCTTGATGATTATTAAGTGAATTGATTAAGAGATTTAAACACATTAAGGGTTTAACACTTAGGATTAAAGTTATACACTCCATCCTAAGAGAAGGATGCAGGCATAAGCTTAATCACAAAGCCTTAAAGCCTTTAGGGTTTAGTCCCTGATTATGAGATGAGAAGAGAAGACTCAAAGAGACACAAAGGTAAAACTATGAGGGGAGACTAATCAAGACCCTAATCATTGTCATACATGGTTGTTCCTAAGGTTTGTGAGGTTTGCAAAAGAAGATCTTCAAAGGAGCCACCAGGAAGCAGATGAACAAGACCAAGAGAAGCAAAGCAACTTGCTTCATTCAAGAAGTCAAGTCACTTGAAGAAAGAAAGTGGGAGGAGAAAGAATGAGCAAGCTCAAACTCAAACACATATAGAAATGCAGCAATGGATGCAAGAGAGATGAGAAGAAAAGTTATGAGAAGTGAAGGCAAATTCACTTCCCAAGTTTACTTACCACCTGAAATGTTAGAAAGAAATGCAATGCAATGCCAAATGGGATGAGATGACATGATGAGAAACAAAACCAGAAGCATTTACATGATGCTAATGATGCTATGAGATGCTACAAACATGAGGCAACACATGGAAATGATCATACAAGATCATGGATGCAAGAGATGCAAGCTTAGAAGCATGGATACACATGAAAAGTTATGAAACATACATGGCATACAACATGGCAAATATGTAATGCAATGATCAAACATACTTTCTACATGTCTCATGATGTTAAATGAATCACATGAATGCTTGAAATGTCATGACAAGTTATGTTATGCAAGAGAATGCAAGAGGTATGCAAATGAAAGCCCAAATTAGGGTTCATGGATCAAGCATCAAACAAAAACCAAAAACAGAAGCAAACCCTAAGATAAAAAATGGAAAATGCCACTCAAAGAAACCCTAAACCTATACTAAACCAAGGTCCAAAGGGGAGGTCTCAACTCTTAACCAATCTCAAGTTATGATTTTTCTAAGTTATTAGGGTTTTTTAGGGTTCTTAACAAAAGAAATGCCAAACAAATTGAAAATGAGGAAACAAAACATGACCATTTTATCTCAAAAACTACATGCCAAACACAAAACAATGCAAGAAGAATCAATGTCCAAACCTTCTTAGATAGGCAGAAATGAATTTTTGAACTTAGGATCAAATTAATGCATAAAAAATGATTTAATTCAATGAAAAATTCTTAAAATGCATCAAGATCAAAAAATAAATTTGGTTTGAAGGTTGGACAATGTTTCTAAATGTCTTAGAACATTTCATGAATTTTTTGGTGATTTTTAAATACCTAAAAGTATTTTTAATTAATTAATTTCCATTAATCAATTAAAAATAATCTTTTAAATATTCAAAAATGCTTTTTTAATGCTAAAAATAAAATAAAAAATATTTTTGTGTCATGAAAATTAATAAAACTCTAAGGAAAAAGTTTCATAATTTTTAGGAATTTTTTACTATTTTAAAATAAATATGCAAGTAAAAGGAAAAGAAAATGAATAAAAATTAAATAAAATAGGAAGTAATCAGGACGGAGGGCCAGGATGGAGCCTGAGTTTGAAAACATTGACTGCGCGCGCCATCTGATGGCCCAGATTCAAACAGGATTAATCTTAATTAATTAAATAAATGATGCTGATTAGGGTTTAATGACTGCATCCTAGCCGTTCACACGCGCGCGAAGTCAACCTTTTCAACGCATCCAAAGGTCCAAATTCAAATGGCATTTAATCACGTAATTAGGGCATAATCACTCTCAGGTGGCCGGAGAAGACTTCCGGTCGTCTTCTCCGGCCAGCATCCCCCCTGAGAAATCCCCAAACCCCTCAAATCGTAACAAAAACAAAATCTACGAATTGGGAAATGTTCCTTACACACTCACGAATCAAACCCCTCTCTCAAAACAAATTTCTTCTTCCTAAATAAGCTGAATCGAAAGAAATAAAAACTAGGGCACGCAAGCTTCAGAGAGAAATTAAACTCTCATTCCAGAACCAAATCAAAAACTAAAAACACCAGGATGCTCAGTGAATCATAAGGAACAAGTTTGTAACAAGAAAAACAATTTCTGGAAAAATAAATTTCAAGCTACCTGAGATTTGGAGCTTTCAACCTGAGGACTTTCTGGCCACCTCTCCTTGTGCAATCCACTCCTTAGGACCTCTTGATGATGTTTGAATGCCTTAGAACAATTTATGTAGGCTGGTTGATGAGCTTCGACAGTTTCTGCTTCGCCTCAGTCAGAAATGGCTATGATGATTCTGGTAGTTTCAGGCCATTGTGAATGGTGGTCTATGGTCCAGATGATGTATGGAGAAGCTTTGCAAGGTTTGTTTGGATGTTTGTGAGCTAGGGAGGGAGATTCGAAAGGAACTGCAAAATGAAGTGAAGAATGGCTATGGGGTGTTCTGGTTGATTCAGGCTTGTGTTCTTGCTGGTTTCTACTTAATGATGCATGGTAAGTTGAATGGTGAAAATGGTTTGAGTGTTTCTTGGCTGAGCAGAGAGATTCGAAGGCTTATGCAGTTTGGTGTGTTTTTGTGAATGTGTTGTTGTGTGTTGTTTCAGCCTTGCCTGCCTAGTGTTATGGCTTGCCAAAGGATACAATAAACAAATGCAAGTGGCCAGAGGATGTGACATGGCCTGTGGTGATTGGGATGTTTGCTTTTGCCAAAAGTCAAATTTCTTGTAAGAGAGGCATGGGCTTGATACTAGCTTGGTACAAAGGCTAGGGCTGGCGCAGCATGATGTGTGTGTGAGGCTAGCTTGGTTCAGCAGCCAATGCATCAAGTTGGTGAGATGTGATCATGAGTTTTGCAACTTGGTGCTTTATGGTTCACATGAAATAAAGCTTAGTTACACAAACCATAACCATGTGGAACCTTGGTCCAATTCTGATCTTTAAGGCTCATAGAATGTTTGTGTAATAGTTTGAAATGAATTAGAGGTCACAAAAGGCATTGGTTCATGATCTTGCAAAATTTCCATTTGAAGCATGCCTTGAAAATTAATGATTTTAGCCAACTTTGTCATGCTATAACTTTTGATCCAAGAAGAGTTTGATCATGTTCTTGTACTTTTTGAAAAGGGAAAGATGAGATCTACAACTTTCATGACCAAAGTTTTTCCATTTGAAGCCTTTTTGGATCAAGAATCAAGGCTTGAAAAATGACCTAAAATGATGCATTCTTGAAAAGTCAACTATGCCCAAAAAGTCAACATTTGCAAAAACCCTAAATTCTTGATTTTTGTGAACTTCAACCCTCTTCCATGATCAAATAAAGATCATATACACTCAAAATGATGAAGATCACCCATTGGTTGGGTCAATGGGGGCCTCAGATGCCCTGATTTTGCACTGACTTGTCTGAAAAGTCAACCCTTGATCAGATGACTTCCCCATGGAATTTCTTCATGAAAATTGATATGCATACTCCCTATACCATATAGAGACCAATGGAAACAAGAATGACCAAAAAATTGGGGTTATGGCCTCTGAAACCAAAACCCTAATTCTAGGTCAACTGTGTAGTCAAACTTGGCTCTGCATCCACTCAAACCCTAGTTCTTGTGATTCTTTTGAATTCTTGGCTTTGTGAGGATGTAATATGATACTTGAACACACATGGATCCCTTTGAAGTGATTGGTAGCATTTGGGGTGGCTCAAGTAGCTCTTGGATTGCTCAGATCACAAACCCTAGGTGCAGATGACTTAGAATCTATGCAGGGAATCAAAATGAGATATGAGATGATATGATTGTGTTTATGCATATGAGAAAGATCACAAGCCAATGGTGAAATGGGTGAGGGCAAATTTGGGGTGTTTACAAATAGCAATCGGATAAAATGTGAATCCCGACATCCAGAAACAGAACTAAATGGAATGGGAAAAAGTCTGGGATAGTACATCAAATCAATGATGACTTCACTATGGACATCCAAGAATGGCATCGGATAAAAGGTGTAATATCTGAGAAAAACATTTGGTAAGAAAAGATTCTAGAGAGACATCAAAGCAAGGTATATCTGGACAAACATCAGATAAACACAAAAAAGTTCTGGGAAAACATCAGAACAAATGTTACCATCATATCTAGAATAACATCAGATAAAGGTTTAACAAATCTGGAACAACATCAGATAGAGGTGACAGTTCTGGGAAAACATCAGAACAAACAAGGATATCCGGAATAACATCGGATAGAAGAGACATACAAGTATTTTTGTAGGTGCCAAGTAAGTTGGACTTTGATCACAAGGTAAGATGTTGAAAACAACAGGACCTCGAGAAACGTATAATGAGGACTAACACACTCATATATGCCAACAAAAGCGGGGAATAACACACTCAAGAAAAATGCATAATGAGGAATAACACACTCAAATATGCAAACTTATATGAAAATGGGGACCAACACACCTGTAAACACCCCAAATTTGCCCTCACTAAGTTCACACCATGGCTTGTGATCTTTCATCTTTGCATAAGTTTAATCATACCATCTCATATTGCATTTTTGTTTCACTACATTAGTTCAAGTTCATCTGCATCTAGGGTTTGTGATCTGAGCCATCCAAGATTCATCTGAGCCACTCCAAAGGTCTTCAATCATCTCAAGAGGGTCCATGTATGTTCAATCATCATGTTTTATCCTCCAAAGATCAAGGAATTCAAAGAATCACAAGAACTGGCAAAGCATGGAAGCAGAGCCAGGGTTTAACTGCACAGATGACCTGAAATTAGGGTTTTGGTTTCAGAGGCCATAGCTCCATTGTTTTTTGTCATTATTGTTTCTAATGGTCTCAATATGATATAAGGATCATGCATACCAAGTTTGATGAAGAAATTCATTGTGGAAGTCATCTGATCACTGGGTAACTTCTTGAGCAAGTCAGAGCAAAATTAGGGCATCTGAGGCCCCCCAACATGGAACCAAAGTGTATTTTTCATCAAATTGAAGTTATATGGTCTTTATTTGATCATTGGGGTGCTTAGAATTTCACAAAGTTTAAGGAAAATAAGCTAAACCAAAAGTTGCCAAAAATGGAAATGACTTGTAATGGAAACTTTCCATTTTGGGAAAGTTCTTCAACCTCCTCTTTCTCAACCAAAAATGCTTCAAATGAAAAATTGTTGGTCATGAAAGTTGTAGATTGGATCATTCCCTTTTCAAAAATTACAAGAACAAGATCTAATTTATTTTGGAACTCAAGATATGGCTTGTCAAAGTTGGCAAAAATCCAATAAATTTCAAGAATGCACCAAAAGGGATTCTTTGCAAAACCACTTGCCAAGGCTTTTTGAGACTTCAAACACACTTCAATACATCATAACATCATAGTAAATTGCTTCTAGGTCAGAATTTCCCAAGGAATTGCAAGATCACATGCCTTGAACATCAAGATTTCTCAAAGGGGCCAAAACTTCACATAATTGCAAAACACCCCATAACTTATTTCCCATATGCTGAATTGCCTCAAGAATGAATTTGTGGACTTCCTTGAAGTCATCTGCACATGGACATGCCCAAGGGCCAGCTGCATCCTTGCCCATACCTCAAGTACACAAGTTGGTGACTTTTTGCAAGAAGGCCATACCAATCACAATAGGGCACAACCACTCCACAGACCTATCACAAGTTGATATGTGGACCAAATGTTGGTCATAACACACATGAACACAAGCTGAACCCTAAGAATCACCAAGTTCACAAAAACTCTCCCTCTTGCAAAAGCTATCGAATCTCCCAACTCAGCCACTCAATCTTCAAACAAATTCCACCATTCATCTCTAGATCACTCACTGGTCATAAACCACCCATTAAAACAGCCAAGAACACACCATAAACAAAATACGATTTTCAGCCAGTTGAGGTGCAAACTCACAAACCAGCCATCCACAAAGCTTTCCAAGCATTGCAACCTCTTCAGGAAGGTCATTAGAGGCATTTTGCACCAAGAAAACAGCTAGAAAGCTCAAGGGTGAAAAGCTCCATCTCAGGTAGCCATTCGAATTAATTTTTCCAAAACTTCTTTTTTATGTTACAAAATGGTTAAGCATGCTTCACTGATCACACTGAACTTGGAATTTTTGAAAATGGTTGAGAAATGAGAGTGTATTGATTGTCTGAAATTTTTTCCATGATTATGTTTCTCTTCGAATCAGGAGTTTGAGTGAAAAGAAATTTGTTTTGAGGGTGGATTTGATCTTAGGAGAGTGAGAGGAGTGAATCTAGAGCTTTAGAGCTCCAGAAAAGACCTAGGGAAGAAGTTGAAAACTTTCAGGGGAGGGTGTCACCGGAGAAGACGACCGGAGCTCTTCTCCGGTGACCTGAATGTCATTAAGTGTTAATTAGGGTTAGGGTTTCTGTTTGAACGTGGACCATTGGATTTGTCTCTCCCGCGCGTGTTGTGTGGTCCAGATTAGATCATTAGTTATTAATTAGGATTAAATAATTAATTAAATAGGTTTAAATAAGTTTGAATATAGGCCACGGGATCTGGCGTGTAGTCAACCAATCCAACCCCAGAATCAATCTCAGCCATTCCCTTTGCATACTTTAGTTTAATTTTCATTTCATTTTCTTTCATTTATTTTGCACATTTTATTTAAAATAGCTAGAAATTTCCAAAAATATTTGTATTCTGCATTTTGGTTCCAAATAATTTTTTAACCCAAAAATATTTTCATTTTTATTTTTTGCATTTAAAAATTATTTTTTAAGCATTTAAATGTTTATTTTAATTAATTAAAATATCATTGAGGTTTCTAAAAAATCCCAAAAAATTCATATTGCATCTTTAAACATTTAGAGATATTGTCATACCATCCACACAAATTTATTTTTGGTTTTGAACCATTTTTGACAATTTTCTTGAATTTAGGGTTCATAAAATTCTTATTTTTGAACCCTAACTTCAAGAATTATTTTCTGCCTAACCAAGAATGGTATGACAATGATCCTTTTTGCATTGATCTTCATTTGAAATTTTTTTTCTAGCATATTTTTGTCATGAATTTATTCTGCCTTTTTGAATTGATTGGCATTTTTCCCCTTTAGGTACCTTAAAACCCTAGAAAGCTTAGAAAAATCATAACTTTCATTAGGTTAAGAGTTAGGTCTTCTCCTTTGGGGTGTGATATCATATGGGGTTAGGGTTCTTTTGATTGCATTTTCAATTTTTTATCTTGTCATTTGCTTCTGTTTTTGAGTTTTGCATCTCATGTTGTATGAAAACCCTAATTTCTCATCTTCTCTTGCATACATCTTGCATATGCTTGCATTCATGAACTTGCCATGACATTTTATGCATTTACATGAAATATAAGACATCCTAGGACACATTAGACTCATGCTTGATAATTTCCTCATCCATTTGCCATGTTATGCCTTCATTTCATTTCATGTGCATTCATGTGCTTTCATGCTTCTTTCTTGCTTCATTTGCATTCTCATCTCTTGTATGATCATCCATTGCATTTGGCATGTCTTTGCATCATCTCATAGCATCATTAAAATCTTGTTTATGCTTCTGATTTTGGTTTGCATCCTTGCATTCATTTAATTTTTCATCTCATTTCATTTCCTTATGCTAACTTTTCAGGTGGTAAGTATTTTGAGAAGTGAATTTGCCTTCACTTCTCACAATCTCTCCTCATCTCTCTTATGCATCCTTAATGCATTTTGTATTTGTATTAGAGTGAGCTTGCTCATTCATGTTCCTTCTTCACCTTCTTTCTTCAAGCAACTTATCTTCTTAAGTGAAGTAAGTTGGCTTTCTTCTTCTGCTTCTCTTCCTTCCATTTGCTTCTTCCTTGGTGGCTTTTCTTGAAGATCTCTTGAAAGCCTCATAAACCCTAGGAACACCCAATCATGACAATAATTAGGGTTTGATTAGTCCCCCATTAGTTTTACCTTTGTGTCATCTTTTGTGTCTTCTCTTCTCACCTCTTAATCAGGGACTAAACCTTTAAGGTTTTAAGGCTTTGTAATTAAGATTATGCCTGCATCCTTATCTTAGGATGGAGTGTACAACTTTAATCCTAAGTGTTAAACCCTTAATGTGTTTAAATCCCTTAATAAATCCATCTAATTATCACTAAGACATCAAGCTTGTAACTTGGGCCTTGCATTAGGGTTCTAATTCTTCCTTAATTGGTTAAGAAGGACTAACCCTAGTGTTAATGGACAAGTCCTCCTCAAGTTGTCTTACCAACCATAAAATCCACTTCTTAATCTTACCATTAATTAAAATCCATTTTAATAAAGGCTTTGTTTTGTCATGAGGTTAATCCCTAATCATGTATTAAGTTGAGGAGCCTTCCTCAGCTTAAATGTTCTCATCTATCATCCTTCTATTAGGATGGTGTAATGGGTCCATTAAATCCTTGATTATGGCTTAAACTCTTTACTTAGCACTAAACAAAAACTCCAAAAAACATCTAAATAATTGCAAGTAGGTTAATGATCTTAATCCTACATCATGGTGATTAAGTGTGGGGTGCTTACTTCATACTTAAGGTGTTCTCATTACCCCTAATCAGAGGGAGGATGTGATGAGTTTACTAACCCTTGGTTTAGGCTTAAGTTCATTTTCTTATGACAAACACAAAATGCAATAAAAGATTAAAAATGTCAAAAAAAAAACAATAATCGTCTCCTCCGGGATTCTTTTCTCATCTCATTCACTCATAAACGAGAACTCGCTTCTTCCGTCTAATGCAAGACAGTTTGCACCTGAGCCAGACAGGTCATACACTTGAGCATAGACAAGTAAGCAGTTCATAAGTCCTTTTATCTTTCAGTCTCTTTGAGTCGAACTACGGTGTTCTGACTTCCTCATTGCACGAGAGGATACGTAGGCATAACTTAACAGTTATCGAACAAAAGTCTCTGTATATTCCCCCCTTTTTTCCAGCATTATTCTTTAAGCCTCATTCCTGAGCATTTTTTACTTCACATCTCTTTTACACTGACACCTGTACATCCTTTTCCAGCTTTTACACACAGATAGCACATACGCTACCCCTTTAAACACAATCTTTTAAGCGTGGATCCCGTCGAGTACGGCGGACAATCTGGGTGCTAATACCTTCCCAGGTTGTAACCAACCCCTTTCTCAGTTTCTCTGGTTCGCGACCGTCTTATCCATATCTTTCTAGGTTTATGCAGCATTACCTTTCCTTCGGGATAAAAATGCCTAGTTGGCGACTCTTTTCATCTTCATTTCATTTCCTCCTTTCGCCGACCGTTCGCGCTTGTACCGGGATGCAAATCTTTGGGAGCGACAGCTTGGCGACTCTGCTGGGGATACCTTATACTGTAACCAGGGCTTCTGGTTCTTTTTGTGGGTTCCTCCTAGTGCTTGTTTGTTTTGTGTTTACAGGGGTGTTATGTGCTAATTGTGTTTATTTATTTGCTTTATTTATTGCTTTATGTACAACTTTATTTATTGCTTTCTTTTACAGTCTTATGCATATTTCATACTGCCATTATCATTGTTGGATCTGGTCTCTGTTTTGGTGGGTGGGGTTCCATTGAGTGATTAAGGTCCTATACTTGGGACCTGAGTGACACCTAGGCTAGAGTGGTTCATGTTCTTTCCCATTCCATTTCGGTCTGGTGCGGGAATATGAAACACGGTTCATTTGTGGGTTTCTTCTTGAGAACTCTGTGCTACAGATTTCCTATAGTGCTAGGGCTATCTGCGAAGCCTGCTAAGTCTGGATGACCTTTATTTTGACCTTCAAAATTTGGGAAGAATTAGAGGAGGATCTGTTATGGTTATTGTAAACACTGTACCTCCGGGTTAGAAGTGTTTACACTTCTCATAATGGATCCAAGTCTGAGGATTCTTGTTCTAGAACATTACATGTGAGGGGGTTAGGTTATTTACAGGTTTGCAGGAACCCTTGGCCACATCATACCCTGTTACTGTATTGTTTAAGAATACCTCACTTTGGACAGTTCTTGTGATTAACCCTGGACATGTGACTCTTTACTTGAGTCCTCCCACCCTGGTTACTGGATTTATGAGCCTCCATCCGGACCTTTGAACATACATGGACCTTATATCAAGACAGATAATCAGATCCAGCTCTTGATTACAAACCCTTGTATATCATTTGCATATATCATCATTGCATCATTTAACATTTGTTTATTTGTTTTTCATCATATCATTTCATTTGCATATATCACCATTGCATCATTTAACATTTGTTTATTTGTTTTCCATCATATCATTTTTTGGTTTAGTTTTGACCCCTTCTACTGCTTAGACCTCAACTTCAGTTATCTTTTTCAGCATCTGCTTCAGCTATCTCCTTTAGAACCTCCATCAGTCTGTCAGAGACTTACCTCCAGCTTTTCAGTCTGTGATCTTCATCAGCATTTGTCTTCAGCTGCTTCATCAGTACTCATGGATATTCCAAGGAAAAGCAACATATCTTATCACTTCTTTGAGCCTTCCTTGACTGGTATCAGGCAAGTCCAGTCACTTATCACACCTGACCACATCCCACTATTTAGAGAGCACTATGGGGGTATTTTGGACATGGTCATGGATCTTGATTCTTCTCAGAGGAGCATGATCCACACATGCTTGCAATTTTATGACCCCCCACTCAGATGCTTCACTTTTCCAGATTTCCAGATGGGGCCTCTACTGGAAGAGTTTTCCTTGTTGATTGGAGTGCCTATCAGAGGAGGGATCCCTTTCAACCCTGAGATGACTGCTCCCAGAAGTGAAGAGATAGCAAGGGCATTGCACTTGGAGCCTGCCCTCATTGAGCAAATCATGACAACAAAGGCTGGGATTCCTGGTTTACATCTGGACTTCTTGATTTCTCAGGCCACCCTAAAGGCTGCAGTGGAAGAATGGAGGGCAGTCTGTGCACTATTAGCCCTCAGCATATATGGGGCTATATTGTTTGCAGATGAGCCCAAATTTGTGAGTAAGAATGCCATCCACTTGTTTCTGCTGAGGAACCCAGTGCCTACATTGCTAGGAGACTTTTATTACTCCATCCATCAGAGAAATGAAAAACAAAGGGGGAAGCTAGTTAGATGTTGTTCCCCTTTGTTCTACTCTTGGCTACTCAGACACCTGCCTAAATCAGATGCTTTCTTGAACCCACATCAGCAGAAGAATTGGGCCAAGAGGTTCATTTCCTTAACATCAGAGGATATCAGATGGTGCACCCAGAGCACCAAAGGCAAGGATATTATTACCAGCTGTGGGCAATACCCTAATGTGCCTCTGATAGGAGTAAAAGGTTGCATCAATTACAACCCTTTACTGTTTAAGAGACAATTGGGATATGCCTTGGTTCACCCTCCCAGAGGACAGGATTTGGTTGAGACCCTATACTGTGAGATCCAATTTGGCTCTGCTGTTGTCAGGCAAGCTGCCTGGGCTTGGGACAACATCTAGACCAAAGGGACAGCCATCCTTGGAAGGTGTAACAATATTGCTTCAGCCCAGTACTCTGACTGGTCCCGTACTAGAGCTCAGATTACCAGGATGCCTTTCACCTTGAAAGACACACCTGGACCATCTACAGTACAGCATGCAGCAACTGTTATCCTGGAAGAATTTGAAAAGCTGAAAGAGAGGAATAATCAGCTATCTGAGGCCCTGAAGAAGACTCTTTGGGAAAGAAATGACAGTCGTCTGGACATTGAGAGATTGGAAAGACTCAAGACTGAGCATCTGACCAAGATTGAGAGGACAGATGATTACATAAGGAAAGCAAGAGCCGGGGAACAGATATTGAAGAATGCCTGCAAAGAGGCCAAGATTCAGAAAGCTAGGGCTGAACATTACCTAGAGGAAAGCCAAGCTAGGTGGATCAGGATCACCGAAGTCCGTGCACAAGAAGACCAGAGGACCCAGGCCAAGATTGAGCAGCTGGAGGCCAATGAGAAGAAGCAGCAAGAAGCTCTGTTGGCAGCTCAGAAGGAAATATCAGAGTTAAGACTCCGGGCGGGGTTAAAGAGATTGAAGGATCAGGACAGACATAAGAAGCTGACTAATGCCATTGCTACCAGGAACCTCCTCATTAGGACTATTACAGAGCATCCAGCTGGTCCGGTGACTGAGGCACTCCTGAAGGAAGTTAGGGAAGATGACTTTGGATTGGATGTCTGATTCCTCTTTGCTTGTATTTCTTTTCTTTGATGTACTTTTTTCTTTTGATTGTCGTATTTTTGACCCACCATGGGCATGTATTGTAAACAAACTTTGTATTTTCATCATTTGTAATATATCAGTTTGTTTTATTTTGGGTGGGCTTCTTTTCTCAACATCATCAAGCATCTCCTCGAGGTCTGGAAAGGTCAAAACCAAGAACCAAACCGGATACCTTGGAAAATAAATAAGCATATTGCATTGCATACTAACTCTTTCTTTGTTTTATAGGGTTTTGTTTATTATTTGTTTCTCACATTGTTGTGGTTTCAGGAAACATTGCTCGTCGTAGAGTGTTCCCTGTCAACCGCACGCACCGGTACCCAACGCGAAACAACCTTCCAGGAATTCAGATGGATCAGGTACAGCAGGACCTGAATGAAGTAAGAAATCAAATGGCAAATGAGAGGGCCGAAATGAGAAACCAAATGACCCAGTTTATGGCCGTGATGACTGGCTTAGCTCAGAGCCAGGAGAGGCTGAGAGAGCTGGTAGAAAGGCAGATACCTGAAGAGCCCCACCTTGGAACAGGAGGAACCAGTAATAATGAACGAGGGCAGCCTCGTATCGACCCACCAGAGTTTGGGCCCCATTTGAACCCAGATGTTAATGGCACAAGGAATGTCCAAGGAAATACTGCTGGGGGCAGAATCCTGCAAGAGGATCCCCAAGAAGAACAGTTCATAGTTATTGGGGCTGGGGATGAGGTGTATGACAGAAGACTGGATGAGATTGCTGAAAAACTGAGGTCTTTGGAATCCCAGAATTCTTTAGGCTTTGACGTAATGGATATGGGGCTGGTAGATGGGGTGAGGATTCCCCACAAATTCAAACCCCCTTGCTTTGAGAAATATAATGGTACCTCTTGCCCGCGTACTCATCTGCAATCTTTCTTAGGAAGACTCAAGGCTTATACCATGGACGGGAAGTTATAGATGTTCTATTTTGAGGATAGCCTGACTGGGGCATCAAGAGAATGGTATTCGCATCTGACAAGGGCCACTATAAGATGTTGGAAAGACTTGGCCGAAGCCTTCATCCGGCAATACCAGTACAACCTAGACATGGCTCCCAATAGAACTCTTCTAATGGGCATGTCTCAGTCTTCAAGGGAAAGCTTTCGGGATTATGCTCAAAGGTGGAGACAGCTTGTTGCTGCTGTCCAGCCACCCATGTCTGAAAGAGAGATGGCCGACATGTTTATGAACACCTTGCAGGGATCTTATATTGATAGACTTGCTGCTTTCTCTTCCACCAGTTTTGCCGATGTAGTTATAGCTGGTGAGAGAATTGAAAGTCTTTTGAAGATGGGAAAAATCTCTGACAACGGTGCAAGTTCCTCCAACAACCCCAGAAAACCTTTTTCAGGACCCCGAAGGGAAGGTGAAACAAATGCTATCCATGCAGGCAGGGGCAGACCCCAGTATTCTCACAGATCAATAGTAGCCATTACTATCCCGGCTCCAGTTCCACAACAACCACTTTTTCCTCAACAATAACAACAACATCACTATCAGCAACAATCTCATTTTCCGCAACAAAGAACATACAGCAATAACAACAACAACCAACAGCAACGTCCTTTTCAGCAGAGGCCATCTCGGGCAAATAGGGTGATTGATCCCATTCCTATGCCTTATGCTGCTTTACTGCCACAACTCCTGAAGCTTAACCTGGTTGAGTTAAGGACGTTGGCTCCACCAGATCCTCTCAACCTCCCGAAGAATTATGATGTTAATGCCAGGTGTGCCTTTCACTCCAACGCACCTGGTCACAATACCGAGAAATGTAGAGCCTTACAGATGAAGGTTCAGGATCTGGTCGATTCCAAAGCTCTCAATTTCGCACCTCCTCCGAATGTTAACAGAAATCTTATGCCTAATCATGGTGGGCTCAGGATTAATGCCATAGAAGAGGACCAACCATCTGCACTAATTGATGATGTTGCACAGATTCAAACACCATTGGCAGAAGTCAAAGCTCAACTTTTAAGATGCCAGGTGTTCCCAGGCTATGAGGCCTGCTGCGAATCGTGCAAGACTACTATTAATGGTTGTGAGAGGCTAAGGCTTAGAATAGATGGCCTTATCAAAGATGGAATTTTGAAAATTACCATAACGGCGTCTACAACATCAACAGCTCTTTCTTCAGCAACAATGGATTCTCCTACAACATCAACAACTCTTTCTTCAGCAACAATAGATCCTCCTACAACTGCAACAACTATCATACCCACTGATTCATCCACAACTCCAGCAATCACTCCATCCATTATTTCAACAGATCAGAGTTCAGCAACATTTACTTCTACAACATCAGCATCCATCTTATCAACGGAAACGCCTACAACACCAGCAAACACTAATGAAGATGTCTCAACGGTCACGATCTATTATGACCCGGCAAATGTTCATCCCAACAACAATTTCCAACAACAAACTGCAACACCTCCTGTCAGATCTTCAGTCACGATCTATTACGACCCGCATACCGTCACAGTTCCTTCCGCTGCAGCAATCAGTCTGGTCACCATTACGGTGCCTAGACCCGTTCCTTATGAAAGCAGTAATGCCATACCTTGGCACTACGGCTCTGATCTCTACTGCGGAGGAAAGAAAATCACTCTAGATTCATCAACCTCTTCACCACAAGTTGACAATGTTGGGGGAGGCGGAGGCTTCACCAGAAGCGGACGCCTTTTTGCCTCACAAACACCGAGACCCAATGCTGAAGCAGAAGCTGCTGCTAAAGCAAAAGGGAAGAATGTGGTACTTGAAGAGCCAACTGTTAAAGAAACTCCGAAGACGTCTTTTGATCAAGAGGTTGACGAGTTCATGAGAATAATCAAAAAGAGTGATTACAAAGTGGTGGACCAACTCCATCAAACACCCTCCAAAATCTCTATATTATCATTGTTAATGTGCTCCGAAGCCCATAGGAATGCATTGTTGAGAGTCCTGCACACAGCATACGTGCCGGAAGAGATTACGGTTAATCAGCTGGAAACGGTGGTTGCGAATGTTAACAGCAGTCATGGACTGGGCTTTACAAATGCTGATTTAACAACGGAGGGACGCAATCATAATAAGGCTTTACACATCACCTTAGAGTGCAAAGGTGTTGTTCTTTCTCATGTATTGGTAGACACTGGGTCTTCACTCAATGTCCTCCCAAAGAAAGCCTTGGTGAAGTTGGAGTATGATGGTTTGGCATTACGTCCAAGTAACTCAGTGGTAAGAGCATTTGATGGCTCTAAGAGATCAGTGCTTGGAGAGATTGATCTACCTGTGTTGATTGGCCCACAGACCTTTAAAACTACCTTCTTCGTGATGGACATACAGCCGGCCTACAGCTGTTTGTTGGGTAGACCCTGGATTCACGCCACTGGCGCCGTTACATTTACCCTTCACCAGAAGTTAGAATTTGAGTGGGAAGGCCAGATCATCACAATCTGCGGGGAGGAAGACATTTTTGTTAGCCAGCTGGCTACTTACAAGTATATAGAGATGGATGGGGAGATCCATGAGACTATGAGTCAAGGGTTTGAGGCCTTCAACATCAATAAAGCAACTGTTGTGTCTGGAACTTCCATCACTTCATATCAACAAGCTAGGAAGGTTATTGAAGAGGGTACCGCTCAAGGCTGGGGCAAGTTGCTGCCAGTAGAAAAGAAAGAAGACAGATTTGGGTTGGGTTACAGACCAACTCGACAAGATCAACTGGAGGCTGCAACGGAGCCCAAATTTGTTAGTGGGGGAATGCTTACCCCGGATGCTGTGAACAGTCTGGAAGACGAGGAAGAAGACAAACGCAACCTGGAAAACTGGATACGTCCAAGGATCCCGGGGAACCAAGTCTCAAACTGGTCTTCCCAGGAAATTATAAGAGTTACTCCTGCAGAGTAATTATTATTTCCTGTCTTTAAGCATGCATCAAGTCCGACATCTTGCCCAAGATGTCAGGACTCATTTTGCAATCGGGTCATCTTGTATTTTGTGCAAACGATCAATTAATGAATATCAGGACATCTTTTGCAAACAAGTCTCTTTTTCGCTCACTGTTTTTCATTTTTCAGTTTTTGTACAAAACAATAAAATGGCAATGTTTTCGAAACAATAACTTCATTTTCACTTTTTCTAAACAAGATAAAACTGGTCACTAAAATGAACCAATCTAAACCCTTGCAGAGAGTGCCCTCCAGACTGCACCGACAATGACACTGCTATGACTTCGTATGACTTTGACAATCCGATTAATCAAGCCGATGAAGGGGTTGAAGAAGATTATGTGCTACCTGAAGAACTAGCCAGGTTGCTAATACAGGAGGAAAAGGTTATCACTCCTCATCAGGAGGAAGTGGAGACAGTTAATCTTGGTACAGAAGAAGACTTGAAAGAAGTAAAGATCGGGGCCCGTCTGCAAGATTCAGTGAAGGAACAA
Source organism: Lathyrus aphaca (assembly GCA_963966055.1). Taxonomy (NCBI): domain Eukaryota; kingdom Viridiplantae; phylum Streptophyta; class Magnoliopsida; order Fabales; family Fabaceae; genus Lathyrus; species Lathyrus aphaca. The sequence goes on along the minus strand of OZ014523.1, from coordinate 127,100,823 downwards.
CTTATTGACATGCTTCGAGAGTATGTTGATGTTTTTGCTTGGTCTTATCAAGACATGCCAGGTCTGGACACCAATATTGTTATGCACAAGCTGCCACTAAAAGAATACTTTCCTCCGGTAAAACAGAAGTTATGTCGTACTCGTCCGGATATGGCCATGAAGATAAAAGAAGAGGTGCAAAAACAGTGGGACATCGGCTTCCATGCTGTAACTAGCTACCCGTCGTGGGTTGCTAACATTGTACTTGTGCCTAAGAAGGATGGCAAAGTACGAATATGTGTGGATTATCGGGATCTGAATAGAGCCAGCCCGAAAGATGACTTTCCATTACCTCACATTGATGTATTGGTCGACAACACGGCTTCGTTCTCGGTATTCTCCTTCATGGATGGATTTTCAGGATATAATCTGATCAAGATGTCACCTGAAGACATGGAGAATTCAACTTTCATCACACCCTGGGGCACATTCTGTTATAAGGTAATGCCATTTGGACTGAAGAATGTTGGTGCCACTTATCAACGGGCTATGGTAACATTATTCCACGACATGATCCACAAAGAAATTGAATGTTATGCGGATGACATGGTTGCCAAGTCCCTCACAGAAGAAGACCATTTGGTAAATCTGTTAAAGATGTTTAAGCATCTGAGGAAGTATCAACTGAAGCTGAACCCCAACAAATGCACATTCGGGGTGTGGTCCGGTAAGCTGTTGAGATTTATTGTAAGTGAAAAGGGAATTGAAGTCGACCCTGACAAAGTCAAAGCCATTCAAGAGATGCCTGCACCAAAGACTGAAAAAGAAGTTCGGGGGTTTCTAGGTAGATTGAACTACATTTCAAGGTTCATATCTCATCTTACTGCAACCTGTGAACCCTTGTTCAAATTATTAAGAAAAGAAAAAACGGTCAGGTGGAATGAAGACTGCCAGAGGGCTTTTGACAAAATCAAGGAATACTTACAAGAACCTCCAATCCTTATGCCTCCAGTTGAAGGAAGACCTCTAATAATGTACTTGGCAGTATTAGAGGAGTCAATGGGGTGTGTGTTGGGCCAGCATGACGAGTCTGGTCGAAAAGAGTATGCAATATACTACCTAAGCAAAAAGTTTACCGACTATGAACAACGTTATTCACTGCTCGAGAAAACTTGTTGTGCTTTAGTGTGGGATGCTCGCCGACTAAGGCAGTATATGTTGACCCACACTACCTTGTTGATCTCAAAGATGGACCCAGTCAAGTACATATTTGAGAAGCCAGCACTTACCGGAAGGGTTGCAAGATGGAAAATAATTCTGACAGAATATGACATTCAGTACACATCTCAAAAAGCTATCAAAGGCAGTGTATTGTCTGATTATCTTGCTGAGCAACCCATTGATGATTACCATCCTATGAGATTTGACTTCCCTAATGAAGACATAATGTTCCTGAAAGCAAAAGATCATGAAGAGCCTGTTCACACTGAAGGGCCTAACCCAGAAGAAGAGTGGACAATGATGTTTGATGGGGCTGTTAATATGAATGGTCATGGAGTTGGTGCAGTGCTCATCACACCTAAGGGAGTTCACATGCCTTTCTTGGAAAAACTCACCTTTAACTGCACTAACAACGAAGCTGAATATGAAGCATGTATCATGGGTCTTGAGGAAGCCATTAACCTCAGGATCAAGACTTTAACTGTATTCGTAGATTCAGCTTTGGTGATCAATCAAACCAACGGTAAATGGTACACTCACCAAGAGCATCTGATTCCATACCGGGACTATACGAGGAGATTACTGACTTTCTTCACTACAGTCAAACTTGAGTATATCCCTCGAGATGAAAATCAGTTTGCAGATGCTCTGGCTACCATTTCCTCCATGATCAAAGTTCAAGCTGCCAACTTTGTGCCTCGGATTTCAGTATCCAGACTTGACAGACCAGCATACGTATTCTCTGTAGACATTGATAAAGATGACAAGCCTTGGTTCCATGATATCAAATGCTTCTTGGAGGATCAACATACCCATCTAGGGTATCATCCATTGATAAGAAGACATTAAGAAGGCTAGCTGGTAGTTTCTTCATGAATGCTGATGTTTCCTTGTACAAGAGAAACTTTGACATGGTACTTCTCAGATGTGTTGATAAGACAGAAGCAGACTTGTTAATGCACGAGGTGCATGAAGGATCTTTCGGTACCCATGTTGGAGGACACGCAATGGCTAAAAAGTTGTTAAGATCAGGTTACTACTGGATCACAATGGATGCAGACTGTTGTGCTTATGCCAGAAAGTGCCACAAATGCCAGATTTATGCGGATAAAGTGCATGTGCCTCCGAATCCTTTAAATGTGATGTCTTCACCTTGGCCCTTTGCCATGTGGGGCATTGACATGATTGGAAAGATCGAGCCGACTGCTTCAAATGGCCACAGATTCATCCTGGTAGCCATTGACTACTTCACCAAATGGGTTGAAGCAGCTTCGTATGCAAATGTCACCAGGCAAGTGGTAGCCCAATTCCTAAAAATGGACATCATCTGTCGATATGGAATGCCCGAGCGAATCATTACTGATAATGGTTCCAACTTGAACAACAAAATGATGGCAGAACTGTGTCGGGACTTCAAAATCCAACATCACAACTCTTCCCCTTACAGGCCAAAGATGAACGGCATTGTTGAGGCAGCTAACAAAAATATCAAGAAGATTGTGCAAAAGATGGTGGTTACTTATAATGACTGGCATGAGATGCTACCATTTGCCTTGCATGGGTACCGTACCTCAATCAGAACGTCCACTGGGGCAACACCGTATTAGCTTGTGTATGGTATGGAGGCAGTCCTACCTGTTGAAGTTGAATTACCTTCCTTACGGGTACTGATGGATGTCAAGTTGAATGAAGCAGAATGGGTCCGATCTCGGTACAATCAACTGAATCTGATCGAAGAGAAGAGATTAGCTGCAATCTGTCATGGGCAGCTATATCAGAAAAGAATAAAGAAAGCCTTCGATCAGAAAGTCAGGCTTCGGGAATACCAAGTAGGAGATCTTGTGCTGAAAAGACTTCTTCCTCCTCATACAAACCACAGGGGCAAGTGGACTCCGAATTACAATGGTCCATTCATAGTAAATAAAGTTTTCTACGGTGTAGCACTGATGCTCACTACTATTGATGGTGAAGATTTCTTATCCCCTGTGAATTCAGATGCAATTAAAAAATACTTCGCATAAAATGACCCGCTGGACATAAAAACAGAATGTAAGTCCAGGCAAAAATAGGGCATCCCGATGAGTCAAAAACAGAATAAAAGACTTGGGCAAAAATAAGGGAAAAATTGAATAAAGAAAAATGTACACCCGCTGAATTGAAAAGCCGCATTGGACAGCTCAGGTAAAAATGGGTATCCCGGTGGATTGAAAACCCGAAAGGGCGATCCACGCAAAATAAGGGAATAAGCGAACAACTGCGTTCTGAATTCGTCTGTATCACTTACAACGCGGCAAGCTTCGAAAGGTTAAAGCAGCGGTCAGAATCAGCCTTCTTCAGAAAGCAAGATGAGAAGAACGTCAAGGTCATACGAGTCATAGCAAGAGGAAGCTCGCTAAAGCGTCGTCAACATTGCCAGCACCTTCATTTTTCTCAATTTGTAACAATCTCCTCATTTTAGGGGATTTGTTTCTTTGACTGTATTTGCCAATTCAGGGCACACAAATTAATAAAATCAGATTTTCAGTCACATTTTGTCTTGTACATTTTATTTCATTCGCAAACAAATGTCTAATATCCTTGATATAACGTTTGCATAAAAACAGATGTGCTTTTCTAATCACATGCTTGCAGGAAATATATTTTTACTTCCAAGAATTTCTAACTCCTATGACGGAATCCGGTAAGGGATACCTCGGGATACTGGCGCGTTTCTTTGTTATAACAGGATTGCAGGTATTCAGAGCGCAACATGGGGCATGAAAGGTATTCCCCGGCAAAGTTGCCAAATCATTATTTCCTCAGCACATCCTCCAAACAGCACCGGAAGTGCTTTCTCCCAATCAAGAGTTGCCAGACATCACTTCTCCAGCACACTTTTCTTCAGAGCAGCATCAGAAGGTGCTCATTTCCCCAACTGAGTTGTCAGATATCATCATCCTCAGCAGGATCCCCACAGAAATCTCTAGGAAGATCGTTCAGTGGTCTTTTCTCCCCCAACGGAGTACTAGACGGGGAACCATCTCCCCATGGAGCTCCGGCCTCCTCCCAGAAGAGCAATGTCTGAATTTCCCACACAACAAAGTGATGAAAGCTTCCACATCCCCAGTTGGGCTCCTCATTACTAAGATAGGTCTATCAGTGATTTATTTCCCCAAGCAAAGTCGTATATTTTAATGATCTCATCCCCAGCCGGGATATCCTGTCAAGCAGAACAGTCAGAGATCTCCACAAGCAACGGGATCCGAATCCCGGATCGATATCTTTGCATAATCATAGGATTCGCATCATTTTTTCCCCCAGAGGGTAGCATTCTGTCTAATACGGAGCATTACGGCAAAAATCAAACATATTGCATGATCACAAGTCAGGTTTGAACCACTCACCTGTAAGTACCGACAATACCACATCAGCAATATACAAAATACTTCTCGATTTCCCCAACAGAAAGCTAAAGCGTCCCCTTTGCACTCTTCAACATAAATACATGTTTATGTACTCTTTCAACACTCGTCTGTGTCATATCATCCCCTGCAGATATAAACCAAACATCCTCTGTAATTACGTCTACTTATGCACTCTCTTGACACCCGTCCGTGTCACCATTCCCCAGCACGGTTGCAAACCAAACACTTGTTATAATACACTCTTGTTGACACCCGTCCGTGTCATCCTATTCCCACAAATTTCCTGAACACCTTTTACACTTATAAGATCATAACTTATACGCTTTCTCTATTGACACTTGTCCGTGTCACTTTTCCCAGCAAGTTGAACACTAGTCTGTGTCTCACTCATGCTTATTTTTACTCATACAGATACTCGTATGTATCTTGTATGCACACTCATTTCCCCTCAGATTCGACACTCGTCCATGTTCTTTGTTAACCAGTTGGTACTCGTCCGTATCATCATCTTTGAACATGCGTCAGTGTTTGTTTCTACCGATACTCGTCCGTATCATAGTCTTAAGGATGCTCGTTCGCATCAATAATCTATACATAGCATCAAACACTTATACCTTTTATTTATGGGATGTAAACACTCGTCCGTGTTTACTATTCCCCGACAAAGTCCCCAGTAAAACTTTTTCTCTATCTGACATTCGTCCTATGTCATGATACTTTCGGCAGTCGTACCCTGCCAGGTGATCGTCCTTCACCTTTGGATGACCATCCCTAATCCTTCTCCCAGTGGAGTCTCCATTATTGGAACCCTTTTATATCCGGCATTCGTCCTATGTCGTGATATAGAGCAGTCGTCCCCTGCTAGGTGATCGTCCTTCACCTTCTTGATGATCGTCCTTCATCATTCTATCCAATGGTCGTCCCCATTGTTGATTTTGTTATCTGACATTCGTCCTATGTCATGATAAACCCTGAGAGCATTCGTACCCTGCTAGGTGATCGTCCTTCACCTCTTGATGATCTTCCTTCATCATGCTTATCCGATGGCCGTCCCCATCGTTGACTTTTTCTATCCGACATTCGTCCTATGTCGTGGTAAAGAGAAGCCGTCCCCTGCCAGGTGATCGTCCTTCACCTTTGATGACCGTCCCTCATCATTACTTCATTTATTCTCTGAAACTGATGGTCGTCCCCATCATTTCCTTTATTTTAACCCCCAGAGAATCTTGTTTACTAGATGGCCGGCCCCATCATGTTCTCTTTATTTCCCCAGCATGTCGGCCTTCCCCATCGCTGCTTTATCCCCAGCAATCGTCCTCCATCGCTTTCATTTTATAATCATACTTTACTTTCTTTTACAATCTATATCCCTTTTCTTCTTCTCCCCAGTGAGTGCAAATTTTGGACTGTCTTTGGTATTCAACCATAAGTTATCTTGTTTGTCTGTTAAGCCAGGCACTTACATCCTGCACAGCTAACTCATGCTTGAATAGGAGCAGCTGTAAACACCCCAAATTTTCCCTCACTAAGTTCACACCATGGCTTATGATCTTTCATCTTTGTATAAGTTTAATCATACCATCTCATATTGCATTTTTGTTTCACTACATTAGTTCAAGTTCATCTGCATCTAGGGTTTGTGATCTGAGCCATCCAAGATTCATCTGAGCCACTCCAAAGGTCTTCAATCATCTCAAGAGGTTCCATGTATGTTCAATCATCATTTTTTATCCTCCAAATATCAAGGAAGTCAAAGAATCACAAGAACTGGCAAAGCATGGAAGTAGAGCCAGGGTTTAACTGCACAGATGACCTGAAATTAGGGTTTTGGTTTCAGAGGCCATAGCTCCATTTTTTTTGGTCATTCTTGTTTCTAATGGTCTCAATATGATATAAGGATCATGCATACCAATTTTGATGAAGAAATTCATTTTGGAAGTCATCTGATCACTGGGTAACTTCTTGAGCAAGTCAGAACAAAATCAGGGCATCTGAGGCCCCCCAACATGGAACCAAAGTGGATTTTTCATCAAATTGAAGTTATATGGTCTTTATTTGATCATTGGAGTGCTTAGAAGTTCACAAAGTTGAAGGAAAATAAGCTAAACCAAAAGTTGCCAAAAATGGAAATGACTTGTAATGGAAACTTTCCATTTTGGGAAAGTTCTTCAACCTCCTCTTTCTCAACCAAAAATGCTTCAAATGAAAAATTGTTGGTCATGAAATTTGTAGATTGGATCATTCCCTTTTCAAAAAGTACAAGAACAAGATCTAATTCATTTTGGACTCAAGATATGGCTTGTCAAAGTTGGCATAAATCCCATAAATTTCAAGAATGCACCAAAAAGGATTCTTTGCAAAACCACTTGCCAAGGATTTTTGAGACTTCAAACACACTTCAATACATCATAACATCATAGTACATTGCTTCTAGTTTAGAATTTCCCAAGGAATTTCAAGATCACATGCCTTGAACATCAAGATTTCTCAAAGGGGCCAAAACTTCACATAATTGCAAAACACCCCATAACTTATTTCCCACATGCTGAATTGCCTCAAGAATGAATTTGTGGACTTCCTTGAAGTCAGCTGCGCATGGACATGCCCAAGGGCCAGCTGCATCCTTGCCCATACCTCAAGTACACAAGTTGGTGACTTTCTGCAAGAAGGCCATACCAATCACAATAGGGCACAACCACTCCACAGACCTATCACAAGTTGATATGTGGACTAAATGTTGGTCATAACACACAAGAACACAAGCTGAACCCTAAGAATCACCAAGTTCACAAAAACTCTCCCTCTTGCAAAAGCTATCGAATCTCCCAACTCAGCCACTCAATCTTCAAACAAATTCCACCATTCATCTCTAGATCACTCACTGATCATAAACCACCCATTAAAACAGCCAAGAACACACCATAAACAAAATACAATTTCCAGCCAGTTAAGGTGCAAACTCACAAACCAGCCATCCACAAAGCTTTCCAAGCATTGCAACCTCTTCAGGAAGGTCATTAGTGGCATTTTGAACCAAGGAAACAGCCAGAAAGCTCAAGGGTGAAAAGCTCCATCTCAGGTAGCCATTCGAATTAATTTTTCCAGAACTTCTTTTTTATGTTACAAAATGGTTAAGCATGCTTCACTGATCACACTGAACTTGGAATTTTTGAAAATGGTTGAGAAATGAGAGTGTATTGATTGTCTGAAATTTTTTCCATGATTATGTTTCTCTTCGAATCAGGAGTTTGAGTAAAAAGAAATTTGTTTTGAGGGTGGATTTGATCTTAGGAGAGTGAGAGGAGTGAATCTGGAGCTTTAGAGCTCCAGAAAAGACCTAGGGAAGAAGTTGAAAACTTTCAGGGGAGAGTGTCACAGGAGAAGACGACCGGAGCTCTTCTCCGGTGACCTGAATGTCATTAAGTGTTAATTAGGGTTAAGGTTTCTGTTTGAACGTGGACCATTGGATCTGTCTCTCCCGCGCATGTTGTGTGGTCCAGATTAGATCATTAGTTATTAATTAGGATTAAATAATTAATTAAATAGGTTTAAGTAAGTTTGAATATAGGCCACAGGATCTGGCGTGCAGTCAACCAATCCAAACCCAGAATCAATCTCAGTCATTCCCTTTGCATACTTCAGTTTAATTTTTATTTCATTTTCTTTCATTTATTTTGCACATTTTATTTAAAATAGCTAGAAATTTCCAAAAATATTTGTATTCTGCATTTTGGTTCCAAATAATTTTTTAACCCAAAAATATTTTTATTTTTATTTTTTGCATTTAAAAATCATTTTTTAAGCATTTAAATGTTTATTTTAATTAATTAATGAAAATTAATTAATTAAAATATCATTGAGGTTTCTAAAAAATCCCAAAAAATTCATATTGCATCTTTAAACATTTAGAGATATTGTCATACCATCCACACAAATTTATTTTTTGTTTTGAACCATTTTTGACAATTTTCTTGAATTTAGGGTTCATAAAATTCTTATTTTTGAACCCTAACTTCAAGAATTATTTTCTGCCTAACCAAGAATGGTATGACAATGATCCTTTTTGCATTGATCTTCATTTGAAATGTATTTTCTATCATATTTTTGTCATGAATTTCTTCTTCCTTTTTGAATTGATTGGCATATTTCCCCTTTAGGTACCTTAAAACCCTAGAAAGTTTAGAAAAATCATAACTTTCATTAGGTTAAGAGTTAGGTCTTCTCCTTTGGGATGTGATATCATATGGGGTTAGGGTTCTTTTGATTTCATTTTCAATTTTTTTATCTTGTCATTTGCTTCTGTTTTTGAGTTTTGCATCTCATGTTGTATGAAAATCCTAATTTCTCATCTTCTCTTGCATACATCTTGCATATGCTTGCATTCATGAACTTGCCATGACATTTTATGCATTCACATGACATATTAGATATCCTAGGACACATTAGACTCATGCTTGATCATTTCCTCATCCATTTGCCATGTTATGCCTTCATTTCATTTCATGTGCATTCATGTGCTTTCATGCTTCTTTCATGCTTCATTTGCATTCTCATCTCTTGTATGATCATCCATTGCATTTGGCATGTCTTTGCATCATCTCATAGCATCATTAACATCATGTTTATGCTTCTGATTTTGGTTTGCATCCTTGCATTCATTTCATTTTTCATCTCATTTCATTTCCTTATGCTAACTTTTCAGGTGGTAAGTATTTTGAGAAGTGAATTTGCCTTCACTTCTCACAATCTCTACTCATCTCTCTTATGCATCCTTGATGCATTTTGTATTTGTATTAGAGTGAGCTTTCTCATTCATGTTCCTTCTTCACCTTCTTTCTTCAAGAAACTTATCTTCTTAAGTGAAGTAAGTTGGCTTGCTTCTTCTGCTTCTCTTCCTTCCATTTGCCTCTTCCTAGGTGGCTTTTCTTGAAGATCTCTTGCAAGCCTCATAAACCCTAGGACACCCACGCATGACAAAAATTAGGGTTTGATTAGTCCCCCATTAGTTTTACCTTTGTGTCATCTTTTGTGTCTTCTCTTCTCACCTCTTAATCAGGGACTAAACCTTTAAGGTTTTAAGGCTTTGTAATTAAGATTATGCATGCATCCGTCTCTTAGGATGGAGTGTATAACTTTAATCCTAAGTGTTAAACCCTTAATGTGTTTAAATCCCTTAATAAATCCATCTAATTATCACTAAGACATCAAGCTTGTAACTTGGGCCTTGCATTAGGGTTCTAATTCTTCCTTAATTAGTTAAGAAGGACTAACCCTAGTGTTAATGGACAAGTCCTCCTCAAGTTGTCTTACAAACCATAAAATCCACTTCTTAATCTTACCATTAATTAAAATCCATTTTAATAAAGGCTTTGTTTTGTCATGAGGTTAATCCCTAATCATGTATTAAGTTGAGGAGCCTTCCTCAGCTTAAATGTTCTCATCTATCATCCTTCTATTAGGATGGTGTAATGGGTCCATTAAATCCTTGATTATGGCTTAAACTCATTACTTAGCACTAAACAAAAATTCCAAAAAACATCTAAATAATTGCAAGTAGGTTAATGATCTTAATCCTACATCATGGTGATTAAGTGTGAGGTGATTACTTCATACTTAAGGTGTTCTCATTACCCCTAATCAGAGGGAGGATGTGATGAGTTTACTAACCCTTGGTTTAGGCTTAAGTTCATTTTCTTATAACAAACACAAAAAGCAATAAAAGATAAAAAATGTCAAAAACAAACAATAATCGTCTCCTCCGGGATTCTTTTCTCATCTCATTCACTCATAAACGAGAACTCGCTTCTTCCGTCTAATGTAAGACAGTTTGCACCTGAGCCAGACAGGTCATACACTTGAGCATAGACAAGTAAGCAGTTCATAAGTCCTTTTATCTTTCAGTCTCTTTGAGTCGAACTACGGTGTTTTGACTTCCTCATTGCACGAGAGGATACGTAGGCATAGCTTAACAGTTATCGAACAAAAGTCTATGTATATTCCCCCCCTTTTCCAGCATTATTCTTTAAGCCTCATTCGTGAGCATTTTTTCCTTCACATCTCTTTTACACTGACACTTGTACATCCTTTTCCAGCTTTTACACACATATAGCACATACACTACCCCTTTAAACACAATCTTTTAAGCATGGATCCCGTCGAGTACAACAGACAATCTGGGAGCTAATACCTTCCCAGGTTGTAACCAACCCCCTTTCTCAGTTTCTCTGGTTCGCGACCATCTTATCCATATCTTTCTAGGTTTATGCAGCATTACCTTTCCTTCGGGATAAAAAGGCCTAGTTGGCAACTCTTTTCATCTTCATTTCATTTCCTCCTTTCGCCGACCGATCGCTCTTGTACCGGGATGCAAATCTTTGGGAGCGACAACACCCAAGAAGATAATATAAGAGAAAATGATTGAAAACTAGTTTAGACTCTTAGAGGAGTGGAAAGGATGGAAGATTGATTCCTTAACACGGAGATCACTTCCATTCTTCTTGGAGATTAGAGATGCTATTGTTTTTGAACATATCTCTCTTACACCAGTAAACTGTATCAAGTTGAAAATATTTTGAGAAAAGTCATGAAAAACTACTTAGGGATTCTTGCAGAAAGTTGCCCCAAGTTCAATGACTGATGAAAGTAAATTGATGATGAATTTAGTTCCTGACTATTGCTGGAGAAAATTGATCAAATATTTGAAATGACTATTGAGAGAATAAATTGATCATGGCTTCAGTTCTTGAAATGATTGTTGAGAAGATAAACCCAGTATGAATCTTGTAGAGATCTTCTGGTTAACCAAATTTGAGAACAACTTGCATTGAGCAACAACTACTGAACCATAAGACCTGAGAAGAACTTGCCCCTGATAAGATCACTGACCAAGTTTCTCAACTGTTTGAAAATTCCTTGATGAGGAAAGTTTGTTTGCAAATAAAAAGTGTTTGTACAAACCTGGTAATTTTAATGCAAAGTTTTGAAATCAAAAATCATTTGTGGAATGAAATTTATTGATGAAAACATTGTCAAAACATGACAGTTGAGAAAAAATGAAAGATAAAGCAAAAGTAAGAAACAAATGATTGGTAACAAACTTGGGAGTCAGTTTACGCAACCTTGTTGTAGTATATTTTTCAAAAGAAACATGGATTCAATTAGGACTTTTGAAGGTTGTAACATGGTCTGGTTCACGGTTTATGAAACAAAGGATATAGGCTCAAAGTTAATTGTACCCAACCCAACTTCGTGATGAACTCCAGTCCTACATTCAATTAATTCAACTTATGCATTCAAGTTCCAAGAAATTTGGGATTGCATAGATGAAGATGGTTCATAAGCCAAGAGATTTTGAGATAGCAGTCATTTCTTCCTTTTGTTATTTCTGGTGAGGACTTTGGTCCACTCATCTTATTTTTGTTGAGGATTTTGATTACCTCTTAACAAAGCTTTTTTTTATTGTCCCTAACTTTTGCCTAAATTATGTCATTTGAACTTACAGTCAGCGGGATGCCCCAGTTTTTGCCTAAGTCTCCTTCATAGGTTTTGATTTAGCGGGCTTTGATTTTTTTTATATCATTTTTTCAATATCATTTTTTTGAGATAGTGATTGTTTGGCTTAATAATTGCGGTGAACCATTATTGGCTTCTGAATTGAGAGACATCTTCAACACTTCTTTGTCATGTGTGAAGGAAAGCTTGAGATTGCAACCTTTATTGAAATGTGTCTTGAATTATTCTCTTGTACTTGAATGCATATTCGAATTAATTGAGAACTACCCATCCCCAAGTTAAAATTGCGGGTTTTTTCGAATAGAAAGAAACTCCAACATCAAGGCTCAAAGGGGTTGACAAGGGATTAAGTTCCTTATTTCTCCAATGTTTGGGATTTTAAACAATGTCTGTATATCATCAGCCAAGTCTCAATTGAAAGCATACCAACAAAATTATGGGTATCTTGTTTTCATCATTCTCCCTCCAATCATTGTAACAACTTGAGAAAAGAGAAAAAAATGAACTTGATATATAAAGCATAAAGATGCAAATAGTAAATGAAAATGAATCAAAACAAAGCAATGCTCCTTTCATTAAAATCAACATGAAAGTACAAACAAAGTTTAAAAGCAAACAAGTCAATACATTTGAAGAAAATTGCAAACATAGAGAAACAATGGCCTAATGATCCATCATCAACAAGGATGAGTTGTCATGTCTGATATTCTGGCCTTGAAGACAATCTGACTGTTGAAGCCATCTGAAGATTCACTTCTCCTGCTTCGGCAAAGGATTGTTGACAACATTAGGATTTGTATCATGAAAGGAAAGGATGTTGTTCTTGATAAGTTCTTGCACTTTAGCCTTTAGTGCAAAGCAATGTTCCAAGTCATGACCAGTTCCACCTTGATGAAACTCATAACGAAGATCCAATCTATAGTTAGATTGAAGAGGATCTTGAACAGAAGGAGGAGGCCTAGTAGTAATCATACCACTCTTAATCAAAGAAGGATATAAATCAGTGTAAGTCATCGGGATAAGATCAAAGTTTGGCCTATTACGATACTGATTTTGTTTGGCAGCAGGATGAGGAGCCTGGACTTGAGCTTGAGCTTGAGCTTGAATTGGTTGAGCTTTAACAACAGAAGCAACTACAGCTACATATGGTTGAACATATCATTGTTGCTGGCGATAAGGCTTCCTTTCAGTTGAAACAGCATAAGCATCACCATCTCTTCTCTTTTGAAAGTTCCCATGAGACTTTCTTGCAGCATTAAAATATTCAGCATTGGTAATCTTACCCTTCTTGATACCTTCTTCTAGTATTTCTCCAACAGTGACTAGGTCAGCAAAACCATATGAAACACGTCCTACCATTTTCTCCCAATAGAAAATTTGAAGAGTGTCCATGAACAAACCAGTTAATTCTTTTCCGGCCAAAGGTTTCTCCACTTGAGCAGCTAGCTCTCTCCAACACTGAGCGTACTCTTTGAACGTTTATTTCTCTTTCTGTGACATGTTTTGAAGTTGATGACGGTCAGGAGCCATGTCCAGATTATACTTATACTGCTTTACTAAAGCATCAGATAAATCCTTCCAGCTTTGGATGTGACTCTTCTCAAGTCCCATATACCACTTCATAGAAGCACCACTCAAACTATCTTGAAAATAGTGAATACGAAGCTTGTCATCCTTGGCATGTGCAGCCATTTTGCGACAATACATCAACAGATGAATCTTTGGACAAGTATGCCCATTGTATTTCTCGAATAGATGAACTTTGAACTTATCAGGAAAAACTAGGTCAGAGACCAAACACATGTCTATTGCAGCAGCACCAAAGACATCTTTTCCTTCTAAACCTCTTACCCTCTTATCAAGAGTCAAGCATTTCTCTCTAACTTCATCCATATATCCAGGTTCACCCTGACTTTCAACTTGTGGACCAGCAGCATGGTACACGAAAGGAGAATTCTGATAAGTAGCTTGAGAAGCAGTGTGTACAATAGGTTGGGGTTCGACAAATGTCAGAGCCGAAAAGACTGGCACAATAGATGAACCAACCATTTGAGTAGTAGCAGAAACCGGACAATAATCAGGAGGTAACCCAAACTCTGGCCAAGTAGAAACTGGTTTCTGAATCACAAGAGGGTCAACAACAACAGTCGAAACTTCAGAGATAACAGTCCTTTGAGGTGGTTCACCTCGAGCAATCAGAACTTGCATCATTTCAGTGAGCCTGGTCATACTGGCCTTCAACTCATCAATATCCATTATAACTTCCAAGTTATGTTGTTCTTGATTTTCCATTCTCAATATGATAGCTCTCAATCTGTTAGCATCTCTAGTTCCGTATCTGTGTTGAGGAGACAGCTTGACAGATCAACAGACAACTGAAGAAGGAAACAATCGGGATGAGTTCCCACACAACTCGGATGAACACAAGAATATACGAGAGTGCGATGATATGCAATGTTCACTTCCATTTTCAAGGAAACAATTTGATTATTGCAAACATGGTCAACATCGAGAATACGGACATGAAAAGTCTTGACAAAAAGGAATATTTGTTTTTTCCAATATTTGCAATAATCAGAATTGTTTTCCGTGAGAAATGGTTATGATAATGATCATGATGAATATGTGGATGCAACAACCACAAACAAGATCACGCAAAGCACACAGGTTCAAAGGTTCGGATCACGAGCATGGAGTCAAGGGATAAGAACCAACAACCCACAAAGGCATGTACTAAGGTTTTGTCTTCATTGTACCTGCAGAAAACCAAAAGGGTTCTAGCTGAAGTGCCCGGAGTTAATAGCCATCTTTAGAATATTATCGGTACGTTGGATTACTCCCTAACCGATAACATTCTTAAAATAGACCTCGTCCGAGTGTAGTATCGCGTGACAACCACCTTAGGTTTACACCCGGATAATTTCCGCACTACATTCCTAAATTGGCTTGGATGGGTTAAGGGTTCTACGGTCCTCAGTATGATCAACTCAAGGTCGGAAAATAATGCCATGTATGATTACTCATCATGACATTGATAATCCAATAGATCCTAACCGAGTGGAGATTATCGAATTGATATCGCTTTGGACTACTCCATTGCGTATCACTTCGAATATCGTCGTCCTATCATAAGTTAAACTCAGATCCAGGTTAGAATCTATCTCACTCATAGAGGATCACCAAAACCGAAACAGAACAAACAAATAACAAACAAATCAAACCAAAGCAATAAATAAATCAAAGTAGGTCGAATCCACTAAGAGATTACTCCCCAGCAGAGTCACCATTTTTCTGTAGCGGTAGAATCATGAGTGTAAGCTATTGGTTAAATTAACTCAAAGTAAACAGAGACGCCACCGCGCTTTTATTTTATTCCAAATGGAAAAGGAAAAAAGAGTGAATAAAACCTAATGAATCTAAAATCAAAAAGCTAAAAGAGTCGAGCAGAGAACGGGTAAGGGGATAGGTTACAAATTGGGAAGGTTTTACGCACCCAAAATGTCTGTGGTACTCCACGGGAGCCCTTTGAAATATTTATTGCTTTTTGGTTTGAAAATGGTTTGTTCTAAAGAGATTGAAGAGATGAGAAGAGAAATGTTTTTTAAGATTTTTGTGTTTGAAGCGACGTCCGTCTCATGCCTACGTACCCACAAAGTGCAATGTGAGATCAAAACCTCGTAGTTCGTGGTACAAATTATGAAAAAACAATGCATTGAATTGATTTTAAAATGTAAAGATAAGTCATCATTATTTAGCGAATACTTCCACTAGAAAGAATGAATCATATCTAAACATGTGAAAATGGCTAAAAAGAAAAATGCACGAAGGCACAAAAACAATTGAATGAGTTTTGAATTTTTTAAACTGTTTTTGAAAAGAAAGTTTCGATATGCTTATGTGGTTTAGAATTTATTGAGAAACGAAATGAAACGGTAAAATTTCTTGACCTAAGTCAAGGTTTGATTATGAAAATGTTTGAAGTTTGAAAACAAAGAAGGTTTTGAAAATAGGAAGAAGATTTGAAAATCTAAGAAATTGGAGGAGATGAAGGAAAAAAGGTTTACCATATAAACATAAGTCTTTTAGATGTTTAAAAGTGTCTTAAAATATGAACAAAAGTGTGAGCAAAGAGATTCAAGTATAAGAGATTGAATGGAGAAAGAATGACAAGAAATGAGCACACGGTATCACAAGAAGTCAAGATACTTAGAACAAAAGTCAAACATGAACAAACAAATGTGAATCTCCCATAAAAAACCAGAGTCTATATGGTAAGATAAAATGAAGATTGGAATAAAAAATAAACCATAAA
Source organism: Lathyrus aphaca (assembly GCA_963966055.1). Taxonomy (NCBI): domain Eukaryota; kingdom Viridiplantae; phylum Streptophyta; class Magnoliopsida; order Fabales; family Fabaceae; genus Lathyrus; species Lathyrus aphaca. The sequence continues at coordinate 127,084,395 of OZ014523.1, read as the reverse complement.
ACAACAATCTTGAAGTATTTTAGGGTTATGGGACAAAGAAGTTAGAATTAGAAGTTCTTATGTACACAAGGTTACCAAATGAAGTAAATGGTATTATGAATTGAAGTAATGATATGAAAATGGATATGAACATCCTATGATATGTGTAAGAAGTGTATGACATGGATACAACATCTACAAAGTGGATTTAGAATGGTTAAAGTGAAGGAAGAAGGTGAATTAGGTCAAATGAGGTATACAAGAACATAAGTGGAACTTAAGAACCAAGCAACCCAAAAATTCAAAAGGGATGACCTATAATTGAACACAAATGACTTGTAAACATATAAGGGACACATAATGACTCAAGTAAAGGACCTCTAATGAATGGCATAAATGCCTTACCAAAATGATGTTAGAAGGATGGGAAGAAATTGGTATGAAAAGTGACTTATGAAACAAGGTATAAAATATGCTTATAGACATGGAAAAATTGTGAAAATTGGTATACAAAGAAATGCTTAGTGTGCCTATCAACTATACAACTTAATTAATGCTTCTATCAAGCTTCAAATGACATAAAACAAGCAAAAAGAAGTGAAATCGTGCAAGTGAAATTCAAGATCAAACATATGAATGCAGATCTTCAATTGTTGAGGAAAACCAGAGGTGAGGTTCCAATAATGCTCTATACTTGGTATTGATCTTCAAATGAGTGAAATAAACACTCTAAGCCATTGAAATCTTGATGAATTATATAAAACTCAGAAGTGTTGTTGCACTTGTTCTTGGATCTTCAAGCCAATTCAGCCATGGAGAGTGTGCAGATTATGGTGATGATGATCAATTGATGATGATCGATGTATGTTGATGAAGGATGAAGCATGCTAGAAGGAAAATGAAGTGCAATCTTCTTCCCAAAACCCGAGCAAAATTCAGAGAGATAGTGGTTTTTGGAGTGATTTTGAGCAAATGATGATGGTGAAGTGTAATTCTGTTATGATGAAGCTTTAATATCCATGGTTAGAAGATAATTAACTCTAGTTAACAATTAGAAATAGAGTTAGCATTAACTTGAGGTTCCATAAGAAAATGAGGGTGTCGAGTGCAAAGGAGTGTGAATCGGATTGAGTGTGGCTCGAATTTGATCCCTGGTGAAGAAGGACATGATAATAAGGGTGAGCTTGAGTTATGTACAAAGAAGTTGATCAATGCAGCAGGTATGCAATGCTATGTATGAAGCTTCTTATTTGGCTAGGATTTCCACTAATGTGCATGGCAACTAGCATGATCATGCATGTAGGTGATCATTTGGATTTTCTAATGCAATGCCTTATGATCAACACTTGGTAAATGATGCATTCAAACTGACTGAACTTAACTGAAATTGGATCATGATGTAATGCCTTATCACACAACAAACCAGGTTGCAAACATTGATCTTCCATTTAGTGTAACTTCAAGATCAAGTCATTAATTCATGTGCTTTTTGGGTTCAATTTGAAGTAGAGGTTTCATACAATAAGTTCAATGTTCACTTCAGATGAAAATAATGTCTCTAGACATCTCAAATGTGTCATTAAAGTCAAGGCATCAAAACTGACTATTTGACTTGCATAACTTGGACATGTCTTGTGCAAATGGCCTAGGATTTAACCAGGATTGGAATCTCACTTTGACCCTTCATATCTTTTGATCCTTTGATCAAATGAATTTTTTGCCAACATGAAAGTTGTAGAGAACATGGAGATGAACAAATTTAATGTTCAACATTTTTTGATTTGAGGCTTATTTTATGGATAAAGTGGGCCATACATACTGCACCCCACATGTTTGACAAAATGTCTTGCCTGGCACGCACATGAGGCTTGCCATGACTTGCCATGACTGAGATTTTTCCCTAGTTTGATCAAACTTTGATTGATCATAACTTTCTCAATTTTAATCCCATGAATATGATCCACCTATAGATTTGAAGCTTAGGATGCTCTCTTTCAAACAATACAAGTGGAATTTTCATTTGACTTTTGAATTGGGAGAAGGCCTCTCTTGAACATGACTGCAAAATGGCCTAAACTTGCCATTTTAAGAAACCCTAATTTTCCAAAAAGGGAAACTTCTTGATTTTCTTGATTCTTGATGATTCATCCATCATTTCTTGATCAAATTTTGTCCAATGACTCCTTGTAACATTATTTTCATGAATTTAACCTCAAAAAATCAGGATTTGACTTTTTCCTCTGCATAGTTGACTTTTCCCCAATTTCTTGATTTTCAAGTAACTGACCAATTGAAGACCTTCTGAAATGATTCAATGGATGATTTTTAAACCCTATGCAATTGACATCATGTGTAAAACAATGGAATCAAGTTTGAACCAAAATTTCATTAAGAAGCTCCATTAATCAGAAACTCTAATTTTAGCCCTTTTTGTTATGAGGTGTTGCACTACTTGAATTCTTTGAGAAGCTCCATGGTTCAGTCACTTGTGCCAATATGGGAGGAATAGTGGAAACGGATGGGGTTCATGAGGCTACTATGCCTTTTGATCTTGTGAAGCTGAGACCACTTTATTTTGCACTCCTTTAAAGAAGGCACTCAGAGAAACAAACATAATAGGCTCCGCATCACCACCAACATCCTTTTGGCCAAAACAAATTGAATTGGGAGTGATGCAAACCGATGAAGTAGAAACAGAATTCCAGAAAAAATTCTGATCATGAAGTGGAATCAAGTTTAGAATTAATGGGGTTGACTATGGTCAATTGTTTGAACAAAAAAGTCAACGGTCGACCAGAAGTCAACTGTAGGTCAAACTCCCCTTTTTTATGTATTTTATTGAACTCTTTTGACATGTAATTTTGGAAATCTTGAATGAAATTTGACTTTAACATGGATATGGACCTTGGAATTCGAATTGAATATGAATCGGATATCAGTTTATGGATTGTATTTGAAAGTGGATAAAACAAAAGGTTTATAAATGGATATGGATATAGGTTGAGAAAAACTGGAACTTTGAAAGGAAAAATTATTATAATAACTAAACGTATTATCAATAGAAACTAAGTTCAATTAATAATAAATCTAGTTATTAATATAATGTGAAGATCAATTAATGATGTTGAGGTCATTGGATGTATCTTTTGAATTGTAATGGAATTTCAAATTGAAATAGAACTCGATCAATGCAATGACGAAAAATGAGGAATTACTCACTAGGACTAGGCCAACAACGAATGCACTTTGTATGAATAGGTTTCAAATTTTCTTTTCCGTGTTGTATACCAATACCTCAAGTGTATCCTAAATAAAAACACCTTTTGAAAACCATGCGATCAGGGAAATAAACCCTAGCAACGTTCAATATCTTGCTTTGACTTGAATGAAAGATCCTTAAAGTAAACAGGAAACCATAATTCAAAGGAATTATTGATCCCATGTATTAGGAGCCCAATGAAAATGTATGATGGAAAGTGTTATGACCTAATGAAAGAAGCAGATGAACGAAGCATAAGCCAGTTAGATAGTAATAATTTAGAGGGCAAATTTTGGGGTGTTACAGGGTGGTTTAATTAATTAAATTAAGTCGACTGAATAAAATAAGTGTTAATGAGATAATAAGTTGGGCTAGTTAATATGGTGAGAGTAGTAAAGTTAGCGGTGTTGTTTTAGGCCCGTTAGTAATTAGGTTGATTAATTTAAATTAGTAGGATAAGACAAAAGAATCTTAATTAGATAGAATAATCAGAATTTTGTAAGGGAAGGAAGAACAAGACTTAGAGGGAGATCAAGAAGAGGCTAGGTTGAATATTTTCACGGGAATTTTTGCGGTGAATTCGAGCTGCCTTCAATCCAAGGTAAGGATGGAGTTCGAATTCCATAATCGGGACTAGATGATCGTATGTAGGTTGGGATTTTTGTGTAATTTAATTGTTGTGTTTTGTGATATTATTGTTGTTGTCGACTTTGTGTTGATATATGATGAAGAAGCATGGTGTTCTTGTTGTATTGTTGATATAATCGTTGATGTATATATTGTTTGTGTTGTTATTGGACTATTGTTGCAGAATTCGTGTAGGAGAAGATAGGGTTCGTAAAATCAATCATAGAATTTGACAGATGAATAGATATAGAAGTTTTTTAGAGTAAATTCGATGTAGAAACCCAATTAAGACTGAACAGAATGATGACATTGTGAGAAATCGTAGCAGAGTTGAGATTGTAGGCTTTCTAGTCATTTGCGTAACAGATCTGGTGTTACGCGTACCAAGTAGGGAAGTACACGTAACAAGACCCTTATACGCAGGCCATACGCGTAACACTCAAGGCGAATACACATATCAAGGTGGCTATACGCGTATGGGCAGGTCATGTGCAGAAAAATGCAGTTTTTGGCGATTCGACCTGTTTTCGCATCCGTTTCAAGTTGGATTGATCTTAGACTTAAAGTAAGGATGAAATAAGTTAATTATAGTAGAATGGAATATTTGAAATGGTAATTTTAGTAATATAATTGATTAAGCCATAGTTTTGTCGTTTTTGCGTTGAAGTCATTATAGGTTGTGTTGTCCCGATTTGGGAGAGATTAATATGTTGCAGGTCCTATGACCAATGTTGATTCATGTTGCTGAGTTGTTCAAGTTGTTATGTTGATAATGTGTTGATTATGTTGTTGTTGTTGTATGCCATCCATATTTGCATACATGTGCATATTTCAATTTAGAGCATATACTCGATTCAAGTTGGCCTGGATTGGCAAATAAGTTGATGATGCTTCGATAACCTGGCAACGTTTTATGTTGGGAGTTTACTCCAAATGGTACCACATGCATATAAGTTGAGTCGCATTGAGTTGCATATTAATTATGTTATTTTTAGGATGTAAGTTGTACGTTGACATTGATGGTTGCTGGAAATGGTGTGATTATATGATTATCTTGTTTACATATTGATTATCGTAATCCTGTTTATGTTATTTGATATCTCACCCCTTCTATTTGAATGTTTCCCTCTGTTGGTAAAGTGCAAGTAATGAAGAGTCCAGTACTTAGTAGCTTCGAGTTGGTGTTTGTCGCTCTGATACGTAACACTTCAGGGAGATGAACGCATGATTTTTCTTTATGGATTTGTTTAAGTTTACGAACTAGTTTTAAGTTGTTTTATGTTGAAAAGCCGAGTTGAGATTATTTTGATGTTGATTTATTTGAAGTTGAATTAAAGTTGAAACTTGTTATCCATTGTGTTTTTTTTAAAGTAATTATATTAATGAAGTTGTTATTTGATTTTAAAGTTGAAAAATGTGATATCCCATGATTGTTGATGAAATTTTATAACTTTGATTTAATTTTTAAAGTCGGGTAGAAATGGGGGTGTTACATTAGTGGTATCAGAGTAGGTCGGTATGTCTGACCAAGTGTCGAGTCGTAGTTGTCTAACAATCAAGTATTGTTATGTGGTTCTAACTTTTATTGTGTTGTAGTTATAATTTATGATGGATGGAAGAGACGATGTTGTGATGGCTGTTGCAATGCAAGCAATGGCTCAAGTTGTGCAGAACTTGCCGATTTTTGGCGGGAATGATGAGTCTCGTACTTTTGCGACTTTTTAGAGGGAGAAACCACCTACCTTCAAGGGCAAGTATGACCCTGATGCTACGTTGGTTTGGTTGAAAGAGATTGAGAGGATTTTCCATATGATGGATAGTACTCCAGTACAAAAGGTATGTTATGGAACTCATATATTGGCAGTTGAAGCTGATGATTGGTGGTTAGAAACCACAGAAAGGTTAGAAGCTGCGGGTGAAGAGATCACTTGGGTTGTTTTCCATAGGGAGTTTATGAGGAAGTATTACCCTGAATATGTGTGTGTTAAGAAAGAGATTGAATTTATTGTGTCGAAGCAGGGAAATATATTGGTGACGGACTATGTTGCGAAGTTCATAGAGTTGTCGAAGTTTTAGACGCACCATGATGCAGTGACTGCTGAGTTTTCAAAATGCATCAAGTTTGAGAATGAGTTGCACTATGAGATTAAGAAGGTTGTTGGGTATCAGAAGATTCGTGTTTTTGCTGATCTGGTGGATAGTTGTAGAATCTTCAAGGAAGATAATAATGCTCACTACAAGATTGTTACTGATCAGATGGGAATGAACCAGCAAAACCATGGTAAGCCGTATGATACTCTAGTTGGTAAGGGTAAGAAGAAGGTTGCTTCGGGTTAGAGAACTAGTGGGGGAGATGCTCCTGCTGGTATTGTTTGTTTTAAGTGTGGACAAGTTGGACACAAGAGTAATGTGTGCACTGCTGAGGTGAAGTGTTGTTTCCATTGTGGGAAAGTTGGGCATCTGATATCTGATTGCACACACAAAGAAATGATTTGTTTTAACTATGGTGAAGAAGGGCATATTGGTAGCCAGTTCCAGAAGCCAAAGAAAGAAAATTCTGGAGGGAAAGTGTACGCTTTAGCTAGGACTCAGACAGCTAATGAGGAAAAGCTTGTGAGAGGTACATGTTTCATTAATAATATTCCTTTAATTACTATTATTGACACGGGTTTTACCCATTGTTTTATTGTTGTTGATTGTGTTAAGAAGTTGGGTCTTAAGTTGTCTGAGATGAAAGGAGAAATGGTCGTAGAGATTCCGGCTAAGGGATCGGTGACTACTTCTCTAGTGTGTTTGAGTTGTCCGTTGTCTATCTTTGATAGAGACTTTTATGCTGATTTGGTGTGTTTACCGTTGACTGGGATGGATGTAATCCTAGGTAGGAACTTGTTAGAGTATAACTATATTCATATTAATTGTTTTCGTAAGTCGGCGAGGTTTTCTACTCCAGAAGAGTTGCATAAGTTAATATAAGAGGGAGTCCATATGTTTAGATTGATGGCATCGTTGTCAGTAGAGAGTAAAGCTAAGATTGAAGAATTGCAAGTAGTGAAGGAATTTCCAGAAGTTTTCCCTAATGAAATTCCTGATGTGCCGCCTGAAAGAGAAGTTAGGTTTGCGATTAACCTTGTACCTGGTACTAGACCTGTGTCTATGGCACCGTACAGGATGTCTGCATCTGAGTTGGCTGAATTAAAGAAGCAGTTGGAAGAGTTTCTTGAGAAAAAGTTTGTAAGACCAAGTGTATCGTCGTGGGGAGCTCCAGTGTTGCTAGTTAAGAAGAAAGATGGAAGTATGAGGCTTTGTATGGACTATAGGCAGTTGAACAAAGTGACGATTAAGAACAAGTATTTGTTACCCAGAATAGATTATTTGATGGATCAACTGGTAGGTGCTTGTGTGTTTAGAAAGATCGATTTGAGATCGGGCTATCATCATATTAAGGAGAAAGATGAGGATATTCAGAAGACGACGTTCAGAACACGGTATGGACATTACGAGTATTCAGTGATGCCTTTCAGTGTGACTAATGCGCCGGGTGTATTCATGGAGTACATGAATCGTATTTTTCATACTTATCTGGATCATTTTTTAGTTGTGTTTATAGATGATATTTTGGTTTGTTCTAAGTCAGAAGAAGAACATGCAGGACATTTGAGAACAGTGTTGGAAGTTTTAAAGGAGAAGAAGTTGTATGCAAAGTTGTCTACGTGTGAATTTAGGTTGAAGGAATTCAGTTTCCTTGTTCATGTGATTTTAGGTAGTGGTATTGTTGTAGATCCTTCTAAGATAGATGTTGTGTCGCAGTGGGAAAATCCAAAGTCAGCTACTGAGATAAGAAGTTTCTTGGGATTGGCTGGTTATTACCGAAGGTTTATTGAAGGATTTTCTAAGTTAGCACTTCCATTGAATCAGTTGAATTGTAAGAGTAAGGCGTTTGTGTGGGAAATCCAATGTGAAGAAAGTTTTGCAGAGTTGAAGAAGAGATTGACGTCGGCTCCAGTGTTGACTTTACCAAATTCAGAGGAACCGTTTGTTGTGTATTATGATGCTTTGTTGATGGGTTTAGGAGGTGTTATTATGAAGAATGGTAAAGTAATTGCTTATGCGTCGAGACAATTGAGGGTTCATGAAAAGAACTATCCTACACATGATTTGGAACTTGCCGCAGTTGTTTTTGTATTAAAGATATGGAGACATTATCTTTATGGTTCTAGATTTGAAGTGTTTAGTGATCATAAGAGTTTGAATTATCGATTTGATCATAAAAAGTTGAATATGAGGAAACGAAGATGGTTGGAACTATTGAAGGACTACGATTTTGGTTTGAATTACCATCCGGGTAAAGCTAATGTTGTAGCAGATGCCTTGAGTCAGAAGACGTTGCATATGTCAGCAATGATGGTTAAGGAGATAGAGTTGATTGAGCAATTTCGAGATAAAAGTTAAGTTTGCAAAGTAACATCGAAGAGTGTTATGTTGGGCATGCTGAAGATTAATAATGATTTTCTGGAAAATATTAGAGAATCTCCGGAATTGGATGTGAAACTAGTAGATATAATAGTTGATTTTGGTGAATCTGAGAAGAATGGTTTCAAGTTGGATGTGCATGGTGTTTTGAGGTTTCAGGATAGAATTTGTATACCTGATAATGTTGAAATGAAGAAGATGATTCTTGAGAAAAGTCATAGAAATAATTTGAGTATTCATCCAGGAGTGACTAAAATGTATCAGGACTTGAAGAAGATGTTTTGGTGGCCTGGGATGAAGAACGGTGTTGCATGTTTTGTGTATGCTTGTTTGGTTTGTCAGAAGTTGAAAGTTGAACATCAGAAACCTACTGGTCAAACGGATGGTTAAACAGAGAGGACAATTCAATCGTTGGAGGGTTTGTTGAGAGCTTGTGTACTTGAGCAGTGAGGTTCGTGGGATACTTATCTTCCATTGATTGAATTCACGTATAATAGCAGTTATCATTCTAGTATCGGAATGGCACCTTTCGAGGCGTTGTATGGTCGGAGATGTAGGACTTCAATGTGTTGGTATGAATCTGGAGAGCGTTTAGTTCTTGGACCCAAGATAGTTCGAGAGACTACCGAGAAGGTGAAGTTGATTCGAGAGAAGATGAAGGCTTCTCAAAGTCGGCAGAAAAGTTATCATGATAAGTGGAGAAAAGATTTAGAATTTCAAGCTGGCGATCATGTGTTTTCGAGAGTTACTCCTATGACAGGTGTTGATCAAGCGTTGAAATCTAAGAAGCTTACTCCTTGTTTTATTTGTCCGTATCAGATTTCGGATAGAGTTGGAAATGTTGCTTATAGAGTGGCCTTACCTCCAAACTTGTCAAATTTGCATGATGTGTTCCATGTGTCGCAACTCCGAAAGTATATTTCAGATCCTTCTCATGTGATTAGTATGGATGATGTGCAAGTACGAGATAATCTCACGGTGGAGACTACGCCGGTACGAATTGAGGTTCGTGAAATGAAGATCTTAAAGGGCAAAGAGATTGCTTTAGTTAAGGTTGTTTGGTTGGGAGCTTACGGAGAAAGTATAACTTGGGAGTTGGAAAGCAAGATGCATGAATCGTATCCTGAGTTGTTTGACCAAGGTAAGATTTTTGAGGACAAAAGAGTTCTAAGTGGGGGAGAGTTGTAATGCCTGTATTTAATTAATTAATTTAATTAAATATTATTGTGTGTGCTTTCCGATTATAGGTTGTTAAGTGTTATTTTGTTGTTTGTGTCATTAAGTCGTTTAAGTTGTTAAGTTGATTTGTATGTTGCGGGTTAAGTTGTGTTTGGGTGGTTTAATTAATTAAATTATGTCGATTGAATAAAATAAGTGTTAATGAGATAATAAGTTGGGCTAGTTAACGTGGTGAGAGTAGTAAAGTTGGGGGTGTTGTTTTAGGCTCGTTAGTAATTAGGTTGATTAGTGTAAATTAGTAGGATTAGACAAAAGAAAACTAATTAGATAGAATAATCAGAATTTTGTAAGGGAAGGAAGAACAAGTCTTAGAGGGAGATCAATAACAGGCTAGGTTGAAGATTTTTGCGGGAATTTTTGCGGTGAATTCGAGCTGCCTTTAATCCAAGGTAAGGGTGGGGTTCGAATTCCATAACCGGGACTAGATGATCGTATATAGGTTGGGATTTTCGTGTAATTTCATTGTTGTGTTTTGTGATATGATTGTTGTTGTCAATTTTGTGTTGATATATGATGAAGAAGCATGTTGTTCTTGTTGTATTGCTGATATAATCGTTGATGTATATGTTGTTTTTGTAGTTGTTGGACTGTTATTGCAGAATTCGTGTAGGAGAAGTTAGGGTTCGTAAGTTCAATCATAGAATTTGATAGATGATAAGATATAGAAGTTTTGTAGAGTAAAATTGATGTAGAAACCTAATTAAGACTGAACAGAATGATGACATTGTGAGAAATCGTAGCAGGGTTGAGATTATAGGCTTTCTGGTCATTTGCGTAACAGATCTGGTGTTACGCGTACCAAGTAGGGAAATATGTGTAACAAGACCCTTATACGCAGGTCATACGCGTAACACTCAAGGCCAATACGCGTATCAAGGTGGCTATATGCGTATGGGCAGGGCATGTGCAAAAAAATGCAGTTTTTGGTGATTCGGCCTGTTTTCGCAATTGTTTCAAGTTGGATTGATCTTAGACTTAAAGTAGGGATGAAATAAGTTAATTATAATATAATGGAAGATTTGAAATGGTAATTTTAGTAAGATAATTTATTAATCCGTGGTTTTTTCGTTTTCGCGTTGTAGTCGTTATAAGTTGTGTTGTCCCGATTTGGGAGAGATTAATATGTTGCGGGTCCTATGACCAATGTTGATTCATGTTGCTGAGTTGTTCAAGTTGTTATGTTGATAATGTGTGTATTGTATTGTTGTTGTTATATGACATCCATAGTTGCATACATATTCATATTTCAAGTTGGAGCATATACTCGATTCAAGTTGGCCTGGATTGGCAAATAAGTTGATGATGCCTTGATAACCTGACAATGTTTTATGTTGGGAGTTTACTCCAAATGGTACCACATGCATATAAGTTGAGTCACATTGAGTTGCATATTAATTATGTTGTTTGTAGGATGTAAGTTGTATGTTGACGTTGATGGTTGCTGGAAGTGGTGTGATTATATGATTATCTTGTTTACATATTGATTATTGTAATCCTGTTTATGTTATTCGATATCTCACCCCTTTTGTTTGAATGTTGGTCTCTATTGGTAATGTGCAGGTAATGAAGAGTCAAGTACTTAGTAGCTTCGAGTTGGTGTTTGCCCTATGATATGTAGCACTTCGGGGGGATGAACGCATGTTTTGTATTTGTGGATTTGTTTAAGTTTATGAACTAGTTTTAAGTTGTTTTATGTTGAAAAATCGAGTTGAGATTATTTTGATGTTTATTTGAAGTTGAGTTAAAGTTGAAACTTGTTAATCTTATGCGTTGTTTTGCAAAGTAATTATATTAATAAAGTTGTTATTTGATTTTAAATTTGAAAAAATGTGATATCTCATGATTGTTGATGAAATTTTATAACTCTTATTTAATTTATAAAGTCGGGTAGAAATGGGGTTTTACATTTTGGACCCCAATTTTTCTCCTCAATCTTCGACCAAATAGGACAATGGTCACTAATATCCCTCTTGCCAATACTTTGGCCTAACATACCCCACTTTGTCACAAATGCATTGTCCACCAAAAACCTATATATTCTTCTTATGGCCTTGCCATCACCACTGAACCAAGTAAACCAATTTCCAGAAATTAGAAGATCCACCAAACCCATGTCATCTATAAACTCTGAGAACTCTAGATTTTCTCTACCTTTGGACCTGCTAGACACCCCTTTCCTCTCAGATTCTGAAGTTATTGCGTTAAAATCTCCTCCAAAAAGCCAAATGCCATCAGACCACTTTTGTTTGTATGTTTTCAACTTCTCCCACAACTGTCTTTTGGCCCTTATGGAACAGCCAGAGTAAATGTTAACAATATAAAAAATGATCCCCTCCCACTCTAGTTTTAAAACCCGAAAACCAAGACCTCTAAAAGAAAAGATGGGTACAACAACATCAGGATTCCATAGAGTAATTAAATCCCCCAAAAATCCAATAGCCTCAGTAAAAGACCAATTTGGCTCACTATGATTCCACAGGCTCTTGCAAAACCTGTAGTCAACCTGACTCACCTTCGATTCCTGACAAAACAACAAATTTGCCTTACCTTTCTTCAATAAACAACTAATCCTTTTCCTTTTGGAGAAGTTGCCTCTACCTCTAATGTTGTAGGAACAGATAATCACCAGTCAGGTTTAGATATCACCTTCTTCCTTCTTGTTTCGCATTCTCCCTAAATTTATGATTATAATTTTTAACATCGAATTTAGTTAATAACTCGCAACAAAGGATTGCCCTCGCTGGCAAACTTTCATCCCCTTCTAAGCAAGATTGATTTTGTTAAAAGGTAGCCCCAAAATCCTTTTTTTTCTTTTCGAACCATCAAAGAGTTATAAGAAAGAGTTTCAATTGGATTCTCTGATCCAGCCGTTACCGAAATAATGGCCCTTGCCACCTTACTTTCTTTGAATTTGGGCTTTTTTTATTGGGCCCATTTAAATCCACCAGACTCTTAACTTTTGACTTTATCACAAAAGACTTACCTTTACTTCTCGTTTCTAACTTCCCTCCTGCGGCTACCAAATCTCTAATATCACTATCCTTTCCCTTGGTCCCACCAAATAATGCACCAGAACTCCCTAAGCCTCTTCTAAATCTGTCCAAATCCATAAGTAGGCTTTTCGCTGCCAGGACTGCAGATTCAAAGTCCTTCATCGCTTAAGGAACAACCAGGTATTCCTCTGAGTAAAAGGCCCCACCCGCAGACATAGGAACTAGAGCTTCCCCTTTTCTATACTCCACCCCTGCTTCAACCCCTTCAATAGACCTAACTAGACAGTCCTCTTTAATAACATCATTAGAAATCCTAACCAGATTCGTTGGATCTTGACTATCCCTCACCATTTCCTCTTCAGATCCCCCAGAAAACCCCTGTTCTGATCCTACCTCTTCTTCCCCTCCAATAAACTTGCTCCACACGCTTCCTGAAATTGAAGATAAAGACGACGATAAAGATTTCTCCACAACAAGCTTGTTATGCGTCAAGCAAAGAGGACCATGTGAATCTTCCACCATCTTTATGCTAAACTCCCTTCCATCAATAACAACCTTGATGATTTCATTAAGAACCATGGCGCACTTAGTTCTTACAAGAATTCTAGCAATGTCCATGCATTATTGTTTTTGAGTATTATCATCAACGCACACATACTCTCCTACCATATTGGCTATTAACTCGAAGAAAGAAAAGCACCAGGCATGACAAGGAATCCCATAGCACCTCAACCATGTCATTTTGTCTCTATCCATGTCTCCTTCCTCCCATCTTCTGATGACAGAGAACAACTGCTTCCTCCAATTCTCGGCCTCGTCTATTAACCCTTGGATTTCCCCTTGCTCACTTTCCTCCAGAAGACAGAAATTGACCCCTAGCGGTGTGACTTTAATTGTAAAATAACCTTCCAAAGCGAAGCTATTTTGAATTTTATACGACATTCCTGGATTATGAACAACTCCAACAAAACCTTTGTTAAACCTTCTTCGAAACCCTTCTTTCGACTGCAACTTGATACTGGGTGACCTTACCTTTTCCCTTCTCTCCTTAACCCCTTGGTCTGAATTCCTTACCACTTCAAAAAAAGATCGTTCGTCCTTACACCCACCTTGATAACCACCCCTGTCTCCAACGCCCCTCGATCTCCCAGTTGGTTGTCTACTGTCATCTCCAACTCTAGACTTGGCTTCCTTGAATGTCCCTCCCTTTGCCTCCGACCTTCCGAATCTCTATAGATTGATCTTGCTAAAAACATATGATTATAATGAAAATTTAATAACGATCATTTGGTTTTTCTAATTTACAAAATTATCTTATTTAGTTATTTTGTTAATAAAAATTTGAGTTAAATATGACTATGATCCTTAAGAATATTTAAATATTTTCTTTAATTTTTAATTTTTTTCTAATATTAGTCATCAAATTTTTTGGCACTGTTTGACAACACATTTCTTTGAACTTATAACTTATAACTTCATAAGCTCATATGATAATAAAAAACTTGTTTGGTAAACAATCTTTTCATTACGTGTTTATAATTTATTTTACTAATTTATAGTTTATTTTTCATATACTATTTTAAATAACTTTTTATTTCGTAACTTATATAACTTATCATTTTTACTTTGTCCTTATTATTTTAATTAAAATTCACTACTACCCTTTATAGTAACTTGGTTATGTATTTCTCAAAATTTTGAATCTTTTGACCCATAACACTTGGGAATACCCGAACTTCTATAGCTTCTGCATGAATCCAAAAATCTTTTATCAGTATTGAATAAATAGGTCCCTTCAACATGTTGAAGTAGACTTCACATCCATGGATTTCAACATCGCTAGAGATATCAAACATGCTTTGCTCTAGATTATCAAAAATAATAATAATTTTACAGAGAACTTCCAACTAATCCACTGGAGTCGATAAGGAAATTTCAAGACATCATAGTAACCTCCTTTAGAGAAGATTGATATTGTTGACCTTGTTGTTGTAGTAGTAGATATTTTTTATCTTCATCGTATATAATTTAAATAAAACAATTATATATTAAATGATTTTTATTTCATTTTTGATATGCCCTGATTAGGAGGAACCTTCCAGTTGAGCAGATTCTACGGTGGAGAAACGAAGATGCCAAAGTGAGAGAGAGCTATGGAGTGAGCAAGTATAGAAAAGAGGTAAGAGAATAGAACACCTAACCTTCTGATGAAAGAGGGTTTTTATAGTGTGCCCCTAAATCTGGGCCAAGGTTCCTCTCATGGGCTGAATCAGCTAGGCCCAAGGATGAATTTCCAGGGTTTACGTAGGAGCAGAAAAGACCTCGCATGTGGTTTTGCCCCTAGTCCAATGGCTCCACAAATCTAGGAGTGTATGATGGAGGCAGTTGATTGTATGTGCGGAGCACGTGAGGGAGGTTCTTTCCCCACGTCCCCATTGTTGGGCCTTGGGCTTATGCCCAACGGACTGGATCATGCCCGACACGTCTAGTGTTAGGCACAATCCAGAACAATTTTAATTTATCAACTAATTAAACCATCAATTTTACCAAACATTTCAATTAGTATGTCAGTAATAAATCATCAATCATAAATTATACAGGCTTAATACCCTTTTTGGTCCTCTAACTATAGGTCAGGGTCCAATTTGGTTCTCTTTCATTTAAAAGTTCCAAATTAGTCCCATACGTTTTCAAAATGGTCCATGTTGGTCTAAACTGTCAAATAGATGCTAATGATGTTAAAAATGATGATGTGTATTCTAAGGTGGCATTGTGAAATGTACATTCAACAGCTTCTTCTTCGTTGTGTTGTGTTTGTTATAAATCTAAGTCACGAGTTCCATTCCCAATTCCAAAAACTAGGTCATGAATTCCCTCTTCTTCAAATTGAAACGAAAATCCTCCCTAAATCATGAGTTATGGGTGTGGTTCCTCTTCTTCTTCAAGAATTGGGTTCAATTCACAAGTGTACACAAGTTTTGGGAAGCTTATGTGTGCTTGTGGATACCTAGTTGTTCTTCGAAAAGCAAGAACACCTAACAACTACGAGAAGCTATTTTGGGGTTGTCAACATTTTAAGGTAATGTTCTATCTTCATAACCTGGTTTGATATTCTTCTCTTCAATATTCTGAATGTAAATCATTGTTGTACAAGGAAGCACAAATTCTGGGTGTGGCTTCTTTGAATGGTTTTATGATGTTTCTAATGGTGAAAAGGAAGAAAGCATCCGGAATATGCAATGGAAAATAGAAAATCAATACAAAAAGATGGATGAATTCAAATAAGAATTGGCTGAGGCAAAAAATAATGATGGAAGTTTTGAAGGTAGAGAATTTACAGTTAGACGAAGGCTTGAAGAACACTAACAAATGGAAGGTTATATGGAAATGCTTGTGTTACACACTGTTCTTTATCTTAGTAGTTATGATGTTATGAAAATTAGGTGTTGTAGTTGATATGTATTTGTCACTTCTATTGTACCAAGTTTATTATGAATGAAAAAGGGTTGGTTTAATTGACATATTTCAGTGTTCTTGCCTTAATTTTATAACAATTTTTTGCCTTAATCTGATAATAGTTGTGTACCATAATTTGATACCTTAATTAGATAAGAAGTTGATACCTTAATTTGATAACACATCATAACAGGTTGTGTACCACAATTTGATAACACGTTGAACTTTATAACAAGTTGATACCTTAGTTTGACCATAACAGGGTTTTGAACCATAACAGGTTTTGTACCATAACAGTTGTGTACCATGAAATACTTTTGCACATAATTTGATAACAGATAAGTAGCATTACATATAACAGATTAGTAGCATTACATATTAGCAGCATTAAAGTTCCAAATGCTGAGTACACAGAATTTAAGTAACATTACACAAAATATCATTCACACTGAATAGTTTTGACAAAAGACATCATTACACAACACAACCTAAGCTACAGACTCAAAGAGGATTTCTTTGGGATGTTCCTTTTAGTAGGAGTTGTCCTTTTAGTTGTTGGACCCACTGCATTTTGTGATGCACTCAGCCTATTAGTGGGGCCTCTTGAAACTTGTGTTAGTTTTCTAAAAGGAAGCTTGTGTCTAGCCTGTGTTGCAGTCCTCTTGTAAATTGTCTGAGATGTATGAATATCTTGAGTTATATGTTACGTTGCATTGCCCTAAGTTTGTTGAGTTGATTGAGTTTCCTGCGTAGATTGATTTTTCTGAGTTGATTGAGTTATCTAAGTAGGCTGAGTAGACTGAGAAACATGTGTTTCCTGGCCTGATGCAGTTGCTTGAGTAGTCTGTGGTGTCTGCTTACAGGTAGATTTGTTATGTCCAGTTTTTCTACACCTTGTACACCTCATAACCATGTCAGTTTTCCTTATTTTCCTATCAGACCCATCAATCTACCCTGCTCACAACTCCTCCTTTTTTTGGGCCTTCTAGGCATGTTCTTGTATTTAGGTGGCTGTACATCAGGTTACTCAGTCCTAACCCATAAATTTATACCATTAAGTGGATAAATTATTAGTTCATACACCTAAAGGTACCTAGCCTTCTTATAATAAACTAGGACAAAATCATCGATAGAAAGACCTCTAGACTTTATTGAAGAAATTCCATGGACACAAGGAAGACTTGTTAGCTGCCATTTTCTGCAAGAACTGTCTTGCTCCTTTAGGTTGACAACAAAGATATCACTCTGGTTTTCAATATGCCTCACCTCAAAGATATACTCAGTTGACATCCTAAACAAATACAAGAATATGACCCTACAAATACATATAACAAATCACAATAAAATACAACTAATGTTCAAAAATAAAGTTAATATTCATAAGCAATAAAGTTAATATTCCTAAGTTACCAAGTCTCCCCATCAGACAACTTTCCACAATATTCCTATCACTCACATCATTCCTTAAACACAACCTTCACTCTTTTTTGTCATTTATCAAAAACTTTAAACCTCTTCCATTCAGAACTGCATATGTCTATATGTCTGTATGGATCCTTATAGTAGATATTTTCTACCTGATTATACCCTAAGTCTTTCAAAACACCAATCAACTCAAAATACGACCACCTATCAACATTTACCCGTAACTCATTACATTTACCACCCATGTAATTTTTTCAGAATCCAAAAACTCACCACTATGGTGAATGTTAAGAGTAATTTGTTCCTCCATTTGAACCAAAAATCACCTACAACCGCAAATTTCAGAAAAGGAGTATAAAATCCCTAGTTTTCAAAAGGGGGCAAAAAACCTATACTACATAATACACATTATATACAAACTATACTATCATGAAATGAATTGGTTACTAACCTCGTTTTGATTTCATCTTCATCTTCGTCTTGAACGTTTTCGTTTGCTTCGTCTTCTGCTTCAACCAAAATCGTATTTTTGTCTTCTCCCTTTGCTTGGGTTCAAATGGGTAGGAACTAAAAATGATCTTTGAAATTTCTAAGTTATAAAACTAAAAAGCTTTGAATATTGCACATCATGCCACATCACCACTCATTACATTACACATCATCCAGCTAAATCCACGTAATCAATATTTAAAGTCAAATTTTAAATTTTCTAATGGAAAGGACAAACGTGGACCATTTTAAAAACGTATGGACCAATTTGGAACTTTTAAAAGAAAGTGGACCAAATGGGCCTTTGCCTATAGTTAGAGGACCAAAAAGGATATTAAGCCAACTATAAATCATAAGCTATTAATTATCAGTCATTAGTCATAAACTATAAATTAAATTATCAATCAACCGTTATTTTTATTAAACAAAATTTTGATATCTAATTTTAATTTTCTATATTAACTTTCATTATGAAAGCTTCTCAATCTTTACACAATTACAATGACCAATGATGTATCTTTAAAATAAATAAATAAAAACAGTTTTTATGATTAGCAAATGTTATTATTATTAATCATTTCTCTTAAAAAAATTAACAAACAAAACCGTTTTATGTATCATAGTCTTTTTGTGTATCAAATTGCATATTATGGATGTGGATCTGCATGGTGATTAAAATTTAAGATTATTACAATGTTACAACAATTAACTTTTTTAATAAACAAAAGTTTATTCTAAGGATACAAAGGGGTATCCTAACCCGTATACACAAAATTATTCGCCTCCCTAAAAAATGGAACTACAAAAATTCACAGGAAAAATTTACCCATGCATAATAATTACATATGTTAGCATTTTTGTGATTTTTCCCAATCCACCACCAAGAATATATAATATTTCTAATAGTTACACAATCGAAATCCCAAAAACCATCCTTAAACATTATGATATTCCAACAACTCCATAGCGCCTAACAAGTGATCAACCATAAATCGGTCGCATTCTTTACATGAATATGTTTAGAATTCGTCCTAACAATCCAATTCCTCAAGTTGTCGAAAATATCTATGTGATTTGCAATCGGAACATCCAACCAATGACCCACAAACTTCCACACCGAAATGCTTTTAGGACAAAGAAAGAAAAGATGAATAGAAGTTTCATTCTCTTGAAAACAAAAAGGGAAAACCTTATCTTAATTGATTGAAATCACCTTTCGAATCACAAGATTATCTCGGATAGGAAGCTTATTATTAAATAATCTCCAACCAAAAATAATTGTTCTCAAAGGAGCCACTGCCTTCCAAAGCAATTTGAACATTAGTCAAATCCCATTTCCCATTTCCATCTCATCAAGTTGTGAGTAAAGGAAGTCATATCCTGATTTGACATAATACGATTTCCCGCTACAATAAGGCCAAACTATCACTTCACTCCCTTATTTTACCTTATAAACCGCTGCCAACAGCCCATTCAACTCCTCCACCTGCTGAAATAAAATTGTTGTCATGACAGAATTCTCGAAATTGAACTGCCATGTCCAGGAAGCCCATTCCCACCTACCAAAGTCAGCCACCAAACCACTCTTATTAGTATATAATTCCTACAAATCTGGAAATACAACAGCTAACGAATAATTCCCAATCCATCGGGACAACCAAAAGAATGAATCTCTCTATTCCCAATTTTAACCGAAACCAATTGTGCAAACGTTCTATTTCCAAAGCAATGTAACACCCTGAACAAGTCCCTCCACTATAAGGAGGCCTTGTATCTATAATTAGGACAAAATCCTTGATAGAACGAGAACCGAAAATTATGGTATCTCGCTTTAATTATCTCAAACTTTAAGAGTTAAAAAACTTCAGATCCATTTTGACATTAAAGACACATTGAACTTACCAATATTCTTGACACCTAAACTATCTTCCAACTTTGGTTTGCAAACAGTACTCCATTTAACCCAAGCTATTCCCGCTTTGCAAATCGATTTGTTCCAAAGAAAGCGGTGTTGGATTGCTATTAAAGAAAGAATAGCCTTACGAGGAATTCTATAGAAGGACATAAAATGGATAGGAAAATTAGACAACACAAAATTAATTAGAGTTACCCGACCTCCCATCGACAAAAACCGCAATTTCCAAGAAGCCAATCTCGAGCGCACTTTCTCCACCATCGGATTCCTCTTTGTTTTCAGAAAAAAAAATTCTCACTTTCAACAACCTTAGGTCTCCACACCTTTCTAATTTTAATCATACCATGATTATTCCTAGGTTGTGTTGACTGTTTTGGATAACCATACAGTTTGTAACAGTAGGGTTTTATGTGACCAAACCTTCCACAATAATGACATTTCCACTGTTGGGTCTTGCTTCCACAATGATGTCTTTTCTAATGTTGGGGCTTTTGACCTGAAATATTGTGTTCATGTTTTCCTTTAGGTTGAACAAACTTCAATTCATGCACTTTTCTTGCCTTCTTCACATCTTAATTATCATAACCCATATCTGTAATATCTCCATCATTCTTCCCAGTTTGAAGAATTTCATCCAGCACATCAGAACTATTATTAAGCATTCTTACAGATTTAATCATATTGTCAAGTTTTGAGTTGAGAAATACAACTTCCTCCTTTAAATTAGAGATGACAGACAAATACTTAACTTTTTCAGCCTGAAGTTGAGCAATGACCTTCTTTTGATCCTCTTCCAGTTGACACACTTCTTCACTTCTGAGGAACAACTATTTATATGAAGCTTCAAGTTCATCAAAAGTAAGTTCTCCATCATCAGATCTTTCATCAGAATCACATCTGCAAGTGAGATCTTTTTCTTGATTGTGTTTCTTCCCTACTCTTGTTTCTCTCTAAAAATCAATGTTCTTCCTAATGTTGAATGACATGTTTGCAACATCAATTATTGACTTCCTATCCATACACTTTAGCACATTATTGACTTGCCTCCCAAGAAGCACAATTTCATTATAAATTCCTTCATCGGTCTCCATGTCACATTGAACCTCTTCATTATTAGTATTGGAGATAAAATATAAGCTCTTGTTCTTCTTTTTAGATCTTTCATTGATAGCCAATTCAAAAGTTTGAAGTGGCCCAAAAAGCTCATCCAACTTCATGTTGCTAATGTCTTAAGCTTCTTCAATAGTTGTGACCTTTATGTCAAACTTTTTAGGCAACGACATGAGAATCTTTCTAACCAGCTTCTCCTCTGACATCTTCTCTCCCAAAGCACTATATGTATTGGAAATATCAAGAATATTCATGTGAAAATCATGAATGCTCTCATCCTCATTCATCTTCAAGTTCTCAAACTTGGTGATAAGAAGTTGAAGTCTTGACATCTTCACCCTATAGTTTCCTTCATAGGTATTCTTCAAAATCTCCCATGCATCTTTAGCAAAAATACAATTATTTATCAATCTGAAGGTGTTATTATTCACCCCATTGAATAAGATATTCAAATCCCTAGATTTTCCAAGACCAAGATCATCTTCTTCCTTAGACTAGTCCTCTTCTGACTTTAATTATGTTGTATCATTTCCATCTTTGTCCTTCACAACAGGGTGTTTCCACCCTTTGATAACTTTTTTTCCAACTTTTGCAATCAATAGTTTTTAGAAAAGTTACCATACGCGCTTTCCAGGTATCATAATTAGTGCCATCCAAAATAGGTGGTCTGTTGATAAACCCTAGTTCCATGTCCATTGTACCAGAAAGTATCGTCCCTAGATCTCACCCAGAAACAGAGCAGGATGTCTTCTCTAATACCAATTAAAATTTTGGTATAGCAGATTACAGATGTCCTATGAGATGTCGGAACAACTGATCTTTGCACTTAACACAATGACATGAACACAAATATAGTTTCAGAAAATAAATGAACACAAGGAATTATTAACCCAATTCAGCGCAATCACACCTACGTATGGAGGCTACCAAGCCAGGAAGGAAATCCATTATTAGTAGTATCAATTCAGAGTTAAACCACTCAGTTTACACTCCTCACTTAATAATTACCCAATGAAACTTCTATATAAGAAATCTTAGATAAGATATACCTCTCACTCCCCTTAATCACACACAGTGATAATCTCACAAAGTACAAGAATAGAAGACACACTTAAAGAATATATAACCATCACTACTTCAAAGCTTATGGATGATTAAAAAATTACAACTAAAAAACAATCCAACCCTAATATCAGAATGATAAAAGAGTGGCTCACAAATAATACAAATCCTAACACTCAAAAGCACAATGCTTTACCATTTTCTATTCTACACACCTTGATTAGGTTAAATTCATCCCCTTTATCACCATAAATTAGACTGGATTTGGGCTTCAAAAACGCAACAATTCTGATCCCACAAAATCTGCAAGATATTCTCCAAGAAAATATAAACTTTTAAATCTTTAGTTTCCTAAAAAGTCTCCAAGATATTTTTTAAGAAAACTAATTAAATCTGGACTTGTTCCTAATAAATCTCCTTGACCTGTGCATAATGATGAGGTGTATCCAAAAGATACTCATCAAATAAAATCAAATTTGTTAAGAGATATAAAATAGCAGCACATGTTGTACCAGACCAAGATGTCATAACGTCTGTCTTCGACATTTGTCTATAACGCATGACAACAACACTTGTTATACCAGACCAAGATGTCACGACGTCTGTCTATGACATCTGTATGTAACACATGATAGTAATATTGTCATGACAGTTGAAGATGTCTCAACATCTGGCTCAACATTTGTGAAGTATTATAACCACATATGTGTTAATGTCTGAGCAACCATGTTAACATTTCTTATCTGACACCTTGCAAAACCTGTTATAGAACTTGTTCTTCAGCATGTTAGAACATTTTGTCAAACATGTTGTTGTCAGGTTAGTTTTACCAAAATTAATGTCAGCACCCACAACTGCGGAACTAACAGTTCCGTAAATGCATCTTCGGAATTTTAGCAGAATAGTTTTTTTTAAATTAAATTGGTTTTGTTAGTCTGAGAGGCATATACAAAAACATACAAACATAAATAAAATAGTATAATATATGTATAAAAGTAGGCATAAAAATAGTATGGCAATGTCATCATAAAAAAAATACATCAATATCATAAAAGGAGTTTACATCAAAATAGCTAATGTGTGTACGTGAGTACATCTGCACCCTCTCATCTGCCTATGTCGCCTCGTTTTTCCCTACCGCCTCCTCAACCGACCGGTCTTCATCCTCGGTCATTGATCCCACCAGTCCTGACACGATGTCTATGGTACATAAGTTCCCCCTACCACATTAAGAATATCATCTAGTATATGCCTCTGGCCAGACCCTCTGGGAAGAAACCAGCATCAATGCCTAACTGCCCAATAGTAAGTGTCTGGCAACATCGAGGCAGCACATCCTGAGTGTGATCCAGCTTAGACTGCTCATCCTCTAATATATCCTGATGCGCTGGTCTGGGAGGTGATCCATCTGCAGTGGGAACCATGTAGGGATGTGAGACTCTATAGAACCACATGATGTAGCCATCGACGCAGTTCTAGTCAATCTCAGCCTTGAACTCTCGAGCCTCGTCTGGTACCAGATGGTTCTAAAAGTCAACAAATATCTTGTTTATCTCCCTATGGGTCAGGCCAAGAGGGGGGGACTCAGCAGGGTGCCTGGTAATGGTCTGAGCATAACCGAATTGCCGCATGACGCATTCGGGAAGATATGGCATAGTGATGGTCGAACTGCATGTCAATCATCCACTGAATAGTGAAATCTCATCAAACGGATGCGTCTGACGGTGATCTGCATATATGTCATATCTGACATCCTCAGCAACCATGCGGTCCATATAGACTTTGCACGAGTTTACAAACTGGTTCCCTCTCAGCGGGACAAAGGCACGTGCCCACGACCAATCCTCCATGTACTCAGGCACAAACGCCAAACCAGATATCACCGGAAAGTGTTGGATGATCTAGGACTGAAATAAAAAAAATTGGTATTACCAAGTATCACGATAATATAATGAAAAAAAAGTCGAAGGGTATAGAATTGTTACCAAATATAGTGTACAATTTCCTGCAACAGCCCTGGGTTTCCAGAGGCATCTTTCTGAGAGTCTCGAGTATGTGTAAGCCAACGTCTCCGCACCCCAATTGTACTTATGGATCTGTGTCAGATCCAATAAGTACCTGAGGTAAACGACATTTGTGTACGAGGAGTTGGTGTCTATAACAAATAACATCACATCGCCTGGTATTTATGTTCCTCTACCTCTACTGGATCACCATCTGCCTCTTCTACAGCAGCCATGGCCTGCCGAAAATAACGCTCCAGGGTGGCGAACTTTATATGTTCCCCACATGTCTTATCCACCTCTACCAGTGCATTATCTAGAGAGAACCTGAGCTCCCTAACCATCAAATCCTGAGCCTCCTCCTTCGTCAGCCTACAATGATGGGGGAGGATATCCCTAATCGATATATGTATAAGACATGAAACGTCGTCAAGGGTGGTACTAATCTCCCCGTGTGGTAGATGGAAAGAGGAGGTCTCTAGATGCCATCTCTCTGCAAAAGCCATCAGGATACCTTTGTGGCTCAGACCATACCCAACACTACTAAGGTCCTTCAGACCATACTCAGTCATGGCTGCCACGAACCACTCCTCCTCTGGAAACTCCAATCTCTTCCGCCCATGGTTATAGAACCTCTGGGGTCACGAAACTGAAAATTAACAAAGAAACCAATTTTAATAAGAAATAATGTTGCATATAATAAATTCTGAAAGAAATTAAAAAAAAAAATCTCCATAATGTTACCTCTTCGAGCCACACATGTGGGGTAGTATGCTCTGCGTAGCCGGTCAATAGAGACATATCAGATGGACCCCCAGAAAATCCTCAGGAGCATGATCATCATCACCCTTCGGAGGTGGGATCAGATCATCAACATCACGCTATGGTAGTGGAACCAGACTCTCCTGATGTCTCCTACGGGAAGGTGGAGATTGTGACATACCCTCAGTAGCATCTCGTGGCCTCCGGGATGAAGAAATACCTTTGACCTATGTTGTGGACGGATGTACATCTCACGAGGCCTGTGATGTAGACGGTATATCTGGTTGGGTTTTCTCCTTCCGGATAGACGCATGTTGGGCAACCCGTCCATGTATCTGGATGGCTGTAGGTATCTCGTAATTTGAATCTAAATCAGGCGTCATAGTTTGCATATAGCCAATAAATTAGAATTAAATACAACAAAAAAACATTTTTTTGTTCCATAAATGCATCAACGGAAGATTTCCGCAAATGCATTTATAGAAACACCCAGAATTCAGAAAGTTTGGATAATTCCGCAAGTGCACTTACAGAACGTCCCAACATTTATTTGTTCTGCTGATGCACTTGTAGAAGCTCTGAAATTTAATAAAAACAGTGGTGACGCCATTAACGGACCTTGAAGAAAAAAATTCAAGTTTAACCCCTTATCGCTCGTTTAATCCATCATATATTACCTACATTGTCTCTAAACTATGTTTCTAAACTTATCCAATGTTTTCTACACCTAAATAGTTAGTCTAATTCAATTACAAAGAAAACTAAAAAAACTCGAAAACTCATAAACTCGAAAATTTACCGATTAAATGGAGCTACAAATGATTAGGAGTTTATTGATCGTTGTAGTTGATGCTTAATGTTGAACTCGAGCGACAAAAACTGACTTTTGTGGAAATGATTTTTTTAGAGAGTTGAGAGAAATTTTGAGAGTTAGGATAATGAAAAGTGAAGAATGAGGCAGGAGAAGAGTTTGTGCGCGAAGTATATCAAAATTTGTCGCTGATGCAGCTACGGAAATTTTTTGCTGATGTATCTACGAAACAAACCAACATTGAACAAAAAAATGATGCGTCTGAAGATACATCAACAAAAACAGGAGGACAAAATTGGTAACACATATGGTGCGTGAGACATTCAAGGGGTGGGGTAAGAAATTCTCATGATGATAATAACACTTAGTTTCAGGAGTCTAACTTGATAACGCAACAGGCCCAATGGTACACCAACTTGACTGTAGCAAAACTTTGGATTTTTTTTTTTTAATTTTGATGGTGTTGTCTAAAAATTAGACAAAGATAATTTAAATGACGTTGTTTGAAAATATAAAAGTAAAAGTTAAGGGATTAAAATAAATTCTACTTGATCTTTTAAAATGTTAAGAAATCAAAATAGATTTTGAAGTAAAAATAAAGGATAAGAAAAGGGGATTTAGCCAAAATAGTATATAATTTTTTTGACATGCCAATGTAAAATATTTATTCTTCTTGAGATAAAAGTATAAATAAATATTACTCCCTCTGATTCTTAATATAATAAAAAGTTTATTTATTTATTCAAGAAGTAACTTTGTACAATTTCTTATATTAAGACGGATGGAGTAACTTGTTCAGTTTCTTATATTAAGACCGGATGGAGTAACTTACAATTTCTCATAATATAATATGTTAAAAGTCAACTTGTCCAACATGCAAGTTTTCTCAATGCCCTCATAAACAACTATTTTTAAATATTTTGGTAAGCAAGTGCACCACTTCAACTCTCTAAATCAGTCAAACTCCAATTTTTAAATCCACTTTCTTTAACACTCGTAAATATTTAGAATAGACTATTATTTCTTAAAGTTATACTCATCGAGTCAACTCTAACACAAGACATACAAAGAGTGGTCAGAAAGTCCCCAAAAGAGATACAAATGCAATATTACAAGAAAACGAAATCACCCTAAGCTAGCTAAACTACAACCAATCCAATTAAACACTTCAAAATTTCCCATCCAATAGGATACAAAGTATTGAAGAGTTGGACCAATGAACAAACAACAATAAGCCTAGAGGCTACAACAAATATTGACTTCCATCGCATTATTCTTGTATAACCCTTTATGGTTTAGATCAACAAACTAAATCCCAGAAAAAATAAATATTGACTAGAGGCTGCAAAAACAATTAAGACTAATCCCACTGTGTGGGTTGACTAGAGGCTAAAATGATTATTTTTATAGGCTTGCAATAGAATGTCTATTATGGAGAAGGCAATAGTAATGTAAAGAAAGAAAAAATAACCCAAAAATGATTAAGTTTGAAGATATCTCCTCTCATACAGACCAATTACTTGATCAGCCACAGCCCACATAATGGCTTGTCCAGGTGGGATCCTCATGAGCCGAGGTAACAGACCTTTCCATAAGGCAACAAGTCCTTCTTCTGCATGTATTGTTCTGATGGCATGGATCATACCCTTATACCTTAATTCACCTCCCTCTTTAACCTGAGCCATCAACCTTGTTTTCACTACATCAAAAGGACCGGTGCAAATAGGACCTGCCGTACCTGCAAGGAATCCTGAAATCATTGACTGCCATGGTAGAAGAACTTTACCATCGCCTTCATTTTTCTTCCATAAAAGCACATCAAATGCATTTTTTGCAGTAAACATGACAGATTGATTTGTCCCGTTACGCATTATCGTAGGAGTAACACCAGCCCAAAGCCCCCGGAAACCTTCTTCCTTTATGATCATTCCCGCACAATGCACAGGACCTCTATATTTTAAAAGCTCATGGCTTAGCCCTTTTTGCTGTTGCAATCTTATCTTCACCACCTGCAGAAAAACACAAGGTATTTAATTCGAGCTTCGAATTCTACATGCCAAGAACAAACTATGAATGGATGCTTGTGATGTTATATGCTGATTAGTCATTAGAGCAATTACTGACAAATAAAAAAATAAGCAGCTTTTAATCATAGTTGTAACGTACAAGATAAACTAGTTACAATAAGTATGTTTTTACAAGACCTGTCAGTTAATTTTTGTAAGAAAATAAGAATT
The DNA here is from genome assembly GCA_963966055.1 of Lathyrus aphaca. Classification (NCBI taxonomy): domain Eukaryota; kingdom Viridiplantae; phylum Streptophyta; class Magnoliopsida; order Fabales; family Fabaceae; genus Lathyrus; species Lathyrus aphaca. The sequence continues at coordinate 127,056,558 of OZ014523.1, read as the reverse complement.
ATTATTTCCCAGTTAATATGAGGAGGCCTATCAATAGATACACTGGAAACTGAATTAAAAGAGCTATTGTATGTACATGGTCTAATACTGAGACTGCCGCCCCTTACGATGAAATTGCCCGTCCCATGTGAATGAAATTCAGCTAGCTAAGAAATAGCTTTTGAGGATTGAGATGACATCACCACTCTTCCCTTCTACCATAAACACAGCTTAGAAAAGGAAAAAACCTGGATGAGCATTAGTATCTATTGTGAGAAACTGCAAAATTGGCCTGAGTGGCGCATCACCAATTGTACAAGTATCTGTATCTCCCGGTAACAACTTTAGACAGAGCATCAGCTGCTAAATTTCCGTTTCCCTATCATGTTCAATTTCTAAATTACATCCTAACATCTTGCACCAATTACTACTGTTCACTCAAAAACTCTTTGCCCCAGAACTAGAAACGATCCCAAAAATATTTTACACTCCTTGATCAGTCAAACTGTAATTCAGAATTGTTATACCACTAAACTGTCAGAGTCGATATAAATAAAAGGGTAGAGTGCGATGTCTTTGATTATTGTTTCTTTAATTTCTCCATCTAATACCACAACTGAGAAATGCAACAAATGTCAAATACTACTACCCTGGCCTGGTTTCCTAGTCAAGGCCTATATAGCAGACTGAAACCCCATAAGATGTGAATGTCATCACTCTTTGCCTATATTGAGGGTAATCCTTATCATTTTCATCAATGTTGTCAAATATTAGCCAGGGCAGTGCAATACCAGAGTGCGGTGGCGGTTTTTTAGACACCCGCCATGGCCAATTTGTAAGGATGGATGCGCCATGGAATTTTACAGCAGATATGGAAGATTTTTGGCTATCTGCCATCGACAGCGCAGATTTTCATATCTGGAGACTCTGGGCCTGATTGTTTCAGCTTTTAAAAATTGGATTTTTTCTTTGTATTTTCAAGAATGGATTTTGTAAAACCGTTATTTAAAATATTACAAGTTTTTTTATATTTATTTTTTCTAAATTGTAAGATTAATATTGACATCGTACAACAAAAACATACATTATTGAAGATCAAAAAATAGTCGAAATCACAATTTTTGAAAAAAGTTGTATCTCAAAAATGATTTTCATGAAAAACTATTTGAAATAGTTTCAAAATTAAGTGATTTTTTGAAATTTTGATATCCAAATTTTTTTCAAATTAAATGATGAAATATCTAAAATAACATTTTAAGAATAACTATTCAAACCAAATTTTCATTTGAATCTTTTATGAAAAGTTTCTTCGTAAATTTTTTTCCACAAAATTATGTTACACTATAAAAATTACTTTTAAAAAAAACCAAAACAAACGGGCTCTCTATCTTCCCACAATAATTTTGATTACTAATGAGTCACAAACAAAAGACAAGCAGAACTTGTCTCCGTAAAGGAAACAGATTCCACATGCCTTATCAGATCCTATTGGTACCCTAACCATCAGCAACACTAAAAATCCATGGTAAGGCTTTATGGCCATATGCAAGTACCTCAAGACTTCCAATCAAAGACAAAGTCATCATGGTTCATCCACACCAGAATTTCAGCTAAAACATCTACTAGTACCAATTTATTTTACACAAAATCAGTCTCATGGCATATTGTATATGTATGCATTTCTCTTCAATATTTTCATTTTTGATAGTTAATTCAAATTTAATTTAATAATAAGCTATATGCTCTTGAAAAAGCACTAATTGAATATACAAAAATAAAATAAAAATCTCAAACCTCAAATGGCGTAACGATCACAACAGCCTCAAGCACCCCAGCACCAAACCCAGAAAGAAGTCGCCCGTGATTACTGATCTTTCCGGTCTCAGAATCCTTAAACGCGGACTGAAGTAATGCATTTGAACCCATTCGAAGTGTATACTTCAACGTCAAATGTGTGGCAAAAGGTGTTAAACCCTTCCACAAAGCCCGCACCCCCTCAGATCGTGCAATTGTATTCCCACAATGAAGAATTCCCTTGTAATTCCCTGACCTATCAAGCTGCAGTCTAGTCTTGATCACATCAATGGGTTGGAGACAAGCAGCCTCCATAATCCCACCGAGTGAGCCAGAAATTGCCTTCATGTAGGGTGGAATCGATTTCTTGGGAATCGAATTTGTGTTACTGTTTTCTTGAGCAGCATCTTGATTCATGATTGATGGAGTTTAAAATTGTTCTGCTTCAAGCTTCAATAGATAAATGTCAACGGAAATAAACAAGTAACATGCTTTAAAAAGGCTTACTTAATATTCATGCAGTAACATTTTTAATTATTCATTACACAACGGTAAGAAGCCAGTTTTAAAAAACAGAGTAAGAAGCCAGTTTTAAAAAACTGTTCAATACCACTACTGCTACAAAACGGTATCGGAAGGTATTAATACCCCGATTTTATGATAAATAATAAATTGATTAATTCACACTGCAACGACCACAATCACTATTACAACATCTGTACCGACCGAAATCGCAAAAGCCGTTACACAACGTGAACGCGGCCGAGCCCATTTTTTAAAACCTTGGTAAGGAGACTGAATTTATGCGACCGGAACGCGATCGCGACAGTTATTTAAAACATTGGTAAGGAGGGGAAAAAAACATACTTTTGAACCCTAAATGGTTGTGATTAAGCTCCTTTAATTTCCTAGGTAAAATCTGCACATCAAAGAAAGTGAAAAAAGATCAACGAGATAATAAATTAAGTTGATATTAAAAAAAACTTCATCTAAGTAATAGAAAAGTGATTAAATATAAAAGTGAAGAGCTGCATGTATATATATAGAAGAAAAAGGGGAAAATAAAAACTAACTCAACAGTTTTAACGAACTAATAACTAAACAGAAAAATCAACAACTAACTAATAAAAAAAATTGGAACTATATTCAGCATTGATGAAATGAAGCAAGATATAATGAAAATCTGGCAACTCGATACGAAATTCTAGAATGATTGAAACTACATTGAATTCGATAAAGAAATGGTTTGGCGAAGGTTGAACCTGATGATGCAGCTACGGCGAGGACTGCGTCGGAAGAATGAAAAACGGAGATTGGGTTCAGTTCAGTGACTCTGAAACATTGTTTTTTATTAGGGTTTTTTCGTTATGGTGATGAAGGAAGAGGGATTCGGATTTGGTGAGGTTAGAGCGGGAAAGGTGTTTAGCTCTGGGTCAATTTCGTCCGTTGGATATATCAAGGTCTAGATATGCAGGAAGGTGGCAGCATGTGGACGACGACGGGTTTATGAGATGTAAGCAGGTCGACCTCTGTTGCTGAATGCTGACTAATAAAAAGATGCTGAATTTTTTTATAATATTTTAATCAATTAAAAGTTTATTAATATTCTAATATTTTTAAGGGAAATTTTAATCGGAGGATATTTTTTAAAAACTTTAAATAATAAATTTTATAAAAGTATGTATAATAATATAAGTGTATTAGAAATTCAACTGTTTAAAACTTTTAATAAATAATTTTTTAATATAAAATACAAAATGATACCGATACTTATGTGTTGTTAATAAAATAATAGATGTTAACGAATAGATTTAATGATACTATACTTATGTGTGGTTAATAAAATAATAGATGTTGACTTTTAATTTTTATTTCAAAATCATCCTTAAATTATCTATACTCGTTAAAACGATGAATATTATATAATTTGTTAACAGCGGTTGAAAAACGTTATATTAATTTGATTACCCTTAACTTAAAACACTTGTACATTTTTTAAGCAAGGAAATATAATAAAAAGAAATGCTATGGGTTTAAGTTTAACTATACACAAATTCAATTGAGATTATTCAATGTATATACATTTTTTTTATTTCCATTTTTACTATATTTATTTTGGATTTTGAATTAAATGCTTATAAATGAGCATTTAAATTATTAGATTATTCGATTTGTTCTTTGTTGTTACGGTCGATATAATTTAATTCAGTTTTGAGTTATTCTTGCAACTTCCATGTATGCAATTAAAAAAAAAACAATTGGAATGACATAAGTATAGCATAAGTGGTAGTAAATCTGATTACAAAAAGCTGAAAAATTACTTTCACTTAATACAATCAAGATGGGAATTTAAATTTTAATAAAATATAATTTGTTGAAACACAAACGCATAAAATGATAGAGATAGAGAGAGAGAGTGTGTTTGACTTCTCTCAAAATAATATACTTTTGTGTGCTATCTTTTATTTTCATCCATGGGAACTTGATTCTTAACAAGGTGAAACTAATTGGCATTTTTTGGCTTAAACTCCTAGCCCTGTCTTGGTGCGGATTGTATTTTTCATTGGTTTAGTTTCAAGTTCGTGTGGTTTTTTTATCTATTCTTTTCTGGTGGTTCCTTTTCTTGTTTTCGTTTTGAGTGTGCTCTGTGTGCATTTTTCTTCTTCATCCATGGAGTGGGAAAAGGTTACATACAAGAAAAAACTTGGCGTCAATCTTAAGTTTTCTGTTTGGAAGGAAAATAATGGAAAAGGGGTGGGAGTTGATGAACCAACTGTTTCTTTCTTTTTATCCGATTTCCCGGATAAGTTGCAAGCAAAAGATTTGTTTGAAGTGCTTGCAGTTTATGGTCTTATATCTGGGGTTTTCATTCCTGCAAGGAGAGACAAGAGGAATCTCAAATTTGGCTTCGCGCGTTTCAAAAAAGTTCACGATCCACGTGTTTTGGCGATTAAGTTGGATAGCATTTTTTTGGAAGGTAAATAGCTGCAAGCTAATGTATCCAAGTTTCAGAGAGGTTCAAGGAGTATTAACAACAAAAATGAGATTAATAAGAAAGCTTGGCAGCCTAACAACTTGTTCATGGTGATTCCGGTTATGGATGAAAAGTATCTTTTGCAGATGTTGTTAGAAAGAAGAAGTATGAGTCTAGAGATATTAAGGAATTTGTATCAGAAGCAAAATCTTGGTGTGATAAGCGGTTCTCTTTTATTCAACCATGGAAGGTTGAAGTTGTGGACGAGTCCATATATGTTTGGGTTATGTGCAGAGGTATACTCTGTTTTGCTTGGAATGATGATGTCTTCAGTAGGTTGATGGAAAGTTTTGGTTTTTTCTTAAAAGTCGATTTTATAACGAAGAAGAAATGAAGATTTGATGAAGCTAAATTTCTTATCAAAACTAATGTGTTTGAATTGATTCGAGAGAATATGATCCTAGAGGTCAATGGCAAGGAGTTCAAAGTTTGTGTTAATGAAATTTGCACGAGTCATATTGCTTCTGATCTTTTGGAAGAAGAACTTGATGGAAATAGCTTTTCATCGGTGGATTCTGAAAACAAGGCTTCATTTGATAGTCAACTCCTACCGATAGTAGGGAGTTCGATAGCTTGACACCTTTTCAGGAGAATGATGATGATGTATGAAGTAGTGCCTCCCTAGCATACTCTCATATCAGTGACTCATTGGGTAAAGGAGCAGACTTACCTAATGCTTTATTGACAGGTCTTGGTGAGTGTCATTTGGGTAATGTTTCGATAAGTAAGAACGTTGTAATAGGCCCACAGCTAGACTTTCAGGATTTCCGTGTCCCGGCTTTTCCAACACATTTTCTTGATAGTTGTGCAAAAGGTGGTGGGGGTTTTATTCCTTTGGGCTTGGATAAGGAGGACGGGGTGGATGGGTCAGTAGTGGATGATTGTCTTGGGCCTTTTCCATGTTCTGACCCAATATCACATCTGGATTTTAATCATGTAGGCATTGCATCAAGGATTAAAGGGAACAAGAAGAAAAAAAATGTTGTCTCTACTTTATGATAATATATAGATACCATTTTCACCCTCGTTTTACTCAACCCTCATAAAATTTTCCTCCTCTACTCCTGTTACTAGGTCGATGTCCAAGGTGGTTTGAATAATACCAATTATGATCACAAGTTACCCTTGATCCGAGAAGAAGGTGGTATTATTGATTATCCTCAAGATTCATTTGGATGTTTTGTTGATGATTATGACATTATAAGAAGTAATTTAAAATGTAAGGAGAGTATGGCAGGGGTACCTAGGAAGATTTGGAATATTGTTCAATCTTTAGGTATTGAAGCTGCAGATAATGAAGAAGAGTTAGAAAGTATTGTCAAGGATCTTTAAGAAAGAGATAATAGACTTTAGGGGCAAAGGAAGGGTGTTGAAAATTAGTTTCAATGATTTTTGTTTCTTTTAATGTTTGAGGGTGTGGCTTGTCTTCCAAAAGAAAGAGAATTCGTCAAATTCTAAAGGAAGGTAAAGTTGATATGTGCTTATTGTAAGAGACCAAAGTTGCTAGTATGCAGGAATCTAAGGTCGGAGGGTTGTGGGGAAAAACTGATTTTGGTTGGTCGGCATGTGATTCTATTGGGTCTTCTGGAAGTATTTTGACTATTTGGAGAAAAGATTTGTTTCAACGCTTATCCTCTTACAAAGGTAATGGTTTTTTATGTTCCAATTTTCTGTGGAAAGATATTAATGTGTTCGTAGTAAATGTATATTCTCCCTGCGATCTTAGAGGGAAGAGGAGACTTTGGAAGGATATATTAGATTTCAAAAACGCTCAGCCAATTGGTAGGTGGATTTTGGGAGGCGTTTTAATTCGATTAGATCAAATGATGAAATAAAAGGAAGAACATCCTCTGCTACGGAATTCTTTGATTTCAATGCTTTTATATCAGATTTGAACTTGGTTGACCTCCCTTTTATGCGAAAGCATTTTACTTGATTTAACTCAAACGAATTGAATTGTAGTAAGATTGATAGGTTTTTCATTGACGAGATCCTTGTTGATACTTGGGAGTCTAAAGCTCAATTTATAGGGCAACGTGATATTTCAGATCATTGCACCTTGTGGATCAAATCTACATTTCATAATTTAGGCCCGAAACCGTTTAGATTTTTCAACTGTTGGGTTCAGTATAAGGATTTTATGACTTTCACTAAGGAAATTTGGAATTCTTTGCATTTTCAAGGCACGCCTACTTTTGTGTTTAAGGAGAAATTGGTGGCTTTAAAAGGTTTCCTAAAGGAGTGGAACGTTAAGGTTTTCAGGTGGCTAGATCTTAACATAGAGAATCAAGTTGAGATTCTTAATGGGTTAGACATGGAGATGGAAACTGGATTAGACGGTCTCTCTAAAGATTTATGTAAAGAAAGGTTACAAACTCAAGAAAAATTCGGGCACGAACTCAGGCTTAAAGATAACATGGTTCACCAAAAGTCTAGATCCAAATGGTTGAAGGAGGGAGACATTAATACTCGATACTTTCATTCGTCTCTTAAACATAGGACAAAACTTAACAACATTACTGTTATCGGTTCAGCATAGTAGTATATTGATGATCCTCGGGCAATCAAGGAGGCAACTTTCGTTTATTACAAAGATAAGTACCAAAAGCTGAGTTACGATAGGCCTATTATGAACTTATCTTCAATTTGAGAGTTAACTGAGGAAGACAAAGTATTGTTGGATGTTGATTTTTCTATGCAGGAAATTAGGACAACAGTGTTTGATTGTAATAGTTCCAAGTCTCTTGGACCGGATGGTTACTCGTTCGGTTTCTTCAAAGATTGTTGGGACTTTGTTGGTGAGGACTTTGTTAAATGCGCGATGCATTTTTCGATGACAGAAAAGCTGCCCAAGTCTTTCTCTTCATATTTCTTGGATTTAATTCCAAACGTTAATAGCCCGCTACGCTTTGAGGAATTCAGGCCGATAAGTCTTGTAGGTTGTGTTTCAAAGGTAATATCTATGATCCTATCCAAAAGGCTTGCACTTGTTATTCGTAGTTTGGTATCTTTATCGCAAACGAAGTTTATTCCGGAAAGGAATTTATTGGATGGGGTTCTCCTTGCTAATGAAGTCATCGATTTCGCGAAGCGTGAAAAGAGAAAGTTCCTTCTTTTTAAAGTTGATTTTTCCCAAGCATACGACTGTGTTGATTGGAAATTTCTTATCCAAGTTCTTTTGGCTATGAATTTTGGTTCAAATTGGATCAAATGGATAAAAGAATTTGTTTTCTCTAGCTATGTCTCGGTTTTGGTTAATGGGAGTCCTACGAAGGATTTTGAGGCTAAGAGAGGGTTGAAGCAGGGGGTCTGTTAGCTCCATTCATGTTTGTTTTGGTTGCCGAAACGCTAGATGTTTTGGTTTGTAAAGCGACTACTCTTAACATTTTAATGGGATTTCTCACTTTTGGTGGATCTTCTATAGGGCTGCTCCAGTTTGCCGACGATACACTTTTGTTTAGTGATGGTGAATTATCGGATTTGTTGGCTTTTAAATCAATTTTGCGAGGTTTCGAAATGGTTTCGGGATTGAAAATAAATTTCTCTAAAAGCTGCATTTTCGGAGTTGGTCTTGAATAAGAATTCCTAGCTACTGTAGATAACTTTCTCTATTGTAAGTCAGGTCTTTTACCTTTTAAATTTATAGGTTTAACAATAGGAGGAAACCATAGAAAAGTATCATTTTGGAATCTGATTCTTTGTTTCCTTAAGAGTCGGTTGAATTCGTGGATTGGAAGGAATCTCTCGATGGGAGGCCGAGTCACCCTTATTAACTTTGTGCTTGTAAACCTACCTATTCACTTTCTATCATTCTATAAGGCTCCAATGAATATTGTGAAAGTTATAATTGCCATCCAACATCGGTTCCTTTGGTCCGATTCGAAAGATAGGAATTTCGTAGCTTGGGTTAAGTGGAGTGATTTATGCAAGCCCAAAGACAAAAGAGGTTTGGGAATTAAACATGTAGGATTGTTTAACAGAGCTTTACTTTCTAAATGGCTTTGGAAGTTTCTCAACGAAGGTACAGAAATTTGGAGAAATTTTTTTGTTAGTAGGTATGGAAGATTGAGTAAATAGGCTTTGGATTATGATGTTGCTCCTAAACCGTTAAAAGCGTTGTTGTGGATTCAAGATTTGCTTAAAGTTAAGTCTTCGTTGACAAATGTTTCTTTCAACATGCTTGTTAAACCAATTTTAGGGAGAGGAACTAATGTTTCTTTTTGGAACTGCTATTGGTACGGAGATTCGACGCTTAAATCCCTTTTCCCGTCTATTTTTCACGTTGCCGGTGATAAATATTGCAGTATGGCAGATGTTGGATTCTGGGAGCAGAATATTTGGAGATGGAACTTTCACTTGCTTCGGTTGGATAATGTTTCTCTTGCAGGAAGGAGTCCTGAACTCTTTTAAATCTCTTATTTTTGAATGTTTTTGTAGATAGATACAACAGACAAATGGCAGTGGAGGGTTGATCCTTCAATGGTTTTTTCTGTGTAATCCTTGTATTGTTTATTGAATACAATGGATATTGAGGGGATTTTAATGGAAGAAGATAAGATTCTCTTGAAAGTTATTTGGGGAACTAAAGTTCCTTTGAAAATAAAAGTTTTTGCTTTGAGGCTTGTTTTAGATCGTCTTTCGACTCGGTCTAATCTTTGCAATCGAGGGATAATCATTACAGAATCTGAAAAGGTGTGTGTTCTTTGCGATCTAGAAGAAGAGGTTGTGTATCATCTTTTTCTTTCTTGTCTTAAGGTCGATATCCTATTGTAATACCCTAAAATTTTCCCTCTTATTTATTACCAACCTCAAGTAGTTTATGCTTTGTCGTCTTGCATATTCGTCCATATTGCATCGCATTCAAGAAAAATAATAAAATGAATCATCATCATCTGCATGTGCACGAGGCTTGTGATCAAGTGATACTTGTTGATCATTGGAGATCAAGAAGAAAAAATATCACAAGAATAACCCAACTCACTTCCAAGTTACCCTACCAAAGAAAGGAAGAATTCACATTTTTCTTCCGTTAACCGGTTAACGCCTGGGGTTAACCGGTTAACAGAGGCGAAATTTGTGAAGAAATTTCAAAAAGTAGTTGTTTTTCTCAATTCCCTCCACTTTTTCCTTCATTGCCTTACACTCCATTTTCCTTTCCATTTTGCTTTGGATTTTCCACCACATTCTAGACTCTTCCACACTATTCCAAGGAATATTCTAGAAAACCTAACCAAATTTAACTAACTCCAAGCCTAAATCCTAACCTCTTTTCCCAAACCTAAACCCCAAGCAAGCTCCATACCTAAGCCTAACTCCAATCCTACTTTCCATATTAGTTGATCTCACTACAAACCTCACAAGTTCCATCATTTTCTCAAAACTTCAACTTTATTTTCCAAATTTTCACTTCATCTCTCTCATTTTTCTCCCAATTTTCTCTCATCTTCAACCTTTCACCAAAAAGCTTATTCATCATAAGCTCTTCAAGTTTTTCCTTGAAACTTGAAGAACTTGAAGCTAAATCCACATCTAAGCATTGATTTCAAGGTCTATTGAAGATTAATCGGAGTAATTTCTTTTGTTTGGGGATGATTTAAGCTTATTGGAAGTGATTTTGCAAGAGTTCATCAAGATCTTCATCAATTGCATTTATTTTGCATTTCGTACGGATCGAAGCTTGAAGTCTACGGTTTTCTCTTCATTTACATTTCGATCAACTCGCAACAATCACCAAAGCAATCCCCCGCTTTGTAGGTTGGTGAATCTGAAAGCGCTTTTCGCTTTTAATTTATTCACTTCATCTCGCCGTATGGCATTCTTTGATTGTGTGCTTGTGTTTTGATCACTTTTACGATTTTCTTGCAATTTGGTCGATTTAATTGTTAGTAGCTAGAATTGTAGCTTGTTCTTTGTGCTAATAGGTGTTAAAAGACTAGGTTTAAGTGGAATTTTCGTGCTAGCATGTTCATAGATACATTAGGAGCTCTTAGAATTAAGTTTCTAGCTAGAAGGTGCTTTTCCCAACTATTTTTCATCATTCTATTCAGTGTTAACCGGTTAATGCCAGGGGTTAACCGGTTAACACGTGTTTTCCATTTCTGATTGTTGTTGTTTTAGGGTCGTTAACCGGTTAATCCCTAGCGTTAACCGGTTAACGCTGTTCCATTTTGAGAAAATGGTTTGTTTCATGACATTTTTTCTTTCCATTTCTTCTTTAATCATCATAGCTTGATGGATCATGATTTTAGTGATTTTTTAGGATCACTTTAGGTGCATGATTCTGTAGTTTGGCTAGCTTTCAACATGCGTTTCGTTAGTTTCTGTTTTTGTGCGTAAATGTTGCATAACATGTTCATAACATTTTGTGATCATTGCTTGCATAATTTAGCATCCTTCATAGCACAATAATAAATTTTCATACCTCGGGCTTTTGCTTTGTATCATGAAGCCATTCACATCTTGATTCAATTGTGTGCATATTGAGAAAATTTGTATAATGTGAAAAACTCCAATAAATTCATTTAGATTTCACCATGTAATTACATATTGATGTTGCATTACATTGCAAATAATCCATTTGCACTTCATTGCATTAACTTGCATAAATTTTGCATTATTGATTTGCATTAAAACTCATTTTTGTGCATTTGAAAAATATCCAAATCTGCCTTGTTTTCATAGCTGCATTTTGAAACAAGAGTCATAAAAACATGTTGCATTCATGTTGTTCTGACTTTTTACATTTATTTTGCATGTTGTTTGTTAGCTGTAATAAGCTGTTTGCATTTTGCATTGCATTTGGTAGCTGTTTATGCTATAGGAGTTGTAGTAGCTGCTGGATTTTTGCCTTGCATAGTTTTAGGTCCCTTAGACTTAGGATTGAGTCTAGATTAGGTCCTAGATGAATTAGGTTTTGTTTGGTACTTGTTTACCTCATTCCTTTTATTATGCTTCATCCTACTAACCTTTGTTTTGTAGGGAGGTAGAGGTAAGTTTACACACTTCTTCTTCTTTTAATTCTTTATGCTTTCAAAGTGTGTTTGCTTTAGCATTTTATGCTTAGTTTGTATAACTTCATGCTAATCCCCTTTAGAAATGACTTAGCTTCCTTAGGAAGTAAGTTGATTTCTAGTTCTCTTTTCTTTTCCTTTTCCTCATTAGGATTAGAAAACCATACTAACTTAGGTTCATCCATGCATAATAACACTTAGGATTATTAGTTTCCCCCTTAAAATTTTACCTCTGGTTCGTTGTGCTTTCTTTCTCATCTCAAAGAAAAGTAAAAAACACCTAATAAAGGTTGATCTTCTCGTACACCAGAAGACTTTATCGTGGGTTACTTGTACACGTCCTGTTTCGGGGCGAGGTGTAAAGCATCTACCACGATGAACACATCTTAGTATGAGAAGGTTCACAAACAACAATATCAGAAAACACTTCTTTAAAAGATAGTACATAAAAACCACTTGTCTTTTCCTTCAGGAATTCTTTTCTCACCTCACTCACTCTTAACGCAAACTCGCGACGACTTTTCTCAATTGCAAGACGGTAAATGCACTCGTTCCAGACGAGCCTGCAACACATGAGCATAGACATACGCAGTTCCAACGTATAACAAATATAAATAGTTCCTGCCTTAGTTAGGAGAACTACGTTGACTCTGATCCTCATTTTCCCGATGAGGTACGTAGGCAGTGGGGTAGGGCCCGTTCGATCACATTATTTATTTTCCCTACATTTCCCCTTCTATTTTCCAGTTCCTTTTCTCATTTCAGTTCCAGTTCTAGTTAGAAATTCTTTTGTTCAACATCATCTTTTTCCTCACCCTTTGAAACAGACTAACAAGCGTGGATCCCGTCAGGTACGGCAGACGATCTGGGGTGCTAATACCTTCCCAGGTCGTAACCAACTCCCGAACCCAGATCTTTGGTTCACAGGACCTTGTCCTATCCTTTTCTCTTAGGTTTGTGCAACATTACCTTTCCCATTCAGCTGGTGACTCTGGTTTCCCTTTTGAGATTAAATCCTAGCTCCTGTTTGTTTCTGTTTCGTTGGGTGTTTATCTGTGTGATATTGTGTGTTTATTTACTGTTTTCATTTCCAGTTCTTTACTTTACAACATTTTATTTACCGTTTTCAGTATTTATTTTCCATGCATCATATATATTGGACTGTGCTAGTTTTCATTTTTTTGTGGGTGGGAGTTACTGTTAGATAAGCCAACTACCCGGCTTGAGTGCATCATAGGATTAGTGTGGACATACATTATACTCCCATGATATCTCACCATGATGAGTGGCGAGTATTCCACACCCATATTGCGACCGTCTTGGAACTATTCTGTATGGGGGTTACTCCACTTCAGGGTACGACCTTGATAGGTATGTACATCTGGTGACCGATCATTGAGGACCTTAGTGGAAACAACCATCTCCAGTGATGATAGTGGCATACCATATTTGTTGGCAAACCCACTCGCATCCGAGGGCCCACTGGGAACTCGTATAGGATGGCCTGGTTCTTTCATAGGAACTCAGTCAAAGCTAACTATTTGTATGGTGATAGTACTGTATCCCAATGGCTGAATGTACTATTGTTTCTCGATTCAGTGCTTGAAGTTGGGGACTTATGAGGTATGCTTGTTTCCTTGGACTCAACTGAGACCTCCCTGAGTAGTACATAATACCAAACCGATTCCCTGATTTGGTCATGAGCCATTTCTAGGAAATGGTGAATGTATTATTGCTATTCGGCTTTGAGAGTCTCTGATGTTGACTCGAGTAGCACACCCGTGAGATGGGATGGGTTAACAGGTTTGAAGGAACCCTAAAACTTCCAACATACCCACTTTGCCAGTACTGTTCAGTATTGTGATTTGTTTCTTTGGTCCTTGGTTCTGAGATCCAGAATTTCTGTCCAGAGAAACTATTACTGTGATTGATATTGGGACATTGCACAGACACTTGATTATCTGATCTGCTCAACACTAACACCAGTTCCCGATCACATGCATACTACATACATGACATCATAACATTTCTGCATACATGTTCAGTTGTTTCTGGGGATCGCATATTTGAATCCTGTTGGTGGATTTCTTCTGTATTAAAACTGAATCAAAGTAGATAGATTCCTCAGAAATAACCGAACATGGCATTTGCATACATCCTTGCATACATGATAGGTGTTCAAGGGCATATTCTTATCCTGACTTGGTTTCTCTTCAGAATGGCCAACTTGAATCATGATTGTCAGGGTATGGGCATGGAAAAACTCTGGGCGGAGGTGATTGAGATGAAGGCACGACTAGGGCATTTTATGGTGGACATTCGAGCGTTGTCCCAGGATCAGAAACTGCTGAGAGAAAAAGTCAACTTGATGAAGATTCAGATGAGGCTGCTCACGGGAATCATGAATGTTATGTTGAAAAAAGAAAATAGCCATGTATCTGATTTTCAAACAGAAGGTTATATTACTCCCATCTCCTTGGGGTGTCCACTGAATCAAGAGTTGTTAGGGGTATTTCCTCTACAATTTGAGTCTCTGCACCAGCAATCACCACTTGACAGTCAGGAACAACCTAAGACAGGAATCAAATCCACATGGCCTAATACAAGTGAGCTGAATAATCTTACACCAATATTTGCCAAATAAGTGAGTACTTTATTTACTTATCAAGTGTCTTCCTCGGCTGCTACGCCTTGTTTTCCAGAAGAAGGACTTCAGCAGGTCGCAACAACCTGTTCTCGACAGAAACAAGAAAGGATTATTGATCATGTACCCATGTCTTATGCCGAGTTGTGCCCATAGTTGCTCAAAATGGGATTGATTAAGTTTCACGAGCTATCTAATCCTCCTGGGGAACGCTCCTAAGGTTGAAATCCCTATGCCTACTGTGTTTTTCACTCCGGAGCTCAAGGGCATGACATCAATGATTGCAGAGCATTCATGCATCAGATGCAAGATTTGGTTGATGAAAGAGTAATTAGTTTTGGGCTGAATGGTTTGAAAGTTTCAAAAGTTAGGACACATGTGGACCCTTAAGAGGTGATCGAAGTCCATTCTTATGGATTTATTACTCAGGATGAGTCTTCAAGGAGATTACATCAACAAACTTCTGTCGTTCCTCGGTCGAGTATGAGTAAGAAAGTGCAGGGACATATTAGGCGCTCAAAACAATATCAACAACGAAATGCTCAACCACCTCATCAGGGTCGACAATAACAGGCACAAAGACCATTCCAGTAAAGAACGAGAGTGAGGGACCGTAAAATTGATCCCATCCTATTTCCGTATGTTGTGTTGCTTCCAAAGTTGCTTAAGTTGAACATGGTCGAGCTTCGTACCATGAGAGCTCCTTCTCCTAACAATCTATCACCCAATTTTGATGCAAATGCCAGGTGCGAATTCCATTCGGGTTCCCAAGGGCACAATATTGAGAAACGTTGGGCTTTTCAGAATGAGGTGCAAGACCTAATTGACTCCAAGGTAATCAATTTCTCCCCTCACTCGAATCCAATGACTAATTGCGGTGGAGCTGGAGTGAACTTTGCGAATGAAGGTGTCAAGGTTGTTATACTAGATGGTCTGTATTAAACTGGAATCTTCAAGTTAATCACCCAAATTGTAGGGGTATTCATAGAAGCAAATAAAGCCAACAATATTCAAATATTCCCAGTAATGGAAATTGTGTGTTTGTCTTTCTTCATTGCATTTTCATCCTTATTAAGGGGGACTACGTTGCTCTTATTCTTCATTGGTCTTGGGTCAATGGAGATACGTAGGCAGAAGATCGTCAGTTCTTTCTGAGCAACCTTATGGGGCATCTTTATTCCCCAACTTTACTTTTTCCTTCAGACGTCTCGTGTCAGAATAATTGGAAGAAGAGGTGTGATTGACATGTCGGACATGCAACCATTTACTTGAAGACTACAAGTCCATGAAGAGCTACTGATCACGGGAAGCATTCAATATTGATCAGTCTAGATGGAGTCAAGTCTCCTTAACAATGGCAATGTTCAGCTTCTTTATTGCATTTCTAGTTATAGTTTATGTCGTTTGTTTAAACATTTGTATGCATGCATGAAACTTATTTATTTTTGAATGTTAATCAAAATAAAAATGCACATGTTTTTATTGAGGTAATACATTCGTATTCACTCTTGATTTTGTGTATGTGCATTGCAATACCAACTATCATGTTTAAACTTAATAAGGGAGGATGACGAAACAAAAACGCAAAAAAAAACCTCCAGTTATGTGCTCTTGGATAAGACCCTGTTGATGATGTATAGTCACTGTTTCAAATCCTAAACACTGGAGATATAAGGGAGATAGAACCTCGCCAACCCATTTGAGCCTTGAAGTAGGAGTTTCTTTTCGCATGAAAAAAAAACCTGACACATAACCCAGGGGTAGGGTAGGCGTCAGTTAGTTTGACTGAGCGTTTAGACTTTCATAAAAGAGTGCATCTGAGGATTCATTACCTTTCGTTGCACCAAATCAAGAGGTCCAAAGACTAGAAACCACAATGGTTATCCCAATCAAGAGGTCCAAGGATCGGAAACCACAAAGGTTATCTTTCATCAACCAAGAAGTGAGACAGTCACGACCCTTTCAAAGCAATCAAGACAACCAGTGTCACACGATTTTTTCAAAAAAATGAATCGAAAAAAAATGAATGAAAAAGCCCGCTAAGTCGAAACTTGAAAACAAGCGACTTAGGCAAAAATTAGGGCATCCCGCTGGACTTCACAATCAAAGATTCACAAGAATCAGTCCAGGCAAAAGTTAGGGATAAGCAAAAGAACGCAAAAGCAAAAATGCAAAGAGGATTACACGAGAAAGATTATTAAGAAAGAACAAAGTCGTGTGATACAGACACAAAAGACAATAGGGGTGACTGACTCCCAACAACAACTTGATTGGTGCTTAAATTGTTAGTAGCAATGGTTCTTTAACCATCACAAAACCCTTTTTGAGAGGTGAGCGCTTATGAATGCTAGCTTGAACATAGGAATGGAGGACATCACGAAAAGGGCGGGTACTAATAAAACTTGAGCCTATATTCTTTGTTTCTATAACCGTGAACCAGGCCACGATACAACCCTCAAAAGTCCTAATTCAAACAGGGTTAATTTGAGAGCGTACTATCACGAGACCGCGTTCCTGACTCCTATGAGTTATGCTAAAATATCCTTGTTGGTATTTCATGTACATGCTTTCATAAAAAATCAATTTCGTATCTTAACCAGTGATTCGCTCACAAAGGTTTGCGACATCCTTTTCAGTAAAACTTCAAAATTAACATGTGTGTTGCATTAGAATTTTCATTCTCAAATAAATATTTTCTGCATGCATACATTTGTTTGGCATCATAAAAGTTCACGTATGGAATCTCAGTCCAAAAGCTTAATCTTGCCAAGTTGAGAAGTATGAAACTTCCGAAGGTCAATCTGTTGAGATGCACTTTTCCAAGAAACTCTATTGAGTAAGGACTTTCCCAAACAGTCGTGGTAAAATCCAACTAATCTGGGGAAGTTACATCGAGCAATCTCTCCAAATTTCAGCCAAACTGGGGCAATCACTTCGAGATCAAATCTCTCAAAGAGCCATTAGTCTTGGGGCAATCACTTCGAGATTCATATCTCTTCCAGAGAAATCAATCTGGGTATTCACTTGAAGATCGGTCATTCAGGGACGAAACTACTCAAAGGCTCGTACTGGGACATGTCACCCGAAGAGCACTAAAAGTTATTCTCTCCTGAAGACGATCAATCAGAAGCACCTACCTAAGGTTTAGAATACTGGGGCAGAATATCTCAGTGATATGAGGTTTTTCATGAATCCTCGTGAGGAAAAATCTTGCATAAACCATGCGGTCTGGGGCAGTTACTTCGAGATCCGACGAATATCTCTAAGAGTTGGAAGAAACTGAGGCATCTTAGATGCCAGGTTTTCTGTAAAACCCTCTTAAGATAATTTCTTCCGATAAACCCTAGTTTGAGGCGAGTTGAAAAGTGAAAGGAACCATTGTTCGCTCATGATCAGTGGGCAGTCGATCAGCCCAGAGGCTGGAAGCAAAGCCATTACTAGCCCAAAACTTCAGGAGTGGTTTGCTCAGCAGGCTTCATCAATCAGAATTCCTCAACAAGTCTCATTAGACCATCCCTTCTCCAGTAGAGCAACAAAGAGAATGATACTTCTCGAGAAAAAGGGTATCATTATCTCTTATCCCCAACATGAGATCATGTATTCTCTCATCACCAAGAAAAGAGCCCTCCTTCAACAGAGGAGTATCCCCAATCAGAGTCTTCTTATCCCCAGCAGTACATGAGGATTTGTTACGCCATAGTAGTGGTAAAGATACCGAAGAGCCTGAAAATTCTCTTCCTTGCCCAACAGGGTTTGAAGTTATCCCCAATGGAGTCGCCAATTAAGGTCCAATCCTCATTGGCATCTCTTCTCCAAACAAAAGATGGTGCACCTAAGGGATTCCCCAACAGGTTTCTTCCTCAGTGGAGTACCAACATATCTAGTTCCCTAGCCGAGCTAGAAGTTTCACTTCCCCAACGAAGTTTGACGGGTAGCGTACCTCTCAGATCAAGTTCATCCCCAATAGGGTCTTGGCACTTCAATCTCAAAGTCCAATTTATTTTTGGCAATGGCGGCAGTTCAGAGCTGGTGTATCATTAACACCATCCCCCGCATAGTTGTTTTTCCCCACAGGGATTCATCACAATCAACGCAACAATTGTTCCTCACCCAGCGAAGTCGTCAAGGATACTTGTTATCTCCTCAGGAGATCCTTTTTGCATTTTCATTTAGCAATCATCATTAAATTTGCATCCTCAAAAAGTATAGCATTTCCATCATTATAGAGCATTACACCATGGAAAAATTCAAACATATGCATACGAAGCATAAGCCAATTTTGGTGCCTTGCATAAAAGCCCGAAACATCAGTTCTTCAATCAGACCGAAGTATCTCCACAGAATGCCAAATCCTTTTCCCATTGTGGTTATTTTTACCAAGCCTTGTTTGTTATTCTCGTCTTAAGTCTCATTTAAGTACAACAGTCTCATTTTTTCGTGTCTTCGTTTAAGTACAACGGTCACGTCTCGGGTAATCATTTAAGTACAATGATCTCGTTTCTTTGATCTCAGCTAAGTACGATGATTTCAATTCTTCGTTTCCATTTAAGTACAATGGTCTCGTCTTGAGTCTCATTTAAGTACAACAGTCTCATTTTTTCGTGTCTTCGTTTAAGTACAACAGCCGCGTCTCAGGTAATCATTTAAGTACAATGATCCTGTTTCTTTGATCTCATCTGAGTACAATGATTTCAATTCTTCGATTCCATTTAAGTACAATGGTCTCGTCTTGAGTCTCGTTAAGTGCAACAGTCTCATTTTTTCGCGTCTCCGTTTAAGTACAATGGTCGCGTCTCGGGTAATCATTTAAGTACAATGATCCCGTTTCTTTGATCTCATCTAAGTACAATGATTTCAATTATTCGATTCCATTTAAGTACAATGGTCTCGTCTTGAGTCTCGTTTAAGTACAACAATCTCATTTTTTTGCGTCTCCGTTTAAGTACAATGGTCGCGTCTCGGGTAATCATTTAAGTACAATGATCGTGTTTCTTTGATCTCATCTAAGTACAATGATTTCAATTTCGTGTTTCTGTTTCAGCACAATGGTCATGTATCGGGTTATCGTTTAAGTACAATGATCTCATCCCTTATGATTCCATTCTGGTACAATGGTTTCATTTTTGATTCCGTCTAAGTACGATGGTCTCGTCCCCTTCTAGTTGTCATTTAAGTACAATAAGCTCGTTCTCTTTTGTCCTGTCCGAGGTCAATTTCATGTTTCAAGATGTCATCCGAGAGTGACACATGTTCTCATCTTCCACAGAGTGAAAATTTTGAGGTTTATTCGGGTATTCAATCACTCCATACCTTGAATGTCTAAAAGCCATTGCTATCATCCATTCAGGTCTACAGATGATTGAATAGGGGCAACTGTAATACCTCTTATTTATTACCAACCTCAAGTGGTTTATGCTTCGTCGTCTTGCATATCCATCCATATTGCATCACATTCAAGAAAAATAATAAAATGAATCATCATCATCTGCATGTGCATGAGGTTTGTGATCAAGTAATACTTGTTGATCATTGGAGCTCAAGAAGAAAACATATCACAAGAATAAGCCAGCTCACTTCCAAGTTACCCTACCAAAGAAAGGAAGAATCCATATTTTTCTTCCGTTAACCGGTTAACGCCCGAGGTTAACCGGTTAACGGAGGCGAAATTTGTGAAGAAATTTCAAAAATTAGTTGTTTTTCTCAATTCCCTCCACTTTTCCTTCATTGCCTTACACTCCATTTTACATTCCATTTTGCTTTGGATTTTCCACCACATTCTAGACTCTTCCACACTATTCCAAGGAATATTCTAGAAAACCTAACCAACTTTAACTAACTCCAAGCCTAATTCCTAACCTCTTTTCCCAAACCTAAACCCCAGGAAAGCTCCATACCTAAGCCTAACTCCAATCCTACTTTCTATATAAGTTGATCTCACTCCAAACCTCACAAGTTCCACCATTTTCTCAAAACTTCAACTTCATTTTCCAAATTTTCACTTCACCTCTCTCATTTTTCTGCCAATTTTCTCTCATCTTCAACCTTTCACCAAAAAGCTTCTTCATCATAAGCTCTTCAAGTTTTGCCTTGAAACTTGAAGAACTTGAAGCTTAATCCACATCTAAGCATTGATTTCAAGGTCTATTGAAGATTAATCGGAGTAATTGCTTTTGTTTGGGGCTGATTTGAGCTTATTGGAAGTGATTTTGCAAGAGTTCATCAAGATCTTCATCAATTGCATTTATTTTGCATTTTGTACGGATCGAATCTTGAAGTCTACGGTTTTCTCTTCATTTGCATTTCGATCAACTCGCAACAATCACCAAAGCAATCCCCCGCTTTGTAGGTTGGTGAATCTGAAACCATTTTTCTCTTTAATTTATTCACTTCATCTCGCCGTATGGCATTCTTTGATTGTTTGCTTGCGTTTTGATCACTTTTACGAGTTGCTTGCGATTTGTTCGATTTACTTGTTAGTAGCTAGAATTGTAGCATGTTCTTGGTGCTTATAGGTGTTAGAAGACTAGGTTTAAGTGGAATTTCCATGCTAGCATGTTCATAGATACATTAGGAGCTTTTAGAATTAAGTTGCTAGCTAGAAGGTGTTTTTCCCAACTATTTTCCAGCATTCTGTTCAGTGTTAACCGATTAATGCCAGGGGTTAACCGGTTAACACGTGTTTTCCATTTCTGATTGTTGTTGTTTTAGGGCCGTTAACCGGTTAACCCCTAGGTTTAACCCGTTAACGCTATTCCATTTTGAGAAAATGGTTTGTTTCATGACATTTTTGCTTTCCATTTCTTCTTTAATCATCATAGCTTGATAGATCACGATTTTAGTGAATTTTTAGGATCACTTTAGGTGCATGATTCTGTAGTTTGGCTAGCTTTCGAAATGCATTTCATTAGTTTTCGTTTTTGTGTGTAAATGTTGCATAACATGTTCATAACATTTTGTTATCATTGCTTGCATAATTTAGCATCCTTCATAGCACAATAATAAATGTCCATACCTCTGGTTTTTGTATTGCATCATGAAGCCATTCACATATTGATTCAATTATGTGCATATTGAGAAAAATTGCATAATGTGAAAAACTCCAATAAATTCATTTAGATTGCACCGTGTAATTGCATATTGATGTTGCATTCCATTTCAAAAATCCCTTTGCATTTTATTGCATTAACTTGCATAAATTTTGCATTATTTGATTTGCATTAAAACTCCTTGTTGTGCATTTGAAAAATATCCAAATCTGCCTTGTTTTCATAGTTGCATTTTGAAACAGGAGCCGTAAAAACATGTTGCATTCATGTTGTTCTGACTTTTTACACCTATTTTGCATGCTATTTGTTAGCTGTAATAAGCTATTTGCATTTTGCATTGCATTTGGTAGCTATTTGTGCTATAGGAGCTGTAATAGATGCTGGATATTTGCCTTACATAGTTTTAGGTCCCTTAGACTTAGGATTGAGTCTAGATTAGGTCATAGATGAATTAGGTTTTGTTTGGCACTTGTTTACCTCATTCCTTTTATTATGCTTCATCCTACTAACCATTGTTTTGTAGGGAGGTGAAGGTAAGTTCACACAACTTCTTCTTCTTTTAATTCTTTATGCTTTCAAAGTGTGTTTGCTTTAGCATTTTATGCTTAGTTTGTATAAATTCATGCTAATCCCCTTTAGAAATGACTTAGCTTCCTTAGGAAGTAAGTTGGTTTCTAGTTCCCTATTCTTTTCCTTTTCCTCATTAGGATTAGAAAACCGCACTAACCTAGGTTCATCCATGCAAGATAACACTTAGGATTATTAGTCTCCCCCTTAGACTTTTACCTCTGTTTCTTTTTGCTTTCTTTCTCGTCTCAAAGAAAAGTAAAAAACACCAAATAAAAGTTGATCTTCTCGTACGCCAGGAGACTTTGCCGTGGGTTACTTGTACACGTCATATTTCGGGGCAAGGTGTAAGGCATCTACCACGATGAACAAGTCTTAGTATGAGAAGGTTCACAAACAACAATCTCAAAAAACACTTCTTTAAAAAACAGTACTCAAACAACACTCGTCTTTTCCTTCAGGAATTATTTTCTCACCTCACTCACTCTTAACGCGAACTCGCGACGACTTGTCTCATTTGCAAGACTTTAAACTCACTCGTACCAGACGAGCCTGCAACACCTGAGCATAGACATACGCAGTTCTAGTGCATAAAAAACATAAATAGTTCCCGCCTTAGTTAGGCGAACTACGTCGAATCTGATCCTCATTTTCCTGATGAGGTACGTAGGCAGCGGGGTAGGGCCCGTTCGAGCACATTATTTATTTTCCCTACATTTCCCCTTCTCTTTTTCAATTCCTTTTCTCATTTCAGTTCCAGTTAGCAATTCTTTTGTTCAACAACATCTTTTTCCTCACCCTTTGAAACAGACTAACAAGCGTGGATCCCGTCAGGTACGGCGGACGATCTGGGGTGCTAATACCTTCCCAGGTCGTAACCTACTCCTGAACCCAGATCTTTGGTTCGCAGAATCTATGGTTTCCCCTTTGAGATAAAAATGTCTGGCTGACGAATCTACCTTTTCCGCGCCACTTTCGCGTTTGTACTAGGATGAAAATCTCGGGAGCGACAACTGACGACTCTGCTGAGGAGCGAACCCAGAATCTATGGTTTCCCCTTTGAGAGTTAATCCTAGCGCCTGTTTGTTTCTGTTTCGTTGGGTGTTTATCTGTGTGCTGCTGTGTGTTTATTTACTTTTTTCATTTACAGTTCTTTACTTTACAACATTTATTTACCGCTTTCAGTATTTATTTTCCATGCATCATATATACTGGACTGTGTTGGTTTGCATTTTTTGTGTGGGTGGGAGTTACTGTGAGATGTGCTAACAAAATAATAATGCATTTTTATTTTAAGATACAATATTTTTTACAAATCACAAGTTATTATCTTTTACATGTGAAAAAAATTACTATAATAATAATAATAATGTATTTTTATTTTAAGTTACAATAATTTTTAATTTTGAAATTATTTTAAATTTAAAATACACTAATATTTAATTTTTAAGATGATATATGGATAATTAAAAAATATATATTATTGATGTATTTCTTTTAAAAATTAAAAAAATGATACAATTTTGTTTTTTTATTTAAAAACGTCTTTCATTTGAATATTTATCTTTGATTAACTTATATATATATATTTATCTTTGACTATTTTTTTTCTTCATTTTTTACAATAACATATAACTATTTTTAATATTATTTTAATTTCAAAACCAAACTGGTGAGAATTCCATATTTTACACCAATATCATACAGAAGCACGAGTAATCATAATAAAATTCGTGTGAACGCACATGTTTTTACTTTTTTCATACATTTAAAAAAATGTAAATTTTTTGTCAATTGTACTATTGTCTATTTAATTTTATAGATTTTTAACCATAATAAAATTAATTTTTTTATTGATTTGCAACTAATTCTAAATTTGGCTATTTATTTATTTTATTTATTAAAATTTATAAATCTTTTTATTATAACTCTATCAATCCTAATTTTTTTTTCTTTCTATTTTCACAATTGTTTTTTACAAAGTATGTTTTTAATAGTTATTCTTAATAATAGTTGTTTTTAAAAAACTTATACAATTATCTTCTTGTTCATTTTTTCTTTTTTCTTTTTTTCAACAATATTGTGATATTTTTAAATTTGTTTGAACTTCCATGACAAATTTGTAACAATTCATAGATAAGTGTGAACACACAAGTAATACACCAATATCGTGTGAGTGCACGTGTAACACACCAGTATTGTATGAGCGCACAGATAACCAGACCAAAATAAGTGTGAACACACGAGTAATACACAAATATCGTGTGAACGCATGTATAACCAGACCAAAATATATGTAAATGCACAGGTAACACATCAGTACCGTGTAAATGCACGGGTAATCATGTCAAAATCTATATGAACGCACGAGTAACGTAGTATCGTGTGAACACGGGTAACCAGGCCTAAATCCCTATGAATGCACGAGTCAAAATCTATATGAATATGAACGCACGAGTAACACAATTCCATGTGAACACGGGTAACCAGACCTAAATCCCTAAAAAATTGATACAATTTATTTATTTTAAAAATATATATTTCATTTATATATTTATCTTTGATTAATTTATATATTTATTTATATATTTATCGTTGACTTTTTTCTTTCTTTCTATTTTTACAGTTAAATTTATATATTTTCTATTTTTTCAACTTATATATTTATTTTAAATTTGAAACATTTTAAATTTAAAAACTTTTATAATTATCTTTAGGTCTATTTTCTTTTTCATTTTTTCAATAATATTTTAATATTTTCTGATTTCTTTAAATTTACATAATTAAATGGTGACATATTCGTGATCTACACCAGAACCCATAAATATACGATTTTCCACGAATAATTAAGTTGAAATAAGATCTCCCATGTCTAGAGCCGTCTCGAATTTAATGGAGAATTTGTTTTCTTCCATTACAAAATAAGCAAATTGAATTTGTACCAAGAAAAAAAAAACATATTGAATAACTGTGATATTAATACCCATCAGAGTTCATTTTATTTATATCAATTTGTACTTTATTAAAGATTTGATGATTTGGACATAGTCATACTATCAATGTTTTTTTTATATATTTAAATTTTAAATTTGATTATTTAAAACCTATACTTTTAAAATTGTTTTAATTTAATGTTTGTAATGTAATATAATGTTGGAGAAAAATTATTTCTATTAAAAATTTATTCCATTGAATATGGAATGGAAAGAGAGATATTTGAACCCGTTTGAGACGAATTTGAAATTCATTTAATTATTTTCATTGGAATTGGGGAAGAGAGCGGAGATTTCTCTCCGTTTTGTTGAAAAATAAATTGATTTATTGTATATTTTATATGATGTCAGATAATATATTAATTATTTATGTCAAATAACATTTCTTTTTTATTTTTAATTTAAATTTATAAATAATTTTTCCTTTTTAAAAATATTCAAGATGAATAACACAAAAAATTAATAAAAAAAAAGAATAAACTGAATTGAATTAACCTAACATAAAATATCTATTTAGCATAGTGTTAAATACATAAAGCATATAGTATGGTTTGACTATGCGGCAAAACAATTAATTAGTAGTAAATAGTCTTGATGAATAATGAGTAGTAGTTGCATTGTAATGAAACAAAAGCCAAGCAATGCATTTGTAAGACACCCCTACTTACATATATGATGTTGACTAACTTTGTAGCCATTTGAGATTTTTCTCGCTTTATATAGTGCTATACCTACCACCTTTAATTCTAATTTCATAAACTTACCACGAAAAGGGTGAACTTGTTGAAGTCTATAAAAGGAGGGAGGGCCTAACAAAATTAATGGTGGTAAGAAATTTCATTTCCCAATAAGGCCCATTTATCTATAGGTTGAGGTGCATCTTCACCAAATTGGGTTCCACCATGAATTTAAATACCTTTTCTTTTTAAGTTTCATGCATCTTTCTTAAGGAAGTTGTTTGGTAGATATCTCATATAGGTGTGTGTGTATTTTGAGAAAGAGGAAATAGAGAAAAGAATGTGATATACTTAAATCAAGGAAACATTATACTAATATCTTTTAGGTTTGTTAAAATGATATCAAACACTCCATTAGTTTTAAAATATGCATTAACTTCCTTTAAAAAAAACACACACACATATAAACGAAAAAATTTAGTGATCGATAAAAAAATCACAGATAAATATCATATATGCCAATAGTCACTAAAAATTAAAAAGTAAAAAGGGTGTCAGTGTCATTTTAATAGATCTTAAAAAAAGTTAACGCATATTCTAAAATTAGAGAAAAATATGAATGCCATTTTAATAGACCTTAGGAAGGGGACGTGAGTGTAATTTTTCCTTAAATTAATGATGTAATAAGAAAACTATATATTTGGAGAAACCAAATGTCACATTGATATACCTATGTCAAGTCCATCCAGAATGTTTGACATGCTAATATGTCACATTAAACACATATGTATGTCCACGTCACTTCCCGTATATGCAAAGACCAATATATTGTGAAATTTGATTGTAGTTGACAGTTTTTCAAACCCAGAATCACATCAAATATGCATCCCCTATTCACCATTTTATTTCACAACAAACCTGTTAAAACAACAACCAATATATAAGATTAACGATAAACGAAAGTAATAAACATGATCAATATTTGTTAATGCAATTCGGTCAACGACACATACCTCTGTAAATATAGAGAGATTATAGTTCTCTTTATTTATGTCTTATTAATTAAGATTCGAGTATTACAAGTCATATATTTTACCATAATTGTCTTAATAATACCCATAATAATCTCCCCATTATGGGACATACTCAATAATATTTACCATGGCAAATATCAAATCCTATGAAGACTTCATGCATGGCGATTCATCCTGGAAACTAGGGAGATACACCTCCTACTTAACACTAAGAAACATGTTACAAGTCCAATAAATGTTTGAACTAGTCACTGATGATTGTGAACAACTCTTTAGTTTTGTATGATAGTAAATTTTATGCTTTTGTGCTTTTAACATACACTTTGTATTGAATTGACATTGCAAGCTTAAAAAACCTACCTTATCCATGTATGCATTGATACATGAGTTTTTGTATCAACACATGTCTTGTTTTAAACAAAAAATTTGACTTTTGCTTCTGTATGTATCGATTCATTCGCAAGATGTATCGATACATAATTTCCTTGAAGTTCTGAATTAAGTCAAATGCATCGATACATTCTCAATATGCATCGATACATGCTGTAGGTATGCGTCTGTGATATCTGCTATGTATCGATACATTCGCAACATGCATCGATACATGCTGTAGATATGATTCTGGAATATCTGCTATGTATCGATAATTCACAACATGCATCGATACATTATGTCTTCATTTCTCTGTTTCTTTTGCATTGGTTCAGTATGTATCGATTCATTCCATTATGTATTGATACATAACAGTGTAAAAACCATCATGTATCGATACATTCGCACTTTGTATCGATGCATTAATCTGTTTCGATTCTAACAGACTTTGTCAAGTATATATATGTTTCTGTTAGTGCAGATAATACACAGGGATAAACCGAAAGTGAATTCAAGGTCAAGAAAATTGAAGAACACAATTAAGAAAAGAAGTTTTTTGGGTGTGCATTCAATTGTGAGCAGGGTTGAAACCTAAGAGAAAATTCAACTTCATCATTTTCTCAATCACTTTGATTCAAGAACATCAACACATAATCATTGTTGTTCTGTGAATTAGAGGATCAAGAGATAACGTTCAGCGGAACGATCGATGATCTAGCTGAGTTGAAGAGTGAAAGAAGGTTTCAAGGAAAAACCATCTGGTTTGTCCTTCAAGAACGGGTGTGCTCTTGAAGGTTTGTCAGTCACGTTTACAAAACAGATTCAGCCGCAGCGTAAGGTTTGGAAATTGGGAGATTTCGCAAATAGATCGTGGAACCGGTGAATTGTTTGTATTACTTGCAAGGGAATCTTGATTTGGCTCAGATCAAGTGAAGGTTCATACAATAGGAAGATCTAGGTGTATAGATTTCTGGTTTTTGTATAGCAACCTTGTAAACAACGATTTCAACAATATCATATGAAAGTTCTCAATTTCGGTTTGAAATTGAGAGGGAGACGTACCCACACGCGAGGACGAACGTGGGGAACTTCCTTACTAAATCTCTGTGTATTGTATTCCTTCTCCATCTCTATTTACGTTTTTAATCAGTTTTGATTCATAGGAAATAGTTTTTGTGATAGGTGCATTCAATACTCTTACAACTTGTGTGTTTAAGTCTTTAACATCTCAATTGCAAATCCAGCACTTTATCACATGTCCGGTTTTTCTAGTGGCTGGTCCAGAATAGACGGAAGTCGATTAGGGACCGTGTTTTTCCACTAATCTTAAAAAAACTCTGAAAAATCTTTTAAAACCTTGTTAACAAGGAGGTGATTCATTCACCCCCCTCTAGATCACTAGCCACACCATCTAACAAGTGGTATCAGAGCACCGGTTCGCTGGTGCTTTGTGGCTGCCTGTAACGATATGGATTCTGAACCAAAGGGGGCGTATAATAGAGCTCCTGTTTTCAATGGTGAAAATTATGGTTACTGGAAAGACTGCATGCGAGTTCACATAAATTCTGTGGATAGGCGCGTATGGACTGCCATTCAAAATGGTCCTTTTCAAATCACCATGATGAATGAGGCAGGCGCCATAGTACCTAAACCAGAAGATGATTGGGATGAGAAAGATGAGAAAAAGTGGTCAAGTGATTGGAAAGCTCGAAATATGCTAATTTCAGCGCTTAGTGCTGATGAGTATTATCGAGTATCCCATTGCTCGACAGCTAAAGAAATATGGGACGCTTTAGAAATTGCACATGAAGGTACAACTGAAGTAAAACAGTCCCGTATTAACACACTTAATCAAGAGTTCGAACTCTTTCGCATGAAACAAGGAGAATCTATCCCCGACATGCAAAAGAGATTTGTTCATCTCATCAATCGTTTGAATGCACTTGGAAAACCTGTTTCCAATGAAATTGCTACTAATAAAATTCTGAGATGTCTTAGCAGGGAATGGCAACCTAAAGTAACAGCTATCAAGGAAGCCAACAATTTAACGACACTCTCAATGACTACTTTGTTTGGAAAGCTGGAGGAACATCAACAAGAACTAGAAAGTCTAGAAAAGTTTAAGAACAAGAGTAAAAAGGGAAAGGAGAAGAATAAAGACAAAGAGGGTGAGAAGAGGCCTATAGCTCTTGTGGCTTCTAACTCAAAGTCCTCACAAAAGGAGCTAAGCAACAATGAATCAAGTAGTGACGAAGACTCCGGTGACGAAGAAATGGGACTTTTTGTTAGGAGATATAATAGATTCATTCGAAAGAATGGAATCAAGCATTCCGACAAAAATCCCATAAAGTTTAGAAGACAATCTATAGATTCAAAACAGGAAGAGATTAAGAAGAATAGAGAAAGAGGGTCTTGTTTTAATTGTGGTAAGTCCGGACATTATAAGACGGATTGTCCTTTGAAGAAAAAGGATAAAGGAAAAGCTCCACCAAAAAGGTACAATAAGCAAAGAAGAGCTTACATTGCTTGGGAAAGTGATAGTGATTCATCAAGTACACAAGGCTCAAGTGATAGCGATGAAACCGCAAATTTGTGTCTTATGGCTCACACCAAAAATCAGTCCCACCACAAGAAGAAAATTGATGATAAAAGGGTAAACAAGCTTACTATAACAATTTCTCTTCTATGTCCTTTTCTGAATTGAAAATAGCTTTTGAAAAACTGCATAATAAAGCTATAGAAGCGTTTAAAAGATTATCTTCCGATAAACAAATTTTTTCATACTTGGAAGGTAAAGTACTCCATGCTGAAAAAGATCTAGAGTACTTGAAAGCTAGCATTGCAGAAAATTGAAAAGCTATTGATATTGATGGTTGTAGTAAAATGAGTTATTGTGAAGCGTGTCACATTTGGCAACAAGAGGTCATTTCTCTTAAGGTCAAATTGGAAAAAGCTTTACAACCTAAGATTACTTATGCCATTGACACTAGGTTGTTTAAAAAGTCATTAAATCCACCATATGCAAGATACTCTTTTATTCCAAAGGATTTAAGGACCAAACATAAACAACAACATTGTCGTAGTGTATGTCATTATTGTTGTCATGATGGCCATACCATTGAAAAATGCAAATTTAGAAGAATCCTAGTGCCTAAAGGTATTTATCAATGGAAGCCTAAAGACAACCATGTTACCACTTACCCACTTGGACCCAATAAAAATTGGGTACCTACCTCTCTCTTTTGATATTGTAGGATGAATGTCTTGCATCCGTGGAAAGAAGATGGTTTCTGGACAGCGGGTGTTCAAGGCACATGACGGGTGACATATCACTTTTTATTGACTTCAAAGCAAAGAAGAAGGGGTATGTCACTTATGGAGACAATAACAAAGGAGCTATACTTGGAAAAGGTAGTGTAGGTAATCCCTCTACCACTACTATTTCTGATGTCCATCTTGTAGAGGGACTTAAACACAATTTGTTGAGTATAAGTCAATTATGCGACAAAGGTTATAAAGTTTCTTTCACAAAAACTTGTTGCAAAATTGAACATACTGAACATAATGTTGTGTTTAAAGGTGTAAGAGTAAACAACATATATATGCTTGATCTTTTGGATGTATCTTTAACAAGCACTAAATGTCTAGTTGCCCTAAATGATGATTCATGGCTATGGCATAGACGCTTAACGCATGTTAATTTCGATTTGCTTAATAAGGTTGTATCTAAGGATCTAGTAGTAGGTCTTCCAAAAATAAAATTTTCAAAAGACCACCTATGTGATGCTTGCCAAATGGGAAAACAAACAAGGGTCTCCTTTAAATCTAAAAACATAATTTCAACTTCAAGACCCCTTGAGCTTCTCCATATGGACCTCTTTGGACCATCTAGGATAAAGAGCTTAGGTGGAAACTATTATGGTTTCGTAATACTAGATGACTACTCTAGATTCACTTAGACTATATTCCTTCATAGCAAAGATGAAACTTTTTCTGCTTTTAAAAGTTTTGCAAAACTTTCCCAAAACAAAATGAATTCTAAAATAGTTACAATTCGAAGCGATCATGGAGGTGAATTTCAAAACCATCTATTTGATAAGTATTGTGACAAGTATGGCATTGAGCACAACTTTTCAGCTCCTCGAACTCCACAACAAAACGGTGTTGTGGAGCGCAAAAATCGAGGTTTAGAGGAATTGGCAAGAACAATGCTCAATGAGGGTGGATTACCAAAATATTTTTGGGCTGATGCAATTAGCACAGCTTGTTATGCTCTGAACATGATTTTAATTCTTCCTATTTTGGATAAAACCCCTTATGAAATTTTAAAAGGTAGAAAGCCAAACTTGTCTCATCTTCACGTGTTCGGTTGTAAGTGTTTTGTTTTAAATAATGGTAAGGAAAACCTTGGGAAGTTTGATGCCAAAGCTGATGAAGGTATTTTCCTTGGATACTCTCAATCAAGTAAAGCATATAAAGTGTATAATAGGCGTTTACTTTCTGTTGAAGAATCTGTCCATGTTTCTTTTGATGATTCTTATCCAAAAAATGTCGGAAAAGGTATCTCTTTTGATGATGCAGGTGTATCTACAGAAGACATACTCAAATAAGCTGTTACGGAAATTGATCAATCTGAAACTGCTGAAAATGAGAAGGAGGAAGATACTAGTCATGAAAAAGATAAAGAGGAAGGAACATCTGAAGTGAATGAACTTCCACCAGCTTGGAAATCCTCTAAAGACCACCCTATAGACAATATATTGGGAGATATTTCAAAGGGAGTGTTGACTTGTTCTAAGATAAGTAACTTTTGTTCTCACTTCGCTTTTGTATCACAAGTAGAGCCTAAAAATGCTAAAGAGGCCTTGATTGATGAATTTTGGCTAATGGCCATGCAAGAATAGCTTAATCAATTTAAAAGAAATGACGTTTGGGAACTTGTCCCTCGTCCGCGAGATCATCAAATCATAGGTACTAAATGGGTGTTTAGGAATAAACTTGATGAAAACGGAGTGATAACTAGGAACAAGGCACGCTTGGTAGCACAAGGGTATAACCAAGAGGAGGGCATAGATTATGAGGAGACTTATGCTCCAGTGGCTCTCCTTGAAGCTATACGTCTCTTGCTTACTTATGCGTGTTCTATGAATTTCAAGCTTTACCAAATGGACGTAAAGAGTGTGTTTTTAAATGGTGTCATAAATGAAGAAGTATATGTTTCACAACCTCCCGGTTTTGAAAATTCTGAATATCTAGATCATGTTTACAAATTAAAGCGTGCTTTATATGGTCTTAAGCAAGCACCTCGTGTGTGGTACAAAAGACTTAGCAAATATCTAATTGATCATGGATGTTCTAGAGGTAAAGTGGATAATACACTCTTCATTAGACATAAAGGAAAGCACATTCTTTTAGTTCAAGTTTATGTAGACGATATAATTTTTGGTTCAACTAACATACACTTGGTCGAAGAGTTTTCTAATGTTATGCAGGGTGAGTTTGAGATGAGTCTTATGGGGGAGTTGAACTACTTCTTAGGCCTCCAAATAAAGCAACTCGATGAAGGTACAACAGTATGTCAAACAAAATACTGCAGAGAACTGCTCAAGCGCTTTGGAATGAATAATTCAAAATCAATCGACATTCCCATGCCTACCAACGGAAACTTGGACAAAGATGAACATGGTAAGTGTGTTGATGTCAAAAGGTATAGAGGTATGATTGGGTCTCTCTTGTATCTCACTGCTTCTAGACCGGACATCATGTTTAGTGTTTGTATGTGTGCACGATATCAATCAAATCCTAAGGAATCTCACTTAAAATCAGTCAAGCGTATATTTAGGTATCTTCATGGAACACCTAAATACGGACTTTGGTATTCCAAAGGGAGCGATTGCAGCTTAGTAGGTTACTCTGATTCTGATTTTGCTGGCTGCAAATCAGATAGGAAAAGCACTAGTGGTACATGTCATCTATTTTCAAATTCTTTAATAAGTTGGCATAGCAAAAAGCAAGTATCCATGGCGTTGTCTACTGCAGAGGCTGAGTATGTTGCAGCCGGTAGCTGTTGCGCTCAAATTTTGTGGCTAAGACAACAACTGCAAGATTTTGATATTCAACTTAAACGTATTCCAATAAAGTGTGACAACACTAGTGCCATTAATCTCACTAAGAATCCTGTTTTACACTCATGCACCAAACATATAGAGATTAGACATCACTTCCTTCGCGATCATGTTGAAAAAGGAGATGTTGTTTTTGAGCATGTTGATACTAAAAATCAACTTGCTGACATTTTCACTAAACCATTGGCAACTGAACCATTCTTCAACATTCGTCGTGAATTAGGGATTCTTGATCTCTCCGCATTGGTGTCTTAAGTTTGTTTGATCTAGTTTATATTTATCTCATTGTGTTTACTGAGATTTGAATGTAGACTTCACTCGTACTTCATGAGATTACTACGACGGAGGTAATATTGTTCCTCTCTACATCTTGTTGATATTGTGTGATAAATGTATGTTTGAGCAATTATTTCTCGCTTATATGTACTTCTTTACATATGATTGTTTGAGCATTAATAATTAGTTTGTAAAGTATTCTTAAGCATCATTAAAATGTTATGATTCACTCTGCATTCTGCATTAAATTTTTTTTTAAGTCTCATGTATTGATACATAAGGTCTATGTATCGATGCATATCCATTTTGTGTCGATACATGTTCAATTTCTTTTAAAATTGTCAAAATTGTTACAGTATGTATCGATACATTCGTGGTTTGTATCGATACATATCAACTTGAAAATCCAAAATTTTGCAACATGAATCGATGCATACGGTTATGTATCAATGCATACTGATATAAAATCCTTTTCTTTTTTTTGTATCAACACATCAGCATCAGTTATTGCAACAGTCATAATCTCTATTTTATCTCCTTCTTCATCCCATTTGCATCATTAACGGTTAAATAACCCTAACACCACAAAACCCCTTTTCTTCCAAAACCCTAACTTCATAATCATGCCTCCAAGAATCATGCTTCCTAGAGCAAAAGGTAGAGGTAAAGGGAAAGAACCTGTTGAGGCTTCACACCAAGCTCCTCCTGCTCCAGAAATTCCTCCCACTGGGTCATCCATTCTCCATCCTGCCATTGCTGAAAAGTTTGAGGATTCCTTCAAGACAAGGTTAGTCATGAAACCCCATGTCTTCAATACTCAAGATGCGCGTACTCTATACTTAAATGAAGTTGCTGATTTGATTGACACACAAAAACTTGGGTCATTTTTAACTGTTAATGATGACTATCATGAGGACTTCATTCGTGCCTTTTATGCGGGTGTGCAATCTGGTAAAGGGTACATGTTCAAGTGCTCTATTGGAACAAGGACTTATTGTTTTGAGGCTGGTGATTGGAACAAGGTGTTCCAAATGCCATCCCCGATGCCTGAGTTGCAGATGTGGCATGATCAGAAATTTGAAACTAAGTTTAATCTGAAGGAATATTGTGAATCTATTTCAAAACTGCAAATGCCTATAGGTGATGATGAGCATTTAACTTCTGGAATGATTAAGAGTGTCCCCAGAATTCTGCATTGGATTCTCTCGCATATTTTACGTCTGAGGTCCGGTGGGCACTCTAGATTGGATAAGCCAGACATACATCTCTTGTATATTCTGCAGAAGAAGATTCCGTTGAATTGGCCCAATTATTTTGTGAAGCGTATTTTTCTTACAAGGAATAGTTCGAAGAACATCACTCTTGCTTATGCCGCACAGATTATGAGAATCATTAAGTTCTGGAAGGTGGTTGTACCCCTGTTCCTCTCTTATCTTCATCTACTGCTCAAGAATTCAATAGTGCTACTCTTTCTCATATGGGATATAGGTGGGACATAGAGCGTCGATGCTATTACTTCTTTGAACGCAACTCTAGAACCAGAATTTATAACTTTGATACACCTTCTGAACAGATTTTTGTTGTTGAAGAACAAAGAGATGAAAATATGGAGGATGTAAATAAAGAAAATCCCCCTGAAGCAAATGTCAACACTGCTTGGGGTGAGTGGGTGCCACAAAGGTGGTCTCCTACTAACTATGAACCGGTTCCTCCATCTGTTCCACCAACATCATCTACTACACCTCCTGCATATCTAACTCAAATGTTTGAGCAAATGGAAATTGACAATAATGCCCGACATGAAGAAGCCCGTGCGTGGCATATACAACAAACGGAGTGGCACAAAGAGCACCGGGAGTGGCATGATGAACACACTAGGATGTATCATAACCAACACTCATGGCACACATACTTGGTCAAGTGGCATCAAGTCTTCTACAATGAGATGTCCGGTTTCATGGATGATTGTCGTGCACATCCGGGTATTATGGACAAATTCAGAAGCACCGAGGTTCAGAATCGGTTCAGGCATTACAACTTCATGGGGAAAAATCCTAATGAGATGCCTCCTCCACCTCCTCCTCCAAGTTTCAGAGATCCCGATAGAGATGATGCGGAGTCCTGTGGTGGCTACAATCCTCACTAAGGCAGCATTTCATAATTGCATTACATCATTTCCTTTTTCCTTGATGCTTAAGTTTCTTTTGATTTTATGTTTAAACATTGTATGCGTTTGGTTTGCTTTTGTAATTCTTAACTCTACTAGTCCAATTAAATGCCTATGCTTGTTTGTTGTTTACGATTAATTGGTTTGCCCTTTATGTTTCACTCTTTGTGAGTGATTTCTTCATGATTAGCTTATATATATATCTTCTTATTGCTGAATATTGCTTCACCTATACAATTTTTTTTTTGATGTTGACAAAGGGGGAGAAAGGCTTGAGTGTGAAAAATGACAGCATGCACAAACTCAGGGGGAGTGGTTCTCACACTTCTGCAAAAATTTGCCATCATAAAAAAAGGGGAGTTTGTGAGCAACTCTTTAGTTTTGTATGATAGTAAATTTTGTGCTTTTGTGCTTTTAACATACACTTTGTATTGAATTG
The DNA here is from genome assembly GCA_963966055.1 of Lathyrus aphaca. Classification (NCBI taxonomy): domain Eukaryota; kingdom Viridiplantae; phylum Streptophyta; class Magnoliopsida; order Fabales; family Fabaceae; genus Lathyrus; species Lathyrus aphaca. The sequence goes on along the minus strand of OZ014523.1, from coordinate 127,020,401 downwards.
ACATTGCAAGCTTAAAAAACCTACCTTATCCATGTATGCATTGATACATGAGTTTTTGTATCAACACATGTCTTGTTTTAAACAAAAAATTTGACTTTTGCTTCTGTATGTATCGATTCATTCGCAAGATGTATCGATACATAATTTCCTTGAAGTTCTGAATTAAGTCAAATGCATCGATACATTCTCAATATGCATCGATACATGCTGTAGGTATGCGTCTGTGATATCTGCTATGTATCGATACATTCGCAACATGCATCGATACATGCTGTAGATATGATTCTGGAATATCTGCTATGTATCGATACATTCGCAACATGCATCGATACATTATGTCTTCATTTCTCTGTTTCTTTTGCATTGGTTCAATATGTATCGATTCATTCCATTATGTATTGATACATAACAGTGTAAAAACCATCATGTATCGATACATTCACACTTTGTATCGATGCATTAATCTGTTTCTATTCTAACAGACTTTGTCAAGTATATATATGTTTCTGTTAGTGCAGATAATACACAGGGATAAATCGAAAGTGAATTAAAGGTCAAGAAAATTGAAGAACACAATTAAGAAAAGAAGTTTTTTGGGTGTGCATTCAATTGTGAGCATGGTTGAAACCTAAGAGAAAATTCATCTTCATCATCTTCTCAATCACTTTGATTCAAGAACATCAACATATAATCATTGTTGTTCTGTGAATTAGAGGATCAAGAGATAACGTTCAGCGGAACGATCGATGATCTAGCTGAGTTGAAGAGTGAAAGAAGGTTTCAAGGAAAAACCATATGGTTTGTCCTTCAAGAACGGGTGTGTTCTTGAAGGTTTGTCAGTCACGTTTACAAAACAGATTCAGCCGCAGCGTAAGGTTTGGAAATTGGGAGATTTCGCAAATAGATCGTGGAACCAGTGAATTGTTTGTATTACTTGCAAGGGAATCTTGATTTGGCTCAGATCAAGTGAAGGTTCATACAATAGGAAGATCTAGGTGTATAGATTTCTGGTTTTTGTATAGCAACCTTGTAAACGACGATTTCAGCAATATCGATATAAAAGTTCTCAATTTCGGTTTGAAATTGAGAGGGAGACGTACCCACACGCGAGGACGAACGTGGGGAAATTCCTTACCAAATCTCCGTGTATTGTATTCCTTCTCCATCTCTATTTACGTTTTTAATCGGTTTTGATTCATTGGAAATAGTTTTTGTGATAGGTGCATTCAATACTTTTACAGCTTGTATGTTTAAGTCTTTAACATCTCAATTGAAAATCCAGCACTTTATCACATGTCCGGTTTTTCTAGTGGCTGGTCCAGAATAGACGGAAGTCGATTAGGGACCGTGTTTTTCCGCTAATCTTAAAAAAACTCTGAAAAATCTTTTAAAACCTTGTTAACAAGGAGGTGATCCATTCACCCCCCTCTAGATCACTAGCCTCACTGTCTAATAATGATTAACTTGGTCAATATATCAGCTGCATCCTCTAAAGTATGAACCTTTTCAAGTAATATCTATACAAATGCAAGTAACTCTTTGATCTAGAAAAACCTCATATCATGTGCTTGATCTTATCTTAATACACTTGATTGTTTGTCAAATAAATGACACTATTGAAGTTATGAAAACACAAGAAATGAGGGTTTGAATTGAATTTTAGCAACACAAATATTTTTATAAAAATAATCCCCTTTATAAAATAACTTTCACTTCTAGATAACACGGTTAGAGAAGTAGAAAATAAAGAACACAATATGTTTATATTAGTTCACTTGAGAAATCCTCAAGCTAGTCTAGTTCACCTGCCAAGGTGATTTTTCCTCTCTCAAGAGAGGTCTTAATCCACTAGTCAAAATGATTAATATAATGCACAAGCCAAACTGCAGGTGATTAACAACAATCTCTAAGACACACAAGTCCTAGACTTTTTAAAAAATCTGACCTAACTGGTCTCTTAAGGAAACAAACTCTAAGACACACAAGTCTTAGACTTATTAAGAAATCTGACCTAACCGGTCTCTTGAGAAAATAAAACAACTATTTGAAGGTGATTTATTTACATAATTTTGCTTCTACACAAGCTAAGATGTAAACAGGTTTAAGCACACAATGACTTAAGAATGATGTAAACTCTATATAGAGCGTATGAATAATTAAAGTTAACGTAACATTCTTGAAGTCTTCAAGCCTTTATAAACCATGCTTGATATGACCATTGAAGGATATTTCTGGAATTTCCAGAAAGTTGACAACTTGAAAAAGATTGTGGAGATCAAATAGTACGTTTGCGTCCGCAAAAACCAGAAAGTAGCAAAGCGTCTTATACTCGTTGTACTATAGTACCACATTGCTTAGTTTTATCAACTTACTTACTTCAAAGGCTTTTGAGAGCACGAGTTAAAAGAAGGGAAAATGTAACTTGGTTCTTAAGAGCTTCAAGTCTTTAGAGTCTACAGAACTGTGTCTTCAAAGTCTTCATCACTTGGTCTTCAGTACCCATTTGTCTAAGAATCCTAAGTCTTCAACATCTGGACTTTGTTCATCAAAACTTCTATCTTCAGATCTCCAAAACTTGTTTTCATTAGAAACTGTATCAAAGTCACTCAACTTTAGAGTCTTCTGAAGCAGATGCTATTGTTCAGCAGAACAAATGTAGCTCAGAAGCGAAACAATTCTCTTCTAATAACTTAGCCACACTATTTATCAGAAGCATGACCTGTTTGTTAATGTAAACCTATAATTTCGACAGACTGAAATTAAGGGCTTAAGATCATCTTTGTCGAAGGATAACAAAGAGAAAGAATTCAAGGATTGCTGACAGGGTTTGAAACTTCATTACTTCGACAGAAAGGGGAAATGTTGGTCTGGCAGACTAAAGTTGGGAAGTTATTTATAACTAAGTGTTTGACAGAAGAAAGCTTCTCTTTCGACGTTTCGACAGAAGACGGTCTTTCAATGATTTCGACAGAAGGAGATATTTGACAAAAGAGAATATTTGGCAAATGCTGAAGGAGTTGTGTTTTTAAAGGCTTCGACAGTTTGAAGAGGTGCCAGGTTTCGTCACCAAAGAAAGGAATTCAAATTCAAAAGGAATTCAAATTCCAAAGGTTGTAACTTTTGGCAGTTGGACACATGGAGGTTTCAGAGAAAAGTCTACATGCAGGCTGACACTTGTCGTTTAATTATAGTTTTTCCGTTCTAAGCAATTATTTTGTTTATGTATAAATAGGATAGTTTGTGTTTAGAATAGGTGTGTGAAGATTGATACAAAATTCCAATTTAAAAAAAAAACTCTAAGTACCCAGTGTGAGAGAAAATGAGTCTAAGAGTTGGAACAATGTACGTTTGAACACCAGTTATATTTCAAAGTTATTTAATTTACTCGTTTATGCTTCAAGTTTATGTCATTTTAAACTTTATTTACGTTTCTGCAAGTTTACAGCCTTCGACATGTCTTTTTGTTCTTGTTTAAACTTTTAACTTTATTTCATCTTTAAGTTCAAACTTTACTTTACTTGCAAAATCAAAGTTCTTAATACTTTGACAATACTGATAAAACAAACCACAAATCAGTCACCAAATTCTAAGAGTGTTTCGACAGAACTAATGCACATGTATCCTAGGACTTGTTTGGTTGGTCCTGCAAGTAACCCAGTTTTCTGAAGAAATTGGTTAACCAGAGGTTGTTCGCCAGAAACCAGTGCGAACAAATTGGCACGCCCAGTGGGACCAGTGCATTAGACAATTATCTAATAAAGAACTTCTTAGACAAATTGTTCCTTGCTACGTTGTATGATTCTTAGAAGCGGTAAACTAGCCGTAACCGACGTAGAGAGACCAAAGAGAACAAGAAGAAGAAACATGGCTAACTTGCCAAATACTTCAAACATTCCTGACGAAACAATACCAGTTTCCAACCCTATCCCTTCGTCAGGAACAATACCAATGTCTGGCCCGGTTTTAGAACAAATTAGGCCTCCTTTGGGAGATTCCATACCAACGGGTTCAGGATCCCAAAATATGCCTAGTTCTTCCACCATGGGACAAGCCAGACCCCTTGGAACCCCTCCCCCTGGAGGAAATACATTCAGGCCATATCTGAATTACTCTCAGCCTTTGACTGGGAGGGAACAACCGTATGGAATGCCAACTTCAATGATGGCAAGCCTACATAATTCGTCACCATTATTCTCTGATGCTATGGTTCAAGTGTCATCACCATTGCAGGGATCAGGATATGGTGGAAATGGAAATAGAATGAATCAAATTCCACTAGGTTTCCATATGCCTGCTTTGACAAACCATTCTGCACAAGTAATTCGTCAACAGATGGATGAAAGCAATCATGATATGGTGCAGGCTTTGACACAACAAATGGGAGACGTGTTCAATCCCTTAATACAAAACACTACCCAAACAAACCAAATATTGGCAGAACAGATGGCACGCATTGCTGACTTTTTTGGAGTCCCGCAAGCACAACAAAGAATGCAATTAAACCAGAATCCTGCCAATAGGGCTGTCGAAGAGGAACTTACTATAAACCAAAGGCCCTTAGGGAACCCTCATGAAAATCCCAGGGGGCAAGAGGTGATAGTCAAACAGCCTAATGTAGAAGAACCTATTCGACAGGAACCAAGAAGGATAATAGTCCAAAGGAACCAAAATGCTGACGAAGTATTACAGCAGAGAATGCGTTACAATAACATGCCTGTCGAAAATAATATTGCCACCATGGTTGAGAGAATAATGGCACAAAATGGAGTAAACGTAGGATTACAAAGGCCTAGTTATACTTCCCCTTTGTCTGAATTTGTCTTACAACAAGAGTTACCACCAAGGTGGAAAGTCCCCAAATTCACAAAATTCTCAGGGGATACTAGTGAATCCACCATAGAACATGTGGCGCGTTATTTGATAGAGGCAGGGGAGATTGCTAATAATGAGAACTTGAGGATGAAATATTTCCCAAGTTCTTTGACGAAAAATGCTTTCACTTGGTTTACATCACTTCCTGCAACTTCAATCTTTACTTGGACCCAATTAGAAAGATTGTTCCATGAACAATTTTATATGGGACAAACCAAGATAAGTTTGAAAGAGTTGGCAAGTGTCAAAAGAAAATTTTCTGAGCCTATAGATGACTATTTGAATAGGTTTAGATTATTAAAAGCCAGATGCTTTACGCAAGTGCCGGAACAAGAACTAGTCGAAATGGCTGCAGGGGGTCTAGATTATTCCATAAGGAAAAAACTGGATACCCAATACTTGAGAGACATGGCACAACTGGCAGACAGAGTGAGGCAAATAGAAAGACTAAAAAATGAAAAATTTAGATCAAATAAAAACAAGAAGGAAAGAGTGGCCTATGTAGGAATAGTTCAAGAAGATGATTATGACGAAAACGAACCAGTCATTTTCGACCAGCAAGAAATTGATCTTGCAGAATTAAAACAAGGCCCTCCATATTCTTGTAAAGTTTTAGCCCCGTCGAATGGAAAAAATCCAGTCGAAGTGGAAAAGAATGACAGGTTCCCTAAAAGAACCTATACATTCGACATCACCAAGTGTGATGAGATATTTGATTTATTAGTCAAAGATGGTCAGTTAATAAAACCAGCAGGCACTAAAGAGCCTCCTGTAGACCAACAGAAAAAGAGAGGTTTTTGTAAATACCATAATTTCTTGGGTCATAAAACTTCTCAATGTTACCTTTTCAGGGATCTTGTCCAGAACGCAATCCAAAATGGAAGGCTGAAGTTTGGAGACAAAGGCAAGCAGCAGATGAAGATTGACTCCAATCCCATGCAGGTTGTGGAGGCCAACTATGCTGAACCAGAAATGGTAAACGTGGTCGAAATGGAGATCATGGCAGAAGAGAAATTTGAAATGGTAGAAGTTACTGAAAGCTTCGACACCAACTTCACCATGATAGAAGCTGCTGAAGGTTTCGACACCCATGTCAATGTGGTGGAAGAAGGTGATAATTCTGCTGACCAGGATGAGGCAAAAGAAGTCAAAGTTTCTGAAGACTTCGACAGTGAGAATGCCACTGAAACTACTGAAGGTTTCGACGGAAGAAATGCAGTCAAAGTGGGAAGAAGCTTCGAAAAGGAAAACTGTGAAAGAGATGCTGAGCAAGGGGTGATCTGGGACACTTTGGGAGAGTCAAATGGGAAGTTCGACTTCATGGTGAAATATTCAGCACCACCAAGCTCCAAAACAGATATCAACAAAATCAAACCCACAGGATGGGGAGATTCTTTCAAAAAGGATGACGAAGAGGAGGATAGCAAAACCCTCACTGTCCAAACAGAGGCCACTGAAGGCCCTGACCAAGAGGAGATCAAAACAGCAGGGGATGATGACAATCCCCTCACTGTCGAACCAATAAACAGTGGTACCACCAGAACTGAAGGACATCCTGTCGAAAGGGTTGCACATTGCTGCAAATACATCTATAAGGGCTTACACCCAAAAGGCAATGTGAGTCAGTCAAAGGAGGACATCCCAGAGGAAATCATGCTAGTCGAAAAAATGAACAAATTGAAAATTACAACTGAACAGAGTGCTGGGATTCATATGGTGGAAATCACTCAAAAGGGAGGACCAGACACCAACAAGGGAAAGAAACATCAAGAAAAGCATCAGAAGTTGGTTTACCCAGAAGAGAACGAGAGTCTTGTCGAATTCATCCAGAGGTGTCAAAGGAAAAATGCAGAAGTCATGCTTTGCCCAAGATGCAGTGCTGTATTCGACAAGAAAGCAGCTGATGTCTTAGAAGCAGCAGAAAAGACCCAGAGGAAAAGAAATTGGGGAACAGTCCCACCAACCAGAAATGAAAGATTTGACCCAAGAAGAGGGAAGTATCACAGTCAAGGGGTGGGAGAAAGACGTTTCAACACCTACAAACCATCCAACAGACCCAATGATGACAAATGGGTTCAACCTACAAGGGATGCCCAAGGTCAGAAGAGATGGAAGAGTTTTGAAGTGAACAGGGGTCCCTCATTGGAAGTTAAAAAGGAGGCAAAACCAAAATATGTCTCTAAAAACTACAAAGGGAAGAATCCTATGTCCAGATCCCAATGGAGAAGATTCCAAAGGCAGAAGAAAATTGAAAAGGAAACTGTAGAACACCAAAGGGTTGGGCAAAAGGAAGCCGAATCAAGCAAATGTGTCCAGATTACAAACAAGGGGATACCTCTGGCAGAAAAAGAAGCTCCTCAGAAGAGTAGACCTAGTGACACCACAGAAATGCAGAGCACAAATAACAGGATGCCAGTGGACGAAGAAGTCACAGATGAATTTAGTTCAGAATCAGATGCCTCTTTCGACGTAACTTGCAATGTGGTTTCTGTGCTGCCCAGAGACTACGACAGGATAATGGAAGTCGAAGATGAAGAGGATGACATGGCAGATGACAGCATAGGTTTGAAGCCTGTATGCTACTACATAATGAACAATGGCTGTGTCGAAGAGCAAAATGCCTTTTTCGAAAAGCCAGATGATGCAATGAAGGCTCACTTAAAGCCTCTCTTCATAAAAGGAAAGTTAGAAGGTGTGGGTGTCAACAAAATTCTGATAGATGGTGGAGCAGCTGTAAATTTAATTCCTCATTACATGATAAAGAGGATTGGAAAAGATGACTCCGACACTAAGCCTCACAATATGGTGTTGTCCAACTATGAAGGTAAAGTGGGAACAACATTGGGAGTAATACAACTGAACTTGACTGTAGGATCCATCACCAGGCCTACAATGTTTGTGGTGATAGCATCAAAGGCAAATTACAACTTACTGTTGGGGAGAGAATGGATCCATGGAATTGGGGCTGTACCATCCTCCATGCATCAAAGGATAGCAATCTGGAGGCCAGATGGGATTGTTGAAAACATAGAAGCAGATCAGAGTTACTTCACAGCTGATGTGAACAATGTCACTGGTCGTAACTTCGACAAAAATCTAGCCCACATAGCACCATGCAATCCTGCTGCTTTCGACTTAACAGCTTCCGACAATGCTTACTGTTCCATGTACCTCCATCCTACGCATGGTTTCCAGTGGGATAAAGAAGTAATTGGGGAGACAAACTACACTTGGGAAACTGCCCATGTCAACCCAACTGGATGGGGGAGTGAATTCAGTGAAAATGACTGAAGTTTCAGCAATGGAAAGGATTTCGGCTTATATAGCCGAAAAACAACTCAGAACGGCCCTAGAGGCTGAAGTTAGAAATATGGCTGTCGAAGCCAGCACTCAGGTTGTCGAAGGACAATATCCTCAAGAAAATATTGAGGAGCAACATGCAAATCAGAGTTTTGAAGAAGACTCAAATGGTGAATGGCAGAGTCAAAGACTTGATGCCATTTATGATGACGAACCTTTGGGGTTCGAAAAGGATCCAACCTCAACCAATATGAAAATGGTGGCACAGGACCCTTTAGAGGAGATTAATCTGGGACTGGGGGCAGAAAAAAGGCCCACTTACATCAGTGCCAAGTTGAATCCTCAACTCAGAGTCGAAATAATCCAACTGCTGAATGAGTTTAAAGACTGCTTCGCCTGGGATTATGACGAAATGCCTGGTTTAGACAGAAGTTTGGTGGAATTGAAGTTGCCAATACTGGAAGGGAAGAAGCCAATAAAGCAGACCCCCAGACGCTTTGCACCTGAAATTCTGTCGAAAATCAAAGAAGAAGTCGAAAGGCTTCTAAAATGCAAATTCATCCGTACAACAAGGTATGTCGAATGGATTGCTAATATCGTTCCTGTGATTAAGAAAAATGGCACATTAAGGGTGTGTATTGATTTTAGAGATCTAAATTCAGCCACCCCTAAGGATGAGTATCCTATGCCAGTAGCAGAAATGCTAGTAGATTCTGCAGCAGGCCATGAGTATTTAAGTATGCTGATGGCTATTCTGGTTACAACCAGATTTTCATTGCTGAAGAAGACGTTCCAAAAACAGCTTTTCGTTGTCCAGGAGCAATAGGAACATATGAGTGGGTAGTCATGCCCTTTGGTTTGAAAAATGCTGGAGCTACTTACCAAAGGGCTATGAATTCTATTTTTCATGATTTCATCGAAACATTTATGCAAATTTATATAGATGACATTGTGATTAAATCTGCTTCAGGCTTGGACCATATTAACCATCTTCGACAGTCCTTTGAAAGGATGAGGAAGTTTGGTTTGAAAATGAATCCTCTTAAATGTGATTTTGGTGTGCAGGCAGGGGACTTCTTAGGCTTTGTGGTCCACAAGAAAGGGATTGAAATTAATGAGAACAAAGCTAAAGCAATAATGGAAGCAAAAGCGCCATCGACAAAGAAGGAATTGCAGTCTCTACTAGGGAAAATCAACTTTCTCAGAAGGTTCATCTCCAACCTTAGTGGAAAGACTCAGGCCTTCTCACCTCTGCTTCGACTGAAGAAGGAAGGTTTCACTTGGGGGCAAGAGCAGCAAGATGCCTTCGACAAGATCAAGGAGTATCTAGCAAATCCTCCAGTTTTAATATCTCCTTGTCGAAAAAGAAGCATGAGGCTTTACATATCAGCATCTGACAAAACATTAGGAAGTATGCTTTGTCAAGAAGATGAACATGGCGTCGAAAGAGCCATTTATTATCTCAGCAGAGTCTTAAATGATGCTGAAACTAGATATAGCTTGTTAGAGAAATTATGTTTATGTGTATATTTCTCTTGTATGAAATTGAAGCATTATATAAAACCCGTTGATGTACATATATCTTCTCATTTCGACGTAATAAAACATATGTTGTCTAAGTCTATTTTGCATAGTCGAATTGGAAAATGGGCTTTAGCCTTGACTGAATATTCTTTAAAATATATGCCTCTAAAAGCTGTTAAAGGGCAAGTAGTTGCTGACTTTATAGCTGACCACTCCATACTTGGAGAGGAGACAAATTATGTCGAAAAAGAGCCTTGGAGGTTATATTTTGATGGTTCCAGTCATAAAAATGGAACAGGTGTTGGGGTATTAATTATTTCTCCCAATAAAATTCCAACAAAGTTCAAGTATAAAATAGAAGGATTCTGTTCAAATAATGAGGCAGAATATGAAGCTTTAATTGCTGGACTTGAAATTTTGTTGGAATTGGGGGCAACAGAGGTCGAAATAATGGGTGACTCTGAGTTGGTGATAAAAAAATTGACGAAAGAGTATAAATGTGTCAAAGAAAATTTGATCATGTACTTTGTGATAGCCAACAGACTCCTCAAAAGATTCGACAGTGTAGTCTTTAGACACATTCCCAGATTAGAAAATCAAGAAGCAAATGACTTGGCTCAGTTGGCTTCAGGGTATAAAGTGTCGAAGGAAAATCTGATGAAGGTTGTCGAAGTGAGAGGCAAAGTCTTATCCACCAAATTGTCCCCATCTGATTTGGAGACAATGAGATTGGGATATGGTGATAAAGAAAACTTTGAGATTTTCAATGTAGGTGATCTAGAAGTTGGAGATTGGAGAAAACCCATCAAAGATTACTTACAAAATCCAAATCAGACAGTCGAAAGAAAGATAAAGTACAGAGCTATAAGTTATGTACTCTTTGGAAATGAACTGTTTAAAAAGACTGCAGAAGGAGTTCTACTAAAATGCCTAGGAGAGACTGAAGCTTATATAGCTTTGTCGAATGTACACAGTGGTGCATGTGGTGCTCACCAGGCAGGACATAAGATGAAATGGCTATTATTTCGACAAGGAATGTATTGGCCAACCATGTTGAAAGACTGTGTCGAATTTGCAAAGGGCTGTCAAGAATGTCAAATTCATGCAGGCATACCTCATGTGCCAGCAAATGAGTTACATTCCATTGTAAAGCCTTGGCCATTCAGAGGCTGGGCTTTAGATTTGATTGGTGAAATTCGACCAGCCTCTTCAAAAGGGCAGAAGTACATTTTAGTAGGAGTAGACTATTTCACTAAATGGATTGAGGCTATACCCTTGACGAATGTAGATCAGGAAGCAGTCATAGACTTCATCCAGAAACACATAATGTATAGGTTTGGGATACCAGAGACTATAACCACTGATCAAGGGTCTGTGTTTACTGGTAGAAATATGCAGGCATTTGCAAAAGAGACAGGTTTTAAGTTGTTGACTTCGACACCTTATTATGCTCAAGCAAATGGTCAGGTCGAAGCAGCCAACAAAGTAGTAATAAACCTGATAAAGAAACATGTGGGTAAAAAACCCAGAAATTGGCATAAGACCCTGGATCAAATCCTTTGGGCTTGTCGAACATCTCCTAAGGAAGCAACTAATTTCACCCCATTTAAATTAACCTATGGACATGATGCAGTATTGCCTGTCGAAATCTGTTTACAGTCAATACGAATTCAAAGACATCATGAGATTCCATCTGAAATCTATTGGAGTATGATGATGGATGAATTGGTTGATTTAGACGAAGAAAGGTTGCGTGCTTTAGAATTAATAAGAAGGCAGAAAGAGAGAGTTGAAAAGTTTTATAACAAAAAAGTAAAATTCAAAGCCTTTTTAGTAAATGATTTAGTTTGGAAAGTGATTTTTCCTATGGAGAAGAAAGACAGAGTGATGGGAAAATGGTCCCCTAAATGGGAAGGACCTTTCAAAATCCTAAGAGTTTTTTCCAATGGAGCATACGAAGTCGAAGAAATAGAAAAAGATAGAAGAATGCTGAAAATAAATGGGAAGTACTTAAAGAAGTATAAACCAACATTGCAGGAAATAAAAATAGGAACAAATTAAAATTGCAAACGAAACTTGTCTTCACCAAACAAATGGCGTAAAATAGCATTACATATAAAAGTGCTAAAAGAAAATATCCTTAAAACAAATTCCTAAGTTCTATTACAAAACTACTGTCGAAGAAAGGTAGCTTTGAGTTCGTCGAACTTTTTCTTTTGAAGTTGAATTCGACGCTCGCAGAGACTCTTGCTGACAGCCATTTCGTCAAGCTCCCTATGAAGTTGTTGGGCTGTTTCTGCATATTGTAGCCCCTTCTGGAGTTCACTGTCTATTGCTTCCTGATTTGGTTTTTGGAGAGAGGTCTGGCGTTCTTTCTCTTGAAGGATTTTCCTTTGCAGATCAGCAATCTGGGCTTGGTAAGCTTGAATATTGCTTTCACATTCAGCAGCAGCCTTAGTGTATTCGTCAGAAAGCTTATTCAGCTCTGAAATTTTTTCTGTCGAAGAAGCCACTGTGTTCCATGCTGAAACTTGCTCTTCAGACTTGGCTGTGATTTTTTGGGAGACTTCTTTTTGTCGAACCAGATCAGCACTAACAGAATCAATTAAAGATATCAAATCCATCACCAAAAGGCTTTCCTCAGTCGAAGCCTCCAACAAATTGGCACTTTTCAGGAGCTTCTTTAGATCATATTGAGCAGAAGTGTTCTCAGCCAAGACTTCAAACAGGTCAACTCCAAGGATCCTTGTCTTGATCTCATCCATAATGACACTGATTGGTTGAAGGTCAGAAGTGGCCCCTGAAGCTGTCGAACCACTGGGAGAGGAATCTTGGAAGTTATACCTGGTGTCGAGCAAAGCTTTTAAGTATTCAAAGGGTTTTCTAACCTTCAAGCTCTCAATCTCTTCATGTGATAAACTTGTCGAATCAGTACCTAAAGAGGTTTCGACAGGAACCTTTGATGAAGAAGGAATGTTTTGAGAAGTTCCTCCAATGCTCAAGTTGACTCCTGGCTGATTCGACAGAGTGACTTCCTCTTCGACATTTTCTTGGTCAACTATGTTGGCGTCAGTTGGATCTGGAGCTTGTGCATCCTGAGTAATGGCATCTTCGTCAGTTTCTGGTATAGCAGTTGGTGGTGGAAGTGGTGCATCTTGATCTGGAATTATTTTTTCTGCAGTGGGATCTGGTCGAAAAGGAGAGTTGTTGCCGGAAGACTCAGAATCACTGAGGTCGAATTCATCCAAGGTTTGAGGTCCATGGACACCTGTATCTGGAGTGGCATCATCTTGAAGCCTTTCAGCCAGAGTCCTTTCAGAATTAGAAGGGGCATGCTCTTCTTGGATTGTAGAAGTCTCTTCGACATCAATGACAACCTACAAAAAACATGAAAGAAAGTTATAAGATAGATACATGCAGTCAAGATATGGGAATATTGTTTGTCGAAGTGATTACCTGAGGGATTTCAGTGTGTGCACTTGAGTCTCCACTTCTTTCACTCCTTGTGGGAATTTGGGTGACTGGACTGGCAGGTGGAGTTCGTCTTTGGACTATAGATCTTTGAGAGGCTACTGTTTTAATTCTTAGACCTTTGTTTCTTTTCAAAGGCTGGGGTTCAGGGGATTCGTCTTCAGACTCTTCGGCGCTTGCCTCCTTTTCTTCTGGTTTCCTTTTCTTTGCTGGGGTACGAGTTACCTAAGAAAAAGAGAAGTATTCAGTATAAGAAAATGTGAAGTACACAAATAAGGAGGGATGCTCTGTTTTTTGTCGAAACCTTCTTGACAGTTGTAGGAGACTTTTCGACTGTTTTGGAAGAAGTTCCTTCGCCAGTAGTCTTCCTGACAATTCTAACAGCTGAAAAAGAAAGGTTGCATGAACATTGATACAATAATAAAAGGAGTTAGAAGCAAAAAGAAGAATGTAATTTCTTCGACACCTTCAAGAATGGGTTCGTCCACAGTAACGTGTTCTATCCCAATGTGAAGGTGCCCAGTGAAGTTGTGCAGATGATACTTCGTCGCAACCACGCGTTCGGCAGGTTTTTTGTTTCTTTCATGGAGCAGTTTTAAATCAGATCCACACACAAACCAATCTGGAAATGGAGGACACAAGGCCACCCCAAATTCTGCAGAAGGTAGTGGAGGGAATTTTGGGGGAAAAGTGGTGAATGCATAGTCATAGTGTGCATGTGGTGGAAGAGATGGAGGAAACCACAACTTATTTAATTTCTCTGTGAGTTTGTATTTTAAAGATACTGCTGCTTCAGCTATGGTTCGACGAAGATCATCAGGCCTGTAAATAGTTTCAAAATACTTTTGAAACTTTTGAACTTCTTTGATATGCTGATCTGTACCTTTTTTCTTCTTGTCCTGCACAAAGGTAAAAGCATTTGTCAGAAGAGTAGTGAAAGTTGCTACGTCGAAAAATCTGTTGATGTAGTATTCCTTCCACCAGACGTCGAATTCTTCAGTACAGAGGAAGTTTGGTAGAAAAATGGTGGGATAGACCTCCAAAGTTGGGTCGAAAAACTTGTTGTACAGCTCTAAACTTTTGTCGAAATGGTGAAATGAGTTGTAGAAGATGATAGCACCTTTCTTGTGGTAGATAGGCTTCGTCTTCGTTTGGATTAATCCGAACTGCCTAGCTACCAGATTGGGTTGGTACACAATGAGGGATACTTTTGTGTTGTTAAGGCTATGATGGGAGAAAAAGTGCCTGGGCATGAGAAAAGCTTCCCAAATGGAGATATAGGAGTCTTCATCCTTCTGATTCTCCACTGGGAGTCTTCTGGTAAACCATCTTGGACCCACTTGTCTGTTGGCGAATGGTGCCATTGAAGGAGAAAATTTGTAGCGTTTGGCGAACATCATGATGTAGCCAGTGAATGCTTGTTGAAGGGTTGTGTTATCATCTGTAGGGGTCAGTTGAACTAGCCTAGGCCATTCGACACGTCTTTCTTTTACTGCGTCTTCGACAACTGGCATTTTGTTGGGGATGAGGGTTTCAAAAGTGGCATTCAGCCATAGTTGTAGAAGCCAAAAAGGGCCTGTAAGACTAATGTTACCTTTGTCTTTAAGGGTTTTGAGGTTGTTTACACTCTCACTTAAGGATTCATAAAGGTTTGCCAAAAGTAGCTCACTTAGGCAGAACGCAACTCCACTATGAAGCTGATTAGCCATAATGATAAAACTTCTGGCCACCTGAAGGGACCTTGTGCAGAATACAAATTTGGACAACCACAGGCTGAGGAAGACAATGTGCTCTCTATCAGAGACTTCTTCATTGCTTTCACCTTGGTGATGGGCTATGAAAACAGAATACCCAGCATGCTTTGTGTCGAAGCCTATGGGATCCTTGTTCAAGTGTTCAGGGTTAAATATTTCCCCTAAAGGACTAAGGCCAGTTATGGCTGCTATGTCGAATAGGGTGGGGGTCATCATTCCACAGGGTAAGTGGAAAGTATTGTAAGTACTATCCCAAAAGTACAAGGAGGCTAACAGCATGTTTTGGCAATAACGTGGACCCTCCTTCGACAATTGGATTAAGTCATAAATGCCAGTTTTCTTCCAAAATTTTTCTTTGGCTTTTTCGACCCTAGTAAGCCATGTTAGGTACTCAGAGGGATCTTTCGTCAAAGGGGGACTCCTAAAAATCCTATTTTGGTTTAGATAAGACAGATCTATTTCTGTCGAAGCCATAAGGACTTCAGGTTCTTTTGATGAGGTTTCGACAGGTTTAGGGTTTTTGTTAGCAGCTATGGGTTTGGAAGCAGAATAACAGGGGTAAAATTCTTTTAAACGATTAGGGTCCATAGTGGGATCAAAAATAGGACCTAACATAGCATGATGAACTCCAGAAACAGAAATGGGAATGATTACCTGTGACCTGTAAATGCTTGCCTTTTCCCTTTCATTTGGGGGTTCTGGAAAGTACTGCTGGTGTTGTGTTTGTGTAGGCCCAGATAATACGTGAGCAGGAGGAAGATCCATAGTCTTCTTGGTCTTCTTTGCACTGCGTCCAGTGGTAGCCTTTGGAGGAGCCATTGATTTGATGAAGAGCTTGAAGAAACATGAGCTTTGAAAGGTTTGGAAATGGAGTTTTTTACGTTTGGGTAAAAGAAGAGTTGAGAAGGTGAAAAGTATGAAATGGTGTTGAAAGTGGTATTTATAGAGGATGAAATAAATGACTAATAAAGAAAAAGGAAAATGAAAAGATTTTCAGTTAGGAAGTGGAAACGTGCATTGCTGATCCTTTAGTGGAAGTTAGAAAATGGCAGTTGGTACGAGGCCATGATTTACCTACAATATAGGGTTATGGGAGATTGTGTAAAAACGTAGGCTAGACGTGACGTCTTAATAAAGTGGAAATCATGATGTTTTCTTGGGACTCAACAAAATCACTTTGCAATAAATGCAACTGACAGGAAGTCAAAGGTCACTTCGACAGCAAAAGATATTTCTCCAAGGTTAGTCGAAAACATCTTTGCTGGGGGGCAATTTGTAAACCTATAATTTCGACAGACTGAAATTAAGGGCTTAAGATCATCTTTGTCGAAGGATAACAAAGAGAGAGAATTCAAGGATTGCTGACAGGGTTTGAAACTTCATTACTTCGACAGAAAGGGGAAATGTTGGTCTGGCAGACTAAAGTTGGGAAGTTATTTATAACTAAGTGTTTGACAGAAGAAAGCTTCTCTTTCGACGTTTCGACAGAAGACGGTCTTTCAATGATTTCGACAGAAGGAGATATTTGACAAAAGAGAATATTTGGCAAATGCTGAAGGAGTTGTGTTTTTAAAGGCTTCGACAGTTTGAAGAGGTGCCAGGTTTCATCACCAAAGAAAGGAATTCAAATTCAAAAGGAATTCAAATTCCAAAGGTTGTAACTTTTGGCAGTTGGACACATGGAGGTTTCAGAGAAAAGTCTACATGCAGGCTGACACTTGTCGTTTAATTATAGTTTTTCCGTTCTAAGCAGTTATTTTGTTTATGTATAAATAGGATAGTTTGTGTTTAGAATAGGTGTGTGAAGATTGATACAAAATTCCAATTTAAAAAAAAACTCTAAGTACCCAGTGTGAGAGAAAATGAGTCTAAGAGTTGGAACAATGTACGTTTGAACACCAATTATATTTCAAAGTTATTTAATTTACTCATTTATGCTTTAAGTTTATGTCATTTTAAACTTTATTTACGTTTCTGCAAGTTTACAGCCTTCGACATGTCTTTTTGTTCTTGTTTAAACTTTTAACTTTATTTCATCTTTAAGTTCAAACTTTACTTTACTTGCAAAATCAAAGTTCTTAATACTTTGACAATACTGATAAAACAAACCACAAATCAGTCACCAAATTCTAAGAGTGTTTCGACAGAACTAATGCACATGTATCCTAGGACTTGTTTGGTTGGTCCTGCAAGTAACCCAGTTTTCTGAAGAAATTGGTTAACCAGAGGTTGTTCGCCAGAAACCAGTGCGAACAGTTAAATTCTTAAAAATAACAAACATTAGAATACCAAAATTGTTCATACAAACATACTTGTTTGTTATCATCAAAATACAAAGGTATTATTGTAGAACCAAATCTTGTTCTTACAATATCCCCCTTTTTGATGATGAAAAAACTATGTATTTTGATGATACAATTTTGCACATAACATAAAAAGGTAACATAAATAAGAAGGTTAAGGAATAATTATCCTCCAGATGAGAAACTCCCCGTGAATCTCAAAGTGGGTGAATATAAAATATTTTGACTTGTAAACCTTATGAGTAAACTCCCACTTATTACAATAGATAAAATATTAAGATCTTTAGAGTCTTTGATTCAATTTCCAGAAATAAATTATACCAATTGAGATCACCAACTGAGATCTGGAAACATCAGAGCCTAATTTCTCAGAGTCTGATTTCTTTGAAAATAAAATTTCTTGAAACTTGATTTGAATCATAGTTCCTGAAAAATAAAATAAGAAGATAAATCTTACAGAAGTTTATCTGTTAGAATGTGTCGTACCTCGAAAAATACAATCCTCGCGAATGTGGTCGCGGATGGGCTGACAATGAGAGTCGCCACCTAATTTTGAATTATTCCAAAAGAGGGAAAGGGAAAATATAGATAAAAACCGGGAAGAAAGGATAAAGACAAGTTCGTCGGAACCATTGCATGGGTTCGGAAGTCGGTTATGCAGGGGAAGGTATTAGCACCCCCTACATCCATCGTACTCAATGGTAACCTTCTAAGTTATCATGCGCGAAAGGATGTTTATGCTTAATGAATTACTTGTTTAGAATATTTTATTACCTAAGACCGCTTGACGTTGGATCAAGGGTTTGGATCTAAATGAATTGTTTTGGTTTTTGGTTTGATGGCGATGCGCGAAGCACTCGACTTACGGGTGAATGCAAAATGGAGTGTAAAGGTTGATTGATTACGCAGGATCTAGTCCTAGTCCTAAGCTAACACTGAGCCATTGGAGCTTAGATTAAACCGAAGACGTCAAAATGTAGCTCTTTAACTATCATATAATCGATTCAATGTTAGAATCATTCTATGAGAAGTCGAGCGTCACTTTATAATCAAATAATTATTTAAATAAAAGAAAGAAATGTGATAAAAAATAAAGTTGGTCTCATATTGATCTAAATGACGCCGATTTGTCAAAAACGAACATTTAGATTGTTTGTTATATCATCGACCATAAAATAAAATAAAGTCGAAAAATAATAGATAAAATAAAAGAATGGCCTCATATTTAGTTTAGATAACGTCTATTTATTCGAAATCTAATATCTAAACTTTTTATCATAAGCCGAATAAAATAAATCGGGAAAATGGGAAATAATAAAGAAAATAAAAGAGTGGACTCAAGTTAGGGGATAACGTCGATTTATTAGAAATCGAATATCACTATTTATCATTGGTCAAAATAATAATAAAATTGATAAATGACAATGGATCTAAAATTAATTAGAAACCATAAAAATAATGGAAAAGGGGTCTCATATAAATTTGGACAACGTCGGTAAATCGAATGTCACAAATCAGATAATAATATCATAGACCATAAATATGTGAATAAAATCGATAAGTCGATAAATAATGGAAAAATGGAAAAGTTGGTCTCATATAGGTTTAGATAACGTTGATTAAAAAATCGAATATCGATAAACCATTAATTTATATCATTGGCCCTGTAACACCCCAAATTTTCCCTCTCCTTTTTATCATCATCAAATCATAAGCATAGCATCAACATATCATTTTTTAGCATCTGGCATAGAAAAATGAGGCATAATAATCACATGTTCTAGCATAAGGCATATGATCAGTTTTTAGACAACTCAGGATTTTAAAGTCAAGTCATTGGCTAGATAGCACCGCAAGAAGATCACAAGGTTTTCTCATATCTTGAACAAGCCCAATGTCATCCTTAAAAGTTCAGAAGAGAGAAATTTCATCAGAAGTTCAAAAGTGCAACATTTTCTTATGCAGGGGAAATCCTAATTAGGGTTTTGGACCAGATCCTCATATCCTTTTAGTTTTGACCAATTCTTATGGTCAAAGGCCCTCAGATGATCTGCTAGGATTATATATTAAATTTGAGGCAAGAATCCACTGAAGAAGTTAAGAATTTGTCCAGTTACTTGAAGATGAAGCAAGAAAGTCAACTTTGCAGTCAAAAAGTCAACATGAGGATTTTAGGGTTTTTTAATCAGTATCATCAGTCTTTGGAAGTCATATTATGTCAAGAAATGGTTAGCTGAGTGGAAATATCAAAAAATCGGGAATATGCAAAAAGTTGCTAAATTTGGAAATTTAGAAGTTTCCATTTTTTTTGGAAATATTTGTCCCTAAACTCCGAGCTATTATTTCATGTGCAAAAAAAAAGCTCCGAATGATTTTCCCGTGAACACGAAAGTCGTAGAGCACGATTTTCCCTTTCCAAAAAGTATTAGAACATTTTCATAGCCTTCCTATAACTCAAGATATGAATTTTGGAAGTTTGGATGCATTTTAGGTTTTTTAAAGACATGTGTCAAATTACCATTGGTTTTTTTATTATTCCATCATTTTTGTGTGTGTAACATTTTTTTAAGTCATGTTTACACTTGTTTTAGTGAGACCATGGTTCACTTTCACGTGACCCACAACGACATATATTACATATTGGTATTTGTTGGTTGTAGTGAAATTTTGTGAAGGAAAAAAAGAGAGATAGTACTAGCGCATGGGTACACGTGATTGGTTATGAGAGTGATGGTCATCAACACACACACACACACTCACCTCACGCCTTTTCCATTTTATCTTTCACAGAAGAAGTCATTTTTCCTCCTCCCACTACACACGCGTTTGGTACTATAAAAGGGAAAGAGAATGATCACGTGGAACATCCTACCATGCAATATGCCAACTCCAATCCATCACCTCCCTTTGATCATACCTTGGTCTCCATCTTTTTCATCATCGAATCCTCACCTTGCCAGCATGACAAGAGCGCACGGTGACTCCATGCACCACCAATATGGGATCATTTGGAGAGTAAATTTGGAAATTTGAGAGAGTGCGATTTCCTCTGTATTTTGGGAATTCATAACAAACTTGCCATAAAAAAAGGGGACCACAATAATTCAGCTTCTCACTTTTGGTGCATAAAAGAAGTTGAGTCACAATTTAAAAGGGGGACACACACGATTTTCATGACTCGGAAAAAATCATAAGAAACTCTCTCTCTCTCTCTCTAAGTTTGTGTAACCTTTGCTCTTATTTTTCTCCATCAAGCAATCCATTTTTCAGATCTACATCCTATCCTTATACACTCCATTTTTCACTTTTGCATCCTTCTCAACAATATTACCTAAGCACAACATCACCATCTGCCTTGGTTTAGAAGCTTGAGGATACTTGGTTGGTGAATTGAAAATCAAGAGCATTTTCAGATTCTTCCACTTTTGTTCAGTTTCAAAGTCATAAGCCTTTATTTGGCTCAAAGAGGGTTCAAGGAGGCACAAGAAAGCTACTACACACTCTGGTTTTCTAAAGATTTCAAAGGATAGCTCCATTTCAGGTTTTACTCTTAATCTACTTTGCTTCAGTTTGAGTATATTTTCACTCTTTTCATGTTATTAATGCCTAATATGTGTTGTTTGATGTGAATGGAGGCTATTAGAGTGGTTTTATTTTGTTTTACAACTTTGATGTGTGAGCTTGTTGGTTGTGTTTCTCTGTGGGTGTTTACTATTCATGACAACTAACGGCATGAGTTTGTTCCTCTTTTTTCATAGATCGATTTTGGTTTTAGTTTTTGTTAATTTCGTTGAGAATTGAAGAAGATAGGATGATTTGAAGTTGATGTTGCTTGAAGTTCTTTGCTCTGTTTTTGTGCTAATTCCTGCGTATTTGTGCATGGGGTGGAGAAGAAGGTGATGACGTGTCGTGTCATGAGTGGGCATTGTTGTTTGTTTTGTTTTTTTAATTTTCGTTTTTTTTATATATGACTTAAGTTAGAAGGTGACCGATTGGCATGTGGTTTACATAAGTTTTGATCAATTTATTTTTGTTTAATAATAAGAATAAAAAAAAACTGGTTTAATACTATGAATATTAGTGATTCGGGTTGGGCCTAAGGCCAATTTCTAACTACACCCCCTGTTCATGAGCCTAAATCCGTCATAGCTATTTTCCTTGCTATTTGCACCATTTCCTTTGCTTTTGTTTTGTCATTTTATTTTATTTTTCTGTTTGTTTTTTTATTTTTAAAATAGTAAATCATATCCAAAAATCTTTAAAAAAATCATAGAGTTTCCTTTCAATTTTCTTTAATTTTCTATAATTTTAAATTTTATTTTTCATTAATTTTCATTGCTGAATTAATTCTTAATTTTTTATTTCTTTATTTTAACTTCTTTTATGCACACCTTATCTTGTTGATTTTATAACTTGAGTTTTAAAATAGTAATGAATATGATTCTTTTTGCTACTGATCCCTAACATTTTGAAGGTCTTTTAGGATTTATTTCATGATTTTTTAGAATTTATTTGATTGCTTTTTTCCATGTTGTTTTGTGTTAAAGTTTATTAAACTCTAGTTGGACTTTAGGCATTTATTTGACTAACTTTTCTTCTGACTTTTGGATTGTGATTTTGATGTGTGGTTTATAGGTGATTAAAGTGTTCTCATTATTAATTGTAGAATTTGTGGGATTTTTTTCCATTTTATTTGAATTTTATGTTTGCTTGCTCGGTTTTGAATACTTTATGGATGTTTGATTGCTCCTTAGTTTAGGAGGGCACTTGTGCCAACTCCTGTTGGTGGTTTGACTTGACCCTAGTATATAGTAGGTATGATTCACTTCTGGTTGTGTTAGATTGATGGGATCTCTTGCTTGTTTATATTCCATTTTTGTTCTTGTTTGTATTTCTAACATTTTCAGGTATTTGCATATGGTAAGTAGGAAGTGTGGATGTCATCCACATTTCAAGCCTTCATCTCTTTTCTTTGTTGCTCTCTTACTTTCATTTGTGATGTGCCTTATGCCATCCTTTGTGCAACCTTATCTTTTCCCCTTTTAGAAACAACTTATCTCCTTTAGAGGAGTAAGTTGTGTTCTAGTTCTTCCTCCCTTCTTCTTCGTTTTCCTTCTTCATTAGGATAGACTTCAAACCACACTAACCTAGGTTCATCCATGCATGATAACTATAGGCTTAGACTTTCCCCTTAGTTTTTACCTTTGAGGCCCTTTTGGTTTCTTTCTCTTCTCATCTTCATACAAAATCTAAAACATTAATAATAGTTGAGATGACTTCTCCCTTTTGTCACTCTCTCAAAAGAAAAGCATAAAAAACGCCTCTTCATTTTTAATCACTAAAACACCTAATAAATTTCACAAGTCCATGAATTTAGGCCCTTGCCTTTGGAAACAAGTCTTGGATAAGTTCTGCTTACTTGGTGTGCTTGTTCTATTATTCCATCTTGGAATGTAGTAGCAAGTACACATTCCATAGAAAAGAGCTTGAGTTCATTCTCTTGTGCCACACCAATAAAAAGCTCTAAAAAACACAAACAAACAATAATCGTCTTTCCTTCGGGAATTCTTTTCTCATCTCCTTCGCTCCATCCGCGAACTTGATTCTTCTTGTCATTTTGCAAGACGGTTACGCACTCGTCGTCCGAGTCTGTAACACCTGAGCATTGACATAGGCAGTTCAAGCCTTAATTCACAAGCAATCTTTTCCACCCCTAGTTAGGGGAACTACGGCGACTCTGATCCTCATTTTCCAGATGAGGTACGTAGGCAGCGAGGTAGGGCCCGTTCGAGCACAATCTTTATTTTCCCTACATTTTTCCTATTTGTTTTCTTTTCAGTTTCCTTTCTCATTTCCAGTTCATTTTCTTTTTGCAGCAACTTTCATCCCTTCACCCTTTGAAACAGTTTCTTTGCAAGCGTGGATCTCGTCGGGTACGGCGGACGATCTGGGGTGCTAATACCTTCCCAGATCGTAACTGACTCCTGAACCCAGTCTCTTTGGTTCGCAGGACCCGTGTCCTTCCTCTTCTTTCTTCTGGTTTGTGCAACATTACCATTCCCGTTCCTTCGGGATAAAAATGCCTGGCTGGCGACTCTACCTCTTTCTGCGCCACTTTCGCGTTATTACCAGGATGGAAATCCAGGGAGCGACAGCTGGCGACTCTGCTGGGGAGGGCGCCCAGAATCTCTGGTTCCCCTGAGAGTCAATCCTAGCGCTTGCGTGTTTCTGTTTCGTTGGGTGTTAATTGTTTGATGTTGCGTGTTTATTTTGTTGTTGTTTATTTACAATTATATTTACAACTTTATTTATAGTTTTCAGTATTTATATTCATGCATCATTATACTGGACTGTCTGGCTGTACTGGTTTTCCTTTTTTCTGTGGGATCGAGAATTGTTATTGAGAGATGAGCTTGTAACCGGGGCTCGAGTGCACCATAGGACTTAGAGTGGACAGTCACTTTGGCTTCATGGCATTTTGCTATGGTGGTAGTAGTGAGTTCCACACCCAGACTTGCGACCGTCGTGGAAATGTATTATGCCGAAATTTTTCTGGGGTAATACACAACCTCGATAGTTATGTGCATCTTGGGATCGATCATTGAGGACCTTTGTGGAAACATCCTTCTCCAGTGGTGACAGTGGCAGACCATATTTTGTGGCAAACCCATTCGCACCCGAGGGCCCACTTTGGAACTCGTATATGATGGCCTGGTTCTTTTATAGGAACTCAGTCAAAGCATCTGGTTGTATGACGATAGTATTGTACCCTTTGGGATGAATTTACTATTGTTTCTCGATTCCAGCGCTTGAAGCTGGGAACTTATAAAGGATGCTTCTTTTTCCCGGACTCACGTTGAGGCCTCCCTGAGTAGTACATAATGCCAAACCGATTCCCTGATTTGGTCATGAGCCATTTCTCAGAAATGGTGAACGTATTATTGCTATTAGGCTTTGAGAGTCCGTGATGTTTGACCCAGAGCATACCTGTGAGATTGGGAGGGGTTTACAGGTTTGCAGGAACCCTCAACCTCATCATACCTCATTGCCAGTACAGTTCTATGATTTGATAAGGCTACATGGTTGTGGATATCTGATTCTGAGACTTATTTGAGACAAAATTCTTGTTCATGGGCTTTATTTAGAGGATCTTGGTTCTTGGTCACTTGGGTCCCGTGTTCCGTATCCAGACAATCCCAGTGGATGATCATATGCTTGCATTACATTCACATCGCATTATACTTGCATTAACTGTTTGTGTTTCCATTACAAGTTATCCTTCATCTCATTACCCAGCTCTGGTATTCATTGCTTCTCCAGATGACAGGAATCCCAGAGATACCCAGAAAAAGGAATGTTCATTACACTTTCCTGCAACCCGAAGTTGGGAGTATTTAGAAACTGGTGGACTTGATGAGTGACAAGGTTTCAGATGATTTCCGAAGCCGGTATGGGAAGATCTTGAGTTACATGAACAAACCTACTATTGATCAGAGAGATAGTCTTCATTCTTTGTTGCCGTTTTATGACCCTCAGTTGAGAATTTTCGTGTTTACTGACTTTGTCTTGGCTCCCACAATGGAAGAGATTTCTGATATCTTGAAGATTCCTATCAAGAATGGTTTTCCCTATTATGCTGCAGAGAGATGTCCCCCGTACAAGGACATTGCAGGTGCTTGTCATTTGAGTATGCTTCGAGTGAAGATGGAGTTAGAAGCTAGCAAAGGGAAGGGAATCAGTCTGGACTTTCTTATTACAGAAGCCCATGTGTTTGTTTTGGGAGGAAAGTGGTTAGAGTTCAGTGCGTTGTTAGCATTAATGGTCTACGGGATAAGTCTGTTCCCAGGAGAGAAAGGATGGGTAAGCTTGGATGCTATCACTCTGTTCATTAAAAGAAACCCGGTGCCTACGTTGTTGGGAGACTTTTATTTAAGCGTCCATCACAGGAATGAGAAGAGAAAATGGTACGTGAATTGTTGCGTTCCCGTGTTTGCTGAGTGGTTTGCCAAGAAGCTTCCAAAGTCAGGACCGTTCAAAGATCTTAAGCAAGATTGGAAGTGGTCTAGAAGATTGATGGGGTTGACATCTGATCACATAGCCTAGGGATGTAGCAGAAGCTTAGAAGGGAAAGATATTATTACAAGGTGTGGTGAGTTTCCCTATGTGCCGCTTTTAGGAAGGAAAGGAGTGATAAGTCATAACCCTGGGCTGTCTAGAAGAAATAACAAAGACTTTGTATTTTCCGGCTGAAGATAATGAACCGTTGGTTATTCAAGCATCCCAAGCTTGGGAATCGAAGGTTATGGAGGGTAAGAAAGAATTCAGAAAGGTAGACCCTAAGATCTATCCCTCTTTTGTTGCTTGGATACAAAGGAGGGTTGATACTTTCTTCCTTCCGTTCTCGGTTGAGGCTCCGCTATATCCAAAGGAGGTACTGGTACAAACCACTGTTTCTCGTGAAGATTACAAGAAATTGGAAGCTCAGTTGCATGAGGTTCGGGTAGAGAATTCTGAGATGGCTAGTTTGTACCACCGTTCCAATCATGCCAAGCAAGAAGCCGAAGAAAAGCTACAGAAGATGCAGGATACCTTAGAAGCTAAAGAAAAGGAGTTTGCTGGGAGAGAAGCTCATTTTCGGAGATTGGGTTTAACAAAGTCAAAGAGAGAGGCGGAGCACAAGAAGATTGTGAATACTCTTAGAGAAGCTCGTCAATCTGTTGCTTGGTTACAGGGCCAAAGAGAACAAGAGCAGAAGAAGTACAAAGAAAAGGAAGAGTTCTTTGAAGTGCAAATGGAATTCAAGAAAGAAGAGGTCGAACAAGCTCACAAGATACGAAGGGAAAAGACTCAGCAATTGGAACAAAGCCAACTAGCCTTGAAGGAAGCGATGAAGGAGATCGCAGATCTTACGCTGAGAGCAGGCGTCAAGAAGATCCAGACAGAGGTGGTGACTGCAAAAGAGGAGCCGGGATCCTCCTTTTAGCTTAGAGTTTTAGTTTATTGTTAATTGTATTCAGACTACCTACAAGCTTGTTGTAGGAGTTTTGCTTTATCTTCTTGTCTTGTGTATTGAATTGTACCCTTTTGGGGATTGTTGCTTTGTCCATAACTCTGATTGTTGGTTTGTTCATGCTATGCAATGATACTGTCCAGTTCTTGTTTCTGAATGAGCAAAGTTTGTAGTCCTAAGCCATCAGGGTCTGAGTACTCCTCAAAAGAGTTTGAAAAAAGTTAGTTTCCAAAAAGTCATCTGGAGTATTTTCTGTCAAAATACCAGAACTGGGGCATGTTAATGCCTGGACATGGAAACATGAATAGTTGCATGGCATACATATAACGTGTTTGTTGTTTTGCAGGTAATTCATCAATTTTCTAACGTTTATGTCAATTTCAGGCACTATAGCTCCTAAGAAGGTTCAGAAACAGCCAACTATACACAGATACCCTACAAAAGTGAATAGAGAGAGAGAGCAATGGAACAGATGCAAGCAGATCTGGATGACTTAAGGACAAGAATGGACAAATTCATGACTCTCATGGAGGGGATGGGTCAAACTCAAGAGCGCTTGCGCGAGATGATCGAAAACAACCAGGCCAGGAACAATGGGACATCGGATGGAGGTAACCGCAATGGGGCTGGCGCCCGTCACATTGAAATACCCGTAGTGCAACCAAGGGTCACTATTGTCAATGAGGGAGTGAATAACCTGCAGATGGATGGGCAAGATGAACGATTCACTTTGTTGGATGAGGCGGAAGGACAAGGAGTTGACATGAATATAAGGTTTGAAGAAATGGCCGAGCAGATACGCGCTATTCAGTCTCAGAGTTCTCTGGGGTTTGACATCACTGACTTAGGCTTGGTGTCGGGGTGAGAATTCCCTACAAGTTCAAGGTCCCTACTTTTGATAAGTATAACGGCACGGCTTTCCCGAAAACCCACCTCCAGTCTTTTGTAGGAAGGATTGCTGCACATACGGACGATGAGAAGCTATGGATGTATTATTTCCAGGATAGTCTTGTAGGAGCTTCCTTGGAGTGGTAAATGAAGTTGAGCAGGGTTAATATTCGAAGCTGGAAGGGTTTAACTGAGGCGTTTGTGAAACAGTATCAGTATAATTTGGATATGGCTCCAAATCATACCCAGTTGCAGACCATGTCTCAGAATGATAAAGAAGGGTTCAAAGAGTACGCTCAGAGGTGGCGTCAACTTGCTGCTAGGGTGCAGCCTCCCTTGTTGGAAAATGAAATGGCAGACATGTTCATGGGAACACTGCAGGGTGTGTTTATTGAAAGGTTGGCGTCTTGTTCAGCAACAAAGTTTAATGACATCGTGATAGCGGGAGAGAGGGTTGAAACTCTTCTAAATATGGGGAAAATTCAAGACGCTGGTGCAAATAGCTCAAGCGGTATGAGAAAAGATTTTAATGGACCTCCAAGAAGAAGAGAAGGAGAAACTAATGTTGGGTACGGCCGAGGTCGGGGATACAGAGGACCCTATAAGCAAGTTGCAACTGTCACTATTCCATCAAGTCCTGTGCAACAAAACCAGCAACAACAACAACAACAGCCGCAATGCAATAACTATCAGCAAATACCCTATCAACAAGACAAGCTCGTCCAGCTAATAGGGTTCTTGAAGCCATTCCAATGACGTACACAATGTTACTCCAGAGATTGTTTGATTTAAACTTGGTTCAGTTGAGGACATTAGCACCACCACCCCCTGGAGAGCTTCCAGTGGGGTATGATGCTAATGCAAGATGCGCATTTCATTCAGGAGCTCCCGGACATTCAACAGAGAAGTGTAGGGCATTACATCACAAGGTCCAAGACCTGATTGATTCAAAGGCGATTAACTTTGCACCGCCTCCAAATGTTACATCGAACCCCATTACAAATCATGGAGGAGCCAAGATAAATGTCGTCGACAGTGGTGAAAGGTTGAGTTTGATCTTGAACGTGGATGAAGTGAAGACTTCCTTGCTAGTCGTAAAGGACAAATTGCTGAAAGGGCAGGTATTCCCGGGGTGTGGTCATGACTGTGAAGGTTGCATGAATTCTGTTAATGGTTGTAGGGATTTGAGAGCTGGGCTGCAGTGTTTGATTGATGAGGGGTATCTACAGTTTGACAAAGTTGATGATAGAAGTGATTATGTGTCTATAGTGACAATTTATTTTGATCCTGCTGAAGTTCCTGTCCGAAGAGAACCGATAACCATTTATGTCCCCAAAGAGAGTCCAGTGACCATTACTGTTCCGGGACCAATCCCTTATGCTGACGAAAAGGCCATTCCTTGGCACTATGGCTCGGACGTGTACGTAGAAGGCCAGAAAGTGAAGAGTCAAGCAGTGACAAGTGACCCGACTGTGGTGAATGTCGGAGGAGTTGTGGGATTTACATGAAGTGGGCGTCTTTTTGCTCCTCAAGCTCTTAGAGGCCCTGAAGCTGAAGCTGCTGTAAAGGCTAAGGGTAAACAGGTAGCGACTGAAGAGGTGACAACTCCTGCTGCCAGTCAGGGCACTTTTGAAAAGGAAGTCGAAGAGTTCATGAGGATAATTAAGAAAAGCGACTATAAAGTGGTTGAACAGCTGAATCAAACTCCGTCCAAGATATCCATTATGTCGTTGCTGATGTGTTCCCAAGATCATCGAGAGGCTTTGCTGAAAGTTTTGCAGATGGCATATGTACCGCAAGAGATAACTGTCTACCAGTTGGAGGCTGTGGTAGGCAGCGTAAACGCCAGTTATGGGTTGGGATTCATAGACAGAGATCTCACTTCTGAAGGATGCAATCACAATAAAGCCTTACACATCACCATGGAGTGTAAAGGCGTTGTTCTATCACACGTCCTGGTAGATACAAGCTCTTCTCTCAATATGCTCCCTAAGAAAGCTCTGATGAAGTTGAACGTTGACGGCATCGTCTTGCGACCCAGTGATTTGATTGTAAAAGCCTTCGATGGGTCTCGAAGATCTGTGTTTGGTGAGGCAGAGCTACCGGTGAAGATTCAGTCTCAGATATTCAAAAGCACATTCTATGTTATGGATATTCAACCCGTTTATAGCTGTTTGCTGGGACGTCCTTGGATTCATGTTGCCGGCGCAGTGACATCCACATTGCATCAGAAGTTGAAGTATGTGGTAGACGGCCAGGTTATTACTGTGTGCGGAGAAGAAGACATTTTCGTGAGCCATCTGTCAACCTTCAAGTATGTGGAAATGGACGGGGAGATCCATGAGACACTTTGCCAAGCTTTTGAGGCGGTCAATGTTAGTACTTTGTCTCTAGAAGTCCAGAACAACGAGAAGGAAGGGACTTCTATCTATTCCTACAGGCAAGCTAAGGAGGTAGTTCAATCCGGAAATGCCCATGGCTAGGGCAGGCTGTTAGAGGTGGAAAGGAAAGATGACAAGTTTGGTCTTGGATATCAACCTGGTGGGTCCAGCTGGTCTCAAGGCAGTGAGTCCACAACGTTCACTAGTTATGGAATGCTCGACTACAACAACGTTTGTGCTATAGAGGAAGATGGGGATAGTGACTGCGACTGGGACAACTGGATTCGCCCATGTGCACCTGGGGAGGAGCTCTGGAACTGGTCTGCTGAAGATTTTGTTCAAGTTACTTGGCAGTCAAAGTAATTATCTTGTTTCCTTTTTATCATACTGCATGTCAAATCCTGCATTCTGCCCAAGGTGCATGGATCCATTTGTAGGGTCACCATGTTTTAATGCATTTACTTTTTCTATGAAATAAAGGACATTTTTCAAGCAAATTGTGCTCTCTTTCTTTCATTTTAAAATTTTTTCACAAAAAAGAAAACAATAAATAAAATGGCAATGTTTTTCCTTTTTCCTGTGTTTTGTGTGTTTGTGTCTCTTTTGAAAAGAACAGATTCAGAAATAAGCACATCATTCGTGCAGTGCTGATCATTCAGATTCTTGTGATAACGTTCCTGCTATGACCATGCATGACTTCGACAATCCTATCTACCAAGCTGATGAAGGGGTTGAGGAAGACTGTGAACTCCCGGAAGAATTGGTCAGGTTGTTGAAACAAGAGGAAAGGGTCATTCAGCCTCATCTGGAAGAAATAGAGATCATCAACATCGGGACTGAAGACGTAAAGAGAGAGATAAAGATTGGGGCCAGTCTGCAGGCCGGGGTAAAGAAGGAGTTGATTGGTATGTGTAAACACCCCAAATTTTCCCTCACTAAGTTCACACCATGGCTTGTGATCTTTCATATTTGCATTAGTTTAAGCATACCATCTCATATTGCATTTTTGTTTCATCTGCATTAGTTCAAGGTCATCTGCATCTAGGGTTTGTGATCTCAGCAATCCAAGGATCCATCTGAGCCACTCCAAAGGTCTCCAATCATTCCAAGAGGGTCCATTTATGTTCAATCATCATATTACATCCCTAAAATATCAAGGAAGTCAAGAAATCACAAGAACTGGGAAAGCATGGAAGCAGAGCTAGGGTTTCACTACATAGATGACCTAAAATTAGGGTTTTGGTTTCAGAGGCCATAACTCCAAATTTTTTGGTCATTCTTGTTTCTAATGGTCTCAATATGTTATAAGGATCATGTGTACCAAGTTTGATGAAGAAATTCATTGTGGAAGTCATCTGTTCACTAGGTAACTTCTTGAGCAAGTCAGAGCAAAATCAGGGCATCTGAGACCCCTACCAATGGAACCAAAGTGGATTTTTCATCAAATTGAAGTTATATGATCTTTATTTGATCATTGAAGTGCTTGGAAGTTCACAAAATTGAAGAAATTTGAGCTAAACCAAAAGTTGCCAAAAAATGGAAATGACTTGTAATGGAAACTTTCCATTTTGGGGAAGTATTTCAACCTCCTCTTTCTCAACCAAAAATGCTTCAAATGAAAAATTTTTGGTCATGAAAGTTGTAGATTGGATCATTCCCTTTTCAAAAAGTACAAGAACAAGTTCTAGTTCATTATGGAACTCAAGTTATGATCTTTCAAAGTTGGCAAAAATCCTATAATTTTCAAGAATACACCAAAGAGGGATTTGTGCAAAACCACTTGCCAATCCATTTTATGACTTCTAATACACTTCTATGCATCATACAAATATAGTGCATTGCGTAAAAGTCAGAATTGGCCCAAGAATCTCAAGTTTTTATGCCTTGCACATCAAGAAATCACAAAAGGGGGAAAATGAACAAAACTTGCAAAAACTCATACAACCATACCTCCACTTGCTGCAACACCTCAATTTCAATTCCATGGCTCTCC
This sequence comes from Lathyrus aphaca, assembly GCA_963966055.1. Taxonomy (NCBI): domain Eukaryota; kingdom Viridiplantae; phylum Streptophyta; class Magnoliopsida; order Fabales; family Fabaceae; genus Lathyrus; species Lathyrus aphaca. The sequence goes on along the minus strand of OZ014523.1, from coordinate 126,988,905 downwards.
TTGATTAATGCTGAGGCCAGACATGCCCTTGTACAACCTCTGAACCATCCCATACCTCAAGTACAAGTTTTATTGACATTTTGCAAGAGAGCCCATACCAATCACCATAGGCCACAACCACTTCTCTGACCTATCAAAGCTTGTTATGTGGATCAAATGCAAGCCATAACACAACACAAGCAATCCTGAATGCTCAGAATCCTCAAGTTCCACAAAATCACCCCAAGAGCAAAAACCTTCGAAACTTCCTATCCAGCCACCAAACCTCAAAACAAACTTCACCATTCATTCAGAAATGATCCATAGAGCATAAACCAACCATCAAACAAGCCTTAAAGCACCCATAACCAAAACACGATTCTGGTGCAGCAAGAGTGCAAGCTCTCAAACCAGCCATTACAAACTTCTTCCAAGCATCAAAGCTTCATCAGGAGGTCAAGAGGAGTGGTTTTGCACAAAAGAAGTGGCCAGAAAGCTCCAGATAGCAAAGCTTCATCTCAGGTAACCTCAAGAACTTTTTTTCCAGAAATGCGTTTTTAAGTTCCTAAATGATTCTTCATGATTCACTGATGATCCTGATGTGTTTAGTTTTGAAAATGATCAAGTATTGAGCATGTATTGACTTCTGAAATTTGTGCATAATTTTCCGTTTTGCTTCGATTCATGATCTTGAGTGAAAATAAATGGATTTTGTTGTTGGATTCGTGTTTAGGGTTGTTAGTTGAGTGATTCTGGAGAGTTAGGGGGTCTGAGGTGGCCTAGGGTGGAAGTTAGGGTGAAGAGCTGGCCGGAGAAGATGACCGGAGGTCTTCTCCGACCACCTGAGAGTCATTAAGAGGTTAATTAGGGTTTAGGGTTAGTTTGAATGTGAGCCCTTGGATCTTGCGTACCCGCGTGTTTGGATGGCTGAGATGAGTTCATTAAACCCTAATCCACTTAATTAATTTAATTAATTAAAATTAACTCAGTTTGAATTGTGACCCTTAGATTGCACGCATGGTCTTCCCTCCATCCCCAGATTTGAATCTGATCCCTTGGATCAGTTGACCAGCCCATTAATTCAATTTTTATTTCATTTTTTATCATTTGTTTTGCATAATTTATTTAAAATACTTCAAAATTTCCAAAAATATTTTCCTTCTGCATTTTTAATTCAAATATTTTTCTTCACCCAAAAACATTTTTATTTTTATTTTTTGCATTAAAAAACCATTTTAAAAATATTTAAATGTTTATTTTAATTAATTAATGGAAATTAATTAATTAAAATATCATTTAGGTTTCTGAAAATTCCAAAACAATTCACATTGCATCTTAGGACATTTAGAAACATTGTCAAACCATTCATACAAATTTCTTTTTGGTTTTGAACACTCTTTGACATTTTTCTTGAATTTAGGGTTCATAAAAATCCCATTTTTGAACCCTAACTTCAAGAATTCTTTTCTGCCTAACCATGAAGGGTTTGACATTGGTTCTTTTTGCATTGATCTTAATATAGCATGTAGTGTCTATAATATTTTTGTCATAAATTTATCTTGCATTTTCCATTTGATTTGCATTTTTCCTCTTAAGGTACCTTAAAACCCTAGCAAACTTAGAAAATTCACAACTTTCTTTAGGTTAAGAGTTAGACCTCATTCTTTGGGGTGTGATATCATATGGGGTTAGGGTTCCTTTGAGTTCATTTGAAATTTTTTATCTTATGATTTGCTTTTGTTTTTGACTTTTGCATCTCATGTTGTCATAAAACCCTATTTTCTCATGTTCATTTGCATTCATCTTGCATATGCATTCATTCATGAACTTACCATGACATTTCATGCATTCACATGTCATATTAGACATCATAGGACATATTAGAATCATGCTTGATCATTTCTTCATTCATTTGTCATGATTTTCATTCGTTTCATTCCATGAGCTTTCATGAACTTTCAAACTTCAAAGCATGCATCCTTTGCATTCCATCTCTTGTATGAACATTCATAACACTTGGTATGCTTTTGCATCATGTCATAGCATCATTTACATCATGTTTATGCTTCTGGTTTTGGTTTGCATCTTTTCATTTGTTTCATTTTCATTTCATTTCCTTTCTTTATGCTAACCCTTTCAGGTGGTAAGTAACTTGAGAAGTGAATTTGCCTTCACTTCTCATTTCTCTTCTCATTCTTCTTATGCATCATTGTTGCATTTTTTCTTTGCTGTAGAGTGAGCTTGTTCATTCATGTTCATCTCTCACTTTCTTTCTCCAAGTTACTTATCTTCTTTAGTGAAGTAAGTAACTTGTTTCTTCTGTTTCTCCTCCTTTCTTCTGCTTCTTCCATTGGTGGCTTCTCTGAAGATCTCTTGCAAGCCTCACAAATCATAGGAACACCCAAGCATGACAATAATTAGGGTTTTGATTAGTCCCCCTTTAGTTTTTACCTTTGTGAATTCTTTGTGTCTCTCTTCTCATCTCATAATCAGAGACTAAACCTTTAAGGTCTTAAGACCTTGTGATTAGGGTTATGCCTGCATACTTCTCTTAGGATGGAGTGCATAACTTTAATCCTAAGTGTTAAACCCTTAACTTGTTTAAACCTCTTAATCAATCCATCTAATAATCACTAAGACATTAACTTGTAACTTGGGCCTTGCATTAGGGTTCTAATTCTTCCTTAATTGGTTAAGAAGGACTAACCCTAGTGTTAATGGACAAGTCCCCCTCAAGTTGTCTTACAAACCATAAAATTCACTTCTTAATCTTACCCTTTAATTAAAATCGACTTTAACAAATGTTTTTTTTTCATGAGGTTAATCCCTAATCATGGATTAAGTTGAGGTATCTTCCTCAGCTTAAGTGTGCTCATCTATTATCCTTCTATTAGGATGGTGTAATGGGTCCCTTAAATCCTTGATTATGGCTTAAACTCATTACTTAATGTAAACACCCCAAATTTGCCCTCACCCATTCACACCATGGCTTGTGATCATTCTCATATGCATAAATACAATCACATCATCTCACATCTCATTTTTGATTCACTGCATAGTTTCTAAGGCATCTGCACCTAGGGTTTGTGATCTGAGCAATCCCAAAAGCATCTTGAGCCATTCCAAAGGCCACTAATCAACTCAAAGGGGTCCATGTGTATACTTATGTCATTCTCCATCTTTTCAAAGTCAAAAATGCAGAGGAATCACAAGAACTAGGGTTTGAGTGGATGCAGAGCCAGGATGAACTGCACAGTTGACCTAAAATTAGGGTTTTGGTTTCAGAGGCCATAACTCCAAATTTTTTGGTCATTCTTGTTTCCATTGGTCTCTATGTGGTATAGGGAGTATGCATATCAATTTTCATGAAGAAATTCCATGGGGAAGTCATCTGATCAAAGGTTGACTTTTCACACAAGTCAGTGCAAAATCAGGGCATCTGAGGCCCCCAATGACCCAACCAATGGGTGATCTTCATCATTTTGAGTGTATATGATCTTTATTTGATCATGGAAGAAGGTTGAAGTTCATAAAAATCAAGAATTTAGGGTTTTTGCAAATGTTGACTTTTTGGGCATAGTTGACTTTTCAAGAATGCATCATTTTAGGTCATTTTTCAAGCCATGATTCTTGATCCAAAAGTGCTTCAAATGGAAAAACTTTGGTCATGAAAGTTGTAGATCTCATTTTTCCCTTTTCAAAAAGTACAAGAACATGATCAAACTCTTCTTGGATCAAAAGTTATGGCAATGCAAAGTTGGCTAAAATCATTAATTTTCAAGGCATGCTTCAAATGGAAATTTTGCAAAGTCATGAACCAATGCATTATGTGACCTCTAATTCATTTCAAACCAGCACATAAACATTCTCTAAGTCCTAAAAATAAGAATTGGACCAAGTTTCCCCATGGTTTGGTTGGTGTAACAAGACTTTCTCACATGTGAACCAAAGTTACAACAAGTTGCAAAACTCATGATCATGCTCCCTACAACTTGCAGCCTTGGATGCTGAGCTTTGCTAGCCTCTCACCTCACCCTTGCTGCGCCAGCCCATGCCATGTACTTGCCTATACCTTAAGCCATGCTTCTCTTACACATTATTTGACTTTTTGCAAAAGGTAACTTACCAATCAATAAAGGGCATGTCTTGTCAACTGACCTATGAGAGAGAGTTATGTGGACAATTTGCAAGCTAAACATAACACAAGGCAAGGCTGAAACATACACATTCATCACATTCACAAGAACACTCCATTTTGCTTTTGCCTTCGAAACTCTCTGCCCAGCTCACATACATCCAAACCATCTTTACCAATCATCTCACCATGTCTCATTGAGCCCAAAGCAACCAAGAACCAGGCCTTAAACAAGCTACAACATCACTGCACCATTTTCACACCAGCTTGCAGTTTCATTCGAAACTCTCACCCTAGCTCACCAAAATACAAACAAACACTCCAGACCTTCTCCATTCATCCTCAGGACCACAAACCATCATTCACAATGGCCTGAAACCTCCAGAAACTCCATTGCCATTTCTGATCAAGCTTGAGCAGAAGCTTTCGAAACTCACTATCCAGCCAACACAAACTTCTTGTGAGCATTCAAGCATCTTCTGTGGACCAAGTGGAGTGGATTGCACAAGGAGAAGCGGCCAGAAAGTCCTCAAATTGAAAGCTCCAAATCTCAGGTAGCTCGAAAATTATTTTTCCAGAAATCATTTTTCTTGTTACAAACTTGTTCTATGTGATTCACTGATCATCCTGGCGTTCTTAGTTTTTGAAATGGCTTTGATTTGAGAGTTTAATTTGTCTCTGAAACCTGCGTGCCCTAGCTTTCATTTTCTTCGATTCAGCTTGATTAGGAAAAAGAAATGTGTTTTGAGAGAGGGGTTTGATTCGTGAGAGGATGGAGATCATTTCCCAGTTCTTGTTTTTCATTTTTGATACGATTTGAGGGGTTTGGGGATCTTTCAGGGAGGGTGTTGGCCGGAGAAGACGACCGGAAGTCTTCTCCGGCCACCTGAAAGTCATTAATATGTGATTAGGGTTAGGGCTCCCAGTTTGAATTTCAGGCGTTGGATGAGTTGACTGAGTCTTTTCCCGCGCGCATCCAGTGGCTCAGATCATGTCATTAATTCTAATTAGGTTTAATTTAGTTAATTAATTCAGATTAACTCAGTTTGAATGTGAGCCACACGATCACGCGCCAAGTCAACCTTTTCCTCCCCAGATTGCATCTCGGCCTCTCATTCTGATTACTTCTTATTTTATTTGATTTTAATTTCATTTTATTTCATTTAACTTGCATAATTATTTTAAAATAGCAAAAAATGCATAAAAATTATGAAACTTTTTCCTCTGAGTTTTATTAATTTTTATGACACAAAAATATTTTTATTTCATTTTTCATCATTAAAAAAGTATTTTTAAACATTTAAAAGATTATTTTTAATTGATTAATGGAAATTAATTAATTAAAAATACTTTTAGGTATTTAAAAATCACCAAAAAATTCATGAAATGTTCTAAGACATTTAGAAACATTGTCCAACCTTCAAACCAAATTTCTTTTTTGATCTTGATGCATTTTAAGAATTTTTCATTGAATTAAATCATTTTTTATGCATTATTTTGATCATGGGTTCAAAAATTCATTTCTGCCTATTGGAGAAGGTTGAGACATTGATTCTTCTTGCATTGTTCTGTATTTGGCATGTAGTTTCTAGGGTAAAATGGTCATGATTTGATCTTGCATTTTCCAATTGTTTGGCATTTCTTTTGTTAAGAACCCTAAAAAACCCTAATAACTTAGAAAAATCATATCTTGAGATTGGTTAAGAGTTGAGAGTTCCCCTTTGGGAAGTGGTTTATTATAGGTCTAGGGTTTCTTTGGATGCCATTTTCCATTTTTTATCTTAGGGTTTGCTTCTGTTTTGGGTTTTTGTTTGATGTTTGATCCATGAACCCTAATTTGGGACTTCTCTTGCATCCTTCTTGCATTCTCTTGCATAACATGACTTGTCTTTGCATTTTGTGCATTCTTGTGATTCATTTGACATCTTAAGACACATAGAAAGCATGTTTGATCATTGCATTGCACATTTGCCATGTCATTTGTCTTGTATGCTTCATAACATTTCATGCTTGTTCATGTTCCTTAGCTTGCATCATTTGCATCCATGATCTTGTATGAACATTTCCATGTCTTGCCTCATGTTTGCAGCACTTCATAACATCATAATCATCATCAACATGCTTCTGGTTTTGCTTTGTATCATGCCATTTCATCTCATCTTGCATTGCATTGCATTTCTTTCTAACATTTCAGGTGGTAAGTAAACTTGGGAAGTGAATTTGCCTTCACTTCTCATAACTTTTCTTTTCATCTCTCTTGCATCCATTGCTGCATTTCTGTTTGTGTTTGAGATTGAGCTTGCTCATTCTTCTTCCCCCCACTTTCTTTCTTCAAGTGACTTGACTTCTTGAATGAAGCAAGTCACTTTGCTTCTCTTGATCCTGTTCATCTGCTTCCTGGTGGCTCCTTTGAAGATTCTTCTCTTGAAAACCTCACAAACTTTAGGATCAACCAAGCATGATAATGAATTAGGGTTTTGATTAGTCTCCCCTCATAGTTTTTTACCTTTGTGTCTCTCTTTGAGTCTTCTCTTCTCACCTCATAATCAGGGACTAAACCCTAAAGGCTTTAAGGCTTTGTGATTAAGCTTATGCCTGCATCCTTCTCTTAGGATGGAGTGTATAACTTTAATCCTAAGTGTTAAACCCTTTATGTGTTTAAATCTCTTAATCAATCCACTCAATAAATATCAAGACATCACACTTGTAACTTGGGCCTTGCATTAGGGTTCTAATTCTTCCTTAATTGGTTAAGAAGGACTAACCCTAGTGTTAATGGACAAGTCCCCCTCAAGTGGTCTTACAAATCATAAAATTCACTTCTTCATCATACCATTAAATAAAATCCACCTAATAAAGGCTTGTTTTGTCATGAGTTTAATCCCTAATCATGGATTAAGTTGAGGAGCTTTCCTCAGCTTAAACATTCTCATCTATTATCCTTATATTAGGATGGTGTAATGAGTCTGTTTAATCCTTGATTATGGCTTAACCTCATTACTCAACACTAAACAAAAACCACAAAAACACCTAAATAATCACAAGTAGGTTAATGATCTTAATCCTATACCAAAGGTGATTAAGTGTGAGAATCTGACTTCACACTTAAGGTATCCTCATTACCCCTAATCAGAGGGAAGATGTGATGAGTTTACTAAATCCATTGGTTTAGACTTAAGCTCATTAACTTATGACAAACTTTCAAAAGCAATAAAAGACTGAAAACTCAAAAAACAAACAACAATCGTCTCCTTCGGGATTCTTTTCTCATCTCATTCACTCACAATCGAGAACTTGCTTCTTCCGTCTAATGCAAGACAGTTTGCACCTGAGCCAGACAGGTCATACACTTGAGCATAGACAAGTAAGCGGTTCACAAGTCAATTCATCTTTCAGTCTCTTTGGGTCGAACTACGGTGTTCTGACTTCCTCATTGCACGAGAGGATACGTAGGCATAACTTAACAGTTATCGAACAAAAGTCTCTGTATATTCCCCCTCTTTCCAGCTTCATTCTTTTAGCCTCATTATCTTGAGCATATTCTCATTCCTGCACTGACACTTTCATATTTCACTTCACACTTCCTTTACACTGACACCTGTACATATTGCTTTCAGCTCTTTACACACAAATTGCACTGACACTACCCCTTTAAAACACAAATCTTTTAAGCGTGGATCCCGTCGAGTACGGCGGACAATCTGGGTGCTAATACCTTCCCAGGTTGTAACCAACCCCCTTTCTCAGTCTCTCTGGTTCGCAAACCGTCTTATCCATCTTTTCCTAGGTCTATGCAGCATTGCCTTTCCTCCGGGATAAAAATGCCTAGCTGGCGACTCTATTCATTCTCCGGTGAGTTCACGGCTGTGTGTTCTCACTGTTCCCTCTCGCCGACCATTCGCGTCTGTACCTTCATCTGACCCCCGGTGTCACTTGTCGGGAGCGACAGCTTGGCGACTCTGCTGGGGACCCTTATACTGCAACCAGGGCTTCTGGTTCTTTTTGTGGGTTCCTCCTAGCGCTTGATTGATTTGTGTTTACTGGGGTGTTATGTGCTTGTTTGTGCTTGTATTTATTTTTGTTTATTGCTTTATGTACAGTTACTTTATTGCTTTCTTTATTGCATTTATTTATATCATACTGTCATTGTTGCTGGCTGGATTTGGTTTTTGTTTTGGTGGGTGGGTGTTTCATTGAGAGTTAAGGTCCTATACCTGGGACCTGAGTGACACCTAGGCTAGAGTGAATCATATTCTTTCCCATTCCATTTCGGTCTGGTGCGGGAATATGAAACACGGTTCAGATATGGGTTTCTTCTTGAGAACTCTGTGTTGCGGATTTCCTGCAATGCTAGGGCTATCTGGGAAGCTTGCTAAGTCTGGATGACCTTTTAGTATTGACCTTCAGAAACTGAGGTGAATTAGAGGAGGAACTGTTATGGTTATTGTAAACACTGTACCTCCGGGTTAGAAGTGTTTACACTTCTCATAACTGATCCAAGTCTGAGGATCCTTGTTCTAGATCATCACCTGTGAGGGGGTTGGGCTGTTTACAGGTTTGCAGGTACCTTGACCTCAGAATACCCTGTTACTTTGACTTTGTTAAGAATGCTCCATGTTGGATAGTTCTTGTGATTCTAAAACCCTGGACATGTGGCTCTTTATTTGAGTCCCCCACCCCGGTTACTGGATTTTTCGACCTCCATCTGGAATTCTTGAACACACATGGATCTATACCAGGGCATTTTGATCAGATCCAGCTCAGTCACAAACCCTTGCATTCCATTTGCATACATACCCATTGCATCATATTAACATTTGCTTATTTGTGTTTCAGGGTATCCATTTTCATCTGGTTTTGGTTTTGACCCCATCTGCAGTATTGACCTATCTCCACCAGCACTTGCTTCAGCTTGTCAGCCATATACTTCAGTTACTTGCACTAGCCAGCCAGTGGCCCACTCCTCAGCATCTTCATCAGCACTCTACTCAGTCTTCAGCATCATGGCTCCAAAGAAAAGCAACATCACCTATCATTTCTTCCAGCCAGATTTATCAGACATCAGGAGGATCCAAACCCTGATCACTCCAGATCACATACCCTTGTTCAGGGAGAGTTATGGAGATATACTGGACATGGTTATGGATCTGGACCCTTCACAGAGGAGCCTCATCCACACCTGCATTCAGTTTTATGATCCTCCATTGAGATGTTTCACCTTTCAAGACTTTCAGTTGGGGCCTCTTTTAGAAGAATACTCATCTTTGATTGGTTTGCCTATCAAGAGGGAAATCCCTTTCAACCCTGAAATGGTCTTTCCCAGCAATGGAGAGGTGGCAAGAGCTTTGCACCTGGAACCTGCTTTGATTGAGCAACATATGACCTCTAAGGCTGGGATCCCTGGTTTTCATCTTGACTTCCTGATTTCTCAAGCTAGTCTGAAGGCCTCCCTGGGGGAGTGGAAAGCAGTCTGTGCTTTATTGGCCTTGAGCATATATGGGATTGTATTATTTGCAAATGAGCCTCGATTCATTAGTAAGAATGCAATCCATCTGTTCATTCTCAGGAACCCAGTGCCAACATTATTGGGGGACCTCTACTATTCAGTGCATCAGAGGAATGAAAAGCAGAGGGGAAGACTAGTGAGGTGCTGTGCTCCTTTGTTCCATACTTGGCTTCTCAGGCATTTGCCCAGGACAGATGCATTTTTGAATCCTCATCAGCAGAAAAACTGGGCTAAGAGGCTCACTACCCTAACTTCAGCAGATATCAGATGGTGTACTCAAAGCACCAAGGGCAGAGATATCATTACAAGCCGTGGGCACTTTCCCAATGTGCCTTTAATAGGGGTCAAGGGAAGTATCAATTACAACCCTCTGCTGTTCAGGAGGCAATTAGGCTATGCACTGGTCCATACTCCCAGGGAGCAGGACTTGGTGGAGACCCTCTACTGCGAGAACAAGATTAGTTTGGCTGTTGTTAGGCAGGCTGCCTGGGCCTGGGATAATGTTCAAACCAAGGGAATCACCATTCTGGGGAAGTGCAATAGTGTGGCATCAGCACAATATTATGAGTGGTCCCATGCCAGGGCCCAATTCTCTGGAATGCCCTTCACCATAGAAGACATGCCTGAGTCATCTTCAGCACCACCCCCTGCCACAATCAGTTTGGAGGAGTTTGAGAGCTTGAAGGAAAGAAATGAGAAGCTAACCCAGGCTTTGCAGAAGACCCTCCGGGAGAGGAGTGAAGGTGTGAGGGAGATTGAGAGACTGGAGAAATTGAGAGTGGAACACTTGACTAAAATTGAGAAGTCTGGAGATTATATCAACAAGTCTAAAGCTGGTGAGCAGATTCTGAAGAATGCTTGTAAAGAAGCCCAGTTCCAGAGAGCAAGAACAAACTTGTATTTGAAAGAGAGTCAGGCCAGGTGGGTCCGGATCACTGAGGCCCGTACTCTAGAAGACAAGAGAGTTCAGGACAAGATGGAGCAGATGGAAAAAGCCCTGGCAGCAGCCCAGGAGGAAATATCAGAGCTAGAAATCAGAGCTGGAGTGAAGAGGTCTAAGGACCAAAGTCAGAACAAGAAGTTGACTGCAGCTGTTGCAACAAGAAACCTTCTCATCAGAGGTCTCACGGAACATCCGGCTGATCCTGTGACCGAAGCACTTCTTAAGGAAGTTCGTGAGGATGAGTTTGGCCTTGGAGTTTGATCATTTGCTTGTTGTTGTTCCTATTCCATGTACTTTTGTTTTTGTGATGTATTTTGACCCCTTAGAGGGCTGGTGTTGTAAAAAAGAACAAATTGTATTACTTCACCTTTTGTAGTATATATGTGTTAGTTTCCATCTGGTTCACTTCAAATGCAACTTCAACAGCATCACCTTCAAAGGTCTGGAAGGGTCAAAACTGAAGGCCAAACCGGATACCTTGAGAGCAAATAAGCATAACTGCATTGCATGCTAACCTTTTATTTGTTTTGTAGGGATTTGTTTTGTTGTTACTAACCTCTGTTGTGAATCTCAGGAATTATTGCTCGCCGCCGGGTATTTCCCCTCAACAGGCCACACAGGTACCCAACTAGAAACAACCTTCCGGGAATTCAGATGGATCAGATGCAGCAGGACCTTACGGAGGTCAGAAACCAGATGGCCAACGAAAGGCTGGAAATGAGAACTCAGATAACACAGTTCATGGAAGTAATGAACAACTTAGCTCAAAGCCAGGAGAGGCTCAGAGCTTTGGTAGAAGGGAGGAATCAAGATGAGCCCCATGTGGGGACTGCTGGCACAAGTAACAATGAACGGGTGCAACCCCATGTTAACCCTCCTGTGTTTGGCCCACATCTCCATCCTGAAGTTAATATTCCTGCCAACATCCAGGGAACAGCCACTGCAGCCAGGGTACTTCAAGAAGATCCTCAGGAGGACCAGTTTACAGTAATGGGTGCTGGAGAGGAAACTTATGATAGACGGTTGGAAGAAATAGCTGAGAAGTTGAGATCCTTAGAATCTCAAAATTCTTTGGGTTTCGACGTCATGGACATGGGTTTGGTAGACGGGGTCAGGATCCCCCATAAATTCAAGCCACCTTGTTTCGAAAAGTATAATGGGACTTCATGCCCCCGGACTCATCTACAATCATTTCTGGGAAGGCTGAAGGCCTATACAATGGATGAGAAATTGTGGATGTTCTATTTTGAAGATAGCTTGACTGGAGCTTCGAGGGAGTGGTATTCCCATCTGACAAGGGCAACAATTAGATGCTGGAAGGACCTGGCAGAAGCCTTCATCAGACAGTATCAGTATAATCTGGACATGGCACCCAACAGGACTCTCCTGATGGGAATGTCACAGTCGTCAAGGGAGAGTTTCCGAGAATATGCTCAAAGATGGAGGCAATTGGCTGCTGCCGTTCAACCACCAATGTCTGAGAGAGAAATGGCAGACATGTTTATGAACACTCTCCAGGGAACGTATATTGACAGGTTGGCTGCTTTCTCTTCCACTAGCTTTGCAGATGTTGTCATAGCCGGGGAGAGAATTGAAAGCCTGTTGAAAATGGGCAAAATTTCCGATAATGGTGCCAGCTCGTCCAGTAGTACAAGAAAGCCTTTTGCAGGCCCGAGAAGAACTGGCGAGACCAATGCCATCCATTCAAACAGGGGTAGGCCCCAATATGTTCAAAGGTCAATAGCAGCAGTCACCATTCCTGCTCCAGCTCATCCTCAACCTGTCTATCAACCTCCTCAACAAAACTTCCAACAACAGCCTCAGTATCAGCAGAATCAATATCCTCCAAGAAACTACAACAACAACAACAACAATCAACAAAGGCCATTCCAACAAAGGCCATCCCAAGCTAACAGAGTGATCGACCCAATCCCAATGCCGTATGCTGCCTTGCTGCCACAACTTCTGAAACTCAACCTAGTTGAGCTAAGAACGTTGGCACCTCCGGATCCTAACAGTCTACCAAGAAACTATGACTCCAATGCTAGGTGTGCTTTTCATTCAAACGCACCTGGTCACAGTACAGAAAAATGCAGAGCTCTGCATATGAAGGTACAAGACTTGGTAGACTCCAAGGCTCTGAATTTTGCACCGCCGCCCAATGTCAATAAAAACCCAATGCCAAACCATGGTGGTCCTCGAATTAACGCTATTGAAGAAGACAGACCGTCTTATTTAATAACCAGTGTGGATCAGATCCGGACACCATTGGTGGAAATCAAAGCTCAACTCCGTGAAAACCAAATATTTCCGGGGTGTGAACTAGGATGTCCCTATTGCAATATTTCATGGAATGGGTGTGAGGACCTGAGGAATGGCATTGACAGCCTTATTCAGAGTGGCCTGCTACAGATCACTACATCATTTCCGACAAATCCGGCAACTTCATCAGCAACGGTTTCAGACCCTCCTACAACTGCAGCAACTATTGTTCCCGACAATTCACCAGCAACATCAACAAGTACTTCACCTGTCCTCCCAAATGATCAGTTTTCAACAGTTTCTCCTGCTACAACTTCAGCTTCATTCCATTTCGAATCTCCATCAACAACAACATCAGTCCTTCCAACAACACCTCCTACAACACCAGCAATCAATCATGAAGATGTCTCTACTGTTACCATATTCTACGATCCTGAAAATAACTCCGCCTACCATTCAGAAGGTGCTGCTCCCACCAGAGCACTAGTTACAATCTTTTATGATCCACAAACAATAACAGTCCCTTCAGCAGCAGCAATCAGTCCAGTCACTGTCACGGTGCCTGGACCAGTACCATATGAAAGCGATAGGGCCATCCCTTGGCACTATGGCTCTGACTTGTATTGCGAAGGAAAAAGAATCACTCTGGAAACATCAGCACCTGCACCACAAGTAGATAATGTGGGGGGAGGCGGAGGCTTCACTCGAAGCGGACGTCTCTTCGCTTCACAAGTCCAAAGACCTACAGCCGAAGCAGAAGCTGCTGCCAAGGCAAAAGGAAAAGGCCCGGTGCAGGAAGATCCAGCTGCCAAAGAAACCCTGAAGACTCCATTTGATCAGGAAGTTGATGAGTTTATGCGGATCATCAAAAAGAGTGATTATAAAGTTGTGGATCAGCTTCACCAGACGCCATCCAAAATCTCTATCCTCTCACTGCTTATGTGCTCCGAAGCCCATCGGAATGCGCTACTTAAAGTCCTGCACGCAGCTTACGTGCCCGAGGAGATTACTGTCAACCAATTGGAAACCGTGGTTGGAAATGTTACTGCTAGCAATGGGCTAGGGTTTACCAATTCTGACCTGACAGTGGATGGCCGCAACCACAACAAAGCCTTGCACATAACCATGGAATGCAAAGGAGCTGTCCTTTCTCACGTGCTGGTGGACACAGGTTCTTCCCTGAATGTCTTACCAAAGAAGGCTCTGGTGAAGTTAGAATATGATGGATTGGCATTGAGACCCAGCAACCTGGTGGTACGAGCCTTTGATGGTTCGAAGAGATCGGTTCTGGGAGAGATTGAGCTGCTCGTGACAATTGGCCCGCAGACCTTTAAAACTATCTTTTATGTGATGGACATTCAGCCCGCCTACAGCTGTTTGTTGGGTAGACCCTGGATTCACGCCGCCGGCGCAATAACGTCTACCCTTCATCAAAAGTTAAAATTTGAGTGGGAAGGTCAAGTTGTCACAATCTGTGGGGAAGAGGATATTTTCGTTAGCCATCTGGCTACGTATAAGTACATTGAGATGGATGGAGAGATCCATGAAACAATGAGCCAAGGTTTTGAAGCCTTGAATGTCAATGAAGCATCTGCTGTATCTGGTACTCCCATGTCATCTTATCAACAAGCCCGGAAGGTTGTTGAGGAAGGAACTGCCCTAGGCTGGGGCAAAGTTTTAGCTGTGGAGGAGAAGAAAGACAAGTTTGGGTTGGGTTACAGACCAACTCAACATCAAGCAAAGGCTGCTGCAGAGCCAGGTTTTGTCAGTGGGGGAATGCTTACCCCTGATGCTATCAACTGTCTGGAAGACGAGCTGGAAGAGGAGCGCAATCTGGAGAATTGGATTCGTCCAAAGATCCCGGGGAGCAGGGTCTCGAACTGGTCTTCCCAGGAAATTATAAGAGTTACTCATGCAGAGTAATTATTATTTCTTGTATTTTTTATAGCATGCATCAAAGTCTTGCATCTTGCCCAAGATGACAAGACTCATTTTGTGATCAGGGCCATCTGTACTTTTGTGCAAACAAGATTAAATTAATGAAATATCAGACATCTTTTTGCAAACAAGTCTTTTTCTTTTCTGCTCACTGTTTTTTCCATTTTTCTTTTTGTACAAAAATAAATAGCGGTGTTTTCAAAATGATAACTTCATTTCACTTCTTTCTAAAGCAAGATTAAAATCAATCACTAAAATGAACAAACTTAACCCTTGCAGAGAGTGCCTTCCTGACAGCACCGACAACAGCACGGTTATGACATCGTATGACTTTGACAATCCAATCAATCAAGCTGATGAAGGGGTTGATGAAGAATATGAGCTTCCTGAAGAGCTAGCTAGGTTGTTGAGACAGGAGGAAAAGGTTATTACTCCTCATCAGGAGGAGATTGAAGTGATTAATCTTGGTACAGACGAAGACGTGAAAGAAGTTAAAATCGGGGCCTGCCTGCAAGACTCAGTGAAGAGACAACTGGTAGATCTGCTTCAGGAGTATGTTGATGTGTTTGCTTGGTCGTATCAAGACATGCCAGGGTTGGATACCGACATTGTTGTGCATAAGCTGCCTTTGAGGGAAGAATGCCCACCAGTTAAACAGAAACTGCGCCGAACTCGCCCAGACATGGCTATGAAAATCAAAGAAGAGGTACAAAAGCAGTGGGACGCCGGGTTCCTTGCTGTGACTAGCTATCCGCCGTGGGTTGCTAACTTAGTGCCTGTGCCTAAGAAAGACGGCAAAGTAAGAATGTGTGTTGACTACCGGGATCTGAACAGAGCCAGCCCGAAAGATGACTTCCCATTACCTCACATTGATGTATTGGTGGATAATACGGCTCAGTTCTCGGTATTCTCCTTCATGGATGGATTTTCAGGGTATAATCAGATCAAGATGTCACCTGAAGACATGGAGAAGACAACATTCATCACACCATGGGGCACGTTCTGTTACAAAGTGATGCCATTCGGACTGAAGAATGCTGGTGCAACATATCAACGAGCTATGGTGACATTATTCCACGATATGATCCACAAGGAAATCGAGTGTTATGTGGATGATATGATCGCCAAGTCCCTTACGGAGGAAGATCACCTGGTAAATCTGCTGAAGTTGTTCAAGCGTCTGAGGAAATACCAACTAAAGCTGAACCCCAACAAATGCACATTCGGGGTGCGATCCGGTAAGTTGCTGGGCTTTATTGTAAGCGAGAGAGGGATTGAAGTGGACCCTGATAAAGTCAAAGCTATACAAGAGATGCCTGCACCGAAAACTGAGAAAGAAGTTCGAGGGTTCTTAGGTCGATTGAACTATATCTCACGGTTCATATCTCACCTTACAGCAACCTGTGAACCTTTGTTTAAGTTGTTAAGAAAGGAACAAACGGTCAGGTGGAACGAAGACTGCCAAAAAGCTTTTGACAAGATCAAAGAGTACTTACAAGAACCTCCAATCCTTATGCCTCCAGTTGAAGGAAGACCTCTGATAATGTACTTGACAGTATTAGAAGAGTCAATGGGGTGTGTGCTGGGCCAGCATGACGAGTCTGGTCGAAAAGAGTATGCAATATACTACCTGAGCAAAAAGTTTACCGACTGTGAACAACGTTATTCACTGCTCGAGAAAACTTGCTGTGCTTTAGCGTGGGCTGCTCGCCGACTGAGACAGTATATGTTGACCCACACTACCTTATTAATCTTAAAAATGGATCCAGTCAAGTATATTTTCGAGAAGCCAGCTCTTACCGGACGGGTTGCAAGATGGCAGATGATTCTTACAGAATACGACATACAGTACACTTCTCAGAAAGCCATCAAAGGCAGTGTGCTATCTGAATATCTTGCTGAGCAACCCATTGATGACTACCAGCCTATGAGGTTTGACTTCCCTGATGAAGACATCATGTTCATTAAATCAAAAGATCATGAAGAGCCTGTTCACACTGAAGGGCCTGACCCGGAAAAAGAATGGACTATGATGTTTGATGGGGCTGTTAACATGAATGGTCGTGGTGTTGGTGCAGTACTCATTACACCTAAAGGAGTTCACATGCCTTTCTCGGCAAAACTCACTTTCAACTGCACTAACAACGAAGCTGAATACGAAGCTTGCATTATGGGTCTTGAGGAAGCCATTGACCTCAGGATCAAGACATTGACCGTATTCGGAGATTCAGCTTTGGTAATCAATCAGACCAGCGGAAAATGGTACACCCACCAGGATCATCTGATACCTTACAGGGATTATACAAGAAGGTTATTGACATTCTTCACAACAGTCAAGCTTGAGTATATCCCTCGGGACGAGAATCAGTTTGCAGATGCTCTTGCTACCATTTCGTCCATGATCAAAGTTCAAGCTGCTAACTTTATACCTCAGATTTCAGTGTCCAGACTCGACAGGCCAGCATATGTATTCGCAGCAGATGTTGTTAAAGACGATAAGCCTTGGTTCCATGACATTAAGTGCTTCTTGGAGAATCAGACATACCCGCCGGGGGCATCTTCCAATGATAAGAAGACCTTGAGAAGGCTTGCTGGGAGTTTCTTTCTGAACACTGATGGGTCTTTATACAAGAGGAACTTTGATATGGTACTCCTCCAATGTGTTGACAAGACGGAAGCAGATTTGTTGATGCATGAAGTGCACGAAGGATCTTTTGGTACCCATGCCGGAGGGCATGCCATGGCTAAAAAGTTGTTAAGATCAGGCTATTACTGGATCACAATGGATGCAGACTGTTGTGCCTATGCCAGGAAATGCCACAAATGCCAGATCTACGCAGATAAGGTGCATGTGCCTCCTAATCCTTTGAACATCATGTCTTCACCATGGCCCTTTGCTATGTGGGGCATTGATATGATTGGCAAGATCGAGCCAACTGCTTCAAATGGCCACAGATTCATCTTGGTCGCCATTGACTATTTTACCAAGTGGGTTGAAGCAGCCTCATATGCAAACGTCACAAGACAAGTGGTAGCCAGATTTCTGAAGAGAGATATCATCTGTCGATATGGAGTTCCCGAGCGAATCATTACTGATAATGGTTCCAATTTAAACAACAAAATGATGGCAGAGCTGTGCCGGGACTTCAAGATCCAACATCACAATTCTTCTCCTTACAGGCCGAAGATGAATGGCGCTGTTGAGGCGGCAAATAAGAATATCAAGAAGATTGTGCAGAAGATGGTAATCACATACAAAGACTGGCATGAAATGCTACCGTTTGCCTTGCATGGGTACCGCACGTCAATCAGAACATCCACTGGGGCAACACCGTATCAGCTTGTATATGGTATGGAAGCAGTCCTACCTGTTGAAGTTGAACTACCCTCGTTACGGGTATTAATGGACGTTAAACTGAGTGAAGCAGAATGGGTTCAGGCCCGATTCGAACAACTGAGTCTGATCGAAGAGAAAAGATTAGCTGCAATCTGTCATGGGCAGTTATATCAGAAGAGAATGAAGAAGGCCTTCGATCAGAAAGTCAGGCACCGAGAGTACCAAGTAGGAGATCTTGTGCTGAAGAGAATCCTCCCTCCTCATACAGACCACAGGGGCAAATGGACTCCAAATCATGAAGGACCATTTGTGGTAAAGAAAGCTTTCTCCGGTGGAGCACTGATGCTCAGCACCATGGATGGCGAAGATTTCCCGTCCCCTGTGAATTCAGATGCAGTTAAAAAATACTTCGCATAAAATGACCCGCTGGACATAAAAACAGAATGTAAGTCCAGGCAAAAATAGGGCATCCCGGCGAGTCAAAAACAGAATAAAAGACTCGGGCAAAAATAAGGGAAATAAATGAAAAAATGTACACCCGCTGAGTTGAAAAGCCGCATTGGACAACTCAGGCAAAAATGGGTATCCCGATGGATTGAAAACCCGAAAGGGCGATCCATGCAAAATAAGGGAATAAGCGAACAACTGCACTCTGAATTCGTCTGTATCACTTACAACTTGGTAAGCTCCAAAGGATCAAGCTTCAATCAGAATCAACTCTCTCCAGAAAGCAAGACGAGAAGAACGTCATTGTCATACGAGTCATAGCAGGAGAGGAAGCTCCTTGAAAGCCTCGTCAACATCGCCAGCATTTTGTTTCTCAATTTGTAGCAATCTCCTCATTCCAGGGGATTTGTTTCTTTGACTGTATCTTGCCAATTCAGGGCACATTTTGCAAAAGATGTCTGATGTCCCTAAAAAAAAAAACTAATTGCATAAGTACAGATGTTTTTCACTAAAAGAAAGAAAATGAAACACATGCTTGCAGGGAATATACTTACTCGTGAGAATGCTTAACTCCTTTGACGGAATCCAGTAAAGGATACCTCGGGACCTTTTGTGCGTTTCCTTATCTTTGCAGGATTGCAGGTATCCAGGACGCAACCTGGGGCATGCAAGTTACGTCTCAGCGAGCAGGCGAATCATTATCAACTCGGTCTATCTTCCACGTGGCACTGGAGGGTGCCCACTTCCCCAGCAAAGTTGCCAAATCAACATATACTCAATCTCAGCATCTGAAATGCTCTATCCCCAGCTGAGTTGCCTCTTGTTGCTCTCCCCAGCTGGGTTGCCTCTCACAATTCCCCAGCCAAGTTGCCGTGTCATCCTCAGCTGAATACAGAAGTCAGGGAACCATCTCCCCACAGAGTTCCAGCCTCTATCCAGAAGAGCAGCGCATAGAAGATCACAACAGAGTGAAGAAAGCTTCTACAAACCCCAGCTGGGTCCCATTAAGGATATGTCAATCAGTGACCTATGTCCCCAAGCAGATACATCATCAGATCTACCAATGATCTCATCCCCAGCTGGGATGTTCACTTCAAGCAGATCAACCAGAGATCTTTGCAGCAACGGGATCCGAATCCCAGTGTGGTATCTTTGCATAATCATGGCATTTGCATCATACTATCCCCTCAGAGCGTAGCATTCCGTCTAATACGGAGCATTACGGCAAAAATCAAATGCATAGCATAATCATAAGTCATGTTCTGAAGTAACACTTGTGAATAACAAACCGTTCATCATCATTATACAAAAATCCCCCACCAGGGTCCCAGCAAAAGCAGTTGCCTCTCCAATCACCAAACACCAGTATATACACCTTCTGACACCCGTCCGTGTCACCACTTCCCCAAACAGGTTGCCTGAATACACTTTACAAACAAAATCACCCGTACTACAGATACTTCCTGACACCCGTCCGTGTCAAATCACCAGCAGAAAGCCAAAGACTTCCCCTTTGCACTCACATATACTTATATATACACCCTCTCGACACCCGTCCGTGTCATATCCCCAGCGCAGTCACTTACACCTTTACCACCCCTATACTTGTTATTATTATACTTTTCTCCTTTTGACGCTCGTCCGTGTCACTCTCCCCCAGCAGATAAACACTTATATATATATACTCATTACTCATTGGTACACTTATACAGATACTCGTCCGTATCTTGTATACATCATTTGTATCTCCACAGATTCAACAGTAGTCCTTGTTCTTTGTTAACCAGTTGGTACTCGTCCGTATCATCATCTCAGAACATTGCGTCTAATGTTTGTTTCTACATGATGCTCGTCCGTATCATAGTCTTAGGGATGCTCATCCGCATCTTTAATCCATACACCATGTCAAACACTTGTGTCTTCTTGAATATAGATACTCGTCTGCGTCTGTTATTCCCCAGAAGAATCCTTTCAGATTCAACACTCGTCCGTGTTCTCTGTTAACCAGTTGATGCTCGTCCGTACCATCATCTCAGAACATCGCGTCTAGTGTTTGTTTCTACGTGATACTCGTCCGTATCATAGTCTTAAGGATGCTCGTCCGCATCTTTAATCTATACACAATACCAAACACTTATACCTTTTGTTTCTTGGATGTAAACGCTCGTCCGTGTTTACTACATCCCCAGTAGATCACCAACAAATTTTCTTTTATCTAACATTCGTCCTATGTCATGAGAAACCTCGAGAGCAGCCGTACCCTGCTGAGTGGTCGTCCTCCACTTCTTGATGGTCGTCCTCCATCATGCTCATCCGATGGTCGTCCCCATCGTTGTTTTTAGCAGCCGTCCCCTGCTAGGTGGTCGTCCTCCACCTTTTGATGATCGTCCTTCATCATTTTATCCAATGGCCGTCCCCATTGTTGATTTTGGTTATCTGGCATTCGTCCTATGTCATGAGAAACCCCGAGAGCAGCCGTACCCTGCTGAGTGGTCGTCCTCCACTTCTTGATGGTCGTCCTCCATCATGCTCGTCCGATGGCCGTCCCCATCGTTGACCTTTTCTATCCGATGGCCGTCCCCATCGTTGATATTTTCGGCAGCCGTACCCTGCCAGGTGGTCGTCCCCCACCTTTGATGGCCGTCCCCATCATATTTCTTTTATCCCCAACAGAGCAGCCGTCCCCTGCTAGGTGATCATCCTTCCCCTTTGATGGCCGTACCCCATCATCTGTTTATTTCATTTATTCTTTAACCCGATGGCCGTCCCCGTCGTGGTCCTTTTTTCCTTTTAACCCGATGGCCGTCCCCGTCGTGGTCCTTTCTTCCTTTTAACCCGATGGCCGTCCCCGTCGTGGTCCCTTTTCCTTTTAGCCCGATGGCCGTCCCCATCGTTGGTTACTTTACCTTTGTGAACCTGATGGCCGTCCCCGTCATGTTTCATTAATCCCCAGAGAATTTTACAACTTTATCTTGATGGCCGTCCCCATCATGATTTTCTTTCCCCAGCTAGTCGGCCGTCCCCGTCTTGGCTTTACCTTTTATCCCCAGCATGTCGGCCGTCCCCGTCATCGCTTTGTTTTCCGCACCTTTACAATATACTTTATTTTCCTTTTGCAATCTATATCCCTTTTCTTCTTCATTCTGTGAGTGCAAATTTTGGACTGTCTTTGGTATTCAACCACAAGTTATCATGTTTGCCTGTTAAGCCGTCGCTTACAACCTGCACAGCTAACTCGTGTTTGAATAGGGGCAGCTGTAAACACCCCAAATTTTCCCTCACCCATTCACACCATGGCTTGTGATCATTCTCATATGCATAAATACAATCACATCATCTCACATCTAATTTTTGATTCACTGCATAGTTTCTAAGGCATCTGCACCTAGGGTTTGTGATCTGAGCAATCCCAAAAGCATCTTGAGCCATTCCAAAGGCCACTAATCAACTCAAAGGGGTCCATGTGTATACTTATGTCATTCTCCATCTTTTCAAAGTCAAAAATGCAGAGGAATCACAAGAACTAGGGTTTGAGTGGATGCAGAGCCAGGATGAACTGCACAGTTGACCTAAAATTAGGGTTTTGGTTTCAGAGGCCATAACTCCAAATTTTTTGGTCATTCTTGTTTCCATTGGTCTCTATGTGGTATAGGGAGTATGCATATCAATTTTCATGAAGAAATTCCATGGGGAAGTCATCTGATCAAAGGTTGACTTTTCACACAAGTCAATGCAAAATCAGGGCATCTGAGGCCCCCAATGACCCAACCAATGGGTGATCTTCATCATTTTGAGTGTATATGATCTTTATTTGATCATGGAAGAAGGTTGAAGTTCATAAAAATCAAGAATTTAGGGTTTTTGCAAATGTTGACTTTTTGGGCATAGTTGACTTTTCAAGAATGCATCATTTTAGGTCATTTTTCAAGCCATGATTCTTGATCCAAAAGTGCTTCAAATGGAAAAACTTTGGTCATGAAAGTTGTAGATCTCATTTTTCCCTTTTCAAAAAGTACAAGAACATGATCAAACTCTTCTTGGATCAAAAGTTATGGCAATGCAAAGTTGGCTAAAATCATTAATTTTCAAGGCATGCTTCAAATGGAAATTTTGCAAAGTCATGAACCAATGCATTATGTGACCTCTAATTCATTTCAAACCAGCACATAAACATTCTCTAAGTCCTAAAAATCAGAATTGGACCAAGTTTCCCCATGGTTTGGTTGGTGTAACAAGACTTTCTCACATGTGAACCAAAGTTACAACAAGTTGCAAAACTCATGATCATGCTCCCTACAACTTGCAGCCTTGGATGCTGAGCTTTGCTAGCCTCTCACCTCACCCTTGCTGCGCCAGCCCATGCCATGTACTTGCCTATACCTTAAGCCATGCTTCTCTTACACATTATTTGACTTTTTGCAAAAGGTAACTTACCAATCAATAAAGGGCATGTCTTGTCAACTGACCAATGAGAGAGAGTTATGTGGACAATTTGCAAGCTAAACATAACACAAGGCAAGGCTGAAACATACACATTCATCACATTCACAAGAACACTCCATTTTGCTTTTGCCTTCGAAACTCTCTGCCCAGCTCACATACATCCAAACCATCTTTACCAATCATCTCACCATGTCTCATTGAGCCCAAAGCAACCAAGAACCAGGCCTTAAACAAGCTACAACATCACTGCACCATTTTCACACCAGCTTGCAGTTTCATTCGAAACTCTCACCCTAGCTCACCAACATACAAACAAACACTCCAGACCTTCTCCATTCATCCTCAGGACCACAAACCATCATTCACAATGGCCTGAAACCTCCAGAAACTCCATTGCCATTTCTGATCAAGCTTGAGCAGAAGCTTTCGAAACTCACTATCCAGCCAACACAAACTTCTTGTGAGCATTCAAGCATCTTCTGTGGACCAAGTGGAGTGGATTGCACAAGGAGAAGCGGCCAGAAAGTCCTCAAATTGAAAGCTCCAAATCTCAGGTAGCTCGAAAATTATTTTTCCAGAAATCATTTTTCTTGTTACAAACTTGTTCTATGTGATTCACTGATCATCCTGATGTTCTTAGTTTTTGAAATGGCTTTGATTTGAGAGTTTAATTTGTCTCTGAAACCTGCATGCCCTAGCTTTCATTTTCTTCGATTCAGCTTGATTAGGAAAAAGAAATGTGTTTTGAGAGAGGGGTTTGATTCGTGAGAGGATGGAGATCATTTCCCAGTTCTTGTTTTTCATTTTTGATACGATTTGAGGGGTTTGGGGATCTTTCAGGGAGGGTGTTGGCCGGAGAAGACGACCGGAAGTCTTCTCCGGCCACCTGAAAGTCATTAATATGTGATTAGGGTTAGGGCTCCCAGTTTGAATTTCAGGCGTTGGATGAGTTGACTGAGTCTTTTCCCGCGCGCATCCAATGGCTCAGATCATGTCATTAATTCTAATTAGGTTTAATTTAGTTAATTAATTCAGATTAACTCAGTTTGAATGTGAGCCACACGATCACGCGCCAAGTCAACCTTTTCCTCCCCAGATTGCATCTCAGCCTCTCATTCTGATTACTTCTTATTTTATTTGATTTTAATTTCATTTTATTTCATTTAACTTGCATAATTATTTTAAAATAGCAAAAAATGCATAAAAATTATGAAACTTTTTCCTCTGAGTTTTATTAATTTTTATGACACAAAAATATTTTTATTTCATTTTTCATCATTAAAAAAGTATTTTTAAACATTTAAAAGATTATTTTTAATTGATTAATGGAAATTAATTAATTAAAAATACTTTTAGGTATTTAAAAATCACCAAAAAATTCATGAAATGTTCTAAGACATTTAGAAACATTGTCCAACCTTCAAACCAAATTTCTTTTTTGATCTTGATGCATTTTAAGAATTTTTCATTGAATTAAATCATTTTTTATGCATTATTTTGATCATGGGTTCAAAAATTCATTTCTGCCTATTGGAGAAGGTTGAGACATTGATTCTTCTTGCATTGTTCTGTATTTGGCATGTAGTTTATAGGGTAAAATGGTCATGATTTGATCTTGCATTTTCCAATTGTTTGGCATTTCTTTTGTTAAGAACCCTAAAAAACCCTAATAACTTAGAAAAATCATATCTTGAGATTGGTTAAGAGTTGAGAGTTCCCCTTTGGGCAGTGGTTTATTATAGGTCTAGGGTTTCTTTGGATGCCATTTTCCATTTTTTATCTTAGGGTTTGCTTCTGTTTTGGGTTTTTGTTTGATGTTTGATCCATGAACCCTAATTTGGGACTTCTCTTGCATCCTTCTTGCATTCTCTTGCATAACATGACTTGTCTTTGCATTTTGTGCATTCTTGTGATTCATTTGACATCTTAAGACACATAGAAAGCATGTTTGATCATTGCATTGCACATTTGCCATGTCATTTGTCTTGTATGCTTCACAACATTTCATGCTTGTTCATGTTCCTTAGCTTGCATCATTTGCATCCATGATCTTGTATGAACATTTCCATGTATTGCCTCATGTTTGCAGCACTTCATAACATCATAATCATCATCAACATGCTTCTGGTTTTGCTTTGTATCATGCCATTTCATCTCATCTTGCATTGCATTGCATTTCTTTCTAACATTTCAGGTGGTAAGTAAACTTGGGAAGTGAATTTGCCTTCACTTCTCATAACTTTTCTTTTCATCTCTCTTGCATCCATTGCTGCATTTCTGTTTGTGTTTGAGATTGAGCTTGCTCATTCTTCTTCCCCCCACTTTCTTTCTTCAAGTGACTTGACTTCTTGAATGAAGCAAGTCACTTTGCTTCTCTTGATCCTGTTCATCTGCTTCCTGGTGGCTCCTTTGAAGATTCTTCTCTTGAAAACCTCACAAACTTTAGGATCAACCAAGCATGATAATGAATTAGGGTTTTGATTAGTCTCCCCTCATAGTTTTTTACCTTTGTGTCTCTCTTTGAGTCTTCTCTTCTCACCTCATAATCAGGGACTAAACCCTAAAGGCTTTAAGGCTTTGTGATTAAGCTTATGCCTGCATCCTTCTCTTAGGATGGAGTGTATAACTTTAATCCTAAGTGTTAAACCCTTTATGTGTTTAAATCTCTTAATCAATCCACTCAATAAATATCAAGACATCACACTTGTAACTTGGGCCTTGCATTAGGGTTCTAATTCTTCCTTAATTGGTTAAGAAGGACTAACCCTAGTGTTAATGGACAAGTCCCCCTCAAGTGGTCTTACAAATCATAAAATTCACTTCTTCATCATACCATTAAATAAAATCCACCTAATAAAGGCTTGTTTTGTCATGAGTTTAATCCCTAATCATGGATTAAGTTGAGGAGCTTTCCTCAGCTTAAACATTCTCATCTATTATCCTTATATTAGGATGGTGTAATGAGTCTGTTTAATCCTTGATTATGGCTTAACCTCATTACTCAACACTAAACAAAAACCACAAAAACACCTAAATAATCACAAGTAGGTTAATGATCTTAATCCTATACCAAAGGTGATTAAGTGTGAGAATCTGACTTCACACTTAAGGTATCCTCATTACCCCTAATCAGAGGGAAGATGTGATGAGTTTACTAAATCCATTGGTTTAGACTTAAGCTCATTAACTTATGACAAACTTTCAAAAGCAATAAAAGACTGAAAACTCAAAAAACAAACAACAATCGTCTCCTTCGGGATTCTTTTCTCATCTCATTCACTCACAATCGAGAACTTGCTTCTTCCGTCTAATGCAAGACAGTTTGCACCTGAGCCAGACAGGTCATACACTTGAGCATAGACAAGTAAGCGGTTCACAAGTCAATTCATCTTTCAGTCTCTTTGGGTCGAACTACGGTGTTCTGACTTCCTCATTGCACGAGAGGATACGTAGGCATAACTTAACAGTTATCGAACAAAAGTCTCTGTATATTCCCCCTCTTTCCAGCTTCATTCTTTTAGCCTCATTATCTTGAGCATATTCTCATTCCTGCACTGACACTTTCATATTTCACTTCACACTTCCTTTACACTGACACCTGTACATATTGCTTTCAGCTCTTTACACACAAATTGCACTGACACTACCCCTTTAAAACACAAATCTTTTAAGCGTGGATCCCGTCGAGTACGGCGGACAATCTGGGTGCTAATACCTTCCCAGGTTGTAACCAACCCCCTTTCTCAGTCTCTCTGGTTCGCAAACCGTCTTATCCATCTTTTCCTAGGTCTATGCAGCATTGCCTTTCCTCCGGGATAAAAATGCCTAGCTGGCGACTCTATTCATTCTCCGGTGAGTTCACGGCTGTGTGTTCTCACTGTTCCCTCTCGCCGACCGTTCGCGTCTGTACCTTCATCTGACCCCCGGTGTCACTTGTCGGGAGCGACACTTAACACTAAAAAAAAACACCAAAAACATCTAAATAATCACCAGTAGGTTAATGATCTTAATCCTGCATCATGGTAATTAAGTTTGAGATGTTTATCTCATACTTAAGGTATTCTCATTATCCCTAATCAGAGGGAGGATATGATGAGTGTGTTAACCCTTGGTTTAGGCTTAAGCTCATTAACTTATGACAAACACAAAAAAGCAATAAAAGATTGAAAACACAAAAATAAACAATAATCGTCTCCTCCGGGATTCTTTTCTCATCACCTTCACTCTGAAAACGAGAACTTGCTTCTTCCGTCTAATGCAAGACAATTAGCACCTAAGCCAGACAGGTCATACACTTGAGCATAGACAAGCAAGCAGTTCACGAGTCAATTTATCTTTCAGTCTCTTTGAGTCGAACTACGGTGTTCTGACTTCCTCATTGCAAGAGAGGATACGTAGGCATAACTTAACTGTTATCGAACAAAAGTCTCTTTGTCTTCCCCCTCTTTCAGCATTCTTTCTAAAGCCTCAGTTCCTGAGCAATTCATACCCTTCTTTTTGCACTGGCACCTGTACATTCATTCTTCTAGATTTTGCACACAGATAGCACAAATACTACCCCTTTTAAACACAAACTTTCAAGCATGGATGCCGTCGAGTATGACGGACAATCTGGGTGCTAATACCTTCCCAGGTTGTAACCAACCCCCTTTCTCAGTTTCTCTGGTTCGCAACTGTCATATCCTTTTCCCAGGTTTATGCAGCATTACCTTTCCTTCGGGATAAAAATGCCTAGCCGGCGACTCTATTCACTTCATTTCATTTTTTCCTTTCGCCGACCGTTCGCGTCTGTACCCTATCTGACCCGGGTGTCTTTTAGCGGGAGCGACAATATGCTACGTGAATATATGGATATCTTCGCCTGGTCGTATCAAGATATGCCATGACGAGATACTGACATTGTTGTGCACAAGCTTCCACTAAGATAAGACTATCCTCCGGTGAAACAAAAGCTGAGAAGAACTCGTCCTGACATGGCGATGAAGATCAAGGAGGAAGTCTAAAAGCAGTGGGATGTCGGGTTCCTTGCCGTAACTAGTTACCCACCTTGGGTAGCTAACATTGTGCCTGTACCAAATAAAGATGGCAAGGTTCGGATGTGCATTGATTATCGGGATCTAAATAGAGCAAGTCCCAAGGATGACTTTCCATTACATCACATTGATGTGTTGGTAGATAACACCGCTCAGTTCTCGGTATTTTCTTTCATGGATGGCTTCTCCGGGTATAATCAGATCAAGATGGCACCGGAAGACATGGAGAAAACGAAGTTCATTACCCCATGGGGTACATTCTGTTACAAGGTTATGCCCTTTGGATTGAGAACGCCAGGGCAACGTATCAACGGGCTATGGTAACTTTGTTCCATGACATGATACACAAGGAAATTGAGTGTTATGTGGATGACATGATTGCCAAGTCACGGGACGAAGAAGAGCATTTGGTCAATCTCAAAAAGCTGTTTGATAAATTGATAAAGTATAAATTGAGGTTGAATCCAAACAAGTGCACTTTCGGAGTGCGGTCCGGTAAATTGCTAGGTTTCATTGTTAGCCAAAGGGGGTTCGAGGTAGATCCTGCAAAGGTAAAAGCAATACAAGATATGTATGCACCAAAAACAGAAAAAGAAGTGCGTAGGTTTTTAGGGAGATTGAACTAAATTTCACGGTTTATATCTCATCTAACTGCCACATGCAAGCCAATCTTCAAGTTGCTAAGAAAAGAGCAAATGGTCAGGTGGAATGAGGATTGTCAAAGAGCCTTTGAAAAGATAAAAGAATATTTGCAGGAGCCTCCAATTCTAATGCCTCCAGTTCCAGACGGCCACTTATCATGTACTTGACTGTGTTAGAAGGGTCGATGGGGTGTGTGCTAGGCCAACATGACGAGTCTGGTCGAAAAGAGCATGCAATTTACTACCTTAGCAAAAAGTTTACCGACTATGAATCCCGTTATTCAATGCTCGAGAAAACTTGATGCGCTTTGGCATAGGCTGCTTGCCGACTGAGACAGTACATGTTGACCCACACCACATTGCTAATCTCAAAAATGGACCATGTCAAGTATATTTTCGAGAAGCCAGCGTTAACTGGAAGGGTTGCAAGGTGGCAAATGATTTTAACAGAGTATGACATACAATATACTCCCCAGAAAGCCATTAAAGGAAGTGTATTGTCGGATTATCTTGCACAACAACCACTTGAGGACGACTATCAACCAATGAAGTTTGATTTCCCTGATGAGGACATCATGTACCTCAAGGCAAAATATTGCGAGGAACCACTTCCGGAGGAGGGGCCAGACCCTGAATCCCAATGGAAGTTGATGTTTGATGGGGCAGTCAATATCAACGGACGTGGAGTTGGTGTCGTTCTTATCACTCCTGAAGGTGTTCACTTTCCCTTCGCTGCCAGAATTACTTTTGGCTGCATCATCAATGAAGTGGAATACGAGGCGTGCATAATGGGAATAGAGGAGGCTATTAATCTTCGGATTAAGACCCTCGATATATTCGGAGATTCAACCCTCGTTATCAACCAGATTACCGGTAAGTGGTATACACATCAAGAACACTTAATTCCTTATAGGGATTATGCCAGAAGATTGTTGACGTTCTTCACAACAGTTAAGCTGTAGTATATACCACGAGATGAGAATCAATTCGCCGATGCATTGGCTACTCTTTCTTCGTCCATCAAAGTCTTGTGTTGGAACTATGTACCCATGATTGACATTTTTAGGCTTGACACACCAGCTTATGCTTTCTCTATAGACGCAGTGTCTGACGAGAAACCTTGGTATTTCGATATCAAGCTCTTCCTGGAAAAACAAGAATACCCAGCTGGAGCATCATCCAACGACAAGAAGACCTTGAGACGACTTGTTGCTAGTTTCTTCTTGAACGCAGACGGAGTTCTGTATAAGAGGAACTTTGACATGGTCTTGCTCAGATGCGTGGATAAACACGAAGCAGACTTGTTAATGCAGGAGGTCCATGAGGGATCTTTCTGTACTCATGCAGGAGGACATGCAATGGCCAAGAAATTGTTGAGGTCGGGGTACTATTGGCTAACAATGGATGCAGACTGTTGTTCATACGCCCGTAAGTGCCACAAGTGCCAGATATATGCAGACAAAGTGCATGTTCCTCCTATCCCGCTCAACGTCATGTCATATCCTTGGCCCTTTTCTATGTGGGGAATTGACATGATCGGGAAGATAGAGCCTACTGCTTCCAATGGTCATCGTTTCATTTTGGTGGCGATTGATTACTTCACTAAGTGGGTTGAAGCAGCATCTTATGCCAATGTCACTCGTCATGTGGTAGCCAGATTTCTAAAAAAAGACATCATTTGCAGATATGGAGTGCCCGAGCGAATCATTACTGATAATGGTTCCAATTTGAACAACAAGATGATGGCCAAACTATGCTGGGATTTCCAAATTCAGCATCACAATTCTTCTCCCTACCGACCAAAGATGAATGGTGCGGTGGAGGCAGCTAATAAGAATATTAAGAAGATTGTGCAGAAGATGGTTGTCACTTACAAAGATTGGCATGAGATGTTACCGTTCGCGCTGCATGGGTATCGAACGTCAGTCAAGACGTCAACCGGGAAACTCCTTTCTCCTTAGTGTATGGCATGGAAGCAGTCTTGCCTGTTGAGGTAGAAATTCCTTCATTGCGTGTGATGATGGATGTGAAGCTTGATGAGCCTGAATGGGTACGTGCCCGATACAATCAATTGTGACTAATTGAGGAAAAGAGATTAGCGGCTATTTGTCATGGTCAGCTTTATCAGAGGAGAATGAAGCGAGCATTCGACCAACGAGTACGCACTTGAGAGTATCAAGTAGGCGAGCTTGTGCTCAAGAGGATCATCCCTCCAGGTTCAGATCACAGGGGCAAGTGGACCCCAAACTACGAAGGCCCATTCATAGTGAAGAAAGTCTTCTCGGGTGGGGCACTGAAGCTCACTACTATGGATGGAGAAGATTTCCAATCCCCTATTAACTCAGACGCAGTTAAAAAATACTTCGCATAAAAAGACCCGCATGACACAAAAACAGAATTAAAAGTCCAGGCAAGAAAAGGGCATCCCGGCGAGCTAAAAACAGAATAAAAAGCTCGGGCAAAAGTTAGGGAAACAAATATAAAAAATGTACACCCGCTGAGCTGAAAAGCCACATCGGACAACTCAGGCAAAAAAGGGTATCCCGGTGGATTGAAAACCCGAAAGGGCGATCCACGCAAAACAAGGGAATAAGCGAACAACTGCGATCCGGGTAATCTGAACCAAACCACCGTTTCAAACAGTCTGAAAATATCAGAAGGGTAGGAAACAGTCCCCTCATCTTCTTCAGAGAGCAAAGGCAAGAATAGAAAGTCTTGAAGACAGGTTGGTCATAGCAGGAAGGAAACTCATTGGAATGCCGTGTACATTGCCATTAGGATAGTTTCTTTTCTCAATTTTACGGTAGCTACCTCTTTCCAGGTAGTCTCTTCCTGATGTAAAACTTTGTCTGTTCAGAGGCCTCTCAATAAATGAATATTCAGTCAAAAGCTGTGTTGTGTTTTGTTTACTTTGTTTGCAAAAATGTCCTGAATTTTTGGAAAAAAAGAACAATGCATTGGAAACATGGTGATTTTTTCTAAATAACGACATTGCAGGGAAACATTTAAAACCATCTTTGAGTGTCGGGCGACAATGGACAAACAGATCATACCATGCAAGTCCCCAGGGCAGTTATGTGTATACTGTTGTTGCAGGTTTTGCACGATGGTATCATATTTCCCCAAGCAAAATGTTCCCCAGCTGAGACAGATCAGATGGAATTGATCCCCCAGCAAATTTTTAAAGTTGTGTGAAGAGCTATTTTCCCCAAACGGATCATCTTTCCACAAGTGAAGCATTCCCAACAGGCAGCTGAATGGTTAATGTCCCCATGAAGGTTGTGATTGGGATTTACTCCCATCATTTAGGTATTCCCTAGAGAAGGTGCCAATTTATTTTTGGTCAATATGATGATACAAACATTTATTCATCCCCCTAACCAGAGTTAAGTGTCAAAGCCTCTTGACCTGGTTCTCCCCTATAGAGTCGGGATTATTGTTGCCAATCAGGGCATTTCGAAGGGTGCTCGTCTGCATTTCCGGGCACTCGTCTGTGTTGGGTATCCGTTTTGTGCTCGTCTGCATGCTCTACAGCACTCGTCTGTGTTTGACGTTGGATGGTTACTCGTCTGCATGCCCTATAACACCCGTCTGTGTTTGATGTGTGATAGTTGCTCGTCTGTAGTCCCAACACTTGCTCGTGTGTGAAATATTATTCGTTCAATTCTCCCCGGCAGAGTTGTGTTTCTTACTTGGATGTCATTGCTCGTATGCTTTCCCCAGCATCCGTCTATGTTGATATCTGCTTGTTGCTCGTCTGCAACTCACAATACCCGTCCATGTTTGATAGTTGCTCGTCTGCATTGCCCTAACGTTCATCTGTGTTCGCACGTTGTCGTTGCTCGTATGCTTTCCCTAGAAGTCGCCTATGGTTGGTAGATGCTAATGCTCATCCGCACTTCCCAGCACGCGTCTGTGTGTGACATCCGTTTGATGCTCGTCCGCACTTCCCTGCACTCGTCTATATGTAACATCCGGTTGGTACTCGGCACTCGTCTGTATTTGATTTTTGCTTGTTGTTCGTCTACATTCCCCAACGCTCGTCTGTGTTTGTTATCTGTCTGAAGCTCGTTTGCATTATTTGGATACTCGTCTGTATCAGCCCTCACGCTCGTCTGTGTTAGCTTATATCCATATATGTTGATTTGATAATCACTATGGTACTCGTCTGTATTGCTACTCCAAATGCTCGTTTGTATTGGATATTTGGTATTCGTCTGTATCAGTGGTTGGTATTCGTCTATATCATCGCTTGAAGCGCTCGTCTGTGTTTCTTGGATCATCGTCTGATATTCGTTTGTATCATTGACTTATGGCACTCGCCTAAGCTCTCTTGATGATAATCCAATGCTCGTCTATGTTGAAGAGGTAGGAAGTGTTGATGGTGGAATTAAACGTCAAAATGGATACCGGTCCTGGCGCAATAGGTTATCCGAAGGAGGTTCGTCTGTCTCAGACTCCACTTATCTACGCAAGATTTATGAAGAGGGTTCGTCCAATCTTTATGTCGAACCTGGCGTAACAGGTTATCTGAAGAAGACTCGTATGTCTTAGACCATATATCCACGGATAATATATGAGGAGGGTTCGTCTATCCTGATTATGCATGTCTATCCCATAGACTTAAGTGCATCACCGGTCCTGGCGTAAAAGGTTTATCCCAAGGAGATTCATTTGTCTCAGGTCATATGTTGCAAATGTATAAAGAGGGCTCGTATGTCCATTTCTTGGCGTAACAGGTTTGTTTGAAGAGGGCTCTTATGTCCAGTTCCTAGTGTAACAGGATTGCTCGAAGGAGAATCGTCTGTTTAAGTTTTATATCCGAAGTAACAATTCAGGTTGGAGGGAGCTCGTCTGCTTTGTCCTCGCTTCAGTCGTCTAAGTGATATTTGGTTGGGTTTATTTCCCATTTCTGCATTCTCCAGCAGAGTGCAAATTTCAGGTTTTCTGGATATTCAACCACAGTTTATCTTGAACGGTCGATAGCCCGTGCTACTGTCCTTTTCAAATTAACAGTTGCTTGAATAGGGGCAGCTGTAACACCAAAAATTTTCCCTCTCCTTTTTATCATCATAAAATCATAAGCATAGCATCATCATATTATTTTTTAGCATCTGGCATAGAAAAATGAGGCATAATAATCACATGTTCTAGCATAAGGCATATGATCAATTTTTAGACAACTCAGGATTTTAAAGTCAAGTCATTGGCCAGGTAGCACCGCAAGAAGATCATAAGGTTTTATCATATCTTGAACAAGCCCAAGGTCATCCTTAAAAGTTCAGAAGAGAGAAATTTCATCAGAAGTTCAAAAGTGCAACATTTTCTTATGCAGGGGAAATCCTGATTAGGGTTTTGGACCAGATCCTTATATCCTTTTAGTTTTGACCAATTCTTATGGTCAAAGGCCCTCAGATGATCTGCAAGGATTATATATGAAATTTGAGGCAAGAATCCACTGAAGAAGTCAAGAATTTGACCAGTTACTTGAAGATGAAGCAAGAAAGTCAACTTTGCAGTCAAAAAGTCAAAATGAGGATTTTAGGGTTTTTTAATCAGGATCATCAGTCTTTGGAAGTCATATTATGTCAAGAAATGGTTTAGCTGAGTGAAAATATAAAAAAATCGGGAATATGCAAAAAGTTGCTAAATTTGGAAATTTAGAAGTTTCCATTTTTTTGGAAATATTTGTCCCTAAACTCCGAGCTATTATTTCATGTGCAAAAAAAAAAGCTCCGAATGATTTTCCCATGAACACGAAAGTCGTAGAGCATGATTTTCCCTTTCCAAAAAGTATTAGAACATTTTCATAGCCTTCCTATAACTCAAGATATGAATTTTGGAAGTTTGGATGCATTTTAGGTTTTTTTAAAGACATGTGTCAAATTACCATTGGTTTTTTTATTATTCCATCATTTTTGTGTGTGTAACATTTTTTTAAAGTCATGTTTACACTTGTTTTAGTGAGACCTTGGTTCACTTTCACGTGACCCACAATGGCATATATTACATATTGGTATTTGTTGGCTTTAGTGAAATTTTGTGAAGGAAAAAAAGAGAGATAATACTAGGGCATGGGTACACGTGATTGGTTATGAGAGTGATGGTCGTCAACACACACACTCACCTCACGCCTTTTCCATTTTATCTTTCACAGAAGAAGTCATTTTTCCTCCTCCCACTACACACGCGTTTGGTACTATAAAAGGGAAAGAGAATGATCACGTGGAGCATCCTACCATGCAATATGCCAACTCCAATCCATCACCACCCTTTGATCATACCTTGGTCTCCATCTTTTTCATCATCAAATCCTCACCTTTCCAGCATGACAAGAGCGCACGGTGACTCCATGCACCACCAATATTGGATCATTTGGAGAGTCAATTTGGAAATTTGAGAGAGTGCGATTTCCTCTGTATTTTGGGAATTCATAACAAACTTGCCATAAAAAAAAGGGGACCACAACAATTCAGCTTCTCACTTTTGGTGCATAAAAGAAGTTGAGTCACGATTCAAAAGGGGGACACTCACGATTTTCATGACTCGGAAAAAATCATAAGAAAATTTGTCTCCCTCTCTAAGTTTGTGTAACCTTTGCTCTTATTTTTCTTCATCAAGCAATCCATTTTTCAGATCTACATCATATCCTTATACACTCCATTTTCACTTCTGCATCCTTCTAAACAATATTACCTAAGCACAACATCACCATCTGCCTTTGTTGGTGAATTGAAGATCAAGAGCATTTTCGGATTCTTCCACTTTTGTCCAGTTTCAAATTCATAAGCCTTTATTTGGCTCAAAGAGGGTTCAAGGAGGCACAAGAAAGCTACTACACACTCTGGTTTTCTAAAGATCTCAAAGGATAGCTCCATTTCAGGTTTTACTCTTAATCTACTTTGCTTCAGTTTGAGTATATTTTCACTCTTTTCATGTTATTAATGCCTAATACGCGTTGTTTGATGTGAATGGAGTCTATTAGAGTGATTTTATTTTGTTTTACAACTTTGATGTGTGAGCTTGTTGGTTGT
Source organism: Lathyrus aphaca (assembly GCA_963966055.1). Taxonomy (NCBI): domain Eukaryota; kingdom Viridiplantae; phylum Streptophyta; class Magnoliopsida; order Fabales; family Fabaceae; genus Lathyrus; species Lathyrus aphaca. The sequence goes on along the minus strand of OZ014523.1, from coordinate 126,953,207 downwards.
GTTTCTCTATGGGTGTTTACTATTCATGACAACTAACGGCATGAGTTTGTTCCTCTTTTTTCATAGATCGATTTTGGTTTTAGTTTTTGTTAATTTCGTTGAGAATTGAAAAAGATAGGATGATTTGAAGTTGATGTTGCTTGAAGTTCTTTGCTCTGTTTTTGTGCTATTCCTGCGTATTTGTGCATGGGGTGGAGAAGAAGGTGATGACGTGTCGTGTCATGAGTGGGCATTGTTGTTTGTTTTGTTTTTTTAATTTTCGATTTTTTTATATATGACTTAAGTTAGAAGGTGACCGATTGGCATGTGGTTTACATAAGTTTTGATCAATTTATTTTTGTTTAATAATAAGAATAAACAAAAACTGGTTTAATACTATGAATATTAGTGATTCGGGTTGGGCCTAAGGCCAATTTCTAACTACACCCCCTGTTCATGAGCCTAAATCCGTCATAGCTGTTTACCTTGCTATTTGCACCATTTCCTTTGTTTTTGTTTTGTCATTTTATTTTATTTTTCTGTTTGTTTTTTTATTTTTAAAATAGTAAATCATATCCAAAAATCTTTAAAAAAATCATAGAGTTTCCTTTCAATTTTCTTTAATTTTCTATAATTTTAAATTTTATTTTTCATTAATTTTCATTGCTGAATTAATTCTTAATTTTTTATTTCTTTATTTTAACTTCTTTTATGCACACCTTATCTTGTTGATTTTATAACTTGAGTTTTAAAATAGTAATGAACATGATTCTTTTTGCTACTAATCCCTAACATGTTGAAGGTATTTTAGGATTTATTTCATGATTTTTTAGAATTTATTTGATTGCCTTTTGCCATGTTGTTTTGTGTTAAAGTTTATTAAACTCTAGTTGGACTTTAGGAATTTATTTGACTAACTTTTCTTCTGAATTTTGGATTGTGATTTTGATGTGTGGTTTATAGGTGATTAAAGTGTTCTCATGATTAATTGTAGAATTTGTGGGATTGTTTTTCTATTTTATTTGAAATTTATGTTTGCTTGCTCGATTTTGAATACTTTCTGGATATTTGATCACTTCTTAGTTTAGGAGGGCACTTGTGCCAACTCCTGTTGGTGGTTTGACTTGAACCTAGTATATAGTAGGTATGATTCACTTATGGTTGTGTTAGATTGATGGGATCTCTTGCTTGTTTATATTCCATTTTTGTTCTTGTTTGTATTTCTAACATTTTCAGGTATTTGCATATGGTAAGTAGGAAGTGTGGATGTCATCCACATTTCAAGCCTTCGTCTCTTTTCTTTGTTGCTCTCTTACTTTCATTTGTGATGTGCCTTATGCCATCCTTTGTGCAACCTCATCTTTTCCCCTTTTAGAAACAACTTATCTCCTTTAGAGGAGTAAGTTGTGTTCTAGTTCTTCCTCCCTTCTTCTTCGTATTCCTTCTTCATTAGGATAGACTTCAAACCACACTAACCTAGGTTCATCCATGCATGATAACTCTAGGCTTAGACTTTCCCCTTAGTTTTTACCTTTGAGGTCCTTTTGGTTTCTTTCTCTTCTCATCTTCATACAAAATCTAAAACATTAATAATAGTTGAGATGACTTCTCCCTTTTGTCACTCTCTCAAAAGAAAAGCATAAAAAATGCTTCTTCATTTTTAATCACTAAAACACCAAATAAATTCAAAAAGTCCATGAATTTAGGCCCTTGCCTTTGGAAACAAGTCTTGGATAAGTTCTCCTTACTTGGTGTGCTTGTTCTATTATTCCATCTTGGAATGTAGTAGCAAGTATATATTCCATAGAAAAGAGCTTGAGTTCATTCTCTTGTTCCACACAAATAAAAAGCTCTAAAAAACACAAACAAACAATAATCGTCTTTCCTTCGGGAATTCTTTTCTCATCTCCTTCGCTCCGTCCACGAACTTGCTTCTTCTTGTCATTTTGCAAGACAGTTACACACTCGTCGTCCGAGTCTGCAACACATGAGCATTGACATAGGCAGTTCAAGCCTTAATTCACAAGCAATATTTTTCACCCCTAGTTAGGGGAACTACGACGACTCTGATCCTCATTGTCCAGATGAGGTACGTAGGCAGCGGGGTAGGGCCCGTTCGAGCACAATCTTTATTTTCCCTACATTTTTCCTCTTTGTTTTCTTTTCAGTTTCCTTTCTCATTTCCAGTTCATTTTCTTTTTGCAACAACTTTCATCCCTTCACCCTTTGAAACAGTTTCTTTGCAAGCATGGATCCCGTCGGGTACGGCAGACGATCTGGGGTGCTAATACCTTCCCAGGTCGTAACCGACTCCCGAACCCAGTCTCTTTGGTTCGCAGGACCCGTGTCCTTCCTCTTCTTTCTTCTGGTTTGTGCAGCATTACCATTCCCGTTCCTTCGGGATAAAAATGCCTGGCTGGCGACTCTACCTCTTTCCGCGCCACTTTCATGTTTGTACCAGGATGGAAATCCAGGGAGCGACAACCCCAAAATAATAATCGAGAGATTTATTAACATACTTTTTTTAGGTATCTTATTTGTATTTATAAAAAAGATAAACAACATAGAAACATAATAGTTTTATTAAAAAGAACAACAAGAAATAATATGGACCATCTGAACATAAGGTGGGGTGCAGGACCACCAATTTCATCATCATCGGTCTACATCACCAAACAACAGTAAAAACCAAGTGAGAGAAACAAGGAAGCATCGGGCAGTGTAAAAAGTTAACTTGGAAACGAAACCTTTAATACTCATTAAACAAATTAGAACTTTCTTCATTGATCTCTTGCAACTTGTTCATGACTCACAATTTTGAATCACCCCAACACTTGAAATCTGTCAATTGGCTTTGTACCTTGCTGGCCCCTTTTTTATTTATTTTATTTATTTATAATTTGAACATGAAAGCCTTGAATTCACTCAATGTCAAAGTGGTGACAGTAATTTCTTTGTTTTAGCACAAGGACGAAACCATTTTTAAATCAATCTTGCAAATGCATTTGAACGTGAGTGTTGCACCCCAAAATTTGCTCTCCACAAGACAATTCATTGTGTCCCAAGAGGTTCAAAAGTATCACAAGGTTCACAAGACATCACATGAGGTTCACAAGGTTCACAAGATTCATAATTAGTCAGAAAGTTTGACAATTCCCTAAGACAATGCATCCTCCTAAGAAATGCATCTTAAACTAGGGTTTTGACTTTTGTCAGGATAAATGGACTTCCAAGACTTCAAGTGAGCTTCATAACATCCTATATGTGTTCAAGAATCCCCATGTCAAGTTTCAAGACTTTCCCAAAAGATTTGCTCAGTCAGATGATCAGATAGGTTAAAATCAGTCAAGGCAGTCAAAAAGTCAAACTGAGGTCAACTGTGGTCAAACCAAAGTCAAACTTCATGATTTTTTGCCAACATCAAGTATATGAATTAAAATTCATCATTTTATCAAGGGTTGATCATGATTAATCAAGGAGATTTCAGATCATCAAGAATCAGGAGTTTCTAAATTAGGGTTTTCACAGGAAAAGTCAACTGAACTTTGACCAGCCATAACTTTCACATGCTTCATAATTTTTTTCCATCCAAAGCTCATTTTTAAGGAAATTGAATTCTTTACAACTTTGTGTCTCACAAGCTAAGCCCAAAAAAGCTTCATTTGGAAGGTATGAGCTAAGACATTATAGGTCCTTTTAAAAGTCAACAAAAAGTCAACGACTTCCAAAGAGCATAACTTGAGAATGATAAAAGATATGGACATGAGACCAAAGAGGTTGGTTAGAGGACTCTTTAAGCTTTCCAAAATGTCCAAGAACACCTTCATAGAATTTAAATTGAAGGATTTGTGCCCTTGCAATGTTGGGAAATTTTTGAGAGGTTTATGAAGCAAATGGGGTCTTAAAACCATAATTCACCAAATGGGCTTGCTTTTTTATGACCCAAACACTTCCATGACATCATGGACGAAATAAAATTTATTTATTCATAATTTTAGTCATTTTATTTCTATTTATTATGATTTTTTATGTTAAAAATCATTTTAAATTAAAATAAAATATAAAATAATGGATACTTGATTTGATTTGGTTTCTAGAAAGTCTTAAGACTTATTTAGACATAATTGATATAAAAATAATGAGGATCATACCAAAATAGCAAGGCTAGATCAAGGATATTCAAGTTTTAAGATCAAATATTTTTCAATCTCTCAAAGTCCAAAAGTCCATAGTTTTGTGCAAATTTTTGACCTAATTTCATTGTATCATATATATACAACACAATGCCAAGCCAAAGCCACAGATTCACAACCTCCAACACTATATTCAAACTTCACAAAATCAATCAAAAAACTCAAATTCGGATTTCATGGTAGATGGGATTTCAAAGAGTTCTAAGCATTGTAATGTGTTCTATGATATTCATATAACATGTTTGGATCATAAACAGTATATGAGACACCCTCATTCCCAAGAACCGAACCCGTGTTCATCTCACCTTTTATTTTTTCGATTCTATAAATTTACTGCATTTTAATTGATTTTGTTTGCTTAATCGTGTTTGTGTGATGATGTAGAAACTTTTTGGATAAATTTGGTTGAGTTTAGCCGCAGGAATTGGGAGATGCCATAGCTAGGGTTTGCAAACCTAATTTAGGGTTCTACGATTCACTAAATGTAAATGAATTTAGAGGACATGGTTGTGTTGTATGGACCTCAAGGATCATATTTCATTCATCAATTTAAGAAAATTTTACTGTTTTCATGATGTTTGAGAATTCGCAGGGATTAGCACGCAGGAAAAATCGTGGGTAAATTCGCAGGAGAATTCGCAAGAAAACCTGCGAATTCCAGAGGAAGAAGATGACCTTTGGCGCCATCTGCAGAAATTCAAATTATTGATTTAAATATTTTTTGAATTAATTTACGTTATGTTACAACTAAAGCGCTTGGCTCAGTTGGTTTGTGTGTCTGGCTGGTAAATGAATGGTCCTGGGATCAAAACCTCCCCAGGCCATTTTGGTTTTGTTTTATTTTCAATATTTTTCGCAGGATAGGCAACAAAAGGATTACTACCTGGTTCATATTCACAAGCGCACACGCAGCCTGGTGGAGATGCTGCTGGTCCAAGGGTTGTGATGCCTAGGGCGTGGGTTCAATCCCTGCCCCAGGTAAGTTTTAGTTTTTATTTTCTTTAAATATTATGTTTTGTTATTATTGTTTTATGTTTAATTTCAATAAAATATATTAAAGTAATAATATGTAAATATGTATATAACTTCATATTTTTCTAAAAAACTTCTAATTTATTTTCTAAATTCTAAACCTAGTTTTTTTATTATTATTATGTATTTAAATTAAAATATGTACATATTTATTTAATAACCAAATTAATAATGTAAATTAAGTTATAAACCCTAATTTATTTTCTAAAAAATTTCTAACCCTAATATTTTATATATATATAATTAAAACCCTAATTTTCTCTAACCCTAATCCTAACCCTAGTTCTTATTTTTATTTAAATCTTAAAATTAATTAAATTTTCTTAACATTCAATTAAATAAATTAATCATAGTTTATTTTGTAAATAAATTAGTATATCTTTATTATTTTATTTTCAAAAATTCTTTAAAATTGTTTATTAAAATCTAAAAATACTTAATTGAATTATATGTATATTTTGTATATTATTACTAACTTTTTCTTCTTAATTATTTTATCACTAACCTTTTATTTAATTGTTTATTTTATTATATAATTATTATTTAATTTGTTTTTATTATTATATAACTGTAAAAGCGTTGTAATAGTCGTAGTATTTTATTGTTTGTTTATTTATAAATATATTGCTATGGTTAGTAAAATAGGGAGTGATAACCTATTTGCTTTAAAATTAATTTAGATCACCAATCATAAAGATAAATATTTGAACATATACACGCACACACGTAAGTCGATCCTTGATCGCCATCTCACTTTCTAAGGTTATCCCTCATGTTGCTTAAATAAAAAAGGTCAAGTAAGGTGTCTAAAAAGCAAAGTCCCTTCTCATGAACAAATCATTTAGTCCCTTTCAATATTATAAGATCAAGTCCCTTCGATGTTGCCTTCGTAAATGATCTTGTCCCTTTCGAATAAAAGATGATAAGTCCCTTCGTATTGCTAAGACACCTTACAGTTGCCTAAACATAGATGACCCTTCACATGTCCCTTATAACATCCAAGGTAATGACTACCTATTCCTTAATAATAGGGATAGTCTTACCATTGAAAGAATATTTAAGAACAGTAAAGATTCAAATTAGGGTAGGTTCCTCTTAAGTACTTGCTCACTTTTCATCAAATTACTTCATTACACTTCACATTTTCAAACAATTTTCAAAACAAAGTCTTTATATATATCCATACAAGGATCATTATAAAGTACTTAAGAAAATTTTTAATCACACATTACACTTCTCAAAACAATTTAAAGTGAGCTAAGTAACTAAGAGCCCATGGATAACCATGGATGTAAAGGGTGCTAACACCTTCCCTTTACATAACCTACCCCCCGAACTCAAAAATCTTTTAAGGTCTTTCCTGTTCTTTTATGCCCTTTCCTTTGGATAAAATAAAAGTCGGTGGCGACTCTTGCTATCCGCAACATAACTAAAGTCAGTTCTCCCACCGTGTTACAGAACTAGCGACTCTGCTGGGGATCTTTAATAAAAGAGGGGTACCCTTAGGAATTAGATCACTTTAAAATTGTTTGCCTTGTTTGCTTTATACTTATCTTGTTGGGTGCTCTTATGTGTGAAAGATCCTAACCCGGATCTAGTGTACCTTAGGTAAATGGCAATAGACCAAGGAAACTGTACGGCGTATACCGATATGGTTGATCTGGTGGCCATAGTTAGTGTGACTTCTTGGTTGGTGCTTATGTTCCTTAAGCAAGTTGAGGATAATATGAAGCTTCCATATGTTGTCAATACACTAACTAACTTTTAGAACCCTAGTTATCCCATTTTGGCCTTTAGAAAATTAGTGAGATAACCGGCTTTGGTGAAGACTGAAGTTTGTTGATACTCGATACTATGCTCATTGAGATCCTAAACTTGGAGGGTTTTGGTTGGCAAGTAAGTTGCCTACTGAACAACCACCCTTGTGAAGGATCAATGATATTGAGATCCCTTAGAACCTGGTTACTTTATAGGACAGGATGAACCAACTAAACTTCAGGGGAGGGTACTTACCTTTAAACCTCATGCAAGCCTTCAAACCTAGGGCTACTGTGTGACTTGTTTATGTGTGCCACATGTTTGTGATTGAGCATAACATTATAGCATCATCATGCATCATAAGCATAACATTTTCACTAACCATTTCAAGGACCAAAGGATTTATCTTTGTTCTTTGTTGCAGGTCATGGCTTCTACTCGTAGGAATACTATCCGGATCAACTTTGTAGGAATACCTTCTAAACTTAAAGAATTGGTCTCTCGGGTTTCTAAAAACTCCCGGTTCATCAAAAGGCATGGTCACCTGCTAGATCTAGTCACTTCAGGGTTCAATGAAGACATGATGAGTGTCCTATTTCAGTTCTTTGATCCTAAACATCATTGCTTCACATTCCCCGACTATCAGCTGGTTCCTACAATGGAAGAGTTCTCCAAACTACTGGGTATACCTAACCTTGATCAGAGACCTTTCACAGGCTTAGAGAAAGAGCCTAAACCTGAAGTCATTGCTGTAGCCCTACATTTGAAGAAATTAGACATTATCATAGAAACAAGGAGTGGAGTTAAGGGTATTCTTGCTGAGGTATTGATGGAGAAAGCTCAAGTGTTCCTAAAGGCTATGAGTTATGATGCTTTTGAGGAGATTTTAGCCCTATTGATTTATGGCTTAGTGTTGTTCCCCAATTCAGACCAGCTCATAGATGTACACGCCATCAACATATTTCTGACTCATAATCCAGTGCCTACATTACTTGGAGACATCTTACACTCTCTTCATACCCGTACTACGAAGGCACGAGGAACTCTGATGTGTTGTATACCTCTATTGTCTAGGTGGTTTATTTATCACCTTCCTCGATCAGTGATGAAGAATGAACAAGGGTTCAGGTGGTCCAAGAGGATTATGTCACTCTCTCATTCAGATATTCATGGGTGCTCTCGATCTATGGAGAATGTTACTATCATTGACCGTTGTGGGGAGTTCCCTAATGTGCCACTCCTTGGCATAAGAGGGGGCATTACTTACAACCCTTCCTTAGCTTTACATCAGTTTGGTTACGCTCGGAGTGATGGTCCTCATGACATGTTGATTCAGGGTATTGTGTTTGACTACGACAACGATCTGCAAGGTTATCGTCAAAGGTTTATACGAGCATGGGGAAAAGTGAACAAGGTTGACAGCAAGACTCTGGAGCCCAAGTACACTATTCCTATGGAAGCTTACCTCAGATGGGTGCGATCTCGTGCTCAGACCCTTATGATGCCATATCCTGCCATCCTGCCAGTTACTATGGAGCCTGTTGCTGAAGGAGATACTTCTTATATCATTCTTCATCCAGACATGCCCACTGACATGGAAGAGTTACAGAGGTCCTGGATCCAGTTGAAGGAGCAAAGGGATACTTTTGAGACTCATTACAAAGCAAGTCAAGAAAGAATCTTAGAGCTAACAAAACAACTTCACGAGGAGCGGAATCTCAACTCATACCTCAACACAAAGAGGAAACGTCCATGGGAGACTTAAAACCCCATCTTTTGTATTTATTTCATTTTTTTGTAAGCCCAAGGGGCAAACAAATTTATTACTAATAAAAGTTTACTTTGTGGTTGTTTAAACAAATTTAAATCCTGCGGTCCTTGAAAACATTGCATATGCATTTATACACCATATCATTGCATCACAAGTTTCTTATGTATAGGTATCTTATCTTATCGCTGTTTATGTCAGCAAAAATGGCTCTTGAATAAATAGTCAAAGATCTCCAGGCACATAATGCACAATTCCAAGAGTTGATCCTGAACTTGTCCAAGGGACAAGATGAATTAAAGACACTGCTGGCTAAGAAGACCAAGAAGGCTAGAAGATCAGGAGGACTTATCAATATGGGAAGAAGGTTCAGAGGTCCTGTCAAGACCAAGGAACAAGTTGAAGATTATGAGTCTGAAGAGTCTGAGAAAGAGGGAGGCAGTCTCCATAATACTATGAGGGATTCTGATTCTGAAGCAAATTACTATCATGATCCTAATGAAGATAAGTTCAAGATGCTGGTGGATAGAATGAATGCTATGGAATTGCAAAAGTCTTCTGGGATGGATTTTGAAGATCTGAGTTTGATATCTGGAGTGGTTATACCCATTGGTTTCAAGGTCCCTGCTTTTGTAGTATATGATGGTGTCTCGTGTCCCAAGCTGCATCTAAGGTCCTATGTCCAGAGGATTCAACCCCATACTGCTGATAAGAAGTTGTGGATTCATTTCTTCCAAGAAAGCTTGTCTGGAGCTCAATTAGAATGGTACTATCAATTGGAGAGTGTCAACATCCGTGATTGGAATGATCTTGCTGAGGCCTTCTATAGGCAATACCAATACAATGCTGATTTAGCACCTACTCGCATGCAACTCCAAAGCATGTCTATGGGTGTTAAGGAGAATTTCAAGGAGTATGCCCAGAAGTGGAGAGACTTGGCTGGTAGAGTTCAACCTCCTCTAACTGACAGGGAGTTAGTGGATATGTTTATGAGTACGCTGAATGGTCCTTTCTATAGTCATCTCATTGGAAGCTCATCATCTGGCTTCACTGAGCTGATAATGACTGGAGAGCGTGTAGAAAGTGGCATAAGAAGTGGCAAGATACAGGTAGGTGCCTCTTCATCAAGTACTGCAAAGAAGCCCCCTAGTGGGAAGAAGGAGTCAAATGCTGTTTATGGTCAACCTGGTCGTAATAGGAGGCACCAATCTGTGAGTGCAGTTCACATCTCCAATCCTACTCCTGCAGCACCAGAACCACCATAGAGCAATCAGCAGAAGCCTAGAAGACAGTTCACCAAGATCAACATGTCACTGTCCCAAGCCTTGCAACACTTGTTGAAAGGGGAGCTCATTACTTTGAAGGACCCTCCTCAGAATCCTAATGTTACCTCTCCTCGGTACAATCCTAATTCACGATGTGCCTATCATTCTAATTGTCAGGGACATGATACCAACAACTGCTGGATATTGAAAAAAAAGATTCAAGATATGATTGATGCTGGAGAGATTGAGTTTGACCCTCCTGGTACTCCAAATGTGATTACTGCTCCCATGCCTAATCATGAGAAGACTGTTAATGCTATTGATGAAGTTTCACATATTTCCTCAGCTGCAGATGTGACTACTCCATTATCTGTTATTAAGAAGAAGTTGGTACAAGCTGGGTTCTTTCCAGGTTGTAATGAAGATTGTTTTTATTGTGCTTATAAACCTAATAGCTGCTGGAAGTTGAAGGATGGTATTCAACGCCTCATGGACAATTACACCATATTGTTTGAGAGGACACCTTCTGTGGAGAGTATGGTTGAACATATAACTCAAGGTGCGAAGGTTGAAGAGGTGGATATGGTTGATAAAGGGCCAGTGAGGATTACTTCCAAGGGCCCTGTCAAGATCACTCATAAGGGTCCAATCAAGATTACTGCTGAAGGCCCTGTGAGGACTGTTGCTGAAGCTAGAGTGGCTCCTATTTTTATTACCACTCCTGGTCCTATTCCGTATACTTCTGATAAAGCTATACCCTGGAACTACGGTTCTGATGTTTATATTCATGGTGTTAAGCAGGAACCTTTAGCTGATGTTGCTGATGAAAACCTTGATGTTGATAATATTGCTGGATCTAGTAAGATCACCAGAAGTGGAAGAATTTTCTCTCCTCCAGCTACCTCAAAAAATACAGTTACTCCAACTACTACCTCCACTTCTGAGCCAAGTACTGATGCTTGGGGAAAAGGTCCTGTGGTTGAACCTGTGCAAGCTGAGGCACCGACTGCCGAGAATCTTTCTAAATAGATAGAAGAAGTGCTGAAAATAATTCGCAAGAGTGATTATGATATTGTTAATCAATTGGGGCATACTCCCTCGAAGATTTCCATGTTATCTCTGTTGCTGTGTTCTGAGGCTCATGCTAAAGCCTTGATTAAATTCTTGAAGACTGCTCATGTACCAAATGAGATTTCTGTGGATCAGTTTGAAAATTGTGTTGCACACCTGACCTATGATAATGGGTTAGGCTTTTCCGATGCTGATTTGACTCCTGCCAAAAGAAATCATAACAAAGCTTTACATATCTCTATTGAATGCAGGGGCACTACCCTATCACATGTGTTGATAGACAATGGTTCTTCACTGAATGTACTTCCCAAAGAGGTTCTAAACAAACTTAGTCCCGAAGATGCTGTGTTAAGACCAAGTAATATAGTGGTGAGGGCTTTTGATGGTTCAAGAAGGGTGGTGCATGGAGAAATAGATCTCCCAATCAAAGTAGGTTCTCAAGTCTTCAATTCTACATTCTATGTGATGGATATTCGTCCTTCGTACTCTTGTTTGCTTGGGCGCCCCTGGATCCATGGGGCAGGCGTTGTGACCTCCACTTTACATCAGAAGTTGAGATATCCAGTAAAGGGAAAAGTTGTCACTGTTTACGGAGAAGAAGAATATATGATCAGTCATGTGAATACATTTAAGTACCTTGAAGTGGAAGGTGAATATGTTGAGACTCCGTGCCAGACGTTTGAAGTGGTTCCTTGGGTTGTTCCTGCTGCTGAAGCTCCTCCTGTTGTCAAAAGAGTTCATGTGGTTACTAGAGTACCTCCTACAATGGCCTCCCTCAAAGATGCTAGAGTTGTGGTTGAAGAAGGTGGTTGTACTATTTGGGGTCAGCTTCCTGATATTCCTTACAAGTCTAACAAGTTTGGTTTGGGTTTCACTGCAGAGTCCCAAAAGGCTGTTCGTCGTGCTCGTGCTGTTCGTATCACCAATCAAGGGATCATGAAAGATCAAATCAATGCTGTGGGTGACTATAATGAAGACTATAATCTGGATGACTGGATCTTTCCTACTGTGGGTGGTGGGCTCAATAATTGGAAGGCTGAAGACGTTATTCCTATCTCCTTTAGTCAGGAGTAAATATTATTACTGTGTTGTTACTTTTAAGTTTGTAATTTTTGAACAATTAAACTTTTAAGCCTTGTGCCTTACCCGGGGCACAATGGTATACTTGTTTCGGGATGTCATTTCATTTGCATACTTCATTCAATAAAAATCAGTGGACATTTCGTTTTCGTAAATATTGCGTTCATTTGTCTTTCTTTTATTTTACTATTCTTTTATCAGCTATGTGTTCTTACACATACCCACATCACTAAAAATGCAGATCCTCATCCACTCTGGATCCTGTTGATAACAGTTCTACTATTGCCAATTATAATTTCGAGAATCCGATCTATCAAGCTGAAGATGGAAAGGAGGACGATTGTGAAGTACCTGTAGAGCTTGCTAGGTTGTTACAACAAGAAGAGAAAGCTATACATCCACATAAAGAGCCAATCGAAGTTGTGAATCTGGGAACTGAAGAAAATAGGAAAGAAGTCAAGATAGGGGCTGAATTAGAGAATGGTGTTAAAAGCAGATTAATTTAGATGTTACATGATTATGTGGAGATCTTTGCTTGGTCCTATGAAGATATGCCAGGGTTGGATACAGACATTGTGGTTCACCGTTTACCGGTAAAAGAAGATTGTCGTCCAAAGAAGCAGAAGGTTCGTCGCATGCGTCCTGAAATGTCAGAGAAGATTAAGGCAAAGGTGATGAAACAGTTTGATGCAGGGTTCTTAGTTGTGACCTCTTATCCTCAATGGGTTGCAAATGTGGTGCCGGTACCTAAGAAAGATGGTAAGGTACGTATGTGTGTAGATTACAGGGATTTGAACAAGGCCAGCCCTAAAGATGACTTTCCACTCTCTCATATTGATGTTCTGGTAGACAACACTGCTTAACATAAAGTATTCTCTTTCATGGATGGTTTCTCTGGTTACAATCAAATCAAGATGGCACCTGAAGATATGGAGAAGACAACATTTGTTACACAGTGGGGCACCTTTTGTTATAAAGTAATGCCATTTGGTTTGAAGAACGTCGGGGAAACGTATCAGCGTGCTATGGTGGCTTTGTTTCACGATATGATTCATCATGAGATAGAGGTATATGTGGATGATATGATAGCCAGGTCCCAGAATGAAGAGCAACATCGTGATCATCTGCATAAGTTGTTTGAGAGATTGAAGAAATACAAGTTGAGATTAAACCCAAACAAATGTACTTTTGGAGTTAGGTCTGGTAAACTCCTGGGTTTCATTGTCAGTGGAAAAGGTATTGAAGTGGATCCTGCAAAAGTGAAAGCTATACAAGAGACGCCAGCTCCCCGTACTGAGAAGGAAGTAAGAGGTTTCTTAGGACGATTGAATTACATTGCAAGATTTATTTCCCAATTAACTGCTACCTGTGAGCCAATCTTCAAGTTGTTGAAGAAAGATCAGGTAATGGAATGGAATGATGAGTGCCAAACTGCCTTTGATGAAATCAAGAAATATCTCCTAGAACTTCCAATATTGATGCCACCAGTTGATGGAAGACCCTTGATTATGTACTTGACAGTGTTAGACAACTCAATGGGGTGTGTGTTGGGGCAACATGACGAGTCTGGTCGAAAAGAGCAGGCAATATACTACCTTAGCAAAAAGTTTACCGACTGTGAAACAAGATACTCACTGCTCGAGAAAACTTGCTGCGCTTTGGCATTGGCTGCTCGCCGACTAAGACAGTATATGTTGACTCATACTACCTTGATTTCGAAGATGGATCCAATCAAGTACATATTCTAGAAACCTGCTCTCTCCGGACGAATAGCAAGATGGCAAATGATCTTAACAGAATATGATATACAATACACTACTCAGAAGGCCATTAAGAGTAGTGTTGTAGCTGATCATTTGGCTCATCAAACAGTGGATGATTATCAGTCAATGAGTTTTGAGTTCCCTGATGAAGACATTATGATTATTACCAAAGAACCTGGACAATATGACGGACCTGAACAAGGATCCCGATGGACTATGGTTTTTGATGGAGCTTCTAATGCACTTGGTAATGGTGTTGGTGTTGTGATCAGTTCCCCTGAAGGTTGTCATACCCCGATTACTGCCAGACTTTGTTTCTATTGTACCAATAACATGGCTGAGTATGAGGCATGTATCCTGGGTATCAAAGCTGCCATTGATATGAAGATTCAGTTCCTGGATGTGTATGGAGATTCAGCCCTGGTAGTAAGTCAGATCAAAGGAGATTGGGATACCAAGCATGATAATCTCATTCTTTACAGAGAGCATGTGTTGTCTTTGATCCCATATTTTGAAGAGATTACCTTTGGACATATTCCACGAAAAGAAAATCAATTGGCAGATGCATTAGCCACCATGGCATCCATGTTTGAGCTGGGATGATGAAGCTCCCAAGATTACTATTGATAGATTTGAGAAGCCTGCATACTGCAATGAGATTGACACTGAAGAAGCAGAGGGGAAGCCTTGGTTCTATGAAGTGAAAAGATATCTTGAAGCTCAGGAGTTCCCTGAAGGGGCATCTGTCAAAGATAAGAAGTTTCTGAGGAGGTTTTCTGCTAAGTTCTTCTTGAGTAATGGAATTTTGTACAAGCGTAATCATGATTCAACTTTGCTTCATTGTGTGGATAAGAAGGAAGCAACAGAGATTATGGAAGACATGCATGATTGGATCTTTGGCGCTCATTCTAGTGGTCATACCATGGCAAAGAAAATATTGAGAGCAGGGTACTATTGGTCTACCATGGAAGCTGGCTGCTATCAACATTCCAGAACATGTCACAAGTGCCAAATCTATGCTGATAAAGTGCATATACCTCCAGCTCCATTGAATGTGTTGACTGCTCCTTGGCCTTTTGCTATGTGGGGCATAAATATGATTGGTGAGATCAAGCCTACTGCTTCTAATGGGCATCGTTTCATCCTGGTTGCTATTGATTACTTTACAAAGTGGGTAGAGGCAGCTTCATTTGCATCTGTTACCAAGAATGTGGTGGCCCGATTCATTAAGAATAATCTCATATGTAGGTATGGCATCCCTGAAAGGATTATTACTGATAATGGCTCTAATCTGAACAACACTATGATTACTGATCTCTGCACGCAGTTCAAGATTAAGCATCACAACTCTTCTCCGTATCGTCCGAAGATGAATGGGGCAGTAGAAGCTGCTAATAAGAATATTAAGAAGATTCTACAGAAGATGACTGTTACTTATAAAGATTGGCATGAGATGTTACCATTTGCTCTTCATGGTTATCGTACTACAATACGCACTTCAACAGGGGCAACCCCATTCTCCTTAGTCTATGGCATGGAAGCAGTTATGCCCATTGAAGTTCAGATCCCCTCCTTAAGAATCATGAAGGATGCAGGCTTGGATGAAGATGAGTGGATTCAGACTCGACTTGACCAGATAAATTTGATTGATGAGAAAAGGCTGGCAGCTGTTTGTCATGGCCAGATGTACCAGAAACTGATGATCAAGGCTTTCAATAAAAAGGTAAAGCCAAAGGTATATCAGGTTGGTGACTTGGTAATCAAGCGTATCATACTACCATAGGGTGATCCTAGGGGCAAGTGGACTCCTACTTATGAAGGACCATTTGTGGTCAAAAGAGTATTCTCAGGAGGTGCCATGATGCTTACTACTATGGATGGTGAAGACTTCCCACAGCCTATAAACGCAGACATAGTTAAAAAATACTACGCATAAAAAAAAGAGACCCGCTAGGTTGACTGGCCTAGGCAAAAATAAGGGCATCCCGGCGAACCAAAAGGGTTCGGGCAAAAATTAGGGATATATATAAAAAATGTACACCCGGGAAGTCGAAAACCTGAAAGGGCGGCTTGGGCAAAAAAGGGTATCCCGGTGGATTGAAAACCTGAAAGGGAAATCCAGGCAAAAGTTAGGGATTAAAGCGTATGACTATGTCTCGTTTGGATCACTCATGTAACTCCAGCCAGTTGTGCTACCTAACTCAAGCTCAAACAGATAAAGATCAATCCAATCGTTTTCGTCTCAACAACAGAAGATGAGATACTTGAAGATAATGGCAATAGTAGAATTGAAACTCCATAGGATTATTTCACACATAGCTTTTCTCTTTGTGTTGTAAATTTTTTATGACAAATTCCTCTTACTAGGATTTCTGTCTCCTTGTACAAACTTGCCTATGTATAGGTCACTTTGTGATATAAATAAAATTTCATCTTTGAATCCAGATTTACTTTTACCCTATTTACATAAGCGAAACGTCCATTGGTTGTGTTTGAATGTATGTATGCTTTTGAATATGATTTATGTTTACCAGAAATGCATGAAAATGCAGTAATAGTATTTACTAAGGACGAACGAAGGTAGGAATTCAACGAAGCTTCGCCGGTTCATCCTCACCAGATAACTACAAATCCCCAGCAGGGCAAATCTATCTAGATACTTCAAGTTATATCTCCCATTGAATTTATGTCCATCTCTTTTATCCTCAGTCAGGATACTCAGGAACTTATTCCTCCAATAAAAGTACGACGAACGAAGATGGGAAGTTATGAATATTATACTATCAAACGAGACGGGAACGAGTTCCTTATATTCTTCAGCAACGAATCGAGATTTATTTTCCCTAGCCAACAGTTGTTATACAAAGATATCCAGACGCTTCAGGCTACATGATTCATACATACATCATTTACATCATATCATAACATACATATCCATAAATGCATAATACATTTACTTAGGTGCATCATACTATGCATACATACATATTGCATAAACTAACATTCTCCTTGCAGGATAGTTATATGTAGATAAAACAGTATCAACAATTCACAACAGGTCAGAAATGACCAATACATTACTCAAGATGTCCTCAGAGAGTAGGAAAACGGTCTGTAAAAAGATCCATTCCCTAATCCAGGATATTTCCAGAAGATTTCATCTATCTGGTCTTGAATAGCAGGCAAACGGTCTGTACAAAGATCCATTCCCTGGTTCAAGATATTTTCAGAAGATTTAATCTATTTCCTCGGAGAGTAGGCAAACGGTCTGTACAAAGATCCATTCCCTAATCCAGGATATTTTCAGGAGACTTGATCCTGACACTTTTTTGTCCTCGGAGAGTAGGCAAACAGTCTGTAAGAAGATCCATTCCCTAATCCAGGATACTTCCAGAAGATTTCATCTATCTGGTCTTGAATAGCAGGCAAACGGTCTGTACAAAGATCCATTCCCTAGTTCAAGATATTTTCAGAAGATGTAATCTATTGGCCCTTGAATAGCAGGAAAACGCTCTGTACAAAGATCCATTCCCTGGTTCAAGATATTTTTCAGAAGAATTAATCCTGACATTCTTTTGACCTTGGAGAGTAGGCAAACGGTCTGTATAAAGATCCATTCCCTAATCCAAGATACTTCCGGAAGAGATAATCGTCACGAAGATTTATTTCTACTGGTCCATTCAACAATTCAAATCATGTTGCACAAACGATTCAGAGACGGCCTATACAAAGACCTATTACTGATATCCAATATCAACATAAAGCTATCATCACATCCTGATATTTTAGATGGCATCTCTAAGCCCATCTCCAGTTCTTCCAAGTGGCATCTTCAAGCCCACTCAAGCATATACAACTAATCATCGGCTTTACTTTACGCACCGGCGAGTGCAAATTTTTGGCCTTTTGTGTTCAATCCCCTTCAACCTTCCAGGTCACGAATGGCACATATACCAATCTAACCCCTCAGGTTTCAGAAAATTAAACAGGGGCAGCTGTTGCACCCCAAAATTTGCCCTCCACAAGATAATACATTGTGTCCCAAGAGGTTCACAAGGATCACAAGGTTCACAAGACATCACATGAGGTTCACAAGGTTCACAAGATTCACAATTAGTCAGAAAGTTTGACAATTCCCTCAGACAATGCATCCTCCTAAGCAATGCATCTTAAACTAGGGTTTTGACTTTTGTCAGGATAAATGGACTTCCAAGACTTCAAGTGAGCTTCATAACATCCTATATGTGTTCAAGAATCCCCATGTCAAGTTTCAAGACTTCCCCAAAAGATTTGCTCAGTCAGATGATCAGATAGGTTAAAATCAGTCAAGGCAGTCAAAAAGTCAAACTGAGGTCAACTGTGGTCAAACCAAAGTCAAACTTCATGATATTTTGCCAACATCAAGTATATGAAGTAAAATTCATCATTTGATCAAGGTTTGATCATGATTCATCAAGGATATTTCAGATCATCAAGAATCAGGAGTTTCTAAATTAGGGTTTTCACAGGAAAAGTCAACTGAACTTTGACCAGCCATAACTTTCACATGCTTCATCAAAAATTTTCCATCCAAAGATCATTTTGAAGGAAATTGAATTCTCTACAACTTTGTGTCTCACAAGCTAAGCCCAAAAAAGCTTCATTTGGAAGGTATGAGCTAAGACATTATAGGTCCTTTTATAAGTCAACAAAAAATCAACGACTTCCAAAGAGCATAACTTGAGAATGATAAAAGATATGGACATGAGACCAAAGAGGTTGGTTAGAGGACTCTTTAAGCTTTCCAAAATGTCCAATAACACCTTCATAGCATTTAAATTGAAGGATTTGTGCCCTTGCAAAGTTGGGAAATGTTTGAGAGGTTTATGAAGCAAATGGGGTCTTAAAACCATAATTCACCAAATGGGCTTGCTTTTTTATGACCCAAACACTTCCATGACATCATGCACGAAATAAAATTTATTTATTCATAATTTTAGTCATTTTATTTTTATTTATTATGATTTTTTATGTTAAAAATCATTTTAAATTAAAATAAAATATAAAATAATGGATATTTGATTTGATTTGGTTTCTAGAAAGTCTTAAGACTTATTTAGACATGATTGATATAAAAATAATGAGGATCACACCAAAATAGCAAGGCTAGATCAAGGATATTCAAGTTTTAAGATAAAATATTTTTCAATCTCTCAAAGTCCAAAAGTCCATAGTTTTGTGCAAATTTTTGACCTAATTTCATTGTATCATATATATACAACACAATGCCAAGCCAAAGCCACAGATTCACAGCCTCCAACACTATATTCAAACTTCACAAAATCATTCAAAAAACTCAAATTCGGATTTCAAGATAGAGGGGATTTCAAAGAGTTCTAAGCATTGTAATGTGTTCTATGATGTTCATATAACATGTTTGGATCATAAACAGCATATGAGGCACCCTCATTCCCAAGAACCGAACCCATTTTCAACTCACCTTTTATTTTTCCGATTCTATAAATTTACTGCATTTTAATTGATTTTGTTTGCTTAATCGTGTTTGTGTGATGATGTAGAAACTTTCTGGATAAATTTGGTTGAGTTTAGCCGCAGGAATTGGGAGATGCCATAGCTAGTAGGGTTTGCAAACCTAATTTAGGGTTCTACGATTCACTAAATATAAATGAATTTAGAGGACATGGTTGTGTTGTATGGACCTCAAGGATCATATTTCATTCATCAATTTAAGAAAATTTTACTGTTTTCATGATGTTTGAGAATTCGCAGGGATTAGCACGCAGGAAAAATCGTGGGTAAATTCGCAGGAGAATTCGCAGGAAAACCTGCGAATTCCAGAGGAAGAAGATGACCTTTGGCGCCATCTGCAGAAATTCAAATTATTGATTTAAATATTTTTTGAATTAGTTTACGTTATGTTACAACTAAAGCGCTTGGCTCAGTTGGTTTGTGTGTCTCGCTGGTAAATGAATGGTCCTGGGATCAAAACCTCCCCAGGCCATTTTGGTTTTGTTTTATTTTCAATATTTTTCGCAGGATAGGCAACAAAAGGATTACTACCTGGTTCATATTCACAAGCGCGCACGCAACTTGGTGGAGATGCTGCTGGTCCAAGGGTTGTGATGCCTAGGGCGTGGGTTCAATCCCTGCCCTAGGTAAGTTTTAGTTTTTATTTTCTTTAAATATTATGTTTTGTTATTATTGTTTTATGTTTAATTTCAATAAAATATATTCAAGTAATAATATGTAAATATGTATATAACTTCATATTTTTCTAAAAAACTTCTAATTTATTTTCTAAATTCTAAACCTAGTTTTTTTATTATTATTATGTATTTAAATTAAAATATGTACATATTTATTTTATAACCAAATTAATAATGTAAATTAAGTTATAAACCCTAATTTATTTTCTAAAAAATTTCTAACCCTAATATTTTTTATATATATAATTAAAACCCTAATTTTCTCTAACCCTAATCCTAACCCTAATTCTTATTTTTATTTAAATCTTAAAATTAATTAAATTTTCTTAACATTCAATTAAATTAATTAATCATAGTTTATTTTGTAAATAAATTAGTATATCTTTATTATTTTATTTTCAAAAATTCTTTAAAATTGTTTATTAAAATCTAAAAATACTTAATTGAATTATATGTATATTTTGTATATTATTACTAACTTTTTCTTCTTAATTATTTTATCACTAACCTTTTATTTAATTGTTTATTTTATTATATAATTATTATTTAATTTGTTTTTATTATTATGTAACTGTAAAAGCGTTGTAATAGTCGTAGTATTTTATTGTTTATTTATTTATAAATATATTGCTATGGTTAGTAAAATAGGGAGTGATAACCTATTTGCTTTAAAATTAATTTATATCACCAATCATAAAGATAAATATTTGAACATATACACGCACACACGTAAGTCGATCCTTGATCGCCATCTCACTTCCTAAGGTTATCCCTCATGTTGCTTAAATAAAAAAGGTCAAGTAAGGTGTCTAAAAAGCAAAGTCCCTTCTCATGAACAAATCATTTAGTCCCTTTCAATATTATAAGATCAAGTCCCTTCGATGTTGCCTTCGTAAATGATCTTGTCCCTTTCGAATAAAAGATGATAAGTCCCTTCGTATTGCTAAGACACCTTACAGTTGCCTAAACATAGATGACCCTTCACATGTCCCTTATAACATCCAAGGTAATGACTACCTATTCCTTAATAATAGGGATAGTCTTACCATTGAAAGAATATTTAATAACAGTAAAGATTCAAATTAGGGTAGGTTCCTCTTAAGTACTTGCTCACTTTTCATCAAATTACTTCATTACACTTCACATTTTCAAACAATTTTCAAAACAAAGTCTTTATATATATATATCCAGACAAGGATCATTATAAAGTACTTAAGAAAAATTTTAATCACACATTATACTTCTCAAAACAATTTAAAGTGAGCTAAGTAACTAAGAGCCCATGGATAACCATGGATGTAAAGGGTTCTAACACCTTCCCTTTACATAACCTACCCCCCGAACTCAAAAATCTTTTAAGGTCTTTCCTGTTCTTTTATGCCCTTTCCTTTGGATAAAATAAAAGTCGGTGGCGACTCTTGCTATCCGCAACATAACTAAAGTCAGTTCTCCCACCGTGTTACAGAACTGGCGACTCTGCTGGGGATCTTTAATAAAAGAGGGGTACCCTTAGGAATTAGATCACTTTAAAATTGTTTGCCTTGTTTGCTTTATACTTATCTTGTTGGGTGCTCTTATGTGTGAAAGATCCTAACCCGGATCTAGTGTACCTTAGGTAAATGGCAATAGACCAAGGATACTATACGGCGTATACCGATATGGTTGATCTGGTGGCCATAGTTAATGTGACTTCTTGGTTGGTGCTTATGTTCCTTAAGCAAGTTGAGGATAATATGAGGCTGCCATATGTTGTCAATACACTAACTAACTTTTAGAACCCTAGTTATCCCATCTTAGCCTTTAGAAAAGTAGTGAGATAACCGGCTTTGGTGACTAAAATTAAGACAAACTCAACTTAATTCCTATCCATCACTGCACATCGGCTTGACTTGAATTATTGATTCATCCCTGCAAACTCTTAACTTTGACAGCAAAAACAAAAGAAAGATATAACACCTTTTTTTTAATTTTCAAAGGATGGTCAGTAGCATAGCAAAAATTAAAGTAAAACTATATGGGTAGGAAAAATTTGGGGTATGACAGATGCCCTTATCTAATTGTCTTGTACCTGATAAATGAACTGCCGCAAGGCGTTCGATTTTAGGGTTAAAGTCAATTAGATATAAGAAGACCCAAAATTTGTACGATGAAAAATGCAATGCTATGGTGAAAAATGAGATGCGTATCGATATCATTGTTGGGTATTTTAGGTGATATGACATGAGACATAAAGTCTGTGAGGATGATGAAATGATTGGATGAGGCGAAAATACTGAAAAATTAAGGTAAGAAAAAAAAATGGTCGGGTGTAAACACCCCAAATTTGCCCTCACCTTTTTTTCTCACATCATGGTTTATGATCTCATTTTGCATAAACATCTCATTGCATCTCACATTACATGAACAACTTCATCAAATCATTGCATGACTGCACAATTAGGGTTTTGTGATCAGGTGAACCCAAGAAGTGATCTGAGCAATCTCTGAGGCCTTTAAGCATGCCAAGAGGGTCCATGAGGGGTCTATGGTCTTATTATATCTCCAAGGATGATTGGAAGTCACAAAATGTCAAAGGATTGCACAGAAGTCCAGGCAGAGCTAGGGTTTTCCTGCCAGATGACCAAAATTAGGGTTTTGGGTTTGAGGTCCTTAACCTCAATTTTTTTGGCCATTCTTGTTTCTAATGGTCTTAATATGTTATAAGGATCATGTGTACCAAATTTGATGAAGAAATTCACTGTGGAAGTCATCTGATCATTGGGTAACTTCTTGAGCAAGTAAAGTCAAAATCAGGGCATCTGAGGCCTCCATCAAGGGTACCAAAGGGTCATCATCATCATTTTGAGTCTCTATGATCTTTATTTTATCATTTAAGTGGTTGGAAGTTCACAAAGTTGATGAATTTTGAACCAAATGCAAACTTGCTATTTTTGGAAATGACTTGTAATGGAAACTTTCCATTTTGGGAAAGATATTCAACCTATTCTTTCATGATAAAAAATGCTTCAAATGAAAAATCCTTGGACATGAAAGTTGTAGATTATGTCTTCCCATTTTCAAAAAGTACAAGAAAATGTCTTGATTCATTCTAGAACTCAAAATATGGCCTTTCAAAGTTGGCAAAAATCCTATAATTTTCAAGTGCGCACCAAAGAGGGATTTTTGCAATTTCACTTGCCAAGCCCTTTCATGACCTCTAATCAATTTCTAAACATCATACCAACATAATGAAATACATTTTGACCAGAATTGTGCCTTAAATCCCAAGTTTCTATGCCTTGCAATTTAAGAAATTCCAAAGAGGGTAAATTGCATAAACCATGAGAACACTTGATCAAGGCCATCCAACTGCATTCTATTGATCCAAAGGCCATCCTTGATGCATGCTGAGGCCAAGACACGCCTTGAAATAGCTCTGACTCGTGCCATGCCTCAAGTACACATCCATTGACATTTTTGCAACTTGGCCCATACCAATCACACTATGCCACCACCCACTTTCTGATCAATCCTATTGGCTTATACTAACCCTAAGGACCTCATTTCATAACACACACAAGCCTGAATCATCCCACAAGCTGAGTTTGCCAAAAAATCCATAAACTTTCATTCCTTCGATTCTCATTACACAAGCCTCAAACATCAAAACAAACTTCACCAATCATCTCAAAATCCATCATAGAACACAAATCAACCCTTGCAATGACCTGAATGTTTCTCAAACAAGAACACGATTTCTGAGTTATCAGAATTGAAACACACAAACCAAGCCATACAAACTTGTTTCAAGCCTTTCGGAAGCACAAGGGGGATCATTGGAGTGGTTTTGCATCAAAGGAAGGTTCAGAAAGCTCAGAATCAGAAAGCTCCATCTCAGGTAACCATCTTCAAACTTTTTTCCAGAACCTTGTTTTTAAGTTACAATATGAAAGAACATGCTCTCTTGGTCACAATGAGCTTTGAATAACTTGAAATGATGAAGAAATGAGTGTGTATGCTTGCTCTGAAATTTTGCCCATGAAACATGTTCTTGTTTGATTCTCTCATTTGATGTAAAATAAATGAAATTTATGGCTTGATTCTTGTTTAGGATTGTTTGGGGGATGATTCTGGAGAGTTAGGGGGTCTGGGGTGGCCTAGGGAGAGAGTTAGGGTGAAGAGCTGGCCGGAGGTCTTCTCTTGCCACCTGAAAGTCATTAAGGGTTTAATTAGGGTTTAGGGCCAGTTTGAATTTCAGCCTTTGGATTATGTTTACCCGCGCGTATGGACGACCTAGATGTCTCATTAAAACCCTAATTCAGTTTAATTAGATTAATTAGGTTTAATTAATAAATTTTGCCAGATTGAATCCTGACCCCTCATCTGTGCCCGCGATCAACTAGGATTTGAACCTGGACCATTGGATCAGATTACTTCTCATTTAATTCATTTTTATTTCATTTTTATTGCATTTCGTTCATATAATTTTTAAAAATAGCAAAAGACTTTCAAAAAATCTCATTTCTTGCATTTTTGTTTCAAATATTTTTCTTAACCTAAAAACATTTTTTATTTTAATATTTGCATTAAAAAAGTATTTTTAAAACATTTAAATGTTTTATTTAATTAATTAATTAATTTTAATTAATTAAATATGCATTTAAGTTTCTAAAAATCACCAAAAAAATCACAAAGCATTCTTAAACATTTAGAAACATTTTCAAACTCACCATACACATTTCTTTTTAGGTTTGATCACATTTTCACAATTTTCTTTGAATTAGAGTTCAAAAATTCCACATTTTTTAACCCTAACGTGAAAAATTCATTTATGCCTAACCATGATGAGTTTGAACTTGATTCTTTTTGCATTGTTTCTCATATTGCATCTAGTTTCTAGATTATTGATCTCATATTTTTATCTTGTATTTTCAATTTGATTTGCATTTTTTCCTTAAGAATCACCCAAAAACCCTAGCTAACTTAAGAAATCCATAACTTTGCCTAGGGTTAGCTTCTGACTTTCTCCTTTGGGGTGTGATCTTATATGGGATTAGGGTTTGTTTGAGTTTAATTTAAATTTTTTATCATGATGTATGCTTCTGTTTTGGTCATATGCATCATGCTTGTTCATAAAACCCTAATTTTGCATCTCCATTTGCATTCTTCTTTGCATATCATGAACTTGTGAACTTGTCATGCCATTCCATTCTTTTGTATGTCATCTTAGACATCTTAGGACATGTTTGAAACATTGCTTGATCATTGTTAGATCATTTTGGTATGCTTTTCATCCATTACATTTCATGAGCATCCATGTGTTTTCATGCTTCTAAACATGCTTCCATTGCATCTCATCCTTGTATGATGATTCATACGCATCTTGTATGACTTTGCATCATCTAATAACACATTTGCATTGCATAATCACTTCTGATTTTGGAATTTGCATCCTTATTCATCTCATTCCTTTGTGCTTTATGTCTTATGCATTCATTCTAACATTTCAGGTACTTTTGACAAGTTATCTGGGAGGTGGATTTGCCTTCACCTCCCACCTCTTCTTTCCTTTGAATTTGCATCCTTCATTTGTATTTGGAGTGAACATGCTTAACTTGTGTTTCTCTTGCTCCTTTCTTCTCTCCTAAGTTACTTATCTTCTTCAGGAAGTAAGTAACTTATTCTTCTTCCTCCTTCTCTTTTCATCTGCTTTTTTCCATGGTGGACTTCATGAAGATCTTTTCTCTTAAGCCTCACAAACCATAGGATATCCAAGCATGATAATTTTCAGGGTTGTGTATAGTCCCCCCTAGTCTTTTACCTTTGAGTCTCCTTGAGTCTCTCCTCTCATCTCAATAATAAGAGGCTAAACTCTTAAAGCTTTAGGACTTTGAATTAGGGTTATGCCTGCATACTTATCTTAGGATGGAGTGTATAACTTTAATCCTTAGTGTTAAACCTTTAATTTGTTTACACCTCTTAATCAAAACACATTAATAATCACTAAGACTTTATCTTTTAACCTGGGCCTTACATTAGGGTTCTATCTCTTCCATATGGTTAAGAGGGACTAACCCTAGTGTTTAATGGACAAGTCCCCCTCAAGTTGTCTTACAAACTTAAAATCCACCTTCTTAATCTCTCTTTATTTAAAATCCATTTAATAAAGGTTTGTTATATAATGAATTTAGTCCCTAACCATGGATTAAGATGAGGTATATTCCTCAGCTTAAGTGTTCTCATCTATCATCCTTCTCTTAGGATGGTGTAATGAGTTCACTAATCTGTGATTAGAGATTAAACTCATTACTTAACACTAAATAAAAACCAAAAACATCTAAATAATCACAAGTAGGTTAATGTTCTTAATCCTACATCATCATGGTAATTAAGATGAGATGCTTATCTCATACTTAAGTAGGCTCATTATCCCTAATCAGGGAGGATATAATGAGTTTACAACCCTTGATTTAGGCTTAAGCTCATAATCCTATGCAAAACACCAAAAACAATAAAAAACTGAAAACACAAAAAACAAACAATAAACGTCTCCTCCAGGATTCTATTCTCATCACATTCACTCTATAAACGAGAACTCGCTTCTTCCGTCTAATGCAAGACAGTTAGCACTCGAGCCAGATGAGTCATACACTTGAGCATAGACAAGTAAGCAGTTCACAGTCAATTTATTTCCAGTCTCTTTGAGTCGAACTACGGTGTTCTGACTTCCTCATTGCACGAGAGGATATGTAGGCATAACTTAACAGTTATCGAACAAAAGTCTCTGTGTCTTCCCCCTCTTTTAGCCTTCTTTTTTAAGCCTCAGTTCCTGAGCAATTCACACCTTTTACACTGATACCTGTACTTTCTTTCCCTAGCTTTTGCATACAGATAGCACAAACATTACCCATTTTAAAGACAATCAAGTAAGCGTGGATCCTGTCGAGTATGATAGACGATCTGGGTGCTAATACCTTCCCAGGTCGTAACTAACCCCCTTTCTCAGTTTCTCTGGTTCGCAACCGTCTTATCCATCTCTTTCCAGGTTTATGCAGCATTACCTTTCCTTCAGGATAAAAATGGCTAGCTGGCGACTCTATTCAACCTTTCTCTTCTCCGACAGTTCGCGTTTGCACCAGGATGAAAATCCAGGGAGCAACAGCTTGGCGACTTTGTTGAGGAAACCTTTGCAACCAGGGCTTCTGGTTCTTTTTGTGGGTTTCTCCTAGCGCTTGTTTGATTTGTGTTTATGGGGGTGTTATGTGTGCTTTTTTTTTATTTCTTTATTTATTGCTTTCTGTACAGCTTTATTTATCGCTTTCATTTACTGTTTACGTATTTCATATTATTATCATCATATCATGTGCTGGATTTGTTGGTTTGCCTTGGTGTGAGGGGTATTTCAGTGAGCAAGGTTCCACACCGGGAGCCTGAGTGACACATAGGATTAGAGTGGATTCATATTCTTTCCCATTCCATTTCGGTCTGGTGCGGGAATATGAAAACACGGTTTAGACGTGGGTTTCTTCTTGAGAACTCTGTGCTACATATTTCTTGTAGTGCTAGGGCTATCTGGGAAGCCTGCTAAGTCTGGATGACCTTTTTAGATGACCTTCAGCATCTGAGGTGAATTAGAGGAGGATTCTTTATGATTAGGGTAAAAACTGTACCTCAGGGTTAGAAGTGTTTACACTTCTCATAATAGATCCAAGTCTGAGGATCCTTGTTCTAGAACAATACCTGTGAGTGGGTGGGGTTGTTTATAGATTTGCAGGAACCCTTGGCCTTAACATACCCTGTTACTGGATTTTGTTTAAGGTTACACTACTTTGGACTGATCTTATGAAACCATGGACTTGTGACTCTTTATTTGAGTCCCCTACCTGGTTACTGGTTTTCTAGCCTTCATCCGGATTTCGAAACACTCATGGACCCTATCAAAGCAAATGACAAATCCAGCACCTGATCACAAACCCTTGCATATCATCCTGCATACATCATTTTGCATCATTTAACATTTGTCTATTCGTTTTACAGGGTATCTGTCGCTCCCCGGATTTCCATCCTGGTACAAACGCGAAAGTGGCGCGGAAAAGAAAAGAGTCGCCAGCCAGTCATTTTTATCCCGAAGAAAGGGAATGGTAATGCTGCACAAACCAGAAGAAAGAAGAGAAAGAACACGGGTCCTGCGAACCAGAAAGACTGAGCTCGGGAGTCGATTACGACTTGGGAAGGTATTAGCACCCAGATCGTCCGCCGTACCCGACGGGATCCACGCTTGCAAAAGAAACTATTTCAAAGGGCGAGGGTATGAAAACTGCAGCAAAAGAAATGAAAATGAAAAGAAACTGGAACTGGAAAAGAACTGAAATAAGAAAAGAAAAGGCAAAATGTAGGGAAAATAAAGATTGTGCTTGAACGGGCCCTACCCCGCTGCCTACGTACCTCATCAGGATAATGAGGATCAGAGACGCCGTAGTTCCCCTAACTAGGGGTACTAAAAGGAAATTACTTGTGAATTAAAGCTTGAACTGCCTATGCCATTGCTCAGGTGTTGCAGACTCGGACGACGAGTGCGTAACCGTCTTGCAAAGTGACAAGTAGGAGCAAGTTCGCGTACGGAGCGAAGGAGATGAGAAAAGAATTCCCGAAGGAAAGACGCTTATTGTTTGTTTGAGTTTTTTATGAAGCTTTTATGAGTGTGTCACAAGGAAGTGAAATCAAGCTCTCTTCAATGGAATGTGCACTTGTCACTACATTCCAAGATGGAATAATAGAACAAGCACACTCAAGTAAGGAGAAGATCCCCAAAACTTGAACCCAAAGATTAGGGCCTAGGCTCACTAACTTGTTTACTTATTAAGTGTTTTTGGTATTTACAGATGAAGAAATGTTTTTTAGGCTTTTCTTTTATGAAGAAGATACCTTGATCAGACTTGTGCATCACAAGGTAAACATGTACTATCCCAAGATGGGAAGACTACAAGCATACCTCATGGAATAAGGCTATGGATCAAGACATCACTTCAAACTTATTAAAATGTTTTTTAGAGTTATGAGATGAGAAGAGAAGAAGAACCAAAAGGAACTCAAAGGAAAAATTCTAAAGGGGACTAAAAATAATCCTAAGTGTTAACATGCATGGATGTCCTAAGGGTTAGTGAGGTTCACTATCCTAATGAAGAAGAGAAGAAGAAGATAGAAGAAGGGATGAGAAAGGCCTAGGCCCAACAAAAGAGGGTTAGTTCACATAAACATAAGAGGAAGAGATGAGACTTGGAGATGTGGAACTCAATTTCCACATCTCACACTTACCATAGCTCCTGCAAGGTTAGTACGCATACAGATGAAATAAAATGAGTAAGATAACATGTTAACATCAAACAATTAGAAGTGAAATGAAAAGAAAAAATGCATAATGCAACTCAAAGAAATGAAGATAAGAGACTTATGACTTAAAAGGAGGCAACATGGATACATATGAAAACAAACACACGTTTATGAAAGATGTAATGCAAAACGCACAAAATAAAAGCACAAAGCTCAAGACCAGAATCAAAATGAGATGAAGAATGGCTTAGGAGGCCAGCAAGATGAAGAGAGAGGTCACACCAGACCAAACAATATCAAAATGGAAGCAACAGAATCAAAAGATGGAGTTAAAACACTTAAAGAAACAAATGACTTGAATAAGAAGCAAACTCAAAAATTCAGAAGACACAAGACCTATCCTAGGACCAGGAAGGTACCCACACCTCAAAGGAACCCCAAATGAGAAGGAGAAGTTGGCACAAGTGCCCTTCTAGGCTTATGAGAGGCTTAAAGGTTCAAAGGAAGCCAAACGGGACAAGATTCAAGATAAAATCCACAAATAATCAACCAGCCATCTAAAAATTCTACAACTGAAACCAAATGGTCCTTAAACATGTTATATCAACTAGCCAAAAGGATTTGCAAAAATTCAGAAAGGAACTAAGTCAAATGGAGGAAAGAACACAAGTTAGGACAGAAAACTTACACCACAAGATATCAGACCAAACCTCAAGAAATAAGCTTCTAAAAATTCAGAGAAAAATCACATAAAAAATACAAGATCTCAGGAACACAATGCAAAAAGAATGGGATTAAAACTCCAAATATTGAAATCTATAGAAAATAAACAAGGAAGAATAGTCAAGAAATGAAGTAAATGAAGCTATGAGCAATGATGAATTATTTCTGGCACGTTAATCAATAATAAAAAATAAAATAAAACTGTGATAAAAAACTAGAGACAAAAAGGAAGGTCCATGATTTATTTGGAGATTTTTAGGTGACTAAAACTATTTTTAATGGATTAAAAGCAAACTGGTTAATAAAAGAAATTAAAATGGAAATAAAAATAAATGAATTGGAAGAGGTGAAATTAGTAACGAATTCATGTTGAATTGGACTGGACTGGAACGAAAGGGGTGTGAGAAGAAATAAGTTGGGCCCATGCGGAACCCAAAAAGAAATAAATTCAAAAATAAAAGGAAAAAAAATGAAGGAAGGATATGCACATGCTGGTTGCCTCAAACAAAATATCAATCGGTCATCTTCCAATTAAATGAAGCAAGAATATAAAATAAAGGAAAAATAAACAAAAGAAACACAAACCAACTGCGTGATGACACGCGGTCATCCTCTTCCCATGCTCATGCAGAAACGCGAAAAAACACAGGAGAAAGAAAGTCATGGCAGGCCGAAGCAATACAACCACATCAACTTTATCCTAGCATAACTCTACCAAAACTTAACGAAATTCAAAAATGTAAGAACCAAAACTCATCTACGAAATGAGATCAACGCGGCTAGATCAAAATACAACCAAAACAATGGCTTAAACACGCAGATACGTCGCACCAAAGTAACACCATCACGTACGGTTTCGATCGTCGCTGCGAAGAAACTCATAAACTTGCTAAAAGCAAACCAACGTGAAGCCCAGACCATAAGGATCATGGATCCACTACTAGATTCCGAAAATACATTCAAACCAAAGAGATTCAAGACAACACAACTTAGCTACCAAAACTCAAACTCTGAATTCATGAACCGCAAGACTTCTAAATGCATCCCTTATCAAATATGAATCTCAAATATATCAAAGCAAGTGCAGATAACATAGATCTGAAGCAAGAATGGGAAGAGTATGCAAACCTTAGGTATTGAGCTTGTTGATGTTCGAAGAAATCCGGAAATAGAGCTAACTTCCTCTTGTGTTCATGGAGCTTAATAAGGCCAAATAAAGGCTATCAGAGGGGATTAAAGTGTGAAATCAACAGATCCGAAAATGGCCTTCAACTTCCATGGAATGCTCTTCGGAAATGCCACCAAAAACAGAGGAGTGCCTTTTAGAATAGGCTATGTAGGAAGCCTTCTCTTTAGATTTGAACCTCGTTCAAAGAGAAAGTGAGATTGATTCCTTAAGGTGTTTTTTTTTCATACGAAAAATGATCTCTCTCCCCTTTAAAGTTTGTTATAATCTTCTCTCTATTGTGTGTTGCTACCTTCTAGAATGAGGGTGAGTAGCATGCTTTTTTCGTCACCCGCAAAAGCAAGGGAGAAATGGGTGGTGTGATATTGTTGTACTACTCACCTTTTTTTCCCTTCTTCTTTCTTTTTAATAATTAAAAGCAACCAACTTAGTGATGAGGTGTGCGCGTGTGGTGAGGGAGTGAGTGCATGAGAGTTGTGAGAAAAAGAGAAAAAGTGTGAAGTGAGTGGAGAGGAGAAAAGTGTGAGGGACGGCGTGCGCGGGTGATGTGAGGAATGTGAGAGCATGGCGAGCGCGTGACACCCTGCTGAAGCCATCTCTCATTTTTTTTCTCTTTTGGTACCATTTTGCACTATTATTTTTGTCATCATTTTTTTTCGCACCACATAACTTGGAAATGAAATGAGCAACATGGATACCTCCCATACTTTTGGTCACGTGAAAACAACAAAGACCTACTAAAATAAAGTTGTGAAAAAAAATAAAAGATGGAATAAAATAAAAATAAATGGGCCAATGTGACAATGACACATGTGCACCCAAAAACCCTAAAGTGTATCAATCTTCAAAAATTCATATCTTGAGTTATAAAAAGGCTATGGAAGTGTTCTACGACTTTTCGAAAAGGGAAAATCGTGCTCTTCAACTTTCGTGTTCACTGAAAAATCATCTGGAGCTCTTTTGCATATGAAATAATAGCTCGAAAGTTTATAACGAATTATTTCCAAAAATGGAAACCTTTAAATTTCCATTTTTAGCAACTTTTCGCATATTCCCGATTTTTGCCCTTTAAACTTGACTGAAATATTCCTTGACATAATATGACCTCAACAATGATAATCCTATCCAAAAACTTCTGAAATTGTCATGTTGACTTTCTTGCTTCACCTTCAAGCAACTGAAGAATTCTTTGACCTCCACATGGAATTTTCTCACGAAACTCGACACCTAGGACCCTCTTGACATACATAAGACTTTTCCCAAATGAAATGGCCAAGGTTGTGAAGTTTTGGTGCTTGAATCTCAAAACCCTAATTCGGGTGCTTTACATAGGAGCTTTGCCTTGTCCTGAGATCTCTGACGATCATGCAATCTTCTGAACTTTTGCCTAGGGACTTGATCTTGTAAATGGAGTATAAGATCATCGTAGAACTTGTACAAACTCATTGGGACCCTTGTCAAGGCTTGCAATGCTTCTGGGAACTCCACAGAGGACCATATGCTGATGTTAGGGCATGAAGTATGTTATGCTTCATCTTTCCATGCTAGGATGGTGAGGAAATGATATGAGTATGATGTAATATGATGCTTAAAAATAAGAGGGCAAATTTGGGGTGTTACAGTATCCACATCATCTTTGGTTTGGTTTTGACTGTTCTTCTACTCAGCCATCTTCATCAGTTATCTTCCTCAGAGATCTTCTTCAGCTGATATCTTCTCCAGTTGTCTTCATCAGTATTTCTCCTCCGTTATCTTCATCAGCATCCATTGTCAGTATGGACTCATCTAGGAAGAGCAACATCACTTATCATTTCTTTGAGCCCTCCCTAGCAGGCATTAGGAAGATTCAGGCACTTATCACTCCTGATCATGTTCCTTTATTCAGAGAATATTATGGTGGTATTATGGACATGATCATAGATTTGGATGCATCACAGAGGAGCATGATTCACACTTGCCTTCAGTTTTATGATCCTCCTCTCAGATGTTTCACTTTCCCATACTTTCAGATGGGTCCTTTGTTGGAAGAGTTTTCCATGTTGTTGAGTATCCCCATCAGAAGAGGAATCCCTTTCAACCCTGAGATGACTGCTCCTAGGAATGAAGACATAGCTAAGGCTCTGCACTTGGAAGCCACCATCATTGATCAGCATATGGCCACATGGGCTGGAATCCCAGGCCTCCATTTGGACTTCTTAATCACTCAGGTCACCAGTCATGCTGCAGTTGGGAAGTGGGAAACTGTTTGTGCTCTCCTGGCTCTTAGTATATATGGTATCATCTTGTTTGCAGACGAGCCTAAGTTTGTAAGCAAGAATGCTATCCACATCTTCCTGCTGAAGAATCCAGTTCCTACCTTGCTAGGGGATTTCTACTACTCAGTACATCAGAGAAATGAGAAACAGAGGGGAAGAGTAGTCAGATGTTATGCACCTCTCTTCTATTGTTGGTTATTGAGACACATGCCGAAGACAGAAGCTTTCCTGAATCCTCATCAGTCAAGAAATTGGGCTAAGAGAATGATTGCTCTCACTTCAGAAGACATCAGGTGGTGTACTCAGAGCACCAAGGCCAGGGACATAATTACAAACTATGGGCAGTATCCCAATGTACCTCTTATTGGAGTGAAGGGTTGCATCAACTACAATCCTTTGCTTTTTAAAAGGAAATTAGGGTATGCCTTAGTAAATCCACCAAGAGAGCAGGATTTAGTAGATACCCTTTACTGTGATGTTCAGAATAATTATAACATCATCCGACAAGCAGCCTGGGCTTGGGATAACATACAGACAAAAAGGACTGCTATTCTTGGCAAGTGCAACAACATAGCTTCAGCTCAGTACATTGATTGGTCTCGCATCAGAGGACAAATCACCCACAGGCCATTCACCCTGGAAGATGTGCCAGGGCCATTCTCAGTAGAGCCCATAGCTACAGTGAGTCTGGAGGAATTTGATAAGCTGAAAGAGAGGAATACCTAGCTTTCTGAAGCTCTGAAGAAGACCCTTTGGGAAAGGAATGATGGTTGTCTAGATATTGAGAGGTTAGAGAAGCTTCAGATCGAGCATATGACCAAGATAGAAAAGACTGAGGACTTCATCAAAAAGGCCCGAGCATGGGAGTTGGTATTGAAGAATGCTTGCAAAGAAGCTAAGATTCAGAAGGCCAGAGTTGAGCATTACCTAGAGGAGAGTCAGGCTAGATGGATCATAATTACTGAGGCTTGTTTGCAAGAAGATCAGAAGACCCAGGCTAAGATAGAGCAGTTGGAAGCTAATGAGAAGAAGAGTCAGGAAACCTTGTTAGTAGCACAGAAGGAAATCTCCGAGTTGAAACTCTTGGCGGGGTTGAAGAGATCAAAAGACCAAGACAAGTACCAGAAGTTGACAAGTGCCATTGCCACCAAGAACCTTCTTATCAGGACCATCACAGAGCATCCAGTTGGACCAGTGACTGATGCTCTTTTGAAGGAAGTCAAGGAGGATGACTTTGGGCTGGATGTTTGATTTCCTTGTACTTGTATTGTACATTATTCCTCATGGTGATTTTGTTGTGTTTCTCGACTTAATTGTATTTTGACCCACCATGGGAACTTGTTGTAATCATAAACTATGTATCTTTTGCATTTGTAATATATGGTTTATGTATTATTTGGATTTTCTCTTGGGCTTCGTTTCTCTTCAACATCTTCATTCCTAGAGGTCTGGAAGGTCAAAACTAAAGAACCAAATCGGATACCCTTGGAAGACAAATAGACATACTGCATTGCATACTAACCTGATTCTTTGTTTTGTAGGAATTTTTGTTGTTTGTTTTCTCATTTTGCTGTTGTCTCAAGAAACATTGCTCGTAGGAGGGTTTTCCCCATCAACAAAGTTCACCGGTATCCGACCAGAAACAACCTTCCGAGCTTACAGATGGACCAAGTTCAACAAGATTTGACTGACGTAAGAACTCATATGGCTAACAAGAGAACTGAGATGAGAGCTCAAATGAACCAGTTCATGGCAGTGATGACTGGGTTGGCTCAGAGCCAAGAAAGATTAAGAGAGTTAGTCAAGCGGCAAACTCCATAAGAGAATCATCCAGGCACAGGAGGTACTAGTAACAATGTTCACGGACAACCACGAACAGATCCGCCAGAGTTTGGGCCTAACCTCAATCCTGAAGTCAATGTTATCATAAATGCTCAAGGAAACACTGGAGGTCGTGCCTTGCAAGAGGACCCTCAAGAGGAACAATTTACAGTAATTGGTGCTGGGGATGAAGCCTATGATCGTCGTCTGGACGAAATAGCGGAGAAGATGAGATCTTTGGAGTCCTAAAACTCTTTGGGATTTGATGTAATGGACATGGGTCTAGTTGAGGGAGTCAGGATTCCTCACAAATTCAATCCTTCATGCTTTGAGAGATATAATGGTACCTCTTGTCCACGTACTCACCTGCAGTCCTTTCTAGGGAGACTAAAAGCTTATACCATGGACGAAAAGTTGTGGATGTTCTACTTCGAAGACATTTTGACCGGGGCATCCCGTGAATGGTATTCTCACCTGTCCAGAGCAACTATCAGGAACTGGAAGGATTTGGCCGAAGCTTTCATACGCCAGTATCAATATAACTTGGACATGGCTCCCAACAGGACTCTCCTAATGGGTATGTCTTAGTCTTCAAGAGAAATCTTCAGGGAATATGCCCAAAGGTGGAGACAACTTGCTGCTGCTGTCCAGCCTCCGATGTCTGAGAGAGAAATGGCCGACATGTTTATGAACATGTTGCAAGGAACTTACATTGACAGACTTGCTGCTTTCTCTTCCACTAGCTTTGCTGATGTAGTTATAGATGGTGAGAGAATTGAGAGTCTTTTGAAGATGGGCAAAATTTCAGACAATGGTGCTAGTTCCAGCAATGCAAGAAAACCTTTCGCAGGACCTCGTAGGACAGGTGAGACCAACTCAGTACATATGGGAAGAGGTAGGCCTCAGTACATGCCAAGATCAGTAGTTGCTGTAACCATTCCAGCTCCAGCACCTCAACAACAGTATCCTCCACAACCAGAACACTTCCCACCTCAACAACAGTTTCCCCCACAACAGAGATCTTACAACAATAACAACCAACAACAACGTCTTTTTCAAAAAAGGACTTCGCAAATCAATAGGGTTATCGATCCCATTCCGATGCCCTACGCTGCCTTACTTCCACAGTTATTAAAGCTCAATCTGATTGAATTGAGGACTCTGGCCCCACCAGATCCCCACAATCTTCCAAGAAACTATGATGTTAATGCCAGATGTGCCTTCCACTCCAATGCACCTGGCCATACAACAGAGAAGTGCAGAGCTTTACACATGAAGGTTCAAGATTTGATTGATTCTAAGGCAGTCAACTTTGCACCCCCTCCAAGTGTTA
The DNA here is from genome assembly GCA_963966055.1 of Lathyrus aphaca. Classification (NCBI taxonomy): domain Eukaryota; kingdom Viridiplantae; phylum Streptophyta; class Magnoliopsida; order Fabales; family Fabaceae; genus Lathyrus; species Lathyrus aphaca. Next base: position 126,916,465 of record OZ014523.1, on the reverse strand, counting down.
CCAAGAATCCTATGCCTAGCCATGGTGGGCCTAGGATAAATGCCATTGAGGAGGATCAACCAATGAACCAAATTGACAGTGTTGCAAGTATTCAAATGCCTCTGGCCGAGGTTAAAGCCTAGCTTTTGAAATGCCAAGTGTTCCCGGGTTGTGAGGCCCATTGTGAAGCTTTCAAGATTTCTATCAACAGTTGTGCAAATTTGAAGACTGGTATCAACAATATTATCAAAGAAGGAATTTTACAGATCACTTCAACAGTTCTAGCTCCTACAACATCAACAGCCATTCCTCCTACAACTCCAGCATATGTCATTCCATCAGATGTAACAAATATCACTCCTACAACTTCAACAACAATCATTCCAACAAATTCTTCTACAACATCAACAACCATCCCTTCTTCAAATTCAACAGATATCAGTTCAACACATCCTTCTACGACAACAACAACCATCAATGAAGACATTTCCACAGTTACCATTTACTATGATCCGACAACAATCCACGTTCCAGATTCTTTCAACAACTCACATCAACATCTCCATCAACATCAACAACCTTCATCACCAACACCATCTCCGGTCAGACCTCCTGTCACAATTTATTATGAACCTCATACTGTCTCAACTCCTTCTTCTGCAGCAATCAGTCCGATTACTATCAAGATACCAGGACCAGTTCCATATGACAACAGCAGTGCCGTGCCTTGGCACTATGGCTCAAATTTATATTGCGACAGAAAGAAAGTCACTCTTGACACTTCTACACCACAGATTGATAATGTGGGGGGGAGGCGGAGGCTTCACTCGAAGCGGACGTCTCTTTGCCTCACAATTCCCAAGAACTAATGCTGAAGCAGAAGCTGCTGCCAAGGCTAAGGGCAAGAGTGTGGTGCCTGAAGAACCTATTGCCAAGGAAGCTCAGAAGACATCCTTTGACCAGGATGTAGATGAGTTCATGAGAATAATCAAGAAGAGTGACTATAAGGTTATGGACCAGCTCCATCAGACACCCTCCAAAATCTCTATTCTATCACTGCTAATGTGTTCTGAAGCTCACAAGAATGCACTTCTCAAAGTCCTGCACGCAGCTTACGTGCCAGAAGAGATTACAGTCAATCAGCTAGAAACTGTGGTTTCTAATGTCAATACTAGTCATGGACTAGGGTTCATCGATGCTGATCTAACTACAGAGGGACATAACCATAATAAGGCTTTGCATATCACCTTGGAGTGTAAAGGTGTTGTTCTTTCTCATGTCTTGGTTGACATTGGGTCCTCACTCAATGTTCATCCAAAGAAAGCCTTGGTCAAGATGGAATGTGATGGTCTTGCACTGCATCTAAGTAACCTGGTTATGAGAGCCTTTGACGGTTCTAAAAGATCGGTTCTTGGGGAAATTGAGCTGCCCGTGGTGATTGGCCCACAAATCTTCAAAACTATCTTCTACGTGATGGACATTCAGCCTGCCTATAGCTGTTTGTTGGGTTGGCCATGGATTCATGTCGTTGGCGCCGTAACGTCAACCCTTCACTAGAAGTTAAAATACGAATGGGAAGGCCAAGTAATCACAATCTGTGGGGAGGAGGATATCTTCGTTAGTCATCTAGCTACTTACAAGTATATTGAGATGGATTGAGAGATCCATGATACAATGAGCCAAGGATTTGAGGCCCTCAATGTCAATGAAGCAACATCTGAAGTGTCTGGTACTTCGATCTCTTCTTACAAGCAAGCTCGGAAGGTTGTTGAAGACGGGAATGCCCAGGGCTGGGGCAAGCTGCTGCAAGTTCAGGTCAAGGAAGGCAAGTTCGGGTTGGGTTACAAACCATCCCGACAAGTCCAAGAGGAGGCTGCTGGAGCTCCCAAGTTTAACAATGGGGGTATGCTGACCCCAGATGCAGTCAACAATGTGGAAGATGAGGCTGAAAGCGACTTCAATCTGGAAGGCTGGATTCGTCCAAGGGTCCCAGGCCAACAAGTCCTCAACTGGTCTTCCCAGGAAATTATAAGGATTACTTCTGCAGAGTAATTATTATTTCCTGTTTAAGCATGCATCAAGTCCTGCATCTTGCCCAAGGTGTCAGGACTCATTTTGTAATAGGGACATATTTGTATTTTGTGCAAATGAATGATTAATGAACAATGGACATCTTTTGTAAACGATCTTTTTTTCGCTCATTATCTTTCATTTTTGTTATTTTCGCACAAAACAATAAACGAAAATGTTTTTCTCAAATAAATAAATTCATTCACTTTTTCCTAAATAAGATAAAATCAATCACTAAAATGAACAAATCTTAACCCTTGCAGAGATAATCCTCCAGATTGCACCGACAACAACACTGCTATGACCTTGTATGACTTCGACAATCCGATTAATCAAGCAGATGAAGGTGTTGATGAAGACTATGATTTGCCTGAAGAGTTGGTCAGGTTGTTGAGACAAGAGGAAAAAGTGATTGCTCCTCATCAGGAGGAGGTTGATACTATCAATCTTGGTACCAAAGAAGATGTGAAAGAGGTGAAGATCGGGGTCAGTCTGCAAGCTCCAGTGAAAGAACAACTCATCAGTATGCTTCGGGAATATGTTGACATGTTTGCTTGGTCTTATCAAGATATGCCAGGTCTGGATACAGACATCGTCATGCACAGATTTCCATTGAAAGAATATTTTCTGCCAGTTAAACATAAATTACGCCGTACTCGCCTAGATATGGCTATGAAAATCAAAGAAGAAGTACAAAAGCAGTACACCGGTTTTCTTGCTGTAACTAGTTACCCGCCATGGGTTGCTAACATTGTACCCATACCTAAGAAGGATGGTAAGGTGCTTATGTGTGTCGATTACCGAGATCTGAACAGAGCCAGCCCGAAGGATGATTTCCCATTACCTCACATTGATGTATTGGTGGATAACACGGCTCAATTCTCGGTATTTTCTTTCATGGACAAATTTTAGGGATATAATAAGATTAAGATGTCACCTGAAGACATGGAGAAGACAACTTTCATCACACCTTGGGGAACATTCTATTACAAAGTAATGTCGTTTGGTCTGAAGAACACCGGTGCAACATATCAACGGGCTATGGTAACATTATTCCACGATATGATCCATAAAGAAATCGAGTTCTATGTGGATGATATGATTGCCAAGTCCCTTACAGAAGAAGATCATTTGGTGAATTTGCTAAAACTATTCAAGCGCCTGAGGAAGTATCAGTTGAAGTTGAACCCCAACAAATGCACATTCGGGGTGCGTTCTGGTAAGATGTTGGGCATTATTGTAAGTGAAAAGGGAATTGAGGTTGATCCCGAAAAAGTCAAAGCTATTCAGGAGATGCCTGCACCTAAGACTGAGAAAGAAGTTCGAGGGTTCTTAGGAAGATTGAACTACATCTCAAGGTTCATATCTCACCTCACTACAACCTGCGAACCCTTGTTCAAGCTATTAAGAAAGGAACAAACAGTCAGGTGGAACGATGACTATCAGAGAGCTTTTGATAGGATCAAAGAATGTCTGCAAGAACCTTCAATTCTCATGCCTCCAATCGAAGGAAGACCTATAATCATGTATCTGACAGTATTAGAAGAGTCGATGGGGTGTGTCTTGGGCCAGCATGACGAGTCTGGTAAAAAAGAGTATACAATATACTACCTAAGCAAAAAGTTTACCGACTGTGAACAACGTTATTCACTGCTCGAGAAAACTTGTTGTGCTTTAGCGTGGGCTGCTCGCCGACTAAGACAATATATGTTGACTCATACTACCTTGTTGACCTCAAAGATGGATCCAGTCAAGTACATATTTGAGAAGCCAACACTTACCGGAAGAGATTCCAGGTGGCAAATGATTCTAACAGAATATGACATTCAGTACACCTCTCAAAAGGCCATCAAAGGCAGTGTATTGTCTGACTATCTGGATGAGCAACCCATTGATGATTACAAGCCTATGAGATTTGACTTCCCTGACGAAGACATCATGTTCTTAAAAGCAAAAGATTTTGAAGAACCAGTTCATACTGAAGGGCCTGACCCAGAAGAAGCATGGAATATGATGTTCGATGGGGCAGTTAATTGCAACGGTCGTGGGGTTGGTGCAGTACTTATCACACCCAAGGGAGTCCATATGCCTTTCTCAGCAAAACTCACCTTTTCTTGCACTAACAACGAAGCAGAATACAAAGCTTGTAACATGGGTCTTGAGGAAGCCATTGACCTCAGGATCAAAACCTTGAATGTATTCGGAGATTCAGCTTTGGTAATCAACCAGACCAACGGCAAGTGGTACACTCATCAGGAGCATCTGATTCCCTACCGTGACTATACGAGGAGATTGTTGACCTTCTTTACAACAGTTAAGCTTGAATACATCCCTCGAGATGAGAATCAGTTTGCAGACACTTTGCCTACCATTTCATCCATGATCAAAGTACAAGCTGCCAATTATGTACCTCGGATTTTGGTATCCAGACTGGACAGACCGACATATGTATTCTCTGTGGACACTGTCACTGATAACAAGCCTTGGTTCCATGACATCAGATGCTTCTTGGAGAATCAGACATACCCACCTGGGGCATCATCAAATGATAAGAAGACATTAAGAAGGTTGGCCGATAGTTTCTTCCTCAATACTGATGGTTCATAATACAAGCGAAACTTTGACATGGTCTTTCTCAGATGTGTTGACAAGAAGGAAGCAAACCTACTGATGCACAAAGTAAATGAAGGTTCTTTCGGTACCCATGCTGGAGGACATGCAATGGCAAAAAAGTTATTAAGATCAGGTTACTATTGGATCACAATGGATGCAGACTGTTGTGCTTACGCTAGAAAATGCCACAAATGCCATATCTACGTAGATAAAGTGCATGTGCCTCCAAATCCTTTGAATGTAATGTCTTCACCTTGGCCCTTCGCCATGTGGGGAATTGATATGATTGGAAAGATTGAACCGACTGCTTCAAATGGCCACAGATTCATTCCGGTAGCCATTGATTACTTCACCAAATGGGTTGAAGCAGCTTCATATGCAAACGTCACCAGACAAGTGGTAGCTCGATTTCTGAAAAGGGATATCATTTTTCGATATGGGGTTCTCGAGTGAATCATTACTGATAATGGTTCCAATTTGAACAAAAAGATGATGGCAGAGCTTTGCCGGGACTTCAAAATTCAACATCACAACTCTTCTCCTTACAGGCCAAAGATGAACGGCATTGTTGAGGCAGCCAACAAGAATATCAAGAAGATTGTGCAAAAGATGGTAGTCACCTACAAAGTCTGGCACGAAATGCTACCATTTGCCTTGCATGGGTACCGAACCTTGTTAGAACAATTATGGTTCTAAACCTCTAAGAGTTTTGATGATAACAAATATTATTATGCTAGAATAGAAGTTCTAATGACTACCTTTATTATTGGGTAGAAGAGGAATTTAATTAAAGGAGACGTGCATTACTAGAAGATATATTGAGCCATATATAGAAGATACACTTAATGAAAAATCCATCATTTAATGACTTGATTAATTGGCTGCGCATCAAATCTTTACTATCTCTGATTTACGTCTAGAAGATGATGATATTCATAATGAAGACATTAATTAAAGAATATTTTAATTAATGATTAAGACAAGTATCTCTTGTTTTGGAAGGAATTTATGGTATTAACTAATATCCTAAACTAGCTCAAGTTGTCTCCAACGGCTACATTTATTCAAGAACTATATAAAGGAATCAAATTGAAGATTTGAAGACAATACACTCACGAGCAAAAGACTGTATCATTTGTGCTAAAATATTGTAACTTTCACTTAGTGATCTTAGCTTGATAAGAAGCAAATTAGTTACTATATTATTATCATTGTAATAGTTGAGTAATATTCCTTGAGTGACTAGTTTCAGTCAGAAGACTCAAGAGGACATTGACTATAGGTCAGTGTGTGTATTCATTTATTGAATAGTGGATTAAGACCTCAGTAGAGGCAAAATCACCTTGGCGGGTGGACTGGACGTAGTTTGAGTTCAAATGAACCAGGATAAATTAACTTGTCATTAGAAGTTATTTTTAGTTGTTAAAGAAAACCCAATTCCAACCCCGCTTCCTTATGTTTTATGCACCTTCAATTGGTATCAGAGCGCTAGGTTCTGAGAAAAACACTTAACCGTGTCAGTAAAAGATCCAGAAGTTAAAACACATGGAAGAAGCTGGCAATAACAACAATGACTACCAAAATGACAAGATCAACGCTAAACCTCCAGTGTTCAATGGTGACAATTTTGACTACTGGAAGGATGTTCTGGAAAGTTTCTTTCTAGCTCTAGATGGAGATCTCTGGGACATGGTGACAGATGGATACATTCATCCTGTTGGAGCAGATGGTCAGAAGATTGAAAGAAAAAATATGGCAGCTCAGCAGAAGAAGGAATTCAGAAATCATCACAAAGCTAGAACCATACTTCTAAGTGTTATCTCATATACAGAATATGAGAAGATCACAAACAGGGACTCAGCTAAACACATGTTTGATTCTCTGAGGATGACACATGAAGGCAACACTCAAGTCAAGGAGACTAAAGCTCTAGCCCTCATCCAGAAGTATGAAGCTTTCAAAATGGAAGAAGATGAAACAATTGAAAAAATGTTCTCAAGATTCCAAATTCTGGTAGCTGGACTGAAAGTTCTGGACAAAGGCTACTCAACAGCAGATCATGTGAAGAAAATCATCAGAAGTTTACCAAAAGCTTGGAGGCCCATGGTCACTGCTCTAAAGCTATCTAAAAATCTGAATAAAATATCCTTAGAAGAACTGATCAGCTCCTTGAGAAGTCATGAGATTGAACTAGAAGAAGATGAACCCCAGAAGAAAGGTAAGTTTGTAGATCTTAAATCTAACAAATCTGTTTCTAAAGCTTTACAGGCAGAAGAAGAAGAAAGTTCTGGATGCTCATCAGAAGAAGATGAATTATCTCTCCTATCCAAAAGAGTCCAACAACTCTGGAAGCATCGTCAGAAGAAGTTCAGAAATACCAGAAGAACAAACAACTATTCTGAATCAACATCTGGTCACAAGAAACCCAGAAGCAAAGAAGTTGTGTGCTATGAATGCAAAGAATCAGGACACTACAAGAGTGAATGTCCAAAACTCCAGAAAGAGAAACCCAGAAACAAATTCAGCAGAGAAAAGAAAAAGAGTCTCATGGCAACATGGGATGATTCTGAATCATCTGAAGCAGAGTCAGATTCGGAAGATGAACAAGCTAATATTGCACTAATGACAAACATACCAGAAGATGATCACTCATCAGAATCAGAATCAGAATCAAAATCAGATTAAGAAGGGGTATTTTCTAAACTTTCCAGATCTCAATTAGAAGCTAGCCTCTCAGAAATTCTTGAAAAATATCAGAAGCTTCAATTCAAATACAAAGACATGAAACAAAGTCTGGTATCTGAATTAGAAGAAGTTAGAAAACTAAAAACAGAAAACTCTGAGCTGAAAGAAAATATTTTTTGAGTGCAAAAACTCTTTTGAAAAACTTAAAGCTCAGAAGGAATCTGAATTAGAAGATCTAATCAATTCTGATAGTATCATAAAACAATATGACTATGGTTTTCAAAAATTTCTAGCTAAAAGCATAGATAGAAGCAAAATTGCATCTATGATCTATGGAGTTAGCAGAAATGAAAGAAGAGGCATAGGCTATGTGAAAACTAAAGAAACTCTGAAGTATAAAAAGATTGATGACATTGTCATAAAAACTAATACTCCTCTAAGTTCTCATTTTACCTATGGTCATAACCATGATCTAATATACAATAGTGAGTCATCTTGTTCCACAAGTTCTGATTTGAAACCTAAAATGAATCAGAAGTTTGTAAAAACTAACAAACAAGGACCCAGAATAATATGGGTACCCAAAGATAAAATTGTGTATGTTGCAGATGTCTTTAACAGCAAAACTGAAACACCAATCATGGTACCTGGACTCTGGATGCTCACGACACATGACGGGAAGAAAGTATATGTTCCAAAATCTTGAACTAAAAGATGGAGGCCACGTAGGTTTTGGAGGCAATCAAAAAGGAAAAATTATTGGCTCTGGAACTATTGGTAATGGAAATCTTCCCTCTATCTCTAATGTTCTATTAGTAGAAGGATAAATGCATAATTTATTATCCATAAGTCAATTAAGTGATAATGGTTATGACATAATCTTTAATCAAAAGTTCTGTAAAGCTGTTAGTCAGAAAGATGGAAAAATCCTCTTCAGTGGAAAGAGAAAGAACAACATTTATAAAATAAAACTTTCAGAATTAAAAATTCAGAATGTAAAATGTCTAATGTCTGTGGAAACTGAGCAATGGGTCTGGCACAGAAGATTGGGACATGTTAATATGAGAAGATTATCTCAACTTAACAAACTCAATCTAGTCAGAGGACTTCCAAATTTGAAGTTCAACTCAGAAGCTCTGTGTGAAGCATGTCAGAAAGGCAAATTTTCAAAACCTGGTTTTAAAGCTAAAAATGTTGTATCTTCCTCTAGACCATTAGAACTTCTGCACATTGACTTGTTTGGACCAGTGAAAACTACTTCTGTCAGTGGCAAGAAGTATGGATTGGTGATCGTAGATGACTTCAGCAGATGGACATGGGTAAAGTTTCTTAGACACAAGGATGAGTCAATTGCTGTATTTTCTAACTTCTACAAACAAGTTCAAAATGAAAAAGAATTTAAAATTATTAAAGTCATAAGTGATCATGGTGGAGAATTTGAAAACAAAAAATTAGAATCTTTTTTTAATGAAAATGGCATCTCTCACGATTTTTTTTGTCCTAGAACTCCTCAACAAAATGGAGTTGTAGAACGTAAGAATAGAACATTGCAAGAGATGGCCAGAACCATGATCAATGAGACTAATATGGCTAAACATTTTTGGGCAGAAGCACTAAATACATCATGCTATATTCAGAATAGAATCTCTATAAGACCTATTCTTGAAAAGACTCCTTATGAATTGTGGAAGAACAGAAAGCCCAACATTTCATATTTTCACCCCTTTGGGTGCATATGTTTTATTCTGAATACTAATGATACTCTGAATAAATTTGACTCTAAGGCACAAAAGTGTTATATGTTAGGATACTCTGAACGTTCTAAGGGATACAGAGTATACAACACAGAAACACGTATTGTGATAGAATCTATTTATGTCAGATTTGATGATAAGCTTGGTTCTGAAAAACCAAAGCAGAATGAACTTATTGTAGATATAGAAGTTGAAATTTCTACAAACAGAACACCTAAATAACAAAACAAGACAATTCCTCCAACAACTTCTGAAGAGCCCACTCAGAAGAAGCTATCCAGAAGCAAGGTGAATCATCCAGAAGATAAAATCTTGGGAAAGAAGGATGAACCAATCAGAACAAGATCATCATTCAGAAACTCTGAAGAATCTCTAATGGGACTTGTTTCTTTGATTGAACCAACTTTTGTAGAAGAAGCTCTCTCAAAAAATGATTGGATTCTGGCTATGCAAGAAGAACTTAACCAATTCACCATAAATGATGTATGGGATCTAGTTCCTAGGCCCAGAGGTTTCAACATCATTGGCACCAAGTGGGTATTCAGAAACAAGCTAAATGAACAAGGAGAAGTTGTCAGAAACAAAGCAAGACTGGTTGCACAAGGTTATAGTCAACAATAAGGAATTGACTATACAGAAACCTATGCACCAGTTGCCAGGTTAGAATCAATTAGACTTCTAATTTCATTTGTTGTAAACCATGATATCATTCTATATCAAATGGATGTCAAGAGTGCATTTTTAAATGGTTATATTGATGAAGAAGTGTATTTACACCAACCCCCTAGTTTTGAATAAAATTTCCAGAACATGTTTTCAAACTCAAAAAATCTTTATATGGTCTGAAACAAGCTCCCAGAGCTTGGTATGAAAGACTAAGTACTTTTCTTCTAGAAAATAACTTCATCAGAGGGAAAGTGGATACAACTCTTTTCATTAAAAACATTAAAAATGATCTTCTGATATGTCGAATTTATGTAGATGATATAATTTTTGGTTCTACTAAAAGTGCCTTGGGAAAGGAATTTGCTAAGTCTATGCAGGCAGAATTTGAAATGAGCATGATGGGAGAATTAAAGTTCTTCCTGGGAATTCAGATAAATCAAACATCAGAAGGAACATATATCCATCAAAGCAAATATGTGAAAGAACTTCTGAAAAAATTTGATTTATCAGAAAGCATAATATCTAAAACTCCTATGCATCCTACATGTATTCTGGAGAAAGAAGAGGTAAGTAAGAAAGTAGATCAGAAGCTCTACAGAGGTATGATTGGCTCTCTCCTCTATCTAACTGCTTCTAGACCAGATATTCTATACAATGTATGTTTATGTGCTAGATTCCAATCAGATCCTAGAGAAACTCACTTAACATCAGTTAAGAGAATTTTTAGGTATCTGAAAGGTACTACTAATCTTGGCTTATATTATAGAAGATCCAAAGATTATAAACTTGTAGGATATTGTGATGCTGATTTTGCTGGAGACAGAACAGAAAGAAAAAGTACTTCTGGAAGTTGTCAATTTCTGGGAGATAATATAATTTCTTGGTCCAGCAAAAGGCATTCAACCATAGCATTATCAACTGCAGAAGCTGAATACATTGCAGCAGCTGGATGCAGCACTCAGATGCTCTGGATGAAAAATCAGCTTGAGGATTTCAACATCTATGAGAGTAACATTCCCATCCTCTGTGATAATACCTCTGCTATTTGTCTATCTAAAAATCCAATTTTACATTCTAGAGATAAACACATAGAAGTTAAACATCATTTCATTAGGGACTATACTCAGAAGGGAATTTTAATGTTAAAATTCATAGATACAAATCACCAATGGGCTGATATTTTTACAAAACCCCTTCCTGAAGATAGATTTAATTTCATACTAACTAACCTTAGCATGAAACTATGTCTAGAATGAAAATGCTTTAATTATATGTTTTTAACTCTTAGAAGTTCTGAAATTAATCCTCTATATTATTCCTTCAGAAGATATTATGTTCTAACTGTTTCATTCTGAGAACTTCTGTTCAAAGGAATAACATGCAGATCTTCAAATCAACAAGTGTCAACAAAGCTCTAAGGAATCCCATCAGAATTAAACAAGTGTCCAAATTCTGAAGAGTGGAAGAACATGCATTGGACAACTGTCCTCTAGAGAAGGACATCTGTTGATCTTCTGGGAAACTGATACGGCTGACTTGACACCAAAAAGGCAAAAATCTCTTGGGTAACTGTTCCATAATCTTTTACGCCTTACCCTATGTCTGTAGCATTTATTGCATATAATCATTATGTTTTTAAACCTTAATTTTTCCCACTAATTTCTCGTATTATTAAATGCATTCTTTTCTATATAAGTAACTTTTCATTTTCACTTTCACTTTTTACCCTAATTGCATTTTTACTGAAAAACTTTTTCACCCTCACTTTTGCGTTCTCTCTGAAATTTTTCTAAAACCCTAAACATCAAAAACCTCATCTTAGTAACAATGGCTTCCTCTTCTCAACAACGAAAAGACTTCACTGATGTGTTTTACGTTGAACCTATGAAGACCCTTACTACTCCTTCTGACAAACTGGAAGTTCTTTGTGAGCTCTTTGTGGATTTCAACAGTCTGAAAGATAATGGTTTTGATTTCCTTCCTTCCGTCCAAGCTCAAGGCTGGGAGAAGTACTTTGATCGTCTAATGGGACCAGTTTTCCCAAAATTGGTAAAGGAATTCTGGGCATATGCAACAACCTCCAACACTCATGTTACCTCGTATGTACTGGGTAAAAAATTCATCATTTCTGAAGAACACATTTCCAAGCTCATAGAATCTGATGGCAATGGTATTAAGTGTAGTGAGATGGACAAAATGTCTGATATAAAGCTGATAGCCAAGGAAATCTTCACTTCTGGCCAACCTTCTAATAAGATAAAGGATCTGAAGATTCCTCTCAGAATTTGGGCCAAGATCATTCTTGGAACAATCTGCCACAGGAAAGCTACAAACTCTCCAGACTATATCAACATGGATCAGCAGTTCCTGCTGTACTTTATTGCTAAACAGAAGAAGATCAACCTTGCACACACTCTGTTTCAACATTTGAAAACTAGTGTGAAGGAAACAAGAGATGGGGAGAAAACCAAGAGGGATTGGATCCCTCTAGGACGTGTAATATCTGACATTCTCTGTCAAAATAAGTTGGTGGACTTTCTGGCAGAATTAAAGCAGACACAATTTCTTGAAACAGATGCTGGTAAGCCTCTGAATGCGCAGAATCTGAAGAAGATGAAGTTTATAACTTCTATCCAGAAAGAACCTGTCCTCCATTCTAGAGAAGTTATAACCACCAGGAAGATTCCCCTGCAGAACTTCCCCCTCTTCTCTTCTGACACACCTCCAGAGGTTGTGGTAAATTACTTGGACTTATGCAAGCAACATGGTGTGGACCCAATATTCAAGGCTACTGAACTCACTCAGAAAACTCCAGATGCTGCCTCTGCAAGAACCAAGAAAAGAAAGGCTGGAGAAGGATCGTCTCAGAAGACTCCCAAATCAACCAGAAGATCAGGTAAAACTTCTGCCTCTAACTCTGAATTCATTTCTGTAGTAGAAGCAGTTACTGTAGAAGTGTTTCAAAACCCTTCTGACCCAACATCTTCTGTTGACATTCCTTCTGCACAAATCCCATCATCTGAACCAACTCAATCCTCTAAACCTATTACACCTTCTAACCCTGTTCCCTCTGTTATACCTGCACCTGCTGCTGTCTCATCCATTCTATCATCACTTTATCCACCAGAAGCTGAACACCATCAACCTCAAACACTTTCAGAATTTGATATTCCAATTGACACAACACCACTTTCTGATATTGAGTGCTCATCAACAACTGAAACACAAACTGCCCTGCAACATGTCCTCTCTGACATTGATAATTTCCAACCCCCAGAATCTGTCCAAATCCCATCCTCTGAAAATGTTTCAAATCTTTCCCCCATAAGAGAAAGTTCACTGTCTTCATATGATTCTACCCTTCCCAACTCACCAACTTTTATAACCATCACTGACACACCACCAGAAGAAGTTGAACATGAAAATCCACTTAGAACCTCTGTTAACATTGAAGCTTTACAAAAATTGTCCTCTGTCTCTAACAAAACTGCAATACCTGCACCTAAACCAAAGCCCTCAAAAACAGACATTTCTGCATTGTTACTTGCTTTTGAAACAGCTATGAAATTGAAGTTAGAGGATCTGAAGTCTGCTTGCTCAGAACTTCCAGATCCAGCTGCTTCTGACTTTCTGTGGGCCACCTTCAGAAAATGGTTTAATGCTGAGACAAAGAGACTCAAGGACATCTGCTATGACATTGCTCACCAGAACTTTTGTGAGTATCTCAAAGCAGTTGTTTCTAACATTGAATAGAATAAACCTTTTCTGCTGGACAGTAAACCCTGGTCAAAGTCAGTACCTCTGGAAGAAAATTCTGGACTTCAAATGGTTCTGGTACCTTCTGAAGAAGATCATGATGATGAACCTGCTCAATCACCAGCAAATATAGAAATTCCTGAGAATCAGGCTGCTCTAGAAGTTGAAGAACCTCTGCCAACAAATCTTGTTCTGCAGACCTTGGAAGAGTTGAAGAAAGAAAATGAAATGGTTAAGCAACGCATCGATAAGCAAGATGAAACCACTGCTGAGTTAAAGACAATGCTTGGAAAGCAAGTGGAATCATCCTCTGAGATCAAGTCTTTGCTGGAGGCCTTAGTTACTAAGATGCACTCCTGATTTTCTGTTTATCTTCTGCTTAGCTTTTTCTGTTTTATCTTTTGTCTCTTCATGACTTTTTAAAGTTCTACTGGATTTGTTCTTCCTTGTTTTTTTAATTATGTTTTAATGGAAACGTATTTTGCTTCTATACTCTTGCATTTTTTCTGCATCTATTCTTTTTGATTATGACAAAAAGGGGGAGAAACGTAGAAGATCCTGATCTATAGCTGTTTACCATGATTTGCCTCTTACATATAAAATTCTAATAAAACTATTTGAGTTGTGATTCTAAAATAGAAACAGGTCAAGTAATCAACTCAGGGGGAGTTAAGGCTAATGAAACTTCCGAAGGATAAAACTTCTGAAGAGATCTTTAAAAGAAATATTTGATTCCATTCAATCAAAGGGAGTTCTTCTAATCCAATTAAACTCTATTCTCAATATCTTAATTAATGTTTTGTCATCATCAAAAAGGGGGAGATTGTTAGAACAATTATGGTTCTAAACCTCTAAGAGTTTTGATGATAACAAATATTATTATGCTAGAATAGAAGTTCTAATGACTACCTTTATTATTGTGTAGAAGAGTAATTTAATTAAAGGAGACGTGCATTACTAGAAGATATATTGAGCCATATATAGAAGATACACTTAATGAAGAATCCATCATTTAATGACTTGATTAATTGGATGCGCATCAAATCTTTACTATCTCTGATTTACGTCTAGAAGATGATGATATTCATAATGAAGACATTAATTAAATAATATTTTAATTAATGATTAAGACAAGTATCTCTTGTTTTGGAAGGAATTTATGTTATTAACTAATATCCTAAACTAGCTCAAGTTGTCTCCAACGGCTACATTTATTCAAGAACTATATAAAGGAATCAAATTGAAGATTTGAAGACAATACACCCACGAGCAAAAGACTGTATCATTTGTGCTAAAATATTGTAACTTTCACTTAGTGATCTTAGCTTGATAAGAAGCAAATTAGTTACTATATTATTATCATTGTAATAGTTGAGTAATATTCCTTGAGTGACTAGTTTCAGTCAGAAGACTCAAGAGGACATTGACTATAGGTCAGTGTGTGTATTCATTTATTGAATAGTGGATTAAGACCTCAGTAGAGGCAAAATCACCTTGGCGGGTGGACTGGACGTAGTTTGAGTTCAAACGAACCAGGATAAATTAACTTGTCATTAGAAGTTATTTTTAGTTGTTAAAGAAAACCCAATTCCAACCCCCTTCCTTATGTTTTACGCACCTTCAAACCTCTATCAGAACATCTACTGGGGCAACACCTTACCAGCTTGTGTATGGTATGGAAGTTGTCCTACCTGTTGAAGTTGAATTACCCTCCTTAAAGGTAATGATGGATGTGAAACTGGATGAAGCTGAATGGGTCCGATCTCGATATAATCAACTGAGTCTGATTGAAGAAAAGAGATTAACAGCCATCTGTCATGGGCAGTTGTATCAAAAACGAATGAAGAAAGCCTTCAATATGAAAGTCAGACCTAGGGAATACCAAGTGGGAGAGCTTGTTCTGAAAAGACTTCTTCCTCCTCATACAGACCACAGGGGCAAATGAACGCCAAACTACGAAGGCCCATTCATAGTGAAGAAAGTTTTCTCCGGTGGAGCACTGATGCTCACTACTATGGATGGCGAGGATTTCTTATCTCCTGTGAATTCAGATACAGTTAAAAAATACTTCGTATAAAATGACCCGCTGGACATAAAAGTAGAATGTAAGTTCAGGAAAAAATAGGGCATCCCGGCGAGTCAAAAACAAAATAAAAGACTCAGGCAAAAATAAGGGAAAAATTGAAAAAAAATGTACACCCGCTAAGTTGAAAATCCATATCGGACAGCTCAGGCAAAAATGGGTATCCCGGTGGATTGAAAACCTGAAAGGGTGATCCACGCAAAATCAGGGAATAAGCGAACAACAGCATTTCTGAATTTGTTTGTATCACTCACATAACATGGCAAGCTTCGAAAGGACAAAGCGTCACTCAGAATCAGCCTTTTTCAGAAAGCAAGATAAGAATAGCGTTCAGGTCATACGGGTCATATAAAAGAAGCTCACTGGACCGTCATCTTCAACATTGCCAACACTTTTACTTTCTCAATTTACAACAATCTCCTCCTTTCAGGGGATTCGCTTCTTTGACTGTACTTGCCTATTCAGGGCACACAAATCAATAAAATCAGAATATCCAGTCACACTTTGTTTTTACCTTTTGTTTTGTTTGCAAAATGTCCAGAGTTCGTAATACAACATTTGCATGAAAACATATAGGCCATTTTCAACAAATGCTTGCAGGAAATATGAATTCTTAAGCAAATCTAACTCCTATGACGGAATCCGGTTAAGGATACCTCGGGACACTTGTGCGTTTCTTTTGTCTTAACAGGTTGCAGGAACTCAAGGAAGACAATCTTTCACAGGATGGGGCACATCGGGAATTTTCCCCAGCCAAGCACCCAATCACATCATCAGCAGGACTCTTTGACAAGAAGTATTTCCTCGTAAAGTTTTTATCCCCCCAGAGGATCCCTTAAGGAATTCATCAATCCCCAGCATATCGCTGGGACGAAGGAGTGGCAACGGATTACTTCCTGGAATTTATCTCCTCCCCAAGCAGGATCTCTCGAGCGATGCCTGTGTAAACACCCCAAATTTGCCCTCACCCTTTCACACCATGGCTTGTGATCATTTCATATACATAAACACAATCATATCATCTCATATCTCATTTTTGATTCACTGCATAGATTCAAAGTCATCTGCACCTAGGGTTTGTGATCTGAGCAATCCAAGAGCTTCTTGAGCCACTCCAAAGGCCACCAATCACTTCAAAGGGGTCCATGTGTATTCTTATATCATATTACATACCTTCAAAGTCAAAAATGCAAAAGAATCACAAGAACTGGGATTGGTGTGGATGCAGAGCCAAGCTTGACTGCACAGTTGACCTAAAATTAGGGTTTTGGTTTCAGAGGCTCTAACTCCAAATTTTTTCGTCATTCTTGTTTCCATTGGTCTCTATATGGTATAGGGAGTATGCATATCAATTTTCATGAAGAAATTCCATGGGGAAGTCATCTGATCAAGAGTTGACTTTTCAGACAAGTCAGTGTAAAATCAGGGCATCTGAGGCCCCCAATGACCCAACCAAGGGGTGATCTTCATCATTTTGAGTGTATATGGTCTTTATTTGATCATGGAAGAAGATTGAAGTTCACAAAATTCAAGAATTACAAGTTTTTGCAAAGTTGACTTTTTAGGGCATGGTTGACTTTTCAAGAATATGTCATTTTATGCCATTTTTCAAGCCTTGCTTTTTGATCCAAAAATGCTTCAAATGAAAAAACTTTGGTCATGAAAGTTGTAGAATACATTTTTCCCTTTTCAAAAAGTACAAGAACATGACCTAATTCATTTTGGATCAAAAGTTATGGTGTGACAAAGTTGGCAAAAATCACTAATTTTCAAGATATGCACCAATTGGAAAACTTGCAAAAACTTTGTACCAAGGCATGTGTGACTTCTAGTTCATGTCTAACCAATGTGCAAGCATCATACGAGTTCTAAAAATCAGATTTGAACCAAAAGATCACATGTTCATGGTTGGCAAAGCAAGAGATTTTCATGAAGTTTCAAAAGTGATCAAGTTGCAAAACCACTCATCACACTTCACCAACTAGTTGTCTTGGCTGCTGAACCTTCCTAGCACCTCTCACACACCATGCTGCGCCAGCCCCCATGCTTGTACTAGCCTAGAACCAAGCCCATGCTTTCCTTACACAAGAGTGGACTTTTTGCAAAAGTGAACATCCCAATCACAACAGGCCAGGTCACATCATCTGACCAATTGGAATTGTTTATACTATCCAAATGCTAGCCATTTCATACATCAAGCAAGGCTGAAACACACAAGAGCATCACATTCACAAAATCACCCCCTCAAGCAAAAGCCTTCGAATCTCTCTACACAACACACAAACACAAAAACCATTTTCATAGATCAACTCACCTTGCTTCACTGAGCCAAAACCAACAAGACTTAGGCCTGAATCAAGCAAGAACACCATTCTTCCATTTTTCACTCTCAAAGCCAAAGCTTTCGAAACTCATTCCACAGGCCACAAACACTTGAACAAACTCCACAAACCTTCTCAAAACATCACCCTGATCACAAAGAACCACTCACATTGGCCTGAAACAGCCTGGATCACCATCACCATTTTCAACTGAGCTTGAGCAGAAGCTATGCAAACTCCCTAACCAGCTAACTTAAACTCCTTCTAAGCACTCAAGCATCATCAGGGGATCAAGTGGAGTGGATTGCATCAAGAGGGGAGGTCAGAAAGTTGCAGGATTGAAAGCTTCGAAACTCAGGTAGCTCAAGAACTTTTTTTTCCAGAAATCATTTTTTAAGTTCCTAAGTTGTTGTTCATGCTCCCCTGATCACATATATGTCTTTAGTTTTGAAAATGGTGGGAAAATGAGGATTTAATTGCGTTCTGAAACTCTGTGACCTAAAAAATGTTTGTTTCGATTCATGAACTTGAGGGAATATAAATGTTGTTTGTGATGGGGTTTTGATTCAGTGGATCATGGGAATCATTTCTGTATGCTTGGTTTTCATTTTTGTTGCGTTTTGAGGTTTCTAGGGATTTTCAGGTGGGGTTCCCACCGGAGAAGACGACCGGAGGTCTTCTCCGGCCACCTGAAAGTCATTAGGGTTTAATCAGGTCATTAACTTTCATTTGAATCTGGAGCGTTGGATGGCTTTGACTGGTTGACTTGCCGCGCGTACGAATGGCCCAGATCTGTTCATTATGCCCTAATCCTTTTAGTTAGTTTTAATTAATCATAATTAAATTAATTTATCCAGAGTGAATCTTGGCCCTTTAAACGCGCGCGTGGTCAACCATTTCAAACCCAGACTCAATCCTGGCCCTCCATCCTGCATACTTCAGTTTATTTTAATTTTTATTTCATTTCTTTTCATTTAATTTGCATAATTTATTTAAAATAGTAAAAATTGTTTAAAAATTATGAAACTTTTTCTCAAGAGTTTCATTAATTTTTATGACATAAAAATATTTTTATTTTCATTTTTAGCATTAAAAAAGTATTTTTAATATTTAAAAGATTATTCTTAATTGATTAATGAAAATTAATTTATTAAAAATACTTTTAGGTATTTAAAAATCACCAAAAAATTCATGAAATGTTCTAAGACATTTAGAAACATTGTCCAACCTTCAAACCAAATTTATTTTTTGATCTTGATGCATTTTAAGAATTTCTCATTGAATTAAAATCATTTTTGTGCATTATTTTGATCCAAAGTTCCAAAAATCATTTCTGCCTATCCATGAAGAGTTGGACATTGATTCTTTTTGCATTGAATTGTGTTTGGCATGAAGTTTGTGAGATTAAATGGCCATGATTTGATCTTTCATTTTCAATTTGTTTGGCATTTCTTTTGTTTGGGAACCCTAAAACCCTAGAAAACTTGTAAAAATCATAACTTGAAATTGGTTAGGAGTTGAGACCTCTCCTTTGGGCATTGGTTTAGTATAGGATTAGGGGTCCTTTGTGTGGCATTTTCAATTTTTTATAATGTTGTTTGCTTCTGATTTTGGTTTTTGTTTGATGTATTGTTCATAAACCCTAATTTGGGCTTTCATATGCATCCATCTTGCATTCTCTTGCATAACATGACTTGCCATGACATTTCAAGCATCCATTTGATACATTTGACATCATAAGACATATTGAAAGCATGTTTGATCATTGCATCATGTATTTGCCATGTTTTATGTCATGTGCACTTCATAACTTTTCATGTATGTTCATGGTTCCTAACTTGCTTCATTTGCATTCATGAACTTGTATGATCATTTCCATGTGCTGCCTCATGTTTGTAGCATCTCATAGCATCATTAGCATCATGTATATGCTTCTGGTTTGGTTTCTCATCATGTCATCTCATCCCATTTTGCATTGCATTGCATTCCCTTTCTAACCTTTCAGGTGGTAAGTGACTTTGAGAAGTGAATTTGCCTTCACTTCTCATAACTTTTCTTTTCATCTCTCTTGCATTCATTGCTGCATTTTTGTTTGTGTTTGAGTTTGAGCTTGCTCATTCTTCTTCTTCCCACTTTCTTTCTTCAAGTGACTTGACTTCTTGAATGAAGCAAGTTGCTTTGCTTCTCCTGATCCTTTCATCTGTTTCCTGGTGGTTCCATTGAAGACTTCTCTTGAAAACCTCACAAACCTTAGGAATAACCAAGCATGCCAATGATTAGGGTTTTGATTAGTCTCCCCTCTTAGTTTTACCTTTGTGTCTCTTTTGAGTCTTCTCTCCTCACCTCATAATCAGGGACTAAACCCTAAAGGCTTTAAGGCTTTGTGATTAAGCTTATGCCTGCATCCTTCTCTTAGGATGGAGTGTATAATTTTAATCCTAAGTGTTAAACCCTTAATGTGTTTAACTTCTTTAATCAATCCACCTAATAATCATCAAGACATCACACTTGTAACTTGGGCCTTGCATTAGGGTTCTAATTCTTCCTTAATTGGTTAAGAAGGACTAACCCTAGTGTTAATGGACAAGTCCCCCTCAAGTTGTCTTACAAATTATAAAATCCACTTCATCATCATACCATTAAATAAAATCCACTTAATCAAAGGCTTGTTTTGTCACGAGTTTAATCCCTAATCATGGATTAAGTTGAGGAGTTTTCCTCAGCTTAAACATTCTCATCTATTATCCTTCTATTAGGATGGTGTAATGAGCCCGTTAAATCCCTGATTATGGCTTAACCTCATTACTTAACACTAAACAAAAACACCAAAAACATCTAAATAATCAACAAGTAGGTTAATGATCTTAATCCTACTCCATGGTGATTAAGTGTGAGAAGCTGACTTCACACTTAAGGTACTCTCATTACCCCTAATCAGAGGGAAGATGTGATGAGTTTACTAAATCCATTGGTTTAGGCTTAAGCTCATTTTCTTATGACAAACTTTCAAAAGCAATAAAAGACTGAAAACTCAAAAAAACAAACAATAATCGTCTCCTTCGGGATTCTTTTCTCATCACCTTCATTCATAAACGAGAACTTGCTTCTTCCGTCTAATGCAAGACAGTTTGCATCTGTGCCAGACAGATCATACACTTGAGCATAGGCAAGTAAGCAGTTCACAAGTCAATTCATCTTTCAGTCTCTTTGGGTCGAACTACGGTGTTCTGACTTCCTCATTGCACGAGAGGATACGTAGGCATAACTTAACAGTTATCGAACAAAAGTCTCTGTATATTCCCCCTTTTCCAGCTTTATTCTTTAAGCCTCATAATCTTGAGCATTTCACCTCTTTCTCTTTTACACTGACACATCATTTATACACTTTACACTTCACTCCTCTTACACTGACACCTGTACATCCTTTTCCAGCTCTTTTATACACAGATTGCACTGACACTACCCCTTTAAAACACAAATCTTTTAAGCGTGGATCCCGTCGAGTACGGCGGACAATCTGGGTGCTAATACCTTCCCAGGTTGTAACCAACCCCCTTTCTCAGTCTCTCTGGTTCGCAACCGTCTTATCCATCTTTTCTAGGTCTATGCAGCATTGCCTTTCCCCCGGGATAAAAATGCCTAGCTGGCGACTCTATTCATCTCCAGTGAGTTCACGACTGTGTGTTCTCATTGTCCCTTTCGCCGACCGTTCGCGTCTGTACCGTTATCTGGGCCCATTCCCATTTATCGGGAGCGACAGCTTGGCGACTCTGCTGGGGAGACCCTTATACTGCAACCAGGGCTTCTGGTTATTTTTGTGGGTTCCTCCTAGCGCTTGTTTGATTTGTGTTTACTGGGGTGTTATGTGC
Source organism: Lathyrus aphaca (assembly GCA_963966055.1). Taxonomy (NCBI): domain Eukaryota; kingdom Viridiplantae; phylum Streptophyta; class Magnoliopsida; order Fabales; family Fabaceae; genus Lathyrus; species Lathyrus aphaca. The sequence goes on along the minus strand of OZ014523.1, from coordinate 126,894,669 downwards.
TATCTGTGCTTGTGTATTTATTTTATTTATTGCTTTATGTACAGTTTGTCTTATTACTTTCTTTACTGCTTTACATATATCATACTATCATGCTGTCTGGCTGGATCTGGTTTTGCTTTGGTGGGTGGGTGTTCCATTGAGAGTTAAGGTCCTATACCTGGGACCTGAGTGACACCTAGGCTAGAGTGAACCATATTCTTTCCCATTCCATCTCGGTCTGGTGCGGGAATATGAAACACGGTTCAGATATGGGCTTCTTCTTGAGAACTCTGTGTTGCAGATTTCCTACAGTGCTAGGGCTATCTGGGAAGCCTGCTAAGTCTGGATGACCTTTAGTTTTGACCTTCATAAACTGAGGTGAATTAGAGGAGGAACTTTTATGGTTATTGTAAACACTGTACCTCCGGGTTGGAAGTGTTTACACTTCTCATAACTGATCCAAGTCTGAGGATCCTTGTTCTAGAACACCACCTGTGAGGGGGTTGGGTTGTTTACAGGTTTGCAGGTACCTTGGCCTCAGAATACCCTATTACTTTGTTTGTTTAAGAATACTCCATGTTGGAACAGTTCTTGTGATTCTAAACCCCGGACATGTGGCTCTTTATTTGAGCCCCCCACCTTGGTTACTGGATTTATAGACCTCCATCTGGATTTCTTGAACATACTTGGACCTATATCAAGGCATTTGATCAGATCCGGCTCGGTCACAAACCCTTGCATATCATTTGCATACATAAACATTGCATCATATTGACATTTGCTTATTTGTGTTTCAGGGTATCCATTTTCATTCGGTTCTGGTTTTGACCCCATCTTCAGTATTGACCTACCTTCATCAGCACCTGCTTCAGCTATCAGCTATCTACCTCAGTCACTTGCACCAGCCAATCAGTGGTCCATTCTTCAGTGTTATCATCAGCACCTGTCTCCACTCATCTTCAACATCATGACTCCTAAAAAGAGCAACATCACCTACCACTTCTTCCAGCCAGAGCTATCTGACATCAGGAGGATTCAGACCCTGATCACTCCAGATCACATACCATTGTTCAGGGAACACTATGGGGATATACTTGATATGGTTATGGATCTGGACCCTTCGCAGAGAAGCCTGATCCACACTTGCCTTCAATTTTATGATCCCCCACTGAGATGCTTCACTTTTCAGGACTTTCAGCTAGGCCCTCTATTAGAAGAATACTCATCATTGGTTGGTATGCCTATCAGGGGTGGAATCCCTTTCAACCCTGAGATGGCCTTTCCTGGTAATGGAGAAGTAGCAAAGGCTTTGCATCTGGAACCTGTTCTGATTGAGCAGCATATGACTTCTAAAGCTGGAATCCCTGGCTTCCATCTGGATTTCTTGATTTCTCAAGCTACCCTGAAGGCTTCTGTGGGAGATTGGAAAGCAGTCTGTGCTTTGCTGGCCCTGAGCATATATGGAGTTGTATTGTTTGCAGATGAGCCTCGATTCATTAGCAAGAATGCGATCCATCTTTTCATCTTGAGGAAACCAGTGCCCACTTTATTGGGAGACCTCTACTACTCAGTGCATCAGAGGAATGAAAAGCAGAGGGGAAGATTAGTGAGGTGTTGTGCTCCATTGTTCCACACTTGGCTTCTCAGGCATCTACCCAGGACAGATGCATTTTTGAATCCTCATCAGCAGAGAAACTGGGCTAAAAGGCTCACTGCTCTAACTTCAGCTGATATCAGGTGGTGCACTCAAAGCACAAAGGGCAGGGATATCATCACCAGCTGTGGGCATTTTCCCAATGTGCCCCTAATAGGAGTTAAGGGTGGTATCAATTACAACCCTCTGCTGTTCAAAAGACAACTGGGCTATGCACTGGTCCACACTCCTAAGGCACAGGACTTGGTTGAGACTCTTTATTGTGAGAACAAGCCTAATCTGGCTATTGTTAAGCAGGCTGCTTGGGCCTGGGATAATGTTCAAACCAAGGGAATAACCATTTTGGGGAAGTGCAGCAATGTGGCATCAGCACAATATTATGAATGGTCACGTGCCAGGGCTCAATTCTCTGGGATGCCCTTTACCATAGAAGATATGCCTGAATCATCTTCAGCACCACCCCCTGCCACTATCAGTTTGGAGGAGTTTGAGAGCTTGAAGGAAAGAAATGAGAAGTTAACTCAGGCTTTGCAGAAGACTCTCCGGGAAAGGAATGATGGCAGGATGGAGATTGAGAGGCTAGAGAAGCTGAGAGTGGAGCATCTGGTTAAGATTGAGAAGTCCGGGGATTATATCAAGAAGTCTAAAGCTGGAGAACAAATTCTGAAGAATGCTTGCAAGGAAGCCCAGTTCCAGAGAGCAAGGACAGACTTGTATCTGAAGGAGAGTCAGGCTAGGTGGGTCAGGATCACCGAAGCTCGAACTCTGGAAGACAAGAGAGTTCAAGACAAGATGGAGCAACTGGAAGCTAGTGCAAAAGAACAGCAGGAAGCCCTGGCAGCAGCCCAGAAGGAGATATCAGAGCTAAAGATCAGAGCTGGAGTGAAGAGGTCAAAGGACCAAAATCAGCACAAGAAGCTAACAGCAGCTGTTACCACCCGGAATCTCCTCATCAGGAATCTCACGGAGCGTCCGGCTGATCCTGTGACCGAAGCACTTCTCAAGGAAGTTCGTGAGGATGAGTTTGGTCTTGGTGTCTGACCATTTTCTTGTTGTAGCTTTCATTCCATGTACTTTTTATTTTCTTATAATATATTTTGACCCCTTAGAGGGCTTGTATTTGTAAACGAACTATGTACCATTTGCTTTTTGTAATATATGTATTAGTTTGTTCCATCCGAGTTTACTTCGAAAGCAACATCAACAGCATCTTCAAGGGTCTGGAAGGGTCAAAACTGAATGCCAAGCCGGATACCTTGAAAACAAATAAGCATACTGCATTGCATGCTAACCCTTTTGTTTGTTTTGTAGGTTTTTGTTTTATTGCTACTAACTCTGTTGTGATATTCAGGAACTATTGCTCGGCGCCGGGTATTTCCCCTCAACCGTCCGCACCGTTATCCGACCCGTAACAACCTTCCGGGCATTCAAATGGATCAGATGCAGCAGGACCTTACTGAGGTCAGGAACCAAATGACCAACGAGAGGTTGGAAATGAGGAACCAGATGACTCAGTTTATGGAAGTGATGAACAACTTGGCTCAGAGCCACGAAAGATTGAGAGCCATGGTGGAAAGGCAGAATCAAGAAGATCCACATATAGGGACTGCTGGAACAAGCAATAACGAGAGGGTCCAACCTCATGTCAACCCCCCTGTATTTGGCCCCCATCTCCATCCAGAGGTCAACATCCCTGCAAATGTTCAAGGGACTGCCACTGCAGCCAGGGTACTGCAAGAAGACCCCCAAGAGGATCAATTCACAGTAATGGGTGCTGGGGAGGAAGCCTATGATAGAAGGCTGGATGAGATAGCTGAGAAATTAAGGTCCTTAAAATCTCAAAACTCTTTGGGTTTCGATGTCATGGACATGGGCTTGGTAGACGGGGTCAGGATTCCTCATAAGTTCAAGCCTCCTTGTTTTGAAAAATATAACGGGACTTCATGCCCCCGGACTCATTTGCAATCATTTCTAGGAAGGCTGAAGGCTTATACTATGGATGAGAAGCTCTGGATGTTCTATTTCGAGGATAGCTTGACGGGAGCTTCAAGAGAATGGTACTCTCACCTGACAAGAGCAACTATCAGGTGTTGGAAGGACCTGGCAGAGGCCTTCATCAGACAGTATCAGTATAACCTGGATATGGCACCCAACAGGACCCTCCTAATGGGAATGTCACAGTCATCAAGAGAAAGTTTCCGAGAATATGCCCAGAGATGGAGGCAATTGGCTGCTGCTGTTCAGCCACCTATGTCTGAGAGGGAAATGGCAGATATGTTTATGAACACCCTCCAGGGAACATATATTGACAGGCTGGCTGCTTTCTCTTCCACTAGCTTTGCAGATGTTGTCATAGTTGGGGAGAGAATTGAGAGCCTGTTAAAAATGGGCAAGATATCTGACAACGGTGCCAGCTCGTCCAGTAGTACAAGGAAGCCTTTTGCAGGCCCGAGAAGAACTGGCGAGACCAATGCCATCCACGCCAACAGGGGCAGGCCCCAATATGTTCACAGATCAGTGGCAGCAGTCACCATTCCCGCTCCAGCTCATCGTCAACCAGCTTATCAACCTCCGCAGCAAAACTATCAATAACAACCTTAGTACCATCAACAAGCTCAATATCCTCCGAGAAATTACAACAACAGCAACACCAACAACAATAACCAGCAAAGGCCATTCCAACAGAGGCCTTCTCAAGCCAACAGGGTAATCGATCCGATCCCTATGCCATATGCTACATTGCTGCCACAACTCCTAAAACTCAACCTAGTTGAGCTAAGGACGTTGGCACCTCCTTATCCCAACAGTCTACCCAGGAATTATGATTCCAACGCCAGATGTGCCTTCCATTCAAATGCACCTGGCCACAGTACAGAAAAGTGCAGAGCTTTGCACATGAAGGTACAAGACCTGGTAGACTCAAAAGCTCTGAATTTCGCACCACCACCTAATGTCAATAAGAACCCCATGCCAAACCATGGTGGTCCCAGGATTAACGCTATTGAAGAAGACAAGCCGTCTTATTTAATAACCAGTGTGGGTCAGATCCGGACACCGTTGGTAGAAATTAAGGCTCAGCTCCTCGAATGTCAAATGTTCCCGGGGTGTGAGTTAGGGTGTGCTTACTGCAATATTTCAGTCAATGGGTGCGATAACCTGAGGAATGGCATAGACGGTCTCATTCAGAGTGGCCAACTTCAAATCACCACATCATTTCCAACAAATCCAGCAATCTCAACAGCAACAATTCCGGAACCTCCTACAACTGCAGCAACCATTGTTCCTGACAATTCTGCGGCTACATCAACAAGTACTTCATCTGTCATCTCAACTGACCAGGCATCAACAAATGTTCCTTCTACAATTCCAGCACCACTCCATTTCGAAACTCCTACAGCAACAACACCCATCCTTCCCACAATGTCTCCTACAACATCAGCAACAAATCATGAAGATGTCTCAACTGTCACAATATTTTATGATCCTGAAAACAACTCCGCCTACAACTCAGAAGGTGCTGCTCCCATCAGAGCACCAGTCACAATTTATTACGATCCACAGACTATCACAATTCCTTCCGCAGCTGCAGTCAGTCCAGTCACTATCACGGTGCCTGGACCAGTACCTTATGAAAGCAGCAATGCCATCCCGTGGCATTACGGCTCTGACCTGTACTGTGAAGGACAAAGAATCACTTTTGAATCATCAACCCCTGCACCACAAATTGACAATGTGGGAGGAGGCGGAGGCTTCACTCGAAGCGGACGTCTTTTTGCTCCACCAATTCAGAGACCCACTGCCGAAGCAGAAGCTGCTGCTAAAGCAAAAGGAAAAAGCTTGGTGCAGGAAGAGCAGACTGTCAAAGAAGCTTTGAAAACACCCTTCGATCAAGAGGTTGATGAGTTCATGCGAATCATCAAGAAGATTGATTATAAAATAGTGGATCAGCTTCATCAGACGCCTTCCAAGATCTCAATCCTATCATTGCTTATGTGCTCCGAAGCCCATCGGAATGCACTACTCAAAGTCTTGCACGCAGCTTACGTGCCTGAAGAGATCACTGTCAATCAGCTGGAAGCTGTAGTTGGAAATGTTAATGCTAGTCACGAACTAGGGTTCACTAATACTGATTTGACAACGGAAGGCCGCAACCATAACAAGGCCTTGCACATAACCATGGAATGTAAAGGTGCTGTCCTTTCCCATGTGCTGGTAGACACGGGATCATCCCTCAATGTCTTACCTAAAAAGGCCCTGGTGAAGCTAGAATATGACGGATTGGCGTTAAGACCCAGCAACCTGGTGGTGAGAGCCTTTGATGGTTCAAAGAGATCGGTTATGGGAGAGATTGAGTTGCCCATAACGATTGGCCCGCAAACCTTCAAAACGACCTTCTACGTGATGGATATACAGCCTGCCTACAGTTGTCTATTGGGTAGGCCATGGATTCACGCCGCTGGCGCCGTGACCTCTACCCTTCACCAGAAGTTAAAATATGAGTGGGAGGGTCAAATCGTTACAATCTGTGGAGAAGAGGATATTTTTGTCAGCCACCTGGCTACCTATAAGTACATTGAGATGGATGGGGAGATCCATAAAACAATGAGCCAGGGTTTTGAAGCTTTGAATGTCAATGAAACATCTGCTGTGCCTGGTACTTCAATATCATCATACCAACAAGCCCGGAAGGTTGTTGAGAGAGGAAACGCCCAAGGCTGGGGCAAACTGTTATCGGTGGAGAAGAAAGAGGATAGATTTGGGTTGGGTTACAAACCAACTCAACAAGATCCGACAGAGGCTGCAAAGGAGCCCAACTTTGTGAGTGGGGGGATGCTCACCCCTGATGCTGTCAACTGTCTAGAAGACGAGCTGGAAGAAGAACGCAACCTGGAAAGCTGGATTCGTCCAAAGATCCCGGGGAGCAGTATCTCAAACTGGTCTTCCCAGGAAATTATAAGAGTTACTCATGCAGAGTAATTATTATTTCTTGTATTTTTATATAGCAAGCATCAAAGTCTTGCATCTTGCCCAAGATGACAAGGCTCATTTTGTAATCGGGACATCTGTACTTTTTGTGCAACAAGATTAATCAATGAAATATCAGACGTATTTTGCAAATGAGTCTTTTTCTTTTCCGCTCACTGTTTTTCCATTTTTCTTTTTGTACAAAAAAAATAAATGGCAGTGTTTTCAAAATGACAATTTTATTTCACTTTTCTAAAACAAGATTAAAATCAAATCACTAAAATGAACAAACTGAACCCTTGCAGAGTGTGCCTTCCAGACAGCATCGACAACAACACGGCTATGACTTCGTATGACTTTGACAATCCAATCAATCAAGCTGATGAAGGGGTTGAAGAAGAATATGAGCTTCCTGAAGAGCTAGCCAGGTTGTTAAGACAAGAGGAAAAGGTTATTACTCCTCACCAGGAGGAGGTTGAAGTGATCAATCTTGGTACAGATGAAGACGTGAAAGAAGTCAAAATCGGGGCCTGCCTACAAGACTCAGTGAAAAGACAACTGGTCGACCTGCTTCGAGAGTACGTGGACGTGTTCGCTTGGTCTTATCAAGATATGCCAGGGTTGGATACCGATATAGTTGTGCACAAGCTGCCTTTAAGAGAAGAATGCCCACCGGTCAAACAGAAGTTGCGCCGTACTCGCCCAGACTTGGCTATGAAAATCAAGGAGGAGGTACAAAAGCAATGGGACGCCGGGTTCCTTGCTGTAACTAGCTATCCACCATGGGTCGCTAACATAGTACCTGTGCCTAAGAAAGACGGAAAAGTAAGAATGTGTGTTGACTACCGAGATCTGAACAGAGCCAGCCCGAAAGATGATTTCCCTTTACCTCACATTGATGTATTGGTGGATAATACGGCTCAGTTCTCGGTATTCTCCTTCATGGACGGATTTTCAGGATACAATCAGATCAAGATGTCACCTGAAGACATGGAGAAGACAACCTTCATCACACCCTGGGGCACGTTCTGCTACAAGGTAATGCCATTTGGGCTCAAGAATGCCGGTGCGACGTATCAACGGGCTATGGTAACATTATTCCACGATATGATCCATAAGGAAATCGAATGTTATGTGGATGACATGATTGCCAAGTCCCTCACTGAAGAGGACCACCTGGTAAATCTGCTGAAGTTGTTCAAGCGTCTGAGGAAGTACCAACTGAAGTTGAACCCCAACAAATGCACATTCGGGGTGCGATCTGGTAAGTTGCTGGGTTTTATTGTAAGCGAGAAAGGGATTGAAGTGGACCCTGATAAAGTCAAAGCCATTCAAGAAATGCCTGCACCGAAAACTGAGAAAGAAGTCCGAGGGTTTCTAGGTAGATTGAACTATATCTCAAGATTCATATCTCACCTTACAGCAACCTGTGAACCCTTGTTCAAATTGTTAAGAAAAGAACAGATGATCAGGTGGAATGAAGACTGCCAGAAGGCATTTGACAAAATCAAGGAATACTTACAAGAACCTCCAATCCTTATGCCTCCAGTTGAAGGAAGACCTCTGATAATGTACTTGACAGTATTAGAAGAGTCAATGGGGTGTGTGCTAGGCCAGCATGACGAGTCTGGTCGAAAAGATTATGCAATATACTACCTAAGCAAAAAGTTTACCGACTGTGAACAACGTTATTCACTGCTCGAGAAAACTTGCTGTGCTTTAGCGTGGGCTGCTCGCCGACTGAGACAGTATATGTTGACCCACACTACTTTATTGATCTCAAAAATGGACCCAGTCAAGTACATATTTGAGAAGCCAACTCTTACCGGACGGGTTGCAAGATGGCAGATGATTCTCACAGAATATGACATTCAGTACACTTCTCAGAAAGCCATCAAGGGCAGTGTACTGTCTGAATATCTTGCTGAGCAACCCATCGATGATTACCAGCCTATGAGATTTGACTTCCCTGATGAAGACATCATGTTCATAAAAGCGAAAGATCATGAAGAGCCTGTTCACACTGAAGGGCCTGACCCGAAAGAAGAATGGACTATGATGTTTGATGGGGCTGTTAACATGAATGGTCGTGGTGTTGGTGCGGTACTCATTACACCTAAGGGAGTTCACATGCCTTTCTCGGCAAAACTCACTTTCAACTGCACTAACAACGAAGCTGAATACGAGGCTTGTATTATGGGTCTTGAGGAAGCCATTGACCTCAGGATCAAGACATTGACTGTATTCGGAGATTCAGCTTTGGTAATCAATCAAACCAATGGCAAATGGTACATCCACCAGGATCACTTGATACCTTACAGGGATTATACAAGGAGGTTACTGACTTTCTTTACAACAGTCAAGCTTGAGTATATCCCTCGGGACTAGAATCAGTTTGCAGATGCTCTGGCTACCATTTCGTCCATGATCAAAGTTTAGACTGCCAACTTCGTACCTCAGATCTCAGTATCCAGATTTGACAGACCAGCATATGTGTTCGCAGCAGATGTCGTTAAAGATGATAAGCCTTGGTTCCACGACATTAAGTGCTTCTTGGAGGACCAAACATACCCACCTGGGGCATCTTCCAATGATAAGAAGACTTTGAGAAGGCTCGCTGGTAGTTTCTTTCTGAACACTGATGGGTCTTTATACAAAAGGAACTTTGATATGGTACTCCTCAGATGTGTTGATAAGACAGAAGCAGACTTGTTGATGCATGAAGTGCACGAAGGATCCTTTGGTACCCATGCAGGAGGGCATGCCATGGCTAAGAAATTGTTAAGATCAGGTTATTACTGGATCACAATGGATGCAGACTGTTGTGCCTATGCCAGGAAGTGCCACAAATGCCAGATTTATGTAGATAAGGTGCATGTGCCTCCAAATCCTTTGAACATAATGTCTTCACCATGGCCCTTTGCCATGTGGGGCATTGACATGATTGGCAAGATTGAGCCAACTGCTTCGAATGGCCACAGATTCATCCTGGTCGCCATTGACTATTTCACCAAGTGGGTCGAAGCAGCTTCCTATGCAAATGTCACAAGGCAAGTGGTAGCCAGATTTCTGAAGAGAGATATCATCTGTCGATATGGAGTTCCCGAGCGAATCATTACTGATAATGGTTCCAATCTAAACAACAAAATGATGGCAGAGCTATGCCGGGACTTCAAGATCCAACACCACAATTCTTCTCCTTACAGGCCAAAGATGAACGGCGCTGTTGAGGCGGCTAATAAAAATATCAAGAAGATTGTGCAGAAGATGGTAGTCACCTACAAAGACTGGCACGAAATGCTACCATTTGCCTTGCATGGGTACCGCACGTCAATCAGAACATCCACTGGGGCAACACCGTATCAGCTTGTGTATGGTATGGAAGCAGTCCTACCTGTTGAAGTTGAATTACCCTCCCTACGGGTACTAATGGATGTTAAGCTGAGTGAAGCAGATTGGGTTTGGTCCCGATACGAACAAGTAAGTCTGATCGAAGAAAAGAGATTGGCTGCAATCTGTCATGGGCAGTTATATCAGAAAAGAATGAAGAAGGCCTTCGATCAGAAATTCAGGCACCGAGAGTACCAAGTAGGAGATCTTGTGCTGAAAAGAATCCTGCCCCCTCATACAGACCACAGGGGAAAATGGACTCCAAATTATGAAGGACCATTCGTGGTAAAGAATGTTTTCTCTGGTGGAGCACTGATGCTCAGTACCATGGATGGTGAAGACTTCCCGTCCCCTGTGAATTCAGATGCAGTTAAAAAATACTTCGCATAAATGACCCGCTGGACATAAAAATAGAATGTAAGTCCAGGCAAAAATAGGGCGTCCCGGCGAGTCAAAAACAGAATAAAAGACTCGGGCAAAAGTAAGGGAAAATAAATAAAAAAAATGTACACCCGCTGAGTTGAAAAGCCGCATTGGACAGCTCAGGCAAAAATGGGTATCCCGATGGATTGAAAACCCGAAAGGGCGATCCATGCAAAATAAGGGAATAAGCGAACAACTGCATTCTTAATTCGTCTGTATCTTTTACAACTTGGTAAGCTTCGAAAGGATCAAGCTTCGATCAGAGTAAACATTCTTCAGAAAGCAAGATGAGAAGAACGTCAAAAGTCATACGGGTCATAGTGAAGAGGAAGCTCCTCAAAGCGTCATCAACACTGCCAACATTTTGTTTCTCAATTTGTAACAATCTCCTCATTTTAGGGGATATGTTCTTTTGACTGTATCTCGCCAATTCAGGGCATATGAATTAATAAGATCAGATTTTCAGTCATGTCTCGTTTTGTACATTTTATTTGCAAAAATGTCTGATGTCTTAAAAGAAGAAACTGATTGCATAAGAATACAGATGCTTATCTTCAAATAAAAACATGCTTGCAGGAAATATGCTTACTCTCAGAAGTATCTAAACTCCTATGACGGAATCCAGTAAAGGATACCTCGGGATTATCTTGTGCGTTTCTCTATCTTTTTAAGGATTGCAGGTATCCAGAACGCAACTTGGGGCATGAAAACTTTATCCTAGCAAGCTGGCAAATCCACACTCAATTTTAGCACCCGAAGTGCTCTCCCCCCAGCTGAGTTGGCCACTTATTACTTATCCCCATCAGAATGGGCAGGTATCACAGAAGATGCCCATATCCCCGGCTGAGTTAAGAAGCTACCGTAACAGAATTTCTAGGGAAGTCTTTCAGTGATTCCTCTCTTTCTCCCCAGCCGAGTTGCCATCTCGCCCTCAGCCGAGTATAAGAGTCAGGAAGCTATCTCCCCACAGAGTTCCAGCCTCTATCCAGAAGAGCAACACATGAAGGAGTCACAACAGAGTGAAGAAAGCTTCTACAAACCCCAGCTGGGTCTCTCATTTATAAGGATAGGTCTATCAATGGCCCATATCCCCAAGCAGATATCATATCATCAGATCTACCAATGATCTCACCCCCAGCTGGGATGTCCATCTCAAGCAGATCGGCCAGAGATCTTCACAGCAGCGGGATTTGAATCCCGGTTTGGTAGCTTTGCATAATCATAGCATTTGCATCATATTCACCCACAAAGCGTAGCATTCCGTTTAACACGGAGCATTACGGCAAAAATCCAACACATAGCATAATCATAAGCCATGTTCTAAACCAACGCTTGTGAATAACGACAGTTCATCAACGTACAGAAAAATCCCCACCAGAGTCCCCAGCAAAAGCAGCTGCCTCACAACCACAAACACCAGTATATACTCATTTTGACACCCGTCCGTGTCATACCCCAGCAGAAAGCCAAAGACATCCTCTTTGCACTCACATGTACTTACATACATAATCCTTTGGCACCCGTCCGTGTCATATCCCCAGCACAGTCACCTACACTTTGTATATCAGATATTTGTTCATATTATACTTTTCTCTCTTGACACTCGCCCGCGTCACTATCCCCAGCAGTTAAACACTCATTTATACAACACTCATACTCACTACTCATGTTACACTCATACAGATACTCGTCCGTATCTTGTATATACCGCTCAAATCCCCTCAGATTCAGCACTAGTCCTTGTTCTTTGTTAATTCGTTGGTACTCGTCCGTACCATCATCTCAGAACATGCGTCGAGAGTTTGTTTCTACATGATACTCGTCCGTATCATAATCTTAAGGATGCTCGTCCACATCTTTAATCCATACACCGTGTCAAACACTTTTGTCTTCTTGAATATAGATACTCGTCTGTATCTGCTTTCCCCCAGAAGAGTCCCTTCAGATTCAACACTCGTCCGTGTTCTCTGTTAACCAGATGATATTCGTCCGTATCATCATCTTTGAACACGTGTCAGTATTTGCTTCTACCCGATACTCGTCCGTATCGTAGTCTTAAGGATGTTCGTCTGCATCTTTAATCTATACACAAATACCAAACACTTATACCTTTTGTTTCTTGGATGTAAACACTCGTCCATGTTTACTACTCCCCAGTAGATTGTCAACAGAGCAAATTTTCTTTTTATCTGACACTCGTCCTGTGTTATGATAAACCTTGAGAGCAGCCGTACCCTGCTAGGTGGTCGTCCTCCACCTCTTGATGGTCGTTCTCCATCATGCTCATCCGATGGCCGTCCCCATCGTTGATATTTAGCAGCCGTCCCCTGCTAGGTGGTCTTCCTCCACCCCTTGATGATCGTCCTTCATCATTTTATCCAATGGCCGTCCCCATTGTTGATTTTGGTTATCTGGCATTCGTCCTATGTCATGATAAACCTTGAGAGCAGCCGTCCCCTGTTAGGTGGTCGTCCTCCACCTCTTGATGGTCGTCCTCCATCATGCTCATCCAATGGCCGTCCCCATCGTTGATTTTCTATCCGGCATTCGTCCTATGTCGCGATATTTTCGGCAGCCGTACCCTTCCAGGTGGTCGTCCTCCACCTTTGATGGTCGTCCCCATCATAATCCCTTTATTCCCTAACAGAGCAGCCGTCCCCTGCTAGGTGATCGTCCTTCACCTTTGATGACTGTACCTCATCATCTGTTTATTTCATTTATTCTTTAACCCGATGGCCGTCCCCATCGTGGTCCCTTTTCCTTTTTAGCCCGATGGCCGTCCCCATCGTTGGTTACTTTACTTTGTGAACTTGATGGCCGTCCCCGTCATGTTTCCCCCAGAGAGTTTTACAACTTTATCTTGATGGCCGTCCCCATCATAATTTCCTAATTTTCCCAGCTAGTCGGCCGTCCCCGTCTTGGCTTTACCTTTTATCCCCAGCATGTCGGCCGTCCCCGTCATCGCTTTACTTCACACACTTTTCTCAGCATGTCGGCCGTCCCCGTCATTGCTATTTACCCAGCAGTCGTCCTCTGCTCGACGGTCGTCCTCCGTCACCCACACTTTACAATATACTTTATCTTCCTTTTACAATCTATATCCCTTTTCTTCTTCATTCTGTGAGTGCAAATTTTGGACTGTCTTTGGTATTCAACCACAAGTTATCCTGTTTGCCTGTTAAGCCATTGCTTACATCCTGCACAGCTAACTCATGTTTGAATAGGGGCAGCTGTAAACACCCCAAATTTGCCCTCACCCTTTCACACCATGGCTTGTGATCATTTCATATACATAAACACAATCATATCATCTCATATCTCATTTTTGATTCACTGCATAGATTCAAAGTCATCTGCACCTAGGGTTTGTGATCTGAGCAATCCAAGAGCTTCTTGAGCCACTCCAAAGGCCACCAATCACTTCAAAGGGGTCCATGTGTATTCTTATATCATATTACATCCCTTCAAAGTCAAAAATGCAAAAGAATCACAAGAACTGGGATTGGTGTGGATGTAGAGCCAAGCTTGACTGCACAGTTGACCTAAAATTAGGGTTTTGGTTTCAGAGGCCCTAACTCCAAATTTTTTGGTCATTCTTGTTTCCATTGGTCTCTATATGGTATAGGGAGTATGCATATCAATTTTCATGAAGAAATTCCATGGGGAAGTCATCTGATCAAGAGTTGACTTTTCAGACAAGTCAATGTAAAATCAGGGCATCTGAGGCCCCCAATGACCCAACCAAGGGGTGATCTTCATCATTTTGAGTGTATATGGTCTTTATTTGATCATGGAAGAATATTTAAGTTCACAAAATTCAAGAATTACATGTTTTTGCAAAGTTGACTTTTTAGGGCATGGTTGACTTTTCAAGAATATGTCATTTTATGCCATTTTTCAAGCCTTGCTTTTTGATTCAAAAATGCTTCAAATGAAAAAACTTTGGTCATGAAAGTTGTAGAATACATTTTTCCCTTTTCAAAAAGTACAAGAACATGACCTAATTCATTTTGGATCAAAAGTTATGGTGTGACAAAGTTGGCAAAAATCACTAATTTTCAAGATATGCACCAATTGGAAAACTTGCAAAAACTTTGTACCAAGGCATGTGTGACTTCTAGTTCATGTCTAACCAATGTGCAAGCATCATACGAGTTCTAAAAATCAGATTTGAACCAAAAGATCACATGTTCATGGTTGGCAAAGCAAGAGATTTTCATGAAGTTTCAAAAGTGATCAAGTTGCAAAACCACTCATCACACTTCACCAACTAGTTGTCTTGGCTGCTGAACCTTCCTAGCACCTCTCACACACCATGCTGCGCCAGCCCCCATGCTTGTACTAGCCTAGAACCAAGCCCATGCTTTCCTTACACAAGAGTGGACTTTTTGCAAAAGTGAACATCCCAATCACAACAGGCCAGGTCACATCATCTGACCAATTGGAATTGTTTATACTATCCAAATGCTAGCCATTTCATACATCAAGCAAGGTTGAAACACACAAGAGCATCACATTCACAAAATCACCCCCTCAAGCAAAAGCCTTCGAATCTCTCTACACAACACACAAACACAAAAACCATTTTCATAGATCAACTCACCTTGCTTCACTGAGCCAAAACCAACAAGACTTAGGCCTGAATCAAGCAAGAACACCATTCTTCCATTTTTCACTCTCAAAGCCAAAGCTTTCGAAACTCATTCCACAGGCCACAAACACTTGAACAAACTCCACAAACCTTCTCAAAACATCACCCTGATCACAAAGAACCACTCACATTGGCCTGAAACAGCCTGGATCACCATCACCATTTTCAACTGAGCTTGA
The DNA here is from genome assembly GCA_963966055.1 of Lathyrus aphaca. Lineage (NCBI taxonomy): Eukaryota > Viridiplantae > Streptophyta > Magnoliopsida > Fabales > Fabaceae > Lathyrus > Lathyrus aphaca. The sequence continues at coordinate 126,879,428 of OZ014523.1, read as the reverse complement.
GCAGAAGCTATGCAAACTCCCTAACCAGCTAACTTAAACTCCTTCTAAGCACTCAAGCATCATCAGGGGATCAAGTGGAGTGGATTGCATCAAGAGGGGAGGTCAGAAAGTTGCAGGATTGAAAGCTTCGAAACTCAGGTAGCTCAAGAACTTTTTTTCCAGAAATCATTTTTTAAGTTCCTAAGTTGTTGTTCATGCTCCCCTGATCACATATATGTCTTTAGTTTTGAAAATGGTGGGAAAATGAGGATTTAATTGCGTTCTGAAACTCTGTGACCTAAAAAATGTTTGTTTCGATTCATGAACTTGAGGGAATATAAATGTTGTTTGTGATGGGGTTTTGATTCAGTGGATCATGGGAATCATTTCTGTATGCTTGGTTTTCATTTTTGTTGCGTTTTGAGGTTTCTAGGGATTTTCAGGTGGGGTTCCCACCGGAGAAGACGACCGGAGGTCTTCTCCGGCCACCTGAAAGTCATTAGGGTTTAATCAGGTCATTAACTTTCATTTGAATCTGGAGCGTTGGATGGCTTTGACTGGTTGACTTGCCGCGCGTACGAATGGCCCAGATCTGTTCATTATGCCCTAATCCTTTTAGTTAGTTTTAATTAATCATAATTAAATTAATTTATCCAGAGTGAATCTTGGCCCTTTAAACACGCGCGTGGTCAACCATTTCAAACCCAGACTCAATCCTGGCCCTCCATCCTGCATACTTCAGTTTATTTTAATTTTTATTTCATTTCTTTTCATTTAATTTGCATAATTTATTTAAAATAGTAAAAATTGTTTAAAAATTATGAAACTTTTTCTCAAGAGTTTCATTAATTTTTATGACATAAAAATATTTTTATTTTCATTTTTAGCATTAAAAAAGTATTTTTAAATATTTAAAAGATTATTCTTAATTGATTAATGAAAATTAATTTATTAAAAATACTTTTAGGTATTTAAAAATCACCAAAAAATTCATGAAATGTTCTAAGATATTTAGAAACATTGTCCAACCTTCAAACCAAATTTATTTTTTGATCTTGATGCATTTTAAGAATTTCTCATTGAATTAAAATCATTTTTGTGCATTATTTTGATCCAAAGTTCCAAAAATCATTTCTGCCTATCCATGAAGAGTTGGACATTGATTCTTTTTGCATTGCATTGTGTTTGGCATGAAGTTTGTGAGATTAAATGGCCATGATTTGATCTTTCATTTTCAATTTGTTTGGCATTTCTTTTGTTTGGGAACCCTAAAACCCTAGAAAACTTGTAAAAATCATAACTTGAAATTGGTTAGGAGTTGAGACCTCTCCTTTGGGCATTGGTTTAGTATAGGATTAGGGGTCCTTTGTGTGGAATTTTCAATTTTTTATAATGTTGTTTGCTTCTGATTTTGGTTTTTGTTTGATGTATTGTTCATAAACCCTAATTTGGGCTTTCATATGCATCCATCTTGCATTCTCTTGCATAACATGACTTGCCATGACATTTCAAGCATCCATTTGATACATTTGACATCATAAGACATATTGAAAGCATGTTTGATCATTGCATCATGTATTTGCCATGTTGTATGTCATGTGCACTTCATAACTTTTCATGTATGTTCATGGTTCCTAACTTGCTTCATTTGCATTCATGAACTTGTATGATCATTTCCATGTGCTGCCTCATGTTTGTAGCATCTCATAGCATCATTAGCATCATGTATATGCTTCTGGTTTGGTTTCTCATCATGTCATCTCATCCCATTTTGCATTGCATTGCATTCCCTTTCTAACCTTTCAGGTGGTAAGTGACTTTGAGAAGTGAATTTGCCTTCACTTCTCATAACTTTTCTTTTCATCTCTCTTGCATCCATTGCTGAATTTTTGTTTGTGTTTGAGTTTGAGCTTGCTCATTCTTCTTCTTCCCACTTTCTTTCTTCAAGTGACTTGACTTCTTGAATGAAGCAAGTTGCTTTGCTTCTCCTGATCCTTTCATCTGTTTCCTGGTGGTTCCATTGAAGACTTCTCTTGAAAACCTCACAAACCTTAGGAATAACCAAGCATGACAATTATTAGGGTTTTTATTAATCTCCCCTCTTAGTTTTACCTTTGTGTCTCTTTTGAGTCTTCTCTCCTCACCTCATAATCAGGGACTAAACCCTAAAGGCTTTAAGGCTTTGTGATTAAGCTTATGCCTGCATCCTTCTCTTAGGATGGAGTGTATAATTTTAATCCTAAGTGTTAAACCCTTAATGTGTTTAACTCCTTTAATCAATCCACCTAATAATCATCAAGACATCACACTTGTAACTTAGGCCTTGCATTAGGGTTCTAATTCTTCCTTAATTGGTTAAGAAGGACTAACCCTAGTGTTAATGGACAAGTCCCCCTCAAGTTGTCTTACAAATTATAAAATCCACTTCATCATCATACCATTAAATAAAATCCACTTAATCAAAGGCTTGTTTTGTCATGAGTTTAATCCCTAATCATGGATTAAGTTGAGGAGTTTTCCTCAGCTTAAACATTCTCATCTATTATCCTTCTATTAGGATGGTGTAATGAGCCCGTTAAATCCCTGATTATGGCTTAACCTCATTACTTAACACTAAACAAAAACACCAAAAACATCTAAATAATCAACAAGTAGGTTAATGATCTTAATCCTACTCCATGGTGATTAAGTGTGAGAAGCTGACTTCACACTTAAGGTACTCTCATTACCCCTAATCAGAGGGAAGATGTGATGAGTTTACTAAATCCATTGGTTTAGGCTTAAGCTCATTTTCTTATGACAAACTTTCAAAAGCAATAAAAGACTGAAAACTCAAAAAAACAAACAATAATCGTCTCCTTCGGGATTCTTTTCTCATCACCTTCACTCATAAACGAGAACTTGCTTCTTCCGTCTAATGCAAGACAGTTTGCATCTGTGCCAGACAGATCATACACTTGAGCATAGGCAAGTAAGCAGTTCACAAGTCAATTCATCTTTCAGTCTCTTTGGGTCGAACTACGGTGTTCTGACTTCCTCATTGCACGAGAGGATACGTAGGCATAACTTAACAGTTATCGAACAAAAGTCTCTGTATATTCCCCCTTTTCCAGCTTTATTCTTTAAGCCTCATAATCTTGAGCATTTCACCTCTTTCTCTTTTACACTGACACATCATTTATACACTTTACACTTCACTCCTCTTACACTGACACCTGTACATCCTTTTCCGGCTCTTTTATACACAGATTGCACTAACACTACCCCTTTAAAACACAAATCTTTTAAGCGTGGATCCCGTCGAGTACGGCGGACAATCTGGGTGCTAATACCTTCCCAGGTTGTAACCAACCCCCTTTCTCAGTCTCTCTGGTTCGCAACCGTCTTATCCATCTTTTCTAGGTCTATGCAGCATTGCCTTTCCCCCGGGATAAAAATGCCTAGCTGGCGACTCTATTCATCTCCAGTGAGTTCACGGCTGTGTGTTCTCATTGTCCCTTTCGCCGACCGTTCGCGTCTGTACCTTTATCTGGGCCCATTCCCATTTATCGGGAGCGACAGCTTGACGGATTTTCCCTAGCAAAGTAGTCAGGAACTTTCTACTCCCCGTCAGAGCTGCCATTTTCTCCCCAGTAGAGCAATGCCTGAAATACTTCCCCAGCGAAGTTGCTGAAACTTCCTCATCCCCAACGGAGTTCTCCCTCTGAACAGATAGACCAGAGATCTTTATCCCCGCAGGATCCGGATCTCGGATCGGGTTTCTCATTTGCATAATCATAGCATTCACATCATTTTTCCCCAAACTAAGCGTAGCATTCCGTCTAATACGGAGCATTACGGAAAAAATCAAACATTTGCATGATCATAAGCCAGGTTCGAGCCCATCACCTGCAAATATCAATATCACTTCATCAACAATATACAAAACTTATCCCCCGCAGACAAAGCCAGGATACTTTTTGCATTCTCAATACGAATACTTGTTCATACTTGTACATATTCTTTTTGACACTCGCCCGTGTCATACTTCCCCAGCAAGTCAGACACTCATCCGTATCTTGCACATACTTCCCTAGCATATCAATACTTGTACATACTTATGCAGAAGTCTTTGATACTCGTCTGTATCTTGTATATATCCCTCCTCAGCAGATCAAACACTTGTCTGTGTTCCTTGCTTAACCGATTGATACTCGTCCGTATCATCATCCTTAAACATGTGTTAGCACTTGTTTCTATCGATACTCGTCTGTATCATGGTTCTAAGGATTCTCGTCTACGTCTTTGGTCTATACACTGTCAAACAATTATAACTTTTATTTTAAAAGTGTAAGCACTCGGCCGTGTTTACATCCCCACAGAAACAAAACAACTTTTTCTATCCGACATTCGTCCTATGTCGTGATACTTTCGGAAACCGTCCCCTGCCAGGTGATCGTCCTTCACCTTTGGATGACCGTCCCTCATCCTTTTCCCAGTGGAGTCCCCATTGTTGGAACCTTCTATCCGTCATTCGTCCTATGTCGCAGTATTTTTTGGCAGCCGTCCCTGCCAGGTGATCGTCCTTCACCATTTGATGACCGTCCCTCATCATTTTATCCGATGGCCGTCCCCATCGTTGATCTTTGTTATCCGACATTCTTCCTATGTCGAGATAATTCCCCAAGAACAGCCGTCCCCTGCTAGGTGATCGTCCTTCACCTCTTGATGATCGTCCTTCATCATGCTTGTCCGATGGCCGTCCCCATCGTTGATCTCTTCTATCCGGCTTTCGTCCTATGTCGCGATATTTTTTGGCATCCGTCCCCTGCCAGGTGATCGTCCTTAACCTTTTGATGACTGCCCCCATCATTTTATCCGATGGCCATCCCCATCGTTGATCTTTGTTATCCGGAATTCGTCCTATGTCGAGATAATTCCCCAAGAACAGTCGTCCCCTGCTAGGTGATCGTCCTTCACCTCTTGATGATCGCCCTTCATCATGCTTGTCCGATGGCCGTCCCCATCATTGATCTTTTCTATCCGACATTCGTCCTATGTCGTGATAAAAAGCAGGCCGTCCCCTACTAGGTGATCGTCCTTCACCTTTGATGACCATCCCTCGTCAAATATTTCATTTATTCTTTAACCCGATGGTCGTCCCCGTCGTGGTCCCTTTTCCTTTACCTGATGATCGTCCTTCATCAGTTTAGCCCGATAGCCGTCCCAATCGTTGTTTACTTTACTTTCCAGCCTGATGGCCGTCCCCATCAGTGTTTTTCCCACTTTTTCAATCCCCAGAGAGTTTTTACCCGATGGCCGTCCCCGTCGAATATCGATAAACCATTAATTTATATCATTGGCCCAAAATAATAATCGAGAGATTTATTAACATACTTTTTTTAGGTATTTTATTTGTATTTATCAAAAAGATAAACAACATAGAAACATAATAGTTTTATTAAAAAGAACAACAAGAAATAATATGGACCATCTAAACATAAGGTGGGGCGCAGGCCCACCAACTTCGGTCTAAATAAATTTGATCTGGGTCAATAAGAACCCGGTTTGCTCACAACCTAAAAACAATGTAAAAAAACAAGTGACCTAGACATTTCAGCATCATCGGTCTGCATCACCAAACAACAGTAAAAACCAAGTGAGAGAAACAAGGAAGCATCGGGCAGTGTAAAAATTTAACTTGGAAACGAAACCTTTAATACTCATTAAACAAATTAGAACTTTCTTCATTGATCTCTTGCAACTTGTTCATGACTCACAATTTTGAATCACCCCAACACTTAAAATCTGTCAATTGGCTTTGTACCTTGCTGGCCCTTTTTTTATTTATTTATTTTATTTATAATTTGAACATGAAAGCCTTGAATTCACTAAATGTCAAAGTGGTGACACTAATATCTTTGTTTTAGCACTAGGACGAGACCTTTTTTAAATTAATCTTGCAAATGCATTTGAACGTGAGCATTACTTATCTCGTCGTCTAAGAAAACCATGCGCCAAAAATCCACGTTCGAGTATCCTTGATTTTAGATGATCCAAAGCCCTTAGGCAATACTAAGTACCACATGAACACATCATCTTGTATGACTAAAATTAATTCAAAATCAACTTAATTCCTATCCATCACTGCATATCCGCTTGACTTGAATTATTAATTCATCCCTGCAAGTTCTTAACTTTGACAACAAAAACAAAAGAAAGATATAACACCTTTTTTTTAAATTTTCAAAGGATGGTTAGTAGCATAACAAAAATGAAAGTAAAACTATATGGGTAGGAAAAATTTGGGGTATGACAGATGCCCCTATCTAATTGTCTTGTACCTGATAAATGAACTGCCGCAAGGCGTTCGATTTTAGGGTAAAAGTCAATTAGATATAAGAAGACCCTTAGGGTTAGTATAAGCCAATAGGATTGATCAGAAAGTGGGTGGTGGCATAGTGTGATTGGTATGGGCCAAGTTGAAAAAAATGTCAATGGATGTGTACTTGAGGAATGGCACGAATCAGAGCTGTTTCAAGGGGTGTCTTATCCTCAGCATGCATCAAGGATGGCCTTTGGATCAATAGAATGCAGCTGGATGACCTTGATCAAGTGTTCTCATGGTTTATGCAATTCTCCCTCTTTGGAATTTCTTGAAGTGCAAGGCATAGAAACTTGTGATTTAAGGCACAATTCTGGTCAAAATGTATTGCATTATGTTGGTATGATCTTTAGAAATTGATTAGAGGTCATGAAAGGGCTTGGCAAGTGAAATTAATAAAATCCTCTTTGGTGCACACTTGAAAATTATAGGAATTTTGCCAACTTTGAAAGGCCATATCTTGAGTTCTAGGATGAATCAAGACATGTTCTTGTACTTTTTGAAAATGGGAAGATATAATCTACAACTTTCATGTCCAAGGATTTTTCATTTGAAGCATTTTTGGTCATGAAAGAATAGGTTGAATATCTTTCCCAAAATGGAAAGTTTCCATTAAAAGTCATTTCCAAAAATAGCAAGTTTGCATTTACCTCAAAATTCATCAACTTTGTGAACTTCCAACCACTTCAATGATCAAATAAAGATCATAGATACTCAAAATTATGATGATGACCCTTTGGTACCCTTGATGGAGGCCTCAGATGCCCTGATTTTGACTTTACTTGCTCAAGAAGTTACCCAATGATCAGATGACTACCACAGTGAATTTCTTCATCAAATTTGGTACATATGATCCTTATAACATATTAAGACCATTAGAAACAAGAATGGCCAAATAAATTGAGGTTAAGGGCCTCAAACCCAAAACCCTAATTTTGGTCATCCTAGTAGGAAAACCCTAGCTCTGCCTGGACTTCTGTGCAATCCTTTGACATTTTGTGACTTCCAATCATCCTTGGAGATATAATAAGACCATAGACCCCTCATGGACCCTCTTGGCATGCTTCAAAGCCTTAGATATTTTTCAGATCACTTCTTGGGTTCACCTGATCACAAAACCCTAATTTTGCAGTCATGCAATGATTTGATGAAGTTGTTCATGTAATGTGAGATGCAATGAGATGTTTATGCAAAATGAGATCATAAGCCATGGTGTGAGAAAAAAAAGTGAGGGCAAATTTGCGGTGTTTACAGCCGACTATTTTTTTTCTTACCTTAATTTTTCAGTATTTTCGCCTCATCCAATCATTTCATCATCCTCACAGACTTTATGTCTCATCATCATCATTTTGAGTCTCTATGATCTTTATTTGATCATTTAATTGGTTGGAAGTTCACAAAGTTGAAGAATTTTGAGCCAAATGCAAACTTGCTATTTTTGGAAATGACTTGTAATGGAAACTTTCCATTTTGGAAAGATATTCAACCTATTCTTTCATGACCAAAAATGCTTCAAATGAAAAATCCTTGGACATGAAAGTTGTAGATTATGTCTTCCCATTTTCAAAAAGTACAAGAACATGTCTTGATTCATCCTAGAACTCAATATATGGCCTTTCAAAGTTGGCAAAAATCCTATAATTTTCAAGTGTGCACCAAAGAGGGATTTTTGCAATTTCACTTGCCAAGCCCTTTCATGACCTCTAATCAATTTCTAAACATCATACCAACATAATGCAATACATTTTGACTAGAATTGTGCCTTAAATCACAAGTTTCTATGCCTTGCACTTCAAGAAATTCCAAAGAGGGAGAATTGCATAAACCATGAGAACACTTGATCAAGGCCATCCAGCTGCATTCTATTGATCCAAAGGCCATCCTTGATGCATGCTGAGAACAAGACACCCCTTGAAACAACTCTGACTCATGCCATGCCTTAAGTACACATCCATTGACATTTTCTACCAATCACACTATGCCACCACCCACTTTCTGATCAACCCTATTGGCTTATACTAACCATAAGGACCTCATTTCATAACACACACAAGCCTGAATCATCCCACAAGCTGAGTTTGCCAAACAATCCATAAACTTTCATTCCTTCGATTATCATTACACAAGCCTCAAACATCAAAACAAACTTCACCAATCATCTCAAAATCCATCATAGAACACAAATCAACCCTTGCAATGGCCTGAAAGTTCCTCAAATAAGAACACGATTTCTGAGTTATCAGAACTGAAACACACAAACCAAGCCATACAAACTTTTTTCAAGCCTTTCAGAAGCACAAGGGGGATCATTGGAGTGGTTTTGCATCAAAGGAAGGTTCAAAAAGCTCAGAATCAGAAATCTCCATCTCACGTAACGATCTTCAAACTTTTTTCCAGAACCTTGTTTTTAAGTTACAATATGAAAGAACATGCTCTCCTGGTCTCAATGAGCTTTGAATGACTTGAAATGATGAAGAAATGAGTGTGTATGCTTGCTCTGAAATTTTTCCCGTGAAACATGTTCTTGTTTGATTCTCTCATTTAATGTAAAATAAATGAAATTTATGGCTTGATTCTTGTTTAGGGTTGTTTGGAGGATGATTCTGGAGAGTTAGGGGGTCTGAGATGGCCTAGGGAGAGAGTTAGGGTGAAGAGCTGGCCAGAGAAGATGATCGGAGGTCTTCTCCGGCCACCTGAAAGTCATTAAGGGTTTAATTAGGGCTTAGGGCCAGTTTGAATTTCAGCCTTTGGATTTTGTTTACCCGCGCGTATGGACGGCCTAGATGTCTCATTAAAACCCTAATTCAGTTTAATTAGATTAATTAGGTTTAATTAATAAATTTTGCCAGATTGAATCCTGACCCCTCATCTGCGCGCACAGTCAACTAGGATTTGAACCTGGACCATTGGATCAGATTACTTCTCATTTAATTCATTTTTATTTCATTTTTATTGCATTTCATTCATATAATTTTTAAAAATAGCAAAAGACTTTCAAAAAATCTTATTTCTTGCATTTTTGTTTCAAATATGTTTCTTAACCTAAAAAAAATTTTATTTTAATTTTTTCATTAAAAAAGTATTTTTAAAACATTTAAATGTTTTATTTAATTAATTAATTGATTTTAATTAATTAAATATGCATTTAAGTTTCTAAAAATCACCAAAAAAATCACAAAGCATTCTTAAACATTTAGAAACATTTTCAAACTCACCATACAAATATATTTTTAGGTTTGATCACATTTTCAAAATTTTCTTTGAATTAGGGTTCATAAATTCCACATTTTTAAACCCTAACTTGAAAAATTCATTTCTGCCTAACCATGATGAGTTTGAACTTGATTATTTTTGCATTTTTTCTCATATTGCATATAGTTTCTAGATTATTTATTTCATATTTTTATCTTGCATTTTCAATTTGATTTGTATTTTTTCCTTAAGAATCACCCAAAAACCCTAGCTAACTTAAGAAATCCATAACTTTGCCTAGGGTTAGCTTCTGACTTTCTCTTTTGGGGTGTGATCTTATATGGGATTAGGGTTTGTTTGAGTTAAATTTAAATTTTTTATCATGATGTATGCTTCTGTTTTGGTCATATGCATCATGCTTGTTCATAAAACCCTAATTTTGCATCTCCATTTGCATTCTTCTTTGCATATCATGAACTTGTGAACTTGTCATGCCATTCCATTCTTTTGTATGTCATCTTAGACATATTAGGACATGTTTGAAACATTTATTGATCATTGTTGCATCATTTTGGTATGCTTTGCATCCATTAAATTTCATGAACATCCATGTGTTTTCATGCTTCTAAACATGCTTCCATTGCATCTCATCCTTGTATGATGATTCATAGGCATATTGTATGAAATTGCATTATCTCATAACACATTTGCATTGCATAATCACTTCTGGTTTTGGACTTTGCATCCTTATTCATCTCATTCCTTTGTGCTTTATGTCTTATGCATTCATACTAACATTTCAAGTACTTTTGGCAAGTTATCTGGGAGGTGGATTTGCCTTCACCTCCCACCTCTTCTTTCCTTTGCATTTGAATCCTTCATTTGTTTTTGGAGTGAACAATATTCACTTGTGTTTCTCTTGCTCCTTTCTTCTCTCCTAAGTTACTTATCTTCTTCAAGAAGTAATTAACTTATTCTTCTTCCTCCTTCTCTTTTCATCTGCTTTTTTCCATGGTGGCCTTCTTGAAGATTCTTTTAAGCCTCACAAACCATAGGATATCCAAGCATGAGAATTTTCAGGGTTGTGTATAGTCCCCCCTAGTATTTTACCTTTGAGTCTCCTTGAGTCTCTCCTCTCATCTCAATAATCAGAGGCTAAGCTCTTAAAGCTTTAGGACTTTGAATTAGGGTTATGCCTGCATCCTTATCTTAGGATGGAGTGTATAACTTTAATCCTTAGTGTTACCCCTTTATTTTGTTTACACCTCTTAATCAAAACACATTAATAATAACTAAGACTTTATCTTGTAACTTGGGCCTTACATTAGGGTTCTATCTCTTCCTTATGGTTAAGAGGGACTAACCCTAGTGTTTAATGGACAAGTCCCCCTCAAGTTGTCTTACAAACTTAAAATCTACCTTCTTAATCTCTCTTTATTTAAAATCCATTTAATAAAGGTTTGTTATATAATGAATTTAGTCACTAACCATGGATTAAGTTGAGGTATCTTCCTCAGCTTAAGTGTTCTCATCTATCATCCTTCTCTTAGGATGGTGTAATGAGTTCACTAATCTGTGATTAGAGATTAAACTCATTACTTAACACTAAACAAAAACCAAAAACATCTAAATAATCACAATTAGGTTAATGATCTTAATCCTACATCATCATGGTAATTAAGATGAGATGCTTATCTCATACTTAAGTAAGCTTATTATCCCTAATCAGGGAGGAAATAATGAGTTTACAACCCTTGATTTAGGCTTAAGCTCATAATCCTATGCAAAACACAAAAAACAATAAAAAACTAAAAACACAAAAAACAAACAATAAACGTCTCCTCTGGGATTCTTTTCTCATCACATTCACTCTATAAACGAGAACTCGCTTCTTCCGTCTAATGCAAGACAGTTAGAACTCGAGCCAGACGAGTCATACACTTGGACGACATGGAATAATCAGAAATACTTGGATTGAAGAGGGGTAAACCCAGGAAGATGAATTAATGACATATAACAATGCTTTTAGATGACAAGTACCAAGTTTGGGTATCAACGTCCAAAACATCTAGAAGAGTACTAGATGTGGAATGAGACCAAATTTCGAAGATACATCTGAAACAATCAGAGTGTATAAGCAAATTCATGAAGATTGTCAAAGCTACACATATATTTGGAGGAGCATCATATAAGTGTTATCAAAACGAATGGACATTTGTAAAATGCTCAAATGGAATTCAAATAGTTAGGGAAAGTAAAAAATCAGAACAAAGGGACAACTGAGAAACAAAAACATCAGATGGGCTCGACAATAGGACATATGGGAAACAAAAACATCAGATGGGCTCAACAAGAGGACATCTGAAAAACAAAACATTAGATGGGCTCGACAAGAGGACATATGGGAATAAAAAAACATCATATGAGCTAAACAAGCTATGCTATGACATACATGAATATTTGGTAAGTATCCACGTCAAACTTCACAATGTTTGAAGGAAATGAAAGATGAAAATCCACGTCAAATTTTTTTACAAGTTAAATTTGAAGGAAAAGAAAAAATATCCACTCAAACTTATCGATGAGAATTATCCAAATAGATACTTTTGAAGGAAGGAGTCCACGTCAAACCTCGTTTGAAGGAAAGGGAGATATCCACATCAGATTTCTTAACAAGACAATTTTGAAGGAAATAGATCCACGTCAAACTACGTTTGAAGGAAGAAGTCCATGTCAAACTTCACAAAGTTTGAAGGAAGAGAAAATATCCACGTCAAATTTCTTAACAAGACAAATTTGAAGGAAAGGGGTCCACGTCAAACTTCACAAAGTTTGAAGGAAATGAAGATATCCACGTCAAATTTCTCAATGGGAATTATCCAAAGAGAAACCTTTGAAGGAAAGGGATCCACGTCAAAGTTAACAACGTGTGAAGGAAGAGAAAATATCCACGTCAAATTTCTTAACAAGATAAATTTGAAGGAAAGGGGTCCACGTCAAACTTCACAAAGTTTGAAGGAAATGAAGATATTCACGTCAAATTTCTCAATGGGAATTATCCAAAGAGGAACCTTTGAAGGAAGGGGTCCACGTCAAACTTCACAAAGTTTGAAGGAAAATAAAATATCCACGTCTAATTTCTTAACAAGACAAATTTGAAGGAAAGGAAGATATCCATGTCGAACTTCACAATGTTTGAAGGAAGAGAAAATATCCACGTCAAATTTCTCAATGGTAATTATCCAAATAGAGAACTTTGAAGGAAGGGGTCCATGTCAAACTTCACAAAGTTTGAAGGAAGAGAAAAATGAACACATCCAAAAATGGTTTTTTATGAAAGACATGGTGACAAACACGACTGCTTTGGTAGGTGCCAAGTGAGTTGGACTTTGACTTTTGGTGGTTGCCAATGGAAATTGGACTTTAAGGATGCCTAACAAAATTGGAATTTGACCACAAGGTAAGATGACAAGACCTCGGGAAATGAAAATGAGCATGAAGTATACTTAGAACTATGCTTGATATGAAATTGTAAGATGTAAATGGTCAATGATTGCAATGCAAATTCTAAGACCACTGGGTGAGACTCTTTTGGAGAGGTGCGGATGAAGCAGCCGATTCCACAACACAATGAACTTTTGCCAAATATGCCTTTGAAAGATGTCTTAAGAACAACTTATATCACACTTGTTAGAAGTATCATGAGGTTGATCCTGTTGGGAAGGAGTGATAAGCTTTTCTTGGGGATTTCCTGAAGCGAACAGCCCCATGTTGACTGATTCTGGAATGACTGCTTGACTGGTCACTTGAAATGCTTGCCCCAACATGAGTCCTGAAGAGAAATTCTTTGAAGAATATGATCTTTGACAGTGATATGCCCCTGATAGGATCATTGATCAAGTTTCTCAATTGTTTAAAAATTCCTTGATGATGAGTGCTTACATGCAAATAAAATATTCATTCAAAAATGTTAATTTTAATGTAATGCTCAAGCAAAATTTTTGAAATCAAAATCATTGTTGGAATGATATTGGAGTAAAGCAAATGAATCACTGGTAAGAATGCAATGTTTATTCAGACACTCAATGTGAAAGATAATGAAAAGTGAAAGATAATGCAAGAGGTATGATACCAAAGAAAATGATTGACAAATCTATTGGGAGTCAGCTTACGCAACCTTGCTGTGATATGCTTTCAAAACAAACCTAGCTTCAATTAGGTCTTTAAAGGGTTGTAACATGGTCTGGTTCACGGTTTTCGAAATAAAGGATATAAGGCTCACAATTTTAATTTTTACCCAACCCATGATCCATGATGATCTCCAGTCATATGCTCAACTAATTCAATTTATGCATTCAGGTTTTGAGATTTGGACTTGCACTGATAATGATGGCTCAAAAACCAAGGGATTATTGGATAGCAGTCACTACTTCTTCATAACATTCAGTTGTCTTTGCTTGAGGACTTTGGGTCAACTTATTTGTATTTGTTGAGGAATTTTGGTGACCTCTCTTGATTTGAATTTCTTATTATCCCTAACCTTTGCCTGGACTGTATCTTTGACATTTTCAGTCCACCAGGATGCTTTTATTTTTGCTTAAGTCGCCTTTTGGGTGTTGACTTAGCGGTTTTTTTTACTTTTGGATTTGGAAAGACAATGATTGCCATCAACTTCTTCGTCAATTCTTTGATGTTTGCGAAGGAAAACTTGGGCTTGAAACCCTTATTGGAATATGTAAGGAATGATTCTCCTGAAATTGAATGCATACTCGAATTAATTGAGAACTACCCTGCCCCGGGTTAAAATTATGTTTTGTTTGTTTAGAAAGAAACTCCAACTTTAAGGCTCAAAGGGGTTGACAAGGGATTAACTTCCTTATTTCTCCGATGTTTGGGAGTTGAAATAATGCATGTATATCATCAACAAGGTTTTATTTTGAAAGTATACCATTCAACAATTTGGGTATCTCGTTTTCGTCATCCTCCCTCCAATCTTTGCTTTCAGAAATATGAATAAGAAAAACAATGATGTATATATATATATATATATATATATATATATATATATATATATATATATTGAATTTTTTGAAAAGAGAAAGCATGAATATGCACAAATATGAAAGTGAATGAATTGATTCAAAATATGCGATGCTCATTTCATTAACATTAACATTAAAGAAAAACAAGTCTTAAGCAAGTTCACACAATACAAACAAGGAAATTAAAACTGAAAAGAAACAAGGCCTAGTGTCTAATCACTAGCAAGGATGAGCTTTCCCTCCTGATTTACTGGCTTTAGGTATTAACTTGTGATTCTTTGACTAAGTCTTCAGCCACTTTGATTTGGCATATGATCTCTGCCAACATGGGGAATCCCTCTTGGTGTGAAGGTGAGCATGTCTCCTCTGACCAAATCTTGAACTCGAGCTTAGAAGGCGTAACAACTTTCGATATCATGACTTGCAGCTCCTTCATGGAATGGGAAATGGAGATCAATCCTAAACCCATATGGAAGAGTATTTGGAGGAGTAAGTGGTCTAGTTGTGATAAGACCTTTCAGAACCAAGTAAGGGTATAACTCCGCATATTTCATGGGAATATGATCAATTTGAGTCCTAGGCCTGGGATTGCGAGTCTGATTATGACGAGCATTCCTTTATGGAGGAGCCTTATCTTCAGCTTTTGTCTCAACCTCCTTCCTCTTTTGAAACATCTCAGAGGATTTTCTAGAAGATTCAGTAGCATGGTGCAAAAAGCGAGAATCTTCATAAATAACTTGGGAAACAATACTCGTCGGGGTAACATTTAATTGAGGTATGACAATCTTTTGAGACTGAGCATCTCTAGCCAGCAATGTTTGCATCATCCCCATGAGTACATTCATGTTCCCCTTTATCTCATTGAGGTCTTATCTAACCCTTATGTTATGTTGTTCTTGATTTTCTATTCTTCTTTCGATGCTGGCTTTAGTTCCAAATTTGTGCTTAGGAATCAGCTTGACGGAGACTCAACAAATATGAGGACGAGAACTGGTGAACATGAGTGACTATGAATGCAAATATGAATTCAATGATATGCAAATAATATGCGAAGAGATGTTACACATAATCAAGATTTCACAAGTCTGAGGTACAGATGGAGGATACTCGGATTGCTCTCTTCACAAGGATCTCAATGGTTAAGCTCTAAAGTTTAAAGGAACCCCAAAGTTATAAACCCATATGGCTATTCATCAGACACGCCATCAATATGACGGTTGAATGACTCCCCCATATGAATCTCGTTTGGGTGAGGTTTTCGTATCGAACTAAACGAGAGAAACCTCTCGGTGCCCCATACTATGCAACCATTGACATGTGGTTTCAATCAAAATTCTCAGAGTTATGGACTTGTCTCAACTGTTTGATGGACATGTCGATAGTTTGACAGTTAGTCAACTCCATTGAGATAATCTATTCTGAGTGAGGTCTTCGTATCGAACTACACGGGAGTAACCCCTTGGTTCCTCATACTACGCGACTATCAACCTTATGTTTGAGCCCAAAAGTTTAAGGTTCTAAGGTTCTTAGGGTCAACTATCCTAATGAAAACACTGATCGTCCACGCCATCAATATGACGGTCGTCAGCATTCGCACTAGAATATACTCCAAGTGACATCTTCGTATCAAACGTCCACGAAAACATTTCTTTTGGGAGCCAATACTACACAACCTCTCCTAACTTATGTTTATGCTCAAAGGCCCGGGTATAGAACCTTTCACTCATGTTTCTTTTTCAATCCAAGTATCGATCCAATAGTACCACAAGATATAATATTGAAAGCGATAAAGAAAGCAATAAAAATATGCAAGTAATACATAAAGTTGTAATACCTCAAAATTTTCCATCTCATTTCCTCAATATTTGGCATAGGCATTTAGCGTAAACAAATTCATGAAATAATAAAAAACATTGCATCAAGTGTATCATAGTTGGGGCATAGGCATGTGATCAGTTGACTGGAGCAATTGAAGGCTATACAAAGGCAACCAAGGAGCCACAAAGTTTCTCAACCTTGTTCAAAGGGTTCACAATATCCCACAAGTCTTCACTTGAAGCCACAAGTCTTCACTTGAAGCCACAAGTCATGAAAATAATTGAATTGATCAAAGGAGGCAAGCAGTGCAACATCTCCTGATAAAAAGGGGCCAAGTTAGGGTTTCATCTCTGTCGCTCCCGGATTTCCATCCTGGTACAAACGCGAAAGTGGAACGGAAAGAGGTTAGAGTCGCCAACCAGGAATTTTTATCCCAAAGGAACGAGAATGGTAATGCTGCACAAACCAGAAGAAAGAAGAGGAAGGACACGGGTCATGCGAACCAAAGAGAATGGGTTCAGGAGTCGGTTACGACCTGGGAAGGTATTAGCACCCCAGATCGTCCGCCGTACCCAACGGGATCCACGCTTGCAAAGAAAATGTTTCAAAGGGTGAAGAAATGAAAGATGCTGCAAAACTGAAACTGAAACTGGATAAGAAAGAAACGAAATGGGGGAAAAAAGAAATGAAAAGGAAAAATGTAGGGAAAATAAAGATTGTGCTCGAACGGGCCCTACCCCGCTGCCTACGTACCTCATCTGGACATGAGGATCAGAGACGCCGTAGTTCCCCTAACTAGGGGTAGAAAAGATTGCTTGTGAATTAAGGCTTGAACTGCCTATGTCAATGCTCAGGTGTTGCAGGCTCGGACGACGAGTGCGTAACCGTCTTGCAAAATGACAAGAAGAAGCAAGTTCGCGGACGGAGCGAAGGAGATGAGAAACGAATTCCCGAAGAAAAGACGCTTATTGTTTGTTTATTTTTAGACCTTTTTATTAGTGTGGCACAAGAGAATGAACTCAAGCTATTTTCTATGGATACTAGCTACTACATTCAAAGATAGAATAATAGAACAAGCACACCAAGTAAGGAGAATTTATCCAAGACTTGTTTCTAAGGGCAAGGGCCTAAATTCATTGACTTGTTGAAGTTATTAGGTGTTTTAGTGATTAAAAATGAAGAAGTGTTTTTTAGGGATTTTTGTGATGAAGATGACTTCATGATCCGACTTGTGCATCATGCTAGACAAATACACTATTCCAAGATGGAATGAATACATATGTCCCATGGAATAAGGCTATTACATAAGAAGTCACTTCTTTCTTTATAAATGTTTTTTAGGTTTTGTTTTGAGATGAGAAGAGAAAGAACCAAAGGAGCAAAAAGGTAAAAGTCTAAAATGGGGAAAGACTAAACCTAAAGTTGTCATGCAAAAGTGGTCCTAAGGTTAGTGAGGTTTCAACTATCCTAAGAGAAAAGAAGAACCAAAGAGAAGCAAAAGAGAGGAAGCAACAGCTAGCAAGCAACTTACTCCTCTAAAGGAGATAAGTTGCTCCTAAAGGGGGAAGAAGAAAGTTGCAACACATGATGACATAAGGCACATCAAAAAGCATAAGGAGAAAGCACTTAAAAAGAGAGAAGGATGAAGAGTTGAAATGTGGATGAAAATACACACTTCTCTTACCATGAGCCCCTGCAAGTGTTAGCAAAATCCAGCATATGCTCATCAATAAAATCATGGAATTAGCATGCTTCAAGTTCTAGAAAACCAAGATCAAGCAACATGGAAAACTTTGCACATACAAGCATTTACGTGTCAAGAACATGGAGACATGCATCAACCAGCAAGCAAATCACCCTAACAATCATATTCAATGATCATACAATGATCCATGGCATTTAAAACAAGTAAGGGGATCAAACATGCAAAAAATAACCCAAAAGTGGCCCATTGCATCAGTGTTAACCGGTTAACCAATCCGTTAACCGGTTAACCAAACCAAACCTGCAGAAAACCAGCACAGAAACAGGTGCGTTAACCGGTTAACCAATCTGTTTACCGGTTAACGCTGAAGAAACAGCAGCAATTTCCTGCAGAAAAATCAGCTCAAACCAACTTATCCAATTAATCTCACACCAGACCAACAATCAATTAAGCATGAAATAAGAGGATCAATTCACATTAAATGGAATCATCAAGCTCATGAACATTAATACATGGATCCGGTCCTAAATCAACCAATCAAATCAAGCAACACAAGCAAATACACAAGCACATGTTGGATCTAAAGCACAAGCATGCAAATAAGCTAAAACAGAGCTAGATCTGAATTTAACCAACCTATAAAGCTGAGGTATGCTTTGGTAGTTGTTGATTGAGCTGGAAATGAGAGATCTCGCGCAAAAATTTGAAGATTCGGTGCTAAGCTTCACACTCCATGCAAAATAAATGCAAGAACAAGGTCTTGATGTAGAATTTTGGATCCAAAAGCACTTCAAGATCCCAAACCAAATCTGAATTACCAATTAAACTAGCAAAATGATGCAAAGAAGCTATGGATGAAGGTCTAGTTCCAAGATCTACACACCTTAAGGCAAGGTTATGTGATCTTCAAAGAGGAACTCTTAGTGAATTTGGAAAATGTGGGAGAGAAAATGAGAGAAAAGTGAGAGAGAAGAGTGAAAATTAAGAATGAGAATGAAAATTGTGAGAGAGCCGCCCCTTGGTTTGGAGAGAAATGGATTAAATATGGTTTAGGTTTGGGGCCCAAAAAATTAGGCTTGGGATCCAAAAAATATGGTTTGGCAATGTGATTAGGTTTTATCAATGGAATTAGGCTTAATAAGTGCTCTAGATCCTTCTCTTTAATTTCCAATTAATTCAAAAATGAATAAAAATCAGAAACTTGAAAATTGGAGCTAAAAGCACATGCTGAATTTGCTGCTGGAATTCAAAATTCGCAGCCGTTAACCGGTTAACCAAAGCGTTAGCCGGTTAACGCCAGTGAATTTTGAATTTTCCCTCCTTTTGGTGGGAAACCACAAGAATAACCCGGCGTCAACCATTTTGACTTGATTTTGATCTTCAATCCTCTTAAGGCCTTTGACCATGATATCAACTTGTAGCCTGCCTTGTGAGCTTTGAATTTCTCTAATGATTGATCATATGCCTTATGTTGGAACATGCAAGTGTTATGCCTCATTTTTCTATCCAATATGTTAAAGACATGATATGCTGATGATGATTATGATATGATGATGATGCTAAACAGGAGAGGGAAAATTTGGGGTATTACAGTTGCCCCTATTCAAGCAACTGTTAATTTGAAAAGGACGGTAGCACGGCTATCGACCGTTCAAGATGAACTGTGGTTGAATACCAAGAAGACCTAAAATTTGCACTCTACTGGAGAATAAAAGAAATGGGAAATAAACTCAACCAAATGACGCTTTGGCGACTGAAGCGGGGACAAAGCAGACGAGCTCCTGAATTGTTACTTCGGATAGAAAAACCTAGACAAACGAGTCTTCCTCGAGCAAACTTGTTACGCCAGGAGATGGACATTTTAACGTTTAATTCCACCGTCAAGACTTCAAACCTCTTCAACACGGCCGAGTGTTGGATAAGATCAAGTGATCTGCTAAGGAAATGGCATCAAGCGATCCATAACCAGGAAGAAGAGAACGTAACATCAAGCGATTTACGACTCAAACAACGAGGAGCAATATCAAGCGATTTACAACTCGAACAAGATCAAACGATCTGCTAAGGAAATGGTATTGAGCGATCCATAACCAAGAACATGAGCACGAATCAAACAACGAGGAGTAATATCAAGCGATTTACAACTCGGACAAGATCAAGCGATCTGCTAAGGAAATGGTATCGAGCGATCCATAACCAAGAACATGAGCACGGCTCAAACAATAAGGAGTAATATCAAGCGATTTACAAATCGGACAAGATCAAGCGATCTGCTAAGGAAATTGTATCGAGTAATCCATAACCAAGAACATGAGCACGACTCAAACAACAAGGAGTAATATCAAGCGATTTACAACTCGGACAAGATCAAGCGATCTGCTAAGGAAATGGTATCGAGTGATCCATAACCAAGAACATGAGCACGACTCAAACAACAAGGAGTAATATCAAGCGATTTATAACTCGGACAAGATCAAACGATCTGCTAAGGAAATGGTATCGAGCGGTCCATAACCAAGAACATGAGCACAACTCAAACAACAAGGAGTAATATCAAGCGATTTACAACTCAAACATGTCTTTTGGTACGACACCAGGAGACTACTGGCTTGCCACAGCGACGGTGGACTTTTAACAGCGTTGCAATATCGAGTGATCTGCAAACCAATCAAGATCGAGCGATCTGATATGAGAATGGTATCAAACGATCCATCCACAATAGGTCCGTTGACACGGGACAACGCGATCAATAAAATATTAGTTGATTTGAGAAGAGAGTAATAACTCTGCAAGGGAGAATACCATTTATAACTTCGCTGGGTATGAGAACATTCTGCTGAGGAGACTAAGATATCTTGGAAATACATGGTCGAGGAATGAAATGTGAACAAATGTCTGTATTACTTTGTCACACTGGAAAAAAATAAATTGGCGACCTCCCTGGGGATATTTCAATGATGGTTGCGTACCAATCATGAAACTCTGTGAGGAAATAACGATCTTCCAACCCGGTGGGGAAATGCTTGGTCAAATATCCTTTTCTAGGGAAAGAGTTCTGATAATTACAACTCTATGGGGAATTAGGCATTCAACTGCTTGCTAGGAATATCCCACTCTGATATAAAGACTCCGCTCGGAGGTGAGAACTTTTCAACTGGATTTGAAGTTCTGTTGGGGATACCACCCTACTCTGACTCAGCTGGGGGAAATTCTATCTTAGACTTTACTAGGGATGTTGGAGATCACCCTCTGCTAGAGATAGGAATTGCAAAGTGTCTCTTGCTAGGGAGACTAAGATGATTGGGGAATATGTTCTGGTGACATCTTTTTTCCTGTACTTGTTGATTGTTCAAATGTCAACCCAAGAGGATTTTACAGAAGACCTGGCATCCGAAATGCCCCGGTGTCTTCAAACTCTTGGAAAGATTCATCGAGTAATTTCCCCAGACCTCCTGGTCTACAAAGGGATTTGATTGGAGAAGGCTCACAAACAATCCTTCATCATCGTGAGTTATTATTCCCCAGTGTCATGCATCAAGGATAAGTTGGATAATGGCTTGCATAGACCGACTTCATCTGTCTTGAGAATGATCCGCTCCAGTATGAGCCTTAAAATAACTTCCTTTGATTAACTGCACTCTCTATGGGAATGCTCAGACTAAATGCTTTTTGAGAGACTTAAATCTCGAAATAATTTCCCCAGACTGGCTGAACTGTGAGATATTTGCTCAATATGATTGCCCCAGATTGGCTGCATCTGATCCAACTGATTGGAAGAATCTTTATCTCATAGGAGTTTCTCGGAAGAAGTGAAATTGTCCATGATTGTCCTTCAGAAGTTTCAGACTCCTCCACCTGGAAAGATTTAAGTTTCTGGACTGAAATTCCTCATGTGAACTTCTATGATTTCCGAACTAATGTATGCAAGCAGAAAATGTTTTATTCTGAGAATGAAAATTCTAATGCAACACACATGCTAATATTGAAGTTTTTATTGAAAAGATGTCGTTTTTGAACGAATCACTGGTTAAGCCATAACACAAGCTTTTATGAAGTAAAACATGCATATGTGATACCAACAAAGGTCTTTTAGCATAACTCGTAGGAGTCAGGAACGCTATCTCATGGTGGCACTCACAAAAACCTCTGACCAATCAAGCTAGGCCAGCAATACCAATCAAGCTAGGCCAGCAACAACTCTCTGACCAATCACAGCTTCACATACATGCCTCATGGATTACATTTCACACAATCTTGGAAGCTGAAACCTCCCACAAGCCAGCACTCACAAAAACCTCCGTCCTTGCATTTTCTTTCGAAACTCAATACACAAGCAAAGAACACCAAAAACAAACTTCATAGAACCACTCAACATGATCCTCTGATCATTTCCCAACCATCAATTTGCCCTGAAAAGCCCACAAACAGAAACACGATTTTGCACTCCCCTTGGTCAGAACTTCATCAATCTCAAAAACCAGACACCATACACTCCAACTAAACCTCAAAGCATCCTCAGGGAGACCATTAGAGAAGCTTTAAAGCAGGGAGGCAGTCTAAAAGCTCCAAACTGAAAGCTTCACCTCAGGTAGCTTCGAAAATTTATTTTTCCAGAAGCTTTATTTTAAGTTCTCAATTTGTTAAGTTTGATTCCCTGAGTGCATTGAACCTTTTACTTTTGAAAATGATGAAGAATTGAGAGTGTATGGCTTGTCTGAAAGTTTTGCAATTTTTGTTCTTGGCTTCGAATCTTGTTAATGGCTTAAAATAAATTGTGTTTGAAGTTAAATTCAGGTTTAGGAAGGTTAGAGGAACAAATATGGAGCTTTAGAGCTCTAGAAATGACCTGGAGAGTGAGATTGAAATTTTCAGGGAGAGATGTCACCGGAGAAGACGACCAGAGCTCTTCTCCGGTGACCTGAATGTGATTAGGGTTTAATCTGTGATTAGGGCAAAGTTTGAATCTGGAGCGTGCGATTTGGCTTCCCGCGCGTGAACCTAGGGCCAGGATCCTTTCATTAACCATTAATCCTATTTTATTAAATTAATTAATTAGGTTTAATTTAATCCAGCCAGTTTGAATCTGGGCCACAGGATCTGGCGCCAGTCAATTCCCTCCAAATTCGTTTAAACCTCAGCCTCAGGATCTGTTGACTTCTCCATCAATTCATTTTATTTTATTTTGTTTCATATTTAACTTCCACGAATTATTAAAAATAGCGAAAAATATTTTAAAATTCTGAATTTTTTTGTCAAGCATTTCATTAATTTTCAGAACTCAAAAATATTTTTATTTTTATTTTTTGCATTAAAAATTATTTTTAAATCATTTAAATGTTTATTTTTAATTAGTTAATGGAAATTAATTAATTAAAAATGCATTTAGGTATTTAAAAATCACCAAAAAATCACATTGCATTTCAAAACATTTAGAAACATTATCAAGCTCTCAAAACAAATTCTTTTTGGTTCTTGATGCATTTTGACAATTTTCATTGGAATTAAATTCTTTTAAAGGCAATATTTTTGTTCAAGCTTGGAAAAATCCATTCTGCCTAACCATTGAGAGTTTGATGATGGTTCTTCTTGCATTGCATCCTTCATAGCATGTAGTTTATAGGATAAAATTGGTTTGAATTCATCTTCCATTTTCAATTTGTTTTGCATTTTTCATGGTGAGGTACCTTGAAACCCTAGTTGACTTAGAAAAACCATAACTTCCATTAGGTTTAGATTTAGGTCCCCTCCTTTGGGCAGTGAACTTGTGTAGGGTTAGGGTTACTTTGATCCCATTTTCAATTTTTTATCATGTCATTTGCTTCTGATTTTGAATTTTGTGTTGAATGTTGTTCATAAACCCTAATTTGTGCCTTCCTTTGCCTCCATCTCTCATTTCCTTGCATTTAAGAACTGTCCATGACATTTTGTGCATCCACATGAGCTATAAGACATCTTAGGACATATTAGAACCATGATTGATCATGGCATCATTCTTTTGCCATGTTATATGTTCATTTCATTTCATAAACATTCATGAATCTTTATGGTTCAAAGCATGCCTCATTTGCATCCTTATGCTTGTTTGATCACTCTCATCTCTTGTCATGTGTTTGCATCATCTCTTAGCATCATTAACATCATGTTCATGCTTCTGACTTTGGTTTGCATCATGTCCATTCATCTCATTCTCATTGCATTTCATTTCTTTTGCTAACTTTTCAGGTGGTAAGTTATTTTGAGAAGTGAATTTGCCTTCATTTCTCACCATCTCTTCTCATCTCTTTTATGCATTCATTGCTGCATTTTTACTTGTGGATTAGAGTGAGCTTTCTCATTCATGCTCTTTATCCTATTTCTTTCTTCAAGCAACTTATCTTCTTAAGTGAAGTAAGTTGTCTTGCTTCTTCTGCTTCTCCTCCTTTCATCTGCTTCTTCCTTGGTGGCTTCTCTGAAGATCTTCTTGCAAGCCTCATTAACCCTAGGAACACCCAAGCATGTTAACAATTAGGGTTTGATTAGTCCCCCTTTAGTTTTACCTTTGTGTCATCCTTGAGTCTCCTCTTCTCACCTCATAATCAAGGACTAAAACCTTAAAGGTTTTAAGGCTTTGTGATTAGCGTTATGCCTGTATCCTTCTATTAGGATGGAGTGTATAACTTTAATCCTAAGTGTTAAACCCTTAATGTGTTTAAATCCTTTAATCAATCCATCTAATAAATCATCAAGACATCAAGCTTGTAACTTGGGCCTTGCATTAGGG
This sequence comes from Lathyrus aphaca, assembly GCA_963966055.1. Lineage (NCBI taxonomy): Eukaryota > Viridiplantae > Streptophyta > Magnoliopsida > Fabales > Fabaceae > Lathyrus > Lathyrus aphaca. Next base: position 126,854,568 of record OZ014523.1, on the reverse strand, counting down.
TTCTAATTCTTCCTTAATTGGTTAAGAAGGACTAACCCTAGTGTTAATGGACAAGTCCCCCTCAAGTTGTCTTACAAATCATAAAATCCATTTCTTCATCTTATCATTAACTAAAATCCATTTAATAAAGGCCTTGTTTTGTCATGAGGTTAATCCCTAATCATGGATTAAGTTGAGGAGCCTTCCTCAGCTTAAATGTTCTCATCTATTATCCTTCTATTAGGATGGTGTAATGGGTCCATTAAATCCTTGATTATGGCTTAAACTCATTACTTAACACTAAACAAAAACTCCAAAAACATCTAAATAATTGCAAGTAGGTTAATGATCTTAATCTTACACCATGGTGATTAAGTGTGAGGTGTGTACTTCATACTTAAGGTATTCTCATTACCCCTAATCAAAGGGAGGATGTGATGAGTTTACTAACCCTTTGGTTTAGGCTTAAGCTCATTTTCCTATGACAAACACAAAAGGCAATAAAAGATTGGAAACACAAAAACAAACAATAATCGTCTCCTTCGGGATTCTTTTCTAATCTCACTCATTCACAAATGAGAACTTGCTTCTTCCGTCTAATGCAAGACAGTTTGCACCTGAGCCAGACAGGTCATACACTTGAGCGTAGACAAGTAAGCAGTTCACCAGTCAATTTATCTTTCAGTCTCTTTGAGTCGAACTACGGTGTTCTGACTTCCTCATTGCACGAGAGGATACGTAGGCATAACTTAACAGTTATCGAACAAAAGTCTCCGTATATTCCCCCTCCTTTCAATATTATTCTTTTAGCCTCTTTGTCTTGAGCTTCATACTCTTTCTTCACACTGACACTTGCATTTCTTTCCAGCTTTGACACACATTTTAGCACTGACACTACCCCTTTTAAACATAAATCTTTTAAGCGTGGATCCCGTCGAGTACGACGGACAATCTGGGTGCTAATACCTTCCCAGGTTGTAACCAACCCCTTTTCTCAGTCTCTCTGGTTCGCAACCGTCTTATCCATATTTTTCTAGGTCTATGCAGCATTACCTTTCCTCCGGGAAAAAATGCCTAGCTGGCGACTCTTGTCTTTTGAGTTCACCCTTGTGTGTACTTTCTCCTCTTTCGCCGACCATTCGCGTTTGTACCCCTTTTGACCTGGGTGTCATCAGGTGGGAGCGACAGCTTGGCGACTCTGCTTGGGACCCTTATACTGTAACCAGGGCTTCTGGTTCTTTTTGTGGGTTCCTCCTAGCGCTTGTTTGATTTGTGTTTACTGGGGTGTTATGTGCTAATTGTGTTTATTTGCTTTGTTTATTGCTTTATGTACAGTCTTGTTTATTGCTTTCTTTACAGTTTTATACATCATACTGTCATACTGCCATTTTTGCTGGATCTGGTTTGCTGTCTTAATGGGTGGGATTTCATTGAGAGTTTGAGGTCCTATACCTGGGACCTGAGTGACACCTAGGCTAGAGTGGTTCATATTCTTTACCATTCCATTTCGGTCTGGTGCGGGAATATGAAACACGGTTCAGATGTGGGTTTCTTCTTGAGAACTCTGTGCTACAGATTTCCTGTAGTGCTAGGGCTATCTAGGAAGCCTGCTAAGTCTGGATGACCTTTATTATGACCTTCAGAAACTGAGGTGAATTAGAGGAGGATCTTTTATGGTTATTGGAAACACTGTACCTCCGGGTTGGAAGTGTTTACACTTCTCATAACTGATCCAAGTCTGAGGATCCTTGTTTTAGAACATTACCTGTGAGAGGGTTGGGCTGTTTACAGGTTTGCAGGTACCATTGGCCACATCATACCCTGATACTTGTTTTGATTAAGAGTACCTCATTTTGGACAGTTCTTGTGATTTAACCTTGGACATGTGACTCTTTATTTGAGTCCCCCACCTTGGTTACTGGATTTCTGAACCTTCATCTGGACCTTCTTGAACATACATGGGCCTTATATCAAGACAGTTAATCAGATCCAACTTGATCACACACCCTTGCATATCATTTGCATACATCATCATTGCATCATTTAACATTTGTTTATTTGTTTTTCAGGGTATCCACATTATATCTGGCTTGGTTTTGACCCCTTCATCTGCATAGACCTCTGTTTTATCAGTTATCTGCTTCAGCTATCTTTATCAGTTATCTGCTTCAGTCATCTTCATCATCACCAGCACCAGCCTATCAGTGGCTCATCTCCAGTATCAGTCTTGGTCCTCATCAGCATTTGTCTTCAGCTCTTCATCAGTACTCATGACTACTCCCAGGAAGAGCAACATATCTTATCATTTCTTTGAGCCTGTGTTGACTAGTATCAGGCAGGTCCAGTCACTCATCACCCCTGACCACATCCCATTATTCAGAGAGCATTATGGAAATATCCTAGATATGGTTATGGACCTTGACCCTTCTCAGAGGAGCATGATCCACACATGCTTGCAGTTTTATGATCCTCCTTTGAGATGCTTCACATTCTCAGACTTTCAGCTAGGACCTCTGCTGGAGGAGTTTTCATCATTGATTGGAGTACCTGTCAGGGGTGGAATCCCCTTCAACCCAGAAATGACTTTTCCCAGCAATGGAGAAGTAGCAAAAGCACTGTACCTGGAGCCTATTTTGATTGAGCAAAGCATGACAACAAAAGCTGGGATCCCTGGTTTGCACTTAGATTTCTTGATTTCTCAGGCCATCCTGAAGGCCTCCCTGGGAGAATGGAGAGCAGTCTGTGCACTTTTAGCCCTCAGTATATATGGGGTTATACTGTTCGCAGATGAGCCCAAATTTATCAGCAAGAATGCCATTCACCTTTTCCTTCTGAGGAACCCAGTACCCACATTGCTGGGAGACTTTTATTATTCCATCCATCAGAGGAATGAGAAACAGTGGGGGAAGTTAGTGAGGTGTTGTGCACCTTTGTTTCACACCTGGCTGCTCAGACACCTACCTAAGACAAATGCCTTCTTGAATCCTCACCAGCAGAAGAATTGGGCCAAGAGGCTCATTGCTTTGACTTCAGATGACATCAGATGGTGCACCCAAAGCACCAAAGGCAAAGACATAATCACCAGCTGTGGGCAATACCCAAATGTACCTCTGATAGGAGTAAAGGGTTGCATCAACTACAATCCTTTGTTGTTCAAGAGACAACTGGGCTATGCTTTGATTCACCCTCCTAGAGTACAAGATTTAGCTGAGACCTTGTATTGTGAAATAAAACCTAATCTAGCTGCTGTCAGACAAGCATCCTGGGCTTGAGACAACATCCAGACAAAGGGGATGGCTATTCTAGGGAAGTGTAATAATGTTGCTTCAGCTCAGTACTATGACTGGTCCCATGCTAGAGCTCAGGTTACTGGAATGCCTTTCACCATTGAGGATGTACCTGGACCATCCACAGCACAACCAGCATCAACTGTCAGCCTGGAAGAATTTGAGAAGCTGAAGGAAAGGAATGAGAATCTGTCTCAAGCTCTGAAGAAGACCCTTTGGGAAAGGAGTGATGGTCGTATGGACATTGAGAGGTTGGAGAAGCTTAGGGTGGAGCATCTGGCCAAGATTGAGAAAACAGAGGACTACATCAAGAAAGCAAGGGCTGGGGAACAAATATTAAAGAATGCTTGTAAAGAGGCTAAGCTTCAGAAGGCTAGGACTGAGCTTTATCTGCAGGAGAGTCAGGCTAGGTGGGTCAGGATCACTGAAGCCCGGACATAAGAAGATCAGAGAACTCAAGCCAAGATTGAACAGTTAGAGGCCAATGAAAAGAAGCAGCAGGAAGCTTTGCTGGCAGCCCAGAAGGAGATTTCAGAGTTGAAGCTTAGGGATGGATTGAAGAGATCAAAGGACCAGGACAGGCACAAGAAGCTGACCACTGCCATTGCCACCAGGAACCTCCTCATCAGGACCATCACAGAGCATCTAGCTGGTCCAGTAACTGAGGCACTTCTGAAGGAGGTTAATGAGGATGAGTTTGGATTGGATGTTTGACTTCTTTGCTTGTTGTTTATTTCCATTTGATGTACTTTTCTCTTTTTTGTATTTTGACCCTCCAAGGGCATGTGTTGTAAAAAAACAAACTATGTATTGTTCAGTATTTGTAACATATTTTAGTTTGTTTCCATTTTGGGGTTTCTTTTCTCAACAAAGTCAAAAGCATCTTCCTCGAGGCCTGGAAAGGTCAAAACCAAGAACCAAGCCGGATACCTTGGAAAAACAAATAGGCATATTGCATTGCATGCTAACTTTTGTTTTGTTTTGTAGGTTTTGTCATTATTATGTTTGTTTCTAACTCTGTTGTGCCTCAGGAAATATTGATCGCCGTCGGGTGTTCCCTGTCAACCGTACGCACCGGTACCCTACTCGCAACAACCTTCCTGGTATCCAAATGGATCAAGTACAGCAGGACCTGACTGAGGTCAGAACTCAGATGGCTAATGAAAGAGTGGAGATGAGGAACCAAATGGCTCAATTCATGACTGTGATGACTGGCTTGGCCCAGAGCCAAGAAAGGTTAAGGGCATTGGTGGAAAGACAAACTCCCGAGGAACCTCATCCTGGAACTAGAGGAACTAGTAATAATGAGGGAGGTCAGCCTCATGTTAATCCACCAGTATTTGGAACTCATCTAGATCCGGAAGTCAACATCCCAAGGAATGTACAGGGCAATACTGCTGCAGGCAGGATCTTGCAAGAAGATCCTCAAGAAGAGAAGTTTACTGTAATGGGAGCTGGGGACGAAGTTTATGGTAGGAGGTTTGACGAAATTGCTGAGAAATTGAGGTCTTTGGAGTCTCAAAATTCCTTGGGCTTCGATGTAATGGATATGGGGTTAGTAGATGGGGTGAGAATTCCCCACAAATTCAAACCCCCGTGCTTTGAGAAATACAATGGAACTTCCTGTCCGCGAACTCACCTGCAGTCCTTCCTGGGAAGACTTAAAGCATATACCATGGATGAAAAACTGTGGATGTTCTACTTTGAAGACATCTTGACTGGGGCTTCAAGAGAGTGGTATTCACACTTGACCAGAGCTACTATCAGATGCTGGAAGGACTTAGCTGAAGCCTTCATCATACAATATCAATACAATCTGGACATGGCTCTTAACAGGACCCTTCTAATGGGAATGTCTCAATCCTCCAGAGAAAGCTTCAGGGAATATGCCCAGAGGTGGAGACAGCTTGCTGCTGCTGTCCAGCCACCCATGTCGGAAAGAGAAATGGCCGACATGTTCATGAATACTTTGCAAGGAACATATATTGATAGATTGGATGCCTTTTCTTCTACCAGTTTCGCAGACGTAGTTATAGCTGGGGAAAGGATTGAAAGTCTGCTAAAAATGGGCAAAATTTCTGATAATGGTGCAAGTTCATCCAGTAATCCCAGGAAGCCTTTTGCGGGACATCGAAGAACCGGTGAGACAAATTCCATTCATGCCAGCAGGGGCAGACCTCAGTATGTCCACAGATCAGTAGCAGCTGTCATTATTCCAGCTCCGATTCCTCAACAACCAGCATATCAACCACAACAACAACCACAATATCAACAGCAAGTTCAATATCCACCACAGAGAACCTACAACAACAACAATAACAATCAACAACAACGACCCTTCCAACAAAGACCATCACAGGCAAATAGGGTGATTGATCCTATCCCTATGCCTTATGCTGCCTTATTGCCATAACTCCTGAAGCTTAACTTGGTTGAGTTAAGGACATTGGCACCGCCAGATCCCTCCAATCTCCCAAGGAATTATGATGTCAACGCCAGGTGTGCTTTCCACTCCAATGCACCTGGCCACAATACAGAGAAATGCAGGGCCTTACAAATGAAAGTCCAAGATCTGGTGGACTCTAAAGCCCTCAACTTTGCACCCCCTCCAAATGTCAACAAGAATCCTATGCCTAATCATGGCGGGACGAGGATTAATGCCATTGAGGAAGACAAACCATCTACTTTGATTACCAGTGTTGCACAGATTCGAACACCTTTGGTCGAATTTAAAGCTCAGCTTCTAGAGTGCCAAGTGTTCCCCGGGTGTGAGCTCGGTTGTGGGTATTGTAACATTGCAGTCAATGGGTGTGATAATTTGAGAAGCGGCATAGATGGTCTTATCAAGGTGGCATCCTTCAAATCTCAACAACGGTACCTACAAATCCAGTAATTCCTCTGACAACAATTCCCGGTTCTTCTACAACAGCAGCAACAATCATTCCTACCGATTCATCAATATCAGCAGCAATGGCTTCATCCATCACTTCAACAAATCAAATGTCAACAACCCTTTCTTCTACAACATCAGCATCCATTTATTCAGCAGAATCTTCTACAACACCAGCAAAGATTAATGAAGATGTCTCAGCAGTCACCATCTACTATGAACCATCAAATGTTCCTCCCAGCGAAAATTTCCAGCAACAAACAGTGGCCCCTCCTGCCAGGCCACCAGTCACAATTTACTACGATCCGCACACCATTACAATACCTTCCTCTGCAGCAGTCAGTCCAGTTACTATTACGATGCCTGGACCCGTTCCTTATGAAAGAAGTAATGCCATACCTTGGCATTATGGTTCTGACCTTTACTGCAACGGGGAGAAAATCACTCTGGATTCATCAACCTCTTCTCCACAGATTGATAATGTTGGGGGAGGCGGAGGCTTCACCAGAAGCGGACGCCTTTTTGCCTCACAAGTGCAAAAACCTAATGCCGAAGCAGAAGCTGCTGCCAAAGCAAAGGGAAAGAGTGTGGTACCTGAAGAGCCAATTGTCAGGGAAACTCAGAAGGCATCTTTTGAGCAAGATGTAGAAGAGTTTATGAGAATCATAAAAAGAAGTGATTACAAGGTGGTGGATCAGCTTCACCAAACTCCCTCAAAGATCTCCATATTATCACTGTTGATGTGTTCTGAAGCTCACAGGAATGCATTACTGAAAGTCCTGCACGCAGCATACGTGCCAGAGGAGATTACCGTTAATCAGTTAGAAACTGTGGTGGCAAATGTCAACACCAGTCATGGACTGGGTTTTACCAATGCTGATTTAACAACTGAGGGACGTAACCACAACAAGGCTTTACACATCACCCTAGAGTGCAAGGGTGCTGTTTTATCTCATGTACTGGTGGACACTGGGTCATCACTCAATGTTCTACCAAAGAAGGCCTTATTAAAGCTGGAGTATGATGGCTTGGCACTGCGTCCGAGTAATTTGGTGGTGAGAGCATTCGATGGATCTAAAAGATCAGTGCTTGGGGAGATTGATCTGCCTGTGATGATTGGCCCGCAGACTTTTAAAATTACCTTCTATGTGATGGACATTCAGCCGACCTACAGCTGTTTGTTGGGTAGACCCTGGATCCATGCCGCTGGCGCTGTTACGTCTACCCTTCACCAGAAGCTGAAATTCGAGTGGGAAGGCCAGATCATCACCATCTGTGGGGAAGAAGACATCTTTGTTAGCCATCTGGCTACGTATAAGTACATTGAAATGGATGGGGAGATCCATGAAACCATGAGCCAGGGGTTTGAGGCCCTGAACATTAATGAAGCATCTGCTGTACTGGGAACTTCCATGACGTCTTATCAGCAAGCCCGGAAGGTTGTTGAAGAGGGTACTTCCCAAGGCTGGGGCAAGCTGCTGCCCGTGGAAAAGAAAGAAGACAGATTTGGGTTGGGTTACAAACCAACTCAACAAGATCAATTAGAGGCTGCCAAAGAGCCCAATTTTGTCAGCGGGGGATTGCTCACCCCGGATGCTGTGAACAACTTGGAAGACGAGGAAGAAAGCGATCGCAACCTGGAGAGTTGGATACGTCCAAGGATCCCGGGTAGCCAAGTCCTTAACTGGTCTTCCCAGGAAATTATAAGGGTTACTCCTGCAGAGTAATTATTATTTCATGTTTTTTTTAAGCATTCATCAAGTCTTGCATCTTGCCCAAGATGTCAAGACTCATTTTGTAATCGGGCCATCTTGTAATTTTGTGCAAATGGATTAATCAATGAATATCGGACATCTTTTGCAAACGAGTCTCTTTTTTCGCTCATTGTCTTTTCATTTTTCTTTTTGTACAAAAAATAAAATGGAAATGTTTTTCAAAATAAATAACTTCATTTTCACTTTTTCTAAATAAGATAAAAAAACTGATCACTAAAATAAACCAATCTAAACCTTTCAGACTGCACCGAAAACAACACAGCTATGACTTCGTATGACTTTGACAATCCAATCAATCAAGCTGATGAAGGGGTTGAAGAAGACTATGAGCTACCTGAAGAGCTAGCCAGGTTGTTAAGGCAAGAGGAGAAGGTTATCACTCCTCATCAGGAGGAGATTGAAACGGTTAATCTTGGTACAGAAGAAGAAGTGAAAGAAGTCAAGATCGGGGCCTGCTTGCAAGATTCAATAAAAAGGGCAACTGATTGACATGCTTCGGGAATACGTGGATGTTTTTGCTTGGTCTTATCAGGATATGCCAGGGTTGGACACCGATATTGTTATGCACAAGCTGCCTTTGAAAGAAGACTACCCACCGGTGAAACAGAAGCTGCGCCGTACTCGCCCAGATATGGCAATGAAGATAAAGGAAGAGGTACAAAAGCAGTGGGACGCTGGGTTCCTTGCTGTAACTAGCTATCCACCATGGGTTGCTAACATTGTACCAGTGCCTAAGAAAGACGACAAGGTGAGGATGTGTGTGGACTACCGGGATCTGAACAGAGCCAGCCCGAAAGATGACTTCCCTTTACCTCACATTGATGTATTGGTTGATAATACGGCTCAATTCTCGGTGTTCTCCTTCATGGATGGATTTTCAGGATACAATCAGATCAAGATGTCACCTGAAGACATGGAGAAGACCACTTTCATCACACCTTGGGGCACATTCTGTTATAAGGTGATGCCATTCGGACTGAAGAATGCGGGTGCCACTTATCAACGGGCTATGGTAACATTATTCCATGACATGATCCACAAAGAAATTGAATGTTATGTGGATGACATGATTGCCAAGTCCCTCACAGAAGAAGACCACCTAGTAAATCTGCTGAAGTTATTCAAGCGTCTGAGGAAGTACCAGTTGAAGTTAAACCCCAACAAATGCACATTCGGGGTACGATCCGGTAAGTTGCTGGGATTTATTGTAAGTGAAAAGGGGATTGAAGTTGACCCTGATAAAGTCAAAGCCATTCAAGAGATGCCTGCACCTAAGACTGAAAAAGAAGTTCGGGGGTTCTTAGGCAGATTGAACTACATTTCACGGTTCATATCTCACCTTACTGCAACCTGCGAACCTCTGTTCAAGCTGTTAAGAAAAGAACAAACGGTCAGGTGGAATGAAGACTGCCAAAGGGCTTTTGACAAAATCAAGGAATACTTACAAGAACCTCCAATCCTGATGCCTCCAGTTGAAGGAAGGCCTCTAATCATGTACTTGACAGTATTAGAAGAGTCAATGGGGTGTTGGCTGGGCCAGCATGACGAGTCTGGTCGAAAAGAGTATGCAATATACTACCTAAGCAAAAAGTTTACCGACTGTGAACAACGTTATTCACTGCTCGAGAAAACTTGTTGTGCTTTAGCGTGGGCTGCTCGCCGACTGAGACAGTATATGTTGACCCACACTACTTTGTTGATATCCAAGATGGATCCAGTTAAGTACATATTTGAGAAGTCGGCACTCACCGGACGGGTTGCAAGATGGCAAATGATCCTCACGGAATATGACATTCAGTACACGTCTCAAAAGGCCATCAAGGGCAGTGTATTGTCTGATTATCTCGTTGAGCAACCCATTGATGATTACCAGCCTATGAGATTTGACTTCCCTGATGAAGACATCATGTTCATAAAAGCAAAAGATCATGAAGAGCCTATTCACACTAAAGGGCCTGACCCGGAAGAAGAATGGACTATGATGTTTGATGGGGCTGTTAATATGAATGGTCGTGGTGTTGGTGTAGTACTCATTACACCTAAGGGAGTTCACATGCCTTTCTCGGGAAAACTTACCTTTAACTACACTAACAACGAAGCTGAATACGAAGCTTGTATTATGGGTCTTGAGGAAGCCATTGACCTCAGGATCAAGACTTTAACGGTATTCGGAGATTCAGCTCTAGTAATCAATCAAACCAACGGCAAATGGTACACTCATCAGGATCACCTGATACCTTATCGGGATTATACAAGGAGGTTGTTGACTTTCTTCACAACGGTCAACCTTGAGTATATCCCTCGAGACGAAAATCAGTTTGCAGACGCTCTGGCTACCATTTCATCCATGATCAAGGTACAAGCTGCCAACTTTGTGCCTCGGATTTCAGTATCCAGACTTGACAGGCCAGCGTATGTATTCTCAGCAGATATTGTCAAAGATGATAAGAAGACATTAAGAAGGCTATCTGGTAGTTTCTTCCTAAATACTGATGGTTCCATGTACCAGAGAAACTTTGATATGGTACTTCTCAGATGTGTTGATAGGACAGAAGCAGACCTGTTAATGCATGAGGTGCACGAACGATCCTTTGGTACCCATGCAGGAGGACATGCAATAGCCAAAAAGTTACTAAGATCAGGCTATTACTGGATCACAATGGATGCAGACTGTTGTGCTTATGCTAGAAAATGTCATAAATGCCAGATTTATGCAGATAAAGTGCATGTACCTCCCAATCCTTTGAATGTGATGTCTTCACCTTGGCCCTTTGCCATGTGGGGCATTGATATGATTGGCAAGATATAATCGACTGCTTCGAATGGCCACAGATTCATCCTGGTAGCCATTGACTATTTTACCAAGTGGGTTGAAGCAGCTTCTTATGCAAATGTCACCAGGCAAGTGGTAGCCCGATTTCTGAAAAGAGACATCATCTGTCGGTATGGAGTGCCCGAGCGAATCATTACTGATAATGGTTCCAACTTGAACAACAAAATGATGGCAGAACTATGCCGGGACTTCAAGATCCAACACCACAATTCTTCTCCTTACAGGCCAAAGATGAACGGCGCTGTTGAGGCAGCTAACAAGAATATCAAGAAGATTGTGCAAAAGATAGTGATCACCTACAAAGACTGGCATGAAATGCTACCATTTGCCTTGCATGGGTATCGTACGTCAATCCGAACATCCACTGGGGCAACACCGTATCAGCTTGTGTATGGCATGGAGGCAGTCCTACCTGTTGAAGATGAATTACCCTCCTTGCGAGTGCTAATGGATGTTAAGCTGAATGAAGCAGAATGGGTCCGATCCCGATAAGAACAACTAAGTCTGATTGAATAAAAGAGGTTGGCTGCAATTTGTCATGGGCAGTTATATCAAAAAAGAATGAAGAAAGCCTTCGATCAGAAAGTCAGGCTCCGAGAGTACCAAGTAGGAGATCTTGTGCTGAAAAGACTCCTCCCTCCTCATACAGACCACATGGGCAAGTGGACTCCGAATTACAATGGTCCATTCATAGTAAAGAAAGTTTTCTCAGGTGGAGCTCTGATGCTCAGTACTATGGATGGAGAAGATTTCCTGTCCCCTGTGAATTCAGATGCAGTTAAAAAACTACTTCGCATAAAAAGACCCGCTGGACATAAAAACAGAATGTAAGTCCAGGAAAAAGTAGGGCATCCCGGCGAGTCAAAAACAAAATAAAAGACTCGGGCAAAAATAAGGGAAAATAAAATAAAAAATGTACACCCGCTGAGTTGAAAAGCCGCATTGGATAACTCAGGCAAAAAGGGGTATCCCGGTGGATTGAAAACCCGAAAGGGAGATCCACGCAAAATAAGGGAATAAGCGAACAACTGCATTTTGAATTCATCTGTATCACTTACAACCTGGCAAGCTCCAAAAGATTCGAGCGTCGGTCAAAATCAGCCTTCTTCAGAAAGCAAAATGAGAAGTACGTCAATGTCATACGAGTCATAGCAAAAGAGGAGCTCCTTGAAAGCGTCGTCAACATTTCCAGCATCTTGTTGTTTATCAATTTGTAACAATCTCCTCATTTCAGGGGATTTGTTTCTTTGACTGTATCTTGCCAATTCAGGGCGCGTAAATTAATAAAGTCAGATTTTCAGTCATATCTTGTCGCGTACATTTATTTTTTTCATTTGCAAAATGTCCGATAGATATTGATTGCATAAATACAGATGCTTCCTTTCTAAAAATACGTGCTTACAGGAAATATATTTACTCTTGGGAGTGTCTAAGTTCCTATGATGGAATCCATTGAGGGATACCTCGGGATACTTGTGCGTTTCTTTGTCTTTACAGGATTGCAGGTATCCAAAGCGCGACATGGAGCATGGAAGCTTCTCTCTAGTAGGCTGCCAAATCATTGTCTCCTCAGCACACCTTCCAAACAGCACCAGAAATACTTTCTCCCCATCAGAGTTGTCAGGCATCACTTCTCCAACATTTCCTTCAAAGAGCAGCACCTGAAGGTGTTCATATCCCCAACTGAGTTTTCAAGTATCATCCTCAGCAGGATCCCCGCAGAAATCTCTAGGAAGATCTTTCAGTGATCTTTCTTCATCCCCAGCCAAGTACTAGACAGGGAACTAGCTCCCCACAAAGTTTCAATCTCTATCCAGAAGAGCAATGCCTGAAGATCTCACAACAGAGTGACGAGAGCTTCTACAAACCCTAGTTGGGTCCCTCATTACCAAGATAGGTCTATCAGTGATCTATTTCCCCATGCAGAGTCAGATATGCTAGATCTACCAATGATCTCATCCCCAGCTGGGATATCCACTTCAAGCAAATCAGCCGGTGATCTATGCGGCAACGGGATCCGAATCCCGAATCGGTATCTTTGCATAATCATAGCATTCGCATCATATTTTCCCCACAGAGCGTAACATTCCGTCTAATATGGAGCATTACGGCAAAAATCAAACATATCACATAATCATAAGCCGTGTGTCGAACTGAACACTTGTAAAAAACTGACCACCCATCAACAATATACAGAATATTTCCCAAATTCCCCACCAGAGAGCCAAAGCATTTGCCTTACACTCAAAAATACAGATACATACTCCTTTTGGCACTCGTCCGTGTCATTTCCCCAGCAGAAAGCCAAAGCGTCCCCTTTGCACTCACAGATACATATATACAGTTCCTTGACACCCGTCCATGTCACCTTCCCCAACATAGTTACCTAAACATTTGAGAACCATATACTTGTTTATAATACACTTTTTCCGACACCCGTCCGTGTCACACTCTCCCCAGCAAGTTAAACACTCGTCTGTGTCTCACTCATCACTTTCTACTCATACAGATACTCGTCCGTATCTTATATATACCACTTATATCCCCTCAGATTCGACCCTCGTCTGTGTTCTTTGTTAACTAGTTGGTACTCGTCTGTATCATCATCTCTGAACATGCGTCAAGCGTTTGTTTCTACTGATACTCGTCCGTATCATAGTCTTAAGGATGTTCATCCGCATCTTTAATCTATACACCGTGTCAAACACTTATGTCTTCTTGAATATAGACACTCGTCTGTGTCTACCATTCCCCAGAAGAACTCCCCAGCAAATCTTGACAAACTTTCTATCTGACATTCGTCCTATGTCATGATACCGTTTCGGCAGCCGTACCCTGCCAGGTGATCGTCCTTCACCTTTTTGATGATCGTCCTTCATCACCCCCAGTGGAGTCTCTATTCATTAGAACCCCTTCTTATCCGACATTCGTCCTATGTCATGATATTTTTAGCAGCCATCCCCTGCTAGGGGATCGTCCTTCACCTCTTGATGATCGTCCTTCATCATTTTATCCGATGGCCGTCCCCATCGTTGATCTTGTTATCTGACATTCGCCCTATGTCATGATACCCTCAGAGCAGCCGTACCCTGCTAGGTGATCGTCCTTCACCTCTTGATGATCGTCCTTCATCATGCTTATCCGATGGCCATCCCCATCGTCGACCTTTTTATCCGGCATTCGTCCTATGTCGCGTTACTTTTCGGCAACCGTACCTTGCCAGGTGATCGTCCTTCACCAATAGATGACCATCCCTCATCTTATCCCCAACAGAGCAGCCGTCCCCTGCTAGGTAACCGTCCCTCACCTCTGATGACCGTTCCTCATCATTTATTTCTTCAACTCGATGCTCGTCCCCATCATTTACCTTTAATCCCCAGAGAATCTTGTAACATTATTTGATGGTCGTCCCCATCATAATCTCTTATATCCCCAGCTTGTCGGCCGTCCCCGTCATTGCTTTATTTCCCGTATCTTCCCCAGCATGCCGACCGTCCCCGCAATTGCTTTATCCCCAGCAGTCGTCCTCTGCTCGACGGTCGTCCTCCGTCGCCCGCACTTTATAACCATACTTTACTTCCTTTTACAATCTATATCCCTTTTCTTCTTCATTCTATGAGTGCAAATTTTGGACTGTCTTTGGTATTCAACCACAAGTTATCTTGTTTGCCTGTTAAGTCGTCGCTTACATCCTGCACAGCTAACTCATGCTTGAATAGGGGAAGCTGTAAACACCCCAAATTTGCCCTCACCCATTCACACCTTGGCTTGTAATCTCTTCATGTGCATAAGTTCAATCATAGCATCTCATATTGCATTTTTGCTTCACTGCATTGTTTCTAAGTCATCTGCATTTAGGGTTTGTGATCTGAGCAATCCCTGAGCCATTTGATCCACTCCAAAGGTCATTAATCATTGAAAAGGGGTCCATGTATGTTCAAGCATCATATTATATCCTCACAAGGTCAAACAAGTCAAAGAATCACAAGAACTGAAAAAGGCATGGAAGCAGAGCCAGGTTTAACTGCACAGATAACCTAAAATTAGGGTTTTGGTTTCAGAGGCCATAACTCCAAATTTTTTGGTCATTCTTGTTTCTATTGGTCTCTATGTGATATGAGGATCATGCATATCATTTTTCATGAAGAAATTCAATGGGGAAGGCATCTGATCAAAAGGTGACTTCTTGAGCAAGTCAGTGCAAAATCAGGGCATCTGAGGCCCCCAATGACCCAACCAAAGGGTGTTCTCCATCATTTTGAATGTGTATGATCTTTATTTGATCATAGAAGATGTTAGAAGTTCACAAAATTGAATAATTTCAAGCCATTTGCAAAGTTGCCATTTTGGGAAAGTGACTTGTAATGCAAACTTGCCATTTTGGGAAAGTTTTTCAACCTTCTCTTTTTGATTCAAAAATGCTTCAAATGAAAGAACTTTGGTCATGAAAGTTGTAGAATTGATCCTCCCATTTTCAAAAATTACAAGAACTTTTTCTAATTCATTATGGATCAAAAGTTATGGCTTGTCAAAGTTGGATAAAATCATGAAATTTCACTTTTGCACCAAAGGGGAAAATTTGCAAGAACCCTTGCCAAACCAATTTGTGACTTCAAAGTGGCTTCTATGCATTACACAAACCTCACACATGACCCAAAACTCAGAATTGCACAAGAATTTCTCAAGTTTCATGCCATGAACTTCACAAATTTCAAAAGGGGCCAAACTTCCCTAAATTTGCAAAATGGATCAAAGTTTCTCATCCACTTGTGCCAGCTGCCAAAAGTAACTTCCATGGACCTCCTTGAAGCATGCTTATCCAAGCCATGCCCTTGTACCTTGACTGAACCAGCCCATACCTCTTCTTACACAAAAGTTGACTTTATGCAAGTTGAGCCATACCAATCAAGCTAGGCCAGCAACAACTCTCTGACCAATCACAGCTTCACATACATGCCTCATGGATTACATTTCACACAATCTTGGAAGCTGAAACCTCCCACAAGCCAGCACTCACAAAAACCTCCGTCCTTGCATTTTCTTTCGAAACTCAATACACAAGCAAAGAACACCAAAAACAAACTTCATAGAACCACTCAACATGATCCTCTGATCATTTCCCAACCATCAATTTGCCCTGAAAAGCCCACAAACAGAAACACGATTTTGCACTCCCCTTGGTCAGAACTTCATCAATCTCAAAAACCATACACCATACACTCCAACTAAACCTCAAAGCATCCTCAGGGAGACCATTAGAGAAGTTTTAAAGCAGGGAGGCAGTCTAAAAGCTCCAAACTGAAAGCTTCACCTCAGGTAGCTTCGAAAATTTATTTTTCCAGAAGCTTTATTTTAAGTTCTCAATTTGTTAAGTTTGATTCCCTGAGTGCATTGAACCTTTTACTTTTGAAAATGATGAAGAATTGAGAGTGTATGGCTTGTCTGAAAGTTTTGCAATTTTTGTTCTTGGCTTCGAATCTTGTTAATGGCTTAAAATAAATTGTGTTTGAAGTTAGATTCAGGTTTAGGAAGGTTAGAGGAACAAATATGGAGCTTTAGAGCTCCAGAAATGACCTGGAGAGTGAGATTGAAATTTTCAGGGAGAGATGTCACCGGAGAAGACGACCGGAGCTCTCCTCCGGTGACCTGAATGTGATTAGGGTTTAATCTGTGATTAGGGCAAAGTTTGAATCTGGAGCGTGCGATTTGGCTTCCCGCGCGTGAACCTAGGGCCAGGATCCTTTCATTAACCATTAATCCTATTTTATTAAATTAATTAATTAGGTTTAATTTAATCCAGCCAGTTTGAATCTGGGCCACAGGATCTGGCGCCAGTCAATTCCCTCCAAATTCGTTTAAACCTCAGCCTCAGGATCTGTTGACTTCTCCATAAATTCATTTTATTTTATTTTGTTTCATATTTAACTTCCACGAATTATTAAAAATAGCAAAAAATATTTTAAAATTCTGAATCTTTTTGTCAAGCATTTCATTAATTTTCAGAACCCAAAAATATTTTTATTTTATTTTTTGCATTAAAAATTATTTTTATATCATTTAAATGTTTACTTTTAATTAGTTAATGGAAATTAATTAATTAAAAATGCATTTAGGTATTTAAAAATCACCAAAAAATCACATTGCATTTCAAAACATTTAGAAACATTATCAAACTCTCAAAACAAATTTCTTTTTGGTTCTTGATGCATTTTGACAATTTTCATTGGAATTAAATTCTTTTAAAGGCAATATTTTTGTTCAAGCTTGGAAAAATCCATTCTGCCTAACCATTGAGAGTTTGATGATGGTTCTTCTTGCATTGCATCCTTCATAGTATGTAGTTTATAGGATAAAATTGGTTTGAATTCATCTTCCATTTTAAATTTGTTTTGCATTTTTCATGGTGAGGTACCTTGAAACCCTAGTTGACTTAGAAAAACCATAACTTCCATTAGGTTTAGATTTAGGTCCCCTCCTTTGGGCAGTGAACTTGTGTAGGGTTAGGGTTCCTTTGATCCCATTTTCAAGTTTTTTATCATGTCATTTGCTTCTGATTTTGAATTTTGTGTTGAATGTTGTTCATAAACCCTAATTTGTGCCTTCCTTTGCCTCCATCTCTCATTTGCTAGCATTTAAGAACTGGCCATGACATTTTGTGCATCCACATGAGCTATAAGACATCTTAGGACATATTAGAACCATGATTGATCATGGCATCATTCCTTTTCCATGTTATATGTTCATTTCATTTCATAAACATTCATGAATCTTTATGGTTCAAAGCATGCCTCATTTGCATCCTTATGCTTGTTTGATCACTCTCATCTCTTGTCATGTGTTTGCGTCATCTCTTAGCATCATTATCATCATGTGCATGCTTCTGACTTTGGTTTGCATCATGGCCATTCATCTCATTCTCATTGCATTTCATTTCTTTTGCTAACTTTTCAGGTGGTAAGTTGTTTTGAGAAGTGAATTTGCCTTCATTTCTCACCATCTCTTCTCATCTCTTTTATGCATTCATTGCTGCATTTTTACTTGTGGATTAGAGTGAGATTTCTCATTCATGCTCTTTCTCCTCTTTCTTTCTTCAAGCAACTTATCTTCTTAAGTGAAGTAAGTTGTCTTGCTTCTTCTGCTTCTCCTCCTTTCATCTGCTTCATCCTTGGTGGCTTCTCTGAAGATATTCTTGCAAGCCTCATTAACCCTAGGAACACCCAATCATGTTAACAATTAGGGTTTGATTAGTCCCCCTTTAGTTTTACCTTTGTGTCATCCTTGAGTCTCCTCTTCTCACCTCATAATCAAGGACTAAAACCTTAAAGGTTTTAAGGCTTTGTGATTAGGGTTATGCCTGTATCCTTCTATTAGGATGGAGTGTATAACTTTAATCCTAAGTGTTAAACCCTTAATGTGTTTAAATCCTTTAATCAATCCATCTAATAAATCATCAAGACATCAAGCTTGTAACTTGGGCCTTGCATTAGGGTTCTAATTCTTCCTTAATTGGTTAAGAAGGACTAACCCTAGTGTTAATGGACAAGTCCCCCTCAAGTTGTCGTACAAATCATAAAATCCATTTCTTCATCTTATCATTAACTAAAATCCATTTAATAAAGGCCTTGTTTTGTCATGAGGTTAATCCCTAATCATGGATTAAGTTGAGGAGCCTTCCTCAGCTTAAATGTTCTCATCTATTATCCTTCTATTAGGATGGTGTAATGGGTCCATTAAATCCTTGATTATGGCTTAAACTCATTACTTAACACTAAACAAAAACTCCAAAAACATCTAAATAATTGCAAGTAGGTTAATGATCTTAATCTTACACCATGGTGATTAAGTGTGAGGTGAGTACTTCATACTTAAGGTATTCTCATTACCCCTAATCAGAGGGAGGATGTGATGAGTTTACTAACCCTTTGGTTTAGGCTTAAGCTCATTTTCCTATGACAAACACAAAAGGAAATAAAAGATTGAAAACACAAAAAAAAACAATAATCGTCTCCTTCGGGATTCTTTTCTCATCTCACTCATTCACAAACGAGAACTTGCTTCTTCCGTCTAATGCAAGACAGTTTGCACCTGAGCCAGACAGGTCATACACTTGAGCATAGACAAGTAAGCAGTTCATCAGTCAATTTATCTTTCAGTCTCTTTGAGTCGAACTACGGTGTTCTGACTTCCTCATTGCACGAGAGGATACGTAGGCATAACTTAACAGTTATCGAACAAAAGTCTCTGTATATTCCCCCTCCTTTCAGTATTATTCTTTTAGCCTCTTTGTCTTGAGCTTCATACTCTTTCTTCACACTGACACTTGCATTTCTTTCCAGCTTTGACACACATTTTAGCACTGACACTACCCCTTTTAAACACAAATCTTTTAAGCGTGGATCCCGTCGAGTACGACGGACAATCTGGGTGCTAATACCTTCCCAGGTTGTAACCAACCCCCTTTCTCAGTCTCTCTGGTTCGCAACCATCTTATCCATATTTTTCTAGGTCTATGCAGCATTACCTTTCCTCTGGGATAAAAATGCCTAGCTGGCGACTCTTGTCTTTTGAGTTCACCCTTGTGTGTACTTTCTCCTCTTTCGCCGACCGTTCGCGTCTGTACCCCTTCTGTCCTGGGTGTCATCAGGTGGGAGCGACACTGACAACTCTTGGTTAAGTGGAAATCCCAAAGAGATGGGAGAAATAAGACCTTCTGGTGGATAAATGGATGCCTGCCCATTTTCTTTCTCCAGCAAGGCATTCATGATCCCTGTCAGCAGCTTCATTTGAGTTTTCATCATGTCAAACTCTTCCTTCAAGAATCTTTGGCCTTATGACAAAGCTTGTACCTCTGCCCTGAATTGCCCTATCTGGGCCTTCATCTCAGCTACCTTCGCCCGAAGTTGTTCAAAATTCTTGTTCTGGGAATCCGACTCAAGTTGGCCATTATGTCAAAAGATCTGATTAAGATAATAACCTGTCCTTGAAATCTTGTTGCAACGAAAGTGCCTGAAACAGAAAAGACATTAGGAGCCTGTGGTTATACCTGCAAAACAAAACGAATGGTGATATGTATGCAATTTATTTGTTTATGCTTTCAATCTCAAGGTCATTCATGCCCCGGTTCCGGTATTTAGCAAAGAAATCCAAATGGTTGTTGACCCCCGACCTTAAGAAGACCTTTACATAGAAATCAGATTCAGATAACTGTAACAACCCACGTGCCAGCTGTAAACACCCCAAATTTTCCCTCACCCATTCACACCATGGCTTGTGATCATCTCATATTCATAAACTCAATCATACCATCTCATATCACATTTTTGATTCACTGCATTGGTTCTAAGTCATCTGCATCTAGGGTTTGTGATCTGAGCAATCCAAGAGCTTCTTGAGCCACTCCAAAGGCCATCAATCACTTAAAATAGGTCTATGTGTGTTCAAGTATCATATTATACTCCCTCAAAGTCAAGAATGTCAAAGAATCACAAGAACTGGGATTGGTATGGAAGTAGAGCCAGGCTTGACTGCACAGATGACCTAGAATTAGGGTTTTGGTTTCAGAGGCCATAACTCCAAATTTTTTGGTCATTCTTATTTCTATTGGTCTCTATATGGTATAGGGAATATGCATATCAATTTTCATGAAGAAATTCCTTGAGGAAGTCATCTGATCAAGGGTTGACTTTTCAAGCAAGTCAGTGCAAAATCAGGGCATCTGAGGCCCCCAATGACCCAACCAAAGGGTGTTCTTCATCATTTTGATTGTATATGATCTTTATTTGATCATAGAAGAGGTTGGAAGTTCACAAAATTGGAGAATTTCAAGTCTTTTGCAAAGTTGACTTTTTGGGCAAGTTTGACTTTTAATAAAAATGTCATTTTATGCAACTTTTTCAACCCTTACTTTTTGATTCAAGAAAGCTTCAAATGTAAAAACTTTGGTCATGAAAGTTGTAGAATAGATCTTTCCCTTTTCAAAAAGTACAAGAACATGACCTAATTCATTTTGGATCAAAAGTTATGGCTTGCCAAAGTTGGCAAAAATCACTAAATTTCAAGTCATGCACCAAAGAGGAAAAGTTGCAAATTCACTTCTCAAGGCCAATTAAGTCATCAAATGCACTTCTAATTCACATAACATGATCACACCACATTCAAAAATCAGAATGCACCCAAGAAATCACATGTTTCATGGCTTATGGATCAAGTTTCTTTCATGAAAACCAAAGGCAAGGCAAGTTGCAAAAGTCATCATATCTCCTCATCCACTTGCTGGCTATTTTGCTGATCCACCCTAGGCTTTTCCTCACCTCATGCTGCGCAAGACAAGCCCTTTGTACCAAGCTATCAAGTAGCCCATGCCCTTCTTACACAAAAGTTGACATTTTGCAAAAGCACCCATACCTATCACAAAAGGACATGTCATGTCATCTGACCAATAGCATTTGTTTATACAAAGAAAATGCAAGCCAAAGCACATAACAAGCAAGCCTGAAACAAGCCATAGCACAACTCTCTCATTTTCACTCCATTGAGCAAAAGCATTCGAAACACTCTCCTCAAGCCACAAACTCATAAACAAACTTCACAAACCTTCTCACCATGCTTCACTGAACCCAAACCAACCTTCAAAGCAGCCTGAAACTCAAAGAATCAGAAATACGATCCTCACCTGAGCTTGAACAGAACTTGTTCAAACTTCCAAACTAGCCAACACAAACTCCTTCTAAGCATCAATATGTCATCAGGGGCCTAAAAGGAGTGGATTGCACAAAGGAAAGAGGTCAGAAAGTTGCAAACTGAAAAGCTTCAAACTCAGGTAGCTTCATGAACTTTTTTTCCAGAAATGATTTTTTAAGTTTCTAAGTTGTTCTTCATGATTCACTGATCACTCTGATGTTCTTAGTTTTGAAAATGGTTGAGAAATGAGAGTTTAATCTTGTTCTGAAAGTCTTGCCCTAAAAAATGTTTTGTTTCGATTCAGTGGATTGAGGAAGAATAAATGAGTTTTGTGTTAGGGGTTTGATTCAGTAGGGTGTGGGAATGATTTCTGTTCTTTTAGATTTCATTTTAGTGAAGTTTTGAAGGTTTTAGGGATTTTCAGGTGGGGTTCCCACCGGAGAAGACGACCGGAGGTCTTCTCCGGCCACCTGAAAATAATTAGGGTTTAATCCCTGTCATTAATGTAGTTTGAATTTTGAGCGTTGGATGAGTTGACTAAGTCCATTCCCGCGTGCATCCAATGGCTCAGATCATCCACTTAGCCCTAATCTTAATTAATTAAGTTAATTAATTCAATTAAGCCAGAAATGATCCTGACCCTTGCTTCACGTGCCAAGTCAATATCTTCTTCCCAACTTTGAATCTGATGCGTTGGATGTGAATACTTTTCATTTTCTTTAATTTTTATTTCATTAATTTTGTATTTCTTTCTCCATTTTATTAAAAATAGCAAAATCAATTTAAAAATTCTGAAATTTTTTATACAAGCTTTTATTTAATTTCAGAAACCAAAAATATTTTTATTTTTATTTTTTGCATTCAAAAAATATTTTTAAATATTTAAAAGTTTATTTTTAATTAATTAATGAGAATTAATTAATTAAAAATGCTTTTAGGTATTTAAAAATCACCAAAAAATTCATGAAACATTTAAAAACATTTAGAAACATTGTCCAACCCTCAAACCAAATTTATTTTTTGATCTTGATGCATTTTGAGAATTTTTCATGGAATAAAAATCATTTTTAGGCATTATTTTGATCCAAACTTCCAAAAATCATTTCTGCCTAACCATTGAGAGTTGGACTTTGATTCTTTTTGCATTGTGTTTAGCATATCATGTAGTTTGTGAGATTAAATTGGCATGATTTGATCTTACATTTTCCATTTGTTTGGCATTTTTCTTGTTAAGGAATCCTAAAACCCTAGAAAAATTAGGAAAATCATAACTTGAACTAGGTTAAGAGTTGGAACTTTTCCTTTGGGCATTGGGTTAGTATAGGTTTAGGGATCCTTTGAGTGCATTTTCAATTTTTTGTATTGATGTTTGCTTCTGATTTTGGTTTGTGCTTGATGCTTTGATCATAAACCCTAATTTGGGCTTCCATATGCATCCATCTTGCATTTGCTTGCATGACATGACTTGACATAGAATTTTATGCATTATTTTGTTTCATTGAACATCTTAAGACATATTGAAAGCATGTTTGATCATTGCATCTTGCATTTGCCATGTTGTATGCCATTTGCACTTCATGACTTTTCATGTATGTTCATGTTTCTTAACTTGTTTCATTTATGATCATCCCCATGTGTTGTTTCATGTTTGTAGCATCTCATAGCATCATTAGCATCATGTATGTGCTTTTGGTTTTGTTTCTCATCATGCCATTTCATTCCATTTGACATTGCATTGCATTTCTTTCACTAACTTTTCAGGTGGTAAGTAACTTTGAGAAGTGAATTTGCCTTCACTTCTCACATTTTCTTTTCATCTCTCTTATGCATCATTGCTGCATTTTGATATGTGTTTGAATTTGAGCTTTCTCATTCTTCTTCTTCTTACTTTCTTTCCCCAAGTGACTTGTCTTCTTAAATGAAGCAAGTTGCTTTGCTTCTTCTGATCCTTTCATCTGCTTCCTGATGGTTCCATTGAAGATTTCTCTTGTTAACCTCACAAAACCTTAGGAACAACCAAGCATGACAATGATTAGGGTTTTGATTAGTCCCCCCTCTTAGTTTTACCTTTGTGTCTCTTTGAGTCTTCTCTTCTCATCTCATAATCAGGGATTAAACCCTAAAGGCTTTAAGGCTTTGTGATTAAGCTTATGCCTGCATCCTTCTATTAGGATGGAGTGTATAACTTTAATCCTAAGTGTTAAACCCTTAATGTGTTTAAATATCTTAATCAGTCCACTTAATAATCATCAAGACATCATACTTGTAACTTGGGCCTTGCATTAGGGTTCTAATTCTTCCTTAATTGGTTAAGAAGGACTAACCCTAGTGTTAATGGACAAGTCCCCCTCAAGTTGTCTTACAAACCCTAAAAAACACTTCATCATCTTATCATTAACTAAAATCCACTTAATAAAGGCTTGTTTTGTCATTAGTTTAATCCCTAATCATGGATTAAGTTGAGGAGCTTTCCTCAGCTTAAACATTCTCATCTATTATCCTTCTATTAGGATGGTGTAATGGGTCTGTTTAATCCTTGATTATGGCTTAACCTCATTACTTAACACTAAACAAAAAAACCACAAAAAACATCTAATTAATCACAAGTAGGTTAATGATCTTAACCCTACATCAAAGGCGATTAAGTGTGAGAATCTGACTTCACACTTAAGGTATTCTCATTACCCCTAATCAGAGGGAAGATGTGATGAGTTTACTAACCCATTGGTTTAGGCTTAAGCTCATTAACTTATGACAAACTTTCAAAAGCAATAAAAGACTGAAAATACAAGAACAAACAATAATCGTCTCCTCCGGGATTCTTTTCCCATCTCATTCACTCATAACCGGGAACTTGCTTCTTCCGTCTGATGCAAGACAGTTTGCACCTGAGCTAGACAGGTCATACACTTGAGCATAGACAAGTAAGCAGTTCACAAGTCAATTCACCTTTCAGT
Source organism: Lathyrus aphaca (assembly GCA_963966055.1). Lineage (NCBI taxonomy): Eukaryota > Viridiplantae > Streptophyta > Magnoliopsida > Fabales > Fabaceae > Lathyrus > Lathyrus aphaca. Next base: position 126,830,167 of record OZ014523.1, on the reverse strand, counting down.
CTCTTTGGGTCGAACTACGGTGTTCTGACTTCCTCATTGCACGAGAGGATACGTAGGCATAACTTAACAGTTATCGAACAAAAGTCTCTGTATATTCCCCCTCTTTCAACTATTCTTTAAGCCTCATTTATTTTGAGCATTTCACTCTTATTTTCTCACTAACACATTTACTTATACACTTCACTTCTTTTACACAGACACCTGTACATCCTTTTCCAGCTCTTTTACACACAAATTGCACTGACACTACCCCTTTAAAACACAAATCTTTTAAGCGTGGATCCCGTCGAGTACGGCGGACAATCTGGGTGCTAATACCTTCCCAGGTTGTAACCAACCCCCTTTCTCAGTCTCTCTGGTTCGCAACCGTCTTATCCATATCTTTCTAGGTCTATGCAGCATTGCCTTTCCTCCGGGATAAAAATGCCTAGCTGGCGACTCTTTCCTTCTCCAGTGAGTTCACTGCTGTGTGTTCTCATTGTTACTTTCGCCGACCGTTCGCGTCTGTACCTTTATTTGGGGCCAGTCCCATCTATCGGGAGCGACAGCTTGGCGACTCTGCTGGGGACCCTTATACTGCAACCAGGGCTTCTGGTTCCTTTTGTGGGTTCCTCCTAGCGCTTGATTGATTTGTGTTTACTGGGGTGTTATGTGCTATATGTGCTTGTATATTTGTTTTTGTTTATTTTCTTTATGTACAGTTGTTTTACTGCTTTCTTTATAGCTTTACATATATCATATTGTCATACTGTGCTGGCTGGATCTGTTTATTGCTTTGGTGGGTGGGTGTTCTATTGAGAATTGAGGTCCTATACCTGGGACCTGAGTGACACCTAGGCTAGAGTGGTTCATATTCTTTCCCATTCCATCTCGGTCTGGTGCGGGAATATGAAACACGGTTCAGATATGGGTTTCTTCTTGAGAACTCTGTGTTGCAGATTTCCTGCAATACTAGGGCTATCTGGAAAGCCTGCTAAGTCTGGATGACCTTTAGTATTGACCTTCAGAAACTGAGGTGAATTAGAGGAGGACTTTTTATGGTTATTGTAAACATTGTACCTCCGGGTTAGAAGTGTTTACACTTCTCATAACTGATCCAAGTCTGAGGATCCTTGTTCTAGAACACCACCTGTGAGGGGGTTGGGCTGTTTACAGGTTTGCAGGTACCCTTGACCTCAGCATACCCTGTTACTTTGTTTGATTAAGAGTACTCCATCTTGGAACAGTTCTTGTGATTTTTAACCCTGGACTTGTGACTCTTTATTTGAGTCCCCCACCTTGGTTACTGGACTTATGAACCTCCATCTGGATTTCTTGAACATACCTAGACTTATATCAGAGCACTTGATCAGATCTAGCTCAGTCACAAACCCTTGCATATCATTTGCATACATCATCATTGCATCATTTTAACATTTTCTTATTTGTTTTTCAGGGTATCCATACTTTATTTTTGGCTTGGTTTTGACCCCATCATCAGCATAGACCTGTCTTCATCAGTACTTACTTCAGCTTTTAGCTACTTGCTTCAGTCACCTGCACCAGCCAGTCAGTGGCCCATTTTCAGTGTTATCATCAGCACCTGTCTCAACTCTACTTCAATAACATGGCACCTAAGAAGAGTAATATCTCCTACCATTTCTTTCAGCCTGAGCTAGCTGACATCAGGAGGATTCAGACCCTGATTACTCCAGACCATATACCACTATTCAGAGAACACTATGGAGGCATACTTGATGTGGTTATGGATTTGGACCCTTCACAGAGGAGCTTGATTCATACTTGCCTGCAGTTCTATGATCCCCCTCTGAGATGTTTCACTTTTCAAGACTTTCAGTTGGGACCTTTATTAGAGGAGTATTCATCACTGGTTGGTGTACCTATCAGGGGTGGAGTCCCCTTCAACCCTGAGATGGCCTTTCCAAGTAATGAGTAAGTGGCAAAGGCATTATATCTGGAACCTGTTCTGATTGGGCAGCATATGACCACCAAGGCTGGAGTCTCTGGTCTACATCTGGATTTCTTAATATCTCAGGCTACTTTGAAGGCTTCTTCAGGAGAATGGAAAGCAGTCTGTGCTTTATTGGCCCTTAGCATATATGGGGTCATTTTGTTTGCAGATGAGCCTAAGTTTGTTAGCAAGAATGCAATCCATCTTTTCATCCTAAGGAACCCAGTGCCCACCTTACTGGGAGATTTCTACTACTCAGTACACCAGAGGAATGAAAAGCAGAGGGGAAGATTAGTGAGGTGATGTGCTTCCCTGTTCCATACTTGGCTTCTCAAGCATTTGCCAAATACTGATGCATTCTTGAACCCTCACCAGCAGAAGAAACTGGGCTAGAAGACTCACTGCTTTGACCTCAGCTGATATCAGGTGGTGCACTCAAAGCACAAAAGGCAGGGACATCATCACCAGTTGTGGGCAGTTTCCCAATGTACCCCTGATAGGAGTTAAGGGTTGCATCAATTACAACCCTTTGCTATTCAAAAGACAACTGGGCTATGCACTGATCCACACTCCTAAGGCACAAGATCTGGCTGAGACTCTTTACTGTGAGAATAAGCCTAATCTGGCTATTGTCAGGCAAGCAGCCTGGGCCTGGGACAATGTTCATACTAAAGGAGTAACCATTCTGGGGAAGTGCAACAATGTGGCATCAGCACAGTACTATGAGTGGTCCCATGCCAGAGCTCAATTTTCTGGGATGCCCTTCACCATGGAGGATATGCCTGGACCATCCTCAGCACCACCTCCGGTCACTGTCAGCTTGGAGGAGTTTGAGAATTTGAAAGAGAGAAATGAAAAGTTGACTCAAGCTCTACAGAAGATCCTCTGGGAGAGGAGTGATGGTAGGTTGGATATTGAGAGGTTAGAGAAGCTGAAAGTGGAGCATCTGGCTAGGATTGAGAAGTCAGAGGATTATATCAAGAAGTCTAGGGCTGGAGAGCAAATCTTGAAGAATGCCTGCAAGGAAGCTCAATTCCAGAAAGCCAGGACTGATTTGTATCTGAAGGAGAGTCAAGCTAGGTGGGTCAGGATCACCGAAGCTCGTACTCTGGAAGATAAGAGGACTCAGGACAAGATTGAGCAGCTGGAAGCTAGTGCAAAAGAGCAACAGGAAGCCCTGGCAGCAGCCCAGAGGGAAATCTCAGAATTGAAGATTAGAGCTGGAGTGAAGAGGTCAAAGGACCAGAGTCAGCACAAGAAGCTAGTTGCAGCTGTTACTACCAGGAATCTCCTTATCAGGAATCTCACAGAGCGTCCGGCTGATCCTCTGACTGAAGCACTTCTCAAGGAAGTTCAGGAGGATGAGTTTGGTCTTGGTGTCTGACTTTTGCTTGTTGTTGCTTTCATTTCATGTACTTTTGTTTTCTTATGTTATATTTTGACCCCTCAGAGGGCTTGTATTTGTAAACAAACTATGTATCATTTGCTTTCTTTGTAATATATGTATCAGTTTGTTCCATCTGATTTCTTCAAGCAACATCCACAGCATCCTCAAGGGTCTGGAAAGGTCAAAACCAAGTGCCAAGCGGGATGCCTTGGAAACAAATAAGCATACTGCATTGCATGCTAACCTTTGTTTGTTTTGTAGGTTTTGCTTTGTTTGTTGCTAACTCTGTTGTGAACTCAGGAACTATTGCTCGCCGACGGGTGTTCCCACTCAACCGTCCACATAGATATCCAACCCGCAACAATCTTCCGGGCATACAGATGGACCAGGTACAGCAGGACCTTACAGAGGTCAGGAACCAAATGGCCAACGAAAGATTGGAAATGAGGGCTCAGATGACACAATTTATGGAGGTGATGAACAATATGGCTCAGAGCCAAGAGAGACTAAGAGCAATGGTAGAGAGGCAGAATCAAGAAGATCCCCATTTAGGGACTGCCGGGACAAGCAACAACGAAAGTGTCCAACCTCATGTCAACCCCCCTGTATTTGGACCCCACCTTCATCCAGAGATCAACATCCCTGCTAATGTTCAAGGGACTGCCACTGCAGGCAGAGTGCTGCAAGAAGACCCCCAGGAGGATCAGTTCACAGTAATGGGTGCGGGGGATGAGGCCTATGACAGAAGGCTGAACGAAATTGCTGAAAAATTAAGATTCTTGGAGTCTCAAAACTCTTTGGGTTTTGATGTTATGGACATGGGCTTAGTGGACGGGGTCAGGATTCCCCATAAGTTTAAGCCTCCTTGTTTTGAAAAGTACAACGGGACTTCCTGCCCGCGGACCCACTTGCAATCCTTTCTGGGGAGGCTGAAGGCATATACCATGGACGAGAAGCTATGGATGTTTTATTTTGAGGATAGCTTAACGGGAGCTTCAAGGGAATGGTATTCTCATCTGACTAGAGCCACCATCAGGTGTTGGAAGGACTTGGCAGAGGCCTTCATTAGACAATATCAGTATAACTTGGATATGGCACCCAACAGGACCCTCCTGATGGGAATGTCACAGTCATCTAGGGAAAGCTTCCGCGAGTACGCCCAGAGGTGGAGGCAGCTGGCTGCTGCTGTCCAGCCACCTATGTCAGAGAGGGAGATGGCATATATGTTTATGAACACCCTCCAAGGAACATACATTGACAGGCTGGCTGCTTTCTCTTCTACCAGCTTTGCAGATGTCGTTATAGCTGGAGAGAGAATTGAGAGCCTGTTAAAGATGGGCAAAATTTCTGACAACGGTGCCAGCTCATCCAGCAACACAAGGAAGCCTTTTGCAGGCCCAAGAAGAACTGGCGAGACCAATGATATCCATACCAGCAGGGGCAGACCCCAATATGTTCATAGGTCCGTGGCAGCAGTCACCATTCCCACTCCAATTCATCCACAACCAGCTTATCAACCACCGCAACAAAATTATCAGCAACCAAATCAGTATCCTCCTCAGAGAAACTACAACAACACCAACAACAACAATCAGCAAAGACCGTTCCAACAGAGACCTTCTCAGGCCAATAGGGTGATCGATCTGATCCCTATGCCATATGCCACATTACTGCCACAACTCCTGAAACTCAACCTGGTTGAGCTAAGGACGTTGGCACCTCCAGATCCTTCCAGTTTACCCAGAAATTACGACTCCAACGCCAGATGTGCTTTCCATTCAAATGCACCTGGCCATAGTACAGAGAAGTGCAGAGCTTTGCACATGAAGGTACAAGACTTGGTAGACTCTAAGGCTCTGAACTTTTCACCACCACCGAATGTTAACAAGAACCCTATGCCAAACCACGGAGGTCCCCGAATCAATGCTATTGAAGAAGACAAGCCGTCTTACTTGATAACCAGTGTGGGTCAGATTCGGACACCGTTGGTAGAGATTAAAGCTCAACTCCTCGAATGTCAAATGTTCCCGGGATGTGAGCTAGGGTGTGCTTATTGCAACATTTCAGTGAATGGTTGTGATAACTTGAGAGATGGCATAGATGGTATCATCCAGAGTGGCCTGCTTCAAATCACAACGTCAATTCCTACCAATCCAGCAATCTCATCAGCAACAATTCCTGTGTCTTCTACAACTGCAACAACCATTGTTCCAAACAACTCCTCAATCTCATCAACAAATGCATCATCTGTCACTTCAGCTGACCAGATATCAACAAACCTCCCTTCTACAACTTCAGCACCCCTTCATTTAGAATCTCCTACAACAACACCACCCATCCTTCCAACATTGTCTCCTACAACTTCAACAGCAAATGTCTCAACGGTTACAATTTATTATGATCCTGAAAATGATTCTTCCTACAACTCGCAAAATGCCAATCCCATCAGAGCACCAGTCACGATATACTATGATCCACAAACTATCATGGTCCTTTCTGCAGCTGCCATCAGTCCAGTCACTATCACAGTGCCTGGACCAGTACCTTATGAAAGCAGTAATGCCATCCCCTGGCATCACGACTCTGATCTATACTGCGAAGGACAGAAAATCACTCTTGAATCATCAACCCCTGCACCACAAATAGATAATGTGGGAGGAGGAGGAGGCTTCACTCGAAGCGGGCGTCTCTTTGCTCCACAAATTCAAAGACCCACTGCCGAAGCAGAAGCTGCTGCTAAGGTAAAAGGGAAGAGCTTGGTGCAGGAAGAGCAGATTGTTAAGGAAGCTTTGAAAACACCTTTTGATCAAGAAGTTAATGAATTCATGAGAATCATCAAGAAAAGTGATTACAAAATAGTGGACCAGCTTCACCAGACGCCTTCCAAGATCTCTATTCTATCATTGCTTATGTGCTCCGAGGCCCATCGGAACGCACTACTAAAATTCTTGCACGCAGCTTATGTGCCAGAAGAGATCACCGTCAATCAGTTGGAAGTTGTGGTTGGAAATGTTAATGCTAGTCATGGACTAGGGTTCACCAACACTGATTTGACTACGGAAGGCCGCAATCATAACAAGGCTTTGCACATTACCATGGAGTGTAAAGGTGCAGTTCTTTCCCATGTGCTGGTAGACACAGGGTCATCCCTCAATGTCTTACCTAAAAAAGCCCTTGTGAAGCTAGAGTATGAAGGATTGGCATTGCGCCCCAGTAACCTGGTAGTGAGAGCCTTTGACGGTTCTAAGAGATCGGTTCTGGGAGAAATTGAGTTGCCTATAACAATTGGCCCACAAACTTTCAAAACGACCTTCTACGTGATGGATATACAGCCTGCCTACAGCTGTCTATTGGGTAGGCCATGGATTCACGCCGCTGGCGCCGTGACCTCAACCCTTCACCAGAAGTTAAAATTCGAGTGGGAGGGTCAAGTCGTTACTATCTGTGGAGAGGAGGATATTTTTGTTAGCCACCTGGCTACCTACAAATATATTGAGATGGATGGGGAGATCCACGAAATGATGAGTCAAGGGTTTGAGGCCTTGAACATAAATGAAACATCTGCTGTACCTGGAACCTCAATGACATCATACCAACAAGCCCGGAAGGTTGTTGAAGAAGGAACTGCCCAAGGCTGGGGAAAATTGCTACCCGTGGAAAAGAAAGAGGATAGATTTGGGTTGGGTTACAAACCAACTCAACAAGATCAAGCAGAGGCTGCTAAGGAGCCCAACTTTGTTAGTGGGGGGATGCTCACCCCCGATGCTGTCAACAATTTGGAAGACGAGGATGAAGGCGACCACAACCTGGAGAGTTGGATCCGTCCAAAGATCCCGGGGAGCATTATCTCAAACTGGTCTTCCTAGGAAATTATAAGAGTTACTCATGCAGAGTAATTATTATTTCCTGTATATTTTAAGCATGCATCAAGTCTTGCATCTTGCCCAAGATGACAAGACTCATTTTGTAATCGGGCCATCTGTAATTTTTGTGCAACAAGATTAATCAATGAAATATCAGACATCTTTTGCAAATGAGTCTTTTTCTTTTCCGATCACTGTTTTTCCATTTTTCTTTTTGTACAAAAAATAAATGGAAATGTTTTCAAAATGACAACTTTATTTCACTTTTCTAAACAAGATTAAAATCAAATCACTAAAATGAACAAACTGAACCCTTGCAGAGAGTGCCTTCCAGACCGCACCGACAACAGCACGGCTATGACTCCGTATGACTTTGACAATCCGATCAATCAAGCTGATGAAGGGGTTGAAGAAGAATATGAGCTTCCTGAAGAGCTAGCCAGATTGTTGAGACAAGAGGAAAAGGTTATCACTCCTCATCAGGAGGAGGTTGAAACGATCAATCTTGGTACAGATGAAGATGTGAAAGAGGTTAGAATCGGGGCCTACCTACAAGACTCAGTGAAGAGACAACTGATTGACCTGCTTCAAGAGTATGTGGATGTGTTTGCTTGGTCTTATCAAGATATGCCAGGGTTGGACACCGACATTGTTGTGCACAAGCTACCTTTAAGAGAGGAATGCCCGCCGGTTAAACAGAAACTGCGCCGTACTCGCCCAGACATGGCAATGAAAATCAAAGAAGAGGTACAAAAGCAATGGGACGCCGGGTTCCTTGCTGTAACTAGTTATCCACCGTGGGTTGCTAATATAGTACCTATGCCCAAGAAAGACGGCAAGGTGAGAATATGTGTTGACTACCGGGATCTGAACAGAGCTAGCCCGAAGGATGATTTCCCATTACCTCATATTGATGTATTGGTTGATAATACAGCTCAGTTCTCGGTATTCTCCTTCATGGACGGATTTTCAGGATACAACCAGATCAAGATGTCACCTGAAGACATGGAGAAGACAACTTTCATCACAACTTGGGGCACGTTCTGTTACAAGGTAATGCCATTTGGACTAAAGAATGTTGGTGCAACATATCAACGGGCTATGGTGACATTATTCCACGATATGATCCATAAAGAAATCGAATGCTATGTAGATGACATGATTGCCAAGTCCCTCACTGAAGAAGACCACCTGGTAAATCTGCTGAAGCTACTCAAGCGTCTGAGGAAGTACCAACTGAAGTTGAACCCCAACAAGTGCACATTCGGGGTGCGATCTGGTAAGCTGCTGGGTTTTATTGTGAGCGAGAAAGGGATTGAAGTTGACCCTGATAAAGTCAAAGCCATTCAAGAAATGCCTGCACCGAAGTCTGAAAAAGAAGTTCGAGGGTTCTTAGGTCGATTGAACTACATTTCACGGTTCATATCTCACCTTACGGCAACCTGTGAACCCTTGTTCAAGCTACTGAGAAAAAAGCAAACGGTCAGGTGGAACGAAGACTGCCAAAAGGCTTTTGACAAGATCAAGGAATACTTGCAAGAACCTCCAATCCTTATGCCGCCAGTTGAAGGAAGACCTCTAATCATGTACTTGACAGTATTAGAAGAGTCAATGGGGTGTGTGCTGGGCCAGCATGACGAGTCTGGTCGAAAAGAGTATGCAATATACTACCTAAGCAAAAAGTTTACCGACTGTGAACAACGTTATTCACTGCTCGAGAAAACTTGCTGTGCTTTAGCGTGGGCTGCTCGCCGACTGAGACAGTATATGTTGACCCACACTACCTTGTTGATCTCAAAGATGGACCCAATCAAGTACATATTTGAGAAGCCAGCACTTACCGGACGGGTTGCAAGATGGCAAATGATTCTCACAGAATATGACATTCAGTACACATCTCAAAAAGCCATCAAGGGTAGTGTATTGTCTGAATATCTTGCTGAGCAACCCATTGATGATTACCAGCCTATGAGATTTGACTTCCCTGATGAAGACATCATGTTCATAAAAGCAAAAGATCATGAAGAGCTTATTCACACTGAAGGGCCTAACCCGGAAGAAGAATGGACTATGATGTTTGATGGGGCTGTTAACATGAATGGTCGTGGTGTTGGTGCAGTACTCATTACACCTAAGGGAGTTCACATGCCTTTCTCGGCGAAACTCACCTTCAACTGCACTAACAACGAAGCTGAATACGAAGCTTGCATTATGGGTCTTGAGGAAGCCATTGACCTCAAGATCAAGACATTGACCTTTTCGGAGATTCGGCTTTGGTATTCAATCAGACCAACGGCAAATGGTACACCCACCAGGATCATCTGATACCTTACAGGGATTATACAAGGAGGTTATTGACTTTCTTCACAACGGTCAAGCTTGAGTATATCCCTCGGGACGAGAATCAGTTTGCAGATGCTCTGGCTACCATTTCGTCCATGATCAGAGTTCAAGCTGCCAACTTTGTACCGCAGATTTCAGTGTCCAGACTTGACAAACCAGCATATGTATTCATAGCAGATGTTGTCAAAGATGATAAGCCTTGGTTCCATGACATTAAGTGCTTCTTGGAGGATCAGACATACCCACCTGGGGCATCTTCCAATGATAAGAAGACTTTGAGAAGGCTTGCTGGTAGTTTCTTCCTGAACACTGATGGTTCCCTGTACAAGAGAAACTTTGATATGGTACTCCTCAGATGCGTCGACAGGACAGAACCAGATTTGTTAATGCATGAAGTGCACGAAGGATCATTTGGTACCCATGCAGGAGGGCATGCCATGGCTAAAAAGTTGCTAAGATCAGGTTATTATTGGATTACAATGGATGCCGACTGTTGTGCCTATGCCAGAAAATGCCATAAATTCCAGATTTATGCGGATAAGGTGCATGTTCCTCCCAACCCTTTGAATGTGATGTCTTCACCCTGGCCCTTTGTTATGTGGGGCATTGACATGATTGGCAAGATTGAACCGACTGCTTCAAATGGCCACAGATTCATCCTGGTTGCTATTGACTATTTCACCAAGTGGGTTGAAGCAGCTTCCTATGCAAACGTTACCAGGCAAGTGGTAGCCAGATTTCTGAAAAGAGATATCATCTGTCGATACGGAGTTCCCGAGCAAATCATTACTGATAATGGTTCCAACTTGAACAACAAAATGATGGAAGAACTGTGCCGGGACTTCAAGATCCAACATCACAATTCTTCTCCTTACACGCCAAAGATGAATGGCGCTGTTGAGGCAGCAAATAAAAATATCAAAAAGATTGTGCAAAAGATGGTAGTCACCTATAAAGATTGGCATGAAATACTACCATTTGCCTTGCATGGGTACCGCACGTCAATCAGGACATCCACTGGGGCAACACCGTATCAACTTGTGTATGGTATGGAAGCAGTCCTACCGGTTGAAGTTGAATTACCCTCTCTGCGGGTACTAATGGATGTTAAACTGGGTGAAGCAGAATGGGTTCGGGCCCGATACGAACAACTGAGTCTGATTGAAGAGAAAAGATTGGCCGCAATCTGTCATGGGCAGTTATATCAGAAAAGAATGAAGAAAGCCTTCGATCAGAAAGTCAGGCACCGAGAGTACCAAGTAGGAGATCTTGTGCTGAAAAGAATCCTCCCTCCTCATACAGACCACAGGGGCAAATGGACTCCGAACTATGAAGGACCATTTGTAGTAAAGAAAGTTTTCTCTGGTGGCGCACTGATGCTTAGCACCATGGATGGTGAAGACTTCCCGTCCCCTGTGAATTCAGATGCAGTTAAAAAATACTTCGCATAAAAATGACCCGCTGGACATAAAAACAGAATGTAAGTCCAGGCAAAAATAGGGCATCCCGGCGAGTCAGAAACAGAATAAAAGACTCGGGCAAAAATAAGGGAAAATGAAAAAAATGTACACCCGCTGAGTTGAAAAGCCGCATTGGACAACTCAGGCAAAAATGGGTGTCCCGATGGATTGAAAACCCGAAAGGGCGATCCATGCAAAATAAGGGAATAAGCGGACAACTGCATTCTGAATTCGTTTGTATCGTTCACAACTTGGTAAGCTTCGGAAGGATCAAGCTTCAATCATAATCAGCCTACTTCAGAAAGCAAGACGAGAAGAACGTCAAAAGTCGTACGAGTCATAGCAAAAGAGGAAGCTCCTTAAAGCGTCGTCAACATTGCCAGCATTTTGTTTCTCAATTTATAACAATCTCCTCATTTTAGGAGATGTGTTTCCTTGACTGTACCTTGCCAATTCAGGGCACATGAATTAATAAAATCAAATTTCCAGTCATGTTTTATCTTGTACATTTTGATTTGCAAAAATGTCTTATGTCTTAAGAAAAACGGATTGTATAAATAGAGATGTTTATCTTCAAAAAATATATATATATATATATATATATATATATATATATGAAAACACGCGCTTGCAGGAAATATACTTACTCTCAGAAGTGTCTAACTCCTATGACGGAATCCGGTAAGGGATACCTCGGGATTATTTGTGCGTTTCTATATCTTTGCAGGATTGCGGGTGTCCAGAATGCAACTTGGGGCATGCAAGCTTCATCCCGGCATGCTGGCAAATCAGTACACACTCAGCCTTAGCACCTAAAGTGTCTTCTCCCCAGCTGAGTTGCCACTTGTTACTTCTCCCCATCAGAGTTGCCAGACATCACTTCTCCAACAGGGCAGTACCAGAAGGCGCCCATATCCCCGGCTGAGTCAAAAATCCTCCTCAATAGAATTCCTAGGGAAATCTTTCAGTGGTATCTCTTTCTCCCCAGCTGAGTTTCCATTTGTTATTTTTTCCCAGCCGAGTTGCCATTTCATTCTCAGCCGAGTACAAAAGCCAGAGAGCCATCTCCCCACAGAGCTTCAGCCTCTATCCAGAAGAGCAACGCATGAAGGAATCACAACAGAGTGATGAAAGCTTCTACAAACCCCAGCTGGGTCTCTCATTTACTGGAATAGGTCTATCATTGACCCATATCCCCAAGCAGATATCAACTCATCAGATCTACCAATGATCTCATCCCCAGCTGGGATGTTATTTCAGACAATTCGACCAGAGATCTTCGCAGCAACGGGATCCGAATCCCGGTTTGGTATCTTTGTATAATCATGGCATTCGCATCATATTCACCCACAAAGCGTAGCATTCCGTCTAATACGGAGCATTACGGCAAAAATCAAACATATAGCATAATCATAAGCCATGTTTTGAAACGAACACTTGTGAATAATGACAATCCATCAACATACAGAATACCCCCCCCCCCAAATCCCCAGCGGAGATTCCCCCAGCAAAAATAGTTGCCTTACATTCACAAACACCAGTATATACTCTCTTTGGCACCCGTCCGTGTCAATACTCCCCAGTAAAGTCGCTTGAGCATTCTGTGCGAACAATACCACTCTCATTACAAATACCTTGTGGCACCCGTCTGTGTCATATCCCCAGCAGAAAGCCGAAGACATCCTCTTTTGCACTCACATATACTTATATAATTTTCTTGACATCCGTCCGTGTCACTTTCCCCAGCACAGTAACATAAACACTTTGTACATCAGATACTTGTTTATACTACTCTTCTCCTTTAGACACTCGTCCGTGTCATCCTCCCCAGCAGTTAAACACTCATCTATACACCACTCACACTTATACAGGTACTCGTCCGTATCTTGTATGCACCTTATATCCCCACAGATTCGGCACTCGTCCATGTTCTTTGTTAACCAGTTGGTACTCGTCCGTATCATCATCTCAGAACATGCGTCAAGCGTTTGTTTCTACCTGATACTCGTCTGTATCATATTCTTAAGGATGCTCGTCCGCATCTTTAATCCATACACGCGTCAAACACTTTTGTCTTCCTGAATATAGACACTCGTCTGTGTCTACTATTCCCCAGAAGAGTCCCTTTCAGATTCAACACTCGTCCGTGTTCCTTGTTAACCGGGTGATACTCGTCCGTATCATCATCTCTGAACACATATCAGTATTTGTTTCTACCCGATACTCGTCCGTATCGTAGTCTTAGGGATGCTCGTCCGCATCTTTAATCTATACACAAACGTCTAAACACTTATACTTTCATTTCTTGGTTGAAAACACTCGTCCGTGTTTACTACTCCCCAGTAGATCGCCAACAAAGCAATTTTCTTTTTATCTGACATTCGTCCTGTGTCATGATAAACCCTGAGAGCAGTCGTACCCTGCTAGGTGGTCGTCCTCCGCCTCTTGATGGTCGTCCTCCATCATGCTCATCCGATGGCTGTCCCCATCGTTGATTTTCTATCCGACATTCGTCCTATGTCGTGATATTTAGCAGCCGTCCCCTGCTAGGTGGTCGTCCTCCACCTTTTGATGATCGTCCTTCATCATTTTATCCAATGGCCGTCCCCATTGTTGATTTTGGTTATCTGACATTCTTCCTATGTCATGATAAACCTCGAGAGCAGTCGTCCCCTGCTAGGTGGTCGTCCTCCACCTCTTGATGGTCGTCCTCCATCATGCTCATCCGATGGCCGTCCCCATCGTTGATTTTCTATCCGGCATTCGTCCTATGTCGTGATATTTAGCAGCCGTCCCCTGCTAGGTGGTCGTCCTCCACCTTAGATGACCGTCCCTCATCTTAACTCAACAGAGCAGCCGTCCCCTGCTAGGTAATCGTCCTTCACCTTTGATGACCGTACCTCATCATCTGTTTATTTCATTTATTCTTTAACCCGATGGCCGTCCCCGTCGTGGTCCCTTTTCCTTTTTTCCTGATGATCGTCCTTCATCAGTTTAGCCCGATGGCCGTCCCCATCGTTGGTAACTTTACTTTATGAACATGATGGCCGTCCCCGTCATATTTCATTAATCCCCAGAGAATTTTACAGCTTTATCTTGATGGCCGTCCCCATCATAATTCTTTTATCCCCAGCATGTCGGCCGTCCCCGTCATTGCTTTATTTTCCGCACTTTTCTTTATTTCCCACACCTTTCCAGCATGTCGGTCGTCCCCGTCATTGCTATTTACCCAGCATTCGTCCTCTGCTCGACGGTCGTCCTCCATCGCCCACACTTTACAATATACTTTATTTTCCTTTTACAATCTATATCCCTTTTCTTCTTCATTCTGTGAGTGCAAATTTTGGACTGTCTTTGGTATTCAACCACAAGTTATCTTGTTTGCCTGTTAAGCCGTTGCTTACATCCTACACAGCTAACTCATGTTTGAATAAGGGCAGCTGTAAACACCCCAAATTTGCCCTCACCCATTCACACCATGGCTTGTGATCATCTCATATGCATAAACTCAATCATACCATCTCATATCACATTTTTGATCCACTACATTGGTTCTAAGTCATCTGCATCTAGGGTTTGTGATCTGAGCAATCCAAGAGCTTCTTGAGCCACTCCAAAGGACATCAATCACTTCAAAGAGGTATAGGTGTGTTCAAGTATCATATTATACTCCCTCAAAGTCAAGAATGTCAAAGAATCACAAGAACTGGGATTCGTATGGAAGCAGAGCCAGGCTTGACTGCACAGATGACCTAGAATTAGGGTTTTGGTTTCAGAGGCCATAACTCCAAATTTTTTGGTCATTCTTGTTTCTATTGGTCTCTATATGGTATAGGGAGTATGCATATCAATTTTCATGAAGAAATTCCTTGAGGAAGTCATCTGATCAAGGATTGACTTTTCAAGCAAGTCAGTGCAAAATCAGGGCATCTGAGGCCCCCAATGACCCAACCAAAGGGTGTTCTTCATCATTTTGATTGTATATGATCTTTATTTGATCATAGAAAAGGTTGGAAGTTCACAAAATTGGAGAATTTCAAGTCTTTTGCAAAGTTGACTTTTTGGGCAAGTTTGACTTTTAATAAAAATGTCATTTTATGCAACTTTTTCAACCCTTACTTTTTGATTCAAGAAAGCTTCAAATGGAAAAACTTTGGTCATGAAAGTTGTAGAATAGATATTTCCCTTTTAAAAAAGTACAAGAACATGACCTAATTCATTTTGGATCAAAAGTTATGGCTTGCCAAAGTTGGCAAAAATCACTAAATTTCAAGTCATGCACCAAAGAGGCAAAGTTGCAAATTCACTTCTCAAGGCCAATTAAGTCATCAAATGCACTTCTAATTCACATAACATGATCACACCACATTCAAAATTCAGAATGCACCCAAGAAATCACATGTTTCATGGCTTATGGATCAAGTTTCTTTCATGAAAACCAAAGGCAAGGCAAGTTGCAAAAGTCATTATATCTCCTCATCCACTTGCTGGCTATTTTGCTGATCCACCCTAGGATTTTCCTCACCTCATGCTGCGCAAGACAAGCCCTTTGTACCAAGCTAGCAAGTAGCCCATGCCCTTCTTACACAAAAGTTGACATTTTGCAAAAGCACCCATACCTATCACAAAAGGACATGTCATGTCATCTGACCAATAGCATTTGTTTATACAAAGAAAATGCAAGCCAAAGCACATAACAAGCAAGCCTGAAACAAGCCATAGCACAACTCTCTCATTTTCACTCCATTGAGCAAAAGCATTCGAAACACTCTCCTCAAGCCACAAACTCATAAACAAACTTCACAAACCTTCTCACCATGCTTCACTGAACCCAAACCAACCTTCAAAGCAGCCTGAAACTCAAAGAATCAGAAATACGATCCTCACCTGAGCTTGAACAGAACTTGTTCAAACTTCCAAACTAGCCAACACAAACTCCTTCTAAGCATCAATATGTCATCAGGGGCCTAAAAGGAGTGGATTGCACAAAGGAAAGAGGTCAGAAAGTTGCAAACTGAAAAGCTTCAAACTCAGGTAGCTTCATGAACTTTTTTTCCAGAAATGATTTTTTAAGTTTCTAAGTTGTTCTTCATTATTCACTGATCACTCTGATGTTCTTAGTTTTGAAAATGGTTGAGAAATGAGAGTTTAATCTTGTTCTGAAAGTCTTGCCCTAAAAAATGTTTTGTTTCGATTCAGTGGATTGAGGAAGAATAAATGAGTTTTGTGTTAGGGGTTTGATTCAGTAGGGTGTGGGAATGATTTCTGTTCTTTTAGATTTCATTTTAGTGAAGTTTTGAAGGTTTTAGGGATTTTCAGGTGGGGTTCCCACCGGAGAAGACGACCGGAGGTCTTCTCCGGCCACCTGAAAATAATTAGGGTTTAATCCCTGTCATTAATGTAGTTTGAATTTTGAGCGTTGGATGAGTTGACTAAGTCCATTCCCGCGTGCATCCAATGGCTCAGATCATCCACTTAGCCCTAATCTTAATTAATTAAGTTAATTAATTCAATTAAGCCAGAAATGATCCTGACCCTTGCTTCACGCGCCAAGTCAATATCTTCTTCCCAACTTTGAATCTGATGCGTTGGATGTGAATACTTTTCATTTTCTTTAATTTTTATTTCATTAATTTTGTATTTCTTTCTCCATTTTATTAAAAATAGCAAAATCAATTTAAAAATTCTGAAATTTTTTATACAAGCTTTTATTTAATTTCAGAAACCAAAAATATTTTTATTTTTATTTTTTGCATTCAAAAAATATTTTTAAATATTTAAAAGTTTATTTTTAATTAATTAATGAGAATTAATTAATTAAAAATGCTTTTAGGTATTTAAAAATCACCAAAAAATTCATGAAACATTTAAAAACATTTAGAAACATTGTCCAACCCTCAAACCAAATTTCTTTTTTGATCTTGATGCATTTTGAGAATTTTTCATGGAATAAAAATCATTTTTAGGCATTATTTTGATCCAAACTTCCAAAAATCATTTCTGCCTAACCATTGAGAGTTGGACTTTGATTCTTTTTGCATTGTGTTTAGCATATCATGTAGTTTGTGAGATTAAATTGGCATGATTTGATCTTCCATTTTCCATTTGTTTGACATTTTTCTTGTTAAGGAACCCTAAAACCCTAGAAAACTTAGGAAAATCATAACTTGAACTAGGTTAAGAGTTGGAACTTTTCCTTTGGGCATTGGGTTAGTATAGGTTTAGGGATCCTTTGAGTGCATTTTTAATTTTTTGTATTGATGTTTGCTTCTGATTTTGGTTTGTGCTTGATGCTTTGATCATAAACCCTAATTTGGGCTTCCATATGCATCCATCTTGCATTTGCTTGCATGACATGACTTGACATAGCATTTTATGCATTCTTTTGTTTCATTGAACATCTTAAGACATATTGAAATCATGTTTGATCATTGCATCTTGCATTTGCCATGTTGTATGCCATTTGCACTTCATGACTTTTCATGTATGTTCATGTTTCTTAACTTGTTTCATTTATGATCATCCCCATGTGTTGTTTCATGTTTGTAGCATCTCATAGCATCATTAGCATCATGTATGTGCTTTTGGTTTTGTTTCTCATCATGCCATTTCATTCCATTTGACATTGCATTGCATTTCTTTCACTAACTTTTCAGGTGGTAAGTAACTTTGAGAAGTGAATTTGCCTTCACTTCTCACATTTTCTTTTCATCTCTCTTATGCATCATTGCTGCATTTTGATATGTGTTTGAATTTGGGCTTGCTCATTCTTCTTCTTCTTACTTTCTTTCCTCAAGTGAATTGTCTTCTTAAATGAAGCAAGTTGCTTTGCTTCTTCTGATCCTTTCATCTGCTTCCTGGTGGTTCCATTGAAGATTTCTCTTGTTAACCTCACAAAACCTTAGGAACAACCAAGCATGACAATGATTAGGGTTTTGATTATTCCCCCCTCTTAGTTTTACCTTTGTGTCTCTTTGAGTCTTCTCTTCTCATCTCATAATCAGGGATTAAACCCTAAAGGCTTTAAGGCTTTGTGATTAAGCTTATGCATGCATCCTTCTATTAGGATGGAGTGTATAACTTTAATCCTAAGTGTTAAACCCTTAATGTGTTTAAATCTCTTAATCAATCCACTTAATAATCATCAAGACATCATACTTGTAACTTGGGCCTTGCATTAGGGTTCTAATTCTTCCTTAATTGGTTAAGAAGGACTAACCCTAGTGTTAATGGACAAGTCCCCCTCAAGTTGTCTTACAAACCCTAAAAAACACTTCATCATCTTATCATTAACTAAAATCCACTTAATAAAGGCTTGTTTTGTCATGAGTTTAATCCCTAATCATGGATTAAGTTGAGGAGCTTTCCTCAGCTTAAACATTCTCATTTATTATCCTTCTATTAGGATGGTGTAATGGGTCTGTTTAATCCTTGATTATGGCTTAACCTCATTACTTAACACTAAACAAAAAAAACACAAAAAACATCTAATTAATCACAAGTAGGTTAATGATCTTAATCCTACATCAAAGGCGATTAAGTGTGAGAATCTGACTTCACACTTAAGGTATTCTCATTACCCCTAATCAGAGGGAAGATGTGATGAGTTTACTAACCCATTGGTTTAGGCTTAAGCTCATTAACTTATGACAAACTTTCAAAAGCAATAAAAGACTGAAAATACAAGAACAAACAATAATCGTCTCCTCCGTGATTCTTTTCCCATCTCATTCACTCATAACCGGTAACTTGCTTCTTCCGTCTGATGCAAGACAGTTTGCACCTGAGCCAGACAGGTCATACACTTGAGCATAGACAAGTAAGCAGTTCACAAGTCAATTCACCTTTCAGTCTCTTTGGGTCGAACTACGGTGTTCTGACTTCCTCATTGCACGAGAGGATACGTAGGCATAACTTAACAGTTATCGAACAAAAGTCTCTGTATATTCCCCCTCTTTCAGCTATTCTTTAAGCCTCATTTATTTTGAGCATTTCACTCTTATTTTCTCACTGACACATTTACTTATACACTTCACTTCTTTTACACAGACACCTGTACATCCTTTTCCAGCTCTTTTACACACAAATTGCACTGACACTACCCCTTTAAAACACAAATATTTTAAGCGTGGATCCCGTCGAGTACGGCGGACAATCTGGGTGCTAATACCTTCCCAGGTTGTAACCAACCCCCTTTCTCAGTCTCTCTGGTTCGCAACCGTCTTATCCATATCTTTCTAGGTCTATGCAGCATTGCCTTTCCTCCGGGATAAAAATGCCTAGCTGGCGACTCTTTCCTTCTCCAGTGAGTTCACTGCTGTGTGTTCTCATTGTTCCTTTTGCCGACCGTTCGCGTCTGTACCATTATTTGGGGCCAGTCCCATCTATCGGGAGCGACACCAGCATGTACAAGAAATAGAGAATTGAATAAAAACTGCATAATATAAATCAGCCTACAAAGTAACAGGATTCCCCGTAGGGTACAAGTCTTCCAAAAGAAAAGGGACATACAAAACCAAAATTCCTACAACATGTCTGTAGATAATCCAAATACTGAGAAAACAAACTAGAAAGCAAGACTGCTGCTAGAAGACTCTGATCCTTCCTCACTAAGCCCCAGCTCATACCTAGCCTTCTTGATTCCAGCCATCAATTTGAGATCTTAAATCTCCTTAAGTGCTTCTTCTAAGTCTTGCTTACTCTTCACCAACTGTTGAGTCTTCTCTCTCCGGATCTTGTGGGCTTGTTCCCACTCTTCCTTCTTGGCAGCTAACTGTTATTCATAGAACTCTTCCTTTTCTTTGTATTTCTTCTGATCTTGTTTCCTCTGATCTTGCGACCAAGCAAGAGATTGTTTGGCTTCTCTAAGGGTCTTCCGGGTCTTTCTGAATTCTTCCTCTCTTTTAACATCCATTAGACCTCTCCTTTGAAAGTATACTTCCCTTTCCGCAAACTCTTTCTCCTTAGCCTCCTGAGCTACCTGCATCTTCCGCAGCTTCTCTTCTAAAGATATCTTGGACTGAGCCATCTGATGATACCAGCTAGTCATCTCTTGCAGCTGGGCTTCCACCTTCTTGTATTCTTCTAAGGGAACAGTGGTATTAGGCTCAGTCACTGGAGGAACTGGAGGGGAAAATGGCAGCAATACCATCCTGGCTCTATCCTTCAGCCAAGCCTCGTACTCCAGAAAAGTTTGATTGTTACACTTTCCAAAGCTAGCCACTCCTTCTCCTTTGATGCCCTTCCAAGCTCCAGCAGCTTTTCTCACCAAAGGCATATTGTCCTTCACCGGGAAATAGAATGTAGGGGCCAATTTCAACTCTTCTGGGATCTCTCTCAAAGCATATCCCAACTATCTCCTCAGCAATACTGGGTTGTAGTTGATTCCCCCAGTCACTCCCAACAAAAGTACACTGAGGTAACTCCCACAACTGGTGATGAAACGTGTACCCTGAAGCCTTTGAGTAATCCATCTGACATCTTTAGCAAACAACATCTCCATCTTCTGAGCCCACACTAAAGTATGATCACTAAACATCCCGGTACTAGGCAAATGCCTCACGAACCACATATGGAACAAAGGAGCACAACAGCGAACTAAACCTCCCTGTTTCTTTTCAGTCTTATAATGCACCGAGTAATACAAATCTCCCAGCAGCGTAGGCACAGGATTCTTCAACAAGAATAGATGGATGGCATTCATGTCTATGAATTTATCCATGTCGGCAAACAAAATGATTCCATAAATAGAGAGAGTCAGAATGGCACACACAAAATCCCACTCTTCTTTAACAGCCAGCTCTTCAACCTTCTTCACTAAAGCCTCCAAAGAGAAACCAGATACACCTCCTTTAATAATAGTCAGAGAATCCACGACAGAAGGGCTCAAATAAAGAGCCTTGGCAATTGCTTCAGGTGCAGGTCTAAACATCTCAGCATTGAACGAAATCTGGTCTTGAATAGGAACTCCCAAGATCAAAGCATACTCCTCCAGCAAAGGACCTAACTGAAAAATTGGGAAAAGTGAAACATCGAAGCTGAGGATCATAATACTGGAGTATGAATAAAACTCCTTTCGGAGGGATCTAACTCTACCACCACATCCAGAATACTCCCATAAGCCTTCCTGAACCTCTCCACATGATTAGGCGTGATCAAATTCACCATCTTCTTTAAAAGGCCAACCTTAGTGTCGAAAAACTTGAAATGAATGTTCTGCTTGCGAGAATCTTCCATCTCTGAACAGGATACCGGAAACGGAAGCAATGATATGAACCTGTGAATGAAAACAAAACATGATTAATGATGGAATGATGCAATGCAAATGCAAGGACACATGATCAATCCGGAACTGTCTGGATACTGGATGTCAGAGCCAAGTGATTAGAAACCCGAATCCTCTGAATAATAACCCATAAGCATTCAGATAATCTCAGATAAACCGAATTAAGAACCAGATAAACTCAAGAACTCCGAGATCAAAGTAACAGTATCATAACATAATATTGCACCGGTAACGAAGGTATGATAAGGTCAAGGGTTCCTGCAAACCCCTCTCAATCTCACAGGTGTGCTCTGGGTCAAACATCATGGACTCTCAAATCCGAATAACAATAATACGTTCACCATTTCCGAGAAATGGCTCATGACCAAATCAGGGAATCGGTTTGGCATTATGTACTACTCAGGGAGGCCTCAGCGTGAGTCCGGGAAAACAAGCATCACATATAAGTCCCCAGCTTCGAGCGCTGAAATCGAGAAACGATAGTACATTCATCCCGTAGGATATAGTACTATTGTCATACGACCAGATGCTTTGACTGAGTTCCTATAAGAGAACCAGGCCATCCTATGCGAGTCCCCAGTGGACCCTCGGGTGCGAATGGGTTTGCCACAAAATATGGTCTGCCACTGTCACCACTGGAGAGGGTTGTTTCCACAAAGGTTCTCAATGATCGGTCCCCAGATGCACATAACTATCAAGGTCCTATCCCGAAGTGGAGGAAATCCCCACACAGGATATTTCCAAGACGGTCGCAGTCTGGGTGTGAAGCACATTGCCACTCATCATTCCACATGTGAGTACAATGTCTCCACGCTAATCCTAGGGTTCACTCAAGCCATGTATTTGACTTACCTCTCAAAAATAGTACCACCCGAGTCCCACCAAACAAAAGAAATCCAGTCCAGACAGTCCAGTAATAATATGATGCATTAAAAGAAAATAGAAAATACTGAAAATTGTAAATAAAGCTGTAAATAAACTGTAAATAAATAACAGTAAACAAAACACACAACAATAAACAATCAACACCCAAAGAAACATAAACATGCAAGCTCTAGGAGAGACTCTCAAGGGAACCAGAGATTCTGGGTTCGATCCCCAGCAGAGTCGCCAGCTGTCGCTCCCCGGATTTCCATCCTGGTACAAACGCGAAAGTGGCGCGGAAAGAGGTTAGAGTCTCCAGCCAGGCATTTTTATCCTGAATGAACGAGAATGGTAATGCTGCACAAACCAGAAGAAAGAAGAGGAAGGACACGGGTCCTGCGAACCAAAGAGACTGGGTTCGGGAGTCGGTTACGACCTGGGAAGGTATTAGCACCCCAGATCGTCTGCCGTACCCGACAGGATCCACGCTTGCAAAGAAAATGTTTCAAAGGGTGAAAAAATGAAAGCTGCTGCAAAACTGAAACTGAAACTAGATAAGAAAGAAAAGAAATGGGGGTAAAAAAATGAAAAGGAAAAATGTTTGGAAAATAAAGATTGTGCTCGAATGGGCCCTACCCCGTTGCCTACGTACCTCATCTGGACATGAGGATCAGAGACGCCGTAGTTCCCCTAACTATGGGTAGAAAATATTGCTTGTAAATTAAGGCTTGAACTGCCTATGTCAATGCTCAGGTGTTGCAGGCTCGGACGACGAGTGCGTAACCGTCTTGCAAAATGACAAGAAGAAGAAAGTTCACAGACGGAGCGAAGGAGATGGGAAAAGAATTCCCGAAGGAAAGACGCTTATTGTTTGTTTGTTTTTAAGAGCTTTTTATTAGTGTGGCACAAGAGAATGAACTCAAGCTCTTTTCTATGGAATGTGTACTTGCTACTAAATTCCAAGATGGAATAATAGAACAAGCACACCAAGTAAGGAGAATTTATCCAAGACTTTTTTCCAAGGGCAAGAGCCTAAATTCATTGACTTGTTGAAGTTATTAGGTGTTTTAGTGATTAAAAATGAAGAAGTTTTTTTTAGGGTTTTTCTTGATGAAGATGACTTCATGATCCGACTTGTGCATCATGCTAGACAAATGCACTATTCCAAGATGGAATGAATACATATGCCCCATGGAATAAGGATATTAAACAAGAAGTCACTTCTTTCTTTATTAATGTTTTTTAGGTTTTGTTTTGAGATGAGAAGAGAAAGAACCAAAGGAGCAAAAAGGTAAAAGTCTAAAATGGGGAAATACTAAACCTAAATTTGTCATGCAAAAGTGGTCCTAAGGTTAGTGAGGTTTCAACTATCCTAAGAGAAAAGAAGAACCAAAGAGAAGCAAAAGAGAGGAAGCGAGAGCTAGCAAGCAACTTACTCCTCTAAAGGAGATAAGTTGCTCCTAAAGGGGGAAGAAGAAAGATGCAACACATGATGGCATAAGGCACATCAAAAAGCATAAGGAGAAAGCACTTAAAAAGAGAGAAGGATGAAGAGTTGAAATGTGGATGAACATCCACACTTCTCTTACCATGAGCCCCTGCAAGTGTTAGCAAAATCTAGCACATGCTCATCAATAAAATCATGGAATTAACATGCTTCAAGTTCTAGAAAACCAAGATCAAGCAACATGGAAAACTTTGCACATACAAGCATTTATGTGTCGAGAACATGGAGACATGCATCAACCAACAAGCAAATCACCCTAACAATCATATTCAATGATCATACAATGATCCATGGCATTTAAAACAAGTAAGTGGATCAAACATGCTAAAAATAACCCAAAAGTGGCCCACTGCATCAGTGTTAACCGGTTAACCAAACCAAACCTGCAGAAAACCAGCACAGAAACAGGTGCGTTAACCGGTTAACCAATCCGTTAACCGGTTAACGCTGAAGAAACAACAGCAATTTCCTGCAGAAAAATCAGCTAAAACTAACTTATCCAATTAATCTCACACCAGATCAGCAATCAATTTAGCACGAAATAAGAGGATCAATTCACATTAAATGGCATCATCAAGCTCATGAACATTAATACATGGATTCGGTCCTAAATCAACCAATCAAATCAAGCAACACAAGCAAATACACAAGCACATGGTGATCTAAAGCACTTGCATGCAAATAAGCTAAAACAGAGCTAGATTTGAATTTAACCAACCTACAAAGCTGAGGTATGCTTTGGTAGTTGTTGATTGAGCTGGAAATGAGAGATCTCGCGCAAAACTTTGAAGATCCGGTGCTAAGCTTCACACTCCATGCAAAATAAATGCAAGAACAAGGTCTTGATGCAGAATTTTGGATCCAAAAGCACTTCTAGATCCCAAAACAGATCTGAATTACCAATTAAACCAGCAAAATAATGCAAAGAAGCTATGAATGGAGGTCTAGTTCCAAGATCTACAAACCTTAAGGCAAGGTTATGTGATCTTCAAAGAGGAACTCTTAGTGAATTTGGAAAATGTGGGAGAGAAAATGAGAGAAAAGTGAGAGAGAAGAGTGAAAATTCAGAATGAGAATGAAAATTGTGAGAGAGCCCCCCTTGGTTTGGAGAGAAATGGATTAAATATGGTTTAGGTTTGGGATCCAAAAAATTAGGCCTGGGATCCAAAAAATATGGTTTGGCAATGTGATTAGGTTTTAGCAATGGAATTAGGCTTGGATAAGTGCTCTAGATCCTTCTCTTTAATTTCCAATTAATTCAAAAATGAATAAAAATCAGAAACTTGAAAATTGGAGCCAAAAGCACATGCTGAATTTGCTGCTGGAATTCAAAATTCGCAGCCGTTAACCGGTTAACCAAAGCGTTAACCGGTTAACGCAAGTGAATTTTGAATTTTCCCTCCTTTTGGTGGGAAACCTCAAGAATAACCCGATGCCAACCGTTTTGACTTGATTTTGATCTTCAATCCTCTTAAGGCCTTTGACCATGATATCAACTTGTAGTCTGCCTTGTGAGCTTTGAATTTCTATGATGATTGATCATATGACTTATGCTGGAACATGCAAGTGCTATGCCTCGTTTTTCTATGCAATATGTTAAAGATATGATATGCTGATGATGATTATGATATGATGATGATGCTAAACAGGAGAGGGCAAATTTGGGGTGTTACAATCTCTACTGGACTTCTCAATTAAAGTTTGATCCAAAGTGGATTCCAGTGTCTCATATATGATGTCAAGTGCCTAGAGTTCAAATTTCATCCATAGAAACATTTTGGAAGAGGTTCAGTTGGCCAGATGATTGAAAATCAGGGATTTGGGGAAACGTCAACCATGCTGAGGAAAAAGTCAACTCCTGACTTTTTGAGATCAAAATCATGAAATTAGGGTTACAAGGATCCTATGGTTCAAATTTGATCAAGAGATAATGGAGGAATCAAGAGAAATCAAGGAAACCAAAACTTACCATTTTTGGAAAATTAGGGTTTCCAAAAATGGCAAGTTTTGGCCATTTTTTACAGCAACTTCAAGAGAGGCCTTCTCCCAAAATATGAGGTCTATCAAAATTCTACCTTGATCCAATTAAAGAGGGCATATTAAGCTTCAAATCCATAGGTAGAACTCATTCATAGCATCAAAATTGAGAGAGTTATGATCTTGCAAAGTTTGAACAAATCAAGGCAAACTAGGGCAAAACCAAGGTAGGCCTTGCATCCTGCGCGCGTGCCCGACAAGGCATTCTATCAAACAGGTGGTTGGTCATAATGCAAGCTATTTTCCTCATGTTAGATGCCTCAAATGAAATTTCTTTGAAATACAAAGTTGTTTTTTTCCATGTTTCCAACAACTTTGATGTTCAAAGATTTTTCATCTGATCAAAGAATTGAGAGCTATAGGAAGGCAAAGTGAGGATTTTCAAATTGAAAACTTGCAGGACATCTTGCCAAGCCAATGGCAGGCCACGCAGGCCCATAATGCAGCATTGGAGTGTGATGTTCAAGGGGATATTTGAGGTATCTAAAGTCCATATTCCATGTTGGTTTGAACTACAAACTGGCTATAGGAAACATCTCCTTCAATTTGAGTCCAAGGATCACATGTTTTGATGACTTGTTCATGAAGTAATAGCCAAGGGAAGATCCATGCTTTCCATCTGTTTCCTTGCATCATAAGCTAGTGCATTGACTATGTATACAAGTTTGATTCAAGTTGTATAGGTCTTGTGTTATGATGTATTACTTGAGAGGCAGGGTAGCCTGAGTCACATGAGCACCATAGGTTCAATACACCTCATTATGGAGTTGAGGACCATAGGTTCAATACACCTCCATTTGAGTGTTTATTTCACTCAATCAAGCATCAAGAGCAACATGCAAGCATATTGGAATCAAGTTCTCTGGTTTTCTTCAACTTTTGACTCCTCTGCAAACATGTTTCACCTCTATTCTTAATTGCATGCTTTCATTGTTATTTTGTTTTTTGTGTGTTGCTTGAAGCTTGCTAGAAGCATTGGATCCACTGGCTAGTTGATATGCATACTAGATTCTTAGTTTCAGTTTTAGGGCAAGATTTTGTTGGCTTCGATTTGATCATTGTGTGTGTGTTAAGGGAAATCTAAGGCTAGGTTATTGATCAGTTCAAGGAGGCGAAGGTTTCTGTGCATTTAGATTTCATTTTCGTGGTGATTAATGTCTGCCCTAGGTGAAGAGTGACCGAAGAATAGCTCCGGTCACGTAAACAGTGCCCTAATTGTTTTGGAAAGATTAAAACACAGACATGAGATCAACTCCATCCTAAGGTCATAAACGCGCCAGCAAATAAATGAAGAGCATGGTTGGCACGTGCAATTTTTTGTGAACAAATTCTAAGCTTCCTTTTGACACCCCCACACATATTGTACAAAACCCATTTTAGTTGTTTTTATAGCTAAATCCACCCCCAGGCCCAGTCAATGATTTAGTCCAATTCATTTTCTTATTTCTTTTTCATCTTTTATTCCATTTTCGTTTCTGATTTTGTAAAATACCAAAACCTCATAAAAACTTCCAAATAAATTCATGTGAGATCTTTACATTTTTTCCTAATTTTCCATAATTTTTGTTCATATTTTTCTTTTATTTTTTAATCAGAATTAATTTCCCAATGAATTAATTTCTTTTTTCTCCATTTCTGACCAATCCATTTGTCTATTTTCTTTTTCCCAAACCACAAATAATAAATGAATCATTATTTTTGAATTAGTCAAAGGACTCACTGAATTTCTTCAACATATTTTTGTTTTGATTTTTATGTTACTATAAGTCATGATTTGGTCCCTTTCTTTCACACATATGCCCATAAACCCTAATCCACTTCTACATTTCATTTGAACAGTAAAAAATGAGAATATTTGTGAGATTTTTTGTATGCAAGTCACCCTCTGGATTTTGTATTCAAGTGTCAATTTTCATAATTTTTCATGACCATTTAGTATTTTTCCAAGTTGCCTGATTCACAAGTCATATTTTTTAATCATTTCTTCCACTTCCTTTGGTCCCATTAGCCTAAGGCATTCATGCCATTACTTTGAGGTCTTAATTTTGAGTTTATTAGGTCCTATAGGATGTCTTTAAGTGTTAAATACAATCCTTGGGTCTTCACCTTTGATTTTTAGATTTGCCTTGTGTCTTAAGTCACATATGTCCCATGTTAACCCAATTTCACTTCTCCTTCCATCTTAGCCATCTCAAATTCCATTTGTGCATGAGTTAACTTCATTTTGTATTTTTTTGGTGTCTTATAAGTGTTTTGTGATCATGCATACTTGTTCATCTCCATTTCATTTACCTTTTATTATAGGAGATTTTGGTTTGCTAAATACATAGGTTACCCTTTCAACTTCATCCTTATGACTCATTAGGGTTTAGTAGTACTTTAGGACATAGTTTGACTTTAATGCAATTAATCCCTTTAGATAATTTTGAATTGAGTTAGCTACTGACTTTAGAAGTTTGCTATCATGTAAGATACCTTGGCCTTAGGTATTAACCTTAGAAGTTCACTAACATCTTTCCATGGCTAGTGTGAAGTGTTTATGGAAGTTTGTCATGTCATAATTGTTCATATTACTTCATAATGCTAACATTTGTCTTGTAGGGGGGAATATGAGGTAATCATTCTTCATTCCTTTCTTATGCATTTTAATTGTGCCTGCCTTATCACTTGTTGCTTTGTTCATAGGTTCCCTTTTGTTCTTTAGATTCAACTTAACTTCCTTATGAAGTAAGTTGAATTCTAACTTGCTTTTATTTTCCTTAGGTTTAGAATACCTCATTAACCATAGGGTCACCTTTTGTACATAATAAGATAACTTAGGGTTATGTCTTAGTCCCCTATTAGCTTTGAACTTTTTCCATTTGAGTCTTCTTTTCTCATCTCCAAAAAAAATCAAAAACACCTAATAAATGCATGAAAGAATCTCTTGTGTATAGCCTTATTCGATGGGGCACTTACATTCATTCCATCTTGGAATAGTGTAGTCTTGTCTAGCATGATGTACAAGTCTTATCAAGAGGTTATTTCACAAAGAAAAATCTAAAAGATACTTCTTTACAAAAGCTACAAAACATGTAATAAGTTCAACAAGCTGATGAGCTTAGACCCTAATCCTTAGGAAACAAGGCTTGGATAAATTCTCCTTGCTTGGTGTGCTTATTCTACTATTCCATCTTGGAATGTAGTAACAAGTACACATTCCATGGAAAAGGGTTTGAATTCATTTCCTTGTGCCAAATTCATAAAAACTCTTAAAAAGAAAACAACAAACAATAAGTGACTTTCGAGCGGGAACTTCTCTTCTCACCTCATTCACTCTAAACGTGAACTTGTGACGACTT
Organism: Lathyrus aphaca; assembly: GCA_963966055.1. Lineage (NCBI taxonomy): Eukaryota > Viridiplantae > Streptophyta > Magnoliopsida > Fabales > Fabaceae > Lathyrus > Lathyrus aphaca. The sequence goes on along the minus strand of OZ014523.1, from coordinate 126,801,129 downwards.
GTCTCACATGCAAGACGGTAAACGCACTCGTACTAGACGAGCCTGTAACACCTGATCATAGACATAAGTAGTTCCAGCGATAAAAAATACAAACAAAGTTCCCGCCTTAGTTAGAAGAACTGCATCGACTCTGATACTCATTTTCCCGATGAGGTACGTAGGCAGCAGGGTAGGGCCCGTTCGAGCACATTCTTTATTTTCCCTACATTTCCCTCTTTATTTCCTCTTTTCTAATTCACTTTCTTTCATTTCCCTTCTGTCGCTCCCACCAAATGACACCGGGTCAGATAGGGGTACAGACGCGAACGGTCGGCGAGAAGAGAGAACACACAAGGGTGAACTGAAGAGAAAAGAGTCGCCAGCTAGGCATTTTTATCCCGAAGGAAATGTAATGCTGCATAAACCTAGAAAAATATGGATAAGATGGTTGCGAACCAGAGATACTGAGAAAGGGGGTTGCTTACAACCTGGGAAGGTATTAGCACCCAGATTGTCCGTCGTACTCGACGGGATCCACGCTTGAAAGTTTGTGTTTAAAGGGGTAGTGTCAGTGCTATTTTGTGTGCAAAAGCTGGAAAAGAATGCAAGTGTCGGTGCAAAAGAAATGTGAAGTGAAATAAAAGAGTGTCAGTGTAAGGAAAGAATGTGAAGCTCAAGACTATGAGGCTTAAAGAATAGTGCTGGAAGAGGGGGGAATATACAGAGACTTTTGTTCGATAACTATTAAGTTATGCCTACGCATCCTCTCGTGCAATGAGGAAGTCAGAACACCATAGTTCGACTCAAAGAGACTGAAAGATATATTGACTTGTGAACTGCTTACATGTCTATGCTCAAGTGTATGACCCATCTGGCTCAGGTGAAAACTGTCTTGCATTAGACGGAAGAATCAAGTTCTCGTTTATGAGTGAATGAGATGAGAAAAGAATCCCGGAGGAGACGATTATTGTTTGTTTTTGTGTTTTCAGTCTTTTATTGCTTTTTGTGTTTGTCATAAGAAAATGAGTTTAAGCTTAAACCAAGGGTTAGTAAACTCATCACATCCTCCCTCTGATTAGGGGTAATGAGAATACTTTAAGTATGAAGTAAACACCTCACACTTAATCACCCTGATGTAAGATTAAGATCATTAACCTACTTGAATTTATTTAGATGTTTTTGGAGTTTTTGTTTGTTGTTAAGTAATGAGTTTAAGCCATAATCAAAGATTCAATGGACTCATTACACCATCCTAATAGAAGGATAATAGATGAGAACATTTAAGCTGAGGAAGGCTCCTCAACTTAATCCATGATTAGGGATTAACCTCATGACAAAACAAAACCTTTATTAAATGTATTTTAGTTAATGGTAAGATTAAGAAGTGGATTTTATGGTTTGTAAGACAACTTGAGGGGGACTTGTCCATTAACACTAGGGTTAGTCCTTCTTAACCAATTAAGGAAGAATTGTAACCCTAATGCAAGGCCCAAGTTACAAGCTTGATGTCTTAGTGGTTTATTAGATGGATTTATTAAAGGATTTAAAAACATTAAGGGTTTAACACTTAGGATTAAAGTTATACACCCCATCCTAAGAGAAAGATGCAAGCATAACCTTAATCACAAAGCATTAAAACCTTGAGGGTTTAGTCCCTGATTATGAGGTGAGAAGAGAAGACTCAAAGATGACACAAAGGTAAAACTAATGGGGGACTAATCAAACCCTAATTGTGATCATGCTTGGTTGTTCCTAGGGTTTATGAGGCTTGCAAGAAAATCTTCAAGAAAGAAGCCACCATGGAAGAAGCAGGATGAAGGAAGAGAAGCAAGAAGAAACAAGACAACTTACTTCACTTAAGAAGATAAGTTTCTTGAAGAAAGGAAGAGGAAAAGGAGCATGAATGAGCAAGCTTACTCTAATTCACAAGTAAAAATACAGCAATGATGCATAAAAGAAGTGAGAAGAGGTTGTGAGAAGTGAAGGCAAATTCACTTCTCAAAGTAACTTACCACCTGAAATGGTTAGTATAAAGAAAGAATGAGATGAAAATGAGATGTGTGCAAAGATGAAAACCAAAACTGGAAGCACAATCATGATGCAAGTGATGCTATAAGGTGGTATGAAAGCATGTCAAGTGACATATATGTTCATACAAGAGATGAGAATGCAAAATGGGACAAGTAAGAAGCATGAAAGTTCATGAATGCACATGACATCAAATGAAAGCAAAAGCATGGAAAATGGATGATGCAATGATCAAACATAATTCTAATGTGTCTTAGGATGTCTTATATGTCATTTGTATGCACAAAATGTCATGGAAAGTTCATGTATGCAAGCATATAAAGAATGAATGCAAATGAAGACAAGAATTAGGGTTTGTGAACAAGATGCAATGCAAAATTCAAAATCAGAAACAAAACATAAGATAAAAAATTGAAAATAGGATCAAAGATACCCTAAACATATACAAGTTCACTGCCCAAAGGGGAAGGTCAGAAGCTAAACCCTAAAGGACTTATGATTTTCCTAAATTTCTGGGGTTTAAAGTGTGATCCTAAAGGGAAAATGACAAACAAATGGAAAATGCAAGATAAAAATGTAACAAAAATGTTTTTGGATGCTTGAAAGAATGCATAACATAATGCAAAAGGAACCATTCACAAACTCAATTTGGATCAAAAGTTATGAATTTTTGAAGTTAGGGTTAAAATATTCAAATTAAAGAACCCTAATTCGAATGAAAATTATCAAAGTATGATCAAAACTAAAAAGAAATTTGTCTTGTGAGTTTTTAAATGTTTGTAAATGTTTGTAAATGCTCTCTGAATTTTTTTTGGAATTTTTAAATACCTAAATGTATTTTTAATTAATTAATTCTCATTAATTAATTAAAAATTATCATTTAAATGATTTAAAAATAATTTTTAATGCAAAAAAATAAAAATAAAAATATTTTTGGTTTCTGAAAATAAATAAAAGCTTGGATACAAATTTTCAGAATTTTTTGATATCATTTACTATTTTTAAAAATTCGTTCAAAATAAATAGAAAACAAATGAAATTAATATTGAATTAAATGAGAAAATGAGAAAGTCAGCCAATCTAAGGGCCCAGGTTTGAACTCAGGTTGGAGGGAATTGACTTCGCGTGCTATCCAAGGGCCAGAATTCAAACTACGCTAATTAAGATTAAAACCCTAATCTGAGCCCTAATTACCTTCAGGTGACCGGAACAGTGTTCATATCATCTTCTCCGGCTAGCCAAATATGCTATCTCACTTAATACGCAACCCTAAGCTCTCTAACTCTCCAGAAATGATCCTCACATCAACCCCAACAAGAATCACACAACAAAATTCATTTATTCATCATCAAGAACACGAATCGAAGCAAAACGGAAAACATATCAGAATTTTCAGAAGCTTGTGAAATGCTTAAAACTCAACCATTTTCGAAACAAAACATATCATGGTAATCAGGAGAACACATAGAATCATTCTATAACATAAAATGAAGGTTCTAGAAAAATAAATTCCATGGCTACCTGAAGTGGAGCTTTCAACCCAGGAGCTTTCTGACCAGTTCTTTGCCTCAAATCAACTCCAATGACTCCCCTCAAGAGCTTGCAATGTTTGTTTGGAGTTTAAATGGCCTCAAAATGAAGTTGGCAGAAGTTCAGTTCAAGGGATGTGAAAATCCTATTTTGGATATAGTGTGTTTCAAGGCAAAATGAAGGATGGGAAATGATCAGTGAGGAGTGTGTAGTTGAATGGTGGAAAAAGTTTTGATATTTGTTGGCTGAGTTATAAAATTCGAAGGCTTTTGCAAACTTGAGAGATTTTGTGTATGCTGAGGATTCTCAAGTGTTAGGCTGCAATGTTGTGTGTTTTGGCTTGGTTTTGATCTACATAATAAGCTGTGATAGGTCAGAGAGTGGGTGGTGGCCTATGGTGATTGGTATGGGCAAGTTGCCAAAATGTCAAAAGTTTTGTACTTGAGGTATGGGCTGGTTTTGCAGCTGGCTTTTGGCTTGTCCTGGCTCAGCATAGATCAAGGAGAGCCATAGATTTGAAATTGAGGTGATTCAGCAAGCTTGTGGAAGGTTATGTGCCCTTTTGCAATTTTCATGAAGTTTGGCCCCTTTTGAATTTCTTGATGTTCAAGGCATGGGATGAAATGATTCTTGGGCCAATTCTGATCCTTAGGCAATGCATTATGATGTTAAGACATGTAAAAGTGTGTTTGAGGTCACAAAAATGCTTGGCATAAGAATTTGCAAGTTTCCCTCTTTGGTGTAAAAGTGAGATTTATCTGATTTTTTCCCAACTTTGACAAGCCATAACTTGAGTTCAAAAATGAATTAGGTCAAGTTCTGGTACTTTTTGAAAAGGGAATGATCCAATCTACAACTTTCATGACCAAGAATTTTTCATTTGAAGCATTTTTGAATCAAAAAGAGGAGGTTGAAAAACTTTCCCAAAATGGCAACTTTGCATTACAAGTCACTTTCCCAAAATGGCAACTTTGCAAATGGCTTGAAATTCTTCAATTTTTTGAACTTATAACTCCTTCTAATACCAAATAAAGATCATATACACTCAAAATGATGGAGAAGACCCTTTGGTTGGATGATTGGGGGCCTCAGATGCCCTGATTTTGCACTGACTTGCTCAAGAAGTCATCTATTGATCAAATGCCTTCCCCATTGAATTTCTTCATGAAAATTGGTATGCATGATCCTTATGACATATAGAGACCAATAGAAACAAGAATGACCAAAAAATTTGGAGTTATGGCCTTTGAAACCAAAACCCTAATTTTAGGTCATCTGTGCAGTTAAACTTGGCTCTGTTTCCATGCCTTTCTCAGTTCTTGCGATTCTTTGACATCCTTGATCTTAGGAGAATATAATATGATGCTTGAACATACATGGGCCCTCTTGAGATGATTGAATACCTTTGGAGTGGCTCAAATGGCTCAGGGATGGCTCAGATCACAAAACCCTAGATGCAAATGACTTAGAACCAATGCAGTGAAACAAAAATGCAATATGAGATGACATGATTGAACTTATGCAAATGAAAAGAATCATAAGCCATGGTGAAATGAGAGAGGGCAAATTTGGGGTGTTTACAGCTGCCCCTATTCAAGCATGATTTAGCTGTGCAGGATGTAAGCGACGAGCTTATCATACAAACAAGATAACTTGTGGTTGAATACCAAAGACAATCCAAAATTTGCGCTCACTGGGAAAAAAGAAGAAAAGGGATATAGATTGTAAAAGGAAGGTATAATATGATTATAAAATGTGTGCGATGGAGGACGACCATCAAGCAGAGGACGACTGCTGGGGATAAAGCAATGACGGGGACGGCCGACATGCTGGGGAGATAAAGATATTATGATGGGGACGACCAACAAGCAAAGTAATAAGACTCTCTGGGGATTAAAGGTAAAGGCAATGATGGTGACGAACATTAAGTTGAAGAAATAAAATGATGAGGGACGATCATCAAAGGTGAAGGACGATCCCCTAGAAAGGGACGGCTGCTCTGTTGGGGATAAGATGAGGGACGGTCATCTAAGGTGAAGGACGATCACTTGGAAAAGTACAGTTGCTGAAAGTATCATGACATAGGACGAATGTCAGATAACAAGATCAACAATGGGGATGACCATCGGATAAAATGATGAAAGACGATCATCAAGAGGTGAAGGACGATCACCTAGCAGGTTACGGCTGCTAAAATATCATGACATAGGACGAATGTCAGATAACAAGATCAACGATGGGGATGACCATCAGATAAAATGATGAAAGACGATCATCAAGAGGTGAAGGACGATCACCTAGCAGGGTACGGCTGCTAAATTATCAAGACATAGGACGAATGCCGAATATAAAAGGGTTCCAATAATGGAGACTCCGCTGGTGGATGATGAAGGACGATCATCAAGAGGTGAAGGACGATCACCTAGCAGGACACGGCTGCCAGAAGTATCATGACCTAGGATGAATGTCAGGTAGGAAAGAAATTTTACTTTTTACTGGGGATTCTTTTGGGGAATGGTAGACACGGACGAGTGTCTGAATTCAAGAAAAGGTATAAGTGTTTGACGTTGTGTATAGATTAAAGATGCGGACGAGCATCCTTAAGACTATGATACGGACAAGTATCGGTAGTAACAAACACGGACGCATGTTCAGAGATGATGGTACGGACGAGTACCAAACGGTTAACAAAGAACACGGACGAGTGTTCAAATCTGAGGAAGATAAGTGGTGCATACGAGATACGGACGAGTATGAGTAAAAAGTATGAGTGAGACACAGACGAGTGTTCAACGAGTGTATAGATATCTATTTGTTCGGGCGACTTTACTGGGGAATGATGACACAGACGAGTGCCAAAGGAGCATATATCTGTATTTGAGAGTGCAAAGGGGACACTTTGGCTTTCCGCTGTAACTGTGAGTCTTTGTATATATATTGCTGATGGAATATTGGTATAGACAGGCGTTTGATTCAAAACATGACTTATGATTATGAAGTATGTTTGATTTTTGCTGTAATGCTCCGTATTAGACGGAATGCTACGCCTTGAGGAGAAATATGATGTGAATACTATGATTATGCAAAGATACCGATCCGGGGTTCGGATCCCGTTGCGGTAAAGATCTCTAGCTTATCTGCTTTGAAAGAATGTCCCAGCTGGGGGAAAAGATCATTGGTAGATCTGATAAGATGTATGACTGCTTGGGGAAACAGGTCACTGATAGACCTATCTTGATGATGAGGAGCCCAGCTGGGGTCTGTGGAAGCTTTCGTCACTTTGTTGTGGGATCTCCAAGACATTGCTCTTCTGGATAGAGGTTGGAGCTCTACGGGGAGATGGTTCCTTGTCTAGCACTTGGCTGGGGAGGAATGATCACTGAACGACCTTCCTAGTGATTTCTGTAGAGGATCCTGCTGAGGATGATGAAATTTGCTGGGGAAAGGAGCCCCTTCTGATGTTGTTTGGTTTGGGGAGGAGTTTTCATGCCTCACGTTACGCTTTGAATACATGCAATCCTGTTATGACAAAGAAACGTACAAGTATCCCGAGGTATCCCTTACTGGATTCCATCATAGGAGTTTAGACACTCCCGGGAGCAAACATATTTCCCGTAAGCATGTAATTTAGAAAAGACGCATCTGTATTTATGCAATCAAAGGACATCGGACATTTTTGCAAATGAAAATGAAATATACGAGACGAAATATGACTGAAAATCTGATTTTATTAATTTGTGTGCCTTGAATTGGCAAGATACAGTCAAAGAAACAGATCCCTTGAAATGAGGAGATCGTTACAAATTGAGAAACAAGAAGGTGCTGGCAATGTTGATGACGCTTTCACGAGCTTCCCTTTTGCTATGACTCGTATGACATTGACGTTCTTCTCATCCCACTTTTTGAAGAAATCTGATTCTGACCGACGCTTTAACCCTTCGAAGCTTGCCATGTTGTAAGTGATACAGGCGAATTCGGAATGCAGTTGTTTGCTTATTCCCTTATTTTGCGTGGATCGCCCTTTCGGGTTTTCAATCCACCGGGATACCCATTTTTGCCTGAGTTGTCCAATGTGGCTTTTCAACTCAGCGGGTGTACATTTTTTCTTTTATTTCCCTTATTTTTGCCCGAGTCTTTTATTCTATTTTTGATTCTCCGGGATGCCCTATTTTTTCCTGGACTTACATTCTGTTTTTATGTCCAGCGGGTCATTTTATGCGAAGTATTTTTTAACTGCATCTGAATTCACAGGGGACAGGAAGTCTTCACCATCCATAGTAGTGAGCATCAGTGCTCCACTAGAGAAAACTTTCTTTACTATGAACGGACCATCGTAATTCGGAGTCCACTTGCCCCTGTGGTCTGTATGAGGAGGGAGGAGTCTTTTCAGCACAAGATCTCCTACTTGGTATTCTCGAAGCCTGACTTTCTGATCGAAGGCTTTCTTCATTCTCTTTTGATATAACTGCCCATGACAGATTGCAGCTAATCTCTTCTCTTCAATCAGATTCAGTTGTTCGTATCGGGATCAGACCCATTCTGCTTCATTCAGTTTAACATCCATTAGTACCCGCAAGGAGGGTAATTCAACTTCAATAGGTAGGACTTCCTCCATACCATAAACAAGCTGATACGGTGTTGCCCCAGTGGATGTTGTGATTGAGGTACGGTACCCATGCAAGGCAAATGGTAGCATTTCATGCCAGTCTTTATAGGTGACCACCATCTCTTGCATAATCTTCTTGACATTCTTGTTAGCTGCCTCTACAGCGCCATTCATCTTTGGCCTGTAAGGAGAAGAATTGTGGTGTTGGATCTTGAAGTCCTGGCACAGTTCTGCCATTATTTTATTGTTCAAGTTGGAACAATTATCAGTAATGATTCGCTTGGGCACTCCATACCGACAGATGATGTCTCTCTTCAGGAATCAGGCTACTACTTGCCTGGTGACATTTGCATACGAAGCTGCCTCAACCCACTTGGTGAAATAGTCAATGGCTACCAGGATGAATCTGTGGCCTTTTGAAGCAGTCGGTTCAATCTTGCCAATCATATCAATGCCCCACATGGCAAAGGGCCAGGGTGAAGACACCACATTCAGGGGATTTGGAGGCACTTGCACTTTATCTGCATAGATCTGGCATTTATAAAACTTTCTAGCATAAGCACAACAGTCTGCATCCATTGTGATCCAGTAATAACCTGATCTTAGCAACTTCTTAGCCATAGCAAGTCCTCCATCATGAGTACCAAAAGATCCTTCGTGCACCTCGTGCATCAACAAGTCTGCTTCTGCCCTATCAACACATCTGAGGAGTACCATATCAAAGTTTCTCTTGTACAAGGAACCGTCAGCATTCAGGAAGAAACTACCAGCTAGCCTTCTTAATGTCTTCTTATCATTGGAAGATGCCCCAGGTGGGTATGTTTGATCCTCCAAGAAGCATTTGATGTCATAGAACCAAGGCTTATCATCTTTAACAAGGTCTGCAGAGAATACGTATGCTGGTCTATCAAGTATGGACACTGAAATCCGAGGCACAAAGTTGGCAGCTTGAACTTTGATCATGGATGAAATGGTAGCCAGAGCATCTGCAAACTGATTTTCGTCTCGAGGGGTACACTCAAGCTTGACTGTTGTGAAGAAGGTCAGTAACCTCCTTGTATAGTCCCGGTAAGGTATCAGATGATCCTGGTGTGTGTACCATTTGCCGTTGGTTTGATTGATTACCAGAGCTGAATCTCCGAATACTGTCAAAGTCTTGATCCTGAGGTCAATGGCTTCCTCAAGAACCATAATACAAGCTTCGTACTCAGCTTCGTTGTTAGTGCAGTTAAAAGTGAGTTTTGCCGAGAAAGGCATGTGAACTCCTTCAGGTGTAATGAGTATTGTACTAACACCACGACCATTCATATTAACAGCCCCATCAAACATCATAGTCCATTCTTCTTCTGGGTCAGGCCCTTCAGTGTGAATAGGCTCTTCATGATCTTTTGCTTTTATGAACATGACGTCTTCATCAGGGAAGTCAAATCTCATAAGCTGGTAATCATCAATGGGTTGCTCAGCAAGATAGTCAGGCAATACACTGCCTTTGATGGCTTTCTGGGAGGTGTACTAAATGTCATATTCCGTGAGAATCATTTGCCATCTTGCAACCCGTCCGGTAAGTGCTGGCTTCTCAAATATATACTTGACTGGGTCCATCTTGGAGATCAATAAAGTAGTGTGGGTCAACATATACTGCCTTAGTCGGCGAGCAACCCATGCTAAAGCACAACAAGTTTTCTCGAGCAGTGAATAACGTTGTTCACAGTCGGTAAACGTTTTGCTTAGGTAGTAAATTGCATACTCTTTTCGACCAGACTCGTCATGCTGTCCCAGCACACACCCCATTGATCCTTCTAATACTATCAAGTACATTATCAGAGGTCTTCCTTCAACTGGAGGCATAAGGATTGGAGGCTCTTGTAAGTATTCCTTGATTTTTGTCAAAAGCCCTCTAGCAGTCTTCATTCCACCTGACCGTTTGCTCTTTTCTTAACAACTTGAACAAAGGCTCACAGGTTGCTGTAAGGTGAGATATGAATCTCGAAATGTAGTTCAATCTACCTAAGAACCCCCGTACTTCTTTTTCAGTCTTCGGTGCAGCCATTTCTTGAATGGCTTTGACTTTGTCAGGGTCAACTTCAATCCCTTTTTCACTTACAATAAATCCCAGCAGCTTACCGGTTCGTACCCCGAATGTGCATTTGTTGGGGTTCAACTTCAGTTGGTACTTCCTCAGACGCTTGAATAGCTTCAACAGATTCACCAGGTGGTCTTCTTCTGTGATGGACTTGGCAATCATGTCATCCACATAACATTCAATTTCCTTGTGGATCATGTCATGGAATAATGTTACCATAGCCCGTTGATAAGTGGCACCAACATTCTTCAGTCCGAATGGCATCACCTTATAACAGAATGTGCCCCAGGGTGTGATGAAAGTTGTCTTTTCTATGTCTTCAGGTGACATTTTGATCTGATTATATCCTGAAAATCCATCCATGAAGGAGAACACCGAGAACTGAGTCGTATTATCAACCAATACATCAATGTGAGGTAATGGGAAGTCATCTTTCGGGCTGGCTCTGTTCAGATCCCGGTAATCCACACACATTCTCACCTTGCCATCCTTCTTAGGCACATGTACAATGTTAGCGACCCACGGCGGGTAACTAGTCACAGCAAGGAAACCGGCGTCCCACTGTTTTTGTACCTCTTCTTTTATCTTCATTGCCATATCTGGGCGAGTACGACGCAACTTCTGTTTTACTGGTGGACAATCTTCTTTCAGAGGCAACTTGTGCATAACAATGTCGGTGTCCAACCCTGGCATATCCTGATAAGACCAAGAAAAAACATCCACATATTCCCGAAGCATGTCAATCAGTTGCTCTTTCACTGAATCTTGTAGGCAGGCCCCAATCTTAACTTCTTTCACGTCTTCTTCCGTACCAAGATTAATCGTTTCAACCTCTTCCTGATGAGGAGTGATAACCTTCTCCTCTTGTCTCAACAACCTGGCTAACTCTTCAGGTAACTCATAGTCTTCTTCAACCTCTTCATCAGCTTGATTAATTGGATTGTTAAAGTCATACGAAGTCATAGCGGTGTTGTTGTCGGTGCAGTCTGGAGGGCATTCTCTGCAAGGGCTTAGATTTGTTTATTTTAGTGATCAGTTTTATCTTGTTTTTAGAAAAAGGTGAAAAATGAAGTTATTGTTTTGAAAAGCCTTGCCATTTTATTTTTGTACAAAAAATAAAAAATGAAAAACAGTGAGCGGAAAAGAAAAGACTCATTTGCAAAAGATGTCCTGATATTCATTAATTGATCTTTGCACAAAATACAAGATGGCCCGATTACAAAATGAGTCCTGACATCTTGGGCAAGATGCAGGACTTGATGCATGCTCTAAAAACACAGGAAATAATAATTACTCTGCGGGAGTAACTCTTATAATTTCCTAGGAAGACCAGTTTGAGACATGGCTCCCCGGGATCCTTGGACGTATCCAACTTTCCAGTTTGCGCTCGTATTCCGACTCATCTTCCAAATTATTCATAGCATCCGGGGTGAGAATCCCCCCGCTGACAAACTTGGGCTCCTTTGCAGCCTCTGGTTGATCTTGTCGAGTTGGTCTATAACCCAACCCGAATCGGTCCTCCTTCTTCTCCACGGGCAGCAACTTGCCCCAGCCTTGGGAGGTACCTTCATCAACAACCTTCTGGGCTTGTTGATATGATGTGATGGAGGTCCCAAGTACAGCAGATGTTTCATTAATATTGAGGGCCTCAAACCCTTGGCTCATGGTTTCATGGATCTCTCCATCCATTTCAATGTATTTGAAAGTAGCCAGCTGGCTAACGAAATATCCTCCTCCCCACAAATGGTAATGACTTGGCCCTCCCACTCGAATTTTAACTTCTGGTGAATGGTCGACGTCACGGCGCCAGCGGCGTGTATCCATGGTCTACCCAATAGACAGTTGTAGGCAGGCTGTATATCCATCACGAAGAAGGTCGTTTTGAACACCTGTGGGCCAATCATTATTGGTAACTCTATCTCTCCCAGAACTGATCTTTTAGAACCGTCAAAGGCTCTCACTACCAAGTTTCGTGGGCGTAGTGCCAATCCATCATGCTCCATCTTCACAAGGGCTTTCTTGGGTAGGACGTTGAGGGATGACCCTGTGTCCATCAATACATGGGGAAGAACTGCACCCTTACACTCCAAGGTAATGTGCAAAGCCTTGTTGTGATTACGACCTTCCGTTGTCAGATCAGTGTTGGTAAATCCTAGTCCATGACTAGCGTTAACATTTCCAACTACAGCCTCTAACTGATTTACAGTTATCTCCTCCGGCACATAAGTTGCGTGCAGGACTTTTAATAGTGCGTTCCGATGAGCCTCAGAGCACATAAGCAATGATAGTATGGAGATTTTGGAAGGTGTTTGGTGAAGCTGGTCTACCACCTTATAGTCACTCTTTTTGATGATCCGCATGAATTCATCAACCTCTTGATCAAAAGGAGTCTTCAAAGCTTCTTTAGCAACTTGGTCTTCTTGCACCATGCTCTTCCCTTTTGCCTTAGTAGCAGCCTCTGCTTCAGCAATGGGTCTTGGTATTTACGAGGCAAAGAGACGTCCGCTTCTAGTGAAGCCTCCGCCTCCCCCCACATTGTCTATCTGAGGTGAAGATGTTGATGATTCTAGAGTGATTTTCTGCCCCTCGCAGTATAGATATGAGCTATAATGCCAAGGGATGGCATTATTACTTTCGTAAGGAACTGGCCCCGACACTATGATAGTGACTGGACTGATAGCAGCTGCAGAGGGAACCACAATGGTGTGTGGATCATAGTATATGGTAACTGGAGCCCTGACAGGAGTGGTATTTTGTTGTGAATTGTCGGAAGGAACATTTGTAGGATCGTAGTATATCGTAACCGCTGAGACACTTTCATTAACTATTGCTGATGTTGTAGACGGTATTGCTGTTGAAGTTGTAGCAGGAACTGATGGAGTGATGGGTGTTGTCGTTGTAGACGGAATTGTGATTGAACTTGTATCCGCTGAAGTGATTGACTGAGTAATTGTTGGAGTTGTATTAGAATCTGTTGGAACAATGGTTGCTGAAGTTGTAGGAGTATCCGTGATCATTGATGGAGAAACTGTTGGAGTTGTAGTTGTTGTCGTCGTAATCTGAAGAATGCCATCTTTAATGAGACCATCTATGCCGTTTCTCAGTTTCTCACATCCATTAATGGAAATGTTGCAATATCCACAGCCGACCTCGCATCCGGGGAACACTTGGAACTCTAATAGCCGAGCTTTGATTTCAACCAAGGGTGTTCGGATTTGTGCAACACTGGTGATTAATGTGGATGATTTGCCTTCCTCAATAGCATTAATCCTAGGCCCGTTGTGACTAGGCATTAGATTTCTTGTAACGTTCGGAGGAGGCGCAAAGTTGAGAGCTTTTGAGTCCACCAGATCCTGGACTTTCATCTGTATCATAGTTCTTTGGCATATTAAGAGGATCTGGAGGTGCCAATGTCCTCAACTCAACTAGGTTGAGCTTCAGGAGTTGTGGCAAGAGTGCAGCATACGGCATTGGAATTGGGTCAATTACCCTGTTTGCTTGTGATGGCCTTTGTTGGAAAGGACATTGTTGTTGGTTGTTGTTGTTGTACGACCTTTGTTGCGGATAATGAACTTGTTGCTGATACTGTGGTTGTTGTTGTTGAGGATATGATGATTGTTGTGGAATTGGAGCTGGGATTGTAACAGATGCTACTGACCGGTGAGCATATTGAGGCATGCCCCTGCTTGTATGAATGGAATTTGTTTCACCTGCCCTTCTGGGTCCCACAAAAGGCTTTCTAGGATTGCTGGATGAACTTGCACAACTGTCGGAAATTTTGCCCATCTTCAAGAGAATTTCAATCCTTTCACCAACTATGACCACATCAGCAAAACTGGTAGAGGAAAACGCAGCTAGTCTATCATTGTAGGTCCCATGCAATGTGTTAATGAACATGTCAGCCATTTACCTTTCTGACATGGGTGGTTGGACAGAAGCAGCAAGCTGTCTCCATCTTTGAGCATATTCCCTGAAGCTCTCTCTAGAAGATTGCGACATTCCCATCAAAAGGGTCCTGTTGGAAGCCATGTCTAGGTTGTATTGATATTGACGGATGAAAGCCTCATCCAAATCCTTCCAGCATCTTATGGTGGCCCTAGACAAGTGTGAATACCATTCTCTCGAAGCCCCAGTCAGACTGTCTTCAAAGTAGAACATCCACAACTTTTCATCCATAATATAAGCTTTGAGCCTTCCCAAGAAAGACTGCAGAATGAGTGCGAGGACAGGAGGTACCATTGTATTTTTCAAAACATGGGGGCTTGAATTTGTGGGGAATTCTCACCCCATCCACTAGTCCCATATCCATCACATCGAAGCCCAAAGAATTCTGAGATTCCAAAGATCTTAACTTCTCGGAAATCTCATCCAATCTTCTGTCATATACCTCATCTCCAGTCCCAATAACAGTAAACTGTATTCCCTGAGGATCTTCCTGCAGGATTGGGCCCCCAGTAGCATTACCTTGACCATTCCTTAGGAAATTAACTTCTGGGTTTAGGTGAGGCCCAAACTCTGGTGGGTTAATATGAGGCTGGCCCCCTTCATTGTTGCTAGTTCCTCCTGTCCCAAGATGAGGCTCTTCAGGAGTTTGCCTCTCCACCAGCTCTCTTAACCTCTCCTAACTCTGGGCCAAGCCAGTCATTACTGCCATGAATTGAGACATCTGGTTTCTCATCTGCAATCTCTCATTGACCATCTGATTCCTGACCTCAGTCAGATCCTACTGTACTTGTTCCATTTGAATGCTGGGAAGGTTGTTACGAGTCGGGTACCGGTGCGCACGGTTGACAGGGAACACTCGGCGACGAGCAATGTTTCCTGAGATCACAACAAAGTTAGAAACAATAATAACAACAAAACCTACAAAACAAAAAACAGAGTTAGTATGCAATGCAGTATGCTTATTTGTTTTCCAAGGTATCCGGTTTGGTTCTTGCTTTTGACCTTTCCAGACCTCGAGGAAGATGTGTAATGTTGTTGAGAGAAAACCCAAACGAAGACAAACTAAAATATATTACAAATGGTGATCAATACATAGTTTTTTTACAACACATGCCCATGGAGGGTCAAAATACAATCAAAAAGGAAAAGTACATCAAATGGAAACAAACAACAAACAAAGAATCAGACATCCAGTCCAAACTCATCCTCTTTGACCTCCTTCAGGAGGGCCTCAGTCACTGGACCAGCTGGGTGCTCTGTAATGGTCCTAATGTGGAGGTTCCTGGTAGCAATGGCAGTGGTCAGCTTCTTATGCATGTCCTGGTCCTTTGACCTCTTCAATCCTGCTCTAAGCTTCAATTCTGAAATCTCTTTCTGAGCTGCCAACAAAGCTTCCTGTTGCTTTTTTTCACTGGCTTCTAGCTGTTCAATCTTGGCTTGAGTCTTCTGGTCTTCTTGTGTACGGGCTTTAGTGATCCTGACCCACCTAGCCTGACTTTCTTGCAGATAGAGCTCAGTCCTAGCCTTTTGAATTTTGGCCTCTTTACATGCATTTTTCAATATCTGTTCCCCAACTCTTGCTTTCCTAATGTAGTCTTCTGTCTTCTCAATTTTGGCAAGATGCTCCACCCTGAGCTTTTCTAATCTCTCAATGTCCAGAAGACCATCACTCCTTTCCTAAAGGGTCTTCTTCAAGGCTTGAGATAGCTGCTCATTTCTTTCCTTCAACTTTTCAAACTCCTCCAGGCTTACTGTTGCTGCAGGCTGTACTGTGGATGGCCCAGGTATGTCTTCCAAGATGAAAGGCATTCTGGTAATTTGAGCTCTAGTACGGGACCAGTCATAGTACTGAGCTGAAGCAACATTATTACATCTTCCAAGAATAGCTACCCCTTTAGTCTGGATGTTGTCCAAAGCCCAGGATGCTTGTCTAACAGCAGCTGAATCAGGTATCACTTCACAATACAGGGTCTCAGCTAAATCCTGTCCTCTGGGAGGGTGAACCAAGGCATAGCCCAATTGTCTCTTAAACAGTAAAGGGTTGTAGTTGATGCAACCCTTTACTCCTATCAGAGGCACATTTGGGTATTGTCCACAGCTGGTGATAATGTCCTTGCCTTTGGTGCTCCGGGTGCACCATCTAATATCATCTGAAGTCAAAGCAATGAGCCTCTTGGCCCAATTCTTTTGCTGGTGAGGGTTCAAGAAAGCATCTGACTTAGGCAAGTGTCTGAGCAGCCAGGTGTAGAACTAAGGAGCATAACATCTTACCAACTTCCCCCTCTATTTCTCATTCCTCTGATGAATGGAGTAATAAAAATCTCCTAGTAATGTGGGCACTGGATTCTTCAGAAGAAACAAGTGGATGGCATTCTTGCTGACAAATTTGGGCTCATCTGCAAACAATATAGCCCCATATATACTGAGGGCTAATAGTGCACAGACTTCCCTCCACTCTCCCAAAGAAGCTTTCAGGATGGCCTGAGAAATCAAGAAGTCTAAGTGCAAACCAAGGATCCCAACCTTTGTTGTCATACTCTGCTCAATCAGGGCAGGCTCCAAGTACAATGCCCTTGCTATTTCCTCATTTCTGGGAGTTGTCATCTCTGGGTTGAAAGGGATTCCACCCCTGATAGGTACTCCAATCATTGAAGAAAATTCTTCCAGCAGAGGCCCTAGCTGAAAGTATGGGAAGGTGAAGCATCTCAAAGGAGGGTCATAAAACTGTAAGCAGGTGTGGATCATGCTCCTCTGAGAAGGGTTAAGGTCCATAACCATATCCAGGATTCCCCCATAATGCTCTCTAAACAAAGGGATGTAATCAGGTGTGATGAGTGACTGGACCTGCCTGATACCAGTCAACACAGGCTCGAAGAAATGGTAGGATATGTTGCTCTTCCTGGGAGTAGTCATGAGTGTTGCTGAAGAAACTGAAGACAGGTGCTGATGAATATCACAGACTGATGCTGGAAATGAGCCACTGACAGGCTGATGCTGGTGAGTGTGGAGATAACTGAAGCAAATAACTGATGAAGATAGCTGAAGCAGAGGTCTATGCAGAAGAAGGGGTCAAAACCAAAACCAAGATACAGTGAAATGGATACCCTGAAAAACAAATAAACAAATGTTAAATGATGCAATGATGATAATGCAAATGATATGCAAGGGTTTGTGATCAAGCTGGATCTGATTATCTGTCTTGGCATAAGTCCATGTATGTTCAAAAGTCCAGATGAAGGCTTAGAAATCCAGTAACCAGGGTGGGGGACTCAAATAAAGAGTCACATGTCCGGGGTTAATCACAAGAACTGTCCAAAGTGAAGTACTCTTAAACAATACAATAACAGGGTATGATGTGGCCAAGGGTTCCTGCAAACCTGTAAACAACCCAACCCCCTCACATGTAATGTTCTAGAACAAGGATCCTTAGACTTGGATCGGTTATGAGAAGTGTAAAGACTTCTAACCCGGAGGTACAGTGTTTACAATAACCATAAAAGATCCTCCTCTAATTCACCTCAGCTTCTAAAGGTCATAATAAAGGTCAACCAGACTTAGCAGGCTTCCCAGATAGCCCTAGAACTACAGGAAATCTGTAGCACAGAGTTCTCAAGAAGAAACCCACATCTGAACCGTGTTTCATATTCCCGCACCAGACCGAAATGGAATGGGAAAGAACATGAACCACTCTAGCCTAGGTGTCACTCAGGTCCCAGGTATAGGACCTTAAACTCTCAATGGAACCCCACCCACCAAAACAACAAACCAGATCCAGCAATAACAGTATGACAGTATGATGTATAAAACTGTAAAGAGAGCAATAAATAAAATTGTACATAAAGCAGTAAACAAGGCAAAAACAAATAAACACACATAGCACATAACACCCCAGTAAACACAAATCAAACAAGCGCTAGGAGGAACCCACAAAAAGAACCAGAAGCCCTAGTTGCAATATAAATACTCCCCAGCAGAGTCGCCAAGTTGTCGCTCCCACCAAATGACACCGGGTCAGATAGGGGTACAGACGCGAACGGTCGGCGAGAAGAGAGAACACACAAGGGTGAACTGAAGAGAAAAGAGTCGCCAGCTAGGCATTTTTATCCCGAAGGAAAGGTAATGCTACATAAACCTAGAAAAATATGGATAATACGGTTGCGAACCAGAGATACTGAGAAAGGGGGTTGGTTACAACCTGGGAAGGTATTAGCACCCAGATTGTCCGTCGTACTCGACGGGATCCACGCTTGAAAGTTTGTGATTAAAGGGGTAGTGTCAGTGCGATTTTGTGTGCAAAAGCTGGAAAAGAATGCAAGTGTCGGTGCAAAAGAAATGTGAAGTGAAATAAAAGAGTGTCAGTGTAAGGAATGAATGTGAAGCTCAAGACTATGAGGCTTAAAGAATAGTGCTAGAAGAGGGGGGAATATACAGAGACTTTTGTTCGATAACTATTAAGTTATGCCTACGTATCCTCTCATGCAATGAGGAAGTCAGAACACCGTAGTTCGACGCAAAGAGACTGAAAGATATATTGACTTGTGAACTGCTTACTTGTCTATGCTCAAGTGTATGACCCGTCTGGCTCAGGTGCAAACTGTCTTGCATTAGACGGAAGAAGCAAGTTCTCGTTTATGAGTGAATGAGATGAGAAAAGAATCCCGGAGGAGACGATTATTGTTTATTTTTGTGTTTTCAGTCTTTTATTGCTTTTTGTGTTTGTCATAAGAAAATGAGTTTAAGCTTAAACCAAGGGTTAGTAAACTCATCACATCCTCCCTCTGATTAGGGGTAATGAGAATACTTTAAGTATGAATTAAACACCTCACACTTAATCACCCTGATGTAAGATTAAGATCATTAACCTACTTGCATTTATTTAGATGTTTTTGGAGTTTTTGTTTATTGTTAAGTAATGAGTTTAAGCCATAATCAAAGATTCAATGGACTCATTACACCATCCTAATAGAAGGATAATAGATGAGAAGATTTAAGCTGAGGAAGGCTCCTCAACTTAATCCAAGATTAGGGATTAACCTCATGACAAAACAAAACCTTTATTAAATGGATTTTAGTTAATGGTAAGATTAAGAAGTGGATTTTATGGTTTGTAAGACAACTTGAGGGGGACTTGTCCATTAACACTAGGGTTAGTCCTTCTTAACCAATTAAGGAAGAATTGTAACCCTAATGCAAGGCCCAAGTTACAAGCTTGATGTCTTAGTGGTTTATTAGATGGATAAATTAAAGGATTTAAACACATTAAGGGTTTAACACTTAGGATTAAAGTTATACACCCCATCCTAAGAGAAAGATGCAGGCATAGCCTTAATCACAAAGCATTAAAACCTTGAGGGTTTAGTCCCTGATTATGAGGTGAGAAGAGAAGACTCAAAGATGACACAAAGGTAAAACTAATGGGGTACTAATCAAACCCTAATTGTGATCATGCTTGGTTGTTCCTAGGGTTTATGAGGCTAGCAAGAAATTCTTCAAGAAAGAAGCCACCATGGAAGAAGCAGGATGAAGGAAGAGAAGCAAGACAACTTACTTCACTTAAGAAGATAAGTTGCTTGAAGAAAGGAAGAGGAGAAGGGGCATGAATGAGCAAGCTTACTCTAATTCACAAGTAAAAATACAGCAATGATGCATAAAAGAAGTGAGAAGAGGTTGTGAGAAGTGAAGGCAAATTCACTTCTCAAAGTAACTTACCACCTGAAATGGTTAGTATAAAGAAAGAATGAGATGAAAATGAGATGTGTGCAAAGATGAAAACCAAAATCGGAAGCACAATCATGATGCAAGTGATGCTATAAGGTGGTATGAAAGCATGTCAAGTGACATATATGTTCATACAAGAGATGAGAATGCAAAATGGGACAAGTAAGAAGCATGAAAGTTCATGAATGCACATGACATCAAATGAAAGCAAAAGCATGGCAAATGGATAATGCAATGATCAAACATGATTCTAATGTTTCTTAGGATGTCTTATATGTCATTTGGATGCACAAAATGTCATGGCAAGTTCATGTATGCAAGCATATAAAGAATGAATGCAAATGAAGACAAGAATTAAGGTTTATGAACAAGATGCAATGCAAAATTCAAAATCAGAAACAAAACATAAGATAAAAAATTGAAAATAGGATCAAAGATACCCTAAACCTATACAAGTTCACTGCCCAAAGGGGAAGGTCAGAAGCTAAACCCTAAAGGACTTATGATTTTCCTAAATTTCTAGGGTTTAAAGTGTGATCCTAAAGGGAAAATGCAAAACAAATGGAAAATGCAAGATAAAAATGTAACAAAATTTTTTTTGGATGCTTGAAAGAATGCATAACATAATGCAAAAGGAACCATTCACAAACTCAATTTGGATCAAAAGTTATGAATTTTTGAAGTTAGGGTTAAAATATTCAAATTAAAGAACCCTAATTCAAATGAAAATTATCAAAGTATGATCAAAACCAAAAAGAAATTTGTCTTGTGAGTTTGTAAATGTTTTAAAATGCTCTCTGAATTTTTTTGGAATTTTTAAATACCTAAATGTATTTTTAATTAATTAATTCTCATTAATTAATTAAAAATTATCATTTACATGATTTAAAAATAATTTTTAATGCAAAAAATAAAAATAAAAATATTTTTGGTTTCTGAAAATAAATAAAAGCTTGGATAAAAATTTTCAGAATTTTTTGATATCATTTACTATTTTTAAAAATTCGTTCAAAATAAATAGAAAACAAATGAAATTAATATTGAATTAAATGAGAAAATGAGAAAGTCAGCCAATCTAAGGGCCCAAGTTTGAACTCAGGTTGGAGGGAGTTGACTTTGCGCGCTATCCAAGGGCCAGAATTCAAACTACGCTAATTAAGATTAAAACCCTAATATGAGCCCTAATTACTTTCAGGTGACCAGAACAGTGTTCCGGTCATCTTCTCCGGCTAGCCAAACATGCTATCTCACTTAATACGCAACCCTAAGCTCTCTAACTCTCCAAAAATGATCCTCACATCAACCCCAACAAGAATCACACAACAAAATTCATTTATTCATCATCAAGAACACGAATCGAAGCAAAACAGAAAACATATCAGAATTTTCAGAAGCTTGTGAAATGCTTAAAACTCAACCATTTTCGAAACAAAACATATCATGGTAATCAGGGGAACACGTAGAATCATTCTATAACATAAAATGAAGGTTCTAGAAAAATAAATTCCATGGCTACCTGAAGTGGAGCTTTCAACCCAGGAGCTTTCTGACCAGTTCTTTGCCTCAAATCAACTCCAATGACTCCCCTCAAGAGCTTGCAATGTTTGTTTGGAGTTTAAATGGCCTCAAAATGAAGTTGGCAGAAGTTCAGTTCAAGGGATGTGAAAATCGTATTTTGGATATAGTGTGTTTCAAGGCAAAATGAAGGATGGGAAATGATCAGTGAGGAGTGTGTAGTTGAATGGTGGAAAAAGTTTTGATGTTTGTTGGCTGAATTATAAAATTCGAAGGCTTTTGAAAACTTGAGAGATTTTGTGTATGCTGAGGATTCTCAAGTGTTAGGCTGCAATGTTGTGTGTTTTGGCTTGGTTTTGATCCACATAATAAGCTGTGATAGGTCAGAGAGTGGGTGGTGGCCTATGGTGATTGGTATGGGCAAGTTGCCAAAATGTCAAAAGTTTTGTACTTGAGGTATGGGCTGGTTTTGCAGCTGGCTTTTGGCTTGTCCTGGCTCAGCATAGATCAAGGAGAGCCATAGATTTGAAATTGAGGTGATTCAGCAAGCTTGTGGAAGGTTATGTGCCCTTTTGCAATTTTCATGAAGTTTGGCCCCTTTTGAATTTCTTGATGTTCAAGGCATGGGATGAAATGATTCTTGGGCCAATTCTGATCCTTAGGCAATGCATTATGATGTTAAAAAATGTAGAAGTGTGTTTGAGGTCACAAAAATACTTGGCATAAGAATTTGCAAGTTTCCCTCTTTGGTGTAAAAGTGAGATTTATGTGATTTTTCCCAACTTTGACAAGCCATAACTTGAGTTCAAAAAGGAATTAGGTCAAGTTCTTGTACTTTTTGAAAAGGGAATGATCCAATCTACAACTTTCATGACCAAGAATTTTTCATTTGAAGCATTTTTGAATCAAAAAGAGGAGGTTGAAAAACTTTCCCAAAATGGCAACTTTGCATTACAAGTCACTTTCCCAAAATGGCAACTTTGCAAATGGCTTGAAATTATTCAATTTTGTGAACTTATAACTTCTTATAAGACCAAATAAAGATCATATACACTCAAATTGATGGAGAAGACCCTTTCGTTGGATGATTAGGGGCCTCAGATGCCCTGATTTTGCACTGACTTGCTCAAGAAGTCATCTATTGATCAGATGCCTTCCCCATTGAATTTCTTCATGAAAATTGGTATGCATGATCCTTATGACATATAGAGACCAATAGAAACAAGAATGACCAAAAAATTTGGAGTTATGGCCTTTGAAACCAAAACCCTAATTTTAGGTCATATGTGCAGTTAAACTTGGCTCTGCTTCCATGCCTTTCTCAGTTCTTGTGATTCATTGACTTCCTTGATCTTGGGAGAATATAATAGGATGCTTGAACATACATGGTCCCTCTTGAGATGATTGAAGACCTTTGGAGTGGCTCAAATGGCTCAGGGATGGCTCAGATGACAAAACCCTAGATATAGATGACTTAGAACCAATGCAGTGAAACAAAAATGCAATATGAGATGACATGATTGAACTTATGCAAATGAAAAGAATCACAAGCCATGGTGAAATGAGTGAGGGAAAATTTGGGGTGTTTACACCTTCCAGTCAGCAGTTTTATTCAGCAGCAGTTATATTTTTCTCAGCCTTTGAAACAAACAAGCAAGTGTGGATCCCGTCGGATACGACGGACGGTCTGGGGTGCTAGTACCTTGCCAGGTCGTAAACGACTCCCGAACCCAGATCTTTCGTTCGCAAGGCCTCGTCCTTTCCTTCTTTCTTAGGTGTGTGTAGAATCACCTTTCCCATTCATTCGGGATAAAAAAGTCTGGCTGGCGACTCTACCTTTTTCGCGCCACTTTCACATTTGTACTAGGATAGAAATCCAGGGAGCGACAGCTGGCGACTCTGCCGGAACGAACCCAAAATCTCTGGTTTCCCTTGTAGAGTCAATCCTAGCACCTGTTTGTTTTTTGTTTCTTTGGGTGTTTATATGTGTGTGCTGTTGTGTTTATTTACTGTTTTTCGTTTACAATTTACTTTACAACTTTATTTACTGCTTTCAGTATTTATTTTCACATGCATCATATACTGGATTCTGATGGTTTCATTTTTTCTGTGGGATTGGTTTTGTTACTGTGAGATAAGCCAAATACCCGACTTGAGTGCACCTAGGACTTAGAGTGGTTCCACTTTGGCTTCATAGTATCTTGCCATGTTGGTATTAGTGAGTTCTACGCCTTGACTTGCGACCTTCTCAAAAATGTATTGATGCCAGAATCTTTCTGGGGAAATACACAACCTTGATAGTTATGTGCAGTCAGGGGACCGATAATTGATAACCTTTGTGGAAACATCCCTCTCCAGTGATGACAGTGGCAGACCACATTTGTTGGCAAACTCACTCGCATCTGAGGGCCCACTAAGAACTCACATAGGATGGCCTGGTTCTCTCATAGGAATCCAGTTAAAACGAATTGTTCATATGACGACAGTAATGTACCCTTCGGGATGAATGTACTATTGTTTCTCGATTCAGTGCTTGAAGCTGGGGACTTATGAGGGATGCTTGTTTCCTTGGACTCAGCTGAGACCTCCCTGAGTAGTACATAACACCAAACCGATTCCCTGATTTGGTCATGAGCCATTTCTTGGAGACGGTGAATGTATTATTGCTATTCGGCTTTGAGAGTTCGTGATGTTGACCCAAGTAGCACACCCGTGAGATTGGGAGGGGTTTACAGGATTGCAGGAACCCTAACCTTCAACATACCCACTGTACCATCATGCTTCAGTATTGTGATCTGTTCTGTTACACATGGATTCTGAAATCTGAACCTTTGATCAGAGAGATGTTTGTTCTAATGTTGTGACCCTGCTCAGACACTTGATTATATGATTGACACTACACAGACACATCACTGATCACATGCCTTGCCTTGCATAAGCATCATAAGCATCATTAATAATTTTTGTTCCTTTTTTATTCTCAGGGTCCATACTTCCTATTCCCAGTCATATTGCTACTTCAAGATGGAGATTCCAAGGAAGAAGAATGTCCACTATACTTTCCCATAACCAGAGACAGAAGGTATTCAAAAGTTGATTAGCTTGATGGGTGACAAAGTTCTTGATGACTTCATAGGGGAATTTAGAAAGATTCTGGATTATGTGAATAAGCCAACAATTGATCAGAGGGATAGCCTGCATTCCCTGTTTCAATTATATGATCCACAACTGCGAGTCTTTATTTTCCCAAATTACATTTTGGCTCCTACATTGGAAGAGATCTCCAGTATCCTTAGGATTCCCATCAAAAATGGTGCTCCTTACTATGGCTTAGAGAAGATGCCTTCATGCAGAGACATAGCTGACTCTTTTCATTTGGATTTGTCCAAAGTTAGTAGAGGGCTCGATGTCAGTAAAGGTAAATGACTTCTCTTGGACTTTCTTGTCAAGGAAGCTCAGGATCTAGCCTCTGAAAAAAATGGGCTAAGTTCATTACATTGATGGCTTTGATAGTGTATGGGATAAGCTTGTTCCCAGGAGAGAAAGGATTAATCAGCATGGAGGCCATCACCATCTTTGTCAGAAGAAACCCAATGCCTACCTTGCTGGGTGACTTCTACTATGGGGTTCACCACAGGAATGAAAAGAGGAAGGAACATGTGAACTGTTGTGCTCCCTTGTTTGTTGACTGATTTGTAATGCAACTCCCAAAATCAGGGCCTTTCCAGGATTTGAAACAATCTTGGAAGTGGTCTAAAAGATTGATGGGCTTAACCTCAGATGACATTGCTTGGGGATGCAATAGGGATCTTATAGGAAAATAAATCTTGGTCAGTTGTGGTAGCTTCACAAATGTACCCATGACAGGATAAAATTTGGTTATCCTTTGAGAGTTGTGTAACACGGTGGGAGAACTGACTTTAGTTATGTTGCGGATAGCAAGAGTCGCCACCGACTTTTATTTTATCCAAAGGAAAGGCATAAAAGAACAGGAAAGACCTTTTAAAAGATTTTTGGGTCCGGGGGGTAGGTTATGTAAAGGGAAGGTGTTAGCACCCTTTACATCCATGGTTATCCATGGGCTCTTAGTTACTTAGCTCACTTTAAAATGTTTTTGAAATGTGAAGTGTGTGAATAAAAATTTTCTTAAGTATTTTATAATGATCCATGTACGGATGCGTATAAAACCTTTGTTTTGAAAATTGTTTGAAATGTATGAAGTGTTTGAAATGTTTTGAAGAGTGAGCAAGTATCTAAGAGGAACCTACCCTAAGTTTAAGTCTTTTCTGTTCTTGAATCCTTTAAATGATAAGACTATCCCTATTATTAAGGAATAGGTAGTCACTACCTTGGATGTGAGGGACAAGTGAAGGGACATCTGTTAGTTAGGCAACTGTGGGGTGTATAAGCAATTCGAAGGGACTTATCATCTTTATTCGAAAGGGACAAGATCATTACGAAGGCAACATTCGAAGGGACTTGATCTTTTTATTTGTTAAGGGACTAGATGATGTGAGATGAGGAACTTTGCTTTATACACCCTACTTGACCTTTTGTTTTAGGCAACATGAGAGGTATCCTTAAGGAAGTGAGATGGCGATCAAAGATCGACTTACGTGTGTGAGTGTACAATCTTAAATATTTATCTTTTAAATTAGTGATCTAAATTAATTTTAAAATACAAACATGTTTCACTCCCTATTTTACTAACCATAGCATTTAAAAATAAATATTAAATATTACTAATAAAATATTACATAAAGGAGACAATTACAAAATAATAATAATTAACAGATTAAATAAATAAGCAAAATAAATAATAATAAATAATTGGGTTAGTAACAATAATAAATCACAATATATAAATGAGGTTAGTAATAATAAAATAAATATCATATGAAAATAAATAACATTAATAATAAAATAAATAAGAATATTAGCATAATAATTAAAAGTTCAATTTTTTATAAACAATTATTATTTAAGATTAAGAAGAAAATATAAACAAATATATACTAATTATTATAAAGTTTTAAATTATATACAAATTATAAAAATTAGGTTAATTATAAACATATTATGAAAATAAATTGTATTTACAAAATTAAATTAGCTAATTTTAATTATTTTTAAGCATATACTAAAAATTGTTTACATACAAGAATTAAATAATAATTATAAACAAATTATAAAATATATACATATAATTAAAGTTTATTAAAAGTTATAATTAACAAATAAATTAACATTTATAATTAGGGTTTATAAAAATAATTAGGTTTTAAAAATATTTTAGGGTTTCTAAAAAAATTAGGGTTTATATGTTTAGAAAATAGAATTAGGTTTTCTTTTTAAATTACAATAAAAAAAATATAATGATAATATATACATATTAATAAATATGAACATAAAGAAAAGTTTGAGAAAATAAATTATATATATATTTTTTGAAATATGAGATTTTAAGAAATATTATTTATTATTTATGTTAGAAATTATTTTAATTGAATTATATTAAAAATATAAGACCATAAATGTAAATACATGAAAAATAAACAAAATACTAAAAAAAATCAGGACCTGGGATTTGAACCCAGGTCCTTTACCTGGTTGAAGGACTCCCAAAACCACTGGAGCTACCGCGCGCTTGTGATGTATAATGGCAAGCTGATCTTTATATTGTGAAATCATGAGATAAATGAATTTGAGGCCAAAAAAAATGTTGGAGACCAGATTCGATCCCCTGACCTTTGCTTCGCATATGCGCTCCCTTACCAATTGAGCCAAGCAGCGTTTATGATAATTTAACATAAACAAAACATAATAAAATAAGTCAAATATTTAAATCCAATTTTCGCGCCATGAACCTTCTTCAACCTCCAGCCATCTGTTTAGGTTATAGTGACAGTTTTCCGTCGCTATAGCCTATAGTGACAGATTATGTTCGTCACTAAAAACCTGTATAAATCAAACTTCCAATATACAATGAATCAAACAGTTTTAATGGTCCAAATTGACTAACATGAGGTCTATGAACACAAATATCACATTAATTTAAACAGAAATCAACTCAATCACGTGTTCCCAAAAAAAAATTCTCAAGAACCCTAGCTTTCAGTTTCTACACATATGGCCACGATTTCTTCAATTAATTGCCCAGAAACAATCCTTGCAATGTCACAAACACAAATCAGTATTCAAAAACAATTTAATATTGGTTAATCTATGAAAACGCAAAATTAAAAAACCATGAAAGAGTGAGAATTCAGATTATGCTTTTAGATGCGTTTTTGATGATGTAAAGCATTCAAATTGCATCAATGATGATCAAGAAACATGTTTAGACCTTCAGCTTGCTTTAAAATGGTCTCTAAATGAAAATTCGATGCTCACTTTTCTTTGAGATTTTGTGACTTTGGTTCTATGCTTGGAGGCTGAATTTTTCGCCCCCCTGTATTGTGTTATGTTTGTGTATATATAATGAATCAAATTAGGTCAAAATACTTGTGGGTTCTATGGGTTTTTTGGATACCTTGATGATGAAGAAATCTCCTTCCAAATATTGAAAAATATCTTATCTAACCTTGCCAAATCAAGCTAGCACGAAATTGGATTAAATCAATCAGCTTTGAATGGTTATTAAAACTTTCTAGAAGAAGAATCACATTCAAATATTGAGTTTTCATATTTTATTTAGATTTAATTTGATTTTTAATGGATAAAATCAAAATAAATAATAAAAAAATAATAAAAAATCAGAACTTTGTTGCTTTGGGTCGTGCTTGAGGTATTTGTATGGATTGGATCATCACATGGCAAGCCCATTTGGAAAAATTTGGTTTTAAGCCCCCATTTGCTTCATAAACTTCCCTAAAATTTCCCAACTTTGCAAGGGCACAAATCCCTCAATTTTATTGCTATGAGGGTGTTCTTGGACATTTTGGAAAGCTTGAAGAGTCCTCTAACCAACCCCATTGGTTTCATGTCCATACCTTTTACCATTCTCAAGTTATGCCCTTTTGAAGTTGTTGACTTTTTGTTGACTTTCAAAAGGACCTATAATGTCTTAGCTCATACCTTCCAAATGAAGCATTTTTGGGCTTGGCTTGTGAGACACAAAGTTGTAGAGAATTCA
Organism: Lathyrus aphaca; assembly: GCA_963966055.1. Lineage (NCBI taxonomy): Eukaryota > Viridiplantae > Streptophyta > Magnoliopsida > Fabales > Fabaceae > Lathyrus > Lathyrus aphaca. The sequence goes on along the minus strand of OZ014523.1, from coordinate 126,772,590 downwards.
ATTTCCTTCAAAATGAGATTTGGATGAAAAAATATGATGAAGCATGTGAATGTTATGGCTGGTCAAAGTTCAGTTGACTTTTCCTGAGGAAACCCTAATTTAGAAACCTCTGATTCTTGATGATCTAAAATATCCTTGATGAATCATGATCAACCCTTGATCAAATGATGAATTTTACTTCATATACTTGATGTTGACAAAAAATCATGAATTTTGACTTTGGTTTGACCACAGTTGACCTCAGTTTGACTTTTTAACTACTTTGACTGACTTTGACTTATCTGATCATTTGACTGAGCACACCTTTGAGAAAAGTTCTGAAATTTGTCATAGGGATTCTTAGACACATATAAGATGTTATGAAGCTCACTTGAAGCCTTGGAAATCCATTTATCCTGATTAAAGTCAAAACCCTAGTTTTGGATGCACTGCTTAGGAGAATGCCTTGCTTGAGGGATTTGTCAAATCTTCTGACCCATGATGAACTTTGTGAACCTTGTGAACCTCATAAGATGTCTTATGAACCTTGTGAACCTCATGAAAGTTCTTGTGAACCTTGTGAACCTCATAAAGTGTCTTGTAAACTTCATGAACCTCATGAAAGGTCTTGTGAACCTTGTGAACCTCATAAAGTGTCTTGTAGACTTCATGAACCTCATGAAAGGTCTTGTGAACCTTGTGAACCTCTTAGCACACAAAGTCTTGTATTGTGAGGGCAAATTTTGGGGTGCAACAAGTTGTACCATTGATTGAGGAGGTGAGTGAGTCACTATACTTTCTAGCAGAAGGCAACCTGAAGATGAGCATACTAGCATCCCAAGCTTGGGAGGTTAGAGTGATAAATGAGAAGAAATACTTTGGGAGAGTAGATCCCAAGACTTATGATCCTTTTTCCACCTTGTTGGAAGATTGTGTAGAGACTTTATTGCTCCCATTCTCTAAGGAACCACCTCTCTACCCTAAGGAAGTAGCCCCATAGCTTTAGTCCCTCTTCAGGAGTACCATAAATTGGAGGCCTTGGTTAAGAAACTCAGGTTGGAGAATCAAAAAGCCAACAACTCATGCCAGAAGTTGAAGATTCAAAACCAGAAATTGGAAGAAAGGGCTCACCAAGCTTAGGAAATGGTCAGGCTCAAGCAGCAAGACTTTCAAGAGAGAGAGAGAGCTCTATTTCAAGAAAAGGGGATTAGCTGAAACTCACAAGGCGGTCCAGCGCCGAAAAGATAAGAAAGAGTTGAATGAAGCTAATGAAACTATCACCTTATGGCAAGGGAAATGGGAAGATAACTTGAAGAGGTAGAAAGAGTTGGAAGTCAAGTACAAGTTAGAGATCAAAGGTCTTCAAGATTCTTTGGCTGAACAGGGAGAGCTCCTTCAAAAGGCCCACCACCAAGAGAAGAGTCATCTTCAAGATATAGCAGAGAGTCAATAGGAAGTGAAGGATCCTCAGAAAGAGATAGAAGAGTTGAAGCTGAGAGCTGATGTCAAGAAGACCAAGACTGATTCCATTGCAAACAAGGAGAGTGAGAAGGTATTCCTGCAACAAATTGAGGAGTTGCATGCCTCCTTTGACCTTAGGGATCTCCTGATTCAAAATCTCATACAAGAACTAGCACATCCAGATATAGCCCAGTTGCCTCAAGGTGTCAAACGCCTTAGCTGGAGGTTGCAGGATGTAGATCTTCCTAGGCTCTAGTCTTGTATTCATGTGATTTGGATTACCCATAGGCTTGTTGTGGGAGTCCTCTCTCTTGATGTACTTTTTTCTCTTTGATGTATGAACATGTACCCTATGAGGGCTTTGCTATTCCAGTTTTCCTTTTGATTTACCTGAAGTCTCTGGTTATTATCTGTTGCACGGACATGAGATATTAAATACTGCCACTTCACATCTGAATGTCACACGAGGTCTTCTTGCAAAGGCTATTTTCTCAACACCGGAATGGGAAAGTAAACAAAACCTTGAGGATAAAAGGGACACATTCTATTGCATACATATCATTTGCATTTTTCCTTATCTTGCAGGTTTCTCCAGGATACTTAACTTATCTGCATTTCAGGCAAAGATTGCGAAAGCTGCCAAGACCCGGTACTTCAGACAAAATATTCCTCATTGGTACGCAACACGCAACAACCAAAGGACTATCATGGATGCTATGCAAACTAAGCTCAATGAATTCCTCACTAGGATGGGGGAATTCATGGTCATGATGCAAGGGATGGACCAAGGACAACAAGATTTAAGGAATGCTATACAGGGGCTCACTCCTCCTCAGACTGACCCTCATGTAGCCACTCCAGAGGTTCAACTGAATCCCCCAACAACAACAATGGAGCAGGTGGAACCCCAGTTCCAGAGGCTGGCATACCAACCCTCATTCCTATGATGGACCGACAAGAGGATCAGTTCCCTCCTCTTAATAATGATATGGGATTTGGCGCAGAAGGAAATTTTCAGGACTTCTTGTTGCTTGCTGAAAAGGTCAAGGCCCTTGAGTGTAGAGACACTCTTGGGATAGATGTATCTGACATGGGCTTTGTTCCTGGGGTGGTCATTCCTCCCAAATTCAGGCCACCAACTTTTGATAATTATAACGGTAATTCCTGCCCCAAAACTCATCTGCAGGCGTTTTACCGAAAGATTGTTGCCCATACTAGGGACGAGAAACTCTGGATGTACTATTTCCAGGATAATCTCTCTGGAGGATCCTTGGAATGGTATATGAAGTTGGAGAGAAGTTCCGTTCGAAGCTGGAAAGAGTTGGGAGAAGCTTTTCTTAAACAATATCAGTATAACATTGATATGGCGCCTAGTCGCACTCAGCTCCAAAGTTTGACACAGAAAAATTCAGAAAGCTTCAAAGATTACGCACAGAGATGGCGTGAAGTGGCTGCCAGGGTGCAACCGCCTTTGCTAGAAAGAGAAATAGTAGACATTTTCATGGACACCCTTCCTGGGCACTTCATGGAAAGGTTGGCTGGGTGTTCTTCAAGCGGTTTTGCAGATATTATCTTGACTGGTGAGAGGATAGAGAGTTGGATTAAGCAGGGAAAGATCCAGAATGGTGGCGCTTCAGCTTCCAGTGTGAAGAAACCTTTCATGAAGAAAAGAGAAGGAGAGACTGGGGCAGTGTATGCACATAGAAGTGGAGGCAATAAAGGTGTTTATCAGCAAGTGGCTCCTGTCACTATTTCAACTCAGTCTAATCAACAACAAGTTCAACAACCGCAACAGCAGCGCCAACAAGGTTATCAGCAACAGAGGGCTCCCCGTCCCTGTTATTCTCAAAAGACCAGAGAAAGGCATCTTGAGACTCCACCTATGTCTTACTCATAGCTCTTGAAGAATCTTCTCCAGCTCCAAATGGTCCAACTTAGAACTTTACAACCTCAGAGGTCAGGGTAACTCCCTGAAGGTTATGATACAAACGCCCGATGCAAATTTCATTCCGGAGCCCCCAGTCATATTACATAAAACTACAAAGCCTTGAAGCACGTCGTTCAAGAATTGTTAGATTCCAAAGGGATTAATTTCGCTCCCACTCCGAACGTGATACAAAACCCCATGCCTCCTCATGGAGGTACAATTGGGGCAATTGATGACGGAGAGAATTTGAATTTGGTGCGTGATGTCAATGACCTGCAAACTCCGTTGTGTACTGTCAAAGCTTGTTTGGCCCAGAAGGGTATCTTTCCAGGTTGTAAGAATGATTGTCCAGATTGTGCTAAAGCTCCCGATGGTTGTGAACAATTGAAAAAGGGGGTACATAGTATGATTGATGAATGGGTCCTGCAGTTTGATAAAGTTGCAAAGGAGGAAGAAGTTTCTACAGTGATCATCTTCTATGATCCATCACAAGCTCCTCCTCAAGCCAGAGTTGCACCAATAACTATCACCACAGTAGGGCCAGTGATGTACCAAAGTGATAAGGCCATTCCATGGCATTATGAAGGTGAAGTGTATTGCAACGGCCAGAAGCAAGATTTGGCCACACCTAGTATATCTCCAGCTCAAGTGAAGAATGTTGGAGTAGGAGGTTTTACTAGAAGTGGAAGGTTGTTTGCGCCGGAGACACTGAGAAATAGTGTAATACCCCCCAGAGATACTGCAGAAGCCCAAGCTAAGGCTAGGGGGAAGCAACCAGTAACTGTTAATGAGCCCACACCTGTGGTTGACCCTGACATTTCATTTGACAAAGAAGCTGAAGAGCTTTTAAGAATCATCAAGAAGAGCGATTATAAAATTGTGGACCATTTGCAACAGACTCCATCAAAGATCTCCATCTTGTCTCTGTTAATGTGTTCTGACTCTCACAGAAAAGCTCTCTTGAACATCCTGACCAAAGCCTTTGTACCTCAGGATATCTCAGTGAACCATTTAGAAACTGTGGTGTCCAGTGTGAATGCCAGTCATGGACTGGGTTTTACTAACATGGACCTAACATCTGAGGGTCGTGCCCACAATCGGGCACTGCATATTTCTTTGGAGTGTAAAGGTGAAATGTTATCTCATGTATTGGTGGATATTGGATCATCACTGAATGTTCTTCATAAGAAGGCATTGATGAAGTTGGATTACAACGGAGTTATTCTGAAGCCCAGTGACTTAGTGGTTCGAGCGTTTGATGGATCGAGAAGATCAATGTTTGGGGAAGTGGACTTACCAATCAAGGTAGGGACATAAATCTTCAATACCACTTTCTATGTAATGGATATCCAGCCTGCATATAGCTGTTTACTTGGGAGGCCCTGGATCAATTCGGCAGGGGCAGTGTCGTCTATGCTTCATCAGAAATTGAAATTCGTTTGGGAAGGGAAAATCGTAATGGTCGGTCGTGAGGAGGATATCTTTATCAGTCATCTGGCTTCATTTAAATATGTAGAGATGGACGGTGAAATTGTTGAGACTCCATGTCAGGCTTTCGAGCCCATGAAGACTGAATTAGCATCCTCATCTACAGCTTCTTCCGAAGAATCAAAGAAAGGGGTTTCCATAACCTCTTACAAGCAGGCTCTAAAGGCGGTGGAGTCAGGAATACGAGAAGGCTGGGGCAAGCCAGTGGAAGTATCAGAAAAGAAGGACATGTTTGGTGTTGGCTACCATCCTGGGCAGTCATCATCTGAGCAGAGCACCAGAGGTCATCAAGGCCCGATTACCTTCACAAGTGCATGATGGTTTGATTATGGGAGTATCAGTGCAGTGCAAGATGACATAGTTGATAGTGATTGTGACTTGGATGAGTGGATCAGGCCTTGTGATCCAGAGACTCAGCTCAACAATTGGTCATCTGAAAGGCTCATTTCAGTCACTTCCTTTGAAGAGTAATGGTTTTTGTTTTGTCTTTCCTGTATTTAAGCGCTATGCCTTGCCCGGGGCATAGTAGCTCATTGTAAGGGTTCCATTGTTCCTAACACAATACCATGATCATTAATAAAGCTAACGTTTTGCATTCATCCATGTTGTTCCTTGTCTTTCATCTTTTTGCTTTTATTTTCAAAAAAGAAAGAAAAGTTAAAAAAAATGGCAATGTTTTCATCTTTTTAAACTCCTTCTAAAGCCTTGCATGAATCATCATTTATGCAGGTGCTATTCATCGGGTCTTATCAAAGACAACCCTGCTATGGCTAAGTATGACTTTGACAATCCGATTTACCAAGCCAATGAGGAAGGTTAAGAAGATTGCGAACTACCTGAAGAGTTAGCCATATTGCTTAAACAGGAGGAAAAGATGATTCAACCACATGAAGAGGCCATTGAAGTGATAAACCTGGGTACCTAAGAAGACAAGAAGGAGGTAAAGATCGGGGTTGCGTTAGAAGAATCTATCAAGACTCGTCTAATTGCCATGCTTCAAGAATATGTGGATGTCTTTGCCTGGTCTTATCAAGACATGCCTGGTTTAGACACAGATATTGTGGTGCACAAGTTGCCTTTGAGAGAAGACTGTGTTGGATTTATTAATTCAGCGTCACCCTTAGGGATTCGATGGGCTTAACATCCCAACCCATGGCGCTTAATAGGCGCAGTCCCTTGAGGGATCTATACTATAAGGAAATAAAGTTGCGCCTTCACTAACAGCAATTGCTTTTAGTGCAGTGGTAAGCGCTTGATCCTACAAGTGGTATCAGAGCAAGGTCATGGGTTCGAATCCCCCCGGCTGACACTGGGGGGGAGATTGTTGGATTTATTAATTCAGCGTCACCCTTAGGGATTCGATGGGATTAACATCCCAACTCATGGCGCTTAATAAGCGCAGTCCCTTGAGGGCTCTATACTATAAGGAAATAAAGTTGTGCCTTCACTAACAACAATTGCTTTTAATGCAGTGGTAAGCGCTTGATCCTACAGACTGCCCTCCAGTAAAGCAATAGTTGAGACGCACATGCCCTGATATGACAATCAAAATCAAAGAGGAAGTACAAAAACAATTTGATGCTGGTTTCTTAGCAGTGACTAGTTACCCTCCATGGGTTGCCAGTATTGTGTCGGTCCCTAAAAAAGACGGTAAAGTCAGGATGTGTGTAGACTAGAGGGACTTGAACCGGGCCAGCCCCAAAGATGATTTCCCTCTACCTCACATAGATGTGCTTTTTAACAATACTTCTCAGTTCTTCGTATTCTCTTTCATGGACGGGTTTTCAGGTTATAACCAGATTAAGATGTCTCCCGATGATATGGAAAAGACTACCTTCATTACTCCTTGGGGCACCTTCTGTTATAAGGTCATGCCATTTGGTCTTAAGAATGTTGGGGCCACTTACCAACGGGAAATGGTGACGCTATTTCACGACATGATTCATCATAATATTGAAGTATATGTTGATGATATGATAACAAAGTCCCAAACAAAAGAATAGCACTTGGTGAATCTAGCAAAGTTTTTTGACAGACTCCAGAAGTTCAGATTGAGGTTGAATCCGAGCAAATGCACCTTCGGGGTCTGTTCTGGTAAACTACTGGGTTTCATTGTTAGTGAGAGGGGAATTAAGGTTGATCCAGCCAAAGTAAAAGCCAACCAGGAGATGCCTGAACCAAGAACTGAGAAGTAAGTACGTGGTTTCTTAGGGAGACTAAACTATATTGCACGATTTATCTCACACGTAACTGCCACGTGTGAGCCTATCTTCAAACTTCTGAGGAAGAATCAGGCTATCAAATGGAATGAAGACTGCAAACAAGCCTTTGACCGAATCAAGGAGTACTTACTAGAACCTTCGATTCTCATGCCTCTAGTGCCAGGGAGACCCTTAATCATGTACCTTACCGTACTTGAAGGATCAATGGGATGTGTGTTGGGTCAGCAAGACGAGTCTGGTCGAAAAGAGCACACCATTTATTACCTTAGCAAAAAGTTTACCGATTGTGAGACACACTACTCACTACTCGAGAAAACTTGATGCGCTTTGGCATGGGCTGCTCGCCGACTAATACAGTACATGCTGACTCACACCATTTTCCTAATTTCCAAGATGGATCCTGTAAAGTATATCTTCGAGAAGCCAGCTTTAACAGGAAGGGTAGCCCGATGGCAGATGATTCTAATTGAATATGATATCCAGCACACTTTGCAAAAAGCAATCAAAGGGAGTCTATTGTCAGAATACCTAGCTTAACAGCCAATTGACGATTATCAACCCATGAAATTCGAGTTTCCGGATGAGGACATCATGTTCCTCAAGTTGAAAGACTGTGAAGAGCCACTTTTAGAGGAGGGGCCAGACCCTGAATCCAAATGGAAGTTGATGTTTGATGGAGTTGTGAATGTAAATGGAAGCGGAGTAGGTGCTGTCATTATCTCACCAGAGGGTGTTCATATGCCTTTCGCTGCTCGACTGAAATTTTGAATATACCAACAATGAAGCATAGTATGAAGCTTGCATCATGGGGATTGAAGAGGAAATCAATTTGTGAATCAAGAACCTCGAGATCTTCGGAGATTCTGCTCTGGTGGTGAACCAAGTTAATGGCAAGTGGTTAGTTCATCAACCTCACTTGGTTCCTTACAGGGATTATACCAGGAGGTTCCTAACTTTCTTTACCAAGTTCAAGCTGAGTTATATTCCACGAGATGAAAATCAATTCGCTGATGCTCTAGTAACTTTATTTTCCATGACTAAAGTTTTCCAAGAGAATTATGTGCCTCAAATCATGGTCTCTTGTCTTGAAAGACCTGCCTATGTCTTTGCAGTTGACAATGGTGAGGATAACAAACCTTAGTATCATGATATCAAGCAATTATTGAATTCTCAAGAGTACCCGGCTGGGGTATCCAGTAAAGACAAGAAGACTCTCAGAAGGCTAGCAGGTGGATTCTTTTTGAATCAAGATGATGTGCTATACAAGCGAAACTTCGACATGGTACTGTCGTACCTCGGAAAATACGATCCTCGCGAATGCGGTCGCAGATGGGCTGACTTGATAGTCGCCACCTAATTTTATTTATTCCCAAAGAGGGAAATGGAGTGCTCGGTGAGGAGCGAAGATGTTTGTGGTTGAAGATTATCCACTGAAGCTCTAGATCGATCAAATTACATGGTCTGATAACAACCAAGAAGAAATTATGGATGGGAGATATGATGGCTAGGAGAAAATTGTTGAATTGTGCTTCAAAGGTAATGCACTAAACTCTTAGTTGCACTTATGTTGAATGATAACTCCACTGCTTGTAATAGTTTTGCTTGCACTTGAAAAAAAACTGATAACTCTCATTTGGTTGCATTTCAGCTGAAGTTCATGCTTTTGTGATGGTGACCATGAAGGATTGTGATCCTTGGAAGAGACTTATTCGGTAAGTTCAAGTGATCTAATGTTCATTGTGTCAGAATGGCTTTTGCTTAGGAATATAGTAATTATTACGCGCACAACCTGATGTTTTATCATTACGGAAAACTATCCTCTTCTTGGAGGAATTACTGATGAAAATATGATCCCTGTCTTGAATTCCTCCTCTGCAATGACTTTGTGGCAGGTCTCCTTCATGTATTATTACAGGCATTTTGATGGTAGCTTGAGTGGATAGTAGTATGAATAATGAAAATAAGGCTTCCCCTGGAAATAGCATATCATGAGGCGGGTGCGGTTCTCATTGCAAGGAGTCTTTTTGTAGTAGCAAAGACTGCTAAAACTTATGCCATAAGATTTAGGTCTTGCTTAGGATCTTATGCCTTATATTGGTTTGTATTGAAATTTTGTTTCTCTTTTTTTCTTCTTCACATGCACAGTTCTTGGAACAGAACTTGGAGGGATTGATGAGGATTTTGCCGAAAATCACGCCCTTAGCTTGAAGCTACTTGTGTAATCGTTGTTTATCATTTGCTTCAGGTCAAAGAATGCAGCAAGGAATTTAAAATCTTCAGCCTCATTGTGCATGTGTTCTTGTAATTTGGATAGATGTAGGATCAAAAATTAATTTTATATCTGCTATTTCGAATTAGAGACACGGAATTGTGATACTGTTATTGTGAAATGGCTTGTTTGGCTGAACACTAGAATGAATAGATTCTAATTTTGTAAGCTTTGATGAATATTTGAGTGCCCTTTTGGAGTACTGCTCAAACTTTGGGATTTGAATCTTATAGCATATTCTTTGTGTAAAATAAAAACTTTGTGAATTTTGAATTCTAAGCTTATCGAGTTCTTGTAACTTGTGTTTTGTAACCTGGCTCAAAATTCTAAATCATTGGAACTTGGTTAATTGGTATATCATTTGGTTCTCTGATTTATATTTTGCTTTGCCTTTTGATGTAGAACAACAATGACTTCAGCGTAAAAAAAAAAAAAAACAATTCTCACAATTCAAATTTGAACTTTCCATGCACAAAATTGGTCCAAATAATTTCCAATTTCTACCTTCTCCACTTGAATACCATTAGAATAAATAGTTCAAATGAACCAAATGAAATAAACCAAATGAGATATGGACTTTAATGGAAAGCCTTAGAAAATGGAATGGATCCCAATAATCGCCAACCTTGAAGCACTTGATTCAGTACAACATGTAAACCTAACAATGGAGCACCCTTCTTGTTTAACTGTGATTAAGTCAAACCCATCAATTTCCACACACCAGACTTGATAGCCTTGCCTAAACTTTGGTAGTCAATTTGCACAACCTGAGCTTAAACAACCAATGAAACAACAACACGTATTTTGGATTTTGCATATTGGGTTAGTTAACATAAAAACAAAAATGAATGTAAAATAATATGGGTAGGACAAATTTGGGGTATGACAAATGCCCCTATCTAATTGTCTTAAACTTGAAGTGAACTACTGGAAGGCGTTCGATTCTAAAGTAAAAGTCAATTAGATATAAGTAGACCCAAAATTTGTCTGATGCAAAAATGCAATGCGATGTTGAAACATGATATGCATGTATGGATGCAATTACTGAGGATATTAAATATATGAATGCGATATGAAATATGATGACATAACTCTGTGGGGATGATGAAATGACTGAACAAGGAGACTACATTGAAAATTGGTAAGGGAAAGCAAGATATTTCTGAAGATTTGTCTGGACGACATGGGATAGTCAGGAATACTTAAGTGAAAAAGATTAATCCTTGTGAGAAGAAATAAAGACATCTAGCAATGCCTTAGATGTACAAGTACTAAACTTGGAAATCAACGTTCGAAACATCAATTAAAACACTAGATGTGGAATGGAACGAACTTATGAAGGTATACCAAGGTAGACATCAAACTTTTCAACGAGACATTCAAAAGAGATGCTATTTGAAATTAAGATTCATGTCAAACTTCTCAATGGGATGAACCAAAGAGAGACGGTTGAAAGAAATGTACCTAATTTCTCAATGGGATTAACTGGAGAGAGAATTTTTGAAGAAAATGGTATTGGAATCCTCAATGGGATTAAACAGAGAGAGAAATATAATGAGCCTCTTAATGGGATTAATCGGAGAAAGAAGTTAGAAGAACACACTTTGAACTTCTCAATGAGATTAACCAGAGAGAGACATAAGAACTTCTCAATGGGAACAGCCGGAGTGAGAAATTTGAAGGAAATAAGAACTTCTCAATGGGATTAACCGGAGTGAGAAATTTGAAGGAAGGAGTCCACGTGAAACTTCACAAAGTTTGAAGGAAAATAAAATATCTACGTCAAATTTCTTAACAAGACAAATTTGAAGGAAAGGGGTCCACGTCAAACTTCACAAAGTTTGAAGGAAATGAAGATATCCACGTCAAATTTCTTAACAAGACAAATTTGAAGGAGAAGAAAATATCCACGTCAAACTTCACAATGTTTGAAGGAAGAGAAAATATCCACGTCAAATTCTCTTAACGAGACAAATTTGAAGGAAAGGGGTCCACGTCAAACTTCACAAAGTTTGAAGGAAATGAAGATATCCACGTCAAATTTCTTAACAAGACAAATTTGAAGGAAATGGGTCCACGTCAAACTTTACAAAGTTTGAAGGAAATGAAGATATACACACGAAAGACAGGGTGACAGACACGACTGCCTTGGTAGGTGCCAAGTTAGTTGGAATTTGACTTTTGGTGGTTGCCAATGGAAATTGGACTCTAAGGATACCAAATGAAATTGGAATTTGACCACAAGGTAAGATGACAAGACCTCGGGAAATGCAATTGAGCATGAAGTATACTTCAAGCTATGTTGGATATGAAGTTGTATGATGTTAATGGTCAATGGTTGCAATGCAAATGCAAATGATGAGACCAAAGGATAAGACTCTTTTGGAGAGGTGCGGATGAAGCATCTGATTCCACAACATAGGGTCTTTTGCCAACTATGCCTTTGAAATATGTCTTGAACACAACTTCTATTACATTTGTTAGAAACTATCAGGATAATGATCCTTTTGGAAAGGAGTAATAAGCTTTGCTTGGGGGTTGCTTGAAATAGACTGCCCCATGATGATTGATTCTGGAATGACTGCTTGACTGGTCGCTTGAAACGGTTTCCCCAACATAAATCTTGAAGAGAGTTTCTCTTAATAACATGATCTTTGACTGTGAGGTGCCCTTGATAGGATCACTTGATCAAGTTTCTCAATTGTTTAAAATTCCTTGATGATGAGCGCTTACTTGAAAATAAAATATTCATTCAAAAATATTAATTTTAATGCAATGCTCAAGCAAAAATTTCGAAATCAAAATCATTATTGAAATGACACTGGTATATTGCAAATGATTTACTGGTAAGAGTGTCATATTAGACATGTAAAGTGAAAGATAATGCAAAGTGAAAGATAATGCAAAAAGGTATGATATCAAAGCAGATAATTGGAAATTCTCTTGGGAGTCAGCTTACACAACCTTGCTGCGATATGCTTTCAAAACAAACCTAGCTTCAATTAGGTCTTTAAAATGGTTGTAACGTGGTCTGGTTCACGGTTTTTGAAACAAAGGATATAAGGCTCAAAATTTGATTTTTACCCAACCCAAACTCCATGATGATCTCCAATCCTACGCTCAATTAACTTAACCTATGCATTCAGGTTATTTAGAGTTGCATTGATGATGGTGGCTCAAAAGCCAAAGGATTATTATATTGATATAGCAGTCATTGCTTCTTCATAACATTTTGTTGTCTTATTTTATGAGGACTTTGGGTCAACTCTTCTTTGTCTTCGTTGAGGAATTTTGGTGACCTCTCTTGATTCGAATTATTTTATTATCCCTAACTTTTTCCTGGACTATATCTTTTACGTTTTCAGTCCACCGGGATGCTTTTATTTTCGCTTAAGTCGCCTTTTGGGTTTTGACTTAGCGGCTTTTTCCATCATTTTTTTTATTTGGACAATGACTGCCATTAACTTCTTCGACAATTGTGTGAAGGAAAATTTGGGCTTGAAAGCCTTATTGAAAGGTGTAAGGAATGATCCTCATGAAATTGAATGCATACTCGAATTAATTGAGAGCTACCCTGCCCCGGGTTAATATTGTGGTTTTTTCGTGTAGAAAGAAACTCCGACTTCAAAGCTCAAAGGGGTTGACAATGGATTAACTTCCTTATTTCTCCAATGTTTGGGAGTTGAAACAATGCCTGTATATCATCAGCAAGGTTTTATTTTGAAAGCATACCATTCAACAGTTTGGGTATTTCTTTTTCGTCATCCTCCTTCCAATCATTGCTTATACAACAGATGAATAAGAGAAACAATGGTATATATATTTTTTGGAGTTTTTGAAAATGAAAAGCATGAATACGCACAAATATGAAGGTGAATGAATTGATTCAAAAACATGCGATGCTCATTTCATTAACATTAACATTAGAGAACAAACAAAGTATTTAAACAAGTACACATAATATAAACAAGGAAATTAAAACTGAAAAGAAACAAGGCCTAGTGTCTAATCAGTAGCAAGAATGAACTTTCCCGCCTAACCCATTGGCTTTAGGTAGTAACTTGTGATTCTTCGACCAAATCTTCAGCCACTTTGTTTTAGAATGGGATCTATTTCAACCTTGGGAGACCCTCTTTGTGTGAAGGTGAGCAAGTCTCCTCTGACCAAGTCCTGAACTCGAGCTTGGAAAGCATAACAGTTCTCAATATCATGACCTGCAACTCCTTCATGGAATGGGCAATAAAGATCGGTCCTAAATCCAGGTGGAAGAGGATTTAGAGGGTTGAGAGGTCTAGTAGTGACAAGACTTTTTTTGCACAAGGCAGGGAAAATCTCAGCATACTTCATGGGAACAGGATCAATAGGAGCCCTGGGCCTAGGATTGTGAGTCTGATTCTGACCAACATTCCTTTGTGGATGAGCTCGAGCTGGTGGAGCATTAACCATAGGAGTAACTGCAACTACTTGGGCTTCACCATACTGTTGCTGCTTGTAGTAGGGTCTTCTTTCATCGTTGACATCATGAGTATCACCCTCTTTCTTCTTTTGAAAGTTCCCAGAGGACTCTCTCGCAACATTAGAAGCTTCAGCATTTCCAAACTTTCCTTTTCGGATTCCTTCCTCTAGCCTTTCTCCGATACTGACTAGGTCAGCAAAGCTAGATGATACACTACCTATCATCCTTTCCCAGTATAGAGGTTGAAGGGTATCCATGAACAGACCAGTCAACTCTTTCTCCGCCAGGGGAGGCTCAACCTGAGCAGCTAGCTCTCTCCATCACTGAGCGTACTCTTTGAATGATTCCTTTTCCTTCTGAGACATGTTTTGAAGCTGATGGCGGTCAGGTGCCATGTCCAAATTGTATTTGTATTGTCTCAGGAATGCATCAAGAAAATCCTGCCAGCATTGGATACAGCTTTTCTCGAGTCCCATATACCATTTCAAAGATGCCCCACTCAAGCTATCTTGGAAGAAATGGATAAGCAATTTGTCTTTATCAGCATGGGTGGCCATTTTGCAGAAGTACATGACCATGTGGCTTTTTGGGCAAGTGTCTCCCTTGTATTTTTCAAATACTGGCATTTTGAACTTGTCTGGCATAACCAAGTTCGAAACCAAGCACATGTCTGATGCGACAGCGTTGAAGACATCAAACCCCTCAACAGCTCTTATCCTCTTTTCCAATGTCATACATTGTTCCCTAACATCCTCAAAATTTCCAGCCTCTCCTTGTACCGAAGATGGTGGATTGTGCATGAAGGGAGGATTCACATAAGCAGTTTGGGCAACAGTATGCACGTTAGTTTGAGATTTAGTGAACACTTCGGGTTCGAAAAAAGTGAATGTACCAGCCATCTGAGTAGTTGAAAATGGTGGAGTGTAACCTGGTGGTAAACCAAATTCTGGCCAAGTGCTAGCGGGTTTTGAAGACTCTGCATTGATGACGAAGCTACTGACTTCAGAGGTGACGGTTCTTTGAGGTTGAACGTCCTTAGTAGCCAAGACTTGGAGCATCTCCATGATCTTGCTCACACTACTCTTCAGGTCATCAATGTCTTCCCTGACTCGCTTGTTGTGCTCTTCTTGTTCAACCATTCTTCTTCTTTCGTGGGCCCTTGTTTTGTATCTGTGTGGAGGAATCAGCTTGCCGAGTACTCAACAACTCTGAAGACGAGAACGAATGAACATGAGCGACTATGAATGCTGAATGAATGCAAATATGAATGCAATAATATGCGAATAAAATGCGAAAAGATGTTAAACATAAAGTCATGGTATCACAAGTCCAAGGTACGGATGGAGGATACTCGGATTGCTCTCCTCACAAGGATTTTGTCGGGTAGGCTATAACGTTTAAAGGAACCCCAAAATTAATAATCACTATGGTTGTTCATCACACACGCCAGAAGCATGACGGTTGATTGACTCCACCATATGAATCTCTTTTGGGTGAGATCTTCGTATCGAGCCACGTGAGAGGGAAGTCTCTTGGTGCCCCATACTACGCGATCACCGACACGGGGTTTAAAACAAAGTCTCAGAGTTATGGACCTTCCTAAATTGTTTGATGCACGTGTCAATTTTTTTATATATATCCTTGACAGTCAATCAACTCCATTGAGAAAGTCTATTCTGAGTGAGGTCTTCATATCGAGCCATGCGAGGGCGAAACTCGGTGCCCCATACTACGCGACCATCAACCTATGTTCTAAGCCACACGGTTTAAGGTTCTAAAGGTCCTCAGAGTCGACGACCCTAATGAAAATAACTAAGCACACACGTCAAGAGCTTGACGGTCGTCAGTGTTCTCAATAGAATCTACTCCAAGCGAGGTTTTCTTATTAATAACCCACGAGAGCGGTTCCCTCAGGAGCCCATACTATGCAACCTCTCCTAGCTTATGTTTATACACATAGACCCAAGTATAAAGCCTTTCACTCAAGCTTCTTTTGCAATCAAAATATCGATCCAAGAACCACAAGGTATAATATGGAAAGCGATAAAGAAAGCGGTAAAAGTAAACAAGTAAAACATAAGGCAAACATACAAACAAGCGCGAAGCAACCTAGATTAGGCTTGACTTGCATAGGGGTGAACCAGTCCCCAGCATAGTCGCCAGCTGTCATACCTCGGAAAATATGATCCTCGCGAATGCGGTCGCGGCTGGGCTGACTTGAGAGTCGCCACCTAATTTTATTTATTCCCAAAGAGGGAAATGGAGTGCTCGGTGAGGAGTGAAGATGTTTGTGGTTGAAGATTATCTACTGAAGCTCCAGATCGATCAAATTACATGGTCTGATAACAACCAAGAAGAAATTATGGATGGGAGATATGATGGCTAGGAGAAAATTGTTGAATTGTGCTTCAAAGGTAATGCACTAAACTCTTAGTTGCACTTATGTTGAATGATAACTCCACTGCTTGTAATATTTTTTCTTGCACTTGAAAAAAAAACTAATAACTCTCATTTGGTTGCATTTCAGCTGAAGTTTATGCTTTTGTGATGGTGACCATGAAGGATTATGATCCTTGGAAGAGACTTATTTGGTAAGTTCAAGTAATCTAATGTTCATTGTGTCAGAATGGCTTTTGCTTAGGAATATAGTAATTATTACGCGCACAACCTGATGTTTTATCATTACGGAAAACTATCCTCTTCTTGGAGGAATTACTGATGAAAATATGATACCTGTCTTGAATTCCTCCTCTGTAATGACTTTGTGGCAGGTCTCCTTCATGTATTATTATAGTTATTTTTAAGGTAGCTTGAGTGGATAGTAGTATGAATAATGCAAATAAGGCTTCCCCTGGAAATAGCGTATCATGAGGCGGGTGTGGTTCTCATTGCAAGGAGTCTTTTTGTAGCAGCAAAGACTGCTAAAACTTATGCCATAAGATTTAGGTCTTGCTTAGGATCTTATGCCTTGTATTGGTTTGTATTGAAATTTTGTTTCTCTTTTTTTTTCTTCACATGTACAGTTCTTGGAACAAAACTTGGAGGGATTGATGAGGATTTTGCAGAAAATCACGCCCTTAGCTTGAAGTTGCTTGTGTAATCGTTGTTTATCATTTACTTCAGGTCGAAGAATGCAACAAGGAATTTAAAATCTTCAGCCTCATTGTGCATGTGTTCTTTTAATTTAGATAGATGTAAGATCAAAAATGTAATTTTATACCTGCTATTTTGAATTAGAGATACGGAATTGTGATACTGTTATTGTGAAATGGCTTGTTTGGCTGAACACTAGAATGAATAGATTCTGATTTTGTAAGCTTTGATGAATATTTGAGTGCCCTTTTGGAGTATTGCTCAAACTTTGGGATTTGAATCTTATAGCATATTCTTTGTGTAAAATAAAAACTTTGTGAATTTTGAATTCTAAGCTTATCTAGTTCTTGTAACTTGTGTTTTGTAACATGGCTCAAAATTCTAAATCTTTGGAACTTGGTTAATTGGTATATCATTTGGTTCTCTGATTTATATCTTGCTTTGCCTTTTGATGTAGAACAACAATGACTTCAGCGTAAAAAAAACAAAACCAATTCTCACAATTCAAATTTGAACTTTCCATGCATAAAATTGGTCCAAATAATTTCCAATTGCTACCTTCTCCACTTGAATACCATTAGACTAAATAGTTCAAATGAACCAAATGAAATGAACCAAATGAGATATGGACTTCAATGCAAAACCTTAGAAAATGGAATGGATCCCAATAATCGCCAACCATGAAGCACTTGATTCGGTACAAAATGTAAACCTAACAATGGAGCACCCTTCTTGTTTAACTGTGATTAAGTCAAACCCATCAATTTCTACACACCAGACTTGATAGCCTTGCCTAAACTTTGGTAGTCAATTTGCACAACCTGGGCTTAAACAACCAATGAAACAACAACACGTATTTTGGATTTTTCATAGTGGGTTAGTAAACATAAAAACAAAAATGAATGTAAAATAATATGGGTAGGACAAATTTGGGGTATGACAAGTTCTGCTCAGATGTGTGGATAGACACGAAGCAGGCCTATTGATGCAAGAGGTTCATGAAGGCTCCTTTGGTACCCACGCTAGAAGACGTGCTATGGCACAAAAACTGTTGAGATCGGGATATTATTGGATCACCATGGAATCCGATTGCTGTAAATATTCTCGCAAATGCCACAAGTGCCAGATCTATGCTGATAAGGTCCATGTACCTCCGAATCCATTGAGTGTCATGTCTTCACCTTGGCCGTTCGCCATGTGGGGCATTGATATGATTGGCAAGATTGAGCCAACAGCTTCCAACGGTCACCACTTCATCCTGGTTGCTATAGACTATTTCACGAAGTGGGTCGAAGCGGCGTCTTATGCCAATGTGACAAAACAAGTGGTAGCCCGGTTTGTCAAAAGAGATATCATTTGCCGGTATGGAATTCCCGAGAGGATCATTACTGATAATGGTTCTAACCTCAATAACAAGATGATGGCTGACTTGTGCCGGGATTTCAAAATAGAACATCACAACTCTTCTCTGTATCGCCCGAAGATGAATGACACCGTTGAGGCAGCCACGAAGAACATCAAGAAGATCGTTAAGAAGATGGTTGTGACATATAAAGATTGGCACAAGATGTTACCGTTTGCAATACATGGGTACAGAACTTCGGTGCGTACCTCGACAGGGGAAACCCCATTCTCATTGGTGTATGGATAGAGGCAGTCCTACCAATCGAAGTGGAGATCCCCTCGTTGAGATTAATGATGGAAGTTAAGCTAGATGAAGCTGAATAGCTCCGGTCCAGGTATAATCAACTGAGCCTCATTGAAGAGAAACGCCTAACAGCTGTATGCAATGGGCAGTTGTATCAACGAAGAATGAAACATGCTTTTGACAAGACGGTATGGCCTCAACGGTAGATATCAGGCGACCTGGTGCTGAAAAGGATTCTTCCTCCTCTTAATGATCACAGGGGCAAATGGAAACCCAATTATGAAGGACCATTTGTGGTTAAAAAGGTCTTCTCAGGCGGAGCCTTGATGCTAAGAACTATGGATGAAGAAGACTTTCATTCCCATGTCAACGCTGATGCAGTAAGAAAATACTCCGTGTAAAAAGACCCGCTGGATAAAAACAGAATAAAGATCCAGGCAAAAAAGGGCATCCCGGCGAGCCAAAAACAAAATAAAAGGCTCGGGCAAAAATTAGGGAAATATTGAAAAATGTACACCCGTTGAGCTGTAAAGCCATATCGGACAGCTCAGGCAAAAAGGGATATCCCGGTGGATTGAAAACCCGAAAGGGCGATCCACGCAAAAGAGGGACTAACACGAACGACTACAATTCGCGAAATTCGTAATCCATCTGCAATTAAGGTTATTCTAAGGGTTGAAGACTAGTCCAATAACCTTTCTCAAGGGGCAGAGCAAGCAGAGAGTCTTAAAGATATACAAGTCACAGCAGGGTCGAAACCTGATGAGATTCATTTTTTCACATTGCCAATAGGATAGTTTGTTTTCCTTTTGGGCGATTTCCTATTTCCAGGGAATTACTTCCTGATGTAATGCCTATTCATGGCTGTTTTCCAAACCAATAAAATTCAATTTCAGTCAACTTATGACTATTTTCTTTTTGTCTTTGTTTTTCATCTAGCATTGATTGATTGCAAAAATGTTCAGCAAATTGTGATTTAAAATTGTGTTGTGAACATTCGAATGCTTTCTAACTCATGCAGGAGGACAAAAACATCTAATACAACTCTAAAAAAGTGTTAAGTGGCTGGGAGGATGATTCATACCATAAGCCTGGGGCATATAGGTCCTAACTAACTCTCCATGTTGCAAGCACTATCAGTTGTGTTTACGCAGGTGTAGGTACAGGCGTTGCTAGTAGAGCTAAAGTGAACTTCCAGGAGGAATGTCTCAACAATGTGCCTGACCAAGAATAGGAGCCTTCCCGTGTGTCTCCTGTTATCCCCAGTAGAGTGGAAAGTTGACATCTCCATCAGCAAGGCAACTGAAAGTTGGTGTCCTCGACAAGCAGAGACTTCCCTTCAATACAGGGGCAACCCCCAGCAGTACAAGGAGTGTTTTTCCTCTCCAGCAGGTTTCTTCCTCATCCGTGCCATTTCTCTGGTCCCTAACCAAGTCAGAAGGTTATTACTTCCCCATCAGAGTTCAACGGGTAGCGTACCTATCAAGAAGAGTCCATCTCCAATAGGGTCTTGGCTCTCCAATCTCAAAGACCAATTTATTTTTGGCCGTGGCGGCAGTCTAGAGCCGATGTATCATTAACAACATTCCCCGCAGAGTTGTTTCCTCCTCATCAGGATGAACCAAATCAATGCGGTGATCATCAGTTCTCCCTAGTCAAGCCACCTGGGATGCTTGCAGTCTCCTTGTCAGGAGATCTCCTTGCATTTTCATTTGCATTTAGTAATCATCATTGCATTTGCATCCTCCAAAGCAAGCATTTCCATCATCATGGAGCATTACGCCATAAATCCAAACATGCGCATGCCAGCATGAGCCAGTTTTGAGGTATATTACATAAGACCCGAAACATCTTTTCAACCTAAAGTACTCCCCACAGAGGATACCAATACCATTTATTGGGCATCTTTGTCTTTCCAAGTCCATGTTTGTCGTCCCTTCCACGTCTTGTTTTGTACAAAACCGTGTCGCAGGTTCTCGTTTTGTACAACGGTCCTGTTTTCCTGGGCTCTCGTTTATGTACAACGATCCCATTCCATCATCGAGTTCCATTTTGTACAATGGTCTCGTATCTAAGCCATGTTTGTTACAACAGGCCCCCATTCCGCGTCTTGTTTCGTACAGCAGTCACGTCACAAGTTCTCGTTTTGTACAACGGTCCTGTTTTCCTGGGCTCTCGTTTATGTACAATGATCCCATTCTATCATCTAGTTCCGTTTTGTACAATGGTCTCATATCTAAGCCTTGTTTGTTACAACAGGCCCCCATTCCGCGTCTTGTTTCGTACAACAGTCGCGTCACAAGTTCTCGTTTTGTACAACGGTCCTGTTTTCCTGGGCTCTCATTTATGTACAACGATCCCATTCCATCATCGAGTTTCTTTTTGTACAATGGTCTCGTTTTCAAGCCATGTTTGGTACAACAGGCCCCCATTCCACATCTTGTTTCGCACAACAGTTGCGTCACAGGTTCTCGTTTTGTACAACGGTCCTAATTGCCTGGGCTATCATTTATGTATAACAATCCCATTCCATCATCGAGTTCCGTTTTGTACAATGATCTAGTTTTCAAGCCCTGTTTGGTACAACATGCCCTCATTCCGCATCTTGTTTCGCACAACAGTCGCGTCGCAGCTTCTCGTTTTGTACAACGGTCCTGTTTGCCTGGGCTCTCATTTATGTACAACGATCCCGTTCCACCTTATTTCCGCTACCTATTCAGAGGTAAAAAAAAAAGAAGAGAAAAAACAATAATAAATAAAAGCAGATGACATTTTCCTCATCCACAGAGTTCACATTTCCAGGTTTTATTCGAGTATTCAATCACTCCATACCTTGAACATCTAAAAGCCGTTGCAATTATTCGTTCAGGCTTGCAGATGATTGAATATGGGCAGCTGTAATACCTCAAAAGTTTCCCTCTCATTTCCTCAACATTTGGCATAGCATTTAGCATAAACAAATTCATGAAATAATAAAAAACATTGCATCATGTGTATCATAGTTGGGGCATAGGCATGTGATCAGTTGATTGGAGTAATTAAAGGCTATAAAAAGGCAACCAAGGAGCCACAAAGTTTCTCAACCTTGTGCAAAGGGTTCACAACATCCCACAAGTCTTCACATGAAGCCACAAGTTATGAAAATAATTGAATTGATCAAAGGAGGCAAGCAGTTCAACATCTCCTAATAAAAGGGGCCAAATTAGGGTTTCATCTCTACTGGGATTCTCAATGAAATTTTGATCCAAAGTGGATTCCATTGTCTCATATATGGTGTCAAGTGCCTAGAGTTCAAATTTCATCCATAGAAACATTTTGGAATAGGTTCAATTGGCCAGATGACCAAAAATCAGGGATTTGGGGAAAAGTCAACATGCTGAGGAAAAAGTCAACTCCTGACTTTTTGAGATCAAAATCATGAAATTAGGGTTACAAGGATCCTATGGTTCAAATTTTATCAATAAATTATGGAGGAATCAATAGAAATCAAGGAAACCAAAACTTACCATTTTTGGAAGATTAGGGTTTCAAAAAATGGCAAGTTTTGGCCATTTTTACAGCAACTTCAAGAGAGGCCTTCTCCCAAAATATGAGGGCTTTCAAAATTCTACCTTGATCCAATTAAAGAGGTCATCTTAAGCTTCAAATCCATAGGTGGAACTCATTCATATAAACAAAATTGAGAGAGTTATGATCTTGCAAAGTTTGAACAAATCAAGTTAAACTAGGGCAAAACCAAGGCAGGCCTTGCATCCTGCGCGCGTGCCAGGCAAGGAATTCTATTAAACAGGTGGTGGGTCATAATGAAATCTATTTTCCCCATTTTAGAGGCCTCAAATTAAATTTCTTTGAACTACAAAGTTGTTTATTTCCATGTTTCCAACAACTTTGATGTTCAAAGATTTTTCATCTAATCAAAGGATTGAGAGCTATGGGAAAGCAAAGTGAGGATGTTCAAACTGATAACATGCAGGGCATCTTGCCAAGCCAATGGCAGGCTGTAATACCTCAAAATTTTCCCTCTCATTTACTCAACATTTTGCATAGCATTTAGCATATATAAGTTCACAAATAGCCATAAACATTGCATCATGTGTAGCATAGCTGAGGCATAGGTATGTGGTCAATGACTGGAGAAACTGAGGGCTATATAAAGACAATCAAAGGGCCTCAAAGCTTCTCAACATTGTTCAAAGGGTCCACAACATCCTACAAGTTCTCATTTGGATCCACAAGTCATGGAAAGATTTGGTTTGATCAAGGAAGGCAAGCAGTGCAACACCTCTTGATGAAAATGGCCAAATTAGGGTTTCATTTCTACTGGGCTTCTGCATGAAGTTTTGATTCAAAGTGGATTTCATTTTCTTATATATGTTGACAAGTTCCTAGGGTTCAAATTTCATCCACAAGCTCATTATGGAAGAGGTTCAATTGGCCAGATGATTTAAAATTAGGGATTTGGGAAAAGCCAACCATGCTGAAGAAAAAGTCAACTCTTGAGTTTTTGAGATCAAAATCATGAAATTAGGGTTACAAGGATCCTATGGTTCAATTTTTATCAGGAAATGATGGAGGAATCAAGAGAAATCAAGAAAACCAAAACTTCTATTTTTGGAATATTAGGGTTTCCAAAAATGGCAAGTTTTAGCTATTTTTGCAGCATCTTTGAAAGAGGCCTTCTCCCAAAATACGAGGGCTATCAAAATTCTACTTGGAGCCAATTAAAGAGGGCATCTTGAGTTTAAAATCCATAGGTGGAACTCCTCCATAGCATAAAAAATGAGTGAGATATGATCTTGGCAAGTTGGAATAATTCAAGGCCCAAGGCAAGTCATGGGCAGGGCAAATGAAGGCCAGCGCGCGCGCCCTGCCTGGCAATTCATCAAACATATGGTTGTCAGAATGTCAAGTCATTTTTCTTTACCAAAAAGACTTCATATGAATTTTGGTGAACTACAAAGTTGTTCCTTGACGTAATCCCTACAACATTGGTGTTCAAAGATTTTTCATTTGAGCAAGTTTTCTTGGGCTATTTGAGGGTCAAAGTGGAGAGGTTGCAACTGGCCAGCCATAGGCCCATGGGCACAAGGCATTCCAAATTTATGCAGGCCAATATGCAGCCTTGTGACAAGCTATGCAATGATCATTTTGAGATGATTAGAGGTCATCATTCATTATGGTCCAAACACCAAACTTGTTCTATGATCCTTCCACTTCAATTTGAGTCCAAGAATAATTTGAATTGATTGCTTGAGATGGAAGAAATCTTCCATTGAAGATCATCAAAGCCAATTGTCTTGCTTGGTTGACAAGGCATTTCATCAAGGTTCAAATCAGTTCCTCTCACTGTCATCAATCCACAAGGCATGACCAAAATGCATTGCTCTAAAATGGATAGGATCTCATGACTGCCTCTCCACATCATTTCCATACACATCACACCAGTCAAGCCAAGAGCATTAATCTAACATGGCTGCATCATTCAATCTCAATCACACTGCATTCCACCATGAGGATCATGATCACTTGTGTACTGAATTTGAGTGAAGTTGATCAATAAAATCATTGCACAATTGAGCTGCCATCAAGTGTGTGCAACATCACATGGACTATTATGCACCTCATGAGTAAGTAAGCAAAATGGAATGACTTCAAGCTGCAGTCATTGATCATCTAAGCAATTGCCATCATCTAATCCCTACTATAAGTTTCATGAAGCTTACATAGAAGATCTAGCTCGAATGTGGAAGCTTCTGGAAGATACAGCTGGCATAACTGCCATAACCACCTCACTCAGTTTAACCTCACTCACTCAGTTAAGCCAAGGGATGATTAAACATGGTTAAGAGTTCTATAAAGCAAGATCATCACTGCAGTGCCAAGGGGGAGCTTCATTTTGATCAAAATCACCAAAAATTGCAAAGAGTTTTCTTTGAATTTACTCACTGCAAATGGATTAGAGCAAGCTTTATCACCATTGATTTAGGTCCATTCTTCCCCCATTGATCATCTTCATCATCTCAAGATCAATCATCAAGCATTACATAACTTGATTCTTAAAGAATCACATATTGCACCCATTGTTGATCTTCACTGCAACTTGGATTCAAGCTCCTCAAATTGCCATAATCTTGCTCCAATTTACATCCATTCATCATCAGCATCATGTCTAGCTTCATCTCTATGGCTTGATCACCTCAAATCATCAAGGATTCAATACTGCACAATTGAAGAGCTTCACTGCATTTTCATCAATCTCTCAAGATCCACGCATCACATAGTGTTTATTTCACTCTTGTTAATAAAGATCAAGATCCAGCAAGCTAAGGATCCTCATCTCTGGCCTTCTAGCAACAATTTGTCATCTCTACAACTCAGGTATGTCCTAAACTTCAACTTGTTCGAATTGCGCATTTCTAAGTGTTTTCATGTTGTTTGAGGCCTGATAAAGGTTATGGTTTGGCTGACTAGTTGATAGGCATCATAGATGCATAGATTCAATTTTCTCAGGTTTTGTTTGTGCCTTCGATTCTGGAAATTTAGGAAATTAGTATGAGTTTTATAGCCATATTTGAGATCAGGAGAGTGAGGCGAGCATTGTTGTGGTTTTAGATTTCATTTTTATGAAGAATTCGAGAAGCCTTAGGTCAGGGGTGACCGGAGAAGATGATCGGAGGCCACTTCCGGTCACCTGAACAGTGCCCTAATGTTTTGTCTCAGAACATAATGTAGCCATTGATTCCATCTGATCCAACGCTCATGAGCATGCCAGCGCATTAAAAAACTCATACCATTCACGTGCATTAAAGTCAACCTAAAGTCTTCAGTCTACTTTTGACACCCCCAATGCATTTGACTTAAGCCCAGTTATGTGGATTTTGCTACTTTCAGCACCCCCCCAGACCCAATGGTTTTTTATTTCTTTTATTTTCTTTTTCTCTTTTATTCCATTTTCGTTTCCTACTTTTAAAAATATCAAAATGCCATGAAAAATTCCATATAAATTCATATAGGATCCTCATAATTTTCCTTAATTTTCTATATTTTTAGATTTTATTTTTATTAATTGTTGAAGTCAGAATTAATTTCTCTTTTAATTGTTTCACAATTTCTCCATTTTGAACCATTCATTTTGCATATTTTTGTTCTCATAAACCACAAATGATAAAGACCCCATTCATTTTGAATTCTTTTAAGAGCTCATTAAACTTCCCCAAAATATTTTATCTGGATTTTTAGGTCTTTGTTTGGGTCTTTTTGAGTCCATTTTCCGACATTGATCATATAAACCCTAATTGCATTCTATTGATTCTTTCACTACTCAAAAATAGGAATTGTCAAGAGATTTTTTGTACACATGTTACTCTCTAGATTTTGTATTGAGTTGTCAAATTTCATAATTTTTCTAGGTCATTTGATATTTTTCCCAAGTTACTTAAGTCCTATGTCTTTTTTGGTGCTTTTTAGAAACCCCCCTCATTACATTTGAATAAGGCATTCATGCCATTGTTATAAGGTCTTGATTTTTAGTCTTGTAGGTCATATTATAGGTCCTTATGTGTAGAGCACCCTATTGCACCCCAAAATTTGCCCTCCCCTAGTCAAGGCATTGTGTACCAAGGTGTCCCAAGAGGTTCACAAGGTTCACAATTAGTCAGAAAGTTTGACAATTCCCTCAAACAAAGCCTCCTCCTAATCAATGCATCCTAAACTAGGGTTTTGAATTTCACCAGGCTAAATGAACTTTCAAGGCCTCAAGTGAGCTTCATAACATCCTACATGTCTTCAAGAATCCCTATGTCAAGTTTCAAGGCTTTCCCAAAAGGTTTGCTCAGTCAGATGATCAGATATGAAAAAATCAGTCAAAGTGGTTAAAAAGTCAAACTGAGGTCAACTGTGGTCAAACCAAAGTCAAACTTCATGATTTTTTGCCAACATCAAGTTTATGAAGTAAAATTCATCATTTTATCAAGGTTTGATCATGATTCATCAAAGAGATTTCAGATCATCAAGAATCAGGAGTTTCTAAATTAGGGTTTTCATAAGAAAAGTCAACTGAACTTTGACCAGCCATAACTTTCACATGCTTCATCAATAATTTTCCATCCAAAGCTCATTTTGAAGAAAATTGAATTCTTTACAACTTTGTTTTTCACAATCCAAGCCTAAAAATGCTTCATTTGGAAGGTATGAGCTAAGACATTATAGGTCATTTCAAAAGTCAACAAAAAGTCAACATCTTCCAAAGGGCATGACTTGAGAATGGTAAAGGATATGGACATGAAACCAAAGAGGTTTGTTAGAGGACGCTTTAAGATTTTCAAAATGTCCAAGAAAACCTTCATAGCCTTAAAATTGAGGGAGTTGTGTCTTTGCAAAGTTGGGAAATATTTGAGGGGTTTATTGAGCAAATGGGATCTTAGAACCAATTCTTTCCACATGAGCTTGCATTTTTATGAACCAATCACTACCATGACATCATGCACGAACTAAAAATCATTTATTCAGATTTTTATTAATTTTATTTTATTTATTGTGATTTTATTCATTTAAAATCATTTAAAATCAAAATAAAATATGAAAACTCAATATTTGAAGGTGATTCTTCTTCTAGAAAATCTTAAAAGTCATTTAAAGTTGATTGGAATCAAAAAAATTCGTGTGAGCCTAAATTAGAAAGGTTTGATGAGATTTTTTCAATATTTGAAAGTTGTGAAACTTCATGATCAAGCAATCAAGACAAAGCCCATAAATCCAAAAACTTTTGACCTAATTCAACTCCCTACATATACACAAACTAATCACAAGTGCAAGGGGACGAAATCCTGCCTCCAAGAACATTCATCAAACTTCAAATTTTCATCCAAAAAGTGAGATTCGGTTTTTGACTTAGAGGCTTTACCAAGAGGTTTTGAAGGTTGCAACACATTCGTTGATGATCACTGAACCTATTTGAATCATTTACAGCATTCATAATGCTCTTGTTCTTATTTTTTTCGATTACGATTATTTATGCAATGATAATGAATTCTAATCATATATTTGTGTTAGTTGTGATGTTTAGATGGTTTCTGGGCAAAAAGATTGGAGAATCAGGACCTAAACCGAAAGTCGCCATTGTTAGGGTTCTTGAGCCAAAATTAGGGTTCTTCGATTTAGTCATTATAAATTAATTTTAAAGCTGTAAATGAACTGTATGATGTTTATGGATCATAACCATGTGATCAATTTGATGAATCGTTACATATTGATGATGATATGAGATTGGCAGGTTTCAAGTGTAGGTAAATTCGCAAGAAGATTTGAAAGAAAATTCGCAGGTAATAGGTTGAAGATGAAGCTTGTTGGCGCCAAAATCATATTCAAAAATTTGTTTTAAAATAAAAGGATTTCTTGTTGAATCTATGTTGAACACGCCCCATGTGGCTCAGCTGGTTTGTGTGTTTGCTTGTGAATCTAGTGGTTCTGGGTTCGATTCCCCCCAGGCCATTTTGTTTTTTTGCATTTTATTTTGATTTTTGCAGGTTGACAACAAAAGGAATTGAACCCCTGATGCTAACACCAGCGCGTGCATGGCCTGGTGGTGATGTTGTTGGTCTTGTGTGTGGGAAGCCTAGGGCCTGGGTTCGAATCCCAGCCCCAGGTATGTTATTTTTTCATTATTTTCATTATTTTGTTTTATTATTTATATTATATTTACTTAATTAATTTCTTAAATAACCAATTTTAAAAATAAATGTTTATATTATTTCTTATACTAAAAATTCATACTTTTAAAATTCAAACTCTATTTTTTTTTCCAAAAAAATCAAATTATTTTATTTATTTTATTTTATATTATTAATATTATATATATTTTGTAAATAAATTGATTATTTTGTAAATTAATAATTAAAACCCTAATTCTCATGATTATAACCCTAACCCTAATTTTTCTAACACTAACCCTAATTTTTCTTAACCTTTAAAATTTAACCTAATATTTTCATAAATTATAATTAATCATTAATCATTTATTAAATATGTATATAATTTAGAATTTATTTATTATTATTAAAACCTATTTTCTTTATTAAATATTTAAAATCTTTTCTAATATTAAATTATTTTGCTAATTTTTTTATTTTCTATTATTTTCATTTTCTAACATTTTATCTTAATTGATTATTATTGCTTATTTATTATTATTTATCGTTATTATATTTCTCGATTATATTGTAATTGTCCCGAAGCTTTGTAATAGTTTAGTTTATATTTTTGCTTTATTTTTATTATGAATGTATTTATTGTGTGGTTAGTAATTCTAGGGTGTGAATAACATAATTGTAATTAAAATTAACTTAGAATAATTAACTTAAATAAGATAAATATTTGAACATGAACACGCACACACGTAAGTCGATCTTTGATCGCCATCTTGCACTTTCTAAGGTTACCTCTCATGTTGCCTATTTCAAAAGGTCAAGTAAGGTGTCTTAAGCAAAGTCCCTTCATAAATATCATCAAGTGCCTTTAGTTTATAAGATCAAGTCCCTTCGAGGTTGCCTACGATAAATGATCTTGTCCCTTCGAATAAAAGATGATAAGTCCCTACTGTAGGATCGAGCGCTTACCACTGCACTAAAAGCAATTGTTGTTAGTGAAGGCGCAACTTTATTTCCTTATAGTATAGAGCCCTCAAGGGACTGCGCCTATTAAGCGCCATGGGTTGGGATGTTAAGCCCATCGAATCCCTAAGGGTGACGCTGAATTAATAAATCCAACAATCTCCCCCCAGTGTCAGCCGGGGGGATTCGAACCCATGACCTTGCTCTGATACCACTTGTAGGATCAAGCGCTTACCACTGCACTAAAAGCAATTGCTATTAGTGAAGGCGCAACTTTATTTCCTTATAGTATATAGCCCTCAAGGGACTGCGCCTATTAAGTGCCATGGGTTGGGATGTTAAGCCCATCGAATCCCTAAGGGTGACGCTGAATTAATAAATCCAACACCTACGTATTGCTAAAGACACCTTGAAGATGCCTATATTCAGATGTTCCTATACATGTCCCTTATTACATCCAAGGTAATGACTACCTATTCCTTAATAATAGGGATAGTCTTACCATTGAAAGAACATAAGAACAGTGAAGACTTAATCTAGGGTAGGTTTCTCTTAAGTTGCTTGCTCACATTTCAAAATACTCTTTACACCACACTTTTCAAACATATTTTCAAAAACAAGTCTTTATATACATCCATACGAGGATCATTATAAAGTACTTAGAAAGTTTCTAATCACACACTACACCTTTTCAAAACAATTTAAAGTGAGCTAAGTAACTAAGATCCCATGGATAACCATGGATATAAAGGGTGCTAACACCTTCCCTTTGTATAACCTACCCCCCGAACTCAAAATCTTTTTAAGGTCTTTCCTGTTCATTTATGTCCTTTCCTTATGGATAAAATAAAAGTCGGTGGCGACTCTTGCTATCCGCAACATTTATAGAAAGTCAGTTCTCCCACCGTGTTACACACCCCCATTGGATATTTATCTTTTGATTTTAAGGTTTTCTTAAACCACAAGTCATCATTGCCTCCTTTTGACCTAATTCTTCTTCATCCTCCATCTTAACCCCTCAAAACCAACTCTATGGCTATGTTATGCCTCTTAAATAATTGTCATTCATCTCATAAGTGTTTTATACACATTCTCAAGTGTTCATTTCAAGTCATGAGTCCTTAGGCTTCATTTAGTGTCATATGGCCTTCTTAATGCTTCATACTTAACCTTTTAGTATCCTTAGTCCTAATGTTTCCATATCACCTTATTTGTATGTCATTTGTGAGTCTTAATTCCATTATAAAAACTTCATCAATCCCCTTGTTTTTGTATGGGGAATTCAAACCCTTTTGGTCATGTTTGATCTTTTACCTTAAGTTTTTTGTTCCTTTGAAGTTTCACATGCATTCTTTCTTATGTTCACATCATTACTCATATAGCTTACATCTCTTTCACTTGGATCTCTTCCTCCATTTTAGTTTGACATCTTAGGAGACTTTAATGTGATGTTAGCCCCTGTATTTTCTATTCACTTTAGGGTTTATGCCTTTTTAGATTACTTAATCCTTTAAGGTTTCTTCATGTAACATTACCTTAGATCTTAATAGGGTTTAGCTTCTTTTTAGGGCATATTTTGAAGTTGTCCACCTTTGTAGCTTTAGAATACTTAAGTTGAGTTTAGCTACTGACTTTTTAAGTTTACCATCTTATAAGTTGCCTTAGGCTTAGGTAATTGTCTTAGGGGTTCATTAATATCTTTCTTAGATAGTGTGAATGGTTTGTGAAGATTTACCATATAATAATTGTTCATTTTGCTTCATCATACTAATATTTGTTTTGTAGGGGGGAGATGAGGTAATCACTTCATTTCTTATCTCTTATGCATTAATTTGTTTTTCCTTAGCACCTTTGTGCTTAGTTCATAGGTTCCCCTTTCTCTCTTTAGATTCAACTTAACTTCCTTAGGAAGTAAGTTGAGTTCTAACTTGTTCTTTCTTTCCCTTAGGATAGAATACCTCATTAACCATAGGACCACACTTGTACATAATAAGATGATTTAGGGTTGTGTCTTAGTCCCCCTTTAGCTTTAACCTTTTGCCTATTGAGTCTTCTCTTCTCATCCTCAAACAAATCCAAAAAGACTTAATAAATGCATGAAAGAATCCCTTGTGTATAGCCTTATTACATGGGGCACTTGCATTCATTCCATCTTGGAATGATGTAAGCTTGTCTAGAAGGATGCACAAGTCTTATCAAGGGTTTGTTTCACAAAGAAGAACATAAAATATAGTTCTTCACTAAAGCTACAAAAACACTTAATAAAGTTCAACAGGCTAGTGAAACTAAACTCTAATTCATGGAAACAAGTCTTGGATAAAGCCCTCGAGTGTAGAGACACTCTTGGGATAGATGTGTCTGACATGGGCCTAGTCCCTGGGGTGGTTATTCCTCACAAGTTCATGCCACCTACTTTTTACAAGTATAACCGTAACATCTGCCCTAAAACTCACCTGCAGGCGTTCTACCGAAAGATTGCTGCCCATACTAGGGACGAAAAGCTCTGGATGTACTATTTCCAGGATAGTCTCTCCGGAGGATGCTTGGAATGGTATATGAAGTTAGAGAGAAGCTCCGTGAGAAACTGGAAGGAATTGGGAGAAGCATTCCTTAAGCAATATCATTATAATATTGACATGGCGCCCAGTCGCACCCAACTCCAGAGTCTGACTCAGAAGAACTCGGAGAGATTCAAATATTACGCACAAAGGTGGCGTGAAGTGGCCTCCAGAGTGCAACCGGCTTTCCTGGAAAGAGAAATGGTAGACCTTTTCCTGGACACCCTCCCTGGGCATATCATGGAAAGGTTGGCTGGATGTTGCTCAAGTGGGTTTTCAGATATTATCTTGACTGGCGTGAGGATAAAAAGTTGGATCAAGCAAGGAAAGATTCAGAATGGGGGCGCTTCAACTTCTGGTGTCAAGAAACCCTTCCTGAAGAGGAGAGAAGGAGAGACTGGGGCAGTGTACGCGCAGAGGGGAGGAGGTAACAGAGGTGTTTATCAGCAAGTGGCCCCTGTCACTATCTCAACTCAACCTGTTCAACAACAATTCCAACAACCACATCAGCAACGCCAACAGGGGTACCAATAGAGAGCTCCTCGTCTGTATTACCCCCAAAAGACCAGAGAAAGACATCTTGAAACTCCGCCGATGTCTTGCTCCCAACTTTTGAAGAATCTCCTACAGCTCCAAATGGTCCAGCTTCGAACTCTACAACCTCCAAGGCTAGGCCAACTCCCCGAAGGTTATGATACGAATGCCCAATGTGAGTTTCATTCCGGAGCCCCCAGACATAGTACAGAAAATTGCAAAGCTCTAAAGCATGTTGTTCAAGACCTATTAGATTCTAAAGCGATTAATTTCGCTCCTACTCCTAATGTAATACAGAACCCCATGCCTCCTCACGGGGGTACAGTTGGGGCAATTGACGATGGGGAAAATCTAAACTTGGTGTGTGATATCAATGATATGCAAACTCCGTTGAGTGTTGTTAAAACTTGTTTGGCCCAGAGGGGTGTGTTTACAGGTTGTGGAAGTGATTGTCCAGGGTGTTTTGAAGCTCCAAACGGTTGTGAGCAGTTAAAAAAAGGGATCTAGAGCATGATTAATGAAGGGGTTTTACAGTTTGACAAAGTTCTAAAAGAAAGTGAAGTCTCCACAGTAACCATTTTCTACAATCCATCTCAAGTTCCTCCACGGGCCAGAGTGGCACCGATAACGATCACCACTGCAGGGCCAATAATGTATCAAAGCGATAAGGCCATTCCCTGGAATTATGGTGGTGAAGTATATTGTAACGGCCAGAAGCAAGATTTGGCCACGTCTAGCACGACCCCAGCTCAAGTAGAAAACGTTGGAGTAGGGGGCTTTACTTGAAGTGGAAGGTTATTTGCGCCGGAAACACTAAGAAACAGCGTGATACCGCCCAGGGACACTGCAGAAGCCCAGGCTAGGGCAAGAGGGAAGCAGCCAGTGGTTGCCAATAAGCCCACACCAGTGACTATTCCAGACATTACCTTTGATAAAGAAGCTGAAGACTTTTTGAGAATTATCAAAAAGAGCGATTACAAGATTGTGGATCATTTGCAGCAGACGCCATCGAAGATTTCCATCTTGTCTTTGCTAATGTGTTCCGACTCCCACGGGAAAGCTTTCTTGAATATCCTGAACAAGGCTTATGTGCCTTAGGATATATCGATGAATCAATTAGAAGCGGTGGTATCCAGTGTCAATTTCAGTCATGGATTGGGTTTTACAGACATGGATCTGACATCTGAAGGTCGTGCTCATAATCGGGCACTGCATATCTCTTTAGAGTGTAAAGGTACAGTACTTTCTCACGTGTTGGTAGATACCAGATCATCGTTGAATGTTCTTCCCAAGAAGGAATTGATGAAGTTGGATTATGATGGAGTAATTCTAAAGCCCAGCGACCTGGTGGTTAGATCATTTGATGGGTCAAGGAGATCAGTGTTTGGGGAGGTGGATTTACCAATTAAAGTAGGTCCACAAATCTTCAATACCACATTCTATGTGATGGATATACAACCTGCATATAGTTGTTTGATGGGGAGGCCCTGGATACATTCAGTAGGGGCAGTGTCATCCACACTTCATCAGAAACTGGAATTCTTCTGGGAGGGCCAAATTGTAATAGTCTATGGGGAAGAGGATATCTTCGTTAGTCATCTGGCTTCATTCAAATACGTGGAGATGGATGGTGAGATAGTTGAGACGCCATGTCAGGCTTTTGAGCCCCTGAAAACTGAACTAGCATTTTCATTAGCAGCTTCTTCTGAAGAACCAAAGAAGGGGGTTTCTATAGCCTCTTATAAGCAAGTTCTAGAGGTGGTAGAGTCGGGGATACGAGAAGGATGGGACAGTCCAGTAGAAGTGCCAGAAAAGAAGGATATGTTTGGTGTTGGCTACCTTCCTGGGTAGTAATCATCTGGACAGAGCGCTAGAAGTCGTCAAGGCCCGATTACCTTCACGAGTGCGGGAATGGTGGATTACGAAAGCATCAGTGATGTGCAGGACAACGCAATTGATAGTGACTGTGACTTAGATGAGTGGATCAGACCTTCTATTCCAGGGGCTCAACTTAGCAATTGGTCGTCTAAAAGGCTTATCTCAATCACCTCCTTCGAAGAGTAATGATTTTTGCTTTTGTCATTCCTGTTCTCAAGCGCTATGTCTTGCCCGAGGCATATTAGTTTTTTGTAAGGGTTCTTTTGTTCCTAACACAATTCATAATCATTAATAAAGCTGACGTTTCACATTCATCCATGTTGTTCTTTGTCTTTCATTTTTTGCTTTTATTTTTCAAAAAAAGAAAGAAAAGTCTTAAAATGGCAATGTTTCTCATTTTCTCAAGCTTTTTCTAAAAGCCTTGCATGAATCCCAATCATGCAGGTGCTCGTCATCGGATCTTATCAATGACGACCCTGTTATGGCTAAGTATGACTTTGACAATCCAATTTATCAAGCCGATGAGGAAGGTGAAGAAGATTGCGAACTACCTGAAGAATTAGCCAGACTGCTTAAACAGGAGGAAAAGATGATTCAGCCGCATGAAGAAGACATTGGAGTGATAAACCTGGGTACCGAAGAAGACAAGAAAGAAGTTAAGATCGGGGCCGCGTTAGAAGAATCTATCAAGACTCGTCTAATTGCCATGCTTCGAGAATATGTTGATGTCTTCGCCTGGTCTTACCAGGACATGCCTGGTTTAGACACTGACATTGTGGTACACAAGCTGCCTCTGAAAGAAGACTGCCCGCCAGTGAAGCAAACGTTGAGGCGCACACGCCCTGATATGGAAATCAAGATCAAAGAGGAAGTACAAAAGCAATTTGATGCTGGTTTCTTGGCCGTGACTAGTTACCCTCCATGGGTTTCCAATATTGTGCCGGTCCCTAAAAATGACGGTAAGGTCAGGATGTGTGTAGACTACAGGGATTTGAACAGGGCCATCCCTAAAGATGATTTCCCACTGCCTCACATAGATGTGCTTGTTGATAATACTGCTCAGTTTTCTGTGTTCTCTTTCATGGACGGGTTTTCAAGTTATAACCAGATTAAGATGTCTC
Organism: Lathyrus aphaca; assembly: GCA_963966055.1. NCBI lineage: Eukaryota > Viridiplantae > Streptophyta > Magnoliopsida > Fabales > Fabaceae > Lathyrus > Lathyrus aphaca. Next base: position 126,737,349 of record OZ014523.1, on the reverse strand, counting down.
CCGATGATATGGAAAAGACTACCTTCATCACGCCTTGGGGAACTTTCTATTACAAGGTCATGCCAATTTGGTATGAAGAATGCTGGAGCCACTTACCAACGGGAAATGGTAACGCTATTTCACGACATGATTCATCATGAAATTGAGGTTTATGTTGATGATATGATATAAAAATCCCAAACAGAAGAAGAGCACTTGGTCAATCTAGCAAAGTTGTTTGACAGACTCCGGAAGTTCAGATTGAGGTTGAATCCAATCAAGTGCACTTTTGGGGTCCGTTCCGGAAAGTTACTTGGATTCATTGTTAGTGAGCGGGGAATTGAGGTTGATCCAGCCAAAGTAAAAGCCATCCAAGATATGCCTGAGCCAAAGACTGAAAAGCAAGTGCGTGGTTTCTTAGGGAGACTAAACTATATTGCACGGTTTATCTCTCACTTAACAGCCACGTGTGAGCCCATCTTCAAACTTCTGAGGAAGAATCAGGCCATTAAATGGAATGAAAACTGTCAGCAAGCCTTTGACCGAATCAAGGAGTACCTTATAGAACCTCCAATTCTCATGCCTCCAGTTCCAGGAAGACCCTTGATCATGTATCTTACTGTGCTCGAAGGATCGATGGGATGTGTGATGGGTCAGTAAGATGAGTCTGGTCGAAAAGAGCATGCCATTTATTAACTTAGCAAAGAGTTTACCGATTGTGAGACACGCTACTCACTACTCGAGAAAACTTGATGCGCTTTGGCATGGGTTGCTCGCCGACTAAGAGAGTACATGTTGACTCACACCACTCTCTTAATTTCCAAGATGGATCCTGTGAAATATATCTTCGAGAAGCCGGCTCTAACAGGAAAGGTAGCCCGATGACAGATGATTCTAACGGAGTATGATATCCATTACACTTCACAAAAATCAATCAAAGGGAGTGTATTGTCAGAATACCTGGATCAACAGCCAATTGACGATTATAAACCCATGAAATTCGAGTTTCTGGATGAGGACATGATGTTCCTCAAGGTGCAAGACTGTGAGGAACCACTTCCGGAGGAGGGGCCAGACCCTGAATCCAAATGAAAGTTGATGTTTGACGGAGCTGTGAACATGAACAGAAGCGGAGTAGGTGTTCTCATCATCTAACTGGAAGCAGTCCATACACCTTTAGCTGCTCGGTTGACTTTAGAATGCACTAACAATGAGGCAGAGTATGAAGCTTGCATCATTGGGGTTGAAGAGGCAATCAACTTGCGAGTCAAGAACCTCGAGATCTTCAGAGATTCTGCATTGGTAGTAAACCAAGTCAATGGCAAATAGTTAGTTCATCAACCTCACTTGGTTCCTTACAGGGATTATACCAGAAGGTTGCTAACCTTCTTCACCAAAGTTAGGTTGAATTATATTCCCCGAGATGAAAACCAGTTCGCCGATGCTCTAGAAACTTTGTCATCTATAATTAAAGTTTGTCAAGAGAATTTCGTGCATCGAATCATGGTCTCCCGTCTTGAAAGACCTGCTTATGTCTTTGTAGTTGATAGTGGTGAAGATAAAAAACCTTGGTATCATGATATCAAGTACTTCTTTAACACTCAAGAATACCCGGCTGGGGCATCCAGTAAAGACAAGAAGACCCTCAAAAGACTAGCAAGTGGTTTCTTTTTGAATCAGGATTGTGTGCTATACAAGTGAAACTTCGACATGGTTCTGCTCATATGCGTGGATAGACACGAAGCAGACCTGTTGATGCAAGAGGTTCATGAAGGCTCCTTTGGTACCCATACTAGAGGACATGCTATGGCCAAGAAATTGTTGAGATCGGGATATTATTGGATCACATGGAATCCGATTGCTGTAAATACTCCAGTAAATGTCACAAGTGCCTGATTTATGTTGATAAGGTCCATGTGCCTCCGAATCCATTAAGTGTCATGTCTTCACCTTGGCCGTTCGCCATGTGGGGCACTGATATGATTGGCAAGATCGAGCCGACAACTTCCAACGGTCACCGCTTCATTCTGGTTGCTATAGACTATTTCACGAAGTGGGTCGAAGCGGCGTCGTATGCCAATGTTACTAAGCAAGTGGTAGCCCGATTTATTAAAAGAGACATTATTTGCCGATATGGAATTCCCGAAAGAATCATTACTGATAATGGTTCTAACCTCAACAACAAGATGATGGCTGACTTGTGCCGGGATTTCAAAATAGAACATCATAACTCTTCTTTGTATCTCCCGCTAGAGTGTAAAGGGGTTGTGCTTTCACATGTTCTAGTTGGCAATGGGTCCTCACTCAATGTCTTGCCAAAGAAAGCCCTTGTTAAGCTTGAATATGATGGTATAGCTCTCCGACTAAGCAATCTGGTGGTCAGAGCTTTTGATGCTTCAAAGTGGTCTGTTCTTGGAGAAGTGGAGCTTCCTGTGATAATTGGCCCACAAGTCTTTCAAACTAGTTTCTACGTGATGGACATTCAGCCGGCTTACAGCTGTTTGTTGGGTCGACCTTGGATTCACACCGCTAGCGCAGTTACGTCGACCCTTCACCAGAAATTAAAATACGAGTGGGAAGGGAAAATTATCACAATCTGTGGAGAGGAGGATATTTTTGTTAGCCATCTGGCTACCTACAAATATATTGAGATGGATGGTGAGATCCACGAAACCATGAGCCAAGGTTTCGAAGCACTGAATGTCAACGAGCCGACAATTGAAGTATTTGCTGCATCCCAAGAGGATAGGATGGGTACTTCGATTGTCTCCTACCAACAAGCTCGGAAGGTTGTTGAAGATGGGAACGCCCAAGGCTGGGGCAAGCTGCTACCTGTGGAGAAGAAAGAAGACAGATTCGGTTTGGGTTACAAACCATCCCGACAAGATCAAGCTGAGGCTACTAAAGAGCCCAAGTTCGTAAGTGGGGGAATGATGACCCCAGATGCTGTCAATAACGTGGAAGACAAGGCTGAAAGTGACCTCAACCTAGAAAGAGAGATTCGTCCAAGAGTCCCGGGAAATTATAAGTGTTACTCCTGCAGGATAATTATTATTCCCTGCTTAAGCATGCATCAAGTCCTGCATCTTGCCCAAGGTGTCAGGACTCATTTTATAATAGGGCCATATTTGTATTTTGTGCAAATGGAATATCAATGAACAATGGACATCTTTTTGCAAACGATTTTCTTTTTCGCTCACTGTCTTTTCATTTTTTTTTATTTTTTCGCACAAAACAATAAATGGCAATGTTTTCAAAATAATAGCTTCATTCACACTTTTTCTAAACAAGAATAAAATCAATCACTAAAATGAAAAAATCTCAACCCTTGCAGAGAGAATCCTCCAGATTGCACCGACAACAACACTGCTATGACCTTGTATGACTTCGACAATCCAATTAATCAAGCAGATGAATAGGTTGACGAAGACTACGATTTTCCTTAAGAGTTGGCCAGGTTGTTGAGGCAAGAGGAAAAAGTGATTACTCCTCATCAGGAGGAGGTTGAAACTGTCAATCTTGGTACCGAGGAAGACATAAAAGAGGTGAATATTGGGGCCAGTCTGCAAGCTCCAGTGAAAGACCAGCTCATCAGTATGCTTCGGGAATATGTCAACGTCTTTGCTTGGTCCTATCAAGACATGCCAGGTATAGATACGGATATTGTCATGCATAGGCTACCATTGAAAGAAGATTGCCCACCAATTAAACAGAAGTTGCGCCACACTCGCCCGGATATGGCCATGAAAATTAAGGAGGAAGTACAAAAATAGTGGGACACCGGTTTCCTCATTGTAACTAGTTACCCGACGTGGGTTGCTAACATTGTACCCGTACCTAAGAAGGATGGAAAGGTGCGTATGTGTGTGGATTATCGGGACCTGAACAGAGCTATCCTGAAGGATGATTTCCCATTACCTCACATTGATGTATTGGTGGATAACACAGCTCAGTTCTCGGTATTTTCTTTCATGGACGGATTTTCTGGATACAATCAGATCAAGATGTCACCCGAAGACATGGAGAAAACAAATTTCATCACACCTTGGGGCACATTTTGTTACAAGGTAATGCCGTTTGGACTAAAGAACGCCGGTGCAACATATCAACGGGCTATGGTAACATTATTCCACGATATGATCCACAAAGAAATCGAATGCTATGTGGATGATATGATTGCCAAGTCCCTCATAGAAGAATATCATTTGGTGAATCTGCTGAAGTTGTTTAAGCGTCTGAGGAAGTATCAGTTGAAGTTGAACCCCAACAAATTCACATTCGGAGTACGTTCCGGTAAGCTACTGGGTTTTATTGTAAGTGAAAAGGGAATTGAGGTTGATCCCGACAAAGTCAAAGCTATTCGGGAAATGCCTGCACCTAAGACTGAGAAAGAAGTTCGAGGGTTCTTAGGTTGATTGAACTACATATCAAGGTTCATATTTCATCTCACTGCAACCTGTGAACCCTTGTTCGAGCTGTTAAGGAAAGAACAAACAGTCAGGTGGAACGATGATTGTCAAAAAGCTTTTGAAAAGATCAAAGAATATCTGCAAGAGCCTCCAATTCTCATGCCTCTAAATAAAGGAATACCTCTAATCATGTACTTGACAGTATTAGAAGGGTCAATGGGGTGTGTGTTTGGCCAGCTTGATAAGTCTGATCGAAAAGAGTACGCAATATACTACCTAAGCAAAAAGTTTACCGACTGTGAACAATGTTATTCACTGCTCGAGAAAACTTATTTTGCTTTAGCGTGGGCTGCTCACCGACTAAGACAATATATGTTGACTCATACCACCTTATTGATCTCAAAGATGGATCCAATCAAGTACATATTTGAGAAGCCAACACTTACCGGAAGGGTTGCAAGATGGCAAATGATTCTAACATAATATGACATTTAGTACACCTCTCAGAAAGCCATCAAGGGCAGTGTATTGTCTGACTATCTGGCCAAGCAACCCATTGATGATTACCAACCTATGAGATTTTACTTCCCTGATGAAGACATCATGTTCTTCAAAGCAAAAGATTCTGAAGAGCCTATTCACACTAAAGGGCCTGACCCAGAAGAAGCATGGACTATGATGTTCGATGGGGCAGTCAATTGCAACGGTCGTGGGCTTGGTGCAGTATTTATCACACCCAAGGGGGTTCATATGCCTTTCCAAGCAAAGCTCACCTTCGCTTGTACTAACAACGAAGAAGAATACAAAGCTTGTATCATGGGTCTTGAGGAAGCCATTGACCTTAGGATCAAAACCTTGAATGTATTCGGAGATTCAGCTTTGGTAATCAATCAAACCAACGGCAAGTGGTACACTTATCAGGAACATCTGATTCCCTATCGTGACTATACGAGGAGTTTGTTGACCTTCTTCACAACAGTTAAACTTGAATACATACCTCGAGATGAGAATCAGTTTGCAGACACTTTGGCTACCATTTCATCCATGATCAAGGTACAAGCTGCTAATTATGTGCCTCGGATTTTGGTGTCCAGATTGGACCAACCGACATATGTATTCTCTGTGGAAACTGCCACTGACAATAAGCCTTGGTACCATGACATCAAATGCTTCTTGGAGAATCAGACATACCCACCTGGGGCATCGTCAAATGATAAGAAGACATTGAGAAGGCTGGCCGACAGTTTCTTCCTCAATACTGATGGTTCATTATACAAGCGAAACTTTGACATGGTCCTGCTCAGATGTGTTGACAAGAAGGAAGCAGACCTACTGATGCACGAAGTACATGAAGGTTCATTCGGTACCCACGCCAGAGGACATGCAATGGCAAAGAAGTTATTAAGATCTGGTTACTATTGGATCACAATGGATGCAGACTGTTGTGCCTATGCCAGAAAATGCCATAAATGCCAGATCTACGCGGACAAAGTGCATGTGCCTCCGAATCCTTTGAATTTAATGTCTTCACTTTGGCCTTTTGCCATGTGGGGCATTGACATGATTGGAAAGATTGAACCGATTGTTTCAAATGGTCACAAATTCATCCTGGTAGCCATTGATTACTTCACCAAATGGGTCGAAGCAGCTTTGTATGCAAATGTCACCAGGAAAGTGGTTGCTTGTTTTCTGAAAAGGGATATCATATGTCAATATGGAGTTCCCGAGCGAATCATTACTGATAATGGTTCCAATTTTAACAACAAAATGATGGCAGAACTTTGCCGAGACTTCAAAATTCAACATCACAACTCTTCTCCTTACAGGCCAAAGATGAATGGCGATGTTGAGGCCGCTAACAAGAACATCAAGAAGATTGTGCAGAAGATGGTAGTTAACTACAAAAACTGACATGAGATGTTACCATTTGCCTTGCATGGGTACCGAACCTCAATCAGAACATCTACTGGGGCAACACCTTATCAGCTTGTGTATGGTATGGAAGTTGTCCTACCTGTTGAAGTTGAGCTACCCTCCTTACGGGTAATGATGGATGTGAAATTGGATGAACCAGAATGGGTCCGGTCTCGGTACAATCAACTGAATCTGATTGAAGAGAAAAGATTAGCACCAATCTGTCATGGGCAATTATATTAGAAGCAAATGAAGAAATCCTTCGATCAGAAAGTCAAACCTCGGGAATACCAAGTGGGAGAGCTTGTTCTGAAAAGTATCCTTCCTCCTCATACAGACCACAGGGGCAAGTGGACACCAAACTATGAAGGTCCCTATGTGATAACTAATGTCTTCTCGGGTGGAGCACTGATGCTCGCAACCATGGATGCTGAAGACTTCCCGTCTCCTGTGAATTCAGATGCAGTTAAAAAATACTTCGCATAAAATGACCCGCTGGACATAAAAACAGAATGTAAGTCCAGGAAAAAATAGGGCATCCCGGCGAGTCAAAAACAGAATAAAAGACTCGAGCAAAAATAAGGGAAAAAATCAAACAAGTGTGTACACCCGCTGAGTTGAAAAGCCGCATTGGAAAGCTCAGGCAAAAATGGGTATCCCGGTGGATTGAAAACCCTAAAGGGCGATCCACGCAAAATCAGGGAATAAGCGAACAACTTCATTTTGACTTTGTCTGTATCACTCATGGAAAGCTCCGAAAGGACAAAGCGTCAGTCAGAATCAGCCTTCTGCAGAAAGCAAGATAAGAAGAACGTCAAGGTCATACAGTTCATAGCAAAGGAAGCTCACCGGAATGCCAAACTTAACAATTGCCAACACTTTTATATTCTCAATTTACAACAATCGCCTCCTTTCAGGGGATTCTCTTCTTTGACAATACTTGCCTATTTAGGGCACACACATCAATAAAATCAGAATATTCAGTCACACTTTGTTTTTACCTTTTGTTTTTGTTTGCAAAATGTCTAGAGTTCGTAATACAACATTTGCATGAAAACATATAGGCCATTTTCAACAAATTCTTGCAGGAAATATGTTGCTCTTAGGAAAATCTAACTCCTATGACGGAATCCGGTTGAGGATACCTCGGGACAATTGTGCGTTTTCCTTTTTCTTAACAGGTTGCAGGTACTCAAAGCAGACAATCTTTCGCAACATGGGGCATATCAAGCATTAAATCCCCAACATACTACTTCCCAGAAGTTATCCCCTCCCCAAGCGAAATCTCCCAAACAATTCATGACAACTCTTTCACAGCGAAGTGGTCAAAGAACTTTCTTTTTCCCATCAGAAGTGCCAGATTTCTCTCATCCTCAGAAGAATTGGTGGAATTGTTCCCCCACAGAGTTGCCTCCCCAGTAGAGCAATACCTGAAACACGTCCCCAGTGGAGTTGCTAAAACTTCCTCATCCCCATTAGGAGTCCTCCCTCCGGGCAGATCAATCAATGATCTCTTTCCCCAGCTGAGTTCTCCCTCCAAAACAGATCAACCAGAGATCTTTATCCCCGCAGGATCCGGATTTTAGATCAAGTTTCTCATTTGCATAATCATAGCATTCGCATCATATTCACCAAAATAAGCGTAGCATTCCGTCTAATACGGAGCATTACGGCAAAAAAAAATCAAACATTTGCATGATCATAAGTCAGGTTCGAGCCAGTCACCTGCAAATACCATCATCACTCCACCAGCAATATACAAAACTCATTTGCCCTACAGATAAGAGACAAGACATCCCCTTTTGCACTCATTTGTGTCATTTTATTCCCCGCAGGTCGCCAGAATACCTTCTGCACTCTCAAATACAAATATTTATTCATGATGTGTACATATTCTTTCTAACACTCGTCCGTGTCATACTTCTCCAGCAAGTCAAACACCCGTCTGTGTCCCTTGCTTAATCGTTTGACACTCGTCCGTGTCTTGCACATACTTCACCAGCAGATCGATACTTGTACATACCTATACAGAAGTCTTCGTTACTCGTTCGTATCCTGTATATGTCACTCCCCCGGAAGATTAAAACACTCGTTCGTGCTCCTTGCTTAACCGATTGATACTCGTTTGTATCATCATCCTTAAACACGTGTCAGCGTTTGCTTCTATCGATACTCGTCTGTATCGTGGTCCTAAGGATGCTTGTTCGCATCTTTAATCTATACACACCGTCAAACGCATATACCTTTTATTTCAAAGGCGTAAGCAATCGTCTGTGTTTACCATTCCCTAGAAGTCGCCAACAGAACAACTTTCTTCTATCCGACATTCGTCCTATGTCGTGATACTTTCGGCAGCAGTCCCCTGCCAGGTGATCGTCTTTCACCTTTGGATGAACGTCCCTTGTCCTTTCCCCAGTGGAATCCCCATTGTTGGAACTTTCTATCCGGCATTCGTCCTATGTCGTGATATCTTTTTAGCAATCGTCCCCTGCTAGGTGATCGTCCTTCACCTTATGATGACCGTCCCTCATCATTTATCTGATGGCCGTCCCCATTGTCGATCTTGTTATCTGACATTCGTCCTATGTCGCGATAATCCCCAAGAGCAGTCGTACCCTTCTAGGTGATCGTCCTTCACCTCTTGATGATCGTTGTTCATCATGCTTTTCCGATGGACGTCCCCATCGTTGACCTTTTCTATCCGACATTCGTCTTATGTCGAGATAAAGAGCAGGTCGTCCCCTGCTAGATGGTCGCCCTTCACCTTTGATGACCGTCCCTCATATTATTTCATTTATTCTTTAACCCGATGGTCGTCCTTGTCGTGGTCCCTTTTCCTTTTCTTGATGATCGTCCTTCGTCAATTTAGCCTGATGGATGTCCCCATCGTTGTTTTCTTTACTTTCCAGCCTGATGGTCATCCCCATCAATGCTTTTATCAATCCCCAGAAAGTTTTATTTTCTTTACCCGATGGCCGTCCCCGTCTTGGTTCCTTTATTTCCCAGCATGATGGTCGTCCCCGTCATTGCTTTGCTTATCGTTTACCCCCAACAGTCGTCCTCTGCTCGATGGTCGTCCTCCATTGCTTTCATTTGATACTAATACTATACTATCTATTACAATTTATATCCCTTTTCTTCTTTTCCCCAGCGAGTGCAAATTTCGGACTGTCTTTGGTATTCAACCACAAGTTATCTTGTTTGTCTGTTAAGCCAGGCGCTTACATCCTGCACAGCTAACTCATGTTTGAATAGGGGCAGCTGTAAACACCCCAAATTTTCCCTTACTTTTTCTCACACCATGGCTTATGATCTTTCATTTTTTTGCCTTATCATAAGCATACCATCTCATATTGCGTATTTGTTTCATCTACATAGTTCCATTTCATCTGCATCTAGGGATTGTTATCTGAGTAATCCAAGAAGTGATTTGAGCCATCCCAAAGGTCTTGAAGCTTGCCAAGAGGGTCCATGTGTGTTCCATGATCATAACATGCTCCCCAAAGTTCATGAAAGTCAAAAGATAACAAAGCATGGAAAAGGCATGGAGGCAGAGCTAGGGTTTTCCTGCACAGATGACCATAAATTAGGGTTTTGGTTTCAGAGGCCTTAATCCCAAATTTTTTGGTCATTCTTATTTCTAATAGTCTTAATATGTTACAAGGATCATGTGTACCAAATTTGATGAAGAAATTCATTGTGGAAGTCATTTGATCATTGGGTAACTTCTTGAGCAAGTAAAGTCAAAATCAAGACATCTGAGGCCCCTAACAAGGGTACCAAAGGGTCATCATCATCATTTTGAGTCTATGTGATATTTATTTGATCTTAGAAGTGGTGGGAAGATTTTCAACCTATTCTTTCATGACAGAAAATGCTTCAAATGAAAAATTCTTGGGCATGAAAGTTGTAGATTATGTCTTCCCATTTTCAATAAGTACTAGAACATGTCTTGATTCATCCTAGAACTCAAGATATGGCCTTTCAAAGTTGGCAAAAATCCAATAATTTTCAAGTTCATGCCAAAGAGGATTTTTTGCAAATTCAAGTTTCAATCCATTTCATGACCTCTAATTGATTGCTAAACATCATACAAACATAGTCCAATGAATTTGAATCAAAAGTGTGCCTTGGATTGCAAGATTCATCAAGGCATTTTCACTAAATTCTCAAAGAGGGAAAGTTGCAAAAACCTTGGAAACCTTCCATCCACTTGTACCAGCTCATGTAATCTGATCCTATGGCCATCCTTGATGCAAGCTAAGGCCAAGACACCCCTTTGAGCGACTCTGACCCGTGCCATACCTCCAAGTACACAAAATTGACTTTTTTGCAAAACCTCCCATACCAATCAAGCTGTGTCACTCCAACTCTCTGAACCAATCACATTTGTTTATACAAACCTCAAGCACTCCAAAGCATACAACACATTAGCCTGAAACCACACAAAGCTCAGATTGCAAGAAAATCCCAAAAAACTTTCATCTCTTCGAAACTCTCAGCACAAGCATCAAACCTCAAATCTTTTTCCACCAATCAACTCCACACATCATAGGGAACACAAACCACCCTTCACTTTGCCCTAAAACTTACTCAAACTCAAACACGATTTTACACCTCTCCGAACTGAACCTTCAAAAGGAGGCCATTTAAACACTTGAAAAGCTTCTCAATAGCATCAGGGTGGTCAAAGGAGGTGTCTAGCACAAGAAGCAGGTTATGGGGGTCCATATTTGCTCAACTTCAGCTCAGGTATAACTCAAGAACTTTTTTCTCAGAGCTTTGATTTTAGGTTACAATGTGATGAAGCATGTTTCTCTGATCATTATGCACTTTGAATCATTGAAAATGGTTAAGTATATAGGATGTATTCAACTTCTGAAATTTTTGCCAGTTTTCCGTTTGGCTTCGATTCTCTATTTTGATGCAAAATAAATTGTTTTTGTTTGTGGATTCTTATTGCTTGATGATTAATGATTGATTATGGAGATTTTGATGCATTTTCATGGCCTGGGGAGAGAGATAGAGATTTTGCCTGCCGGAGAAGATGACCGGAGCTTAGCTCATGTCACCTGAAAATGATTAGCCCTAATTAGGGTTTAGTTGCCCGGATTAAACCTTGTCCCTTAGATCTTGATTAGGTTAACGCGTGAACGACTTAGATTAACTCGTTAGGATTAATTTCTGATTAATTAATTTAATAAAAGTCATTTAGCCAGATTTGATCTGGACCCTCCATATGCACGCGCAGTCAATGCCTATCTCCCAAGTTTGAATCTGAAGCCTTGGATCAACATATCTTTCACTTAAATCAATTTTTATTTCATTTTTATTCATTTCTTTTGTGCATTTTATTTAAAATACCAAAACTTATCAAAAAAATATGATATTTTGCATTTCTGATCCAAATAATTTTCTTAACCCAAAAATGATTTTTATTTTATTTTTTGCATTTAAAAGTATTTTTAAAATATTTAAATGTTATTTTTAATTAATTAATGGATTTTAATTAATTAAAAATGCATTTAGGTTTCTAAAAATCACCAAAATATTCATGAACCATTCCAATACATTTAGAAACATTTTCAAACTCACCATACAAATTTATTTTTAGGTTTGATCATAATTTCACAATTTTCTTTGAATTAGGGTTCTTAAAAATCACATTTTCTAACCCTAACTTGAAAAACTCATTTCTGCCTAACCATGATGAGTTTTAACTTGATTCTTTTTGCATTGTTTCACATATTGCATATAGTTTATAGGTTATTTTTATCATGAATTTATCTTGCATTTTAAATTTGATTTGCATTTTCTCTTAAGAATCACCCAAAAACCCTAGCAAACTTAGAAAATTCATAACACTCTCTAGGTTAAGCTTCTGATCTTCTCCTTTGGGGTTTGATCTTGTATAGATTTAGGGTTTGTTTGAGTCCAATTTCAATTTTTTATCATGATGTATGCTTCTGTTTTGTTCATTTGCATCTCATACATTCATAAAACCCTAATTTCTCATGTTCATTTGCATTCATCTTTGCATATCATGAACTTATGAACTTGCCATGACATTTCAAGCATTTGTATAACATATTAGACATCTTAAGACATGCTTGAACATTGCTTGATCATTTCTTCATTCATTTTCTATGCTTTGCATTCATTTTGTTTCATGAACTTCTATGTGTTTTCATGCTTCTAAACATGCTTCCATTGCATCTCATCCTTGTTGTCGCTCCCACCAAAATGACACAGGGCCAAGATGGGTACAGACGCGAACGGTCGGCGAAAGGAGAATGAGAACACACGGGAGTGAACTCAGAAAGACAAGAGTCGCCAGCTAGGCATTTTTATCCCGAAGGAAAGGCAATGCTGCATAGACCTAGAAAGATATGGATAAGACGGTTGCGAACCAGAGAGACTGAGAAAGGGGGTTGGTTACAACCTGGGAAGGTATTAGCACCCAGATTGTCCGCCGTACTCGACGGGATCCACGCTTAAAAGATTTGTGTTTTAAAGGGGTAGTGTCAGTGCTATATGTGTATAAAAGAGCTGGAAAAGGATGTACAGGTGTCAGTGCAAAAGGAATGTGAAGTGAAATATGTGAAGTGTCAGTGTAAGAATAAGGATGAAATGCTCAAGACCATGAGGCTTAAAGAATAAGACTGGAAAGAGAGGGAATATACAAAGACTTTTTGTTCGATAACTGTTAAGTTATGCCTATGTATCCTCTCGTGCAATGAGGAAGTCAGAACATCGTAGTTCGACCCAAAGAGACTGAAATAAAAATTGACTTGTGAACTGCTTACTTGCCTATGCTCAAGTGTATGACCTGTCTGGCTCAGGTGCAAACTGTCTTGCATTAGACGGAAGAAGCAAGTTCTCGTTTATGAGTGAATGATATGAGAAAAGAATCCCGGAGGAGACGATTATTGTTTGTTTTTGTATTTTCAGTCTTTTATTGCTTTTGAATTTGTCATAAGTTAATGAGCTTAAGCCTAAACCAATGGGTTAGTAAACTCATCACATCTTCCCTCTGATTCGGGGTAATGAGAATACCTTAAGTGTGAAGTCAGCATCTCACACTTAATCACCTTTGACGTAGGATTAAGATCATTAACCTACTTGTGATTATTTAGATGTTTTTGTTGTTTTTGTTTAGTGTTAAGTAATGAGATTAAGCCATAATCAGGGATTAAACAGACTCATTACACCATCCTAATAGAAGGATAATAGATGAGAATGTTTAAGCTGAGGAAAGCTCCTCAGCTTAATCCATGATTAGGAATTAACCTTATGACAAAACAAAGCCTTTATTAGATGGATTTTAGTTAATGATAAGATGAAGAAGTGAGTTTTATGGTTTGTAAGACAAGTTGAGGGGGACTTGTCCATTAACACTAGGGTTAGTCCTTCTTAACCAATTAAGGAAGAATTAGAACCCTAATGCAAGGCCCAAGTTACAAGCTTGATGTCTTGATGGTTATTAAGTGAATTGATTAAAGGATTTAAACACATTAAGGGTTTAACACTTAGGATTAAAGTTATACACTCCATCCTAATAGAAGGATGCAGGCATAAGCTTAATCACAAAGCCTTAAAACCTTTAGGGTTTAGTCCCTGATTATGAGATGAGAAGAGAAGACTCAAAGAGACATAAAGGTAAAAGCTAAGTGGGGGGACTAATCAACCCTAATTGTTATCATGCTTGGTCATTCCTAGGGTTTGTGGGGTTTAAGAAAGAAATCTTCAAGGAACCACCAAGGAGAGAAGCAGATGAAAGGAGCAAAGAGAAGCAAGACAACTTGCTTCACTTAAGAAGACAAGTTGCTTGAAGAAAGGAGGTAAGATGAACAAGAATGAGCAAGCTCAATCCAAACACATACAAAAATGCAGTAATGATGCATAAGAGAGATGAAAAGAGATTGTGAGAAGTGAAGGCAAATTCACTTCTCAAACAACTTACCACCTGAAAAGTTAGCAAAAAGGAATGAAATGCAATGCAAAATGTGATGCAATTTGATGATGCAAGCCAAAACCAGAAGCATGAGTATGATGTTAGTGATGCTAAGAGATGATGCAAACATTAGGCAAGGCATGAGAGTGATTATACAAACATATGGATGCAAGAGAAGCATGTTTAGAACCATGAGTGTTCATGAAAAGTTATGGAATGCAAATGACATACAACATGGCAAATGAAAGATGAAATGATCAAACATGATTCTAATATGTCCTAAGATGTATTATGAATCAAATGGATGCACAAAATGTCATGGAAAGTCATGGTATGCAAGCAAATGGAAGATGGATGCAAAGGAAAGCATGAATTAGGGTTTATGATCAATACACAAAGCAAAATCCAAAACCAGAAGCAAACATCATGATAAAAAATTGAAAATGCAATCAAAGGAACCCTAAACCTACATAAACTCACTGCCCAAAGGAGGGGATCTAACTCTTAACCTAGTGTAAGTTATGAATTTTCTAAGGTTGCTAGGGTTTTAAGGTACCTTGTCAAGAAAAATGCAAAACAAATTGAAAATGCAAGATCAATTCATGCCAATTTTATCCTATAAACTACATGTTATGTAAGATGCAATGCAAAAAGAATCATTGTCCAACTCTCAATGGTTAGGCAGAAATGAATTTTTGAAGTTTGAATCAAAATAATGCCTTGAAATGAAATTAATTCCATTAAAAATGATCAAAAGGCATCAAGAACAAAAACGAAATTTGGTTTGAGAGTTGGACAATGTTTCTAAATGTTTTTAAATGTTACATGAATTTTTTTGTGATTTTTAAATACCTAAAAGTATTTTTAATTAATTAATTTTCATTAATTAATTAAAAATAAACTTTTAAATGATTTAAAAATAATTTTTTATGCAAAAAATAAAAATAAAAATATTTTTGGTTTCTGAAAATTAATAAAAGGTTTGATAAAAATTTTCAGAATTTTTAAACATTTGTTACTATTTTAAATTAAATGAAGGAAATAAATGCAAAACAAATGAAAATAAAAATGAATAAAATGAAAGTATGCGCATCTAAAGGTCTGGATTGAACCTGAGGAATTCTAGCTTGACTACGCGCCACATCTAACGGCCACAATTCAAATTCAGTTAATTTCCATTTAAAATTAATTAAATTGAATTAATTAGGTTAATTATGGATTAGGGCAAAATGGAAAGATCCTGGCCATCAAAACACGCGCGGGTCAACGCATCTAAGGGCCAGAATTCAAACTCTCATAATTACACAGATTAGGGCTAATGGTTCTCAGGTGGCCGGAGAAGACTTCCGGTCGTCTTCTCCGGCGAACCAAAACCCTAGGTTTCACTACAGGCCACCCCACTTCAAATTAAACACAGGGAAATGATCCTTTAACATCATGGAACATGAATCAACCATCAAACAACATTTAAACTACATAAATTAAGCAAATCGAAGCAAACATTTTTCACGGGAAAAACTTCAGAACATCAATACATACTCATTTTCCACTCATTTTCAATTTCAAACACATCATGATGATCAGGATAACATGTAGAATCAATTTATAACAAGTAAATGAAGTTCTGGAAAATTTGTTCTTGATGGATACCTGAACTGAAGTTCTTCAAACTGGAGCTTTCTGAGCCTTTCTCTTATGCAAACTGACTCCAATGATCCCCCTTGTGCTAATGGCAGGCTTGAATGGAGTTTAGATAGGCTATTTTGAGAGGTCCAGTTCTGGTGTATCAGAAAATGAGGATCTTGTGTGGGCTGTTTCAGATCATTGTGAGGGGTGGGATTTGTTCTATGGATGATTTCTGGTTGATTGGTGAAGAGAAAATGAATGTTTGATGGCTGTGGAAGGAGATTCGAAGAGAGGAAAGTTTTGACAGTTTTTGGAGTGTGCTGTAATGTGTCTGTTCCAGGCTTGTGTGAGGCTTGTTTTATCATCCATATACAAGTCCTAAAGTATTGGAATGAGTCAGAAGACTTGACATGCACTGTGGGAATGGTATGGAGCAATTGGCCAAAAAGTCAATAGTTGGTGTACTATAGGTATGGGCCATGGCAGAGGGGATTTCTGTGTTTGGATTGCCTCAGCCAGCTTCAAGGAAGGCCCTTGGATGGTTCATGAAAGGCTACTGCATTTGGATCATGAGCTAGAGGAGTTTTTGCAACTTGCCCACTTGTGACATTTCATGATTTTGGCTATGTGAATGTGATAAGCCTTGCTGAATTTCTGATGTGGGATGCCTCATTAGGTCATGAAAATGTATTAAAACCAGCTAGAGATCATACAACTCCTTTGAGAATGATTTTGCCAAAAATCCCTCTTTGCGCTTTCATGAAAAATGACTTATGGCTATGTGAAGATCAAGGCAAATAAATGAGAAATCCCTTGGGCCAATTCTGATTTTAGGTCATGCATTGCATTGGTATGATGATTAGAGGTCATATTGAAGTCACATAAAGGCTTGCCATGAGAAATTGCAAGTTTTCCATTTTGTGCAAAAGTGAAATTTCAATGATTTTATCCAACTTTGCAAGGCTATAACTTTTGATCCAAAATGAATTAGGTCAAGTTCTTGTACTTTTTGAAAAGGGAATGATCCATTCTACAACTTTCATGACCAAAGTTTTCCCATTTGAAGCATTTTTGAATCAAAAAGCAAGGGTTGAAAAAGTTTCCCAAAATGGCAATTTTCCATTATAAGTCATTTTCCCAAAAAGTCAACTTTGCAAATGGCTTGGGATTCTTCAATTTTGTGAACTTCCAACATCTTCTATGATCTAATAAAGATCATACACAATCAAAATGATGAAGAACACCCTTTGGTTGGGTCATTGGGGGCCTCAGATGCCCTGATTTTGCACTGACTTGCTCAAAAAGTCAACTCTTGATCAGATGACTTCCCCATGGAATTTCTTCATGAAAATTGATATGAATGATCCCTATACCATATAGAGACCAATAGAAACAAGAATGACCAAAAAAATTGGAGTTATGGCCTTTGAAACCAAAACCCTAATTCTAGGTCATTTGTGCAGTTAAACCTGGCTCTGCTTCCATGCCAATCTCAGTTCTTGTGATTTTTTGACATTCTTGACTTTGAGAGGATATAATATGATGCTTGAACATAAATGGACCCCTTTGAAGTGATTGTTGACCTTTGGAGTGGCTCAAGTGGCTCTTGGATTGCTCAGATCACAAACCCTAGATGCAGATGACTTAGAAACAATGCAGTGAAGCAAATATGCAATATGGAATGCTATGATTAAAATTATGCATATGAGAAGATCACAAGCCATGGTGTGAATGGGTGAGGGAAAATTTGGGGTGTTTACACTTGTATGATCATTCATATGCATCTTGTATGATTTTGCATCATATCATAACACATTTGCATTGACTAATCACTTCTGGTTTTTCTCTTTGTATCTTTACTCATCTCATTTCTTTGTGCTTTATGTCTTATGCATCTTGTACTAACATTTCAGGAACTTTTGGTAAGTTGTTTGGGAGGTGGATTTGCCTTCACCTCCCACCTCTTATTTTCTTCGCATTTGCATCCTTCAATTGTCTTTGGTGTGAACTTGTTTCACTTGTGTTTCTCTTATTACTTTCTTCCCTTTTAAGTTACTTATCTTCTTCAGGAAGTAAGTAACTTATTCTTCTTCCTCCTTCTCTTTTCATCTGCTTTTTCCATGGTGGCTGTAAACACCCCAAATTTGCCCTCACCCATTTCACCATGGCTTGTGATCATTCTCATATGCATAAACACAATCATATCATCTCACATCTCATTTTTGATTCACTGCATAGTTTCTAAGTCATCTGCACCTAGGGTTTGTGATCTGAGCAATCTCAGGGCATCTTGAGCCATTCCAAAGGCAACCAATCACTTCAAAGGGTCTACATGTGTCCAAGCATCATAGTACATCCTCACAAAGTCAAAAATGCAAGGGAATCACAAGAACTAGGGTTTGAGTGGATGCAGGGCCAGGTTTGACTGCACAGTTGACCTAAAATTAGGGTTTTGGTTTCAGAGGCCATAACTCCAATTTTTTTGGTCATTCTTGTTTCCATTGGTCTCTATATGGTGTAGGGAGTATGCATAACAATTTTCATGAAGAAATTCCATGGGGAAGTCATCTGATCAAGGGTTGACTTTCTGGACAAGTCAGTGTAAAATCAGGGTATCTGAGGCCCCCAATGACCCAACCAATGGGTGATCTTCATCATTTTGAGTGTATATGATCTTTATTTGATCATGGAAGAAGGTTGAAGTTCATAAAAATCAAGAATTTAGGGTTTTTGCAAATGTTGACTTTTTGGGCATAGTTGACTTTTCAAGAATGCTTCATCTTAGGTCATTTTTCAAGCCTTGATTCTTGATCCAAAAAGGCTTCAAATGGAAAAACTTTGGTCATGAAAGTTGTAGATCTCATCTTTCCCTTTTCAAAAAGTACAAGAACATGATCAAACTCTTCTTGGATCAAAAGTTATGGTGTGGCAAAGTTGGCCAAAATCATTAATTTTCAAGGCATGCCTCAAATGGAAATTTTGCAAAATCATGAACCAAAGCTTTTTGTGACCTCTAACCCACTTCAAACCAGTATGCAAACATTCCTTAGGCCTTAAAAGTCAGAATTGGATCAAGAATGCCCATGGTTTATGTTTGGTTGGCCAAAGAAATCACATGTGAACCAAAGGTGTAACAAGTTGCAAAATCCTCATGATCACATCTCACCAACTTGCTGCATTGGTTACTGCACTTTGCTAGCCTCAAGCCACACCATGCTGCACCAGAACCATATCTTGTACTTAGTTAGAGCTTAGCCCATGCCCTCTCTTACAAAATTTGACTTTTTTGCAAAAGGTGACTTACCAATCAATAAAGCACATGTCCAATCATCTGACCAATGAGAGAGGTTTTTGTGGACAAATTGCAAGCCATTTCATGTACAAGGCAAGGCTGAAACACTTCATACCAACACATACACAAAAACACACCAAGCTGCATTTGTCTTCGAAACTCTCTGCCCAGCCTTCAAACACAAAAACCATCTTCACCATTCATCTCACCTCACTCCATAGACCTTAAACCACCAAAAGCCAGGCCTGAAACAAGCAAGAACACCCCACTGCCATTCTTCACCTCAACTTGCAGTTCCATTCGAATCTTTCTCCCTAGCTCACAAACACACAAACAAACACCACAGACCTTCTCCATTCATCCTCAGGATCATAAACAACCATTCACAATGCCCTGAAACAGCCTGAATCATCCCTGCCATTTTTGACTGAGCTTGAGCAGAAGTTTGTCAAACTTATCATCCAGCCAAAATAA
Organism: Lathyrus aphaca; assembly: GCA_963966055.1. Lineage (NCBI taxonomy): Eukaryota > Viridiplantae > Streptophyta > Magnoliopsida > Fabales > Fabaceae > Lathyrus > Lathyrus aphaca. Next base: position 126,717,701 of record OZ014523.1, on the reverse strand, counting down.
ATTTCTTTTGAGCATCCAAACATCATCTGGGGATCAAGTGGAGTGGATTGCACAAGGAGAAGTGGCCAGAAAGTCATCAGAGTGAAAGCTTCGAATCTCAGGTAGTTTGAAATTTATTTTTCCAGAAATCATTTTTCATGTTATAAACTTGTTCTATGTGCTTCACTGATCATCCTGATGTCATTGGTTTCTAAAATGGCTTTGAAATGAGCATTTAATTTCTCTCTGAAACCTGCGTGCCCTAGTTTTCATTTTCTTCGATTCAGCTTAGTTAGGGAAGAGAAATTTGTTTTGGGAGAGGGGTTTGATTCGTGAGGGGTTGGAGAACATTTCCCAGTTCTTAGGTTTCATTTTTGTTACGATTTGAGGGGTTTGGGGATTTCTCAGGGAGGATGCTGGCCGGAGAAGACGACCGGAAGTCTTCTCCGGCCGCCTGAGAGTGATTAAGCCCTAATTGCGTGATTAATGACCATTTGAATGTGGACCACTGGATGCGTTGACATGTTTGACTCCCCGCGCGAATGAAAGGCCAGGATCAGTCTGCTTAGCCCTAATCTCTCTCATTAGTTTTATTTAATTTTTAATTAAGTTAATTAACTCAGGAGCCATCTGGGCCCTTCATTTGCGCGCTGGTCAACAGATTCAAACCCTGGGCTCATCTCAGCCTTCCATTTAGTTTACTTTCCCTTTTATTTAATTTTTATTCATTTTCTTTTCATTTTATTTGCACAATTATTTTAAAATAGTAAAAAATTCTTAAAAAATTATGAAACTTTTTCCTAAGAGTTTTAATAATTTTTATGACCCAAAAATATTTTTATTTTATTTTTTATCATTAAAAAAGTATTTTTAAATATTTAAAAGATTATTTTTAATTGATTAATGGAAATTAATTAATTAAAAATACTTTTAGGTATTTAAAAATTACAAAAAAATTCATGAAATGTTCTAAGACATTTAGAAACATTGTCCAACCTTCAAACCAAATTTCTTTTTTGATCTGGATGCATTTTAAGAATTTTTCATTGAATTAAATCATTTTTTATGCATTTATTTGATCCTAAGTTCAAAAATTCATTTCTGCCTATCTAAGAAGGTTTGGACATTGATTCTTTTTGCTTTGTCTTGTGTTTAGCATGTAGTTTCTAGGATAAAATGGACTTGATTTGATCTTGCATTTTCAATTTGTTTGGCATTTCTTTTGTTTAGAACCCTAAAAAACCCTAATAACTTAGAAAAATAATAGCTTGAGATTGGTTAAGAGTTGAGAGCTCCCCTTTGAACCTTGGTTTAGTATAGGTTTAGGGTTTCTTTGGTTAGCATTTTCCATTTTTTATCTTAGGGTTTGCTTCTGTTTTTGGTTTTTGTTTAATGTTTGATTCATAAACCCTAATTTGGGCTTTCCTTTGCATCCTTCTTGCATTCTCTTGCATAACATGACTTGTCTTTGCATTTTATGCATGCTTGTGTTTCATTTGACATCTTAAGACATGTAGGAAGCATGTTTGATCATTGCATCACATATTTGCCATGTCATTTACCTTGTATGCTTCATAACTTTTCATGTTCATTCATGCTCCTTAGCTTGCACCATTTGCACCCATGAACTTGTATGAGCATATCCATGCCTTGCCTCATGTTTGTAGCATCTCATAGCATCATTATCATCATCAACATGCTTCTGGTTTTGTTTAGCATCATACCATTTCATCCCATTTTACATTGCATTGCATTTCTTTCTAACATTTCAGGTGGTAAGTCACTTGAGAAGTGAATTTGCCTTCATTTCTCATAACTCTTCTTTCCATCTCTCTTGCATCCATTGCTGCATTTCTATATGTGTTTGAGATTGAGCTTGCTCTTTCTTGTTTCTCCCACTTTCTTTCTTCAAGTGACTTGACTTCTTGAATGAAGCAAGTCACTTTGCTTCTCTTGATCTTGTTCATCTGCTTCCTGGTGGTTCCATTGAAGATTGTTCTTGCAAACCACACAAACCTTAGGAACAACCAAGCATGACAATGAATTAGGGTTTTGATTAGTCTCCCCTCTTAGTTTTACCTTTGTGTCTCTCTTTGAGTCCTCTCTTCTCACCTCATAATCAGGGACTAAACCCTAAAGGCTTTAAGGCTTTGTGATTAAGCTTATGCCTGCATCCTTCTATTAGGATGGAGTGTATAACTTTAATCCTAAGTGTTAAACCCTTAATGTGTTTAAATCTCTTAATCAATTCACATAATAATCATCAAGACATCACACTTGTAACTTGGGCCTTGCATTAGGGTTCTAATTCTTCCTTAATTGGTTAAGAAGGACTAACCCTAATGTTAATGGACAAGTCCCCCTCAAGTTGTCTTACAAATCATAAAACTCACTTCATCATCTTATCATTAAATAAAATCCACTTAATCAAAGGCTTGTTTTGTCATGAGTTTAATCCCTAATCATGGATTAAGTTGAGGAGTTTTCCTCAGCTTAAACACCCTCATCTATTATCCTTCTATTAGGATGGTGTAATGAGTTTGTTAAATCCTTGATTATGGCTTAATCTCATTACTCAACACTAAACAAAAACATCTAAATAATCACAAGTAGGTTAATGATCTTAATCCTACACCAAAGGTGATTAAGTGTGAAAAGCTGACTTCACACTTAAGGTATTCTCATTACCCCTAATCAGAGGGAAGATGTGATGAGTTTACTAAATCCATTGGTTTAGACTTAAGCTCATTAACTTATGACAAAATCCAAAAACAATAAAAGACTGAAAACTCAAAAACAAACAATAATCGTCTCCTTCGGGATTCTTTTCTCATCACTTTCATTCACAAACGAGAACTTGCTTCTTTCGTCTAATGCAAGACAGTTTGCATCTGTGCCAGACAGATCATACACTTGAGCATAGGCAAGCAAGCAGTTCACAAGTCAATTCGTCTTTCAGTCTCTTTGGGTCGAACTACGGTGTTTTGACTTCCTCATTGCACGAGAGGATACGTAGGCATAACTTAACAGTTATCGAACAAAAGTCTCTGTATATTCCCCCTCTTTCTAGCCTTATTCTTTAAGCCTCATTATCATGAGCACTTCACTCCTGTTCTTACACTGACACTGTATATGTTTCACTTCACATTCTTTGCACTGACACCTGTACATTCTTTTCCAGCTCCTTTATACACAAATTGCACTGACACTACCCCTTTAAAACACAAATCTTTCAAGCGTGGATCCCGTCGAGTACGGCGGACAATCTGGGTGCTAATACCTTCCCAGGTTGTAACCAACCCCCTTTCTCAGTCTCTCTGGTTCGCAAACCGACTTATCCATCTCTTTCCAGGTCTATGCAGCATTACCTTTCCTCCGGGATAAAAATGCCTAGCTGGCGACTCTATTCATTATCCAGTGAGTTCACGGCTGTGTGTTCTCATTGTTCCTCTCGCCGACCGTTCGCGTCTGTACCTTCATCTGACCCTGTTTCATTTGTCGGGAGCGACAGCTTGGCGACTCTGCTGGGGATCCTTATATTGCAACCAGGGCTTCTGGTTCTTTTTGTGGGTTCCTCCTAACGCTTGATTGATTTGTGTTTACTGGGGTGTTATGTGCTTATTTGTGCTTGTATTTATTTTGCTTTATGTACAGTTTGCTTTACTGCTTTCTTTATTGCACTTTGTATATATCATACTGTCATGCTGCTGGCTGGATCTGGTTTTCCTTTGGTGGGTGGGTGTTTCATTGAGAGTTAAGATCCTATACCTGGGATCTGAGTGACACCTAGGCTAGAGTGAATCATATTCTTTCCCATTCCATTTCGGTCTGGTGCGGGAATATGAAACACGGTTCAGATATGGGTTTCTTCTTGAGAACTCTGTGTTGCAGATTTCCTGCAATGCTAGGGCTATCTGGGAAGCCTGCTAAGTCTGGATGACCTTTTAGTACTGACCTTCAGAAACTGAGGTGAATTAGAGGAGGAATTGTTATGGTTATTGTAAACACTGTACCTCCGGGTTGGAAGTGTTTACACTTCTCATAACTGATCCAAGTCTGAGGATCCTTGTTCTAGAACACCACCTGTGAGGGGGTTGGGATGTTTACAGGTTTGCAGGTACCTTGACCTCAGAATACCCTGTTACTTTGTTTGTTTAAGAATACTCCAATTTGGGACAGTTCTTGTGATTCTAAACCCTGGACATGTGGCTCTTTATTTGAGTCCCCCACCCTGGTTACTGGATTTATAGACCTCCATCTGGAATTCTTGAGCACACTTGGACCTATATCAGAGTTTTGATCAGATCCAGCTCAGTCACAAACCCTTTGCATATCATTTGCATACATAATCATTGCATCATATTGACATTTGCTTATTTGTGTTTCAGGGTATCCATCCTCATTCGGTTTTGGTTTTGATCCCATCTTCAGTTTTGACCTATCTTCACCAACACCTGCTTCAGTTATCAACTGTCTGCTTCAGCTGTCACCAGCACCAGCCAGTCAGTGGCCCATTTCTTCAGTGTCAGCATCAGCACCAGTCTTTACTCAGGCTTCAACATCATGGCCCCTAAAAAGAGCAATGTCACCTATCACTTCTTCCAGCCAGAGTTATCAGACATCAGGAGGATTCAAACCCTGATCACTCCAGATCACATACCTTTGTTCAGGGAGAGTTATGGAGATATACTGGACATGGTTATGGATCTGGACCCTTCACAGAGGAGCCTGATCCACACCTGCATTCAGTTTTATGATCCTCCATTGAGATGTTTTACTTTTCAAGACTTCCAGTTGGGCCCCTTATTGGAAGAGTACTCCTCATTAGTTGGTATGCCTATCAGGAGAGAAATTCCTTTCAACCCTGAGATGGTCTTTCCTGCTAATGGAGAAGTAGCAAAAGCTTTGCATCTGGAACCTGTTTTGATTGAGCAGCATTTGACCTCTAAAGCTGGAATCCTTGGCTTTCATCTGGACTTCTTAATTTCTCAAGCTAGTCTGAAGGCTTCCCTGGGGGAGTGGAAAGCTGTTTGTGCTTTGTTGGCCCTGAGTGTATATGGAATTGTATTGTTTGCAGATGAGCCTCGATTCATTAGCAAGAATGCAATCCATCTGTTCATCTTGGAGAACCCAGTGCCAACATTATTGGGGGACCTTTACTATTCAGTGCATCAGAGGAATGAAAAGCAGAGGGGGAGATTAGTGAGGTTTTGTGCTCCATTGTTTCACACTTGGCTTCTCAGGCACCTACCCAGGACAGATGCATTTTTGAACCCTCATCAGCAGAGCAACTGGGCTAAAAGACTCACTGTTCTAACTTCAGCAGATATCAGATGGTGCACTCAGGGCACCAAGGGCAGGGATATCATCACCAGCTGTGGACATTTTCCCAATGTGCCTTTGATAGGAGTTAAGGGTAGTATCAATTACAATCCTCTGTTGTTCAGAAGGCAACTGGGCTATGCACTGGTCCACACTCCTAGGGCACAGGACTTGGTGGAGACCCTTTATTGTGAGAACAAGATTAGTTTGGCTGTTGTTAGGCAGGCTGCCTGGGCCTGGGATAATGTTCAAACCAAGGGAGTCACCATTCTGGGGAAGTGTAATAATGTGGCATCAGCACAGTATTATGAGTGGTCCCGTGCCAGGGCCCAATTCTCTGGAATGCCCTTTACCATAGAAGACATGCCTGAGTCATCATCAGCACCACCCCCTGCCACCATCAGTTTGGAAGAGTTTGAGAGCTTGAAGGAAAGAAATGAGAAGCTAACCCAGGCTTTGTAGAAGACCCTCCGGGAAAGGAGTGAAGGTATGAGGGAGATTGAGAGATTGGAGAAGTTGAGAGTGGAGCATTTGACTAAGATTGAAAAGTCTGGGGATTATATCAAAAAGTCAAAGGCTGGTGAACAAATTCTGAAGAATGCTTGCAAAGAAGCCCAGTTCCAAAGAGCAAGGACAGACTTGTATTTGAAGGAGAGTCAAGCCCGGTGGGTCAGGATCACCGAGGCTCGTACCCTGGAAGACAAGAGAGTTCAAGACAAGATGGAGCAACTTGAAGCTAATGCAAAAGAACAACAAGAAGCCCTGGCAGCAGCCCAGAGGGAGATAGCAGAATTAAAGATTAAAGCAGGGGTGAAGAGGTCCAAGGACCAAACTCAGCACAAGAAACTAGCAGCAGCTATTGCAACCCGGAACCTCCTTATCCGGAATCTCACGGAGCGGCCGGCTGATCCTGTGACCGAAACACTTCTCAAGGAAGTTCGTGAGGATGAGTTTGGTCTTGGTGTTTGACCATTTGTTTGTTGTTGCTTTCTTTCCATGTACTTTTATTTTGTACTGTATTTTGACCCCTTAGTGGGCTTGTGTTGTAGAATGAACAAGTTGTATTATTTCACCTTATGTAATATATTCATGTTAGTTTACTTCGAAAGCAACTTCAACAGCAGCATCTTCAAGGGTCTGGAAGGGTCAAAACTGAAGGCCAAACCGGATACCTTGAGAGCAAATAAGCATAACTGCATTGCATACTAACCCTTTTGTTTGTTTTGTAGGTTTTTGTTTTGTTGTTGCTAACCTCTGTTGTGATGCTCAGGAACTATTGCTAGGCGCCGGGTATTTCCCCTCAACCGTCCGCACCGTTATCCAACCCGAAACAACCTTCCGGGAATTCAAATGGATCAGATGCAGCAGGACCTTACGGAGGTCAGAAACCAGATGGCCAACGAAAGGTTGGAGATGAGAACTCAGATAACACAGTTCATGGAAGTAATGAACAATTTGGCTCAAAGCCAGGAGAGGCTCAGAGCTTTGGTAGAAGGGAGGAATCAAGAGGAGCCCCATGTGGGGACTGCTGGCACAAGTAACAATGAAAGGGTACAACCTCATGTTAACCCTCCTGTGTTTGGTCCCCATCTCCATCCTGAAATTAATATTCCTGCAAACATTCAAGGAACCGCCACTGCAGCCAGGGTACTACAGGAAGACCCTCAAGAAGACCAATTCACAGTAATGGGTGCTGGGGAAGAAGCATATGATAGAAGATTGGATGAAATAGCTGAGAAGTTGAGGTCCTTAGAATCTCAAAACTCTTTGGGCTTCGACGTCATGGACATGGGCTTGGTAGACCGGGTCAGGATCCCCCATAAGTTCAAGCCTCCATGTTTTGAAAAGTATAATGGGACTTCTTGTCCTCGGACCCATCTACAATCTTTTCTCGGGAGATTAAAGGCCTATACAATGGATGAGAAGCTCTGGATGTTCTACTTCGAAGACAGCTTGACTGGAGCATCAAGGGAATGGTACTCTCACTTGACAAGGGCAACTATTAGATGCTGGAAGGACCTGGCAGAGGCCTTCATCAGACAGTATCAGTATAATCTAGACATGGCACCCAACAGGACCCTCCTAATGGGAATGTCACAGTCGTCAAGGGAAAGTTTCCGAGAATATGCACAGAGATGGAGGCAACTGGCTGCTGCTGTTCAACCACCTATGTCTGAACGGGAAATGGCAGATATGTTCATGAACACCCTTCAGGGAACCTATATTGACAGGTTGGCAGCTTTCTCTTCCACTAGCTTTGCAGATGTTGTCATAGTCGGGGAGAGAATTGAAAGCTTGTTAAAAATGGGAAAGATCTCAGACAACGGTGCAAGCTCGTCCAGTAATACAAGAAAGCCTTTTGCAGGCCCAAGAAGAACTGGCGAGACCAATGCCATCCATTCAAACAGGGGCAGGCCCCAGTATGTTCAGAGGTCAATAGCAGCAGTCACCATTCCTGCTCCGGCTCATCCTCAGCCAGTCTATCAACCTCCTCAGCAAAACTATCAGACACAACCTCAGTATCATCAGAAAAATCAGTATCCTCCAAGGAATTACAATAACAGCAATACCAACAACAACAGTCAACAGAGGCCATTTCAGCAGAGGCCCTCTCAAGCTAACAGAGTGATTGATCCGATCCCCATGCCATATGCTACTTTGCTGCCACAGCTTCTGAAACTCAACTTGGTTGAGCTAAGAACATTGGCACCTCCGGATCCCAACAGTCTACCAAGGAATTATGACTCCAATGCTAGGTGTGCTTTTCATTCAAACGCACCTGGCCACAGCACAGAAAAATGTAGGGCTCTGCATATGAAGGTACAAGACCTGGTAGACTCCAAGGCTCTGAATTTCGCACCACCACCCAATGTCAACAAGAACCCGATGCCAAACCATGGTGGTCCCCGGATTAACGCTATTGAAGAAGACAAACCGTCTTATTTAATAACCAGTGTGGGACAGATCAGGACGCCATTGGTAGAAATCAAGGCTCAGCTCTTGGAATGTCAAATGTTCCCGGGGTGTGAGTTAGGCTGTGCTTACTGCAATATCTCGGTAAATGGGTGCGATAATTTGAGGAATGGCATAGATGGCCTTATTCAGAGTGGCCAACCTCAGATCACCACATCATTTCCAACAAATCCAGCAATATCATCAGCAACGGTTTCAGAACCTCCTACAACTGCAGCAACCATTGTTCCTGACAATTCTTCGGTTTCATCAACAAGTACTTCATCCATCATCTCAACCGATCAGTTTTCAACAAATTTTCCTGCTACAACTTCAGCTTCATTCCATTTTGAACCTCCTACAACAACAACATCATTTCTTCCGACAATATCTCCTACAACACCAGCAACAAATCATGAAGACGTCTCCACTGTCACGATATTCTATGATCCGGAAAGCAACTCTGCCTACCATTCAGAAGGTGCTGCTCCCACCAGAGCACCAGTTACAATCTTTTATGATCCACAAACAATTATAGTCCCTTCAGCAGCAGCAATCAGTCCAGTCACTGTCACGATGCCTGGACCAGTACCATATGAAAGCAATAGGGCCATCCCTTGGCACTATGGCTCTGACGTGTACTGCGAAGGAAAAAGAATCACTCTTGAAACAGCAACACCTGCACCACAAGTAGATAATGTGGGGGGAGGCGGAGGCTTCACTCGAAGCGGACGTCTCTTTGCTCCACCAACTCAAAGACCTACTGCCGAAGCAGAAGCTGCTGCCAAGGCCAAAGGAAAGAGCCCAGTGCAGGAAGATCAAGCTGTTAAAGAAGCCTTGAAGACGCCGTTCGATCAAGAAGTTGATGAGTTTATGAGAATCATCAAAAAGAGTGATTACAAAATTGTGGATCAACTTCATCAAACGCCATCCAAGATCTCTATCCTCTCACTGCTTATGTGTTCCGAAGCCCATCGGAATGCACTACTCAAAGTCCTGCACGCGGCCTACGTGCCTGAAGAGATTACTGTCAACCAATTGGAGACCGTGGTTGGAAATGTTACTGCTAGCAATGGGCTAGGGTTCACCAATACTGACTTGACAGCGGATGGCCGCAACCACAACAAAGCCTTGCACATCACCATGGAATGCAAAGGAGCTGTCCTTTCTCATGTGCTGGTAGACACAGGTTCATCCCTGAATGTCTTACCAAAGAAGGCTCTGGTGAAGCTAGAATATGATGGCTTGGCATTGAGACCCAGCAACCTGGTGGTAAGAGCCTTTGATGGTTCTAAGAGATCGGTTCTGGGAGAGATTGAGCTGCCTGTGACAATTGGCCCACAGACCTTTAAAACTATCTTTTATGTGATGGACATTCAGCCCGCCTACAGCTGTTTGTTGGGTAGACCCTGGATTCACGCCGCCGACGCAATAACGTCTACCCTTCACCAAAAGTTAAAATTTGAGTGGGAAGGCCAAGTTGTCACAATCTGTGGAGAGGAGGACATTTTTGTCAGCCACCTGGCAACCTATAAGTACATTGAAATGGATGGGGAGATCCATGAAACAATGAGCCAGGGGTTTGAAGCTTTGAATGTGAATGAAGCATCTGCTGTATCTGGTACTCCAATGTCATCTTACCAACAAGCCCGGAAGGTTGTTGAGGAAGGAACTGCCGTGGGCTGGGGCAAAGTTTTAGCTGTGGAGGAAAAGAAAGACAAATTTGGGTTGGGTTACAGACCAACTCAACATCAAGCAAAGGCTGCTGGAGAGCCTGGTTTTGTCAGTGGGGGGATGCTTACCCCCGATGCTATCAACTGTCTGGAAGACGAGCTGGAAGAGGAGCGCAACCTGGAAAGCTGGATTCGTCCAAAGATCCCGGGGAGCAGTGTCTCGAACTGGTCTTCCCAGGAAATTATAAGAGTTACTCGATCAGAGTAATTATTATTTCCTGTATTTTTATAAGCATGCATCAAAGTCTTGCATCTTGCCCAAGATGACAAGACTCATTTTGTAATCGGGCCATCTGTACTTTTTGTGCAAACAAGATCAATTAATGAAATGTCAGACATCTTTTTGCAAACGAGTCTTTTTCTTTTTGTTCACTGTTTTCCATTTTTCTCTTTTGTACAAAAAATAAATGGCAGTGTTTTCAAAATGACAACTTCATTTCACTTTTCTAAATAAGACTAAAATCAGATCACTAAAATGAACAACTTAACCCTTGCAGAGAGTGCCTTCCTGACAGCACTGACAACAACACGGCTATGACATCGTATGACTTTGACAATCCGATCAATCAAGTTGATAAAGAGGTTGATGAAGAATATGAGCTTCCTGAAGAGCTAGCCAGGTTGTTAAGACAAGAGGAAAAGGTTATTACCCCTCACCAGGAGGAGGTTGAAGTGATTAATCTTGGTACAGAGGAAGACGTGAAAGAAGTTAGGATCGGGGCCTGCCTGCAAGACTCAGTAAAGAGACAACTGATTGATCTGCTTCAAGAGTATGCGGATGTGTTTGCTTGGTCATACCAAGATATGCCAGGGTTGGATACCGACATTGTTGTGCACAAGTTGCCTTTGAGAGAAGAATGCCCTCCAGTCAAACAGAAGCTGCGCCGTACTCGTCCAGACATGGCCATGAAAATCAAGGAAGAGGTACAAAAGCAATGGGACGCCGGGTTCCTTGCTGTAACTAGCTACCCGCCATGGGTTGCTAATATAGTACCTGTGCCTAAGAAAGACGGCAAAGTAAGAATGTGTGTTGATTACCGGGATCTGAACAGAGCCAGCCCGAAAGATGATTTCCCTCTACCTCACATTGATGTATTGGTTGATAACACGGCTCAGTTCTCGGTGTTCTCCTTCATGGACGGATTTTCAGGATACAACCAGATTAAAATGTCACCTGAAGACATGGAGAAGACAACATTCATTACACCTTGGGGCACGTTCTGTTACAAGGTAATGCCATTTGGGCTCAAGAATGCCGGTGCAACGTATCAACGGGCTATGGTGACATTATTCCACGATATGATCCATAAAGAAATAGAGTGTTACGTGGATGACATGATTGCCAAGTCCCTTACAGAAGAAGACCACCTGGTGAATCTACTGAAGTTGTTCAAGCGTCTGAGGAAGTACCAGCTGAAGTTGAACCCCAACAAATGCACATTCGGGGTGCGATCTGGTAAGCTGCTGGGTTTTATTGTAAGCGAGAAAGGGATTGAAGTGGACCCTCATAAAGTCAAAGCCATCCAAGAGATGCCTGCACCAAAAACTGAGAAAGAAGTTCGAGGGTTCTTAGGTCGATTGAACTATATCTCACGGTTCATATCTCACCTCACAGCAACCTGCGAACCCTTGTTCAAGCTATTAAGAAAAGAACAGACGGTCAGGTGGAACGAAGACTGCCAGAAGGCTTTTGACAAGATCAAGGAATATCTGCAAGAACCTCCAATCCTCATGCCGCCAGTGGAAGGAAGACCTCTGATAATGTACCTGACAGTATTAGAAGAGTCAATGGGGTGTGTGCTGGGCCAGCATGACGAGTCTGGTCGAAAAGAGTATGCAATATACTACCTAAGCAAAAAGTTTACCGACTGTGAACAACGTTATTCACTGCTCGAGAAAACTTGTTGTGCTTTAGCGTGGGCTGCTCGCCGACTGAGACAGTATATGTTGACCCACACTACCTTGTTAATCTCAAAAATGGACCCAGTCAAGTACATATTTGAGAAGCCAGCGCTTACCGGACGGGTTGCAAGATGGCAAATGATCCTTACAGAGTACGACATCCAGTACACTTCTCAGAAAGCCATCAAAGGCAGTGTATTGTCTGAATATCTTGCTGAGCAACCCATCGATGATTACCAGCCTATGAGGTTTGACTTCCCTGATGAAGACATCATGTTCATTAAATCAAAAGATCATGAAGAGCCTATTCACACTGAAGGGCCTGACCCGGAGGAAGAATGGATTATGATGTTCGATGGGGCTGTTAACATGAATGGCCGTGGTGTTGGTGCAGTCCTTATTACACCCAAAGGAGTTCACATGCCTTTCTCGGCAAAACTCACTTTCAACTGCACTAACAACGAAGCTGAGTACGAAGCTTGCATTATGGGTCTTGAGGAAGCCATTGACCTCAGGATCAAGACATTGACCGTATTCGGGGATTCAGCTTTGGTAATCAATCAGACCAACGGAAAATGGTACACCCACCAGGATCATCTGATACCTTACAGGGATTATACAAGAAGGTTATTGACTTTCTTCACAACAGTCAAACTTGAGTATATCCCTCGAGATGAAAATCAGTTTGCAGATGCCTTGGCTACCATTTCGTCCATGATCAAAGTTCAAGCTGCTAACTTTGTACCTCAGATTTCAGTATCGAGACTTGATAGACCAGCATATGTATTCGCAGCAGATGTTGTCAAAGACGATAAGCCTTGGTTCCATGATATTAAGCGCTTCTTGGAGGATCAAACATACCCACCTGGGGCATCTTCCAATGATAAGAAGACTTTGAGAAGGCTTGCTGGTAGTTTCTTTCTGAACACTGATGGGTCTTTATACAAGAGGAACTTTGATATGGTACTCCTCAGATGTGTGGACAAGACAGAAGCAGATTTGTTGATGCATGAAGTGCACGAAGGCTCTTTTGGTACCCATGCTGGAGGGCACGCCATGGCCAAGAAGTTGTTAAGATCAGGTTATTACTGGATCACAATGGATGCAGACTGTTGTGCTTACGCCAGAAAATGCCACAAATGCCAGATCTACGCAGATAAGGTGCATGTGCCTCCCAACCCTTTGAACATCATGTCTTCACCATGGCCCTTTGCCATGTGGGGCATTGATATGATTGGCAAGATTGAGCCAACTGCTTCAAACGGCCACAGATTCATCCTGGTCGCCATCGACTATTTTACCAAGTGGGTTGAAGCAGCCTCATATGCAAATGTCACAAGGCAAGTGGTAGCCCGATTTCTGAAAAGAGATATCATCTGTCGATATAGAGTTCCCGAGCGAATCATTACTGATAATGGTTCCAATATCAACAACAAAATGATGGCAGAGCTGTGCCGGGACTTCAAGATCCAACATCACAATTCTTCTCCTTACAGGCCGAAGATGAATGGCGCTGTTGAGGCAGCAAATAAGAATATCAAGAAGATTGTGCAGAAGATGGTAATCACTTACAAAGATTGGCATGAAATGTTGCCATTTGCCTTGCATGGGTACCGCACGTCAATCAGAACATCCACTGGGGCAACACCGTATCAACTTGTGTATGGTATGGAAGCAGTCTTACCGGTTGAAGTTGAATTGCCTTCTTTACGAGTATTGATGGATGTTAAGCTGAACGAAGCAGAATGGGTTAGGTCCCGATACGAACAACTGAGTCTGATAGAAGAGAAAAGATTGGCTGCAATCTGTCATGGACAATTGTATCAGAAGAGAATGAAGAGAGCCTTCGATCAGAAAGTCAGGCACCGAGGGTACCAAGTGGGAGATCTTGTGCTGAAAAGAATCCTCCTTCCTCATACAGACCACAGGGGCAAATGGACTCCAAATTACGAAGGACCGTTTGTGGTGAAGAAAGTTTTCTCTGGTGGAGCACTGATGCTCAGCACCATGGATGGTGAAGATTTCCCGTCCCCTGTGAATTCAGATGCAGTTAAAAAATACTTCGCATAAAAATGACCCGCTGGACATAAAAAACAGAATGTAAGTCCAGGCAAAAATAGGGCATCCCGGCGAGTCAAAAAACAGAATAAAAGACTCGGGCAAAAATAAGGGAAATAAATGAAAAATGTACACCCGCTGAGTTGAAAAGCCGCATTGGACAACTCAGGCAAAAATGGGTATCCCGATGGATTGAAAACCCGAGAGGGCGATCCGTGCAAAATAAGGGAATAAGCGAACAACTGCACTCTGAGTTCGTCTGTATCACTTACAACTTGGAAAGCTTCGACGGAATCAAGCTTCAATCAGAATCAACTTTCTTCAGAAAGCAAGACGAGAAGAACGTCATTGTCATACGAGTCATAGCAGGAGAGGAAGCTCCTTAAAGCATCGTCAACACTGCCAGCACCTTGTTTCTCAATTTGTAACAGTCTCCTCATTTCAGGAGATATGTTTCTTTGACTGTATCTTGCCAATTCAGGGCACATGAATTAATAAAATCAGATTTTTCAGTCATGTTTCGTTTTGTATATTTTTATTTGCAAAAGATGTCTGGTGTCTCTAAAAAATCGATTGCATAAGTACAGATGCTTTTCTCCCAAAAATAATAATAATAAAACACATGCTTGCAGGGAATATACTTACTCTTGAGAATGCTTGACTCCTATGACGGAATCCAGTAAAGGATACCTCGGGACCTTTTGAGCGTCTCCTTATCTTTGCAGGATTGTAGGTATCCAGAACGCAACCTGGGGCATGCAAGTTACGTCTCGGCAAGCTGGCGAATCATTATCAACTCGGTCTATCTTCCACGTGGCACTGGAAGGTGCCCACTTCCCCAGCAAAGTTGCCAAATCAACATACACTCAATCTCAGCATCTGAAATGCTCTATCCCCAGCTGAGTTGCCTCTTGTTGCTATCCCCAGCTGAGTTGCCTTTCACAAATTCCCCAGCCGAGTTGCCATTTCATCCTCAGTTGAGTACAGGAGTCAGGGAACCATCTCCCCACAGAATCTTCAGCCTCTATCCAGAAGAGCAGCGCATAGGAATCACAACAGAGTGAAGAAAGCTTCTGCAGGCCCCCCAGCTGGGTCCCTCAGTGCAAGGATATGTCTATCATTGACCCATATCCCCAAGCAGATATCATATCATCAGATCTACCAACGATCTCACCCCCAGCTGGGATGTCCATTTCAAGCAGATCGACCAGAGATCTTCGCAGTGGCGGGATCCGAATCCCGGTTTGATATCTTTGCATAATCATGGCATTTGCATCATATTATCCCCTCAGAGCGTAGCATTCCGTCTAATACGGAGCATTACGGAAAAAATCAAACGCATAGCATAATCATAAGCCATGTTCTGAATTAACACTTGTGGATAATAACCGTTCATCATCATTGTACAGAAATCCTCACCAGAGTCCCAGCAAAAAACAGTTGCCTCATATTCACAAATACCAGCATATTTCCTTTTAATACCCGTCCGTGTCATATCCCCAAGCGCAGTCGCCTAGACTTTGTATGGCAGATACTTGTTCATATTATACTTTTCTCCTTTTGACACTCGTCCGTGTCACTCTCCCCAACAGTTGAACACTCATCTATATATACTCTTACTACTCACTTATACAGATACCCGTCCGTATCTTGTATACACCACTCATAACCCCACAGATTCAACAATAGTCCTTGTTCTTTGTTAACCAGTTGGTACTCGTTCGTATCATCATCTCAGAACATTGCGTCTAATGTTTGTTTCTACATGATGCTCGTCCGTATCATAAGTCTTAAGGATGCTCGTCCGCATCTTTAATCCATACACTGTGTCAAACACTTGTGTCTTCTTGAATATAGATACTCGTCTGTGTCTACTATTCCCCAGAAGAGTCCCTTCAGATTCAACACTCGTCCGTGTTCTTTGTTAACCCGTTGATACTCGTCCGTATCATCATCTCTGAACATGTGTCAGTTTGTTTCTACATGATACCCGTCCGTATCATAGCCTTAAGGATGCTCGTCCGCATCTTTAATCTACACAATACCAAACACTTATACTTTCCTTTTTGGTTATGAACGCTCGTCCGTGTTCACTATATCCCCAGTAGATCGCCAACAAAGCAAATCTTTTCCTTTTTTTATCTGACACTCGTCCTGTGTTATGATAAACCCCGAGAGCAGCCGTCCCCTGCTGAGTGGTCGTCCTCCACTTCTTGATGGTCGTCTTCCATCATGCTCGCCCGATGGCCGTCCCCATCGTTGATCTTTTTTAGCAGCCGTCCCCTGCTAGGTGGTCGTCCTCCACCTTTTGATGATCGTCCTTCATCATTTTATCCAATGGCCGTCCCCATTGTCAATTTTTGGTTATCTGACATTCGTCCTATGTCATGACAAACCTCGAGAGCAGCCGTACCCTGCTGAGTGGTCGTCCTCCACTTCTTGATGGTCGTCCTCCATCATGCTCGTCCGATGGCCGTCCCCATCGTTGACCTTTTCTATCCGGCATTCGTCCTATGTCGCGATATTTTCGGCAGCCGTACCCTGCCAGGTGGTCGTCTTCCACCTTTGATGGCCGTCCCCATCATATTTCTTTTATTCCCAACAGAGCAGCCGTCCCCTGCTAGGTGATCGTCCTTCACCTTTGATGGCCGTACCCCATCATCTGTTTATTTCATTTATTCTTTAACCCGATGGTCGTCCCCGTCGTGGTCCCTTTTCCTTTTAGCCCGATGGCCGTCCCCATCGTTGGTTACTTTACCTTTATGAACTTGATGGCCGTCCCCGTCATGTTTCATTAACTCCCAGAAAATTTTACAGCTTTATCCTGATGGCCGTCCCCATCATAATTTGATTTTCCCCAGCTAGTCGGCCGTCCCCGTTTTGACTTTACCTTTTATCCCCAGCATGTCGGCCGTCCCCGTCATTGCTCTTTACCCAGCAGTCGTCCTCTGCTCGACGGTCGTCCTCCGTCGCCCACACTTTACAATATACTTTATTTTCTTTTACAATCTATATCCCTTTTCTTCTTCATTCTTTGAGTGCAAATTTTGGACTGTCTTTGGTATTCAACCACAAGTTATCTTGTTTGCCTGATAAGCCGTTGCTTACATCCGGCACAGCTAACTCATGTTTGTATAGGGGCAGCTGTAAACACCCCAAATTTGCCCTCACCCATTTCACCATGGCTTGTGATCATTCTCATATGCATAAACACAATCATATCATCTCACATCTCATTTTTGATTCACTGCATAGTTTCTAAGTCATCTGCACCTAGGGTTTGTGATCTGAGCAATCTTAGGGCATCTTGAGCCATTCCAAAGGCAACCAATCACTTCAAAGGGTCTACATGTGTCCAAGCATCATAGTACATCCTCACAAAGTCAAAAATGCAAGGGAATCACAAGAACTAGGGTTTGAGTGGATGCAGGGCCAGGTTTGACTGCACAGTTGACCTAAAATTAGGGTTTTGGTTTCAGAGGCCATAACTCCAATTTTTTTGGTCATTCTTGTTTCCATTGGTCTCTATATGGTGTAGGGAGTATGCATAACAATTTTCATGAAGATATTCCATGGGGAAGTCATCTGATCAAGGGTTGACTTTCTGGACAAGTCAGTGTAAAATCAGGGTATCTGAGGCCCCCAATGACCCAACCAATGGGTGATCTTCATCATTTTGAGTGTATATGATCTTTATTTGGTCATGGAAGAAGGTTGAAGTTCATAAAAATCAAGAATTTAGGGTTTTTGCAAATGTTGACTTTTTGGGCATAGTTGACTTTTCAAGAATGCTTCATCTTAGGTCATTTTTCAAGCCTTGATTCTTGATCCAAAAAGGCTTCAAATGGAAAAACTTTGGTCATGAAAGTTGTAGATCTCATCTTTCCCTTTTCAAAAAGTACAAGAACATGATCAAACTCTTCTTGGATCAAAAGTTATGGTGTGGCAAAGTTGGCCAAAATCATTAATTTTCAAGGCATGCCTCAAATGGAAATTTTGCAAAATCATGAACCAAAGCTTTTTGTGACCTCTAACCCACTTCAAACCAGTATGCAAACATTCCTTAGGCCTTAAAAGTCAGAATTGGATCAAGAATGCCCATGGTTTATGTTTGGTTGGCCAAAGAAATCACATGTGAACCAAAGGTGTAACAAGTTGCAAAATCCTCATGATCACATCTCACCAACTTGCTGCATTGGTTACTGCACTTTGCTAGCCTCAAGCCACACCATGCTGCACCAGAACCATATCTTGTACTTAGCTAGAGCTTAGCCCATGCCCTCTCTTACAAAATTTGACTTTTTTGCAAAAGGTGACTTACCAATCAATAAAGCACATGTCCAATCATCTGACCAATGAGAGAGGTTTTTGTGGACAAATTGCAAGCCATTTCATGTACAAGGCAAGGCTGAAACACTTCATACCAACACATACACAAAAACACACCAAGCTGCATTTGTCTTCGAAACTCTCTGCCCAGCCTTCAAACACAAAAACCATCTTCACCATTCATCTCACCTCACTCCATAGACCTCAAACCACCAAAAGCCAGGCCTGAAACAAGCAAGAACACCCCACTGCCATTCTTCACCTCAACTTGCAGTTCCATTCGAATCTTTCTCCCTAGCTCACAAACACACAAACAAACACCACAGACCTTCTCCATTCATCCTCAGGATCATAAACAACCATTCACAATGCCCTGAAATAGCCTGAATCATCCCTGCCATTTTTGACTGAGCTTGAGCAGAAGTTTGTCAAACTTATCATCCAGCCAAAATAAATTTCTTTTGAGCATCCAAACATCATCTGGGGATCAAGTGGAGTGGATTGCACAAGGAGAAGTGGCCAGAAAGTCATCAGAGTGAAAGCTTCGAATCTCAGGTAGTTTGAAATTTATTTTTCCAGAAATCATTTTTCATGTTATAAACTTGTTCTATGTGCTTCACTGATCATCCTGATGTCATTGGTTTCTAAAATGGCTTTGAAATGAGCATTTAATTTCTCTCTGAAACCTGCGTGCCCTAGTTTTCATTTTCTTCGATTCAGCTTAGTTAGGGAAGAGAAATTTGTTTTGGGAGAGGGGTTTGATTCGTGAGGGGTTGGAGAACATTTCCCAGTTCTTAGGTTTCATTTTTGTTACGATTTGAGGGGTTTGGGGATTTCTCAGGGAGGATGCTGGCCGGAGAAGACGACCGGAAGTCTTCTCCGGCCGCCTGAGAGTGATTAAGCCCTAATTGCGTGATTAATGACCATTTGAATGTGGACCACTGGATGCGTTGACATGTTTGACTCCCCGCGCGAATGAAAGGCCAGGATCAGTCTGCTTAGCCCTAATCTCTCTCATTAGTTTTATTTAATTTTTAATTAAGTTAATTAACTCAGGAGCCATCTGGGCCCTTCATTTGCGCGCTGGTCAACAGATTCAAACCCTGGGCTCATCTCAGCCTTCCATTTAGTTTACTTTCCCTTTTATTTAATTTTTATTCATTTTCTTTTCATTTTATTTGCACAATTATTTTAAAATAGTAAAAAATTCTTAAAAAATTATGAAACTTTTTCCTAAGAGTTTTAATAATTTTTATGACCCAAAAATATTTTTATTTTATTTTTTATCATTAAAAAAGTATTTTTAAATATTTAAAAGATTATTTTTAATTGATTAATGGAAATTAATTAATTAAAAATACTTTTAGGTATTTAAAAATTACAAAAAAATTCATGAAATGTTCTAAGACATTTAGAAACATCGTCCAACCTTCAAACCAAATTTCTTTTTTGATCTTGATGCATTTTAAGAATTTTTCATTGAATTAAATCATTTTTTATGCATTTATTTGATCCTAAGTTCAAAAATTCATTTCTGCCTATCTAAGAAGGTTTGGACATTGATTCTTTTTGCTTTGTCTTGTGTTTAGCATGTAGTTTCTAGGATAAAATGGACTTGATTTGATCTTGCATTTTCAATTTGTTTGGCATTTCTTTTGTTTAGAACCCTAAAAAACCCTAATAACTTAGAAAAATAATAGCTTGAGATTGGTTAAGAGTTGAGAGCTCCCCTTTGAACCTTGGTTTAGTATAGGTTTAGGGTTTCTTTGGTTAGCATTTTCCATTTTTTATCTTAGGGTTTGCTTCTGTTTTTGGTTTTTGTTTAATGTTTGATTCATAAACCCTAATTTGGGCTTTCCTTTGCATCCTTCTTGCATTCTCTTGCATAACATGACTTGTCTTTGCATTTTATGCATGCTTGTGTTTCATTTGACATCTTAAGACATGTAGGAAGCATGTTTGATCATTGCATCACATATTTTCCATGTCATTTACCTTGTATGCTTCATAACTTTTCATGTTCATTCATGCTCCTTAGCTTGCACCATTTGCACCCATGAACTTGTATGAGCATATCCATGCCTTGCCTCATGTTTGTAGCATCTCATAGCATCATTATCATCATCAACATGCTTCTGGTTTTGTTTAGCATCATACCATTTCATCCCATTTTACATTGCATTGCATTTCTTTCTAACATTTCAGGTGGTAAGTCACTTGAGAAGTGAATTTGCCTTCATTTCTCATAACTCTTCTTTCCATCTCTCTTGCATCCATTGCTGCATTTCTATATGTGTTTGAGATTGAGCTTGCTCTTTCTTGTTTCTCCCACTTTCTTTCTTCAAGTGACTTGACTTCTTGAATGAAGCAAGTCACTTTGCTTCTCTTGATCTTGTTCATCTGCTTCCTGGTGGTTCCATTGAAGATTGTTCTTGCAAACCACACAAACCTTAGGAACAACCAAGCATGACAATGAATTAGGGTTTTGATTAGTCTCCCCTCTTAGTTTTACCTTTGTGTCTCTCTTTGAGTCCTCTCTTCTCACCTCATAATCAGGGACTAAACCCTAAAGGCTTTAAGGCTTTGTGATTAAGCTTATGCCTGCATCCTTCTATTAGGATGGAGTGTATAACTTTAATCCTAAGTGTTAAACCCTTAATGTGTTTAAATCTCTTAATCAATTCACATAATAATCATCAAGACATCACACTTGTAACTTGGGCCTTGCATTAGGGTTCTAATTCTTCCTTAATTGGTTAAGAAGGACTAACCCTAATGTTAATGGACAAGTCCCCCTCAAGTTGTCTTACAAATCATAAAACTCACTTCATCATCTTATCATTAAATAAAATCCACTTAATCAAAGGCTTGTTTTGTCATGAGTTTAATCCCTAATCATGGATTAAGTTGAGGAGTTTTCCTCAGCTTAAACACCCTCATCTATTATCCTTCTATTAGGATGGTGTAATGAGTTTGTTAAATCCTTGATTATGGCTTAATCTCATTACTCAACACTAAACAAAAACATCTAAATAATCACAAGTAGGTTAATGATCTTAATCCTACACCAAAGGTGATTAAGTGTGAAAAGCTGACTTCACACTTAAGGTATTCTCATTACCCCTAATCAGAGGGAAGATGTGATGAGTTTACTAAATCCATTGGTTTAGACTTAAGCTCATTAACTTATGACAAAATCCAAAAACAATAAAAGACTGAAAACTCAAAAACAAACAATAATCGTCTCCTTCGGGATTCTTTTCTCATCACTTTCATTCACAAACGAGAACTTGCTTCTTCCGTCTAATGCAAGACAGTTTGCATCTGTGCCAGACAGATCATACACTTGAGCATAGGCAAGCAAGCAGTTCACAAGTCAATTCGTCTTTCAGTCTCTTTGGGTCGAACTACGGTGTTCTGACTTCCTCATTGCACGAGAGGATACGTAGGCATAACTTAACAGTTATCGAACAAAAGTCTCTGTATATTCCCCCTCTTTCTAGCCTTATTCTTTAAGCCTCATTATCATGAGCACTTCACTCCTGTTCTTACACTGACACTGTATATGTTTCACTTCACATTCTTTGCACTGACACCTGTACATTCTTTTCCAGCTCCTTTATACACAAATTGCACTGACACTACCCCTTTAAAACACAAATCTTTCAAGCGTGGATCCCGTCGAGTACGGCGGACAATCTGGGTGCTAATACCTTCCCAGGTTGTAACCAACCCCCTTTCTCAGTCTCTCTGGTTCGCAAACCGACTTATCCATCTCTTTCCAGGTCTATGCAGCATTACCTTTCCTCCGGGATAAAAATGCCTAGCTGGCGACTCTATTCATTCTCCAGTGAGTTCACGGCTGTGTGTTCTCATTGTTCCTCTCGCCAACCGTTCGCGTCTGTACCTTCATCTGACCCTGTTTCATTTGTCGGGAGCGACAGTGGCCTTCTTGAAGATCTTTTCTCTTAAGCCTCACAAACCATAGGATATCCAAGCATGATAATTTTTAGGGTTGTGTATATTCCCCCTAGTCTTTTACCTTTGAGTCTCCTTGAGTCTCTCTTGTCATCTCAATAATCAGAGGCTAAACTCTTAAAGCTTTAGGACTTTGAATTAGGGTTATGCCTGAAACCTTATCTTAGGATGGAGTGTATAACTTTAATCCTTAGTTTTAAACCTTTAATTTGTTTACACCTATTAATCAAAACACATTACTAATCACCAAGACTTTATCTTGTAACTTGGGCCTTACATTAGGGTTATATATCTTCCTTATGGTTAAGAGGGACTAACCCTAGTGTTTAATGGACAAGTCCCCCTCAAGTTGTCTTACAAACCATAAAATTCATTTCTTAATCTCACCCTTTAATTAAAATCCATTTAATAAAGGTTTGTTATATAATGAATTTAATCCCTAACCATAGATTAAGTTGAGGTATCTTCCTCAACTTAAGTGTTCTCATCTATTATCCTTCTATTAGGATGGTGTAATGAGTTCACTAATCTGTGTTTAGAGATTAAACTCATTACTTAACACTAAACAAAAACCCAAAAACATCTTAATAATTACCAAATAGGTTAATGATCTTAACCCTACACCATCATGGTAATTAAGTTGAGATGCTTATCTCATACTTAAGTAGGCTCATTATCCCTAATCAGGGAGGATATAATGAACTTACAACCCTTGATTTAGGCTTAAGCTCATCACACTCATTCATAAACGAGAACTTGCTTCTTCCATCTAATGACAGATAGTTAGTACTCGAGCCTGATGAGTCATACACTTGAGCATAGGCAAGCAATCAGTTCACATTCAATTTAGTTTCAGTCTCTTTGAGTCGAACTACGGTGTTCTGACTTCGTCATTGCACGCGAGGATACGTAGGCATAACTTAACGGTTATCAAACAAAAGTCTCTTTGTCTTCCCCCTCTTTCAGCATTCATTTTAAGCCTCAGTTCCTGAGCAATTCATACCTTTTGCACTGACATCTGTACTTTCCTTCCTTAGCTTTTGCACACAGATAGCACATGCACCTTCCCCTTTTAAACACAATCTTGTAAGCGTGGATCCCGTCGAGTACGACGGACAATCTGGGTGCTAATACCTTCCCAAGTTGTAACCAACCCCCTTTCTCAGTTTCTCTGGTTCGCAACCGTCTTATCCATATATTTCCAGGTTTATGAAGCATTACCTTTCCATCGGGATAAAAATGCCTAGCTGGCGACTCTATTCAATTCAACCTCATTTTCTCTTTCGCTGACCGTTCGCGTCTGCACCTTGGGACCCTGGTGTCTTTTCAGGGGAGCGACACATACCCAAATCTTGATCCAAACCTAACTTCATTATAAGTTGATCTCACTCCAAACCTCACAAGTTCCACCATTTTTGCTCAAAACTTCAACAATTTCACTTCATCTCTCTCTCTTTCTTTCAACTTTTCTCTCGTCTTCAACCATTCACCAACGCTTCATCTTCATCATGATCCTTCAAGTTTCACATCGAAACTCGATAGATCGAAAGCTTAGCCTCTGTCATCTTAACCAATTCAGTGGTTAATTGAAGATTCGACACAGTTATGGTTTTTATTTCACCAATCGGAAGCATTTGGATCGATTGCATTTATTTTGCACTTTGCGGATCGAAGCTTGAAGTCTATGGTTTTCTCTTCATTTTGTGCATCGATCGACTCGCAAAAATCACCAAAGAAAGCCTCTGCATTATAGGTTGATGAATCTGAAACCGCTTTTATCTTTTAATTTATTCACTTCATCTCGTTGTATGGCATTCTTTGATCGTTTCATCGTTGCTTGCATTTAGATCATTGTTTTACTTGCGATTTGTTCGATTTACTTGTTAGTAGCTAGAATCATAGCTTATTCTTGATGCTCATAGGTGTTTGGAAGCTGTATTTGAGTAGAAAATTCGTGCTATCATGTTCATGTATGTGATAGAAGTCCTTAGAAGTAAGTTAGTAGCTAGAAGTGCTTATTTCTTGATTTTTTAGGCATTCTGTTTAATGTTAACCGGTTAACCCCTAGGGTTAACCGGTTAACACGTGATTTTCAAGTGTGTTTGCTGGTTTTTTAGGGCTGTTAACCGGTTAACCTCCTGCGTTAACCGGTTAACGATTTTCAGAATTGAAAAGTTTGTTTGTTTCATCGCATATCTCATCTTCATTGTTCCTTTAATCTTCATAGGTTGATAGATCTTGATTTTAGGGAATTTTTAGGACCGTTTAAGGTGCGTGATTCCATAGTTTTGAGTCGTTTCGACATGCATATTCTCTACTGTTTATGTTTCATGCTTATTTTTGAAAGTATGCATAAAATGATTTGTCAATGTTGTTGTTATGTTCAAGCTCATTGATCCACATGCCAATAATTGTTTCAAGTACAGTTTTGCTTCGTGTTTACGATCCATGCATGTTTTGATCGATTAAGTGTTTAAATGCTATGATGTTTTGCTTGAAAATGAACATTCATATGTATGCGCATTCTTGCATTTTTACTTGATTGATCACATTTTCATGTTAATGGAAATTCTTATTTTTGTACTAAATTGCATGTTTAGTCATTGATCTTAGTGATACATGTTCACAATCCATGTTTTGCTTATTTGTTCAAGTCTTGAAATTTCATAATTGTTGTTCTTGTTACTTTATGTGCATTCTTTCATGAGCAGACCATTTCAAATAATCATGTTCATATCCATGTTATGCCATGTAGTTTGATTCCATTTAATCATGTTATATGATGTTTGTGCATTATTTGTCACTCATTGTGTGCATAAAATGAAAATATTCAAATCTTCCCTATTTTCCATAGCTGCATTTTGAAATAGGTGTTGTAAGAACATGTTGTATTCATGTT
This sequence comes from Lathyrus aphaca, assembly GCA_963966055.1. NCBI lineage: Eukaryota > Viridiplantae > Streptophyta > Magnoliopsida > Fabales > Fabaceae > Lathyrus > Lathyrus aphaca. The sequence goes on along the minus strand of OZ014523.1, from coordinate 126,692,549 downwards.
GTTTACACTTCTTACACCTATTTTACATGTTGATTGTTAGTTGTAATAAGTTGTTTGTATTTTGCATTGCATTTGGTAGTTGTTTTTTCCATAGGAGTGGTAGTAGTTGCTGGCTTTTTGCTTTGCATAGCTTTTAGGTTCTTTAGACTTAGGATTGAGTTTGGATTAGGTCCTAGATGCATTAGGTTTGTTTGGTACTTGTTTACCTCATTCTTTTTATCATGTTTATCCTACTAACCTTTGTTTTGTAGGGAGGCGGAGGTATGTTCACACAACATTTCCCTTTTAATTCCTTTATGCTTTCAAAGTGTATTTGTTTTAGCATTTTACTTAGTTTGTATAACTTCATGCTAATCCCCTTTAGGAACGACTTAGCTTCCTTAGGAAGTAAGTTGATTTCTAGTTCCTTTTCTTTTCCTTTTCTCATTAGGATTAGAAAACCATACTAACTAGGTTCATCCATGCATGATAACTCTAGGAATTATTATTCTTCCCCTTAGACCATTTGCCTTTGGTCCGTTTTGCTTTCTTTCTCATTTCAAAGAAAAGTAAAAAACACCTAATAAGGCTCGATTTTCTCATATGCCACGAGACTTTGTCGTGGGTTACTTATACACGTACCTTTTCAGGGTGAGGTGTAAGGCATCTACCACGATGAACAAGTCTTAGTATGAGAAGGTTCACAAATAACAATCTCAGAAAACACTTCTTTAAAAGACAGTAAACAAACAACACTCGTCTTTTCCTTCGGTAATTCTTTTCTCACCTCATTCACTCATAACGCAAGAACTCGCTTCGACATGTCTCTTTGCAAGACGGTAAACGCACTCGTACCAAACGAGCCTACAACACCTGAGCATAGGCATAAGTAGTTCAATTCACAAAAAACACAAACAAAAGTTCCCGCCTTAGTTAGGCGAACTACGTCGAATATGATCCTCATTTTCCCGATGAGGTACGTAGGCAGCGGGGTAGGGCTCGTCGAGCACATTCTTTATTTTCCCTACATTTCCCCCGTTTTCTTTTCATTTTCTTTTCTAGTTCCCTTTCTCATTTCAGTTCCAGTTCCAGTTAGCAGTTCTTTTATTCATCAACATATTATTTCTCACCCTTTGAAACAAACTAACAAGCGTGGATCCCGTCGGGTACGGAGGACGATCTAGGTGTTAATACCTTCTCAGGTCGTAACCGACTCCCGAACCCAGATCTTTGGTTCGCAGGACCTTGTCCTTTCCTTTTCTCTTTGGTTTGTGCAACATTACATTTCCCATTCATTCGGGATAAAAATGCATGGCTGGCAACTCTACCTTTTCCGCGCCACTTTCGCGTTTGTACTAGGATGAAAATCCCGGGAGCGACATTGGTCACCCTCTTCGACGGTGAATAAGCCTCTAGGATAACCTGATCTTAATTACCTAAATAAGAAACCTCCATTCCTAACTACAAATGAGGGTTTGTTCATAAACAATATAACAAGAACCCATATCTTTGAAATCATTGGAAATGACAGAGGGGTTGAAATTTTGGTTATGCGGATACTCCAATGTCCATCTTAATGTTAAGACAATTGTAACACCCCAAAATTTTCCCTATCATTTTTATAGCATTTAACAAACCATTTTCATACATAGCATTGCATTCATAATATAGAAAAATGAAGCACACCATTCATAGTTGAAGCATAGGGCATGTGATTAGTGACTTATAAGTTGGTGGCCATCCAAAGCCAAGAATAATAGTTAAGTTTCTCCCAACAAGTCCCAAGCGTTCCTTGCATCCCACACAAGTTCAAATGATACTTCAAGTCACTAGAAGAAGTGAACTCATCAAGAAGTTGGCTCAGAGCTTTACCTCCTACACAACGGGTCCAAACTAGGGTTTTGGATTCAATAGGTGATAACTCGAATTTATATAGATTATTTAATGCGGTTTCCGATTGTTTAACATGTTAATTTATGTATTTTGGATAATTTTACATGAGAATTATGTTTGTTTTATAGACATTTGATCAAACATAACTTTTGAAGGCAAAAGTATAAAAGGAAGCTTATTGGATGAGAAACGGGGGAAAACAGAAGGAAAAGAGCAAGAAAAGTCATTTCTGCATAATTTACTGTGGGACGCCCGTCTCACCTTCAAGACGCCCGTCCCATCTCCAAGTTGCTCGTCTCACTTTCAAGTTGCTCGTCCCATTTGTGAAACGCTCGTCTCAAGCTCAAGTCAAATTACCTAGTAACGAAACAGAATTCAAACACAGAGAGAGACGTTATGAGAATTGTTCGCTTCAACAGAGAATTTCCCTCCACCCTAATCAACTCAGTCCAAGCAACCCAGTTCAAAGCCCAATCTAAGTCCATGCCTTCAAATTCTCAACAAACCTAAGCTGCTACCTATAAATAGAAGCCACTGTAATTTGCAAAGCGAGCTTCGTTCAAGTCCAAATTTCTACCGTTCTTTCTTTCGTTAAAAGTTCACAATTTTATTTTCAGCACTTGTTTTTATTTTCCTTTACCAAGCCCAAGTGATAGTTTCCATCATTAGGAAACTATCGTAATTTTAATTGTTTCCAGCCACTGAATAATTGTTTACTTTCCAAGTTTTTGAAAGTTTGGTTTATCAAGAACATTACAACCAGGTTTATAATTTTAATACCTTACTATTTATTTATCATTGCATTTATTTATATTATGAATTTCTTCTCCTTCTACCTTTCTTTGTTTTTATTTAATATGTCTGGCTAAACCGTTAATCGGTATGTAGTTGTCTAACCGAAACGAATTCGGTGGAATCAGGCTATTACTTTATATTAAGTTATTTTTCGATTCCAATTTATTATTTTAAATAAATTTCATTACGAGAGTAAGAGAGTATAAAAGATTAGGATTAAGACCACGGGAGTGTGAGATCATAATCAGAAAGCTAAAATCGGGCATTTATTTTGAATACAGCGGAAGCGCTTTAAAACCAATTAGAACATTTAGGTTTCTAAAATATATTTCTAACTTGAATTGACATAGAGAGAGCGCTCAATTGAACTTAGGAGTACAGTAATAGGCAAGACCACGAGAGTGTGAGTCAACGACTTTTAAACTGAGAGTTTCTATGGAGAGATAGCTTAAAAAACATTAACAAGTCGGCCCTCTATTGAATTAGTGAAGGCGAATCAATTACAAATCGATATTTTTACCATTAATTTTAATTAATTAATTCTTTACCTTATAAAACTAAAAACATCGCTCGCCTTAGCTAAACATAGTAACACCCGATAGCACTAGGTTGATTATCGAGAGTCTATGGGATCGATATCTTTTATTACTATGTGATAGATTGTGAACTTGCAATTAGTAACCGTTAGACTCAAAAAGTCGTCACCAAGTTTTTGGTGCCGTTGTCGGGGATGAAGAAATGGAAAACATGATTTCTCAGTGCCACTCCGCTCCTTACGGGGGCAGGCAAGCACTTCAAAGACTTGTGCAAAGATCCTTCAATCAAGCATATCTTGGCCCACTCTATGGAAAGATGTTCACCTCGCCATTCTAAATTACGACCGGTGCCAACACACTAGTAACATCTCTAGGCGTGATAAGATGCCCCAAAAAGTCATTCTTGAAGTAGAAGTTTTCGATGTATGGGGAATTGATTTTATGGCACCTTTCCCATCTACTTTTGGAAACAAATTTATACTCGTCGTTGTCAATTATGTTTCTAATTGGATCGAAGTTATAGCTTCTCCAATAAACGACACTCGAGTAGTCATAAATATTTTTAAGAACATTATCTTCCTAAGATTCGGTGTACCAAGACTCATCATAAGTGACGAAGGCTCTCATTTCATATCTAAAATATTTGATAAACTCTTATTAAAATATGGAGTAAGAGACCGAGTAGCTACACCTTACCATCCGTAAACTAGTGGACAAGTAGAAGTTTCAAATAGAGAAATAAAACAAATTCTAGAGAAAACTTTAGCTACATCGAGGAATGATTGGTCTATCAAATTACCTGAAGCTTTATGGGCATATAGAACAACTTTTAAGACACCCATCGGAACCATATAGTTCAAATTAGTCTACAGAAAATCTTGCCACTTGCCAGTAGAATTTGAGCATAAAGCCTATTGGGCAATTAAAACTCTAAACTTTAACTACACTAGCGCAGGTGAGAAACATATTCTAGACTTACATGAATTGGAAGAACTAAGACTAGACGCTTACAAGAACTCCCGCATATATAAGGAGAGAATCAATAAATGGCATGACAAGAAAATTTCTAAGAAAGAATTCAGTCTGGGAGATGTCGTTCTTTTATTCAATTCTAGACTTAGGTTGTTTCCGGGAAAATTACGATCTAGATGGTCTGGTCATTTCGAAATAACTAAAGTTTTAAGTAGTGGCACTATCGAAATTAAGGGTAGGCCTAATGCACCGTTTATAGTAAATGTGCAACGCCTTAAACATTATAATTGCGTAGAAGACAAAGAATTTTCAATGGGTTTGAAATTGGCAGAATTGCCATCAGAAACCTTGGATTAGTTTCCCTTAAGTTGTGTCAAGCCCCGACATTAAATGAAGTGCTTAGTGGGAGGAAACCCGTGATTTAATTTTTAAAAATTTTACTTTAAATTTTCATTTTATTTAGTTTTTCAAAATTTTGACTTTTAGATGCTTTAAACTCACTGATTTTTATGTTTATTTGTTTTATTGTTTGATTCCAGGATTTTTAAAGTTTTTCTACCTTCTAATCCTCTCTCTCTCTCTCTCTCACTAACTCTGATCATGACTACCAATATGACTGTGGATTTTAGAGATGGCATCCAGAGGCGCCGTTATGAAGCGTTAGCCCTAAGACCTATGTCTCTGAACAAATTTGCTCATGTACCTACCATGAAAGCTTTAGGCATAGGTGCCAGCATTGACTACCTGTTTAGCCATCTAGGCTGGGAGGGATTTGCACTTAGGAAACATAGAACCTACTACGAGCTGACCTTAGAATTCCTAAGTACATTAGTTTACAACCTCAATTGTGGAAAAGGCTTAACTAGAGGAAAGATAACGTTTAGACTCTTTAGATACCCTTGTTAGTTTAACATTCATGAGATGGCTAACCTTCCCTCCTAGTAGCAAGTTGTTACGTTGAAAGTGAAGGTGATGAGAAAAGAAGTCCCAAAGGAGAGACGCTTATTCTTTGTTCAATGTCTTTTAAAGAAGTGTTTTTGTTGTTTTTGTTTGTGAAAATAGTCTCATGATTAGACTCATACATCATGATAGAAAAGCTTGTACCACCGCCAAGATGGATTGAATACAAGTGCTCCATGGAATAAGTCCCTACACACAAGACTACTTCACTCATTATTAAGTGTTTTTTTTTTAGTTTTTATGTTTGAAGATGAGAAAGAGAAATAACCAAAGGATCTTAAAGGTAAAAGAACTAAAGTGGGACTAACAAATCCTAATGTTATCAGTCATAGAAGTCCTAGGTTAGTGTGGTTTGAATTCTATCCTAATGAAGAAGAAGGAAAGAAGAAAAGAAGAAAAATAAAGGAGGTAGAAAAAAACTTACTTCTCTTAAAGAAGTTAAGTTGTTTCTAAGAGGGATTAGAAGAAGTTGAACAAATGATGGCATAATCTCATCTCAAGCACAAGGATAAAGCCTAAAAGAAAGAGGAAAAAGAAGTTTGAGATGTGGAAATCTCATTCACACCTCTTACTTACCATAGCCCTGGAAAGTGTTATAAACATTCACAAATGACAAGATAAGATCAAATAGGTTCAAGCAAAGGAAAAATAAGAATTTAAACATTACAAACCAACAAAGTTAGAACCTAATGATCATGCAATAAGGCTAATTTTATTCATACAAAGTCACATAAAGAAGGGTGCAAGAAGTCATACAAACAACTAGCAAAGAAACATGGAGAATTAAGATGAAAACATGAGATCAAGAGAAATGAACAAGTCAAAAATCACTAAGTAAACTCAATTTCAGAACTTAAACATGTTAAGTAAGTGCCTAAGAAACATGATTCATTCATTAATCAAGGCATACAAACACAAACTATGTCAATTAAGAGGGACATGAGAAGTGTGAAGTGAAATGAAGCATGCTTGTGAAAGTGTAGCTTAGTGCCCAAGTTAACATCAAACAAGCAAAGGCAAGGATCTCATAATAAAACTAGGGACCATATGACATATTATCAATCCACAAATAATATTCTAAGAGATGGCACAAGTGTCTTTCTACTCAAGCAATCAAACATGGATCAAAAACACTTCAAATTAAGCATTTAAAAGGACAAATCTCAAACAAATAGTGAACATGCCTTAAAATTTATACCAATAAGCAACAAGACACTTCAAGTATGTACACATATTATATCAAAGTCACACGACAAAAATCAGAAGCAAACACAATCAAATAAATGGTCAAAACACAATTAGGGTTTCATTATCTTACATATGAAGAAACAAGCTAAAAGGAAGCCAAACAAAGCCTAAAAAATATGAAAAAAATTACCAAAGTACTTCATCATGTTAGTGAAGCATAGTAAAATGAATCAGACTCATTCCTATTCTAGAACTCAAATTAAAAATCATACAAGGCAAGATGTGAAAATTAGAAAGCAAATAAAAAAGAAAAATAATTGAACAATTAATTCAAGACACAAATTAAAAGAAAAATGTAAAATAAAATTTGGATAAATTTTATAAAACCCTAAATAATGTTTATGAATATTTTGGGATTTTTTGAAAGTATTTTACCATTTTTAGAAATTAAATTTGAAACAAGAAAAAAAAATAAAAAAAAAATGAATTAAAACCTAGGAGGTGCAAGAAGTAGGCCCAACTCAGTTCAAAAATAAAGGCAAATCAAGGGGGCGAAAATATCACTTCAGGGCCAATACGAATCCGGCAAGTTTCACAAATTACCATGGAACTCAATTAATCACCAGGTTCAATCATAAGCGTGAGATTAATCACGCATACCACCTTAAGTCAACAGATCAAATCAGTAAAACAAACCAACGGTTCAGATCAAGACTCACCATGCAATCAGTACACACACACACGCACAAGCACTAATGAAATAAAACAAGGCACGCGTATATCACATGAAATTTTAATTCGGTGTCACATCTACAACCATATAATCATTAGAATGGACGCACACGATTGAGTCTTCCCTAATCACACACCTTACCTGCGTTCATGAACCAGACGCCAGAGCCCTAGCTCTAGTCGTCTCTTCCGATGATTTCAAACGGTGAACCTCCATCAATTTTCCAGAAATCACCAACAAGTACACAGTTCCACTCAAACTTCAGTGTTGATTCCAAATATGCAATTTATTTCAACAGATAAAGCATGGATTAAGTAGATTGAAGCACATAACTATGAAATCAAAAACTTTAGAACCAAAATATAGCCATAATACACGTTCAAATTACTCAAAAATCACTTCAGGATGATCAGCATATCACAAGGATCATAATGCAAAAAATAAAAACAAGAAAAGAGAAGATCAATTTGAACTCACCTGAAGTTGCTTAGGTCTGGAAATGCCTTCATAAATCCAATGTAAAGTTGCAGATCCACTCCAAATGAACTCTAATTGCAAAATAAATACAATTAGAGCCTTGAGAACCACTAGATCTTGAGATTCGACAGAAAATGCACTGAACTTGAACCTTGTGAAATCCTTGACTCTAGCTTAAACTAATGGTTGATTTGTGTTACTTAGAGAACACTGATTAAGAATGTGAAAAGAAACTTCAATGAAACCCTAGGAGAAGAGTTATTCAAAGGAATGAAAGTTGAGAGCAAAAACTTGAGATCTGGAAAATGAGAGAACCTCTAACCCTAACCAGCATTAAATGGAGTTTATATAGAATTGATGTTGGGTCTGACCATGGTTACTTGCCCAGTGGAAGTGTGATTACCAAGTTGTGAGTGATTTTGCTATTTTTTCAATTTTAATGCCATCTTATGTCTTGCACGTGCATGGCCTTGTTTCAGATTATGGACATTCACATTCCATGCACTAATCATACAAGGATTGGTATTGGGCCTTGGGATTGCATGATTTTTGGATTTGAAATGATTTTTCCATTTTTCAAATTGGTGTGGAGCCCTTTATTCCCACGTGCATAAGGATTAAAACTTGTGTGCATTGTCTCCTCATGAGGTGTAATTCAGAAAGGAAAGGAATTTGTGACTTATGATAGCTTGGAATATGAGTTGTGATTTGTTTTGCAAAAATGCACATGGTAAGAATACTTGTAAGAAAGCCACGAAATGACTTGATTTATTGGGCAAGAATGAGTGTTGTGAGATGTATTTAAATGTGATAACCATAATTGATGTGTTAGAAGTCTTGAAAATTCACCATGAGCCTTTTTGCATTTGGTGTAAACTTTGAAAATATGGAAAACCCTAAAAATATGCCAAGTTCAAATGACCATAAATTTCAAACCACAAATGATATGGAGGATTTATAGGACTTTTTGGAAAGGGGAGAACAAACCCTATAACTTTCATGTTTGAGGAAAATTCATTTGGAGTCATCTTAATCATGAAAGAATTGATTGAAGTTAGGGCACAAATTGCCAAAAATAGAAAGTTTAATTATATGTCACTTTCCATATTTAGCAACTTTCTTCCAAACTATTGGTTCTTGCAAATTGAGATTACCCAATATATAATTTGTCCTCATGAATGTCCATAGGCTTGAAAATGATGATTGGAACCCTTAAAATCCATTGATTGACTTTTCTTCTGCACAGTTGACCTCTTTCTCCATTTACAAGTAACTGGACCAATGCCTAACTTCCCTAGTGAATTTTTGCATCAAACTCCATCCATAGGCCTTATATATCATATAGAAGCCTTTGACCACAAGAATTGGTCAAAGCTATAAGGATATGAGGATCTGAGGCAAAACCCTAATTAGGGTTTCCTTGTATAGGAGCACATTGCACTGCTGAACTTCTGATGAATCACACCCCTTCTTGGGCTTTGAGGATGAATTTGAACTTGTATAAGATATGAGGATCCTTTGTAGGCTTCTTGCAAGACCACTTGGCTCTCCACTTAACTTTGAGGAATAATATCTTGCTAGATGACTGATCACATGCCCTATGCTTGTAACTATGGTTGTCATGCCTCGTTTTTCTATGCCAAATGCTAAGACATGTATGATTTATGCTATGCTCTATGATATGAAAAAGAGAGGGAAACTTTGGGGTGTTATAGAGGGAAATAACCCTTTTGTTTTGGCAGCATGATTACTGACATCGCACTTAAGCTCGGTCTAGAGGAAAATCTAAATCAGCTGTTAGCAGCACCCGCCATGTACCTTGATATGGAGTATTGTAGAGCCAGACGATTAATCAGGAAAAGGAGGGATGGAAGACACTACTTGGTTGTCAAGAACAAGGTCATACGAAGAATCATCTTACCATGTCATACCAGGATAGATGTGAAGGTCCGAGACAACTAGAGCTACGACCTCAACGCTCCGTCACCAAGTGCGGCTACACAGGAAGATCAGCAAGTTGTCGGGATTGATAAGGTACAGGAGGCTATGGATGAAGTTGAAGCTGCTGATACGAGAGCCGCTGATTTTTCCAACACAAGCACCTCCACTAGACCGGCGAAGGAATCAACAACCCGCGTCTATGTTGTGGATTGGGCTTGCAATCAGCACCCCTCCCTTGAGCTCATCTGGATGTTTAAACGTGGCTTTTACTCCCAATGAACCCCTTTGCTTGTTTGTTTCTTTTTTTCATATAGTTTCTACATTTTATTTTTAAAATAATTTCGAATCAACCAAAAATCATACAAAAATCATGAATCACATTTTTACATTTAACTAATTTTTGGATTTTTTATATTTTTGATTTCAATCATTTTTCATTATATTTTGAACATTTTCTTTTATTTTCTTTTTGAATTGTCTACTTCTTGATACCTCAACTTCAAACATTTATTTTGCATAGTTCTTTAAACATTTTTGAACTCATTTTTTTTTGCATTCATCCATAAACATCCTAAACTTCATAAAACATGTTTTCATATTATTCAAATCATTTTTCATTGCCTTTTGGTCATTACCTTTTGCATCTTTGTTCTTTGATCCTTATGCAACTTTGACTAATTGTTTAACCTAGTTTAATTTTGAGTTTTTGTGTGAGCTTTTAAATAGCCTCTGACTTAGGTAATTTGAGGTACATTTTTATTATTTTTTTAATTTTGTTTGTGGTGTGTTTGATTATTTGTAATTAAAGATACTTTTCATGTTCCTTACTTGTCATCCCTTAACCCTAATTGCTTGAAGGCATTTATGCTATTGTGTGAGGTCACTTGTTTGGGTTTGTTTGGTGTAACACCCCATATAATATATATATCTAGAATAGTATCATACAGTGTTAATTTTTGGTACTGACACCATCATAAGTGCCTAATAGCATAATTCACATTCTTGACCAACTATAAAAATTCTATGCAACAATGGTGCAAGACATGGAAATTATACTAAAACAAAAGCTAAGATCAATACCATATCCAATATTGTACAAAGATACAGAAATACACAACGGAAGACTAAAATTATGCTTCACTTGAAACATCCCGAGCGTAGCTCCACTTGTAAATCAAACCTGTAAAAGGAACCTGAAAAGCAACAATAATAGTGGGGTGAGATAACAACAACTCAGCGGGTTCCCTATCTTAGAGTTCTCTCGGCTCTAAGGGTTCTATCAAAAACCTAACTCAAGTCTTTATAAAAGGAAAACGACCTTAAGTTCACATGTCCCACTCTTGTTAGAACCACGTCCAAGAGTTCCACAAATCCTACTATTACTAGCTAGGATACTACCTTTTTACTTCTCATGGGACTCATTATAACACTCATCTCAAGCGGCTACCATGCTTCCCGTGGGACTCAGTGAAACACTCACCTTAAGCCTAAAACAAGTTTGATGCTTCCCGTGGGACTCAGTGTAATACCCACCACAAGACTTACTCAATGTTTCCCGTGGGACTCAATTTAATACCCATAACAAGCACAACCCAAGTCGATGATTCCCGTGGGACTCAATGTAATACCCACCACAAGACTTACTCAATGCTTCCCGTGGGACTCAGTGTAATACCCACCATAAGCCCAACCCAAACCGATGCTTCCCGTGGGACTCAATGTAATACCCACCACAAGACTTACTCAATGCTTCCTGTGGGACTCAGTGTAATACCCACCACAAGCCCAACCTAGACCGATGATTCCCGTGGGACTCAATGTAATACCCACCACAAGACTTACTCAATGCTTCCCATGGGACTCAGTGTAATACCCACCACAAGCCCAAACCAAACCAAAGGTACCTCAAGCCTTTATGGATGCTTCCTGTGGGACTCAATGTAATACCCACCACAAGCCTTACTCGAGACTGTTCAGAGGATACCACGTATAACGCGTCAAGGATTCGCAACGGCCTAGGATGAAACTAAACACCTCATAAGTGATACCATCTAAAAATTTCTAGTCACAATACTAGGCCACGTTATTAGTTTATGGTAAGATTCCTAATTCTTCCTCCATCCTTGATACTTTTAGTTATATAGTTTTCAAACATATAACCCCCAACATCCTAGTTTAATAATCATCATTAAACTAATCCCACAATGATCTCATTGCCTCTATTCTCAATCAATTCTCGTGATTTAATATGTTTTCCATAATTAACGCATGTTCAATAATTTGACTAATACCATAATTCCATAACTAATAGAATTACGGTTAATCGGAAAAGTCAGGTAAAAGTCGGTTCAAAATAATATTTCTTGACATCATATGATAGTTCATGTTTGTAGCTTCGAATCGATATGTGGAACGCTAAAAACGGATACTCGGATCACAAGTTATGAAATAAATACGAAAACTGAACTTCCAGGTCTAGCTGAGCGAGCCCTCAGCTCGCTGAGCGAGAAACTCCATGCATGAACTCGCTGAGCGAGCTCCTCCTCGCTGAGCGAGCTATACCAGATCTCTAATCTTTATGCATAATTTCCACTTCTCGCTAAGCAAGCTCTGTGATTCCAGAAAAATTTAGGCTTACGGGAAACACCCATTTCCATGCCAAACTCAACTAAAACATCACCAAAACAGAGGAACCAAACACTAAACATGAATTCCATCATATATTAGTCATTATACTTTATTTTAATCGAGTTTTAACCGTTTAATCTTTCAATTTCTAAGATTCTCTACAAACCCTAAAACTCAATATTTCAACCAAAACTCAAAAGAAAAGTATCTAACTATGAACCCACCTTGCCAATGAAGAGGAGTTTGGTGAAGATGAAGATTTGATGAAGAAATGGTGAAGATCCAAGCTTTCCCTCTTCTTAGGTTTTCTTCCTCTTCTTCTCTTCTCCCTTTCTTTCTTTCTTTCCTTTTTCCTTCTTTCTTCTTTTCTTTTCTCTTACCAACTTTCTTTTTCTTTCTTCTTATAAACCATTCTTTCTCTTTTTATAAAATAAATACCATTTATTAGTTAGTAACACTAACTGGTCCAAATTGAGAGTATCCAAAAATGTCTCTGAGTCGAATATTTGATAAAGCCTTTGTGTTAGATAATACTTAATTAATTAATTTAAGTTCGTCGGTTGCTCTAATTACTTTAACTGAAAGCTCTCAGAGTACACCGGAACCCTATTAAACTTAATTAATATTATCCATAGCACTTAATTAAATACGGGGTATTACATCCCCCCCCCCTAAATTGAAATTCGTCCTCGATTTTCCTTTACTCATATTCAACGACAGTTTACGACATTGTCTTAGATCCACCCTTATCCTTAATTCTCTTACATATTCTAACATGATTAAATCCCAATTCGAGTCTACGACTCGAAGTCCTTGTTCATAACAAATCAAATCTCACATCCCTATGTAAACACCCCAAATTTTCCCTCACCTTTTTCTCACACCATGGCTTGTGATCTTTTCATATTGCATTGCATAAGTGTAGATGTTTAGAATTGGCAGAATTTTTGACCAACAAGAAGTTATGAATTTAGTTCAGGATGTCACACCAGATGTTGTGACATTATCAAACAGAGTATAAGTAAATGAACTGAATCCAGGATGTCACACCAGATGTTGTGACATTGTATCAGTTAATGAAGTAAGTTCAGTTTACAGGATGTCACATCAGATGTTGTGACATTGTATCAGTAAATGAAGTAAGTTCAGTTTTTCAAGATGTCACACCAGATGTTGTGACATCTCAAACCTGCTACCAGAATTAGTTAATGATTAACAGAACTAAGTAAATTCAGGGAAGTTATCTGGAATTAATTATGGTTGGATAAAACAGAAGAAGGCGCATCTGTAGGGAGATTTGTTATATGACTTCAGCATAATCAGAAGAACTGAATCACCTAAAATCTAGGAAGTAACAAACCCTAATTCAAGGCGATGGCAGCATGCGTATCAGGATTGGATAAACCTACAGAAAGCCCAAAATCCAAACACCTATTTAAGCAACAGAAACTCTCAGAATAGAGTACGAAATTAAGAAGACCAAATAGGGTGTTTTGTGTTTTAAAAGCAGGTTGTTTTATGTGTACCACTTTATGAGCTTTTAAGCAAAAGTGTATTTGTTTCTTGATTGAAAGTGTGAAGTAAGATCAAGCTGTTTTGTTTGAAGTATGACTTCAATTTTATTAAACTTGTAAACATATCACTGTGTGATTGAGGGGGAGTGAGTTGGTACTCATATCTAAGTTGTGTCTTAGGTAGAAATTTCCTTGGGTAGATATTAAGTGAAAAATTAAACTGAGTGGTTTAAGTCTAGAATTAATATTACTTATATTGGATTTCCTTCCTGGCTTGGTAGCCCCCAGATGTAAGTGTGGTTATACACTGAACTGGGTTAACAATTTCCTGTGTTGTTTAATTTTCCTGCACTTTAAGTTTTGGTCAAGTTGTCAAGTGTTTAAACATCTCATTCGACATCTCGTACCTGATCACGGAATTTCAATTGGCATCAGAGCAGGCACCTTGCCTGTTTAACTGGGTGAGATCTAGGGACTGCAAATTCTGGAAACATGGACAGAGATGTAGGATCTGTAAATAGACCACCTATATTGGATGGATCTAATTATGACTACTGGAAGCCAAGAATGGTAGCATTCTTTAGATCACTTGACAATAGGGCCTGGAAAGCAGTCAACAATGGATGGGAGCACCTTGTCCAAGACACCAAAGATGGAGCAAAAGTGTTGAAACCTGAAGAAGAATGGAGTAAGGAGGAAGAAGATTCAGCACTTGGCAACTCCAAGGCCTTAAATGCTTTATTCAATGGCATTGATAGGAACATCTTTAGACTTGTGCATCACTGTGAGTGGCCAAAGATGTTTGGGACACTCTCAAAACAACTCATGAAGGAACATCAAAGGTGAAGATTTCAAGACTTCAACTTCTCACCACCAAGTTTGAAAACTTGAGAATGAAGGAAGATGAGACAATTCATGAGTTCTACATGAACATCTTAGAAATAGCCAATACTTCTGGAGCTTTGGGAGAAAAGATGACTGATGAAAAGCTTGTAAGAAAGATTCTCATATCTTTGCCAAAAAGATTTGACATGAAGGTCACAGCAATAGAAGAAGCTCAAGACATATGCACAATGAAAGTTGAAGAGCTCATTGGTTCCCTTCAAACATTTGAGATGGGAATGAATGACACAATTGTAAAGAAGAACAAAAGCATAGCCTTGGTGTCAAATACTGATAAAGAAGAAGAAAATAATGAATCAGAACCTGAAGAAAATTTATCAGAAAACATTGCTATGCTTGGAAGACAATTCAAAAAGATTCTCAGAAAGATGGAAGACAAGTCCAGACCAAGTGGAAGATACACAAACTCTTCTGAGAACAAAAGACCTTATGATGCTAATAGAAGGTCAAATTATGATGAAAAGACCAGTCAAGAAAAAGGGATTAAATGTCATAGATGTGAAGGATATGGACACATCAGAAATGAATGTCCTACCTATTTAAAAAGGCAAAAGAAAGGTCTCTCTGTAACCTGGTCTGATGAAGACTCAGGATGTGATTCAGAAGAAGAATCAGCTAAGCATATCACTGCTCTAGCTGGATTATGTGAATCTGAAAGTGAATTCAGTGATGGGGAGCTTACTTTTGAAGAGCTTGAGCAATCATACAGAGAACTGGTTAAAAGGAGTACTGAAATATGCATGGAGAGTATAAAGCAAAAGAAGCAGATTGAGGCACTAAAGGATGAAAAAGCAAGTGATCTAGAGATCATTGACACCTTGAAAAGTGAAGTAAGTCTTCTCAACTCCAAGTTGGAGCATATGTCTAAATCTGTTAGAATGCTGAACAGTAGCTCAAGCACACTGGATGTTATTCTCAACAACAATAAGCATTCAGGGGATAGAAGTGGCCTGGGATTTAACAAAGTTCATAAGGTTGAAGCTAGCACCAGCAAAACTACTTCAAATTCCATACAGTCAAATAAGATGTCCCAACAGATGCTTCAACATCATGAAAAGAACACAAAATCAAACATAATGTTCCAACACATGTCTCAACATCATGAAAAGAACATAATGAAGAAGAAGTATCAAAGATGGAGATGTCATCATTGTGGAAGGTTTGGACATATCAAACCTCATTGCTACAAGTTGCATGGATATCCAAATCAGATATATCAGCAACCTCCTAAGTAGAAGATAGAGGTTACCAAGAAAGTTCTGCATAGACATCAACATCAAAGATATCAGCAACCCCCTAAGCAGAAGACAGAAGTCATCAAGAAAGTATGGGTACCTAAAGCTAGTCCTCATGCTGATCAAAGCTACATGCCCAAGAACAAGTTCAACAAACAACCTTGGAGCTCTAATAATGGACACTGCACAGGGCAGAGGTACCAAAAGAAACCTCAATACAAATGGTCAAAGAAGGGTGTTGCATATATAGCTCATACATCTCTAAGAGTATCAACTAAAGAAGACTGGTACTTTGACAGTGGATGTTCAAGACACATGACTGGATTGAAGAATCTGCTAGTAGACTTAAAGTCATATTCATCCAGATATGTAACATTTGGAGATGGAGCTAAAGGTGAAATCAAGGGAGTTGGGACCTTGGACTGTCCAAATGTACCAAGACTAGATGATGTGCTGCTGGTAAAAGGATTAACTGCTAACTTGATTAGCATAAGTCAATTATGTGATCAAGGTTATAGTGTAAACTTTACCAAAACTGAATGCATAGTGTCTAATAAAGAACAGAAGGTTGTCATGAGAGGAGCCAGATCTAAAGACAACTGTTACATGTGGGAACCTCAAGATTTCAGTCTCACTTCAACTTGCTCTTTAGCCAAAGAAGAAGAAGTGAAACTATGGCACCAAAGACTGGGTCATCTTCATTTCAGAGGCATGAAGAAAATCATATATATGGAAGTTGTGAGAGGTATTCCTAAACTAAAGATTGATGATGGCAAAATATGTGGTGAATGTCAAATAGGCAAGCAAACCAAGATGTCCCATCCAAAGCTACAACATCTGACAACTTCCAAAGTTTTGGAATTATTGCATATGGATCTTATGGGACCAATGCAGGTTGAGAGCCTTGGTGGTAAGAGGTATGCCTATGTGGTGGTTGATGACTTTTCAAGGTATACATGGATAAATTTTATCAAAGAAAAGTCTGATGTATTTGATGTATTCAAAGATTTATGCCAAAGAATACAAAGAGAAAAAGCCAGATGTGTGGTCAGAATAAGAAGTGACCATGGAAAGGAGTTTAAGAACCAAAAATTCTTAGATTTCTGTTCTTCAGAAGGAATCAATCATGAATACTCTTCACAAATCACTCCTCAACAGAATGGGATTGTTGAGAGGAAGAATAGAACTATCCAAGAATTAGAAAGAGCTATGATCCATGCTAAAAAATTACCATTGTATTTATGGGCTGAAGCTATGAACACAGCTTGTTACATTCATAATAGAGTCACTCTAAGGAAAGGAACCTTGTCCACAATCTATGAAGTCTGGAAGGTCAGAAAACCCACAGTTAAGTACTTCCATGTTTTTGGAAGTAATTGTTATATTCTGGCTGATAGAGAGCAAAAAAGAAAAATGGATCCTAAAAGTGATGAAGGGATTTTCCTTGGATATTCTATAAACAGCAGAGCCTATAGAGTATTTAACTCTATAACCAAGGTTATCATGGAATCCATAAATGTAATAATTGATGATGCCCCTGCAGATGTTACAGAAGATGTTGGAACATCTGCTGACAGCCAAACTGAAGCTGAAGAAAAGAGTGATCATCCTGACTCCACTCAAACTGATGCAAGGATAGAACAATCCAGCAAACCTCCCTCCATCAGAATCCAGAAGGATCATCCCAAAGATTTGATAAATGGGCATCCCAACAAAGGTGTAAGCACTAGATCAAGAGAGGTGATTTCAGGTTCCTGTTTTGTCTCAAAAATAGAACCTAAAAACATCAAGGAAGCTCTTACTGATGAGTACTGGATTTGTGCTATGCAAGATGAATTAGGTCAATTCACAAGGAATGAAGTATGGGATCTTGTTCCTAGACCTGATGACATAAATGTGATTGGCACTAAATGGGTGTATAAGAACAAGTCAAATGAGCAGGGAGTTGTTACAAATAACAAAGCTAGACTTGTAGCTCAAGGATACACACAAATTGAGGGAGTAGACTTTGATGAAACCTTTGCACCAGTAGCAAGGCTTGAATCAATCAGACTACTCTTGGGAATTGCTTGTATCTTGAAGTTCATGCTATTTCAAATGGATGTGAAAAGTGCCTTTCTAAATGGATATCTAATGAAGAGGTATATGTAGAACAGCCTAAGGGATTTGTTGATCCAAGCTATCCAAATCATGTGTACAAACTAAGGAAGGCTCTTTATGGACTGAAGCAAGCTCCAAGAGCATGGTATGAAAGGATGACTATCTTTCTTATCAAGCAAGGGTACAGGAAAGGTGGAATAGACAAAACCTTGTTTGTTAAAGATGAAGAAGGAAATGTCATGATTGCTCAAATATATGTAGATGACATTGTTTTTGGTGGGATGTCAGACAGGATGGTTAAACATTTTGTCACTCAAATGGAATCTGAATTTGAGATGAGTCTAGTAGGAGAATTAACCTACTTTCTTGGACTGCAAATAAAGCAAATGGAGGACTCCATGTTCATTTCCCAAAGCAAGTATGCTAAGAACATTGTCAAGAAATTTGGGATGGACAATGCTACTCATAAGAGAACTCCTGCCCCCACACACTTAAAGCTGACTAAAGATGACAAGGGTGAGAATGTAGACCAAAGCCTATACAAAAGTATGATTGGAAGCTTATTATATATGACTGCTAGCAGACCAGACATATCCTTTACAGTAGGTGTATGTGCAAGATATCAAGCTGCTCCAAAAGTTAGTCATCTAAACCAAGTCAAGAGAATTCTGAAATATGTCAATGGTACTTGTGACTATGGCATACTGTACTTTCATGGATGCAAACCAATTCTCACTGGCTTCTGTGATGCTGATTGGGCTGGAAGTGCTGATGACAGAAAAAGCACATCAGGAGGATGCTTCTTTCTAGGAAACAATTTGATTTCTTGGTTCAGTAAGAAACAAAATTGTGTATCCTTATCTACTGCTGAAGCTGAATATATTGCAGCTGGAAGCAGTTGTTCACAGTTGGTTTGGATGAAACAAATGCTCACTGAGTACAATGTCCCACAAGATGTCATGACATTGTACTGTGACAACTTAAGTGCTATTAACATATCAAAGAATCCTATTCAACATAGCAGGACCAAGCATATTGATATCAGGCATCATTTCATCAGAGATCTTGTGGAAGAGAAAGTGATCTCATTGGAACATGTAGCTACAAATCTGCAACTGGCTGATATATTTACTAAAGCTTTGGATGCTACCCAATTTGAAAACCTAAGGGGTAAATTGGAATCTGTTTATGTGAAATATAACAGTTATGGAGATGTGCCAACATGTCATATGACATCGTGTGGCATGATCACCAGATGGCAACACCAGTCTGGTCAAGGACTCTGGGTATTCCACTCCTAAAATTTCTCCAAGTAACGGCTACTTATAAAAATATCAGCTTGTTCTCAGCTATCCATCTTCTCATCATCCTCTCAAAACGAATTGCATTCTCTAACTGATTTTTCAGAACTCATCAAAATCATTCAAACCTAAACTCTTCATCAACCTCTTTCGAAAATGTCTCAACATCAAAACCCTAATCTCTCTGAAGAAATTCTCAACCAAGAAGATGTGGTGCATGCAACCCCCATCTCTGTAGTACCTATGGATTCAACTCCAATAGATGAAATCAGAGGAAGTGTTCCTCTTGCTCAAAAGCCAAGAACCCCTACTGTAAGAAGGGCAAAGGAACCTGTATTCAGCAAAGCCAAAGGCATGCCTTCATCCTCAAACATTACTCCAAAAGCTTCTGAATATGTGGATGACTCTATAAAGGAACTGGTGAACAGGATTTTGTCTGAGCAAAGAGTTGTGAGTGGAATCTCTATCCATCTGAACACCATGCCAGCTCCACAAGAAGAACAACAAAATTAGGCTGAAGAGGACACTCCTGCTAAACAGGATGTCCCAATAGATGTTGAAACATCTGAGGATCAACAAAAGGCCTCCACTGATGATGCTGAAGAAACATCAGAGAACCAGCAAAAGGCATCCACTGATGGTGATGATGAAACATCTGAGGACCAGCACAAGGCCTCCACTAAAGATCAAGCCTTTGTGGTTCCACCTGCTGAAGAGGAGACTTCTCAAGTTCCTCCTGTTGTGAACATAGAGCATGATTCTGACACAGAAATCATTGCTTCTGTAAACCCTAGCATAGCCAAAAGGCTTAGGACTAGGAAGGAAAAGAAGACTGCAAGACATGCAACTCCTGAGAAGAAGCAACCTACACCAAAGAAGGATAAAGCTAAAGTTGTTTTTGGTCCTACCAAACAATGGAGCAAGGTGAATACACAGAAGAGGAAAGCTGTCAACCCTCCAGATTCAGATGTTGAAGAGGATGTCCCAACATCCCCACCAAAGAAGAAACCAGCTTCCTCAAGGTCCTCCTATGCTGTTCCAGAAGATCCTCTGGACAACATCTCTTTCCATCATGTGTCAAGTGTGAACAGATGGAAATTTGTCTATCAAAGAAGAGTAGCACTTGAAAGAGAGCTGAGCAGTAATGCACTTGAGTGCACATAGGTAATTGATCTCATTTCTTCTGCTGGCTTGTTCAAAATAGTGTCCAACTTCTCTCCTTGCTATGAGCTGCTAGTCAAGGAATTCATTGTAAATCTTCAAGAAGATTGTGCTGATGGTAAGTCAGTTGACTTCAGAAAAGTATATGTAAGAGGGAGATGTGTGGAATTCTCTCCTAGGGTTATCAACCACTATCTAGGAAGAGAATCTGATGGACCTAATGAGCTGGGAAAGACAGATAACCAGGTGTGCAAGGTCATCACTGCAAATCAGGTAAAGACTTGGCCAGTTAAAGGGAAACTTTATGTGAGTTTGCTGACAAGGAAGTATGCAATGCTGCATAGGATTGGCACTGCAAACTGGGTCCCTACCAACCATACCTCCTCAATAGCAACTGGATTGCGCAGGTTTATATATGTTGTGGGCACCCAAACAAAGCTGGATTTTGGGGCTTATATTTTTTATCAGACATTAAAGCATGCTGGATCATCTGCAACAAAGCTGCCTATTGCCTTCCCTTATCTGCTGTGTGGTATAATACTCAGCCAGTATCCAGGTATCCTCACTGAGAAGGATTTAATCTGCAAAAGAGAGAGTCCCATGGCTTTCCACTACAAGCTGTTCTTGAGTCATCATGCAGCTGATGTTGAAGCTCCCTCTGGGACATCTACTAGATCTTCAAAGGCAAAGACTCCAATCTCCAAAGCTGCCTTGATTGCTGAGTTGAAGAACACATGCAAAGAACTGGATGCTAGGAAGCAGAATCTTGAGGAGATTATCCAAAGGTTGGAGATTGAAGAGAATGCTCAGAAAGCTGCTGCTTCTGATGAAGAGACTGAAGAAGAGGAAGACACTGAATATGAGGAGTCTGAGTGAAACTTGTATGTGAGTGTAAACACCCCAAATTTTCCCTCACCCATTCACACCATGGCTTGTGATCATTTCATATGCATAAACTCAATCATAGCATCTCATATCACAGTTTTGATTCACTGCATAGATTCAAAGTCATCTGCATCTAGGGTTTGTGATCTGAACAATCCAAGAGCCTCTTGAGCCACTCCAAAGGTCATCAATCACTTCAAAGGGGTCCATGTGTGTTCAAGTATCATATTATATCATCTAAAAGTCAAGAATGTCAAAGAATCACAAGAACTGAAAATGGTGTAGAAGCAGAGCCAAGTTTAACTGCACAGATGACCTAGAATTAGGGTTTTGGTTTCAGAGGCCATAACTTCAAATTTTTTGGTCATTCTTGTTTCTATTGGTCTCTATATGGTATAGGGAGTATGCATATAAATTTTCATGAAGAAATTCCATGGGGAAGTCATCTGATCAAGAGTTGACTTTTCAAGCAAGTCAGTGCAAAATCAGGGCATCTGAGGCCCTCAATGACCCAACCAAAGGGTGTTCTTCATCATTTTGATTGTATATGATCTTTATTTGATCATAGAAGATGTTTGAAGTTCACAAAATTGAAGAAGTTCAAGTCTTTTGCAAAGTTGACTTTTTGGGCAAGTTTGACTTTTAATGGAATTGTCATTTTAGGCAACTTTTTCAACCTTTACTTTTTGATTCAAAAAAGCTTCAAATGAAAAAACTTTGGTCATGAAAGTTGTAGAATAGATCATTCCCTTTTCAAAAAGTACAAGAATATGACCTAATTCATTTTGGATCAAAAGTTATGGCTTGTCAAAGTTGGCAAAAATCACAAAATTTGAAGTTTTTCACCAAAGAGGCAAAGTTGCAAATTCACTTCTCAAGGCAAATTTAGTCATCAAATGCATTTCAAAACTTCACAACATGATCATGCAAGACCTAAAAATCAGAATGGGCCAAGAAACTTCTCACTTTTGTGGCCTATGGATCAAGATATTTCATAAAGATCACAAGCAAGGCAAGTTGCAAAACTCATCATAGTTTATCATCCACTTGCTGGCTAGCCTGCTGAGCCACCCTAGGCATCTCCCCTCATCATGCTGCACAGGACACACCCTTTGTCCTTGGCTAGAAAGTAGCCCATACTTCTCTTACACCAACTTTGACATTTTGGCAAAAAGACCCATACCAATCAATAAAGCACACATCACTTCTTCTGACCAATCATGATAGTTTATACAAGCCAAAAGCAAGCCAAAGCAACAAGAGAGAAAGCCTGAAACACTCCAGAACTCAGCATTCTCATTTTCCCATCATCTTGCAAGAGCCTTCGAAACTCATCACACAGGCCACAAACACACAAACAAACTTCACCAATCAACTCAACACACCTTCCTGATCACAAAGCACCCTTCACCATAGCCTAAAACTCAGAGAATCAAAAACACGATCCCCACCTGCCATTGAACAGAACTCCTGCCATCTCTCAAACCAGCCTTTGCAAACTTCAAACAAACATTGCAAGCTTCCTAGGAGGGTCATTGGAGTGCATTTGAGCCAAAGAAGCAGCCAGAAAGCTCCTGAATCGAAAGCTTCAGTTCAGGTAGTCAACTCAAAACTTTTTTCCAGAAGCATGTTTTTAAGTTCTTAATAGCTTCTATGCACTCCCCTGATCATGAATATGTGCTTATTTTTGAAAATGGTTGAGAAACCAGGATGTATAGACTGTCTGAAACTTTTGCCCTAAAAAATGTTTTGCTTCGATTCGTTTGATTGATGAAGAATAAATGATGTTTGAATGGGGGTTTTGATTTAGTTTGGCATGGGGATGATTTCTGGATAGTTAGTTTTCGTTTTCATGAAGTTTTGAGGGTTTTAGGGATTTTCAGGTGGGAGTCCCACCGGAGAAGACAACCGGAAGTCTTCTCCGGCCACCTGAGTTTAATTAGCCCTAATCTGAGTGATTAATGAAGTTTGAATAGCACCCCTTGGATGTGTTGACTCGCACGCATTTGGACGCCCAGGAATCCCTCTATTTTGCCCTAATCTTAAGTTGACTTTATTAATTCAGATTAATTAATTTTTAATTGGGATTAATGAAGTTTGAATGTCAGCCTTTAGATTGCGCGCGCAGTCAACAAACCCCTCCCCAGATTCAATCCAGGCCTCTCATTCAGCATACTTCTCATTAATTCAATTTTATTTTCTTTTTATTTCATTTATTTTCTCCATTTTATTTAAAATAGCAAAACAATCTTAAAAATTCTGAATTTTTTTATACACACTTTTATTAATTTTCAGAAACCAAAAACATTTTTATTTTTATTTTTTGCATTAAAAAATATTTTTAAATCATTTAAAAGTTTATTTTTAATTAATTAATGAGAATTAATTAATTAAAAATACTTTTAGGTATTTAAAAATCACCAAAAAATTCATGAAACCTTCATAATCATTTAGAAACATTGTCCAACCCTCAAACCAAATTTCTTTTTTGATCTTGATGTCTTTTGAGAATTTTTCATGGAATTAAAATCATTTAAAGGCATTATTTTGATCCAAACTTCAAAAAATCATTTCTGACTAACCATTGAGAGTTGGAATTTGATTCCTTTTGCATTGCATTTTGTTTAGCATGTAGTTTGTGAGATTAAATTGGCATGATTTGATCTTTCATTTTCAATTTGTTTGGCATTTTTCTTGTTAAGGTACCCTTAAACCCTAGAAATCTTAGGAAATTCATAACCCTAATTAGGTTAAGAGTTGGAACCTCTCCTTTGGGCAGTGAGTTAGTATAGGTTTAGGGTTTCCTTTGAATGCATTTTCAATTTTTTATCTTGATGTTTGCTTCTGATTTTGGTTTTTGTTTGATGCATTGATCATAAACCCTAATTTGGGCTTCCTTTTGCATTCATTTTGTATTTGCATTCATACCATGTCTTTCCATAGCATTTTGTGCATCCATTTGCTTCATTAGACATCTTAAGACATATTAGAAGCATGCTTGATCATCACATCTTACACTTGCCACTTTGTATGCCATTTGCATTCCATAACTTTTCATGTATGTTCATGGTTCTAAACTTGCTTCATTTGCATCCACATGTTTGTATGATCATTCTCATGCCTTGATTCATGTTTGCATCATCTCATAGCATCATTATCATCTCATATATGCTTCTGGTTTTGATTTGCATCATGCCATTTCATTCCATTTTGCGTTGCATTGCATTCCTTTCACTAACTTTTCAGGTGGTAAGCAACTTTGAGAAGTGAATTTGCCTTCACTTCTCACATTTCCTTTTCATCTCCTTTATGCATCCTTGCTGCATTTTGTTATGTGTTTGAGATTGAGCTTGCTCATTCTTCTTCTTCTCACTTTCTTTCTTCAAGTGACTTGTCTTCTTGAATGAAGCAAGTTACTTTGCTTCTCCTGATCCTTTCATCTGCTTCCTGGTGGTTCCATTGAAGATTTCTCTTGTTAACCTCACAAACCTTAGTAACAACCAAGCATGACAATGATTAGGGTTTTGATTAGTCTCCCCACTTAGTTTTACCTTTGTGTTTCTTTGAGTCTTCCCTTCTCATCTCATAATCAGGGACTAAACCCTAAAGGCTTTAAGGCTTTATGATTAAGCTTATGCCTGCATCCTTCTATTAGGATGGAGTGTATAACTTTAATCCTAAGTGTTAAACCCTTAATGTGTTTAACTCCTTTAATCAATTCACTTAATAATCATCAAGACATCAAGCTTGTAACTTGGGCCTTGCATCAGGGTTCTAATTCTTCCTTAATTGGTTAAGAAGGACTAACCCTAGTGTTAATGGACAAGTCCCCCTCAAGTTGTCTTACAAACCCTAAAAAACACTTCATCATCTTATCATTAACTAAAATCCACTCAATAAAGGCTTTGTTTTGTCATGAGTTTAATCCTTAATCATGGATTAAGTTGAGGAGTTTTCCTCAGCTTAAACATTCTCATCTATTATCCTTCTATTAGGATGGTGTAATGAGTCTGTTTAATCCCTGATTATGGCTTAACTTCATTACTCAACACTAAACAAAAACAACCAAAAACATCTAAATAATCACAAGTAGGTTAATGATCTTAATCCTACACCAAAGGTAATTAAGTGTGAGAAGCTGACTTCACACTTAAGGTATTCTCATTACCCCTAATCAGCGGGAAGATGTGATGAGTTTACTAAATCCATTGGTTTAGGCTTAAGCTCATTAACTTATGACAAACTTTCAAAAGCAATAAACGAATGAAAATACAAATAAAACAAACAATAATCGTCTCCTCCGGGATTCTTTTCTCATCACCTTCACTCATAAGCGAGAACTTGCTTCTTCCGTCTAATGCAAGACAGTTTGCATCTGTGCCAGACAGATCATACACTTGAGCATAGACTAGTAAGCAGTTCACAAGTCAATTTATCTTTCAGTCTCTTTGGGTCGAACTACGGTGTTCTGACTTCCTCATTGCACGAGAGGATACGTAGGCATAACTTAACAGTTATCGAACAAAAGTCTCTGTATAATCCCCCTCTTTCCAGCTATTCTTTAAGCCTCATTGACCCTGAGCATTTCATCCTTGTTCTTACACTGACACTTCACTTATACACTTCACTTCTCTTACACTGACACCTGTACATCCTTTTTCCAGCTCTTTTATACACAGATTGCACTGACACTACCCCTTTAAAACACAAATCTTTTAAGCGTGGATCCCGTCGAGTACGGCGGACAATCTGGGTGCTAATACCTTCCCAGGTTGTAACCAACCCCCTTTCTCAGTCTCTCTGGTTCACAACCGTCTTATCCACATCTTTCTAGGTCTATGCAGCATTACCTTTCCTCTGGGATAAAAATGCCTAGCTGGCGACTCTTTTCATTTCATCCTTTCACCGACCGTTCGCGTCTGTACCCCATTTGACCCGACTTCATTTGGTGGGAGCGACAGTGAGGAATATGTAATGTCTGCTTCTGCATTGTAATTTTGAATTAGTAACTTTGGCCCCAATTTATGTCTAACAAGGGGGGAACTGAACAACAACAACAATGTATGATGCTGATTACTGATTAATGAAAAACTTCTGTTTGCTTCTGAACTAAAGCTGTTTTTTAAAATATTCTGTTGCAATAAGTCTGAACACATGTAGGTTTGAGGGGGAGTAAACTATCACATGACTCAACAGAAAAGAACTGTTGCACTCTGATAAACCAGAAAAGTATGTTAGCCAAAAATTATCCAAAGGGGGAGTTTGTAGATGTTTAGAATTGGAAGAATTTTTGACCAACAAGAAGTTATGAATTTAGTTCAGGATGTCACACCAGATGTTGTGACATTATCAAACAGAGTATAAGTAAATGAACTGAATCCAGGATGTCACACCAGATGTTGTGACATTGTATCAGTTAATGAAGTAAGTTCAGTTTACAGGATGTCACATCAGATGTTGTGACATTGTATCAGTAAATGAAGTAAGTTCAGTTTTTTAGGATGTCACACCAGATGTTGTGACATCTCAAACCTGCTACCAGAATTAGTTAATGATTAACAGAACTGAGTAAATTCAGGGAAGTTATCTGGAATTAATTATGGTTGGATAAAACAGAAGAAGGCGCATCTGTAGGGAGATTTGTTATATGACTTCAGCATAATCAGAAGAACTGAATCACCTAGAATCTAGGAAGTAACAAACCCTATTTCAAGGTGATGGCAGCATGCGTATCAGGATTGGATAAACCTACAGAAAGCCCAAAATCCAAACACCTATTTAAGCAACAGAAACTCTCAGAATAGAGTATGAAATTAAGAAGACCAAATAGGGTGTTTTGTGTTTTAAAAGCAGGTTGTTTTATGTGTACCACTTTATGAGCTTTTAAGCAAAAGTGTATTTGTGTCTTGATTGAAACTGTGAAGTAAGATCAAGCTGTTTTGTTTGAAGTATGACTTCAATTTTATTAAACTTGTAAACATATCACTGTGTGATTGAGGGGGAGTGAGTTGGTACTCATATCTAAGTTGTGTCTTAGGTAGAAATTGCCTTGGGTAGATATTAAGTGAAAGATTAAACTGAGTGGTTTAAGTCTAGAATTAATATTACTTATATTGGATTTCCTTCCTGGCTTGGTAGCCCCCAGATGTAAGTGTGGTTATACACTGAACTGGGTTAACAATTTCCTGTGTTGTTTAATTTTCCTGCACTTTAAGTTTTGGTCAAGTTGTCAAGTGTTTAAACATCTCATTCGACATCTCGTACCTGATCACAGAATTTCAATAAGCATACCATCTCCCACTGCATTGTTTATTTCACTGCATAAGTTGCATAACTAGGGTTTGTGATCAGATGAATCCAAGAAGTGATCTGAGATATCTCAAAGGTCTTGAAGCATGCCAAGAGGGTCCATGTGTGTTCCATAATCATGATATGCTCCCCAAAGTTCATAAAAGTCAAGAGATCACAAAGCATGGCAAAGGCATAGAGGCAGACTGAAGATTTCCTGCACAGATGACCTAAAATTAGGGTTTTGGTTTTGAGGCCCTTAATCTCAAATTTTTTGGTCATTCTTGTTTCTAATGGTCTCAATATGTTATAAGGATCATGTGTACCAAATTTGATAAAGAAATTCATTGTGTAAGTCATCTGATCAACTGGTAACTTGTTGTGCAAGAAAGTCAGAATCAGGGCATCTAAGGACCCCAACAATGGAACCAAATGATCATTTTCATCAAATTGAGGTTCTATGATCTTTATTTGATCTTATAAGTGATTATAAGTTCACAATATCGAATAATTTCAACCCATTTCAAACTTTCCATTTTTGGACATGACTTGTAATGAAAACTTTCCATTTTAGGAAAGATTTTCAACCTCCTCTTTCTTGATCAAAAATGCTTCAAATGAAAAATCTTCAAACATGAAAGTTGTAGATTAGATCTTTCCATTTTCAAAAATTACAAGAACTCCTCTTGATTCATCCTAGAACTCAATATATGATCTTTCAAAGTTGGGAAAATCCTATAATTTTCAAGTTCATGCCAAAGAGGGATTTTTTGCAAAATCAAGTTTCAAGACTTCTAATGACCTCTAATTGACCTATAAGCTTCATTACATGATAATGCAACACATTTAGCTCAGATTTGAGTCTTGCATCATAAGTTTTCATGGCCAATTTCTCAAGAATGTACAAAGTTGTAAATGTGCAAAACCATTGCAATCTCACCACTCATTCACTTCTGATCACTCTAAACCATCCCATGGTCCTCCTTGAAACTGGATGAGGCAAGACACCCCTTTAGATCACCTCTGACCCGCGCCCATACCTCATAGTACACAATCTTGACTTTTTGCAAAACCTCCCATACCAATCAGCCTGTGCCACAACAACTCTCTGGCCAATCAGCATTGTTTATGTGGACATCAAGGAGTTCATTACACAACACACACAAGCCTGAATCAAGCCCTAAGCTCAAATTGCCCAAAAATTCCACAAACCTTCATTCCTTCGAAACTCACTCCAAAGCCAACAAAAATCACTGATTCTTTCACCATTCATCTCAAAATCAATCATAGAACACAAAGCTCCCATTGCCATTGCCTGAAAGCCTCTCAAACAAGAACATTATTTCTGAGTTATCAGAACTAAAACACTAAAACCAGCCATCATAAACATGTTCTAAGCCTTCCAGAAGCTTCAAGGGATCAAGTGGAGTGGTTTTGCACAAAGGAGGGGGTCAGAAAGCTCCAAACTGAAAAGCTTTAACTCAGGTAATCATCAAGAACAATTTTTCCAGAACTTGTTTTTTAAGTTATAAATTGATTTTACATGATGTGATGATCATTGTGATATGTTTACTTTTGAAAATGATTGAGTATTAAGCATGTATTGTTCTTCTGAAACTTTGCCCGTGAAAAATATTTTTGTTTGATTCTCTTGTTTGATGCAAAACAAATTGTTCGTGTTGCTTGATTCTTGTCCTATGATGTTTAGTGAGTGATTCTGGAGATTTAGGGAGTTTGGGGTGGCCTAGTTAGTGAGATGGAGTGAAGAGCTGGCCGGAGAAGACGACCGGAACACTGTTCTGGTCGCCTGAAAAATATTAGGGCTTAATTAGGGTTAAGTGCCAGTTTGAATTATAGCCTTTGGATTTGTGTTTCCCGCGCGTGCTGGATGGCCCGGATTGCCTCAGTAAGACCCTAATCCACTTAATTAACTTAATCTTTAATTAATTAATCAGAATGGATCATTACCTTTCATTTGTGCGCCAGTCAACCCCCCTTCAAATTTGGGCCATAGATCTTGATTACTTCTCATTTTACTTCATTTTATTTTCCTTTTTATTGCATTTGTTTCCATATTTATTTTTAAATAGCAAAAGACTTTTAAAAAATCCTATTTTCTGCATTTTTACTTCAAATATTTTTCTTAACTCAAAAACATTTTTTATTTTTATTTTTGCATTAAAAAAGTATTTTTAAAAAATGTAAATATTTTGTTTAATTAATTAATTGGTTTTAATTGATTAAAAATACATTTAGGTTTCTAAAAATCACCAAAAAATTCATGAGGCATTCTTATACATTTAGAAACATTTTCAAACTCACCATACAAATTTATTTTTAGGTTTGATCACATTTTCATAATTTTCTTTGAATTAGAGTTCTTAAAAATCATATTTTCTAACCCTAACTTGAAAAAATCACTTCTGGTCAACCATGATGAGTTTGAACTTGATTATTCTTGCATTGTTTCGAATATTGCATCTAGTATCTAGGATATTTATCTCATGATTTTAATTTCATTTTCAATTTGATTTTCATTTTTTCCCTTAGAAATATCCAAAAACCCGAGTTAACTTAGAAATTTCATAACTTTCATTAGGTTTAGCTTCTGACCTTCTCCTTTGGGTAGTGATCTTGTGTATGATAGGGATTTGTTTGAGTTCAATTTCAAATTTTTATCATGATGTATGCTTCTGTTTTGGTCATATGCATCTCATGTTGCCTTAAAACCCTAATTTCTCGTGTTCATTTGCATTCATCTTTGCATATCATCATCATATGAACTTGCCATGACATTTCATTCATTTGTATGACATCTTAAAGATCTTAAGACATTATTGAACATTGCTTGATCATTACTTCATTCATTTTCTATGTTTTGCATTCATTACATTTCATGAACATCCATGTGTTTTCATGCTTCTAAACATGCTTCCATTGCATCTCATCCTTGTATGAACATCCATGTGTTTTCATGCTTCTAAACATGCTTCCATTGCATCTCATCCTTGTATGAACATCCATAAGCATTATGTATGACTTTGCATCATCTCATAACACATTTGCCTTACATATACACTTCTGGTTTTGGTCTTTGCATCTTTATTAATTTCATTTGCTTTTGCTTTGCATCTTATGCATTCATACTAACATTTCAGGGGCTTATGGTAAGTTGTTTGGAATGTATATTTTCCTTCACATCCCTCCTCTTCTCATCTCTTCATATGCATTATTTACTTGTCTTTGAAGTGAACTTGCTTCACTTATGCTCTCTCATTCTTACTTTCTTACCTTTAGGTTACTTATCTTCTTCAGGAAGTAAGTAACTTATTATTTCTCTCTTGCTCTTTTTCATCTGCTTCTTCTTCCTTGGTGGCCTCCTGAAGATCTTTCTTTAAGCCTCACAAACCATAGGATATCCAAGCATGATAACTTCTTGGGTTGTACATAGTCTCCCCTAGTCTTTTACCTTTGAGTCTCCTTGAGTCTCTCTTCTCATCTCATAATCAGAGGCTAAACACTTAAAGCTTTAGGACTTTGTATTAGGGTTATGCTTGCATCCTTATCTTAGGATGGAGTGTATAATTTTAATCCTTAGTGTTAAACCTTTAATTTTTTTACACCTCTTAATCAAAACACTTAATAATGGTCAAGACTTAAGCTTGTAACTTGGGCCTTACATTAGGGTTCCATCTCTTCCTTTTGGTTAAAAGGGACTAACCCTAGTGTTTAATGGACAAGTCCCCCTCAAGTTGTCTTACAAACTTAAAATCCATTTCTTAATCTCATCCTTTAATTAAAAGCTATCCTTAATAAAGGCTTGTTATATAATGAATTTATTCCTTAACCATGGATTAAGTTGAGGAGTCTTTCTCAGCTTAAGTGTTCTCATCTATCATCCTTCTCTTAGGTTGGTGTAATGAGTTCACTAATCCCTGATTAGAGATTAAAATCATTACTTAACACTAAACAAAAACCCAAAAACATCTTAATAATCACAAGTAGGTTAATGATCTTAATCCTACATCATCGTGGTAATTAAGTTGAGATGCTTATCTCATACTTAAGTAGGCTCATTATCCCTAATCAGGGAGGATATAATGAGTTTACAAACCTTTCATTTAGGCTTAAGCTCATTATCCTATGCAAAACAACAAAAACAATAAAAAACTGAAAAACACAAAAACAAACAATAATCGTCTCCTCATATTCACTCTGAAAACGAGAACTTGCTTCTTCCGTCTAATGCAAGACAGTTAGCACTCGAGCCAGACGAGTCTCACACTTGAGCATAGACAAGCAAGCAGTTCACAGTCAAATCATCCATTCTCTTTGAGTCGAACTACGGTGTTCTGAATTCTTCATTGCACGAGAGGATACATAGGCATAACTTAACAGTTATCGAACAAAAGTCTCTTTGCCATCCCCCTCTTTCAGCTTTCTTTTTTAAGCCTCAGTCTTGAGCATCTCACCCTTCTTTTTGCACTAACACTCTGTACATCTTTTCTCCCTAGCTTTTCATACACAGTCAGCACATACACTACCCATTTTAAACACAATCAAGTAAGCGTGGATCCCGTCGAGTACGGCGGACGATCTGGGTGCTAATACCTTCCCAGGTTGTAACCAACCCCCTTTCTCAGTTTCTTTGGTTCGCAACTGTCGTATCCATGCCCTTTCAGGTCTATGCAGCATTACCTTTCCTTTGGGATAAAAATGCCTAGCTGGCGACTCTATTCAATCTCAACCTCCAACATCGCCGACAGTTCGCGTCTGCACCGGGGACGTAAGTATTCGGGAGCGACGACTTGACGACTCTGCTAGGGATCTTTGCAACCAGGGCTTCTGGTTCTCTTGTGGTTTTGTCCTAGCACTTATTTGTTTGTTTTTATTGGGGGTGTTATATGCTATGTGTGCTTTTGTTTTTGCTTTATTTATCGCTTTCTGTACAACTTTATTTACCATATTTACTTTATCGCTTTCATTTACAGTTTTATGCATTTCATATTATTATCATATCATATATGTGCTGGATTTGTTGGTTTGCCTTGATGGGAGGGGTATTCCAGTGAGAAAGGTCCAACACAAAGGCCTGAGTGACAGACATAGGATTAGAGTGGCTTCATATTCTTTCCCATTCCATTTCGGTCTGGTGCGGGAATATGAAACACGGTTCAGACATGGGTTTCTTCTTGAGAACTTTGTGCTATGGATTTCCTGTATTACTAGGGCTATCTGGGAAGCCTGCTAAGTTTGGATAACCTTTTTAGATGACCTTCAGCATCTGAGGAGAATTAAAGGAGGATCCTTTATGATTAATGTAAACAATGTACCTCCGGGTTAGAAGTGATTACACTTCTCATAATAGATCTGAACCTGAGGATCCTTGTTCTAGAACAATACATGTAAGTGGGTGGGGTTTTTTACAGGTTTGCAGGAACCCTTGGCCTCAACATACCATGATACAGATATTGTTTTAAGGTTACACTATTTTGGACTGATCTTATGAAATCCTAGACTTGTGACTCTTTATTTGAGTCCTCCACCTGGTTACTGGTTCTCAAACCTTCATCCGGACTTTTGAATACTCGTGGACCCTATCAAAAGAAACTGACAATCTAGCACCTGATCACAAACCCTTGCATATCATTCAGCATACATCATTTTGCATCATTTAACATTTGTTTGTTTGTTTGTTTTACAGGGTATCCACTTCCTATTGGTTTGGTTTTGGTCGTTCTTCTGCTCAGATATCTTCTCCAACATTTCTTCAGCTGTCTTCTTCAGCTATCTGCACCAGCTACCTGCATCAGTTATCTTATTCAGTGATCTTCATCAGCACCCATTGTCAGTATGGATTCAACCAGAAAGAGCAATATCACATACCATTTCTTTGAGTACCCTCTGGCAGGCATCAGGCAGATTCAGGCACTCATCACTCCTGATTGTGTCCCCTTATTCAGAGAACATTATGGTGGTATCCTGGACATGATCATGGACTTGGATGCATCATAGAGGAGCATGATTCACACATGTCTCCAGTTCAATGACCCTCCTCTCAGATGTTTCACCTTCCCAAACTTTCAGATAGGTCCTCTATTGGAAGAGTATTTTATGTTGTTGGGTGTCCCTATCAGAAGAAGAATCCCTTTCAACCCTGAGATGACTGCTCCTAGGAATGAAGACATAGCTAAGGTTATGCATTTGGAGGCCATTATCATTGATCAGCATATGACCACCAAGGTTGGAATCCCAGGCCTTCATTTGGACTTCTTAATCACTCAGGCTACCAGTTCTGCTGCAACTGGGAAGTGGGAAACTGTTTGTGCCCTCCTGGCTCTAAGTATTTATGGTATCATCTTGTTTGCGGACGAGCCTAAGTTTGTAAGCAAGAATGATATCCATATCTTCATGCTCAAGAATCTGGTTCCTACCTTGCTAGGGGATTTCTACTACTCAGTGCATCAAAGGAATGAGAAGCAGAGGGGAAGACTAGTCAGATGTTGTGCACCCCTTTTCTACAGTTGGTTGATGAGACACATGCCGAAGATGGAAGCTTTCCTGAATCCACATCAGTCAAGGAATTGGGCTAAGAGGATGATTGCCCTTACTTCATATGATATCAGGTGGTGTACTCAGAACACCAAGGGCATGGACATCATCACAAGTTGTGGACAATATCCTAATGTACCTCTTATTAGAGTGAAGGGTTGCATCAATTACAATCCTTTGCTTTTCATAAGACAGTTGGGGTATGCCCTGGTACATCCACCAAGAGAGCAGGACTTAGAAGAGTCTCTTTATTGTGCTATTCTGAATAATCATACCATTGTTTGACAAGCAGCCTGGGCTTGGGACCACATACAGACTAAGGGAACTGCCATTTTAGGTAAGTGTAACAACATAGCTTCAACTCAGTACATTGAATGGTCTCGCATCAGAGGACAGATCACTCACATGCCATTCACCTTAGAAGATGTTCCAGGGAAATCATCAGTAGAGCCTATAGCTACAATGAGTCTGGAGGAATTTGAGAAGTTGAAAGAGAGGAATGCTCCGCTTTCTGAAGCTTTGAAGAAGACCCTTTGGGAAAGGAATGATGGTCATCTGGACATTGAGAGGTTAAAGAAGCTCTGGATAGAGCATATAACCAAGATAGAAAAGACATAGGACTTCATCAGAAAAGCCCGAGCAGGAGAACTGGTATTGAAGAATGCTTGCAAAGAAGCCAAGATTCGGAAGGCCAGAGCTGAGCACTATTTGGAAGAGAGTCAGGATAGGTGGATCAGGATCACTGAAGCTCGTTTGCAAGAAGATCAGAAGACATAGGCTAAGATAGAGCAGCTAGAAGCCAATGAGAAGAAGAGTCAAGAAGCACTCCTAGCATCACAGAAGGAAATCTCAGAGTTGAAACTTCGGGCGGGGTTGAAGAGATCAAAAGAACAAGACAAGTACCAGAAGATGACAAGTGCCATTGCAACCAGAAACCTTCTTATCAGCACCATCACATAGAATCCAGTTGGACCAGTGACTGATGCTCTCCCGAAGGAAGTCAAGGAGGATGAATTTGGTTTGGATGTTTGATTTCCTTTACTTGTATTTTATTCTCCATGGTGATTTTGTTGTATTTCTTAACTTAATTGTATTTTGACCCACCATGGGAACTTGTTCTAATCATAAACTATGTATTTTGGAATTTTGTAATGTTATAGTTTGTATGTTACCTGGATCTTCTTTTGAACTTCATTTCTCTTCAACATCTTCATTCCCAGAGGTCTGGAAGGTCAAAACCAAAGAGCCAAACCAGGATACCCTCTGAAGACAAATAGATATACTGCATTACATACTAACCTCATCTCTGTGTTTTTGCAGGTGTTTTTGTTGTTTTTTTCTCACTTTGTTGTGTGTTTCAGGAAACATTGCTCGTAGGAGGGTTTTCCCCATCAACAGAGTCCACAGGTATCCTAAAAGACACAACCTTCCGAGAATTCAGATGGACCAAGTTCAACAAGATTTAACTGACGTTAGAACTCAGATGGCTAATGAGAGAACTGAGATGAGAGCTCAGATGAACCAGTTCATGGCGGTGATGACTGGGTTGGCTCAGAGCCAAGAAAGATTGAGAGAGTTAGTCGAGCGGCAAACTCTAGAAGAGAATCATCCAGGAAGTGGAGGTACTAGTAACAACGATCACGGGCAGCCGCGAACAAATCCGCCAGAGTTTGGGCCCCACCTTAATCTTGAAGTCAATGTTATCGGAAATACCCAAGGAAATGCAGGAGGTCGTGTTCTACAAGAAGATCCTCAGGATGAATAGTTCACAGTAATGGTGATGGAGATGAAGCTTATGATTGTCGTCTGGATAAAATAGCGGAGAAGCTAAGATCCTTGGAATCCCAAAACTCTTTGGGATTTAATGTAATGGATATGGGATTAGTAGAGGGAGTCAAGATTCCTCACAAGTTCTATCCTCCATAATTTGAGAAGTACAACGGTACCTCCTGTCCTTTTACCCACCTTCAATCCTTTCTGGGAAGATTAAAAGCTTATACCATGGATGAGAAGCTGTGGATGTTTTATTTTGAAGATAGTTTGACTGGGGCATCCTGTGAGTGGTATTCTCACCTATCCATAGCTACTGTCAGGAATTGGAAGGACTTAGCCGAAGCTTTCATACGCCAATATCAATATAACTGGGATATGGCTCCCAACAAGACCCTCCTAATGGGTATGTCTCAATCTTCAAGGGAGAGTTTCAGGGAATATGCCCAAAGATGCAGATAGCTTGCTGCTGCTGTCCAGCCACCTATGTCTGAAAGGGAGATGGCTGAAATGTTTATGAACATATTGCAAGGAACTTACATTTACCGGCTTGCTTCCTTCTCTTCCACTAGCTTTGCTGATGTGGTTATAGCTGGTGAGATAATTGAGAGCCTATTGAAGATGGGTAAGATCTCTGACAACGGTGCTAGCTCCAGTAATACAAGGAAACCTTTCTCAGGACCTCGTAGAACAGGTGAGACCAACTCAATGCATATGGGCAGAGGTAGGCCTCAATACATGCCAATATCAGTGGCTGTTGTCACCATTCCTGCTCCAGCACCTCAACAACAGTATCCTCAACAACAACAGTATCCTCAGCAGCAGCAGTTTCCTCAACAACAGAGATCTTACAATAACAACAATACTCAGCAACAACGTCTGTTCCAGCAAAGGACTTCACAAATCAACAGGGTTATCGATCCCATCCCGATGCCCTATGCAGCTCTCCTTCCACAGTTACTGAAGCTCAATCTGATTGAATTGAGAACTCTGGCACCACCAGATCCTCAGAATCTCCCAAGGAACTATGATGTCAATGCCATATGTGCCTTCCACTCCAATGCACCTGGCCATACAACAAAGAAATGCAGGGCCTTACACATGAAGGTTCAATATTTGATTGATTCTAAGGCAGTCAACTTTGCGCCCCTCCCAGTGTTACCAAGAATCCTCTGCCTAGCCATGGTGGGCCTAGGATAAATGCCATTGAGGAGGATTAACCAGTAAGCCTAATTGACAATGTTGCAAGTATTCAAACACCTCTGGGCGAGGTTAAAGCCCAACTTTTGAAGTGCCAAGTGTTTCCAGGTTGTGAGGCCCATTGCGAAGCTTGCAAGATTTCTACCAACGGTTGTGCAAAATTGAATATCGGTATCAACAGTCTTATCAGAGAAGGCATTTTACAGATCACTTCAATAGTTCTAGCTCCTAAAACATCAACAACCATTCCTCCTACAGCACCAGCAAACATCATTTCATCAGATATAACAGATATTGATCCTACAAATTCAACAACAATCATTCCAACAGATTCTTCTACAACATCAACAACCATCCCTTCTTCAACTTCAACAGACATCAGTTCAACACATCCTTCTACAACAACAAAAACCATCAATGAAGACATTTCCACAGTCACCATCTATTATGACCCAGCAACAATCCCTGTTCCGGAGTCTTTCAACAACTCACATCAACACCCCCATCAACATCAACAACTTCCTGCAACTTCCTCACCTGCAATCAGACCTCCTGTCACAATCTATTATGATCCACAAACTGTTACAACTCCTTCTTCCGCAGCAATTAGCCCGGTAACCATCATGGTACCTGGACCAGTTCCATATGATAGTAGCAGTTTCGTGCCTTGGCACTATGGCTCAGATCTATATTGCAACGGAAAAAAAGTCACTCTTGATTCTTCAATTACACCATAAATTGATAATGTCATGGGAGGCGGAGGCTTCACTCGAAGCGGACGTCTCTTTGCGTCACAGTTCCCAAGAGTTAATGCCAAAGCAGAAGTTGCTTCCAAAGCAAAAGGAAAAAGTGCGGTGCCTGAAGAACCAATTGCCAAAGAAGCTCAGAAGACACCCTTTGATCAGGATGTAGACGAGTTCATGAGAATAATCAAGAAGAGTGACTACAAGGTTGTGGACCAGCTCCATCAGACACCCTCTAAAATCTCTATGCTATCATTGCTCATGTGTTCCGAAGCTCACAGGAATGCACTTCTCAAAGTCCTGCACGCAGCTTACGTGCCAGAAGAGATTACAGTTAATCAGCTAAAAACGTTGGTTTCAAATGTCAATACTAGCCATGGGCTAGGTTTCACTGATGCTGATCTGACTACGGAGGGCCGTAACCACAATAAGGCTTTACATATCACCTTGGAGTGCAAAGGTGTTGTACTTTATCATGTCTTGGTTGACACTGGGTCATCCCTCAATGTCCTTCCAAAGAAAGCCTTGGTCAAGATAGAATAGGATGGTCTTGCACTCCGCCCGAGTAACCTAGTTGTGAGAGCCTTTGATGGATCTAAAAGATCTGTTCTGGGAGAGATTGAGCTGCCTGTGGTAATTGGCCCACAGAGTTTCAAAACTATCTTCTATGCGATGGACATTCAGCCTGCCTACAACTGTTTGTTGGGTCGACCCTAGATTCATGCCGCTGGCGCCGTAACATCGACCCTTCACCAGAAGTTAAAATACGAGTGGGAACGCCAAGTTATCACAATTTGTGGGGAGGAAGACATCTTTGTCAGTCATCTAGCTACCTATAAATACATTGAGATGGATGGGGAGATCCATGAAACAATGAGTCAGGGTTTTGAGGCCCTCAATGTCAATGAAGCAACAGCTGAAGTGTCTGGTACTTCAATCTCTTCTTACAAGCAAGCTCGGAAGGTTGCGGAAGACGGGAATGTCCAAGGTTGGGGCAAGCTGCTGCAAGTTCAGATCAAGGAAGACAAGTTCGGTTTGGGTTACATACCATCCCGACAGGTCCAAGAGGAGGCTGCTGAAGCTCCCAAGTTTATCAGTGGGGGTATGCTGACCCCGGATGCAATCAACAATGTGGAAGACGATGTTGAAAGCGACTTCAACCTGGAAAGCTGGATTCGTCCAAGAGTCCCAGGCCAGCAAGTCCTCAACTGGTCTTCCTAGGAAATTATAAGGGTTACTGCTGCAGAGTAATTATTATTTCCTACTTAAGCATGCATCAAGTCCTGCATCTTGCCCAAGGTGTCAGGACTCATTTTGTAATATGGCCATATATGTATTTTGTGCAAATGAATGATTAATGAACAATGGACATCTTTTGCAAACAATCTTTTCACTCATTGTCTTTCATTTTTGTTATTTTCGCAAAAAAACAATAAATGGCAATGTTTTTCTTAATAAATTTCATCCACTTTTTCTAAGTAAGATAAAATCAATCACTAAAATGAACAAATCTCAACCCTTGCAGAGATAATCCTCCAGATTGCACCGAAAACGATACTGTTATGACCTCATATGACTTCGACAATCCAATTAATCAAGCAGATGAAGGGGTTGATAAAGAGTATGATTTGCCCGAAGAGTTGGCAAGGTTGTTGAGACAAGAGGAAAAAGTGATTGCTCCTCATCAGGAGGAAGTTGAAACTGTCAATCGTGGTACCGAGGAAGATGTGAAAGAGGTGAAGATCAGGGTCAGTCTGCAAGCCCCAGTGAAAGAACAGTGTCGCTCCAGGGATTTTCATCTTAGTACAAACGCGAAAGTGGCGCGGAAAAGGTAGAGTCGCCAGCCAGACATTTTTATCCCGAATGAATGGGAAAGGTAATGTTGCACAAACCTAAGGAAGAAGGAAAGAACAAGGTCATGTGAACCAAAGATCTGGGTTCGGGAGTCGGTTACGACCTGGGAAGGTATTAGCACCCCAGATTGTCCGCCGTACCCTACGGGATCCATGCTTGCTTGTTTGTTTCAAAGGGTGAGAAAATACGAATGATGCTGAACAAATGAACTGCTAAATGGAATGGGAATGGAAATGAGAAAGGGAACTAGAGAAAGAGAATAAAAGGAAAGAGGGGGAAATGTAGGGAAAATAAAGAATGTGCTCGAATGGGCCCTACCCCACTACCTACGTACCTCATCGGAATAATGAGGATCAGAGTCGACGTAGTTCATCTAACTAAGGCGGGAACAATTTGTTTGTGTTTTTTATGGCTTGAACTGCGTATGTCTATGCTCAGGTGTTGCAGGCTCGTCTGGTACGAGTTCTTTCTCCCAAGGATTAGGGTTTAAGTTCACTAGCTTGTTGAACTTTATTAAGTGTTTTTGTTGCTTTTGTAAAGAAGTACCTTTTATGTTTTCTTTGTGAAACAACCCCTTGATGAGACT
The DNA here is from genome assembly GCA_963966055.1 of Lathyrus aphaca. Lineage (NCBI taxonomy): Eukaryota > Viridiplantae > Streptophyta > Magnoliopsida > Fabales > Fabaceae > Lathyrus > Lathyrus aphaca. The sequence continues at coordinate 126,652,355 of OZ014523.1, read as the reverse complement.
TGTACATCATGCTAGACAAGCTTACACTATTCCAAGATGGAATGAATCTAAGTGCCCCATGGAATAAGGCTATACACAAGGGATACTTTCATGCATTTATTAAGTATTTTGGATTTTGTTTGAAGATGAGAAGAGAAAGACTCAATTCGAAAAAGGACAAAAATTAAGGGGGACTAGGACACAACCCTAAGTTATTTATTAAAATAGTGGTCCTATGGTTAGTGAGGTTTTTCTAATCCTAAAGAGCAAAAGTAAAAGAGAGAAGAAAAAGGATGCAACTTACTTCCGAAGGAAGGTAAGTTGGTCCTAACAAAAGGGAATCCTACCAATCACAAATATGAAAGTAAAAGGTGAATTAAATGCATAAAGGGAATGCATAAAAATAAAATAAAAGGATAAGGTGTAAGGAAACATACCTTTCCCTCCCTACAAAACAAAGATTAGTGTGCATTTTATTAAAAATAATAATGCAAACATACACCAATTAAATCCTAATAACTCTAGGACTCTATCTAAACTCTATCTTAATTCTAGAGGAACTAAAAAATGCTAAAATAAAAATCCAACACCTACTACAGCCCCTAAATGCACAACAGCTACCAAAACAATGCATAACACAAGGTAAATTTCTATAGCACACAATCAGCATGTAAAGATAGGTGTAAAAAAAGTCACATACAACATGCAAACATAACAAACCACATGTATTTTACAGCACCTATATTAACAAACAGCTATGAAAACATGGGACAGATTTTATCCTTTTTATTTATGTGAACAAAGTGAATGATAAACAACACATTAATGTCAATTAACATGAATATGCATACATCACAAAATGAATTCAAACATGTGAATTTATTTACATCATTTATTTGATTAAAATGAACAATAATCAACAAGAATAACCACACTTTTCCATATTGCACAAAATAAGCATTGTGTCATGAGATTGAACAAGTATCACTACAAGCATCATTTATTTCACATGTATGGCATAAAAAATCAGAATCAAAATCATGTTAAGATATGATTAATTAAGCACAAGAAACTTGCATGAACATGTGAAGTATTTAATCACTTTTAAGCAAAAATAATCACATGGCATTTAATCATTTAATCAATCCAACAGGCAAAGATCATGATCATGAAGCACACATCAACTTTAAGTAAGCACTTAACATGTGAAACAAATGATTAAAGAGTAGCAATACACATCAAGAATAAATTAGAGCACATTTACACATTTAACACAAAACATGGAAAAGTGAACGGAATCATGTCGAAATGACTCAAAACAAATGAATCGGCTACTGGAAATAGACCCAAAAATTCCCTAAAATCAATACCTAAATATACATTAACCTTAGAAGTACTAGGAAGCAAGATTGAGCATGAAAAAGCTAAAAAACCAAAAACTAACAGCGTTAACCGGTTAACCCGTTAACAGACCCCAGACAGCACTAAATTTGGCCAAAAACGCATGCGTTTACCGGTTAACCAAACCGTTAACCGGTTAACACTGAACAGAAAGTAAAAAATGCTTTTGAAATAAGTGCTTTTGGCCACAATCTTCATTCTAAACAACCCTAACCCCCACCTAATCATGCTTACACGAATTTCTACTCAATTAGGGATTATACACATGCTAGAACCTATAAAAAGCTACAACCTAACTTCTAATCCATCAAAACCCACAAATCGCAAGCAAAACGTAATGAAAACATAATCAACCACAAGTAATACGAAAAGCACTTAAAGAATTCCGAAATGGAGAGATGAAGAGAATAACTTAAAGGAAAAGTGATTTTAGACCACCAACCTACGAAGCGGAGAAGTGCTTTGGTGGATGTTGCAAGAATTGGAGCTTGATCGAAGAGAAAACCAAGAAAACCGCGAATCCGCAAAATAAATGCGTTCTTGATGCTTGGGCCTTCTTGCACTTCCGATAAGTCGAAATCTTCACAAAAATAAGTAGCTTCTTCTTCCACAATCCACAATTCAATGGAGGTTTGAGGCTAAGCTTTAAGATCTTCAAGTTTCAATGTTAAACTTGAAGAGCTTCTTCAAAAAAGCTTTGGTGAAAAGGGAAATGGAGGAAAAGTGAGAGAGAAAAAGTGATTCTTGAAATTGTGAGAGAGTGAAAAGTTGGGAACCTTTTTCATTGAAGTGATTAATGATTATATAGGGGCTAGGCTTGGAGCTAGGTTTGGGAATGGAGTTAGGTTTAGGAATGGAGTTAGGTTTGTAGTTAGTTACGGTTAGGGTTGGAGAAGGAATATTGGAATATTCCTTGGAATATTCCATGAATACTCTAGAAGGTTGTGGAACATGGTAGAAGCATTCAAGGGAAATGGAGTGGAATTGAAGTGGAAAAACAAGAGGGAAAGAATGAAAGAAAATGTGGAAGGAAAGTGGAAGGAAAAGTGGAGGGAAAGGTGAAATCAACCATTCTTCAAATGATTTTTTCCTTGATTTTTTATGATTCCTCTATCATTTCTTGACCAAATTTGAACCATAGGATCATTGTAACCCTAATTTCATGATTTTGATCTTAAAAGTCAGGAGTCGGCCTTTTTTACCTAGCTCGGTTGCCTTTTCACCGATTTTTTGATTTTTAATCATCTGGCCAATTGAACCTCTTCCAAAATGATTTTGTGGACGAGATTTGAACCCTAGGCACTTGACATCATATATAAGACAAAGGAATCCACTTTGAATCAAAACTTTATGGAGAAGCCCAATAGAGATGAAACCCTAATTTGGCCTTTTTCATCAGGAGATGTTGCACTGCCTTCTCTGATTAAACCAAATCTTTCCATGGCTTGTGGCATCAAATGAAGACTTGTAGGATATCTTGAACCCTTTGCACAAGGTTGAGAAGCTTTGTGGCCCTTCGGTTGCCTTTGTATAGCCTTCAGTTGCTCCAATCATTGATCACATACCTATGCCTTAGCTATGCTACACATGATGCTAAGTTTTTGTTTATTTTATGAATCTATTTATGCAAAATGCTATGTAAAATGTTGGGGAAATGAAAGGGAAAATTTTGAGGTACTACAAACAACTCATCAGTATGCTTCGAGAATATGTCGACGTCTTTGCTTGGTCCTATCAAGATATGCCAGGTCCGGATACGGATATTGTCATGCACAGATTGCCATTGAAAGAAGATTGTCCGCCAGTTAAACAGAAGTTGCGTCGTACTCGCCCAGATATGGCCAAGAAAATCAAAGAAGAAGTACAAAAGCAGTGGGACGTCGGTTTTCTTGATGTAACTAGTTACCCACCGTGGGTTGCTAACATTGTACTCGTACCTAAGAAGGATGGAAAGGGGTGTATGTGTGTGGATTACCGGGATCTGAACAGAGCAAGCCCGAAAGATGACTTCCCACTACCTCACATTGATGTATTGGTAGACAACACAGCTCAGTTCTTAGTATTCTCTTTCATGGATGGATTTTCTGGATACAATCAGATCAAGATGTCACCTGAAGACATGGAGAAGACAACTTTCATCACACCTTGGGGCATGTTCTGTTACAAGGTAATGTCGTTCGGTCTGAAGAACGTTGGTGCAACATATCAACGGGCTATGGTAACATTATTCCACTATATGATCCATAAAGAAATCGAGTGCTATGTGGATGATATGATTTCCAAGTCCCTTATAGAGGAAGATCATTTGGTGAATCTGCTAAAACGGTTCAAGCGTCTGAGGAAGTATCAGTTGAGGTTGAATCCCAACAAATGCACATTCGGGTGCGTTTTGGTAAGCTGTTGGGTTTCATTGTAAGTGAAAAGGGAATTAAGGTTGATCCCGATAAAGTCAAAGCCATTCAGGAAATTCCTGCACCTAAGACTGAGAAAGAAGTTTGAGGGTTCTTAGGTAGATTGAAATACATCTCATGGTTCATATCTCATCTCGCTGCAACCTTCGAACCCTTATTCAAGTTGTTAAGAAAGGAAAAAATAGTCAGGTGGAATGATGATTGTCAGAGAGCTTTTGACAAGATCAAAGAATATCTGCAAGAACCTCCAATTATCATGCCTCCAGTTGAAGGAATACCTCTAATCATGTATCTGACAGTATTAGAAGAGTCAATGGGGTTCGTGTTGGGCCAGCATGACGAGTCTGGTCGAAAAGAGTATGTGATATACTACCTAAGCAAGAAACAATTCTCGACTGTGAACAACTTTATTCACTGCTCGAGAAAACTTGTTGTGCTTTAGCGTGGGCTGCTCGCCGACTAAGACAGTAAATGTTGACTCATACTACCTTATTAATCTCAAAGATCGATCCAGTCAAGTACATATTTAAGAAGCCAGCACTTACCGGAAGGGTTGCAAGATGGCAAATGATTCTAACAGAATATGACATTCAGTAAACCTCTCAGAAAGCCATCAAAGGCAGTGTATTGTCGGACTATTTAACTGAGCAACCCATCGATGATTACCAGCCTATGAGATTTGACTTTCCTGATGAAGACATCATGTTCTTAAAAGCAAAAGATTATGAAGAGTCAGTTCACACTGAAGGGCCTGACCCAGAAGAAACATGGACTATGATGTTTGACGGGGCAGTTAATTGCAACAGTCGTGGGGTTGGTGAAGTACTTATTACACCCAAAGGAGTTCATATGCCTTTCTCAGCAAGGCTCACCTTTGCCTGCACTAACAACGAAGCAGAATACGAAGCTTGTATCATGGTTCTTGAGGAAGCCATTGACCTCAGGATCAAAACCTTGAATGTATTCGGAGATTCAGCTTTGGTAATCAACCAGACCAACGGAAAGTGGTACACCCATCAGGAGCATCTGATTCCCTACCATGATTATACGAGGAGATTGTTGACCTTCTTCACAACAGTTATTAATACATCCCTCGAGATGAGAATCAGTTTGCAGATGCTCTAGCTACCATTGCATCCATGATCAAAGTACAAGCTGCCAAATATGTACCTCGGATTTTGGTATCCAGACTGGACAGACCGGCATATGTATTCTCTGTGGACACTATCACTGATAACAAGCCTTGGTTCCATGACATCAAATGCTTCTTGGAAACTCAGACATACCCACCTGGTGCATCGTCAAATGAAAACTTCGACATGGTTCTTTATACAAGCAAAACTTCGACATGGTCTTGCTCAGATGTGTTGACAAGAAGGAAGCAGACCTACTGATGCACGAAGTGCACGAAGGTTCTTTCGGTACCCATACTGGATGACATGCAATGGCAAAGAAGTTATTAAGATTGGGTTACTACTGGATAACAATGGATGCAGACTGTTGTGCCTATGCCAGAAAGTGCCACAAATGCCAGATCTACGCAGACAAAGTGCATGTGCCTCTGAATCCTTTAAATGTAATGTCTTCACCTTGGCCCTTCGCCATGTGGGGCATTGATATGATTGGAAAGATTGAACCGACTGCTTCAAATGGTCACAGATTCATCCTGGTAGCCATTGATTACTTCACCAAATGGGTTGAAGCAACATCGTATGCAAATGTCACCAGACAAGTGGCAGCTCGATTTCTGAAAAGGGATATCATCTATCGATATGGAATTCCCGAGCGAATCATTACTGATAATGTTTCTAATTTGAACAACAAGATGATGGTAGAACTTTGTCGGGACTTCAAAATTCAACATCACAACTCTTCTCCTTATAGGCCAAAGATGAATGGCGCTGTTGAGGCCGCTAACAAGAATATTAAGAAGATTGTGCGAAAGATGGTAGTCACCTACAAAGACTAGCAAGAAATGATACCATTTGCCTTACATGGGTACCTAACCTCTATCAGAACATCTACTGGGGCAACACCTTATCAGCTTGTGTATGGTATGGAAGTTGTCCTACCTGTTGAGGTTGAACTACCCTCCTTACGGGTAATGATGGATGTGAAACTGGATGAAGCAGAATGGGTCCGATCTCGATATAATCAACTGAGTCTGATTGAAGAAAAGATATTAGCAGCCATCTATCATGGGCTGTTATATCAAAAGCGAATGAAGAAAGCCTTCGATCAGAAAGTCAGACCTCGGGAATACTAAGTGGGAGAGCTTGTTCTGAAAAGACTTCTTCCTCCACATACAAACCACAAGGGCAAGTGGACACAAAACTATGAAGGTCCATATGTGATAACTAAAGTCTTCTCGGGTGGAGCACTGATGCTCGCAACCATGGATGGTGAAGATTTCCCGTCTCCTGTTAATTCAGATGCAGTTAAAAAATACTTCGCAATAAAGACCCGCTGGACATAAAAACATAATATAAGTCCAGGCAAAAATAGGGCATCCCGGCGAGTCAAAAACAGAATAAAAGACTCGGGCAAAAATAATTGAAAAATAAAATGTACACCCGCTGAGTTGAAAAGCCATATCGGACAGCTCCGGCAAAAATGGGTATCCTGGTGGATTGAAAACCCAAAAGGGCGATCCACGTAAAATCAGGGAATAAGTGAACAACTGCATTCTGAATTCGTCTGTATCACTCTCAACATGGCAAGCTTCGAAAGGATAAAGCATCAGTCAGAATCAACCTTCTTCAGAAAGCAAGATAAGAAGAACGTCGGGGTCATACAGGTCATAGCAAAGGAAGCTCAATGGAGCGTCAATTTCAAACATTGCCAACACTTTTATTTTCTCAATTTACAGCAATCTCCTCCTTTCAGGGATTCGCTTCTTTCATTGTACTTGCCTATTCAGGACACACAAATCAATAAAATCAGAATATTTAGTCACACTTTGTTTTTGTACATTTTTTGTTTCGTTTGCAAAATGTCCAAAGTTCATAATACAACACTTGCATGAAAACATATAAGCCATTTTTTCAATATATGCTTGCAGGACATATGCACTCTTGAGCAAATCTAACTCCTATGAAGGAATCCGGTCGAGGATACCTCGGGACACTTATGCGTTTCCTTTTTACAAGTTGCAGGTACTCAAGAAGACAATCTCACAGCATGGGGCATATCAAGCATTATATCCCCAGCCAAGTCAGCAATCACCCCATCGGAAGGTTTACTTGACAAGAGTATTCCCCCGCGAAGCTGATATCCTCTCAGAGGATCCTTCAAGAAACTCATTAAATCCCCAGTATGTCGCTTGGACAAAGGAGTTACAGCAGATTACTTCCTAGAAGTTATCTTTTCCCCAAGCAGAATCTCCCGAGTAATGCATAAACTGTTGTTCCCCATCAGAGTTGCCAGGATTTTCTCATCCTCAGCAGATTCGGCAGAATCGCTTTCCCACAGAGTTTCCAGTTTCTCCCCAGTAGAGCAATGCCTGAAATATTGTTCCCCAACGGAGTTGCCGAAGCCTCCTCATCCCCAGCATGAGTTCTTCAACGGAAGCATCCCCAGTCGGGATCCCCACAGATTTCTTCCCCCAGATCGCAACAGAGATCCCTAGAAGATCATTTAATGATCCTCTCTCCCTGCAGATCGGCCAATGATCTCTTTCCCCAGCGGAGTTCTCCCTCCACGCAGATCGCCCAGAGATTTTTCTCCCTGCAGGATCCGGATCTCGGATCGGTTCTCTCATTTTGCATAATCATAGCATTCACATCATTTTCTCCAAACTAAGCGTAGCATTCCGTCTAATACGGAGAATTACGGCAAAAATCAAACATGTGCATGATCATAAGCCAGGTTCGAGCCAGTCACCTGCAAACATCAGAATCACTTCACCAGCAATATACCAAAACTTATCCCTTTTGCAATCTCAATACAGACACTTATTCATAACTTATGCATATTCTTTTTTGATACTCTCATGTGTCTTACTTCCCCAACAAGTCAAACACTCGTATGTGTCCCTTGCTCAATCTTTTTTACACTCGTCCGTGTCTTGCACATATTTCCCCAGCATGTCAAACACTTGTACATACTTATACACAATCCTCTGATACTCGTCCTTATCTCGTATTTCACCTCCTCAGCAGGTCAACACTCGTCTGTGTCCCTTGCTTAACTGATTGATACTTGTCTGTATCATCATCCTTAAACACGTGTTAGCGTTTGTTTCTATAAATACTCGTCCATATCGTGGTCCTAGGGATGCTCGTTCGCATCTTTAAATCTATGCACATTGTCAAACACTTATACCTTTTATTTCAAAGCGTAAGCACTCGTCCATGTTTACCACTCCTCAATAGGTCACCAACAAATTAATCTCTTTCTATCCGACATTTGTCCTATGTCGTGATGTTTTCGGCAGCCGTCCCCTGCCAGGTGATCGTCATTCACCTTTGGATGATCGTCCTTCATCATGCTTATCTGATGGTCGTCCCCATCGTTGATCTTTTCTATCTGGCATTCGTCCTATGTCGCGATACTTTCAGCTGTCGTACCCTGCTAGGTGATCATCCTTCACCTTTTGATGGTCGTCCCACATCATTCCCCCAGTGGAAACCCCATTGTTGGAAATTTCTATCTGGAATTCGTCCTATGTCGCGATATCTTTGTAGCAGTCGGCCCCTGCTAGGTGATCGTCCTTCACCTTATGATGACCGTACCTCATCATGCTTATCCGATGGTCGTCCCCATCGTTGATTTTTGTTATCCGACATTCATCCTATGTCAAGATAATCCCCAGAGCAGTCGTACCCTGCTAGGTGATCGTCCTTCAGCTCTTGATGACCGTCCTTCATCATGCTTATCCTATGGCCGTCCCCATCGTTGACCTTTCATATCCGGCATTCGTCTTATGTCGTGATATTTTCAGCAGTCGTCCCCTGCTAGGTGATCGTCCTTCACCTTTTGATGACCGTCCCTCATCATTATTTCATTTATTCTTTTACCCGATGGTCGTCCCCGTCGCGGTTTATTTACCCTTTAACCTGATGACCGTCCCCGTCAGTGCTTTCCTCATTTCTTTAATCCCCAGAGAGTTTTATTCCTTAACCCAATGGTCGTCCCCGCCGTGGTCTCTTTATTTCCCAGCATGATGGTCGTCCCCGTCATTGCTTTACTTACCGTTTTTCATCCCTAGCAGTCGTCCTTTGATAGATGGTCGTCTTCCATCGCTTTCATTTAATACTCATACTATACTATTTGTTACAATTTATATTCCTTTTCTTCATCTTCCCAGCGAGTGCAAATTTCGGATTGTCTTTGGTATTCAACCACAAGTTATCTTGTTTGTCTGTTAAGCCAGGCGCTTACATCCTGCACAGCTAACTCATGCTTGAATAGGGGCAGCTGTAAACACCCCAAATTTGCCCTCACCTTTTTCTCACACCATGGCTTGTGATCTTTTCATATTGCATTGCATAAGCATACCATCTTCCACTGCATAGTTTATTTCACTACATAAGTTGCATAGCTAGGGTTTGTGATCAGATGAATCCAAGAAGTGATATGAGCTATCTCAGAGGTCTTGAAGCATGCCAATAGGGTCTATGTGTGTTCCATAATCATGATATGCTCCCCAAATTTCATAAAATTCAAGAGATCACAAAGCATGGCAAAGGCATAGAGGCAGACTGAAGATTTTCTGCACAGATGTCCTAAAATTAGGGTTTTGGGTTTGAGGCCCTTAATCTCAAATTTTTTGGTGATTCTTGTTTCTAATAGTCTCAATATGTTATAAGGAGCATGTTTACCAAATTTGATGAAGAAATTCATTGTGGAAGTCATTTGATCAACTGGTAACTTGTTGTGCAAGAAAAGTCAGAATCAGGGCATCTGAGGCCCCCAACAATGGAACCAAAGGATCATTTTCATCAAATTGAGGTTCTATGATCTTTATTAGATCTTATAAGTGATTAGAAGTTCACAAGATTGAATAATTTCAAGCCATTTGCAAACTTTCCATTTTTGGACATGACTTGTAATGGAAACTTTCCATTTTGGGATAGATTTTCAACCTCCTCTTTCTTGATCAATAATGCTTCAAATGAAAAATCTTCAAACATGAAAGTTGTAGATTAGATCTTCCCATTTTCAAAAAGTACAAGAACTCCTTTTGATTAATCCTAGAACTCAAGATATGATCTTTCAAAGTTGGGAAAAATCCTATAATTTTCAAGTTCATGCCAAAGAGGGATTTTTTGCAAAATCAAGTTTCAAGACTTCTAATGAACTCTAATTGACATCTAAGCTTCATTACATGATAATGCAACACATTTAGATCATATTTGAGCCTTGCATCACAAGTTTTCATGGCCAATTTCTCAAGAATGTACAAAGTTGTAAATGTGCAAAACCATTACAATCTCACCACTCATTCACTTATGATCACTCTAAACCATCCCATGGTCCTCCTTGAAGCTGGCTGAGGCAAGACACCCCTTTAGATCACCTTTGACAAGAGACCATACCTCATAGTACACAATCTTGACTTTTTGCAAAACCTCCCATACCAATCAACCTGTGCCACAACAACTCTCTGGCCAATCAGCATTGTTTATAAGGACATCAAGGAGTTCATTATACAACACACACAAGCCTGAATCAAGCCCTAAGCTCAGATTGCCCAAAAACTCCATAAACCTTCATTCCTTTGAAACTCACTCCACATCCAACAAAAATCACTGATTCTTTCACCATTCATCTCAAAATCAATCATAGAACACAAAGCACCCATTGCCATGGCCTGAAAGCTTCTCAAACAAGAACACGATTTCTGAGTTATCAGAACTGAAACACTAAAACCAGCCATCATAAACATGTTCTAAGCCTTCCAGAAGCATCAAGGGATCAAGTGGAGTGGTTTTGCACAAAGGAAGGGGTCAGAAAGCTCCAAACTGAAAAGCTTCAACTCAGGTAATCATCAAGAACAATTTTTCTAGAACATGTTTTTTAAGTTATAAATTGATTCTACATGATGTGATGATCAATGTGATATGTTTACTTTTGAAAACGGTTAAGTATTAAGCATGTATTGATCTTCTGAAACTTTTCCCGTGAAAAATATTTTTGTTTGATTCTCTTGTTTGATGCAAAATAAATTGTTCTTGTTGCTTGATTCTTGTCCTATGATGTTTAGTGAGTGATTCTGGAGATTTAGGGAGTTTGGGGTGGCCTAGTGAGTGAGATGGAGTGAAGAGCTGGCCGAAGAAGAAGACGACCGGAACAGTGTTCCGGTCGCCTGAAAAAGATTAGGGCTTAATTAGGGTTAAGTGCCAGTTTGAATTATAGCCTTTGGATTTGTGTTTCTTGTGCGTGCTGGATGGCCCAGATTGCCTCATTAAAACGTTAATCCACTTAATTAACTTAATCTTTAATTAATTAATCAGAATGGATCCTGACCTTTCATTTGCGCGCCAGTCAACCCCCTTCAAATCTGGGCCATAGATCTTGATTAATTCTCATTTTACTTCATTTTATTTTCATTTTATTTCATTTGTTTCCATATTTATTTTAAAATAGCAAATAACTTTTAAAAAATCTCATTTTCTGCATTTTTACTTCAAATATTTTTCTTAACTCAAAATCATTTTTTATTTTAATTTTTGCATTAAAATAGTATTTTTAAAACATTTAAATGTTTTATTTAATTAATTAATTAGTTTTAATTGATTAAAAATACATTTAGGTTTCTAAAAATCACCAAAAAAATCATGAGGCATTCTTATACATTTAGAAACATTTTCAAACTCACCATACAAATTTATTTTTAGGTTTGATCACATTTTCATAATTTTCTTTGAATTAGGGATCTTAAAAATCATATTTTCTAACCCTAACTTGAAAAAATTACTTCTTGTCAACCATGATGAGTTTGAACTTGATTCTTCTTGCATTGTTTCATATATTGCATCTAGTATCTAGGATATTTATCTCATGATTTTAAATTGCATTTTCAATTTGATTTGCATTTTTTCCCTTAGAAGTATCCCAAAACCCTAGTTAACTTAGAATTTCATAACTTTTACTAGGTTTAGCTTCTGACATTCTCCTTTGGGTAGTGATCATGTTTATGATAGGGGTTTATTTGAGTTCAATTTCAAATTTGTAACATTATGTATGCTTCTGTTTTGGTCATATGCATCTCATGTTGCCTTAAAACCCTAATTTCTCATGTTCATTTGCATTCATCTTTGCATATCATCATCATATGAACTTGCCATGACATTTCATTCATTTGTATGACATATTAGACATCTTAAGACATGCTTGAACATTGCTTGATCATTTCTTCATTCATTTGCTATGTTTTTCATTCATTACATTTCATGAACATCCATGTGTTTTCATGCTTCTAAACATGCTTCCATTGCATCTCATCCTTGTATGAACATCCATAAGCATTATGTATGACTTTGCATCATCTCATAACACATTTTCCTTGCATATACACTTCTGGTTTTGGTCTTTGCATCTTTATTCATTTCATTTCCTTTTGCTTTGCATCTTATGCATTCATACTACCATTTCAGGGGCTTATGGTAAGTTGTTTGGGATGTGGATTTGCCTTCACATCCCACCTCTTATCATCTCTTCATATGCATTATTTACTTGTCTTTAAAGTGAAATTTCTTCACTTATGCTCTCTCATTCTTAATTTCTTTCCTTTATGTTACTTATCTTCTTCAGGAAGTAAGTAACTTATTCTTTATCTCTTGCTCTTTTTCATCTGCTTCTTCTTCCTTGCTGGCCTCCTGAAGATCTTTATTTAAGCCTCACAAACCATAGGATATCCAAGCATAATAACTTTTAGGGTTGTACATAGTCTCCCCTAGTCTTTTACCTTTGAGTCTCCTTGAGTCTCTCTTCTCATCTCATAATCAAAGGCTAAACACTTAAAGCTTTAGGACTTTGAATTAGGGTTATGCATGCATCCTTATCATAGGATGGAGTGTATAACTTTAATCCTTAGTGTTAAACCTTTAATTTGTTTACACCTCTTAATCAAAACACTTAATAATGGTCAAGACTTAAGCTTGTAACTTGGGCCTTACATTAGGGTTCCATCTCTTCCTTTTGGTTAAGAGGGACTAACCCTAGTGTTTAATGGACAAGTCCCCCTCAAGTTGTCTTACAAACTCAAAATCCATTTCTTAATCTCATCCTTTAATTAAAAGCTATCCTTAATAAAGGCTTGTTATATAATGAATTTAGTCCCTAACCATGGATTAAGTTGAGGAGTCTTTCTCAGCTTAAGTGTTCTCGTCTATCATCCTTCTCTTAGGATGGTGTAATGAGTTCACTAATCCCTGATTAGAGATTAAACTCATTACTTAACACTAAACAAAAACCCAAAAACATCTTAATAATCACAAGTAGGTTAATGATCTTAATCCTACATCATCGTGGTAATTAAGTTGAGATGTTTATCTCATACTTAAGTAGGCTCATTATCCCTAATCAGGGATGATATAATGAGTTTACAAACCTTTGATTTAGGCTTAAGCTCATTATCCTTTGCAAAACACCAAAAACAATAAAAAACTGAAAACACAAAAATAAACAATAATAGTCTCCTCCGGGATTATTTTCTCATCATATTCACTCTCAAAACGAGAACTTGTTTCTTCCGTCTAATGCAAGACAGTTAGCACTCGAGCCAGACGAGTCAAACACTTGAGCATAGACAAGCAAGCAATTCACAGTCAAATCATCCAATCTCTGAGTCGAACTACGGTGTTCTGACTTCCTCATTGCACGAGAGGATACGTAGGCATAACTTAACAGTTATCGAACAAAAGTCTCTTTGTCATCCCCCACTTTCAGCTTTCTTTTCTAAGCCTCAGTCTTGAGCATCTCACCCTTCTTTTTGCACTAACACTCTATACATCTTTTCTCCATAGCTTTTCATACACAGTCAGAACATACACTACCCCTTTTAAACATAATCAAGTAAGCGTGGATCCCGTCGAGTACGACGGATGATCTGGGTGCTAATACCTTCCCAGGTCGTAACCAACCCCCTTTCTCAGTTTCTTTGGTTCGCAACTGTCTTATCCATACCCTTCCAGGTCTATGCAGCATTACCTTTTCTTCGGGATAAAAATGCCTATTTGGCGACTCTATTCAACCTCAACCTCCATCATCACCGACAATTCCCGTCTGCACCGGGGACGTAAGTCTTCGGGAGCAACACCCTACTCACACGCTCGTTCCAATATTGGTTAACTTTCAACTTACTATTACCGCAAATCATCTGTTGCTTCATACTTAATCACTTAGTCTCATATTTCCGTCGAAGAAACATACCATGCTAAAACCTTCCATTGGTTCTCAACACAAGACATAACACTCCTGCTTGATTCCAGAACACACAACACTCGACAAGGTTTCACAGGGTATCTTGGCAAGATCTTATTTTCATACAATTTCCCAACAAAAGCTCCTATTAAGATTATCCAATCACTAACACCATATCAAAAGTTGTCAAACGACTTCCTTTACCAATTTCACTTGATCTTTCAAAGTCTAACAATGGAGATACCATGAACTCTCAAATAATACCAAGCAGCTGATAGTCTGCGGAGAAAACACTTATCTGTCGGAGCTCTCACCAACCAATAGAATAAGGACTTGCAAACATGCAATGATAGAACAATTCACTTGTCAACTACAAGATCATAACATCGGTCCACACTCTCCAACAACAGAGATACTGGGGTTGTACTGCTACAATCATAACCGATATAATTTCGATTCCAATCTATACTCAAAATAATTTATCCAATCAAGCTTAACCAATCTGACCATGGTTACTATGTTCCATATCAATTCTCTTTACAAAATTTCCATTCACTCGAGATTTCTGTCAGCACAAGGTCTCCATCAATAAAACACAGTAACGCTCAGAACTTACAATAGTCTGTGAGTCACCAACACCAAACTCAAATTATCCTTAGAACACTTGTGGGTTTCCATAACACTTGAGGTTAAGAATCTGACGATACTAAATTGACTAATTGTTTAACTCATGTCCAAACAATAATCCAATGCCAAAACTTTTCCTGGAAGATCAACACTTTGCTATCTAACACCTCGAATAGAGCCAAGACGGACTTACAATTCAGAAGGTACGATTCTTTAAAGTTCTCCACAAAAGTCGTGTGTTAATCGATTGCCCATCCGAGGTTAAACGATCGAACACCACTAAACTTGTTCTTCTTATTAACGAACAATCTAACTTAACATTACCAATTCAGACCACGCCATCTTGAAAGATGATTCTCACTCTCGACTTCCACACATGCGCACAACCACTCACTGTTCATAACTCGAGATAACACTACCAGGCATAACATGCAGATCACAAATCCAACAAACGACAAAGTAGAATTTGCATTTTGTCACGGTCACAACATGAACACTCAACGGAATGGCTCGATTCCACTCGCACAATAACGTTGTCAAAAGGTTTTTGTCGCAAGCTAACACTTAGTTCGCCCATAAACAAAAATCCAACACACAATCCTTATCGGGTAAAAACAAGATGATGAACACCTCATGTCTAGTATACAACCTTGTCCTCTCTCTTTAATTTCCTTGGCGAGGATTAAAACAACAACAACATTCTCAATCTCATTAGAGACAAATTCCAAATACTTTGATTATTCTTTACACTTGGAAACTTAGGTAATTCACTTCTCTGAAGAACCTTAGGTACCTCTACTTACATATAATTCGGGATTTCATTACTTTCTACTAATCATTTCATAGAATGTTTCCACGGCCTTCTGTCGTACTAAAAACGCTTCAATCGGGCCCTCAAGTCCAAATGTATGCATCTTAGAAAAGATCCAACTTTTGAAACTTAATAACGTTAACCAGCCACTAACAGGAGGGTAACCAATCACTCAAACACAGAAACAACTTCTGATCTTCATTGTTACCTAAGCCTCCTAACTCATTCCAATCATAACTAAAAGTTATAACCATCACCAACGGATTATTCCAACCGACCAATGCTGAAAGAAAACGGAGGACAAGTTGTGGTTAGCGGACATGTTCTCATCAATATAAGCAATAGGTTACTACAAATCAGATTACAAATTCATCTGATACATGTGCAGAAGTTCAGTGCAAGGTGATAACTAATCAACTTGACCTCCACAACTGCTTTCCTTACATCAATATCTTTCTTAACCAAGTCAACAACAACTCCAGGAGAGTCCGTCCATCCACCATTCTCGTAGACCATCAAACGTCAGACGTCCGCTCTTCTTAAAAAATTCATATAATACCGAATTAACGGTCGTCCAAAACTAGTCTCGGAATTTGTAGGCTTTCCTCATATTTATTTAATCTCATTCGTTGATTATCATGTCCTTGACGATAAGAGTGATGTCCATAGAGGTAACACTGATCGCAGAGTTCCATTTGGATAGGTAGCATATCAAGAAGCACACTCTCGCTTCAGGTGAGCACAGACCATCCAATGCCTTCTCATGTCGCGTGGTCAATGTCGTCTCCATACCGTATTAACTCCATGCTTTGTAGTAATCTTATCACACTCAAACACAACCCTTCTTACTAGAGCTTCTTCCAAATCCAATGTGTTAACTCTAACAATTATCTCCACTTTATCATGTCCGCACTTCACACACCTCATATCACTAAAAAGAATTTATTCTTCTTCCGACACTATACATTACGCCATTCATTAGGTCACTCAAAAACTTCCGACTTAAACTCTTATCAAAAACATAACACTATGATGCCTTACTCTGATCCTTGTTTCTTCGATTTCAATCGAATAAACAAATCTGGTCTTCAATCCTTCGTCCGAGGTATACTTGTCTCAATTTGAAACGTGTAGTCACATCCTTGTGTCCCTCTTCACGTTCCGCCACAACTTAGGTTCTTTTCGTGGAATGAAGCTTCTCAACACTCTTGTCCATACTAGTGACCATTACCGATCCACCTGTGACTTTACGTATTCCTCTATACACTGACCACTCATTCCGTAGAGATCCTTACCCCTCATATCCTATCCATTTAAAAGGATCCCTCAAACTACACACTTCTCTAAAATCCCACGTTACAAAAAGTAAAAAAATCTTAAGAAGACTCCAACTGAGCTGACTAAAGCTCTCCTCTGCTATCCCTTGGCTTGAGCCCACTCTCACCGCACAAGTTGCAACAACACTTCGGAGTCCTCATGGTTGCACAACTATGATTCCACATACATAGCATTAGGCTGATCAGACCCAATACTACATAGTATGATATTAAGAACCATGCCGACAAGACACACTTAAGAGGCAAGAAAGATTTACTTATGATGTTTCAAGGCTAGGTTGAGGATACGACCTGCTCTAATACCAATTGTAACACCCCATATAATATATATCTAGAATAATATCATACAGTGTTAATTTTTGGTACTGACACCATCAAAAGTGCCTAATAGCATAATTCACATTCTTGACCAACTATAAAACATCTATACAACAATGGTGCAAGACATGGAAATTATACTAAAACAAAAGCTAAGATCAATACGATATTCAATATTGTACAAAGATACATAAATACACAACGGAAGACTAAAATTATGCTTCACTTGAAACATCCCGAGCATAGATCCACTTTTAAATCAAGCCTGCAAAAGGAACCTGAAAAGCAACAATAATAGTGGGGTGAGATAACAACATCTCAGTGGGTTCCCTATCTTAGAGTTCTCTCAGCTCTAAGGGTTCTCTCAAAAACCTAACTCAAGTCTCTATAAAAGGAAAACGACCTTGATTTCAAACGTCTCTCTCTCGTTGGAACCACGTCCAAGAGTTCTACAAATCCTACTATTACTAGCTAGGATACTACCTTTTTACTTCTCATGGGACTCGTTATAACACCCATCTCAAGTGGCTAATATTCTTCCCGTGGGACTCAGTGAAACACCCACCTTAAGCCTAAAACAAGTCTGATGCTTCCTGTGGGACTCAATGTAATACCCACCATAAGACTTACTCAATGCTTCCCGTGGGACTCAGTGTAATACCCACCACAAGCCCAACCCAAGTCAATGCTTCCTGTGGGACTCAATGTAATACCCACCACAAGACTTACTCAATGCTTCTCGTGGGACTTAGTGTAATACCCACCACAAGCCCAATAAAAACCGATGCTTCCCGTGGGACTAAATATAATACTCACCATAAGACTTACACAATGCTTCTCGTGGGACTCAGTGTAATACCCACCACAAGCCCAACCCAAACCGATCCTTCCCGTGGGACTCAATGTAATACCCACCACAAGGCTTACTTAATGCTTCCCGTGGGACTCAGTGTAATACCCACCACAAGCCCAAACAAAACCGACGGTACCTCAAGCCTTTACGGATGCTTCCCGTGGGACTCAATGTAATACCCACCACAAGCATTACTCTAGACTGTTCGGAGGATACCACGTATAATGCGTCAAGGATTCGCAACGACCTAGAATGAACCTAAGCACCCCTTAAGTCATACCATCTGTCGCTCCCTGGATTTCCATCCTGGTACAAACGCGAAAATGGTGCGGAAAAGGTTAGAGTCGACAGCCAGGAATTTTTATCTCGAAGGAACGGGAATGGTAATGCTGCACAAACCAGGAGAAAAGAAAAGGAAGGACACAGGTCCTGCGAACCAAAGAGACTGGGTTCGGGAGTCGGTTACGACCTGGGAAGGTATTAGCACCCCAGATCGTTTGTCGTATCCGACGGGATCCACGCTTGCAAAGAAACGTTTTCAAAAGGTGATGAGATGAAAGCTACTGCAAAAGAAAGACTGGAACTAGACTAAAAAAAAGAAAAGAAAGGGGGAAAATGTAGGAAAAATAAAAGAGTGCTCGAACGGGCCCTACCCCGCTGCCAACGTTCCTCATCTGGACATGAGGATCAGAGTCGCCATAGTTCCCCTAACTAGGGGTGGAAAATATTTCTTGTGTCTTAAGGCTTGAACTGCCTATGTCGATGCTCAGGTGTAGCAGGATTGAACGACGAGTGTGTTACCGTCTTGCAAGATGAATGGTAGGAGCAAGTTCACACGTAAAGAGTGAAGGTGATGAGAAGAGAATTCCCGAAGGAAAGACGCTTATTGTTTGTCCAGTGTTTTTTTATGAGTTTTTTATGGAGTGTGGCACAAGGAAGTGAAAGTAAATCCTTTTCTAAGGAATATGTCTTCATTACCATATCCCAAAATAGAATGAGTAACAAGTCCATCAAGAATGAAGAAGATCCTCAAACTTGTTTCCTAAGATTAGGATTTAAATTCACTACTTGTTTGTATTATTAAGTGTTTTTGTGGATTAAAGTGAAGAAGTGTCTTTTAGATTTTCTTTGAGAGAGTGACAAAAGGGAAGGTCAACTCAACTATTATTAGATGTTTTTAGGTTTTTGTGTGAAGATGAGAAGAGAGAGAACCACAAAGGAACTTAAAGGTAAAAAACTAAAGGGGAAATCTAACAACCCTAAATGTTATCATGCATGGGAATCCTAAGTTAGTGTGGCTTGATCTCTATCCTAAAGAAGAGAAGGAAAGATGAAAGAAAGAAAGAAAGAAGAAGAAGAAGAAGAAGAGAAGAAAAAGCTAGAACACAACTTACTCCACTAAAGGAGATAAGTTGTTTCTAAAGGGGGAAAAGGAGAACTTGAACACAAGATGGCATAATGCTCATCAAAATCACAAAGGAGAAAGCATAATAAAATAAGAGATGAATAATTGAAATGTGGACATCATCCACACTTCACTTACCATGAGCCCCTAAAATGGTTAGAACACATTCAAATGACAAAATGAACAAACTTAAACCAAATAAGATGCAAGCAAAGAAAAAGATCCATTCAAAGCACCACAATCATAAGCAAGGCACTCCACTTATCATGCTAAGACATATCAACAAAATCAAGCAAGAATTAAAGCCAACAAGTCATTACAAAGCATTACAAGCTCTCACAAAGAAACAAAACACAAATGAGGTACAAAGAAGTCATACAAGTTAGGCAATCATCATACAACTTAAGACCAGAACCTTATCATGTTAAGAATGTGCCTAAACAACATAAAAGACCAAAATAAGAAGCATACAAGTTCAAGCATTATCAACCATGAGAAGCAAATGAACATAGGAGGTGATGTGAACATACATACATTTGTGAGATCTTAAAGCATAAGAAAACCAAAGCAGATAAAATGGTGATTCACATATCATGACTAGAGCCATATATACATGTTAAAGGGACCTCAAACACTTCATAAAAGTTGGCACAAGTTCCTTCATGACCCCAAAAGGTAAGCATATGACATAAAGAGTTCAAATTAGGTCAAGCAAGCAAGGAAAAATAAAAAAAAATGGAAATCACATTCAAAAAATATGCAATTAAACACAAGTGATCCTCACACATATACAAACATCATGCCAAAAGGACGGGCTCAAAATCAAAAGCAAGGTAAGTCAAAGAATTGCCCTAACATGAACTAGGGTTTTGAAACTTATACACAAAGTAACTTGTCAAAAATATCCATACAAATTTCTAAAAATTAATAGAAAAATTACTAGCAAACTACATTATATCACTAAACAAATGCAAAAAGAACCAACTCAAAATTACAATCCAAGATCCAGATATAAAATGAACAAAACAGAAAGCATTTAAAAATGAATTAAAACAAATATTAAACTCAACAATTAACTTCTGCGTGACAAAAAAAAATAAACGAAAAGTGAAAATGCCAAAAATTAGAGAAAATTAAAAGGTTCATTCATGAATTTTTTCATAATTTTTGGATGAATTTTACTATTTTTTATGAATTAAACAAAATAGGTCAATTAAAAGAAAAATAAAAGAAAAGAAATAAAAGAAAGTAATCTAAATGGATGGATGAGATTGAAATGAGAACAGATCAAAGGTTTAGTGTGCAAGTCAACAAGACCTAGAGTAATCAGATCCTAAGGTCATGATTTAAACTTCCTAATTAAATGAAATCTAACGGCCACGTTTTAAAATCACATAATTAGTTTAATTAAATCAAATAAGCGCTAAATAATCCAGATCCAATGGCTGAGATTCAAACTGGAAAACGTAAACCCTAATTAAATCCTAATCTAAACCCTGGCCAGCCGGAGAAGCGCCGGTCATCTTCTTTGGCCATCTTCAAACCTGCAAATGTCAAAACTCAACCAAAACGCATAATCCGGTTATCAAAATGATCCTCAAGCCAAGTAGAACACAAATCCAGCTTCAAAACACACTTATCATTCACACACAAACAGAATCAAAGGAAACAAAATTGGTTCTAAAAGTTTCAGGTACACTGTTTTTGCTCATCTTGCAATCATTTTCAAAAGTAAACACGTCCTCATGATCAGGACAACACACAGATTACAATACACACAAGAGAAGCACAATCTAGGATGATGAATTTTGAGGATACCTGAGATTTGCAGAGCTTAAAATCCTCCAAGAAATCCAGTCACCAGCTCCAGATGAACCTCCTATAGCTTCTATTCATAAGATAAATGTGAAAGAACCTCTCAAATAGCCTGGATCTAGCAATTCGAATGCACCTGGTCTGAACTTGCACTGGTATGAAACTTTGCTTTTAGCTCACAATGATGATGGATTTGTGATCTCTGCAGGTCAAGGATGAAGATTGTGTGATTGGTTTTTGAAATGAGTGTGTGGATGAAGAGATTCGAAGCAAAAGGCTTGTGATGCAAAAACTTTGGAGTGATGAAATGAGGAGCAATTCTCATGATTCAAGGCCCTAGACCTCTTATATAGCATGCACACTTCCACGGATTAGGGTTTTAGAGAGATTGCACGTGGGAGGAGTGTGGGAGGATTGATTTTGCAAAAATGCAAGATAGTGGTAGAGTCATGAAATGCTCGTGCATTGGCCTCATCTTGTGCATGTTCAGTTTCCACTTGATTCAATCTCCACCAATGGATTGATCTTACACCTTGAAAGCAAAGGAATCATGCTTTCCAAATGATTTTGCATTTTTGCATTTAGTGTTATTCACCCTTTCTCATGCATGAATACTATGATATTTCTTGAGCCAAATGACTTTAGTGCAATGCAATGTGATAATGTGCCCTTACTTTGTTCATTAAACAGCTTGCAAACAAGATATATGATTTTTTGCACCTTGGTAGAAAATTGGTTTTTTAAGTGAAAACCTAAAATCAAGTGAACTTCCATTGGCCATAAATTTCAAACCATGAATGCTATGATCATGTTCTTGTACTTTTTGAAAATGGGAGATCATACTCTACAACTTTCATGTTCAAATATCATCCATAGGCTTAAAATACCATAAAAAGGACTTTGACCACAAGAATTTGTCAAAGGTGCAAGAATCCCTGCTCAAAAGTAAAACCCTAATTCAAGAACCAACTGTGTAGGAGATTATTGCATCCTTGATCCTCTGATGATCTTCAACCCTTCTTGACTTTTGTAAGTGATCTTAGGTTTGCATATGACATGAGAACACCTTGTGGAACTCTTGCAATGTCACTTGGCCTCCTGATTTGGCTTGTAAAGCTTCAAATCCCCAGTTGATTGATCATATGCCCTATGCTAGAACATGAGGATGTTATGCTTCATTTTTCTATGCTAGATGCCAATGATATGATATGCTTATGATGATTATGATGTGAACATGCTGATAAAAGAGAAGAGGGAAAATTTGGGGTGTTACGCCATCTAACAATTTCTAGTCGCAATACTAGGCCACGCTATTGGTTTATGGTAAGATTCCTAATTCATCCTCCATCCTTGTTTAGTTATATAGTTTTAAAACATATAACCCTAACATCCTAGTTTAATTATCATCATTAAACTATTCCCATAATGATCTCATTGCCTCTATTCTCAATCAATTCTCATGATTTAATATGTTTTCCATAATTAACGCATGTTCCATAATTTGACTAATACCATAATTCCTTAATTAACATAATTATGGTTAATCGGAAAAGTTAGGTAAAAGTAGGCTTAAAATAATATTTCTCGACATCATAAGATATTTCTTGTTTTTAGCTTCGAATCGATATGTGGAACACTAAAAACGGATACCCGGATCACAAGTTATGAAATAAATACGAAAACTGAACTTCCAGGTCTAGCTGAGCGAGCCCTCAGCTCGCTGAGCAAGAAACTCCTTGCATGAGCTCGCTGAGCAAGCTCCTGCTTGTTGATCAAGCTATACCAAATCACCAATCTTTCTGCATAATTTCCTCTTCTCACTGAGCGAGCTCTGCAATTCCAGAAAAATTCAGGCTTACGGGAAACACCCATTTCCATGTCAAACTCAACCAAAACATCACCAAAATAGAGGAACCAAACACTAAACAAGAATACCATCATATATTAGTCATTATACTTTCTTTCTTTTCTTTTTCCTTCTTTCTCCTTTTCTTTTCTCTTACCGACTTTCTTTCTCTTTCTTCTTATAAACCCTTCTTTTATCTTTTTATAAATTAAATACCATTTATTAGTTAGTAACACTAACTGGTCCAATTTTAGAGTATCCAAAAATGTCTCTGAGTCGAATATTTGATAATGCTTATGCGTCAGATAATACTTAATTAATTAATTTAAGTTCGTCGGTTACTCTAATTACTTTAACTGAAGGCTCTCAGAGTACACCGGAACCCTATTAAACTTAATTAATATTATCCAAAGCACTTAATTAAATATGGGGTATTACATTTGGTTTGTTTGGATGTTTATAGGTCTCATTTGGTCATTTGTAGGTCCATTGTGGTTTGTGTTTTCCTCTTGCTTGAGTTTTGTGCATATTTATTCAACTTTGACCTAATTCTTCCAAGTCTTATTCCATAGTTTTTCTCATGCTTGTTTGTGTACATCTAACATGTTCATCTCTTCATCTCCTTTACATTACACATCAATTATGCTACTGACTCATGCATATGCAATCCATATTTGTATGTCATGTTGCATCTTTTGTCTTTCATCTTAAGTATGAAGCATCCTTTCCTTATGTGACCATTCTTTTGCATGATTGTTAAGTTATTTGGACTTGCTTACTAGTGCTTTTGATATGTTTATATGTACATATTTGATAACTCGAATTCATATCGATTATTTAATATGATTTCTGATTGTTTGACATGTTAATTTATCTGTTTTGGACGATATTACGCGTGAATTGTATTTGTTTTGCAGATATTTGATCAAACAAGACTTTGGAGGTAAAACTACAAAAGGAAGCTTATTGGACAAGAAACATGGAAAACAGAAGGAAAATAGCAAGAAAATGCACTTCTGCACAATTCAACTGTGAGACGACCGTCTCAACTTCAAGTTGGGCATCTCACATTCAAGTTGGGTGTCTCACATCCAAGTTTCCCAACTCAAAGCTAAGTTGTTCGTTTCAAATACAGAACGATCGTCTTAAGTCTTTATTCCAAAAAGCCTAAAATACGTAACAGACGAAACAGAAGTCAAATGAAATAGCCGTTATGAGATTTTTTTGTTCAAGCAAGAGTGTAAACACCCCAAATTTGCCCTCACCCATTCACACCATGGCTTGTGATCATTTCATATGCATAAACACAATCATATCATCTCATATCTCATTTTTGATTCACTGCATAGTTTTTAAGTCATCTGCACCTAGGGTTTGTGATCTGAGCAATCCAAGAGCCTCTTGAGCCACTCCAAAGGCTACCAATCACTTCAAAGGGATCCATGTGTGTTATTATATCATATTACATCCTCTCAAAGTCAAGAATGCCAAAGGATCACAAGAACTGAGGTTTGCATGGAAGCAGAGCCAGGCTAGACTGCACAGTTGACCTAAAATTAGGGTTTTGGTTTCAGAGGCCATAACCCCAAATTTTTTGGTCATTCTTGTTTCCATTGGTCTCTATATGGTATAGAGAGTATGCATATCAATTTTCATGAAGAAATTCCATGGGGAAGTCATCTGATCAAGAGTTGACTTTTCAGACAAGTCAGTGCAAAATCAGGGCATCTGAGGTCCCCAATGACCCAACCAATGGGTGATCTTCATCATTTTGAGTGTATTGGTATTTATTTGATCATGGAAGAAGGTTGAAGTTCACAAAAATCAAGAATTTGAAGTTTTTGCAAATGTTGACTTTTTAGGCATAGTTGACTTTTCAAGAATATGTCATTTTATGCCATTTTTCAAGCCTTGATTCTTGTTCCAAAAATGCTTCAAATGGAAAAACTTTGGTCATGAAAGTTGTAGAATACATTTTTCCCTTTTCAAAAAGTACAAGAACATGATCAAATTCTTCTTGGATCAAAAGTTATGGTGTGACAAAGTTGGCCAAAATCACTAATTTTTAAGACATGCCTCAAATGTGAATTTTGCAAAATCATGAACCAAGGCCATTTGTAACTTCTAGTTCACATCAAACCAATGTACAAACATCACACAAGTCCTAAAAATCAGAATTGAACCAAAAGATCACATGTTTATGGTTTGTGTAACAAGGCATTTTCATGAAGAACCAAAATGAGCCAACTTGCAAAACTCATGATCACACTTCACCAACTAGTTGCCTTGGCTGCTGAACCTTACTAGCATCACACACACATCATGCTGCGCCAGCCCTAGCCTATGTACCAAGCTAGAACCAAGCCCATGCCTCTCTTACAAAAAAGTTGACTTTTGGCAAAAGCAAACATCCCAATCACAGCAGACCATGTCACATCCTCTGGCCACATGGAATTGTTTATGCTATCCTTTGGCAAGCAAAACATAAGAGGGAGCCAGGCTGAAACACTCCATAGCATCACATACACAAACTCACTCCATTTTGCATTTCTCTTCGAAACTCTCTGTCCAGCTCACAAACATTCAAACTACTTCCACACATCAACTCACCATGCCTCATTGAGTAGAAACCAACAAAGAACCAGGCCTGAAACAAGCCATAACATCACTTCACCATTTTCACCCCAAGCTGCAGTTTCCTTCGAAACACCTTCCACAGCTCACAAACATCCAAACAAACTCCACAAACCTTCTCCACTCATCATCTGGACCACAAACAACCCTTCACCATTGCCAGAAACAGCCTGCATCACCATTGCCATTTTCAACTGAGCTTGAGCAGAAGTTGTTCAAACTCTTCATCTGGCCAGCATAAATTTCTCCCAAGCATTCAAGCATCATCAAGAGGTCATAAGGAGTGAATTTCACAAAGAGGGAAGGTCAGAAAGTAGCTGGAGTGAAAGCTTCGAATCTCAGGTAGCTCAAGAACTTTTTTTCCAGAAATGGATTTTTAAGTTCTAAACTTGTTCTATATGTCTTCCTGATCATGAATATGCTTTTAGTTTCGAAAATGGTGATGAAATGAGGATTTATTTGCTTCCTGAAACTTTCCTGCCCTAGTTTTTGTTTGCTTCGATTCAGCCATTTCATGAATGATAAATTTGTTTTGAGTGGGGGTTTTGAATCGTGAGCTTGTGGGAATCATTTCTGTGTTTTTAGAATTCATTTTAGATGCGTATGGAGTGAGTTTAGGTTTTGGGGTGGACGGAGAAGATGACCGGAACACTGTTCCGGTCATCTGAGTGTGTTTAACGGCGAGATTAGGGCATAAGCATTGATTAGCTGAGTTTAAATCCTGGCCGTGAGATCTGGCGCCAAGTCAACTCCCGCGCGTGTAACTTTGAATCTGGTCCCTAGGATTAGCTGACTTCTCATTAATTCATTTAAAATTCATTTTTATTTCATTTCTTTTCATTTGTTTTGCATAATTTATTTAAAATAGCAAAATTGTTTTAAAAATTATGAAACTTTTTCTTAAAAGTTCTATTAATTTTTAAGACCCAAAAACATTTTCATTTTATTTTTTATCATTAAAAAAGTATTTTTAAGTATTTAAAAGATTATTTTTAATTGATTAATGAGAATTAATTTATTAAAAATACTTTTAGGTATTTAAAAATCACCAAAAAATTCATGAAATGTTCTAAGACATTTAGAAACATTGTCCAACCTTCAAACCAAATTTATTTTTTGATCTTTATGCATTTTGAGAATTTTTCATTGAATTAAAATCATTTTTATGCATTATTTTGATCCAAAGTTCAAAAAATCATTTCTGCCCATCCATGAAGAGTTGGACATTGATTCTTCTTGCATTGCATTGTGATTAGCATGAAGTTTGTAAGATTAAATTGGCATGATTTGATCCTTCATTTTCAATTTGTTTGGCATTTCTTTTGTTTGGAAACCCTAAAAACCCTAAAAACTTGTAAAAATCATAACTTGAGATTGGTTAAGAGTTGGGACCTCTCCTTTGGGAAGTGGTTTAATATGAGATTAGGGATCCTTTGTGTGGCATTTTCCATTTTTTTACCTTAGGGTTTGCTTCTGGTTTTGGTTTGTGTTTGATGTTTGATTCATAAACCCTAATCTGGGCTTCCATATGCATCCATCTTGCATTCTCTTGCATAACATGACTTGCCATGACATTCCATGCTTCCATGTGATTCATTTGACATCATAAGACATATTGAAAGCATGTTTGATCATTGCATCTTGCATTTGCCATGTTGTATGTCATGTGCACTTCATAACTTTTCATGTGTTTTCATGGTTCCTAACCTGCTTCATTTGCATTCTTGAACTTGTATGATCATTTCCATGTGCTGCCTCATGTTTGTAGCATCTCATAGCATCATTAGCATCATGTATATGCTTCTGGTTTTGTTTCTCATCATGTCATCTCATCCCATTTTGCATTGCATTGCATTCCTTTCTAACATTTCAGGTGGTAAGTAAACTTGAGAAGTGAATTTGCCTTCACTTCTCATAACTTTTCTTTTCATCTCTCTTGCATCCATTGCTGCATTTTCTATATGTGTTTGAGTTTGAGCTTGCTCATTCTTCTTCCTCTCACTTTCTCTCTTCAAGTGACTTGACTTCTTGAATGAAGCAAGTCACTTTGCTTCTCTTGATCCTTTCATCTGCTTCTTGATGATTCCTTTGAAGATCTTTCTTGTAAACCTCACAAACTTTAGGGACAACCATGTATGACAATGATTAGGGTTTTGATTAGTTTCCCCTCTTAGTTTTACCTTTGTGTCTCTTTTGAGTCTTCTCTTCTCACCTCATAATCAGGAACTAAACCCTAAAGGTTTTAAGGCTTTGTGATTAAGCTTATGCCTGCATCCTTCTCTTAGGATGGAGTGTATAACTTTAATCCTAAGTGTTAAACCCTTAATGTGTTTAACTTCTTAATCAATTCACTTAATAATCATCAAGACATCAAGCTTGTAACTTGGGCCTTGCATTAGGGTTCTAATTCTTCCTTAATTGGTTAAGAAGGACTAACCCTAGTGTTAATGGACAAGTCCCCCTCAAGTTGTCTTACAAATCATAAAACCCGCTTCATCATCATACCATTGAATAAAATCCACTTAATCAAAGGCTTGTTCTGTCATGAGTTTAATCCCTAATCATGGATTAAGTTGAGGGGCTTTCCTCAGCTTAAACATTCTCATCTATTATCCTTCTATTAGGATGGTGTAATGAGTCTGTTTAATCCCTGATTATGGCTTAACCTCATTACTCAACACTAAACAAAAACACCAAAAACATCTAAATAATCACAAGTAGGTTAATGATCTTAATCCTATACCAAAGGTGATTAAGTGTGAGAATCTGACTTCACACTTAAGGTATTCTCATTACCCCTAATCAGAGGGAAGATGTGATGAGTTTACTAACCCATTGGTCTAGGCTTAAGCTCATTAACTTATGATAAACTTTCGAAAGCAATAAAAGACTGAAAACCCAAAACAAACAATAATCGTCTCCTTCGGGATTCTTTTCTCATCTCATTCACTCATAAGCGAGAACTTGCTTCTTCCGTCTAATGCAAGACAGTTTGCATCTGTGCCAGACAGATCATACACTTGAGCATAGGCAAGTAAGCAGTTCACAAGTCAATTCATCTTTCAGTCTCTTTGGGTCGAACTACGGTGTTCTGACTTCCTCATTGCACGAGAGGATACGTAGGCATAACTTAACGGTTATCGAACAAAAGTCTCTGTATATTCCCCCTCTTTCCAGCTTCATTCTTTTAGCCTCATGATCTTGAGCATTTCACTCCTGTTCTTACACTGACACTTCACTTATATACTTCACTTTTCTCTTACACTGACACCTGTACATCCTTTTCCAGCTCTTTATACACAAATTGCACTGACACTACCCCTTTAAAACACAAATCTTTTAAGCGTGGATCCCGTCGAGTACGACGGACAATCTGGGTGCTAATACCTTCCCAGGTTGTAACCAACCCCCTTTCTCAGTCTCTCTGGTTCGCAACCGTCTTATCCATCTTTTCTAGGTCTATGCAGCATTGCCTTTCCTCCGGGATAAAAATGCCTAGCTGGCGACTCTATTCATCTCCAGTGAGTTCACGGCTGTGTGTTCTCATTGTCCCCTTTCGCCGACCGTTCGCGTCTGTACCTTTATCTGGGCCTGTCCCATTTATCGGGAGCGACAGCTTGGCGACTCTGCTGGGGATCCCTTATACTGCAACCAGGGCTTCTGGTTCTTTTTGTGGGTTCCTCCTAGCGCTTGTTTGATTTGTGTTTACTGGGATGTTATGTGTTTATTTGTGTTTGTATATGTTTTACTTTTGCTTTATGTACAGTTGTTTACTGCTTTCTTTACTGCTTTGCATATATCATACTGTCATGCTGTCTGGCTGGATCTGTTTGTTTGCTTTGGTGGGTGGGGTTCTATTGAGAGTTAAGGTCCTATACCTGGGACCTGAGTGACACCTAGGCTAGAGTGAATCATATTCTTTCCCATTCCATCTCGGTCTGGTGCGGGAATATGAAACACGGTTCAGATATGGGTTTCTTCTTGAGAACTCTGTGTTGCAGATTTCCTGCAATACTAGGGCTATCTGGGAAGCCTGCTAAGTCTGGATGACCTTTTAGTATTGACCTTCAGAAACTGAGGTGAATTAGAGGAGGAACTCTTATGGTTATTGTAAACACTGTACCTCCGGGTTGGAAGTGTTTACACTTCTCATAACTGATCCAAGTCTGAGGATCCTTGTTTTAGAACACCACCTGTGAGGGGGTTGGGCTGTTTATAGGTTGCAGGTACCTTGACCTCAGAATACCCTGTTACTTTGTTTGTTTAAGAGTACTTCATTTTGGGACAGTTCTTGTGATTCTAAAAACCCTGGACATGTGGCTCTTTATTTGAGTCCCCCACCTTGGTTACTGGATCTATAGACCTCCAACTGGAATTCTTGAACACACTTGGACCTATATCAGAGCATTTTGATCGGATCCAGCTCAGTCACAGACCCTTGCATATCATTTGCATACATAAACATTGCATCATATTGACATTTGTTTGTTTGTGTTTCAGGGTATCCATCCTCATCTTTGGTTTTGGTTTTGACCCCATCTTCAGCATTGACCCATCTTCATCAGCATCTGCTTCAACTATCACCTGCACCAGCCAACCAGTGGCTCATTCTTCAGTGTTATCATCAGCACCTGTCTCTACTCATCTTCAGCATCATGGCTCCTAAAAAGGGCAACATCACCTATCACTTCTTCCAGCCAGAGTTATCTGACATCAGGAGGATTCAGACCCTGACCACTCTAGATCACATACCATTGTTCAGGGAACACTATGGGGATATACTTGATATGGTTATGGATCTGGACCCTTCATAGAGAAGCCTGATCCACACTTGCATTCAGTTTTATGATCTCCCATTGAGATGTTTCACTTTCCAAGACTTTCAGTTGGGCCCTCTATTGGAAGAATACTCATCATTGGTTGGCCTGCCTATCAGGGGTGGAATCCCTTTCAACCCTGAGATGGTCTTTCCTGGTAATGGAGAAGTAGCAAAGGCTCTGCATCTGGAACCTGTCCTGATTGAGCAGCATATGACTTCTAAAGCTGGAATCCCTGGCTTCCATCTGGACTTCCTGATCTCTCAAGCTACCCTGAAAGCTTCTTTAGGAGAGTGGAAAGCTGTTTGTGCCTTGTTGGCTTTGAGCATATATGGAATTGTATTGTTTGCAGATGAGCCTCGATTCATTAGCAAGAATGCAATCCATCTGTTCATCTTGAGGAACCCAGTGCCCACTTTATTGGGGGATCTCTACTATTCAGTGCATCAGAGGAATGAAAAGCAGAGGGGAAGATTAGTGAGGTGTTGTGCTCAATTGTTCCATACTTGGCTTCTCAAGCATCTACCCAGGACAGATGCATTTCTGAACCCTCATCAGCAGAGTAACTGGGCTAAGAGACTCACTGCTCTAACTTCAGCCGATATCAGATGGTGCACTCAAAGCACCAAGGGTAGGGATATCATCACCAGCTGTGGGCATTTTCCCAATGTGCCCCTAATAGGAGTTAAGGGTAGTATTAATTACAACCCTCTGCTGTTCAGAAGGCAACTGGGCTATGCACTGGTCCACACTCCTAAGGCACAGGACTTGGTGGAAACTCTTTATTGTGAGAACAAGATTAATCTGGCTACTGTTAGGCAGGCAGCCTGGGCTTGGGATCATGTTCAAACAAAGGGAATAACCATTTTGGGAAAGTGCAACAATGTGGCATCAGCACAATATTATGAATGGTCCCGTGCCAGGGCCCAATTCTCTGGGATGCCTTTTACTATAGAAGATATGCCTGAATCATCTTCAGCACCACCTGCCACTGTCAGTTTGGAGGAGTTTGAGAGTTTGAAAGAAAGAAATGAGAAGTTAACTCAAGCTTTGCAGAAGACCCTCCGGGAGAGGAGTGATGGTATGAGGGAGGTTGAGAGATTAGAAAAGTTGAGAGTGGAGCATCTAGTTAAGATTGAGAAGTCCGGGGATTATATCAAAAAGTCTAAAGCTGGGGAACAAATTATGAAGAATGCTTGCAAAGAAGCCCAGTTCCAGAGAGCAAGGACAGACTTGTATCTGAAGGAAAGTCAAGCTCGGTGGGTCAGGATCACCGAGGCTCGTACTCTAGAAGACAAGAGAGTTCAAGACAAGATGGAGCAACTAGAAGCTAGTACAAAAGAGCAGCAAGAAGCCCTGGCAGCAGCCCAGAGGGAGATATCGGAGCTGAAGATCAAGGCTGGAGTGAAGAGGTCAAAGGACCAGAGCCAGCACAGGAAGCTAACAGCAGTTGTTACGACCCGGAATCTCCTCATCAGGAATCTCACTGAGCGTCCGGCTGATCCTGTGACCGAAGCACTTCTCAAGGAAGTTCGTGAGGATGAGTTTGGTCTTGGTGTTTGACCATTTGTTTGTTGTTGCTTTCATTCCATGTACTTTTATTTTCTTGTAATGTATTTTGACTCTTCAGAGGGCTTGTATTTGTAAACAAACTATGTACCCTTTTGCTTTTGTAATATATGTATTAGTTTGTTCCATCCGAGTTTACTTCAAAAGCAACATCAACAGCGTCTCCAAGGGTCTGGAAGGGTCAAAACTGAATGCCAAACCGGATACCTTGAAAGCAAATAAACATATTACATTGCATGCTAACCCTTTGTTTGTTTTGTAGGTTTTTTTTTATTGCCACTAACTCTGTTGTGATGTTCAGGAATTATTGCTCGGCGCCGGGTATTTCCCCTCAACCGTCCGCACCGTTATCCGACCCGTAACAATCTTCCGGGCATTCAAATGGATCAGATGCAGCAGGACCTTACTGAGGTCAGAAATCAAATGGCGAACGAAAGGCTAGAAATGAGGAATAAAATGACTCAGTTTATGGAAGTGATGAACAACATGGCTAAAAGCCAGGAAAGATTAAGGGCCATGGTGGAAAGGCAGAATCAAGAAGATCCACATATAGGGACTGCCGGCACCAGCAACAATGAAAGGGTCCAACCTCATGTGAATCCCCCTGTATTTGGACCACACCTCCATCCTGAGGTCAATATTCCTGCAAATGTTCAAGGGACTGCCACCGCAGCTAGGGTACTTCAAGAAGACCCCCAAGAGGACCAGTTCACGGTAATGGGTGCTGGGGAAGAGGCTTATGATAGGAGGTTGGATGAGATAGCTGAGAAGTTGAGGTCCTTAGAGTCTCAAAACTCTTTGGGATTCGACGTCATGGATATGGGCTTGGTAGACGGGGTCAGGATCCCCCATAAGTTTAAGCCTCCTTGTTTTGAAAAATACAACGGGACTTCATGCCCCCGGACTCATTTGCAATCATTTCTGGGAAGGCTGAAGGCCTATACTATGGATGAGAAGCTCTGGATGTTCTATTTCGAAGACAGCTTAACTGGAGCGTCAAGAGAATGGTACTCTCACTTGACAAGGGCAACTATTAGGTGCTGGAAGGACCTGGCAGAGGCCTTCATCAGACAGTATCAGTATAACTTAGACATGGCACCCAACAGGACCCTCCTAATGGGAATGTCACAGTCGTCAAGGGAAAGTTTCCGAGAATATGCCCAGAGATGGAGGCAACTGGCTGCTGCTGTTCAGCCACCTATGTCTGAAAGGGAAATGGCAGATATGTTTATGAATACCCTTCAGGGAACTTATATTGACAGGCTGGCTGCTTTCTCTTCCACTAGCTTTGCAGATGTTGTCATAGCTGGGGAGAGAATTGAGAGTCTGTTAAAAATGGGTAAAATATCTGACAATGGTGCAAGCTCGTCCAGTAGTACAAGAAAGCCTTTTGCAGGCCCGAGAAGAACTGGCGAGACCAATGCCACCCACACCAACAGGGGCAGGCCCCAATATGTTCACAGATCAGTGGCAGCAGTCACCATTCCCGCTCCGGCTCATCCTCAACCAGTTTATCAACCTCCGCAACAAAACTATCAACCACAACCGCAGTACCATCAACAGAATCAGTATCCTCCGAGAAATTACAACAACAGCAACACCAACAACAATAGTCAACAAAGGCCATTCCAACAGAGGCCATCTCAAGCTAATAGGGTAATCGATCCGATCCCTATGCCATATGCTACATTGCTGCCACAACTCCTGAAACTCAACCTAGTTGAGCTAAGGACGTTGGCACCTCCAGATCCCAACAGTCTACCCAGGAATTATGACTCCAACGCTAGGTGTGCTTTTCATTCCAACGCACCTGGCCACAGTACAGAAAAGTGCAGAGCTCTGCATATGAAGGTACAAGACCTGGTAGACTCGAAAGCTCTGAATTTCGCACCACCACCCAATGTCAACAAGAACCCGATGCCAAACCACGGTGGTCCCAGAATTAACGCTATTGAAGAAGACAAGTCGTCTTATTTAATAACCAGTGTGGGTCAGATCCGGACACCGTTGGTAGAAATCAAGGCTCAACTCCTCGAATGTCAAATGTTCTCGGGGTGTGAGTTGGGTTGTGCTTACTGCAATATTTCAGTCAATGGGTGCGATAACCTGAGGAATGGCATAGACGGTCTCATTCAGAGTGGCCAACTTCAGATCACCACATCATTTCCTACAAATCCAGCAATCTCATCAGCAACAACTCCAGAACCTCCTACAACTGCAACAACCATTGTTCCTGACAATTCTTCGGTTTCATCAACAAGTACTTCATCTATCATCTCAACTGATCAGTTATCAACAAACTTTTCTTCTACAACTCCAGCACCACTCCATTTCGAAACTCCTACAACAACAACATCCATTCTTCCACCAATGTCTCCTACAACACCAGCAACAAATCATGAAGATGTCTCAACTGTCACAATATTTTATGATCCTGAAAACAACTCCGTCTACAACTCAGAAGGTGCTGCTCCCATCAGAGCACCAGTCACAATTTATTACGATCCACAGACTATCACAATTCCTTCCGCAGCTGCAGTCAGTCCAGTCACTATCACGGTGCCTGGACCAGTACCTTATGAAAGTAGTAATGCCATCCCCTGGCATTACGGCTCTGACTTGTACTGTGAAGGACAAAGAATCACTTTTGAATCATCAACCCCTGCACCACAAATTGACAATGTGGGAGGAGGCGGAGGCTTCACTCGAAGCGGACGTCTCTTTGCTCCACAAATTCAGAGACCCACTGCCGAAGCAGAAGCTGCTGCCAAGGCAAAAGGAAAAAGCTTGGTGCAGGAAGAGCAGATTGTCAAGGAAGCTTTGAAAACACCCTTCGATCAAGAGGTTGATGAGTTCATGCGAATCATCAAGAAGAGTGATTATAAAATAATGGATCAGCTTCATCAGACGCCTTCCAAGATCTCAATCCTATCATTGCTTATGTGCTCCGAAGCCCATCGGAATGCACTACTCAAAGTCTTGCACGCGGCTTACGTGCCCGAAGAGATCACTGTCAATCAGCTAGAGGCTGTAGTTGGAAATGTTAATGCTAGTCACGGACTAGGGTTCACCAATACTGATTTGACTACGGAAGGCCGCAACCATAACAAAGCCTTGCACATAACCATGGAATGTAAAGGTGTTGTCCTTTCCCATGTGCTGGTAGACACGGGGTCATCCCTCAATGTCTTACCTAAGAAGGCCCTGGTGAAGCTAGAATATGATGGATTGGCATTGAGACCCAGCAACCTGGTGGTGAGAGCCTTTGATGGTTCAAAGAGATCGGTTCTGGGAGAGATTGAGTTGCCCATAACGATTGGCCCGCAGACCTTCAAAACTATCTTCTACGTGATGGATATACAGCCTGCCTACAGCTGTCTATTGGGTAGGCCATGGATTCACGCCGCTGGCGCCGTGACCTCTACCCTTCACCAGAAGTTAAAATATGAGTGGGAGGGTCAAATCGTTACAATCTGTGGAGAAGAGGATATTTTTGTCAGCCACCTGGCTACCTATAAGTATATTGAGATGGACGGGGAGATCCATGAAACAATGAGCCAGGGGTTCGAAGCTTTGAATGTCAATGAAACATCTGCTGTGCCTGGTACTTCAATATCGTCATACCAACAAGCCCGGAAGGTTGTTGAGGGAGGAAACGCCCAAGGTTGGGGCAAACTTTTATCGGTGGAGAAGAAAGAGGACAGATTTGGGTTGGGTTACAGACCAACTCAACAAGATCCGACAGAGGCTGCGAAAGAGCCCAACTTTGTGAGTGGGGGGATGCTCACCCCTGATGCTGTCAACTGTCTGGAAGACGAGCTGGAAGAGGAACGCAACCTGGAAAGCTGGATTCGTCCAAAGATCCCGGGGGGCAGTATCTCAAACTGGTCTTCCCAGGAAATTATAAGAGTTACTCATGCAGAGTAATTATTATTTCCTGTATTTTATAAGCATGCATCAAAGTCTTGCATCTTGCCCAAGATGACAAGACTCATTTTGTAATCGGGCCATCTGTACTTTTTGTGCAACAAGATTAATCAATGAAATATCAGACATCTTTTTGCAAATGAGTCTTTTTCTTTTCCACTCACTGTTTTTCCATTTTTCTTTTTGTACAAAAAATAAATGGCAGTGTTTTCAAAATGACAACTTTATTTCACTTTTCTAAAATAAGATTAAAATCAAATCACTAAAATGAACCAACTGAACCCTTGCAGAGAGTGCCTTCCTGACAGCACCGACAGCAGCACGGCTATGACTTCGTATGACTTTGACAATCCAATCAATCAAGCTGATGAAGGGGTTGAAGAAGAATGTGAGCTTCCTGAAGAGCTAGCTAGGTTGTTAAGACAAGAGGAAAAGGTTATTACTCCTCACCAGGAGGAGGTTGAAGTGATCAATCTTGGTACAGATGAAGACGTGAAAGAGGTTAAAATCGGGGCCTGCCTGCAAGACTCAGTGAAGAGACAACTGATTGACCTGCTTCAAGAGTATGTAGACGTGTTTGCTTGGTCTTACCAAGATATGCCGGGGTTGGATACCGATATTGTCGTGCACAAGCTACCTTTGAGAGAAGAATGCCCGCCAGTTAAGCAGAAACTGCGCCGTACTCGTCCAGACATGGCAATGAAAATCAAAGAAGAGGTACAAAAGCAGTGGGACGCCGGGTTCCTTGCTGTAACTAGCTATCCACCGTGGGTTGCTAATATAGTACTTGTGCCTAAGAAAGACGGCAAAGTAAGGATGTGTGTTGACTACCGGGATCTGAACAGAGCCAGCCCAAAAGATGACTTCCCATTACCTCACATTGATGTATTGGTCGATAACACGGCTCAGTTTTCGGTATTCTCCTTCATGGACGGATTTTCAGGATACAATCAGATCAAGATGTCACCTGAAGACATGGAGAAGACGACCTTCATCACACCCTGGGGCACGTTCTGTTACAAGGTAATGCCATTTGGGCTGAAGAATGCTGGTGCCACATATCAACGAGCTATGGTAACATTATTCCACGATATGATCCATAAAGAGATAGAATGTTATGTGGATGACATGATTGCCAAGTCCCTTACAGAGGAAGATCACCTAGTGAATCTGCTAAAGTTATTCAAGCGTCTGAGGAAGTACCAGCTGAAGTTGAACCCCAACAAGTGCACATTCGGGGTGCGATCCGGTAAGCTGCTAGGTTTTATTGTGAGCGAGAAAGGGATTGAAGTTGACCCTAATAAAGTCAAAGCTATTCAAGAGATGCCTGCACCGAGAACTGAGAAAGAAGTTCGAGGGTTCTTAGGTCGATTGAACTACATCTCAAGGTTCATATCCCACCTTACAGCAACCTGTGAACCCTTGTTCAAGCTGTTAAGAAAAGAACAGACGGTCAGGTGGAACAAAGACTGTCAGAAGGCTTTTGACAAGATCAAAGAATACTTACAAGAACCTCCAATCCTTATGCCGCCAGTTGAAGGAAGGCCTCTAATAATGTACTTGACAGTATTAGAAGAATCGATGGGGTGTGTGTTGGGCCAACATGACGAGTCTGGTCGAAAAGAGTATGCAATATACTACCTAAGCAAAAAGTTTACCGACTGTGAACAACGTTATTCACTGCTCGAGAAAACTTGTTGTGCTTTAGCGTGGGCTGCTCGCCGACTGAGACAGTATATG
The DNA here is from genome assembly GCA_963966055.1 of Lathyrus aphaca. Lineage (NCBI taxonomy): Eukaryota > Viridiplantae > Streptophyta > Magnoliopsida > Fabales > Fabaceae > Lathyrus > Lathyrus aphaca. The sequence continues at coordinate 126,614,497 of OZ014523.1, read as the reverse complement.
TTGACCCACACTACTTTGTTGATATCAAAAATGGACCCAGTTAAGTACATTTTCGAGAAGCCAGCTCTTACCGGACGGGTTGCAAGATGGCAAATGATTCTCACAGAATACGACATCCAGTACACCTCTCAGAAAGCCATCAAGGGCAGTGTACTATCTGAATATCTTGCCGAGCAACCCATTGATGATTACCAGCCTATGAGGTTTGACTTCCCTGATGAAGACATCATGTTCATAAAAGTAAAAGATCATGAAGAGCCTGTTCACACTGAAGGGCCTGACCCGGAAGAAGAATGGACTATGATGTTTGATGGGGCTGTTAACATGAATGGTCGTGGTGTTGGTGCAGTACTCATTACACCCAAAGGAGTTCACATGCCTTTCTCGGCAAAACTCACTTTCAACTGCACTAACAACGAAGCTGAATACGAAGCTTGCATTATGGGTCTTGAGGAAGCCATTGACCTCAGGGTCAAGGCATTGACTGTATTCGGAGATTCAGCTTTGGTAGTTAATCAAACCAATGGGAAATGGTACACCCACCAGGATCATCTGATACCTTACAGGGATTATACAAGGAGGTTACTGACTTTCTTTACAACAGTCAAGCTTGAGTATATCCCTCGGGACGAGAATCAGTTTGCAGATGCTCTGGCTACCATTTCATCCATGATCAAAGTTCAAGCTTCCAACTTTGTACCTCAAATTTCAGTGTCCAGACTTGACAGACCAGCATATGTGTTCGCAGCAGATGTTGTTAAAGATAATAAGCCTTGGTTCCATGACATTAAGTGCTTCTTAGAGGATCAAACATACCCACCTGGGGCATCATCCAATGATAAGAAGACATTAAGAAGGCTTGCTGGTAGTTTCTTTCTGAACACCGATGGTTCCCTCTACAAGAGAAACTTTGATATGGTACTCCTCAGATGCGTTGATAGAACGGAAGCAGACTCGTTGATGCACGAGGTGCACGAAGGATCCTTTGGTACCCATGCTGGAGGACATGCGATGGCCAAGAAGTTGCTAAGATCAGGCTATTACTGGATCACAATGGATGCCGACTGTTGTGCCTATGCCAGAAAATGCCATAAATGCCAGATTTATGCAGATAAGATGCATGTGCCTCCCAATCCTCTGAATGTGATGTCTTCACCCTGGCCCTTTGCTATGTGGGGCATTGACATGATTGGCAAGATTGAACCGACTGCTTCGAATGGCCACAGATTCATCCTGGTTGCTATTGACTATTTCACCAAGTGGGTCGAAGCAGCCTCCTATGCAAATGTTACAAGGCAGGTGGTAGCCCGATTTCTGAAGAGAGATATCATCTGTCGATACGGAGTTCCCGAGCGAATCATTACTGATAATGGTTCCAATTTAAACAACAAAATGATGGCAGAACTGTGCCGGGACTTCAAGATCCAACACCACAATTCTTCTCCTTACAGGCCAAAGATGAACGGCGCTGTTGAGGCAGCAAATAAAAATATCAAGAAGATTGTGCAGAAGATGGTAGTCACATACAAAGACTGGCATGAAATGCTACCATTTGCCTTGCATGGGTACCGCACGTCAATCAGAATGTCCACTGGGGCAACACCGTATCAACTTGTGTATGGTATGGAAGCAGTCCTACCTGTTGAAGTTGAATTACCCTCTCTACGGGTACTAATGGATGTTAAACTGAACGAAGCAGAGTGGGTTCGGGCCCGATACGAGCAACTGAGTCTGATTGAAGAGAAAAGATTGGCTGCAATCTGTCACGGGCAGCTATATCAGAAAAGAATGAAGAAAGCCTTCGATCAGAAAGTCAGGCACCGAGAGTACCAAGTAGGAGATCTTGTGTTGAAAAGAATCCTCCCTCCTCATACAGACCACAGGGGCAAATGGACTCCAAACTATGAAGGACCATTTGTGGTGAAGAAAGTTTTTTCTGGTGGAGCACTGATGCTCAGCACCATGGATGGTGAAGATTTCCCGTCCCCTGTGAATTCAGATGCAGTTAAAAAATACTTCGCATAAATGACCCGCTGGACACAAAAACAGGATGTAAGTCCAGGCAAAAACAGGGCATCCCGGCGAGTCAAAAACAGAATAAAAGACTCGGGCAAAAATAAGGGAAAATAAACAAAAAATGTACACCCGCTGAGTTGAAAAGCCGCATTGGACAGCTCAGGCAAAAATTGGTATCCCGATGGATTGAAAACCTGAAAGGGCGATCCATGCAAAATAAGGGAATAAGCGAACAACTGCATTCTGAATTCGTCTGTATCACCTGCAACTTGGTAAACCTCGAAAGGATCAAGCTTCTTTCAGAATCAGCCTTCTTCAGAAAGCAAGACGAGAAGAGCGTCAATAGTCATACGAGTCATAGCAAGAGGAAGCTCCTTCAAAGCGTCGTCATCATTGCCAACATTTTGTTTCTCAATTTGTAACAATCTCCTCATTTCAGGAGATATGTTCCCTTGACTGTATCTTGCCAATTCAGGGCACATGAATAAATAAAATCAGATTTTTCAGTCATGTTTCGTCTTGTACATTTTTGTTTGCAAAGAATGTCTGATGTCTTAAGAAAAAAACTGATTGCATGAATACAGATGTTATCTTTAAAAATAAAGAAAATAAAACACGTGCTTGCAGGGAATGTACTTACTCTCATAAGTGTATAACTCCTATGACGGAATCCAGTAAGGGATACCTCGGGATTATCTTGCGCGTTTTTCTATCTTTTTCAGGATTGCAGGTATCCAGAACGCAACTTGGGGCATGTAAGCTTCATCCCCGCAAGCTGGCAAACCAATATTCAATTTTAGCACCCGAAGTGCTCTCTCCCTAGCTGAGTTGCCTCCCATGACTTCCCCCAGCTGAGTTGCCACTTGTTGCTTATCCCCATCAGAATGGGCAGGTATCACGGAAGGCACCTATATCCCCGGCTGAGTCAAGGATCCTCTTCAACAGAATCCCTAGGGAGGTCTCTCAATGATCTCTCTTCCTCCCCAGCCGAGTTGCCATCTCGCCCTCCGCCAAGCACAAAAGTCAGAGAGCTATCTCCCCACAGAGTTCCAGCCTCTATCCAGAAGAGCAGCGCATGGAAGATCACAACAGAGTGAAGAAAGCCTCTACAAACCCCAGCTGGGTCTCTCATTTATTCGGATAGGTCTACCAGTGACCCGTATCCCCAAGCAAATATCATCTTATTAGATCTACCAATGATCTCACCCCCAGCTGGGATGTCCATTTCAAACGGATCGATCGAAGATCTTCGCGTCAACGGGACCCGGATCCCGGTTTGGTATCCTTGCACGATCATAGCATTCGCATCATATTCACCCACAAAGCGTAGCATTCCGTTTTAACACGGAGCATTACGGCAAAAATCCAACACATAGCATAATCATAAGCCATGTTTTAAACCAACACTTGTGAATAATGACAGTTCACCAACGCACAGAAAAATCCCCACCAGAATCCCTAGCAAAAGCAGCCGCCTCACAATCCTCAAACACCAGTATATACTCATTTTGACACTCGTCCGTGCCATCTTTCCCCAGTAAAGTCACCTGAACACTCTTTACGAACAAGATCACCCGTATTACAGATACTTCCTGACACCCGTCCGTGTCATACCCCAGCAGAAAGCCAAAGACATCCTCTTTGCACTCACATATGACAATCCTTTGACACCCGTCCGTGTCATATCCCCAGCACAGTCATCTACACTTTGTATACCAGATACTTGTTCATATTACTTTTCTCTCTTGGCACTCGTCCGTGTCACCCTCCCCAGCAGATAAACACTCATCTATACAATACTCATACAGATACTCGTCCGTATCGTGTATATACCATTCATATCCCCACAGATTCGACACTAGTCCTTGTTCTTTGTTAACCAGTTGGTGCTCGTCCGTATCATCATCTCAGAACATGCGTCAAGCGTTTGTTTCTACATGATACTCGTCCGTATCATAGTCTTAAGGATGCTCGTCCGCATCTTTAATCCATACGCTGTGTCAAACACTTTTGTCTTCTTGGATATAGATACTCGCCTGTGTCTACTATTCCCCAGAGGAATCCTTTCAGATTCAATACTCGTCCGTATTCTCTGTTAACCAGTTGATACTCGTCCGTATCATCATCTTTGAACACGTGTCAGTACTTGTTTCTACCCGATACTCGTCCGTATCGTAGTCTTAAGGATGCTCGTCCGCATCTTTAATCTATACACAATACCAAACACTTATACCTTTTGTTTCTTGGATATAAACACTCGTTCGTGTTTACTATTCCCCAGTAGATCGCCAACAAAGCAATTTTTCCTTTTTTATCCGACACTCGTCCTGTGTCATGATAACCTTGAGAGCAGCCGTACCCTACTAGGTGGTCGTCCTCCACCTCTTGATGGTCGTCCTCCATCATGCTCATCCGATGGCCGTCCCCATCGTTGTTGTTTTTTTTTTTTTTTTTTTTTTTTTTAGCAGTCGTCCCCTGCTAGGTGGTCGTCCTCCACCTCTTGATGATCGTCCTTCATCATTTTATCCAATGGCCGTCCCCATTGTTGATTTTGGTTATCTGACATTCATTCTATGTCATGACAAACCCTGAGAGCAGCCGTCCCCTGCTAGGTGGTCGTCCTCCACCTCTTGATGGTCGTCCTCCATCATGCTCGTCCGATGGCCGTCCCCATCGTTGACCTTTTATCCGATGGCCGTCCCCATTGTTGATATTTTCGGTAGCCGTACCCTGCCAGGTGGTCGTCCTCCACCTTTGATGGCCGTCCCCATCATATTTCCCTTATTCCCCAACAGAGCAGCCGTCCCCTGCTAGGTGATCGTCCTTCACCTTTGATGGCCGTACCCCATCATCTGTTTATTTCATTTATTCTTTAACCCGATGGTCGTCCCCGTCATGGCCTCCTTTCCTTTCCTTTTAACCTGATGGCCGTCCCCATCGTTGGTTACCTTGCTTTGTGAACTTGATGGCTATCCCCGTCATGTTTCATTAATCCCCAGAGAATTTTATAACTTTATCGTGATGGCCGTCCCCATCATAATTTCTCACTTTTCCCAGCTAGTCGGCCGTCCCCGTCTTGGCTTTACCTTTTATCCCCAGCATGTCGGCCGTCCCCGTCATTGCTTTACCTCACACACTTTTCTCAGCATGTCGGTCGTCCCCGTCATTGCTCTTTACCCAGCAGTCGTCCTCTGCTCGATGGTCGTTCTCCGTCGCCCGCACTTTACAATATACTTTATTTCCTTTTACGGTCTATATCCCTTTTCTTCTTCATTCTGTGAGTGCAAATTTTGGACTGTCTTTGGTATTCAACCACAAGTTATCTTGTTTGCCTGTTAAGCCGTCGCTTACATCCTGCACAGCTAACTCATGTTTGAATAGGGGCAGCTGTAAACACCCCAAATTTGCCCTCACCCATTCACACCATGGCTTGTGATCATTTCATATGCATAAACACAATCATATCATCTCATATCTCATTTTTGATTCACTGCATAGTTTTTAAGTCATCTGCACCTAGGGTTTGTGATCTGAGCAATCCAAGAGCCTCTTGAGCCACTCCAAAGGCTACCAATCACTTCAAAGGGATCCATGTGTGTTCTTATATCATATTACATCCTCTCAAAGTCAAGAATGCCAAAGGATCACAAGAACTGAGGTTTGCATGGAAGCAGAGCCAGGCTAGACTGCACAGTTGACCTAAAATTAGGGTTTTGGTTTCAGAGGCCATAACCCCAAATTTTTTGGTCATTCTTGTTTCCATTGGTCTCTATATGGTATAGAGAGTATGCATATCAATTTTCATGAAGAAATTCCATGGGGAAGTCATCTGATCAAGAGTTGACTTTTCAGACAAGTTAGTGCAAAATCAGGGCATCTGAGGTCCCCAATGACCCAACCAATGGGTGATCTTCATCATTTTGAGTGTATTGGTCTTTATTTGATCATGGAAGAAGGTTGAAGTTCACAAAAATCAAGAATTTGAAGTTTTTGCAAATGTTGACTTTTTAGGCATAGTTGACTTTTCAAGAATATGTCATTTTATGCCATTTTTCAAGCCTTGATTCTTGTTCCAAAAATGCTTCAAATGGAAAAACTTTGGTCATGAAAGTTGTAGAATACATTTTTCCCTTTTCAAAAAGTACAAGAACATGATCAAATTCTTCTTGGATCAAAAGTTATGGTGTGACAAAGTTGGCCAAAATCACTAATTTTTAAGACATGCCTCAAATGTGAATTTTGCAAAATCATGAACCAAGGCCATTTGTAACTTCTAGTTCACATCAAACCAATGTACAAACATCACACAAGTCCTAAAAATCAGAATTGAACCAAAAGATCACATGTTTATGGTTTGTGTAACAAGGCATTTTCATGAAGAACCAAAATGAGCCAACTTGCAAAACTCATGATCACACTTCACCAACTAGTTGCCTTGGCTGCTGAACCTTACTAGCATCACACACACATCATGCTGCGCCAGCCCTAGCCTTTGTACCAAGCTAGAACCAAGCCCATGCCTCTCTTACAAAAAAGTTGACTTTTGGCAAAAGCAAACATCCCAATCACAGCAGGCCATGTCACATCCTCTGGCCACTTGGAATTGTTTATGCTATCCTTTGGCAAGCAAAACATAAGAGGGAGCCAGGCTGAAACACTCCATAGCATCACATACACAAACTCACTCCATTTTGCATTTCTCTTCGAAACTCTCTGTCCAGCTCACAAACATTCAAACTACTTCCACACATCAACTCACCATGCCTCATTGAGTAGAAACCAACAAAGAACCAGGCCTGAAACAAGCCATAACATCACTTCACCATTTTTACCCCAAGCTGCAGTTTCCTTCGAAACACCTTCCACAGCTCACAAACATCCAAACAAACTCCACAAACCTTCTCCACTCATCATCTGGACCACAAACAACCCTTCACCATTGCCAGAAACAGCCTGCATCACCATTGCCATTTTCAACTGAGCTTGAGCAGAAGTTGTTCAAACTCTTCATCTGGCCAGCATAAATTTCTCCCAAGCATTCAAGCATCATCAAGAGGTCATAAGGAGTGAATTTCACAAAGAGGGAAGGTCAGAAAGTAGCTGGAGTGAAAGCTTCGAATCTCAGGTAGCTCAAGAACTTTTTTTTCCAGAAATGGATTTTTAAGTTCTAAACTTGTTCTATATGTCTTCCTGATCATGAATATGCTTTTAGTTTCGAAAATGGTGATGAAATGAGGATTTATTTGCTTCCTGAAACTTTCCTGCCCTAGTTTTTGTTTGCTTCGATTCAGCCATTTCATGAATGATAAATTTGTTTTGAGTGGGGGTTTTGAATCGTGAGCTTGTGGGAATCATTTCTGTGTTTTTAGAATTCATTTTAGATGCGTATGGAGTGAGTTTAGGTTTTGGGGTGGACGGAGAAGATGACCGGAACACTGTTCCGGTCATCTGAGTGTGTTTAACGGCGAGATTAGGGCATAAGCATTGATTAGCTGAGTTTAAATCCTGGCCGTGAGATCTGGCGCCAAGTCAACTCCCGCGCGTGTAACTTTGAATCTGGTCCCTAGGATTAGCTGACTTCTCATTAATTCATTTAAAATTCATTTTTATTTCATTTCTTTTCATTTGTTTTGCATAATTTATTTAAAATAGCAAAATTGTTTTAAAAATTATGAAACTTTTTCTTAAAAGTTCTATTAATTTTTAAGACCCAAAAACATTTTCATTTTATTTTTTATCATTAAAAAAGTATTTTTAAGTATTTAAAAGATTATTTTTAATTGATTAATGAGAATTAATTTATTAAAAATACTTTTAGGTATTTAAAAATCACCAAAAAATTCATGAAATGTTCTAAGACATTTAGAAACATTGTCCAACCTTCAAACCAAATTTATTTTTTGATCTTGATGCATTTTGAGAATTTTTCATTGAATTAAAATCATTTTTATGCATTATTTTGATCCAAAGTTCAAAAAATCATTTCTGCCCATCCATGAAGAGTTGGACATTGATTCTTCTTGCATTGCATTGTGATTAGCATGAAGTTTGTAAGATTAAATTGGCATGATTTGATCCTTCATTTTCAATTTGTTTGGCATTTCTTTTGTTTGGAAACCCTAAAAACCCTAAAAACTTGTAAAAATCATAACTTGAGATTGGTTAAGAGTTGGGACCTCTCCTTTGGGCAGTGGTTTAATATGAGATTAGGGATCCTTTGTGTGGCATTTTCCATTTTTTTTACCTTAGGGTTTGCTTCTGGTTTTGGTTTGTGTTTGATGTTTGATTCATAAACCCTAATCTGGGCTTCCATATGCATCCATCTTGCATTCTCTTGCATAACATGACTTGCCATGACATTCCATGCTTCCATGTGATTCATTTGACATCATAAGACATATTGAAAGCATGTTTGATCATTTCATCTTGCATTTGCCATGTTGTATGTCATGTGCACTTCATAACTTTTCATGTGTTTTCATGGTTCCTAACCTGCTTCATTTGCATTCTTGAACTTGTATGATCATTTCCATGTGCTGCCTCATGTTTGTAGCATCTCATAGCATCATTAGCATCATGTATATGCTTCTGGTTTTGTTTCTCATCATGTCATCTCATCCCATTTTGCATTGCATTGCATTCCTTTCTAACATTTCAGGTGGTAAGTGAACTTGAGAAGTGAATTTGCCTTCACTTCTCATAACTTTTCTTTTCATCTCTCTTGCATCCATTGCTGCATTTTCTATATGTGTTTGAGTTTAAGCTTTCTCATTCTTCTTCCTCTCACTTTCTCTCTTCAAGTGACTTGACTTCTTGAATGAAGCAAGTCACTTTGCTTCTCTTGATCCTTTCATCTGCTTCTTGATGATTCCTTTGAAGATCTTTCTTGTAAACCTCACAAACTTTAGGGACAACCATGTATGACAATGATTAGGGTTTTGATTAGTTTCCCCTCTTAGTTTTACCTTTGTGTCTCTTTTGAGTCTTCTCTTCTCACCTCATAATCAGGAACTAAACCCTAAAGGTTTTAAGGCTTTGTGATTAAGCTTATGCTTGCATCCTTCTCTTAGGATGGAGTGTATAACTTTAATCCTAAGTGTTAAACCCTTAATGTGTTTAACTTCTTAATCAATTCACTTAATAATCATCAAGACATCAAGCTTGTAACTTGGGCCTTGCATTAGGGTTCTAATTCTTCCTTAATTGGTTAAGAAGGACTAACCCTAGTGTTAATGGACAAGTCCCCCTCAAGTTGTCTTACAAATCATAAAACCCACTTCATCATCATACCATTGAATAAAATCCACTTAATCAAAGGCTTGTTCTGTCATGAGTTTAATCCCTAATCATGGATTAAGTTGAGGGGCTTTCCTCAGCTTAAACATTCTCATCTATTATCCTTCTATTAGGATGGTGTAATGAGTCTGTTTAATCCCTGATTATGGCTTAACCTCATTACTCAACACTAAACAAAAACACCAAAAACATCTAAATAATCACAAGTAGGTTAATGATCTTAATCCTATACCAAAGGTGATTAAGTGTGAGAATCTGACTTCACACTTAAGGTATTCTCATTACCCCTAATCAGAGGGAAGATGTGATGAGTTTACTAACCCATTGGTCTAGGCTTAAGCTCATTAACTTATGATAAACTTTCGAAAGCAATAAAAGACTGAAAACCCAAAACAAACAATAATCGTCTCCTTCGGGATTCTTTTCTCATCTCATTCACTCATAAGCGAGAACTTGCTTCTTCCGTCTAATGCAAGACAGTTTGCATCTGTGCCAGACAGATCATACACTTGAGCATAGGCAAGTAAGCAGTTCACAAGTCAATTCATCTTTCAGTCTCTTTGGGTCGAACTACGGTGTTCTGACTTCCTCATTGCACGAGAGGATACGTAGGCATAACTTAACGGTTATCGAACAAAAGTCTCTGTATATTCCCCCTCTTTCCAGCTTCATTCTTTTAGCCTCATGATCTTGAGCATTTCACTCCTGTTCTTACACTGACACTTCACTTATATACTTCACTTTTCTCTTACACTGACACCTGTACATCCTTTTCCAGCTCTTTATACACAAATTGCACTGACACTACCCCTTTAAAACACAAATCTTTTAAGCGTGGATCCCGTCGAGTACGACGGACAATCTGGGTGCTAATACCTTCCCAGGTTGTAACCAACCCCCTTTCTCAGTCTCTCTGGTTCGCAACCGTCTTATCCATCTTTTCTAGGTTTATGCAGCATTGCCTTTCCTCCGGGATAAAAATGCCTAGCTGGCGACTCTATTCATCTCCAGTGAGTTCACGGCTGTGTGTTCTCATTGTCCCCTTTCGCCGACCGTTCGCGTCTGTACCTTTATCTGGGCCTGTCCCATTTATCGGGAGCGACAAAGAGAAGTTTCCTCCACCCAAATCAACTTAGTCCATGCAACTCAGTCTCAAGCCCAATCGAAGTCCAAGCCAATATTTTCTCAACAAACCCTATGCCATTGCCTATAAATAGAGCTCTCTGCCATTTGCACGGGAGAGCTTCGTTCAGTCCAATTTCTTCATTTTTTATTTTGTTCGAAGTTCGCCATTTATTTTTAGTATTAGTTCGTTTTTATTTTCTTTTACCAAACCTTAGTGATAATTTCCATCATTATGAAACTATCACCATTTTTATTGTTTTCAGCCACTACATTATTGTTTTCGTTTCACGTTTCGAAGTTTGGTTGATCAAGAACATTGCAACCAGGTTTCTAATTTTAATGCTTAATCATTTATTTATTACCGCATTTATTTACATTATGTATTTCTTCCCCTTCTACCTTTCTTTATTTAATATGTATGGCTAAACCGTTAATTGGTATGTAATTGTCTAACCGAAACGAATTCGATAGAATTAGGCTAAAACCTTAAATTAAGTTATAATCTGGTTTCAATTTCTTGTTTTAATTAACTTTCGTTACGAGAGTAAGAGAGCATAAAAGATTACGATTAAGACCACAGGAGTGTGAGATTCTAATCAGATAGCTGAAATTGGGCATTACTTTTAAACATAGCGGAAGCGCTTTAAAACCAATTAGAACCTTTAGGTTTCCAAAAAGTATTTCTAACTTGAATTTACACGGCGAGAGCGCTCAATTAAACTTAGGAGTATAGTAATAGGAAAGACAACGAGAGCATGAGTCAACGACTTTTAAACTGAGAGTTTCTACAGAGAGATAATATAATAAACCTTAACAAGCTGACCCTTTATTGAATTCATGAAGGCGAAATCAATTACGTACCGATAATTTTATCATTAATTTAATTATTTAATTCTTAACCTTTTAAAACTAAGAACATCACTCACTTTAGCTAAACATAGCAACACCCGACAGCACTTTGTTGATTATCGAGTCTCTGTGGGATCGATATCTTTTATTACTACGTGATAGATTGTGCACTTGCAGTTAGTAACTGTTAGACTCAGAAGTCTGCCACAAATCTTTAACATGTCATATTGGTCATATGATATTGACTTCTATCATCTCATGTCATCTTTTCATCTTTGACTTTCACCTTTGTTTTACTTGTTTCTTCTTACATGAACATGTAATTGTTTTCTCGTATTCATCCCCTTTTATTATGAACTAACTCATGCACTTTGGTATGCTTTATTTAATATCATATTAGGCATTCTAATGTGACATAGAATTATGAATTTTATGTTTCTCATGTGTTTTCATCCATGTTAGACTTCTTTTGCATTCTTATTTCTTCATTGGTGACTTCTTCGAATTCCTTTTCCTATTTGGTGCTTCTTTGAATTTGTTTGATTTGGTTTGGGTTCTTTGAGATTATTTAAGTTCATTTGTGATTTGGTTTTGAATTTTAAGGCTCATAGGCCTTTAGATCCATTTCATTTACTTTCTTTGTGTGCTTGGCTTACATTTCATGTCTTATGAACAATTGTGCTTCATTTGCTCACATTTCAGGGGCTTTGGTAAGTCTTAGGAGTGTGGATGTGCTTCTAAATTTCAACCTCTTCTCTCTCTCTCTCTTTTATATTTAAACTGTGTGTTTTTTTAAGCATTCAAGATGCTTTGTTTTGTACAATTTCTTTGCATCGCCCTTAGAAGCAACTTAACTTCCATCTTGGAAGTAAGTTGTCTTCTAGCGTATCTTCTTCTTCTTCTTTCTTCTCTTCTTCTCATTTATTTTAGGATAGAGATCTTGAACCTCATTAAACTTAGGATTCCAAGCTTGACAACTTACCTAGGATTATTAGTTTCCCTAATACGTTTTACCTTTTGAGTCTCTTTTGGCGTCTTTCTTTCTCATCTCAAATAAAAACTAAAAAACACCTAATAAAGGTTGAAGTGACTTCTTGTGTCATAGATTTATTCCATGGGGAATTTGCATCTATCTCATCTTGGGGTAATGTAAGCTTGTCTAGCATGATGTACAAGTCTAAGCAAGAAGTCATATTCACAAAGAAAAGCCTAAAAATCACTTCTTCATCCAAAACCTAAAAAACACTTAATAAGCAAAAGTAGGCTAGTGTACTTCAACCTCAATCCTTGGAACTAATTCTTGGGGATCTTCTCCTTACTTGGTTGTGCTTCTTCTTCATTCCATCTTGGATTGATTTAAGAAGTTCACACTCCATTGAATGAGACATGATTACACTCTCTCATGCAAACTCACACATAAAAAGCTTCTAAAAACCTCAACAAACAATAAGCGTATTTCCTTCAGGAATTCTCTTCTCATATCTTTCATTCTAAACAAAAGAACTTGCTCCTACTTGTCTTTTTCAAGATGATAAACGCACTCGTTCTAGATAAGCCTGCAACACCTGAGCATAGGCATAAGCAGTTCAATCCCAAAAACACAAGCAAGTTGTGTCAGTCTTATTGAGTCAAACTACGGTGTTATGACTTTCTAATTGAACAAAGAGAATATATTGGCACAAGCAACGACGCTTGGCGAACATAATTATTCAGTCTCTTTCCTCGTTCTTCGTGCCATTTCATCTCCTTATCATTTTGTCTCATTCTTCCTTATTTATTTTTTAGTTCTTTCAAGTAGCAGTTGCAGCAGTAGCAGATATCCTCGCCCTTTGAAATCGTGCTAGGAAGTGTGGATCTCGTCGAATATGGCGAACGATCTCGGGTGCTAATACCTTCCCAATTCATAACCAACTCCCTTACCCTTTCTCTTTGGTTTGTGAGACCCCACTTTCTCCTTCTTCCGGGTTTGTGCAGCATTACCCTTCCTTCGGGATATAAAAGCCTGGCTGGCGACTCTTCCTTTTCTGTTCCACTTTCGCGTTTGTACCGGGATGGAAATCCCAAGAGCGATAGTTGGCGACTCTGTTGGGGAACTCCCAACCAGAGTTTCTCTGGTTCCATATATGAGTCAATCTTAGCGCTTGTTTGTTTTTGTTTCTTTGGGTGTTTATCTGTTTGTTGTTGTATGCATTAGTTTAGCTTTACTATTTTATTTACAATTTATTGCTTTACTTTATTTACTGCTTTCAGCATTTACTTTTCATGCATCATATACTGGATTGTCTGGATTGGTTTTTCTTTGGCGGGATGGGGGTTACTGTGAGATGATCCCAATATACAGGCTTGAGTGCACCCTATACTTTAGTGTGGAAAATCACTTTGCTTTAATGATATCTTGTCATGCGAGTAGTAGTGAGTTCCACACCCAGATTGTGATCGTCTTGGAAATGTTTTGTTATAAGGTTCTTCCGTATTCCAGGATACGACCTTGATAGTTATGCGCATCTGGGGACTGGTCACTGAGGATCTTTGTGGAAACATCCCTCTCTAGTGGTTACAGTGGCAGACCACATTTGTTGGCAAACCCACTTGCACCCGAGGGCCCACTGGGAACTCGCATAGGATGGCCTTGTTCTCTCGTAAGAACTCAGTCAAAGCACTCTTCGTATGACGATAGTATTGTACCCTTCAGGATGAATGTACTATTTTTTCTCGATCTCATTGCTTGAAGCTGAGAACTTATGAGGGATGCTTGTTTTTCAGAACTCAACTGATACCTCCTCTTTTAGTGTATAATGCCAAACCGGAAACGGTGAACGTATTATCGCTTCTCAACCTGAGAGTCTGTGATGTTGACCCTTAGTAGCACACCTGTGAGATGGGGGACTTTTAATAGGTTTGCAAGAACCCTAACTTTCTACATACCCACTTCATCAGTGTTGTTCTATGATTTGATCTGGTTCTATGTGGTTCTTTGAATCTCAGTTTTGGGGTTATATACAAAGATCCTATTATTGTGGCTATTTAGACACTTGGCTTAGTGCTAAACACCATCACCTGATACATATCATTGATCACATGCCTATTGCATACATGACATCATAACATTTCAACATACATGTTCTATTATTTCCGAGGTGGTCAATCTACATCTTTCAATGGTTTGAGAATTCAAATAAATTTATTTGAGCTATGATAAACCCTTGAGGCATGTTAATATATCCTTGGATCTTATTCTTTGACTTTGAATGGTCAAGCTTTGACAATCAACTGATCACATACCTCATGCTCTAACCTATGAATGTATGCTTCATTTTTCTATGATTTAAATGCAGTGTTGTAACACCCTAAAATTTGCCCTCTCATTTTAATAGCATATGGCATACCATTATCATACAATGCATGGCATCAAAATCAAAAATAAATAAAGCATACATTCATCAGTTAAAACCTAGGGCATGTGATTAGTTGATTTCAAGAATCTTGGTCATTCAAAGTCAAGGAATAAGAGACAAGTGTTTTCTGTCAAGACTCAAAGATGTACTAGGGTCCATATGATCTTAATTTAATCTTCAAGTCATCATAAGGAGGGGATGTATCAAGAAATGCAAGTAGTACAAAATCTCTTAACCAAAAGGGGGGCCAAATTAGGGTTTTTGATTAAGAGGGCTTCTTAGTGAAATTTTGGTTCAAACTTGATTCCAATGTTTTCCACATGATGTCAAGTATATAAGGGTGGAATATGGGTCATTGAATCATTTCAGAAGGTCTCCAATTGATCAGTTACTTGAAAATCAAGAAATTAGGGAAAAGTCAATTGTGTAGTGTAAAACGTTAACTCCTGACTTTTTGAGACCAAAATCATGAAATTCATATTACAAGTGATAATTAGACGAAATTTGATCGAGTAATAATAAATGAATCATCAAAAATCAGGAAAACCTAAACTTGTCATTTTTGGAGAATTAAGGTTACCAAAAATAGTAAGTTTTGACCACTTTGGCAGCCATGTTCAAGAGAGGCCTTTCCAAAATCCAAAAGTCAAACAAAAATTCCACCTAGACTATTTGATAGAGGGAATTTTGAGCTTCAATTCCATAGTTGGATCATCTTTATAGGATCAAAATTGAGAGAGAGAGAGAGAGATTATCTTTACAAGATTGACAAAACTAGGGCAAAAACCAAGTCATGGCAATGCAAGGGCGTGCCAGAGGCCTGGAAATTCATTAAGCAAGTGTGCAAAATGTCAAGCTGAATTACCCCATCAAGGAGGCTCCAAATGAATTTTTTTTAACATCAAATTTGTTCAGCGGTATGTCCTCTACAACTTTGATGTTTGAAGTCTTTTCATTTGAGAAATAGTTGGAGAGATATGAGGGTTCAAAGAGAGAGCCTCAAGGCGGACTTTTTGTCCTAAGGCCTGGCCATGAGTGATGCGCCCATGGGGACAGTTTGAGTTATAAGTCATTTTCACCATCTTGCAAGCTTCCATTTGTTTTGATTTCAGCTACAATGATGTTTTGTCATGTGTCCTTGATCCATAGCCATTTAAAGCACCTCATTTGATGCCTTGTACATGAAGTTTTCTTCCCCCAATTTCCATGGTTTTCATTATCATTTATTATGGGGAAAGGCAATGGTTCATGGATTGTTTTAATCTATTTCAGTCACATATGCTATAAATGCTTCCCTTGCCTCAAATGCCTTTCCATTTTAGGACAAACAATTGCCTACACATGCATGCCTCCATGTTACAGCATGCACTATAAGTGGAAAATGGCAAATGAAAGGCTTGGATGACAAGTCAGTTGCTGCATCAGATTGCATCAACACTCCACATCAAGATCCTCACCATAAGAATCATGATCAGCATCACATGAACACACTAAGCTCGAGCTCACTCTCACTTCACTTATGAATTTTCTCTCACACCACTAATTGATCCATACACCGATAACCATGGTTGTAACTGTCAGACATGGTAGCTAGACTCTTAACCACACTTATAAATGCAGCTTCTAATAGAACTGCACTCACTTTTTCACATTTCTCGATTCACACCTTCATTTGCTCTGAATTTCTCTCTGAGTTTTGAAGAATTCTCACTGAATTTTGGTCAAAATCTCCATTGTTCTTCACATTATTCATCATCATCTTCATCCTTCCTTCATCCTCAAGTTCATTGAATCAAAATCAAGTGAATGGAATTTCAAATCCTCAAGCATCACATCAAGTTCAATTGACAATTTCTCATAGTTTTCTTCAAGATTCAAAGGCCTATAGCATTTATTTTTCTCTTCAGAAGTTCAAGAACAAGCTCGGATCTCTATATTTTTGTTGAATCAAGCTTCTACACAATTTCAGGTTTGAAATCCTCTGCATTCTTTTGATTCGTTTTAGCTTGTTCTTGCTTGGTTTACGATATGAAGCTCAATATGAGTGTTGGAACATTTTCTTAGTTGATATGCACCTTAGGTGCTTAGATCCAGATTTTTGGGGCAAACTTGTGGTCTTCGATTCCCTCTGTGTGTGCATTGTTTGTGAAATCTAGGTGTGGATTTATGATCTCCTCAACCTTAGCTTTAATTTGATGTATGGCATGTGAATTTCTAGGAACTTTTGATGTGACCTCACCGGAGAGCTCATCGGAGAAGACAATCGGAGGTCTTCTCTGGTCACCTGAAATGGTTTCAGGTGGTAAAACCCTAGGGTTTTAGGTTTAAAATGCAGCCATTGGATTTAGGTTGATCAACGCACAAGATGGTGCAAACGCATTAATGAGGTACCATCCTCCTCACGTTCTCTCCCTCTGACTTTGACTCATCCACGTGTGTGTGTGTGTGTGTGCTTAGTAGTTATCATGATCATTGCATATCATTCATTGGATTTGCATACTTTCTTGGATTTTTGACTTTGATTAGATCTGATGGTTAGCATTGAGTCAACATTTGACTGAAGGTGAATGGTAGTTTGCATAGACTCAGCGCTTCTTGGACTTGGGCTCCTCATTGCTATTCCCACCCCTTAGTTGAACCCAGGTTGGTTTTTAAATTATGTTTGCTTACTATTTGGAACCCCTTCCTTGTGTTTGTTTTTTATTTTTTTTAAATACCTTTTTCATGTTAATTTTCTAAAAATGTTTTTATGCATTTAAAAATTCCCAAAATATTCATGGACATCATTTGAACATTAAACTAATTTTTCACATTTTTTATTTCTCAATTTCTCAATTTTTCATATTATTTTCAAAATTTCTTTTTAATTTCTTTTTGAATTGATTTCCTTTTTGATATATCAACTTCTAAAAATGGTTTCTCAAAGCATATAAATGATTTTTGTCCCATTATTTTTGCATCCAATTAATAGAATCCTAAAACTTCTAAAAATATTTTTGTATCATTTTTAAACTCTTTTTAAATTGCATTTTAGTCCCTTAATATTGCATAATGATCCATGGCTCTTAAGTGCATTTTGATTGGTCATTTGAGATCCTTATCCTCTAATTTTTTGCGTGAGCTTTGGGTGGTTAATTAGCCTCTGTTTCGTGATGATTAAGCCTTAATTTAATAATTTTCTAACATTGTTTGATTGGTGCTTGATCATTTGTAATTGAGGTTACTTTTCATGAAGCATTTTGATCTCCTCCTAACCCTAATTTGAATAAGGCATTTATGCCACCATTAGAGGTCATTTGTGTGGGGTTTTCCATGCTTGTTTAGAATATTATAGGTCTAATATGAGCAATTAGAGGTCCATTAGCTTGAAATTACCTTAGTGTTTGTCATAGGTCTTCTAACTTGCATCTTTTAACCTAAATGCTTCTTTCTTCTTCTCCAAACTTCTAAGTGACCTATAAATGTCAAATGTGAAAACTTGTGCATTCTAATTGCATATTAAAATACCATATCATCTATGACTTTAATTCATTCTCATCCCATCTTAGTTTATACATGTGACTTTTTTTCTAAGTAACTTTGTTTTGTGACATGAATACTTGACATCTTCTTCCCATTTCTTCTTCATATTTCTTCCAATGATTGTGAACTCATATACATGACTTGTATGCCACTCCATATGCATTAAATGGAATTTATAAGTGCATTTCACTCCTGAATTTGAGTTTAGTTGAGGAATTTTGGCACGAACACCTTGCATGACCACCCTTTCTCATCTTACTTTCCTTTTAAGGCATAGTTTGGAACTTTTGAGATTTGTTTCATTCCTTTTTGTTTGTGTTTGTGTGACTAACATTAGAGGTTAATTTTGATAATTAGCTATTATTTTATGATCAACATAGCCTTATGCTTATTTCTTTCATGTTCTATGCTTGTTTGAACTTTCTATGTTGGTTATGTGGTTATTGCTAACCTTGTAGAGGCTAATGGTAAGCATAAGGGATGTGGATGTTGCTTCCACATTCCAACATCTTCTTTATCTCTTTTAATAATTCCATACTTGTGTTTGTTAAGCATTAAATATGCTTTATTTTAGTACAATTGCATTCCTTCCCCTTAGAAGCAACTTATCTTCTTTTGAGAAGTAAGTTGTATTCTAGTTTCTTCTTCTCTCTTTCTTTTCTCTCCTTCTTCTTAATTAGGATAGAGTTCAAACCCCCCACTAACCTAGGTTTATTCATGCATATAACACTTAGGATTGTTTATTCCCCCATTATACTTTCACCCTTGGTTCTCTTTGGTTTTTCTCTCTCATCTTCAAATAAAAGGCTAAAAAACACTCAATAATAATTGAAGTGATTTTGTGTGTATGGACTTATGCCATGGGTAATTTACATCTATCCCATATTGGGGTAATGTAAACTTGTCTAGCATGATGTACAAGTCTAATCATGAAGTCACATTTACAAAGAAAAAGCTAAAAACACTTCTTCATTCCAAAAGGAAAAACACTTAATAAAGATCAATAGGGTAGTGTACTTGAGCCCTAATCTTTGGAACCAAGTCTTGGGGATCTTCTCCTTACTTGGAGCTCTGAGGAATAGGACTTGAATACACTCTCCTGTACAAATCTCATAGAAATAATGAAATAACTTGCTTCTACTTGTCTCTTTGCAAGACAGTAAACGCACTCGTTCAAGATGAGCCTTCAACACCTGAGCATAGACATAAGAAGTTCAAGCTTAAAAAACATAAACAAACAAATTTTATCCCTAGTTAGGGGAACTACGACGACTCTGATTCTCATTCCCATGAGATACGTAGGAAGTGGGGTAAGGCCCATTCGAGCACTGATCTCTTTATTTTACCTACATTTTTCCCTTACCTTTTCTTTCTCTTATCCAGTTCCAGTAGCAGTTCTTTTTCAGCAGTAGTTTTCTTTCACCCTTTGAAATAGTTTCTAGCAAGCGTGGATCACGTCGGGTACGGTGGACGATATGGGGTTCTAATACCTTCCCAGTTTGTAACCGACTCCCGAACCCAGTCTCTTTGGTTTGCAAGACCTTGTTATTTCCTTTTCCTTCGGTTTATGCAGCATTACCTTTCCCTTTTCTTGGGATAAAAATTTATGGTTGGAGACTCTACCTTTTCCGCGCCACTTTCGCGTTTGTACTAGGATGAAAATCCCGGGAGCGACAAGTACAATGTATGGAAATGGTATGCTAAATGACTTGAAAAAGAGAGGTCAACTTTGGGGTGTTACACTTAGTACAATACAGATGAATTTTTCTCAGTATAATCAGTTTTCTTTATTTAGCTTCCACCTTGGGCTTCAATCAAGGCATATATAAAATCAACTTCCCTCTCTTTAGAGATGATAAATTCTCTCTACAGAGTCTTTCATCTTCAATCTTGGGCTTTGATCAATATACTCAAAATATCCAGTCTAGTCTTAGACTATAACTAAGATATTCCCACTAAATTCAATCTCTTGTTGGACAATAACTAAGAACCCCCCGTAAGGAATCATTATTCCCTCACATTCTCAAGACAGTCTTCTCTTGGACTTTAACTAAGACAATCAGACAACCAAGGATAGTCTCCTCTTGTACAATAACTAAGAACACACCCAGTATACATCCATCTCTTTGGACTCAAATTAAGAACACCCAACACTCAACCTTCAATAGCATCCTCTTGGACTCAAATTAAGACAACAAATCAATAGTTCATCTAGGACTCAAATCAAGAACTCAACAGCCTCCTATTAGACTCAATCAAGACAAAAGCTCAATAGCCTCCTCTTGAACTCAATTCAAGAACCCACAGTCACCTAAAACAGTTCCCTTGGACTCAAATCAAGACAGTTACTATCAACCTTTCAGCTTCAATCTTGGCTTTGAACAAGATAGTTAAATAAACCCTTTTAGCTTCAATCTTGGGCTTTAAACAAGACAACAAAACAAGCTTTTAGCTTCAATCTTTGTCTTTGATTAAGACACAAAATAAACCCTTTTAGCTTCACTATTGGGCTTTGATCAAGACACAACCAAATGTCCTCCTACCCTTAGATTTAGGAGGAACTATGTTTGCTATGATCTCTCAATTCTCTTTTTGAGGGTACGTAGGCATGGGATTGTAAGATCTTTTCGAGCACACACAAAACAAAACCCAACCAGGTCCTCATACCTCTCTCATTAACAAAAATCATCAAAAATGTCACCCTTATCTATCACTCAAAATCTCACCTAACCTCCAGTATTCAAGCAGAAGCATTTACAGCATGAGAGTTATCTTTTTTAACATGTATTCAACTAATTTTAAAATGTATTCAACTAATTTTAAAATTTATGTGAACATAGTTCTTCATCTTTATTATCTCGTATCCTCAAAATATCGTTTATGTCAAAAGAGTTATCGTGGTCATTACCGTACTAATCAGTAGATGATGTCTCATTGTAACAATAAACACAATAATATAAAAGCTTGATACTAGGAAATATCAACTTGCAAAACTATGTCAAGAGTTTTCTCATTGATATATGAATATCTTAGATCAAGAATTTGAAAGAGATTTCTCACTACACCCACAAACCCATAAGTATGAAATCAAAGACAACATCAATATTGAATCAAAACTAGTTCACAATAAAAATATTAGAAGAAATACATAAGGTAATGATAGATTACATCCAACCCCAACAAGAGATTTAAGCACTTACTCGAAGATCATGCTTCGATTTGCTTCGATTTGGGCTTCTGCCTCTTAGGATTTGTGTTTCTCTCTCTAAAATATATATGGAATGAAGAGAGATAAAGTTCTATATCTGAAAATATATGTTATATTTCTAAAAAGCAAGAAAAATACTTAAATAATATTAAAAAATCTACCTCATTCGCACTACGAACTCCCTCTTCGCACTGCGAAGTCTACTTTTAGGCACATGAAGTGCCTTTGAACAGTTAAACCTCCCCTGAGAAAATATCTAAGCTCGCATTACAAGCTATTATTCGCACTGCGAACTTCTTCACCTTGACCTCACACTGTGAACTTATGGTCAAATACTTACTATCATCCCAAATTTCCAGTTCGCAGTTCGAGCTTACCTTGGACTCGTTGGCAGTTCGCACTGTGAACTTGCTGAATTTTTCCTTATTTATTTGGCTTCTTTGTTCAATCATTTGAGCCTTATTCTTTGATAAACAATCCTAATTCCTACACAATAACACACATATCAGGGAATCCAAAGGTAAATGCAATTCTATTGAAGATTCAAGCAAGAATATGAAATAATTCAAAGAAAACACAATCAAAGAGTTGAAAAATACCAATAAAGATGGTTAAAAATAAGTCATATTTAGAATTTAACATAGACTTCATTTCTTATACACTCTACCTAAGAATTATCTGCTCATACCCTTGGTCCAAGACTTCTTGCTTAGATTCCTCAAATCCAAAACTTCACTGATCAAGCCTAAGACAAAAGACTTTTATCTAAGCTGATTGTTTAGAGAATGAATAACTTACAACAACACTTGATTAACAATCATAGGTATTAAAATATAATACATCACACTTTAATACTAAGAATTCTTAAGCAATACAAGAATAATATCTTTTAACATATTAGTTTCTCTTGAGCTGATATAAATAAAGTGCTTGTATATTTTAGTTGAAGTTGCAATGTTATTCTCTTAAGTTGATCTTCAATTCTTCTGCTCCTTTTATAGATGAAGAAATCTAGTCTTTGAAGCATCATCAACGGTTATAATCAGATCAAATCTTCTTGTACATCTTCTTTTCTAATAAAGCAAGTGTTGGAACTCATAGACAAAGAATTATCCACTGAACAAGGCCTTTGTCTAGAGAATACTTCTATGAAACAAGCACAACATGATATTTTGAAGATAATATCAACAATCCTCAAGTCTCGTGTTAACAGAGTTTGAGTTGACACTACTAAGTCTTAGAGGCAGCCATAACACGCATCTGATTCTGAAGTGTACCAGCAGTAACTTTCTGATCAGGCTCTCTCACGAGTGCATAATCAGAACCGAACCAAAGCCACTTCCGTGTCAGAACCAGTTTCATCAAATAAATATAGTTCTGCACACACGAACCAGTTAGTTAGAAATCCTTATTGTTTTTTAAATACTTTATCATCATCAAACTCTTAGAGGATACATGGTATGAACCAAATTTGTCTCAACAACGAGAAACTCTGTATGAGGGTGTTTGTGATGGTTTAGGATAACCAACTCATGTTAGGTGGTAAGCTTAATGTGAAGCATTGTGGTTTGGGTAATATGTGTCTCTGTTAGGATATGTCCATATGTGTGATGATTTAGGTTAAGAATACATAAGTATGATATGTATGAGTTATGATTTGTCCCCTTCTCACATGCTAAGGTTAAGGTATTTATAGAAGCTCTTTAGGACCTATGTTAAAGAGTTAGTGGGCAATTATGCCCAAACTCAATGAGCAAGGAATGGCCAAGGGAAGAGTTAGTATTTCTAGAATCTTGGGGGAAATTGTTCCCTCTTTGATTGGGCCTTTAAGTATCTTAATTCCTTCATTGGGCTATCAAGTACTAGCATTTGAGGGAGGCTTATAACACCCACTTTACCCAAAAAAATAGAAATTAGCCATTTTCTTAAGAAAAATCAGAGTCTTAACAAAAGTGGAATGCTACTTTTTCAACAAAAACCAACACATATAGTTCTTTATTAAAACAGCGGAAGTAAATAGTTCATCATAATTTATGCTCAACGGCATCGAAAATACAAATTCAAAGTATGTCCTTGGTCTACTACATAGATATGTAACAAAATAATTTCATAAAAACAAAATAAAACAAGACGACGATAGTTTCCCATTCCCGGGTTACGTATCTGAGCGTCCTATGACTCGAACAAGCAACACAACTCTAAATGACTCTCAAGTACTTGGTTTATATGTACTTCCCAAGAAGTACAGAAACAACAACAATAACAAAGGGGTGAGAAAACAATTCAATATCTTAACGGTGCATATAACATCTTAAAGGGTAATGTCACACAATTCATCAAATAGTATCATATATCATTCATTCAATTAAATGTAAAGTGATTCCATGACACAATGCAAATGCGGTACCGATTCAACATTGGTTCATCAATTCAAACCTCTGATACATCGATTACGCTCCTACTGAGACATGATCATCCCTGCACCATTGATTCATAATGAATCTGAATAATCGCTTAAGCTCCTTCCAAAACGCGATCATCCCACCAACCATACATGCATATGCAAGTCTCGATTATACATACGAAATAAAATACATGCATAAGCACAATCATACATATCATGGTCCTCCTAATCCTCATAAGTTACCAAACATCCCATCGTATGGCTTACATAAAATCAGAAAAAAGGTGATGCCTACTATCAACATAATCCATCTGATTCATTAACAACAATCATACAAATCAACACAAGCATGTAGGACTTGAACACTAATTATTGGTTTCCATACCCTAGGAACTATTCATTAATACTATCCTTAACACCCCATACTAATGGGATGAGCATTGAATAAGAATTCGGGATGAAACCATCGTGGGATATAGAAAATTTTCCAAAATAGAGGCCTGACACGGCCCCCATGTCCCCTGACACGGCCCATGTCACACGGCCTGGACACTCCCCTCTAAAAACAAAATTCACGCAAAGACAGAAGGTTGACACGGCCCCCCGTGTCACACAACACGGCCCCTTGTCAGGCCACCTGTAACCCAAAATCCAAAATAACCAATCATTCTTCAATACAAAGGCCTGACACGGCTCGTGTCATAGGCCCTGCGCCCAAAAATCAGCTTTTTCTAAAAACTCAATTTTTTCCCAATTTCATACCAGTCCGAATTCTATCACTTATGATGCACTTTTATCACCCAAAACAACCCTAATGTTGTTCTTATACTGATTTTAAGACCTCTAACACCACTATATCTTTCCAACCTAACATTACTAATCAATTTAGGGAATTATAGGTTTTATTTCATCATCTCAATTTGCATCATCAACAACAATATTCATATGACAGATTTCATACCAATCATATCATACAATTCAAACCACAAATACTCCAAACCTAAAAAATCAACAATGTAATTTCATACACATACCACAATTTCATCAAAATAGATCAAAATTACACAATCCCTAAGAGAGTAAGGAACTCTCAACTACCCTTTCATATTAGATCACCTACATAGAATCCATTTCTCCCCTCTTACCTCGAATTCGATGGATTCCTTGCAAATATTGATCTTGGGGCTCTAGGGTTCTTGTACTTCTCTCTCCTTTCCTCTTTCTCTAGAGCTAATTCCTTCTTTTCCAGAAAACACAATGTGAGCAAAATGAATCGTTGTTATCTTCTCATGAAACAATACAATTTACTACCTTGCCCCTTAGACCTCCTACTTTTATTATTTTATTTATTTAATAACAATATTCAAACAATACCACATTATTATCATATTATTATTTAAATAAAATAATAAATACCACTTATATTCATAATAATTATATTATTAAATAAATTATGAAATCGGGGTGTTACAACTCTCCCCCACTTATATTCTTTTCGTCCTCGAAAATGTACCTGAAGGAAATAACTCTTGATATGATTCCCGCATCCTGCTTTCCAGTTCCCAGGTAACACTTCCACCAGCAGCCCCTCCCCAAGCCACTCTCACAAGAGGTATCTTTTTTCCACGTAGTTTCTTCATCTTACGATCTTCGATCCTCAAAGGTAAAGCTTCCACCGTAAGGTTGTCACGAATCTGCACCTCGTCCCTCTGGATAACATGTAATGGATCAGACACATACTTCCTAAAGTGTGACACATGAAACACCTCATGCAAATTTGAAAGCTCCGGCAATAACGCCACCCTGTAAGCAACTTTACCCACCCTCTTCATAATCTGATACGGTCCATGAACTTAGGATCCAACTTCTTCGATTTTAAGGCACGTCCAACACCAGTCACTAGATTGAACCTCAAAAATACATGGTCACCCTCACTGAAATCTAAGTCATTCCTTCGATTGTCATGGTAACTTTTCTACCGACTCCTAGACGCTTTTATTTTCTCTTTGATCATCTGAATGGTCTCTGTAGTTTGTTGTACTATCTCATGTCCAAGCATAACATTTTCACTCGTCTAATACCAACACAGAGGTGTCCTACACCTCCTACCATATAAAGCTTCAGAAGGTGCCATTCCAATACTCGAATGGTAACTGTTATTATATGTGAAATCAATTAGTGGCAAATGAGTATCCCATGCACCACCTTTTTCCAATACACAAGTTCTCAACAAATCCTCTAATGAATGAATAGTCCTCTCGGACTATCCATCCGTCTGTGGGTGGTAAGTCGAACTAAATTTTAACTTAGAACCCAAAGCCTCCTGCAAACTCTTCCAGAATTCAAAAGTGAACCACGGATCCCTATCTGACACTATACTCGACTGTACACCATGCCATTTTACGATAACCCAGATGTAAATCTCAGCCAACTTAGTCAAAGAAAAATTGATATTAATCGAAATAAAATGTGCAGACTTAGTCAACCTGTCTACAATCACCCAAATGGCATCCAGGTCTCTTGTCGTATTCGGTAAGCCCAATAAAAAATCCATAGTAATACTATCCCATTTCCACTCTAGAATTTCTAACGGTTGCATTAGTCCCGAAGGCTTCTGATGTTCCACTTTAGATTTCTAACATACCAAACAAGTATAGACAAATTTTGCAATGTCTCTTTTCATGCCATGCCACCAAAACAACTTCTTCAAATCATGATACATCTTCGTAGCCCCTGGGTGAATGCTCAAGCTACTTCGATGGCTTTCTTCCAAAATTGCTTTCTTCAACTCAACATTGTCGGGCACATAATTCTTCCTCAAAATCTCAGAATACCATTATTGTCCAAAATAAAATCATCGCTTTGATCATTTCCTTCGGTAGGCATTAAATCCACCAATTTCACATCTTGTTTTTTATCTTCTTTAATTACATCGAGGAAATCATTATTTACTTTCAACATACCCAGATTAACGCTTTCCGGTGTCATTTCACAAACCATACTCAAATCTCTAAATTGCTCAATTAGTTCCATTTCTTTCACCATCATTGCCGACATGTGAATCGTCTTCCGGCTTAATGCATTTGTTACTACATTCGCTTTTCCCGGGTGGTAACTCAAATTAAATTCATAATCCTTCAGAAATTCTAACCAACTCCTCTGCCTCATATTAAGTTCTTTCTGATCAAACAAGTACTTCAGGATTTTATGCTCGCTAAATACTTCAAAATGCGAACCATCTAGGTAATGTCTCCATTTTTTCAATACAAATACAACTGTAGCCAATTCCAGATCATAAGTAGGATAATTCCTCTCATGTATCCTCAATTGTCATGACGCATACGCCACCACTTTACTAACTTGCATTAACACACCACCTAAACCCATTTTAGATATGTCACAATAAATTACAAAAGCTTCACTCGGATTCGGCAAGATTAGTACTGGTGTTGAAGTTAATTTCTTCTTTAACTCCTCAAAACTCTTCTCGCAAGCTGCATCCCAAATAAAGGCTTGACTCTTTCGGGTCAATTGAGTCAATGGCAATGCCAAATTAGAAAACCCTTTGATGAACCTTCGATAATAACCAGCTAAACCAAGAAAACTTCTAATCTCGGTTACCGTCTTCAGAGGTTCCCACTCAAGTACCGCACTGACCTTCGAAGGATCTACTGGTATACCTTCACCTGATAAAACATGCCCCAAAAAGCTCACCGTCTTCAACCAGAATTCACATTTAGAGAACTTGGAAAATAATTTGTTATCTTTCAACACTTGTAATGAAATCCTCAAATGTCTCGCATGTTCCTCCTCAGACTTCGAATATATTAGTATATCATCGATAAACACTACAATAAACTGATCCAAATAAGAATGGAATATATGATTCATATACTCCATAAATACTCCTGGCGCGTTAGACACTCCGAAAGGAATTACTGCATATTCATAATGACCATATCGAGTCCGTTTTCTGAATATCTTCTTCTTTCACTCTAATTTGATGAAATCTCGACCTCAAGTAAATCTTACTGAAAATGTCGTCTCCCACAAGTTGATCCATTAAATCGTCAATTCTCAGGAGTGGATATTTATTCTTAATGGTCACTTTATTCAATTGTCGGTAATCAATGCATAGATGCATACTGACATCCTTTTTCTTAACCAGTAACACTGGCGCTCCCCACGACGACACACTGGGTCTAATAAATTTCTTATCAAGCAAATCTCCAATATGAGATTTCAACTCAGCTAACTCTATTACAGACATCATGTACGGTGCCATAGAAATAGGCCTCGTACCAGGAACCAAGTCAATAGTGAACTCCACCTCTCGCATTGGAGGTAACTCTATAATATCATTAGGAAACACTTCCAGGAATTCATTCACCACAGGAAAATCTTCAATAGTGATCGTCTCTTCAACAGATAATGAAGCGGACACTACAAACATCTTCGCTTCATCTTCCAATAAATTCCTTAATTCCTTCATAGAGATTGAATTAGCCAATGCTTCTTCTTTGGGAGTTAAGAACAATAACCTCTTCCTAAAACAGTCAATATAAACTCGGTTGTATTCCAACCATTTCATTCCCAAAATTACGTCAAGATTACTAAGCGTTAAACATATAAGGTCCACTCCAAAATCTCTGCCAAAGATAGTCAGCGGGCAATTCAGACACACCAAGGAAGTAGTCACAGAACCTATGGATGGATTATCAATTACCATCCCTCGACTCAAATTAGAAGGTTCCAATCCTAGCTTCTTCACACATTCCAAGGAAATAAACGAGTGTGTTGCACCCGTGTCAATAATCAAAAATAAAGAAACATTATTGATAAAGCAAGTACCTTTGACCAAACGGTCCTCACTAGTAGGTTGAGCTCCCACTAATGCAAACACTTTTCCACCTGACTATTATTTCTTCGGTTTCTGACAATGGGTGCTTATGTGGCCCTTCTCTCCACAATTATAACAAGTAGGCACATTCACCCTACAATCAGCAATCACATGACCTGGCTTCCCACACATGAAGCACTTCTTCACCTCATTAGGATAATCATTGGCACGATGACTCGTATCGTGGCGTATGAAGTATTTGAGTAGACCGGGAGTACCTCCTCCCCCACTCAGCTTCTTCTCAGTATTAGCATTTTATTTACCCTTATCAGCTAGAGTACTGTAAGGAGTACCACCTAATTTTTGCTTCCCTTTATTATCATTCACAACCTTGTAATGTGCAATTCGAGCTCTATTATCATTGTCATAAATCCTGCTCCTACTCACCAGCTCTGGGAAATTCTTGATCTTCTGGCAACAAATGCCATGTTTGATTTCAGGATGCAATCCATTCTCATACTTCAAACACTTCGAGGTCATAGCATCCTCAATGTTATAGTGCGCACAATACTTTACCAATTCTTCAAACTTGGCAGCATACTCAGTGTCGCTCTCGGGATTTTCATCCTAGTACAAACGCGAAAGTGGCGCGGAAAAGATAGAGTCGCCAGCCAGGCATTTTTATCCCGAAAGAATGGGAAAGGTAATGTTGCACAAATTTGAGGAAGAAGGAAAGGACAAGGCCTTGCGAACCAAAGATCTGGGTTCGGTAGTCGGTTACAACCTGGGAAGGTATTAGCACCCCAGATCGTCCGCCGTACCCGACGGGATCCATGCTTGTTTGTTTGTTTCAAAGAGTAAAAGAATATAACTGCTGTTGAATAAAACTGCTGCTGGAACTGGAATGGAATGAGAAAGGGAACTAGAGAAACAGAATAAAAAGAAAGAATGGGGAAAATGTAGGGAAAATAAAGATTGAGCTCGAACGGGCCCTACCCCGCTTCCTATGTACCTCATCGGGAAAATGAGGATCAGAGTCGACGTAGTTCACCTAACTAAGGCGGGAACTCTTTTTGTGTTTTTTAGGATGACGTTGCCATAGCTCTAGCTCGGGTGTTATCGGCTCTGACTCGAGGGTGTTTACCGTATCGTTGTTTGAACTGTCGAGGCAAGTCGCATTCGTCCGCAAAGATTAGGAGATGAGAAGAGAAGACACGATGTCTTTGTTTGTTGTCTTTTATGAGAAGTGTTTTGAGTTTATTGTTTGTGAATATTCTCATACTAAGACTTATCCATCGTGGTAGATAACTTACACCTCACCCCAAGACGAGACGTGCATAAGTACTCCACAACAAAGTCTCATGTCGTATGAGAACATTCAACCTTTATTAGGTATTTTATTATTTTCTTTATTAGATGAGAAAGAAGGACTCGAGTGGAGAAAAGGACAAAACTATGGGGACTAAGACACAACCCTAAGTTATTCATTCAATGGATGTCTTAATGGTTAGTGTGGCTTCTAAATCTAATAAGAAGAAAAGAGAGTTAGAAACTAACATGAATATGCAATATGAATATGGATCAAGCACATAATTGAATGTCATGATTATTTTTTGAGGGATTATGCAAGAATGCACCACATGATTTGTTATGCAACAATTATGCAAAATATGGCACATGAACATGGCATATGAACATTGATCATGAATATGCAACATGATACATCAACAAGAATGTCAAGCTTAATGCAAAATTCAGAATTGAATTGATGTGAATGATATGATCAAACATGCAACCAAATACACATACATACATGGTTATGTTAAATGCAACATATACATTGATACAATGAGATGCAAATGAGTTAACAAAACATGCGAAAGATGCCAAAACAGAATGCAACATGATTATTTACATGACAAAAACTGCATGGACATAGCAACAATATGCAATAAGCCAATTCATGCACAAACTAACACATAAACAGAAAATATGCGAAATGGACGGAAGCATGTCGAAACGACTCGAAATGTAGGAATGAGATGTCGAAACTAATCTTGAAAATTACCTAAAATCAGGACTTATCAATCTATGGTGGTAAAGGGGGAAGTAATACCCAAGAAAGAGGGAAAAAGCACTTCTTGCAATCGACTTATTTCCTAAAGCTCCTAATGCAACTATTATCTAATGAGCACAAATTTTACACCTAAAAGCCATAATCTAAACCTTAATGGCACCTAGAATAATTCTACCTACGAACAAACAAAGTGATCAAATCGTAATCAATACGAAATTAAACGGTCAAGCGTATATACAACGATAAACACACGAAGAATGTCGTCATGGCGAGATGAAGAGAATAAGTTAAATCTAGAAGCAGATTTAGATCACCAACCTACGAAGCGGAGGATTGCTTCGGTGAGTGTTGTGATGTAGATCGGAATGCAAATGGAGAAGAAAACCGGAGAGTCGAAGCTTCGATCCGCGAACGCGCAAAATAAATGCGGTTAATGGTGCTTCTTGATGAACACTTGATCAATAACCTCCAATAAGCTCAAAACTCTTCCAAAATCAGAATTGATTTTTCAAATAAGCTTCACAATGAGATGATTAATGGAGGTTTTAGCTTCAATTCCTTCAAATTCCAATGAAGAATTTGAAGAACTTTTAGAATGAAGCTTTGGTGAGAGGCTGAAAATGGTGGAAAAGTTTGAAAGAAGAATGAAAGAGATGAAGTGAAAATGAAGAAGAATAGTGAAAAAAATGGGAGAGACGGGAGAGCTTAGCTTTGGGATGGTTTAAGTTTATATAATGTGTAGGCTTGGCATGAGGTTTGGGAATGGAGGTTGCTTAGGAGTTAGGCTAGGTTTGGAGTTGGTTAGGATTCTAGAGAGTTCTAGAGTATTCTTTGGAATTTTCCTTGGAAGGTTGTAGAAGACTCTAGAATATGGTAGAGTAATCCAAAAGAAGAGTGTGGACCAAATGTGAAGAGTGTGGAACAATGCAAAGGAAAGGAAAGGAAAAAATGGATGAGAAAAAACTGAAAAAACAGCAAAAACAGCTTATGTATCGATACATAACATGTATGCATCGATGCATACTGAAGCATTGGCAATTCCAGCAAGAAAAATCAACTATGCATCGATACATAACACGGATGCATCGATACATGTCAGTTTTTTAACTGATATGTATCGATACATGGCTATATGCATCGATGCATACTAAAGTTTTTGGCAATCATGCATCGATACATCCTTCGTATGTATCAATACATAGTCCCTTTTCAGAAACACAAAGGAGCATGTATCGATACAAAACATGTATGTATCGATACATAGTCTCAAAAAAATGTTTTTTCTTGATTTTTCCATCCCTTCTTGATCCAACTTGGTCCATAAGACTCTTGTAATCATACTTCCATGATTTTGAACCCAAAAAGTCATGAGTTGACCTTCCTTTTGCACCATATTTGAGAAATTTTGTGGACCTTTTATTGCCTCCGAGTAGTCATTCACTATCTAAGTCATTGATCACAAACCCATGCCCTTGACTATGATGCCATGCTTGGATTATGCTATGAATTATGCTGCGAAATGATATGCGGATCATGAAAATGAGAGGGAAAATTTTGGGGTGTTACAGCTGCCCCTATTCAATTACTGTAGACTTGAATGGATGATAGTTGTTGCTTTCAAACATTGGAAGTATGCAGGGATTGAATACTAGAAACAACCGGAAAATTTGCACTCGGTGGAAGAAGAAGAAGAAAAGGGAAATAAACCCAACCATCTGAACTCTACTTGGGGAGAACTCTGATGTGAAGAATAGTGAACCGGTGAATATTTCGGAATAACACTGGGAGATTTCTGATTTGCCACGCTACGGGTGGACTTTTGATGGCTATTAATGACGTGCCACACAACGGGTGGTATTCTGAATGCTTTGACACACTACGGGGGACTTCAATACCTTGAGACTCCACAGGGGCCACTGCTCGCTACGGGATACTTTTGATACCTTACCACCCTGAGGATGGACTTTTGCTCACTCTGCGGGGATATTCTGCCCGCTACGGGGGACTTCTGCTCGCTACGGGAGACTTTCAGAAAATTTTCCACACTACGGGGGGCACATTGCTCAGCTACGGGAGACTTTCAGAAAATTTGCCACACTACGGGGCACATTGCTCAGCTACAGGAGACTTCAGCTCACTACGGGAGACTTCAATATTTTTCCACACTACGGGGGTTGTTGATCACTACGGGAGACTTTTGCTCACTATAGGAGAATTCAATTTCTTGCCACACTACGGGGGTTGTTGCTCGCTACGGGAGACTTTAATTTCTTGCCACACTATGGGGGTTGTTGCTCGCTACGGGAGACTTTTGCTCACTACAGAAGATTTCAACTTCTTGCCACACTATGGGGGTTGTTGCTCGCTACGGGAGACTTTTGCTCACTACAGGAGACTTCAATTTCTTGCCACACTACGGGGGTTGTTGCTCGATACGGGAGACTTTTGCTCACTACAGGAGACTTCAATTTCTTACCACACTACGGGGGTTGCTGCTCGCTACTGGAGACTTTGGCCCACTACAGGGGACTTTTGTCCACTACACGGGACTTTTGCCACACTACGGGGGACTTCAATTTCTTGCCACACTACGGGGGCTGCTGCTCGCTACTGGAGACTTTGGCTCACTACAGGAGACTTTTGCTCACTACGGGATAATTTTGCCAAACTATGGGAGACTTCAATTTCTTGCCACAATACGGGGGCTGTTGCTCGCTACTGGAGACTTTGGCTCACTACAGGAGACTTCTGCTCACTACGGGAGACCTTAGAAATTTGCCACCCAAAGGATGGACTTTGGCCACTCTACGGTTGGACTTTGGATAAGTTGTCACGTTGTGGGTGGACTTTGGATATCAACCTTGGATCGAGCACGCATATGTTGAACTGTATAACATGATGCCCCATGATGTCTTATCTCGAAAAATACAACCTCGCGATCTGAAACAGACCGCGGATTAAAACAACAGAGTCGCCACCGAACTTATTTTATTCCAATTAAGGAAAAGGAAAATATCGAGAAACCTTTTGAAAAATGGATAGAACAAGGTCTTTGAAACCAGATTCTAGGTTCGGGAGTCGATTCCGTAAGGGGAAGGTATTAGCACCCCTTATGTCTGTTGTACTCAATGGGAACCTCTTAGTTTAACTTGCGATCTAATGTTGACTTATGCTTTCTGTTTTCTTCGAATAATAAAAAGTAAATGCGAAATATTTTAATATAAGGTTAATAAGAGAAATGGGTGGTTTTATTCCTAGGGTGCTCGGGAATGAGTAAGATCCATGTGCCTACGTATTCCCTTGTGCAATGGGAAAGTCAGAGCTTCGTAGTTCATGGTACTAAGGTTGGCTAGTTGGTTTGTGTTAATGAACGATTATTTAGACCACATTCTAACTGCTAAGCATTGGCTTGTCTGCTCGCGATAGGAGGCGGAAGCGCTAGCTTGTTTGCGAGATAGAAAGGATTTAAATAATGTTCATTTTGAAGAAATGTTTGATTCGATTAGGGTTTTTAAGAATGAAAGGGTAAATAAACTGCGTCCTGAGGGGCGGGCCTCAGGAGAATTTATTCGAGAATTCGAGGAATGCTAGACTCCAGAATTCAATTCTTTCATTATTTTATATGTATATTAAAAGTTTTAATTACGGAAAGTCGACTGAACAACGTCCCACGGGGCGAGTCTCGGGTGCGTTCATTCAAGAATTCGAGGAATGCGGGACTCCAGAATTCAGTTTATCCGTTATTTAATTATAAAAGATTTGAATGTTCGAGTTTGAAAGGATTTGGTGGCGAGGCACGGTGCGCTCGGCTTACATGGGTTTGTGAATCGATTAAAGCGATAAAATGCAAAAAAAATAAATTAACGGCAACTATTCGAAGGCATTGGACCTTTTTAATCGGGTGCGTCGAAATATTGTTCTTTAACTTCCTTAGAATCGATTTAGAATTGAAATCATTCTATAAGGAGTCAAATCGATTTGTGTATTAAAATACGATAAATTGAATTAAATAAAGTGACTAAATTGAATCGTGGAAATTAAATCCGAATAGCATAATGAATAAAATAAATTAAATAGAATTTAAATTTGATAACATAACAATAATCGAAATAATACAAAAAAATAAACTAAACTAAATAAAATGGCCTCATATTGATTAAACGTCTCGACTTAATAAAATCGAAACAAATTTAATTGTTTAGTATATCATTGGCCCCAATAAAATACGGAAATAAAATATGAGAGAATGTAAACAAGATATCAAGAGTTTAACGTAAATTACATTATCAAGTTATAAATCTAACAAAATAATAATAAAGAAAACAAGTTAAAAAAAACAAACTAATAAGAGAGAGAGGTGAAATCAATGGATAGGGTTCTATGAGGTAAAACCAATGGGCCTAGCCTAACATAAATCATAATATAACAGCATAAAAAAGAAATTAAAAAAAAATAGATTAAATACAAAAACAAAAGTAAGGTGCGCTGGTTACTACTCTAGTGTTTAAGCAAAAAATTGGTGGTCTTAGCCCAACAATCAGAAAACATTTTTTTCAGAAAACACTATTTTAAATAAAATAAAAAATGATATTGAATAACAAAAACCCCACCATCAGCTTTCGCAATCTGCGGCGGCGGCTTCGAGCGATTTGCGCTCAGAGGTGTTTCACGGTTGTTTGCGATTTCCGGTGAGTGCTTTTTCGGATTTCTGGGTATGTATTCTCGGTACTTCGGTTTAGTTTCTCAGCGCGATTTGAATGAGTTGTGGTTTTGTGTTAAGGTGTTGCGTTACGCGGTGGTTTTGGATCTGTATTCTTTGGTTTAGAGTTTGAAGGTTCAGCAGTTTAATGAAAAAAGGAGCAAGTTGTTTTTGTGAGATTGAATGAGAAAAAAAAACGCAGAGTTTTCAAACTTTTCTTCCTCTTTTTCGTCGCGGATTCCGCTCTCTCACAATGGCGGGTTCGTTTCTGAGTTTATGTTTGATTTTGTTTCTGGATCTGTGGTTCAGATCGCATTCTCACAGCGGTTCGCTCAAATCTGGTTTTGTTTTGGTTGGTGTGGGTGGTGGCGCGTTCCAGATTTTGTGGTGGTGAACAGATACGCGATGGTTTGCTGGGTTTATGTATGGTAGATGATGGAATGATTTCAGCGGTTGGTTTCTGGTTTTGGTTTTGAGGGTTTTTTTGTCTGCAAACGGTGGTTGTGAATTAATGAAAATTGAGGAGCTTGGTAAAGAGATTTGCAGTTTTAAAGTTTTTTTTTTGGTTGAAGGGAGGAAAAGGCTTTACGCAGGATATAGAAGAAGTGGATTTTTGGTTTTCCTATGTATGGAGAGACTTCTTCCTCCCTTTTTTGCAAAAATATTTCAGGCTTATTTAAGGAGGATTCTTGAGGGTATTCTGGGATTTTTAAGGAGAAAAAATGCTGAATGGATTTGTTGTTGTAACAGATTATTGGTGCGTGAAATGCCAGGCTGTGAAAATTGAATCTGTGAGTGGAATTGTTGGGAAAAAAAGTAATGGTGGGATAGTGGGGTTTAGGTGAGTGCTGGTAATTGAGATACTTTTTGTGATGCAAACTGTTTCTTTTAGAACCAATAATAATAATAATAAATATAATAATAATAATAAACATAATAATAATAATAATAATAATAATAAAAGTATAATAATAATAATACTTATAATAAGAATTAAAAAAAATGATTAATGATTAATAGTAATATCGATAATGATGATGATAATAACAAGAATAATAATACTAATAAAAAAATCTAATACTAAAGTATAATAATAATAATAATAGAAAACTAATAATTTCTAATAAAAATAATAGAGATTTTTTTGTATATATTTTTGGATAATAATTAAATAATAATAATAAAAAAGAAGTAAAATCTAATGACAAGAGAAATTAATTTTTTTTTAAATAATGAATGCATTTTTTCTTGACTTTTGGTAATTGTTTTATATATATATATATATATATATATATATATATATATATATATATATATATATATATATATATATATATATATATATATATATATATATATATATATATATATATATATATATATATATATATATATATATATAAACGATAAATGAGCTAGTGGGTTTGAACTAACAGAATGAAAATTGATTTCCTAGTTTTGAAAATAAATAACATATTTTTGGATTTTCGAATATCAGACAGAAAAATAAAATCGTACCTATTTTTTGGATTCTTTTGAAATAATGGTTAGACAGTAAAAATAAAATGGTGCGGGTAGGACAGTAAAATAAAAAGGTAAGACAAATTTGGGGTATGACACATGACACAGGGAGATAGGTACAAAGGGAATTCCTGACGCGGAAATAACAAACCCTTGCTGACTCTGTGGGGAATATAGATGATTGTCGATATTTCTGTTGGAGAAGAGTGTGACTATTCTGTCTCGACTTATCACCTTTTCCAAAAATAAATTGGACTTTAGATTTGAAGGCCCTGCTAGGGGATGCCTCAACTGTTGGGGAATGAATATCACTCATAAGATTTTGCTGGTGATCTGCAACTTTTCGACTTATCCAGGGAAAGTTCTGTCAAGGCTCTGCTGAGGAGAACCTTATGTCTATCTGAATTTCCCGAACCCAAGTGTGGAGGGAAACCATACAGCTGACTGTCGGGAATACTTTGAATTCTTGTAAGAAGTGCTTCACTACGGGAAGACGACTCTTGCTAGGGACAATCTTTATTGCTCTGCTGGGGAAGAGAAGGATTTGGTTTGAGATCTACTGGGAAATAAGATCAAGGAAACCTGCTGAAGAAAAGTTTGGTGACTTTATTGGGGATAACTTTCATGTGCATGTTGGGGATAACGAAGCTGAACCGCGTCCTGCTTGAGGAGGAAAGACTTCTCGTCATTTTGTGCTATGGGTCACTTGCTTTGATTCGGGCTTTACCTTAAGAGGATTTTACAAAATACTTGGTTTCTTTAAACTCTTCAGGAGTATAATTGCCCCGGTATTCCGAACTTCCGATTATCTGTCTTCGGGAAAGAATGAATCCTCATACGATTGGGGTGGCTTGCCCCAGTATGAGTCTTTGACTAATTTCTCTAGGAGAGATCTGAATCTCGAGTGATTTCCCCAATTTAGCTGAATTTTGAAGAGATTGCTCGATGTAATTGCCCCGGATTGGCTGGCCTTTACCATGACTGGTTGGGAAAATCCTTACTCAATGGAGCTTTCTCGGAAAAGTACACCTCGATGTGACTGTCTTTCAAAAGTTTTAGACTTCTCAACTTGGCAAGCTTAAGCTTCTGGACTGAATTTCCACATGTGAGCTTTTTATGATGTCAAACAAATGTATGCAAGCAGAAAATGTTTTATTCTGAGAATGGAAATTATAATGCAACACACATGTTAATCTTGAAGTTTTGAAAAGGTGTCGCAAATCTTTTTGAGTGAATCACTGGTTGAGATACGACATTACTTTTGAATGAAAGTATGTACATGCAATACCAACAAGTATCTTTTAGCACAACTCAAAGGAGTCAGGAACGCGGTCTCGTGATAGTATGCTCTCAAAATAACCCTGCTTCAGTTAGGACTTTTGAGGGTTGTATCGTGGCCTGGTTAACGGTTTGTAGAAACAAAGGATATAGGGTCAAAGTTTATATGTGCCCACCCCTCTTCATGATGTTCTCCATTCCTATTTTCAGCTAATTTTCGCAAGCGTTCACCTTTCATAAGGGTTTCGTGTCGGTTGAGGAAACATCGCTGCTATTGGTTCAAGCACCAATCAGGTTATTGTTTGGAGTCAGTCGCCCCTTGGTCTTTCGTGTCTGTGCCACACGACTTTGTTCTTGCTCGAGGATTTTCTTGTGTAATCCTTTCCGTCTTTCGTTTTTGCGTTATTTTGCTTATCCCTAACTTTTCCTGGACTGATTCTTATGAATCTTTGATTGTGGAGTCCAGCGGGATGCCCTAATTTTTGCCTAAGTCGCTTGTTTTCAAGTTTCGACTTAGCGGGCTTTTCATTTCTCTTTTTTTTGAACAAATCGTGTGACACTGTTTGTCTTGATTGCTTTGTGAGGGCCGTGACTGCCTCATTCTTTGGTCGATGAAGGATAACCATTGAGGCTTCCATTTTTTGGCCCTCTTGATTTGGATAACCATTGTGGTTTCTGGTCTTTGGACCTCTTGATTAGCATAGTGGAATGTAATGGATCCTCAAATGCACTCCTTTATGAAAGTCTGAACGCTTGGTCCAACTAGTTGACACCTACCCTGCCCCTGGGTTAAGCGTACGGGTTTTTTCATGCGAAAAGAAACTCCTACTTCAAGGCTCAAAGGGGTTAACAAGGGTTTATCTCCCTTATATCTCCGGTGTTTAGGGATTTGAAACAAAGCTTGTACATCATCAACAAGGTCTTATTCGAGAGCACACAATTTAGATATTCTTGCGTTTTTGTTTTTTCATTCTCCTTCATCGAGTTTAAGCACGACAATTGGTATTGCAATGTAAACATGCAAAATTAAATTGACAAATGAATTACTTCAAGAAAAACATGTGAGTTTTATTATTGCTAACATTCAAAAGCAAACAAATTTCATACATGTAGACAAATTTTTAGCACATAAAAGAAACTACAAATGGAAATGCAATAAAGAAACTGAATATTGTCGTAGTTGAGGAGGCTTGACTCTGTTTGGACCTATCAGTCTTGGATACTTTCAGTGATTGATAGCTCTTTCACGGGCTTGTAATCTTCAAATTTCAATCGTATACCCAACCATGGCAATCATACATCTTCTTCTATTTATTTTGACTCTGACACGAGACATATGAAGGAAAGAGTAAAACTGGAGAGTAAAGTTGTCTTATAAGGTTGCTCAGAAAGACCTGACGATATTCTGCCTATGTATCTCCATTGACCAATGACCAAT
This sequence comes from Lathyrus aphaca, assembly GCA_963966055.1. Classification (NCBI taxonomy): domain Eukaryota; kingdom Viridiplantae; phylum Streptophyta; class Magnoliopsida; order Fabales; family Fabaceae; genus Lathyrus; species Lathyrus aphaca. Next base: position 126,574,829 of record OZ014523.1, on the reverse strand, counting down.
GAAGAATCAGAGCGACGTAGTTTCCCTCAATAAGAAAGGCAATGCATTGAAGAAAAACAAACAAACAGTTGCCATTGCTGAGAGTATCTGAATACTGATGGCTTTATTTGCTTCCTGAAGATCCCAGCTTAACGTGGACCATCTGGTAAAACAACCATGACACCGGCTCCATTGTGATTAGGAATTGGATTCTGGAGTACATTTGGGTGAGGAGCAAAATTGATCGCCTTGGAGTCAATTAGGTCATGTACCTTGTTCTGAAAAGCCCAACATTTCTCAATAATGTGCCCCTGGGCACCTGAATGGAATTCGCATCTGGCATTTGCATCAAAGTTTGGAGGTAGATTATCAGGAGAAGGAGCTCTCATGGTACGAAGCTCGACCATGTTCAACTTTAGCAGCTCTGGAAGCAATACAGCATATGGGCATGGGATGGGATTAAGTATGCGGTTTCTCGCTCTTGTTCTTTCCTGATTTGGTCTTTATAACTGACGTTGCTGACCTTGAGGTTGTGAATGAAACTGTGGCGTAATAGTCACTGCAACTGTTTGGTAGTAACCTTGTGAATGACCTCTATCTCGGCCCCTATACACAGCATTGGTTTCGCCTTCTCTTCGTCTTTGGCCATTGCCAAAAGGCTTTTTCACACCAGAAGAACCAGCACTATTTGCATCCTGGATCTTTCCCAATTTCATGAAGTTCTCTATCCTTTCTCCAACGATGACAATATCAGCAAAACCGATGGACGGGAAAGCGGCCAGACGGTCAAAGTATGCACCTTGTAAGGTGCCCATAAACATGTCTGCCATTTCCCGATCGAGCAATGGAGGTTGAACCTGCACGGCCAGCTCACGCCACCTCTGAGCATACTGCTTAAAACTTTCCTTGGGTCCTTGAGACAAATTCTGCAACTGAGTGCGGTTTGGAGCCATATCAATATTGTATTGATACTGCTTGAGAAAAGCTTCAGCTATATCTTTCCAGCATCGGATAAAGACCCTGCTCAGCTTCATGTACCAGCTCAATGAAGCTCTAGATAGACTATCTTGGAAGAAATGCATCCAAAGTTTCTCGTCATCAGTGTGAGCCGAGATTCTTCCAAAGTATGCATGGATGTGAGTTCTAGGGCACGTGTTATCGTTGTACTTGTCAAATGATGGCACCTTGAACTTGGGAGGGATTCTGACTCCTGGCACTTACCCAAGACTGGTTACATCGATGCCCAGGGAATTCTGACATTCCATGGCCTTAATCTTCTCTGCCATCTCTTCATACCTGCGGTCATTGATTGCATTCATATTACCCATATCAACATCCAGTAGAGTGAACTGGTCCTCTTGCATATCTTCATTACAGGCTACAGTCCCATTTAGATTTGGCCCTCCGTTACGGGAAGCGTTGGAATCCACATTCTCAGTCGGTGTTCCAGTATTAGCATTCCCCTGGGGTTGCTCAACCATCAGCCTGAGACACTCCTGGTTCTGGGCCATGCCAGTCATCATTTCCATGAACTGATCCATCCTCTATCGGAGTTCATTGAGATCAGCCTGCATTCATTCAGCTATTCTTACTCGGTTTCTTTATGTTGGATACTGATGAACGCGTTGACCAGCTATATTGCCTGAAGTTGAATAAGTTAGGAAGTCCGGATAACCTGTAAAATGCAAAATATGCAAATCGAGTAGTAAATGTGTATGATATTTTCATGAGGATGCAACATGCGGCCTTGCAAATGAGTAAGCATGTGTTAGTACTGCAAGCATGCAGAGGATGTTATGCAATGCACTAGCATTTGATCAAAGGTCTGGCGATTACTGGTCTAAGGTTGGTGCTGAGAAGGCAGTCATGTGCTAGTGAAGAGTTATAATAACAATACCACCGAAATCCCGGATCTCAGAACCAAAGGACCGTGTAGAACCTGATCATAATACTGAACAATGATGACAAAGCGGGTATGTTGGAAGTTTCGGGTTCCTGCAAACCTGTAAACCCCTCCCATCTCACGGGTATGCTACTCCGAGTCAACATCACAGACTCTCAAAGCCGAGCAGCAATAATACTTTCACCATTTCCGAGAAATGGCTCATGACCAAATCAGGGAATCGGTTTGGCATTATATACTACCCAGGGAGGTCTCAGCTGAGTACGGGGAAAACAAGCATCCCTCATAAGTCCCTAGATTCAAGCACTGAATCGAGAAACAATAGTACATTCATCCCAAAGGGTACAATACTGTCGTCATACAAACAGTTTGCCTTGACTGGATTCCTATGAGAGAACCAGGCCATCCTATACGAGTTCCTAGTGGGCCCTCGGATGCGAGTGGGTTTTCCAACAAATGTGGCCTTCCACTGTCATCATTGGAGAGGGATGTTTCCACAAAGGTTCTCAATGATCGGTCCCCTGATTGCACATAACTATCAAGGTTGTGCATTGCCCCGGAAAGATTTCGGCATCAATACATTCCCGAGAAGGTCGCAAGTCAAGGTGTGGAATTCACTACTACCAACATAGCAAGATGACATGAAGCCAAAGTGGAACCACTCTAAGTCCTAGGGTGCACTCGAGCCCCGGTTACGAGCTCATCTCACAGTAACCCTATTCCGCAGAAAAAATGAAACCAGCACAACCAGATAGTAATAGTAATGCATGATAAATACTGAAAGCAGTAAATAAATGTTGTAAAGTAAAGTTGTAAAGTAAAATTGTAAATGAAAACAGTAAAGCTAAACTAAAGCACACAACAGCAAACAGATAAACACCCAAAGAAACGAAAACAAACAAGCGCTAGGATTGACTCTACGAGGGAAACTAGAGATTTTGGGTTCTGTCCCCAGCAGAGTTGCCAGTTGTCGCTCCCTGGATTTTCATCCTAGTACAAACGCGAAAGTGGCGTGGAAAAGATAGAGTCGCCAGCCAGTCATTTTTATCCCAAAATAATGGGAAAGGTAATGTTGCACAAACCTGAGGAAGAAGGAAAGGACAAGGCCTTATGAACCAAAGATCTGGGTTCGAGAGTCGGTTACGACCTGGGAAGGTATTAGCACCCTAGATCGTCTTTCGTACCCGACGGGATCCACGCTTGTTTGTTTGTTTCAAAGGGTAAAAGAATATAACTGCTGCTAAATAAAACTGCTGCTGGAACTGTGAAATTCTGGGATCAGGTACGTGATGTCGAATGAGATGTTTAAACACTTGAAGACTTAAACAAAACTTAAAGTACAGGTAAATTAAACAACACAGGAAATTGTTAACCCAGTTCAGTGTATCTCCACACTTACATCTGGGGGCTACCAAGCCAGGAAGGAAATCCAATATAAGTAATATTAATTCTGGACTTAAACCACTCAGTTTAATCCCTCACTTAATATCTACCCAAGGCAATTTCTACCTAAGACACAACTTAGATATGAGTACCAACTCACTCCCCCTCAATCACACAGTGATATGTTACAATGTTTAATAAAATTGAAGTCACACTTCAAACACAACAGCTTGATCTTACTTCACAGTTTCAATCAAGACACAATACACTTTTGCTTAAAAGCTCATAAAGTGATACACATATAAAACCTGCTATTAAAACACAAACACCCTATTTAGTCTTCTTAATTTCGTAATTTATTCTGAGAGTTTCTGTTCCTTAAATAGATGCTTGGATTTTGGGCTTTCTGTAGGTTATCCAGTCCTGATACGCATGCTGTCATCACCTTGAATTAGGGTTTGTTACTTCCTTGATTCTAGGTGAGTCAGTTCTTCTGTTATACTGAAATCATATAACTAATCTCCCTACAGATGCGCCTTGTATTGTTTTATCCAATCACAATTAATTCCAGATAAATTCCCTGAATTTACTCAGTTCTGTTAAGCATTATTTAATTCTGGTAGCAGGTTTGAGATGTCACAACATCTGGTGTGACATCCTGAAATCTGAACTTACTTCATTAACTTATACAATGTCACAACATCTGGTGTGACATCCTGAATTAAGTTCATTAACTTACACTATGTTTGATCATGTCACAACATCTGGTGTGACATCCTGAACTAAGTTCAACACTTCTTGTTGGTCAAAAATTCTGCCAATTCTAAACATCTACAAACTCCCCCTTTGGCTAATTTTTGGCTAACACAATCTTCTGGTTTTATCAGAGTGCAGTAGAGTTTCATTTATCAGAGTGCAGCAGAGTTCTTTTCTGTTTTAATAATATGAGAGTTTGCTCCCCCTCAAACTTGTATGTATTCTGACTTGTTCAAGAGAATTAAAAAAAACTTAGTTCAGAAGCAGATATTAAACAGACAAACAGCTTGTTCATTAATCATGTAAACTGCAGCAGACATTGTTGTTGTTCTGTTCTCTTCTCCCCCTTGTTAGACATAAATTGGGGCCAAATTACATAAGCAGACAGAAATACAAAATTAAAATTACAATGCTGATACAGTACACTTTCCTCACACATTTTCACTCAGAATCTTCATATTCAGTATCTTCCTCTTCTTCAGATTCATCATCAGAGTCAGCAGCCTTCTGAGCACTCTCTTCCATTTCCAGCCTTTGAATAATTTCCTCAAGCTTTTGCTTTCTGGCATCCAGCTCTTTGCAGGTGTTCTTCAGTTCTGCAATCAAGGCAGCTTTGGATATGGGAGTCTTTGCTTTTGAAGGTCCAGCAGATGACCCAGTGGGAGCTTCAACATCAGCAGCATGATGGCTTAAGAACAGCTTGTAGTGGAAGGCCAGAGGACTTTCTCTTTTGCAGACTGAATCCTTCTCAGTGAGGATACCTGGATACTGGCTGAGAATTATACCACATAGCAGAGATGGAAAAGCAATGGGAAGCTTTGTTGCTGATGTTCCTGCATGCTTCAGTGTTTGATCAAATATGTAAGCCCCAAAGTCCAGCTTTGTTTGGGTGCCCACAACATAAATGAATCTGCCCAATCCAGTAGCTATTGAAGAGGTATGATTGGTAGGGACCCAGTTGACAGTACCAATCCTATGCAGCATTGCATACTTCCTTGTTAGCAAGCTAACAGAAAGTTTTCCCTTGACTGGCCAAGTTTTGACATGATTGGCAGTGATGACCTTGCAAATTTGGTTGTCAGTCTTTCCTAGCTCATTAGGTCCATCAGATTCTCTCCCTAGGTAATGATTGATAACCCTAGGAGAGAATTCCACACATCTCCCTCTTACATAGACTTTTCTGAATTCTTCTGACTTTCCATCAGCATAGTCTTCTTGCAGGTTGACAATGAACTCCTTGACTAGCAGCTCATAGCAGGGTGAAAATTTTGAAACTGTTTTGAATAAACCAGTAGAAGATATTAGGTTTATTACCTCAGTGCACTCAAGTGCATTGCTGCCCAGCTCTCTTTCAAGTGCCACCCTTCTTTGGTATACATATTTCCATCTGCTCACACTTGACACATGATGGAATGACACATTGTCCAGAGGAGCTTCTGGAATAGCAGAGGTAGACCTTGAAGGTGCTGGTTTCTTCTTTGGTTGGGATGTTGGGACATCCTCTTCAACATCTGAATCTGGTGGAGTTATAGTTTTCCTCTTTTGTGTATTCACCTTGCTCCATTGTTTAGTAGGTTCAAATACCACTTTGGCCTTGTCTTTCTTTGGAGTAGGCTGTTTCTTTTCAGGAGTTGCATGTCCTGCAGTCTTCTTTTCCTTCCTAGCCCTAAGCCTTTTGGCTATGCTAGGGTCCACAGATGCAATGATCTCTATGTCAGAGTCACCATATGTGGCTTCAACAGGAGGAGGTTGGGAAGTCTCCTCTTCAGCAGGTGGATCAACAGAAGCTTGGTCATCCGTGGCTTCATCATCATCATCAGTTGAGGCCTTGTGCTGGTCCTCAGATGTTTCAACATCTATTGGAACATCCGGTTGAAGAGGAGTGTCCTCTTCAACTTGATTGCTCTATTCTTCTTGTGGAGCTGGCATGGTGTTCAGGGGAACAGATATACCACTCACAACTCTTTGTTCAGATAGAATCCTATTCACAAGATTCTTAATAGAAGCATCCACATATTCAGAGGCTTTGGGGGTGGTGTTTGAGGGTGAAGGAATCCCTTTGCTCTTTTTGAACACAGGTTCCTTTTCTCTTCTCACATTTGGAGTTCTAGGCTTTTGAGCAAGAGGAACACTTCCTCTGATTTCGTCCATGGGAGTAGTATCCATTGGAACCATGGAGATTGGGGTTGCATGCACCACATCTTCTTGGTTGAGATTTTCATCCATGATGTTAGGGTTTTGATGTTGAGACATTTTCGAATATGGTGAAAGAAGAGTTTAGGGTTGATTGATTTTGATGAGCTCAGAAAAACAGCTTTAGCATGCAAATGGTTTTGAGAAGGTAATGAGGAGATGAAGAGCTGAGAGCAAGCTGGAGCTTTTATAAAAGCCGTTACTTGGAGAATTTTAAAGAGTGGAATACACAGAGTTTTTGACCAGACTGGTGTTGCCATCTGGTGATCATGCCACACGATGTCATAGGACATGTTGGCACTTCTCCATAACTGCTATATTTCACATAAGCAGATTCCCAATTTACCCCTTAGGTTTTAAAATTGGGTAGCATCCAAAGATTTAGTAAATATATTAGCCAATTGCAGATCTGTGACTACATGTTCTAATGAGATTACCTTCTCTTCCACAAGATCTCTGATGAAATGATGCCTGATATCAATGTGCTTGGTCCTGCTGTGTTGGATAGGATTCTTTGATATGTTAATAGCACTTAAATTGTCACAGTACAATGTCATAACATCTTGTGGGACATAGTATTCTGTGAGCATTTGCTTCATCCAAACCAACTGTGAACAACTGCTACCAGCTATCGCTCCCACCAAATGAGGCTAAGTCAAATGGGGTACAGACGCGAACGGTCGGCGAATGGAGAGAGAACACATAGGGGTGAACTTAAGAGAAAAGAGTCTCCAGCTAGGCATTTTTATCCCGGAGGAAAGGTAATGCTGCATAAACCTAGGAAAATATGGATAAGACGGTCGCGAACCAGAGAGACTGAGAAAGGGGGTTGGTTACAACCTGGGAAGGGATTAGCACCCAGATTGTCCGTCGTACTCGACGGGATCCATGCTTAAAAGATTTGTGTTTTAAAGGGGTAGTGTCAGTGCAATTTGTGTATCAAAGCTGGAAAGAATGCAAGTGTCAGTGTAAAAGAAATGTGAGGTGTATAAAGAAGTGTCAGTGTAAGAACAAGAATGAAATGCTCAAGATCATGAGGCTTAAAGAATGATGCTGGAAGGAGGGGGATTATACAGAGACTTTTGTTCGATAACTGTTAAGTTATGCCTACGTATCCTCTCGTGCAATGAGGAAGTTAGAACACCGTAGTTCGACCCAAAGAGACTGAAAGATAAATTGACTGATGAACTGCTTACTTGTCTATGCTCAAGTGTATGACCTGTCTGGCTCAGGTGCAAACTGTCTTGCATTAGACGGGAGAAGCTAGTTCTCGTTTGTGAATGAGTATGATGAGAAAAGAATCCCGGAGGAGACGATTATTGTTTGTTTTTTGAGTTTTCAGTCTTTTATTGCTTTTTGGATTTTGTCATAAGTTAATGAGCTTAAGTCTAAACCAGTGGGTTAGTAAACTCATCACATCTTCCCTCTGATTAGGGGTAATGAGAATACCTTAAGTGTGAAGTCAGCATCTCACACTTAATCACCATGGTGTAGGATTAAGATCATTAACCTACTTGTGATTATTTAGATGTTTTTGTTGTTTTTGTTTAGTGTTAAGTAATGAGATTAAGCCATAATCAGGGATTAAACAGACTCATTACACCATCCTAATAGAAGGATAATATATGAGAATGTTTAAGCTGAGGAAAGCTCCTCAACTTAATCCATGATTAGGGATTAACCTCATGACAAAACAAAGCCTTTGTTAGATGGATTTTAGTTAATGATAAGATGAAGAAATGGATTTTATGATTTGTAAGACAACTTGAGGGGGACTTGTCCATTAACACTAGGGTTAGTCCTTCTTAACCAATTAAGGAAGAATTAGAACCCTAATGCAAGGCCCAAGTTACAAGTTTGATGTCTTGATGATTATTAGATGGATTGATTAAAGGATTTAAACACATTAAGGGTTTAACACTTAGGATTAAAGTTATACACTCCATCCTAATAGAAGGATGCAGGCATAAGCTTAATCACAAAGCCTTAAGAACTTTAGGGTTTAGTCCCTGATTATGAGATGAGAAGAGAAAACTCAAAGATGACACAAAGGTAAAACTAAATGGGGGGACTAATTAAACTTAATTGTTATCATGCTTGGAAGTCCTAGGGTTTGTGAGGCTTAAGAGAAAGATCTTCAAGGAAGCCACCAAGGAGAAGCAAGATAGAAAAGAGATGAGATGAGAAGAGAAAAGAGGGAAGAGAGGCACAAGTGAGCAAGCTCACTCAAAGACAAGTAAAAATGTAGCAAGGATGTAAAATGATAAGGTGAGAAGAGGTATGAGGTGAAGGCAAATTCACCTCCCAAACAAACTTACCATTAACCTGAAAAGTTGGTACAAGATGCATAATGGAAGAAATGGGATGAAACAATGCATATGGATGGGCAAAGGCCAAAGTCAGAAACATACACATGATGCAAATGATGTTAAGATATGGTGCAAAGTCATACAAGATGCCTATATGTGAGCATACAAGATAATGGATGCATATGGAGCATGCCTTGAACCATGAAAGTTCATGAAAGCTTATGAAATGCAATGAAGGTATGACATGCCAAATGAATGATGCAATGATCAAACATGATTCTAACATGTCCTAATATGTCTTATGAATCATGTGGATGCACAAAATGTCATGGCAAGTTCTTAAATGCAAGCAAATGAGAGATGGATGCCAAAGAAGGCACAAATTAGGGTTTATGAACAACATGCAACACAAAATCAAAAATCAGAAGCAAATAACATGATAAAAAATTGAAAATACAATCAAGGATACCCTAAACCTATACAAGTTCACTGCCCAAAGGAGGGGATCTAACTCTTAACCTAGTGAAAGTTATGAATTTCCTAAGATTACTAGGGTTTTGGGGTGCCTCACAAAGAAAAATACCAAACAAATTGAAAATGCAAGATCAAATCAAACCAATTTTATCCTATAAACTACATGCTATGGAGGACGCAATGCAAGAAGAACCATCATCAAACTCTCAAGGGTTGGGCAGAATGGATTTTTTCAAATTAGAATCAAAATATTGCTTTTAAACAAATCTAATTCCAATGAAAATTGTCAAAATAGGTCAAGAACCAAAAAGAAATTTGTTTTGAGAGTTTGATAATGTTCTTAAATGTTTTAAAATGCAATGTGAATTTTTTTGTGATTTTTAAATACTTAAATGTATTTTTAATTAATTAATTTTCATTAACTAATTAAAAATAAACATTTAAATAATTTAAAAAATAATTTTTAATGCAAAAAATAAAAATAAAAATATTTTTGGGTTCTGAAAATTAATGAAATGTTTGACAAAAAATTTCAGAATTTTTCAAAGTGTTTTGCTATTTTTTAAAATTCATGCAAATAAAATACAAACAAAATGAATTAAAATTGGTTAACAGAAGGATGAATCGATTCAAGCTTGGATGAATCGATTCATAATGATCAATTTTTGAGAAAACAGAATTAGTTAAACAGCATGAATCGATTCATAATGGGATGAATCGATTCATTTTGCGAAATCCAGGAACCACTCAACAGAATGAATCGATTCATGCTAGAATGAATCGATTCATTATGCTGATTTTCCAAAAAATTCATAATCAAACTTATTCCCTAGGTTGTCTTAAGTGCTCTAAGTCTCCATATTTCATCCTCTACCCACCCCAAACATGAATCAATCACAAGATCACATTTACAAGGCATCAACAACAAGATTTGAGCAAAATCAAGGAAACTGCAAAAACTTCAGAACATGCATACACACTCATTTCTTAACCATTTTCAGTGTTTCAAAGCTTAACATGATCAGTGAAACAAACTCTATCATCCTATAACAAGAGATTGCATTTCTAAAAAAAAATGTTCTTGATGATACCTGAACTGGAGCTTTGAACTTTGGAGCTTTCCGGCCAGTCCTTTGCTTCAAACAAGCTCCAATGATCCTCCTGATGATGGAATGAAGCTTAGAAAACTTTTGAGAATGGTTGGTTATGACTGTTTTGCTCTGGTGTAGCAGCAATGGAGGCCTTGGTGTGTGATGTTTCAAGCTGTTTCAGGGGGTGATTCTTGTTCTAAGGGTGATTTGTGACTTGTTGGTGAAAGAAAAAGTGAAGTTTTATGGTTGTGTGAAGAAAAATTCAGAGAAGAAGTTTGGGACAGATTTTGTGTAAGTTGGATTGTGTGTTGTTTCAATGCCAAATGAGCTGCTATATCACTCCCATAAAGTTTGAGTAGGCTGTGGAGCAGGTTAGTAGAGGCTGTTGGTCACTATTCCAAAAGCATGGGAGAAAATGCAAAAAGTCAAGGTTTGGTGTACTTGAGGCATGGGCTGTGTGTAAACACCCCAAATTTTCCCTCACACATTCACACCATGACTTGTGATCATTTCATATGCATAAACACAATCATATCATCTCATATCTCAATTTTGAGTCACTGCATAGATTCAAAGTCATCTGCACCTAGGGTTTGTGATCTGAGCAATCTAGGGACTTCTTGAGCCACTCCAAAGGCCACTAATCACTTCAAAGGGATCCATGAGTGTTCTTATATCATATCACATCCTCTCAAAGTCAAAAATGCCAAGGAATCACAAGAACTAAGATTGGTATGGATGCAGAGCCAGGTTTGACTACACAGTTGACCTAAAATTAGGGTTTTGGTTTCAGAGGCCATAACTCCAAATTTTTTGGTCATTCTTGTTTCCATTGGTCTCTATATGGTATAGGGAGTATGCATATCAATTTTCATGAAGAAATTCCATGGGAAAGTCATCTGATCAAGAGTTGACTTTTCAAGCAAGTCAGTGCAAAATCAGGGCATCTGAGGCCCCCAATGACCTAACCAAGGGGTGATCTTCATCATTTTGAGTGTATATGATCTTTATTTGATCATGGAAGAAGGTTGAAGTTCACAAAATTCAAGAATTTGAAGTTTTTGCAAAGTTGACTTTTTTGGGCATAGTTGACTTTTCAAGAATATGTCATTTTATGCCATTTTTCAAGCCTTGCTTTTTGATCCAAAAATGCTTCAAATGGAAAAACTTTGGTCATGAAAGTTGTAGAATACATTTTTACCTTTTCAAAAAGTACAAGAACATGACCTAATTCATTTTGGATCAAAAGTTATGGTGTGCCAAAGTTGGCAAAAATCACTAATTTTCAAGTTATGCCTCAAAAGGAAAACTTGCAATTTCATGTGCCAAGCATTCTTGTGACTTCTAATTGACATCAAACCATTACACAAGCATCATGTAAGTCCTAAAGTTCAGATTGGACCAAGGTTTCCTCATGATTTATGGCTTGTGGGACAAGAAAATCACATGTGAACTAGAAATGATCAAGTTGCAAAACCACTCATCACACCTCACCAACTTGATGTCTTTGATGCTGAACCAGCCCTAGCTTCTCTCCATGCCATGCTGCGCCAGTCCATGTACTTGTGCTAGCCTAGAACCAAACTCATGCCTCTCTTACAACAAAGTGGACTTTTTGCAAAAGTAGACATCCCAATCACAGCAGGCCAGGTCACATCACCTGACCAATGGGAGTTCTTTATGCAAGGAAAATGCTGGCCATAACACCCAAGAAGCAAGGCTGAAACAGATCACAACATCACATTCACAAAATCACCCTCACTTGCTTTTTCCTTCGAAACTCTTTGCACAAACCACCAACATTCAAACCAGTTTCACCAATCATTTCACCATGTTCCATTGAGCCAAAACCAACAAGACACAAGCCTGAATCAAGCAAGAACACCATTCCTCCATTTTCACTCTCAGAAGCAAAACCATTCGAAACTCACTCCACAGGCCATAAACACCCAAACAAACTCCACAAACCTTCTCCACTCATCATCCTGATCACAAAGAACCACTCACATTGACCTGAAACAGCCTGAATCACCATCACCATTTTCAACTGAGCTCGAACAGAACTTGTCCAATCTCTCAAACCAGCCAACATAAACTCCTTATAAGCATTCAAGGATCATCAGGGGACCAAGTAGAGTGGATTGCATCAAAGGGAAAGGTCAGAAAGTTGCTGGGGTGAAAGCTTCGAAACTCAGGTAGCTCAAGAACATTTTTTCCAGAAATCATTTTTTAAGTTCTTAAGTTGTTCTATATGCTTCACTGATTGTTCTGATGCCTTTAGTTTTGAAAATGGTGGAGAGATGAGAGTTTAATTTGTTTCTGAAAGTTTTGCCCTAAAATCTTCTTTGTTTCGATTCATGAGATTAATGGAATATAAATGGTTTCTAGCTTAGGGTTTTGATTCAGTGGGTTATGGGGATCATTTCCATGCTCTTAGATTTCATTTTGGTTAGGTTTTGAGAGTTTTGGAGATTTTCAGGTGGGGTTCCCACCGGAGAAGACGACCGGAGGTCTTCTCCGGCCACCTGAAAATCATTAGGGCATAATCCCAGTCATTAAGGCAGTTTGAATCTGGAGCGTTGGATGCCTTGACTCTGTTGACTTCGCGCGCGTGTGAACGGTCCAGATGTGGTCATTAAACCCTAATCTCTATTATTTATTTAATTAATTAAGTTTAAGTCAGTTTGAATATGGGCCATCAGATGACGCGCGCAGTCAACCCATTCAAACCCAGAAGCTATCCCAGCCCTCCATTCAGTTGACTTTCCCTTTTTCTTTGTTTAATTCATTTATTTCATAATTGTTTTGCATAATTTATTAAAAATAGAAAAATTGTTTTAAAAATTATGAAACTTTTTGTCAAGAGTTTCAATAATTTTTAAAACACAAAAATATTTTTATTTTCATTTTTAGCATTTAAAAAGTATTTTTAAATATTTAAAAGTTTATTTTTAATTGATTAATGAGAATTAATTTATTAAAAATACTTTTAGGTATTTAAAAATCACCAAAAAATTCATTAAATGTTCTAAGACATTTAGAAACATTGTCCAACCTTCAAACCAAATTTATTTTTTGATCTTGATGCATTTTGAGAATTTTTCATTGAATTAAAATCATTTTTGTGCATTATTTTGATCCAAAGTTCAAAAAATCATTTCTGCCTATTCATGAGGGGTTGGACATTGATTCTTTTTGCATTGCATTGTGTTTAGCATGTAGTTTGTGACATTAAATGGCCATGATTTGATCTTTCATTTTCCATTTGTTTGATAATTTTCTTGTTTAGGAACCCTAAAACCCTAAAAAACTTGTAAAAATCATAACTTGAGATTGGTTAAGAGTTGAGACCTCTCCTTTGGGCTTTGGTTTAGCATAGGATTAGGGACCCTTTGAGTGGCATTTTCAATTTTTTATCTTAGGGTTTGCTTCTGATTTTGATTTTTGTTTGTTGCATTGATTCATTAAACCCTAATTTGGGCTTCCATATGCATCCATCTTGCATTCTCTTGCATAACATGACTTGCCATGACATTCCATGCTTCCATGTGATTCATTTGGCATCATAAGACATATTGAAAGCATGTTTGATCATTGCATCATGTATTTGCCATGTTGTATGTCATATGCACTTCATAACTTTTCATGTATGTTCATGGTTCCTAGCTTGCTTCATTTGCATTCATGAACTTGTATGATCATCTCCATGTGTTGCCTCATGTTTGTAGCATCTCATAGCATCATTAGCATCATGTATATGCTTCTGGTTTTGTCTCTCATCATGTCATCTCATCCCATTTTGCATTGCATTGCATTTCTTTTCTAACCTTTCAGGTGGTAAGTAATTTTGGGAAGTGAATTTGCCTTCACTTCTCATAACTTTTCTTTTCATCTCTCTTGCATCCATTGCTGCATTTTTGTTTGTGTTTGAGTTTGAGCTTGCTCATTCTTCTTCTTCCCACTTTCTTTCTTCAAGTGACTTGACTTCTTGAATGAAGCAAGTTGCTTTGCTTCTCTTGATCCTTTCATCTGCTTCCTGGTGGTTCCATTGAAGATTGTTCTTGCAAACCACACAAACCTTAGGAACAACCAAGCATGACAATGATTAGGGTTTTGATTAGTCTCCCCTCTTAGTTTTACCTTTGTGTCTCTTTGATTTTTCTCTTCTCATCTCATAATCAGGGACTAAACCCTAAAGGCTTTAAGGCTTTGTGATTAAGCTTATGCCTGCATCCTTCTCTTAGGATGGAGTGTATAACTTTAATCCTAAGTGTTAAACCCTTAATGTGTTTAACTCCCTTAATCAATTCACTTAATAAGTATCAAGACATCACACTTGTAACTTGGGCCTTGCATTAGGGTTCTAATTCTTCCTTAACTGGTTAAGAAGGACTAACCCTAGTGTTAATGGACAAGTCCCCCTCAAGTTGTCTTACAAACCCTAAAAAACACTTCACCATCATATCATTAACTAAAATCCATCTAATAAAGGCTTGTTTTGTCATGAGTTTAATCCCTAATCATGGATTAAGTTGAGGAGCTTTCCTCAGCTTAAACATTCTCATCTATTATCCTTCTATTAGGATGGTGTAATGAGTCTGTTTAATCCCTGATTATGGATTAACCTCATTACTCAACACTAAACAAAAACATCAAAAACATTTAACTAATCACAAATAGGTTAATGATCTTAACCCTACACCAAAGGTGATTAAGTGTGAGAATCTGACTTCACACTTAAGGTATTCTCATTACCCCTAATCAGAGGGAAGATGTGATGAGTCTACTAACCCATTGGTTTAGGCTTAAGCTCATTAACTTATGACAAACTTTCAAAAGCAATAAAAGATTGAAAACTCAAAACAAACAATAATCGTCTCCTCCGGGATTCTTTTCTCACCTCATTCAATCACAAACGAGAACTTGCTTCTTCCGTCTAATGCAAGACAGTTTGCACCTGAGCCAGACAGGTCATACACTTGAGCACAGACAAGCAAGCAGTTCACAAGTCAATTTACCTTTCAGTCTCTTTGGGTCGAACTACGGTGTTCTGACTTCCTCATTGCACGAGAGGATACGTAGGCATAACTTAACAGTTATCGAACAAAAGTCTCTGTATATTCCCCCTCCTTCCAGCTTTATTCTTTAAGCCTCATGATCTTGAGCAATTCATTCTTGTCCTTACACTGACACTGTATATATTACACTTCACTTCCTTTACACTGACACCTGTACATCCTTTTCCAGCTCTTTTGCACACAAATTGCACTGACACTACCCCTTTAAACACAAATCTTTTAAGCGTGGATCCCGTCGAGTACGGCGGACAATCTGGGTGCTAATACCTTCCCAGGTTGTAACCAACCCCCTTTCTCAGTCTCTCTGGTTCGCAACCGTCTTATCCATATCTTTCCAGGTCTATGCAGCATTGCCTTTCCTCCGGGATAAAAATGCCTAGCTGGCGACTCTATTCATCTCCAGTGAGTTCACGGCTGTGTGTTCTCATTGTTCCTTTCGCCGACCGTTCGCGTCTGTACCTTTATCTGGGTCGGTCCCATTTATCGGGAGCGACAGCTTGGAGACTCTGCTGGGGACCCTTATACTGTAACCAGGGCTTCTGGTTCTTTTTGTGGGTTCCTCCTAGCGCTTGTTTGATTTGTGTTTACTGGGGTGTTATGTGCTACTTGTGTTTGTACTTGTTTTATTTGTACTGCTTTATGTACAGTTGCTTTACTGCTCTCTTTATTGCTTTTGTATATATCATACTGTCATGCTGCTGGCTGGATCTGGTTTTTGTTTTGGTGGGTGGGTGATTCATTGAGAGTTAAGGTCCTATACCTGGGATCTGAGTGACACCTAGGCTAGAGTGAATCATATTCTTTCCCATTCCATCTCGGTCTGGTGCGGGAATATGAAACACGGTTCAGATATGGGTTTCTTCTTGAGAACTCTGTGTTGCAGATTTCCTGCAATGCTAGGGCTATCTGGGAAGCCTGCTAAGTCTGGATGACCTTTTAGTATTGACCTTCAGAAACTGAGGTGAATTAGAGGAGAAACTCTTATGGTTATTGTAAACACTGTACCTCCGGGTTGGAAGTGTTTACACTTCTCATAATTGATCCAAGTCTGAGGATCCTTGTTTTAGAACACCACCTGTGAGGGGGTTGGGCTGTTTACAGGTTTGCAGGTACCTTGACCTCAGAACACCCTGTTACTTTGATTTGATTAAGAATACTCCATTTTGGGACAGTTCTTGTGATTCTAAAACCCTGGACATGTGGCTCTTTATTTGAGCCCCCCACCTTGGTTACTGGATTTATAGACCTCCATCTGGATTTCTTGAACATACTTGGACCTATATCAAGGCATCTGATCAGATCCAGCTCAGTCACAGACCCTTGCATATCATTTGCATACATACTCATTGCATCATATTAACATTTGCTTATTTGTGTTTCAGGGTATCCATCTTCACTTGGTTTTGGTTTTGACCCCATCTTCAGTACTGACCTATCTTCATCAGCATTTGCTTCAGCTATCTACTTCAGTCACCTGCACCAGCCAATCAGTGGCCATTTCTTCAGTATTATCATCAGCACCTGTCTCCACTCATCTTCAGCATCATGGCTCCTAAAAAGAGCAACATCACCTACCACTTCTTCCAGCCAGAGTTATCTGACATCAGGAGGATTCAGACCCTGATCACTCCAGATCACATACCATTGTTCAGGGAACACTATGGGGATATACTTGATATGGTTATGGATCTGGACCCTTCACAGAGAAGCCTGATCCACACTTGCCTTCAGTTTTATGATCCCCCACTGAGATGTTTTACTTTCCAGGACTTTCAGCTGGGCCCTCTATTGGAAGAATACTCATCATTGGTTGGTATACCTATCAGGGGTGGGATCCCTTTCAACCCTGAGATGGCCTTTCCTGGTAATGGAGAAGTAGCAAAGGCTTTGCATCTGGAACCTGTTCTGATTGAGCAGCATATGACTTCTAAAGCTGGAATCCCTGGCTTTCATCTGGATTTCTTGATCTCTCAAGCTACCCTGAAAGCCTCTTTAGGAGAGTGGAAAGCTGTCTGTGCTTTATTGGCCTTGAGTATATATGGAATTGTGTTGTTTGCAGATGAGCCTCGATTCGTTAGCAAGAATGCAATCCACTTATTCATTCTGAAGAACCCAGTGCCCACTTTATTGGGGGATCTCTATTACTCAGTGCATCAGAGGAATGAAAAGCAGAGGGGAAGATTAGTGAGGTGTTGTGCTCTATTGTTCCACACTTGGCTTCTCAGGCATCTACCCAGGACAGATGCATTCTTGAATCCTCATCAGCAGAAAAACTGGGCTAAGAGACTCACTGCTCTAACTTCATCCGATATTAGATGGTGCACCCAAAGCACCAAAGGCAGGGATATCATCACCAGCTGTGGGCATTTTCCCAATGTGCCCCTAATAGGAGTTAAGGGTAGTATTAATTACAACCCTCTGTTGTTTAGAAGACAACTGGGCTATGCACTGGTCCACACTCCTAAGGCACAGGATTTGGTTGAGACTCTTTATTGTGAGAACAAGCCTAATCTGGCTATTGTTAGGCAGGCTGCTTGAGCCTGGGATAATGTTCAAACCAAGGGAATAACCATTTTGGGGAAGTGCAGCAATGTGGCATCAGCACAATATTATGAGTGGTCTCGTGCCAGGGCTCAATTCTCTGGGATGCCCTTTACCATAGAAGATATGCCTGAATTATCTTCAGCACCACCCCCTGCCACTGTCAGTTTGGAAGAGTTTGAGAGCTTGAAGGAAAGAAATGAGAAGTTAACCCAGGCTTTGCAGAAGACCCTCCGGGAGAGGAGTGAGAGTGGGATGGAGATTGAGAGGTTGGAGAAGTTGAGAGTGGAGCATCTGACTAAGATTGAGAAGTCTGGGGATTATATCAAAAAGTCTAAAGCTGGAGAACAAATTCTGAAGAATGCTTGCAAGGAAGCCCAGTTCCAGAGAGCAAGGACAGACTTGTATCTGAAGGAGAGTCAGGCCCGGTGGGTCAGGATCACCGAGGCTCGTACCCTGGAGGACAAGAGAGTTCAAGACAAGATGGAGCAACTGGAAGCTAGGGCCAAAGAGCAACAAGAAGCCCTGGCAGCAGCCCAGAGGGAGATATCAGAGCTGAAGATCAAAGCAGGAGTGAAGAGGTCAAAGGACCAAAGCCAGCACAAGAAACTAACAGCAGCTGTTACGACCCGGAATCTCCTCATCAGGAATCTCACGGAGCATCCAGCTGATCCTGTGACCGAAGCACTTCTCAAGGAAGTTCGTGAGGATGAGTTTGGTCTTGGTGTTTGACCATTTGTTTGTTGTTGCTTTCATTCCATGTACTTTTATTTTCCTGTAATGTATTTTGACCCCTCCGAGGGCTTGTAGTTGTAAAACAAACTATGTACCATTTGCTTTTTGTAATATATGTATTAGTTTGTTCCATCCGAGTTTCACTTCGAAAGCAACATCAACAACATCTTCAAGGGTCTGGAAGGGTCAAAACTGAATGCCAAAGCCGGATACCTCGAAAACAAATAAGCATACTGCATTGCATGCTAACCCTTTTGTTTGTTTTGTAGGTTTTTGTTTTATTGTTGCTAACTCTGTTGTGGTGTTCAGGAATTATTGCTCGACGCCGGGTATTTCCCCTCAACCGTCCGCACCGTTATCCGACCCGTAACAACCTTCCGGGCATTCAAATGGATCAGATGCAGCAGGACCTTACTGAGGTCAGAAATCAAATGGCGAACGAAAGATTGGAGATGAGAAACCAGATGACTCAGTTTATGGAAGTGATGAACAACATGGCTCAGAGCCAGGAAAGATTGAGGGCCATGGTGGAAAGGCAGAATCAAGAAGATCCACATATAGGGACTGCCGGCACAAGCAATAATGAAAGGGTCCAACCTCATGTCAACCCCCCTGTGTTTGGCCCCCATCTTCATCCAGAGGTCAATATTCCTGCAAATGTTCAAGGGACTGCCACTGCAGCCAGGGTACTTCAAGAAGACCCCCAGGAGGATCAGTTCACGGTAATGGGTGCTGGGGAAGAAGCCTATGATAGGAGGCTGGATGAGATAGCTAGAAATTGAGGTCCCTAGAATCTCAAAACTCTTTGGGTTTCGACGTCATGGACATGGGCTTGGTAGACGGGGTCAGGATTCCCCATAAGTTCAAGCCTCCTTGTTTTGAAAAATACAACGGGACTTCATGCCCCCGGACTCATTTACAATCATTTCTGGGAAGGCTGAAGGCCTATACTATGGATGAGAAGCTCTGGATGTTCTATTTCTAGGATAGCTTGACAGGAGCGTCAAGAGAATGGTACTCTCACTTGACAAGGGCAACTATTAGATGCTGGAAGGACCTGGCAGAGGCCTTCATCAGACAGTATCAGTACAATTTAGATATCGCACCCAACAGGACCCTCCTAATGGGAATGTCACAGTCGTCAAGGGAAAGTTTCCGAGAATATGCCCAGAGATGGAGGCAATTGGCTGCTGCTGTTCAGCCACCTATGTCTGAAAGGGAAATGGCAGACATGTTTATGAACACCCTTCAGGGAACATATATTGACAGGCTGGCCACTTTCTCTTCCACTAGCTTTGCAGATGTTGTCATAGCTGGGGAGAGAATTGAGAGCCTGTTAAAAATGGGCAAGATATCTGACAACGGTGCCAGCTCGTCCAGTAGTACAAGGAAGCCTTTTGCAGGCCCAAGAAGAACTGGCGAGACCAATGCCATCCACACCAACAGGGGCAGGCCCCAGTATGTTCACAGGTCTGTGGCAGCAGTCACCATTCCCGCTCCAGCTCATCCTCAGCCAGTTTATCAACCTCCGCAACAAAACTATCAGCAACAACCTCAGTACCATCAACAGAATCAGTATCCTCCGAGAAATTACAACAACAGCAACACCAACAACAATAGCCAGCAAAGGCCATTCCAACAGAGGCCTTCTCAAGCCAACAGGGTAATCGATCCGATCCCTATGCCATATGCTACATTGCTGCCACAACTCCTGAAACTCAACCTGGTTGAGCTAAGGACGTTGGCACCTCCAGATCCCAACAGTCTACCCAGGAATTATGATTCCAACGCCAGATGTGCCTTCCATTCAAATGCACCTGGCCACAGTACAGAAAAGTGCAGAGCTTTGCACATGAAGGTACAAGACCTGGTAGACTCAAAAGCTCTGAATTTCGCACCACCACCTAATGTCAATAAGAACCCCATGCCAAATCACGGTGGTCCCAGAATTAACGCTATTGAAGAAGACAAACCGTCTTATTTAATAATCAGTGTGGGTCAGATCCGGACACCGTTGGTAGAAATTAAGGCTCAGCTCCTCGAATGTCAAATGTTCCCGGGGTGTGAGTTGGGGTGTGCTTACTGTAATATTTCAGTCAATGGGTGCGATAACCTGAGGAATGGCATAGACGGTCTCATTCAGAGTGGCCAACTTCAGATCACCACATCATTTCCAACAAATCCAGCAATCTCATCAGCAATAATTCCAGAACCTCCTACAACTGCAACAACCATTGTTCCTGACAATTCTTCGGCTTCATCAACAAGTACTTCATCTATTATCTCAACTGATCAGTTATCAACAAATTTTTCTTCTACAACTCCAGCACCACTCCATTTTGAAACTCCTACAACAACAACATCCATCCTGCCACCAATGTCTCCTACAACATCAGCAACAAATCATGAAGATGTCTCAACCGTCACAATATTTTATGATCCTGAAAACAACTCCGCCTACAACTCAGAAAGTGCTGCTCCCGTCAGAGCACCAGTTACAATTTATTACGATCCACAGACTATCACAATTCCTTCCGCGGCTGCAGTCAGTCCAGTCACTATCACGGTGCCTGGACCAGTACCTTATGAAAGCAGCAATGCCATCCCGTGGCATTACGGCTCTGACCTGTACTGTGAAGGACAAAGAATCACTTTTGAATCATCAACCCCTGCACCACAAATTGACAATGTGGGAGGAGGCGGAGGCTTCACTCGAAGCGGACGTCTTTTCGCTCCACAAATTCAGAGACCCACTGCCGAAGCAGAAGCTGCTGCTAAAGCAAAAGGGAAAAGCTTGGTGCAGGAAGAGCAGACTGTTAAAGAAGCTTTGAAAACACCCTTCGATCAAGAGGTTGATGAGTTCATGCGAATCATCAAGAAGAGTGATTATAAAATAGTGGATCAGCTTCATCAGACGCCTTCCAAGATCTCAATCCTATCATTGCTTATGTGCTCCGAAACCCATCGGAACGCACTACTCAAAGTCTTGCACGCAGCTTACGTGCCTGAAGAGATCACTGTCAATCAGCTGGAAGCTGTAGTTGGAAATGTTAATGCTAGTCACGGACTAGGGTTCACCAATACTGATTTGACAACGGAAGGCCGCAACCATAACAAGGCCTTGCACATAACCATGGAATGTAAAGGTGCTGTCCTTTCCCATGTGCTGGTAGACACGGGGTCATCCCTCAATGTCTTACCTAAAAAGGCCCTGGTGAAGCTAGAGTATGACGGATTGGCGTTGAGACCCAGCAACCTGGTGGTGAGAGCCTTTGATGGTTCAAAGAGATCGGTCCTAGGAGAGATTGAGTTGCCCATAACGATTGGCCCGCAGACCTTCAAAACGACCTTCTACGTGATGGATATACAGCCTGCCTACAGCTGTCTATTGGGTAGGCCATGGATTCACGCCGCTGGCGCCGTGACCTCTACCCTTCACCAGAAGTTAAAATACGAGTGGGAGGGCCAAATCGTTACAATCTGTGGAGAGGAGGATATTTTTGTCAGCCACCTGGCTACCTATAAGTATATTGAGATGGATGGGGAGATCCATGAAACAATGAGCCAAGGTTTCGAGGCCTTGAACATCAATGAGACATCTGTTGTACCTGGAACTTCTATATCATCATACCAACAAGCCCGGAAGGTTGTTGAGGAAGGAAGCGCCCAAGGCTGGGGCAAACTGTTATCAGTGGAGAAGAAAGAGGATAGATTTGGGTTGGGTTACAAACCAACTCAACAAGATCAAGCAGAGGCTGCGAAAGAGCCCAACTTTGTGAGTGGGGGGATGCTCACCCCTGATGCTGTCAACTGTCTGGAAGACGAGCTGGAAGAAGAACGCAACCTGGAAAGCTGGATTCGTCCAAAGATCCCGGGGAGCAGTATCTCAAACTGGTCTTCCCAGGAAATTATAAGAGTTACTCATGCAGAGTAATTATTATTTCCTGTATTTTTATAGCATGCATCAAAGTCTTGCATCTTGCCCAAGATGACAAGACTCATTTTGTAATCGGGCCATCTGTACTTTTTGTGCAACAAGATTAATCAATGAAATATCAGACATCTTTTTGCAAATGAGTCTTTTTCTTTTCCGCTCGCTGTTTTTTCTATTTTTCTTTCTGTACAAAAAATAAATGGCAGTGTTTTCAAAATGACAACTTTATTTCACTTTTCTAAAACAAGATTAAAATCAAATCACTAAAATGAACAAACTGAACCCTTGCAGAATGTGCCTTCCAGACAGCACCGACAACAGCACGGCTATGACTTCGTATGACTTTGACAATCCAATCAATCAAGCCGATGAAGGGGTTGAAGAAGAGTATGAGCTTCCTGAAGAGCTAGCCAGGTTGTTAAGACAAGAGGAAAAGGTTATTACTCCTCACCAGGAGGAGGTTGAAGTGATTAATCTTGGTACAGATGAAGACGTGAAAGAAATTAAAATCGGGGCCTGCCTGCAAGACTCAGTGAAGAGACAACTGATTGACCTGCTTCGAGAGTATGTGGACGTGTTTGCTTGGTCTTATCAAGATATGCCAGGTTTGGATACCGATATTGTCGTGCACAAGCTGCCTTTGAGAGAAGAGTGCCCGCCAGTTAAGCAGAAACTGCGCCGTACTCGTCCGGACATGGCAATGAAGATCAAGGAAGAGGTACAAAAGCAATGGGACGCCGGGTTCCTTGCTGTGACTAGCTATCCGCCGTGGGTTGCTAATATAGTACCTGTGCCTAAGAAAGACGGCAAAGTAAGAATGTGTGTTGACTACCGGGATCTGAACAGAGCCAGCCCGAAAGATGATTTTCCATTACTTCACATTGACGTATTGGTAGATAATACGGCTCAGTTCTCGGTATTCTCCTTCATGGACGGATTTTCAGGATACAATCAGATCAAAATGTCACCTGAAGACATGGAGAAGACAACTTTCATCACACCCTGGGGCACGTTCTGTTACAAGGTGATGCCATTCGGGCTGAAGAATGCTGGTGCAACATATCAACGGGCTATGGTGACATTATTCCACGATATGATCCATAAAGAAATAGAATGTTATGTAGATGACATGATTGCCAAGTCCCTTATTGAAGAAGATCACCTGGTAAATCTACTGAAGTTATTCAAGCGTCTGAGGAAGTACCAACTGAAGTTAAACCCCAACAAATGCACATTCGGGGTGCGATCGGGTAAGTTGCTGGGATTTATCGTAAGCGAGAAAGGGATTGAAGTTGACCCTGATAAAGTCAAAGCCATCCAAGAGATGCCTGCACCGAAGACAGAAAAGGAAGTTCGAGGGTTCTTAGGTCGATTGAACTACATCTCACGGTTCATATCCCACCTTACGGCTACCTGTGAACCCTTGTTCAAATTGTTAAGAAAAGAACAGACGGTCAGGTGGAACGAAGACTTCCAGAAGGCTTTTGACAAGATAAAGGATTACTTACAAGAACCTCCAATCCTTATGCCTCCAGTTGAAGGAAGACCTCTGATAATGTACTTGACGGTATTAGAAGAGTCGATGGGGTGTGTGTTGGGCCAACATGACGAGTCTGGTCGAAAAGAGTACGCAATATACTACCTAAGCAAAAAGTTTACCGACTGTGAACAGCGTTATTCACTGCTCGAGAAAACTTGTTGTGCTTTAGCGTGGGTTGCTCGCCGACTGAGACAGTATATGTTGACCCACACTACTTTGTTGATCTCAAAGATGGACCCAGTTAAGTACATATTTGAGAAGCCAGCTCTTACCGGACGGGTTGCAAGATGGCAAATGATCCTTACGGAGTATGACATCCAATACACCTCTCAGAAAGCCATCAAGGGCAGTGTATTGTCTGAATATCTTGCTGAGCAACCTATCGATGATTACCAGCCTATGAGATTTGACTTCCCTGATGAAGACATCATGTTCATAAAATCAAAAGATCATGAAGAGCCTATTCACACTGAAGGGCCTGACCCGGAAGAAGAATGGACTATGATGTTTGACGGGGCTGTTAACATGAATGGTCGTGGTGTTGGTGCAGTACTCATTACACCCAAAGGAGTTCACATGCCTTTCTCGGAAAAACTCACTTTCAACTGCACTAACAACGAAGCTGAATACGAAGCTTGCATTATGGGTCTTGAGGAAGCCATTGACCTCAGGATCAAGACATTGACTGTATTCGGAGATTCAGCTCTGGTAGTTAATCAAACCAACGGAAAATGGTACACCCACCAGGATCATCTGATACCTTACAGGGATTATACAAGGAGGTTATTGACTTTCTTCACAACAGTCAAGCTTGAGTATATCCCTCGGGACGAGAATCAATTTGCAGATGCTCTTGCTACCATTTCATCCATGATCAAAGTTCAAGCTGCTAACTTTATACCTCAGATTTCAGTGTCCAGACTTGATAGACCAGCATATGTGTTCGCAGCAGAAGTTGTCAAAGATGATAAGCCTTGGTTCCATGACATTAAATGCTTCTTGGAGGATCAAGCATACCCACCTGGGGCATCTTCCAATGATAAGAAGACTTTGAGAAGGCTTGCTGGTAGTTTCTTTCTGAACACTGATGGGTCTTTATACAAAAGGAACTTTGATATGGTACTCCTCAGATGCGTTGATAGAACAGAAGCAGACTTGTTAATGCATGAAGTGCACGAAGGATCTTTTGGTACCCATGCAGGAGGGCATGCCATGGCTAAGAAATTGCTAAGATCAGGTTATTACTGGATCACAATGGATGCCGACTGTTGTGCCTACGCCAGAAAATGCCACAAATGCCAGATCTACGCAGATAAGGTGCATGTGCCTCCCAATCCTTTGAACATCATGTCTTCACCCTGGCCCTTTGCTATGTGGGGCATTGACATGATCGGTAAGATTGAACCGACTGCTTCAAACGGCCACAGATTCATCCTGGTCGCCATTGACTATTTCACCAAGTGGGTTGAAGCAACCTCATATGCAAACGTCACAAGACAAGTGGTAGCCAGATTTCTGAAGAGAGATATCATCTGTCGATATGGAGTCCCCGAGCGAATCATTACTGATAATGGTTCCAACTTGAACAACAAAATGATGGCAGAGCTGTGCCGGGACTTCAAGATCCAACATCACAATTCTTCTCCTTACAGGCCAAAGATGAATGGCGCTGTTGAGGCAGCAAATAAAAATATCAAGAAGATTGTGCAGAAGATGGTAGTCACTTACAAAGACTGGCATGAAATGCTACCGTTTGCCTTGCATGGGTACCGCACGTCAATCAGAACATCCACTGGGGCAACACCGTATCAGCTTGTGTATGGTATGGAAGCATTCCTACCTGTTGAAGTTGAATTACCCTCTCTGCGGGTACTAATGGATGTTAAACTGAGTGAAGCAGAATGGGTTCGGGCCCGATACGAACAACTGAGTCTGATCGAAGAGAAAAGATTGGCTGCAATCTGTCATGGGCAGTTATATCAGAAGAGAATGAAGAAAGCCTTCGATCAGAAAGTCAGGCACCAAGAGTACCAAGTAGGAGATCTTGTGCTGAAGAGAATCCTCCCTCCTCATACAGACCACAGGGGCAAATGGACTCCAAATTATGAAGGACCATTTGTGGTAAAGAAAGTTTTTTCCGGTGGAGCACTGATGCTCAGCACCATGGATGATGAAGATTTCCCGTCCCCTGTAAATTCAGATGCAGTTAAAAAATACTTCGCATAAAATGGCCCGCTGGACACAAAAACAGAATGTGAGTCCAGGCAAAAATAGGGCATCCCGGCGAGTCAAAAACAGAATAAAAGACTCGGGCAAAAATAAGGGAAAATAAATGAAAAAATGTACACCCGCTGAGTTGAAAAGCCGCATTGGACAGCTCAGGCAAAAATGGGTATCCCGATGGATCGAAAACCCGAAAGGGTGATCCATGCAAAATAAGGGAATAAGCGAACAACTGCATTCTGAATTCGTCTGTATCGTTTACAACTTGGTAAGCTTCGAAGGGATCAAGCTTCAATCAGAATCAACACTCTTCAGAAAGCAAGATGAGAAGAACGTCAAAAGTCATACGAGTCATAGTAAAGAGGAAGCTCCTTAAAGCGTCATCAACACTGCCAGCTTTTGTTTCTCAATTTGTAACAATCTCCTCATTCCAGGGGATATGTTTCTTTGACTGTATCTCGCCAATTCAGGGCATATGAATTAATAAAATCAGATTTTCAGTCATGTCTCGTTTTGTACATTTTATTTGCAAAAATGTCTGATGTCTTAAAGAAAAAACGATTGCATGAATACAGATGTTTATCTTCAAAAGTAAAAACATGCTTGCAGGAAATATGCTTACTCTCAGAAGTATTCCAAACTCCTATGACGGAATCCAGTGAAGGATACCTCGGGATTACTTGTGCGCTTCTCTATCTTTGCAGGATTGCAGGTATCCAGAATGCAACTTGGGGCATGTAAGCTTCATCCCAGCAAGCTGGCAAATCCACACTCAATTTTAGCACCCAAAGTACTCTCTCCCCAGCTGAGTTGCCTTTCATGACTCCTCCCAGCTGAGTTGGCCACTTATTACTTATCCCCATCAGAATGGGCAGGCACCACAGAAGGCACCTATATCCCCGGCTGAGTCAAGGATCCTCTTCAATAGAATCCCTAGGAAGGTCTTTCAACGATCTCTCTTCCTCCCCAGCCGAGTTGCCATCTCGCCCTCAGCCGAGCACAAAGTCAGAGAGTTATCTCCCCATAGAATTCCAGCCTCTATTCAGAAGAGCAGCGCATAGAAGATCACAACAGAGTGAAGAAGCTTCTACAAACCCCAGCTGGGTCTCTCATTTATAAGGATAGGTCTATCAGTGACCCGGGTCCCCAAGCAAATATCATATCATCAGATCTACCAATGATCTCACCCCCAGCTGGGATGTCCATTTCAAGCAGATCGGCCAGAGATCTTCGCAGCAACGGGACCCGGATCCCGGTTTGGTATCTTTGCACAATCATAGCATTTGCATCATATTCACCCACAAAGCGTAGCATTCCGTCTAACACGGAGCATTACGGCAAAAATCCAACACATAGCATAATCATAAGCCATGTTCTAAACCAGCGCTTGTGAATAATGACAGTTCATCAACGTACAGAAAAAAAAATCCCCACCAGAATCCCCAGCAAAAACAGCTGCCTCTCAATCAACAACACCAGTATATACTCGTTTTGACACCCGTCCGTGCCATTTTCCCCAGTAAGGTTACCTGAACGCTCTTTATGAACAAAATCACCCGTATTACAGATACGTCCGGACACCCGTCCGTGTCATACCCCAGCAGAAAGCCAAAGACATCCTCTTTGCACTCACATATACCTATATACTTTTCCTTGACACCCGTCCGTGTCATTTCCCCAACGCAGTCGCCTACACTTTTATAACCCACATACTTGTTGATATTATACTTTTTCTCTCTTGACACTCGTCCGTGTCACCCTCCCCAGCAGATAAACACTCATCTATGTATATTCATACCGCTCATATCTATACAGATACTCGTCCGTATCTTGTATGTACTTATATATCCCCGCAGATTCAACATTGGTCCTTGTTCTTTGTTAACCAGATGGTACTCGTCTGTATCATCATCTCAGAACATGTGTCAAGCGTTTGTTTCTACATGATACTCGTCCATATCATAGTTTTAAGGATGCTCGTCCGCATCTTTAATCCATACACCGTGTCAAACACTTTTGTCTTCTTGAATATAGATACTCGCCTGTGTCTACTATTCCCCAGAAGAATCCTCTCAGATTCAACACTCGTTCGTGTTCTCTGTTAACCAGATGATACTCGTCCGTATCATCATCTTTGAACACGTGTCAGTGTTTGTTTCTACCCGATACTCGTCCGTATCGTGGTCTTAGGGATGCTCGTCCGCATCTTTAATCTATACACAACATCCAAACACTTATACCTTTTGTTTCTTGGATATAAACACTCGTCCGTGTTTACTACTCCCCAGTAGATCGCCAGCAAATATTTCTTTTTTATCTAACACTCGTCCTGTGTTATGATAAAACCTGAGAGCAGCCGTACCCTGCTAGGTGGTCGTCCTCCACCTCTTGATGGTCGTCCTCCATCATGCTCATCCGATGGCCGTCCCCATCGTTGATTTTAGCAGCCGTCTCCTGCTAGGTGGTCGTCCTCCACCCGTTGATGATCGTCCTTCATCATTTTATCCAATGGCCGTCCCCATTGTTGATTTTGGTTATCTGGCATTCGTCCTATGTCATGATAAACCCTGAGAGCAGCCGTCCCCTGCTAGGTGGTCGTCCTCCACCTCTTGATGGTCGTCCTCCATCATGCTCATCCGATGGCCGTCCCCATCGTTGATTTTCGGCAGCCGTACCCTACCAGGTGGTCATCCTCCACCTTTGATGGCCGTCCCCATCATAATTCCTTTTATTCCCCCAACAGAGCAGCCGTCCCCTGCTAGGTGATCGTCCTTCACCTTTGATGGCCGTACCCCATCATCTGTTTATTTCATTTATTCTTTAGCCCGATGGCCGTCCCCGTCGTGGTCCCTTTTCCTTTTCTTTTAGCCCGATGGCCGTCCCCATCGTCGGTTACCCTGCTTTATGAACTTGATGGCCGTCCCCGTCATGTTTCATTAATCCCCAGAGAATTTTACAGCTTTATCGTGATGGCCGTCCCCATCATAATTTCTTACTTTTTCCCAGCTAGTCGGCCGTCCCCGTCTTGGCTTTACCTTTTATCCCCAGCATGTCGGACGTCCCCGTCATTGCTTTATTTTCAGCACTTTTCTCAGCATGTCGGCCGTCCCCGTCATCGCTATTCACCCAGCAGTCGTCCTCTGCTCGACGGTCGTCCTCCGTCGCCCACACTTTACAATATACTTTATTTCTCTTTTACAATCTATATCCCTTTTCTTCTTCATTCTGTGAGTGCAAATTTTGGACTGTCTTTGGTATTCAACCACAAGTTATCTTGTTTGCCTGTTAAGCCGTTGCTTACAACCTGCACAACTAACTCATGTTTGAATAGGGGCAGCTGTAAACACCCCAAATTTGCCCTCACCCATTCACACCATGGCTTGTGATCATTTCATATGCATAAACACAATCATATCATCTCATATCTCAATTTTGAGTCACTGCATAGATTCAAAGTCATCTGCACCTAGGGTTTGTGATCTGAGCAATCTAGGGACTTCTTGAGCCACTCCAAAGGCCACTAATCACTTCAAAGGGATCCATGAGTGTTCTTATATCATATCACATCCTCTCAAAGTCAAAAATGCCAAGGAATCACAAGAACTGAGATTGGTATGGATGCAGAGCCAGGTTTGACTGCACAGTTGACCTAAAATTAGGGTTTTGGTTTCAGAGGCCATAACTCCAAATTTTCTCCAAATTTTTTGGTCATTCTTGTTTCCATTGGTCTCTATATGGTATAGGGAGTATGCATATCAATTTTCATGAAGAAATTCCATGGGAAAGTCATCTGATCAAGAGTTGACTTTTCAAGCAAGTCAGTGCAAAATCAGGGCATCTGAGGCCCCCAATGACCCAACCAAGGGGTGATCTTCATCATTTTGAGTGTATATGATCTTTATTTGATCATGGAAGAAGGTTGAAGTTCACAAAATTCAAGAATTTGAAGTTTTTGCAAAGTTGACTTTTTTGGGCATAGTTGACTTTTCAAGAATATGTCATTTTATGCCATTTTTCAAGCCTTGCTTTTTGATCCAAAAATGCTTCAAATGGAAAAACTTTGGTCATGAAAGTTGTAGAATACATTTTTCCCTTTTCAAAAAGTACAAGAACATGACCTAATTCATTTTGGATCAAAAGTTATGGTGTGCCAAAGTTGGCAAAAATCACTAATTTTCAAGTTATGCCTCAAAAGGAAAACTTGCAATTTCATGTGCCAAGCATTCTTGTGAGTTCTAATTGACATCAAACCATTACACAAGCATCATGTAAGTCCTAAAGTTCAGATTGGACCAAGGTTTCCTCATGATTTATGGCTTGTGGGACAAGAAAATCACATGTGAACTAGAAATGATCAAGTTGCAAAACCACTCATCACACCTCACCAACTTGATGTCTTGGATGCTGAACCAGCCCTAGCTTCTCTCCATGCCATGCTGCGCCAGTCCATGTACTTGTGCTAGCCTAGAACCAAACCCATGCCTCTCTTACAACAAAGTGGACTTTTTGCAAAAGTAGACATCCCAATCACAGCAGGCCAGGTCACATCACCTGACCAATGGGAGTTCTTTATGCAAGGAAAATGCTGGCCATAACACCCAAGAAGCAAGGCTGAAACAGATCACAACATCACATTCACAAAATCACCCTCACTTGCTTTTTCCTTCGAAACTCTTTGCACAAACCACCAACATTCAAACCAGTTTCACCAATTATTTCACCATGTTCCATTGAGCCAAAACCAACAAGACACAAGCCTGAATCAAGCAAGAACACCATTCCTCCATTTTCACTCTCAGAAGCAAAACCATTCGAAACTCACTCCACAGGCCATAAACACCCAAACAAACTCCACAAACCTTCTCCACTCATCATCCTGATCACAAAGAACCACTCACATTGACCTGAAACAGCCTAAATCACCATCACCATTTTCAACTGAGCTCGAACAGAACTTGTCCAATCTCTCAAACCAGCCAACATAAACTCCTTCTAAGCATTCAAAGATCATCAGGGGACCAAGTAGAGTGGATTGCATCAAAGGGAAAGGTCAGAAAGTTGTTGGGGTGAAAGCTTCGAAACTCAGGTAGCTCAAGAACATTTTTTCCAGAAATCATTTTTTAAGTTCTTAAGTTGTTCTATATGCTTCACTGATTGTTCTGATGCCTTTAGTTTTGAAAATGGTGGAGAGATGAGAGTTTAATTTGTTTCTGAAAGTTTTGCCCTAAAATCTTCTTTGTTTCGATTCATGAGATTAATGGAATATAAATGGTTTCTAGCTTAGGGTTTTGATTCAGTGGGTTATGGGGATCATTTCCATGCTCTTAGATTTCATTTTGGTTAGGTTTTGAGAGTTTTGGAGATTTTCAGGTGGGGTTCCCACCGGAGAAGACGACCGGAGGTCTTCTCCGGCCACCTGAAAATCATTAGGGCATAATCCCAGTCATTAAGGCAGTTTGAATCTGGAGCGTTGGATGCCTTGACTCTGTTGACTTCGCGCGCGTGTGAACGGTCCAGATGTGGTCATTAAACCCTAATCTCTATTATTTATTTAATTAATTGAGTTTAAGTCAGTTTGAATATGGGCCATCAGATGACGCGCGCAGTCAACCCATTCAAACCCAGAAGCTATCCCAGCCCTCCATTCAGTTGACTTTCCCTTTTTCTTTGTTTAATTCATTTATTTCATAATTGTTTTGCATAATTTATTAAAAATAGCAAAATTGTTTTAAAAATTATGAAACTTTTTGTCAAGAGTTTCAATAATTTTTAAAACACAAAAATATTTTTATTTTCATTTTTAGCATTTAAAAAGTATTTTTAAATATTTAAAAGTTTATTTTTAATTGATTAATGAGAATTAATTTATTAAAAATACTTTTAGGTATTTAAAAATCACCAAAAAATTCATTAAATGTTCTAAGACATTTAGAAACATTGTCCAACCTTCAAACCAAATTTATTTTTTGATCTTGATGCATTTTGAGAATTTTTCATTGAATTAAAATCATTTTTGTGCATTATTTTGATCCAAAGTTCAAAAAATCATTTCTGCCTATTCATGAGGGGTTGGACATTGATTCTTTTTGCATTGCATTGTGTTTAGCATGTAGTTTGTGACATTAAATGGCCATGATTTGATCTTTCATTTTCCATTTGTTTGATAATTTTCTTGTTTAGGAACCCTAAAACCCTAAAAAACTTGTAAAAATCATAACTTGAGATTGGTTAAGAGTTGAGACCTCTCCTTTGGGCTTTGGTTTAGCATAGGATTAGGGACCCTTTGAGTGGCATTTTCAATTTTTTATCTTAGGGTTTGCTTCTGATTTTGATTTTTGTTTGTTGCATTGATTCATTAAACCCTAATTTGGGCTTCCATATGCATCCATCTTGCATTCTCTTGCATAACATGACTTGCCATGACATTCCATGCTTCCATGTGATTCATTTGGCATCATAAGACATATTGAAAGCATGTTTGATCATTGCATCATGTATTTGCCATGTTGTATGTCATATGCACTTCATAACTTTTCATGTATGTTCATGGTTCCTAGCTTGCTTCATTTGCATTCATGAACTTGTATGATCATCTCCATGTGTTGCCTCATGTTTGTAGCATCTCATAGCATCATTAGCATCATGTATATGCTTCTGGTTTTGTCTCTCATCATGTCATCTCATCCCATTTTGCATTGCATTGCATTTCTTTTCTAACCTTTCAGGTGGTAAGTAATTTTGGGAAGTGAATTTGCCTTCACTTCTCATAACTTTTCTTTTCATCTCTCTTGCATCCATTGCTGCATTTTTGTTTGTGTTTGAGTTTGAGCTTGCTCATTCTTCTTCTTCCCACTTTCTTTCTTCAAGTGACTTGACTTCTTGAATGAAGCAAGTTGCTTTGCTTCTCTTGATCCTTTCATCTACTTCCTGGTGGTTCCATTGAAGATTGTTCTTGCAAACCACACAAACCTTAGGAACAACCAAGCATGACAATGATTAGGGTTTTGATTAGTATCCCCTCTTAGTTTTACCTTTGTGTCTCTTTGAGTTTTCTCTTCTCATCTCATAATCAGGGACTAAACCCTAAAGGCTTTAAGGCTTTGTGATTAAGCTTATGCCTGTATCCTTCTCTTAGGATGGAGTGTATAACTTTAATCCTAAGTGTTAAACCCTTAATGTGTTTAAATCCCTTAATCAATTCACTTAATAAGTATCAAGACATCACACTTGTAACTTGGGCCTTGCATTAGGGTTCTAATTCTTCCTTAACTGGTTAAGAAGGACTAACCCTAGTGTTAATGGACAAGTCCCCCTCAAGTTGTCTTACAAACCCTAAAAAACACTTCACCATCATATCATTAACTAAAATCCATCTAATAAAGGCTTGTTTTGTCATGAGTTTAATCCCTAATCATGGATTAAGTTGAGGAGCTTTCCTCAGCTTAAACATTCTCATCTATTATCCTTCTATTAGGATGGTGTAATGAGTCTGTTTAATCCCTGATTATGGATTAACCTCATTACTCAACACTAAACAAAAACATCAAAAACATTTAACTAATCACAAATAGGTTAATGATCTTAACCCTACACCAAAGGTGATTAAGTGTGAGAATCTGACTTCACACTTAAGGTATTCTCATTACCCCTAATCAGAGGGAAGATGTGATGAGTCTACTAACCCATTGGTTTAGGCTTAAGCTCATTAACTTATGACAAACTTTCAAAAGCAATAAAAGATTGAAAACTCAAAACAAACAATAATCGTCTCCTCCGGGATTCTTTTCTCACCTCATTCAATCACAAACGAGAACTTGCTTCTTCCGTCTAATGCAAGACAGTTTGCACCTGAGCCAGACAGGTCATACACTTGAGCACAGACAAGCAAGCAGTTCACAAGTCAATTTACCTTTCAGTCTCTTTGGGTCGAACTACGGTGTTCTGACTTCCTCATTGCACGAGAGGATACGTAGGCATAACTTAACAGTTATCGAACAAAAGTCTCTGTATATTCCCCCTCCTTCCAGCTTTATTCTTTAAGCCTCATGATCTTGAGCAATTCATTCTTGTCCTTACACTGACACTGTATATATTACACTTCACTTCCTTTACACTGACACCTGTACATCCTTTTCCAGCTCTTTTGCACACAAATTGCACTGACACTACCCCTTTAAACACAAATCTTTTAAGCGTGGATCCCGTCGAGTACGGCGGACAATCTGGGTGCTAATACCTTCCCAGGTTGTAACCAACCCCCTTTCTCAGTCTCTCTGGTTCGCAACCGTCTTATCCATATCTTTCCAGGTCTATGCAGCATTGCCTTTCCTCCAGGATAAAAATGCCTAGCTGGCGACTCTATTCATCTCCAGTGAGTTCACGGCTGTGTGTTCTCATTGTTCCTTTCGCCGACCGTTCGCGTCTGTACCTTTATCTGGGCCGGTCCCATTTATCGGGACTGTGGCAGAGAAGATTTCTGTGTTTGGATTGCCTCAGCTGAGTTTAGGGAGAACCATGGAATTTGATTTGAGATGATTCAGCAAGTGGATTAGGGTTTATGATAGGTTTTGCAACTTTGATCACCTTTGGCCCTTTTGAAGTTTCTTGATCCACAATTCATAAAAATGAGCCAACCCTTGATGCAATCTGACTTTTGGACATTGGTTCATGTTTGTGTGAAGTTTAGAAGTCCATTTGGAAGCTCAATTTGCCTTGGCAAGGGATTTTGCAACTTTGCCTCTTTGGTGGAAAACTTGAAATTATGTGATTTTTCCCAACTTTGACAAGCCATAACTTTTGATCCAAAATGAATTAGAATGAGTTCTTGTACTTTTTGAAAAGGGAATGATCCATTCTACAACTTTCATGACCAAAGTTTTCCCATTTGAGGCATTTTTGAATCAAAAAGCAAGGGTTGAAAAAGTTTCCCAAAATGGCAAGTTTCCATTACAAGTCATTTTCCCAAAAAGTCAACTTTGCAAATGGCTTGAAATTCTTCAATTTTGTGAACTTCCAACATCTTATATGATCAAATAAAGATCATACACAATCAAAATGATGAAGAACACCCTTTGGTTGGGTCATTGAGGGCCTCAGATGCCCTGATTTTGCACTGACTTGCTCAAAAAGTCAACTCTTGATCAGATGACTTCCCCATGGAATTTCTTCATGAAAATTGATAAGCATGATCCCTATACCATATAGAGGCCAATAGAAACAAGAATGACCCAAAAAATTGGAGTTATTGCCTTTGAAAATAAAACCCTAATTTTAGGTCATCTGTGCAGTCAAACCTGGCTCTGCTTCCATGCCATTCCCAGTTCTTGTGATTTTTTGACATTCTTGACTTTGTGGGGATATAATATGATGCTTGAACATACAGGGACCCCTTTGAAGTGGTTGGTGACCTTTGGAGTGGCTCAAATGGCTCCTGGATTGCTCAGATCACAAACCCTAGATGCAGATGACTTTGAACCAATGCAGTGAATCAAAATGAGGTATGAGATGCTATGATTGAATTTATGCATATGAGGAGATCACAAGATATGATGTGAATGGGTGAGGGAAAATTTGGGGTGTTTACAGCTGCCCCTATTCAAACATGAGTTAGCTGTGCAGGATGTAAGCAACGGCTTAACAGGCAAACAAGATAACTTGTGGTTGAATACTAAAAGACAGTCCAAAATTTGCACTTACAGAATGAAGAAGAAAAGGGATATAGATTGTAAAAGGAAAAAATAAAGTATATTATAAAGTGCGGGCGACGGAGGACGACCGTCGAGCAGAGGACGACTGCTGGGGATGCAGCAATGACGGGGACGACCGACATGCTAGGGAAAATGCGGGAAATAAAGCAAAGACGGGGACGGCCGACTAGCTGGAAAAATGCGGGAAATAAAGCAATGACGGGGACGGCCGACATATTGGGAAAAATGCGGGAAATAAAGCAATGACGGGGACGGCCGACATGCTGGGAAAAATGCGGGAAGTAAAGCAATGACGGGGACGGCCGACATGCTGGGGATATGATAGATTATGATGGGGACGGCCATCAAGTAAAGCTGTAAGATTCTCTGGGGATTATAGGTAAAAATAAATGATGAGGTACGGTCATCAGGTTCATAAAGTAATGCAAACAACGATGGGGACGACCATCGGGCTAAACTGATGAAGGACGATCATCAGGAAAAGGAAAAGGGACCACGACGGGGACGGCCATCGGGTTAAAGAATAAACGAAATAATGATAAGGGACGGTCATCAAAGGTGAGGGACAATCACCAGGAAAAGGAAAAGGGACCACGACGGGGACGGCCATCGTGTTAAAGAATAAATGAAATAATGATGAGGGACGGTCATCAAAGGTGAAGGACGATCACCAGGCAGGGGACGGCTGCTCTGATGGGGATAAGATGAGGGACGGTCATCTAAGGTGAAGGACGATCACCTGGCAGGGTACGGCTGCCGAAAGTATCGCGACATAGGACGAATGCCGGATAAAAGGTCGACGATGGGGACGGCCATCGGGTGAGCATGATGAAGGACGATCATCAAGAGGTGAAGGACGATCACCTAGCAGGGGACGGCTGCTCTCAAGGTTTATCATGACATAGGACGAATGTCAGATAACAAGATCAACGATGGGGACGGCCATCGGATGAGCATGATGAAGGACGATCATCAAGAGGTGAAGGACGATCACCTAGCAGGGGACGGATGCTCTCAAGGTTTATCATGACATAGGACGAATGTCAGATAACAAGATCAACGATGGGGACGGCCATCGGATAAAATGATGAAGGACGATCATCAAAAGGTGAAGGACGATCACCTAGCAGGGTACGGCTGCTAAAAATCACGACATAGGACGAATGCCGGATAGAAAAGGGGGGTTCTAATGAATAGAGACTCCGCTGGGGAAAGGATGAGGGACGGTCATCCAAAGGTGAAGGACGATCACCTAGCAGGGTACGGCTGCCGAATGTCAGATAGAAAAAGGTTGCTTTGCTGGCGACCTACTAGGGAATAGTAAACACGGACGAGTGTTTACATCCAAGAAATAAAAGGTATAAGTGTTTTGACGTTGTGTATAGATTAAAGATGCGGACGACCATCCCTAAGACTACGATACGGACGAGTATCGGGTAGAAACAAATACTAACACGCGTTCAGAGATGATGATACGGACGAGTATCAACTGGTTAACAAGGAACACGGACGAGTGTTGATTCTGAGGGGACTCTTCTGGGGAATAGTAGACACAGACGAGTGTCTACACTCAAGAAGACATAAGTGTTTGACACGGTGTATAGATTAAAGATGCGGACGAGCATCCTTATCGGGTAGAAACAAACGCTGACGCATGTTCAGAGATAATGATACGGACGAGTATCAACTGGTTAACAAAGAACACGGACGAGTGTTGATTCTGAAGGGATATAACCGGTGTATACAGGATACGGACGAGTATCTGTACGAGTGAAACAAGTATGAGTGGTGTATAGGAGAGTGTTTAAACTGCTGGGGAGAGTGACACGGATGAGTGTCAAAAAGGAGAAAAGTGTAATATAAACAAGTATATGGTTTACCAAGTGTTCAGGTAACTATGCTGGGGGAGGTGACACGGACGGGTGTCAGGGAAGTTGTATATATATGTATCTGTGTGTGCAAAGGGGACGCTTTGGCTTTCTACTGGGGATATGACACAGACGGGTGTCAAGTAATATATAAGTGGTTTGTTTGTACAGAAAGCTCGGGCGACTTTACTGGGGAATGATGACACGGACGGGTGCCACAAGGAGTGTGTATTGGTATTTGTGAGTGTAAGGCCAGTGCTTTGGTTCTCTGGTGGGGAAATGATACGGACGGGTGTCAGGAAGTATCTGTATTTATAAGAGAAATGTCAGGGCTTTCTGCCGGGGAATCTGGGGAGTTTTCTGTATATTGTTGATGGATTGTCAGTATTCACAAGTGTTTGATTCATACCATGGCTTATGATTATGCAATATGTTTGATTTTTTCCGTAATGCTCCGTATTAGACAGAATGTTATGCTTTGTGGGGAGAATATGATGTGAATGCTATGATTATGCAATGATAACGACCCGGGATTCGGATCCCACTGCTGTGAAGATCTCTGGCTGATCTGCTTGAAGTGAACATCCCAGCTGGGGATGAGACCATTGGTAGATCTGATAAGATGTATCTGCTTGGGGAATAGGTCATTGATAGACCTATCTTTGGTAATGAGGGACCCAGGTGGGGTTTGTAGAAGTTTTCTTCACTCTGTTGTGAGATCTTCAGACGTTGCTCTCCTGGATAGAGGCTGAAACTCTGTGGGGAGATGGTTCCCTGGCTTTTGCACTTGGCTGTGGAGGATTGGTAAATGGCAACTCGGCTGGGGAAGAAGAAAGACCATGAGAAGGTCTTCCTGGAAATTTCTGTAGGGGTCCTGCTGAGGATGATACTTGTCAACTCAGCTAGGGGGGAAATCATCTCCAGTGCTAATTGGGAGATAGACTGAGTAGATAATGATTTGCCCGCTCGCTGGGGTGAAGCTTTCCTGCCCCATGTTGCGCTTTGACTACCTGCGATCCTGAAAAGACATAGAAACGCACAAGTAATCCCGAGGTATCCCTTAACGGATTCCATCGTAGGAGTTTAGACACTCCCGGGAGTAAGTATATTTCCTGCAAGCACGTTTTTTAGAAGAAAAGCATATGTATTTATGCAATCAGTATCTTAGAGACATCGGACATTTTTGCAAATAAAAGAGTACGAGACAGTGTGTGACTGAAAATCTGATTTTATTAATTCATGTGCCCTGAATTGGCAAGATACAGTCAAAGAAACAAATCCCCTAGAATGAGGAGATTGTTACAAATTGAGAAACAAAAGATGTTGGCAATGTTGGCGACGCTTCAAGGAGCTTCCCTTTTGCTATGACTCGTATGACATTTGACGTTCTTCTCGTCTTGCTTTCTGAAGAAGGCTGATTCTGAAAGAAGCTTGATCCTTTCGAAGCTTACCAAGTTGTAAGCGATACAGACGAATTCAGAATGCAGTTGTTCGCTTATTCCCTTGTTTTGCATGGATCGCCCTTTCGGGTTTTCAATCCATCGGGATACCCATTTTTGCCTGAGTTGTCCAATGTGGCTTTTCAACTCAGCGGGTGTACATTTTTTCGTTTATTTTCCCTTATTTTTGCCCGAGCCTTTTATTCTGTTTTTGACTCGCCGGGATCCCCTATTTTTGCCTGGACTTACATTTTGTTTTTATGTCCAGCGGGTCATTTTATGCGAAGTATTTTTTAACCGCATCTGAATTCACAGGGGACGGGAAATCTTCACCATCCATAGTACTGAGCATGAGTGCTCCACCGGAGAAAACCTTCTTTACTACGAATGGCCCTTCATAGTTCGGAGTCCACTTGCCCCTGTGGTCTGTATGAGGAGGGAGGAGTCTTTTCAGCACAAGATCTCCTACTTGGTATTCTCGGAGCCTAACTTTCTGATTGAAGGCTTTCTTCATTCTTTTCTGATACAGCTGCCCATGACAGATTGCAGCCAATCTTTTCTCTTCAATCAGACTCAGTTGTTCGTATCGAGATCGGACCCACTCTGCTTCGTTCAGCTTAACATCCATTAGTACCCGCAAGGAGGGTAATTCAACTTCAACAGGTAGGACTGCCTCCATACCATACACAAGCTGATACGGTGTTGCCCCAGTGGATGTTCTGATTGATGTACGGTACCCATGCAAGGCAAAAGGTAGCATCTCGTGCCAGTCTTTATAGGTGACTACCATCTTCTGCACAATCTTCTTGATATTCTTATTAGCTGCCTCAACAGCGCCATTCATCTTCGGCCTGTAAGGAGAAGAATTGTGGTGTTGGATCTTGAAGTCCCGTCATAGCTCTGCCATCATTTTGTTGTTCAAGTTGGAACCATTATCAGTAATGATTCGCTCGGGCACTCCGTACCGACGGATGATATCTCTCTTCAGAAATCGGGCTACCACTTGCCTGGTAACATTTGCATAGGAGGCTGCTTCGACCCACTTGATGAAATAGTCAATGGCTACCAGGATGAATCTGTGGCCGTTTGAAGCAGTCGGTTCAATCTTGCCAATCATATCAATGCTCCACATGGCAAAGGGCGAGGGTGAAGACATCACATTCAAAGGATTGGGAAGCACATGCACCTTATCCGCATAAATCTGGCATTTGTTGCATTTTCTGGCGTAGGCACAACAGTCTGCATCCATTGTGATCCAGTAATAGCATGATCTTAGCAACTTTTTAGCCATGGCATGCCCTCCAGCATGGGTACCAAAGGATCCTTCGTGCACCTCGTGCATCAACAAGTCTGCTTCTGTTCTATCAACGCATCTGAGGAGTACCATATCAAAATTTCTCTTGTATAGGGAACTATCAGTATTCAGGAAGAAACTACCAGCTAGCCTTCTTAAAGTCTTCTTATCATAAGGCTTATCATCTTTGGTAACATCTGCGGCAAATACATATGCTGGTCTGTCAAGTCTGGACACTGAAATCCGAGGTACAAAGTTGGCAGCTTGAACTTTGATCATGGATGAAATGGTGGCAAGAGCATCTGCAAATTGATTCTCGTCCCGAGGGATATACTCAAGCTTGACCGTTGTAAAGAAAGTCAATAACCTCCTTGTATAATCCCTGTAAGGTATCAGATGATCCTGGTGTGTGTACCATTTGCCGTTGGTTTGATTGATTACCAAAGTTGAATCTCCGAACACAGTTAAAGTCTTGATCCTGAGGTCAATGGCTTCCTCAAGACCCATAATACAAGCTTCGTATTCAGCTTCGTTGTTAGTGCAGTTGAAAGTGAGTTTTGCCGAGAAAGGCATGTGAACTCCTTTAGGTGTAATGAGTATTGCACCAACACCACGACCATTCATATTAACAGCCCCATCAAACATCATAGTCCATTCTTCCTCTGGGTCAGGCCCTTCAGTGTGAACGGGCTCTTCATGATCTTTTGCTTTGATGAACATGATGTCCTCATCAGGGAAGTCAAATCTCACAGGCTGGTAATCATCGATGGGTTGCTCAGCAAGATAATCAGACAATACACTGCCCTTGATGGCCTTCTGAGATGTGTACTGGATGTCATATTCTGTGAGGATCATTTGCCATCTTGCAACGTGTCCGGTAAGAGCTGGCTTCTCAAAAATGTACTTAATTGGGTCCATCTTTGATATCAATAAGGTAGTGTGGGTCAACATATACTGCCTTAGTCGGCGAGCAGCCCACGCTAAAGCACAACAAGTTTTCTCGAGCAGTGAATAACGTTGTTCACAGTCGGTAAACTTTTTGCTCAGGTAGTATATTGCATACTCTTTTCGACCAGACTCGTCATGCTGGCCCAGCACACACCCCATTGACTCTTCTAATACTGTCAAGTACATTATCAGAGGTCTTCCTTCAACTGGAGGCATAAGGATTGGAGGTTTTTGCAAGTACTCCTTGATCTTGTCAAAAGCCCTCTGGCAGTCTTCGTTCCACCTGACCGTTTGTTCTTTTCTTAACAGCTTGAACAGAGGTTCACAGGTTGCTGTAAGGTGAGATATGAATCGTGAAATGTAGTTCAATCTGCCTAGAAACCCTCGAACCTCTTTTTCAGTCTTAGGTGCAAGCATTTCTTGAATGGCTTTAACTTTATCAGGGTCAACATCAATCCCTTTCTCACTTACGATAAATCCCAGCAGCTTACCGGATCGCACCCCGAATGTGCATTTGTTGGGGTTTAACTTCAGTTGGTACTTCCTCAGACGCTTGAATAACTTCAATAGGTTCACCGGGTGGTCTTCTTCTGTAAGGGACTTGGCAATCATGTCATCCACATAACATTCAATTTCTTTGTGGATCATGTCATGGAATAATGTCACCATAGCCCGTTGATAAGTTGCACCAGCATTCTTCAGTCCGAATGGCATCACCTTATAACAGAACGTGCCCCAGGGTGTGATGAAAGTTGTCTTCTCCATGTCTTCAAGTGACATCTTGATCTGATTATATCCTGAAAATCCATCCATGAAGGAGAATACCGAGAACTGAGCCGTATTGTCGACCAATACATCAATGTGAGGTAATGGGAAG
Organism: Lathyrus aphaca; assembly: GCA_963966055.1. Classification (NCBI taxonomy): domain Eukaryota; kingdom Viridiplantae; phylum Streptophyta; class Magnoliopsida; order Fabales; family Fabaceae; genus Lathyrus; species Lathyrus aphaca. Next base: position 126,532,557 of record OZ014523.1, on the reverse strand, counting down.
TCATCCTTCGGGCTGGCTCTGTTCAGATCCCGGTAGTCCACACACATCCTCACTTTGCCGTCTTTCTTAGGCACAGGTACAGTATTAGCAACCCACGGCGGGTAGCTAGTCACAGCAAGGAAACCGGCATCCCACTGCTTTTGTACTTCTTCTTTAATCTTCATTGCCATATCCGGGCGAGTACGGCGCAGCTTCTGTTTAACTGGTGGGCAATCTTCTCTTAAAGGCAGCTTGTGCATAACAATATCGGTTTCCAACCCCAGCATATCCTGATAAGACCAAGCAAACACATCCACATATTCACGAAGCAGGTCAATCAGTTGTTCTTTCACTGAGTCTTGTAAGCAGGCCCCGATCTTAACCTCTTTCACATTTTCATCCGTACCAAGATTAATCGTTTTGACCTCCTCCTGATGAGGAGTGATAGCCTTCTCCTCTTGCCTTAACAACCTGGCTAGCTCTTCAGGAAGCTCATAATCTTCTTCAACCCCTTCATCAGCTTGATTGATCGGATTGTCAAAGTCATACGAAGTCATAGCTGTGTTGTTGTCGGTGCGGTCTGAAAGGCACTCTCTGCAAAGGTTTAGATCGTTCATTTTAGTGATCGATTTTAATCTTGTTTAGAAAAAAGTGAAATGAAGTTGTCATTTTGAAAACATTGCCATTTTATTTTTGTACAAAAAGAAAAATGAAAAACAGTGAGCGGAAAAGAAAAAGACTCATTTGCAAAAGACGTCTGATATTCATTGATTGATCTGTTTGCACAAAATTACAAGATGGCCCGATTACAAAATGAGCCTTGTCATCTTGGGCAAGATGCAAGACTTGATGCATGCTTAAAAATACAGGAAATAATAATTACTCTGCAGGAGTAACCCTTATAATTTCCTGGGAAGACCAGTTTGAGATACGGCTCCCCGGGATCCTTGGACGTATCCACCTCTCCAGGTTGCGTTCATCTTCCGACTCATCTTCCAAGTTGTTCACTGCATCAGGGGTGAGCATTCCCCCGCTAACGAAACTGGGCTTCTTGGCAGCCTCTGATTGATCTTGTTGAGTTGGTTTGTAACCCAACCCAAATCTGTCCTCCTTCTTCTCCACAGGTAGCAGCTTGCCCCAGCCTTGGGCAGTCCCCTCTTTAACAACCTTCCTGGCTTGCTGATAAGATGTCATGGAGGTTCCCAATACAGCAGATGCTTCATTTATGTTCAGGGCCTCAAACCCCTGGCTCATAGTTTCATGGATTTCTCTATCCATTTCAATGTACTTGTACGTAGCCAGATGGCTAACAAAGATGTCCTCTTCACCACAGATGGTGATGATCTGGCCTTCCCACTCGAATTTCAGCTTCTGGTGAAGGGTAGACGTAACTGCGCCAGTGGCATGGATCCAAGGTCTACCCAACAAACAGCTGTAGGCCGGTTGAATGTCCATCACATAGAAGGTAATTTTGAAGGTCTGCGGGCCAATCATCACAGGCGGATCAATCTCCCCTAGCACTGATCTCTTAGAGCCATCAAATGCTCTCACCACTAAATTACTTGAACGCAGTGCCAAGCCATCATACTCAAGCTTCACCAAGGCTTTCTTTGGTAGGACATTGAGTGAAGACCCAGTGTCTACCAGTACATGGGATAGAACAGCACCCTTGCATTCTAGAGTGATGTGTAAAGCCTTGTTGTGGTTACGCCCCTCAGTTGTTAAGTCAGCATTGGTAAAGCCCAGTCCATGACTGGTATTTACATTTGCTACCACATTTTCTAGCTGATTAACAGTGATCTCCTCTGGCACGTATGCTGCGTGCAAGACTTTCAGTAATGCATTCTTGTGAGCTTTAGAACACATCAGCAGGGATAATATGGAGATCTTTGAGGGAGTTTGGTAAAGCTGATCCACCACCTTGTAATCACTTCTCTTTATAATTCTCATAAACTCGTCTACATCTTGCTCAAAAGATGTCTTCTGAGTTTCTTTGACAGTTTGTTCTTCAACTACCACATTTTTTCCCTTAGCTTTGGCGGCAGCTTCTGCTTCGGCGTTAGGTCTTTGCAATTGTGAGGCAAAAAGGCGTCCGCTTCTGGTGAAGCCTCCGCCTCCCCCAAAATTATCAATCTTTGGAGAAGAGGTTGAAGAATCCAAAGTGATTTTCTCCCCATTGCAGTAGAGGTCAGAGCCATAATGCCAAGGTATGGCATTGCTGCTTTCATATGGAACTGGTCCAGGTACCGTGATGGTAACTGGACTGACTGCTGCAGAGGAGGGTGCTGAAATGGTGTGCGGATCGTAGTAAATGGTGACTGGTGACCTGGCAGGAGGTGCCACTGCTTGTTGTTGAAATTTTTTATTTGGAGGAACATTTGACGGATCATAGTAAATAGTGACTGCTGAGATATCTTCATTAATTGTTGTTGGCGTTGTAGAAGATCCTGCTGGATAAATGGATGTTGATGTTGAAGAAGATTCTGCAGAATGAAGGGATGTTGATGTTGTAGAAGAAATGGTTGTTGACATCTGATTTGAAGTGATGGACAGAGCCATTGTTGATGATATTGATGCATTGGTCAGAATGAATGTTGTTGCAGTTGTAGAAGAGTCAGGAATTGTTGTTAGAGGGATTGTTGGATTTGTAGGAGCTGATGTTGTGATCTGAAGTATACCACTTTTGATAAGACCATCTATGTCGCTTCTCAAGTTATCACACCCGTTGACCGAAATGTTGCAATAACCACAACCGAGCTCACACCCGGGGAGCATCTAGCATTCTAGGAGCTGAGCTTTAATTTCTACCAGAGGTGTCCGAATCTGCCCAACACTGGTGATTAAGAAAGACGGCTTGTCTTCCTCAATGGCATTAATTCTTGGTCCTCCATGATTGGGCATGGGATTCTTGTTGACATTTGGAGGGGGTGAAAAGTTGAGGGCTTTAGAATCCACCAGATCTTGTACCTTCATTTGTAGAGCCCTGCATTTCTCTGTACTGTGGCCAGGTGCATTGGAGTGAAAAGCACATCTGGCGTTGACATCGTAGTTTCTTGGCAGACTGGAGGGATCTGGTGGTGCCAATGTCCTTAACTCAACCAAGTTGAGTTTCAGGAGCTGTGGCAATAAAGCGGCGTAAGGCATAGGGATTGGATCAATCACCCTATTTGCCTGTGATGGTCTTTGTTGAAAGGGTCTTTGTTGTTGATTGTTGTTGTTGTTGTTGTAGGCTCTTTGTGGCGGATACTGAACTTGCTGTTGATAGTGTGGTTGTTGTTGTGGTTGATATGTTGGTTGCTGAGGAATTGGAGCTGGAATTGTGACAGTTGCCACTGACCTATGAACATACTGAGGTCTGCCCCTATTGGCATGAATAGAATTAGTCTCACCGGTTCTCCTAGGTCCCACAAAAGGCTTCCTTGGATTGCTTGACGAACTTGCACCATTATCAGAAATTTTACCCATCTTCAGAAGGCTCTCAATTCTTTCTCCAGCTATAACTACGTCAGCGAAGCTGGTGGAAGAAAAGGCAGCTAACCTATCAATATATGTTCCTTGCAGAGTGTTCATGAACATGTCGGCCATTTCTCTTTCCGACATGGGTGGCTGGACAGTGGCAGCAAGCTGTCTCCACCTCTGGGCATATTCCCTGAAGCTTTCTCTGGATGACTGAGACATTCCCATCAGAAGGGTTCTGTTAGGAGCCATGTCCAGGTTGTATTGGTACTTTCTGATGAAAGCCTCAGCTAGGTCCTTCCAGCACCTGATAGTGGCTCTGGTCAAATGAGAGTACCATTCCCTTGAAGCCCCAGTAAAACTATCTTCAAAGTAAAACATCCATAGTTTTTCATCCATGGTGTATGCCTTAAGTCTCCCCAGAAAGGACTGCAAGTGAGTTCGTGGACAGGAAGTTCCGTTGTACTTCTCTAAGCACGGGGGTTTAAACTTGTGGGGAATTCTTACCCCATCCACTAACCCCATATCCATGACATCAAAACCCAAGGAGTTTTGAGACTCCAGAGATCTCAATTTCTCAGCAATCTCATCAAGCCTCCTATCATAGGCTTCATCCCCAGCTCTCATCACAGTAAACTGCTCTTCCTGGGGGTCTTCTTGTAAGACTCTTCCTCCAGTAGTATTTCCTTGCACAATACCCGGGATGTTGACTTTCGGATGCAGATGAGGCCCATATACTGGTGGGTTGACATGAGGCTGAACCCTCTCATTGTTACTTGTTCCTCTAGTCCCTAGATGGGGTTCTTCTGGGGTCTGCCTTTCTACCAATGCCCTCAATCTTTCTTGACTTTGAGCCAAGCCATTCATTACTTCCATGAACTGGGTCATTTGGTTTCTCATCTCCAGCCTTTCATTGGCCATCTGAGTCCTGACTTCTGTCAGATCTTGCTGTACTTGGTCCATCTGGATACCAGGAAGGTTGTTGCGAGTAGGATATCTGTGCGGACGGTTGAGAGGGAACACCTGACGGCGAGCAATAATTCCTGAAACACAACAGAGTTAGTAACAAACAAAACAAAACAAAAGTTAGTATGCAATGCAGTATGCTTATTTGTTTCCAAGGTATCCGGCTTGGCATTTGGTTTTGACCTTTCCAGACCCTGAGGAAGATGCTTTGATGTTTGCTTGAGAGAAAGAGAACTCAGATGGAACAAACTGACAAATATATTACAAATGGTGGATAATACATAGTTTGTTTTTTTTACAACATATGCCCCTGAGGGGTCAAAATACAACATAAATATAAAAGTACATGAAATGAAAGCAACAACAAGCAAAAAGTCAGACACCATGACCAAACTCATCCTCCTTCACCTCCTTCAAAAGTGCTTCAGTTACAGGACCAGCCGGGTGCTCTGTAATGTTTCTGATAAGAAGGTTTCTGGTGGCAATAGCAGTGGTCAGCTTCTTGTGCCTGTCTTGGTCTTTTGTCCTCTTCACACTGGCCCTAAGCTTCAACTCTGAAATCTCCTTCTGGGCTGCTAGCAGGGCCTCCTGTTGTTTCTTTTCATTGGCCTCCAACTGCTCAATCCTGTCCTGAGTTCTCTTATCTTCTTGAGTGCGAGCTTCAGTGATCCTGACCCACCTAGCTTGACTTTCCTTCAGATAGAGATCAGTCCTAGCCTTCTGAAACTGGGCCTCTTTATAGGCATTCTTCAAAATTTGCTCCCCAGCTCTTGATTTCTTGATGTAGTCCTCTGCTTTCTCAATCCTGGCTAGATGCTCCACCTTAAGCTTTTCTAACCTCTCAATGTCTAGACGACCATCACTCCTCTCCCAGAGGGTCTTCTTTAGAGCTTGAGACAAATTCCCATTCCTCTCCTTCAGTTTCTCAAATTCCTCCAAGCTGACAGTGGCTGGAGGTGGTGTTGTGGATGGTCCAGGTGCATCCTCAATGGTGAAAGGCATCCCAGAAATCTGAGCCCTAGCATGGGACCATTCATAATACTGAGCTGAAGCCACATTGTTGCATTTCCCAAGGATGGCCATCCCTTTGGTCTGGATGTTGTCCCAAGCCCAGGATGCTTGTCTGACAACAGCTAGATTAGGCTTTATCTCACAATACAGGGTTTCAGCCAAGTCTTGCACTCTAGGAGGGTGGACCAATGCATAGCCCAATTGTCTTTTAAACAGCAAAGGGTTGTAGTTGATGCAACCCCTCACTCCTATTAGAGGTACATTGGGGAACTGTCCACAGCTAGTAATTATGTCCCTTCCTTTGGTGCTCTGGGTGCACCACCTGATGTCATCTGAAGTTAAAGCAATAAGTCTCCTAGCCCAATTCTTTTGTTGGTGAGGGTTCAAGAAAGCATCAGTCTTGGGTAAGTGTTTAAGCAGCCAGGTGTGAAATAGAGGAGCACAGCATCTCACCAACCTTCCTCTCTGCTTCTCATTCCTTTGGTGAACAGAATAATAGAAATCTCCCAGCAAGGTGGGTATTGGGTTCCTCAAAAGGAAGAGATGAATAGCATTCTTGCTGATAAACTTGGGCTCATCTGTAAAAAGTATAACCCCATATATACTGAGGGCTAATAATGCACAAACTGCCTTCCATTCACCCAAGGAGGCCTTCAGGATAGCCTGAGAAGTCAGAAAGTCTAAATGTAGACCAGGAATTCCAGCCTTTGTAGTCATGTTTGGCTCAATCAGAATAGGTTCTAAATACAGTGCCTTTGCCACTTCTTCATTGCTGGGAGAGGCCATCTCTGGGTTGAAGGGGATACCACCCCTGACAGGTACTCCTATCAATGATGAAAACTCCTCCAGCAAAGGTCCTAGCTGAAAGTTCTGGAAAGTGAAGCACCTCAAAGGAGGGTCATAAAACTGTAGGCAAGTGTGAATCAAGATCCTCTGAGAAGGGTCTAGGTCCATAACCATATCAAGGATGCCTCCACAATGCTCTCTGAACAATGGGATGTGGTCTGGAGTGATAAGTGCCTGGACCTGCCTTATGCCAGTCAGGTCAGGTTCAAAGAAATGGTATGAAATGTTGCTCTTCTTGGGTGCCATGACTGCTGATGAAGAGCTAAAACAAATGCTGATGATGAAGACTGATACTGGAGATGAGCCACTGATAGGCTGAGGATGATGATGGAAGTAGCTGAAGCAAGCAACTGATGAAGATAACTGAAGCAGATAGCTGATGAACAGGGGTCTATGCAGATGAAGGGGTCAAAACCAAGTCAAATGAAATATGGATACCCTGAAAAACAAATAAGCAAATGTTAAATGATGCAATGATGAGTATGAAAATGATATGCAAGGGTTTGTGATCAAGCTGGATCTGATTACTGCCTTGATATAAGTCCATGTATGTCTAAGAAGTCCAGATGGAGGTTCAAAAGTCCAGTAACCAAGGTGGGGGACTCAAATAAAGAGCCACATGTCCAGGGTTAAATCACAAGAACTGTCCAAAGTGAAGCATTCTTAAACAAAACAAGTATCAGGGTATGATGTGGCCAAGGGTTCCTGCAAACCTGTAAACAGCCCAACCCCCTCACAGGTGGTGTTCTAAAACAAGGATCCTCAGACTTGGATCAGTTATGAGAAGTGTAAACACTTCTAACCCGGAGGTACAGTGTTTACAATAACCATAAAAGATCCTCCTCTAATTCACCTCAGTTTCTGAAGGTCATAATAAAGGTCATCCAGACTTAGCAGGCTTCCCAGATAGCCCTAACACTACATGAGATCTGTAGCACAGAGTTCTCAAGAAGAAACCCACATCTTAACCGTGTTTCATATTCCCACACCAGACCGAAATGGAATGGGAAAGAACATGAACCACTCTAGCCTAGGTGTCACTCAGGTCCCAGGTATAGGACCTTAAACTCTCAATAGAACCCCACCCACCAAAACAAAAACCAGATCCAGCCAGATAACAGTATGACAGTATGATATATAAAGCTGTAAAGAAAGCAATAAATAACTGTACATAAAGCAAAAATAAATATAAAAATACAAACACAAATAGCACATAACACCCCAGTAAACACAAATCAAACAAGCGCTAGGAGGAACCCATAAAAAGAACCAGAAGCCCTGGTTATAGTATAAGGGTCCCCAGCAGAGTCGCCAAGCTGTCGCTCCCACCAAATGAGGCTAAGTCAAATGGGGTACAGACGCGAACGGTCGGCGAAAGGAGAGAGAACACACAGGGGTGAACTCAAGAGAAAAGAGTCGCCAGCTAGGCATTTTTATCCCGGAGGAAAGGTAATGCTGCATAAACCTAGGAAAATATGGATAAGACAGTCGCGAACCAGAGAGACTGAGAAAGGGGGTTGGTTACAACCTGGGAAGGTATTAGCACCCAAATTGTCCGTCGTACTCGACGGGATCCACGCTTAAAAGATTTGTGTTTTAAAGGGGTAGTGTCAGTGCAATTTGTGTATCAAAGCTGGAAAGAATGCAAGTGTCAGTGTAAAAGAAATGTGAGGTGTATAAAGAAGTGTCAGTGTAAGAACAAGAATGAAATGCTCAAGATCAAGAGGCTTAAAGAATGATGCTGGAAGGAGGGGGAATATACAGAGACTTTTGTTTGATAACTGTTAAGTTATGCCTACGTATCCTCTCGTGCAATGAGGAAGTCAGAACACCGTAGTTCGACCCAAAGAGACTGAAAGATAAATTGACTGATGAACTGCTTACTTGTCTATGCTCAAGTGTATGACCTGTCTTGCTCAGGTGCAAACTGTCTTGCATTAGACGGGAGAAGCTAGTTCTCGTTTGTGAATGAGTATGATGAGAAAAGAATCCCGGAGGAGACGATTATTGTTTGTTTTTTGAGTTTTCAGTCTTTTATTGCTTTTTGGATTTTGTCATAAGTTAATGAGCTTAAGTCTAAACCAATGGGTTAGTAAACTCATCACATCTTCCCTCTGATTAGGGGTAATGAGAATACCTTAAGTGTGAAGTCAGCATCTCACACTTAATCACCATGGTGTAGGATTAAGATCATTAACCTACTTGTGATTATTTAGATGTTTTTGTTGTTTTTGTTTAAAGGATTTAAACACATTAAGGGTTTAACACTTAGGATTAAAGTTATACACTCCATCCTAATAGAAGGATGCAGACATAAGCTTAATCACAAAGCCTTAAGACCTTTAGGGTTTAGTCCCTGATTATGAGATGAGAAGAGAAAACTCAAAGATGACACAAAGGTAAAACTAAATGGGGGGACTAATTAAACTTAATTGTTATCATGCTTGGAGGTCCTAGGGTTTGTGAGGCTTAAGAGAAAGATCTTCAAGGAAGCCACCAAGGAGAAGCAAGATAGAAAAGAGATGAGATGAGAAGAGAAAAGAGGGAAGAGAGGCACAAGTGAGCAAGCTCACTCAAAGACAAGTAAAAATGCAGCAAGGATGTAAAATGATAAGGTGAGAAGAGGTAGGAGGTGAAGGCAAATTCACCTCCCAAACAAACTTACCATTAACTTGAAAAGTTAGTACAAGATGCATAAGGGAAGAAATGGGATGAAACAATGCATATGGATGGGCAAAGGCCAAAGTAAGAAACATACACATGATGCAAATTATGTCAAGAGATGGTGCAAAGTCATACAAGATGCCTATATGTGAGCATACAAGAGAATGGATGCATATGGAGCATGCCTTGAACCATGAAAGTTCATGAAAGCTTATGAAATGCAATGAAGGTATGACATGCCAAATGAATGATGCAATGATCAAACATGATTCTAACATGTCCTAAGATGTCTTATGAATCATGTGGATGCACAAAATGTCATGGCAAGTTCTTAAATGCAAGCAAATGAGAGATGGATGCCAAAGAAGGCACAAATTAGGGTTTATGAACAACATGCAACACAAAATCAAAAATCAGAAGCAAATAACATGATAAAAAATTGAAAATACAATCAAGGATACCCTAAACCTATACAAGTTCACTGCCCAAAGGAGGGGATCTAACTCTTAACCTAGTGAAAGTTATGAATTTCCTAAGATTACTAGGGTTTTGGGGTGCCTCACAAAGAAAAATACCAAACAAATTGAAAATGCAAGATCAAATCAAACCAATTTTATCCTATAAACTACATGCTATGGAGGACGTAATGCAAGAAGAACCATCATCAAACTCTCAAGGGTTGGGCAGAATGGATTTTTTCAAATTAGAATCAAAATATTGCTTTTAAACAAATTTAATTCCAATGAAAATTGTCAAAATAGGTCAAGAACCAAAAATAAATTTGTTTTGAGAGTTTGATAATGTTCTTAAATGTTTTAAAATGCAATGTGAATTTTTTTGTGATTTTTAAATACTTAAATGTATTTTTAATTAATTAATTTTCATTAACTAATTAAAAATAAACATTTAAATAATTTAAAAAATAATTTTTAATGCAAAAAATAAAAATAAAAATATTTTTGGGTTCTGAAAATTAATGAAATGTTTGACAAAAAATTTCAGAATTTTTCAAAGTGTTTTGCTATTTTTTAAAATTCATGCAAATAAAATACAAACAAAATGAATTAAAATTGGTTAACAGAAGAATGAATCGATTCAAGCTTGGATGAATCGATTCATAATGATCAATTTTTGAGAAAACAGAATTAGTTAAACAGCATGAATCGATTCATAATGGGATGAATCGATTCATTTTGCGAAATCCAGGAACCACTCAACAGAATGAATCGATTCATGCTAGAATGAATCGATTCATTATGCTGATTTTCCAAAAAATTCATAATCAAACTCATTCCCTAGGCTGTCTTAAGTGCTCTAAGTCTCCATATTTCATCCTCTACCCACCCCAAACATGAATCAATCATAAGATCACATTTACAAGGCATCAACAACAAGATTTGAGCAAAATCAAGGAAACTGCAAAAACTTCAGAACATGCATACACACTCATTTCTTAACCATTTTCAGTGTTTCAAAGCTTAACATGATCAGTGAAACAAACTCTATCATCCTATAACAAGAGATTGCATTTCTAAAAAAAAATGTTCTTGATGATACCTGAACTGGAGCTTTGAACTTTGGAGCTTTCCGGCCAGTCCTTTGCTTCAAACAAGCTCCAATGATCCTCCTGATGATGGAATGAAGCTTAGAAAACTTTTGAGAATGGTTGGTTATGACTGTTTTGCTCTGGTGTAGCAGCAATGGAGGCCTTGGTGTGTGATGTTTCAAGCTGTTTCAGGGGGTGATTTTTGTTCTAAGGGTGATTTGTGACTTGTTGGTGAAAGAAAAAGTGAAGTTTTATGGCTGTGTGAAGAAAAATTCAGAGAAGAAGTTTGGGACAGATTTTGTGCAAGTTGGATTGTGTGTTGTTTCAATGCCAAATGAGCTGCTATATCACTCCCATAAAGTTTGAGTAGGCTGTGGAGCAGGTTAGTAGAGGCTGCTGGTCACTATTCCAAAAGCATGGGAGAAAATGCAAAAAGTCAAGGTTTGGTGTACTTGAGGCATGGGTTGTGGCAGAGAAGATTTCTGTGTTTGGATTGCCTCAGCTGAGTTTAGGGAGAACCATGGAATTTGATTTGAGATGATTCAGCAAGTGGATTAGGGTTTATGATAGGTTTTGCAACTTTGATCACCTTTGGCCCTTTTGAAGTTTCTTGATCCACAAGTCATAAAAATGAGCCAACTCTTGATGCAATCTGACTTTTGGACATTGGTTCATGTTTGTGTGAAGTTTAGAAGTCCATTTGGAAGCTCAATTTGCCTTGGCAAGGGATTTTGCAACTTTGCCTCTTTGGTGGAAAACTTGAAATTATGTGATTTTTCCCAACTTTGACAAGCCATAACTTTTGATCCAAAATGAATTAGAATGAGTTCTTGTACTTTTTGAAAAGGGAATGATCCATTCTAAAACTTTCATGACAAAAGTTTTCCCATTTGAGGCATTTTTGAATCAAAAAGCAAGGGTTGAAAAAGTTTCCCAAAATGGCAAGTTTCCATTACAAGTCATTTTCCCAAAAAGTCAACTTTGCAAATGGCTTGAAATTCTTCAATTTTGTGAACTTCCAACATCTTCTATGATCAAATAAAGATCATACACAATCAAAATGATGAAGAACACCCTTTGGTTGGGTCATTGAGGGCCTCAGATGCCCTGATTTTGCACTGACTTGCTCAAAAAGTCAACTCTTGATCAGATGACTTCCCCATGGAATTTCTTCATGAAAATTGATATGCATGATCCCTATACCATATAGAGGCCAATAGAAACAAGAATGACCCAAAAAATTGGAGTTATGTCCTTTGAAACCAAAACCCTAATTTTAGGTCATTTGTGCAGTCAAACTTGGCTCTACTTCCATGCCATTCCCAGTTCTTGTGATTGTTTGACATTCTTGACTTTGTAGGGATATAATATGATGCTTGAACATACATGGACCCCTTTGAAGTGGTTGGTGACCTTTGGAGTGGCTCAAATGGCTCTTGGATTGCTCAGATCACAAACCCTAGATGCAGATGACTTTGAACCAATGCAGTGAATCAAAATGAGGTATGAGATGCTATGATTGAATTTATGCATATGAGGAGATCACAAGCCATGATGTGAATGGGTGAGGGAAAATTTGGGGTGTTTACACCAGCTGCAATATATTCAGCTTCAGCAGTGGATTAGGATACACAATTTTGTTTCTTACTGAACCAAGAAATCAAATTGTTTCCTAGAAAGAAGCATCCTCCTGATGTGCTCTTTCTATCATCAGCACTTCTAGCCCAATCAGCATCACAAAAGCCAGTGAGAATTGGTTCACATCCATGGGAGTACATTATGCCATAGTCACAAGTACCATTGACATATTTCAGAATTCTCTTAACCTGGTTTAGATGGCTAACTTTTGGATCAACTTGATATCTTGCACATACACCTACTGCAAAGGATATATCTGGTCTGCTAGCAGTCAGATATAATAGGCTTCCAATCATGCTTCTGTATAAGCTTTGGTCCCCCTTCTCACCCTTGTCATCCTTTGTCAGCTTTAAATGAGTGGGGGCAGGTGTTCTTTTGTGCCTTGCACTATCCATCCCAACCTTCTTGACAGTGTTCTTTGCATACTTGCTTTGGGATATGAACATGGAGTCTTCCATCTGCTTGATTTGCAGTCCAAGAAAGTAGGTTAGTTCTCCTACTAGGCTCATCTCAAATTCATATTCCATTTGAGTGACAAAATGTTTAACCATCCTGTCTGACATCCCACCAAAGACTATGTCATCTACATATATTTGAGCAATCATGACATTTCCTTCTTCATCCTTCACAAACAAGGTTTTGTCTATTCCACCTTTCCTGTATCCTTGTTTTGTGAGAAAAGTAGTCAGCCTTTCATACCATGCTCTTGGAGCTTGCTTCAGACCATAAAGAGCCTTCCTTAGTTTGTATACATGATCTGAACAGCTTGGATCAACAAATCCCTTAGGCTGCTCCACATATACCTCATCATTAAGGTATCCATTTAGAAAGGCACTTTTCACATCCATTTGAAATAGCTTGAACTTCAGGATACAAGCAATTCCTAAAAGTAGTCTGATTGATTCAAGCCTTGCTACTGGTGCAAAGGTTTCATCAAAGTCTACTCCCTCAATTTGTGTGTATCCTTGAGCTACAAGTCTAGCCTTGTTCTTTATAACAACTCCCTGCTCATTTGACTTGTTCTTATACACCCATTTAGTGCCAATCACATTTATGTCATCAGGTCTAGGAACAAGATCCCACACTTCATTCCTTGTGAACTGGCCTAATTCTTCTTGCATAGCACAAATCCAGTACTCATCATTAAGAGCTTCCTTGATGATTTTAGGTTCTATTTTTGAAACAAAACAAGAACCTGAAATCACCTCTCTTGATCTAGTGCTTACACCACTGTTGGGATCACCAATCATCAAATCTTTAGGATGATCCTTCTGGATTCTGATGGAGGGAGGTTTGTTGGATTGTTCTGTCCTTGCCTCAGTTAGAGTGAAGTCAGGATGATCACTCTTTATTTCAGCTTCAGTCTGACTGTCAGCAGATGTTCCAACATCATCTGCAACATCTGCAGGGGCATCATCAATGATCACATTTATTGACACCATTATAACCTTGGTTCTGGAGTTAAATACTCTATAGGCTCTGCTATTTATGGAGTATCCAAGGAAAATCCCTTCATCACTTTTAGGATCCATCTTTCTTCTTTGATCCCTATCGGCCAGAATGTAACAATTACTTCCAAACACATGGAAGTATTTAACTGTAGGTTTTCTGCCCTTCCAAACTTCATAGATGGTGGACAAGGTTCCTTTCCTTAGAGTGACTCTATTATGAATGTAACAAACTGTGTTCATAGCTTCATCCCAGAAGTACAATGGTATCTTTTTAGCATGGATCATAGCTCTTGCTGACTCTTAGATAGTTCTGTTCTTCCTCTCAACAATCCCATTCTATTGAGGGGTGATAGGAGAATAATACTCATGATTGATTCCTTCTGAAGAACAGAAATCTGAGAATTTTTTATTCTCAAACTCCTTTCCATGGTCACTTCTTATTCTGACCACACAGCTTGCTTTTTCTCTTTGTATTCTTTGGCACAAATCTTTGAATACATCAAACACATCAGACTTTTCTTTGATGAAATTTATCCATGTATATCTTGAAAAGTCATCAACAACTACATAGGCATACCTTTTTCCTCCAAGGCTCTCAACCTGCATTGGTCCCATAAGATCCATATGCAATAATTCCAAAACTTTGGAAGTTATCAGATGTTGAAGCTTTGGATGGGACATCTTGGTTTGCTTGCCTATTTGATATTCACCACATACTTTGCCTTCATCAATCTTCAGTTTTGGAATACCTCTTACAGCCTCCATAGATATGATTTTCTTTATACCTCTGAGATGAAGATGACCCAGTCTTTGGTGCCATAGCTTCACTTCTTCTTCTTTGGCTAAGGAGCAAGTTGAAGTGAGACTGAAATCTTGAGGTTCCCACATATAACAGTTGTCTTTAGATCTGGCTCCTCTCATGACAACCTTTTGTTCTTTATCAGACACTATGCATTCAGTTTTGGTAAAGTTTACACTATAACCTTGATCACATAATTGACTTATGCTGATCAAGTTAGCAGTCAATCCTTTTACCAGCAACACATCATCTAGTCTTGGTACATCTGGGCAGTCCAAGGTCCCAACTCCCTTGATTTCTCCTTTAGCTTCATCTCCAAAGGTTACATATCTGGATGAATGTGACTTTAAGTTTACCAGCAGATTCTTCAATCCAGTCATGTGCCTTGAACATCCACTGTCAAAGTACCAGTCTTCTTTAGCTGATACTCTGAGAGATGTATGAGCTATATATGCAACACCCTTCTTTGACCATTTTTGCTTGTTGTGAGGTTTCCTTTGATGCCTCTGCCCTGTGTAGTGTCCATCTTTAGAGCTCCAAGGTTGTTTGTTGAACTTGTTCTTGGGCATGTAGCTTTGATCAGCATGAAGACTAGCTTTAGGTACCCATACTTTCTTGATGACCTCTGTCTTCTGCTTAGGGGATTGCTAATATCTTTGATTTTGATGTCCATGCAGCACTTTCTTTATGACCTTTATCTTCTGCTTAGGGGGTTGCTGATGCATCTGATTTGGATATCCATGCAACTTGTAGCAATAAGGTTTGATGTGACCAAACCTTCCACAATGATGACATCTCCATCTTTGATACTTCTTTTTCATCATGTTCTTTTCATGATGTTGGGACATCTGTTGGGACATCTTGCTTGACTTTATGGGATTTGAAGTAGTTTTGTTGGTGCTAGCCTCAACCTTTTGAGCTTTGTTAAATCCCAGTCCAGTTCTATCCCCTGAATGCTTATTGTTGTTGAGAATGACATCCAGTGTATTTGAGCTACTGTTCAGCATTCTAACAGATTTGGACATATGCTCCAACTTGGAGTTGAGAAGGCTTACTTCACTTATCAAAGTGTCAATGATCTCTAGATTACTTGTTTTTTCAGCCTTTAATGCCTCAATCTGCTTCTTCTGCTTTATATTCTCCATGCATACTTCAGTGCTCCTTTTACACAGCATCTTGTATGATTCTTCAAGCTCTTCAAAAGTCAGCTCCTCATCACTGGATCCACTTTCAGATTCACATACTGCAGCTAGAGCAGTGATGTGCTTTGCTGATTCTTCTTCTGAATCACATCCTGAGTCTTCATCAGACCAGGTCACAGAGAGACCTTTCTTCTGCTTCTTTAGATAGGTAGGGCATTCATTTCTGATGTGACCATATCCTTCACATCCATGACATTTAATCCCTTTTTCTTGGTTGGTCTTCTCATCATAATTTGTCCTTCTATCATAAGGTCTTTTATTCTCAGAAGAGTTTGAATTTCTTCCACTTGGTCTGGACCAGCTATCCATTCTTTTGAGAATCTTGTTGAATTGTCTTCCAAGCATAGCAATTGTTTCTGATAGATTTTCTTCAGGGTCTGCTTCATTATTTTCTTCTTCTTTATCAGTATTTGAAACCAAGGCTATGTTTTTGTTCTTCTTTACAATTGTATCATTCATTCCCATCTCAAATGTTTGAAGGGAACCAATGCGCTCTTCAACCTTCATTGTGCATATGTCTTGAGCTTCTTCTATTGCTGTAACCTTCATGTCAAATCTTTTTGGTAAAGATCTGAGAATCTTTCTTACCAGCTTTTCATCACTCATCTTCTCTCCCAAAGCACCAGAAGTATTAGCTATTTCCAAGATGTTCATGTAAAACTCATGAATTGTCTCATCTTCCTTCATTCTCAAGTTTTCAAACTTGATGGTGAGAAGTTGAAGTCTTGACATCTTCACCTTTGATGTTCCTTCATGAGTTGTTTTGAGAGTGTCCCAAACATCTTTGGCCAGCTCACAGTGATGCACAAGTCTTAATATGTTCCTATCAATGCCATTGAATAAGGCATTTAAGGCCTTGGAATTTCCAAGTGCTGAATCTTCTTCCTCCTTGCTCCATTCTTCTTCAGGTTTCAACACTTTTGCCCCATCCTTGTTGTCTTGGACAGGGTGCTCCCATCCTTTGTTGACTGCTTTCCAAGCCCTACTGTCAAGTGATTTTAAGAATGCTACCATTCTTGGCTTCCAGTAGTCATAGTTGGATCCATCCAATATAGGTGGTCTATTTACAGATCCTACATCTCTGTCCATGTTCCCAAAATTTACAGTCCCTAGATCTCACCCAATTAAACAGGCAGGGTGTCTGCACTGATGCCAATTGAAATTCTGGGATCAGGTACGTGATGTTGAATGAGATGTTTAAACACTTGAAGACTTAAACAAAATTTAAAGTGCAGGTAAATTAAACAACACAGGAAATTGTTAACCCAGTTCAGTGTATCTCCACACTTACATTTGGGGGCTACCAAGCCAGGAAGGAAATCCAATATAAGTAATATTAATTCTGGACTTAAACCACTCAGTTTAATCCCTCGCTTAATATCTACCCAAGGCAATTTATACCTAAGACACAACTTAGATATGAGTACCAACTCACTCCCCCTCAATCACACAGTGATATGTTACAATGTTTAATAAAATTGAAGTCACACTTCAAACACAACAGCTTGATCTTACTTCACAGTTTCAATCAAGACACAATACACTTTTGCTTAAAAGCTCATAAAGTGATACACATATAAAACCTGCTATTAAAACACAAACACCCTATTTAGTCTTCTTAATTTCGTACTCTATTCTGAGAGTTTCTGTTCCTTAAATAGATGCTTGGATTTTGGGCTTTCTGTAGGTTATCCAGTCCTGATACGCATGTTGTCATCACCTTGAATTAGGGTTTGTTACTTCCTTGATTCTAGGTGAGTCAGTTCTTCTGTTATACTGAAATCATATAACTAATCTCCCTACAGATGCGCCTTGTACTGTTTTATCCAATCACAATTAATTCCAGATAAATTTCCTGAATTTACTCAGTTCTGTTAAGCATTATTTAATTCTGGTAGCAAGTTTGAGATGTCACAACATCTGGTGTGACATCCTGAAATCTGAACTTACTTCATTAACTTATACAATGTCACAACATCTGGTGTGACATCCTGAATTAAGTTCATTAACTTACACTCTGTTTGATCATGTCACAACATCTGGTGTGACATCCTGAACTAAGTTCAACACTTCTTGTTGGTCAAAAATTCTGCCAATTCTAAACATCTACAAACTGGAATGGAATGAGAAAGGGAACTAGAGAAAGAGAATAAAAAGAAAGAATGGGGAAAATGTAGGGAAAATAAAGATTGAGCTCGAACGGGCCCTACCTCGCTGCCTACGTACCTCTTCGGGAAGATGAGGATCAGAGTCAACGTAGTTCACCTAACTAAGGCGGGAACTCTTTTTGTGTTTTATAGGATGATGTTGCCATAGCTCTAGCTCAGGTGTTACCGGCTCTGACTCGAGGGTGTTTACCGTATCGTTGTTTCAACTGTCGAGGCAAGTCGCATTCGTCCGCAAAGATTAGGAGATGAGAAGAGAAGACGCGGTGTCTTTGTTTGTTGTCTTTTATGAGAAGTGTTTTGAGTTTATTGTTTGTGAATATTCTCATACTAAGACTTATCCATCGTGGTAGATAACTTACACCTCACCCCGAGACGAGACGTGCATAAGTACTCCGCAACAAAGTCTCATGTCGTATGAGAACATTCAACCTTTATTAGGTATTTTATTATTTTCTTTATGAGATGAGAAAGAAGGACTCAGGTGGAGAAAAGGACAAACTAGGGGGACTAAGACACAACCCTAAGTTATTCATTCAATGGATGTCCTAATGGTTAGTGTGGCTTCTAAATATAATAAGAAGAAAAGAGAGTTAGAAACTAACTTACTTCCTAAGGAAGTTAAGTTGTTTCTAAGAGAGCAAAAGGGAAAGCCTATGATCAAAGCACAAGATGCTAAGGCAAACACAATTAAAATGCATAAGAGATGAGAATGAAGTGATACTTACCTCAATCTTGCCCCTACAAAACAAATGTTAGCATGGTAAACATGACAAAAAAATAAGGTAAACAAATACCAAATTAATTCCTAAGGGAACTAGGACCTGAATTAGACTCAATCTAAGGTTTAGTGAACCTAAAGGCAACGCAATGCAAAATTCAGCAGCCTATAACAGCTACCAAATGCAAAAACAGCAATGAAATGCCATGTAACACACAATCAGCTTTTTACAACACATAAACAGCATGCAAGACAGGTGTAAAAAGTCACCAACAACATGAACTACACAACAAACAGCATACATTTTACAGCTCCTATATGCAGAGTCAGCTATGAAATGTAAAATGCAGCTTTGATTATTTTCATTTTTTATGCACAAATTCAATCATGAAATGCTCAATTAACATGAATATGCAATATGAATATGGATCAAGCACATAATTGAATGTCATGATTATTTTTTGAGGGATTATGCAAGAATGCACCACATGATTTGTTATGCAACAAGTATGCAAAATATGGCATATGAACATTGATCATGAATATGCAACATGATACATCAACAAGAATGCCAAGCATAATGCAAAATTCATAATTGAATTGATGTGAATGATGTGATCAAACATGCAACCAAATGCACATACATACATGGTTATGTTAAATGCATCATATACATTGATGCAATGAAATGCAAATGAGTTAACGAAACATGCGAAAGATGCAAAAACAGAATGCAATATGATTATTTACATGAAAAAAAATGCATGGACATAGCAACAATATGCAATAAGCCAATTCATGCACAAACTAACACATAAACACAAAATATGCGAAATGGACGGAAGCATGTTGAAACGACTCGAAATGGAGGAATGAGATATCGAAACTAATCTTGAAAATTCCCTAAAATCATGACTTATCAATCTATGGTGGTAAAGGGGGGATTAATGCCCAAGAAAGAGGGAAAAGGCACTTCTTTCAATCGACTTATTTCCTAAAGCTCCTAATGCAACTATTATCTAATGAGCACAAATTTTACACCTAAAAGCCATAATCTAAACCTTAATGGCACCTAGAATAATTCTACCTACGAACAAACAAAGTGATCAAATCGTAATCAAGACGAAATTAAACGGTCAAGCGTATATACAACGATAAACACACGAAGAATACCGTCATGGCGAGATGAAGATAATAAGTTAAATCAAGAAGCAGATTTAGATCACCAACCTACGAAGCGGAGGATTGCTTCGGTGAGTGTTGCGATGTAGATCGAAACACAAATGAAGAAGAAAACTGAAGAGTCGAAGCTTCGATTCGCAAACGCACAAAATAAATGCGGTTGATGGTGCTTCTTGATGAACACTTGATCAATAACCTCCAATAAGCTCAAAAATCTTCCAAAATCAGAATTGATTCTTCAAATAATCTTCACAATGAGATGATTAATAGAGGTTTTAGCTTCAAGTCCTTCAAATTCCAATGAAGAATTTGAAGAACTTTTAGAATGAAGCTTTGTTGAGAGATTGAAAATGGTGGAAAAGTTTGAGATAAGAATGAAAGAGATGAAGTGAAAATGAAGAAGAATAGTGAAAAAAAAATGGGAGAGATGGGAGAGCTTAGCTTTGGGATGGGTTAAGTTTATATAATGTGTAGGCTTGGCATGAGGTTTGGGAATGGAGGTTGCTTAGGAGTTAGGCTAGGTTTGGAGTTGGTTAGGATTCTAGAGAGTTCTAGAGTATTCTTTGGAATATTCCTTAGAATATTCCTTGGAATATTCCTTGGAAGGTTGTAGAAGACTCTAGAATATGGTAGAGTAATCCAAAAGAAGAGTGTGGACCAAATGTGAAGAGTGTGGAACAAGGAAAAGGAAAGGAAAGGAAAAAATGGATGAGAAAAAACTGAAAAAAAACAGCAAAAATAGCTTATGTATCGATACATAACATGTATGCATCGATGCATACTGAAGCATTGGCAATTCCAACAAGAAAAATCAACTATGCATCGATACATAACACGGATGCATCGATACATGTCATTTTTTTAACTAATATGTATCGATACATGGTTGTATACATCGATGCATACTGAAGTTTTTGGCAATCATGCATCGATACATCCTTCGTATGTATCGATACATAGTCCCTTTTCAGAAACACAAAGGAGCATGTATCGATACAAAACACGTATGTATCGATACATAGTCTCAAAAATAAAAAATTCTTGATTTTTCCATCCCTTCTTGATCCAACTTGGTCCATAAGACTCTTGTAATCATACTTCCATGATTTTGAACCCAAAAAGTCATGAGTTGACCTTCCTTTTGCACCATATTTGAGAAATTTTGTGGACCTTTTATTGCCTCCGAGTAGTCATTCACTATCTAAGTCATTGATCACAAACCCATGCCCTTGACTATGATGCCATGCTTGGATTATGCTATGAATTATGCTGCGAAATGATATGCGGATCATGAAAATGAGAGGGCAAATTTTGGGGTGTTACACTCAGCCACTGTCATGTTACCCTATTTAAGTTCCAGGAATTCCACATCCCTAGAACTACGGACGTCTTCTGGAAAGTATTTCTCTGATAACTCCCTACGAAACACAACCCAAGTAACAGCAGTACCCGCAGCTTTCAACCTTTGACGATTGTTGTCCCACCAGACCTCAGCTTCGCCTTCCAACATGTGAGTACCAAACCTCACTTTATGATCATCAGTGCACCCCATTGTTCTGAAAATCTTCTCAATAGACTTCAACCACTTTTTCAGAGCCTCTGGATCCAGAATCTCACCCTCATACTTAGGCGGCTTGTTATTCCGGAATTGGTCCAAATGCACGAGACTGAGCATCACCCCCAACCTGAACAACTTGAACAATATTCTCGACAGTCTGCGTCATGGCTTGCATAGTCGCAGCAAGAGCAGCATCATTCCTTCCTACCATACTGATACAACAAACACTTCAGGTTAGGACACACAACGACTCCTATTCTAAGGACTGACTCGACATGACATATGACCGGTTGGATTGACCTGCTCTGATACCAATTGTAACACCCATTTTACCCAAAATAGAAATTAGCCATTTTCTTAAGAAAAATCAGAGTTTTAACAAAAGTGGAATGCTACTTTTTCAACAAAAACCAACACACATAGTTCTTTATTAAAACAGCGGAAGTAAATAGTTCATCATAATTTATGCTCAACGGCATCGACGATACAAATTCAAAGTATGTCCTTGGTCTACGGCATAGATACGTGACAAAACAATTTCATAAAAACAAAATAAAATAAGACGACAATAGTTTCCCATTCCTGTGTTATGTATCAGAGTGTCATATGACTCGAACAAGCAACACAACACCAAAGCACTCTCAAGTACCTGGTTTATCTGTACTTCCCAAGAAGTACAGACACAACAACAATAACAAAGGGGTGAGAAAACAATTCAATATCTTAAAAGTGCATATAACATCTTAAAGGGTAATCTCACACAATTCATCAACAAGTATCATATATCATTCATTCAATCAAATACAAAGTGATTCCATGACACAATGCAAATGCGGTACCGACTCAACATTGGTTCATCAATTCGAACCCCGGATGCATCGCTTACGCTCCTATTAAGACACGATTATCCCTACACCATTGATTCATAATGAATCTGGATAATCTCTTACGCTCCTTCCGAGACGCGATCATCCCACCAACCATACATGCATATGCAAGACTCAATTATACATACGAAATAAAATACATGCATAAGCACAATCATACATATCATGATCCTCCTAATCCTCATAAGTTACCAAACATCCCATCGTATGGGTAACATAAAATCAGACAAGAGGCAATGCCTACTATCAACACGATCCATCTGATCCATTAACAACAATCATACAAATCAACACAAGCATATAGGACTTGAACACTAATTATTGGTTTCCATACCCTAGGAACTATTCATTAATAATATCCTCAACACCCCAGACTAATGGGACGAGCTTTGAATAAGAATTCGGGACGAAACCATCGTGGGATATGGAAAAATTTTCAAAACAAAGGCCTGGCCTGGCACGGCCCCCCGGGTCCCCTGACACGGCCCGTGTCACACGGTCTGGACACTCCCCTCTAAAAAAAATTCACGCAAAGATAGAAGGTTGACACGGCCCCTCGTGTCACACAACACGGTCCCCCGTGTCAGGCCACCTGTAACCCAAAATCCAAAATAACCAATCATTCTTCAATACAGAGGCCTGACACGGCCCCCCGTGTCACCTGACACGGCCCGTGTCAGAGGCCCTGCGTCCAAAAATCAGCTTTTTCTAAAAACTCAATTTTTTCCCAATTTCATACCAGTCCGAATTCTATCACTTATATTACACTTTTATCACTCAAAACAGCCCTAATGTTGGTCTTATACTGGTTTTAAGACCTCTAACACCACTATATCTTTCCAACCTAACATTACTAATCAATTTAGGGAATTATAGGTTTTATTTCATCATCTCAATTTGTATCATCAACAACAATATTCATATGACAAATTTCATACCAATCATATCATACAGTTCAAACCACAAATACTCCAAACCTAAACAATCAACAATGTAATTCCATATACATACCATAATTTCATCAAAATAGATCAAAATTACACAATCCCTAAGAGAGTAAGGAACTTTCAACTATCCTTTCATGTTAGATCACCTATATAGAATCCCTTTCTCCCCCCTTACCTTGAATTCGATGGATTCCTTGCAAATCTTGATCTTGGGGCTCTAGGGTTCTTGCACTTCTCTCTCATTTCCTCTTTCTCCAGAGCTCATTCTTTCTTTTGTAGAAACACAATGTGAGCAAAATGAATCGTTGTTCTTTTCTCATAAAACAATACAATTTCTACCTTGCCCCTTAGACCTCCAACTTTTATTATTTTATTTATTTAATAACAATATTCAAATAATACCACATTATTATCATATTATTATTTAAATAAAACAATTTCTTACTTACAATTTCAAAAATACCACTTATATTCATAATAATTATTTTATTAAATAAATTATGAAATCGGGGTGTTACAAGGCTAAATTATTTTTTCAGTTATTTATATCATAATAATAGAGAAATTCCAAATAATTTTTTTTTCAAAAATCGATATTAATTTAAATGAGATTGCGAGAAGTGTCATAAAAAAATTAATAAATAAATTTTTTTTAAAATTTAGTTACTTGGATTTAACTATTTCCATACATAAAAACTTCATTTTAATTTTTGATTTAGACCAAATAATATTTAGAAGCAGTCCTAACTAGCCGGGATCTTCAACATTCATGTGGAAAAAAATTCAATAGTGGATGGCCCTTTTTAATGAGATTAGAAGTTAATAGGCTTGATGCATCAATTATAGATATTCCCACTAATGGTGGAAGCTGTTTAATCCAATAAATGAATTGATTGAGCTATAAGTATTGATGCATATTAAACATAACAAGTTTGAGGTTCTATTTGAAGAACAAAGACACAACACAAATGTCAAAATCGTACCCTAAGAGTAAGGGTAACCATCTATTATGGTCTTATAGATGACTCATTTGTCAATTTTGTTCAAAGGAGCGTGGGTCCCACTTCCATCAAGTTGAAGAGTCTAATAGCATTAATGCAAAGGATAATGTTTACTTTTTGTGTGTTGATGTACCATATTTGCTAGAGTTAAAAGTATTGCACATTTATCAAACACTCATATTCCAAGTTTTCAAATCATGTTTTAGGAATGGACAAAGATACAAAAGGCATGGGATGATTCTACTTGTTATCTTTTGAAAACTTTTTTTTCTTTCATTAATGAATATCTACTTTATGATTAAACTTTTGAGGTCTTAAAATGAACAACACTAGTATAAAAAGAAATGCCGACAATGCGATTTGACTATATTATGGGTCATTTTGGACTATAGCCAATTAATATAAATGTTATGCTAACAAGTATATCTCAAAGGCATTTTTCTTGGGTTGTTATAAACCATGGGTTTTAACAAAAAACCTTAAAAAAATTATAAAAAATAAAAAAAAGATTAAACTCAGGATTTCTAACTCGGATGAAAATTGCAGTACACATATTCACGCATATAGAATATTAATGATCATTTGATCAAAATCATATAATATTAATTTAAAGTGTGGATTTTAAATTATTATAAAAATTAAAATATGTGTTCTTCGATATTTGATGGAACGATCATTAATTGTGAATGTGTGAAGAGACTGATGATTGAGAACCTTATTCATTAAATGATATTTGAGGATGTTCAAAGATTATTTAGGGTCTCTAATTATCTATATTGATTTATAGTGCTCAACAAGCTCATTAACTTTAAGGTCGATTGAGATAAAATAAAAAGGAAGACATTTAATGTTTTTGGAGAGTTTTAAGAAAGTAATTTTATATATATCTATATTCTAAAAAAAGTAAGCCATTTTAAGTTTAGTCATACATTTTTTTAGATTAGAAAGGATAGTTTTAGAATAAAAATATTACGGGGGAATGTCAATATTCCTATGATTTGATGTTTGATGATCTTCTACGGTGAAAGTCAATGTTCCTATGTGATTTGAAGTTTAAAGACCTTCTATGGTAAAGGTCAATGTTCCTAAGCGATTAGAAGTTTGAAGACCTTCTACGATGAAGATCAATGTTCCTATGTGATTTGAAGTTTAAAGACCTTCTACGATGAATATCAATGTTCTTATGTAATTTGAAATTTGAAGACCTTGTATAGTGGACGTTTAATGTTCCCTTATGATTTGAAATTTGAAAACCTTGTATAGTGGACGTTAAATGTTCCTGTATGATTTGAAATTTGAAGACCTAATACGGTGCACATTTATGTTCCAATGTGAACTTACTAGATGGATTCTATGTAAATTTATCAGATGGACATTTAGGCCAATGATATAGATTTCATTTCACTGGTCATATGATTGCAATATCATCGCTTAGTTCTACTTCCACTACTACTCTAAAATGTGTTGATGTGCTTAATATATCTTCAATTTGGAGTGTCTATGCTATAGATATCCATATATCTTAAACAAAAATGAGAAATGAAACTAAGTTGTACAAATTGGAAGATCAATTGAGTAATTTTGAAATAAGATAATTACACAGTAAAGGATCTTAATCCAGTGGTATAGCACACAGGTAGATGAAACTTGAGTGGTTGACCTCGTGTGCTTAGATCACCTATGAAATATGGTTTTAACAGACAAAAGTTATGAAAAATCCAAAACCCTTTTTTGGTTTAACCGACCCTTTTTAAAAAATTCTTATCCCACCAATGCACCAACACCACCCACTTCCACTGCCAACTACTTGTTGGCATCCTTGTTTGTTATTTTGTACGTTAGTTTCTAAATTATGCCATTATTTTATCAACCATGATAATTGCATGATTATATTATATTTTAATATGCACAAACCCATTATTAACTTATGCCGTACACGTGGCCCACATACTTAAATCATCTCATCGTGGGCCATACTCCAAATGGCTCTTCTTCACCAACTGCCCCAAAGAATCTTTTTAGAACTTCAACTCATTATAATTATTATTAGTGTTATAAGTGTGCCTTAGAAAATAGTATGATGCATGTGATAACATGAATGGATTGGGTGTTATGTTGATACTTTACGCATTTAGGACCATGCAATTTGACTTCAATATATTGAGAAAGTCATGGACTTGCTTCTTTTCTAAATTGTAGGTGAGATATGACATTATAATTCAATCATGCCCTTTACTAAACGTTCGATTAAGATCAGACAATTCAATTTTCAAACCCGTTTAATCTTGATCTAATGAATGTTGGACCATGCGAGATTGTTCGATTAAGATCAGACAATTCAATTTTCAAACCCGTTTAATCTTGATCTAATGAATGTTGGACCATGCGAGATTGTGACGGTACTTGTGTAAGGTCATTATCAAAAAAAAATGATGGCTTTTTGTACAGAAGAAAAAAGGGCAAATAGAAAAGGGATGTGCTTAACAAGACAAAGACAACTATTGTATGGTTGTCAATGGCCATCTATCCATGAGACTGTTCCCACCATCAGCAATACGGATAAGCCAATAATTTGAACCAAACCAAGTGTTTCATTTTTTTCTTCAAGTGTTCTTATCCTTTTTCTCTAAAGCAATATGATTCATGATACATATTTGAGGGTCAGAGACATTTACAAGAGATAGGAAAATGACCAATTGCAAGAGGGCAAATGGCAAAGAGAAACCATTGGCTTTAGTCCACTAATGGATAGATAGATAGACAAAAAAGAAAAACAAAGCTTTGTTTGGTTCACATCACTTGGTTGTACAGTCAGATCCCACTTTGGTGTTGGTTTTGCTTTTTTCATTCTGCCTCGTGCCAGATTGAATACCAACAAGGGAAAGGAGATAGATTTTTTTATAATAATGAGAAGACCAGACCAACTATCATATTATTGGTCCCCTCACATCAGCTATATTTCAAAACAATAAGCATTTTTTTTCAAATTCAAACTCTAACGAATAAAGAATTAAGAGGGTTGAATGAGGTTAGTGATCAATGAAAAGATACAGGCTCCTCAAAAGGGTGTGCTTGATTATCAGGGCCATCTGAGAAATTCAGATGTTGCCTATAAATACAGCTCAAATGGTAAAAGACGGCGATAACATTTGATATGTCGGCGCGAACTTAGTACACCGCACGGTTGGATTCAGATCAACAGACTGCTATTTTGTATTGATCTTCATCTAATGACCGATCTGATATAACAGCCTGTTTATCATGACAGTAGAGATTTTGGGTCCAACATCAAAATCTCCTCTTCATCACCATCTCTTTAATAGCTGAAAAAGAGATTCCTTAAGGCATGTGAAATAGAATACCAAGAGAAGAAAGGGGGTCCTGCAACGTGTACTTGAATAACACTTTCCAAGCATAATTAATAAATATAACTTGATCATTCCACATTCAGAAAACGAAGGACATAGACACTACATGGTCCATGCATATTCTAGCATTTATTAACCGTCTCACAATTTGTCAACAACAACAATAAATTCTAAAATCAGATGATACAACAACACATCTGAAAATGAAAACAAATAAAAACATTGAAATTAAGGAGACAGCTAAGTTTGTATCAGTCTGAGGATTGATTGGACTCTTCCCACCTACAGCTTAAAACCTAACTATAATTTGAATCCAAATAAAGACTAATTGTTCATTACAAATTGAATAGATTTTGCTTCTCTACTATTATGGTAGAGTGGAAAAGTTAGGGAACATCACCTCTTCATGCCTTCTGTTTTGTGATCCCTCTGAATCTTCTCCCAATGTACCTCCTTTTTGAGACCATGGAAATGAAATAACAATTACTAACCAATCCTCATAGTAGCTTCAGCAATCTCCACTTCCTCTTGTCCTTGACGTCTTTCCCCCTACGATAAATTGAATAGAAACGAAAAACAATAACTGTAGAACTCCATCTTCTGCATCCCTCTCTCCCTTCCTTTCCCTCACAACATTTCTATTCCCATCTAAAACATAAACCCCGAGTCCTCTTATAACATAAAACAAAGAAAGATGAAGAAATCTTGGCTTCCATCAAAAGAACAGCATCTTTGCGGCTTTCCATCACAGCAGCCGCATGAAGAACAGTAGTTTATAAATAATCCCCTCTTCACCGAAATCAAATTGAATTGAAAGATCTACTGCAGAATGGTAACATGTTCTGGAGCATCATCTCGTGGCCCATCAAGAGACCGATACATGTACAGTATTCCAATATCCTCAACTGCATCTTCGCCATTGTTGATAACTTCCAAAACCATGTGAGGCAATGCTCGTGCAACTTCTTGGCAAGCTTGACGTGTCAATTTACAGGACGACATCCAAAGGAATCTCATGTTATAGTAATGATGCAAACCGGACCGCAGAGCTCCGTCCCCGAATGGACTGTCCCTGATTTCAAGTTTCTGCAAATTTGGGCACCCTTCAAGTACATACTTAAGGCCTGTATCAGTGTCTCCGGCAAAGGCAACTGATAATGTCCTGATCAATTTCCCATACCTTCCAATGTATTCGAAAGCTCGATCAGTCAGCAGACCAGATACAGCAAGTCGGGTGAGCTTCTTGCAGTTCATAACAATAGCACCAAAACCCTCATCCATGGGTTCTTGTGTCACAGCATCGGGACGATACACCCCAATTATACAGAGACGAAACACCACAAGATCTGGACAGTTCTTCGACATTGCAACCACAGCTGCATTTGTCATCGTCTGGCAGAAAAACAAAATTGATTCTAATTTTCTACAACCCTGTGAAATGGCTTCAAAACCAACCTGAGAAACAGGACCTTCAGCTTCCTCCCTTGCATCCACAGGAAAAACCCGAAGCTCGCGCAAGTCAGTGCAAGTTGCAGCGACTGCCTGAAGGCCTTCATCGCCTATTGAATCAAGGACCTGCACAACAAAAGCAACAGTAGTAAGCTTCAAAATCTCTATATTATATTCCTTCACATTGCAGTCAAATCAGCACATTAAACACAATAATACAAACACCTACCCACAATATCTGCAGCTTATGACAGTGGCATATAACAGACTTCAGCTGTTCCGCATTAACATCCGCATAACTAAAATTCAACGAAGTGAGGTTCGAGCAAACCGGATAAATAGCAGGAAGGTAATCCGGCCAAATCTCCCTAAATCCAGACAAACAAACCAACGATCTGCAAGCTGCAAAAGCAGACGCATAATCAGGCTCTTGATCAACATTCTCATTAGCACTGAACGAACCCGTTCCAAGATGTGTGAGCTGAGGAGCACGAAGCATGAGCCGGTGAAGCTGAACCATCGAAACAGATCGGTTCAATCTAAGCTTCTTCAAATCAGGTGATCTAGCCACCAGCCCTTCCAATGCCTCAAAATTCACAGGGCACTCAACACAATCAAAAGCAAGAGACTCCAAATGAGTTTGTCCCTCACTCGGAAAACAAGATACCCAATCCATCTCTACATCATTCTCAACATCAATCACAGATTCCACCAGTTCCAGCACCCTCAGCAATCTGAACCAACAACAACAAAAAAACACATTCATTCAACACAACAAACTCTATAAATCAATCAAATCCCAAAAACTCCTCATCAAACAAACTAAAAAAGTATAAACGCTTCCAATTATTATTATATCATATCAACCAAAACTACCTTCAATTGAACAGCAGTAACAAATTTTAGTATGAATTTATATTGACAGTGAACCCAAAATGGTTGCAATTGAGACTACTATTGACTTAATTAAAACTACATTTGACTTGAATTCTCTACCATATAAAATCTTGATTTCAAATACTATACTTATTAAGTGTTGTGAAAATGCCTCAACGAGGTTAATTCATTGATTGAAAAAAAACAAAAATTTTTATTAAGTAAACACTTTCTAATTCTGGTGAATCTGAATACCTGCACTTAGAAGCAATAACAGCAAGACCAGGGGTACCAAATCCCTCACAGCAAACAAGTAAAAGCTCACGAAAACCAGCGAAAGAATCAGCGATGAGGCCGAGATCTTTATCGGTAACAGACATACGTTTAAGGTGAAGCTTTTCAAGCCAAGGGTAAGCCTGAGCAAGTGAGGTAACCCAAGGAGTGAAGTGGGCCCCCCAATCAACCGGCATCAGATCGAAATCCGCAAACCTCGGCTTTCCCTTGACGGTTACCGACTTGATGCGGCTGAAACGCGCGGTAGCTCGCCGCGGCGAGAGTGCGTAGCAGTTTCCGATGAAGAGGTCGGATCGAGTGAGGGCTTCCGCACGGTACCACGAACGGCAGACCAATGAGGCGGCGTTGCGGTCTTTGCGGGAGGAGAGGAAGTGGAGGACGTTTTCTAGAACGTTCTCAAGGACTTGGTCTGGGAAGGGGGATGGGTTTTCGGTGAGAGATGAACCGGGGAATGGTTCGGATGAACCAGTTCGGTTTTTGGAGGTGGATGATTCGGCGATCTCGCCTCTTGCTAGTAGATCTGGTGTTGTTGTTGGAGGATGGTTTTCTCTCATTGTTTTTTGGTTTGGTTTTTTCGATATAGTTAAGGTTGGTGTTTCTTTTTTTTTGTTGTTGATCTGGGAGAGTGTAGAATCTTTGATTTGTTTATGAGGTTTTAGAGGAAGTTGAGTTTGTTTGTATAGAGAGGAAATGGGGATTGAGAGGGAGAGAGATGGAATGAATATAGAGAGAGAAAGTGTGGAGGATGATATGAGATGGAAGAAGATGGAGTGAAGTGAGAGAGAGTATATGAGTGTTAAGAAGAGTGTGATAAATGGAAATTTGACTGCTATTCAATGAGTAAAGTGTAAAATTCATTTATTATTGTTTTTATTTTACTCCAATTATTGTTTTTGCAATAACTCAAATTATTGTTTCAATAGATGCTTTATTAATTTATTTATTTTTTATCAAATAATTTAATGATTAGAATTATTTTTTTTGATAAATAATTGAAATATCGCAAATTTAAATACGTACTACTGCATATAATACTTTTACAGATAATAATTAAATTCATTTAACGAAATAATAGATTTTATTATTTTTACAGATAATAATTAAATTGATTTTACGAAATAATAGATTTTATTAATTTAATCATTAAAATTTTATTATTTAAATGCCGTGTATTCAAATCTTTATTATACATTTCAAATATTAATATAACTTTCAATTGAGTTAAATTAGCAAAATTAATTTTTTTTTATTTTAAATAAAGAATATAATATAACTTTCAATTGAGTTAAATTAGCAAAATTAATTTTTTAATTTTTAAATAAAGAATATTGGATGAAATGTTAGAAAATAGACGTGAGGTTGAAATTGCACCCTTTAATATTAATTTTTATTATTATTAATCAATTTATTATACTCATAAAATTATAATTATTTTATTAAAAAAATTATTGTAGCGATAAATAAAAAGTTTAGAAATTAGATTCATGAGAATATATGGATAAGAAATGAGTATATCCATGTTTGTTACAAGATTCAAAATAATTTGAGAATTTCTCAATCCACCCCAAATATCTCTTAACCACCTGCTAATTATGTTCTCTGGTTCCGCTGATACACTTTCGGATGCACTATTTTTATGTTTTACGTTGAAACATTCCGTAGATATATCTGCGGAACTAGTGAAAAACATTTTTTTAATTAAGTCAAACTAAATAGTCGGAGACGTGTATATAATATTATAGAGACTAAAAACATATATTTAAAGTCAACGTGATGAAGATCTTGAGTCGAGGTATTAGGTTTTCCACTAATAAAAAACTTTATTATATGTATCTCTTTAATGTGTTGTTTTGGTGTAGTCATTAATCTTCATTCAATGTGTTGTATGATGAAAATAGATTCATTGCAGATCAGCAACAAAGTTTGACTAATATGTTTCTTTATGATTAAGAAATTCACAAGGGTTAGGGTTTGGGGTAACCAAGGATAACAACAAGGATTGGATATAAACTGTTATTATTTATTTTCTCTTGAAATAAGATTACAAGTATACAAGAATAACAAATAACATCTCTCACTTTTGAATTAGGGTTTTATCTTCCAATTTTCCCTTATTCAAAAGATGAGAGGTTGGTATGCTATTTATAATAAAACTAACACATTAACCTAATGGGTTTTTTAACAATTACTCATTACAAGTTAACTTAAACAATTGGATTCATAACACAAGACTCAATTAAACAACAACATGTGAGCGGACTTCGACGACGTGCTAAACCTAGAGTTCGCTTTCAATGTCTCACAATTCTCCACCTTGGAAGAAACTCTATAACAACAAGAAAACAAACTAGTTTTCACCATCCATGGCTTTCATCCATTCAGCTTTATTTTGACTTCTCATATCTTCCTTATAGTCTCTAGGTTCTTCGTCTAGAACCTCACTTGCAGAGATTAAGACATAAGCTATAAGATCTTCATAACCAAGTCTCTAAGGTGTCTTGATTATCAGTCTCCTCATCTTCGACAATAATTTATGCTTCTTCTTCGACTTCATTTGGGCCATGCAATTCAGCATCACTATGCTCCACCTCAACAGGAATTTCTCCTTGTTCCAGCTTTTCGTCAACACCATCAGTTTTCTTGAAAGCCATCTCACCTTCATTGAAAACTACATCTCGACCGGTGATACACCTCATGTGACCTGGCTCTAGGCGTCGTAGCTTATAAGCTTTGACTCCTTCAAGGTATCCTATGAACATGTATTTAAGAGCTCTAGATTCGATCTTGTCTTGCCTAATATGAGCATAGGTCACACAGAAAAATACTCTTAGTTTGTCGAGATTTGATGGATGTCCTAACCAAACTTCTTCAGGGGTCTTCATATCTAACGCAGTCGAAGGACATCTGTTTATCAGATATGTTATTGTCGAAACAGCTTCAGCCCAAAACACCTTCTTCAATCCAGCATTAACCAACATGCATCTAACCCTTTCGAGGATTGTTCGATTGAATCTCTCAGCTAGACCATTTTGCTGAGGAGTACATACTATAGTCTTATGTCTTGCAATCTCATACTCGACACAGTATTTGTCGAAATATTCGTTGCAGAATTCAAGACCATTATCAGTTCTCAACCTTTTGACCTTTCTACAAGTTTGAGTTTCGACCAGAACCTTCCAACTCTTGAAATTCTCAAAAGTTTCATCCTTAGTCTTCTGAATAAATACCCATAACTTTCTGGAATAATCATCAATTATGGATAGAAAATACCTTGCACCTAAATGTGAAGGATTCCTTGTAGGCCCCCAAAGATCAGAATGGATGTAATCAATGGATCCACGTGTTCTTTGTTTACCTCTGTTAAAATTCACCTTACATGATTTACCAACTACACAAGGTTCATAAAACTCCAACTTCTCGACTTTGTCACCACCTAGAAGGTTTTGTTTCCCCAGTTCGACCAGGCCTCTTTCGCTGACATGGCACAATCTCATGTGCCATATAGTTTCGTAGATGCAACATTTGTCGAACCACTTACAACTCCAACCTCAAGGTTATACAAGCCTTGTTTCTTCACACCTCTCAAGACTTCCTTCGACCCCTTCACGACTCTTAAAATATTTTATATCCTTGAAAACATATCCCTTCTTGTTGAATTCACCAAGAGAAATCAAATTTCTCTTCAAGTCAGGTAGATACCTAACTTCAGTCAATAGCCTTATTAACTCATCATGGAGCTTGAATCTCACAGATCCAATACCTACAATTTTGCAAGCTTTGTTATTTTCTGCAACACCGATCCACCATCTTGATAACGTAGCTCATTCGAACAAATATTTATTTGGAGTCATGCTCCAAGTGCAACCTGAATCCATAATCCACTCTTTTCTTGAGTCGTCCTTGAAACAACAAGAACATCAGATGAGTCAAAATCATCTTGAACAATGGTAGCATTGCCATTATCCTTACCTCAATGATATTTCAGGAGTTCAGGGCACACCTTTTGAATGTGACCCTCCTTCTTACAATGATAGCATCGAGCACTAGATGTTTCACCACCATAAGACTTATGTTGACTTTTACCCTTCTTCTTGTCGAACTTACCATCCTTTCGCGAGAATTTCGCCTTAACGACCAAACTTTCACCAACCGTCAAAGGTTTATGCTCCTTTCATTCGTTCAAGTCCTTAGAGTACAAGGCAGATTGAACATTTTCAAAGGTCAGGGACTCTCTTCCATACAAGAGGGTTTCTTTGAAGTGAGCACGTGTTTTGGGCAAAACGCATAACAACAACAGCATTTGATCTTCATCATCGATTTTCACATCAATATTTTCAAGATCAAGAATCAGCTTGTTGAACATATCCAATTGTTAAGCCAACACTTTGTCTTCACTCATCTTGAATGGATACAAGGCTTGCTTCATGAAGGGTCGATTCACCAACGATTTGGTCATGTACAAACCTTCGAGTTTCAATCATAACCCTGACGTCATCGTAGCCTTTGATACCTGTCGAAGAACCTTATCACCAAGGCTCAACAATATTACGTTGTGTGTTTTCTCAATTATGGTCGTCTTTTCAACTGCCGTTAACGCAACATTCATGGTCGTCTCTCCCTTCAACGCTTCCAAGCAACCATGCTGAACAAGTAAGGCTTTCATCTTCAAGCCACAGACCAAAATCGTTCACTCCGGTGAACTTTTTAATCTCATACTTTGTTAAAGACATCTTTTCCATGTTCGCCGCACCAATTTGTTGTGAATCAGATACCTTAGAAACAAAGTATAACAGGTTTCTTTATGATCAAGAAACCCACAAGGGTTAGGGTTTAGTGTAACCAAGGATAACAACAAGGATTGATTATAAACTACTATTATTTCCTTTCTCTTGAAACAAGATTACAAGTATACAAGAATAACAAATAACCTTTCTCACTTTTGAATTAGGGTTTTATCTTCCTATTTTCCCTTATTCAAAAGATGAGAGACTAATATGTTATTTATAATAAAACTAACACACTAACCTAATGGGCCTTTTAACAATTACCCATTACAAGTTAACTTAGGGTACAAGCTAACTTAAACAATTGGATCCATAACACAAGGCCCAATAAAACAACAGCATGTACGCGGACTTCGACGGCATGCTAAACCTAGAGTTCGCTCCAATATCTCACATAATTTATTAGTTTGTATAACATTATATATACGTCTACGACTAACGAATTTGGCTTAATTTTAGAAGCTCTTATCTGTCTTGGATAACGTCAAAGAAGTAATGTTTTACTGTTATCCAAGACAAGTGGTAAAATGGATACAAAGTAAATAAATGATATTGTTACGTGTAACTAAGGGTGTAAGTGGATCAGAAAAAACCAATTGAACCGATAATCCAAACCAAACCAAACCGGAAAAAAATGATTGTTTTTGGTTCGTTTCAAAAACTGAACCAATCCAATAAAAACCGACGTAGATTGGTTCGGTTCTCAGTTTTAGTTTTTAAGAACCGTCAAACCGATGAACCAAACCAATGACTTTAAATACAAACTTAATATTTTATTTAGCCAATTAATAAGCTCACATTTTGTATTGGTCCAACATTTCTCCATCTTTGTTTATACTTCCTTTTTTTGAACCAGATATGTCCAAATCAAACTCCAAACATAAAAAATAGAAACCATAAGCCATAAAAACTTGCTCTCACCAAACTCCTTCTTTAGCTATCTGTCACCATTGTTTCTCACCACCGTCATTCTTATAAGTTATGATTTCCTTATTCATCTTCAAGCTCTTTTCGTTACTTTTCATCTTCTTCTTTTTTATCTTTTATGTTTCTTCTTCAACGAATTTTCTTCTAGTCTTATTACAAAATAGTTTTAATGTGTGTTTGAGATGTGAAACATGTTAATTTATGTGTCTTGAAATATTTTGTCTTTAATGTTGTATTTTATTTGTTAAGCTTTCAAATTTCTTCTGAACATTCTCATGCCAAGTGTCAACTTTTGTATTCGATAATGAATTTATTTCATAATGCAATGAAAATTATATAAATATTTCGTATGGATTAAGAACAACTTATAAGTTGTTTGAAAAGTAGAGCGTGAAATATATCATATGAAATGTATTATTTTAAAAAATAATAACATAAAATACATTGAATAATATTAGAACAAATGTGTTATAAACTAATCAACCAAACCAAACCGGTTAGTTTGGTTTGGTTCCATTTTTAAAAAACACTAAAAATTGAACCAAACCAAACCGATGAAGATATTATCGATTTGAACATTTTTTTGACTAAAAACTGGTCAAACCGAGCCGATTACACTCATACGTGTAACATAAATTTTTAGTCTCAATAACATTATATATATATATATATATATATATATATATATATATATATATATATATATATATATATATATATATATATATATATATTTGACTTAATTAAAAAAAATATTTAGCTGAAAATTCTCAATAATTATTTATAGATATAAAGATTCCATGGAAAAAAATAATTTTTCATAACTTTCCAATGGGAACGTAGATTCCCATAATTTTTTTTAAAATTAATTAAAATCTTAAATTTATCAAAATATTTGCCAAACAAAATTTCACAAAAATTCCTCAAAATAAATTTTTTATCTTTATTTTTCAAGATAAATAATTTCTAAAAATAAATTTGGACTCCGCAAAATAAATTCCCTGTAATTGTGCACTGTCATTAAATATAGAAACATAGATTTAAATTCCAAACATTTTATTTATTTACAAACTCAATCACTAAACTATTTAACCAAAAATATAATAGAAGAAAGAATATATATATATATATATATATATATATATATATATATATATATATATATATATATATATATATATATATATATATATATATATATATATATATATATATATATATATATAACAATAGTAATTTTATATTATTAATACATATCAAGTTTAAATATTATTATATATAATTTATTTTTTAAATATTAGAAATATAGAAAGTGCATCTTACAAATAGAAAAACTTTATGTTTATATAACTTTTATAACTTTCTCTTTATCTTTTTAACTATCATTCTCTCTCATCTAACATCTATATTCAAAAAAACACTAAAGGTATATAAGTCTATTAATAAAAAGGCATGGAATCTTTTCCCCAAATGGAGATATTATTTACTATCCTTATTGAGAGTAATTATTGTGTTTAGATGTACTGGTAATTAATAACTATAAATAAAATTGTGGGAAAAGATAATTATTGCTTAGTTAAACATCTAAAATTAAAATTTATACAATTTACTCCCTTCCTCTTCTCTCTAAAATTATTTTTTGTTTCGAATATAAATATTGTATTTATTAATTTATTTTTATTTATTGTATACGAATTTGTATAATTATTACTCCTAAGTCCTACTTCATTCAATTATTATTATTATAAAAATAAATAAGAAAGTTAATTAAGTGCCCTTTAGTTTCTTAAAATTTTTTACGTAAACACAAGTTAAATTATAAAAATATTTTTATTAAAATTTAATGAAAAAGTTCACTAACAATCTACATTAAATATTTTTTAGTTAAATAAATGGTGTATTAGAATTACTAGCATCAAAAAAATAAAAAATAATTGATTTTTATTTATGATCATGACTAAGATTTAGTATCATGTGTTTCTTGATAAAAAAAATAAGTATAATTTATATATATATATATATATATATATATATATATATATATATATATATATATATATATATTAATCAAATAAATTATATAATAAATTTATTTTAATAAATAAAAGTTATTTTATTATTACAATAATTACAATCTATTACTATTATATTAAAAGATACACAAAACTTAAAAGAAACTTATAAAATGAGATGGAGAAAAAAGCTATTAAACTATCACTTTCTTTAATTTTGTTCTAAATATTAAAATATAATAAGTATTTTATAAACTAAAATTAATATCAAGTTAATCCTATACTTTCTTCAATAAATATGAAAGTAAATGATTACACACTATTTTGACGTAGCAAACTAAACTTTAACTAGAAACATTAAATTGATCAATTGAATTGAAGAATAATATAAAACATATAATTATTTCAAATAATTATTTTAAATATGATACTAGTACTATTTTTTATTGAATTTTTTTTATCGAAAACTTATCTGAATCAAATTGATCTCAAAATTTAAAGAACATTTAAAAAAATATATCAATAAGAGATATTGAATCCATAAATTTTTAGAATATAAATCAATTTTTT
The DNA here is from genome assembly GCA_963966055.1 of Lathyrus aphaca. Lineage (NCBI taxonomy): Eukaryota > Viridiplantae > Streptophyta > Magnoliopsida > Fabales > Fabaceae > Lathyrus > Lathyrus aphaca. Next base: position 126,494,258 of record OZ014523.1, on the reverse strand, counting down.
ATTAACTGAGACAATTTATCTTAATAATACTATTTCTTTTTAATAATATAAAAACAAATAAAATAAATAATTGTACACATTAGTAAAATAAATTGTTCCTTTAAAGGAGTAAGGTGTGATAAATGAATTATTTAATTGGTCTCATAGGAGGGCCAGGGTATGACAACAGTAACCTCTGCTGTCTTTGTCTCTTAGCTTTAGCTTTGGGATTCTCTATGCTCTATCTCTTTCATTACAAAAAATATATCCATATCACTCTTTCTCTCTCTCTCTCTCTTTTTCCCATTTTTCTCTTCATTATTTGAGAGAGATTTTTTCATTTCCCTTTACTACCCTTTTTGTACTTTTTTTACACTCTTTTTCATTTTCATTTTGTAATTTTCTAAATTGTTACCGTTTTCCTTTTTGCCCCTTCATTTTTAGTTATGGTTTAGTTTCCTTCAAAAGCCTTTTTTTTTTGTAAAACTAAACTATCAATGTCAAGGTATATCTTTTAGATCTTAAGTCATAATTTCTTCTAATAATATCTTAAGGTTTTTCTTAATTGATGATCTATATGGATGGTATCATAATTCTCATCAAATATAATATTAAAATCATAATTGCATATGCTCAAAATGCTTTACACCAACTCATATTTTTCTCATAAAGGCGAACTAAAATCTTAAATTTAACTACTACTTTTTTTGACAAATATAAAATTACTAAATTTTTAGTATTACTATATTATAGACCATGTATCACTTTATGAATTGTCTGGACCACCACATCCATTTCATCAACTAGGGCTAGAGCGGTGTTAGTCGAGTATATGTAGTCAAGGAGTAGTTTAAGTTCATTTCTATATATGTATCTCAAATAAAGAGTATGTTACATAGCATTATGTCGCAAATCTATGATATTTTTATCATTTAACAAAAATAAGAAAGTAAACGAGAATGTTGAATTTCGTTGCATAGCTTATGTTGCAAAGCTATGGTATTTTTAATATGTAGTAAAATTAAGAAGGCAAGAGAATGTTGAGTTTCGTAGAGTCAATCTATTGATAATTGTATAAAAATATTTGTTTTATTCTAGAATTAGAATTAAGTGAAAGTCAATAATGAAGAATTATGAAATAGTGATGTAAATTTCTGATACAACGGTGCAGGATTGACCTACAAATTTAGCATTTTAACGTTCAATTAGTTTAGAATTTAAGATGAGAATAATAAAAGTGGATATCATAATTGTGTGACTTGAGTTGAGTATCTGGTATGAAAGCTTTTATATGTTGGGTAATTTGGAATGGATTGGGCATTGGCCTCTTTGGGCTTTTGTTGGCCCTAAACAGTTGTCCCCGAGACTTATTGGATGATTATTAGCTGAGAAGTCTTAGAAGAGATGGTTGGCCTCTGGGAGTGATGTTTGCTCTTGGGTAGAAGTGGAAACGCCTTGGATCAGTTACAAAAGGAGTGGGGACAAGTACATTAAATGTTTTTCTGTCATGGAAATGTTTCATTAACCCTTCTAAGTGTGTGGCTCTAGGGGTATAGGTTAGGGCATGATTCCCCTATTCATGATACTTAAGTGCTTTTGACCTTGTAATGCTTCTGATGGTATGGTTGCTTAGCGACCTTTAGATAATCTTCAACTTTTAATTTGGATAATTGGTTTGCGATTAATTTTCCTATAAAATGTTAGTTTTTTTACTTCACATGCTACCCAACATTTCCTCTTTCTTCTTGAGTCTCCTCTTCAATTCTCTTGTTTTAACATTTCAAACTTTCTCTGCAACTTCCTTACTCGTGGATTGTCTTCTCCTTTCTTACTCTTCGAAAGTATGTCATTGTCTTTTCCTGTGTGTTGTTATGGTTAACCTGAGGGGTGCGCCCGTGAATGATGCTCTTGAGCTTACTAGCAAAGAGTCTCCGTCGTTCCCAAGTTGAACCTAAAAACGCAAATGATGCCTTGATTAATGGGCATTGGTTAATAACCATGCAAGATTAGTTAAATCAGTTTAAAATAAATGATGTGTGAGACAATGTCCCACCTCAGTGAGATCATCAAATCATTGGCATTAAGTGGGTTCTTAGAAACAAACTAGATGAAAACGGAGTGATAACTCGAAATAAAGCTCAGCTAGTTGTTAGAATTGTAGTTAAAGGGGTTTTCTGTTACCGTCTCCATAGGGATTATAAGTGTTTGTCGTTCAATAATTTACTATTTCAAGGAAAATGGTTTTCAAGGTTTGTTTCATAAGTTGTCACAATTTTTGTAGTAAAGAGTAGATTCTAAGAGTGTTTTGTTTAACAAAGTGTATCGAAGATAGTTTTCATTTACCCTAACATGTATATATTCTTTCAATAATGCAAGTGAAGTCGAATCCAATTAATATCATCGTGTATCCTCTCAAATTTGTCTATGCCTATATCGGCTTATGAATAATATTGTATCGATCATAGGTTGATATCTCTAACAAACAATCAATACAATATAATTTAAGTTCAACACAAATCAAATATCAATTTCAAATCTATGTCGAGTTTGGACATCAGTAGGTGAATATTTTAGATCAAGTTCTATAAAATCAATGTCTAAAATAATGTAAAACATGAATGGATCTTTAAGAGAAAAAATATTCATCATATATTAATCATCCCTTGTTCACATACAAGACCAATCAAAATAAATACATACTAGTTAAGATAGACTACCTATATCCTTGACACAATGTGATTCAGCTACTTATAACCATGATAGTTTCTTCTACAAGTAAAGAGAGAAGATGAAATAACATATAAGTCGAAGAATCGAGATCGAATGCGAATCCAACATCTATTTATAAAATATATCTCTAAGATGAAGAGAAATGAAAAGCTAGGGTTTCTATGTGAAAAATCTGAGAAAATGGGGTTATGATCCAAAAAAATAGCAAGAAATACATATATAGTACTTTACAAAAGTGTATTATTCGCATAACGAACACTTTCTTCGCATAGGGAATGTCACTTTAGGCACCTGATGTACCTCTGAATAGTTAAACCGACCTTGAGGAAATATCTCACTTCAATTGGTAGTGGGAATGGATTGAGGAAATATCTCACTTCAATTGGTAGTGGAAATATCTCACTTTCTTCGCATAGGGAATGCTTTTTTAACTTGTGATTGTGATGTGCTTAGGCCATCAATGTCTTAGCTCTTCGTCATCCGCCTTTAGGATCAACTTATCTTCTCTTAAGAAGTAAGTTGAATCTTTTGCTCCTTTCTTCTTCTTCTTTTCTTTTATTCTTTCCTTCTTCTTCATTAGGATAGAATTTAAACCACACTAACCTAGGACTCCTATACAATGATAACATCTAGGATTGTTAGTCCCCCCTTTAGTTTTTTCTCTTTGAGATCCTTTTGGTGCTCTCTCTTTCTCATCTTCAAACAAAAACCTAAAAAACACTTAATAATGGTTGAGGTAGTCCTGTCTGTATGGGCTTATTCCATGGGGCATTTGTATTCATCCCATCTTGGGATAGTTCAAACTTGTCTAGCATGATGTACAAGTCTAATCATGAGATCATCCTCACAAAGAAAGCTAAAAAAATACTTCTTCATTCCAAATCACAAAACACTTAATAAATTCAATGATTTAGTGAGCTTATGCCCTAATCTTTGGAACCAAGTCTTGGGGGTCTTCTCCTTACTTGGGTGTGCTTGTTCCTCATTCCATCTTGGAATGTAGTAATAAGTACACATTCCATGGAAAAGGACTTAAGTTCATTTGCTTTTGCCAAAAACCAAAAAAATCTTCTAAAAAACATCAAACATAGAATAAACGTCACTCCTTCGGGAATTCTTTTCACATCACCTTCACTCTCAACGTAAGAACTTGCTCTTACTTTTCTCTTTGCAAGACGGTTATACACTTGTGCCAGACGAGCCTATAACACCCGAGCATTGCCATAAGCAGTTTAAGCTTTTAAAACACAAGCCATTTTTATCCCTAGTTAGGGGAACTACGGTGACTCTGATCCTCATGTCTATATGAGGTATGTAGGCAGCGGGGTAGGGCCTGTTCGAGCACTCTTTTATTTTCCCCCTGTTTTTTCTTTTCTTATCATGTTTCAGTCTTTCTTTTTGCAGCATCTTTCATTTCTTCACCCTTTGAAAAAGTTTCTTTGCAGGCGTGGATCCCGTCGGGTACAACGGACGGTCTAGGGTGCTAATACCTTCCCAGGTCGTAACCGATTCCCGAACCCACTTTCTTTGGTTCGTATGACCTTTATCCTTCCTTTTCTTTTCTTCGGTTTATGCAGCAATACCATTCCTGTTCCTTCGGGATAAAAATGCCCGGCTGGAGACTCTACCCTTTTCCGTGCCACTTTTGCGTTTGTACCAGGATGGAAATCCAGGGAGCGACAACTACCCATCATGTTATCATCACTAATTATGAACCCATTCTCCCCCTTACCTCAAATCCTTGGAGAGATTCCTACAAATTTTCTCCATGAAGATTACCCTGGAAGAAGTTATTCCTCTTCCTAGCCCTTCCTCTTGGTTCCCCAACAACGTTATGACTAATTCCCTTTCCTAATTTTTGATTAATCTCATAATATTGGTTTTACTAATTCAACCTTATTTTAATTAAAACATAATAATAATAATAATTCTAATATATTCTAGTATTATTTACAGAATAATAATAATAATAATATTGATTAATTGGTCTTATTATTATTCTCACACCCCTATTACTAATCACACCATATTTCTACCCGTCCCACTAGGACACTACGCTAAAAAAACTAAACTCACGCCTTAAACAAGGCCAACAATACACCAAAAATACCCAAAGAAAAAATATTAAAAATGGGGTGATACAACTCTCTATCGCTCCCACCAAAATGACAACCGGGGCCAGAAGGGGTACAGACGCGAACGGTCGGCGAGAAGAGGATGTGAGAACACACAGGAGTGAACTCACGAGAAAAGAAAAGAGTCGCCAGCTAGGCATTTTTATCCCGGAGGAAAGGTAATGCTACATAGACCTAGAAAGATATGGATATGACGGTCGCGAACCAGAGAGACTGAGAAAGGGGGTTGGTTACAACCTGGGAAGGTATTAGCACCCAGATTGTCCGCCGTACTCGACGGGATCCACGCTTAAAAGATTTGTGTTTAAAAGGGGTAGTGTCAGTGCTATCTGTGTATCAAAGAGCTGGAAAAGGATGCACAGGTGTCAGTGTAAAAGAAAGTGAAGTGTATAAATGAAGATGTCAGTGTAAGAATAAGGATGAAATGCTCAAGACCATGAGGCTTAAAGAATAAGACTGGAAAGAGGGGGAATATACAGAGACTTTTGTTCGATAACTGTTAAGTTATGCCTACGTATCCTCTCGTGCAATGAGGAAGTCAGAACACCGTAGTTCGACCTAAAGAGACTGAAAGATGGATTGACTTGTGAACTGCTTACTTGTCTATGCTCAAGTGTATGACCTGTCTGGCTCAGGTGCAAACTGTCTTGCATTAGACGGAAGAAGCAAGTTCTCGTTTATGAGTGAAGATGATGAGAAAAGAATCCCGGAGACGATTATTGTTTGTTTTTGTGTTTTCAGTCTTTTATTGCCTTTGAAAGTTTGTCATAAGTTGATGAGCTTAAGCCTAAACCAATGGGTTGGTAAACTCATCACATCTTCCCTCTGATTAGGGGTAATGAGAATGCCTTAAGTGTGAAGTCAGTATCTCACACTTAATCACCATGGTGTAGGATTAAGATCATTAACCTACTTGTGATTATTTAGATGTTTTTGTGGTTTTTGTTTAGTGTTAAGTAATGAGACTAAGCCATAATCAGGGATTAAACAGACTCATTACACCATCCTAATAGAAGGATAATAGATGAGAATGTTTAAGCTGAGGAAGACTCCTCAACTTAATCCATGATTAGGGATTAACCTCATGACAAAACAAGGCCTTTATTAGATGGATTTTAATTAGTGATAAGATGAAGAAATGATTTTTATGGTTTGTAAGACAACTTGAGGGGGACTTGTCCATTAACACTAGGGTTAGTCCTTCTTAACCAATTAAGGAAGAATTAGAACCCTAATGCAAGGCCCAAGTTACAAGCTTGATGTCTTGATGATTATTAAGATGAATTGATTAAAGGAGTTAAACACATTAAGGGTTTAACACTTAGGATTAAAGTTATACACTCCATCCTAATAGAAGGATGCAGGCATAAGCTTAATCACAAAGCCTTAAAGCCTTTAGGGTTTAGTCCCTGATTATGAGATGAGAAGAGAAGACTCAAAGAGACACAAAGGTAAAAGCTAAGTGGGAGACTAATCAACCCTAATATGTTATCATGCTTGGAAGTCCCTAGGGTTTGTGAGGTTTAAGAGAAAGATCTTCAAAGAACCACCAAGGAGGGAAGCAGATGAGAGGGGCAAAGAGAAGCAAAACAACTTGCTTCACTTAAGAAGTCAAGTTGCTTGAAGAAAGAAAGTAAGATGAACAAGAATGAGCAAGCTCAATCCACACACATACAAAATGCAGCAATGATGCATAAGAGAGATGAAAAGAGATTGTGAGAAGTGAAGGCAAATCCACTTCTCAAAACAACTTACCACCTGAAAAGTTAGTAAAGAAATGAAATGCAATGCAAATGAGATGAAATGTGATGATGCAAACCAAAACCAGAAGCATGAGTATGATTTTAATGATTCTAAGAGATGATGCAAACATGAAACAAGGCATGAGGATGATCATACAAACATATGGAATGCAAAGGAAACATGTTTAGAACCATGAACATACATGAAAAGTTATGAAATGCAAATGACATACAGCATGGCAAATGAAAGATGCAATGATCAAACATGATTCTATTATGTCCTAAGATGTGCTATGAATCAAATGAATGCATAAAATGTCATGGCAAGTCATGGTATGCAAGCAAATGGAAGATGAATGCAAAAGAAAGCCCAAATTAGGGTTTATGATCAATACACAATGCAAAAACCAAAACCAGAAGCAAACATCATGATAAAAATTTGAAAATGCATTCAAAGGAACCTTAAACCTATACAAACTCACTTCCCAAAGGAGAGGATCCAATTCTTAACCTAGTGAAAGTTATGAATTTCCTAAGTTGGCTAGGGTTTTAAGGTACCTTGTCAAGAAAAATGTCAAACAAATTGAAAATGCAAGATCAATTCAAACCAATTTAATCCTATAAACTACATGCTATACAAGATGCAATGCAAAAAGAATCATTGTCCAACTCTCAATGGTTAGGCAGAAATGAATTTTTGAAGTTTGGATCAAAATAATGCCTTAAAATGAAATTAAATCCATTGAAAATTGTCAAAATGCATCAAGATCAAAAATGAAATTTGGTTTGAAGGTTGGACAATGTTTCTAAACGATCTTAGATGTTTCATGATTTTTTTTGTGATTTTTAAATACTTAAAAGTATTTTTAATTAATTAATTCTCATTAATCAATTAAAAATAAACTTTTAAATGATTTAAAAATAATTTTCAATACAAAAAATAAAAATAAAAATATTTTTGGTTTCTGAAAATTGATAAAAGCTTGAATAAAAATTTTCAGAATTTTTTAAAGTGTTTTGCTATTTTTTATAAAATGTACAAAAGAAATGTAATAAAATGAAAATAAAATTGAATAAAATGAGAAGTATGCGCATCCAAGGGACAGGATTGGTTCTGGGGATATTTTGTTTGACTTCGCGCGCAATCTGATGGCCACAATTCAAACTGAGCTAATTTTCATTTTAAGTTAATTAAACTGAATTAAATTAAGTTAATGAAGATTAGGGTTTCTAATGATGCATCCTAGCCGCTCAATCACGCGCGAGTCAGCCCTGGTCAACCCATCCTATGCTCCACATTCAAACTCACATTAATGACACAGATTAACCCTAATCAACTTCAGGTGGCCGGAGAAGACTTCCGGTCATCTTCTCCGGCGAGACCTCTGACCTAACTCTCTCAAAATGTTACTAAAACATGCCAAAACCTCCAGATCAACTCAACTAAACATCCTAAACAACAATCCAGCCACAAAATTCATTTCTTTTTCGTGAATCATGAAGAACAAGCAGAAATCAAATTTACGGGCAAAGTTTCAGACAAGCCATACATCCTCAAAACTCAATCATTTTCAAAAGTAAAAGGTTCAGTGCACTCAGGGAAGCATGTAGATCATTTTAGAAACAAGAAATAAAGGTTCTGGAAAAATGAATTTCCATGGCTACCTGAATCGAAGCTTTGATTTCTGGAACTTTCTGGCTGGCCCTTTGATCCAAGACACCTCTAATGGATCCCCTGAGAAGCTTGCAATACTTGTTTGGAGTTTAAAATGGCTGGTTTGAAAGATTGCTGAAGTTCTGTTCAAAGGGGGGCAGAAATCGTATCTTGGTTTCAATGACTTTCAGGCTGTTTTGATGATTGGTTTGTGATCAGTGAGTCATGTTGAGATTGATGGCGAGGTTTGTTTGTGTGTTTGAAGCTTGTATGATGAGTTTCGAATGGTTTTGCATATGAGGTGAAAAGTGAGAATGTTGTCTCCTTGGAGGTTTTTGGCTTGTGTGTTATATGAAATGGCCTGCTTTTGATTTGTATAAACAAATGGGATTGGTTCAGAAAGTGGTTGTGGCATAGTGTGATTGGTATGGGCAAGTTGCCAAAATGTCAACTTGAGTTGTACTTGAGGTATGGGCAATGGTACAACTTGCTTTTTGGCTTGCTTTGGCTCAGCTTGAATCAAAGAATGCTATGGAATAGGTCTAGAAGCAATGCAGCAAGTGGTTTATGGTTTATGATAGGTTTTGCACTTTTCACAAAGTTTGGTCCCTTTGTGATTTCTTGAAGTTCAAGGCATGAAATGAGATGATTCTTGGGCCAATTCTGATCTATAGAGGTCATGTGATCATGTTGTGAAGAGTTTGTACACTTTTGAAGCCTTTAGAACACTTGATCATACAATTTTGCAAAATGCCTCTTTGGTAGAAAACTTCAAATTATGTGATTTTGGCCAACTTTGACAAGCCATAACTTTTGATCCAAAATGAATTAGGTCATGTTCTTGTACTTTTTGAAAAGGGGATGATCCATTCTACAACTTTCATGACCAAAGTTTTTTCATTTGAAGCATTTTTGAATCAAAAAGCAAGGGGTGAAAAAGTTTCCCAAAATGGCAATTTTCATTATAAGTCAACTTTCCCAAAAAGTCAACTTTGCAAATGGCTTGAAATTCTTCAATTTTGTGAACTTCTAACATCTTCTATGATCAAATAAAGATCATACACAATCAAAATGATGAAGAACACCCTTTGGTTGGGTCATTGGGGGCCTCAGATGCCCTGATTTTGCACTGACTTGCTCAAAAAGTCAACTCTTGATCAGATGACTTCCCCATTGAATTTCTTCATGAAAATTGATATTCATGGTCTCTATACCATATAGAGACCAATGGAAACAAGAATGACCAAAAAATTTGGAGTTATGGCCTTTGAAACCAAAACCCTAATTCTAGGTCATCTGTGCAGTTAAACCTGGCTCTGCTTCCATGCCATTCTCAGTTCTTGTGATTTTTGACATTATTGGATTTGAAAGGATATAATATGATGCTTGAACATACATGGACCCCTTTGAAGTGATTGATGACCTTTGGAGTGGCTCAAATGGCTCTTGAATTGCTCAGATCACAAACCCTAGATGCATATAACTTTGAATCTATGCAGTGAATCAAAAATGCAATATGAGATGCTATGATGGAACTTATGCATATGAAAAGATCACAAGCCATGGTGTGAATGGGTGAGGACAAATTTGGGGTGTTTACAGCTGCCCCTATTCAAACATGAGTTAGTTGTGCAGAATGTAAGCAACGGCTTAACAGGCAAACAAGATAACTTGTGGTTGAATACCAAAGACAGTCCAAAATTTGCACTCACAGAATGAAGAAGAAAAGGGATATAGATTGTAAAAGAAAATAAAGTATATTGTAAAGTGTGGGCGACGGAGGACGACCGTCGAGTATGGGACGACTTCCGGGGCAAGAGCAATGACGGGAACGGCCGACATGCTGGGGAAAATGCGGGAAATGAAAGCAATGACGGGGACGGCCGACCAGCTGGGGATATGAGAGATTATGATGGGGACGACCATCAAAAAAAGCTTATACGACTCTCTGGGGATTAATAAAAAATGATGGGGACGGCCATCGGGTTCATAAAGTAATGCAAACAGCGATGGGGACGACCATCGGGCTAAATGTAAACACCCCAAATTTGCCCTCACCCATTCACATCATGGCTTGTGATCATCTCATATGCATAAACACCATCATATCATCTCATAGTACATTTTTGATTCACTGGATAGTTTCTAGGGCATCTGCACCTAGGGTTTGTGATCTGAGCAATCCCAAAGCATCTTGAGCCATTCCAAAGGCCACTAATCAACTCAAAGGGGTCCATGTGTGTTCAATCATCATAATACATCCTCTCAAAGTCAAAACTTCAAAGGAATCACAAGAGCTAGGGTTTAAGTGGATGCAGAGCCAGGCTAGACTGCACAGTTGACTGAAAATTAGGGTTTTGGTTTCAGAGGCCATAACTCCAAATTTTTGGGTCATTCTTGTTTCCATTGATCTCTATATGGTATAGGGAGTATGCATATCAATTTTCATGAAGAAATTCCATGGGGAAGTCATCTGATCAAGAGTTGACTTTTCAGACAAGTCAGTGTAAAATCAGGGCATCTGAGGCCCCCATTGACCCAACCAATGGGTGATCTTCATCATTTTGAGTGTATATGATCTTTATTTGATCATGGAAGAAGGTTGAAGTTCATAAAAATCAAGAATTTAGGGTTTTTGCAAATGTTGACTTTTTGGGCATAGTTGACTTTTCAAGAATGCCTCATTTTAGGTCATTTTTCAAGCCTTGATTCTTGATCCAAAAAGGCTTCAAATGGAAAAACTTTGGTCATGAAAGTTGTAGATCTCATCTTTCCCTTTTCAAAAAGTACAAGAACATGATCAAACTCTTCTTGGATCAAAAGTTATGGCAATGCAAAGTTGGCTAAAATCATTGATTTTCAAGGCATGCCCTAAGTGAGAATTTTGCAAAGTCTTGTACCAATGCATATTGTGACCTCTAATTCATTTCAAACCATTGCATAAACATTCTATGAGCCTAAAAAATCAGAATTGGATCAAGTTTCTACATAGTTTGGTTTATGTAACAAGACTTTCTTCACATGTGAACCATAAAGCCACAAGTTGCAAAACTCATGATCATGTTTCACCAACTTGCTGCCTTGAATGCTGGACCAAGCCTAGCCTTTCCCTTCACTTTGCTGCGCCAGAACCAGCCCATGTACTTGCCTAGCACTTCACCATACTTCTCTTACACATTAGTTGACCTTTTTGCAAAAGTTAACTTACCAATCAATAAAGCACAAGTCACATCCTCTGACCAATGAGAGAGGTTTTTGTGGACAATTTGCAAGCTAAACATAACACAAGGCAAGGCTGAAACATCCTCATTCATCACATTCACAAAAACACTCCCATTTGCAAGTTGCTTCGAATCTGCCTCCACAGCTTGCAAACACAAAAACCATCTTCACCATTCAACTCAACACACTTCATAGGCCTCAAACCACCAAAGCTCAAGCCTGAAACAAGCCTGACCTGAGCTTCACCATTCCCCACCCTCTGAACCAGTTCTCTTCGAATCTCAATATCCAGCCATCAAACACCTCATCTTTCTTCACCAACAAGACAAGCATACCACAAGGAGTCAAAACCACCCTTTACATTGACTTAAAACAGCCTGTGTACAAAGTCCATTTCCTGCTACACCAGAAACGGATTCCTCAAAGCAGCCTGCCCAAGCTCATTCCAGGCTTTCCATTGGCTTCAGGAGACTCAGGGAAGTTGTTCTGCATCAAAGCCAGGCCAAAAGAGCTCACATTCACAGTTCTTCACCTCAGGTAGTCTCAGACTTCAAACTTTTTAAAGCTTTGATTTTTTGTTATAAACTGAAAGTGCATACTCTGAGGATCATTGTGATGTGTTTAGAATCTAAAATGGTGGAGAAATGAACATTTTGTGAGTGTCTGAAAGTTTGGCCCCATTTTTATTTTGTTTCGATTCAGCTTGTTCTTGCTAGTAAAATGATGTTTGACTATTGATTTGAGTTGCTAGAAGTGTGGGGATTGATTCTGGGCATTTAATTTGGCTTGGGGTGGTATGAATCTTGTTTTAGGGTTTTGGGGTCGCCGGGGAAGACGACCGGAGCTCCCCTCCGGTCGCCTGAATCTGTTTTGCCCTAATTACAGTCATTAAGCCAGTTTGAATCTGGGGCGTTGGATGGGGTTGACTTGTTGACTTCGCGCGTGAGGGAAGGGCTCAGATCACTTTGATTAGCCCTAATTCTTTTATTAGTTTTAATTAAATGTAATTAACCCAGATGCAATCCTGGCCACAAGATCACGCGCCAGTCAACACATTTGAACTCAGAATCAATCTCATCCATCCATCCTGATTACTTCCTATTTTATTTAATTTTTATTCATTTTCTTTTCAATTAACTTGCATATTTATTTTAAAATAGCAAAAATATCTTAAAAATTATGAAACTTTTTCTTAAAAGTTTTATTAATTTTTAAGACCCAAAAATATTTTTATTTTATTTTTTATCATTAAAAAAGTATTTTTAAATATTTAAAAGATTATTTTTAATTGATTAATAGGAATTAATTAATTAAAAATACTCTTAGGTATTTAAAAATTACAAAAAAATTCATGAAATGTTCTAAGACATTTAGAAACATTGTCCAACCTTCAAACCAAATTTCTTTTTTGATCTTGATGCATTTTAAGAATTTTCCATTGAATTAAATCATTTTTTATGCATTAATTTGATCATAGGTTTAAAAATTCATTTCTGCCTATTGGAGAAGGTTGAGACATTGGTTCTTCTTGCATTGTTTTCTATTTAGCATGTAGTTTCTAGGGTTAAATGGCCATGATTTGATCTTGCATTTTCTAATTGTTTGGCATTTCTTTGGTTAAGAACCCTAAAAAACCCTAATAACTTAGAAAATTCATAACTTGAGATTGGTTAAGAGTTGAGAGTTCCCCTTTGGGCAGTGGTTCCTTATAGGTTTAGGGTTTCTTTGGGTACCATTTTCCATTTTTTATCTTAGGGTTTGCTTCTGTTTTGAGTTTTGGTTTGATGTTTGATTCATAAACCCTAATTTGGGCTTTCTCTTGCATCCTTCTTGCATTCTCTTGCATAACATGACTTGCCTTTGCATTTTGTGCATTCTTGTGTTTCATTTGACATCTTAAGACATGTAGGAAGCATGTTTGATCATTGCATCTCATACTTGCCATGTCATTTGTCTTGTATGCTTCATAACTTTTCATGTTCATTCATGCTCTTTAACTTGCATCATTTGCATTCATAATCTTGTATGAGCATCTCCATACCTTGCCTCATGTTTGCAGCACCTCATAACATCATAATCATCATCAACATGCTTCTGGTTTTGTTTAGCATCATACCATTTCATCTCATCTTGCATTGCATTGCATTTCTTTCTAACATTTCAGGTGGTAAGTAGATTTGGGAAGTGAATTTGCCTTCACTTCTCATAACTTTCCTTTTCATCTCTCTTGCATCCATTGCTGCATTCTTATATGTGTTTGAGTTTGAGCTTGCTCATTCTTGTTCTTCCCACTTTCTTTCTTCAAGTGACTTGACTTCTTGAATGAAGCAAGTCACTTTGCTTCTCTTGATCTTGTTCATCTGCTTCCTGGTGGCTCCTCTGAAGATTGTTCCTGAAAACCTCACAAACTTTAAGGACAACCAAGCATGACAATGGATTAGGGTTTTGATTAGTCTCCCCTCATAGTTTTACCTTTGTGTCTCTCTTTGAGTCTTCTCTCCTCACCTCATAATCAGGGACTAAACCCTAAAGGTTTTAAGACTTTGTGATTAGGTTTACGCCTGCATCCTTCTCTTAGGATGGAGTGTGTAACTTTAATCCTAAGTATTAAACCCTTAAGGTGTTTAAATCTCTTAATTAATCCATCTAATAATCATCAAGACATCACACTTGTAACTTGGGCCTTGCATCAGGGTTCTAATTCTTCCTTAAGTGGTTAAGAAGGACTAACCCTAGTGTTAATGGACAAGTCCCCCTCAAGTTGTCTTACAAATCATAAAAATCACTTCATCATCATACCATTAAATAAAATTCACTTAATCAAAGGCTTGTTTTGTCATGAGTTTAATCCCTAATCATGGATTAAGTTGAGGAGTTTTCCTCAGCTTAAACATTCTCATCTATTATCCTTCTATTAGGATAGTGTAATGAGTCTGTTTAATCCCTGATTATGGCTTAATCTCATTACTCAACACTAAACAAAAACACCAAAAACATCTAATTAATCTCAAGTAGGTCAATGATCTTAATCCTACACCAAAGGTAATTAAGTGTGAGAATCTGACTTCACACTTAAGGTATTCTCATTACCCTTAATCAGAAGGATGATGTGATGAGTTTACTAACCCATTGGTTTAGGCTTAAGCTCATTAACTTATGACAAACATTCAAAAGCAATAAAAGATTGAAAACACTAAAACAAACAATAAACGTCTCCTCCGGGATTCTTTTCTCATCATCTTCACTCATAAACGAGAGCTTGCTTCTTCCGTCTAATGCAAGACAGTTTGCACCTGAGCCAGACAGGTCTTACACTTGAGCATAGGCAAGTAAGCAGTTCACAAGTCAATTCATCTTTCAGTCTCTTTGGGTCGAACTACGGTGTTCTGACTTCCTCATTGCACGAGAGGATACGTAGGCATAACTTAACAGTTATCGAACAAAAGTCTCTGTTCATTCCCCCTCTTCCCAGCTTCATTCTTTAAGCCTCATTATCATGAGCATTTCACTCCTATCTTTACACTGACACTGTACATTTATACACTTCATTTCTTTTACACTGACACCTGTACATCTTTTCCAGCTCTTTATACACAGATTGCACTGACACTACCCCTTTAAAACACAAATCTTCTAAGCGTGGATCCCGTCGAGTACGACGGACAATCTGGGTGCTAATACCTTCCCAGGTTGTAACCAACCCCCTTTCTCAGTCTCTCTGGTTCGCAACCGTCTTATCCGTATCTTTCTAGGTCTATGCAGCATTGCCTTTCCTCCGGGATAAAAATGCCTAGCTGGCGACTCTATTCATCTCCAGTGAGTTCACGGCTGTGTGTTCTCACTGTTCCCTTCGCCGACCGTTCGCGTCTGTACCTTCATCTGACCTGGTGTCACTTATCGGGAGCGACAGCTTGGCGACTCTGCTGGGGACCCTTATACTGCAACCAGGGCTTCTGGTTCTTTTTGTGGGTTCCTCCTAGCGTTTGATTGATTTGTGTTTACTGGGGTGTTATGTGCTTGTTTGTGCTTGTATTGATTTTTGTTTATTGCTTTATGTACAGTTACTTTACTGCTTTCTTTACTGCATTTATATATCATACTGTCATTGTTGCTGGCTGGATCTGGTTTCTTGTTTTGGTGGGTGGGTGATTCATTGAGAGTTAAGGTCCTATACCTGGGACCTGAGTGACACCTAGGCTAGAGTGAATCATATTCTTTCCCATTCCATTTCGGTCTGGTGCGGGAATATGAAACACGGTTCAGATATGGGTTTCTTCTTGAGAACTCTGTGTTGCAGATTTCCTGCAATGCTAGGGCTATCTGGGAAGCCTGCTAAGTCTGGATGACCTTTTAGTATTGACCTTCAGAAACTGAGGTGAATTAGAGGAGGAATTGTTATGGTTATTGTAAACACTGTACCTCCGGGTTAGAAGTGTTTACACTTCTCATAGCTGATCCAAGTCTGAGGATCCTTGTTTTAGAACACCACCTGTGAGGGGGTTGGGCTGTTTACAGGTTTGCAGGTACCTTGACCTCAGAATACCCTGTTACTTTGACTTTGTTAAGAATACTCCATGTTGGATAGTTCTTGTGATTCTAAAACCCTGGACTTGTGGCTCTTTATTTGAGCCCCCCACCTTGGTTACTGGATTTATAGACCTCCACCTGGATTTCTTGAACACACATGAATCTACACCAAGGCAGTTAATCAGATCCAGCTCAGTCACAAACCCTTGCATTTCATTTGCATACATACCCATTGCATCATATTAACATTTGCTTATTTGTGTTTCAGGGTATCCACCTTCACCCTTGGTTTTGGTTTTGACCCCATCTGCTATATTGACCTGTCTCCACCAGCACTTGCTTCAGCCTGTCAGCCATATACTTCAGTTACTTGCACTAGCCAGCCAGTGGCCCACTCCTCAGCATCTTCATCAGCACTTATCCTACTCAGTCCTCAGCATCATGGCTCCAAAGAAAAGCAACATCACTTATCATTTCTTCCAACCAGACTTATCAGACATCAGGAGGATCCAGACCCTGATCACTCCAGATCACATGCCTTTGTTCAGGGAGCATTATGGGGATATACTTGACTTGGTCATGGATCTGGACCCATCTCAGAGAAGCCTGATCCATACCTGTATTCAGTTCTATGACCCCCCATTGAGATGTTTCACCTTTCAAGACTTTCAGTTGGGTCCTCTTTTGGAAGAATACTCATCATTGATTGGTTTGCATATCAAGAGAGAAATCCCTTTTAACCCTGAAATGGTCTTTCCCAGCAATGGAGAGATAGCAAAAGCTTTGCACCTGGAGCCTGTTTTGGTTGAGCAACATATGACCTCTAAAGCTGGGATCCCTGGTTTTCATCTGGACTTCTTAATTTCTCAAGCTAGTCTGAAGGCCTCCTTGGGGGAGTGGAAAGCTGTTTGTGCTTTGTTGGCCTTAAGTGTATATGGAATTGTGTTGTTTGCAGATGAGCCTCGATTCATCAGCAAGAATGCAATCCATTTGTTCATCCTAAAGAACCCAGTGCCAACTTTGTTGGGTGATCTCTATTACTCAGTACATCAGAGAAATGAGAAGCAGAGGGGAAGGTTAGTAAGGTGTTGTGCTCCATTATTCCATGCTTGGCTTCTCAGGCATCTACCCAGGACAGATGCATTTCTAAATCCTCATCAGCAAAGCAACTGGGCTAAGAGGCTCACTACTCTCACTTCAGCAGACATCAGATGGTGTACTCAAAGCACCAAGGGCAGAGATATAATCACCAGCTGCGGGCACTTTCCCAATGTGCCCTTAATAGGAGTTAAGGGAAGTATCAATTACAACCCTTTGCTGTTCAGGAGGCAATTGGGCTATGCACTGGTTCATACTCCTAGGGAACAAGACTTGGTTGAGACCCTCTACTGTGAGAACAAGATTAGTTTGGCTGTTGTTAGGCAGGCTGCCTGGGCCTGGGATCATGTTCAAACTAAGGGAGTCACCATTCTGGGGAAGTGCAATAATGTGGCATCAGTCCAATATTATGAGTGGTCCCATGCCAGGGCCCAATCCTCTGGAATGCCCTTTACCATAGAAGACATGCCTGAGTCATCTTCAGCACCACCCCTTGCCACTATCAGTTTGGAGGAGTTTGAGAGCTTGAAGGAAAGGAATGAGAAGCTAACCCAAGCCTTGCAGAAGACCCTCAAGGAGAGGAGTGAAGGTGTAAGGGAGATTGAGAGATTGGAGAAGTTAAGAGTGGAACACTTGACTAAAATTGAGAAGTCTGGAGATTATATCAACAAGTCTAAGGCTGGTGAGCAGATTCTGAAGAATGCTTGTAAAGAAGCCCAGTTCCAGAGAGCGAGGACAGACTTGTATTTGAAAGAGAGTCAGGCCAGGTGGGTCCGGATCACTGAGGCCCGTACTCTAGAAGACAAGAGAGTTCAGGACAAGATGGAACAGATGGAAAAAGCCCTGGCAGCAGCCCAGAAGGAAAGATCAGAGCTAGAAATCAGAGCTGGAGTGAAGAGGTCTAAGGACCAAAGTCAGAATAAGAAATTGACTGCAGCTGTTGCAACAAGAAACCTTCTCATCAGAGGTCTCACGGAGCGTCCGGCTGATCCTGTGACCGAAGCACTTCTTAAGGAAGTTCGTGAGGATGAGTTTGGCCTTGGAGTTTGATCATTTGCTTGTTGTTGTTCCTATTCTATGTACTTTTACCTTTTTGTGATGTATTTTGACCCCTTTAAGGGCTTGTGTTGTAAAATGAACAAGTTGTATTTATTTCACCTTTGTAATATATTTGTGTTAGTTTCCATCTGGGTTACTTCAAAAGCAATTCAACAGCAGCATCTTCAAGGGTCTGGAAGGGTCAAAACTGAAGGCCAAACCGGATACCTTGAGAACAAATAAGCATAACTGCATTGCATGCTAACCCTTTTGTTTGTTTTGTAGGTTTTTGTTTTGTTGTTGCTAACCTCTGTTGTGATGTTCAGGAATTATTGCTCGCCGCCGGGTATTTCCTCTCAACAGGCCACACAGGTACCCAACTAGAAACAACCTTCCGGGAATTCAGATGGATCAGATGCAGCAAGACCTTACGGAGGTCAGAAACCAGATGGCCAACGAAAGGTTGGAGATGAGAACGCAGATAACACAGTTCATGGAAGTGATGAACAACTTAGCTCAAAGCCAGGAGAGGCTCAGAGCTTTGGTAGAGGGGAGGAATCAAGAGGAGCCCCATGTGGGGACTGCCGGCACAAGTAACAATGAACGGGTGCAACCCCATGTTAACCCTCCTGTGTTTGGCCCACATCTACATCCTGAGATTAACATCCCTGTCAATATACAAGGGACAGCCACTGCAGCCAGAGTACTTCAGGAAGATCCTCAGGAGGACCAATTTACAGTAATGGGTGCTGGAGAGGAAGCCTATGATAGGCGATTGGATGAAATAGCTGAGAGGTTGAGATCACTGGAGTCTCAAAATTCTTTGGGCTTCGACGTCATGGACATGGGTTTGGTAGATGGGGTCAGGATCCCCCATAAGTTCAAGCCTCCTTGTTTCGAAAAGTATAATGGGACTTCATGCCCCCGGACTCATCTACAATCATTTCTGGGAAGGCTGAAGGCCTATACGATGGATGAGAAATTGTGGATGTTCTATTTCGAAGATAGCTTGACTGGAGCTTCGAGGGAGTGGTATTCCCATTTGACAAGGGCAACTGTGAGATGCTGGAAGGACCTGGCAGAGGCCTTCATTAGACAGTATCAATACAATCTAGACATGGCACCCAACAGGACTCTCCTGATGGGAATGTCACAGTCTTCGAGGGAGAGTTTCCGAGAATACGCCCAAAGATGGAGGCAATTGGCTGCTGCTGTTCAACCCCCTATGTCTGAAAGGGAAATGGCAGATATGTTCATGAATACCCTTCAGGGAACATATATTGACAGGTTGGCAGCTTTCTCTTCCACTAGCTTTGCAGATGTTGTCATAGCCGGGGAGAGAATTGAAAGCTTGTTAAAAATGGGAAAGATCTCAGACAACGGTGCAAGCTCGTCCAGTAGTACAAGAAAGCCTTTCGCAGGCCCGAGGAGAACTGGCGAGACCAGTACCATTCACACCAACAGGGGTAGGCCCCAATATGCTCAAAGGATAATAGCAGCAGTCACTATCCCTGCTCCAGCTCATCCTCAGCCAGTCTATCAACCTCCTCAACAAAATTTCCAACAACAACCTCAGTATCATCAGAATCAGTATCCTCCAAGGAATTACAACATCAACAACTCCAACAACAACAATCAGCAGAGGCCATTTCAACAGAGGCCATCCCAAGCTAACCGAGTGATCGACCCGATCCCAATGCCGTATGCTGCCTTGCTGCCACAACTTC
Organism: Lathyrus aphaca; assembly: GCA_963966055.1. NCBI lineage: Eukaryota > Viridiplantae > Streptophyta > Magnoliopsida > Fabales > Fabaceae > Lathyrus > Lathyrus aphaca. The sequence goes on along the minus strand of OZ014523.1, from coordinate 126,474,406 downwards.
TGAAACTCAACCTAGTTGAGCTAAGAACGTTGGCACCTCCGAATCCCAACAGTCTACCAAGAAACTATGACTCCAATGCTAGGTGTGCTTTTCATTCAAACGCACCTGGTCACAGTACAGAAAAATGCAGGGCTCTGCATATGAAGGTACAAGACTTGGTAGACTCCAAGGCTCTGAATTTTGCACCTCCACCCAATGTCAATAAAAACCCTATGCCAAACCATGGTGGTCCTCGAATTAACGCTATTGAAGAAGACCAACCGTCTTATTTAATAACTAGTGTGGATCAGATCAGGACACCGTTGGTGGAAATCAAAGCTCAACTCCGTGAAAACCAAATATTTCCGGGGTGTGAACTAGGGTGTCCCTACTGCAATATTTCATGGAATGGGTGTGAGGACCTGAGGAATGGCATTGACAGCCTTATTCAGAGTGGCCTGCTACAGATCACTACATCATTCCCGACGAACCCAACAACTTCATCAGCAACGGTTCCAGAACCTCCTACAAATGCAGCAACTATTGTTCCCGACAATTCACCAGCAACATCAACAGGTGCTTCACCTGTCCTTCCAAATGATCAGTTTTCAACAGTTTCTCCTGCTACAACTTCAGCTTCATTCCATTTCGAATCTCCATCAACAACAACATCAGTCCTTCCAACAACACCTCCTACAACACCAGCAATCAATCATGAAGATGTCTCCACTGTTACCATATTCTACGATCCTGAAAGTAACTCCGCCTACCATTCAGAAGGTGTTGCTCCCGCCAGAGCACCGGTTACAATCTTTTATGATCCACAAACAATAACAGTCCCTTCAGCAGCAGCAATCAGTCCAGTCACTGTCACGGTGCCTGGACCAGTACCATATGAAAGCAATAGGGCCATCCCTTGGCACTATGGCTCTGACGTGTACTGTGAAGGGAAAAGAATCACTCTTGAAACATCAGCACCTGCACCACAAGTAGATAATGTGGGGGGAGGCGGAGGCTTCACTCGAAGCGGACGTCTCTTTGCTTCACAAGTTCAAAGACCTACTGCCGAAGCAGAAGCTGCTGCCAAGGCAAAGGGAAAAGGCCCGGTGCAGGAAGACCCAGCTGCCAAAGAAGCCCTGAAGACTCCATTTGATCAGGAAGTTGATGAGTTTATGCGGATCATCAAAAAGAGTGATTATAAAGTTGTGGATCAGCTTCATCAGACGCCATCCAAAATCTCTATCCTCTCACTGCTTATGTGCTCCGAAGCCCATCGGAATGCACTACTTAAAGTCTTGCACGCAGCTTACGTGCCTGAGGAGATTACTGTCAACCAATTGGAAGCCGTGGTTGGAAATGTTACTGCTAGCAATGGGCTAGGGTTTACCAATTCTGACTTGACAGTGGATGGCCGCAATCACAACAAAGCCCTGCACATAACCATGGAATGCAAAGGAGCTGTCCTTTCTCATGTGCTGGTGGACACAGGTTCTTCCCTGAATGTCTTACCAAAGAAGGCTCTGGTGAAGTTAGAATATGATGGATTGGCATTGAGACCCAGTAACCTGGTGGTACGAGCCTTTGATGGTTCGAAGAGATCGGTTCTGGGAGAGATTGAGCTGCCTGTGACAATTGGCCCGCAGACCTTTAAAACTATCTTTTATGTGATGGACATTCAGCCCGCCTACAGCTGTTTGTTGGGTAGACCCTGGATTCACGCCGCCGGCGCAATAACGTCTACCCTTCACCAAAAGTTAAAATTTGAGTGGGAAGGCCAAGTTGTCACAATCTGTGGAGAAGAGGATATCTTTGTTAGCCATCTGGCTACTTATAAATACATTGAGATGGATGGAGAGATCCATGAGACAATGAGCCAAGGTTTTGAAGCCTTGAATGTCAATGAAGCATCTGCTGTGTCAGGGATCTCCATGTCGTCTTACCAACAAGCCCGGAAGGTTGTTGAGGAAGGAACTGCCCTAGGCTGGGGCAAGGTCTTAGTTGTGGAGGAGAAGAAGGACAAATTTGGGTTGGGTTACAGACCAACTCAACATCAGGCAAAGGCTGCTGCAGAGCCTAGTTTTGTCAGTGGGGGGATGCTTACCCCCGATGCTATCAACTGTCTGGAAGACGAGCTGGAAGAGGAGCGCAATCTGGAGAATTGGATCCGTCCAAAGGTCCCGGGGAGCAGTATCTCGAACTGGTCTTCCCAGGAAATTATAAGGGTTACTCATGCAGAGTAATTATTATTTCCTGTATTTTTATAGCATGCATCAAAGTCTTGCATCTTGCCCAAGATGACAAGACTCATTTTGTAATCAGGGCCATCTGTACTTTTGTGCAAACAGGATCAATTAATGAAATATCAGACATCTTTTTGCAAACGAGTCTTTTTCTTTTCTGCTCACTGTTTTTCCATTTTTCTTTTTGTACAAAAATAAATGGCGGTGTTTTCAAAATGATAACTTCATTTCACTTTTTTCTAAAGCAAGATTAAATTAATCACTAAAATGAACCAACTTAACCCTTGCAGAGAGTGCCTTCCAGACGGCACCGACAACAGCACGGCTATGACATCGTATGACTTTGACAATCCAATCAATCAAGCTGATGAAGGGGTTGATGAAGAATATGAGCTTCCTGAAGAGTTAGCCAGGTTGTTAAGACAGGAGGAAAAGGTTATTACTCCTCACCAGGAGGAGATTGAAGTGATTAATCTTGGTACTGATGAAGACGTGAAAGAAGTTAAAATCGGGGCCTGCCTGCAAGACTCAGTGAAGAGACAACTGATAGATCTGCTTCAAGAGTATGTTGATGTGTTTGCTTGGTCGTATCAAGATATGCCAGGGTTGGATACCGATATAGTTGTGCACAAGCTGCCTCTAAGGGAAGAGTGCCCACCGGTCAAACAGAAGCTGCGCCGAACTCGCCCAGACATGGCTATGAAAATCAAGGAAGAGGTACAAAAGCAATGGGACGCCGGGTTCCTTGCTGTGACTAGCTATCCGCCGTGGGTTGCTAACATAGTACCTGTGCCTAAGAAAGATGGCAAAGTAAGAATGTGTGTTGATTACCGGGACCTGAATAGAGCCAGCCCGAAGGATGACTTCCCATTACCTCACATTGATGTATTGGTGGATAACACGGCTCAGTTCTCGGTATTCTCCTTCATGGATGGATTTTCAGGATATAATCAGATCAAGATGTCACCTGAAGACATGGAGAAGACAACATTCATAACACCTTGGGGCACGTTCTGCTACAAAGTGATGCCATTCGGACTGAAGAATGTTGGTGCCACATATCAACGGGCTATGGTGACATTATTCCACGATATGATCCATAAGGAAATCGAGTGTTATGTGGATGATATGATCGCCAAGTCCCTTACAGAGGAGGATCACCTGGTGAATCTGCTCAAATTATTCAAGCGTCTGAGGAAGTACCAATTGAAGCTGAACCCCAACAAATGCACATTCGGGGTGCGATCCGGTAAGCTGCTGGGCTTTATTGTAAGTGAGAAAGGGATTGAAGTTGACCCTGATAAAGTCAAGGCTATTCAAGAAATGCCTGCACCGAGGACTGAGAAAGAAGTTCGAGGGTTCTTAGGTCGGTTGAACTACATTTCGCGGTTCATATCTCACCTTACAGCAACCTGTGAACCCTTGTTCAAGTTGTTAAGAAAGGAACAGACGGTCAGGTGGAACGAAGATTGCCAGAAGGCTTTTGACAAGATCAAGGAGTATTTACAAGAACCTCCAATCCTCATGCCGCCAGTTGAAGGAAGACCTCTGATAATGTATTTGACAGTATTAGAAGAGTCAATGGGGTGTGTGCTGGGCCAGCATGACGAGTCTGGTCGAAAAGAGTATGCAATATACTACCTAAGCAAAAAGTTTACCGACTGTGAACAACGTTATTCACTGCTCGAGAAAACTTGCTGTGCTTTAGCGTGGGCTGCTCGCCGACTGAGACAGTATATGTTGACCCACACTACCTTATTAATCTCAAAAATGGACCCAGTTAAGTACATTTTCGAGAAGCCGGCTCTTACCGGACGGGTTGCAAGATGGCAGATGATTCTCACAGAATACGACATACAGTACACTTCTCAGAAAGCCATCAAGGGCAGTGTACTATCCGAATATCTTGCTGAGCAACCCATTGATGATTACCAGCCTATGAGGTTTGACTTCCCTGATGAAGACATCATGTTCATTAAAGCAAGAGACCATGAAGAGCCTGTTCATACTGAAGGGCCTGACCCGGAAGAAGAATGGACTATGATGTTTGATGGGGCTGTTAACATGAATGGTCGTGGTATTGGTGCAGTACTCATTACACCTGAAGGAGTTCACATGCCTTTCTCGGCAAAACTCACCTTTAACTGCACTAACAACGAAGCTGAATACGAAGCCTGCATTATGGGTCTTGAGGAAGCCATTGACCTCAGGATCAAGACATTGATCGTATTCGGAGATTCAGCTTTGGTAGTCAATCAAACCAACGGAAAATGGTACACCCACCAGGATCATCTGATACCATACAGGGATTATACAAGGAGGTTATTGACTTTCTTCACAACAGTCAAACTTGAGTATATCCCTCGGGACGAGAATCAGTTTGCAGATGCTCTTGCTACCATTTCATCCATGATCAAAGTTCAAGCTGCTAACTTTGTACCTCAGATTTCAGTGTCGAGACTTGATAGACCAGCATATGTATTCGCAGCAGAAGTTGTCAAAGATAATAAGCCTTGGTTCCACGACATCAAGTGCTTCTTGGAGGATCAAACATACCCACCTGGGGCATCTTCCAATGATAAGAAGACTTTGAGAAGGCTTGCTGGGAGTTTCTTTCTGAACACTGATGGATCTTTATACAAAAGGAACTTTGATATGGTACTCCTCAGATGTGTTGACAAGACGGAAGCAGATTTGCTGATGCATGAAGTGCACGAGGGCTCTTTTGGTACCCATGCTGGAGGACATGCAATGGCTAAGAAATTGCTGAGATCAGGCCATTATTGGATCACAATGGATGCAGACTGTTGTGCCTACGCCAGGAAATGCCACAAATGCCAGATCTATGCAGATAAAGTGCATGTGCCTCCAAATCCTCTGAACATCATGTCTTCACCATGGCCCTTTGCCATGTGGGGCATTGATATGATTGGCAAGATTGAGCCAACTGCTTCGAACGGCCACAGATTCATCCTGGTCGCCATCGACTATTTCACAAAGTGGGTTGAAGCAGCCTCATATGCAAATGTCACAAGGCAAGTGGTAGCCCGATTTCTGAAAAGAGACATCATCTGTCGGTATGGAGTTCCCGAGCGAATCATTACTGATAATGGTTCCAATCTCAACAACAAGATGATGGCTGAATTATGCCGGGACTTCAGGATCCAACATCACAATTCTTCTCCTTACAGGCCAAAGATGAACGGCGCTGTTGAGGCAGCAAATAAGAATATTAAGAAGATTGTGCAAAAGATGGTAGTCACTTACAAAGACTGGCATGAAATGCTACCGTTTGCCTTGCATGGGTACCGCACGTCAATCAGAACATCCACCGGGGCAACACCGTATCAGCTTGTGTATGGTATGGAAGCAGTCCTACCTGTTGAAGTTGAATTACCCTCCTTACGGGTATTGATGGATGTTAAACTGAGTGAAGCAGAATGGGTTCGGGCCCGATACGAACAACTGAGTCTGATCGAAGAGAAGAGATTGGCTGCAATCTGTCATGGGCAGTTATATCAGAAGAGAATGAAGAAGGCCTTCGACCAGAAAGTCAGGCACCGAGAATACCAAGTAGGGGATCTTGTGTTGAAAAGAATCCTCCCTCCTCATACAGACCACAGGGGCAAATGGACTCCAAATTATGAAGGACCATTCGTTGTAAAGAAAGTTTTCTCTGGTGGAGCACTGATGCTCAGCACCATGGATGGTGAAGATTTCCCGTCCCCTGTGAATTCAGATGCAGTTAAAAAATACTTCGCATAAAATGACCCGCTGGACATAAAAACAGAATGTAAGTCCAGGCAAAAATAGGGCATCCCGGCGAGTCAAAAACAGAATAAAAGACTCGGGCAAAAATAAGGGAAATAAACAAAAAATGTACACCCGCTGAGTTGAAAAGCCGCATTGGACAACTCAGGCAAAAATGGGTATCCCGATGGATTGAAAACCCGAAAGGGCGACCCATGCAAAATAAGGGAACAAGCGAACAACTGCATTCTGAATTCGTCTGTATCACCTACAACTTGGTAAGCTCCAAAGGATCAAGCTTCAATCAGAATCGACTTTCTCCGGAAAGCAAGATGAGAAGAACGTCATTGTCATACGAGTCATAGCAGAAGAGGAAGCTCCTTGAAAGCGTCGTCAACACCGCCAGCACTTTATTTCTCAATTTGTAACAATCTCCTCATTTCAGGAGATATGTTTCTTTGACTGTATCTTGCCAATTCAGGGCACATGAATTAATAAAATCAGATTTTCAGTCATGTTTCGTTTTTTACATTTATGTTTTGCAAAGAATTGTCTGATATCTCTAAAAATATAATTGCATAAGTACAGATGCCTTTCTCTAAAAATAAAAACACATGCTTACAAGGAATATACTTACTCTCGAAAGTACTTATCTCCTATGACGGAATCCAGTAAAGGATACCCCGGGATCATTTGCGCGTTTCCTTATCTTTGCAGGATTGCAGGTATCCAGAACGCAACTTGGGACATGCAAGTTACGTCTCAGCAAGCTGGCGAATCATTATCGACTCGGTCTATCTTCCACATGGCACTGGAAGGTGCCCACTTCCCCAGCAAAGTTGCCAAATCAACATACACTCAATCCCAGCATCTGAAGTGCTCTATCCCCGGCTGAGTTGCTTCCCATTGCTCTCCCCAGCCGAGTTACCAACCACTCTCCCCAGCTGAATGACTAACAACCTTCCCCAGCCTCTATTCAGAAGAGCAGCGCACGAAGAAGTCACAACAGAGGACAGAAAGCTCCTACAAACCCCAGCTGAGTCCCATTGTAAGGATATGTCAATCAGTGACCTATATCCCCAAGCAGATACATCATTAGATCTACCAATGATCTCATCCCCAGCTGGGATGTTCACGTCAAGCAGATCAACCAGAGATCTTCACAGCGACGGGACCCGAATCCCGGATCTGTGCCTCTTTGCATAATCATAGCATTCGCATCATACTATCCCCTCAAAGCGTAGCATTCCGTCTAACACGAAGCATTACGGCAAAAATCAAACGCATAGCATAATCATAAGTCATGTTGTGAACTGAACACTTGTAAATATTGACAATCTGTCATCATACAGAATACAATACACAGAAATCCCCACCAGAGTCCCAGCAAAAGCAGCTGCCCTTTCAAATCACAAACACCAGTATATACACCTTTTGGCACCCGTCCGTGTCGTCACTCCCCAGTAAAGTCGCCTGAACATTCTTTACAAACAAGATCACCCGTATTACAGATACGTCCTGACACCCGTCCGTATCATACCCCAGCGGAAAGCCAAAGACATCCTCTTTGCACTCACATATACCTATATATACACTTTCTTGACACCCGTCCGTGTCATATCCCCAGCGCAGTCGCTTACACCTTTCGTCACCCATACACTTGTTAATATCATACTTTTCTCTCTTGACACTCGTCCGTGTCACTCTGCCCAGCAGATAAACACTTATCTATATAATACTCACTACTCATTGGTACACTTATACAGATACTCGTCCGTATCTTGTATACATCACTCATATCCCCACAGATCCAACAGTAGTCCTTGTTCTTTGTTAACCAGTTGGTACTCGTTAGTACCATCATCTCAGAACATTGCGTCTAGTGTTTGCTTCTACATGATACTCGTCCGTATCATAATCTTAAGGATGCTCGTCCGCATCTTTAATCCATACACCGTGTCAAACATTTATGTCTTCTCGAATATAGATACTTGCCTGTGTCTACTATTCCCCAGAAGGATACTTTCAGATTCAACACTCGTCCGTGTTCTCTGTTAACCAGTTGATACTCGTCCGTGTCATCATCTCTGAACATGTGTTAGTTTGTTTCTACATGATACTTGTCTGTATCATAGTCTTAAGGATGCTCGTCCGCATCTTTAATCTATACACAACACCAAACACTTATACCTTTTGTTTCTTGATTGTAAACGCTCGTCCGTATTTACTCTCCCCAGTAGATCGCCAACAATCTTCTTTTTATCTAACACTCGTCCTGTGTTATGATAACCCTGAGAGCAGCCGTACCCTGCTGAGTGGTCGTCCTCCGCTTCTTGATGGTCGTCCTCCATCATGCTCATCCGATGGTCGTCCCCATCGTTGTTTTTTTAGCAGCCGTCCCCTGCTAGGTGGTCGTCCTCCACCTCTTGATGATCGTCCTTCATCACTTTATCCAATGGCCGTCCCCATTGTTGATTTTGGTTATCTGACATTCGTCCTATGTTATGATAAACCTCGAGAGCAGCCGTCCCCTGCTGAGTGGTCGTCCTCCACTTCTTGATGGTCGTCCTCCATCATGCTCGTCCGATGGCCGTCCCCATCGTTGACCCTTTCTATCCGGCATTCGTCCTATGTCGCGATATTTTCGGCAGCCGTACCCTGCCAGGTGGTCGTCCTCCACCTTTGATGGCCGTCCCCATCATATTTCTTTTATCCCCAACAGAGCAGCCGTCCCCTGCTAGGTGATCGTCCTTCACCTTTGGTGGCCGTACCCCATCATCTGTTTTTTTTTTTCATTTATTCTTTAACCCGATGGCCGTCCCCGTCGTGGTCCCTTTTCTTTTTAGCCCGATGGCCGTCCCCATCGCCGGTTACTTTGCTTTATGAACTTGATGGCCGTCCCCGTCATGTTTCATTTGATTCCCAGAGAACTTTACAGCTTTATCTTGATGGCCGTCCCCATCATAATATCCTATTTTCCCCAGCTAGTCGGCCGTCCCCGTTTTAGCTTTACCTCATATCCCCAGCATGTCGGCCGTCCCCGTCATTGCTTTATTTTCCTCACCTTCCCCAGCGTGTCGGCCGTCCCCGTCATTGCTCTTTACCCGGCAGTCGTCCTCTGCTCGACGGTCGTCCTCCGTCGCCCACTCTACAATATACTTTATTTGCTTTTACAATCTATATCCCTTTTCTTCTTCATTCTGTGAGTGCAAATTTCGGACTGTCTTTGGTATTCAACCACAAGTTATCTTGTTTGCCTGTTAAGCCGTTGCTTACATCCTGCACAGCTAACTCATGTTTGAATAGGGGCAGCTGTAAACACCCCAAATTTGCCCTCACCCATTCACATCATGGCTTGTGATCATCTCATATGCATAAACACCATCATATCATCTCATAGTACATTTTTGATTCACTGGATAGTTTCTAGGGCATCTGCACCTAGGGTTTGTGATCTGAGCAATCCCAAAGCATCTTGAGCCATTCCAAAGGCCACTAATCAACTCAAAGGGGTCCATGTGTGTTCAATCATCATAATACATCCTCTCAAAGTCAAAACTTCAAAGGAATCACAAGAGCTAGGGTTTAAGTGGATGCAGAGCCAGGCTAGACTGCACAGTTGACTGAAAATTAGGGTTTTGGTTTCAGAGGCCATAACTCCAAATTTTTGGGTCATTCTTGTTTCCATTGATCTCTATATGGTATAGGGAGTATGCATATCAATTTTCATGAAGAAATTCCATGGGGAAGTCATCTGATCAAGAGTTGACTTTTCAGACAAGTCAGTGTAAAATCAGGGCATCTGAGGCCCCCATTGACCCAACCAATGGGTGATCTTCATCATTTTGAGTGTATATGATCTTTATTTGATCATGGAAGAAGGTTGAAGTTCATAAAAATCAAGAATTTAGGGTTTTTGCAAATGTTGACTTTTTGGGCATAGTTGACTTTTCAAGAATGCCTCATTTTAGGTCATTTTTCAAGCCTTGATTCTTGATCCAAAAAGGCTTCAAATGGAAAAACTTTGGTCATGAAAGTTGTAGATCTCATCTTTCCCTTTTCAAAAAGTACAAGAACATGATCAAACTCTTCTTGGATCAAAAGTTATGGCAATGCAAAGTTGGCTAAAATCATTGATTTTCAAGGCATGCCCTAAGTGAGAATTTTGCAAAGTCTTGTACCAATGCATATTGTGACCTCTAATTCATTTCAAACCATTGCATAAACATTCTATGAGCCTAAAAAATCAGAATTGGATCAAGTTTCTACATAGTTTGGTTTATGTAACAAGACTTTCTTCACATGTGAACCATAAAGCCACAAGTTGCAAAACTCATGATCATGTTTCACCAACTTGCTGCCTTGAATGCTGGACCAAGCCTAGCCTTTCCCTTCACTTTGCTGCGCCAGAACCAGCCCATGTACTTGCCTAGCACTTCACCATACTTCTCTTACACATTAGTTGACCTTTTTGCAAAAGTTAACTTACCAATCAATAAAGCACAAGTCACATCCTCTGACCAATGAGAGAGGTTTTTGTGGACAATTTGCAAGCTAAACATAACACAAGGCAAGGCTGAAACATCCTCATTCATCACATTCACAAAAACACTCCCATTTGCAAGTTGCTTCGAATCTGCCTCCACAGCTTGCAAACACAAAAACCATCTTCACCATTCAACTCAACACACTTCATAGGCCTCAAACCACCAAAGCTCAAGCCTGAAACAAGCCTGACCTGAGCTTCACCATTCCCCACCCTCTGAACCAGTTCTCTTCGAATCTCAATATCCAGCCATCAAACACCTCATCTTTCTTCACCAACAAGACAAGCATACCACAAGGAGTCAAAACCACCCTTTACATTGACTTAAAACAGCCTGTGTACAAAGTCCATTTCCTGCTACACCAGAAACGGATTCCTCAAAGCAGCCTGCCCAAGCTCATTCCAGGCTTTCCATTGGCTTCAGGAGACTCAGGGAAGTTGTTCTGCATCAAAGCCAGGCCAAAAGAGCTCACATTCACAGTTCTTCACCTCAGGTAGTCTCAGACTTCAAACTTTTTAAAGCTTTGATTTTTTGTTATAAACTGAAAGTGCATACTCTGAGGATCATTGTGATGTGTTTAGAATCTAAAATGGTGGAGAAATGAACATTTTGTGAGTGTCTGAAAGTTTGGCCCCATTTTTATTTTGTTTCGATTCAGCTTGTTCTTGCTAGTAAAATGATGTTTGACTATTGATTTGAGTTGCTAGAAGTGTGGGGATTGATTCTGGGCATTTAATTTGGCTTGGGGTGGTCTGAATCTTGTTTTAGGGTTTTGGGGTCGCCGGGGAAGACGACCGGAGCTCCCCTCCGGTCGCCTGAATCTGTTTTGCCCTAATTACAGTCATTAAGCCAGTTTGAATCTGGGGCGTTGGATGGGGTTGACTTGTTGACTTCGCGCGTGAGGGAAGGGCTCAGATCACTTTGATTAGCCCTAATTCTTTTATTAGTTTTAATTAAATGTAATTAACCCAGATGCAATCCTGGCCACAAGATCACGCGCCAGTCAACACATTTGAACTCAGAATCAATCTCATCCATCCATCCTGATTACTTCCTATTTTATTTAATTTTTATTCATTTTCTTTTCAATTAACTTGCATATTTATTTTAAAATAGCAAAAATATCTTAAAAATTATGAAACTTTTTCTTAAAAGTTTTATTAATTTTTAAGACCCAAAAATATTTTTATTTTATTTTTTATCATTAAAAAAGTATTTTTAAATATTTAAAAGATTATTTTTAATTGATTAATAGGAATTAATTAATTAAAAATACTCTTAGGTATTTAAAAATTACAAAAAAATTCATGAAATGTTCTAAGACATTTAGAAACATTGTCCAACCTTCAAACCAAATTTCTTTTTTTATCTTGATGCATTTTAAGAATTTTCCATTGAATTAAATCATTTTTTATGCATTAATTTGATCATAGGTTTAAAAATTCATTTCTGCCTATTGGAGAAGGTTGAGACATTGGTTCTTCTTGCATTGTTTTCTATTTAGCATGTAGTTTCTAGGGTTAAATGGCCATGATTTGATCTTGCATTTTCTAATTGTTTGGCATTTCTTTGGTTAAGAACCCTAAAAAACCCTAATAACTTAGAAAATTCATAACTTGAGATTGGTTAAGAGTTGAGAGTTCCCCTTTGGGCAGTGGTTCCTTATAGGTTTAGGGTTTCTTTGGGTACCATTTTCCATTTTTTATCTTAGGGTTTGCTTCTGTTTTGAGTTTTGGTTTGATGTTTGATTCATAAACCCTAATTTGGGCTTTCTCTTGCATCCTTCTTGCATTCTCTTGCATAACATGACTTGCCTTTGCATTTTGTGCATTCTTGTGTTTCATTTGACATCTTAAGACATGTAGGAAGCATGTTTGATCATTGCATCTCATACTTGCCATGTCATTTGTCTTGTATGCTTCATAACTTTTCATGTTCATTCATGCTCTTTAACTTGCATCATTTGCATTCATAATCTTGTATGAGCATCTCCATACCTTGCCTCATGTTTGCAGCACCTCATAACATCATAATCATCATCAACATGCTTCTGGTTTTGTTTAGCATCATACCATTTCATCTCATCTTGCATTGCATTGCATTTCTTTCTAACATTTCAGGTGGTAAGTAGATTTGGGAAGTGAATTTGCCTTCACTTCTCATAACTTTCCTTTTCATCTCTCTTGCATCCATTGCTGCATTCTTATATGTGTTTGAGTTTGAGCTTGCTCATTCTTGTTCTTCCCACTTTCTTTCTTCAAGTGACTTGACTTCTTAAATGAAGCAAGTCACTTTGCTTCTCTTGATCTTGTTCATCTGCTTCCTGGTGGCTCCTCTGAAGATTGTTCCTGAAAACCTCACAAACTTTAAGGACAACCAAGCATGACAATGGATTAGGGTTTTGATTAGTCTCCCCTCATAGTTTTACCTTTGTGTCTCTCTTTGAGTCTTCTCTCCTCACCTCATAATCAGGGACTAAACCCTAAAGGTTTTAAGACTTTGTGATTAGGTTTACGCCTGCATCCTTCTCTTAGGATGGAGTGTGTAACTTTAATCCTAAGTATTAAACCCTTAAGGTGTTTAAATCTCTTAATTAATCCATCTAATAATCATCAAGACATCACACTTGTAACTTGGGCCTTGCATCAGGGTTCTAATTCTTCCTTAAGTGGTTAAGAAGGACTAACCCTAGTGTTAATGGACAAGTCCCCCTCAAGTTGTCTTACAAATCATAAAAATCACTTCATCATCATACCATTAAATAAAATTCACTTAATCAAAGGCTTGTTTTGTCATGAGTTTAATCCCTAATCATGGATTAAGTTGAGGAGTTTTCCTCAGCTTAAACATTCTCATCTATTATCCTTCTATTAGGATAGTGTAATGAGTCTGTTTAATCCCTGATTATGGCTTAATCTCATTACTCAACACTAAACAAAAACACCAAAAACATCTAATTAATCTCAAGTAGGTCAATGATCTTAATCCTACACCAAAGGTAATTAAGTGTGAGAATCTGACTTCACACTTAAGGTATTCTCATTACCCTTAATCAGAAGGATGATGTGATGAGTTTACTAACCCATTGGTTTAGGCTTAAGCTCATTAACTTATGACAAACATTCAAAAGCAATAAAAGATTGAAAACACTAAAACAAACAATAAACGTCTCCTCCGGGATTCTTTTCTCATCATCTTCACTCATAAACGAGAGCTTGCTTCTTCCGTCTAATGCAAGACAGTTTGCACCTGAGCCAGACAGGTCTTACACTTGAGCATAGGCAAGTAAGCAGTTCACAAGTCAATTCATCTTTCAGTCTCTTTGGGTCGAACTACGGTGTTCTGACTTCCTCATTGCACGAGAGGATACGTAGGCATAACTTAACAGTTATCGAACAAAAGTCTCTGTTCATTCCCCCTCTTCCCAGCTTCATTCTTTAAGCCTCATTATCATGAGCATTTCACTCCTATCTTTACACTGACACTGTACATTTATACACTTCATTTCTTTTACACTGACACCTGTACATCTTTTCCAGCTCTTTATACACAGATTGCACTGACACTACCCCTTTAAAACACAAATCTTCTAAGCGTGGATCCCGTCGAGTACGACGGACAATCTGGGTGCTAATACCTTCCCAGGTTGTAACCAACCCCCTTTCTCAGTCTCTCTGGTTCGCAACCGTCTTATCCGTATCTTTCTAGGTCTATGCAGCATTGCCTTTCCTCCGGGATAAAAATGCCTAGCTGGCGACTCTATTCATCTCCAGTGAGTTCACGGCTGTGTGTTCTCACTGTTCCCTTCGCCGACCGTTCGCGTCTGTACCTTCATCTGACCTGGTGTCACTTATCGGGAGCGACACTAAACTGATGAAGGACGATCACCAGGAAAAGGAAAAGGGACCACGACGGGGACGGCCATCGGGTTAAAGAATAAATGAAATAATGATGAGGGACGGTCATCAAAGGTGAAGGACGATCACCTAGCAGGGGACGGCTGCTCTGATGGGGATAGGATGAGGGACGGTCATCTAAGGTGAAGGACGATCACCTGGCAGGGTACGGCTGCCGAAAGTATCGCGACATAGGACGAATGCCGGATAAAAGGTCGACGATGGGGACGGTCATCGGATGAGCATGATGAAGGACGATCATCAAGAGGTGAAGGACGATCACCTAGAAGGGGACGACTGCTCTCAAGGTTTATAATGACATAGGACGGATGTCAGATAACAAGATCAACGATGGGGACGGCCATCGGATAAAATGATGAAGGACGATCATCAAAAGGTGAAGGACAATCACCTAGCAGGGTACGACTGCTAAAAAAATCACGACATAGGACGAATGCCGGATAAAAGGTCGACGATGGGGACGACCATCGGATGAGCATGACGAAGGACGATCATCAAGAGGTGAAGGACGATCACCTAGCAGGGGACGGCTGCTCTCAAGACTTATCATGACATAGGACGAATCTCAGATAGAAAAAGGTTGCTTTGCTGGTGACCTACTGGGGAATAGTAAACACGGACGAGTGTTTACACCCAAGAAATAAAAGGTATAAGTGTTTTGATGTTGTGTATAGATTAAAGATGCGGACGAGTATCAGGTAGAAACAAACGTTTGACGCACGTTCCGAGATGATGATACGGACGAGTATCAACTGGTTAACAAAGAACACGGACAAGTGTTGAATCTGAGGGGATGTAAGTGATGTATACAAGATACGGACGAGTATCTGTATGAGTGACATAAGTATAAGTGGTGTACGGATGAGTGTTTAACTTGCTGGGGAGAGTGACACGGACGAGTGTCAAGAAGAGAAAAGTATAATATAAACAAGTATATGGTTTACTAAGTGCATAGGTAACTATGTTGGGGAAGGTGACACGGGCGGGTGTCAGGGAATTTGTATAAAGATGTATTTGTGAGTGCAAAGGGGACGCTTTGGCTTTTTGCTGGGGACATGACACGGACGGGTGTCAGGGAGCATCTGTAATATAAGTGTCTGCTTGTAAAGAAGGCTCGGGCGACTTTACTGGGGAATCATGACACGGACTGGTGCCAAAAGGAGTGTGTATTTGTATTTACAAGTGTAAGGCAAATGCCTTGGCTCTCTGGTGGGGAATTTGGGGAGTTTGCTGTATACTGTTGATGGGTTGTCAATTTTTACAAGTGTTTGGTTCAGAACATGGCTTATGATTATGCAATATGTTTGATTTTTGCCGTAATGCTCCGTATTAGACGGAATGCTACGCTCTGTGGGAAATATGATGCGAATGCCATGATTATGCAAAGATACCGATCCGGGATTCGGATCCCGATGCTGCGAAGGTCTCTGGTTGATCTGCTTGAAATGAACATCCCAGCTGGGGATGAGATCATTGGTGGATCTGACATATGGGACTCTGCTTGGTGATATAGGTCACTGATAGACTTATCTTCGGTAATGAGGGACCCAGCTGGGGTTTGTAGAAGCTTTCGTCACTCTGTTGTGGAATCCTCGGGCATTGCTCTTTCGGATAAAGGCTGAAGCTCCGTGGGGAGATGGTTTCTTGGCTTTTGTACTTGGCTGAGGAGGAAGCAAATGGCAACTCAGCTGGGGAGAAATAATGAATGGCAACTCAGCTGGGGAGAAAGCACCTACGGTGTTAAGACCGAGTGGACAATGATTTGCCAGCTGGCTGGGATGAAGCTTTCATGTCCCATGTTGTGCTTTGAATGCCCGCAATCCTGAAAAGACAGAGAAATGCACAAGTAATCCCGAGGTATCCCTTACCGGATTCCATCGTAGGAGTCTAGGCACTCCCTGGAGCAAATATATTTCCTGCAAGCACATGTTTTAAGAGAAGCATCTGTATTTATGCAATCAGTATCTTAAGGACATCAGACATTTTGCAAATGAAAATAAAATGTACGAGACAAAACATGACTAAAAATCTGATTTTATTGATTTATATGCCCTGAATTGGCGAGATACAGTCAGAGAAACAGATCCCCTAAAATGAGGAGATTTTTACAAATTGAGAAGCAAAAGATGTTGGCAATGTTGATGACGCTTCAAGGAGCTTCCTTTTGCTATGACTCGTATGACATTTGATGTTCTTCTCGTCTTGCTTTCTGAAGAAGGCTGATTCTGACAGAAGCTTGATCCTTTCGAAGCTTACCAAGTTGTGAGTGATACAGACGAATTCAGAATGCAGTTGTTCGCTTATTCCCTTATTTTGCATGGATCGCCCTTTCGGGTTTTCAATCCATCGGGATACCCATTTTTGCCTGAGTTGTCCGATGCGGCTTTTCAACTCAGCGAGTGTACATTTTTTATTTATTTCCCTTATTTTTGCCCGAGTCTTTTTGTTCTGTTTTTGACTCGCCGGGATGCCCTATTTTTGCCTGGACTTACATTCTGTTTTTATGTCCAGCGTGTCGTTTTTATGCGAAGTATTTTTTAACTGCATCTGAATTCACAGGGGACGGGAAGTCTTCCCCATCCATAGTACTGAGCATGAGTGCTCCACCGGAGAAAACCTTCTTTACTACGAATGGTCCTTCATAGTTTGGAGTCCATTTGCCCCTGTGGTCTGTATGAGGAAGGAGGAGTCTTTTCAGCACAAGATCCCCTACTTGGTATTCTCGGAGCCTGACTTTCTGATCGAAAGCTTTCTTCATTCTTTTCTGATATAACTGCCCATGACAGATTGCAGCTAATCTCTTTTCTTCAATCAGACTCAGTTGTTCGTATCGGGATCGGACCCACTCTGCTTCGTTCAGCTTAACATCCATTAATACCCGTAGGGAGGGTAATTCAACCTCAACAGGTAGGATTGCCTCCATACCATACACAAGTTGATACGGTGTTGCCCCAGTGGATGTCCTGATTGACGTATGATACCCATGCAAGGCAAATGGTAGCATTTCATGCCAGTCATTGTAAGTGACTACCATCTTCTGCACAATCTTCTTGATATTCTTGTTAGCTGCCTCTACAACGCCGTTCATCTTTGGCCTGTAAGGAGAAGAATTATGGTGTTGGATCTTGAAGTCCCGGCATAGTTCTGCCATCATTTTGTTGTTTAAGTTAGAACCATTATCAGTAATGATTCGCTCGGGCACTCCATACCGACAGATGATGTCCCTTTTCAGAAATCGGGCTACCACTTGCCTTGTAACATTTGCATAGGAAGCTGCTTCAACCCACTTGGTAAAATAGTCAATAGCAACCAAGATGAATCTGTGGCCGTTTGAAGCGGTTGGTTCAATTTTGCCGATCATGTCAATGCCCCACATGGAAAAGGGCCAGGGTGAAGACATCACATTCAGAGGATTGGGAGGCACATGTGTTGCACCCCAAAATTTGCCCTCACAATACAAGACTTTGTGTGCTAAGAAGGTTCACAAGGTTCACAAGATTCACAATGTTTACAAGACCTTTCATGAGGTTCATGAAGTCTACAAGTCACTTTATGAGGTTCACAAGGTTCACAATACCTCCCATGAGGTTCACAAGACATTTTATAATGGTTCACAAGGCTCACAAAGTCCACAATTGGTCAGAAGAGTTGACAATTCCCTTAGACAATGCACCTCTTAAGCAGTGCATCCAAAACTAGGGTTTTGACTTTAATCAGGCTAAATGAATTTCCAATACTTCAAGTGAGCTTCATAACATCTTATATGTGTGTAAGAACCCCCATGACAAGTTTCAAGACTTTTCTCAAAAGTTTGCTCAGTCAGATGATCAGATAAGTCAAAATCAGTCAAAGTAGTTAAAAAGTCAAACTGAGGTCAACTGTGGTCAAACCAAAGTCAAACTTCATGATTTTTTTCCAACATCAAGTATATGAAGTAAAATTAATCATTTGATCAAGGGTTGATCATGATTCATCAAGGAGATTTCAGATCATCAAGAATCAGGAGTTTCTAAATTAGGATTTCCTTAGTAAAAGTCAACTAAACTTTGACCAGCCATAACTTTCACATGCTTCATCACCAAGTCTCCATCCAAAGCTCATTTTTAAGGAAATTGAATTCTCTACAACTTTGTGTCTCACAAGCCAATCCCAAAAATGCTTCATTTGGAAGGTATGAGCTAAGACATTATAGGTCCTTTTGAAAGTCAACAAAAAGTCAACAACTTCAAAAGGGCATAACTTGAGAATGGTAAATGATATGGACATGAAACCAGTGGGGTTGGTTATAGGACTCTTCAAGCTTTCCAAAATGTCCAATAACACCCTCATAGCATTAAAATTGAAGGATATGTGCCCTTGCAAAGTTGGGAAATTTTGGGTTGGTTTATGAAGAAAATGGAGGTCTAAAACCAATTTCTTCCAAATGGGCTTGCCAAATAATGACCCAATCCACATTATAACATCATGCACGAAATTAAATTGATTATTTCATAATTTTATTCATTTTGTTTTTATTTATTATGATTTTTATATTAAAAAATCATTTTAAATTCAAATAAAATATAAAATAATGAAAATTTAATTTGATTTGGTTTCTAGAAGGTCTTAAATTATATTTAGACTTGATTGATACAAGAGTAATGATAATCATCCCAAAATAGCAATGTTAGATCAAAGAAAAATCAAGTTTTATGACATATCTTTTTCAATCTTCAAACATTAAAAAAATCCAAAGAGTGATGGCATTTTTTTGACCTAATTCAATCCATATATATACATAAACACATTGCCAATGAGAGGGGACGAATTCCTGCCTCAAAGTGTAAGTTCACATCTTCAAAAAAAGTCACTAAATTTCAAATTCGGATTTCAAGTTACAGCCACTTTCAAGGCAATTTGAAGGTTGCAAATTATTCCTGAATGTTCATAGAGTGATTCTGGATCATAGCATTGCATCTTCATGACCTAAATCGCACAAGCCGAATGCATCTTTTCCATGTTTTGAAATTTTTCGATTTGATTAATTCATGTGTTAATACTGAAAACTAATCATATATTTGTGTTTGTGGTGATGTTTGGAAACTTTTTGCATAGGTTAATTGTATTGTTATGGACTGTATTGAAGATTGCCATTGTTAGGGTTTAAAGGTTCAAAACGGGAACCACACATTTGAGACCTAAAAATCAATTCTAAAACCATGGCTGTGATGTATGAACTCTGTATAATTGATCTGGGCCATTAATTTTGATTGTCATGGTGATTTTTATGATGATTCGAAAAACACAGGTTTAAGGTTTTGAAAATTCGCAGGAAACTTCATAGGTGAATTCGCAGCAAAAAACGCAGGTACCAAGGAAGAAGATGACCCCTGAGCGCGTTTCTGGAATTTGAATTTCATTTTAAATATTTTATGTTTTGTTGTCTGTTTAATATCACAAGCATACAGCTTGTCCCAGTGGTGAAGCAAGCGCATGTTTGGTTGAGTGGCAGGGGTTCGAATCCTGGCTGCAGCGTTTTTCTTATTTGTTTCCTTTTAATTATTAAACTAAAAATATAATGATTGGTATTGCTTATATTAACAGATTTGCTCACCCAGCAGGAATGGTAATGCGTTTGTGTGTTTGTTGGTAAGGTCCTGGGTTCGATTCCCCCCAGGCCTTTTGCTTTTCATTCTTTTTTTTTTATGATTTTTAGGTTTAAAGAACAAAACCAAATTGGACTCACTCTTCTTGCACCAGGTGCAGCGCAGCCCAGTGGTTATGCCTCTAGTTATCCAGGTAAAGGACCTGGGTTCAAATCCCAGGTCCTGTTTTTTTTTTATTTTGTTTTCTTTTAATTTTGTTTCTTGTATTATTTATTATATTATTTTCCTAAATTAATTTCAATAAATTTCTAAACAATATATAAATCATTTTTTAAAAAAAACTTATATTATTTTCTCAAAACCAAAATTAATATATTTATTTCTTTATATATATATTTTTTAATATGTATATGTATGTTTATTTAGTTAATAAATTATTATTATAAATTAAACCCTAATATTTTTGTATATAAATTAAACCCTAATTATTTTAAAAACCCTAATTATATTATAAACCCTAATTTTTTTTTTAAACCATTAAACCCTAATTTCTTTTTCTTCTAT
The DNA here is from genome assembly GCA_963966055.1 of Lathyrus aphaca. Taxonomy (NCBI): domain Eukaryota; kingdom Viridiplantae; phylum Streptophyta; class Magnoliopsida; order Fabales; family Fabaceae; genus Lathyrus; species Lathyrus aphaca. The sequence continues at coordinate 126,453,824 of OZ014523.1, read as the reverse complement.
TTTGTTTAATATTACTATTAATCTAATTTTTATAAAATACCTAAATTGTTTATAATTTAAAATTTTATATATAAACATGTTTAAAAAACTAAAATGCTTAATTTTTTTTTATAATATGTAAATATTCCACAATTGTTTATATTTTAATTTTACATGAAAATAATTTCTATTATATGTTTAAAATTGCTAATTTAATTATGTTCATAATTAATTTTATAATTTATACTTAACTTAAAATTTTATAATAATTGTTCATATTTTTCTATTAACCATTAAAATTTTGTTTATTATGATCTTTTTGTTTATTATTATTATTAACCATGTTTATTACTAATCCCTTTTATTTTTAAATTGTGATTATTATTATTATTGTCACTAACCCCTATTATAATTATTTATTCTTGCTTATTTATTATATCTAAATTGCTTTATTATTATTTTGTAACTGCTCCTGGATGTAATTTTTTGTAATATTTAAATTATTTATTTTTATGCCATGGTTAGTAAATAGGGAGTGAAAACTATTTGTATTTAAAATTGATTTAGATCACTTAAATTATAATATAAATATTTAAAATTGAACACTCACACACGTAAGTCGATCTTTGATCGCCATCTCACTTTCTAGGGTTGCCTCTCAATGTTGCCTAATCAAAAGGTCAAGTGGGGTGTATAAAGCAAAAGTCCTTTAAAATAAAAGTCATCTAGTCCCTTAACAATCAAAGATCAAGTCCCTTAAACAGTTGCCTTCGTAATGATCTTGTCCCTTTCGAATAATGATGACAGTCCTTCCAAAATGCTTAATACACCCTACAGTTGCCTTCATTAAACAGATGTCCCTTTACTTGTCCCACATATCCAAGGTAATGACTACCTATTCCTTAATAATAGGGATAGTCTTACCATTTAAAGGATTCAAGAACAGAAAGACTTAAACTTTAGGGTAGGTTCCTCATAGTTACTTGCTCACTATTCAAAAACTTTTCAAACACTTCACAATTTCAAACAATTTTCAAACACAAGTTTTTTACGCATCCATACATGGATCATTATCAAACTCTTATGAAAATTTTTATTCACACACTTCACATTTCAAAAACAATTCAAAGTGAGCTAAGTAACTAAGAGCCCATGGATAACCATGGATGTAAAGGGTGCTAATATCTTCCCTTTACATAACCTACCCCCCGGACCCAAAAATCTTTTAAAAAAGGTCTTTCCTGTTCTTTTATGCCTTTCCTTTGGATAAAATAAAAGTCGGTGGCGACTCTTGCTATCCGCAACATAACTAAAGTCAGTTCTCCCACCGTGTTACAGAACTGGCGACTCTGCTGGGGATTTAATATTAAAGAGGGGTACCCTTAGGAATTAGATCACTTTAAAATTGTTTGCCTTGTTTGCTTTATACTTACTTGTTGGGCTCTTATGTGTGAAAGATCCTAACCCGGATCTAGTGTACCTTAGGTAAATGGCAATAGACCAAGGAAACTGTACGGCGTATACCGATATGGTTGATCTGGTGGCCATAGTTAGTGTGACTTCTTGGTTGGTGCTTATGTTCCTTAAGTCAAGTTGAGGATAATATAAAGGCTGCCATATGTTGTCAATGCACTAACTAACTTTTAGAACCCTAGTTATCCCATCTTGGCCTTTAGAAAGTAGTGAGGTAACCGGCTTTGGTGCAGACTGAAGTTGGTTGACACTCGATGCTACGCTCATTGAGATTCTAAACTTGGAGGGTTTTGGTTGGAAAGTAAGTTGCCTACTGAACAACCACCCTTGTGAAGGATCAATGATATTGAGATCCCTTAGAACATGGTTACTTTTGTAGGACAGGATGAACCAACTAACTTCAGGGGAGGGTACTTACCTTTGAACCTCATGCAAGCCTTTAAACCTAGGGCTATTGTGTGACTTGTTTGTGTGTGCCACATGTTTGTGATTGAGCATAACATCATGACATCATCATGCATCATGAGCATAACATTTTCACTAACCATTTCAAGGATCAAAGGATTTATCTTTGTTCTTTGTTGTAGATCATGACTTCTACTCGTAGAAACACCATCAGGATCAACTTTGTGGGCATACCTGCTAAGCTTAAAGAGTTGGTTTCTCAAGTGTCTGATCATTCCCAGTTCATCAAGAGACATGGTCACCTATTGGATCTAGTCACTTCAGGATTCAATGAATACATGATGAGTGTTCTGTTTCAGTTCTTTGACCCTAAGCACCATTGCTTTACATTCCCTGACTATCAGCTGGTTCCTACAATGGAAGAGTTCTCTAAACTTCTGGGTATACCTGTTCTTGATCAAAGACCCTTCACAGGCTTGGAGAAGGAGCTTGAACCAGAAGTTATTGCTGCAGCTCTACATCTGAAGAAGTTTGACATTGTTCTAGAAACGAGAAGCGGAGTTAAGGGTATTCTTGCTAAGGTGTTGATAGAAAAAGCTCAGTTGTTCTTGAAGGCCATGAGCTATGATGCTTTTGAGGAGATCTTAGCCTTGCTGATTTATGGCTTAGTATTGTTCCCCAATCCAGATCAGTTCATAGACGTTCATGCCATCAACATATTCCTGAGTCACAATCCAGTGCCTACATTGCTTGGAGACATCCTACATTCTCTTCACACCCGTACTACAAGGGCAAGAGGAACTTTGATGTGCTGCATACCTTTGCTATCTAGGTGGTTTATTTCTCACCTTCCTCGCTCAGTAATGAAGAATGAGCAAGGGTTCAGATGGTCCAAGAGAATTATGTCACTCTCTCATTCAGACATCCATTGGTGCTCCAGATCTATGGAGAATGTCACTATCATTGACCGTTGTGGGGAGTTTCCTAATGTGCCACTTCTAGGCATAAGAGGAGGCATCACCTACAACCCCTCTCTAGCTTTACGACAGTTTGGTTACGCTCGGAGTGATGGCCCACATGACATGTTGATTCAGGGCATTGTGTTTGACTATGACAACGATCTTCAAGGTTACCGTTAGAGATTCATACGAGCATGGGGAAAAGTAAACAGGGTTGACAGCAAGACTCTGGAGCCTAAGTACACTATTCCTATGGAGGCTTATCTCAGATGGGTGCGATCTCGTGCTCAGACTCTCATGATGCCATATCCTGCTATTCTGCCAGTTACCATGGAACCTGTTGCTGAAGGAGATACTGCTTATACCATCCTTCACCCAGACATGCCTACTGACATGGAAGACTTACAGAGATCCTGGATCCAGTTGAAGGAGCAAAGGGATACTTTCGAGGCTCATTACAAAGCAAGTCACGAAAGAATCCTGGAACTAACAAAGCAACTTCACGAGGAATGGAATCTCAACTCATACCTCAACACAAAGAGGAAACGTCCATGGGAGACTTAAAACCCCATCCCTTGTATTTATTTCATTTCATTTTCTTTAAGCCCAAGAGGCAAAACAAATTTATTACTAATAAAAGTTTACCATCTTGTTTGTTTAAGCAAATTTAAATCTTGCGGTCCTTGAAAACATTGCATATGCATTCACATATCATCTCATTGCATCACAAGTTTATAATTGTGCACAGGTTTCTTATCTTCTCGCTGTTTATTTCAGCAATGGCTCTTGAACAAACAGTTAAGGATCTCCAGGCACAAAATGCACAGTTCCAAGAGCTGATCCTGAACCTGACCAAGGGGCAGAATGAATTGAAGACACTGCTGGCCAAGAAGACTAAGAAGACTAAGAAGACTAGAAGGTCAGGTGGCCTGATCAACATGGGAAGAAGGTTCAAAGGTCTTTCCAAGACCAAAGAACCAGTTGAAGACTATGAATCTGAAGAATCTGAAAAAGAGGGAGGCAGTCTCCACAACACTATGGGGGACTCTGATTCTGAGGCTAATTACTACCATGAGCCTAATGAAGACAAATTCAAGATGCTGGTGGATAGAATGGATGCTATGGAGTTGCAGAAATCTTCTGGGCTAGATTTTGAAGATTTGAGTCTGATATCTGGGGTAGTCATACCCATTGGGTTCAAGGTTCCTACCTTTGTTGTTTATGATGGGGTCTCTTGTCCCAAGCTGCATCTGAGGTCTTATGTCAGAAGAATTCAACCTCACACTGCTGATAAGAAGTTGTGGATCCATTTTTTTCAAGAGAGCTTATCTGGAGCTCAGTTGGAGTGGTATTATCAATTGGAGAGGGTCAACATCAGGGAGTGGAATGATCTTGCTGAAGCTTTCTATAAGCAGTATCAATACAATGCTGACTTAGCTCCCACTCGCATGCAGCTGCAAAGCATGTCTATGGGTGCCAAAGAAAGTTTCAAAGAGTATGCTCAGAAGTGGAGAGATTTAGCTGGAAGAGTTCAACCCCTTTTAACTGATAGGGAATTGGTTGATATGTTCATCTGTACGCTGAATGGTCCTTTTTACAGTCATCTCATTGGAAGCTCATCATCTGGCTTCACTGAGTTAATAATGACAGGAGAGCGCGTGGAAAATGGTATAAAGAGTGGCAAAATCCAAATGGGTACTTCTTCATCAGGTGCTGCAAAGAAGCCTCCCACTGGGAAGAAAGAATCCAATGCTGTTTATGGTCAGCCTGATCGTAATAGAAGGCATCAGTCTGTTAGTGCAGTTCATATTTCAAATCCAACTCCTACAACAACAGAGCAGCCACAGGGTAACCAACAGAGGGCTAGAAGGCAGTTCACTAAGATCAACATGTCAATAGCTCAGGCATTGCAACACTTGTTGAAGGCTGAACTTATTACTTTGAAAGAGGCTCCTCAGAATCCTAATGTTACCTCTCCCAGGTACAATCCCAATGCACGATGTGCATATCATTCAAACTGTCAAGGACATGATACTAATAACTGCTGGGTCTTGAAGAACAAAATTCAAGATATGATTGATGCTGGAGAGATTGAGTTTGACCCTCCGGGTACTCCAAATGTGATTACTGCTCCAATGCCAAATCACGAGAAGACTGTCAATGCCATTGATGAAGATTTACATATCCATTCAGTTGCAGAGTTGACCACACCATTGTCTGTCATCAGGAAGAAGTTAGTACAAGCTGGGTTCTTTCCGGGTTGTCGTGAAGATTGTGTTTATTGTGAGTATAATCCAGATAAGTGTTGGAGGTTGAAGGACGAAATTCAACGTCTCATGAATAATTACACCATAGTGTTTGAAAGGAGACCACCTTCCGTGGAAAGTGTGGTAGATCATATTACGCAAGGTAAGAAGACTGAAGAGGTTGACATGGTTGATAAAGTACCGGTAAGGATCACTTCAAAGGGACCTATTAAAATCACTCATCAGGGCCCAATCAAGATTACTGCTGAAGGTCCTGTGAAAGTTGTTGCTGAAGCCAGAGTGGCTCCTATGGTCATTACCACTCCTGGTCCTATTCCGTATACGTCTGATAAAGCTGTGCCTTGGCATTATGGATCTGATGTTTATATCCATGGTGTTAAGCAAGAACCCTTAGCTGATGTGCCTGTTGATGTTGATAATATTGCTGGATCTAGTAAGATCACACGTAGTGGAAGAGTCTTCTCTCCTCCAGTTGCTTCCAAGAATGCAGTTACTCCAGCTGCCACCTCCACCACTGATGCACGGGGCAAAGGTCCTATTATTGAGCCTATACCTACTGATGTACCAGCTGCTGATGATCTCTCTAAGCAGATGGAAGAAGTATTGAAAATCATTCGCAAGAGTGATTATGACATTGTTGATCAGTTGGGGCATACTCCCTCAAAGATTTCTATGTTGTCCTTGTTATTATGTTCTGAGGCTCATGCCAAGGCCTTGATCAAGTTTCTGAAGACTGCTCATGTACCCAATGCAATTTCTGTTGACCAGTTTGAGAATTGTGTTGCCCACCTGACCTATGATAATGGGTTAGGATTTTCTGATGCTGATTTGACCCCTGCCAAGAGGGATCATAACAGGGCCTTGCATGTCTCAATTGAATGCAGGGGCACTACCCTGTCACATGTACTAATAGACAATGGTTCCTCTCTGAATGTGTTGCCCAAGGAAGTCCTGAATAAGCTGAGTCCTGAAGATGCTGTGCTGAAGCCCAGTAATATTGTGGTGAAGGCTTTTGATGGTTCTAGAAGAGTAGTGCATGGGGAAATTGATCTCCCAATCAAAGTTGGGTCTCAGGTTTTTAATGCTACATTTTTTGTGATGGATATTCGTCCTTCGTACTCTTGTCTGCTTGGTCGTCCCTGGATCCATGGGGCAGGTGCTGTAACCTCTACATTGCATCAGAAGCTGAGATATCCGGTAGAAGGAAAGGTTGTTACTGTCTATGGAGAAGAAGAATATTTTGTCAGCCATGTGAATACCTTCAAGTATCTGGAAATGGAAGGTGAATACATTGAAACTCCGTGTCATACATTTGAAGTGGTTCCCTGGATTGTTAATGATTATGTAGCTCCTCCGGTTGTCAAGAAAGTTCCTGTGGTCACCAGAGTACCTCCAACAATGGCAATGGCCTCCCTCAATGATGCTAGAGCTGTGGTGGATGAAGGTGGTTTTACTATTTGGGGTCAGCTTCCTGATATCCCATACAAGTCTGACAAATTTGGTTTGGGTTTCACTGCAGAGTCCCAGAAGGCTGTTCGTCGTGCTCGTGCTGTTCGTATCACCAGTCAAGGGGCTATGAAAGATCAGATCAATGCTTTGGGAGACTATGAGGAAGACTACAATCTGGATGCTTGGATTTTTCCTACTGCGGGTGCTGGACTCAATAATTGGAAAGTTGAAGATGTTATTCCTATCTCCTTTAGTCAGGAGTAAATACTATTACTGTATTGTTGCTTTTAAGTTTGTAATTTCTTGAACAATTGAACTCTTAAGCCTTGTGCCTTACCCGGGGCACAATGGTGTGCTTGTTACGGGCTGTCATTTCATTTGCATACTTCATTCAATAAAATCAGTGGACGTTTCGTTTTCGTAAATATCGTGTTCCTTGTCTTTCTTTTCTTTTATTTTTGTTTTATCAGCTATGTATTCTTACACACACCCACATCACTAAAATGCAGATCCTCATCCACTCTGGATCCTGTTGATAACAGTTCTACTATTGCCAATTATAATTTCGAGAATCCGATCTATCAAACTGAAGACGGAAATGAGGACGATTGTGAAGTACCTGTAGAGCTTGCTAGGTTGTTACAACAAGAAGAGAAAGCCATACAGCCACATGAAGAGCTAGTCGAAGTTGTGAATCTGGGAACTGAAGAAAGCAGGAAAGAGGTCAAGATAGGGGCTGATTTAGAGGATAGTGTCAATAGCAGGTTGATTCAGATGTTACGTGACTATGTGGAGATCTTTGCCTGGTCCTATGAAGATATGCCAGGGTTAGATACAAACATTGTGGTTCACCGTTTACCAGTAAAAGAAGATTGTCGTCCAAAGAAACTGAAGGTTCGTCGTATGCGTCCTGAGATGTCAGAAAAGATCAAAGCAGAGGTAATGAAACAGTTCAATGCAGGGTTCTTAGCAGTGACTTCTTATCCTCAGTGGGTTGCAAATGTGGTACCAGTTCCTAAGAAAGATGGTAAGGTACGTATGTGTGTGGACTACAGAGATTTGAACAAGGCTATCCCCAAAGAGGACTTTCCGCTTCCTCATATTGATGTTCTGGTAGACAACACTGCTCAGCATAAGGTATTCTCTTTTATGGATGGTTTCTCTAGTTACAATCAAATCAAGATGGCTCCTGAAGATATGGAAAAGACAACATTTGTTACACAGTGGGGCACCTTTTGCTATAAGGTGATGCCATTTGGTTTAAAGAATGCAGGGGCAACATATCAGCATGCTATGGTAGCTTTGTTTCATGATATGATTCATCATGAGATAGAGGTATATGTGGATGATATGATAGCTAGGTCCCAGAATGAAGAGCAACACCTTGATCATCTGCATAAGTTGTTTGAGAGGTTGAAGAAATACAAGTTGAGATTGAACCCAAACAAGTGTACTTTTGGAGTTAGATCTGGTAAGCTCCTGGGTTTCATTGTCAGTGGAAAAGGTATTGAAGTGGATCCTGCAAAAGTGAAAGCTATACGAGAGATGCCAGCTCCCCGTACTGAGAAGGAGGTTAGAGGTTTCTTGGGACGATTGAATTACATTGCAAGATTTATTTCCCAATTAACTGCCATCTGTGAGCCAATCTTCAAGTTGTTGAAGAAAGATCAGGTGATGGAATGGAATGATGAGTACCAGACTGCCTTTGATGAAATCAAGAGATATTTGTTAGAACCACCAATTTTAATGCCACCAGTTGATGGAAGACCCTTGATTATGTACTTAACAGTGTTAGACAACTCAATGGGGTGTGTCTTGGGGCAACATGACGAGTCTGGTCGAAAAGAGCAGGCAATATACTACCTTAGCAAAAAGTTTACCGACTGTGAAACAAGATACTCACTGCTCGAGAAAACTTGCTGCACTTTGGCATGGGCTGCTCGCCGACTAAGACAGTATATGTTGACCCATACTACCTTGTTAATTTCAAAGATGGATCCAATCAAGTACATATTTGAGAAACCTGCTCTCTCCGGAAGAATTGCAAGATGGCAAATGATCTTGACAAAATATGACATACAGTATACTACTCAGAAGGCCATTAAAGGAAGTGTTGTGGCTGATCATTTGGCTCATCAAGCAGTGGATGATTACCAGTCAATGAGTTTTGAGTTCCCTGATGAAGACATTATGATTATTACCAAAGAACCTGGACAATATGACGGACCTGAACAAGGATCCCGATGGACTATGGTTTTTGATGGTGCCTCTAACGCACTTGGTAATGGTGTTGGTGTTGTGATTAGCTCCCCTGAAGGTTGTCATACCCCGATTACTGCCAGACTTTGTTTCTATTGTACCAATAACATGGCTGAGTATGAGGCATGTATCCTGGGTATTAAAGCTGCTATTGATATGAAGATTCAGTTCCTTGATGTGTATGGAGATTCAGCCCTGGTAGTTAGTCAGATTAAAGGAGATTGGGATACCAAGCATGATAACCTCATTCCTTATAGAGAACATGTGTTGTCTTTGATCCCACATTTTAAAGAGATTACCTTTGGACATATTCCACGAAGAGAGAATCAGTTGGCAGATGCTTTAGCTACCATGGCATCTATGTTTGAGATCAGCTGGGATGATGAAGCTCTCAAGATTACTATTGATAGATTTGAAAAGCCTGCATACTACAATGAGATTGGCACTGAAGAAGCAGAAGAGAAACCTTGGTTCTATGAGGTGAAAAGATATCTTGAAGCTCAGGAGTTCCCTGAAGGGGCATCTGTCAAAGATAGGAAGTTTCTGAGAAGGTTTTCTGCTAAGTTCTTCTTAAGTAATGGCATTTTGTACAAGCGCAATCATGATTCAACTTTGCTTCGTTGTGTGGATAAGAAGGAAGCAATTGAGATTATGGAAGATATGCATGACGGGATCTTTGGCACTCATTCTAGTGGTCATACTATGGCAAAAAAGATTTTGAGAGCAGGTTACTATTGGTCTACCATGGAAGCTGATTGCTACCAACACTCCAGAACATGCCACAAATGTCAAATTTATGCTGATAAAGTCCATGTACCTCCATCACCATTGAATGTGTTGACTGCTCCTTGGCCCTTTGCTATGTGGGGCATTGATATGATTGGTGAGATCAAGCCTACGGCTTCTAATGGGCATCGTTTCATCCTGGTTGCTATTGATTACTTCACGAAGTGGGTAGAGGCAGCTTCATTTGCATCTGTTACCAAGAATGTTGTGGCTCGATTTATTAAGAATAATCTTATATGTAGGTATGGCATCCCCGAAAGGATTATTACTGACAATGGCTCTAATTTGAACAACACTATGATTACTGATCTCTGCATGCAGTTCAAGATTAAGCATCACAACTCTTCTCCGTATCGCCCAAAGATGAATGGGGCAGTGGAAGCTGCTAATAAGAACATTAAGAAGATTGTACAGAAGATGACTGTTACTTACAAGGATTGGCATGAGATGTTACCATTTGCTCTTCATGGTTATCGTACCACAATACGTACTTCAACAGGGGCAACCCCATTCTCTTTAGTCTATGGTATGGAAGCAGTTCTACCCATTGAAGTTCAGATTCCCTCCTTAAGAATTATGAAAGATGCAGGCTTGGATGAAGATGAGTGGATTCAGACCCGACTTGACCAGATAAATTTGATTGATGAGAAGAGGTTAGTAGCAGTTTGTCATGGCCAGATGTACCAGAAACGGATGATCAAAGCTTTTAATAAGAAGGTTAAGCCAAAGGTATATCAGGCTGGTGACTTGGTAATCAAGCGTATCATATTACCACAGGGTGATCCTAGAGGCAAGTGGACTCCAACATATGAAGGACCATTTGTAGTCAAAACAGTGTTTTCAGGAGGTGCCATGATACTTACTACTATGGATGGTGAAGACTTCCCACAGCCTGTAAACGCAGACATAGTTAAAAAATACTACGCATAAAAAGAGACCCGCTAGGTTGACAGGCCTAGGCAAAAATAAGGGCATCCCGGCAAACCAAAAGGGTTTGGGCAAAAATTAGGGATATATATAAAAAAATGTACACCCGGCAAGTCGAAAACCTGAAAAGGTGGCTTGGGCAAAAAAGGGTATCCCGGTGGATTGAAAACTTGAAAAGGCAATCCAGGCAAAAGTTAGGGAATAAAGCGTATGACTATGTCTCGTTTAGATCACCTATGAAACTGCAACCAGCTGTACTACTTACTCAAGCTCAAACAGATAAAGCTCAATCCAATTGTTTCCGTCTCAACAGCAGAAGATGAGATACTTGAAGATAATGGCAATAGTAGAATTGAAACTCAATAGGATTGTTTCCCACATAGATGATTTTCTTTGTTTTGTAAAATTTTATGACAAAATCCTCTTACTAGGGTTTATGTCTCCTTGTACAAACTTACCCATGTATAGGTCACTCTTTGATATAAATAAAATTCCATTTTCAAATCCAGATTTACTTTTACCCTATTTACATAAGCGAAACGTCCATTGGTTGTGTTTGAATGTATGTATGCTTTTGAATATGATTGATGTTTACCAGAAATGCATGTATGCTTAATATGATTGATGTTTACCAGAAATGCATGGAAATGCAGTAATAGTATTTACTAAGGACGAACGAGGGAAGGATTTCAACGAAGCTTCGCCGGTTCATCTCTACAAAACAGCTACAGACCCTTAGTAGGACAAATCCATCTTCATAAAGTCACTTCTCCCCTGGAATTTATATCCATCTCTTTTATCCTCATACGGATATTCGGGAATTTACTTTCCAATAAGAGTACGACGAACGAAGACGGGAGGTTATATATACCTTGCTATCCCCAGCAGACGGGAGGTTATATATACCTTGTTATCCCCAGCAGACGGGAGGTTATATATACCTTGCTATCCCCAGCAGACGGGAGGTTATATATACCTTGTTATCCCCAGCATACAGAAGGTTATGTATAATATATTATCAAGCAAGACGGGAACGAGTTCCTCATATTCTTCAACAACGAATCGGGATTTATTTTCCCTGGCCAGCAGTTGTTATATGAAGATATCCAGACGCTTCCGGCAGTGTCATATCATACATACATCATTTACATCATACCATAATATACATATCCATAGATACATAATAAATTACTCAGGTGCATCATATCATACATGCATACATAATGCATAAACTAATATTGTTATACAGAATGCTACCTTATTTTCAGGTTAATTCTCCAGCAAACAGACTTGTGATTATCAGGACTGCTTTATCCTCCTGAAAGTTATCATCCCTCAGGATTGCTTTATCCTCCTGAAAGCTTCTTGTCCCTCAGGATTGCTTCATCCTCCTGAAAGCATATCATCCATCAAGACTGCTTTATCCTCCTGGAAACCTCTATTACCTCAGGACTGCTTTATCCTCCTGACAGCTTCTTGTACCTCAGGATTGCTTTATCCTCCTGAAAGCTTATTATCTCATCAGGATTGCTTTATCCTCCTGAAAGCATACTATTACCTCAGGAATGCTTCATCCTCCTGATAGTTCATCACTACCTCAGGATTGCTTCATCCTCCTGAAAGATTATTGTTACCTCAGGACTGCTTTATCCTCCTGACAGCTTATTGTATCTCAGGACTGCTTTATCCTCCTGAAAGCCTATTATTGTCTCAGGACTGCTTTATCTTCCTGAAAACTATCATTATACCTTCATATTCTGGACTGCTTTATCCTCCAAATGTATCTGAAGAACTTTTCTCCAAGTGGCATCTTTAAGCCCACTCAAGCATATTCAACTAACCATCTGTATCACTCAACGCACCGGTGAGTGCAAATTTTTGGGCTTTTGTGTTCAATCCCCTTCAACCTTCCAGGTCACGACTGGCAAACATACCAATCTAACCCCTCAGGTTTCAGAAAATTGAACAGGGGCAGCTGTTGCACCCCAAAATTTGCCCTCACAATACAAGACTTTGTGTGCTAAGAAGGTTCACAAGGTTCACAAGATTCACAATGTTTACAAGACCTTTCATGAGGATCATGAAGTCTACAAGTCACTTTATGAGGTTCACAAGGTTCACAATACCTCCCATGAGGTTCACAAGACATTTTATAATGGTTCACAAGGCTCACAAAGTTCACAATTGGTCAGAAGAGTTGACAATTCCCTCAGACAATGCACCTCTTAAGCAGTGCATCCAAAACTAGGGTTTTGACTTTAATCAGGCTAAATGAATTTCCAAGACTTAAAGTGAGCTTCATAACATCTTATATGTGTGTAAGAACCCCCATGACAAGTTTCAAGACTTTTCTCAAAAGTTTGCTCAGTCAGATGATCAGATAAGTCAAAATCAGTCAAAGCAGTTAAAAAGTCAAACTGAGGTCAACTGTGGTCAAACCAAAGTCAAACTTCATGATTTTTTGCCAACATCAAGTATATGAAGTAAAATTCATCATTTGATCAAGGGTTGATCATGATTCATCAAGGAGATTTCAGATCATCAAGAATCAAGAGTTTCTAAATTAGGATTTCCTTAGTAAAAGTCAACTGAACTTTGACCAGCCATAACTTTCACATGCTTCATCACCAAGTCTCCATCCAAAGCTCATTTTGAAGGAAATTTAATTCTCTACAACTTTGGGTCTCACAAGCCAAGCCCAAAAATGCTTCATTTGGAAGGTATGAGCTAAGACATTATAGGTCCTTTTGAAAGTCAATAAAAAGTCAACAACTTCAAAAGGGCATAACTTGAGAATGGTAAATGATATGGACATGAAACCAGTGGGGTTGGTTATAGGACTCTTCAAGCTTTCCAAAATGTCCAATAACACCCTCATATCATTAAAATTGAAGGATATGTGCCCTTGCAAAGTTGGGAAATTTTGGGTTGGTTTATGAAGAAAATGGAGGTCTAAAACCAATTTCTTCCAAATGGGCTTGCCAAATAATGACCCAATCCACATTATAACATCATGCACGAAATTAAATTGATTATTTCATAATTTTATTCATTTTGTTTTTATTTATTATGATTTTTATATTAAAAAATCATTTTAAATTCAAATAAAATATAAAATAATGAAAATTTAATTTGATTTGGTTTCTAGAAGGTCTTAAATTATATTTAGACTTGATTGATACAAGAGTAATGATAATCATCCCAAAATAGCAATGTTAGATCAAAGAAAAATCAAGTTTTATGACATATCTTTTTCAATCTTCAAACATTAAAAAAATCCAAAGAGTGATGGCATTTTTTTGACCTAATTCAATCCATATATATACATAAACACATTGCCAATGAGAGGGGACGAATTCCTGCCTCAAAGTGTAAGTTCACATCTTCAAAAAAAGTCACTAAATTTCAAATTCGGATTTCAAGTTACAGCCACTTTCAAGGCAATTTGAAGGTTGCAAATTATTCCTGAATGTTCATAGAGTGATTCTGGATCATAGCATTGCATCTTCATGACCTAAATCGCACAAGCCGAATGCATCTTTTCCATGTTTTGAAATTTTTCGATTTGATTAATTCATGTGTTAATACTGAAAACTAATCATATATTTGTGTTTGTGGTGATGTTTGGAAACTTTTTGCATAGGTTAATTGTATTGTTATGGACTGTATTGAAGATTGCCATTGTTAGGGTTTAAAGGTTCAAAACGGGAACCACACATTTGAGACCTAAAAATCAATTCTAAAACCATGGCTGTGATGTATGAACTCTGTATAATTGATCTGGGCCATTAATTTTGATTGTCATGGTGATTTGTATGATGATTCGAAAAACACAGGTTTAGGGTTTTGAAAATTCGCAGGAAACTTCATAGGTGAATTCGCAGCAAAAAACACAGGTACCAAGGAAGAAGATGACCCCTGCGCGCGTTTCTGGAATTTGAATTTCATTTTAAATATTTTATGTTTTGTTGTCTGTTTAATATCACAAGCATACAGCTTGTCCCAGTGGTGAAGCAAGCGCATGTTTGGTTGAGTGGCAGGGGTTCGAATCCTGGCTGCAGCGTTTTTCTTATTTGTTTCCTTTTAATTATTAAACTAAAAATATAATGATTGGTATTGCTTATATTAACAGATTTGCTCACCCAGCAGGAATGGTAATGCGTTTGTGTGTTTGTTGGTAAGGTCCTGGGTTCGATTCCCCCCAGGCCTTTTGCTTTTCATTCTTTTTTTATGATTTTTAGGTTTAAAGAACAAAACCAAATTGGACTCACTCTTCTTGCACCAGGTGCAGCGCAACCCAGTGGTTATGCCTCTAGTTATCCAGGTAAAGGACCTGGGTTCAAATCCCAGGTCCTGTTTTTTTTTGATTTTGTTTTCTTTTAATTTTGTTTCTTGTATTATTTATTATATTATTTTCCTAAATTAATTTCAATAAATTTCTAAACAATATATAAATCATTTTTTTAAAAAAACTTATATTATTTTCTCAAAACCAAAATTAATATATTTATTTCTTTATATTTTTTTTTAATATGTATATGTATGTTTATTTAGTTAATAAATTATTATTATAAATTAAACCCTAATATTTTTGTATATAAATTAAACCCTAATTATTTTCAAAACCCTAATTATATTATAAACCCTAATTTTTTTTTAAACCATTAAACCCTAATTTCTTTTTCTTCTATTTTGTTTAATATTACTATTAATCTAATTTTTATAAAATACCTAAATTGTTTATAATTTAAAATTTTATATATAAACATGTTTAAAAAACTAAAATGCTTAATTTATTTTTATAATATGTAAATATTCCACAGTTGTTTATATTTTAATTTTACATGAAAATAATTTCTATTATATGTTTAAAATTGCTAATTTAATTATGTTCATAATTAATTTTATAATTTATACTTAACTTAAAATTTTATAATAATTGTTCATATTTTTCTATTAACCATTAAAATTTTGTTTATTATGATCTTTTTGTTTATTATTATTATTAACCATGTTTATTACTAATTCCTTTTATTTTTAAATTGTGATTATTATTATTATTGTCACTAACCCCTATTATAATTATTTATTCTTGCTTATTTATTATATCTAAATTGCTTTATTATTATTTTGTAACTGCTCCTGGATGTAATTTTTTGTAATATTTAAATTATTTATTTTTATGCCATGGTTAGTAAATAGGGAGTGAAAACTATTTGTATTTAAAATTGATTTAGATCACTTAAATTATAATATAAATATTTAAAATTGAACACTCACACACGTAAGTCGATCTTTGATCGCCATCTCACTTTCTAGGGTTGCCTCTCAATGTTGCCTAATCAAAAGGTCAAGTGGGGTGTATAAAGCAAAAATCCCTTAAAAGAAAAGTCATCTAGTCCCTTAACAATCAAAGATCAAGTCCCTTAAACAGTTGCCTTCGTAATGATCTTGTCCCTTTCGAATAATGATGACAGTCCTTCCAAAATGCTTAATACACCCTACAGTTGCCTTCATTAAACAGATGTCCCTTTACTTGTCCCACATATCCAAGGTAATGACTACCTATTCCTTAATAATAGGGATAGTCTTACCATTTAAAGGATTCAAGAACAGAAAGACTTAAACTTTAGAGTAGGTTCCTCATAGTTACTTTCTCACTATTCAAAAACTTTTCAAACACTTCACAATTTCAAACAATTTTCAAACACAAGTTTTTTACGCATCCATACATGGATCATTATCAAACTCTTATGAAAATTTTTATTCACACACTTCACATTTCAAAAACAATTCAAAGTGAGCTAAGTAACTAAGAGCCCATGGATAACCATGGATGTAAAGGGTGCTAATACCTTCCCTTTACATAACCTACCCCCCGGACCCAAAAATCTTTTAAAAAAGGTCTTTCCTGTTCTTTTATGCCTTTCCTTTGGATAAAATAAAAGTCGGTGGCGAATCTTGCTATCCGCAACATAACTAAAGTCAGTTCTCCCACCGTGTTACAACATGCACCTTATCCGCATAAATCTGGCATTTATGGCATTTTCTGGCATAAGCACAACAGTCAGCATCCATTGTGATCCAGTAATAGCCTGATCTTAGCAACTTTTTAGCCATGGCATGCCCTCCAGCATGGGTACCAAAGGATCCTTCGTGCACCTCGTGCATCAACAAGTCTGTTTCTGTTCTATCAACGCATCTGAGGAGTACCATATCAAAGTTTCTCTTGTACAGGGAACCATCAGTGTTCAAGAAGAAACTACCAGTTAGCCTTCTTAATGTCTTCTTGTCATTGGAAGATGCCCCAGGTGGGTATGTTTGATCCTCCAAGAAGCATTTGATGTCATGGAACCAAGGCTTGTCATCTTTAACAACATCTGCTGAGAACACATATGCTGGTCTGTCTAGTCTGGACACTGAAATCCGAGCCACAAAGTTGGCAGCTTGAACTTTGATCATGGATGAAATGGTGGCAAGAGCATCTGCAAACTGATTCTCGTCCCGAGGGATATACTCAAGCTTGACTGTTGTAAAGAAAGTCAATAACCTCCTTGTATAATCCCTGTAAGGTATCAGATGATCCTGGTGCGTGTACCATTTGCCATTGGTTTGATTAACTACCAGAGCTGAATCTCCGAACACAGTCAAAGTCTTGATCCTGAGGTCAATGGCTTCCTCAAGACCCATAATGCAAGCTTCGTATTCAGCTTCGTTGTTAGTGCAGTTAAAGGTGAGCTTTGCCGAGAAAGGCATGTGAACCCCTTTAGGTGTAATGAGTACTGCACCAACACCACGACCATTCATATTAACAGCCCCGTCAAACATCATAGTCCATTCTTCTTCTGGGTTAGGCCCTTCAGTGTGAATAGGCTCTTCATGATCTTTTGCTTTTATGAACATGATGTCTTCATCAGGGAAGTCAAATCTCATAGGCTGGTAATCATCAATGGGTTGCTCAGCAAGATAATCAGACAGTACACTGCCCTTGATGGCTTTCTGAGATGTGTACTGGATGTCATATTCTGTGAGGATCATTTGCCATCTTGCAACCCGTCCGGTAAGGGCTGGCTTCTCAAAAATGTACTTAACTGGGTCCATCTTTGATATCAATAAGGTAGTGTGGGTCAACATATACTGCCTTAGTCGGCGAGCAGCCCACGCTAAAGCACAACAAGTTTTCTCGAGCAGTGAATAACGTTGTTCACAGTCGGTAAACTTTTTGCTTAGGTAGTATATTGCACACTCTTTTCGACCAGACTCGTCATGCTGGCCTAGCACACACCCCATTGACTCTTCTAATACTGTCAAGTACATGATTAGAGGTCTTCCTTCAACTGGAGGCATAAGGATTGGAGGTTCTTGCAAATACTCTTTGATCTTGTCAAAAGCCCTCTGGCAGTCTTCGTTCCACCTGACCGTTTGTTCTTTTCTTAACAGTTTGAACAAAGGCTCACAGGTTGCTGTAAGGTGAGATATGAACCGTGAAATGTAGTTCAATCTACCTAAGAACCCCCGAACTTCTTTTTCCGACTTTGGTGCAGGCATTTCTTGAATGGCTTTGACTTTATCAGGGTCAACTTCAATCCTTTTTCGCTCACAATAAAGCCCAGCAGCTTACCAGATCGCACCCCGAATGTGCACTTGTTGGGGTTCAGCTTCAGTTGGTACTTCCTCAGGCGCTTGAATAACTTCAGCAGATTTACCAGGTGGTCTTCTTCTGTGAGGGACTTGGCAATCATGTCATCCACATAACATTCTATTTATTTATGGATCATGTCATGGAATAATGTTACCATAGCCCGTTGATATGTAGCACCAGCATTCTTCAGTCCGAATGGCATCACCTTGTAACAGAACGTGCCCCAGGGTGTGATGGAAGTTGTCTTCTCCATGTCTTCAGGTGACATTTTGATCTGATTGTATCCTGAAAATCCATCCATGAAGGAGAACACCGAGAACTGAGCCGTATTATCCACCAATACATCAATGTGAGGTAAAGGGAAATCATCTTTTGGGCTGGCTCTGTTCAGGTCCCGGTAATCCACACACATTCTCACCTTGCCATCTTTCTTAGGTACAGGTACAATATTAGCAACCCACGGCGGATAGCTAGTCACAGCAAGGAACCCGACGTCCCACTGCTTTTGTACCTCTTCTTTGATCTTCATTGCCATGTCTGGGCGAGTACGGCGTAGCTTCTGTTTAACCGGTGGGCAATCTTCTCTTAAAGGCAGCTTGTGCATAACAATATCGGTGTCCAACCTTGGCATATCTTGATAATACCAAGCAAATACATCCACATATTCACGAAGCAGGTCAATCAGTTGTTTCTTTACTGAGTCTTGTAAGCAGGCCCCGATCTTAACCTCTTTCACATCTTCATCCGTACCAAGATTAATCGTTTCGACCTCCTCCTGATGAGGAGTGATAACCTTCTCCTCTTGCCTTAACAACCTGGCTAGCTCTTCAGGAAGCTCATAATCTTCTTCAACCCCTTCATCAGCTTGATTGATTGGATTGTCAAAGTCATATGAAGCCACAACTGTGCTGTTGTCGGTGCAGTCTGAAAGGCACTCTCTGCAAGGGTTTAGATTGTTCATTTTAGTGATTGATTTTAATCTTGTTTAGAAAAGTGAAATAAAGTTGTCATTTTGAAAACATTGCCATTTTATTTTTGTACAAAAAGAAAAATGGAAAAACAGTGAGCGGAAAAGAAAAAGACTCATTTGCAAAAGATGTCCGATATTCATTGATTGATCTGTTTGCACAAAATTACAGATGGCCCGATTACAAAATGAGTCTTGTCATCTTGGGCAAGATGCAAGACTTGATGCATGCTTAAGATATACAGGAAATAATAATTACTCTGCAAGAGTAACCCTTATAATTTCCTGGGAAGACCAGTTTGAGATACGGCTCCCCGGGATCCTTGGACGTATCCAACTCTCCAGGTTGCGCTCATCTTCCGACTCATCTTCCAAGTTGTTCACTGCATCCGGGGTGGGCATTCCCCCACTGACAAAATTGGGCTTCTTAGCAGCCTCTGATTGATCTTGTTGAGTTGGTTTGTAACCCAACCCAAATCTGTCCTCCTTCTTCTCCACGGGCAGCAGCTTGCCCCATCCTTGTGCAGTCCCCTCCTCAACAACCTTCCTGGCTTGCTGATAAGACGTTATGGAAGTTCCAAGTACAGCAGATGCTTCGTTTATGTTCAGGGCCTCAAACACCTGGCTCATAGTTTCATGGATCTCTCCATCCATCTCAATGTAATTGTATGTAGCCAGATGGCTAACAAAGATGTCCTCTTCACCACAGATGGTGATGATCTGGCCTTCCCACTCGAATTTCAGCTTCTGGTGAAGGGTAGACGTAACTGCGCCAGCGGCGTGGATCCAAGGTCTACCCAACAAACAGCTGTAGGCCGGCTGAATGTCCATCACATAGAAGGTAATTTTGAAGGTCTGCGGGCCAATCATCACAGACAGATCAATCTCCCCAAGCACTGATCATTTATAGCCATCGAATGCTCTTACCACCAAATTACTTGGACGCAGTGCCAAGCCATCATACTCCAGCTTCACCAAGGCTTTCTTTGGTAGAACGTTGAGTGAAGACCCAGTGTCCACCAGCACATGGGATAGAACAACACCCTTGCATTCTAGAGTGATGTGTAACGCCTTGTTGTGGTTACGCCCCTCAGTTGTCAAGTCAGCGTTGGTAAAACCCAGTCCATGACTGGTGTTGACATTAGCTACCACGGTTTCTAGCTGATTAACAGTGATCTCTTCTGGCACGTAAGCTGCGTGCAAGACTTTCAATAATGCATTCCTGTGAGCTTCAGAACACATCAGCAGGGATAATATGGAGATCTTGGAGGGAGTTTGGTGAAGCTGATCCACCACCTTGTAATCACTTCTTTTTATAATCCTCATAAACTCGTCTACATCTTGCTCAAAAGACGTCTTCTGAGTTTCTTTGATAGCTGGTTCTTCAACTTCCACACTCTTTCCTTTTGCTTTGGCAGCAGCTTCTGCTTCAACATTAGGTCTTTGCAATTGTGAGGCAAAGAGGCGTCCGCTTCTGGTGAAGCCTCCGCCTCCCCCAACATTATCAATCTGTGGAGAAGAGGTTGAAGAATCCAAAGTGATTTTCTCTCCGTTGCAGTAGAGGTCAGAGCCATAATGCCAAGGTATGGCATTACTGCTTTCATATGGAACTGGTCCAGGCACCGTGATGGTAACTGGACTGACTGCCGCAGAGGAGGGTGTTGAATGGTGTGCGGATCGTAGTAGATGGTGACTGGTGACCTGGCAGGAGGTACCACTGTTTGTTGTTGAAAGTTGTTGTTCGGAGGAACATATGCTGGATCATAATAAATGGTGACTGCTGAGATATCTGTTGGCGTTGTAGAAGACTCTGTTGAATGAAGGGGTGCTGATGTTGTAGAAGAGATGGTTGTTGATATCTGCTTTATTGAAGTGATGGACGGAGCCATTGTTGATGATATCAATGAATTTGTTGGAATGATCGTTGTTGCAGTTGTAGAAGAGTCAGGAATCGTTGTCAAAGGGATTGCTGGATTCGTAGGTACTGATGTTGTGATCTGAAGGATACCACTTTTGATAAGATCATCTATGCCGCTTCTCAAGTTATCACACCCGTTGACCGAAATGTTGCAATAACCACAACCGAGTTCACACCCGGGGAACATCTGGCATTCTAGAAGCTGAGCTTTAATTTCTATCAGAGGTGTCCGAATCTGCCCAACACTGGTGATCAAGAAAGATGGCTTATCTTCCCCAATAGCATTAATCCTTGGTCCTCCATGATTGGGCATGGGATTCTTGTTGACATTTGGCGGGGGTGCAAAGTTGAGGGCCTTGGAATCCACTAGATCCTGCACTTTCATTTGTAAAGCCCTGCATTTCTTTGTACTGTGGCCAGGTGCATTTGAATGAAAAGCACACCGGGCGTTGACATCATAATTTCTTGGAAGACTGGTAGGATCTGGAGGTGCCAATGTCCTTAGCTCAACCAGGTTGAGTTTCAGGAGTTGTGGCAATAAAGCGGCATAAGGCATAGGGATAGGGTCAATCACCCTATTTGCCTGTGATGGTCTTTGTTGAAAAGGTCTTTGTTGTTGATTGCTGTTGTTGTTGTTGTTGTAGTTTCTTTGTGGCGGATACTGAACTTGCTGCTGATAGTGGGGTGGTTGTTGTGGTTGATATGCTGGTTGCTGAGGAATTGGAGCTGGAATTGTGACAGCTGCTACAGATCTGTGGACATGCTGAGGTCTGCCCCTGTTGGCATAAATGGCATTGGTCTCACCAGTTCTTCTAGGTCCCACAAAAGGCTTTCTGGGATTACTTGACGAGCTTGCACCATTATCAGAAATTTTGCCCATTTTCAGAAGGCTTTCAATTCTTTCTCCAGCTATGACTACGTCAGCGAAGCTGGTGGAAGAAAAGGCAGCTAGCCTGTCAATATATGTTCCTTGCAGGGTATTCATAAACATGTCGGCCATTTCTCTTTCCGACATGGGTGGCTGGACAGCAGCAGCAAGCTGTCTCCACCTCTGGGCGTATTCCCTGAAGCTTTCTCTGGAGGACTGAGACATTCCCATCAGGAGGGTTCTGTTAGGAGCCATGTCCAAGTTGTATTGGTACTGTCTGATGAAAGCCTCAGCTAGGTCCTTCCAGCACCGAATTGTAGCTCTGGTCAAGTGAGAGTACCACTCCCTTGAGGCCCCAGTCAAACTATCTTCAAAATAAAACATCCACAGCTTCTCATCCATGGTGTATGCCTTAAGCCTTCCCAGAAAAGACTGCAAGTGAGTTCGTGGACAGGAAGTTCCGTTGTACTTCTCGAAGCACGGGGGTTTAAACTTGTGAGGAATCCTTACCCCATCCACTAACCCCATGTCCATGACATCAAAACCCAAGGAGTTTTGAGACTTCAGGGATCTCAATTTCTCAGCAATTTCATCAAGCCTCCTATCATAGGCTTCATCCCCAGCTCCCATCACAGTGAATTGATCCTCTTGGGGGTCTTCCTGTAAGACTCTGCCTGCAGTAGCATTCCCTTGCACATTAGTAGGGATGTTGATCCCTGGATGAAGATGAGGCCAATACACCGGTGGATTAACATGAGGCTGAACCCTCTCATTGTTACTCGTTCCTCCAGTCCCTAGATGGGGTTCTTCTGGGGTCTGCCTTTCTACCAATGCCCTTAATCTTTCTTGGCTTTGAGCCATGCCATTCATTACTTCCATGAACTGGGTCATTTGGTTTCTCATCTCCATCCTTTCGTTAACCATCTGGGTTCTGACCTCTGTCAGCTCTTGCTGTACTTGGTCCATCTGGATACCAGGAAGGTTGTTGCGAGTAGGATATCTGTGTGGACGGTTGAGAGGGAACACCCGACGACGAGCAATAATTCCTGAATCACAACAGAGTTAGTAACAAACAAAACAAAAACCTACAAAACAAAACAAAAGTCAGTATGCAATGCAGTATGCTTATTTGTTTCCAAGGTATCCGGCTTGGCACTTGGTTTTGACCTTTCCAGACCCTGAGAAAGATGCCTTGATGTTGCTTGAGAGAAAGAGAACTCAATAAAACAAACTATCAGATATATTACAAATGGTGAATAATACATAGTTTGTTTTTACAACACATGCCCCTGAGGGGTCAAAATATAACACAAAAGGAAAAGTACATGAAATGGAAACAACAACAAGCAAATAAGTCAAACATCTAAGCCAAATTCATCCTCCTTAACTTCCTTCAGAAGTGCTTCAGTTACAGGACCAGCCAGATGCTCTGTAATGCTTCTGATGAGAAGGTTCCTGGTGGGTATAGCAGCAGTCAGCTTCTTGTGCCTGTCCTGGTCCTTTGACCTCTTCACACCAGCCCTAAGCTTCAGTTCTGAAATTTCCTTCTGGGCTACTAGCAGAGCCTCCTGTTGCTTCTTCTCAATGGCCTCTAACTGTTCAATCCTGGCCTGAGTTCTCTTATCTTCTTGAGTGCGAGCTTCAGTTATCCTGACCCACCTATCTTGACTTTCTTTCAAATAGAGGTCAGTCCTAGCCTTCTGAAACTGGGCCTCTTTACAGGCATTCTTTAGAATTTGTTCCCCAGCTCTTGATTTCTTGATGTAGTCTTCTGACTTCTCAATCCTGGCTAGATGTTCCACTTTTAGCTTTTCCAACCTCTCATTGTCTAGACGACCATCACTCCTCTCCCTGAGGGTCTTATGCAGAGCTTGAGACAAATTCTCATTCCTCTCTTTCAGTTTCTCAAATTCCTCTAGGCTGACAGTAGCTGGAGGGGGTGCTGTGGATGGTCCAGGTGCATCCTCAATGGTGAAAGGCATCCCAGAGGTTTGAGCCCTAGCATGAGACCATTCATAATACTGAGCTGAGGCCACATTGTTGCATCTCCCAAGGATGGCCATCCCTTTGGTCTGGATGTTGTCCCAAGCCCAGGATGCTTGTCTGACAATAGCTAGATTAGGTTTTATCTCACAATAAAGGGTTTCAGCCAAGTCCTGCACTTTAGGAGGGTGAACCAGAGCATAGCCCAACTGTCTTTTGAATAGAAAAGGGTTGTAGTTGATGCAACCTTTCACTCCTATCAGAGGTACATTGGGGAACTGCCCACAACTAGTAATCAAGTCCCTGCCTTTGGTGCTCTGGGTGCACCATCTGATGTCATCTGAGGTCAAAGCAGTAAGTCTTCTAGCCCAATTCTTCTGTTGGTGAGGGTTCAAGAAAGCATCAGTCTTGGGTAGATGCTTAAGCAGCCAGGTATGAAATAGAGGAGCACAACATCTCACCAATCTCCCTCTCTGCTTCTCATTCCTTTGGTGAACAGAATAGTAGAAATCTCCCAGCAAGGTGGGTACTGGGTTTCCCAAAAGGAAGAGATGAATAGCATTCTTGCTGATAAACTTGGGCTCATCTGCAAAAAGTATAACCCCATATATACTGAGGGCTAACAATGCACAAACTGCCTTCCATTCTCCCAAGGAGGCCTTCAGGATGGCCTAAGAAGTCAAGAAATCCAAGTGTAGACCAGGGATGCTAGCCTTTGCAGTCATGTTCTGCTCAATCAGAATGGGTTCTAAACGCAGTGCCTTTGCCAACTCTTCACTGCTGGGAGAAGGCATCTCTGGGTTGAAGGGGATACCACCCCTGACAGGTACTCCAATCAGTGATGAAAACTCCTCCAACAGAGGTCCCAACTGAAAATCCTGAAAAGTGAAGCATCTCAAAGGAGGATCATAAAACTATAGGCAAGTGTGAATCAAGCTCCTCTGAGAAGGGTCCAAGTCCATAACCATATCAAGGATGCTTCCATAATGTTCTCTGAATAGTGGGATATGGTCTGGAGTAATGAGTGCTTGGACCTGCCTGATGCCAGCCAGCACAGGCTCAAAGAAGTGGTAAGAAATGTTGCTCTTTTTCGGTGCCATGACTGCTGTTGAAGAGCTGGAAATAACTGCTGATGAAGACTGATACTGGTGATGAGCCACTGACAGGCTGAGACTGGTGATAACAGTAGCTGAAGCAGGCAACTGATGAAGATGGCTGAAGCAGATAGTTGATGAACAAGGGTCTATGCAGGTAAAAGGGGTCAAAACCAAGCCAAATGTGATATGGATACCCTGAAAAACAAATAAGCAAATGTTAAATGATGCAATGATGATGTATGCAAATGATATGCAAGGGTTTGTGATCGAGCTGGATCTGATTAACTATCTTGATATAAGTCCATGTATGTCTAAGAAGTCCAGATGGAGGTTCAAAAGTCCAGTAACCAGGGTGGGGGACTCAAATAAAGAGTCACATGTCCTGGGTTAAATCACAAGAACTGTCCAAAGTGAAGCATTCTTAAACACAATAAGAAACAGGGTATGATGTGGCCAAGGGTTCCTGCAAACCTGCAAACAGCCCAACCCCCTCACAGGTGATGTTCTAAAACAAGGATCCTCAGACTTGGATCAATTATGAGAAGTGTAAACACTTCTAACCCGGAGGTACATTGTTTACAATAATCATAAAAGATCCTCCTCTAATTCACCTCAGTTTCTGAAGGTCATAAAAAAGGTCATCCAGACTTAGCAGGCTTCCCAGATAGCCCTAGCACTACAGGAAATATGTAGCACAGAGTTCTCAAGAAGAAACCCATATCTGAACCGTGTTTCATATTCCCGCACCAGACCGAAATGGAATGGGAAAGAACATGAACCACTCTAGCCTAGGTGTCACTCAGGTCCCAGGTATAGGACCTTAAACTCTCAATAGAACCCCACCCACCAAGACAAAAACCAGATCCAGCCAGATAACAGTATGACAGTATGATGTATATAAAGCTGTAAAGAAAGCGATAAATAACTGTACATAAAGCAATAAATAAAAGCAACTATATAAACACAATTAGCACATAACACCCCAGTAAACACAAATCAATCAAGCGCTAGGAGGAACCCACAAAAAGAACCAGAAGCCCTGGTTACAGTATAAGGTTCCCCAGCAGAGTCGCCATGCTGTCGCTCCCACCAAAATGACAACCGGGGCCAGAAGGGGTACAGACGCGAACGGTCGGCGGGAAGAGGATGTGAGAACACACAGGAGTGAACTCACGAGAAAAGAAAAGAGTCGCTAGCTAGGCATTTTTATCCCGGAGGAAAGGTAATGCTGCATAGACCTAGAAAGATATGGATATGATGGTCGCGAACCAGAGAGACTGAGAAAGGGGGTTGGTTACAACCTGGGAAGGTATTAGCACCCAGATTGTCCGCCGTACTCGACGGGATCCACGCTTAAAAGATTTGTGTTTAAAAGGGGTAGTGTCAGTGCTATCTGTGTATCAAAGAGCTGGAAAAGGATGCACATGTGTCAGTGTAAAAGAAAGTGAAGTGTATAAATGAAGATGTCAGTGTAAGAATAAGGATGAAATGCTCAAGACCATGAGGCTTAAAGAATAAGACTGGAAAAAGGGGGAATATACAGAGACTTTTGTTCGATAACTGTTAAGTTATGCCTACGTATCCTCTCGTGCAATGAGGAAGTCAGAACACCGTAGTTCGACCTAAAGAGACTGAAAGATGCATTGACTTGTGAACTGCTTACTTGTCTATGCTCAAGTGTATGACCTGTCTGGCTCAGGTGCAAACTGTCTTGCATTAGACGGAAGAAGCAAGTTCTCATTTATGAGTGAAGATGATGAGAAAAGAATCCCGGAGACGATTATTGTTTGTTTTTGTGTTTTCAGTCTTTTATTGCCTTTGAAAGTTTGTCATAAGTTGATGAGCTTAAGCCTAAACCAATGGGTTGGTAAACTCATCACATCTTCCCTCTGATTAGGGGTAATGAGAATGCCTTAAGTGTGAAGTCAGTATCTCACACTTAATCACCATGGTGTAGGATTAAGATCATTAACCTACTTGTGATTATTTAGATGTTTTTGTGGTTTTTGTTTAGTGTTAAGTAATGAGACTAAGCCATAATCAGGGATTAAATAGACTCATTACACCATCCTAATAGAAGGATAATAGATGAGAATGTTTAAGCTGAGGAAGACTCCTCAACTTAATCCATGATTAGGGATTAACCTCATGACAAAACAAGGCCTTTATTATATGGATTTTAATTAGTGATAAGATGAAGAAATGATTTTTATGGTTTGTAAGACAACTTGAGGGGGACTTGTCCATTAACACTAGGGTTAGTCCTTCTTAACCAATTAAGGAAGAATTAGAACCCTAATGCAAGGCCCAAGTTACAAGCTTGATGTCTTGATGATTATTAAGATGAATTGATTAAAGGAGTTAAACACATTAAGGGTTTAACACTTAGGATTAAAGTTATACACTCCATCCTAATAGAAGGATGCAGGCATAAGCTTAATCACAAAGCCTTAAAGCCTTTAGGGTTTAGTCCCTGATTATGAGATGAGAAGAGAAGACTCAAAGAGACACAAAGGTAAAAGATAAGTGGGAGACTAATCAACCCTAATATGTTATCATGCTTGGAATTCCCTAGGGTTTGTGAGGTTTAAGAGAAAGATCTTCAAAGAACCACCAAGGAGGGAAGCAGATGAGAGGGGCAAAGAGAAGCAAAACAACTTGCTTCACTTAAGAAGTCAAGTTGCTTGAAGAAAGAAAGTAAGATGAACAAGAATGAGCAAGCTCAATCCACACACATACAAAATGCAGAAATGATTCCTAAGAGAGATGAAAAGAGATTGTGAGAAGTGAAGGCAAATCCACTTCTCAAAACAACTTACCACCTGAAAAGTTAGTAAAGAAATGAAATGCAATGCAAATGAGATGAAATGTGATGATGCAAACCAAAACCAGAAGCATGAGTATGATGTTAATGATTCTAAGAGATGATGCAAACATGAAACAAGGCATGAGGATGATCATACAAACATATGGAATGCAAAGGAAACATGTTTAGAACCATGAACATACATGAAAAGTTATGAAATGCAAATGACATACAACATGGCAAATGAAAGATGCAATGATCAAACATGATTCTATTATGTCCTAAGATGTGCTATGAATCAAATGAATGCATAAAATGTCATGGCAAGTCATGGTATGCAAGCAAATGGAAGATGAATGCAAAAGAAAGCCCAAATTAGGGTTTATGATCAATACACAATGCAAAAACCAAAACCAGAAGCAAAAATCATGATAAAAATTTGAAAATGCATTCAAAGGAACCTTAAACCTATACAAACTCACTGCCCAAAGGAGAGGATCCAATTCTTAACCTAGTGAAAGTTATGAATTTCCTAAGTTGGCTAGGGTTTTAAGGTACCTTGTCAAGAAAAATGTCAAACAAATTGAAAATGCAAGATCAATTCAAACCAATTTAATCCTATAAACTACATGATATACAAGATGCAATGCAAAAAGAATCATTGTCCAACTCTCAATGGTTAGGCAGAAATGAATTTTTGAAGTTTGGATCAAAATAATGCCTTAAAATGAAATTAAATCCATTGAAAATTGTCAAAAGGCATCAAGATCAAAAAAGAAATTTGGTTTGAAGGTTGGACAATGTTTCTAAATGATCTTAGATGTTTCATGAATTTTTTTGTGATTTTTAAATACTTAAAAGTATTTTTAATTAATTAATTCTCATTAATCAATTAAAAATAAACTTTTAAATGATTTAAAAATAATTTTCAATACAAAAAATAAAAATAAAAATATTTTTGGTTTCTGAAAATTGATAAAAGCTTGAATAAAAATTTTCAGAATTTTTTAAAGTGTTTTGCTATTTTTTATAAAATGTACAAAAGAAATGTAATAAAATGAAAATAAAATTGAATAAAATGAGAAGTATGCGCATCCAAGGGACAGGATTGGTTCTGGGGATATTTTGTTTGACTTCGCGCGCAATCTGATGGCCACAATTCAAACTGAGCTAATTTTCATTTTAAGTTAATTAAACTGAATTAAATTAAGTTAATGAAGATTAGGGTTTCTAATGATGCATCCTAGCCGCTCAATCACGCGCGAGTCAGCCCTGGTTAACCCATCCTACGCTCCACATTCAAACTCACATTAATGACACAAATTAACCCTAATCAACTTCAGGTGGCCGGAGAAGACTTCCGGTCGTCTTCTCCGGCGAGACCTCTGACCTAACTCTCTCAAAATGTTACTAAAACATGCCAAAACCTCCAGATCAACTCAACTAAACATCCTAAACAACGATCCAGCCACAAAATTCATTTCTTTTTCGTGAATCATGAAGAACAAGCAGAAATCAAATTTACGGGCAAAGTTTCAGACAAGCCATACATCCTCAAAACTCAATCATTTTCAAAAGTAAAAGGTTCAGTGCACTCAGGGAAGCATGTAGATCATTTTAGAAACAAGAAATAAAGGTTCTGGAAAAATGAATTTCCATGGCTACCTGAATCGAAGCTTTGATTTCTGGAACTTTCTGGCTGGCCCTTTGATCCAAGACACCTCTAATGGATCCCCTGAGAAGCTTGCAATACTTGTTTGGAGTTTAAAATGGCTGGTTTGAAAGATTGCTGAAGTTATGTTCAAAGGGGGGCAGAAATTGTATCTTGGTTTCAATGACTTTCAGGCTGTTTTGATGATTGGTTTGTGATCAGTGAGTCATGTTGAGATTGATGGTGAGGTTTGTTTGTGTGTTTGAAGCTTGTATGATGAGTTTCGAATGGTTTTTCATATGAGGTGAAAAGTGAGAATGCTGTCTCCTTGGAGGTTTTTGGCTTGTGTGTTATATTAAATGGCCTGCTTTTGATTTGTATAAACAAATGGGATTGGTTCAGAAAGTGGTTGTGGCATAGTGTGATTGGTATGGGCAAGTTGCCAAAATGTCAACTTGACTTGTACTTGAGGTATGGGCAATGGTACAACTTGCTTTTTGGCTTTCTTTGGCTCAGCTTGAATCAAGGAATGCTATGGAATAGGTCTAGAAGCAATGCAGCAAGTGGTTTATGGTTTGTGATAGGTTTTGCACTTTTCACAAAGTTTGGCCCCTTTGTGATTTCTTGAAGTTCAAGGCATGAAATGAGATGATTCTTGGGCCAATTCTGATCTCTAGAGGTCATATGATCATGTTGTGAAGAGTTTGTACACTTTTGAAGCCTTTAGAACACTTGATCATACCATTTTGCAAAATGCCTCTTTGGTAGAAAACTTCAAATTATGTGATTTTGGCCAACTTTGACAAGCCATAACTTTTGATCCAAAATGAATTAGGTCATGTTCTTGTACTTTTTGAAAAGGGAATGATCCATTCTACAACTTTCATGACCAAAGTTTTTTCATTTGAAGCATTTTTGAATCAAAAAGCAAGGGGTGAAAAAGTTTCCCAAAATGGCAATTTTCATTATAAGTCAACTTTCCCAAAAAGTCAACTTTGCAAATGGCTTGAAATTATTCAATTTTGTGAACTTCTAACATCTTCTATGATCAAATAAAGATCATACACAATCAAAATGATGAAGAACACCCTTTGGTTGGGTCATTGGGGGCCTCAGATGCCCTGATTTTGCACTGACTTGCTCAAAAAGTCAAGTCTTGATCAGATGACTTCCCCATTGAATTTCTTCATGAAAATTGACATGCATGGTCCCTATACCATATAGAGACCAATGGAAACAAGAATGACCAAAAAATTTGGAGTTATGGCCTTTGAAACCAAAACCCTAATTCTAGGTCATCTGTGCAGTTAAACCTGGCTCTGCTTCCATGCCATTCTCAGTTCTTGTGATTTTTGACATTCTTGGCTTTGAAAGGATATAATATGATTCTTGAACATACATGGACCCCTTTGAAGTGATTGATGACCTTTGGAGTGGCTCAAATGGCTCTTGGATTGCTCAGATCACAAACCCTAGATGCAGATGACTTTGAATCTATGCAGTGAATCAAAAATGCAATATGAGATGCTATGATGGAACTTATGCATATGAAAAGATCACAAGCCATGGTGTGAATGGGTGAGGGCAAATTTGGGGTGTTTACACTCTCCCCCACTTAAAAATATTTTCGTCCTCGAAAATGTACTCAGTGGAATCGACCCAGATACGGTCTCGCATCTGACGAATCACTCCCCTGCCAAAATTGACAATACTACGAATAAGACAAAACAACAATAATAATGCCAAGACGACTACAACGACAACAAAAAAAACAGATCATCAAGTTACAATACACAAGTTTGCACCTGAACTAGAACATAACAAAAATCGTTACCATCACCATAGGTAACACCTACCTAATTCCCAATCATGGGAATTAGTTAATCGCACTCGAACTGTCACCATAGATAACGAGGCAACAACAAGAACAAGAACCAAAGTTTCACGATACACCTCGATCCATTTACAACCACACAACTAACAAACTAAACTCATTTTCTTGACCATCGAAGCAACATACTCACAACTTCCAATAGAACACATAATTAGCACATATACCAATACATATGAATACCCAATAATACACGATTAACAAGTAAGCTTCTCACCATAACACTTCCATTATGGGACTTCTAATAGTCTTATTATCTCAACAAGTTTTATCGCTCCATATATTGAGCCCTTACTTAAACATTCATGTATAGACAATTATACCATCCCGCTCTTCTGCTGCACACTCTGATTACTTGCAGTTATCTATCCCATTATGTTCATATTCAACCTTACCTCTTTCTAACCGTCATCAAAACATCATCATTCACTTGATATACCCCATCACACCAGACGCAAGTCCTTTGACTGCTAACTCAATTCTAACTCTCCAACTGTCAAAGCAAACATAGGAAAAGGTTCCTAACTTACCTCAAGGAATTCCGACTATCTTTGTCGTTTCACACTCTAATATTTCCAACCAAACCGAAATTTTATACTCCCTCGATTACCAAACACTTCTATCTCAAATCATAAAAATAATATCACCGGATACTCAACACAATTCCTCCACTTACATCTGCTTCCAATCCACTGATAAGGTAGATACTTGCATAATTCCTAGATTATCATAAACTATAAACTACGAACTTACCATCAAGTGCCAACATCCTATCAACTTATAACAATCACATCTCAACACTCCACCCACAGTTTGCTAGAATCAGAAAAATAAAACTGGAATCGTAGAAAACTCTACTTCGGCTCCCCAAAACTCTCTCACAACAAATCTTCTCAAACAAATAACTTATCTTATCTTTTGCAAATTAACTGAGACAATAAAATGCTAACTTGAAAAAAAAACTATATTTTATAAACCGCAGTAATAACCAACTAATTCTAAATACATTCTAATCTCTTTAACCTATTCTGAGTTTCTCCATTGTAGATCCACATCTACTTCGGACGAACTTATAACAACACCTCTCTCTGAAAAACAAAACCAAACACATCCCCATTTGTCCATCAAAACCATACTCGATAACTTAGTATATAACTATATCTTTTCCAATACTTATATTTCAATCCTTAAACTTCCGACACTTTCTTCTTTTGCTTTTTATCATAGACCAAGACATCCTCAAAGAACACCACTTCAAACTTATTCCAATAAATATGAAAGACACAATTCATACTTCGTATACACACCTTAATGCATACCAGTCACCACAATCCTCTACACAACGTCCTTGATCAATTCATGGTCCATATTACATTTACTTCCTCATTGGATTACCCTTTCAATGTTTCAATTTCCATATTAATCAAATCCTTGATCCATAAATTCTATAAAGACAAATATTGCACACTGTCGTACCTCGAAAAATACAATCCTCGCGAATGCGGTCACGACTGGGCTGACTTGAGAGTCGCCACCTAATTTTGATTTATTCCCAAAGAGGGAAAGGGAAAATATAGATAAAAACCATGAAGGAAGGATAAAGACAAGGTCGTCGGAACCATTGCCTGGGTTCGAAAGTCGGTTATGCGGGGGGAAGGTATTAGCACCCCCTACATCCATCGTACTTGATGGGAACCTTCTAAGTTGTCACGCGAGAAAGGATGTCTATGCCTAAGGAAATACTTGCCAAAGAGCTTAAATTTTATTACCTTTCTTTAACTAAAGGATTTAGGAGTCGAATTGCACTAAAGAATATGGGTAGTTTATTCCAAATCAATAAGCCAAGCGTCTTGCGACGGAATAATCAGAGCGAATAACGAGAGCTTGTAATCCTATTTTCTACCACTTAAGGCTCGTGGCGTACAATTTTTCTCATATTATTAAAGAATTTTAGTACCTAAGACCACTTGACGTTGGATCAAGGGTTTGGATTTAAAAGAACCATCTTGGTATGTTGATTGCGAGGCATAAAGCGATCGCGAAGGGTGAATGCAAAATGGAGGTTAAGGGTTAATTGGTTACGCGAGATCTTGTCCTAGTCCTAAGCTAACGCGGAGCCGTTGGAGCTCGAGATTAAACCGAAAGCGTCGAAATGTTGCCCATTAACTATATTAGAATCGATTCAAAGTTTAGAATCATTCTATGAGAAGTCGAGCGTCACTCTATAGTCAAACGATTATTTAAATAAAAGAAATGTGATAAAAAAAATAGAATTGGTCTCATATTGATCTAAATGACGTCGATTTGTCGAAATCGAAAATTTAGATCGTTTGTTATATCATCCACCATAAAAATAAAATAAAGTATAAAAATAATAGTAAATAAAAGAATTGGCCTCATATTTAATTTAAATAACGTCGACTTATTCGAAATCGAATATTTAAATATTTATTCATCGGCCAAAATAATAAATTGGGAAAATAGGAAATAATGAGGAAAATAAAAGAGTGACCTCATATTTGTTTAGATAACGTCGATTTATTCGAAATTGAATATCTAAATGTTTATTCATCGGCCAAAATAATAATAAATCGGGACAATGTGAAATAATAAGAAAAATAAAGGTGTGGCCTCAAATTAGGGGATAACGTAGATTTATTAGAAATCGAATATCACCATTTATCATAGGCCAATTAAATAATAGAGTCGATAAATAATGGATCTAAATTAATTAAAAACCATAAAAAATAATAGAAAATGGTCTCATATCGATTCGGACAACGTCGATAAATTGAATGTCACAAATCGGATAATAATATCATAGACTAAATAATGAATAAATCGATTAATCGGGACGTGATAAAGAAACAAACAAATGGCCTCATATAGGCTTATATAACGTCGATTAAAAATTGAATATCAATAAACCATAAATTATATCATTGGTCCAAAAGTGAATCAAATAAATA
Organism: Lathyrus aphaca; assembly: GCA_963966055.1. Classification (NCBI taxonomy): domain Eukaryota; kingdom Viridiplantae; phylum Streptophyta; class Magnoliopsida; order Fabales; family Fabaceae; genus Lathyrus; species Lathyrus aphaca. The sequence goes on along the minus strand of OZ014523.1, from coordinate 126,419,528 downwards.
TGAAGAGTCTCATCAACCAATAAATCTGAAAAAAATCTAAAATCTAAAATATTATAAATAAAATCCACAAGATAGAAACTTATAGAAATCATTAAAAAAAGTAACAAAATAATAAAAGAAAGGAAAGATCAAAGTCTGTGAAAGAAATATATTTTGGGTTGTATCATGAATTCCAAGCCCAATAATTATAAAACGCATATATGTTCTAAAAAATAACAGCAAAATCTAAACTAACATAATAAATATAAAATAAATATAAAATAAAAAATTAAAATCCAGAACCCTTCTTCCAAACAAAAACAGAGGATGACGTTTTCATTCACCCTTTTCACAAACACAGAACACAACGGCGGAAAAAAAGAACTAAGGTCGGAACACTCAGAGGAAAAACGATCTCAAATCAAAATACCTCTCGCGATCTCTTAGTGAAAAAAAAGGAGATGAAGCTCTCTGTCACGGAGGATCTCTCTGCGTTTGTTTGTTCGGATTTTGCCTCATGGTGATGCTTTTCTCGATAATGGTTTTCTGGTGTTTTGAAAGTTCACGGTGGTTTCTCCGTTTCGTATTCGTGAAAGGTTCGTTGGTCTGTGTTGATTTTTGATTTTCGGTGTGTTTGGTTTCCGTTATCACTCCATCTCGCTCTCCAATGATTTTTGTTCTGTTCGCAAGTTTCGATTTCCTTTGGTTTGCTTTGTTTACGGTGGTGCGAAGTTGTTTGTGAGGTTTACGGAAGATGGAGGCGGTTTCAAAAGGGATGAAGTTGGGTTGCAAATGGTTTTGAGAATGCGAAGAAGAAGGGTATTTGTGTTGGTTTCAAATGGTTAGATGAAGAGGATTTGCAGGGACCGGAATGATGAGAATGAGGTTCTCTTCTCACTGTGTTTATGTATGAAAGAATGAGGTTTTGTGTTGTTCTATTTCTCGGTTCAAAAGTAATTTGTAGAGGCTTTTTTTTTTGCTTTTTGTTATTGGATTCCCCTCCCTTGTGATAACGAGTTCCCCATTTATACAAATGGATGGAGGGATTTTTAAGAACGATTTGAAAGGAAATTAGTGTGTTGCTCGTTATCGTGCATGAGTGATATGGCTGTGAAGTTGGTGTGAGGAACGTGTTGTTTCCGTGTACGTACGGAGGCTTAGTGGAAAGTTTTGTGCGTGAAGGATGAGCAAATAAATTCCTCTGTCTTTTTTTTTGTTTATTTTGGCAAGTTGGTGCAGAATCAATTATGTGATACCAATGGGATTCATGTGATTCGATGTGGGGCATGGTGGCATTTTTCTTTTGTATTTTGCTTATGATACTTTTCTTGCCAGAAAATGGTATTACCTTAATAAAATGTGTTATTAATAAAAACTATAATAAAAATAATGTAATAATAATAATAATTATAATAATAATAATAATAATGGAGAGTAATGAAAAATTAAAATGAAGTGAGTGACAATACTACTTATGTAAAAAGTGATGAATATATATATATATATATATATATATATATATATATATATATATATTATGATGATAATTTAATCAAATGTAAATTGATAAAAATGATCAAACATAACTAAACAAGATCGAGAAGTTAAACCTTTGAATTTGACCTTTTGTGGATGCATACAAATGAAATATTTTCAAATGAACATTGATGCAGATAAAAATGAATTGGAAACAAACAATGCAATTAAAGGTAGGACAAATTTGGGTAATGACAAATTCCCCTATCTAATTGTCTTGAATCCGAAGAAGTGAACTGCTGCCAGGCGTTCGATTTTCAGGATAAAAGTCAATTAGATATAAGAAAATCCAAAAAAATTGTCCAATGAAGAATGCAATGAAAAAATATGATATGCTTGTATGGATGCAATTGCTGGGGATTTTAGATATGAACGAGTTATGATACGAGACACAAAGTGTGCGGGGATGATGAAATGAATGAATGAGGAGAAAACACTGAAAACGATAAGGTAAGAAAATTAGTTGAGGAAAACAAAATATTTTTGAAGACTTGTCGGGATGACGAAGGATAATCAGAAATACTTTGAGCAAAGAGGGGTAAACCCTGGAAGAGGAATTAATGACATCTAGCAGTGCTACAGATGCACCAATACCAAACTTGGACACCAACGTCCAAAACATCTAGACAAGTACTAGATGTGGAATGAGACCAATTTATAAAGGTACACCAAGGGAAACATCAATCTTTTCAACGATACATTCATAGAGATGCTACTTGAAATAAATATTAGTGCCAAACTTCTCAATGGGATGAACCGAAGAGAGACAGTTGAAAGAATGGGGTCTGTAGCACCCCAAAATTTGCCCTCATATTTACTATCATCTAGTTGGCTTACGCTTCACATTCACATGCATCTTCTATTAGGTCATCTATAAAATGTCATGCAGTCATTAGGCATAAGCTTGTTACTTGGGTCAGAAGCTGGAAGAATTATGGTTTTTGCAGTGCCTTGTGATTTATCTCTTTGGCAAGCATGGTTCGATGGAAAATACCAAGATCATGGGATATGATTTGTCTCCTGTGTGTATGTTTATCAGGTGGATTCTCAAGATTTAGCCATCACAACAATCAAGGGTATTATTCTTCGATAATCACAATCAACATTTGATTAGGGTTTATTTCCCTGACAATTTGGCCATCAAGAGTTTCCTTATGAAGTATGGCACTAGGGCATCTTGTCACTCAGTGGATTCCATCATTATGTGATTTTTGTTGGTTATCATGAAAGTTCGATGCGAATTAGAGTGTGGCATTGAAGACATGGATCTTAAATAATTTGGCTTGGGTTTATAGATCCAAACGAATCTAGAAGTATTCATGTGGTTTGCTTTAAGTTCAAGTTTTCGAGGAAAATAACGCGTCGTTTTTGTTTTTTTAACCTATGTTCATATTCGATCCATAAACCGATACCCGAATCATGTTCAATTCGAATATCATTCCATGTTCATTTCCAAAGTCCAATTAACCTTTTTTGTTCAACTTCTGAAAGACAGTCACGTCGAGGTGCACTTTTCCGCAAAAGCTCCATTGAGTAGGGACTTTCCCAACCAGACATGGCAAGAGCTAGCCAATCCGGGGCAGTTACGTCGAGCAATCTCTTCAAAATTCAGTCAAACTTGGGCAATCACCTCGAGATTCAAATCTCTCCAAGAGAAAAGATTAGTCAGTCAAGTGCAAGACTATGCAAAAACTTGTACTGGGGCAGGCCACCCCAATGGCACGAGAATTCATTCTTTCCCGAAGACAGACAATCAGGAACATTTACCCGGAGTTCAAAGTACCGGGGCAGTTATACTTTCAAAGAGTTTCTATGTCACCCTTTGCATACCTCTTATTGATTGAGTCCTTCACTCATCTAGCGGTCGGTCGTCAAGACAATTATCTCGTTCAGCGCTTCCGACAGCTCCAAGCTCATATGCGTTGACAATGGTTTCCTCCTCAACAGGGTTATTATGCCAATTCAGGAAATCACTATGATACCTAAGAGTTTAAAGACACCCAGTCTTTTGTAAAATCCTCTTAAGGTAAAGTCCTGACAAAAGCAAAGGATCCCCAGCACGAGACGACTTGAAATCCCTCCTCCTTAGCAGGACGTGCTTTGATTTTGTTACCCCCAACAGACAGATGGATGTTATCCCCAGTAAAAGTTGCCAAACTTTTTCTTCAGTAAGTTTCCTTGATCCTGTTTCCTTAATAGATCTAAGGTGGATCCTATTCTCTAGCAGATCTCAGAAAAATTTCTCTTCCACAACAGATCTTGGAAGATTTATTTGCTCAAACAGAGCAACAAGGATTGATAATCCCCAAACAGAGAGTTCTCTTCACGCAGTGAAGTATTTCTTACAAGAGTTCATGTATTTCTGGCCACCAGCTAATCGGTTCTTTTCCCCACAGAGGTTCAGAGGATTCAGGTAGACGGAGAGTACTCCTCAGCAAAGCCTTGATAAGACCTTCCCCAGTTAGGTCAGAAAGTTGTCGATCCCCCAGCAAAATCTTATGGGTGAGATACAATCCCCAGTGGTTATGGTAGCCTCAAGCAGGTTCCGCAAATCTAAAGTCCAATTTATTTTTGGCAAAGATGATAATTTAAGACAGATGAATTATTCACGCTCTTCTCCAGCAGAGATGTTATCCCCGCAGGGCTTCTCGAGATTGAATCCGCAATCATTGCGTTCTTAGCAAAATCAGTAGGGACTTATTATTTCCGCATCAGGAACTCCCTTTGCACTTGCGCCATTTCATTGACATGTTCAAAACCTAGCATCCCCAGTGTCATGGGGCATCATGCCATACAGTTCAACATATGCGTACCCAGCATAATCCAAGTTTGATATCTTGCAAAAGTCCAGCCACAGACTGGCCAAAGTCCATCTCCGGGTGGCAAATTCTTAAAGTCCCCCGTAGTGGGCAAAAGTCTCCCGCAGTGAGCAAAAGTCCAGCCGCAGACTGGCTAAAGTCCATCTTTGGGTGGCAAATTTCTAAAGTCCCCCGCAGTGGGCAAAAGTCTCCCGCAATGAGCAAAAGTCCAGCCGCAGACTGGCCAAAGTCCATCTTCAGGTGGCAAATTTCTAAAGTCCCCTGCAGTGGGCAAAAGTCTCCCGCAATGAGCAAAAGTCCAGCCGCAGACTGGCCAAAGTCCATCTTCGGGTGGCAAATTTCTAAAGTCCCCCGCAGTGGGCAAAAGTCTCCCGCGGTGAGCAAAAGTCCAGCCGTAGACTGGCCAAAGTCCATCTTCGGGTGGCAAATTTCTAAAGTCCCCCGCAGTGGGCAAAAGTCTCCCACAGTGAGCAAAAGTCCAGCCGCAGACTGGCCAAAGTCCATCTTCGGGTGGCAAATTTCTAAAGTCCCCCGTAGTGGGCAAATGTCTCCCGCAGTGAGTAAAAGTCCAGTCGCAGACTAGCCAAAGTCCATCTTCGGGTGGCAAATATCTAAAGTCCCTCGTAGTGGACAAAAGTCTTCCGCAGTGAGCAAAAGTCCAGTCACAGACTGGCTAAAGTCCATCTTCGGGTGGTAAATTTCTAAAGTCCCCCGCAGTGGGCAAAAGTCTCCCACAGTGAGAAAAAGTCCAGCCACAGATTGGCCAAAGTCCATCTTCGGGTGGCAAATTTCTAAAGTCCCCCGCAGTGGGTAAAAGTCTCCTGCAGTGAGCAAAAGTCCATCCGCAGACTGGCCAAAGTCCATCTTCGGGTGGCAAATTTCTAAAGTCCCCCGCAGTGGGCAAAAGTCTCCCGCAGTGAGCAAAAGTCCAATCGCAGACTGGCCAAAGTCCATCTTCGGGTGGCAAATTTCTAAAGTCCCCCGCAGTGGGCAAAAGTCTCCCACAGTGAGCAAAAGTCCATCCGCAGACTGGCCAAATTCCATCTTCGGGTGGCAAATTCTTAAAGTCCACCACAGTGGGCAAAAGTCTCCCGTAGCAATCAAGAGTCTCCCATAGTGAGCAAAGGTATCCCGTAGCGAGCAGCAACCCCCGTAGTGTGGCAAGATCTCCAAAGTCCACCCGTAGTGTGGCAATCTAAAGTTCACCTACAGTGTGGCAAATCATCCAAATACCACCCGCAGTGTGGCAAAGTATCCTGAAGTCCAACCGCAGATTGGCAAAAGTCCATCCCCAGGATGGAAAAGTATCTTGAAGTTCAACCGTAAATTGATAAAAGTCCACCCTCAGTGTGGCAAGCCAGTAGTCCTCTGGCATCATTCAAAAGGCATCCCCTGTTTACTATTCTTCCCATCATAATTATCTCCAAGTATAGTCCACTCGGTTGAGTTTATTTCCCTTTTCTTCTGCCACAAAGTGTAAATTTTCTGGTTGTTTCTAGTATTCAATCCCTTCATACCTCAAATGTCTGAAAGCAACTGCTATAATCCATTCACGTCCACAGTGATTGAATAGGGGCAGCTGTAACACCCCATAATTTGCCCTCATATTTATTATCATCTAGTTGGCTTACGCTTCACATTCACATGCATCTTCCATTAGGTCATCTATAAAATGGCATGCAGTCATTAGGCATAAGCTTGTTACTTGGGTCAGAAGCTGGAAGAATCATGGTTTTTGCAGTGCCTTGTGATTTATCTCTTTGGCAAGCATGGTTTGATGGAAAATACCAAGATCAGGGGTTATGATTTGTCTCCTGTGCGTATGTTTATCAGGTGGATTGTCAAGATTTGGCCATCATAATGATCAAGGGTATTATTCTTCGATAATCACCATCAACATTTGATTAGGGTTTATTTCCCTAACCATTTAGCCATCAAGAGTTTCCTTATGAAGTATGGCACTAGGGCATCTTGTCACTCAGTAGATTCCATCATTATGTGATTTTTGTTGGTTATCATGAAAGTTCGATGCGAATTAGAGTGTGGCATTAAAGACATGGATCTTAAAGAATTTGGCTTGGGTTTATAGATCCAAACGAAGCTAGAAGTATTCATGTGGTTTCTTTAAGTTCAAGTTTTCGAGGAAAATAACGCGTCGTTTTTGTTTCTTAACCTATGTTCATATTCGATCCATAAACCGATACCCGATTCATGTTCAATTCGAATATCATTCCATTTTCATTTCCAAAGTCCAATTAACCTTTTTTGTTCAACTTTTCTATCCAAAAACCACATAAACCAAGATCATATTCCTAGGCCCAAATTCAACTTTAGCCCAATTACCATAACTGTGTTTATCCACATAAAACCATTTTAATATCCATTTAACCATACCCATTTAAATTCATAATCATTCCCAAAATTCTTTGTTTCACAACCAATTCATTGTTCATATCCGTCAAATAAATTCAAAATTTGATTTAAGGTTAACTAATACATTCACTTTGTCCTATGTTTTTGTGAAGGAAACATTATGATGGATTGAGCACGGGGAAAAGATTTCTTATAAGATCTTTTTGTTAGAGGAATGCGGATTGCTTGATAAAGCTCTTGAAGAGTTACCCAAAATGAATCAAAAAATTTTGTTGATAAACTTGCTTTTAAGAGAACAAAAGGTTTCACTTGTAGTGAAGTTGGGTCATTTAGAAGAAACAAAATCTTTATACAGGATGTTACTTTCCATTAATCTTGATGATTATAGTTATTATGAAGGTCTCCAAAAAGTGTGTTGATTTGTATTTAGATGGGAAACACTCTGCTGATCAAATAGATCAATTTGTTTGAATGTACGAAACAATTGGGCAACGATATAACTGATCTTCTACAGTCAAGGGAATACCGCTAAATTTTTCGTCATGGTATTTCAAGAAGTGCAAAGATTCTTCATGGTAATTCAAGAAGTGCAAAGATCATGTGCACGATGACAATTTCAACAATATTATTCAGAGTTTTCTCATCCAAAGTTTTCAATTCAATTATTCAAAGGAACCTCCATATCAGTTACAAAACAATAACACATCAAAAATGTAAAAAAAAAGGTTCAATAAAATTCAAGTACAAAACCCAAAAGAAGGTCAGTTACAAGCATAACCAAAAACAGTTAAAGTTTCAATCTTCATTTGCTCATAATAACCGAAAACAATGACATAAAAGCGACTTGACTCCTCACTCTCGAGGCTCCTTGAACCATTCTCCAATCTTCATAACCCCCTTCACCCTCCAGCCTTCCTTTTCTTCAACTCTTTTGCATCAAGTTTCCAACTGCAAAATGGAAGGAAGAACCGAATATAAAAATCCAGAAAAGCTATAACAGAAAACTGAATTAGTTACAAAATCCTAACAAAAATATAACAACCTCTAATAGGATTTCAACTAAAAAATCACCAAAGCACCCTCAATCCATCACCTATAAAGTGTTGTTGGTTGTTGCAAATTGGGGCTCCATCATTTTCCCTCCACTTTTCAGAATCATCCATCTTCATCCTCCTCTCATTCTTCAACTCGTCTTCATCCATCTCTTGCAAGCCTCCTGTGAAGTTCTTCTTCTTTACCATCCCACCAATCTCTAATTCTTTATCCTCCTTCTTAAACCTTCATTCAACCTCTACAACCTTTCAAAAAAATCCATCTTCATCACCTTCAACTTGGAATCAGCAACCTGCAACAAGAAACCGTAAATTCAGCGATGAGGAAAAACATAATAACTTAACATTCGTCATTACCCTCACCACTCTTCAAGGTTGCGATCCATATCTTCATCAATCACAAAAACCAAAGCTTAACCATTTTTCAACCTTTTTCAACATTGTTCATGGCTCTCCAATCTCTAACAACATTTCTGCATAATATCCAGTTCTTGAATCCCCTTCAATCACCATCATCAACACTCCTGTAATGAATTCAAGACAATCAACAATTCATAATCGCAGAGCATAAACAAGAACCGTGGGAAGAGGATTTCTGAACAAATCCAACAACAATTTCAGAAGGAAAGTAGAATAATCAGAAGACAAAATCAAGGAAAACCGTGGAATAACACATATACCTGACGTCGGGAATTTCGATTCATCTTCGTAGCACCATTGAAGCGACTCCAACAGGTATTCAGTTCTTTTCTGGATTCAGTATCTCAAGAGAGTCGCAACAATTCGAAGCCGATCACTTTCAATCATTGTCATATTCGTGGAGCCTCCTTCATCCTCGTCATCATTGTCATTCATCTTCAAATCTCACCAATCTCGGACATCATCAATAATCATCGCTATTCTTCGTCAACGACCTTCATACCTCTTCAACATCTTCATCAACTTCGAAAAACATCATCTTTATCAATCCGTGAAACACAATTATCATCATATTCATCACATAACCTGCACAAAAAAAACCAATTCAAGGATTCAAAATCAAACACAAACGTGGAATCAGAATAGATGAAGAAGAGCTTCGTGAAAACATAACAATAGCAAGGACGCGAAAGAGCAAAAGAAAGTTGTATGATACCTCAGAATCTTCATCATCATCGTAGTTGCAAACTCTATATCAAGGTCATCATTCATCGACGCCCGATCAAAAAAGTTATTTCTTCGTCTTCATCGCATAACAACGATCGACGTCTTCATCTCCATCGCGACTACGATTTCAACGGATCTTCGTCATAGTTCATCTGAAGCGATTGAAGGTACGTTCTTTGATTCTTCTTCCATTTTGTTCCTGAAATATTGTGATTTAGGGATTCAGGAGAGGTTCAAGATAAAATGTTTGTGGATTTGAGACAAGGAAAGGAAATTAGTCGGGGTTTATTCACGGTGTGGAGGTGTTTTATGGAGGTCTGCCGGAGTTGCCGCCGTTAGCATTAGGGTTTTGTTTGAAAGAGGAAACGTGCCAGAGTGAGAAGGAGATGAGGGTCTTAAGGTTGATTATTGTTTCCTTTTTATGTTTTGTTTGGTTTTTAATTCATGAATTAAAAATAATAAAGCTCATAAAGTTAGTGTTAAATGCACCGTTTAAGATTTAGAAAGATCATAATCTTTATTTAAACTCCACCGCCCCAAATTATGAAAAGATGAGATTCTCTTTGGGTGGTCCACTCTGGCGGTGACACTTGACACCGTTTGGTAGGACCACCAGATTTTCTTCACATACGTATCCCCCACCATAAGAACAATGCATCCCTAACACCTGTGGCCTCCATCAATTCATCATGTGCAGATTAATAGATCAGCGGCTAGGATTAGTCTCCCTAGTCAAGAGAGTTGACCGAAAGTCCATGTGGTGCACCCTCAAAACCCAACGCTTTTGGGCCCCCAAACAGAATGCTATTCGCACCCTTACCAACCTATCCCACTGCGTTTTTGACAAATAAATTACTTTACATGCACCTCTCCTATAATTTCTTTAGTTTTTTTTTAATTTCTGGTTTATGTAGTTTCAATTTAAATTCATAAAAAATACTAAAATTAATAATAAAATTCCACAAAAAAATATAGGAGCTTTCTAACTCATTTTAAATTTTTTCTATGTTTTTACTTTCTGATTTTTGCCATTTTTTAATTTTATTTCGATTTTCCATTTAATTGCTTTTCTATTGAATTCTTACATGAACACATAATTTTGTACATTTTGGTTCTCCCACTTCCTGTAGCTTTTTGCCCCATTCTTTTTGATATGATTAGAGGACTCATAATAGTACCTGGAAAATTTTTTGGTATATTTTTAAGTCCATTTTATCCACTGTTTGGGTAGCATTGTTTGAATAAATGTGTGAATAAATCTTAGGTAGATTTAGGGGACCATTTGACATAGTTAGTGTTCTGGACTAGCCCAATTCCCACAATTGGGCCAAGCAAACCAACTCAATAGTTGTGCTCGACGTTGAGCAGAATTGGGAATAGTGGTCTCTGTCGACCACAAGCATACCAACCACGACGAAGTTCCCTAACGGCTAGTTTTGACCGTTACCTATTTTTACGGATTCCTCGATCCGCGCCTCACAATATGGACCAATAATCTTCCATTTAGCCCCTTATATAAACCCTCTCAGTTGGGAGGGTCAGGTATTCAATTCTCTGACCTTTATTCTCGTACTTGCTCACTCTTTGCTCGGTTACTTACTTTAGCATCGGAGTGCCTTGCAGGTACACCCCCTTTCTCTCCTCACTGATCGTCTTTCATCAGCTCTTGAAGCCAGCCGTATCGGATCCTGATCTCCAGGTACGATCAGGTGGCGCCGTCTGTGGGAAACTGATTTCCCCGTTCTTCTTTCAAAATCTTCAAAGAACCAAAGTTTTAACAAGAACCATGGCTGCTCGGGACAACCAAGAAAACCGATCAAATGACGGCATGATTTTCACGCAACGTGAGAGCAACATTCATCCTCCTCTGCACGAGGAAACCGTGCAAGATCACCCACACGGTAAGACATCATCGCCTTCACCCGATCGCAATCAACCTCTGGAAAGTCGCCCGGAAACTCTCTTTCCCTCGACTCCTTCAGGATCGGATTTCGCTGCACTGGCCAAAATCCTGAATCAGACAAACCTACTGCTCCTCGCCCATGGCGAGAAAATCGCCCGTCTCGAAGATAATTCTCGTCGACCACCGTCTCCCGCGAGACCCCAAAGAAGGCGCACTCCCTCTCCCGCCAGGAGGAAGAGGAAAAGGCACGCTGACGAATCAACGGGCGACAAGCGTCTTCGCCAGTCCTCCCCACGATCTTCCCCTCCAAGAAAATCAAGAAGGAGCAGATCAAGATCCGCCTCTCCCCGGCGAATGAAGAAGCGCGCTCACAGGTCTCCTTCATTCAACTCCAGTGACGACGAGGACGCGAGGGATCCCCTTTCATCTGAAATCATGGCGGCTAAACTTCCAAGAGGTTTAGAGAAGCCCCCACCGCTAGGCTCGTACGACGGAACCACAGATCCAGAAGAGCATATCGAGAATATCGATGCGCTGCTCGATTACCAAGGAATGCGGGGGGAAATCAAATGTCGCCTTTTTCCTACAACGCTGAGGAAATGGGCGATGACATGGTACAAAAGCCTCGAGGCCGAGTCCATCACCTCCTGGAAACAACTTGGACGCACGTTCTCCAGGCACTTCACCGCATCATGGCGGCATCCGAAGACAGAAGCTTCGCTCAAAGCGATCATCCAGGGGAATGATGGACCTTTACGAACTAACATTGAAAGGTTCAATAAAGAGGCAGTCCAAGTATCTACGACCGACGACATGAAGAAATATTTGCTGGAATGAGGATTACGCCAGTCGACAGATTTTCACCGGGCGGTCGGCATTGAGACCCCTGCCACCCTCGACGCGTTCTTACTGAAAGCCCAAGCCTACTTCCAGTATGAGGAAAAACAAGAAGACAACTCGGTAAGAGACGCTCGACGTCGTGAAGATGCTAAGCCTCACCGAGTCGATGAGCCCTCGACATCTCGTCGGGAAGGAGACAAAAGAAAGGACGATCGCTCCCGTGAACCGCGGGAGCACCGAGGACCCGTCGGTCGGTTCCATGAATACACACCTCTCCTGGCCTCTAGGGAGAAGATTTTGTCCGAGTGTGCCAACTCGGAGTTCAGGCAGGCAGCGGTACGTTTTCCAAAGCAACAACCCAGCAAACCGGGCACAGATAAAACGAAATATTGCAGATTCTACAAGAGTCATGGCCACAACACAGAAGACTGCATCCATCTCAAGGGTGCAATCGAAATTCTTATCAAGGAAGGGCACCTGAAACAGTTCACCAAATCCAGGGACACTCCTCGACAAGAAACACAAGAGACTCAAAAAGTCGAGGAAGCCATACCCATCCCTGCAGATGCGAACATGTAGGTTGCCCTAAGCATTTATCGCCCGAAAGATTTCTTCCTACCGGATCACACCGAGAGTCCGGGGTACCTCTCCTCCCATAGTCCATGGGAAACCTTTCCTTCCGCAATGGTCATCTCGGGAGGGGGGTTCAATAAAATCACGGTCAGATCCGTGAAACAGAAATTCGACCAACTGATTGCAAAGGGACCCGCGCAAAACGCCACCCTGGACCCACCAAAGGAAGGCTCGGTACCCCTTGCCTTTTACCGAGAAGAGCTCCTGGGAGGGGCGCCCAACGCCAGCATTCCTTTGCTCATCCGGGCACGCATGGAAAATTTCGATGTGAGGAGAATCCTGGTGGACCAGGGCAGCTCCCGCGACATTATGTACTCCCAGCTGTTTTCGACACTCCAGCTGAACGAGACACACTTGACTCCGTACGTCGGATCAGACCTGCAGGGTTTCAACGGAGCAGTCTCCCGACCATGGGGGTATATCGATCTATTTGTCACCTTCGGAAGAGGTGAGACAGCCAGGACGGTCAGAGTCCAGTTCCTAGTCGTGGACTGCCCGTCGCTGTACCAATGCATCCTAGGGCGACCAACATTAGCCGAGATAATCTCCGTACCATCCACCGTCCACCTGAAGATGAAGTACTACACTACTTCAGGTAAGGTCGCTGATAACGAGAAAAAGTATCGTTTATATTGCTATGTTTCAATAATGTTTTATCGCACAATTGCCGTTTTAACACCCGATTCCTCGAGTTTTCTTTGTTATTTTGCAGGTACATCATATACAGAGCTAAATCATGGGCCACAAGTGAAATGAGCAAAATCAACCATTAAAAGATGAAGAAAGGAGGAATTCTGCATAACATGCATTTTTTGTAACAGTCACGATCGTCACCTAGGAGTCACGACCGTGACACGCTAAAAGGAGCAGTCACGGTCGTCACAAGTCCCTCACGACCGTGACAAGGGGGATTTAGGGTATTTTGATGAGACTTGGTCATGAACGTGTACGCTACGTGAATCCAACATGCCTATTTTCCCGCAGACCAAGTATACCAAGTATTCCCTGGATTTTCTCAGTCTCTACGAGGCCCATGCACCAACTCCAACTGCCAAGCCCAAAACATTGATCCTATAAATACTTAACTTCAAGAAACAATTTACAGAGTTTTGATTTTAATTTTCTTGCGGAAGCTCTGCCGTTTTTATTTGCACCCTTTATTTTTCCAGCATTTATTTTACTTGCTTTAATTTTCTGTATCCCAACCAACCATATAACAATTTCCAACATTAGGAAATTTTTATAATTAAATTTGTTTCAAAACCTTCAGAATTCTCCTAGTAATTTTTATTTCCGATTCCGGTCCGTACTCCGAGTTTCCAGGCTGTGGAAGAAGGAGTCTAACATTTTGATTGTATTCAGGTTTTTATTTAAATTGCATTTATATTTAATGTTAAGTATTTATTTTTCTGTTATGCATATTTTATTTTGTGTTTTTCTGCCTCTGTCTGGTTCAACAATAATGAGTAGCTAAACACCTTAGGGCGGTATGTAATTAAAAACCAACTAAATCGGTAAAATCAATTCTAGGCTTAAAATAATTAAGAGCTTAATATTCTGGCTGAGACTTTTTATTATAAAATCAACCTTTTTGTTACGAGAGTAAGGAAAGTGTAATAGGTTAGGTCAAGACCACGAGAGTGTGAGATTTTAACCAGATAGCTAAAGTTAGGCATTTAATTTAAACACAGCGAGAGCGCTTTAAAATGAATTAGAATTACTAAGTTTCGAAAAATTATTTCTAAACACTTATGGGCTAGCGAGAGCAGGCATAGGGCTTTAGGGGTAAGATCTGAGATAAGACCACGAGAGTGTGAGTTAAAGATATTTAAACTAGTAACCTCTACAGAATAGATTAAGTGAACCATCTTTATAAGCCTAGATTAGATTGACCCGCCTAAGTTATCATAATTACATACCGACCGCCTTAGTATTATTTTATTAAACTTAAATTTAATTCCCGCTTTTAATCTTTAAAAACAACCAAAAATTGTGACAACCATTCGCCTTAGCTAAACTAGTAAATCCCCTAGCACTAAGTAATCATAAAGTCCCTGTGGATCGATAATCTTAAATATTACTTCGATAGGCTGTGCACTTGCAGTTAAGATACCGCTAGACACATAATTAGAGTTCGTCTTTAGCCCATCAAGTTTTTGGCGACGTTGCCGGGGACCTTAATTTAGTTAATAGTGCACTTTAGGGTAGCATTGTCTAGACTAAGGTAACAACTATTTTCTTTTCTTAATCTAAATTCCCGAGTGTATGCCAAGTACTCGCTCTAAAGGCGAAGACTTGCAACCTCTAATCCCAGAATCGGAACGCTTCTTACACGTAAGAAGACGGATATTCTATTACGAACAAAATTACAATATTCCAGATCTTCAAATAGATCCACCTAAACCAGTCGTAACATCAAAGGACGCAGTGATGGCTCAAGAACAGAATCACCCACTCAAATATTACGCTAGTCCTTCGCAAGCTGAACCGCATTCCAGCATTGCCGCACCGGCTATCAACCGAAACGATTTCGAATTGAAACCTTCGCTGATATCAGCCGTGCAACAAAATCAATTCTCCGGAAATCCTACCGAGGATCCGAACCTTCATCTTTCGATCTTTGTGCAATACGCAGATACCGTAAAAGCCAATGGAGTTACCCAAGAAGCTATTAGACTACGTCTTTTTCCTTTTTCACTTCGAGACAGAGCGAGAGCCTGGCTTCAATCTCTGCCTTCGAATTCAGTAACTACGTGGGAGGAACTAAAGAGAGTTTTCTTGACCAGATATTTCCCACCTAGCAAGACAGCTATGCTGAGAGCTTAGATCAACGGATTTAAGCAAAAGGAAAACGAATCACTTTTCGAAGCTTGGGAACGCTATAAGGATATGCTGAGACTTTGTCCACATCATGGATTAGTAGAATGGATGGTCATCCATACCTTCTATAATGGACTCTTGTATAATACAAGAATGACAATTGACGCTGCCGCAGGCGGTGCACTAATGGACAAAGAATATAACGATGCTTATGCACTTATCGAAAGTATGGCTCAAAACCATTACCAATGGGGAAGCGAGAGAGTCGCAACTGAGAAACCAACAAAAGGAGGTATGTACGAAGTGAGTAGTATGGACCAAGTCAATGCAAAGTTTGACCAATTAAACCAAAAGATCGAAAACTTGGCCATAACACCAACAGCCACCGTGGCTGCAGTAACACCTAACTGTGAGTTATGTGGAGTTCCAGGACATGATGTTCCTGATTGTCAACTATTAACAGGAATTCCCACAGATCAAGTGAATTATGCTCAAAGAAACCCATACTCAAACACATACAACCCAGGTTGGAGGAATCATCCGAACTTCTCCTATAAGAATAACAATGCTTTATACGCACCAGGTCAAGCACCAGCTACACCACCAGGATATCAAAAGACTGCTCATAATGTCCCTAGAAAATCGAATCTTGAATTGATGATGGAGAACTTCATAGCTAACTAATCTCAAACAAACAAGGACTTCTTAAACCAAAACATACACACTAGTGAGCAGATTAAGCAATTAGTGAGCAAAGTAGATGCATTAGCTACACATAACAAAATGCTTGAAACTCAGATTTCACAAGTAGCTCAACAACAAGCACCTACCGCTGCACCAGCTGGAGTATTTCCTGGACAACCTCAACCTAATCCGAAAGGTCAGGCCAATGCTGTGATATTAAGAAGTGGCAAGGAACTTGACGGACCTACCGATCCAAGACTTGACAATCCAGCCATGTACCAAAAACCGGATAAACCGACTGAAATGGTGAATGATCCAGAAGAAAAGGAAGATGATAATCAAGAGGCAGTGGAGAAAGAAAAGCCTTATGTGCCTCCACCACCCTATAAACCACCAATTTCGTACCCTCAGAGATTAACCAATTCCAAGACGATGGGCCAGTTTAAGAAATTTGTTTAACTTCTGAAACAGTTGAATATTACTATTCCGTTTACAGAAGCTATCACTCAAATGCCCTCGTATGCTAAGTTTTTAAAAGAAATCTTATCTAATAAGAAAAAGATAGAGGATAACGGAACCGTTACACTTACTGCTGAGTGTAGCGCCATAATTCAGAATAATATGCCTCCTAAGCTAAAAGATCCTGGAAGTTTCTCTATACCCTGTGTAATAGGAAAATTCGTCATTGACAAAGCTCTATGCGATTTAGGAGCCAGTATTAGTGTTATGCCCTTAACGATTTACAAAAGGATAGACATGTGAGACCTAAGACCAACTAAAATGTCTATTCAACTAGCCGATCGCTCTATTAAATATCCTGTAGGCATACTAGAAAACGTCCCAGTACGTATAGGACAATTCTACATCCCTACTGATTTCATAATCATGGACATCTCTGAAGACTCCACTACACCTATCTGTAAACACCCCAAATTTGCCCTCACCCATTCACACCATGGCTTGTGATCTTTTCATATGCATAAGTTCAATCATAGCATCTCATATTGCATATTTGCTTCACTGCATTGGTTCAAAGTCATCTGCATCTAGGGTTTGTGATCTGAGCAATCCAAGAGCCATTTGAGCCACTACAAAGGTCATCAATCATTTCAAAAGGATCCATGTATGTTCAAGAATCATATTATATCCCCATAAAGTCAAGAAAGTCAAAGAATCACAAGAACTGAGGAAGGCATGGAAGCAGAGTCAGGTTTAACTGCACAAATGACCTAGAATTAGGGTTTTGGTTTCAAAGGCCATAACTCCAAATTTTTTGGTCATTCCTGTTTCTATTGGTCTCTATATGTCATAAGGATAATGCATATCAATTTTCATGAAGAAATTCCATGGGGAAGGCATCTGATCAAGAGTTGACTTCTTGAGCAAGTCAGTGCAAAATCAGGGCATCTGAGGCCCCCAATGACCCAACCAAAGGGTGTTATTCATCATTTTGAATGTGTATGATCTTTATTTGATCATAAAAGATGTTAGAAGTTCACAAAATTGAAGAATTTCAAGCCATTTGCAAAGTTGCCTTTTTGGGAAAATGACTTGTAATGGAAACTTGCCATTTTGGGAAACTTTTTCAACCCTTTCTTTTTGTTTCAAAAATGCTTCAAATGGGAAAACTTTGGTCATGAAAGTTGTAGAATGGATCATTCCCTTTTCAAAAAGTACAAGAACTCATTCTAATTCATTTTGGATCAAAAGTTATGGCTTGTCAAAGTTGGGAAAAATCACATAATTTCAAGTTTTGTACCAAAGAGGCAAAGTTGCAAAACCCCTTGCCAAGGCAAATTGTGCTTTCAAATGGACTTCTAATCTTTTTACAAACATAAACCAATGCCTAAAAGTCATAATGCACCAAAGGTTTGCCCATTTTCATGACTTATGGATCAAGAAACTTCAAAAGGGCCAAAATTGGACAAAGTTGCAAAACATCATACAAACCCTAATCCATTTGCTAGTTGGCTTCAAGACTGATCCCATGGCTCTCCTCATTCCTTGCTGCGCAGGACACCCCTTTGTCCTTGGCCTACCATTGACCCATACCTCTCTTACACCTAGACTTGACTTTTTGCAAAAAAAACCCATACCAATCAGCCTGTGCCACACCAACTTCTCTGACCCCTCTAGTTGTGATACGTGGACCAAATGAGACTCAACACAGCACACACACAATCCTGAAACACTCTCCAAGCCATAGCTCCAAGTTTTCACCTCTTATGCATTTTCATTCGAAACACATCACACAAGCATCATACATCAAAACAAACCTCATAAAATCACTCAGCATGCTCCCCTGATCATTTCCCTACCCTCATTCATCCCTGAAACCTCCTCAATCAGAAACACGATTCTCACCCCTCACTGAACAGAACTTGATCAATCTCACAAATCAGCCATTCTAAACTCCAACCAAGCTTCATAACTTCATCAAGAGGATCATTGGGACCATTTTGAAGCAAAGAGGCAAGCAGAAAGCTCCTGGACTGAAAGCTCAATCTCAGGTAACATGATGAACAAATTTTCCAGAACCTTGATTTCTTGTTAGAATGTTGTTCTATATGTTTCCCTGATCATGGGGATCTATTTATTTTTGAAAATGAGCCAGAAACAAGCATGTATTGACTGTCTGAAAGTTTGCCCGTGAAAATGTTTTTGCTTGTGTCCTTTGATTCACGAAAAATAAATGATGTTTGTTGTAGGGTTTATGTTTAGTGATGTTCATAGATTGATTCTGGAGAGTTTGGTGAGGTTTTGATGCGTTTTGAGTGAGATTGAGAAATTGATTGGCCGGAGAAGATGACCAGAACACTGTTCCGGTCATCTGAAAGTGTTTAGGGTTCAGATTAGGGCATAATGACGTAATTAGTGTAGTTTGAATCTCAGCCATCCAGATGCGCGTGCTGGTCAATTCCCTCCCTTTTTATTTGAATCTCAGCCACTGGATTGGATTACTTTCATAAATTCGTATTTTTAATTCATTTAAATTGTATTTATTTCTACATTTTATTTAAAATAGCAAAATACCTTTAAAAATTATGAAATTTTTTGTCAAGGGTTTCATTAATTTTTAAAACCCGAAAATATTTTTATTTTTATTTTTTGCACTGAAAATTATTTTTAAATTATTTAAATGTTTATTTTAATTAATTAATGGAAATTAATTAATTAAAAATACATTTAGGTATTTAAAAATCACAAAAAAATTCACATAGCATTTAGAAACATTTAGAAACATTGTTCAACTCTCAAAACAAATTTCTTTTTTGTTCTTTATGCCTTTTGATCATTTTCATTGGATTTAATTTCATTTCAAGGCAATATTTTGTTCCAAACTTCAAAAATTTCTTTCTGCCAAACCATTGAGAGTTGGATGATGATTCTTCTTGCATTGCACTCTTCATAGCATGTAGTTCATAGGATAAATTTGATTTGAATTGATCTTGCATTTTCAATTTGTTTAGCATTTTTCTTGGTAAGGCATCCCAAAACCCTAGCAATCTTAGGAAATTCATAACTTTCATTAGATTAAGAGTTGGATCCCCTCCTTTGGACAGTGATTTTGTATAGGTTTAGGGTATCTTTGATTTCATTTTCAAATTTTTATCATGTCATTTGCTTCTGGTTATGGATTTTTGCTTTGCATGATGCATGTAACCCTAATTTGTGCCTTCTTTTGCCTCCATTTCTCATTTGCTTGCATCCATTGACTTGCCATGCCATTTTGTGCATCCACATGATCCATAATACATCTTAGGACATATTAGAACCATGTTTGATCATTGCATCTTTCATTTGCCATGTTGTATGTCCATTGTATTTCATAACTTTTCATGAACTTTCATGGTTCAAAACATGCCTCATTTGCATCCTTATGCTTGAATGATCATTCTCATGCCTTCCCTCATGTTTGCATCATTTCTTAGCATCATTAACATCATGTAAATGCTTCTGACTTTGGTTTGCATCATGACATTTCATCTCATTTGCATTGCATTTCATTTTCTTATGCTAACATTTCAGGTGGTAAGTTGTTTGAGAAGTGAATTTGCCTTCACTTCTCACATTCTCTTTTCATCTCTTTAATACTTCCTTTGCTGCATTTTGTATGTGTATTGGATTGAGCTTGCTCATTCTTGTTCATCTTACTTTCTTTCTTCAAGCAACTTGTCTTCTTAAGTGAAGCAAGTTGTTTTGATTCTCTTTGCTTCTTCCTCCTTTCATCTGCTTCCTTCCTGGTGGTTTCTCTGAAGATCTTTTCTCTTAAGCCTCATTAACCCTAGGAATGACCAAGCATGATAATAATTAGGGTTTGATTAGTCCCCCATTTAGTTTTTACCTTTGTGTCATCTTTGGGTCTTCTCTTCTCATCTCATAATCAGGGACTAAACCCTAAAGGCTTTAAGGCTTTGTGGTTAAGCTTATGCCTGCATCCTTCTATTAGGATGGAGTGTATAACTTTAATCCTAAGTATTAAACCCTTAATGTGTTTAAATCCTTTAATCAATTCACCTAATAATCATCAAGACATCAAGCTTGTAACTTGGGCCTTGCATTAGGGTTCTAATTCTTCCTTAATTGGTTAAGAAGGACTAACCCTAGTGTTAATGGACAAGTCCCCATCAAGTTGGCTTACAAACCATAAAAATCACTTCTTAATCCCACCACTAACTAAAATCCATTTAATAAAGGCTTTGTTTTGTCATGAGGTTAATCCCTAATCATGGATTAAGTTGAGATGTCTTTCTCAGCTTAAATGTTCTCATCTATTATCCTTCTATTAGGATGGTGTAATGAGTCCATTAAATCCTTGATTATGGCTTAATCTAATTACTTAACACTAAACAAAAACAACAAAAAACATCTAAGTAATCACAAGTAGGTTAATGATCTTAATCCTACATCATGGTAATTAAGTGTGAGATGCTGACTTCACATTTAAAGTATTCTCATTACCCCTAATCAGAGGGAGGATGTGATGAGTTTACTAATCAATTGGTTTAGGCTTAAGCTCATTAACTTATGACAAACTCCAAAAAGCAATAAAAGATTGAAAACTCAAAAACAAACAATAATCTTCTCCTTCGGGGTTCTTTTCTCATCTCATTCACTCATAAACGAGAACTCGCTTCTTCCGTCTAATGCAAGACAGTTTGCACCTGAGCCAGACAGGTCATACACTTGAGCATAGACAAGTAAGCAGTTCACAAGTCAACTTATCTTTCAGTCTCTTTGGGTCGAACTACGGTGTTCTGACTTCCTCATTTCACGAGAGGATACGTAGGCATAACTTAACAGTTATCGAACAAAAGTCTCTGTATATTCCCCCTCTTTCCAGCATTATTCTTTAAGCCTCATAATCTTGAGCTTCATACTCCTGTTCTTACACTGACACTTCTCTCATACACTTCACATTTATTTTACACTGACACTTGCATTCTTTCCAGCTTTGATACACAGATTGCACTGACACTACCCCTTTTAAACACAAATCTTTTAAGCGTGGATCCCGTCGGGTATGGCGGACAATCTGGGTGCTAATACCTTCCCAGGTTGTAACTAACCCCCTTTCTCAGTCTCTCTGGTTCGCAACCGTCTTATCCATATCTTTCCCAGGTTTATGCAGCATTACCTTTCCTTCGGGATAAAAATGCCTAGCTGGCGACTCTATTCATTCACCTCTCTTTCGCCGAACGTTCGCGTCTGTACCCCTCTTGACCGGGTGTCATTTGGTGGGAGCGACACTATCATACTAGGAAGACCATTCTTAGCTACCGCCGGAGCTATAATAGACGTAAAGAAAGGAAAGCTAACCTTTGAAGTAGGTGAAGAGAAAGTTGAATTTATTTTAACACAATTCTTACAATCACCAGCTATAGAGGATACATGCTATCTATTGGACATAATTGACGAATGTGTAAGAGAAATGGAAATGAAAGAAACTACCTATTCTAAAATTATGAAAATTCAAATCCCTCCGATTTTCGAAGATGATAATTGGCGTAAACCATATCAGGATGATAGTCTAAGCAAAAGTTTAGCACTTACACCGGATCCCATGCCAAGTAAGGATAAACCTACATTAGGGTTAAAAACTTTACCTAAGAACCTAAGATACGAATTCTTGGACATTGAATGTACAAGACCAGTTATAATCAATTCCAGTTTAGGAACAATCGAAACAAAGAAACTTTTAGATGTCTTAAAGAAATATCCTACTGCGTTAGGATATAACATATCTGATCTCAAAGGAATATGCCCTTCAATCTGTATGCATCGTATTCTGCTAGAAGAAGATTGCAAAACCTCCAGAGAATCTCAAAGAAGAATTAACCCAATCCTTAGCACTGTCGTAAAGGAAGAAGTTAAGAAACTACTAGATGCCGGAATAATATATCCAATCTCTGATAGTAAATGGGTTAGTCCAGTACATGTAGTACCAAAGAAAGGAGGTATCACTGTTGTGAAAAACGCTAAAGGCGAATCGATATCACAAAGAGTAGTGATAGGACATAGAGTGTGCATCGATTATCGTAAACTAAACAAAGCTACTCGAAAAGATCATTTCCCACTACCTTTTATAGATCAAATGTTAGAACGATTAGCCAAGCATTCATATTTCTGTTATCTTGATGGTTACTCAGGATTTTTCCAAATCCCTATCCACCCAGATGATCAAGAGAAGACTACATTCACATGCCCTTATGGAACGTTCGCTTATAGACGAATGCCCTTTGGATTATGCAACGCTCCTGCAACCTTTCAAAGATGTATGATGTCAATCTTCGCAGATTTTATAGACAACATCATGGAAGTATTCATGGACGACTTCTCTGTATGCGGGCAAAGTTTTGAAGGATGTCTATCAAATTTAGAAATGGTGTTAGAAAGATGTGTAAAAGTAAACCTCGTGCTTAACTGGGAGAAATGTCATTTTATGGTCAGAGAAGGAATCGTACTAGGACACGTTATATCCGACAAGGGTATTGAAGTTGATAAAGCTAAGATAGAAGTCATAAAAGATCTTCAACCCCCTAAAACCGTTCGAGAAATACGAAGCTTTTTAGGACACGCCGGTTTCTACCGATGATTCATCAAAGATTTCTCGAAGATCACTAAACCTCTTACCGGTTTATTAATGAAAGACGCTGAGTTCATATTCAATGAAGATTGTCTTAAAGCATTCGAAACTCTAAAAACAGCCCTCATCACCGCACCAATCATGCAACCCCCTGACTGGAGATTACCTTTCGAAATCATGTGCGATGCGAGTGACTATGCTGTAGGCGCAGTTCTAGGCCAGAGGAAGGAAAAGAAACTTCATGCGATTTACTATGCAAGTAGAACCTTAGATTCTGCTCAGATGAACTACGCCACTACTGAAAAAGAATTGTTAGCAGTTGTCTTTGCGCTTGACAAATTCCGTTCTTACCTAGTAGGAGCGAAAATAATCGTTTACACAGACCACGCTGCTATCAGATATCTATTGACTAAGAAAGATGCTAAACCAAGACTCTTGAGATGGATTTTACTCTTACAAGAGTTTGATCTCGAAATAAAAGATAAGAAAGGTACTGAAAACGTCGTAGCAGACCATTTATCTAGAATAGAAGGTATTAAACCCGAACAAGTGCCGATTAACGATGATTTTTCGTATGAACAGCTGATAGCACAAATAGGAAGCGACCTAGTTCAGTTAGACATAGATGAACCAGAACCCGTGGAAACAATCCAAACAACTGTAGGACTGCCATGGTACGCTGACATTGTCAACTACCTAGTTGCAGGAGCTCTTCCACCTGATTTAACCTATCAGCAGAAAAAGAAATTCTTTCACAATCTCAAACATTACTATTGGGATGAACCATTATTGTTCAAAAGAGGACCCGATGGAATCTTTCGTCGATGTATTCCCGAAGAAGAAATAGAAGATGTCTTTGCTCATTGCCATTCATCTCCTTATGGTGGACATGCAAGCACTTCCAAGACTTGTGCAAAAATCTTACAAGCCGGCCTATTCCGGCCTAATCTATGGAAAGATGTCCACATCGCTGTTATAAATTGCGATCGGTGTCAACGCACCGGAAATATTTCAAGAAGAGATGAAATGCCTCAAAAAGGAATATTAGAAGTAGAAGTCTTTGACGTCTGGGGAATAGATTTCATGGGACCATTTCCATCATCTTTCGATAATAATTACATACTCGTAGCTGTCGATTACGTTTCAAAGTGGATTGAAGTTATAGCTTCTCCTACAAATGACACACGAGTAGTAATAAAGCTTTTCAAAAATATAATCTTTCCCAGATTTGGTGTGCCTAGACTCGTCATAAGTGACGGTGGCTCGCACTTCATTTCAAAAATCTTTGACAAATTACTATCTAAGTATGGAGTAAGACACCGTGTGGCAACACCATATCATCCACAAAAAAGTGGACAAGTCGAAGTCTCAAACAGAGAAATTAAACAAATCTTAGAAAAGACTGTCGCCATATCTCGGAAAGATTAGTCATCTAAACTTAATGAAGCTTTATGGGCTTATAGGACAGCTTACAAGACACCCATAGGAACTACACCTTTCAATTTAGTATATGGAAAATCTTGTCACCTCCCGGTAGAACTAGAACACAAAGCATATTGGGCAATCAAAACTCTCAATATAAACTATAATGCTGCAGGAGAAAAGCGAATCCTAGATATTAACGAATTATAAGAGTTAAGGCTAGATGCTTATGAGAATGCTAAGATATATAAAGAAAGAACTAAGCGATGGCACGATAAACGCCTATCTAGGAAAGAATTTAGTGTGGGAGACGTTGTGCTCCTCTTTAATTCAAGACTTAGACTCTTTCCTGGAAAACTAAAATCTAGATGGTCAAGACCCTTTGAAATAACTAGAGTGTTCCCGAGCGGAGCAATAGAAATTAAGGGTAGGAATAGTGAACCGTTCATAGTAAACGGACAACGTTTAAAACATTACCATAAAGTTGAAAATAGAGATTATGCAAATAGTCTAAGGCTTTTATAGTTGTCCACTAATTTCCCTGATTAATCTACGCCTAAGCATTACGTCAGGCTTTTGACGATAAAAACAGCGCTTAGTGGGAGGCAGCCCATTTAATCATTTAAATCATTTTGATCATTTTATTATTTTGTCATTTATCATTTTATTATTAGTTTATTTGTTTTGTCATTTTATTATAGTTTTATTTCATTATTACTATTATTGCTTTTATTTATGAATTCTATTTCTTATTTTTCCTTATTTTAATTTCAAATCACTTTTACAGATTTTCTAAAGTCTTTTCCACTTTCCTTCTCCCCCTGATTTGTTTCCTCCGTATTTACACTAACTATGGCTAACCAACCGATAAACCTTGTGGAAACCAAATTTAGAGGTAGGAACCAAAGAATGAAATTTGAAGAGTTATCACAGAGACCAATGGATTTGACTCTGTACCCGGATGATCTGACTATGGAAACCTTAGGTATACATGATAGCATCCTATACTTGTTTAACCGATTTGGATGGGAGAATGCACTAATTAAACAAAAGTTTGTGACTTACCGCGAGCTCACCCTTGAGTTCCTAAGCTCCTTAGTTTACTTACCTGAGCGCGGTTTTGGATTCAGGAAAGGATTTATCAATTTCCGCCTATTTGGAATAGAATATGACTTTAACCATAGAGAACTAGCTGACTTATTAGGATTCCCTAGTGGACCCTTTGCTTTTACTACCACACAGGTAGAATTGATGGACATTGAGCTGGATTTCTTTTGGGGAACCTTAACCGGAAACTACCATCCTGAACCAAATAACATGAACAATGATGAGATACATAACCCTGCTATCCGTTACTTCCATAAGATCCTTGCCCACACTTTCTTTGGAAAAGAAGAAAACCTTACTGGAGTATCTAAAGATGAGATATTCATTATGTCATGTGTGACTAATGGACAGCCAGTCAATGGTGTGCCTTTCATGATGCAAAACTTCACCCGAATCCAAGAAGAACCTGATCTACCCATATTAGTAGGAGGTCTTGTCACCATGATTGCTGATGCCTTAGGACTTAGATACCAATTACACAGGTGTAACCGTTTAGGTACCATCCATCCTATGAATCTTAACTTTTGCTTTAATCGACATATCATAAGGAATTTAGGACATCCACCTTTCGAGTAACTAATCAGGAATGAAGTAGTAACCCTGTTCACACTACCAAACCATGCTAGAGTCACTGTTCACAATAAGGATAATTGGCTTTATGAGCTTACCCCTCCTGACTATCCATCTACTCCTGAAACACCTCAATCTTACAAGATAAGGGATGATATAATGACCGATGTAGAAAGTGACCCTGAGACACCTCCTGGTTACCATGACATTGACCACACTGACGAAGTGATTGAAACCCCTGAAGTGAATCAAGTAGAATATGCTGACAACTTAAAGAAAATCATGAACACTCTTGAAGCTTACCAAGCCGATATAAATACTGTTAAGGATGAGATTAAGAGCATGCGATTGGACATTATAGGTTTAACTGACATAACATGTGAGCAATTCTACCACCTGAACTCTGCAATCGAAGATTTGAAGAAGCACTTTTGAAAATGCTGTAGTGATCTAACTTATTTCATCTATTGTTTTCGTTTCTAGTTAGTTTAACATTTCACAAACATTTTCGTACTTTATTTTTATTAATGTAATTTCCCTTCAATTATTAAAGCAAAGCACTTCTAGTTTACAAATTTTTCCAATTTAATCAATTTATATGCTTTCAATCCACTTCCTGTTATATTTAAATTGATTAATGTTTTATATAATTTCTCATGTGATGAAGTTTACCAATTTATGTTGATATTATATATTGTTTGTGTTTAAAATAGAATGAGAAGTGATCATAAAAAAATATAAATTGTATTGAACGTGAGAGAGATAATGCATTCTGGAAAATATTCTAAGTTTTAATCCCTCACGGTCGTCATCACCTTCTAACGATCATGACAAGCTAATTAGCGCGTCACGACTGTCATCCCCCCATCACGACCGTGACGACCCCAGTTATAGGAATTCTGAGAAACAGAACTGTTCTTCTTCGAAACCTCTTCCTTTTTCAACTTCCATTATCTCTTCCAACTCCCGTAACCTCCCATTACCCAAATTAAACTCCATTAACCTCTCCATTTACTCCACACATATCACATTCTCATCTTGCACTTAATCCAAACCATTTTTTCTCATTTTACACTTTTCTCACAAACCTCAAAAACCTCTCATCTCCCACTCTTGTACTTGCATGCAATGGAAGAAATTCAGTTTAGAGATGGTGAGCATGGAGAAAATAAGAGACAGAGGTTCATCAGATTCCAGAACCATGGTGTTCAACCCACGCGATATGTCGACACTGAATGTTTGAGAGAGTTGGGAATGCTCAACAGTGTCAAGAACCTGCTTCAGAAGGTTGGTTTGTGGCATTTATGCAGTCAGCCTCAGCCTACATTCGAGCTTCTGACATTGGAATTTCTGAGCTCGTTTCATTACATCACTCCTACCGGTTCACAAAGTCAACTCATCGGCGTTGCTAAGTTTAGATTGCTCGGCCGGGAGTTCGAAGTTACACAAACAAGGATCGCCGAACTGCTAGGCTTCGATCACGGCGATGATGCTCACCTCCGCGTGCCGGACAACTTCAGTGAAACCGCTTTCACCTTATGGCACGACATCACCAACACCCGTGCCTCAGCCTTTCAGAGCCTGAATGCTACACATATCCAGAACCCGACGATCAGATACTTTCATCGCATCATCTGCAACACCATTTTTTCAAGAGAGAGCAACCACAAGCTTAACTCAAAGGAGCTCTTGTTCTTGCACTGCGCCTTACATGACGAGCGCATCAATGATGCCCCATTCATGCTGTCCCATATCTAGTCCATAGCACAAAGATGCGCAACCCCCTTCTACATAGGCGGGATTGTCACTACCCTCGCCATTCAGCTGGAGCTTGGTGACTTGGTCATCAATTTGCCTCGCAGAGCCGCATAGTTCCTAACGAAGAATTATTGCAGGTCCGCCCACTTGATTGCTCAGAGAGAGGATGGCAGGTTTAGCCCTGTTATCCAAGGCACTATTTATCACCACATCATCTTGCCGTGCCGCGACCGCATCGATCCGTCCAACCGAGCCAACTGGCTATTTGCTTTACCGGATGCTGCCGGCCGCGCCCCCATTATTGATGAGCAGGCCGATCCACCAGTGGACGAGATGCAAGACACCATGGATGCAGCTGAGCATGTCCAGGACATTCCTGAGTCATCCACCCGACAGCCTCTTGCACAAGAATTCACACTTGAGGACATCCTCCGTGCGATTCATCATCAGAACCAGATGAATGCCGCACTGGAGCGAAGGCAAAAAGAGCAACATGATGCATTACTCCTAGCTGTTGCCACCAACCAGAGGACGACTGATGAGAAGCTCGGAAAAATATTTAGCGATCTAGAGTCTTTGCGCATTGATATCACTGCTATCAAAGGCACCGGTTCTGATCCTGAAGCGACTCCGACCAGACGCTCCCGCACCAGAAGCCGAGGCCGTGGTCATCAGCAGCCTTAGTTTTAGTTTTAGTTTATGTTTTTCCATTTCCGTTGTTTGTATTGTGCTTTACCCGCTATTATATCACAACATTGAGGACAATGTCTGATATAGTGTGGGAGAGGTACCTTTCATTTTTCCGCATTTTCCCTTTCCGCACTTTCCATTCCGTTGTATTTCCTTTTCGTATTTTTAATGAAACAAAGTAATATTAGTGCTATTTTCTTTAGTTTCAAACTTTCCCCGTTTATTTAGCCATACCAAAAAAATCTTTAATTTATTCTTCTCATTACCCGACTAACCTACGAAATCATAATTAGGAAGCTGAGAACGATTCAACAAGATCAATACAGTCTTGACACCTTAGACTTCCCACTTAAGCATTCCGTCCCGATAATTATTACGACTACACCTTAAGTTTCAGTTCAAAAGTAACCCCTAGTAGTTTATACTAGCAGTCAGCACCGTCTGAACACAAACCACGTGGGGAGCCGATGAATATAAGTGTTTGATGCCTAATCTATAATGATCCTTCATATCTCGATGCCAATGAAAAGAAATTGCACCAAAGTACACGGTCACATATAAGAAACGAGAAATATGAGAAGGAGTCCATTGCGGGTTGGTTCAGAGGTACTGGTTCTGAACTTGGTAGGGCGTGCTACGGCTCGATCCCCCACAACCTCCAAATTGGATAATGTATGTAGGGTTACCACATTCGTGTACCAGACCCCGAGCTTATAAAGGATCAAAGTCACTAACCGGCTACTCCACTACGTACGTGCTAAGGCAAAGGGCTTAATGTGTTTGCGCTAGAATGAAACAGGGCGAAATAAGATCGAAAGACTCTAGGTGGAATCGTAACGCAATTACCGAATGTTTCGTTTAATGGGAAGTCGACGACTTAGCTTGTTGCTTGTGTCATTAGTGTATCGTTAGTGTTTTATCAAAGTACTGGCTTATCTGACAAAACGATTCTTTGTACGGTTTGTTACGTGTGTGCGTCGATGAAAACTTGTCCGACAATTTTCAACCGACTATTTGCTTGAGGACAAGCAAAGGTTTAAGTTTGGGGAAGTTTGATAACGAGAAAAAGTATCGTTTATATTGCTATGTTTCAATAACGTTTTATCGCACAATTTCCGTTTTAACACCCGATTCCTCGAGTTTTCTTTGTTATTTTGCAGGTACATCATATACAGAGCTAAATCATGAGCCACAAGTGAAATGAGCAAAATCAACCATTAAAAGATGAAGAAAGGAGGAATTCTGCATAACCTGCACTTTTTGTAACAGTCACGATCGTCACCTAGGAGTCACGACCGTGACACGCTAAAAGGAGCAGTCACGGTCGTCACAAGTCCCTTACGACCGTGACGCGCATAAGACACGGAAGACGAACGTGACACCCTTGTCACGAACGTGACAAGGGGGATTTAGGGTATTTTGATGAGACTTGGTCATGAACGTGTACGCTACGTGAATCCAACATGCCTATTTTCCCGCAGACCAAGTATACCAAGTATTCCCTGGATTTTCTCAGTCTCTACGAGGCCCACGCACCAACTCCAACTGCCAAGCCCAATACATTGATCCTATAAATAACTTAACTTCAAGAAACAATTTACAGAGTTTTGATTTTAATTTTCTTGCTGAAGCTCTGCCGTTTTTATTTGCACCCTTTATTTTTCCAGCATTTATTTTACTTGCTTTAATTTTCTGTATCCCAACCAACCATATAACAATTTCCAACATTAGGAAATTGTTAAAATTAAATTTGTTTCAAAACCTTCAGAATTCTCCTAGTAATTTTTATTTCCGATTCCGGTCCGTACTCCGAGTTTCCTGGCTGTGGAAGAAGAAGTCTAACATTTTGATTGTATTCAGGTTTTTATTTAAATTGCATTTATATTTAATGTTAAGTATCTATTTTTCTGTTATGCATATTTTATTTTGTGTTTTTCTTCCTCTGTCTGGTTCAACA
Source organism: Lathyrus aphaca (assembly GCA_963966055.1). Classification (NCBI taxonomy): domain Eukaryota; kingdom Viridiplantae; phylum Streptophyta; class Magnoliopsida; order Fabales; family Fabaceae; genus Lathyrus; species Lathyrus aphaca. The sequence goes on along the minus strand of OZ014523.1, from coordinate 126,389,152 downwards.
ATAATGAGTAGCTAAACACCTTAGGGTGGTATGTAATTAAAAATCAATTAAATTGGTAAAATCTATTCTAGGCTTAAAATAATTAAGAGCTTAATATTCTGGCTAAGACTTTTTATTATAAAATCAACCTTTTTGTTACGAGAGTAAGGAAAGTGTAATAGGTTAGGTCAAGACCACGAGAGTGTGAGATTTTAACCAGATAGCTAAAGTTAGGCATTTAATTTAAACACAACGAGAGTGCTTTAAAATGAATTAGAATTACTAAGTTTCCAAAAATTATTTCTAAACACTTATGGGCTAGCGAGAGCAGGCATAGGGCTTTAGGGGTAAGATCTGAGATAAGACCACGAGAATGTGAGTTAAAGATATTTAAACTAGTAACCTCTACAGAATAGATTAAGTGAACCATCATTATAAGCCTAGATTAGATTGACCCGCCTAAGTTATCATAATTACATACCGACCGCCTTAGTATTATTTTATTAAACTTAAATTTAATTCCCGCTTTTAATCTTTAAAAACAACCAAAAATTGTGACAACCATTCGCCTTAGCTAAACTAGTAAATCCCATAGCACTAAGTAATCATAAAGTCCCTGTGGATCGATAATCTTAAATATTACTTTGATAGGCTGTGCACTTGCAGTTAAGATACCGCTAGACACATAATTAGAGTACGTCTTTAGCCCATCAAGTTTGATAACGCTAAATTATATCGTTTAATTGGCTTGACTTACATGAATTTTAGTTATAATTTCCTTTGTTTTATTTGATTTATGCTTCGATTTATATATCATTTACTATGTTTTCAGGTGACTTGGATTAATTCACAAAAGAAAGAAAAGAAAAGAATTAAAGGAAGAAATGTGAAGAAAATGAGAAGTTATGAATAAAAAGGAAAGAAAAGGACGGAAAGAAAATAAAAGGGGTGGGACCCACCACTCTCACACAATGTGGTGCAAGCCACATAGGGAGGTGGCGCCAACCACCTAAAATTTAGGAGAAGAAATCTCCACTTTCCCTTTTATTCCTCCACTACTTCTCCAACTTCCCACTACTCCCACTCACTCCACTACTTCTCCAACTTCCAACTACTCCCACTTACTACACCACTCATTTATGTTCCATGGAAGTTACAAAACAAAATTTTCTTCTATATATAGTTTTGCTCTTGGCTTTAAAGGGGCGTCCAAGTTTTTGTGCAATTTATTCTTTCATAGTTCTAGGCATAAATTATGATTGTAAAAGTGGTAGTTTCTCACATTGAGGAACTACCACACCATTAGTATTAGGCCTATGTTCTATGTAACGCTTGGATCAACAATCTTGCATTTCAATTTCTCTATTTCCAGCATTTAATTCAAGTTTATTACAGGTTCTTTATTTTATCGCTTTATTATTATTATTATTATTATTATTATTATTATTATTATTATTGTTGTTGTTGTTGTTGTTACTACATCTCTTAATTGTTAAAGTATGTTGTTCTTAATTTCAATCTTTATGTTTACGTCGTGTCCATTTAATTATATGTCTCGCTAATTAGTTTAGAGTCCGGCATATGAGGATCGTCGTTACCGACGGGACTCGGTAGAAAATAATAGGTGAGAATTAATAACTACAATTATGTTTTGGTTATAATTTCTATGCGTAATTTAATTAGCATTGTCATGAGAGTGAGATGTTAGTTAACATTGCTTTGTCATGAGAGTGAGAGACATATAAAGGTTTGAGCCGAGATCCACGAGAGCGTGAGGAGCGAACCAGATAGTAGAAATTAGGCAACTTACCTAAATACAGCGAGAGAGCACTTTAGAGACGTTTAGGATATTATTAGCTTTCAAAGAGTGTTTCATAGTTACCGGGCGAGCGAGAGAAAAATCTTGGGATTAGGAAGTATGATTTTAGTTAAGACCGCGAGAGCATGAGACAGAGTCTTTAAGTTGGTATATTCTATGGAATAGGAGTATAGTCGTAATTAGCACCTAATTCTATGAGTCCCTTAGGAGCGCGGAAACCATATCCCGGCCTCGTTCTTCTATATTTTCTTAGTTCTATTTTAGTTTTAGTTCTAAATTCCCTTTAATCAAATATCATTAGCCTTAGCTTTACAAAGTAACGATAGATAACGATAGGTTGATATTGGTCTTTGTGGTTCGACAAATCTTTTATATTACTTCGATAAATCCGTGCGCTTGCGGATGCATCAAGTTTTTGTGGTGTTGCTGCCCAGGAAATGAGCAAAAGTTTATTTGACTTTATAGAGTACATCATATACAGAGGTAATTCATGAGCCACAACTGAAATGGATTAGCTCTGTTGTATGAGTTGGTGCATGGTCCTCGTAGAGACTGAGAAAATCCAGGGAATACTTGGTATACTTGGTCTGCGGGAAAATAGGCATGTTGGATTCACGTAGCGTACACGTTCATGACCAAGTCTCATCAAAATACTCTAAATCCCCCATGTCACGTTCGTGACAAGGGTGTCACGTTCGTCTTCCGTGTCTTATGCGCGTCACGGTCGTGAGGGACTTGTGACGACCGTGACTGCTCCTTTTAGCGTGTCACGGTCGTGACTCCTAGGTGACGATCGTGACTGTTACAAAAAATGCAGGTTATGCAGAATTCCTCCTTTCTTCATCTTTTAATGGTTGATTTTGCTCATTTCACTTGTGGCTCATGATTTAGCTCTGTATATGATGTACCTGCAAAATAACAAAGAAAACTCGAGGAATCGGGTGTTAAAACGGCAATTGTGCGATAAAACGTTATTGAAACATAGCAATATAAACGATACTTTTTCTCGTTATCAAACTTCCCCAAACTTAAACCTTTGCTTGTCCTCAAGCAAATAGTCGGTTGAAAATTGTCGGACAAGTTTTCATCGACGTACACACGTAACAAACCGTACAAAGAATCGTTTTGTCAGATAAGCCAGTACTTTGATAAAACACTAACGATACACTAATGACACAAGCAACAAGCTAAGTCGTCGACTTCCCGTTAAACGAAACATTCGGTAATTGCGTTACGATTCCACCTAGAGTCTTTCGATCTTATTTCTCCCGGTTTCATTCTAGCGCAATCACATTAAGCCCTTTGCCTTAGCACGTACGTAGTGGAGTAGCCGATTAGTGACTTTGATCCTTTATAAGCACGGGGTCTGGTACACGAATGTGGTAACCCTACATACATTATCCAATTTGGAGGTTGTGGGGGATCGAGCCGTAGCACGCCCTACCAAGTTCAGAACCAGTACCTCTGAACCAACCCGCAATGGACTCCTTCTCATATTTCTCGTTTCTTATATGCGACCGTGTACTTTGGTGCAATTTCTTTTCATTGGCATCGAGATATGAAGGATCATTATAGATTAGGCATCAAACACTTATATTCATCGGCTCCCCATGTGGTTTGTGTTCAGACGGTGCTGACTGCTAGTATAAACTACTAGGGGTTACTTTTGAATTGAAACTTAAGGTGTAGTCGTAATAATTATCGGAACGGAATGCTTAAGTGGGAAGTATAAGGTGTCAAGACTGTATTGATCTTGTTGAATCGTTCTCAGCTTCCTAATTATGATTTCGTAGGTGAGTCGGGTAATGAGAAGAATAAATTAAAGATTTTTTTGGTATGGCTAAATAAACGGGGAAAGTTTGAAACTAAAGAAAATAGAACTAATATTACTTTGTTTCATTAAAAATACGAAAAGGAAATACAACGGAATGGAAAGTGCGGAAAGGGAAAATGCGGAAAAATGAAAGGTACCTCTCCCACACTATATCAGACATTGTCCTCAATGTTGTGATATAATAGCGGGTAAAGCACAATACAAACAACGGAAATGGAAAAACATAAACTAAAACTAAGGCTGCTGATGACCACGGCCTCGGCTTCTGGTGCGGGAGCGTCTGGTCGGAGTCGCTTCAGGATCAGAACCGGTGCCTGTGATAGCAGTGATATCAATGCGCAAAGACTCTAGCTCGCTAAAGATTTCTCCGAGCTTCTCATCAGTCATCCTCTGGTTGGTGGCAACAGCTAGGAGTAATGCATCATGTTGCTTTTTTTTCCTTCGCTCCAGTGTGGCATTCATCTGGTTCTGCTGATGAATCGCACGGAGGACGTCCTCAAGTGTGAATTCTTGTGCAGGAGGCTGTCGGGTGGATGACTCAGGAATGTTCTGGACATGCTCAGCTGCATCCATGGTGTCTTGCATCTCGTCCACTGGTGGATCGGCCTGCTCATCAATAATGGGGGCGCGGCCGGCAGCATCCGGTAAAGCAAATAGCCAGTTGGCTCGGTTGGACGGATCGATGCGGTCGCGGCACGACAAGATGATGTGGTGATAAATAGTGCCTTGGATAACAGGGCTAAACCTTCCATCCTCTCTCTGAGCAATTAAGTGGGCGGACCTGCAATAATTGTTCGTTAGGAACTATGCGGCTCTGCGAGGCAAATTGATGACCAAGTCACCAAGCTCCAGCTGAATGGAGAGGGTAGTGACAATCCCGCCTATGTAGAAGGGGGTTGCGCCTCTTTGCGCTATGGACTGGATATGGGACAACATGAATGGGGCAACATTGATGCGCTCGTCATGTAAGGCGCAGTGCAAGAACAAGAGCTCCTTTGAGTTAAGCTTGTGGTTGCTCTCTCTTGCAAAAATGGTGTTGCAGATGATGCGATGAAAGTATCTGATCGTCGGGTTCTGGATATGTGTAGCATTCAGGCTCTGAAAGGCTGAGGCACGGGTGTTGGTGATGTCGTGCCATAAGGTGAAAGCGGTTTCACTGAAGTTGTCCGGCACGCGGAGGTGAGCATCATCGCCGTGATCGAAGCCTAGCAGTTCGGCGATCCTTGTTTGTGTAACTTCGAACTCCCGGCCGAGCAATCTGAACTTAGCAACGCCGGTGAGTTGACTTTGTGAACCGGTAGGAGTGATGTAATGAAACGAGCTCAGAAATTCCAATGTCAGAAGCTCGAATGTAGGCTGAGGCTGACTGCATAAATGCCACAAACCAACCTTCTAAAGCAGGTTCTTGACACTGTTGAGCATTCCCAACTCTCTCAAACATTCAGTGTCAACATATCGCGTGGGTTGAACACCACGGTTCTGGAATCTGATGAACCTCTGTCTCTTATTTTCTCCATGCTCACCATCTCTAAACTGAATTTCTTCCATTGCATGCAAGTACAAGAGTGGGAGATGAGAGGTTTTTGAGGTTTGTGAGAAAAGTGTAAAATGCGAAAAAATGGTTCGAATTAAGTGCAAGATGAGAATGTGATATGTGTGGAGTAAATGGAGAGGTTAATGGAGTTTAATTTGGGTAATGGGAGGTTATGGGAGTTGGAAGAGATAATGGTTTTTTTTTGAATGTTATGGAAGTTGAAAAAGGAAGAGGTTTCGAAGAAGAACAGTTCTGTTTCTCAGAATTCCTATAACTGGGGTCGTCACGGTCGTGATGGGGGGATGACGGTCGTGACGCGCTAATTAGCTTGTCACGATCGTTAGAAGGCGATGACGACCGTGAGGGATTAAAACTTAGAATATTTTCTAGAATGCATTATCTCTCTCACGTTCAATACAATTTTTATTTTTTATGATCACTTCTCATTCTATTTTAAACACAAACAATATATAATATCAACATAAATTGGTAAACTTCATCACATGAGAAATTATATAAAACATTAATCAATTTAAATATAACAGGAAATGGATTGAAAGCATATAAATTGATTAAATTGGAAAAATTTGTAAACTAGAAGTGCTTTGCTTTAATAATTGAAGGGAAATTACATTAATAAAAATAAAGTACGAAAATGTTTGTGAAATGTTAAACTAACTAGAAACGAAAACAATAGATGAAATAAGTTAGATCACTACAGCATTTTCAAAAGTGCTTCTTCAAATCTTCGATTGCAGAGTTCAGGTGATAGAATTGCTCACATGTTATGTCAGTTAAACCTATAATGTCCAATCGCATGCTCTTAATCTCATCCTTAACAGTATTTATATCGGCTTGGTAAGCTTCAAGAGTGTTCATGATTTTCTTTAAGTTGTCAGCATATTCTACTTGATTCACTTCAGGGGTTTCAATCACTTCGTCAGTGTGGTCAATGTCATGGTAACCAGGAGGTGTCTCAGGGTCACTTTCTACATCGGTCATTATATCATCCCTTATCTTGTAAGATTGAGGTGTTTCAGGAGTAGATGGATAGTCAGGAGGGGTAAGCTCATAAAGCCAATTATCCTTATTGTGAACAGTGACTCTAGCATGGTTTGGTAGTGTGAACAGGGTTACTACTTCATTCCTGATTAGGTACTCGAAAGGTGGATGTCCTAAATTCCTTATGATATGTCGATTAAAGCAAAAGTTAAGATTCATAGGACGGATGGTACCTAAACGGTTACACCTGTGTAATTGGTATCTAAGTCCTAAGGCATCAGCAATCATGGTGACGAGACCTCCTACTAATATGGGTAGATCAGGTTCTTCTTGGATTCGGGTGAAGGTTTGCATCATGAAAGGCACACCATTGACTGGCTGTCCATTAGTCACACATGACATAATGAATATCTCATCTTTAGATACTCCAGTAAGGTTTTCTTCTTTTCCAAAGAAAGTGTGGGCAAGGATCTTATGGAAGTAACGGATAGCAGGGTTATGTATCTCATCATTGTTCATGTTATTTGGTTCAGGATGGTAGTTTCCGGTTAAGGTTCCCCAAAAGAAATCCAGCTCAATGTCTATCAATTCTACCTGTGTGGTAGTAAAAGCAAAGGGTCCACTAGGGAATCCTAATAAGTCAGCTAGTTCTCTATGGTTAAAGTCATATTCTATTCCAAATAGGCGGAAACTGATAAATCCTTTCCTGAATCCAAAACCGCGCTCGGGTAAGTAAACTAAGGAGATGAGGAACTCAAGGGTGAGCTCGCGGTAAGTCACAAACTTTTGTTTAATCAGTGCATTCTCCCATCCAAGTCGGTTAAACAAGTATAGGATGCTATCATGTATACCTAAGGTTTCCATAGTCAGATCATCCGGGTACAGAGTCAAATCCATTGGTCTCTGTGATAACTCTTCAAATTTCAGTCTTTGGTTCCTACCTCTAAATTTGGTTTCCATAAGGTTTATCGGTTGGTTAGCCATAGTTAGTGTAAATACGGAGGAAACAAATCAGGGGGAGAAGGAAAGTGGAAAAGACTTTAGAAAATCTGTAAAAGTGATTTGAAATTAAAATAAGGAAAAATAAGAAATAGAATTCATAAATAAAAGCAATAATAGTAATAATGAAATAAAACTATAATAAAATGACAAAAAAAATAAACTAATAATAAAATGATCAATGACAAAATAATAAAATGATCAAAATGATTTAAATGATTAAATGGGCTGCCTCCCACTAAGCGTTGTTTTTATCGTCAAAAGCCTGACGTAATGCTTAGGCGTAGATTAATCAGGGAAATTAGTGGACAACTCTAAAAGCCTTAGACTATTTGCATAATCTCTATTTTCAACTTTATGGTAATGTTTTAAACGTTGTCCGTTTACTATGAACGGTTCACTATTCCTACCCTTAATTTCTATTGCTCCGCTCGGGAACACTCTAGTTATTTCAAAGGGTCCTGACCATCTAGATTTTAGTTTTCCAGGAAAGAGTCTAAGTCTTGAATTAAAGAGGAGTACAACGTCTCCCACACTAAATTCTTTCCTAGATAGGCGTTTATCGTGCCATCGCTTAGTTCTTTCTTTATATATCTTAGCATTCTCATAAGCATCTAGCCTTAACTCTTCTAATTCGTTAATATCTAGGATTCGCTTTTCTCCCGCAACATTATAGTTTATATTGAGAGTTTTGATCGCCCAATATGCTTTGTGTTCTAGTTCTACCGGGAGGTGACAAGATTTTCCATATACTAAATTGAAAGGTGTAGTTTCTATGGGTGTCTTGTAAGCTGTCCTATAAGCCCATAAAGCTTCATTAAGTTTAGATGACCAATCTTTCCGAGATATGGCGACAGTCTTTTCTAAGATTTGTTTAATTTCTCTGTTCGAGACTTCGACTTGTCCACTTGTTTGTGGATGATATGGTGTTGCCACACGGTGTCTCACTCCATACTTAGATATTAATTTGTCAAATATTTTGGAAATGAAGTGCGAGCCACCGTCACTTATGACGAGTCTAGGCACACCAAATCTGGGAAAGATTATATTTTTGAAAAGCTTTATTACTACTCGTGTGTCATTTGTAGGAGAAGCTATAGCTTTAATCCACTTTGAAACGTAATCGACATCTACGAGTATGTAATTATTACCGAAAGATGATGGAAATGGTCCCATGAAGTCTATTCCCCAAACGTCAAAGACTTCTACTTCTAATATTCCTTTTTGAGGAATTTCATCTCTTCTTGAAATATTTCCAGTGCGTTGACACCGATCGCAATTTATAACAGCGATGTGGACATCTTTCCATAGATTAGGCCAGAATAGGCCGACTTGTAAGATTTTTGCACAAGTCTTGGAAGTGCTTGCATGTCCACCATAAGGATATGAATGGCAATGAGCAATGACATCTTCTATTTCTTCTTCGGGAATACATCGACGAAAGATTCCATCGGGTCTTCTTTTGAACAATAATGGTTCATCCCAATAGTAATGTTTGAGATTGTGAAAGAATTTCTTTTTCTGCTGATAGGTTAAATCAGGTGGAAGAGCTCCTGCAGCTAGGTAGTTGACAATGTCAGCGTACCATGGCAGTCCTACAGTTGTTTGGATTGTTTCCACGGGTTCTGGTTCATCTATGTCTAACTGAACTGGGTCGCTTCCTATTTGTGCTATCAGCTGTTTATACGGAAAATCATCGTTAATCGGCACTTGTTCGGGTTTAATACCTTCTGTTCTAGATAAATGGTCCGCTACGACGTTTTCAGTACCTTTCTTATCTTTTATTTCGAGATCAAACTCTTGTAAGAGTAAAATCCATCTCAAGAGTCTTGGTTTATCATCTTTCTTAGTCAATAGATATCTGATAGCAGCGTGGTCTGTGTAAACGATTATTTTCGCTCCCACTAGGTAAGAATGGAATTTGTCAAGCGCAAAGACAACTGCTAACAATTCTTTTTCAGTAGTGGCGTAGTTCATCTGAGCAGAATCTAAGGTTCTACTGGCATAGTAAATCGCATGAAGTTTCTTTTCCTTCCTCTGGCCTAGAACTGCGCCTACAGCATAGTCACTCGCATCGCACATGATTTCGAAAGGTAATCTCCAGTCAGGGGGTTGCATGATTGGTGCGGTGATGAGGGCTGTTTTTAGAGTTTCGAATGCTTTAAGACAATCTTCATTGAATATGAACTCAGCGTCTTTCATTAATAAACCGGTAAGAGGTTTAGTGATCTTCGAGAAATCTTTGATGAATCGTCGGTAGAAACCGACGTGTCCTAAAAAGCTTCGTATTTCTCAAATGGTTTTAGGGGGTTGAAGATCTTTTATGACTTCTATCTTAGCTTTATCAACTTCAATTCCCTTGTCGGATATAACGTGTCCTAGTACGATTCCTTCTCTGACCATAAAATGACATTTCTCCCAGTTAAGCACGAGGTTTACTTTTACACATCTTTCTAACACCATTTTTAAATTTGATAGACATCCTTCAAAACTTTGCCCGCATACAGAGAAGTCGTCCATGAATACTTCCATGATGTTGTCTATAAAATCTGCGAAGATTGACATCATACATCTTTGAAAGGTTGCAGGAGCGTTGCATAATCCAAAGGGCATTCGTCTATAAGCGAACGTTCCATAAGGGCATGTGAATGTAGTCTTCTCTTGATCATCTGGGTGGATAGGGATTTGGAAAAATCCGGAGTAACCATCAAGATAACAGAAATATGAATGCTTGGCTAATCGTTCTAACATTTGATCTATAAAAGGTAGTGGGAAATGATCTTTTCGAGTGGCTTTGTTTAGTTTACGATAATCGATGCACACTCTATGTCCTGTCACTACTCTTTGTGATATCGATTCGCCTTTAGCGTTTTTCACAACAGTGATACCTCCTTTCTTTGGTACTACATGTACTGGACTAACCCATTTACTATCAGAGATTGGATATATTATTCCGGCATCTAGTAGTTTCTTAACTTCTTCCTTTACTACAGTGCTAAGGATTGGGTTAATTCTTCTTTGAGATTCTCTGGAGGTTTTGCAATCTTCTTCTAGCAGAATACCATGCATATAGATTGAAGGGCATATTCCTTTGAGATCAAATATGTTATATCCTAACGCAGTAGGATATTTCTTTAAGACATCTAAAAGTTTCTTTGTTTCGATTGTTCCTAAACTGGAATTGAATATAACTGGTCTTGTACATTCAATGTCCAAGAATTCGTATCTTAGGTTCTTAGGTAAAGTTTTTAACCCTAATGTAGGTTTATCCTTACTTGGCATGGGATCTGGTGTAAGTGCTAAACTTTCGCTTAGACTATCATCCTGATATGGTTTACGCCAATTATCATCTTCGAAAATCAGAGGGATTTGAATTTTCATAATTTCAGAATAGGTAGTTTCTTTCATTTCCATTTCTCTTACACATTCGTCAATTACGTCCAATAGATAGCATGTATCCTCTATAGCTGGTGATTGTAAGAATTGTGTTAAAATAAATTCAACTTTCTCTTCACCTACTTCAAAGGTTAGCTTTCCTTTCTTTACGTCTATTATAGCTCCGGCGGTAGCTAAGAATGGTCTTCCTAGTATGATAGGTGTAGTGGAGTCTTCAGAGATGTCCATGATTATGAAATCAGTAGGGATGTAGAATTGTCCTATATGTACTGGGACGTTTTCTAGTATGCCTACAGGATATTTAATAGAGCGATCGGCTAGTTGAACAGACATTTTAGTTGGTCTTAGGTCTCCCATGTCTAGCCTTTTGCAAATCGTTAAGGGCATAACACTGATACTGGCTCCTAAATCGCATAGAGCTTTGTCAATGACGAATTTTCCTATTACACAGGGTATAGAGAAACTTCCAGGATCTTTTAGCTTAGGAGGCATATTATTATGAATTATGGCGCTACACTCAGCAGTAAGTGTAACGGTTCCGTTATCCTCTATCTTTTTCTTATTAGATAAGATTTCTTTTAAAAACTTAGCATACGAGGGCATTTAAGTGATAGCTTCTGTAAACGGAATAGTAATATTCAACTGTTTCAGAAGTTCAACAAATTTCTTAAACTGGCCCATCGTCTTGGAATTGGTTAATCTCTGAGGGTACGGAATTGGTGGTTTATAGGGTGGTGGAGGCACATAAGGCTTTTCTTTCTCCACTGCCTCTTGATTATCATCTTCCTTTTCTTCTGGATCATTCACCATTTCAGTCGGTTTATCTGGTTTTTGGTACATGGCTGGATTGTCAAGTCTTGGATCGGTAGGTCCGTCAAGTTCCTTGCCACTTCTTAATATCACAGCATTGGCCTGACCTTTCGGATTAGGTTGAGGTTGTCCAGGAAATACTCCAGCTGGTGCAGCGGTAGGTGCTTGTTGTTGAGCTACTTGTGAAATCTGAGTTTCAAGCATTTTGTTATGTGTAGCTAATGCATCTACTTTGCTCACTAATTGCTTAATCTGCTCACTAGTGTGTATGTTTTGGTTTAAGAAGTCCTTTTTTGTTTGATATTGGTTAGCTATGAAGTTCTCCATCGTCAATTCAAGGTTCGATTTTCTAGGGACATTAGGAGCAGTCTTTTGATATCCTGGTGGTGTAGCTGGTGCTTGACCTGGTGCGTATAAAGCATTGTTATTCTTATAGGAGAAGTTCAGATGATTCTTCCAACCTGGGTTGTATGTGTTTGAGTATGGGTTTCTTTGAGCAGAATTCACTTGATCTGTGGGAATTCCTGTTAATAGTTGACAATCAGGAACATCATGTCCTGGAACTCCACATAACTCACAGTTAGGTGTTACTGCAGCCACAGTGGCTGTTGGTGTTATGGCCAAGTTGTCGATCTTTTGATTTAATTGGTCAAACTTTGCATTGACTTGGTCCATACTACTCACTTTGTACATACCTCCTTTTGTTGGTTTCTCAGTTGCGACTCTCTCGCTTCCCCATTGGTAATGGTTTTGAGCCATACTTTCGATAAGTGCATAAGCATCGTTATATTCTTTGTCCATTAGTGCACCGCCTGCGGCAGCGTCAATTGTCATTCTTGTATTGTACAAGAGTCCATTATAGAAGGTATGGATGACCATCCATTCTACTAATCCGTGATGTGGACAAAGTCTCAGCATATCCTTATAGCGTTCCCAAGCTTCGAAAAGTGATTCGTTTTCCTTTTGCTTAAATCCGTTGATCTGAGCTCTCAGCATAGCTGTCTTGCTAGGTGGGAAATATCTGGTCAAGAAAACTCTCTTTAGTTCCTCCCACGTAGTTACTGAATTCGAAGGCAGAGATTGAAGCCAGGCTCTCGCTCTGTCTCGAAGTGAAAAAGGAAAAAGACGTAGTCTAATAGCTTCTTGGGTAACTCCATTGGCTTTTACAGTATCTGCGTATTGCACAAAGATCGAAAGATGAAGGTTCGGATCCTCGGTAGGATTTCCGGCGAATTGATTTTGTTGCACGGCTGATATCAGCGAAGGTTTCAGTTCGAAATTGTTTCGGTTGATAGCCGGTGCGGCAATGCTGGAATGCGGTTCAGCTTGCGAAGGACTAGCGTAATATTTGAGTGGGTGATTCTGTTCTTCAGCCATCTCTGCGTCCTTTGATGTTACGACTGGTTTAGGTGGATCTATTTGAAGATCTGGAATATTGTAATTTTGTTCGTAATCGAATATCCGTCTTCTTACGTGTAAGAAGCGTTCCGATTCTGGGATTAGAGGTTGCAAGTCTTCGCCTTTAGAGCGAGTACTTGGCATACACTCGGGAATTTAGATTAAGAAAAGAAAATAGTTGTTACCTTAGTCTAGACAATGCTACCCTAAAGTGCACTAGTAACTAAATTAATGTCCCCGGCAACGGCGCCAAAAACTTGATGGGCTAAAGACGTACTTGCAAGTGCACAATCTATCGAAGTAATATTTAAGATTATCGATCCACAGGGACTTTATGATTACTTAGTGCTAGGGGATTTACTAGTTTAGCTAAGGCGAATGGTTGTCACAATTTTTGGTTGTTTTTAAAGATTAAAAGCGGGAATTAAATTTAAGTTTAATAAAATAATACAAAGGCGGTTGGTATGTAATTATGATAACTTAGGCGGGTCAATCTAATCTAGGCTTATAAATATGGTTCACTTAATCTATTCTGTAGAGGTTACTAGTTTAAATATCTTTAACTCACACTCTCGTGGTCTTATCTCAGATCTTACCCCTAAAGCCCTATGCCTGCTCTCGCTAGCCCATAAGTGTTTAGAAATAATTTTTGGAAACTTAGTAATTCTAATTCATTTTAAAGCGCTCTCGCTGTGTTTAAATTAAATGCCTAACTTTAGCTATCTGGTTAAAATCTCACACTCTCGTGGTCTTGACCTAACCTATTACACTTTCCTTACTCTCGTAACAAAAAGGTTGATTTTATAATAAAAAGTCTCAGCCAGAATATTAAGCTCTTAATTATTTTAAGCCTAGAATTGATTTTACCGATTTAGTTGATTTTTAATTACATACTGCCCTAAGGTGTTTAGCTACTCATTATTGTTGAACCAGACAGAGGCAGAAAAACACAAAATAAAATATGCATAACAGAAAAATAAATACTTAACATTAAATATAAATGCAATTTAAATAAAAACCTGAATACAATCAAAATGTTAGACTCCTTCTTCCACAGCCTGGAAACTCGGAGTACGGACCGGAATCGGAAATAAAAATTACTAGGAGAATTCTGAAGGTTTTGAAACAAATTTAACTATAACAATTTCCTAATGTTGGAAATTGTTATATGGTTGGTTGGGATACAGAAAATTAAAACAAGTAAAATAAATACTGGAAAAATAAAGGGTGCAAATAAAAACGGCAGAGCTTCCGCAAGAAAATTAAAATCAAAACTCTGTAAATTGTTTCTTGAAGTTAAGCTATTTATAGGATCAATGTTTTGGGCTTGGCAGTTGGAGTTGGTGCATGGGCCTCGTAGAGACTGAGAAAATCCAGGGAATACTTGGTATACTTGGTCTGCGGGAAAATAGGCATGTTGGATTCACGTAGCGTACACGTTCATGACCAAGTCTCATCAAAATACCCTAAATCCCTCTTGTCACGTTCGTGACAAGGGTGTCACGTTCGTCTTCTATGTCTTATGCGCGTCATGGTCGTGAGGGACTTGTGACGACCGTGGCTGCTCCTTTTAGTGTGTCACGGTCGTGACTCCTAGGTGACGATCATGACTGTTACAAAAAATGCAGGTTATGCAGAATTCCTCCTTTCTTCATCTTTTAATGGTTGATTTTGCTCATTTCACTTGTGGCTCATGATTTAGCTATGTATATGATGTACCTGCAAAATAACAAAGAAAACTCGAGGAATCGGGTGTTAAAACGGCAATTGTGCGATAAAACGTTATTGAAACATAGCAATATAAATGATACTTTTTCTCGTTATCAGCGACATTACCTGAAGTAGTGTAGTACTTCATCTTCAGGTGGACGGTGGATGGTACGGCGATTAGCTCGGCTAATGTTGGTCGCCCTATGATGCATCGGTACAACGACGGGCAGTCCACGACTAGGAACTGGACTCTGACCGTCCTGACTGTCTCACCTGTTCCGAAGGTGACAAATAGATCGACATACCCCCATGGTCGGGAGACTGCTCCGTTGAAACCCTGCAGGTCTGATCCGACGTACAGAGTCAAGTGTGTCTCGTTCAGCTGGAGTGTCGAAAACAGCTGGGAGTACATAATGTCGCAGGAGCTGCCTTGGTCCACCAGGATTCTCCTCACATCGAAATTTGCTATGCGTGCCCGGATGAGCAAAGGAATGCTGGCGTTGGGCGCCCCTCCCAGGAGCTCTTCTCGGTAAAAGGCAAGAGGTACTGAGCCTTCCCTTGGTGGGTCCAGGGTGGCGTTTTGCGCGGGTCCCTTTGCAATCAGTTGGTCGAATTTTTGTTTCACGGATCCGACCGTGATTTTATTGAACCCCCCTCCCGAGATGACCATTGCGGAAGGAAAGGTTTCCCATGGACTATGGGAGGAGAGGTACCCCAGACTCTCGGTGTGATCCAGTAGGAAGAAATATTCCGGGCGATAAATGCTTAGGGCAACCTGCATGTTCGCATCTGCAGGGATGGGTATGGCATCCTCGACTTTTTGAGTCTCCTGTGTTTCTTGTCGAGGAGTGTCCCTGGATTTGGTGAACTGTTTCAGGTGCCCGTCCTTAATGAGAATTTTGATTGCATCCTTGAGATGGATGCAGTCTTCTGTGTTGTTGCCATGACTCTTATGGAATCTGCAATATTTCGTTTTATCTGTTCCCGGTTTGCTGGGTTGTTGCTTTGGAAAACGTACCGCTGCCTGCCTGAACTCCGAGTTGGCACACTCGGACAAAATCTTCTCCCTAGAGGCCAGGAGAGGTGTGTATTTGTGGAACCGACCGACGGGTCCTCGGTGCTCCCGCGGTTCACGGGAGCGATCGTCCTTTCTTTTATCTCCTCCCCGACGAGATGTCGAGGGCTCATCGACTCGGTGAGGCTTAGCATCTTCACGACGTCTAGCGTCTCTTACCGAGCTGTCTGCTTGTTTTTCCTCATACTGGATGTAGGCTTGGGCTTTCAGTAAGAACGCGTCGAGGGTGGCAGGGGTCTCAATGCCGACCGCCCGGTTAAAATCTGTCGACGGGCGTAATCCTCGTTCCAGCAAATATTTCTTCATGTCATCGGTCGTAGATACTTGGACCGCCTCTTTATTGAACCTTTCGATGTTAGTTCGTAAAGGTCCATCCTTCCCCTGGATGATCGCTTCGAGCGAAGCTTCTGTCTTCGGATGCCGCCATGATGCGGTGAAGTGCTTGGAGAACGTGCGTCCAAGTTGTTTCCAGGAGGTGATGGACTCGGCCTCGAGGCTTTTGTACCATGTCATTGCCCCTTTCCTCAGCGTTGTAGGAAAAAGGCGACATTTGATTGCCCCCCGCACTCCTTGGTAATCGAGTAACGCATTGATATTCTCGATATACTCGTCTGGATCTGTGGTTCCGTCGTACGAGCCTAGCGGTGGGGGCTTCTCTAAACCTCTTGGAAGTTTAGCCGCCATGATTTCAGATGAAAGGGGATCCCTCGCGTCCTCGTCGTCACTGGAGTTGAATGAAGGAGACCTGTGAGCGCGCTTCTTCGTTTGCCGGGGAGAGGCGGATCTTGATCTGCTCCTTCTTAATTTTCTTGGAGGGGAAGATCCTGGGGAGGACTGGCGAAGACGCTTGTCGCCTGTTGATTCGTCAGCGTGCCTTTTCCTCTTCCTCCTGGCGGGAGAGGGAGTGCGCCTTCTTTGGGGTCTCGCGGGAGACGGTGGTCGACGAGAATTATCTTTGAGACGGGCGATTTTCTCGCCATGGGCGAGGAGCAGCAGGCTGATCAGGCTGAACGATCGACCCCGGCTGAGAGTCATCCACCACCAGGTCCGAAGGAACCACGATCTGGCCGTCCTTAACCTTGTACATATAGCTGATTCGACCAATGTCCAAAGCCAGGTCGGGATGGAGAACCCTTATCTGATCCACCGCATTCTGGAAACTGAGCTCAGTTGATGAGTTCAGATCTTCCATGTCTTGGTCGATCCGAGCAAGAAACTGAGCCCTCGTTACCAAGCTTTTGGTCTCGTCATCCTCGTCTTCCTTCGGGCATAAAGTGTCATTCAGCTTTTTATTTTGCTCCAAGACCCTTTTCTTGCCGACCTCCAACTTGGCAATGACGTTGTCCCGTTCAGTCAATTCCTTGGTCGTGGCTTTAGCCTCTTCGGTGGCCGTCTTCAGTTTCGCCTCAGCGGCAGCCAACTGCTCCTTCAGCCTACCCATCTCCCTCTCTTGTCCGGGACTCCCTTCGGCCGTCAGCCAGGCCATTGTCAGAACCCGCATGACCGCACTTGCGTCCTGGGCCAGGGATAACCGCCGGGCAGGGCGATCAGTTCCTTCCAGGAACAAGGAATCAGCACGGTCCACCTCCATGCTCGTCCCCTCGAAAAAATTATGCTTCACGAAGCACGACGACAACCCATGTTTCGGCTTCGGAGGAGCGTTGGCCGTCAGGTCCACAGTGGATGCGGACTTGTGTTTCTTCATTAGAGAGCCAGTCGAGGCGCTCGGAGAGCCTTGGACCAAGGGGCCCAACCCCGAACCACTTGTCTCGGTCAACTTGGTCTGCACAACCCTCGACCTTTTCTTTTGCTGCTGACGCAGGCGTTCTTGGATTTTATCAAGTGGGTTAGACAGAGAGCCTGAAAAAAGAAAAAAGAAAAGATTAGATTAGTCGGGGACGACAAAATTAAATCAAAGATATGACTAATAGAAATAAACAGATACCAAAGAAGTCGGACACTTCCTGCCCGGTATTGCAGGCCAATAATTCGGTAACATCAATCAAGGGACGCTCCACAACTTCCCCCCCATCCTGCTCAAGCATAACTTTTCCCTCTCCGTCCAGCAGGGGGTCGGAGTGAAAGACACTATCAATCTTCTGAAGGCCTCGAAGCTGGCCGCGTCATTGTCATTCAAAGAGTCCCCCACCTGGACGAACTCACCAACAGGTTTCTCATAATGAGCGTAACTCCAGGAAAAAGGGAACAACCAAAGCCTCCTCGGGATCACATGCCCTTGATCAGCGAGCTTGGGTTCGTCATTCTCGTCGGTATATATCCCTAAAAATCTCATCGCTCTCACGGCCACCGCGCTCGCGGGTTTGATCAGAAAGTAGTCAGTTTTAAAGGCTCGAATAGATTCTAAGTGGGCCTTGAAAATCTTCGTATTCTGTTTGAAAGACACACTCCTTCCGATCAGTTCCTCGCCCGACTTGGCGCTACAGGGTGAACAGACGAAAAAACAGAGGGAGCGTGGCACCAACACCCAGATGGGCACACGTCATCTCAAACGCTTTCAGGAACACGTATGAATTGGGATGCAACTGGGAAGGAGCAACGCATAGGTGCCCGAGCACGGCATTCACAAAGTCACTGAAGGGCAAAGTTACCCCCAGGACCGAGACTGCATATTCATACATAGAGAACGCCCGACCCCTCAAATCTGAGAAGATGCGGTCGTCGTCTCCCGGGGAAGTTACGACCCAATCGGCAGGGTCGCCGACGACAGGCAGCGGCTCCGTTCGAGGTCTTAAAAATGAGGACACCTTGTCCAACAGATCCTCCACCACCCATTCTTCGGGTGAGATCCTCGTCTGATCGGGACACTGGGGCGAATCTGTTGACGCTCCTTCTTCTGTAGTACTCGTACCCGAATCTCCCGAGGAACTTCCGGAACCAGAAGGGACTGACGTAGAAGATCCTGAATCTTCCGAGGACGTCTCTTCCGAAGACACGTCTAATGGATCCACGAGCTAGTTTTCACTTGAAAAGCAGAGGAAAGGCGTCAGTGAATTCGATTAAGAATATCAAATCCACCCTTCCACCGCTCGACAAGTGAAAGAGCGTGCATCAACTCAGGGACTGGGTCCCGAGCTGTAGCCCTGGCTAACCATCACTCGGAGCAATGGCTTACGCCCAACGTCATGAATTACGGGATCTAACCTAGATATTTGTCAAAATCCCAAGTCAAGGTCGACCAACACTTATGTCGACCATGAGCTAGGGTTTGCAGCTGACCGATTACGGTGGCAGAAGTCCTAAAGTTTACCGATTCTAAATCTAAGACTACCGTTAAAACTATCCTAAACCACATGCATTTCTATGATACCTAAGCTATAAACACCTAAAACAGCGAAAAGGAACCGTACCTTGCGCTTGGGAAGACATTTTTGAAGAAGATATGCGTTCTGGAAACGGTGGTCGGCAAGGAGATGCGGTGGTCGACGGCTGGAAGTGGTGGAAGTTGAACGAGCAGAGCGTCGGAGAAGAAGATGAAGCGAAAACTTCAGAATGGGGCCTGAGAACCCTATTTATAAGAGGGAAAACACGTGCAAGCACGCGTGACCCCTACACGCTAGCCCCTAGGCTAACCGTCAAATCATTAATAAGCATGAATTCCCAAATATTCCATCTTTTCGTTTCACATTCTCTCGTCGAGCAACGTACCGGATGCCCGTTCCTCGAAGATCGGCAGCGTAAATTCCTGGCCTTAACACTGCCTGTCCTCGAGCACGAAATCATTTCTAAGTCACTGCTCTTCCGCATGAGCAGTAACTTGGGGGGCTCCTGTTCTGGACTAGCCCAATTCCCACAATTGGGCCAAGCAAACCAACTCAATAGTTGTGCTCGACGTCGAGCAGAATTGGGAATAGTGGTCTCTGTCGACCACAAGCATACCGACCATGACGAAGTTCCCTAACAGCTAGTTTTGACCGTTACCTATTTTTACGGATTCCTCGATCCGCGCCTCACAATATGGACCAATAATCTTCCATTTACCCCTTTATATAAACCCTCTCAGTTGGGAGGGTCAAGTATTCAATTCTCTGACCTAATCCTCGTACTTGCTCACTCTTTGCTTGATTACTTACTTTAACATCGGAGTGCCTTGCAGGTACACCCCCTTTCTCTCCTCACCGACCGTCTTTCATCAGCTCTCGAAGCCAGCCGTATCGGATCCTGATATCCAGGTACAATCAGTTAGGTTATGAATTTTTAGGATATTTTTTAACACAATATTATAGTCAGGTTAGGGACCCTAGGGAATTAATTTCATATTTTTCCAGGACATTTTACTATTTAATAAGAAACCGTTCAAGTGCGTTTCCATGAAGCGAGTAGCCATTATTTTGGTTTTATGCCTTATATGCTTTGGAAATTCTTGCAAATTTTGTTATCTTAATTCATTTTCGAAATATTGTTGCATACTCATCTTCATTTCATTTACTAACATCTTCTTTTTGTGCAAGGTATTTTTTCAAGGATTCACTTATGGATTTGGACTATGTCATTATGCCTTGATTGTATCTTTATGGGTTATACTTTGTGATGTAATAGTTAGAACTTTATATGTGATGCCTATAATTAGGATAGAAAAAGATAAAATGAAGCGTTAGATGACCAATTTTTAAAAATAAAGAAAATGAGTTATTCGATCCAAAATCGAAGAATTTCAAAGAAATAAATAAATAAAGTTTCATGTGAAATTAAGATCCCTCGATTATCATTGCTCCACTCTAATACACCAAAAAGCAAGCCTTGTATGTTGCACACCATAAGTCGTGCGTCTCAGCACCATGCAACCAACTCACCCGATCCATCGTTTCATCCCATTTACGATTTACACACGTTTTCACCCACCATGACGTATGAGGGCCATATCATTCACTATTAATTTTCGTACTCACATTTCTAGTCTAATATCCGTTTAGGTAGATTTAATATTTCAAGCCTAACTAACCATAAGTCACCATTACACTCAATTAACTTAGGGTAAAGTCTAGTTTCCCTTAGAGTTTTTCCTTTCAATTTGAGTCTCACTTCTGACCTTTAAAGAAAAATAAAAAACATTTAAAAGGAAAGTAGGTACAATACGCCACGAGCCTTAAGCCATATGGGAAATGATTAGTGGAGGTCTCCTCCACTCTTCTAGAATGCTTTACAAATGTTCCATTGGGGGCTATCTTGGAAAGTATTCGCTCATATATCATAGTCTTTAGTGTTGTACCTGCGAAAACACAAAGTCAAAACACTTCTTCTAAAAGACAATAAACCAACAAGATAACACGTCTTCTCTTCTCATCTCATACTCTTTGCGGACGAATGCGACTTATCTTGATAGTTCAAACAGCGATACGGTAAACACCCTCGAGTCAGAGCTGGTAACACTTGAGCTAGAGCTATGGCAACGTCATCTTAAAAATCACAAACAAGTTGCCGCCTTAGTTAGACGAACTACGATGACTCTGATCCTCATTTTCCCGATGAGGTACGTAGGCAGTGGGGTAGGGCCCATTCGAGCACATTCTTTATTTTCCCTACATTTCCCCTTTCGTTCCATTTTATTTTCCAATTCCCTTTCTCATGTCAGTACCATTTCCAGTTAGCAATTCTTTCATTTAGACAACATCTTATTTCTCACCCTTTGAAAACAAACTTACAAACGTGGATCCCGTCGGGTACGGCAGACAAACAGGGGTGCTAATACCTTCCCAATTCATAACCGACTTCCGGACCCAGATCTTTGGTTCGTAAGGCCTCGTCCTTTCCTTCTTCCATAGGTTCGTGCAACATTACCTTTCCCATTCATTCGGGATAAAAATGTATGGCTGGCAACTCTACCTTTTCCGCGCCACTTTCGCGTTTGTACTAGGATGAAAATCCCGGGAGCGACAACTGGCGACTCTGCTGGGGACCGAACCCAAAATCTCTGGTTTCCCCTTTGAGAGTCAATCCTAGCACTTGTCTGTTTCTGTTTTCTTTGGGTAGTTATTCATTTGCTATTGTGCTTTAGTTTAGCTTTACTATTTTATTTACAGTTTATCGCTTTACTTTACAGCTTTGTTTACAGCTTTCTACACTTTACTTTACTGTTGCATATACTGGCATGTAATATACTGGTTGTTCTGGTTTTCCTTGGCGGGATGGGATTATTGTGAGATAAGCCAAATACCCAACTTGAGTATACACATAGGATTTAAAGTGGGTAGTCGTGTGGCTTGCATGGTCTTGAGCACATGTAGTTTTTACGAGTCTCACACCCAGATCAGGCTCTCTTGGTATATGTTCTGTACTGCCTAGGCAGACCATAGAATGTTCCCACCTGAGCTGCTAACATTGGGAACTAATCACCGAGGACCTTAGTGGAAACAACCCTCTCCAGTGGTGACAGTGGCAGACAACATTTTGTGGCAAACCCATTCGCACCCGAGGGCCCACTAGGAAATCACATAGGATGACCTTGTTCTCTCATAGGAATTCAGTTAAAGTAATTGGTCGTATGACAGTTGTATTGTACCCTTCGGGATGAATGTACTATTGTTTCTCAACTTCAGTGCTTGAAGTCGGGAACTTATGAGGGATGCTTGTTTTCCTAGACTCAGTTGAGACCTCCCTGGGTAGTACATAATGCCAAACCGATTCCCTGATTTGGTCATGAGCCATTTCTTGGAAATGGTGAACGTATTATTGCTATCGGCTTTGAGAGTCCGTGATGTTGACTCGTAGTAGCACACCCGTGAGATTGGGAGGGGTTTACAGGTTTGCAGGAACCCTGGACTTCCAACATACCCGCTTTTGCTAGTGTTACTCCATGATATGATCTGGTCCTATATGATACTTGGTTGGGAATTCTGGAATTTTTGCATAGAGTTAACGATATTATGATCTTCACCAACATTTGGTTATCTGATCCACACAAGCATCAGACCGCTGATCACATGCCAGTTTCATACATGACATCATGGCATTTTAGCATACATGCTCAGTTATTTCTAAGGAATACATATTTGAATTAAACCGTCGGATTTTTCTGCATTAAAACATGGATCAAAACAAATAGATTCCTTGGAAATAACTGAACATGGCATTTGCATACATCCTTGCATTCTTGACAGGTGTTCAGGGACAGATTCTTATCCTGACTTGGTTTCTCTCCAGAATGGCCAACTTGAATCATGATTGTCAGGGTATGAGCATGGAACAACTCCGAGCGGAGGTGACTGAGATGAAGGCCCAACTGGGGCATTTTATAGTGGACATTCGAGCGTTGTCCCAGGATCAGAAATTACTGAGAGAAGAATTCAACTTGATGAAGACTCAGATGAAGCTGCTTAGGGGAATCATGAATGCTATGTTGAGAAAGGAAAATAGCCATGTGTCTGCTTTTCAAACAGAAGGTCATGTTTCTCCCATCTCTTTGGGATGTCCACTAAATCAAGAGTTGTTAGGTGGATTTCCTCTACATTTGAGCCTCTTCACCAGCAATCACCACTTGGCAGTCGGGAGGAACCTAACATAGGAACCGACTCCACATTGCTTAATACAAGTGAGCTAAATGATC
Source organism: Lathyrus aphaca (assembly GCA_963966055.1). Classification (NCBI taxonomy): domain Eukaryota; kingdom Viridiplantae; phylum Streptophyta; class Magnoliopsida; order Fabales; family Fabaceae; genus Lathyrus; species Lathyrus aphaca. Next base: position 126,366,035 of record OZ014523.1, on the reverse strand, counting down.
CTACACCAATCGTGGCCAAAGAAGTGAGCACTTTCTTTCCTTATCAGGGATCTTCTTCAACTTCTACACCTTGGTTTCCAGGAGAAAGACTTCAACAGGTTTCATTTGTAGCTCCTCCATTGGCAGCAACCCGTTATCAACAGGAGCAAGAAAGAGTGATTGATCCGGTACCAGTGTCTTATGCTGAATTATGCCCACAATTTCTCAAAATGGGTTTGATTGAGTGTCGCGAGCTAACTCCTCCTTTTGGTAAATGTAGATGTTTAAGAATTGGCAGAATTTTTGACCAAACAAGAAATGTTCAATTCAGTTCAGAATGTCCTATCAGATGTTGGGACATTATCAAACAGAGTATATGAACTTATATCAGGATGTCTCATCAGATGTTGGGACATTGTGTTAAGAACTTAGTTCAGTTTTTCAGGATGTCCCAACAGATGTTGAGACATCTCAGACCTGCTACCAGAATTAATTAATGATTAACTGATCAGAGATATTTAAGGAGAGTTATCTGGAATTAATTAATGATGGTTAAAAACAGAACAAGGCGCATCTGTAGGGAGTTTTATATTGAAGATTCAGATTAAAACAGAAGACCTAAATCACCTAGAATCTAGGAGGTAACAAACCCTAAATTCAAGGTGGAAGCAGCATGCGCATTAGGGCTGGATCCTCTGCAGAAAGCCCAAATTACAGATACCTATTTAAGCAACAGAAACTCATAGAATTGAGTACGAATTTCAGAAGACCAAATAGGGTGTCTAGTGTTTTTAATAGCAGGTTGTTTTATGTACCACTTTATGAGCTTTTAAGCAAAAGTGCATTTGTGACTTGATTGAAACTGTGAAGTAAGATCAAGCTGTATTGTTTGAAGGATGTCTTCAATTTCAGTAAACTTGTAAACTTGATCACTGTGTGATTGAGGGGGAGTGAGTAGGGTACTCTTATCTAAGGTGTGTCTTAGGTAGAAATTGCATTGGGTAGTTATTAAGTGATAGATTAAACAGGGTGGTTTAAGTCTAGAATTAATATTACTTATAGTGGATTTCCTCCTGGCTTGGTAGCCTCCAGATGTAGGTGTGGTTATACACTGAACTGGGTTAACAAACTTCTGTGTTGTTTACTTTTCTTGCTATTTAAGTTTTGGTTAAATCTGTCAAGTGTCCTATCAAGTGTTGGGACATCTCTTAGGACATCTCATACTTGATCACAGAATTTCAATTGGCATCAGAGCAGGCACCCTGCCTGTTTATACTGGGTGAGATCTAGGGAAAACAAATTCTGTAACATGGCAGAGATATAGGGTCAGTAAATAGACCACCTATACTGGATGGATCTAATTATGACTACTGGAAGCCAAGAATGATTGCATTCTTAAGATCACTTGACAACAGGGCATGGAGAGCAGTAAATGTTGGATGGGATCATCCTGTCAAAGACACCAAAGATGGATCAAAAGTGCTGAAACCTGAAGAAGAATGGAGTAAGGAGGAAGAAGATTCAGCACTAGGCAACTCAAAAGCCTTAAATGCCTTATTCAATGGCATTGATAGGAACATTTTCAGACTTGTGCATCATTGTGAGCTGGCCAAAGATATTTGGGACACTCTCAAAACAACTCATGAAGGAACATCAAAAGTAAAAATGTCAAGACTTCAACTTCTCACCACCAAGTTTGAAAACTTGAGAATGAAGGAAGATGAATCAATTCATGAGTTCTACATGAACATCTTGGATATAGCCAATACTTCTGGAGCTTTGGGAGAAAAGATGACTGATGAAAAGCTTGTTAGAAAAATTCTCAGATCTTTGCCAAAAAGATTTGACATGAAAGTCACAGCAATAGAAGAAGCTCAAGACATATGCTCCATGAAAGTTGAAGAACTCATTGGTTCCCTTCAAACTTTTGAGATGGGAATGAATGACACAAATGTTAAAAAGAACAAAAGCATAGCATTGGTATCAAATACTGATGAAGAAGAAGATGATGAATCAGAAAATGGTAAAAGCTTATCAGAAAACCTAGCTATGCTTGGAAGACAATTCAAACAGATTCTCAGAGGAATGGATGGAAAATCCAAATCCAGTGGAAAATACACAAACTCTTCTGAGAACAGGAGACCTTATGATGCTAATAAAAAGTCAAATTATGCTGAAAAGACCAGTCAAGAAAAAGTCAAATGCCATGGGTGTGAAGGATATGGACACATCAAGAAGGAATGTCCTACCTTCTTAAAAAGACAAAAGAAGGGACTATCTGTAACCTGGTCTGATGAAGACTCAGGAGGAGATTCAGAAGAAGAATCAGCTAAGCATATTACTGCTTTAGCTGGACTGTGTGAATATGATAGTGATTCCAGTTGTGGAGAGCTTACTTATGCAGATCTTGAGCAAGCTTTCAAAGATCTATACAAGAGAAGCACTGAAATATGCAGTGAGGTTATAAAGCTAAAGAAGCAGAATGAGGTATTAGAAGATGAAAAAGCAAGTGATCAAGTAATCATTGATACCTTGAAAAGTGAAGTAACTCTTCTCAACTCTAAGTTGGAACATATGTCCAAATCTGTTAAAATGTTGAACAGCAGCTCAAATACACTGGATGTTATTCTCAGCAATAATAAACATTCAGGGGACAAAAGTGGACTGGGATATAACAGAGATGAAGCCAGCTCTAGCAAAGCTACTGCAAAAACTACACAGTCAAACAAGATGTCCCAACAGATGCTTCAACATCAGAACACAAAGACAAACATAATGTTCCAACAGATGTCTCAACATTCTGGAAAGAACAAAATGAAGAAGAAGTATCAAAGATGGAGATGCCATCACTGTGGAAGATTTGGACATATCAAACCTCATTGTTATAAGTTGCATGGATATCCAAATCAGATGTATCAGCAACCTTCCAAGAAGAAAATAGAAGTTACCAAGAAAGTGCTGCATAAACATCATAGAAATCAGCAACCTCCTAAGCAGAAGACTGAAAACTTCAAGAAGGTATGGAAACCAAAAGCTAGCACTGAAGCTGATCAAAGCTACAAGAACAAGATCAACAATCAAGCTTGGAGATCAGCTGATAAACAACACACAGGGCAGAGGCATCAAAAGAAATCTCAACTCATCTGGTCAAAGAAAAATACTGCATACATAGCACATACATCACTGAGAGTATCAGCTAAAGAAGACTGGTACTTTGATAGTGGATGTTCAAGACACATGACTGGATTGAAGAATTTGCTAGTAAACTTAAAATCACATTCATCCAGGTATGTGACCTTTGGAGATGGAGCTAAAGGAGAAATCAAGGGAGTTGGAACCTTGGACTGTCAAGATGTTCCAAGACTAGATGATGTGCTGCTTGTTAAAGGTTTAACTGCTAACCTGATCAGTATAAGTCAGTTATGTGATCAAGGGTACAGTGTAAATTTTACCAAAACTGAATGCATAGTGACTAACAATGAACAAGAGGTTGTAATGAAAGGAGCCAGATCTAAAGACAACTGTTACATGTGGGAACCACAAGACTTTAGTCTCACTTCAACTTGCTCTTTAGCTAAAGAAGAAGAAGTGAAACTATGGCACCAAAGACTAGGTCATCTTCATTTCAGAGGCATAAAGAAGATCATATCTATGGATGCTGTAAGAGGTATTCCTAAACTGAAGATTGATGATGGCAAAATATGTGGTGAATGTCAAATAGGCAAGCAAACCAAGATGTCCCATCCAAAGCTCCAACATCTGACAACTTCCAAAGTTTTGGAACTTTTACATATGGATCTTATGGGACCTATGCAGGTTGAAAGTCTTGGTGGTAAGAGGTATGCCTATGTTGTGGTTGATGACTTTTCAAGATATACATGGATAAATTTCATCAAAGAAAAGTCTGATGTATTTGATGTATTCAAAGAATTATGTCAAAGATTACAAAGAGAAAAATCCAGTTGTGTGATTAGAATTAGAAGTGATCATGGAAAAGAATTTGAGAATCAAAAGTTCTTAGATTTCTGCTCTTCAGAAGGAATCAATCATGAATATTCTTCACCAATCACTCCTCAACAGAATGGGATTGTTGAGAGGAAGAATAGAATTATTCAAGAATCTGCAAGAGCTATGATCCATGCTAAAAAGTTACCTCTGTACTTCTGGGCTGAAGCTATGAACACTGCCTGCTACATCCATAACAGAGTTACCTTGAGAAAAGGAACTTTGTCCACAATATATGAAGTCTGGAAGGGCAGAAAACCCACTGTTAAGTACTGTCATGTGTTTGGAAGTAACTGTTATATTCTGGCAGATAGGGAGCAAAGGAGAAAAATGGATCCTAAAAGTGATGAAGGGATTTTCCTTGGATACTCTATAAACAGCAGAGCATATAGAGTATTTAATTCTAGAACCAAGGTTATCATGGAGTCCATAAATGTGATAATTGATGATGCTCCTACAGATGTCCCAGAAGATGTTGGAACATCTGCTGATATCAAGATTGAAGCTGAAGAAAAGGATGATCATTATAACTTCACTCAAACTGATACAAGGACAGAAGAATCCAGCAAACCTCCCTCCATCAGAATACAGAAGGATCATCCCAAAGATTTGATCATTGGTGATCCCAACAGAGGTGTGAGCACTAGATCAAGAGAAGTGATTTCAGGTTCTTGTTTTGTTTCCAAAATAGAACCTAAAAACATCAAGGAAGCCCTCACTGATGAATACTGGATTTGTGCTATGCAAGAGGAATTAGGTCAATTCACAAGGAATAAAGTGTGGAATCTTGTTCCTAGACCTGATGACATAAATGTGATTGGAACAAAATGGGTGTATAAGAACAAATCAAATGAACAAGGAGTTGTTACAAAGAACAAAGCTAGACTTGTAGCTCAAGGATACACGCAAATTGAAGGGGTAGACTTTGATGAAACCTTTGCACCAGTAGCAAGGCTTGAATCAATCAGACTGCTGTTGGGAATTGCTTGTATCTTGAAGTTCAAACTATTTCAAATGGATGTGAAAAGTGCCTTTTTAAATGGCTACCTTAATGAAGAAGTATATGTAGAACAGCCTAAAGGATTTGTTGATCCAAGCTGTCCAAATCATGTATACAAACTAAAGAAGGCACTTTATGGTTTAAAGCAAGCTCCAAGGGCATGGTATGAAAGACTGACCACATTTCTTATCAAGCAAGGATACAGAAAAGGTGGGATTGATAAAACCCTGTTTGTTAAAGATGAAGAAGGAAATGTCATGATTGCTCAAATATATGTTGATGACATTGTGTTTGGTGGGATGTCTGACAGGATGGTCAAACATTTTGTCAAGCAGATGGAATCTGAATTTGAAATGAGCCTAGTAGGAGAGTTAACCTACTTTCTTGGTCTGCAAATAAAGCAAATGGAAGACTCAATGTTTATCTCTCAAAGCAAGTATACCAAGAACATAGTCAAGAAATTTGGAATGGAAAATGCTACTCATAAGAGAACTCCTGCCCCCACACATTTGAAGCTGACTAAAGATGAAAAGGGTGAGAGTGTAGATCAAAGCTTATACAGAAGCATGATTGGAAGCTTGTTATACTTAACTGCTAGCAGACCTGACATAGCATTTGCAGTAGGTGTATGTGCAAGATATCAAGCTGATCCAAAAGTCAGTCATCTCAATCAAGTCAAGAGAATTCTTAAATATGTTAATGGTACTTGTGACTATGGCATAATGTACTTTCATGGTTGCAAACCAATTCTCACTGGCTTCTGTGATGCTGATTGGGCTGGAAGTGCTGATGACAGAAAAAGCACTTCAGGAGGATGCTTCTTTCTAGGAAACAATTTGATTTCTTGGTTCAGTAAGAAACAGAATTGTGTATCCTTATCTACAGCTGAAGCTGAATATATAGCAGCTGGAAGCAGTTGTTCTCAGTTGGTTTGGATGAAGCAAATGCTCACTGAGTACAATGTCCCACAGGATGTCATGACATTGTACTGTGACAACTTAAGTGCAATCAACATATCAAAGAATCCTATCCAACATAGCAGGACCAAGCATATTGATATCAGACATCATTTCATCAGAGATCTTGTAGAAGAAAAGGTGATTTCATTGGAGCATGTAGCTACAGATCTGCAATTAGCTGATATCTTTACTAAAGCATTGGATGCTACACAATTTGAGAACTTAAGGGGCAAACTTGGAATCTGTTTATGTGATATTTAGCAGTTAATGAGATGTGCCAACATGTCATATGACATTGTATGGCATAAGTTCCAGATGGCAAAACCAGTCTGGACAAGATCCTTGGGAATTCCATTCCTAATCATTTGTACTGTAACGGCTACTTATTTAGTAACTGTTTATAAGCAGCTATCAAGATTCTCATCATTCTATCACAAGCGAATCACATTAACTAGCTATCCTTCAGAAATCATAAACCCTAAAGCTGTTCATCCATTTTCCTCAACAATGTCTCAAAACCCTAACACAACTGAAGAAGTTCTCAACCAGGAAGATGTAGTTCATGCCACTCCCATCTCTGTAGTACCAATGCAATCAACCCCATTGGACGAACTCAGGGGAAGCGTTTCTCACACTAAAAAGGCAATAACTCCAAAGAGAGCTAAAGATCAAGTACGAAGCAAAGCCAAAGGCATTCCCTCTCCTGCTAACATGCCCTCAAAATCTTCACACTATGTGGATGATTCCATCAAGGAGATTGTCAACCAAATTCTCTTTGAACAAAGAGTGGTGAGTGGGATCTCTGTTCCTCTGAACACCATGCCTGCACCTCAAGAAGAACAAGCTCAAGCTGCAGAAGAATAAGATGTCCCAACAGATGTTGGAACATCTGAAGATAAGAGAAAGAACTCATCTGATGTTGAGTTGGAACAAACTAAGGACCAGAATAAAGCCTCAAATGAAAATGATGAAGAAGTCTCTGAGGAACAGGCTAAAGCCTCAAATGAAGATCAAATCCCTGCTGATCAACCAGCTGAAGAGGAGACTGCTCAATCTCCTCCAGTGGTCAACCTGGAGTAGGACTCTGATACAGAGATAATAGCCTCTGTTAAACCTAGCATAGCCAAAAGGCTCAAGTCCAGGAAAGGCAAGATGCAAGCTGAAGCAGCAATTCCTGAGAAGAAGAAAGCCTCTCCAAAGAAAGGCAAAGCTAAAGCCACTTTTGGGCCATCAAAACAATGGAGTAAAGTCCAAACTCAGAAAAGGAAAGCTGTCACCCCATCTGACTCAGATGTTGAATCAGATGTCCCAACATCTCCTCCCAAGAAGAGATCAGCCCCATCTAGGGCTTCAACAGCTGTTCCAGAAGCTCCATTAGACAACATATCTTTCCACCATGTCTCTAGTGTGAACAAGTGGAAGTTTGTGTACCAAAGAAGAGTTTCCCTAGAAAGAGAACTGAGCAGCAATGCACTTGAGTGCACTAAATTGATTGACCTCATCTCTGCTGCAGGACTATTCAAGACAGTCTCAGATTTCTCTCCCTGCTATGAACTTCTTGTCAAAGAGTTCATTGTAAATCTTCAGGAGGATTGTTCAAATGGTAAGTCCTCTGAGTTCAGAAAAGTGTTTGTGAGAGGTAAGTGTGTTGAGTTCTCTTCTCAAATCATAAATCAGTACCTAGGAAGAGAAACAGATGGACCAAATGAGCTAGGTAAGACAGATAATCAAGTCTGTAAGGCATGGCCTGTGAAGGGAAAGCTCTCAGTGAGCATGCTTACCAGAAAGTATGCCATGCTGAACAGGATTGGTACAGCTAACTGGGTGCCTACCAACCACACTTCTTCAATCTCAACTGGTCTGGCCAGATTCATCTATGCTGTGGGAACTCAAACCAAGATGGACTATGGAGCTTTTATCTTGGATCAAACCATGAAGCATGCCAGCTCCTCTGCAACAAAGCTACCAATAACTTTTCCTTCATTGCTATGTGGTATAATATTAAGCCAATATCCTGGGATTTTAACTGAGAAGGACACAGTCTGCAAGAGAGAAAGCCCCCTGGCTTTTCACTACAAGTTATTTCTCAGTCATCATGCTGCAGATGTTGAAGCTCCTTCTGGGACATCTGCAGGATCCTCCACTGCTAAGACTCCAATCTCCAAGAAGGCTTTAATTACTGAACTTAAAATCACATGCAAGGAACTTGAAGCAAGGAAGCTGAAACTTGAAGACATAATCAAAAGGCTGGAGAATGAAGAAGATCAGAATGCTGCCTCTGATGAAGACAGTGCCTCTGATGAAGACAGTGAAGCTGATGAAGAAACAGAAGCTGATGAAGAAACTGAGAGTGATGAATCTGAGTGATCAATGTATGTGAGGCATATGTAATGACAGCAATGTATTTCTGGAATAGTGTCTTTGGCCCCTAATTTTGTGTCTACCAAGGGGGAGAACAACAACAAATTGTATTGCTGTTTAATTATGAATGAAAAATTCTGGTTGTTTGCTTCTGAACTGAATAAGTTTTTCTGTTGGATAAGACTGGATACATATATGTTTGAGGGGGAGTAATCTCAAATAAGAATCAACAGAAAAGTAATGCTATACTCTGATAAAAGGAACTTCTGCTGCACTCTGATAACCAGAAAAGATGTTAGCCAAAAATTAGCCAAAGGGGGAGTTTGTAGATGTTTAAGAATTGGCAGAATTTTTGACCAAACAAGAAATGTTCAATTCAGTTCAGAATGTCCTATCAGATGTTGGGACATTATCAAACAGAGTATATGAACTTATATCAGGATGTCTCATCAGATGTTGGGACATTGTGTTAAGAACTTAGTTCAGTTTTTCAGGATGTCCCAACAGATGTTGAGACATCTCAGACCTGCTACCAGAATTAATTAATGATTAACTGATCAGAGATATTTAAGGAGAGTTATCTGGAATTAATTAATGATGGTTAAAAACAGAACAAGGCGCATCTGTAGGGAGTTTTATATTGAAGATTCAGATTAAAACAGAAGACCTAAATCACCTAGAATCTAGGAGGTAACAAACTCTAAATTCAAGGTGGAAGCTGCATGCGCATTAGGGCTGGATCCTCTGCAGAAAGCCCAAATTACAGATACCTATTTAAGCAACAGAAACTCATAGAATTGAGTACGAATTTCAGAAGACCAAATAGGGTGTCTAGTGTTTTTAATAGCAGGTTGTTTTATGTACCACTTTATGAGCTTTTAAGCAAAAGTGCATTTGTGACTTGATTGAAACTGTGAAGTAAGATCAAGCTGTATTGTTTGAAGGATGTCTTCAATTTCAGTAAACTTGTAAACTTGATCACTGTGTGATTGAGGGGGAGTGAGTAGGGTACTCTTATCTAAGGTGTGTCTTAGGTAGAAATTGCATTGGATAGTTATTAAGTGATAGATTAAACAGGGTGGTTTAAGTCTAGAATTAATATTACTTATAGTGGATTTCCTCCTGGCTTGGTAGCCTCCAGATGTAGGTGTGGTTATACACTGAACTGGGTTAACAAACTTCTGTGTTGTTTACTTTTCTTGCTATTTAAGTTTTGGTTAAATCTGTCAAGTGTCCTATCAAGTGTTGGGACATCTCTTAGGACATCTCATACCTGATCACAGAATTTCAGTAAACTTCACCAAGGTTGGAATCCTTACGCCTACTGTGTTTTTCACTCTGGAGCTCCTGGACATGATGTTAATGATTTCAAGGCATTTAAACATCAAGTGCAAGACTTAATTAATGAAGGGGTAATCACTATTGGACTGACCGGGTCGGAAGTGCCGCAAGATGAAGCATGTAGGAATACAAGAGAGGTGGTCAACTTTCCTTCTCCTAGAATCATTGCTCAGGCAGTGTCTTCAAAGGGGTTACATCAACAACCTTCATTCTATCCTCGGCCGAGTATGAGTAAGAGAGTGCAGGGGCATGTTATGCACTCAAAGAAATATCAACAACAAAATGTTCAATCACAACCTCAAGGTCAGCAACAACAGGAACAAAGACCATTTCAAGAAAGAACAAGAGCGAGGAACCGCAAACTTGATCCTATCCCGTGTCCATATGCTGTATTGCTTCCAAAGCTGCTAAAGTTGAACATGGTTGAGCTCCGTACCATGAGGGATCCTTCTGCTGATAATCTACCACCAAATTTTGATTCAAACTCCAGGTGAAATTTCCATTCGGGTGCCCAGGGGCACAATATTAAGAAATGTTGGGCTTTTCAGAATAAGGTACAAGACCTAATTGAGTCCAAGGCAATCAATTTTTCTCCTCATCTAAATATACTCCAAAATCCAATGCCTAATCACGGTGGAGCCATAACGAATGAGGATGTCACGATTGTTTTACCAAATGGTCCGCGTTAAGCCAAAATCTTTGAGTTAATCACCCAGGTTACAAGGGTATTCATGAAGCAAATAAAGCCAGTAGTATTCAAGTACTCTCAATGATGGCATTTGTGTGTTTTCCTTTCTTTATTGTTCCTTTTCATCCCTATTGAGGGGAACTACGTCGCTATGATTCTTCATTGGTCATGGGTCAATGGAGATATGTAGGCAGAAGATCGTCAGGTCTTTCTGAGCAACCTTATAAGACAAATTTACTCTCCAGCTTCACTCTTTCCTTCAGATGTCTCGTGTCAGAGTCAGAATAACTAGAAGAAGAGGTATGATTGCCATGGTTAGGGTATATGGCTGCAACTCGAAGATTACAGGTCTATAAAAGAGCTATTGATCACTGAAAGTATCCAAGTCTGACAGGTCCAGATGGAGTCAAGCCTCCTCAACTACGACAACATTCAGTTTCTTTACTGCATTTCCATTTGTAGTTTCTTTCATGCTCTAAAAATTTGTCTACATGTATGAAATTTGTTTGCTTTTGAACGTTATCAATAATAAAACTCACATGTTTTTCTGGAAGTAATTCATTCGCATTCATTTATATTTTCGCATGTGTACATCGCAATACCAACTATCGTGCTTAAACTCTATGAAGGAGAATGACGAAACAAAAACGTAAGTCTCTAATTGTGTGCTCTCGAGTAAGGCCCTATTGACGATGTACAAGCTTTGTTTCAAATCCCTAAACACTGGAGATATAAGGGAGATAGACTCTCGCTAACCCCTTTTGAGCCTTGAAGTAGGAGTTTCTTTTCGCATGAAAAAACCTCACATGTAACCCAGGGACAAGGTAGATGTCAGCTAGTCGGACCAAGCATTCAGGCTTTCATAAAGGAGTGTATTTGAGGATCCATTACATTCCACTATGCTAATCAAGAGGTCCAAAGACCGAAAACCACGATGGTTTGCCAAATCAAGAGGTCCAAAGACTAGAAACCACAATGGTTATCCTTCATCGACCAAAGAATGAGGCAGTCACAAACCTCGCGAAGCAATCAAGACAAACTGTGTCACAAGATTTGTTCAAAAAAATAAATGAAAAAAGCCCGCTAAGTCGAAACTTGAAAACAAGCGACTTAGGCAAAAGTTAGGGCATCCCGCTGGACTTCACAATCAAAGATTCACAAGAATCAGTCCAGAAAAAAGTTAAGGATAAGCAAAATAACGCAAAAGCGAAAAACGGAAAGGATTACACAAGAAAGATCCTCAAACAAGAACAAAGTCATGTGGCAAATACACGAAAGACCAAAGGGTGACTGACTTCAAACGATAACCTGATTGGTGCTTGAACCAATAACAACAATGGTTCCTCAACCAACACGAAACCCTTATGAAAGGTGGGTGCTCGTGAAAATTAGCTGAACATAGGAATGGAGGACATCACGAAGAGGGGTGGGCACAAATAAACTTCGAGCCTATATCCTTTGTTTCTATAACCGTGAACCAGGCCACGATACAACCCTCAAAAGTCCAAACTAAAACAGGGTTAATTTGAGAGCGTACTACTACGAGACTGCGTTCCTGACTCCTATGAGTTATGTGTAAACACCCCAAATTTGCCCTCACTAAGTTCACACCATGGCTTGTGATCTTTTCATTTGCATAAGTTCAATCATAGCATCTCACATTGCATTTTACTTCACTACATTGGTTCAAAGTCATCTGCATCTAGGGTTTGTGTCTGAGCAATCCATTAGCCATCTGAGCCACTCCAAAGGTCTTTAATCATCTCAAGAGGGTCCATGTATGTTTAAATATCATATTATATCCTCCCAAGATCAAGGAAGTCATAAAATCACACGAACTGAGAAAGGCATGGAAGCAGAGCCAGGTTTAACTGCACAGATGACCTAAAATTAGGGTTTTAGTTTCAGAGGCCATAACTCCAAATTTCTTGGTCATTCTTGTTTCCATTGGTCTCTATATGATATAACGATCATGCATACCAAATTTCATGAAGAAATTCAATGGGGAAGGCATCTGATCAATAGATGACTTCTTGAGCAAGTCAGTACAAAATCAGGGCATCTGAGGCCCCCAATCATCCAACCAAAGGGTCTTCTCCATCATTTTGAGTATATATGATCTTTATTTGGTATTAGAAGAGTTTATAAGTTCACAAAATTGAATAATTTCAAACCATTTGCAAAGTTGCCATTTTGGGAAAGTGACTTGTAATGCAAAATTGCCATTTTGGGAATGTTTTTCAACCTCCTCTTTTTGATTCAAAAATGCTTCAAATGAAAAATTCTTGGTCATGAAAGTTGTATATTGAATCATTCCCTTTTCAAAAAGTACAAGAACTTGATCTAATTCATTATGGAACTCAAGTTATGGCCTTGCAAAGTTAGGAAAAATCACTAAAATTCACTTATGTACCAAAGAGGGAAACTTGCAAAAACTCATGTCAAGGCAAAATGTGACCTCTAATTGACTTCTAACCATTACACAAACATGATACATGACCTATAATTCAGAATTTCCCAAAGAGTCACTCATTTTCATGCCTTGATCATCAAGTATTTCAAAAGGGGCCAAAACCATCACAAATTGTAAAATGCCCCAAATCTTGACATCCACTTGTGCCAGCTCTTCAAATCAGTTTCCATGGACATCCCTAAAGCCAGCTGACTCGAGCCATGCCTCACAACCAGCCTACCATGAGCCCATACCTCAAAGAACAACTTTCTTGACTTTATGTAATTTGAGCCATACCAATCAGCATAGGCCACCAACAACTCTCTGACCTATCAAGGATTGATACATGGACCAAAAGCAACTCAACACACACAACAAGCAAGGCTGAATCCTCCCATAACTCAGCATACACCAAAGCTCCCTCTTATGCATTTCTCTTCGAAACTCATCACACAGGCCAAAAACATCAAAACAAACTTCATAGAACAACTCACCATGAACCACTGATCATTTCCCACCCTTCATCTTGCCCTAAAAACAACCATATCAAAAACACGATTTTGGCCCCTCCTTGAACTGAACTTCAGCAAACTTCCAAAAGAGTCCACAAAAGCTTCAGCCAAGCATCCCAGAAGCAAGAGGGAGTCAAAAGAAGGAGAAAAGCACCAAGGAAATGTCCAGACAGTGCCATTTTCGAAAGCTCCATTTCAGGTAACATCAAGAACAAATTTTCCAGAAATGATTTTTTAAGTTCTTAGATTGTTCTCCATGCTTCACTGATCACGCTGCACCTTTTGGTTTTGAAAATGATTAAGTTTTAAGCATGTATGAAGCTTCTGAAATTTCTGAATAATTTTCCGTATTGCTTCAAATCTTGTTGTTCATGTGAAATAAATGATGTTTGATGGCTGAATCTTGTTTAGAATGGAGTGGGGATCATTTCTGGAGACTTTAGTGGTTTGATTTTACGAATTGAGTGAGTTAGCAAGAGTGGATGGCCGGAGAAGATGACCGGAACACTCTTCCGGTCACCTGAAAGTAGTTAGGGCATAATCCTGTAATTAGGCTAAGTTTGAATTGTGGCCCTTAGATCCAGGTTACCCGCGCGCGTGAATGGTCTGGATTGCTTGATTAAAACCCTAATCTGATTTAATTATTTAATTAATTAGGTTTAGTAAGTTTAAATGTGGGCCTTAGGATGACGCGCCAAGTCAACTCCCCCCAGCCCAGAGTGAATCTCAGCCCTTCTTTCAGCTTACTTTCTTTTTATTTAATTTTTATTGCATTCTCTTAATTTAATTTTGTACGAATTTTAAAAAATAGTAAAACACATCAAAAAATTCTGAAATTTTTTATTAAATCTTTTATTAATTTTCAGAACCCAAAAATATTTTTATTTAATTTTTTTTCATTAAAAAAATATTTTTAAATCATTTAAATGATTATTTTTAATTAGTTAATGTTAATTAATTAATTAAAAATACATTTAGGTATTTAAAAATCCCAAAAAAATTCAGAGAACATTTCCAAACATTTAGAAACATTTACAAACTCACAACACAAATTTCTTTTTGGTTTTGATCATACTTTAGCAATTTTCATTTGAATTAGGGTTCTTTAATTTGAATATTTTTAACCTTAACTTCAAAAACTCATAACTTTTGATCCAAGTTGAGTTTGTGAATGGTTCTTTTTGCATTATGTTATGCATACTTTCAAGCATCTAAAAACATTTTTGTTTCATTTTTATAATGCATTTTCAATTTGTTTGGTATTTTACCTTTAGGATCACCCTTAAAACCCTAGAAATTTAAGAAAATCATAAGTCCCTTAGGGTTTAGCTTCTGACCTTCCCCTTTGGGTAAAGAAATTGTATAGGTCTAAGGTCCCTTTGATCCCATTTTCAATTTTTTATCTTACCATTTGCTTCTGATTTTGAATTTTGCATCTCATGTTGTGCATAAACCCTAATTTGCATCTTCATTTGCATCCACCTTGCATAAGCTTGCATACATGAACTTGCCATGACATTTTGTGCATCCACATGGCATATAAGACATCTTAGGACATATTGAAATCATATTTGATCATTGCATCATTAATTTGTCATATTTTTCTTTTCATTTAATGTCATATGCATTCATGAACTTTCATGTTTCTTACATGTCTCATTTGCATTCCCATCCTTTGTATGATCATTCACATCTCTTGACATGCTTTCATATCATCTCATAACATAATTTGCATCATAAATATGCTTCTGGTTTTGGTTTGCATCCTTGCATTGCATTTCATTTCATTTCATTTTCTTTTCCTTTTGCTAACTTTTCAGGTGGTAAGTGTTTGAGAAGTGAATTCGCCTTCACTTCTCACAATCCCTTCTCATCCCTCTTATGCATCATGTTGCATTTTACTTGTGTATTAGAGTGAGCTTGATCATTCATGTTCCCTCCTCACTTTCTTTCTTCAAGCAACTTATCTTCTTAAATGAAGTAAGTTGTCTTGCTTCCTTCCTGTTTCTTTTCTTTCCATCTTTCTTCTTCCTTGGTGGTTTTCCTTGAAGTTTTTCTTGCAAACCTCATAAAACCTAGGAATACCCAAGTATGATCACAATTAGGGTTTGATTAGTCCCCCCATTAGTTTTACCTTTGTGTCATCTTTTGAGTCTTCTCTTCTCATCTCTTGACCAAGGACTAAACCTTAAAGGTTTTAAGGCTTTGTGATTAGGGTTATGCCTACATCCTTCTATTAGGATGGAGTGTATAACTTTAATCCTAAGTGTTTAACCCTTAATGTGTTTAAATCCTTTAATCAATCCATCTAATAATCACTAAGACATCAAGCTTGTAACTTGGGCCTTGTATTAGGGTTCTAATTCTTCCTTAATTGGTTAAGAAGGACTAACCCTAGTATTAATGGACAAGTCCCCCTCAAGTTGTCTTACAAATCCTAAAATCCACTTCTTAATCCTACCATTAACTAAAATCCACTTTAATAAAGGCTTTGTTTTGTCATGAGGTTAATCCCTAATCATGGATTAAGTTGAGGAGCCTTTCTCAGCTTAAATGTTCTCATCTATTATCCTTCTATTAGGATGGTGTAATGAGTCCATTAAATCATTGATTATGGCTTAAACTCATTACTTAACACTAAACAAAAACACCAAAAACATCTAAATAAATGCAAGTAGGTTAATGATATTAATCCTACATCAGGGTGATTAAGTGTGAGGTGCCTACTTGATACTTAAGGTATTCTCATTACCCCTAATCAGAGGGAAGATCTGATAAGTTTACTAATCCCTGGTTTAAGGTTAAGCTCATTTTCTCATGACAAACTCCAAAAAGCAATAAAAGATTGAAACCATAAAAAACAAATAATAATCGTCTCCTCCGGGATTCTTTTCTCATCATCTTCACTCACAAATGAGAACTTTCTTCTCCCGTCTAATGCAAGACAGTTAGCACCTGAGCCAGACAGGTCATACACTTGAGCATATACAAGTAAGCAGTTCATCAATCATATTATCTTTCAGTCTCTTTGATTCGAACTACGGTGTTCTGACTTCCTCATTACACGAGAGGATACGTAGGCATAACTTAACAGTTATCGAACAAAAGTGTCTATATATTCCCCCCTCTTCCAGCATTATTCTTTAAGCCTCATTATCTTGAGCTCCACATTCTTTTCTTACACTGACACTCTTTTATCTCACTTCACATTTCTTTTACACTGACACTTGCATTCTTTTCCAGCTTTGGCACACAGAATAACACTGACACTACCCCTTTAAAACATAAATCTTTTAAGTGTGGATCTCGTCGAGTACGACTGACAATCTAGGTGCTAATACCTTCCCAGGTTGTAACCAACCCCCTTTCTCAATTTCTCTGGTTTGCAACCATCTTATCCATCTCTTTCTAGGTTTATGCAGTATTACCTTTCCTTCGGGATAAAAATGCCTAGCCGACGACTCTTTTCAGTTCATCTTCATGTTCTCCCTTTCGCCGATCGTTCGCGTCTGTACCCCTTCTGGCCCTG
This sequence comes from Lathyrus aphaca, assembly GCA_963966055.1. Taxonomy (NCBI): domain Eukaryota; kingdom Viridiplantae; phylum Streptophyta; class Magnoliopsida; order Fabales; family Fabaceae; genus Lathyrus; species Lathyrus aphaca. Next base: position 126,349,209 of record OZ014523.1, on the reverse strand, counting down.
TGTCATTTGGTGGGAGCGACAGCTTGGCGACTCTGCTGGGGACCTTATATTGCAACCAGGGCTTCTGGTTCTTTTTGTGGGTTCCTCCTAGTGCTTGTTTGATTTGTGTTTATTGGGGTGTTATGTGCTATGTGTGTTTATTTATTTTTCTTTATTTATTGCTTTATGTACAACTTTATTGATTTGCTTTCTTTACAGTCTTATGCATATTTCATACTGTCATTGCTGGGTCTGGTTTTCTGTTCTGGTGGGTGGGGTTCCATTGAGAGATTAAGGGCCTATACCTGGGACTTGAGTGACACCTAGGCTAGAGTGGTTCATGTTCTTTCCCATTCCATTTCGGTCTGGTGCGGGAATATGAAACACGGTTCAGATGTGGGTTTCTTCTTGAGAACTCTGTGCTACAGATTTTCTGTAGTGCTAGGGCTATCTGGGAAGCCTGCTAAGTCTGGATGACCTTTATTATGACCTTCAGAAGCTGAGGTGAATTAGAGGAGGATCTTTTATGGTTATTGTAAACACTGTACCTCCGGGTTAGAAGTGTTTACACTTCTCATAACTGATCCAAGTCTGAGGATCCTTGTTCTAGAACACTACCTGTGAGGGGGTTGGGCTGTTTACAGGTTTGCAGGAACCCTTGGCCATATCATACCCTGTTACTATTTTGTTTAAGAGTACTCCACTTTGGACAGTTCTTGGTATTAACCCTGGACATGTGACTCTTTATTTTAGTCCCCCACCCTGGTTACTGGATTTCTAAGCCTCCATCTGGACTTTTGAACATACATGGGCCTTATATCAGGACAGATAATCAGCTCCAGCTTGATCACAAACCCTTGCATATCATTTGCATATATCATCATTGCATCATTTGACATTTGTTTATTTACTTTTCAGGGTATCCACCTCATTGTATCCTGGTTTTGGTTTTGACCCCTTCTTTTGCTTAGACCTCTGCTTCAGCTATCCTCTTCAGCATCTGCTTCAGTTATCTCTATCACCACCAGCACCAGTCTATCAGTGGTCCACCTTCAGCATCTCAAGTCTGTGATCTTCATCAGCACTTATCTTCAGCTTCTTCAGCAGCACTCATGACTACTCCCAGGAAGAGCAACATATCCTACCACTTTTTTGAGCCTGTGTTGACTGATATCAAGCAGGTCCAGTCACTCATCACACTTGACCACATCCCACTGTTCAGAGAACACTATGGGGGTATCTTGGATATGGTCATGGATCTTGATCCTTCTCAGAGAAGCATGATCAACACATGCCTGCAATTCTATGACCCTCCACTGAGGGGGAATCCCCTTCAACCCAGAGATGACTGCTCCCAGAAGTGAAGAGATAGCAAGGGCATTGTACTTGGAGCCTGCCCTTGTTGAGCAAAGCATGACAACAAAAGCTGGGATCCCTGGTTTACATATGGATTTCTTGATTTCTCAGGCCATCCTGAAGGTTTCATTGGGGGAGTGGAGGGAAGTCTGTGCACTCTTAGCTCTCAGCATATATAGAGCTATACTGTTTGCAGATGAGCCTAAATTTTTCAGTAAAAATGCCATCCATCTGTTTCTTCTGAAGAACCCAATACCTACACTGCTAGGAGATTTTTACTATTCTATTCATCAGAGGAATGAGAAATAAAGGGGGAAGTTGGTTAGATGTTGCGCTCCTTTGTTTTACTCCTTGCTGCTCAGACACCTACCTAAATCAGATGCCTTCTTTAACCCACATCAGCAGAAGAATTGGGCCAAAAGGTTCATTGCCTTGACTTCAGATGATATTAGATGGTGCACCCAGAGCACCAAGGGCAAGGACATAATCACCAGCTGTGGACAATACCCAAATGTGCCTCTAATAGGAGTGAAGGGATGCATCAACTACAACCCTTTACTGTTTAAGAGACAATTGGGCTATGCCTTGGTTCACCCTCCCAGAGGACAGGATTTAGCTGAAACCCTGTATTGTGAAGTGCAACCTAATTCAGCTGTTGTCAGGCAAGCTGCCTGGGCTTGGGACAACATCCAGGCAAAAGGGATAGCTATTCCTGGAAGATGTAACAATGTTGCTTCAGCTCAATACATAGACTGGTCTCGTACTAGAGCTCAGATTACCAGAATGCCTTTCACCTTGGAAGACATACCTGGACCATCTATAGTACAACCTGCAACAACAGTTAGCCTGGAGGAATTTGAAAAGTTGAAGGAAAGGAATGAGCAGCTATCTCAAGCCTTGAAGAAGACTCTTTGGGAAAGGAGTGATGGTCGCATGGACATTGAGAGATTGGAAAAGCTCAGGGTTGAGCATCTAGCCAAAATTGAAAAGACAGAGGACTACATAAGGAAAGTAAGGGCTAGGGAACAAATATTGAAGAATGCCTACAAAGAGGCCAAGATTGAGAAAGCTAGGGCTGAGCACTATCTGCAAGAGAGCCAGGCTAGGTGGGTCAGGATCACCGAAGCCCGTACACAAGAAGACCAGAAGACTCAAGCCAAGATTGAACAGCTAGAGGCCAATGAGAAGAAGCAGCAGAAAGCTCTGTTGGCTGCACAGAAGGAGATTTCAGAATTGAAGCTTAGAGCAGGATTGAAGAGATCAAAAGACCAGGACAGACATAAGAAGCTGACTACTGCTATTACTACCAGGAACCTCCTTATTAGGACCATTACGGAGCACCCAGCTGGTCCAGTTACTGAGGCACTCCTGAAGGAGGTCAGGGAAGATGAGTTTGGATTGGATGTCTGATTCTTCTTTGCATGTTGTTCTTTCCTTTTGATGTACTTTTCCTTTTGTTGTATTTTGACCCTCCATGGGCATGTACTGTAAAACAGACTATGTATGTTTCATCATTTGTAATATATTTTAGTTTGTTTTCATTTGGGCTTTCTCTCAACAACATCAAGCATCTTCTTCGAGGTCTGGAAAGGTCAAAACCAAGAACCAAACCGAATACCTTGGAAAACAAATAAGCATACTGCATTGCATACTAACGTTTTCTTTGTTTTGTAGGTTTTTGTTATTATTGTTTCTAACTTTGTTATGATCTCAGGAAACATTGCTCGTCGCCGAGTGTTCCCTGTCAACCGCACGCACCGGTATCCGACTCGTAACAACCTTCCCGACATACAGATGGAGCAAGTATAGCAGGACCTGAATGAGGTCAAAAATCAAATGGCAAATGAGAGGGTAGCGATGAGAAACCAGATGTCCCAATTTATGGCTGTCATGATGGCTTAGCCCAGAGCCAAGAAAGACTGAGGGAATTGGTAGAAAGACAAACTCCTGAGGAACCTTATCTTGTAACAGGGGGAACCAACAACAATGAACGGGGGCAACCTCGTATTGACCCACCAGAATATGGACCCCATCTGAATCCAGAAGTTAACATCCCGAGAAATGTTCAAGGTAATACTGCCGGGGGCAGAATCCTGCAAGAGGATCCCTAAGAAGAACAATTTACTGTTATAGGGGATGGGGATGAGGTATATGACAGAAGATTGGATGAGATTGCTGAAAAGTTAAGATCTTTGGAATCTCAGAATTCTTTGGGCTTCGATGTGATGGATATGGGACTAGTAGATGGGGTGAGAATTCCCCACAAATTCAAACCCCCATGCTTTGAGAAGTATAATGGTACCTCCTGTCCACGTACTCATCTGCAGTCTTTCTTGGGAAGGCTCAAGGCTTATACCATGGATGAGAAGTTATGGATGTTCTACTTTGAGGACAGTCTGACTGGAGCTTCGAGAGAATGGTATTCGCATTTGACTAGAGCCACCATAAGGTGTTGGAAGGATTTGGCCGAAGCTTTCATCCGACAATATCAGTACAACCTGGACATGGCACCTAATAAAACTCTTCTAATGGGCATGTCTCAGTCTTCTAGAAAGAGTTTTCGGGATTATGCTTAGAGATGGAGACAGCTTGCTGCTGCTGTCCAACCACCCATGTCAGAAAGAGAAATGACTGACATGTTCAAGAACACATTACAAGGGACTTATATTGATAAACTTGCTGCTTTCTCCTATACCAGTATTGCCGATGTGGTTATAGCTGGTGAGAGGATTGAAAGTATCTTAAAAATGGGCAAAATCTCCGACAATGGTGCAAGTTCCTCCAGCAATCCCAGAAAACCTTTTGCAGGACCCCGAAGGGCAGGTGAAACCAATTCTATTCATGCATGCAGGGGCAGACCCCAATATTCTCAAAGGTCAGTAGCAGCTGCTACCATCCTATCTCCAGTTCCACAACAACCATTGTATCCTTAACAGAGAACCTACAACAACAACAATAGCAACCATCAACAACTACCCTTCCAACAAAGGCCATCTCAGGCAAATAGGGTGATTGATCCTATCCCCATGCCTTATGCTGCTCTTTTGCCACAACTCCTGAAGCTCAACCTGGTTGAGTTAAGGACGTTGGCACCACCAGATCCTCTCAATATACCTAAGAATTATGATGTCAACGCCAGGTGTGCCTTTCACTCCAACGCACCTGGTCACAATACTGAGAAGTGCAGAGCATTACAGATGAAGGTTCAGGATTTGGTTGATTCGAAAGCCCTCAACTTCGCACCTCCTCCGAACGTCAACAGAAATCCTATGCCTAATCATGGTGGGCCTAGGATTAATGCCATTGAAGAGGACCAACCATCTACATTGATTGATAATGTTGCACAATTTCAAACACCACTGGCTGAAGTCAAAGTTCAACTTTTAAGATGCCACGTGTTCCCAGGCTGTAGGGCCTGCTGTGAGTTGTGCAATATAGCTAGTAATAGTTGTGAGAAGTTAATGATTGGCATAAATGGCCTTATCCAAGATGGGATTTTACAAATTACTTCAACAACTCCTTCAGCAACTTTTGTTTCAGCAACACTGGATCCACATACAACATCAACAATCATCCCTTCAACAGCAAATTCTCCTACAACAGCAATAACAATCATTCCTACCGATTCATCAACATCACCAGCAATTACGCCGTCCATCACTTCAACAAGTCAAAATTCAATAACTGTTTCTTCTACAACATCAACATCCATTTTATTAACAGAATCTTCTACAACGCCAGCAAAAATTAATGAAGATGTCTCAACAGTTACAATCTACTATGACCCATCAAATGTTCCTCCCAACAGCAATTTCCAACAACAAACTGTGGCACCTCCTGCCAGATCACCAGTCACGATTTAATATGATCCACACACCATTACAGTACCTTCCTCTACAGCAATCAGCCTAGTGACCATCACGGTACCCGGGCCTGTTCCTTATGAAAGCAGTAATGCCATACCCTGGCACTACGGCTCTGATCTCTACTGCAATGGGGAGAAGATCACCCTGGATTCATCAACCTCTTCACCACAAATTGATAATGTTGGGGGAGGCGGAGGCTTCACCAGAAGAGGACGCCTTTTTGCCTCACAAACATAAAAACCTAATGCTGAAGCAGAAGCTGCTGCTAAGGCAAAAGGAAAGAATGTGGTATCCGAAGAGCCATCTGCTAAGGAAACTCAGAAGACATCTTTTGAGCAAGATGTAGACGAGTTCATGAGAATAATAAAAAGGAGTGATTACAAGGTGGTGGACGAGCTTCACCAAACACCCTCCAAAATCTCCATATTATCACTGTTAATGTGTTCTGAAGCTCACTGGAACGCATTGTTGAAAGTCCTGCACGCAACATACGTGCCGGAGGAGATTACGGTTAATCAGTTGGAAACCGTGGTTGCAAATGTCAACACCAGTCATGGATTGGGCTTTACGAATACTGATTTAACAACGGAGGGGCGCAACCATAACAAGGCTTTGCATATCACCTTGGAATGCAAAGGTGCTGTTCTATTTCATGTATTGGTGGACACGGGGTCTTCCCTCAATGTCCTACCAAAGAAAGCCTTAGTGAAGCTGGAGTATGATGGCTTGGCATTACGCCCAAGTAATTTGGTGGTGAGAGCATTTGATGGCTCTAAAAGATCAGTGCTTGGGGAGATTGACCTGCCTGTGTTGATTGGCCCGCAGACTTACAAAACTACCTTCTTTGTGATGGACATACAGCCGGCCTACAGCTGTCTATTGGGTAGACCCTGGATCCACGCCGCTGGCGCTGTTACGTCTACCCTTCACCAGAAGTTAAAATTCGAGTGGAAAGGTCAAATCATCACCATTTGTGGGGAGGAGGACATTTTTGTTAGCTAGCTGGCTACATATAAGTAAATTGAAATGGATAGGGAGATCCATGAGACCATGAGTCAGGGGTTTGAGGCCCTTAATATTAATAAAGCATCTGCTGTGTCTGGGACTTCCATCACATCTTATCAATAGGCCCGGAAGGTTGTTGAGGAAGGTACCGCTCAAGGCTGGGGCAAGCTGCTGCCAGTTGAAAAGAAAGAAGACCGATTCGGGTTGGGTTACAGACCAACTCGACAAGATCAACCAGAGGCTGCAACGGAGCCCAAGTTTGTCAGTGGGGGGATGCTCACCCCGGATGCTGTGAATATTTTGGAAGATGAGTCAGAAGACGAATGCAACCTAGAAAACTGGATACGTCCAAGGATCCCGGGGAACCATGTCTCAAACTGGTCTTCCCAGGAAATTATAAGAGTTACTCCGGCAGAGTAATTATTATTTCCTGTCTTTAAGCATGCATCAAGTCTTGCATCTTGCCCAAGATGTCAGGGCTCATTTTGTAATCGGGCCATCTTGTATTTTGTACAAATGATCAATTAATGAATATCAGGACATCTTTTGCAAATGAGTCTTTTCTTTTCCGCTCACTGTTTTTCATTTTTCATTTTTTGTACAAAAATAAAATGGCAATGTTTTCAGAATAATAACTTCATTTTCACCTTTTCTAAACAAGATAAAACTGATCACTAAAATGAACAAATCTAAACCCTTGCAGAGAGTGCCCTCCACACTACACTGACAACAACATTGCTATGACTTCGTATGACTATGACAATCCGATTAATCAAGCCGATGAAGGGGTTGAAGAAGATAATGAGCTACCTGAAGAACTAGCCAGATTGTTGAGACAAGAGGAGAAGGTCATCGCTCCTCATTAGGAGGAGGTTGAGACGATTAATCTTGGTACAGAAGAAGACTTGAAAGAAGTGAAGATCGGGGCCCATCTGCATGATTCGGTAAAAGAACAACTTATTGATATACTTCGGGAATATGTGGATGTTTTTGCTTGGTCTTATCAAGATATGCCAGGTCTGGATACCGACATTGTTATGCATAAGCTGCCTCTAAAAGAAGATTGTCCTCCAGTAAAACAGAAGTTGCGCCGTACTCGTCCGGATATGGCCATGAAGATAAAAGAAGAGGTACAAAAACAGTGGGACACCGGTTTCCTTGCTGTAACTAGCTATCCGCCGTGGGTTGCTAACATCATACCTGTGCCTAAGAAAGATGGTAAAGTACAAATGTGTGTGGATTACCGGGATTTGAATAGAGCTAGCCCGAAAGATGACTTCCCATTACCTCACATTGATGTATTGGTCGACAATACAGCTCAGTTCTCGGTGTTCTCCTTCATGGATGGATTTTCAGGATATAATCAGATCAAGATGTCACCTGAAGAGATGGAGAAGACAACTTTCATCACACCCTGGGGTACATTCTGTTATAAGGTAATGCCATTCGGACTAAAGAATGTTGGGGCCACCTATCAACGGGCTATGGTAACATTATTCCATGACATGATCCATAAAGAAATCGAATGCTATGTGGATGACATGATTGCCAAGTCCCTCACAGAAGAAGATCACCTGGTGAATCTGTTGAAACTATTCAAGCATCTGAGGAAGTACCAATTGAAGCTAAACCCCAACAAATGCACATTCGGGGTGTGGTCCGGTAAACTGTTGGGATTTATTGTAAGCGAGAAAGGGATTGAAGTTGACCTTGATAAAGTCAAAGCCATCCAAGAGATGCCTGCACCAAAGACTGAAAAAGAGGTTCGGGGGTTTCTAGGTAGATTGAACTACATTTCAAGGTTCATCTCTCATCTTACAACAACCTGTGAGCCTTTGTTCAAGTTGTTAAGAAAAGAAGAAACGGTCAGGTGGAATGAAGACTGCCAAAGGGCTTTCGACAAAATCAAGGAGTATTTACAAGAGCCTCCAATCCTTATGCCTCCAGTTGAAGGAAGACCTCTAATAATGTACTTGACAGTATTAGAAGAGTCAATGGGGTGTGTGCTGGGCCAACATGACGAGTCTGGTCGAAAAGAGTATGCAATATACTACCTAAGCAAAAAGTTTACCGACTGTGAACAACGTTATTCACTGCTCGAGAAAACTTGCTATGCTTTAGCGTGGACTGCTCGACGACTAAGGCAGTATATGTTGACCCACACTACCTTATTAATCTCAAAGATGGATCCAGTTAAGTATATATTTGAGAAACCAGCACTTACCGGAAGGGTTGCAAGATGGAAAATGATTCTGACAGAGTATGACATTTAGTACACATCTCAAAAGGCCATCAAAGGCAGTGTATTGTCTGATTATCTTGCTGAGCAACCCATTGATGATTACCAGCCTATGAGATTTGACTTTCCTGATGAAGACATCATGTTCATAAAAGCAAAAGATCATGAAGAGCCTATTCACACTGAAGGGCCTGACCCAGAGGAAGAATGGACTATGATGTTTGATGGGGCTTTTAATATGAATGGTCGTGGTGTTGGTGCAGTACTCATTACACCTAAGGGAGTTCACATGCCTTTCTCGACAAAACTCACCTTTAACTACACTAACAACGAAGCTGAATACGAAGCTTGTATTATGGGTCTTGAGGAAGCCATTGACCTCAGGATCAAGACTTTAACTGTATTCGGAGATTCAACTCTGGTAATCAATCAAACCAACGACAAATGGTATACTCACCATGAGCATCTGATTCCATATCGGGATTACACAAGAAGGTTACTCACGTTCTTTACTACAGTCAAACTTGAGTATATCCCTCGAGATGAAAATCAGTTTGCAGATGCTCTGGCTACCATTTCATCCATGATCAAAGTTAAAGCTGTCAACTTTGTGCCTCAGATTTCAGTGTCCAGGCTTGACAGACCAACATATGTATTCTCAGCAGACCTTGCTAAAGATGATAAGCCTTGGTTCTATGACATCAAATGCTTCTTGGAGGATTAAACATACCCACCTGGGGCATCATCCAATGACAAGAAGACATTAAGAAGGCTGGCTGGTAGTTTCTTCCTGAATGCTGACGGTTCGTTGTACAAAAGAAACTTTGATATGGTACTTCTCAGATGTGTGGATAAGACGGAGGCAAACTTGTTGATGCACGAGGTGCATGAAGGATCTTTTGGTACCCATGCTGGAGGACATGCAATGGCTAAGAAATTGTTAAGATCAGGCTACTACTGGATCACAATGGATGCAGAGTGCTGTGCTTATGCCAGAAAGTTTCATAAATTCCATATTTATGCAGATAAAGTGCATGTACCTCCCAATCCTTTGAATGTGATGTCTTCACCTTGGCCCTTTGCCATGTGGGGGCATTGATATGATTGGCAAGATTGAACCAACTGCTTCAAATGGACACAAATTCATCCTGGTAGCCATTGACTATTTTACCAAGTGGGTTGAAGCAGCTTCATATGCAAATGTCACTAGGCAAGTGGTAGCCCGATTCCTGAAGAGAGACATCATCTGTCAGTATGGAGTGCCCGAGCGAATCATTACTGATAATGGTTCTAACTTGAACAACAAAATGATGGCAGAACTGTGCTGGGACTTCAAAATTCAACATCACAACTCTTCTCCTTACAGGCCAAAGATGAATGGCGCTGTAGAGGCAGCTAACAAAAACATCAAGAAGATTATGCAAAAGATGGTGGTTACTTATAAAGACTGGCATGAAATGCTACCATTTGCCTTGCATGGGTATCGTACATCAATCAGAACATCCACTGGGGCAACACCGTATCCGCTTGTGTATGGTATGGAGGCAGTCCTACCTGTTGAAGTTGAATTACCCTCCTTGCGGGTGCTGATGGATGTCAAATTGAATGAAGCAGAATGGGTCCGATCCCGATACGAACAACTGAATCTGATCGAAGAAAAATATTAGCTTCAATCTGTCATGGGCAGTTATATCAGAAGAGTGAAGAAAGCCTTCGATCAGAAAGTCAGGCTTCGGGAATACCAAGTAAGAGATCTAGTGCTGAAAAGACTCCTCCCTCCACATACAGACCACAGGGGCAAGTGGACTCTGAATTACGATGGTACGTTCATAGTAAAGAAAGTCTTCTCTGGTGGAGCGCTGATGCTCAGCACTATGTATGGTGAAGATTTCCTGTCCCCTGTGAATTCAGATTCAGTTAAAAAATACTTCGCATAAAATGACCCGCTGGACATAAAAACAGAATGTAAGTCCAGGAAAAAATAGGGCATCCCGGTGAGTCAAAAACAGAATAAAGACTCGGGTAAAAATAAGGGAAAATAAATAAGAAATGTACACCCGCTAAGTTGAAAAGTCGCATTGGACAACTCAGGCAAAAATGGGTATCCCGATGGATTGAAAACCCAAAAGGGCGATCCACGCAAAATAAGGGAATAAGCGAACAACTGCATTCTGAATTCGTCTGTATCACTTACAACATGGCAAGCTTCGAAGGGTTAAAGCACTGGTCAGAATCAGCCTCCTTCGGAAAGTAAGATGAGAAGAACGTCAATGTCATACGAGTCATAGCGAAAGGGAAGCTCACTGAAGCGTCGTCAACAATGCCAGCACCTTTTTGTTTCTCAATTTGTAACAATCTCCTCATTTCAGGGGTTTGTTTCTTTGACTGAACTTGCCAATTCAAGGCACACAAATTAATGAAATCAGATTTTCAGTCACACTTCGTCTTGTACATTTTTTACTTTATTTGCAAAAATGTCCGATGTCTTTAATATAATGGTTGCATAAATGCGGATGCGTTTTCTAATCGCGTGCTTGCAGGAAATATATTACTTACTCCCGGGAGTGTCTAAACTCCTATGATGGAATCCAGTAAGAGATACCTCGGGGTACTTGTATGTCTTTTTATCATAACATGATTGCAGGTGTCCAAAGCGCAACATGGGGCATGAAAGCTTCTCCCCAGCAGAGCTGCCCGATCATTATTTACTCAGCACATCTTCCAAACTGCACCAGAGATGCTTTCTTCCTATCAGAACTGCTAGGCATCATTTCTACAACACTTTATCCAGAGCAGCATCAGAAGGGGTTCATTTCCCAGCTAAGTTCATCATCCTCAGCAGGGTCCCCACAGAAATCACTAGGAAGGTCGTTCAGATATCGTTCCTCCTTAGCCAAAAGACAGGGAACCATCTCCCCGCAGAGCTCCAGCCTCTATCCAAAAGAGCAATGTCTGAAGATCTCACAACAAAGTGACGAAAGCTCCAAAAAACCTCAGCTGGGCCCCTCACTACCAAGATAGGTCTATCAGTGACCTATTTCCCCAATCAGAGTCATATATATCAGATCTACCATTAATCTCATCCCCAGCTGGGATTTTCTTTCAAAATAGATCAATCAGAGATCTTCGCAACAATGGGATCCGAACCTCGGATTGGTCTTTTGCATAATCATAGCATTTACATCATATTTCCCCTCATAGCGTAGCATTCTGTCTAATACGGAGCATTACGGCAAAAAATCAAACATATTGCATAATCACAAGTCATATTTTGAATTGAACACCAGTATATATACAAGGACTCACAGTCCCAGCAGAAATCCAAAGCGTCCCCTTTGCACTCACTGATACATATACTCACCCGACACTCGTCAGTGTCACATCATTCCCCTGCAGATGTAAACCACAAACAAATATCTATACACTCCTTTGGCACTCGTCTGTGTCACCTTTCCCCAGCATAGTTGCCTAAACACTTATTGTAAACCAAACACTTGTTTATAATACACTTCTCTCGACACCCATCCGTGTCGTCTTATCCCCACAGAACGTCAGAATATCCTTTACACTCATAAGTTCAAAACTTATACACTTTCTCTTATGATACTTGTCCGTGTCATACTCTCCCCAGCAAAATTAACACGCATCTGTGTCCCACTCATGCTTATTCTTCACTCATACAAATACTCGTCTGTATCTTGTATATACCACTTATCTCTCCTCAGATTCAACACTCATCCGTGTTCTTTGTTAACCAGTTGATACTCTACCGTATCATCATCTCTGAACATGCGTCAGCGTTTGTTTCTACTGATACTCGTCCGTTTCATAGACTTAAGGATGCTCGTCCGCATTTTTAATCTATACACAGCGTCAAAAACTTATAATTTTCCTTTCTTGAATGTAGACACTCGTCTGTATCTACCATTCCCCAGAAGAGTCCGCAGTAAATCCCTAGTAAAAAGCAAAATTTCTTTTCAATCTGACATTCGTCCTATGTCATGATACTTTCGGCAACCGTACCCTGCCAGGTGATCGTCCTTCACCTTTTGATGACCGTCCCTCATCATTCCCCCAACGGAGTCTCCATTATTGGAACCCTTTTCTATCCGACATTCGTCCTATGTCATGATATGTAGCAGCTGTCCCCTGCTAGGTGATCGTCCTTCACCTTCTTGATGATCGTCCTTCATCATTTTATCCGATGGCCGACCCCATCGTTGATCTTGTTGTCTGACATTTGTCCAATGTCATGATAAATCCCGAGAGCAGCCGTACCCTGCTAGGTGATCGTCCTTCACCTCTTGATGATCGTCCTTCATCATGCTTATTCTAATGGCCGTCCCCATCATCGACCTCTTCTATCTGGAGTTCGTCCTATGTCGTGATATTTTCGGCAGCCGTACCCTTCCAGGTGATCGTCCTTCACCTTAGATGACTGTCCCTCATATTATCCCCAACAGGGCAGCCGTCCCCTGCTAGGTGTAACTCATCATTTATTTCATTTATGCTTTGATCCTGATGGTCGTCCCCATCATTGCCTTCACCTTTTATTCCCAGAGAATCTTGTTCTTTTCTTGATGGCCGTCCCCATCATAATCTCTTTATTCCCCCAGCATGTCGGCCGTCCCCGTCATTACTTTATCCCCAGCAGTTGTCCTCTACTCGACGGTCGTCCTCCGTCGCCCGCACTTTATAATCATACTTTTCTTCCTTTTACAATCTATATCCCTTTTCTTCTTCACAACCAGTGAGTGGAAATTTCGGACTGTCTTTGGTATTCAACCACAAGTTATCTTGTTTGCCTGTTAAGCCGTCGCTTACATCCTGCACAGCTAACTCATGCTTGAATAGGGGCAGCTGTAAACACCCCAAATTTTCCCTCACTAAGTTCACACCATGGCTTGTGATCTTTTCATTTGCATAAGTTCAATCATAGCATCTCACATTGCATTTTACTTCACTGCATTGGTTCAAAGTCATCTGCATCTAGGGTTTGTGATCTGAGCAATCCATGAGCCATCTGAGCCACTCCAAAGGTCTTTAATCATCTCAAAAGGGTCCATGTATGTTCAAATATCATATTATATCCTCCCAAGATCAAGGAAGTTATAAAATCACAAGAACTGAGAAAGGCATGGAAGTAGAGCCAGGTTTAACTACACAGATGACCTAAAATTAGGGTTTTGGTTTCAGAGGCCATAACTCCAAATTTCTTGGTCATTCTTGTTTCTATTGGTCTCTATATTATATAAGGATCATGCATACCAATTTTCATGAAGAAATTCAATGGGGAAGGCATCTGATCAATAGATGACTTCTTGAGCAAGTCAGTACAAAATCAGGGCATCTGATTCCCCCAATTATCCAACCAAAGGGTCTTCTCCATCATTTTGAGTGTATATGATCTTTATTTGGTCTTAGAAGAGTTTATAAGTTCACAAAATTGAAGAATTTCAAACCATTTGCAAAGTTGCCATTTTGGGAAAGTGACTTGTAATGCAAAATTGCCATTTTGGGAAAGTTTTTCAACCTCCTCTTTCTGATTCAAAAATGCTTCAAATGAAAAATTCTTGGTCATGAAAGTTGTATATTGAATCATTTACTTTTCAAAAAGTACAAGAACTTGATCTAATTCATTATGGAACTCAAGTTATGGCCTTGCAAAGTTGGGAAAAATCACTAAAATTCACTTATGTACCAAAGAGGGAAACTTGCAAAAACTCATGTCAAGGCAAAATGTGACCTTTAATTGACTTCTAACCATTACACAAACATGATACATGACCTATAATTCAGAATTGCCCAAAGAGTCACTCATTTTCATGCCTTGATCATCAAGTATTTCAAAAGGGGCCAAAACCTTCACAAATTGCAAAATGCCCCAAATCTTGACATCCACTTGTGCCAGCTCTTCAAATCAGTTTCCATGGACATCCCTAAGGCCAGCTGACTCGAGACATGCCTCACAACCAGCCTGCAATGAGCCCATACCTCAAAGGACAACTTTCTTGACTTTATGCAATTTGAGCCATACCAATCAGCATAGGCCACCAACAACTCTCTGACCTATCAAGGATTGATACATGGACCAAAAGCAATTCAACACACACAATAAGCAAGGCTGAATCCTACCATAACTCAACATACACCAAAGCTCCCTCTTATGAATTTCTCTTCGAAACTCATCACACAAGCCAAAAACATCAAAACAAACTTCATAGAACAACTCACCATGAACCACTGATCATTTCCCACCCTTCATCTTGCCCTAAAAACAGCCATATAGAAAACACGATTTTGGCCCCTCCTTGAACTGAACTTCAGCAAACTTCCAAAAGAGTCCACAAAAGCTTCAGCCAAGCATCCCAGAAGCAAGAGGGAGTCAAAAGAAGGAGAAAAGCACCAAGGAAAGGTCCAGATAGTGCCATTTTTGAAAGCTCCATTTCAGGTAACATCAAGAACAAATTTTCCAGAAATGATTTTTTAAGTTCTTAGATTGTTCTCCATGCTTCACTGATCACACTGCACCTTTTGGTTTTGAAAATGATTAAGTTTTAAGCATGTATGAAGCTTCTGAAACTTCTGAATAATTTTCTGTTTTGCTTCGAATCTTGTTGTTCATGTGAAATAAATGCTGTTTGATGGCTGAATCTTGTTTAGAATGGAGTGGGGATCATTTCTGGAGAGTTTAGTGGTTTGATTTTACGAATTGAGTGAGTTAGCAAGAGTGGATGGCCGGAGAAGATGACCGGAACACTGTTCCAGTCACCTGAAAGTAGTTAGGGTATAATCCTGTAATTAGGCTAAGTTTAAATTGTGGCCCTTAGGGAAACTTGCAAAAACTCATGTCAAGGAAAAATGTGACCTCTAATTGACTTCTAACCATTACACAAACATGATACATGACCTATAATTCAGAATTGCCCAAAGAGTCACTCATTTTCATGCCATGATCATCAAGTATTTCAAAAGGGGCCAAAACCTCTACAAATTGCAAAATGCCCCAAATCTTGACATCCACTTGTGCCATCTCTTCAAATCAGTTTCCATGGACCTCCCTAAAGCTAGCTGACTCGAGCCATGCCTCACAACCAGCCTGCCATGAGCCCATACCTCAAAGGACAACTTTCTTGACTTTATGCAATTTGAGCCATACCAATCAGCATAGGCCACCAACAACTCTCTGACCTATCAAGGATTGATACATGGACCAAAAGCAACTCAACACACACAACAAGCAAGGCTGAATCCTCCCATAACTCAGCATACACAAAAGCTCCCTCTTATGCATTTCTCTTCGAAACTCATCACACAAGCCAAAAGCATCAAAACAAACTTCATAGAACAACTCACCATGAACCACTGATCATTTCCCACCATTCATCTTGCCCTAAAAACAGCAAAATCATAAACACGATTTTGGCCCCTCCTTGAACTGAACTTCAGCAAACTTCCAAAAGAATCCACAAAAGCTTCAGCCAAGCATCACAGAAGCAAGAGGGAGTCAAAAGAAGGAGAAAAGCACCAAGGAAAGGTCCAGACAGTGCCATTTTTGAAAGCTCCATTTCAGGTAACATCAAGAACAAATTTCCAGAAATGATTTTTTAAGTTCTTAGATTGTTCTCCATGCTTCACTGATCACACTGCACCTTTTGGTTTTGAAAATGATTAAGTTTTAAGCATGTATGAAGCTTCTGAAATTTCTGAATAATTTTCCGTTTTGCTTCGAATCTTGTCGTTCATGTGAAATAAATGATGTTTGATGGCTGAATCTTGTTTAGAATGGATTGGGGATCATTTCTGAAGAGTTTAGTGGTTTGATTTTACGAATTGAGTGAGTTAGCAAGAGTGGATGGCCGAAGAAGATGACCGGAACACTGTTCCGGTCACCTGAAAGTAGTTAGGGCATAATCCTGTAATTAGGCTAATTTTAAATTGTGGCCGCGCGCGTGAATGGTCTGGATTGCTTGATTAAAACCCTAATCTGATTTAATTATTTAATTAATTAGGTTTAGTAAGTTTAAATGTGGGCCTTAGGATGACGCGCCAAGTCAACTCCCCCCAGCCCAGAGTGAATCTCAGCCCTTCTTTCAACTTACTTTCTTTTTATTTAATTTTTATTGCATTCTCTTAATTTAATTTTGTACGAATTTTAAAAAATAGTAAAACACATCAAAAAATTCTGAAATTTTTTATTAAATCTTTTATTAATTTTCAGAACCCAAAAATATTTTTATTTTATTTTTTTGCATTAAAAAAGTATTTTTATATCATTTAAATGATTATTTTTAATTAGTTAATGAAAATTAATTAATTAAAAATACATTTAGGTATTTAAAATTCCCAAAAAAATTCAGAGAACATTTCCAAACATTTAAAAACATTTACAAACTCACAACACAAGTTTCTTTTTGGTTGTGATCATACTTTAGCAATTTTCATTTGAATTAGGGTTCTTTAATTTGAATATTTTTAACCCTAACTTCAAAAATTCATAACTTTTGATCCAAGTTGAGTTTGTGAATGGTTCTTTTTGCATTGTGTTATGAATACTTTCAAACATCTAAAAACATTTTTGTTTCATTTTTATAATGCATTTTCAATTTGTTTGGTATTTTACATTTAGGATCACCCTTAAAACCCTAGAAATTTAGGAAAATCATAAGTCCCTTAGGGTTTAGATTCTGACCTTCCCCTTTGGGAAGTGAACTTGTATAGGTCTAAGGTCACTTTGATCCCATTTTCAATTTTTTATCTTACCATTTGCTTCTGATTTTGAATTTTGCATCTCATGTTGTGCATAAACCCTAATTTGCATCTTCATTTGCATCCACCTTGCATAAGCTTGCATACATGAACTTGCCAGGACATTTTGTGCATCCACATGGCATATAAGACATCTCAGGACACATTGAAATCATGTTTGATTATTGCATCATTAATTTGTCATGTTTTTCTTTTCATTTAATGTCATATGCATTCATGAACTTTCATGCTTCTTACCTGTCTCATTTGCATTCCCATCCTTTGTATGATCATTCACATCTCTTGATATGCTTTCATATCATCTCATAACATCATTTGCATCATAAATATGCTTCTGGTTTTGGTTTTCATCCTTGCATTGCATTTCATTTCATTTCATTTTCTTTTCCTTTTGCTAACTTTTCAGGTGGTAAGTGTTTGAGAAGTGAATTTGCCTTCACTTCTCACAATCCCTTCTCATCCCTCTTATGCATCATTGCTGCATTTTACTTGTGTATTAGAGTGAGCTTTCTCATTAATGTTCCCTCCTCACTTTCTTTCTTCAAGTAACTTATCTTCTTAAATGAAGTAAGTTGTCTTGCTTCCTTCCTGTTTCTTTTCTTTCCATCTTTCTTCTTCCTTGGTGGCTTTTCCTTGAAGATCTTCTTGCAAACCTCATAAAACCTAGGAATACCCAAGTATGATCACAATTAAGGTTTGATTAGTCCCCCCATTAGTTTTACCTTTGTGTCATCTTTTGAGTCTTCGCTTCTCATCTCTTAACCAAGGACTAAACCTTAAAGGTTTTAAGGCTCTGTGATTAGGGTTATGCCTACATCCTTCTATTAGGATGGAGTGTATAACTTTAATCCTAAGTGTTTAACCCTTAATGTGTTTAAATCCTTTAATCAATCCATCTAATAATCACTAAGACATCAAGCTTGTAACTTGGGCCTTGTATTAGGGTTCTAATTCTTCCTTAATTGGTTAAGAAGGACTAACCCTAGTATTAATGGACAAGTCCCCCTCAAGTTGTCTTACAAATCCTAAAATCCACTTCTTAATCCTACCATTAACTAAAATCCACTTTAATAAAGGCTTTGTTTTGTCATGAGGTTAATCCCTAATCATGGATTAAGTTGAGGAGCCTTTCTCAGCTTGAATGTTCTCATCTATTATCCTTCTATTAGGATGGTGTAATGAGTCCATTAAATCTTTGATTATGGATTAAACTCATTACTTAACACTAAACAAAAACACCAAAAACATCTAAATAAATGCAAGTAGGTTAATGATCTTAATCCTACATCAGGGTGATTAAGTGTGAGGTGCCTACTTCATACTTAAGGTATTCTCATTACCCCTAATTAGAGGGAAGATGTGATTAGTTTACTAACCCCTGGTTTAAGCTTAAGCTCATTTTCTCATGACAAACTCCAAAAAGCAATAAAAGATTGAAACCATAAAAAACAAACAATAATCGTCTCCTCCGGGATTCTTTTCTCATCATCTTCACTCACAAACAAGAACTTGCTTCTCCCGTCTAATGCAAAACAGTTAGCACCTGAGCCAGACATGTCATACACTTGAGCATAGACAAGTAAGCAGTTCATCAGTCAATTTATCTTTCAGTTTCTTTGAGTCGAACTATGGTGTTCTGACTTCCTCATTGCACGAGAGGATACGTAGGCATAACTTAACAATTATCGAACAAAAGTCTCTATATATTCCCCCCTCTTCCATCATTATTCTTTAAGCCTCATTATCTTGAGCTCCACATTCTTTTCTTACACTGACACTCTTTCATCTCACTTCACATTTCTTTTACACTGACACTTGCATTCTTTTCTCGCTTTGGCACACAGAATAACACTGACACTACCCCTTTAAAACATAAATCTTTTAAGCGTGGATCCTGTCGAGTACGGCGGACAATCTGGGTGCTAATACCTTCCCAGGTTGTAACCAACCCCCTTTCTCAGTTTCTCTGGTTCGCAACCATCTTATCCATCTCTTTCTAGGTTTATGCAACATTACCTTTCCTTCGGGATAAAAATGCCTAGCTGGCGACTCTTTTCAGTTCATCTTCATGTTCTCCCTTTCGCCGACCTTTCGCGTCTGTACACCTTCGGGCCCTGTGTTATTTGGTGGGAGCGACATTATGCTAAAAGACATTTGTTGGGATTGCATGTACATACTTTCATTAAAAAATAATGTCGTATCTTAACCAGTGATTCACTCACAATGGTTTGCAACACCTTTTCAATAAAGACTTCAAGATTAACATGTGTGTTGCATTAGAATTATCATTCTAAGGATAAACATTTTTTGCTTGCATACATTTGTTAAGCATTATAAGAAGTACACATGCGGAAATTCAGTCCAGAAGCTTAAGCTTGCCAAGTTGAGAAGTCTAAAACTTCTGAAAGACAGTCACGTCGAGGTGCACTTTTCCGCAAAAGCTCCATTGAGTAGGGACTTCTCCAACCAGACATGGCAAGAGGTAGCCAATCCGGGGCAGTTACGTCGAGCAATCTCCTCAAAATTCAGTCAAACTGGAGCAATCACCTCGAGATTCAAATCTCTCCAAGAGAAAAGATTAGTCAGTCAAGTGCAAGACTATGCAAAAACTCGTACTGGGGCAGGCCACCCAATGGCACGAGAATTCATTCTTTCCTGAAGACAGACAATCAGGAACATTTACCCGGAGTTCAGAGTACCGGGGCAGTTATACTCTCAAAAAGTTTCTATGTCACCCTTTGCATATATCTTATTGATTGAGTCCATCACTCATCTAGCGGTCGGTCGTCAAGCCAATTATCTCGTTCATCGCTTCCGACAGTTCCAAGCTCATTTGTGTTGACAAGTATTACGCCAATTCAGGAAATCACTACGATACCTAAGAGTTTAAAGACACCCAGTCTTTTGTAAAATCCTCTTAAGATAAAGTCCCGACAAAAGCAAAGGATCCCCAACATGAGACGACTTGAAATCCCTCCTCCTTAGCAGGACATGCTTTGATTTTGTTACCCCCAGCAGACGGATGAATCTTATCCTCAGTAAAAGTCGCCAAACTGTTTCTTCAGCAGGTTTCCTTGATCCTGTTTCCTCAACAGATCTAAGGTGGATCCTATTCTCTAGCAGATCTCAAACAAATTTCTCTTCCCCAACAGATCTTGGAAGATTTCTTTGCTCCAACAGAGCAACCAAGATTGATAATCCCCAAACAGAGAGTTCTCTTCACGCAGTGAAGTATTTCTTACAAGAGTTCATGTATTTCTTGCCACCAACTAATCGGTTCTTTTCCCCACAGAGGTTCAGAAGGTTCAGGTAGATGGCGAGTACTCCTCAGTAGAGCCTTGACAAGACCTTCCCTAGTTAGATCGGAAAGTTGTCGATCCCCCAACAAAATCTTATGGGTGAGATACAATCCCCAGTGGTTATGGTAGCCTCAAAAAGAATCTGCAAATCTAAAGTCCAATTTATTTTTGGCAAATGTGATAATTCGGGACAGATGAATTATTCACGCTCTTCTCCAGCAGAGATGTTATCCCCGTAGGGCTTCTCAAAACTGAATCCACGATCATTGCGTTCTCAGCAAAATCAGTAGGGACTTACTATTTCCGCATCAGGAACTCCCTTTGCACTTGCGCCATTTCATTGACATGTTCAAAACCTAGCATCCCCAGTGTCATGAGGCATCAGGCTATACAGTTCAACATATGCGTACCCATCATAATCCAAGTATGATATCTTGCAAAAGTCTAGCCGCAGCTGGCCAAAGTCCATCTTCGGGTGGCAAATTCTTAAAGTCCCCTGTAGTGGGCAAAAGTCCCCCGCAGTGGGCAAAAGTCTCCCGCAGTGAGCAAAATTCCAGCCGCAGACTAGCCAAAGTCCATCTTCGGGTGGCAAATTTCTAAAGTCCCCCGCAGTGGGCAAAAGTCTCTCGCAGTGAGCAAAAGTCCAGCCGCACACTGGCCAAAGTCCATCTTCGGGTGGCAAATTTCTAAAGTCCCCCGTAGTGGGCAAAAGTCACCCAAAGTGAGCAAAAGTCGAGCCGCACACTGGCCAAAGTCCATCTTCGGGTGGCAAATTTCTAAACTCCCCCGCAGTGGGCAAAAGTCTCCCGCAATGAGCAAAACTCCAGCCGCAGATTGGCCAAAGTCCATCTTCGGGTGGCAAATTTCTAAAGTCCCCTGCAGTGGGCAAAAGTCTCCCGCAGTGAGCAAAAAGTCCAGCCGCAGACTGGCCAAAGTCCATCTTCGGGTGACAAATTTTTAAAGTCCCCCGCAGTGGGCAAAAGTCTCCCGCAGTGAGCAAAAGTCCAGCTGCAAACTGGTCAAAGTCAATCTTCGGGTGGCAAAAAATCTAAAGTCCCCCACAGTGGGCAAAAGTCTCCCGCAGTGAGCAAAAGTCCAGCCGTTGACTGGCCAAAGTCCATCTTCGGGTGGCAAATTTCTAAAGTCCCCCGCAGTGTGCAAAAGTCTCCCGCAGTGAGCAAAAGTCCAGCCGCAGACTGGCAAAAGTCCTTCTTCGGGTGGCAAATTTCTAAAGTCCCTCGCAGTGGGCAAAAGTCTCCCGCAGTGAGCAAAAGTCCAACCGCACACTGGCCAAAGTCCATCTTCGGGTGGCAAATTTCTAAAGTCCCCCGCAGTGGGCAAAAGTCTCACGTAGTGAGCAAAAGTCCAGCCGCAGACTGGCCAAAGTCCATCTTCGGGTGGCAAATTTCTAAAGTCCCTCGCAGTGGGCAAAAGTCACCCGCAGTGAGGAAAAGTCGAGCCGCACACTGGCCAAAGTCTATCTTCGGGTGGCAAATTTCTAAAGTCCCCCGTAGTGGGCAAAAGTCTCCCGCAATGAGCAAAACTCCAGCCGCAGATTGGCCAAAGTCCATCTTCGGGTGGCAAATTTCTAAGGTCACCTGCAATGGGCAAAAGTCCAGCCGCAGACTGGTCAAAGTCCATCTTCGGGTGGCAAATTTCTAAAGTCCCCTATAGTGGGCAAAAGTCTCCCGCAATGAGCAAAAAGTCCAGCCGCAGACTGGCCAAAGTCCTTCTTCGGGTGACAAATTTTTAAAGTCCCCCGCAGTGGGCAAAGGTCTCCCGCAGTAAGCAAAAGTCAGGCCGCAGACTGGCCAAGGTCCATCTTCGGGTGGCAAAAAATCTAAAGTCCCCCACAGTGGGCAAACGTCTCCCGCAGTGAGCAAAAGTCCAGCTGCTGCCTTGCCAAAGTCCATCTTCGGGTGGCAAATTTCTAAAGTCCCCCGTAGTGAGAAAAAGTCTCCGGCAGTGAGCATAAGTCCAGCCACAGACTGGCAAAAGTCCATCTTCGGGTGGCAAATTTCTAAAGTCCCCCGCAGTGGGCAAAAGTCTCCCGTAATGAGCAAAACTCCAGCCACAGATTGGCCAAAGTCCATCTTCGGGTGGCAAATTTCTAATGTCCCCCGCAGTGTGCAAAAGTCCAGCCGCAGACTGGCCAAAGTCCATCTTCGGGTGGCAAATTTCTAATGTCCCCTGCAGTGGGCAAAAGTCTCCCGCAGTGAGCAAAAAGTCCACCCGCAGACTGGCCAAAGTCCATCTTCGGGTGACAAATTTTTAAAGTCCCCCACAGTGGGCAAAAGTCTCCCGTAGTGAGCAAAAGTCCAGCCGCAGACTGGCCAAAGTCCATCTTCGGGTGGCAAAAAATCTAAAGTCCCCACAGTGGGAAAAAGTCTCCCGCAGTGAGAAAAAGTCCAGCCGCCCACTGGCCAAAGTCCATCTTTGGGTGGCAAATTTCTAAAGTCCCCCGCAATTGGCAAAAGTCTCCCGTATTGAGCAAAAGTCCAGCCGCAGACTGGCAAAAGTCCATCTTCGGGTGGCAAATTTCTAAAGTCCCCCGCAGTGGGCAAAAGTCTCCCGCAGTGAGCAAAAGTCCAGCCGCACACTGGCCAAAGTCCATCTTCGGGTGGCAAATTTCTAAAGTCTCCCGCAGTGGGCAAAAGTCTCCCGTAGTGAGCAAAAGTCCAGCCGCAGACTGGCCAAAGTCCATCTTCGGGTGGCAAAATTCTAAAGTCCCTCGCAGTGGGCAGACGTCTCCCGCAGTGAGCAAAAGTCCAGCCATAGACTGGCCAAAGTCCATCTTCGGGTGGCAAATTCTTAAAGTCCCCCGCAGTGGGCAAAAGTCTCCCGTAGCAAGCAAAAGTCTCTCGTATTGAGCAAAGGTATCCCGTAGCGAGCAACAACCCCCGCAGTGTGGCAAGATCTCCAAAGTCCACCTGTAGTGTGGCAATCTAAAGTTCACCCGCAGTGTGGCAAATCATCCAAAGACCACCCGCAGTGTGGCAAAGTA
The DNA here is from genome assembly GCA_963966055.1 of Lathyrus aphaca. NCBI lineage: Eukaryota > Viridiplantae > Streptophyta > Magnoliopsida > Fabales > Fabaceae > Lathyrus > Lathyrus aphaca. Next base: position 126,325,692 of record OZ014523.1, on the reverse strand, counting down.
TCTTGAAGTCCAACCGCAGATTGGAAAAAGTCCATCCCCAAGGTGGCAAAGTATCTTGAAGTTCAACCGTAAATTGATAAAAGTCCACCCGCAGTGTGGCAAGCAAATAGTCCTCTGGCATCATTCAAAAGGCATTCCTTGTTTACTATTCTTCCCATCATAATTATCTCCAAGCAGAGTCCATTCGGTTGAGTTTATTTCCCTTTTTTTCTGCCACAGAGTGCAAATTTTCTGGTTGTTTCTGGTATTCAATCCCTGCATACCTCAAATGTCTGAAAGGAATTGCGATCATCCATTCACGTCCACAGTGATTGAATAGGGGAAGCTGTAACACCCCAAAATTTTCCCTCATATTTATTACCATCTAGTTGGCTTACGCTTCACATTCACATGCATCTTCCATTAAGTCATCTATAAAATGTCATGCAGTCATTAGGCATAGGTTTGTTACTTGGGTCAGAAGCTGGAAGAATCATGGTTTTTGCAGTGCCTTGTGATTTATCTCTTTGGCAAGCATGGTTCGGTGGAAAATACCAAGATTAGGGGTTATGATTTGTCTCCTGTGCGTATGTTTATCAGGTGGATTCTCAAGATTTGGCCATCACAACGATCAAGGGTATTATTCTTCGATAATCACCATCAACATTTGATTAGGGTTTATTTCCCTGACCATTTGGCCATCAAGAGTTTCCTTATGAAGTATGGCACTAGGGCATCTTGTCACTCAGTGGATTCCATCATTATGTGATTTTTGTTGGTTATCATGAAAGTTCGATGCGAATTAGAGTGTGGCATTGAAGACATGGATCTTAAAGAATTTGGCTTGGGTTTATAGATCCAAACGAAGCTAGAAGTATTCATGTGGTTTTCTTTAAGTTCAAGTTTTCGAGGAAAATAACGCGTCGTTTTTGTTTTTTTTAACCTATGTTCATATTCGATCCATAAAACGATACTCGATTCATGTTCAATTCGAATATCATTCCATGATCATTTCCAAATTCCAATTAACCTTTTTTGTTCAACTTTTCAATCCAATAACAAGCTAAACCAAGATCATATTCCTAGGCCCAAATTCAACTTTATCCCAATTACCATAACTGTGTTTATCCACATAAAACCATTTTAATATCCATTTAACCATACCCATTTAAATTCATAATCATTCCCAAACTTCTTTGTTTCCCAACCAATTCATTATTCATATCCGTCAACTAAAATCAAATTTTGATTTCAGGTTAACTAATACATTCACTTCGTCCAAATAAGTGTTAACAAGGCCTGTGGGCATATGTTGTGGTCCTAATACAAACCTATGTTTTTATGAAGGAAACATTATGATGGATTGAGCATGGGGAAATGATTTCGTCTAAGATCTTTTTGTTAGAGGAATGCGGATTGCTTGATAAAGCTCTTGAAGAGTTACCCAAAACGAATCAAAAATTTTTGTTGATAAACTTGCTTTTAAAAGAACAAGAGGTTTCACTTGTAGTGAAGTTGGGTCATTTAGAAGAAACAAAATCTTTATACAGGATGTTACTTTCCATGAATCTTGATGAATATAGTTATTATGAAGGTCTCCAAAAAGTGTGTTGGTTTGTATTTAGATGGGAAACACACTGCTGATCAAATAGATCAATTTGTTTGATTGTACGAAACAATTGGGCAACGATATAACTGATCTTCTACAATCAAGGGAATACCGCTAGATTTTCGTCATGGTTTTTCAAGAAGTGCAAAGGTTCTTCATGGTATTTCAAGAAGTGTAAAGATCATGTGCACGATGACAATTTCAACAATATTATTCAGAGTTTTCTCATCCAATGTTTTCGATTCAATTATTCAAAGGAACCTTCATATCAGTTACAGTACAATAATATAGAAAAAATCTAAAAAAATGGTTCAATAAAATTCAAATACAAAACCCAAAAAACGGTCAGTTACAAGCATAACCAAAATCAGTTAAAGTTTTAATCTTCATCTGCTCATAATAACCGAAAACAATGACATAAAAGCGACTTGACTCCTCACTCTCGAGGATCCTTGAACCATTCTCCAATCTTCATAACCCCCTTCACCCTTCACCCTTCATCCTTCCTTTTCTTCAACTCTGTTGCATCAAGTTTCCAACTGCAAAATGGAAGGAAGAACCGAATATAAAAATCCAGAAAAGCTATAACAGAAAACTGAATTAGTTACAAAATTCTAACAAAAATATAACAACCTCTAATAGAATTTCAAATAAAAAATCACCAAAGCACCATCAATCCATCACCTATAAAGTGCTGTTGGTTGTTACAAGTTGGGGCTCCATCATTTTCCCTCCACATTTCAGAATCATCCATCTTCATCTTCCTCTCATTCTTCAACTCGTCTTCATCCATCTCTTGCAAACTTCCTGTGAAGTTCTTCTTCTTCACCATCCTACCATTCTCTGATTCTTTTACCTCCTTCTTAAACCTTCATTCAACCTCTTCAACCTTTCAAAAAAATCCATCTTCATCACCTTCAACTTGGAATCAGCAACCTGCAACAAGAAACCGTAAATTCAGTAATGAGGAAAAACAGAATAACTTAACATTCGTCATTACCCTCACCACTCTTCAAGGTTACGATCCATATCTTCATCAATCACAAAAACCAAAGCTTAACCATTTTTCAACCTTCTTCAACATTGTTCATGGCTCTCCAATATCTAACAAAATTTCTGCATAATATTCAGTTCTTGAATCCCCTTCAGTCACCATCATCAACACTCATTTAATGAATTCAAGACAATCAACAATTCAGAATCGCAGAGCATAAACAAGAACTGCGGGAAGAGGATTTCTGAACAAATCCAACAACAATTTCAGAAGGAAAGTAGAAGAATCCGAAGACAAAATCAAAGAAAACCGTGGAATAACACATATACCTGACGTCGGGAATTTTGATTCATCTTCGTAGTACCATTGAAGCGACACCAACAGGTATTTAGTTCTTTTCTGGATTCAGTATCTCAAGAGAGTCGCAACAATTCGAAGCCGATCACTTTCAATCATTGTCATATTCACGGAGCCTCCTTCATCCTCGTCATCATCGTCATTCATCTTCAAATCTCACCAATCTCGGCCTTCATAATTAATCATCACTATTATTTGTCAACGACCTTCATACCTCTTCAACATCTTCATCAACTTCGGCAAACATCATCTTCATCAATCCGCGAAACACAATCATCATCAAATTCATCATATAACCTGCACAACAACAAACCAATTCAAGGATTCCAAATCAAACACAAACGCGGAATCAGAACAAATGAAGAAGCGCTTCGTGAAACCATAACAATAACAAGGACGCGAAAGAGTAAAAGAAAGTTGTACGATACCTTAGAATCTTCATCATCATCGTCGTTGGGAACTCTATATCAAGGTCGTCATCCATCGACGTCCGATCAAAAAAGCTATTTCTTCGTCTTCATCGCATAACAACAATCGATTCTTCATCTCCATCACGACTACGATTTTAATGGATCTTCGTCATAGTTCATCTGAAGCGATTGAAGGTACGTTCGTTGATTCTTCTTCCATTTTTTTCCTGAAATATTGCGATATAGGGATTCAGGAGAGGTTCAAGACAAATTGTTTGTGGATTTGAGACAAGGAAAGGAAATTAGTCGGGGCTTATTCACAGTGTGAAGGTGTTTTATGGAGGTCCGCCAGAGTTGCCGCCGTTAGCATTAGGGTTTTGGTTGAAAGAGGAAACACACCTGAATGAGAAGGAGATGAGGGTCTTAATGTTGATTATTGTTTCCTTATTATGTTTTGTTTGGTTTTTAATTCATGAATTAAAAATAATAAAGCTCATAAAGTTAGTGTTAAATGCACAGTTTAAGATTTAGAAAGATCATAATCCTCATTTAAACTCCACCGCCCCAAATTATGAAAAAATTAGATTCTCTTTGGGTGGTCCACTCCGACGGTGACACTTGTCACTGTCTGGTAGGACCACCAGATTTTCCTCATATGTGTATCCCCCACCATAAGAACAATGCATCTCTAACACACGTGGCCTCCATCAATTCATCATGTGCGGATCAATAGATCAGCGGCTGGGATTAGTCTCCTTAGTCAAGAGAGTTGACCGAAAGTCCATGTGGTGCACCCTCAAAACCCAACGCTTTTGGGCCCCCAAACAGAATGCTATTTGCACCCTTACCAACCCAGCCCACTACGTTTTTGACTAATAAATTACTTTACATGCATCTCTCCAATAATTTCTTTAGTTTTTTTTTAATTTCTGTTTTATGTAGTTTCAATTTAAATTTATAAAAAATACTAAAGTTAATAATAAAATTCCACAAAAATTATAGGAGCTTTCTAACTCATTTTAAAAATTTTCTAAGTTTTTACTTTCTGATTTTTGCCATTTTTCAATTTTATTTCGATTTTCCATTAAATTGCTTTTCTATTGAATTCTTACATGAACACATAATTTTGTACATTTTGGTTCTCCCACTTCCTGTAGCTTTTTGGCCCATTCTTTTTCATATGATTAAAGGACTCATAATAGTACTTGGAAATATTTTTGGTATATTTTTAAGTCCATTTTATCCACTCTTTGGGTAGCATTGTTTGAATAAATGTGTGAATAAATCTTAGGTAGATTTAGGGGACCATTTGACATAGTTAGGTTATGAATTTTTAGGATATTTTTTAACACAATATTATAGTCAGGTTAGTGACCCTAGGGAATTAAATTCATATTTTTCCAGGACTTTTTACTATTTTTTTAGTGTATTGATTTTAGTCAACTTTTTTTCATTGTAAATCCATCTAAGTTAGCTTAGGATTTTATGGTGCATTAGGACAAAGATTAATTAGACTTGATCTTAGAATATTAGAAGGCCTTAGTGTGGGTTAGCTACTAATTTTAGAATGTTGATATCATGCAAGATCCTTTAGTTTTAGGACTTAGACTTAGAAACCGTTCAAGTGCGTTTCCATGAAGCGGGTAGCCATTATTTCGGTTTTATGCCTTATATGCTTTGGAAATTCTTGCAAATTTTGTTATCTTAATTCATTTTCGACATGTTGTTGCATACTCATCTTCATTTCATTTACTAACATCTTCTTTTTGTGCAAGGTATTTTTTCAAGGATTCGCTTATGGATTTGGACTATGTCATTATGCCTTGATTGTATCTTTATAGGTTATACTTTGTGATGTAATAGTTAGAACTTTATATGTGATGCCTATAATTAGGATAGAAAAAGATAAAATGAAGAGTTAGATGACCAATTTTCAAAAATAAAGAAAATGAGTTATTCGATCCAAAATCGAAGAATTTCAAATAAATAAATAAATAAAGTTTCATGTGACATTAGGATCCCTCGATTATCATTGCTCCACTTCAATACACCCAAAATCAAGCCTTCTATGTTGCACACCATAAGTCGTGCGTCTCAGCACCGCGCAACCGACTCACCCGATCCATCGTTTCATCCCATTTACGATTTACACACGTTTTCACCCACCATGACGTAGGAGGGCCATATCATTCACTATTAATTTTCGTACTCGCATTTCTAGTCTAATATCCACTTAGGTAGATTTAATCTTTCAAGCCTAACTAACCATAGGTCACCATTAAACTCAATTAACTTAGGGTAAAGTCTAGTTTCCCTTAGAGTTTTTCCTTTCAATTTGAGTCTCACTTCTCACCTTTAAATAAAAATCAAAAACATTTAAAAGGAAAGTAGGTACAATACGCCACGAGCCTTAAGCCATCTGGGAAATGATTAGTGGAGGTCTCCTCCACTCTTATAGAATGCTTTACAAGCGTTCCATTGGGAGAGATCTTGGAAATTATTCGCTCTTATATCATAGTCTTTAGTGTCGTACCTGCGATAAACACAAAGTCAAAACACTTCTTCTAAAATACAATAAACCAACAATACAACACGTCTTCTCTTCTCATCTCATACTCTTTGCGGACGAATGCGACTTGTCTCGATAGTTCAAACAGCGATACGGTAAACACCCTCGAGTCAGAGCCGGTAACACCTGAGCTAGAGCTATGGCAACATCATCTTAAAAAGCACAAACAAGTGCCCGCCTTAGTTAGATGAACTACAACGACTCTGATCCTCATTTTCCCGATGAGGTACGTAGGCAGTGGGGTAGGGCCCATTCGAGTACTTTCTTTTTTTTCCCTACATTTCCCCTTTCGTTCCATTTTCTTTTCCAATTCCCTTTCTCATGTCAGTACCATTTCCAGTTAGCAAGAGAAAATATCCACGTCAAACTTCACAATGTTTGAAGGAAGAGAAAATATCCACGTCAAATTCTCTTAACAAGACAAATTTGAAGGAAAAGGATCCACGTCAAACTTCACAAAGTTTGAAGGAAAGGAAAGGGAAGATATCCACGTCAAATTTCTTAACAAGAGAAATTTGAAGGAAAGGATCCACGTCAAACTTCACAAAGTTTGAAGGAAAGGGAAGATATCCACGTCAAATTTCTTAACAAGACAAATTTGAAGGAAAGGGGTCCACGTCAAACTTTACAACATTTGAAGGAAGAGGAAATATCCACGTCAAACTTAATAAAGTTTTAAGGAAGAGAAAATAATCCACGTCGAATTTCTTAACAAGAAAAATTTGAAGGAAATGGGTCCACGTCAAACTTCACACAGTTTGAAGGAAAAGGAAAATATCCACGTCAAATTTCTCAATGGGAATTGTCCAAAGAGAGACCTTTGAAGGAAAATGAAATAAACACACGAAAGAACGGGTGACAGACACGACTACTTTGGTAGGTGCCAAGCGAGTTGGACTTTGACTTTTGGTGGTTGCCATTAGAAATTGGACTTTAAGGGTGCCAAACAAAATTGGACTTTGACCACAAGGTAAGATGACAAGACCTCAGGAAATGCAAATGAGCACGAAGTAAACTTCGAACTATGCTTGATATGAAATTGTATGATGTTAATGGTCAATGTTTGCAATGCAGATGCTAAAACCATTGGATAAGACTCTTTTGGAGAGGTGCGGCTGAAGCAGCTGATTCCACAACACAGTGAATTTTTGCCAACTCTGCCTTTGAAAGATGTCTTGAGCATAACTTCTATTACACTTGTTAGAAGTATCATGAGGTTGATCCTGTTAGGCAGAAGTGATAAACTTTTCTTGGGGATTGCTTGAAGCGAACTGCCCCATATTGACTGATTCTGAAGTGACTGCTTGCTTGGTCACTTGAAGTGCTTTCTGTAACACCCCAAATTTTCCCTCTTCTTTTTAAGCATCATCATTATATCATAGTCATCATAGGCATATCATATCTTTGGCATTTTTGCATGGAAAAGTAAAGCATAACATTCTCATGTTCTAGCATTAGGAAAATGATCAACTATTGGTGGATTTGAGACATTACAAGCTATGGCAAGAGGCCTAGTGGACTTGTCCAAGGCCCATAAAGAGTATACATGACATTCACAAGCCCAAGATCCTTCACAAAAGCCCAGGAGGTTGAGAGATCATCAGTGAATTCAGGCTAGGGCAAGCTCCTACATAATGATCCCAAATTAGGGTTTCACTTTCAGACAGGATTTCTTTGTGACATTGGCCATTTCATGTGGGCAAAGTCTTTCATATGACAAGAGGATCCTAGGGATGAAATTTGGTTAGAAAATTCCTTGGGGAAGTCAGTTATTTCATCAGTTGCTTGCATAAGAAGAAAGTAGTCAACTGTGCATTTTAAAAAGTCAACTGTGAGGATTCAAGGGGTCCACCCCCATTTTTCAAGTCAAGGGATGTCCTTAAGACCTTATAAGAGGTTTGGCAAAGTCAAAGATCAAGAATCAAGGGGTTTTTGAAGAAGTTTCCATTTTTTGCATATGGTTTGTCATGGAACTTTCCATTTTTGGCAACTTTTGCCCTAATTTTCAAAGGCTTATTCCACGGTGAAAAAGACTTCAAATGAACTTCCAACAAACATGAAAGTTGTAGGGTAAGTTCTCCCGTTTTCAGAAAGTACAAGTATATTTTCATAGCCTTCATGGATCATGAGATATGGCCTTCGAAAGTTCACTTGATTTTTAGGGTTTACCTTAAATTTCAAGTTTCCACCAAGTGCAAAAACTCATGCAAGTCATTTCCAAGCTGTTTTATTGGCAAGATGAGGTCACAACATTACAAGGCATTGCATAAGAGGCATTTTGCTCCAAAGATATCACTAAATTCGTGCATGGGAAGTGAATATTTTCATAAGGTTCAAAAAATGCAAGATCACATGAAAATCATGATGCATTCATCAAAGGGCCAAGATTGTTCCATTTTTGAATTAGTGAATCACAAGGGATCAGCATGTGCAAAGGATGGGAAGAGAGAACGAGCAAATCACCTCATCACACTCTTCATGCCAATTTTTCAAATTCTTTCTCCCACTCATTCCTCACGTGCATTCTCTCCCATTTTGCATCAGTGGTCATTTAACATCATATATAAGCAGCTAGGGTTTCTATTTGCTGAGATTGGATCACATTTTCATCACTCTCAAGTTTTTGCATCTCTTGCATTTCTCTTCGAATCCTCTGATTCTCTCACTCATTCACCAAACAAACTTCATATTCCTCTTCCTTGAACCCTAAGGATCATTAATACACCATTAATTCAAGCTGAAACTCCAGATTTCAAGAGGTGCCATTCAAGTGCAGTTGCTTTCGAATCTCAAGATCTAGGAGAATTCAAGGCTTCTTTTGCATTTATTTTGCAATAAGAAGTTAAAAGGAGCAGATCTGCAGTTGGAGGGATCTTATCTTGGTGTTTTGAAGGATCTTCGAGTTCTGGTATGCTCTGAAATTCATGGATCTGGATATGAAATTAAACGTATGCATTGTGTTGTGCTTGTTATGCTGATGATTCTGTGATGATTGGATTCGAAAATGCTTGAATATTGAGTTTGTTATGATGATCTGAAGTTTGATACCTATAACTGTTTGTCTTCGATTTGGTTTGATCTGTTATCTATGGTGATTTTCATTGCTATATTCGTAATCAATATGTCTTAATGAGTTGATCTGGAGTTTTTGATCCATTTTAGTGGTGGTTTGTTCATGTTGATGAATTTTCTGGTGACCGGAGCTAGGGCTCCGTCACCGGATTCTGGAAATTGAAAGATGAGGAAGATGATGTTATGGCCATTAGATCTTTGATCTGGACGGAGGAAATCTTGCCAGCGCATTAAAATGAGACCCTCCCTTGCATGTGTTTCATTTTGTGTTTTAAATCTGAATAATGCTTTATGTTGCGCACATCACAGAGCTTACCATGTACACACACATTGGCTGTTGATTTGCTGACTTTGTTTTAATGATTGACCTGATCTCACGCGTTGGATTGATCCACTGGATTTTGTTTTTTCCCTGATTATGTGATTTTCCACCATATTATTGTGAGTACACGCAGAATCCAATGGGCTTCCCTTTCTATTCCCACCCCCATGTGTTGTAAGCCCAAGTGATTTGAACTATTTTCGTTACTAATCACACCCCTGACCTCATTTGTTTCTTTTATTATTTCATTTTATTTTCAGTTTGGTTTTCAATTATTAAAAATAAAAATAAGTTCATAAAAATTCCAAAAAATTTCATGAGTGATACTTTGAGTTTTCTTTAATTTTTGATATTTTCATTTTTCATTTATTTTCATTTTCCACGCTGGAATTAATTTCCTCTTTTATTAATTGCTTTTATTTCACTTTTAATGCATGTTGTCTTGTACAATTTCTATCTTGATCACTAATTGGAGTTTTGAATTGATTCTTTTTGCTCTGGATTCACATTGAGATGTAGTTTGTTGATGATTTTTATTCTGATTTTTAGAAGTTTTCTTAATTAGTTTTGGTTCTTAACTTGTGCATGAAGGTTCATAACCCTAATCCATGTTTAGGTCCTTGTTTGACTTGCTTAGCTTCTGATTTTGATTCTTTCCTTTTGGCATGTTAATATTGTATGTTTGAAGAGCCTTTGTGAAAGGTTGTTGAATTTTTGAATGTATGCTTGATTTGATTTGAATTTTGTTCCTTGCTTGTCCTCTTTTGTATCCTTTTTGGTCATAGGTTTAATCCTTAGGTTAGGAGGGCACTTGTGCCAACTTCCTTAGGTTTTTTAGGACCCTTTTAGGATGTTGATCCATCTATGGTCTTGAGTTGATGTTTGTACTTTGAAAATTTTTGTAGTTGTTTACTTTTGAAGTTCATTCACTTATGTTCATGCTCACCTCACCTCTTATGCTTCTTTGCTTCTCTTGTTGTTAATGCTTGAGTTTGTATGCTTCTATTCTTCATCTCTTGTGATCCTTAGGCACATTCTTGACATGTTAGGTTTCATGTTTGCTTTGTTTTGTCATGATAATCAATAATGCTCCATGTTGAGTTGCATAGTCCATTGCTCATTCTTATGTTTGGTATTTGCATTTGACATTTGTGATTGAGATTCCACTTCTTGTTGTGTGGCTTTGGTTTGATCTTATTCCCATTTGGTGTTTCATTTGTTATCATTTGCCTTTGTCATGATATTTACTTATGTTACTAACCATTTCAGGGGCTCTGGTAAGTGAGAGGTGTGTATGTGATTTCCATATCTCCAATTCTCATCTCTTCTATTTTCATGTTATTCTCTTACTTGTGATTGTTGGGTCTTAGGCCTTACTTCCTCCTTCTTCTCTTCTTCATCCTTCTCTTTCTTTTCTTATATTTTCCTTCTTTAGGATAGTAAACCTCACTAACCTAGGACTTCCTTTGCATGATAACAATTAGGATTTATTAGTCCCCATTAGATTCTACCTTTAAGATCTCTTTGGTTCTCTTCTCTTCTCATCTCAAAACCCTAAAAAAGAATTTAATAAGGATTGAAGTGGTCTCCTGTGAAATAGCCTTATTCCATGAAGCACTTGTAGTTTTCCCATCTTGGGATAGTACAAGCTTGTTCATCATGATGCACAAGTCTGATCAGGATACCATCTTCATCAAGAAAATCATAAAAAAGACTTATTCATCAAAAATACAAAAACACTTAATAAATTCAATGAGTTAGTGAGCCTAAGCCCTAATCTCTGGAATCAAGTTTTAGGGATCTTCTCCTTACTTGAGTGTGCTTATTCTATTATTCCATCTTGGAATGTAGTATCAAGTACACATTCCATGGAAAAGAACTTGAGTTCATTTTGTTGTGACACTCTCATAAAAGCTTCTAAAAAACACAAACAAACAATAATCGTCCTTCCTTCGGGAATTCTTTCCTCATCTCCTTCGCTCCGTATGCAAACTTGCTCATACTTGTCATTTTGAAAGACGGTTACGCACTCGTCGTCCGAGCTTGCAACACCTGAGCATTGACATAGGCAGTTCAAGCCTTAATTCACAAGCAATCGTTTTCTACCCCTAGTTAGGGGAATTACGGCGACTCTGATCCTCATTGTCCAGATGAGGTACGTAGGCTGCGGGGTAGGGCACATTCGAACACTCTTTTATTTTCCCTACATTTTCCCCCTTTCTTTTCTTTTCTCCAGTTCTAGTCCTTCTTTTTGTAGCAACTTTCATTTCTTCACCCTTTGAAACAGTTTATTTGCAAGCGTGGATCCCGTCGGGTACGGCGGACGATCTGGGGTGCTAATACCTTCCCAGGTCGTAACCGACTCCCGAAACCAGTCTCTTTGGTTTGCAGGAACTTTGTCATTTCTTTTCTTTCTTCGGTTTGTGCAGCATTACCATTCCCTCTCCTTCGGGATAAAAATCCCTGGCTGGCGACTCTAACCTTTTCCGCGCCACTTTCGCGTTTGTACCAGGATGGAAATCCGGGGAGCGACACTTTCCCAACATAAGCCTTAAAGAGATTCTCTGAATGACATGATCTTTGACTGCAAGGTGCCCCTGATAGGATTACTGATCAAGTTTCTCAATTGTTTAAAATTCCTTAATGATGAGTGCTTACATGCAAATAAAATATTCATTCAAAAACGTTAATTTTAATGCAATGCTCAAGCAATTTTTTTTTGAAATCAAAATCATTATTGGAATGATATTGGATTAAAGAAAATGAATCACTGGAAATAATTCAATGTTGATTAAGACACGCAATGTGAAAGAGAATGCAAAAAATATGATACCAAAGCAGATGATTGACAAATCTCCTGAGAGTCAGCTTACGCAACCTTGCTGCGATATGCTTTCAAAACAAACCTAGCTTCAATTAGGACTTTAAAAGGTTTGTAATGTGGCCTTGTTCACAGTTTATGAAACAAAAGATATAAGGCTCAAAATATAATTTTTACCAACCCGTTCTCCATGATGATCTCCAGTCCTACGCTCAACTAATATAACCTATGCATTCAGATTACTTAAAGTTGCACTGATGAAGATGGCTCAGAAGCTGAAGAATTATTGGATAGCAGTCATTGCTTCTTCACAACATTTTGTTGTCTTTGTTGAGGACTTTGGGTCACCTCATCTTTGTCTTTGTTGAGGAATTTTGGTGACCACTTTTGATTTGAATTGTGTATTATCCCTAACTTTTTCCTAGACTGTATCTTTAATGTTTTCAGTCCACCAGGATGCTTTTATTTTTCCTAAGTCACCTTTTAGGTGTTGACTTAGCGACTTTTTTCTTGATTTTTGGACAATGACTGCCATCAGCTTCTCCGACATTTCTTTGATGTGTACGAAGGAAAATTTGAGAACGAAACCCTTATAGAAAGGTGTAAGGAATGATTCTCCTGAAATTGAATGCATATTCGAATTAATTGAGAACTACCCTGACCCGGGTTAAGATTGCGGGTTTTTTCGTGTAGAAAGAAACTCCAACTTCAAGGCTCAAAGGGGTTGACAAGGGATTAACTTCCTTATTTCTCCGGTGTTTGGGAATTGAAACAATGCCTGTATATCATTAGCAAGGTTTTATTTTGAAAGCATACCATTCAACAATTTGGGTATTTAGTTTTTGTCATCCTCCCTCCAATAATTTCTTATACAACAGATGAATAAGAGAAACAATGGTATATATATTTTTTGGAATTTTTGAAAAGGAAAAGCATGAATACGCACAAATATGAAGGTGAATGAATTGATTAAAAAATATGCGATGCTCATTTCCTTAACATTAACATTAGAGAATAAACAAAGTCTTTAAACAAGTACACATAATACAAAAAAGGAAATTAAAACTGAAAGGAAACAAGGCCTAGTGTCTAATCAATAGCAAGGATGAGCTTTACCGTCTGACCCACTGGCTTTAGGTAGTAAGTTGTGATTCTTCGACCAAATCTTCAGCCACTTTGTTTTGGCATGGGATATATGTCAACCTTGGGAGCCCCTCTCTGTGTGAAGGTGAGCACGTCTCCTCTGACCAAGTCTTGAACTTGAGCTTGGAAAGCATAAAAGTTCTCAATATCATGACCTGCAGCTCCTTCATGGAATGAGCAATGAAGATCGGTTCTAAATCCAGGTGGAAGAGGATTTGGAGGGTTGAAAGGTCTAGTGGTGACAAAACCTTTTTGACACAAGGCAGGGAAAATCTTAGCATACTTCATAGGAACAGGATCAATAGGAGCCTTGGGCCTGGGACTGCGAGTATGATTCTGACCAGCATTCCTTTGTGGATGAGCTCGAGCCGGTGGATCATTAACCATAGGAGAAACTGCAGCTACTTGGGCTTCACCATATTGTTGCTGCTTGTAGTAGGGTCTTCTTTCAGCATTGACAACATGAGTATCACCCTCTTTCTTCTTTTGAAAGTTCCCGGAGGACTTTCTTGCAACATTTGAAGCTTTAGCACTTCCAAACTTGCCCTTTCTGATTCCTTCCTTTAGCCTTTCTCCAATAGTGACTAGGTCAGCAAAACTAGATGATACACTACCTATCATCCTTTCCCAATATAGAGGTTGAAGGGTTTCCATGAACAGACCAGTTAACTCGTTCTCCGCCAAGGGAGGCTCAACCTGAGCAGCTAGCTCTCTCCAGCGCTGAGCGTACTCTTTGAATGATTCCTTTTCTTTCTGAGACATGTTTCAAAGATGCCCCACTCAAGCTATCTTGGAAGCAATGGATGAGCAGTTTGTCATTGTCAGTATGAGCAGCCATTTTGCGGCAGTACATGACCATATGGATTTTTGGGCAAGTATCTCCCTTGTATTTTTCAAATACTGGCATTTTGAACTTGTCCGGCATAACCAAGTTCGAAACCAAGCACATATCCGCAGCAGCAGCATTAAAAACATCAAATCCCTCAACAGCTCTTATCCTTTTCTCCAAAGTCATGCATTGTTCCCTGATGTCTTTAATGTTTCTGGCTTCTCCTTGTACTGAAGATTGTGGATTGTGCACAAAGGGAGGATTCACATAAGCAGTTTGGGTGACAGTTTGCACATTAGGTTGAGATTCAGTGAATACTCTAGGTTCGAAAAAAGTGGATGTACCAGCCATCTGAGTAGTTGCAAATGGCGGAGTGTAACCTAGTGGCAAACCAAATTATGGCCAAGTGCTGATGGGTCTTGAAGACTCTGCATTAATGACGAAGCTATTGACTTCAGAGGTGATAGTCCTCTAAGGTTGAGCGTCCTTAGTAGCCAAGACTTGGAGCATTTCCATGATCTTGATCACACTGCTCTTCAGGTCATCAATGTCTTCCCTAACTCGCCTGTTGTGTTCTTCTTGTTCATCCATTCTTCTTCTTTCGTGGGCCCTAGTTCTGTATCTGCATGGAGGAATCAACTTGACAGGTACTCAACAACTCTGAAGACGAGAACGAATGAACTTGAGCGATTATGAATGCAAAATGAATGCAAATATGAATGCAATAATATGCGAATAAAATGCGAAAAAATGTTAAACATAAAGTCATGGTATCACAAGTCCAAGGTACAAACGGAGGATACTCGGATTGCTCTCCTCATAAGGATTTTTCCGGGTAGTCTATAAAGTTTAAAGGAACCCCAAAGTTAACAATCCCTATTGTTGTTCATTACACACGCCAGAAGCATGACGGTTGATTGACTCCACCATATGAATCTCTTTTGGGTGAGATCTTCGTATCTAGCCACATGAGAGGGAAGTCTCTCGGTGCCCCATACTACGCGATCACCGACACGGGGTTTAACAAAGTCTCAGAGTTATGGACCTTCCTCAATTGTTTGATGCACATGTCAAATTTTCTTATATATCTTTGACAGTCAATCAACTCCATTGAGAAAGTCTATTCTGAGTGAGGTCTTCATATCAAGCCACACGAGGGCGAACCCCGGTGCCCCATACTACGTGACCATCAATCTATGTTCTAAGCCACACGGTTTAAGGCTCTAAAAGGTCCTCAGAGTCGATGACCCTAATGAAAATAACTGAGCACACATGTCAAGAGCTTGACGGTCGTCAGTGTTCTCATTAGAATCTACTCCAAGCGAGGTTTTCATATCGGCAACCCACGAGAGCGGTTCCCTCAGGAGCCCATACTACGCAACCTCTCTTAGTTTATGTTTATACTCATAGTCCCGGGTATAGAGCCTTTCACTCAAGTTTCTTTTGCAATCAAAGTATCGATCCAAGAACCACAAGGTATAATATGGAAAGCGATAAAAATAAACCTGTAAGACATAAGGCAAACATAAAAACAAGCGTGAAGCAACCTAATTAGGCTTGACTTGCATAGGGGTGAACCAGTCCCCAGCTATCGTACCTCGGAAAATACGATCCTCGCGAATGCGGTCGCGGCTGGGCTGACTTGAGAGTCACCAGCTAATTTTGATTTATTCCTAAAGAGGGAAAGGGAAAATATAGATAAAACCCGTGAAGGAAGGATAAAGACAAGGTTGTAGGAACCATTACCTGGGTTCGGAAGTCGGTTATGCCTAAGAAAATACTTGCTAAAAAGCTTAAATTTTATTACCTTTCTTTAACAAAAGGATTTAGGAGTCGAATTGTACTAAAGACTATGGGTAGTTTATTCCGAACCAACAAGCCAAGCGTCTTGCGACGGAATAATCGGAGCGAATAGCGAAAGCTCGTAATCCTTTTTTCTACCACTTAAGGCTCGTGGCGTACAATGTTTCTCATCTTATTAAAGCATTTTGTTACCTAAGACCACTTGACGTTGGATCAAGGGTTTGGATTTAAAAGAACCATCTTGGTAGGTCGATTGTGAGGCATAAAGAGATCGCGAAGGGTGAGTGCAACATGGAGGTTAAGGGTTAATTGGTTATGCGAGATCTAGTCCTAGTCCTAAGCTAACGCGGAGCCGTTGGAGCTCGAGATTAAACCGAAAGCGTCGAAATGTTGCCCATTAACTATCTTAGAATCGATTCAAAGTTTAGAATCATTCTATGAGAAGTCGAACGTCACTTTATAGTCAAACGATTATTTAAATAAAAGAAATGTGATAAAAAATAGAATGGGTCTCATATTGATCTAAATGACATCGATTTGTCGAAATCAAACATTTAGATCGTTTGTTATATCATCGACCATAAAAATAAAATAAAGTATAAAAATAATAGTAAATAAAAGAATTGGCCTCATATTTAATTTAAATAACGTCGACTTATTCGAAATCGAATATTTAAATATTTATTTATCGGCCAAAATAATAAATTGGGAAAATAGAAAATAATGAGGAAAATAAAAGAGTGACCTCATATTTGTTTAGATAGCGTCGATTTATTCGAAATCGAATATCTAAACATTTATTCATTGGCCAAAATAATAATAAATCGGGACAATGTGAAATAATAAGAAAAATAAAGGTGTGACCTCAAATTAGGGGATAACGTCGATTTATTAGAAATCGAATATCACCATTTATCATAGGCCGATTAAATAATAGAGTCGATAAATAATGGATCTAAATTAATTGGAAACCATAAAAATAATAGAAAATGGTCTCATATCGATTCAGACAACGTTGATAAATTGAATGTCACAAATCAGATAATAATATCATAGACCAAATAATGAATAAATCGATTAATCGGGACGTGATAAAGAAACAAACAAATGGCCTTATATAGGCTTATATAACGTCGATTAAAAAATCAAATATCGATAAACCATAAATTATATCATTGGCCCAAAAGTGAATCAAATAAATATGAATAGTCTCATCAACCAATAAATCTGAAAAAATCTAAAAGCTAAAATATTATAAATAAAATCCACAAGATAGAAACTTATAGAAATCATTAAAAAAAGTAACAAAATAATAAAATAAAGGAAAGATCAAAATCTGTGAAAGAAATATAGATTGGGCTGTATCATGAATTCCAAGCCCAATAATTATAAAACGCATATATGTTCTAAAAAATAACAGCAAAATCTAAACTAACATAATAAATATAAAATTAAAAATTAAAATCCAGAACCTTTCTTCCAAACAAAAACAGAGGATGACGTTTTCATTCACCCTTTTCACAAACACAAAACACGACGGCGGAAAAAAAAACTAAGGTCAGAACACTCTGAGGAAAAACGATCTCAAATCAAAATACCTCTCGCGATCTCTCAGTGAAAAAAACGGCGATGAAGCTCTCTCTCACGGAGGATCTCTCTGCATTCGTTCGTTCGGATTTTGCCTCGTGGTGATGCTTTTATCGATAACGGTTTTCTGGTGTTTTGAAGGTTCACGGTGGTTTCTCCGTTTCGTATTCGTGACAGGTTCGTTGGTCTGTGTTGATATTTGATTTTCGATGTGTTTGGTTTCCGTTCTCACTCCTTCTCGGTCTCCAATGATTTTTGTTCTGTTCGCAAGTTTCAATTTCCTTTGGTTTGCTCTGTTTACGGTGGTGAATGAATGGTGTTGAAGTTATTTGTGAGGTTAACGGAAGATAGAGGCAGTTTCGAAAGGGATGAAGTTGGGTTGCAAATGGTTTTGAGAATGCGAAGGAGAGGGTATTTGTGGTGGTTTCAAATGGTTGAAGAAGGTTAGATGAAGAGGATTTGCAGGGACCGAAATGATGAGAATGAGGTTCTCTTCTCACTATGTTTATGTATGAAAGAATGACGTTTTGTGTTGTTCTATTTCTCGGTTCAAAAGTAATTTGCAGAGGATTTTTTTTTGCTTTTTGTTATTGGATTTCCCTCCCTTGTGATAGCGAGTCCCCCATTTATACAAATGGATGGAGGGATTTTTAAGAACGATTTGAAAGAAAATTAGTGCGTTGCTCGTTATCGTGCGTGAGTGATATGGCTGTGAAATTGGTGTGAGGAACGTGTTGTTTCCTTGTACGTACGGAGGCTTAGTGGAAAGTTTTGGGCGTGAAGGATGTGCAAATAAATTCCTCTCTTTTTTTATTTTATTTTGGCAAGTTGGTGCATAATCAATTATGTGATACCAACGGGATTCATGTGATTCGATGTGGGGCCTAGGGGCATTTTTCTTTTGTATTTTGCTTATGATACTTTTCTTGCCAGAAAATTGTATTACCTTAATAAAATGTGTTATTAATAAAAACAATAATAAAAATAATGTAATAATAATAATAATTTTAATAATAATATATAAATAATAATAATAATAATGGAGATTAATGAAAAATTAAAATGAAGTGAGTGACAATACTACTTATGTAAAAAGTGATGAATATATATATTATGATGATAATTTAATCAAATGTAAACTGATAAAAATGATCAAACATAACTAAACAAGATCGAGAAGTTAAACCTCTGAATTTGACCTTTTGTGGATGCATACAAATGAAATGTTTTCAAATGAAAATGCAGATAAAAATGAATTGGAAACAAACAATGCAATTAAAGGTAGGACAAATTTGGGTAATGACATACACTTACTATTTTAATCTTATCTTATCAATCCAATGCATATAAAAATACTTCTACCTCTCTCTCCATTCTACAACAACAACAAGTAGTTTGCAAACAATTACACATCTCACGGTTCAATATTTTGATAACATCTACGAAACCATTCCTATTCCGCGTTGTATCATAATACGCCCAAACATAACTCAATACTGACATCATAATTCTCATTATTCCACATCCATCAACACCAAAAATTTATCCAAATGACCTATCAACCTCTGGTTCCGATTACCATATTCTATGTATAGTTTTCTTACGAAGCCCCAACTAGCTCAAAGTTTCTGTCGACACAACATTCCAACTCATAACAAAAGTAATATCATAAGTTAATTCCAAATCACTCGTGATTCTTCATAAATCAAAACACAATGTATTCCAACCACAATTGTGAATTCCCATATGATTCACCGATCAACATGCGATTTCATGCTCCCATCTTCTTTTTTACCAATAATACTGAAGTCTTCCCAGGCAACACCCTTGCTTTCATAATTCCCTTTATCGGTAAATCCCCTGACGACTCCTTTTAGTACTAGGGACCGATCAATGGAGAGTCCCATCTCTATCTCTATAACAACACATCTGATATATTATTCAGAAACACAATTGTAATTCGTGCACCACTAACAGTCCACCTTTGTGACCTTACATCCAAACAACACCATCTTTGCAACCAATGCAACATCAGAGTCTCTTCTCAATGAGTCCTTCTACCTACTCAGCATACACAATCTCAACTTTTCACATTCTTAGAATTCAAGTTCACTCTATACCCACTGAGGAGTAACCATTAGTAATATTCAATCAACATACCCAATCCTTAAATCCATCTCATTACCGGATACAAGAATCTGCATCAATCCCTTCAAGACAATTTAATAGATAGTTGGTGTAACTCCGAACAACCCACTGAACATACTATCTCAGCTGAAAAATATGTCTATATTATCCAACACGATTTCATCTACTATTAACAAGGGATTAAGGGTGATCAGTTCCTCAATTTGTCAATAGATAGCCGACAATCATGACGGGACATAAACCATATCTCCCAACTCCAATAGCATTCCTTGCATCTTGTGAAGTAAGTTTCCTTATGCATAAATCCTTAGTTAATACCAGCCTCATCAACCTTTTCACTTCTGTAAATTCCAATATAAAACAAGCCAACATTCTACAACCAAACACTCTAGTGAAGCAATAGCTTCTCCCCCACTTTTTTTCAACCAACACCTGCAGACAACAGTTAGAAAACAAGCAAGTACCGACAATGTGTCACACACATATATCGTACTCAGGAACAAACGACACACGACAACCTGGCTGGACGGACTGACCTGCTCTGATACCTATTGTAACACCCCACTTTCCCATTTTAGAAAATAATTTAAAATTATACAAAATTTAGAGTTTTAAGCACCAATCGTGGAATGTTACATCTCAGTAATACTGTCAACAACAAAACCTCTTTATTATTATTGAATTATTCACAACGGCAAATAATCATTTTTATTCAATTCATCGCAACTGCCAACATCAATAATATTCATCAACATCTCTTTTGTTATAAAGTTTCAACAACAATACGATACGTAACAATAATGAAGATAAGTAAACATCAAAAATCCATGAGTCTCGTGTTATGTATCAGAGCGACTTGTAATACTCGATCAAGCAACTTGTACTCCAAGCATACTCAAGTACCTGAATCATCTATACTTCCCACAAAGCACATACACAACAAATAACAAAGGGGTGAGAACTACATTCAATAATTAACGGTGTATAATATATGTTAAAGGGTAGTATCTCACAAAATCAACATAAGCAATACATATCCACAACAATAATGATCAACATGACATCATAATTCAACAACATCGATATGCAATGTGACCCAACAAAGACACAATGCATGTGGTACCAATTTTGTTCATTCAATCGAACTCAGATAAATCACATACACCCATCCGACAATGATTATCCCACCATTCTACATAATGGAGTACGAATGAATTGCATACGCCCATCCAACAATGATTCATCCCAACAATAATCAACAATAATTCTGTGAATGCATGATAATGAATATGCACATAACATAGGTATAATAATCATTATACCTCTTCACGATCCATCCAATCAAATAAGATATACAACATGGCAATCTATGCATACAACATGTGTATAATAAACATTATACATTAACAAGATCCTTTGGATCACACCAAAATTACATACAACACACATACAACAACAACAACTAATCATGGACACGATCCTTCTGATCACACATAACCACTCACGACATCACTACACCAATAATCACACATATTCCCGATTTCCCCAATCACCTAGGAATACGTACTCGTCATATCACACCATAATTATTCATACCTATTCTACCAATCCAGTCTATATATCACCAAGGAAATTCTTCACCTAACTTTAATTAGTTATTTGCCCGATTCATCCGCTAGGTCTCAGATATTAATCCACTCCACCTTTAATCATAAGTATCACAATCACCAAAGTACTTCACGCGACCTACTTAATTAGTTGTCTGATTAATCCACCTAAATTTCATTATTAAGTTACTTTCATCACCAATTCTCGATTAATAAAGCCCAAAGGTCTACACTAATGCCTCAGATCAAGAAAATTGGTAACAGATGCGAAACCGGGACAAAAATTGCAAAATTGCATGATTTTCCCTACAGGTCTAGTCATATGCGTATGGGACCAAACCATATGCGTAATGCCCATCCTCTATGCATCTTATACACACACCACACGTCATCCTTACGCGTAATGAAGCTCTTAGGCCGCCCAATACGCGTATTGACCTTTCATACATGTATTGCCTTGGTTCTCTCACGCGTATGGCCTAAAACTTCAACTTCCATACGCTTATACCCCCTCTATTACGCATATTTCCTCAAATCCACGCACGCCCATACGCGTAATGCCTCCCAAATACGCGTAATTGGCCTTTTTCACGCAAGCCATACGCGTAAAGACCCACTCCATACGCGTATGGACAGAAACTCACCATTTTCATGTTTTCTTCTTCATCCTGATTTTGTTTCCTATGATTCTCGTTTTCACAATTCTTATCAGTCTTAGGAATGCCTCTATACCAGTTTTACACTCTTAATCACATATTTCTTTCATCTAAATTACTAAATCCAGTTTTATCGCTGTTCTAGATCTAGATTCACAACTGTTCTTCTACAACAACAAAAATCTGCATAAACTATGCATATACCAAAACAATAACAATAGTATTCCATAACAAAAATCAATAACTCACTACCCATCATGTTATCATCACCAATTATGAACTCGTTCTCCCCTTACCTCAAATACTTGGAGAGATTCCTACGAATTTGCTCCATGAAGATTACCCTGGAAGAAGTTCTCCCTCTTCCTAGCCCTTCCTCTTGGTTCCCCAATAACGTTATAACTAATTCCCTTCCTAATTTCTGAGTAATCTCATAATATTGGTTTTACTAATTCAACCTTATTTTAATTAAAATAGAATAATAATAATTCTAATATATTCTAGTATTTTTTTACATAATAATAATAATAATAAAAATATTAATTAATTGGTCTTATTATTATTCTCACACCCCTATTACTAATCACACCATATTTCTACCCGTCCCACTAGGATACTACACTAAAACAACAAAACACATGCCTTAAACAAGGCCAACAATGCACCAAAATTCGTGACAAACAAATATTAAAAATGGGTTGTTACATTATGCATCCTTGTTTGAACCTTAACCTAATTTTCTTTCTTCTTCTTCTCTCATGCTTCACATGTTGCTTGTATGCATTGAGTATGCTCATTCATCCATCCCATGAGCATTACATGTTATTTAAGCTACTAAAATCATGATAATTCATTCATTTTGGTATTTCGTCTTGCATCTTTGCCTTGCATCTCAAGTATGTGACATCCATTCCTTATGTAACCTCTTTTGTTAACTTGTTTGAATTGTCTTGACTTGTTTGCCATGTGAATTTGGTATGATCATATTTGAATTCTTATAATTTCATATTGGTCATATGCTACTTACTTGCATCCTTTTATATCCATCTTTTCATCTTTGACTTATGATCTTAACTTGTATGTTTTCTTCTTATGTGGACATATAATTGTTTTCTTTTCTTCATATCATCTCCTTATGAACTAATTCATGTACCCTTTGTATGTTAATTTCATATCATCTTAGGCATTCTAATATGTCATCCCATTCTGACTTTGATGACTCATCCATGTTATCATTTATGTCATACCTCATATGCATTCATACTTCTTAAGCTTTGCCTTTTGTGAACTTGATTGTTTCTTTTGTTCTTCTTTGACATTGTTTGGATTCTTTGTGATACCTTGAGCTTCTTAGAGTTTTGTTTTGTTTGGTTATTACTTGTAGGGTTCTTATACCTTAGGATCCATTTCATGTGGTGTCTTTTCTTGTTTGACTTTGCTTTCACTTCTTATTTGCAATTGTGCTTCATTTGTAAACTTTTCCGGGGCTATGGTAAGTCATGAGAGTGTGGATGTGCATCCATATTCAAACTTATTCCCTCATATTTTTAAGATTTCAATTTGTGTTTTATTAAGCATTTAAGATGCTTTTCTTGTACAATCTTCTCTCATCCCTCTTAGGAATAACTTAACTTCCATCTTGGAAGTAAGTTGCTTTCTTCCTTTCATTTTTCTTCTTCTCCTTCTTCTTTCTTCTTCTCTCCTTCTCCTTTCTTTTAGGATAGAGATCTTATACCTCACTAACCATAGGAAATCCAAGCCTGACAACTCTTAGGATTGTTAGTTTCCCTTAGACTTCCTCCTTTTGAGTCTTTCTCTTTCTCATCTCAAAACAAAAACTAAAAAACACCTAATAAAGGTTGAAATGACTTCTTGTGCCATAGCCTTATTCCATGGGGCACTTGTATCTATCCCATCTTAGGGTAATATAAGCTTGTCTAGCATGATGCACAAGTATTCAACATGAAGTTGTTTCACAAAGAAAACCTAAAAAACACTTCTTCATCTCAAAAAACAATAAAAAACACTTAACAAATAAAATAGGCTAGCGTGCTTGAGCCTCAATCCTTGGAACTAAGTATGGTGATCTTCTCCATACTTAGGTGTTCTTATTCTTCATTCTATCTTAGAGTGATGTAAGAAGTACACACTCCATTAAATGAGACTTGAATACACTCTCCTATGCAAACTCACAAATAAAAAACTTCTGAAAAAATTCAACAAACAATAAGCGTCTTTACTTCGGGAATTCTCTTCTCATCTCCTTCACTCTAAACGAAAGAACTCGTTTCAACTTGGCTTTTGCAAGAAGGTAAACACACTCATTCCAGACAAGCCTGCAACACTTGAGCATAAACATAGGTAGTTAAATCCCAAAAACACAAGCAAGTTGTGTCAGTCTTATTGAGTCGAACTACGATGTTCTAAATTTTCTATTGCACAAAGGGAATATGTAGGCACAAGCGACAACGCCTGGAAAACAAAATCCTTCAGTCTCTTTCCTTGTTCTTCGTGCAATTCCCTTATCCTTTCATTTCATTCTTCCTTATTTCTTTTTAGTCCTTTCCAGTAGCAATTACAACAGTAGCAGATACCCTCACCCTTTGAAATAGTGCTAACTTGCGTGGATCTTGTCGAGTACGGCGGATGATCTGGGGTACTAATACCTTCCCTTTTTGTAACAGATTCCCTTACCCTTTCTCTTTAGTTCGCGAGACCCCGCTTTCTCCTTCTTTCTGGGTTTGTGCAGCATTACCCTTCCTTCGGGATAAAAATGCATGGCTGACGACTCTTCCTTTTCCGTACCACTATCGCGTCTATACCAGGATGGAAATACCGAGAGCAACAGTTGGTCAATCCGCTGGGGACCCCAACCAGAGTTTCTCTTGTTCCCTATGTGAGTCAATCCTAGCGCCCGTCTGTTTCTTTTTCTTTGGGTGTTTATCTGTTTGTTGTTGTGTACTTTAGTTTAACTTTACTATTTTATTTACAACTTTATTTACTGCTTTCCTTATTTATTTTATCATGCATCATTATGTTGGACTGTCTGGATTGGTTTTTCTTGGCGGGATGAGGCTACTGTGAGATGAGCCCAATACATAGGCTCGAGTTCACAATAGACTTTAGCATGGACAATCACTTTTCTTTCATGATATCTTATCATGCGAGTAGTAGTGAGTTCCACACCCAGATTGCGACCATCTTGGAAATGTTTTGTTATAAGGGTCTTCCTTATTCCAGGATACGACCTTGATAGTTATGTGCATCTAGGGACCGATCATTAAAGACCTTAGTGGAAACATCCCTCTCCAGTGGTGATAGTGGCATACCACATTTGTTGGCAAACTCACTTGCACCTGAGGGCCTACTTGGAACTCTCATTAACCATTTTTTTTCATTTCTCAGGTTGTTCCTAGTTCCGATGGTATTTTAGGTGTGTTATTCTAGATAGATGAAGATGTTCCCCGAAAGAATAATGTGCACTACACCTTCCTGAGGCAAGAAACAAATGATATTCAAGAGTTGGTTGGCCTGATGAACGAAAAAGTGCTAGATAATGTTAGAGGAAGCAATTAATTTGCGAATTAAGACCCTCGATTATTCGGAGATTCAACTTTCGTGATTAACCGTATCAGTGGAAAATGGTTCACTCAGTAACCTCACTTAATTCCATATTAGGATTATGCAAGAAGATAGTTGATGTTCTTTACAACAGTGAAGCTGCATTATGTACCTCGTGAAGAGAACCAGTTTGTTGATGTGTTGGCAACTTTGGCTTCCAAGATCAAAGTGATTTGTTGGAATTATGTGCCTAATAATTATGTGTCTCGTCTTGACATACCTGTATATATGTTTGCTGTTGAAGCAGTTTCTGATCACAAGCCATGGTTTCATGACATTAAATGCTTCCTGAAGATTCAGGAGTATCCGATTGGGGCATCTTCCAATGATAAGAAGACTTTGAGAAGAATGGCTGATAGTTTCTTCTTGAATTCAGATGATGTGTTATACAAGAGAAACTTTGACATGGTCTTGCTTAGATGCGTGTGCCGCTCCTTGGATTTCCATCCTGGTACAAACGTGAAAGTGGCGCGAAAAAGGGTAGAGTCGCCAGCCAGGAATTTTTATCCCAAAGGAAGGGGGAAAGGTAATGTTGCACAAACCGAAGAAAAAGAAAATTAAGGACAAAGTTCCTGCGAACCAAAGAGACTGGGTTCGGGAGTTGGTTACAACCTGGGAAGGTATTAGCACCCCAGATCGTCCGCCGCACCTGACGGGATTCACACTTGCAAAGAAATTGTTTCAAAGTGTTAAGAATGAAAGCTGTTGCAAAAAGAAAGACTGAAACTGGATAAGAAAAGAAAAGAAAGGGGGAAAATGTAGGGAAAATAAAAGAGTGCACAAACGGTCCCTACCCCGCTGCCTACGTACCTCATATGGACATGAGGATCAGAGTCGCCGTAGTTCCCCTAACTAGGGGTGGAAAATATTGCTTGTGAATTAAGGCTTGAACTGCCCATGTCAATGCTCAGGTGTTGCAGGCTCGTCTGGCACGAGTGCATTACCGTCTTGCAAAGTGACAAGTAGGAGCAAGTTCTTAAAATGAGAGTGAGTGAGATGAGAAAATAAGTCCCGAAGGAGACATTTATTCTTTGTCCAGTGTTTTTTAGGAGTCTTTTAGGAGTGTGGCACGAGGAAGTGAAAGAAAATCCTTTTCTAAGGATGTATTCCCATTACCACATCCCTAGATAGGATGGGTAACAAGTCCACCAAGAATGAAGAAGATCCTCAAACTTGTTTCCCAAGAACCAGGTTTGAATTCACTAGCTTGCTTGAAATTATTAAGTGTATTTTTGTGGGTTAAAGTGTGTCGCTCCCAAAGATTTACATCCCGGTGCAGACGCGGACGGTCGGCGAAAGAGGTTGAGGTTAAATAGAGTCGCTAGCTAGGCATTTTTATCCCGAAGGAAAGGTAATACTGCATAAACCTGGAAGGGTATGGATAAAACGGTTGCGAACCAGAGAAATTGAGAAAGGGGGTTGGTTACGACCTGGGAAGGTATTAGCACCCAAATCATCCATCGTACTCGACGAGATCCACACTTACCTGATTGTGTTTAAAAGGGGTAGTGTATATGCTGACTGTGTATAAAAAGCTAGGGAGAATGGGATGTATAGAGTGTCAGTGCAAAAGAAAGAGTGAAATGCTCAAGACTGAGGCTTAAAAAGAAAGCTGGAAGGAGAGGGGAGACAAAGAGACTTTTGTTCGATAAATTTTAAGTTATGCCTACGTATCCTCTCGTGCAATGAGAAAGTCAGAACACCGTAGTTCGACTCAGAGATACTAGGATGATTTTTGTTGTGAACTGCTTGCTTGTCTATGCTCAAGTGTATGACTCGTCTGGCTCGAGTGCTAACTGTCTTGCATTAGACGGAAGAAGTGAGTTCTCGTTTATAGAATGAATGAGATGTGAAAAGAATCCCAGAGGAGACATTTATTGTTTGTTTGTGTTTTTAGTTTTTTATTGTTTTTTGGTGTTTTGCATAGGATAATGAGCTTAAGCCTAAATCAAGGGTTGTAAACTCATTATATCCTCCCTAATTAGGGATAATGAGCCTACTTAATTATGAGATAAGCATCTCAACTTAATTACCATGATGATGTAGGATTAAGATCATTAACCTACTTGGTAATTATTAAGTGTTTTTGGTTTTTTTGTTTAGTGTTAAGTAATGAGTTTAATCTCTAATTAGGGATTAGTGAACTCATTACACCATCCTAAGAGAAGGATGATAGATGAGAACACTCAAGCTGAGAAAGACTCCTAAACTTAATCCATGGTTAGGGACTAAATTCATTATATAAAAAACCTTTATTAAGTGGATTTTATTAAATATGAGATTAAGAAGTGAGTTTTAAGTTTCCAAGACTTATCTTGAGGGGGACTTGTCCATTAAACACTAGGGTTAGTCCCTCTTAACCATAAGGAAGAGATGTAACCCTAATATAAGGCCCAAGTTACAAACTTAAGTCTTAATAGTTATTAGGTGTTTTGATTAAGAGGTGTAAACAAATTAAAGGTTTAACACTAAGGATTAAAGTTATACACTCCATCCTAAGATAAGGATGCAGGCATAACCCTAATTCAAAGTCCTAAAGCTTTAAGTGTTTAGCCTCTGATTATGAGATAGGAAGAGAGACTCAAGGAGACTCAAAGGTAAATATAAAGGGGGAACTATATACAACCCTAAAATTATCATGCTTGGTTGTTCCTATGGTTTGTGAGGCATGATAGAAGATCTTCAGGAAGCCACCAAGGAAGAAGAAGCAGAGGAAAGGAGAAGGAGAAAGAGAATAGGTTATTTACTTCCTGGAGAAGATAAGTAACCTAAAATAAAGAAAAAGAGAAATATATCATAAGTGAAGCAATTTCACTTCAAAGACATATAAATATTCAAATAAAAAGATGAGAAGAGGTGGGATGTGAAGGCAAATCCACATCCCAAACAACTTACCACAAGCCCCTGAAATGTTAGTGTGAATGCATAAGATGCAAAGCAAAAGGAAATGAGATGAATAAAGATGCAAATACCAAAACCAGAAGTGTAAACATGATGCAAATGTGTTATGAGATGATGCAAAGACATGGAAGATGCTTATGAATGATCATACAAGGGATGGGATGCAAGGATGGCATATTAGAAGCTTAGAAACACATGGATGAACATGGAATGTAATGAATGCAAAGCATACCAAATGAATGAAGAAATGATCAAGCAATGTTCAAGCATGTCTTAATATGTCTAAGATGACATACAAATGAATGAAATGCTATGGCAAGTTCATATGATGATGAGATACAAAGGTGAATGCATATGAACATAGAAAATTAGGGTTTTATGAATGTATGAGATGCATATGACCAAAACAGAAGCATACATCATGATAAAAATTTGAAATTGAACTTAATAAAACCCTAAACACATACAAGACCACTCCCCAAAGGTGGAGGTCAAAAGCTAAACCTAGAGAAAGTTATGAATTTCCTAAGTTAAATAGGGTTTTTGGGTGATTCTAAAGGAAAAATGCAAATCAATTTGAAAATGCAATGCAAAATTATGAGATACATAACCTAGATACTAGATGCAATATGTGAAAGAATGCAAAAAGAACCAAGTTCAAACTCATCATGGTTGATCAGAAAAGATTTTTTCAAGTTAGGGTTAGAAAAATGGAATTTTATGAACCCTAATTCAAAGTAAATTGTGAAAACATGATCAAACCTAAAAATAAATTTGTGTGATGGGTTTGAAAATTGTTATAAATGTCTAAGAATGCTTCATGAATTTTTTTTGTAATTTTTAGATACTTAAATTTATTTTTAATTAATTAAAATCAATTAATTAATTAAATAAAACATTTAAATGATTTAAAAATACTTTTTTAAAGCAAAAATTAAAAATAAAAATGTTTTTGAGTTTAGAAAAATATTTAAAGTGAAAATGCAAAGTTTCATGATTTTAGAAAATGTTTTGATATTTTAAATTAATAGAACAAAAGAAATGCAAATAAAATAAAAGAAAATGCAAAGTAATCCAATCTGATGGTCCAGATTCAAACTTAGGGTGACTGCGCGTGTTTTTGGATGGCTAGGATTGCTTCTGAGGTTTTATAATTAATTAATCCTAATTAAGTTAATTAATTAAAGGTTAGGGTTAATGGCTTAATCTGATCCGTCCACTCGCTAATTAAAACAAGATCCAAGGGCCCATAACGCATTTGGCAAATAAACCCCAATTAAACCCTAATCTCCCTCAGGTGACCGGAGGAAGCTCCAGTCATCTTCTCCGGTCACCCCAAAACCTAAACTTCCTCCCTAAGCCACCCCAAGCCCTAAAAACTGCCCAGAATCAATCCCCAAACTTCATGGAACACAAATCAACAAACAAACAACATTTATTTTACTTGAATCATGAGAAACGAATCAAAACGGAAAACACACAAAAATTTCAGAAGTCAAATACATCCTACACACTCAACCATTTTCAATGATTCAAAGCTCAAAATGTTCAGGGAGATAAACTTTATCACATGGTAACTTAAAATCAAAGCTCTGAGAAAAAAATGTTCTTGAGCTATACCTGAGATGAACCTTTCCAAGTTTGAGCTTTCTGGACCTCTCCCTTGTGCAAATCCACTCCAATGATCACCCTGATGCTTCTGGAAGGCTTAGAACAAGTTTATGATGGCTGGTTTTTGTGTTTCAGTTCTGCTAAGGCAGAAATCGTGTTTGTGTTGTGGAGTGTTTCAGGCCAAAGGGAAGGGTGCTTTGTGTTCCTCAGGTCATGAGTGATTGAATGGTGAATAAAGTTTTGAGTTTGAGTGGCTGTGTTGTGAAATTCGAAGAGAGGAAATGTTATGGAAATTTTGGCAATCTGAATGTGTGGATGTTTCAGGCTCCAATGTTGTGTGAAATGAGTTGCTTGATGTCCACATAAACAATGCTGATTGGCCAGAGAGTTGTTGTGGCATAGTGTGATTGGTATGGCCTCATTTGCAAAAAAGTCAAAGTTGGTGTACCATGAGTATATGCTGGGACAAGGAGATCTTATGGCTTTTCCTACCTCAGCTAGCATTGTGGAGAGCCATTGGATGGTTTGGGATGATCTGCAACACTTGGATTGCAAGATAGCATGTGTTTTGCAAATTCCCCCCTTTGAAAATTCTTGAAGTGCAAGGCATGAAATCTTGTGATTATTGGCCTAATTCTGATCAAGGCAAGTTGTGTTATGTTGTTATGATGCTTAGAGGTCAATTAGAGGTCATTAGAAGTCTTGAAACTTGATTTTGCAAAAATCCCTCTTTGGCACATACTTGAAAATTACAAGATTTTTCCCAACTTTGAAACATCATATCTTGAGTTCTAGGATGAATCAAGAGGAGTTCTTGTACTTTTTGAAAATGGGAAGATCCAATCTACAACTTTCATGTTTGAAGATTTTTCATTTGAAGCATTTTTTATCAAGAAAGAGGAGATTGAAAATCTTTCCCAAAATGGAAAGTTTTCATTACAAGTCATGTCCAAAAATGGAAAGTTTGCAAATGGCTTGAAATTCTTCAATCTTGTGAACTTCTAACCACTTATAAGATCAAATAAATATCATAGAACCTCAAATTGATGAAAATGACCCTTTGGTACCATTGATGGTGGCCTCAGATGCCCTGATTCTGACTTTTCTTGCACAATAGGTTACCAGTTGATCATATGAATTCCACAATGAATTTCTTCTTCAAAATTGGTACACATTATCCTTATAACATATTAAGACCATTAGAAACAAGAATGACCAAAATATTTGAGATTAAGGGACTCAAACCCAAAACCCTAATTTTAGGTCATCTATGCAGAAAACCCTAGCCTGCCTGGACCTCTGAGCAATCCTTTGTGATTTTGTGACTTCAAAGACTTATTGGGGATGTAATAAGATCATAGACCACTAATGGACCCCCTTGGAATGCTTCAAGACCATTGGGATAGCTCAGATCACTTCTTGGATTCATCTGATCACAAACCCTAACTATCTGTCGCTCCCACCAAAATGAGGCTAGGTCAAATGGGGTACAGACGCGAACGGTCGGCGAGAGGGATGAGAACACACAAGGGTGAACTCAGAAGAATAGAGTCGCCAGCTAGGCATTTTTATCCCGGAGGAAAGGTAATGCTGCATAAACCTGAGAAAAGATGGACAAGACGGTCGCGAACCAGAGAAGCTGAGAAAGGGGGTTGGTTACAACCTGGGAAGGTATTAGCACCCAGATTGTCCGTCGTACTCGACGGGATCCACGCTTGAAAGATTTGTGTTTACAAGGGGTAGTGTCAGTGCCATTCTGTGTATCAAAGCTGGAAATAATGCAAGTGTCAGTGTGAAAGAAACGTGAAGTGTATAAGAGAAGTGTCAGTGTGAGAACAAGAGTAGAATACTCAAGATTATGAGGCTCAAAGAATAATGCTGGAAAGAGGGGGAATATACAGAGACTTTTGTTCGATAATTGTTAAGTTATGCCTACGTATCCTCTCGTGCAATGAGGAAGTCAAAACACCGTAGTTCGACTCAAAGAGACTGAAAGATAAATTGACTGATGAACTGCCTGCTTGTCTATGCTCAAGTGTATGACCTGTCTGGCTCAGGTTCTTACTGTCTTGCATTAGACGGAAGAAGCAAGTTCTCGTTTGTGAGTGAATGAGGTGAGAAAAGAATCCCGAAGGAGACGATTATTGTTTGTTTTTATGTTTTCTATCTTTTATTGCTTTTGGAGTTTGTCATAAGAAAATGAGTTTAAGCCTAAACTAAGGGTTAGTAAACTCATCACATCTTCCCTCTGATTAAGGGTAATGAGTATACCTTAAGTACGAAGTAAACACCTCACACTTAATCACCATGATGTAGGATTTAAGATCATTAACCTACTTGCATTTATTTAGATGTTTTTGTTGCTTTTGTTTAGTGTTGAGTAATGAGATTAAGCCATAATCAAGGATTTAATGGACCCATTACACCATCCTAATAGAAGGATAATAGATGAGAACATTTAAGCTGATGAAGGCTCCTCAACTTAATCCATGATTAGGGATTAACCTCATGACAAAACAAAGCCTCTATTAAAGTGGATTTTAGTTAATGATAAGATTAAGAAGTGAATTTTATGATTTGTAAGACAACTTGAGGGGGACTTGTCCATTAACACTAGGGTTAGTCCTTCTTAACCAATTAAGGAAGAATTAGAACCCTAATGCAAGGCCCAAGTTACAAGCTTGGTGTCTTAGTGATTATTAGATGGATTGATTAAAGGATTTAAACATATTAAAGGTTTAACACTTAGGATTAAAGTTATACACTCCATCCTAATAGAAGGATGCAGGCATAAGCTTAATCACCAAGCCTTAAAACCTTTAAGGTTTAGCCCTTGATTATGAGATGAGAAGAGAAGACTCAAAGATGACACAAAGGTAAAACTAAATGGGAGACTAATCAAACCCTAATTGTGATCATACTTGGTTGTTCCTAGGTTTTGTGAGGCTTAAGAGAGAAAGATCTTCAGGAGAAAGGCCACCAGGAAAGAAACAGATGAAAGGAGGAAAAGCAGAAAGAAATAAGACAACTTGCTTCACTTAAGAAGACAAGTTGCCTGAAGAAAGAAAGTAAGAAATGAACATGAATGAGCAAGCCCACTCCAATACACATACAAAATGCAGAAAAGAAGGCATAAAAGAGACGAGGAGAGATTGTGAGAAGTGAAGGCAAATTCACTTCTCAAAACAACTTACCACCTGAAAAGTTAGCAAAAGAAAATGAAATGAAATGAAAATGAAATGAATGCAAAGATGAAAGTCAAAACCAGAAGCATGAACATGATGTCAATGATGCTAAGAGATGATGCAAACACATGTCAAGAGTTGTGGATGATCATACAAGGATGAGAATGCAAATGAAGCATGTTTTGAACCATGAAAGTTCATGAAAGTTTATGAAATGGTATGAATGCATAACATGGCAAATGAATGATGCAACAATCACACATGATTCTAATGTGTCCTAAGATGTCTTATATGTCATGTGGATGCACAAAATGTCATGGCAAGTTCATGTATGCAAGCTTATGTAAGATGGATGCAAGTAAGGATGCAAATTAGGGTTTATGTACAACATGAGATGCAAAATTCAAAATCAGAAGCAAATGGTAAGATAAAAAATTGGAAATGGGATCAAAGGAACCCTAACCCTGCACAAGTTAACTTCCCAAAGGAGGGGACCTAAGTCTTAACCTAATGGAAGTTATGAATTTCTCAAGTCAACTAGGGTTTTAAGGCACTTCAAAAGGAAAAAATGCTCATTAAATTGAAAATGAAAGATAAATTCCAACCAATTTTACCCTAGAAACTACATGATTTGAAGGATGCAATGCAATAAGAACCATCATCAAACTCTTCATGGTTAGGCAGAATGGATTTTTCTAAGTTAGGACCAAAATATTGCCTTTAAATAACTTTAATTCCAATGAAAAATGTCAAAATAGGTCAAGAACCAAAAATAAATTTGTTTGAAGAGTTTGATAATGTTTCTAAATGTATTAAAAGGCTATGTGAATTTTTTTTGTGATTTTTAGAAACCTAAATGCTATTTTAATTAATTAATTCTCATTAACTAATTAAAATAAACATTTAAATATTTTTAAAATACGAAAATTGGGCAAAAAATAAAAATAAAATTATTTTCAGAAAGGGAAAAATATTTTAAGTCAGCATGCAAAAAATAAAATTTTTGTGATGTGTTTTGATATTTTAAAATAAATTAGAAAGAAAATGCAATAAAAATGAAATAAAAATCAAATTAAATGGGAAGTCAACTGATCCAAAGGCTGGGATTTGAACCTAGGGCGCGGGAATTGACTTTGCGCGTGATCTGAGGGTCCACATTCAAACTGACATATTTAAAATTAAACCCTAATTAATTAAGTTAATGACTTGGATTAGGGCTAAACCAAAAGATCTGGGCCGTTCACAGCGCGCGGGAAGATGGATCCAAAGGCCTACATTCAAACTCACCTAAACCCTAACCCTAATTTAATCACTTTCAGATGACCGGAACAGTGGTTCCAGTCATCTTCTCCGGTAAGCACAAAAGTCTAACTTCTTCTATAGGCAAAATCAAGAGCCCTAAAGCTCCAGATCATACCTCCTAACTACCCTGAAGACGAATCAAGCATCAAAACCAATTTCTACAACCTACATCTCAAGATATGGATCAAAACAGAAAAACTGGAAAAATTTCAGAGCTTCGATTCAAGCTTATTTCTCAACCATTTCAAAACGTAAAAACACCAGAGTGATCAGTGAAGCATAAGCAACAATTCTATAGCATAAAAAGCAATTTCTGGAAAAAAAGTTCTTGAGGTACCTGAGCTTGAGCTTCCTCAGTTCGCAACCTTCTGGGAAGTTCTTTGCTTCAAATCACCTCCAATGGCCCACCTGAAGTATTTATGATGTTTGGTTGGGGTTTGTATGGCCTTAAAATGGAAATGGCAGAAATTCAGTTTATGAAGTGTGAAAATCGTATTTTTGATTGTGGAGGTTTCAGGGCCAAACGAAGGGTGGGAAATGATTTATGGATCATGGTGAGTTGAATGGTGAAAGAAACTTGAAGGTTTGATGGTTGAATCAAGAGATTCTAAAGCTTTTGCAAATTTGGGGATTTTGGAGTGTGCTGGGTTCTTGGAGTTTCAGGCTGTGTTGTTATGTGCTTTTTCTTGGTTTTGATCCACATAAAGAAGTGTGATATGTCAGAGAGTGGGTGCTGGCCTATGTTGATTGGTATGGGCAAGTTGCCAAAATGTCAAAAGTTGGTGTACTTGAGGTATGGGTCATTGCAGGCCAAAGACAATGGGGTGTCCTGCGCAGCAAGGATCAAGGGCAACCATGGAATTCAGATTGAGGTCAATTAGCAAGTGGATTGAAGCTTATGGGTGGTTTTGCAAATTTCATGAAGTTTGGCCTTTTCTTGATTTCTTCATGCACAAGTCATGAAACTTGAGAATTCTTGGCACAAATCTGACTTTTAGGCAATGTGTTGTGTTTATGTGATGCTTAGAAGTCATTTTGAAGTCATAGAAATGCTTGGCATGTGATTTTGCAAGTTTCCCTCATTGGCACAAAAGTGAAAATTTAGTGATTTTGTCCAATTTAGACAAGCCATAACTTTTGATCTAAAATGAATTAGAATGAGTTCTTGTACTTTCTGAAAATTGGAGGATTCAATCTACAACTTTCATGACCAAAGTTTTTTCATTTGAAGCAATTTTGAATCAAAAAGAGGTGGTTGAAAAACTTTCCCAAAATGGCAAGTTTGCATTACAAGTCACTTTCCCAAAAAGGCAACTTTGCAAATGGATTGAAATTCTTCAATTTTGTGAACTTCTAACATCTTCTATGATCAAATAAAGATCATACACATTCAAAATGATGGAGAATACCCTTTGGGTTGGGTGATTGGGGGCCTCAGATGCCCTGATTTTGCACTGCTTGCTCAAGAAGTCATCTATTGATCAGATGCCTTCCCCTTTGAATTTCTTCATGAATATTGGTATGCATGATCCTCATATCATATAGAGACCAATAGAAACAAGAATGACCAAAAAATTTGGAGTTGTGGCCTCTGAAACCAAAACCCTAATTTTAGGTCATCTGTGCAATTAAGCTTGGCTCTGCTTCCATGCCTTCCTCAGCTCTTGTGATTTTTGACTTCCTTGATCTTGAGAGGATATAATATGATGCTTGAACATACATGGACCCTCTTGAGATGATTGGAGACTCTTGTAGTGCCTCAGATGGCTCAGGGATTGCTTAGATCACAAACCCTAGATGCAGATGACTTAGAACCAATGCAGTGGAGCAAAAATGCAGTGTAAGATGATATGATTGAACTTATGCAAATGAAAAGATCACAAGCCATGGTGAAATGAGTGAGGGCAAATTTGGGGTGTTTACAGCTGCCCCTATTCAAACATGAGTTAGCTGTGCAGGATGTAAGCGACGGCTTAATAGGTAAGCAAGATAACTTGTGGTTGAATATAAAAGACAATCCAAAATTTGCACTCACTGAATGAAGAAGAAAAGGGATATAGATTGTAAAAGAAAATAAAGTATGATTTATAAAGTGCGGGCGACGGAGGACGACCATCAAGCAGGGGACGACTGCTGGGGACAAAGCGATGACGGGGACGACCGACATGCTTGGGAAAGTAATAAGACTCTCTGGGGATTGATGGTAGATGATGGGGACGACCATCGGGTTGAAGAAATAAATGATGAGGGACGGTCATCAAAGGTGAAGGACGATCACCTAGCAGGGGACGGCTGCTCTGTTGGGGGATAAGATGAGGGACGGTCATCTAACGGTGAAGGACGATCACCTGGCAGGGTACGGCTGCCGAAATTATCACGACATAGAACGAATGCCGGATAGAAAAGGTCGACGATGGGGACGACCATCGGATAAGCATGATGAAGGACGATCATCAAGAGGTGAAGGACGATCACCTAGCAGGGTACGGCTGCTCTTGGGGTTTATCATGACATAGGACGAATGTCAGATAACAAGATCAACGATGGGGACGACCATCGGCTAAAATGATGAAGGACGATCATCAAGGGGTGAAGGACGATCACCTAGCAGGGGACGACTGCTCTGTTGGGGGGATAAGATGAGGGACAATCATCTAACGGTGAAGGACGATCACCTGGCAGGGTACGGCTGCCGAAAGTATCACGACATAGGACGAATGTCAGATAAGAAAGGAGATAGTTTGCTAGAGAATCTTCTGAGGAATGGTAGACACGGACGAGTGTCTAATTTCAAGGAAGCAAAGGCACAAGTGTCTGACACGGTGTGTAGATTAAAGATGCGGACGAGCATCCTTAAGACAATGATACAGACGAGTATCAGTAGAAACAAACGCTTGACGCATGTTCAGAGATGACGATACGGACGAGTACCAACTAGTTAACAAAGAACACGGACGAGTGTCGACTCTGAGGGGATTTAAGCGGTATATACGAGATACGAACGAGTATCTAAAATAAGCAAACATGAGTGAGACACATATGAGTGTTCAACTTGCTGGGGAGAGCATGACACAGACGGGTGTCGGAAGAAGTGTATTATAAACAAGTATTTGATTTACAAAATGTTTAGGCAACTATGCTGGAGAGGTGACACGGACGGGCATCAGGGAAGTGTGTAGATATATGTAAACCTGTGTTTGTGAGTGGAAAGGGGACGCTTTGGCTTTCTGCTGGGGATATGACACAGACGAGTGTCAAGAAGCATCTGTAATGTATAAGTATCTGTTTGTAGATAACGCTCGGGCGACTTTACTGGGGAATGATGACACGGCGAGTGCCAAAAGGAGAACGTATTTGTATTTGTGGGTGCAAAGAGGATGTTTCGGCTTTCTGCTGGGGAACTTGGGAAGTATTTTGTATATGGAGTGTTGGTATACACAGCTGTTTGATTCAGAACACGGCTTATGATTATGCAATATGTTTGATTTTTGCCGTAATGCTCCGTATTAGACGGAATGCTACGCTCTGGGGGAAAATGATGCGAATGCTATGATTATGCAAAGATACCGATCCGGGATTCGGATCCCGTCGTGAAGACCTCTGGCTGATCTTCTTGAAGTAGATATCCTAGCTGGGGATGAGATCTTTGGTAGATCTGATGAAATGATTCTGCTTGGGGAGCCGGGTCATTGATTGACCTTTCTTTGGTGATGATAAGCCCAGCTGGGGCTGTGGAAGCTTTCGTCGCCTTGTTGCGAGGTCTTCAGACATTGCTCTTCTGGATAGAGGCTGGGACTCTGCGGGGAGATAGTTCCCTGTCTGACATTTGGCTGAGGAGGAATGATGACTGGAAACTCAGCTGGGGGGTGAAGCAATCTCTGGTGCTCTTCTGGAAGACGTGACGAGTAAGTAATGATTTGGCAGCTTGCTGGGGGGAAGCTTGTATGCCCCCACGTTGATCTTTGACTACCTGTAATCCTGTATGGCAAAGAAACACGCAAGTAGCCCGAGGTATCCCTTACTGGATTCTATCATAGTAATCTAGACACTCCCGAGAGCAAATATATTTCCTGTAAGCATGTGATTTAGAAAAACGCATCTGTACTTATGAAAATCAACATCTTAAGGACATCGGACATTTTGCAAATGAAAATAAAATGTACGAGACGAAATATGACTGAAAATCTGATTTTATTAATTTGTGCTCCCTGAATTGGCAAGATACAGTCAAAGAAACAGATCTCCTGAAATGAGGAGATCGCTACAAAATTGAGAAACAAAAAAGACGTTGGCAATGTTGATGACGCTTCTGGGAGCTTCCCTTTTGCTATGACCCGTATGACTTTGACGTTTTTCTCATCTTGCTTTCTGAAGAAAGTTGATTCTGACCGATGTTTTAACCTTTCGAAGCTTGCCACGTTTGTAAGTGATACAGACGAATTCAAAATGCAATTGTTCGCTTATTCCCTTATTTTGTGTGGATCGCCCTTTCGGGTTTTCAATCCAACGGGATACCCATTTTTGCCTGAGTTGTCCGATGCGGGTTCTCAACACAGCGGGTGTACATCGTTTATTTATTTTCCCTTATTTTTGCCCGAGTCTTTTATTCTGTTTCTGACTCGTCGGGATGCCCTATTTTTGCCTGGACTTAAATTCTGTTTTTATGTCCAGCGGGTCATTTATGTGAATTATTTTTTAACTGCATCTGAATTCACATGGGACAGGAAGTCTTCACCATCCATAGTACTGAGCATCAGTGCTCCTCCGGAAAAAACTTTCTTTACTATGAATGGGCCATCATAATTCGGAGTCCACTTGCCTCTATGGTTTGTATGAGGAGAGAGGAGTCTCTTCAGCACAAGATCTCCTACTTGGCATTCTCGGAGCCTGACTTTCTGATCGAAGGCTTTCTTCATTCTTTTCTGATACAGCTGCCCATGTCAGATCATAGCTAATCTCTTCTCTTCGATCAGACTTAGTTGTTCGTATCGGGATCGGGCCCATTCTGCTTCATTCAACTTAACATCCATCAATACTCGCAAGGAGGGTAATTCAACTTCAACAGGTAGAACTGCCTCCATACCATAAACAAGCTGATACGGCGTTGCCCCAGTGGATGTTCTGATTGATGTACGGTACCCATGTAAAGCAAAAGGTAGCATTTCATGCCAGTCTTTATAGGTGACCACCATCTTCTGTACAATCTTCTTGATATTCTTATTAGCTGCCTCAACAGCGCCATTCATCTTTGGCCTTTAAGGAGAAGAATTGTGGTGTTGGATCTTGAAGTCCCGGCATAGTTCTGCCATCATTTTGTTGTTCAAGTTGGAACCATTATCATTAATGATTCGTTCGGGAACTCCATACCGACATATGATATCTCTCTTCAGGAATCTGGCTACCACTTTCCTTGTAACGTTTGCGTAAGAAGCCGCTTCAACCCACTTGGTAAAATAATCGATGGCTACCAGGATGAATCTGTGGCCATTTGAAGCAGTCGGTTCGATCTTGCCAATCATATCAATGCCCCACATGGCAAAGGGCCAGGGTGAAGACATCACATTCAAAGGGTTGAGAGGCACATGCACTTTATCCGCATAAATCTGGCATTTATGGCATTTTCTGGCATAGGCACAACAGTCTGCATCCATTGTGATCCAGTAATAGCCTGATCTCAACAACTTTTTAGCCATTGCATGCCCTCCTGCATGGGTACCAAAAGATCCTTCGTGCACCTCGTGCATCAACAGGTCTGCCTCTGTCTTATCAACACATCTGAGAAGTACCATATCACAATTTCTCTTGTACAAGGAACTATCAGTATTTAGGAAGAAACTACCAGCTAGCCTTCTTAAAGTCTTCTTGTCATTAGACGATGCCCCAGGTGGGTATGTTTGTTCCTCCAAGAAGCACTTAATGTCATGGAACCAAGGCTTATCATCTTTAACAACGTCTGCTGAGAACACGTATGCTGGTCTATCAATTCTGGATACTGAAATCCGAGGCACGAAGTTGGCAGCTTGAGCTTTGATCATGGATGAAATGGTAGCCAGAGCATCTGCAAACTGATTTTCATCTCGGGGGATATACTCAAGCTTGACTGTTGTGAATAAAGTCAATAACCTCCTTGTATAATCCCGGTAAGGTATCAGATGATCTTGGTGGGTGTACCATTTGCCGTTGGTTTGATTAATTACCAGAGCTAAATCTCCAAACACAGTCAAAGTCTTGATCCTGAGGTCAATGGCTTCCTCAAGACCCATAATACAAGCTTCGTATTCAGCTTCGTTGTTAGTGCAGTTAAAGGTGAGTTTTGCCGAGAAAGGCATGTGAACTCCCTCAGGTGTAATGAGTACTGCACCAACACCACGACCATTCATATTAATAGCCCCATCAAACATCATAGTCCATTCTTCTTCCGGGTCAGGCCCTTCAGTGTGAATAGGCTCTTCATGATCTTTTGCTTTTATGAACATGATGTCTTCATCGGGGAAGTCAAATCTCATAGGCTGGTAATCATCAATGGGTTGCTCAGCAAGATAATCAGACAATACACTGCCTTTGATGGCCTTCTGAGATGTGTACTGAATGTCATATTCTGTGAGGATCATTTGCCATCTTTTAACCCGTCCGGTAAGTGCTGGCTTCTCAAAAATGTACTTAACTGGGTCCATCTTGGAGATCAACAAAGTGGTGTGGGTCAACATATACTGTCTCAGTCGGCGAGCAGCCCACGCTAAAGCACAACAAGTTTTCTCGAGCAGTGAATAACGTTGTTCACAGTCGGTAAACTTTTTGCTTAGGTAGTATATTGCATACTCTTTTCGACCAGACTCGTCATGCTGGCCTAGCACACACCCCATTGACTCTTCTAATACTGTCAAGTACATTATTAGAGGTCTTCCTTCAATTGGAGGCATAAGGATCGGAGGCTCCTGTAAGTATTCTTTGATTTTGTCAAAAGCCCTTTGGAAGTCTTCGTTCCACCTGACCGTTTGTTCTTTTCTTAACAACTTGAAAAAGGGTTCACAGGTTGCGGTAAGGTGAGATATGAACCGTGAAATATAATTCAATCTTCCTAAGAACCCCCGAACTTCTTTTTCAGTCTTCGGTGCAGCCAATTCTTGAATGGCTTTGACTTTGTCAGGGTCAACTTCAATTCCTTTTTCACTTAAAATAAAACCCAACAGCTTACCGGATCGCACCCCGAATGTGCATTTGTTGGGGTTCAACTTCAATTGGTACTTTCTCAGACGCTTGAATAACTTCAACAGATTCACCAGGTGGTCTTCTTCTGTGAGGGACTTGGAAATCATGTCATCCACATAACATTCAATTTCTTTGTGGATCATGTCGTGGAATAATGTTACCATAGCCCGTTGATAAGTGGCACCAGCATTCTTCAGTCCGAATGGCATCACCTTATAACAGAACGTGCCCCAGGGTGTGATGAAAGTTATCTTCTCCATGTCTTCAGGTGACATTTTGATCTGATTGTATCCTGAAAATCCATCCATGAAGGAGAATACCGAGAACTGAGCTGTATTATCCACCAATACATCAATGTGAGGTAAAGGGAAGTCATCTTTCGGGCTAGCTCTGTTCAGATCCCGATAATCCACACACATCCTCACCTTGCCATCTTTCTTAGGCACAGGTACAATATTAGCAACCCACGGCGGATAGCTAGTCACAACCAGGAAACCGGCATCCCACTACTTTTGTACCTCTTCTTTTATCTTCATTGCCATATCTGGGCGAGTATGGCGCAACTTCTGTTTTACTGGCGGACAGTCTTCTTTCAGAGGAAGTTTATGCATAACAATGTCGGTGTCCAACCCTGGCATATCTTGATAAGACAGGGCAAAGACATCCACATACTCCCGAAGCATGTTAATGAGTTGCTCTTTCACTGAATCTTGTAAGTAGGCCCCGATCTTAACTTCTTTCATGTCTTCTTCCGTACCAAGATTAACCGTTTCGACCTCCTCCTGATGAGGAGTGATAACCTTCTCCTCTTGCCTTAACAACCTGGCTAACTCTTCAGGTAGCTCATAATCTTCTTCAACCCCTTCATCAGCTTGATTGATTGGATTGTCAAAGTCATACGAAGTCATATCAGTGTTGTTGTCGGTGCAGTCTGGAAGGCACTTTTTGCAAGGGTTTAGATTTGTTCATTTTAGTGATCAGTTTTATCTTATTTAGAAAAAGTGAAAATGAAGTTATTTATTCTGAAAAACATTGTCATTTTATTTTTGTACAAAAGGTGGAAAAATGAAAAACAGTGAGCGAAAAAAGAAAAGACTCATTTGCAAAAGACGTCCTGATATTCATTAATTGATCTTTGCACAAAATACAAGATGGCCCGATTACAAAATGAGTCCTGACATCTTGGGCAAGATGCAGGACTTGATGCATGCTTAAAAATACAGGAAATAATAATTACTCTGCAGGAGTAACCCTTATAATTTCCTGGGAAGACCAGTTTGAGACATGGCTCCCCGGGGTCCTTGGACGTATCCAGCTTTCCAGGTTGCGCTCATCTTCCGACTCATCTTCCAAATTGTTCACAGCCTCCGGGGTGAGCAATCCCCCGCTGACAAACTTGGGCTCCTTGACAGCCTCTGATTGATCTTGTTGAGTTGGTCTGTAACCCAACCCAAATCGGTCTTCTTTCTTCTCCACGGGCAGCAGTTTGCCCCAGCCATGGGCGGTGCCTTCCTCCACAACCTTCCGGGCTTGCTGGTACGATGTTATGGAAGTTCCCAGTACGGCAGATGCTTCATTAATGTTCAAGGCCTCAAACCCTTGGCTCATGGTTTCATGGATCTCCCCATCCATCTCAATGTACTTATATGTAGCCAGCTGGCTAACAAAGATGTCCTCCTCCCCACAGATGGTGATGATTTGGCCTTCCCACTCGAATTTTAACTTCTGGTGAAGGGTAGACGTAACAGCGCCAGCAGCGTGGATCCAGGGTGTACCCAACAGACAGCTGTAGGCCGACTGTATGTCCATCACAAAGAAGGTAGTTCTGAAGGTCTGCGGGCCAATCAACACAGGCAGATCAATCTCCCCAAGCACTGATCTTTTAGAGCCGTCAAATGCTCTCACCACCAAATTACTCGGACGCAATGCCAAGCCATCATTCTCCAGCTTCACTAAGGCTTTCTTTGGTAGAACATTGAGTGATGACCCAGTGTCCACCAGTACATGAGATAGAACAGCACCCTTACATTCCAAGGTGATATGCAAAGCCTTGTTATGGTTGCGTCCCTCTATTGTTAAATCAGCATTGGTAAAGCCCAGTCCATGACTGGTGTTGACATTTGCAACCACGGTTTCTAGCTGATTAACAGTAATTTCCTCCGGCACGTATGTTGCGTGCAGGACTTTCAACAGTGCGTTCCTGTGAGCTTCAGAACACATCAACATTGATAATATGGAGATTTTGGAGGGAGTTTGGTGAAGCTGGTCCACCACCTTGTAATCACTCCTTTTTATGATTCTCATGAACTCATCTACATCTTGTTCAAAAGATGTCTTCTGAGTTTCTTTGGTAGTCGGCTCTTCAGATACCACACTCTTTCCCTTTGCTTTGGCAGTAACTTCTGCCTCAACATTAGGTCTTTGTGCTTGTGAGGCAAAAAGGCGTCCACTTCTGGTGAAGCCTCCGCCTCCCCCAACATTATCAACTTGTGGAGAAGAGGTCGATGAATCCAGAGTGATTTTCTCCCCGTTGCATTAGAGATCAGAGCCATAATGCCAATGTATGGCATTACTGCTTTCATAAGGAACTGGTCCAGGCACCGTAATGGTGACCGGACTGATTGCTGCAGAGGAGGGTACTGTAACGGTGTGCGGATAATAGTAAATTGTGACTGGTGATCTGGCAGGAGGTGCCATGGTTTGTTGCTGGAAATTGCCGTTGGGAGGAACATTTGATGGGTCATAGTAAATTGTAACTGCTGAGACATCTTCATTAATTTTTGCTGGTGTTGTAGAAGATTCTGCTAATAAAATGGATGCTGATGTTGTAGAAGAAATGGTTGTTGAGATTTGACTTGTTGAAGTGATGGACGGAGTAATTGCTGATGATATTGATGAATCGGTAGGAATGATTGCTGCTGTTGTTGTAGAAGAATCGGGAATTGTTGTTAAAGGAATTGCTGGATTTGTAGGCACCCTTGTTGAAATCTGAAGGATACCATCCTTTATAAGACTATCTATGCCGCTTCTCAGCCTTTCACACCCATTGACTGCAATGTTGCAATACCCACAACCGTGCTCACACCCGGGGAACACTTGGCATTCTAAAAGCTGAGCGTTAATTTCGACCAAAGGTGTTCGAATTTGTGCAACACTGGTGATCAAGGTAGATGGTTTGTC
Organism: Lathyrus aphaca; assembly: GCA_963966055.1. Taxonomy (NCBI): domain Eukaryota; kingdom Viridiplantae; phylum Streptophyta; class Magnoliopsida; order Fabales; family Fabaceae; genus Lathyrus; species Lathyrus aphaca. The sequence continues at coordinate 126,280,777 of OZ014523.1, read as the reverse complement.
TTCCTCGATGGCGTTAATCCTCGGAACGCCATGATTAGGCATAGGATTTCTGTTGACATTCGGAGGAGGTGCAAAGTTGAGGGCATTAGAATCCACCAGATTTTGGACTTTCATTTGTAAGGCCCTGCGTTTTTCAGTATTGTGACCAGGTGCATTGGAGTGGAAAGCACACCTGGCGTTGACATCATAACTCTTTGGGAGATTGAGGGGATCTGGTGGTGCCAACGTCCTTAACTCAACAAAGTTAAGCTTCAGGAGTTGTGGCAATAAGGCAGCATAAGGCATATGGATGGGGTCAATCACCCTGTTTTCCTGTGATGGTCTTTGTTGGAAAGGACGCTGTTGTTGGTTGCTATTGTTGTTGTTGTAGGTTCTCTGTTGCGGATACTGAACTTGTTGTTGATAATGTGGTTGTTGCTGAGGATATGCTGATTGTTGAGGGATCGGAGCTGGAATGGTAACAGATGCTACTGATCTGTGGACATACTGAGGTCTGCCCCTGTTTGCATGAATGGAGTTGGTCTCACCGGCTCTTCGGGGTCCCACAAAAGGCTTCCTGGAATTACTGGATGAACTTGCACCACTGTCAGAAATTTTGCCCATCTTTAATAGGCTTTCAATCCTTTCACCAGCTATGACGACATCAGCAAAGCTGGTAGAGGAAAAGGCAGCCAGCCTATCAATATATGTTCCTTGCAGAGTATTCATGAACATGTCAGCCATCTCCCTCTCTGACATGGGTGGTTGGACAGCAGCAGCAAGTTGTCTCCACCTTTGGGCATATTCCCTAAAGCTTTCTCTGAAAGACTGAGACATTCCCATTAGAAGGGTCCTGTTAGGAGCCATGTCCAGATTGTATTGATATTGCCTGATGAAGGCTTCAGCTAAGTCCTTCCAGCATCTAATGGTAGCTCTGGTCAAGTGTGAATACCACTCTCTTGAAGCCCCAGTCAGACTGTCTTCAAAGTAGAACATCCACAGCTTCTCATCCATAGTATAAGCTTTAAGTCTTCCCAGGAAAGACTGCAGGTGAGTTCGTGGACAAGAGGTTCCATTGTATTTCTCAAAGCACGGGGGTTTAAATTTGTGGGGTATTCTCACCCCATCTACTAGCCCCATGTCCATTACATCGAAGCCCAAGGAATTCTGAGACTCCAAAGATCTCAACTTCTCAGCAATTTCATCTAACCTCCTATCATAGACTTCATCTCCTGCTCCCATAACAGTAAACTGCTCTTCTTGGGGATCCTCCTGCAAGATTCTCCCCCCAGTAGTATTACCCGACACATTCCTTGGGATGTTAGCTTCTGGATCCAGATGAGGTCCAAATACTGATGGATCAATACGAGGTTGACCCCTTTCATTGTTGCTAGTTCCTCCTGTCCCAAGATGAGGCTCCTCAGGAGTTTGCCTTTCCACCAGTTCTCTTAATCTTTCTTGACTCTGGGCCAAGCCAGTCATCACAGCCATGAATTGAGACATCTGATTCCTCATTTCTACTCTCTCATTAGCCATCTGATTTCTGACCTCAGTCAGATCTTGCTGTACTTGATCCATTTGAATACCAGGAAGGTTGTTGCGAGTAGGGTACCGGTGCGTGCGGTTGACAGGGAACACTCAGCGACGAGCAATGTTTCCTGAGATCACAACAGAGTTAGAAACAAATAATAACAAGACCTACAAAACAAAACAAGGTTAGTATGCAATGTAGTATGCTTATTTGCTTTCCAAGGTATCCGGCTTGGTACTTGGTTTTGACCTTTCCAGACCTCGAGGAAGATGCTTGATGTTGCTAAGAAAAGAAACCCAATGAAAGCAAACTAATATATTACAAATGATGAACAAATGCATAGTTTGTTTTACAACACATGCCCCTGGAGGGTCAAAATACAAAAAGAGAAAAGTACATCAAATGAAAACAACAACAAACAAAGAGTCAGACATCCAGTCCAAACTCATCCTCTCTGACTTCCTTCAGGAGTGCCTCAGTCACTGGACCAGCTGGGTGCTCTGTAATGGTCCTAATGAGGAGGTTTCTGGTGGCAATGGAAGTGGTCAGCTTCTTGTGCCTGTCTTGGTCCTTTGATCTCTTCAATCCTGCCCTAAGCTTCAACTCTGAAATCTCCTTCTGGGCTGCCAACAAAGCTTCCTGCTGCTTCTTTTCATTGTCCTCTAACTGTTCAATCTTGGCTTGAGTTTTCTGGTCTTCTTGTGTCCGGGCTTCAGTGATCCTGACCCACCTAGCCTGACTTTCTTGCAGATAGAGCTCAGTCTTAGCCTTCTGAATCTTGGCCTCTTTATAGGCATTCTTCAATATTGGTTCCCCAGCCCTTGCTTTCCTGATGTAGTCCTCTGTTTTCTCAATTTTGGCAAGATGCTCCACCTTAAGCTTTTCCAACCTCTCAATGTCCAGACGACCATCACTCCTTTCCCAAAGGGTCTTCTTTAAAGCTTGAGATAGGTTCTCATTTCTCTCCTTCAACTTCTCAAATTCTTCCAGACTGACAGTTGCTGGTGGCTGTACTGTAGATGGTCCAGGTATGTCCTCAATGGTGAAAGGCATTCCAGTAATCTGAGCTCTAGTACGGGACCAATCATAGTACTGAGCTAAAGCAGCATTATTACACCTCCCTAGAATAGCCATCCCTTTTGTCTGGATGTTGTCCCAAGCCTAGGATGCTTGTCTGACAGCAGCTGAATTAGGCTTCACTTCACAATACAGGGTTTCAGCTATATCTTGCATTCTGGGAGGGTGAACCAAGGCATAGCCCAGTTGTCTCTTAAACAGCAAAGGATTGTAGTTGATGCAACCCTTTACTCCTATCAGAGGAACATTTCGGTACTGCCCACAGCTGGTGATGATGTATTTGCCCTTGGTGCTCTGGGTGCACCATCTAATATCATCCGAAGTCAAAGCAATGAGCCTCTTGGCCCAATTCTTCTGTTGGTGAGGGTTCAAGAAAGCATCTGACTTAGGTAGGCGTCTGAGCAACCAGGTGTGAAACAAAGGAGCATAACATCTTACTAACTTCCCCCTTTGTTTCTCATTCCTCTGATGAATGGAGTAGTAAAAATCTCCCAGCAATGTGGGTACTGGGTTCCTCAGAAGAAACAGATGAATGGCATTCTTGCTGACAAATTTGGGCTCATCTTCAAATAGTATAACCCCATATATGTTGAGGGCTAACAGTGCACAGACTTCCCTCCACTCTCCCAAGGAGGCCTTCAAGATGGCCTGAGAAATCAAGAAGTCCAAGTGCAAACCAGGGATCCCAGCTTTTGTTGTCATACCTTGCTCAATCAAGGCAGGCTCCAAGTGTAGTGCTTTTGCTACTTCTCCATTGCTGGGAAAAGTCATTTCTGGGTTGAAAGGGAGTCCACCCCTAATAGGTACTCCAATCAATGAGGAAAACTCTTCCAGTAGAGGCCCTAACTGAAAGTCTGGGAAGGTGAAGCATCTCAAAGGAGGGTCATAAGACTTCAAGCATGTGTGGATCATGCTCCTCTGAGAAGGGTCGAGGTCCATAAACATATCCAGGATACCTCCATAGTGCTCTCTAAACAATGGGATGTGGTCAGGGGTGATAAGTGACTGGACTTGCCTGATGCCAGTCAGCACAGGCTCAAAGAAATGGTAGGATATGTTGCTCTTCCTGGGAGTAGTCATGAGTCTTCTGAAGAAACTGAAGATAAATTCTGGTGAAGATTCACAGACTGATGCTGGAAATGAGCTACTAACAGGCTGAAGCTGGTGGTGATGGGGATACCTGAAGCAGATGACTGATGAAGACAGCTGAAGCAGAGGTCTATGCAATGATGATGTATGCAAATGATATGCAAGGGTTTATGATCAAGTTGGATCTGACTATCTATCTTGATATAAGCCCATGTATGTTCAAAGGTCCAGATGAAGGCTTAGAAATCCAGTAACCAAGGTGGGGGACTCAAATGAAGAGTCACATGTCCAGGGTTTATCACAAGAACTTTCTAAAGTAGAGTACTCTTAAACAAAACAGAAACAGGGTATGCTGTGGCCAAGGGTACCTGCAAACCTGTAAACAGCCCAACCCCCTCACATGTAGTGTTCTAGAACAAGGATCCTCAGACTTGGATCAATTATGAGAAGTGTAAACACTTCTAACCCGGAGGTACAGTGTTTACAATAACCATAAAAGATCCTCCTCTAATTCACCTCAGCTTCTGAAGGTCATAATAAAGGTCATCCAGACCTAGCAGGCTTCCCAGATAGCTCTGGCACTACAGGGAATCTGTAGCACAGAGTTCTCAAGAAGAAACCCACATCTGAACCGTGTTTCATATTCCCGCACCATACCGAAATGGAATGGGAAAGAATATGAACCACTCTAGCCTAGGTGTCACTCAGGTCCCAGGTATAGGACCTCAAACTCTCAATGGAACCCCCACCCATCAAGACAACAAACCAGATCCAACAATGACAGTATGAAATATGAAAGACTGTAGAGGAAAGCAATAAATAAAGCTGTACATAAAGCAGTAAATAAAGAAAATAAATAAACACAATTAGCACATAACACCCCAGTAAACACAAATCAAACAAGCGCTAGGAGGAACCCACAAAAAGAACCAGAAGCCCTGGTTACAATATAAGGTTCCCTAGCAGAGTCGCCAAGCTGTCGCTCCCACCAAAAAGAGGCTAGGTCAAATGGGGTACAGACGCGAACGGTCGGCGAGAGGGATGAGAACACACAAGGGTGAACTCAGAAGAATAGAGTCGCCATCTAGGAATTTTTATCCCGGAGGAAAGGTAATGCTGCATAAACCTGAGAAAAGATGGACAAGACGGTCGCGAACCAGAGAAGCTGAGAAAGGGGGTTGGTTACAACCTGGGAAGGTATTAGCACCCAGATTGTCCGTCGTACTCGACGGGATCCACGCTTGAAAGATTTGTGTTTACAAGGGGTAGTGTCAGTGCCATTCTGTGTATCAAAGCTGGAAATAATGCAAGTGTCAGTGTGAAAGAAATGTGAAGTGTATAAGAGAAGTGTCAGTGTGAGAACAAGAGTAGAATACTCAAGATTATGAGGCTCAAAGAAAAATGCTGGAAAGAGGGGGAATATACAGAGACTTTTGTTCGATAACTATTAAGTTATGCCTACGTATCCTATCGTGAAATGAGGAAGTCAGAACACCGTAGTTCGACTCAAAGAGACTGAAAGATAAATTGACTGATGAACTGCCTGCTTGTCTATGCTCAAGTGTATGACCTGTCTGGCTCAGGTTCTTACTGTCTTGCATTAGACGGAAGAAACAAGTTCTCGTTTGTGAGTGAATGATGTGAGAAAAGAATCCCGAAGGAGACGATTATTGTTTGTTTTTGTGTTTTCTATCTTTTATTGCTTTTGGAGTTTGTCATAAGAAAATGAGCTTAAGCCTAAACCAAGGGTTAGTAAACTCATCACATCTTCCCTCTGATTAGGGTAATGAGAATACCTTAAGTACGAAGTAAACACCTCACACTTAATCACCATGATGTAGGATTTAAGATCATTAACCTACTTGCATTTATTTAGATGTTTTTGTTGCTTTTGTTTAGTGTTGAGTAATGAGATTAAGCCATAATCAAGGATTTAATGGCCCCATTACATCATCATCCTAATAGAAGGATAATAGATGAGAACATTTAAGCTGAGGAAGGCTCCTCAACTTAATCCATTATTAGGGATTAACCTCATGACAAAAAAAAGCCTCTATTAAAGTGGATTTTAGTTAATGATAAGAATAAGAAGTGAATTTTATGATTTGTAAGACAACTTGAGGGGGACTTGTCCATTAACACTAGGGTTAGTCCTTCTTAACCAATTAAGGAAGAATTAGAACCCTAATGCAAGGCCCAAGTTACAAGCTTGGTGTCTTAGTGATTATTAGATGGATTGATTAAATGATTTAAACACATTAAGGGTTTAACACTTAGGATTAAAGTTATACACTCCATCCTAATAGAAGGATGCAGGCATAAGCTTAATCACCAAGCCTTAAAACCTTTAAGGTTTAGCCCTTGATTATGAGATGAGAAGAGAAGACTCAAAGATGACACAAAGGTAAAAATAAACGGGGGACTAATAAAACCCTAATTGTGATCATACTTGGTTGTTCCTAGGGTTTGTGAGGCTTAAGAGAGAAAGATCTTCAGGAGAAAGGCCACCAGGAAAGAAACAGATGAAAGGAGGAGAAGCAGAAAGAAATAAGACAACTTGCTTCACTTAAGAAGACAAGTTTCCTGAAGAAAGAAATTAAGAGATGAACATGAATGAGAAAGCCCACTCCAATACACATACAAAATGCAGCAAATAAGGCATAAAAGAGATGAGGAGAGATTGTGAGAAGTGAAGGCAAATTCACTTCTCAAAACAACTTACCACCTGAAAAGTTAGCAAAAGAAAATGAAATGAAATGAAAATGAAATGAATGCAAAGATGAAAGTCAAAACCAGAAGCATGAACATGATGTCAATGATGCTAAGAGATGATGCAAACACATGTCAAGAGTTGTGGATGATCATACAAGGATGAGAATGCAAATGAAGCATGTTTTGAACCATGAAAGTTCATGAAAGTTTATGAAATGGTATGAATGCATAACATGGAAAATGAATGATGCAACGATCACACATGATTCTAATGTGTCCTAAGATGTCTTATATGTCATGTGGATGCGCAAAATGTCATGGCAAGTTCATATATGCAAGCTTATGTAAGATGGATGCAAGTAAAGATGCAAATTAGGGTTTATGTACAACATGAGATGCAAAATTCAAAATCAGAAGAAAATTGTAAGATAAAAAATTGGAAATGGGATCAAAGGAACCCTAACCCTACACAAGTTCACTGCCCAAAGGAGGGGACCTAAGTCTTAACCTAATGGAAGTTATGAATTTCTCAAGTCAACTAGGGTTTTAAGGCACTTCAAAAGAAAAAAATGCTCATTAAATTGAAAATGAAAGATAAATTCCAACCAATTATACCCTAGAAACTACATGATATGAAGGATGCAATGCAAGAAGAACCATCATCAAACTCTTCATGGTTAGGCAGAATGGATTTTTCTAAGTTAGGACCAAAATATTGCCTTTAAATAACTTTAATTCCAATGAAAAATGTCAAAATAGGTCAAGAACCAAAAAGAAATTTGTTTGAAGAGTTTGATAATGTTTCTAAATGTATTAAAAGGCTATGTGAATTTTTTTGTGATTTTTAGAAACCTAAATGCTATTTTAATTAATTAATTCTCATTAACTAATTAAAATAAACATTTAAATATTTTTAAAATACGAAAATTGTGCAAAAAATAAAAATAAAATTATTTTCAGAAAGGGAAAAATATTTTAAGTCAGCATGCAAAAAATAAAATTTTTGTGATTGTTTTAATATTTTAAAATAAATGAGAAAGAAAATGCAATAAAAATGAAATAAAAATCAAATTAAATGGGAAGTCAACTGATCCAAAGGCTGGGATTTGAACCTAGGGCGCGGGAATTGACTTGGCGCGTGATCTGAGGGTCCACATTCAAACTGGCATATTTAAAATTAAATCCTAATTAATTAAGTTAATGACATGGATTAGGGCTAAACCAAAAGATCTGGGCCGTTCACAGCACGCGGGAAGATGGATCCAAAGACCTACATTCAAACTCACCTAAACCCTAACCCTAATTTAATAACTTTCAGATGATCGGAACAGTGGTTCCGGTCATCTTCTCCGGTAAGCACAAAAGTCTAACTTCTTCTATAGGCAAAATCAAGAGCCCTAAAGCTCCAGATCATACCTCCCAACTACCCTGAAGACAAATCATGCATCAAAACCAATTTCTACAACCTACATCTCATGATATGGATCAAAACAGAAAAACTGGAAAAATTTCAAAGCTTCGATTCAAGCTTATTTCTCAACCATTTCAAAAAGTAAAAACACCAGAGTGATCAGTGAAGCATAATCAACAATTCTATAGCATAAAAAGCAATTTCTGGAAAAAAATTTCTTGAGGTACCTGAGCTTGAGCTTCCTCAGTTTGCAACCTTCTGGGCAGTTCTTTGCTTCAAATCACCTCCAATGGCCCTCCTGAAGTGTTTATGATGTTTGGTTGGGGTTTGTATGGCCTTAAAATGGAAATGGCAGAAATTCAGTTTATGAAGTTTGAAAATCGTATTTTTGATTGTGGAGGTTTCAGGGCCAAACGAAGGGTGGGAAATGATCAGTGGATCATGGTGAGTTGAATGGTGAAAGAAACTTGAAGGTTTGATGGTTGAATCAAGAGATTCGAAAGCTTTTGCAAATTTGGGGATTTTGGAGTGTGCTGGGTTCTTGGAGTTTCAGGCTGTGTTGTTATGTGCTTTTGCTTGGTTTTGATCCACATAAAGAAGTGTGATAGGTTAGAGAGTGGGTGTTGGCCTATGTTGATTGGTATGGGCAAGTTGCCAAAATGTCAAAAGTTGGTGTACTTGAGGTATGGGTCATGGCAGGCCAAGGACAATGGGGTGTCCTGCGCAGCAAGGATCAAGGGCAACCATGGAATTCAGATTGAGGTCAATTAGCAAGTGGATTGAAGCTTATGGGTGGTTTTGCAAATTTCATGAAGTTTGGCCTTTTCTTGATTTCTTCATGCACAAGTCATGAAACTTGAGAATTCTTGGCACAAATCCGACTTTTAGGCAATGTGTTGTGTTTATGTGATGCTTAGAAGTCATTTTGAAGTCATAGAAATGCTTGGCATGTGATTTTACATGTTTCCCTCTTTGGCACAAAAGTGAAAATTTATTGATTTTGTCCAATTTTGACAAGCCATAACTTTTGATCTAAAATGAATTAGAATGAGTTCTTGTACTTTTTGAAAATGGGAGGATCCAATCTACAACTTTCATGACCAAAGTTTTTTCATTTGAAGCAATTTTGAATCAAAAATAGGAGGTTGAAAAACTTTCCCAAAATGGCAACTTTGCATTACAAGTCACTTTCCCAAGAAGGCAACTTTGCAAATGGATTGAAATTCTTCAATTTTGTGAACTTCTAACATCTTCTATGATCAAATAAAGATCATACACATTCAAAATGATGGAGAATACCCTTTGGGTTGGGTGATTGGGGGCCTCAGATGCCCTGATTTTGCACTGAATTGCTCAAGAAGTCATCTATTGATCAGATGCCTTCCCCTTTGAATTTCTTCATGAAAATTGGTATGCATGATCCTCATATCATATAGAGACCAATAGAAACAAGAATGACGAAAAAATTTGGAGTTGTGGCCTCTGAAACCAAAACCCTAATTTTAGGTCATCTTTGCAGTTAAGCTTGGCTCTGCTTCCATGCCTTCCTCAGCTCTTGTGATTTTTGACTTCCTTGATCTTGAGAGGATATAATATGATGCTTGAACATACATGGACCCTCTTGATATGATTGGAGACTCTTGTAGTGGCTCAGATGGCTCAGGGATTTCTTAGATCACAAACCCTAGATGCAGATGACTTAGAACCAATGCAGTGGAGCAAAAATGCAGTGTAAGATGATATGATTGAACTTATGCAAATGAAAAGATCACAAGCCATGGTGAAATGAGTGAGGGAAAATTTGGGTTGTTTACACTATCCAACTTATGCAGATGAAATAAACTATGCAATGTGAGATGATATGATTATGCAATTAAATATGAAAGATCACAAGCCATAGTGTGAGAAAAAGTGAGGGAAAATTTGGAGTGTTTACAGTTTCCCCTATTCAAGCATGAGTTAGTTGTGCAGGATGTAAGAGCCTGGCTTAACAGACAAACAAGATAACTTGTGGTTGAATATCAAAGACAGTCCAAAATTTGCAATCACTAGGGAGAAGAAAAAAGATATAAATTGTAACAGGCAGTATAGTATGAGTATCAGATGAAAGCGATGGAGGACGACCATCAAGCAGAGGACGACTGCTGGGGATAAAAAACGGTAAGTAAAGTAATGATGGGGATGGCCATCATGCTGGGAAATAACGAGACCTCGACGGGGACGGCCATCGGGTAAAGAAATAAAATTCTCTGGGGATTAAAGAAATGAGGAAAGCACTGACAGGGACGGCCTGTCGCTCCCGAAGATTTGCATCCCGGTGCAGACACGAACGGTCGGTGAAAAGAGAAAGTGAAGGTGAATTGAATAGAGTCGCCAGCTAGGCATTTTTATCCCGAAGGAAAGGTAATGCTTCAAAAACCTAAAAAGAAATGGATAAGACGGTTGCGAACCAGAAAAACTGAGAAAAGGGGTTGGTTACAACCTGGGAAGGTATTGGCACCCAGATTGTCCGTCGTACTAGACGGGATCCACGCTTACAAGATTTGGTTTAAAGGGGTAGGGTATGTGTTATCTGTGTGCAAAAGCTAGAAATGAATGTACAGGTGTCAGTGCAAGAGGTGAATGTTCAGGAACTGAGGCTTAGAAAAGAATGCTGAAAGAGGGGGAAGACACAAAGACTTTTGTTCGATAACAGTTAAGTTATGCTTACGTATCCTCACGTGCAATGAGGAAGTCTGAACACCGTAGTTTAACTCAAAGAGACTGAAAATGAATTGACTGTGAACTGCTTACTTGTCTATGCTCAAGTGTATGACTCGTTTGGCTCGAGTGATAACTGTCTTGCATTAGACGGAAGAAGCAAGTTCTCGTTTGTGAATGAGTGTGATGAGAAAAGAATCCCGAAGGAGACGATTATTGTTTGTTTTTTGTGTTTTTAGTTTTGTTATTGTTTTTGGTGTTTTTCATAAGTTAATGAGCTTAAGCCTAAATCAAGGGCTTGTAAACTCATTAATATCCTCCCTGATTAGGGATAATGAGCCTACTTAAGTATGAGATAAGCATCTCAACTTAACTACCATGATGATGTAGGATTAAGATCATTAACCTACTTGTGATTATTTAGATGTTTTTGAGTTTTTTGTTTAGTGTTAAGTAATGAGTTTAATCTCTAATCACAGATTAATGAACTCATTACACCATCCTAATAGAAGGATAATAGATGAGAACACTTAAGCTGAGGAAGATACCTCAACTTAATCCATGGTTAGGGATTAAATTCATTATATAACAAGCCTTTATTAAGTGGATTTTAATTAAGGGATGAGATTAAGAAATGGATTTTATGGGTTGTAAGACAACTTGAGGAGGACTTTTCCATTAAAGACTAGGGTTAGTCCCTCTTAACCATAAGGAAGAGTTAGAACCCTAATGTAAGGCCCAAGTTACAAGATAAAGTCTTGATGAGTTTTAAGTGATTTGATTAAGAGGTTTAAACAAATTAAAGGTTTAACACTTAGTATTAAAGTTATACACTCTATCCTAAGAGAAGGATGCATGCATAACCCTAATTCCAAAGTCCTAAGACTTTAAAAGTTTAGTCTTTGATTATTGAGATGAGTAGAGAGACTCAAGGAGACTCAAAGGTAAAAAGATAAGGGGGACTAATCACAACCCTAATTGTAGATGTTAAGAATTGGCAGAAATTTTGACCAACAAGAAGTGTTGAACTTAGTTCAGGATGTCATACCAGATGTTGTGACATTGTCAAACAGAGTATAAGTTAATGAATTAAGTCAAGACATCAGGATGTCACACCAGATGCTGTGACATCGTAAACCTGCTACCAGACTTAAATGATGCATAACAGAAGTAAGTAAATTTAGGAGAATTTATCTGGAATAAATTGTGAATAGATAAACACTCCAAGGCGCATCATTAGGGAGCTTAGTTATCTGACTTAAGTGAAACAGAATAACTAACACACCTTGTATCAAGGAGGTAACAAACTAACTAACCCTAATTATCCTTGATGACAGTGGGATTTATCAGGACTGGATAATTTATAGAAAGCCCAAAAACCAAGCATCTATTTAAGGAACAGAAACTCTCAGAATAGAGTACGAAATTAAGAAGATTGTAAAGGGTGTTTGTGTTTAATAGAGGGTGTTAATTGTTTGTCACTTTATGAGCTTTTAAGCAAAAAGTGAATTGTGTCTTGATTGAAACTTTTAAGTAAGATCAAGCTGTTGTGTTTGAAGTGTGACTTCAATTTTATTAAACATTGTAAAATATCACTGTGTGATTGAGGGGGAGTGAGTAGGTACTCATATCTAAGTTGTGTCTTAGGTAGAAATTGCCTTGGGTAGATTTTAAGTGAAGGATTAAACTGGTTGGTTTAATTCCAGAATTAATATTACTTATATTGGATTTCCTTCCTGGCTTGGTAGCCCCTAGATGTAAGTGTGGAGATACACTGAACTGGGTTAACAATTTCCTGTGTTATTTAATTTACCTGCACTTTAAGTTTTGTTTAAGTCTTCAAGTGTTTAAACATCTCATTCGACATCACGTACCTGATCCTAGAATTTCAATTGGCATCAGAGTAGGCACCCTGCCTGTTTAATTGGGTGAGATCTAGGGACTGCAAATTTTGGGAACATGGACAGAGATGTAGGATCTGTGAATAGACCACCTATACTGGAAGCCAAGAATGGTAGCATTCTTAAAACTCTTGATAGCAGGGCTTAGAAAGCAGTCAACAAAGGATGGGAGCACCCTGTCCAAGACAATAAGGATGGGGCCAAAGTGTTAAAGCCTGAAGAAGAGTGGAGCAAGGAGGAAGAAGATTCAGCACTTGGAAACTCCAAAGCCTTAAATGCCTTATTCAATGGAATTGACAGGAACATATTTAGACATGTACATCACTGTGAGCTGGCCAAGGATGTTTGGGACACTCTCAAAACCACTCATGAAGGAACATCAAAGGTGAAAATGTCAAGACTTCAACTTCTCACCACCAAGTTTGAAAACTTGAGGATGAAGGAAGATGAGACCATTCATGAGTTTTACATGAACATCCTTGAAATTGCTAATACTTCTGGTGCCTCGGGAGAGAAGATGAGTGATGAAAAGTTGGTAAGAAATATTCTCAGATCACTGCCAAAAAGATTTGACATGAAGGTTACTGCAATAGAAGAAGCTCAGGACATCTGCACAATGAAGGTTGAAGAACTCATTGGTTCCCTTCAAACCTTTGAGATGGGAATGAATGATACAATTGTGAAGAAAAACAAAAGCATAGCCCTGGTCTCAAACACTGATAAAGAAGAAGAAAGTCATGAAGCAGACTCCGAGGACAACTTATCAGAAACAATTGCTATGCTTGGAAGACAATTCAACAAAATTCTCAAAAGGATGGAAAACAAGTCCAGACCAAGTGGAAGAAACTCAACATCTTCTGAGAATAAAATACCTTATGATTCTAATAGAAGGTCAAATTATGATGAGAAGACCAACCAAGGAAAAGGGATTCAATGTCATGGATGTGAAGGATATGGACACATCAGAAGTGAATGCCCAACCTATCTAAAGAACCAAAAGAAAGGTCTCTCTATGACCTGGTCAGATGAAGACTCAGGATGTGAGTCAGAAGAAGAATCTGCAAAGCACATCACTGCTCTAGCTGGAGTATGTGAAACTGAAGGGGGATCCAGTGATGAGGAGATGACATTTGAAGAGCTTGAAGAATCTTACAGGATGATGTGTAAAAGGAGCACTGAAGTATGCATGGAGAATATATAGCAGAAGAAGCAGATTGAGGAATTAAAGGCTGAAAAGACAAGTAATCTAGAGATCATTGACACATTGAAAAGTGAAGTAAGCCTACTCAACTCCAAAATGGAGCATATGTCCAAATCTATCAGAATGCTGAATAGTAGCTCAAACACACTGGATGTCATTCTCAACAACAACAAGCACTCAGGGGATAGGACTGGGCTAGGATTTAATAAAGCTCAAAAGTTTGAGGCTAGCACCAGCCAAACAACTCCAAATCCCATGAAGTCAAACAAGATGTCCAAGCAGATGTCTCAACATCATGACAAGAACATGATGAAAAAGAAATATCAAAGATGGAGATGCCATCATTGTGGAAGGTTTGGTCACATCAAACCTTTTTGCTACAAGCTGCATGGACATCCAAATCAGAGGTCTCAGCAACCCCCTAAGCAGAAGACAGAGGTCACCAAGAAAGTGCTGCACGGACATCCAAATCAGAGGTCTCAGCAACCCCCTAAGCAGAAGACAGAGGTTATCAAGAAAGTGTGGATACCTAAAGCTAGTCTTCATGCTGATCAAAGCTACAAATACATGCCCAAGAAAAAGTTCAACAGACAACCTTGGAACTCTAAAGATGAACACTACACAGGGCAGATGCATCAAAGGAAACCTCACAACAGGCACAAATGGTCCAAGAAGGTTGTTTCCTATATAGCTTATACATCTCTCAGAGTATCTGCTAAGACTGGTACTTTGACAGTGGCTGCTCAAGGCATATGACTGGACTGAAGAATCTGCTGGTAGACTTAAAGTCACACTCATCCAAATATGTAACCTTTGGAGATGGAGCAAAGGGAGAAATCAAGGGAGTTGGGACCTTGGATTGCCCAGGTGTACCAAGTCTAGATGATGTACTGCTGGTAAAAGGATTGACTGCTAACTTGATCAGCATAAGTCAATTATGTGACCAAGGTTATAGTGTAAACTTTACCAAAACTGAATGCATAGTGTCTGATAAAGAACAGAAGGTTGTCATGAAAGGAGCCAGATCAAAAGACAACTGCTATATGTGGGAACCTCAAGATTTCAGCCTCACATCAACTTGTTCCTTAGCCAAAGAAGAAGAAGTGAAGCTGTGGCACCAAAGGCTGGGTCATCTCCATCTCAGAGGAATAAAGAAGATCATATCTATGGAGGCTTTAAGAGGAATTCCAAGACTGAAGATTGATGAAAGTAAAGTGTGTGGTGAATGTCAAATAGGCAAACAAACCAAGATGTCACACCCAAAGCTCCAACATCTGACAACTTCCAAAGTTTTGGAATTATTGCATATGGATCTTATGGGACCAATGCAGGTTGAGAGTCTTGGTGGAAAAAGATATGCCTATGTGGTTGTTGATGACTTTTCAAGATACACATGGATAAACTTCATCAAAGAGAAGTCTGATGTGTTTGATGTATTCAAAGATCTGTGCCAAAGAATCCAAAGAGAAAAAGCAAGCTGTGTGGTCAGAATAAGAAGTGACCATGGAAAGGAGTTTGAGAATAAAAAATTCTCAGATTTCTGTTCTTCAGAAGGAATCAATCATGAGTATTCCTCTCCTATCACCCCTCAACAGAATGGGATTGTTGAGAGGAAAAACAAAACTATTCAGGAGTCAGCAAGAGCCATGATTCATGCCAAGAAGTTACCCCTGTACTTTTGGGCCGAAGCTATGAACACAACATGCTATATCCACAATAGAGTCACACTAAGAAAGGGAACTTTGTCCACCCTCTATGAAGTCTGGAAGGGAAGAAAACCTACAGTCAAGTACTTTCATATGTTTGGAAGTAAGTGTTACATTCTGGCTGATAGAGATCAAAGAAGGAAGATGGACCCTAAAAGTGATGAAGGGATTTTTCTTGGATACTCCATAAATAGAAAAGCTTACAGAGTATTTAACTCTAGAACCAATGTTATAATGGAGTCAATAAATGTGATTATTGATGATGCCTCTGCAGATGTTGCTGATGATGTTGGAACATCTTCTGACAATCAGACTGAAGTTGAAATAAAGACTAATAATCCTGACTTCACTCTAACTGAGGCAAGGTCAGAACAATCCAACAAACCTCCCTCCATCAGAATCCAGAAAGATCATCCTAAAGATCTGATAATTAGTGATCCCAACAGTGGTGTAATCACAAGATCAAGAGAGATGATTTCAGGCTCCTGCTTTGTTTCAAAGATAGAACCTAAAAACATCAAGGAAGCTCTGAATGATGAGTACTGGATCTCTGCTATGCAAGAAGAATTAGGCCAGTTTACAAGGAATGAAGTATGGGATCTTGTTCCTAGGCCTGATGACATAAATGTGATTGGCACTAAATGGGTGTACAAGAACAAGTCAAATGAGCAGGGGGTAGTTACAAAAAATAAGGCTAGACTTGTAGCTCAAGGATACACACAAATTGAGGGAGTTGACTTTGATGAAACCTTTGCACTAGTAGCAAGGCTTGAATCAATCAGACTACTCCTAGGAATTGCTTGTATCCTGAAGTTCAAGCTATTTCAGATGGATGTTAAAAGTGCCTTTCTAAATGGGTACCTTAATGAGGAAGTTTATGTGGAGCAACCTAAGGGATTTGTTGATCCAAGTTGTCCAGATCATGTAAACAAACTAAGGAAGGCTCTTTATGGTCTGAAGCAAGCCCCAAGAGCATGGTATGAAAGACTGACCACTTTTCTCATAAAACAAGGGTACAGGGAAGGTGGAATAGACAAAACCTTGTTTGTGAAGGATGAAGAAGGAAAGGTCATGATTGCTCAAATATATGTAGATGACATAGTATTTGGTGGGATGTCAGACAGGATGGTTAAACATTTTGTTACTCAAATGGAATCTGAGTTTGAGATGAGCCTAGTAGGAGAACTAACCTACTTCCTTGGACTACAAATCAAGCCGATGGAGGACTCCATGTTCATATCCCAAAGCAAGTATGCAAAGAACACTGTCAAGAAGTTTGGGATGGACAATGCAAGTCACAAGAGAACACCTGCCCCCACTCATTTAAAGCTGACAAAGGATGACAAGGGTGAGAATGTGGACCAAAGCTTATACAAAAGCATGATTGGAAGCCTACTATATCTGACAGCTAGCAGACCAGATATAGCTTTTGCAGTAGGTGTATGTGCAAGATATCAAGCTGAGCCAAAAGTAAGCCATCTAAACCAGGTTAAGAGGATTTTGAAATATGTCAATGGTACTTGTGACTCTGGCATAATGTACTCTCATGGCTGTGAACCAATTCTCACTGGCTTTTGTGATGCTGACTGGGCTGGAAGTGCTGATGATAGAAAAAGTGCATCAGGAGGATGCTTATTTCTAGGAAACAATTTGATTTCTTGGTTCAGTAAGAAACAAAATTGTGTATCCTTATTCACTGCTGAAGCTGAATATATTGCAGCTGGTAGCAGTTGTTCACAGTTGGTTTGGATGAAGCAAATGCTCACAGAATATAATGTCCCACAAGATGTCATGACATTGTACTGTGACAATTTAAGTGCTATCAACATCTCAAAAAATCCTATCCAACACAGCAGGACTAAGCACATTGATATCAGACATCATTTCATCAAAGATCTTGTGGAAGAAAAGGTGATCACATTAGAACATGTAGCCACAGATCTGCAATTGGCTGACATATTTACTAAAGCTTTGGATGCTACCCAATTTGAAAACCTAAGGGGTAAATTGGGAATCTGCTTATGTGAAATATAGCAGTTATGGAGAAGTGCCAACATGTCTCATGACATCGTGTGGCATGATCACCAGATGGCAGCATCAGTCTGGTCAATAACTCTGTGTATTCCACTCTTAAAACTTCCAATAGCAACTGTTTCTATAAATGCACAAACGTGCTCTCAGCTCTTCACCTCCTCACTATCTCCACTAAATGATTTGCATGCTAAAGCTGATTTTCTAAGCTCATCAAAATCAATCAAACCTAACTCCTCTTCCACTACATTCAAAAATGTCTCAACATCAAAACCCTAACTTCATTGATGAGGGTCTCAACCAAGAAGATGTAGTGCATGCAACTCCAATCTCTATAGTACCAATAGATACTACTCCCATAGACGAAATCAGAGGAAGTGTCCCTATTGCTCAAAAACCTAGAACTCCAAATGTAAGAAGAGCAAAGGAACCTGTGTTCAGCAAAAGCAAGGGGACTCCTTCATCTACAAGCACCACCCCCAAAGCTTCTGACTATGTGGATGCATCCATCAAGCATCTTGTGAACAAGATTCTTTCTGAGCAAAGAGTGGTGCGTGGAGTATCTGTTCCCCTGAACAGCATGCCTGCTCCACAAGAAGAACCAAGCAGTCATGCTGAAGAGGACATTCCTGCTCAACAAGATGTCCCAATAAATGTTGAAGCATCTGAGGACCAGAACAAGGCCTCAACTGATAATGATGAAGCCACTGATGATCAAGCTCATGTTGATTAATCTGCTGAAAAAGAGGCCTCCTAACCTCCTCCTGTTGAAACCCTAGATGATGACTCTGACACAGAGATCATTGCATCTATTAACCCTAGCATAGCCAAGAGGCTTAGGGCTAGGAAGTAGAAGAAGCCTACTGCACATACAACACCTGAAAAGAAACAATCAACTCCAAAGAAAGACAAGGTCAAAGTTGCATTTGGACCTACTAAGCAATGGAGCAAGGTAAGCACCCAAAAGAGGAAAGCTGCAACTCCACCTGACTCAGATGTTGAGGAGGATGTCCCAACATCCCAACCAAGGAAGAAACCAGCACCTCCCAGGTCTGCATCTGCTGTTCCTGAAGCTCCTCTGGACAATGTGTCCTTCCATCATGTTTCCAGTGTGAGCAAATGGAAGTATGTCTACCAAAGAAGGGTGGCTCTGGAAAGAGAGTTGGGCACTAAGGTAATAGACTTAATATCCTCTGCTGGCTTATTCAAGACTGTTTCAAATTTTTCACCATGTTATGAGCTGCTGGTCAAGGAGTTTATTGTCAATCTTCAAGAGGGGTGTGCTGATAGAAAGTCAGAAGATTTTAGGAAGGTTTATGTGAGGGGGAGATGTGTTGATTTCTCTCCTAGGGTTATAAATCACTACCTGGGGAGAGAATTTGATGGACCAAATGAGCTGGGAAAAACTGACAACCATGTCTGCAAGATCATCACTGCCAACCAGGTCAAAACTTGGCCAATCAACGACAAACTTTCTGTCAGCTTCCTAACAAGAAAGTATGCTATGCTGCATAGAATTGGTACTGTCAACTAGGTTCCCACCAATCACACCTCTTCTATAGCTACTGGATTGGGAAGATTCATCTGTGTTGTAGGCACCCAAACAAATTTGGACTATGGGGCTTACATCTTTGATCAAACCCTAAAGCATGCAGGAACATCAACAACTAAGCTTCCAATAGCTTTTCCCTCTCTGCTCTGTGGTATAATCCTCAACCAATATCCAGGCATCCTTACTGATAAGGATTCTGTCTGCAAGAGGGAGAGTCCACTGGCCTTCCACTACAAACTGTTCTTGAGCTATCATGCTGCAGATGTTGAAGCTCCCAGTGGGACATCTGCTGGACCATCAAATGTCAAGACTCCTATATCCAAAGCAGCCTTGATTGCAGAACTCAAGACCACTTGTAAAGAGCTGGAGGCTAGGAAGAAAAAGCTTGAGGAAATAATTCAAAGGCTGGAGCTGGAAGAGGGTGCTCAGAATGTTGATGAATCAGATGCTGAGACTGAGGAAGAAGAAGATACTGAGTATGATGAGTCTGAGTGAAGCTGGGTGTGATGGAAACTGAATTGTATTTTTGCTTTGTAATGTTTTGTTTTTCTCTGCGTATGTAATGTTTGGCCCCAATTTCTGTCTAACAAGGGGGAGTAAGAGTTCTGAACAACTGTCTGCTACTGTTTGCTGTTTGCCAAATTAATGAATAATGCTGAAATTAAAATTTGTCTTCTGAACTAAGTATTTTTTCTGAATGCTCATTGGTATATCAAATTCTGTTGAACAAGTCATAGCAGTATACATACAGGTTTGAGGGGGAGAAAAGTATTATCTCTCATATGATTCAACAGAAAAGAACTCTACTGCACTCTGATAAAAGAACTCTGCTGCTAAAACCAGAAAATTATGTTAGCCAAAAATTAGCCAAAGGGGGAGTTTGTAGATGTTAAGAATTGGCAGAATTTTTGACCAACAAGAAGTGTTGAACTTAGTTTAGGATGTCACACCAGATGTTGTGACATTGTCAAACAGAGTATAAGTTAATGAATTAAGTCAAGACATCAGGATGTCACACTAGATGTTGTGACATCGTAAACCTGCTACCAGACTTAAATGATGCATAACAGAAGTAAGTAAATTCAGGAGAGTTTATCTGGAATAAATTGTGAATAGATAAACACTCTAAGGCGCATCATTAGGGAGATTAGTTATCTGACTTAAGTGAAACAGAATAACTAACACACCTTGTATCAAGGAGGTAATAAACTAACTAACCCTAATTCTCCTTGATGACAGTGGGATTTATCAGGACTGGATAATTTACAGAAAGCCCAAAAACCAAGCATCCATTTAAGGAATAGAAACTCTCAGAATAGAGTACGAAATTAAGAAGACTGTAAAGGGTGTTTGTGTTTAATAGCAGGTGTTAATTGTTTGTCACTTTATGAGATTTTAAGCAAAAAGTGAATTGTGTCTTGATTGAAACTTTTAAGTAAGATCAAGCTGTTGTGTTTGAAGTGTGACTTCAATTTTATTAAACATTGTAATATATCACTGTGTGATTGAGGGGGAGTGAGTAGGTACTCATATCTAAGTTGTCTTAGGTAGAAATTGCCTTGGGTAGATATTATGTGAAGGATTAAACTGGTTGGTTTAATTCCAGAATTAATATTACTTATATTGGATTTACTTCCTGGCTTGGTAGCCCCCAGATGTAAGTGTGGAGATACACTGAACTGGGTTAACAATTTCCTGTGTTATTTAATTTACCTGCACTTTAAGTTTTGTTTAAGTCTTCAAGTGTTTAAACATCTCATTCGACATCACGTACCTGATCCCAGAATTTCACTAATTATTATCATGCTTGGATATCCTATGGTTTATGAGGCTTAGAGAAAGATCTTCAAGGGAAGCCACCAATGTAAGAAGCAGATGAAAGGAGGAGGAAGAAGAAGAATAAGTTACTTACTTCCTAGGAAGATAAGTAACTTAAAGGAAGAAAGTGAAAGAGATAGAACATAAGTGAATCAAATTCACTTCAAAGACAAGTTAAAATGCATATGAAAGAGATAAGAAGAAGTGAGAGGTGAAGGCAAATCCACCTCCCAAAATAACTTACCAAACCTGAAAGTGTTAACATGAATGCATAAAGTATAAAACACGAAGAAATGAATTGAAATGAGATGCAATGATCAGAGTCAGAAGTCTTTATGCAATGCAAATGGCATGTGAGATGATGCAATGTCATACAAGATGCACATGAATGATCATACAAGAATGAGATGTTATGAAGGCATGCTTAGAAGTTTGAAAATACATGGATGTTTATGAAATGAAATGAATGCAAAACATGGAAAATGAATGAAGAAATGATCAAGCAAGGTTCTAACATGTCCTAAGATGTCTAAGATAACATATGAATGCATGAAATGTCATGGAAAGTTCATGTGATGATGAATATGCAAGGTGAATGCAAATGAACATGAGAAATTAGGGTTTTATGGACATGTGAGATGCAAATGACTAAAACAGAAGCAATCAACATGATAAAATTTGAAATCAAGCTCAAACAAACCCTAATTCCATATTAGGTCACACCCCAAAGGAGAAGGTCAGAAGCCTATCCTATCAAAAGTTATGATTTTCCTAAGTTTTCTAGGGTTTTTGGGTGATTCAAAAGAGAAAATGCAAATCAATTTGAAAATGCAAGATAAATTTATGAGGAAAATGACCTATAAACTACATGCAATATGTAACACAATTCAAAAGGAAGCAAGTTCAAACTCTTCTTGGTTAGGCAGAAATGATTTTTCAAAATTAGGGTTTAAAAATGTGATTTTAATGTCCCTTAATTCAAAGAAAATTGGTAAACTATGATCAAACCTAAAAAGAAATTTGTGTGAAGAGTTTGAAAATGTTTCTAAATGCATTGGAATGATTCATGATTTTTTTGGTAATTTTTAGAAACATAAATGTATTTTTAATTAATTAAAATACTTTAATTAATTAAAAATTACATTTAAATATTTTAAAAATACTTTTTAATGCAAAAATTAAAATTAAAATTATTTTTGGATTGAGAAAAATATTTAAAGTCAGAATACAAAAGAAAATATTTTTTTGAACTTTTTTAGCTAATTTAAATAATTTTATGAAATAAAATGCAAAGAAAAATAAAATATAAACAAAAGTATGCAAGATGAAAGGCTGTGATTGGAAGTTGAGGGATCCAATGGTCTGGATGGAAAGTCACCAAAACTTGAGGTATTCAGATCCTAAGGCCTAGATTCAAATTGAAAACGCGCGGATGATCTGATGGCTAGGATTTGATCTGACTAATTTAATTATAATTAAGTTAATTAAGTGAAATTAGGGATTAATAATATAATCTGGTCCATCCACGCGCTAACCCTAAACATGATCTAATGGCTCAGATTCAAACTGGAAATTAAACACGTTTAAGCCCTAATCAAACTCATGTGACCGAAGATAAGCTCCGGTCGTCTTCTCCGGCCACTCAAAATGCTCATCTTCTTCCCTAGGCCACTAAACTCCATAAAAACTGCCCAGAATCAATCCCCAAACATCATACATCATGAATCAACAAACAAACAACATTTATATTGCATAATAAGGCTGAATCGAATCAAAACAAATTTTAGGTCAAACTTTCAGAACATCATATCATACTCATTTCTTGCTCATTTTCAAAACTAAACACATCCTCATGATCAGTGCAACACATAGAATCGTATTTTAACAAGAAAACAAGCTTCTGGAAAAAATGTTCATGGAGGATACCTGAGATCGAGTTCTTAAAAATGGAGTTTTCTAAGCTTCTCCTTTGTGCAATCCACCTCCTATGGCCCCCCTGATGCTATTGGCAAGCTTGAATGAAGCTTAGAGTGGCTATTTGAGTGTTTCAGATCTGTCAAAGCAGAAACCGTGTTTGTTGTGTGATGTGTTTCAGGTCATTCTAATGGTTGGGATTTATTCCTTAGGTGATGCTGAGTTGAATGGTGAAGAAAATTTGAAGTTTTTGTGGTTGTGCTATGAAATTCGAAGAGATGAAGGTATGAGGTGATTTTTGGCAATCTGAGTGTTGAGAGGCTTTCAAGCTTGTGTGTTATATGAAATGTGATCCATGATGTTTGTATAAACCAATGGGATTGCTCAGAAAGTGGGTGGTGGCACAATTTGATTGGTATGGGCCAAGTTGCAAAAAGTCAAGGTGATGTGTACTTGAAGTATGACACGGGTCAGAGGTTGTTTGGAGGGGTGTCTGGCCTCAGCTTGGTTCATGGAGCACCATGGGATTGAATTTGATGAGCTGGAAGGCTTGGATCATGAGATGGCATAGATTTTGCAACTTTCCCTCTTTGGTGTTTCTTGAATCACAAGCCATGAAAACCCTAGATTCAAAGTCCAATTCTGATCTTTTGAAGCTTCTTTCACATGTTATGACATATTTGTGCACATTAGAGGTCATTAGAATGATTGGTAAGTAAAATTGCAAAATTCCCTCTTTGGCATGAACTTGAAAATTATGTGATTTTTGCCAACTTTGAAAGGCCATATCTTGAGTTCTAGGATGAATCAAGACATGTTCTTGTACTTTTTGAAAATGGAAAGACCTAAGCTACAACTTTCATTCCCAATAATTTTTCATTTGAAGCATTTTTGGTCATGAAAGAGGAGGTTGAAAATCTTTCCCAAAATGGAAAGTTTGCATTTCAAGTCATTTCCAAAAATGGCAAGTTTGCAATTGGTTCAAAATTATTCAATCTTGTGAAATTCTAACCACTTCTAAGATCAAATAAAGATGATTGAACTTCAATTTGATGAAAATACCCCTTTGGTTCCATTGTTGGGGGCCTCAGATGCCCTGATTTTGACTTAACTTGCTCAGGAAGTTACCCAGTAAACAAATGACTTCCACAATAAGTTTCTTCATCAAACTTGGTACACATGATCCTTATAACATGTTAAGAACATTATAAACAAGAATGACCCAAAAATTTGGAGTTAAGGCCTCTGAAACCAAAACCCTAATTTTGGTCATCAGTGTAGTGAAAACCCTAGCTCTGCTTCCATGTCTTTGCCAATTCTTGTGATCTCTTGACTTTCATGAACCCTGGGGAGCATAATATGATGATAGAACAAACATGTACCCTCTTGGAAAGCTTTGAGACCTTTGGGATGGCTCATATGGATTCTTGGATTGCTCAGACCACAAACCCTAGATGCAGATGAACTTGCAGTGAAACAAAAATGCAATATGAGATGTAATGCTTATGCTTATGCAAAAATGAAAGATCACAAGCCATGGTGTGATAAAAGGTGAGGGAAAATTTGGGGTGTTTACAGCTACCCCTATTCAAGCTTGAGTTAGCTGTGCAAGGTGTAAGCGCCTGGCTTAACAGACAAACAAGATAACTTGTGGTTGAATACCAAAGACAGTCTGAAATTTGCACTCGCTGGGGATAAGAAGAAAAGGAATATAAATTGTGAAAGATAGTATAGTATGATTATCAAATGAAGGCGACGGAGGAAGTCCATCGAGAAGAGCACGACTGCTGGGGATAAAGTTGTAAGTAAAGCAATGACGGGGACGACCGACAAGCTGGGGAAATACAGAGATCATGATGGGGACGACCACCGGGTAAAGAAACAAGATTCTCTGGGGTTAGAGTAATGAGGAAATAAATGATGGGGACGACCACTAGGCTTTGTAAATTAAAGTAAATAACAATGGGGACGACCATTGGTTAAAATAAAAAATGGAATAATGAAGAGGGACAGTCATCAAAGGTGAATGACGATCACCTAGCAGGGGACGACTGCTCTTTATCACAACATAGGATGAATGTCAGATAGAAAGTTCGACGATGGGGACGGACATCGGATAAGCATGATGAAGGACGATCACCAAGAGGTGAAGGATGATCACCTAGCAGGGTACGACTGCTCTCGGGGTTTATCACGACATAGGACGAATGTCGGATAACAAGATTAACGATGGGGATGGCCATCAGAGAAAAATGATGAGGGATGGTCATCAAAAGGTGAAGGACGATCACCTAGCAGGGGACGACTGCCACAAATATCACGACATAGGACGAATGCCGGATATAAGGTTCCAATGATGGAGATTCCACTGGGGAAAGGATGAGGGACGGTCATCCAAAGGTGAAGGACGATCACCTGGCAGGGGACGGCTGCCGAAAGTATCACGACATAGGACGGATGCCGAATAGAAGGTTCCAATGATGGAGATTCCACTAGGAAACAATGAGGGACGGTCATCCAAAGGTGAAGGACGATCACCTGGCAGGGGATGGCTGCCGAAAGTATCACGACATAGGACGATTGTCAGATAGAAGAAAGTTGTTTTGTTGACGACTTACTGGGGAACGGTAAACACGGACGAGTGCTTACGCTTTCGAAAGTTAAAGGTATAAGTTTTTGACGTTGTGTATAGATTAAAGATGCGGAAGAGCATCCTTAGGACCATGATACGAACGAGGATCGGTAGAAACAAACGCTGACGCGTGTCAAAGATGATGATATGAACGAGTATCAACTGGTTAACAAGGAACACGGATGATTGTTGAATCTATTGAGGAGTGATATAAATAAGATACGGACGAGTATGGAAGACTTCTGTATAAGTATGTACAAGTATGGTCTGTTGGTGAGGTATGTGCAAGATATGAACGAGTGTTCGACTTGCTGGGGAAGAATGATAGGGACGAGTGTCAAATATGTATAAATATAAACATGCATCTGTTTTGAGAGTGCAACGGATATGCTTTTTCTTTCTGTGGGGAGATTAAAATTACACAGACGAGTGTCGAAAAGAACATGTTTTGGACAAGTATTTGCTCGCAGCAGGTGTTCGGGCGACCTGTGGGGATAGGATGACACATACGAGTGTCGAAAAGAGCATATATAAAACAAGTATTTGTACTTGAGAGTGCAAAGGGGACGTTTTGGCTTTTATGTGCAAAGGATGTATCTTGTATGTTGCTGATGAGGGTAATTGTAGGTGACTGACTCGAACCTGGCTTGTGATCATGCAAATGTTTGATTTTTGCCGTAATGCTCTGTATTAGACGTAATGCTACGCTTATTTGGTGAATATGATGCAAATGTTATGATTATGCAAAGGGGAGAACTGATCCGGGACCCGGATCCTGATGGGATAAAGATCTCTGGCCGATCTGCTTGGAAGAATAACCCGGCTGGGGAAGAGATCATTGATAGATCTATCAGGAGGGAGAACTCTTGCTTGGGGAAAATAGATCATTGGTAGATCTATCCGTAAGGAAAGCTCAGCTGGGGAGAAGGAAACTTCAACCACTTTGTTGGGGATGGATTTCAGGCATTGCTCTTCTGGGGAGAGAATGGAAACTTTGTGGGGAGGCAATCCCATTAACTTTACTGAGGATGAGCTGTCAAGTATTGCTCGGGAGGTCCTGCTTGGAGAGGAGATAACTACTAGAAGTAACATGCTAGGGATTCAATGCTTGACATGCCCCATGATGTGAAAGATTGTATATACTGACTGCCTGCAACCTGTTAAGATAAAGGAAAACGCACAAGTACCCAGAGGTACCCCTAACTGGATTCCGTCATAGGAGTTAGACTTTACTGAAAGTAATATATTTCCTGCAAGCATTTATTAGAAATGGCTCATTTGTTTTATGCAAGTGTTGTATTATGAATATTGGACATTTTGCAAACGAAACAAAAATGTACAAAATGAGGTATGATTGAAAATTCTGATTTTATTAATTTGGGTGCCCTGAATTGGCAAATACAATCAAAGAAACAAATCCCCTGAAATGAGGAGATTGCTATAAATTGAGAAAATAAAAGTGTTGGCAATGTTGACAATGACGTTCCAGTGAACTTCCTTTGCTATGACCTGTATGACCTTGACGTTCTTCTTATCTTGCTTTCTGAAGAAGGCTGATTCTGACCGATGCTTTGTCCTTTCAAAGCTTGCCATGTTGTGAATGATACAGACGAATTCAGAATGCAGTTGTTCGCTTATTCCCTAATTTTGCGGGGATCACCTGTAATACCTCAAAATTTGCCCTCATATTTATTACCCTAACTGGCTTATCGCTTCGCATTCATCTGCATTTCTAATTAGGCCATATCATTCACATTCATGCAGTTCGTGAACTCCTGAGGCATGGGATCAGAGCATCCCCCTATGGTACGAATTATCTCGTTCATAAGTGGTTCATCTGGCTATTGCAGTCAAGACTGAGACGAAGGTTGAATTCACATCATCATGCGCATATTCTTATAAGGGGATTTACCAAGTTCTAGCATTCATCATATTTAGAGATTTCATCAGAAGTGTTGGATCAGGAGGGATATTGGTGTAGATTTAGGGTTTAATTCCCTGATCATGTGATACCCAACGAATTTTCCATACGAAGGTTGTTCAAAGGGTTTCATATCGGAGGTCATTGTTCACCAAGGTATCACGATGATCTAATTGTCAAGCGTAAAGCCATGAATTTCTGTTGGCGCGCTTAGGCGTTATTCGCATGGGACTTACGTTGGTTGTTCGAAGTGTGGATTAAGGGCGTTGGTAATGCAAGTGGTTTGATTTGTTTTGAATGCAAGTTGGTTTGGATTTACGGATTGAGGCCCATGTTTCTAGTCAAAGTCATTAAAAAAAGGGTCAATTCATACTTGTTTGTCATTCCCTATAACCGTCTCCTTATTCAATTTATTTTGATCATTCTCTGTCCATTTTCTTATCCATTGAATATTCATTGACCATTTCATTATCTGATTAAACTGTTATACTCTATCCACTCACTTTCATGTCCATTGTCCGTTTTTTACCCGATCAATTCAAATCTATTTCTTTCATTTTATTATTAGTCATTTCTTTTTGTCTTTTCCAATTTTCCAATTACCATATCTTTTTTCTATTTTCACCTGTATTAAGCCCATAAATGTTCCTTTTCCACTTATAGCCCATTTACCATTTTTTTTATGTTACAAAAATACAAAACAAAAAAAGAAGAAGAAAGAAAGACAAATAAAATAAAACAAGTTGAGAGAGTAAAATATGGTTCACATAGCCTGTCCTGTTTTTCCCTTTGATCTGCTATACCCATTCCAACCTAAGCCACATTACCATTAAGATGAATTCACATACATGCACAATATACTCAGAAAAAATGAACGGCTCACGACATCAAAATTTAGGCCGACGAAAACCAAAACACATATAAACCTTCATAGAACAAAAACTCAACATAAGATATAACAGACTATACCAGAAAAGTTAAAGGAAAAAATATACACCAGAAAACACACAAGGGAGTTCATCAGAAAATCAGTATAAGGAAATGAATACAAGAGATATAGGAGACAACTCTCATTGAAAAAATTGGTTACAGGAGATGCGGTTTCAAGCTAACGAAAACAGTGACAATAATAGAAAATGCTATAGAGAAATTCCTAACGAACTTTTCCTAATTTTCGTCATAGTGATTCATAAGAAAAACTTCATAGAGCTCCTCTCGCTCGAGTCATTCTTCAGCATCTCTAAACTTCACCTTCGACCATCGCAAAATATCTGCACAAACAAAAGAACAAACATTGAGTTCACTGGGATAAGAGTCACACCATAATGCAAAGGAAATGTTCAAAATAGAAACTATTATAACAGAAAATCGGAAAAAAGCTTCACATAAGAGTTTCTAGCAGAGAAAAAGAAAGGATGAGAGGAAATTTCGCAAAGCAAAAAATGAAAAAGATCATAACAGAATTGTAACAAACTTCACAACTGATTTTCTTCTGGAAACTTCACCTGGAAATCTTCACAAGCTGAATCTATTTTTTATAAATCCGAATCTCTTCTTCTTCATTCAGGCCTCTCAATTTCATTTTCTGAATTCATCTTCATCTTCCTCACCTCAAATTTTCATCTCTTCTTCACAATCTCAATCTTCTCCCACAGAATTTCCCAAACTCTCCTTCACCATTTTTCTTCTTCTTCAATTCTCCAAGCGTCCTCTTCACCACAAAACATTCTTCTTCTTCTTCTTCAATCTCCTCACAACCTCTTCTTCTCCAACGATTTTGCTGAACTCCTCCTTCAACACCAAATCCGAAATTCATTCATCAACCATTAGCTCTCTTCATCCATTAGCAATCTTAATGCTTCTACACCTCAATCTGCTGCATAACCTTCATTCTGAAAATCACTCTAGCAACCTTCAAACGACTTCAAGAACGTTCCTCACCTACCTACAATTTCATCAACCTGCAAATTGATACAAGGATAAAGACGCAAGAGATATCAGTTTCGAATACAACTAGTCAGTTTATGAACATTATTCCAAAGCGAATCCGAAATTGCAGAATAAAAGAAGAGGTCACGCAACGATTCAAGACAAGTGAGTTTCCAAATTTTACCTGAATTGAAGTCTTGCATCGTGACGGCATTGAAGCGAAGTCTACATTTTCGTCACGTCGTCCAAGCATTTTCGTCCACGGGCAGAAGGAATCGATCCGCATCTTCGGCTATACAAGGTACGATCTATGTCCATCGTTCTTGTGACTTCTGTGGTGAGGATTTCGATTAGAGTGTTAGGTTGTTTGTTCCGCTTCGGAATTGAAGGCGAAGAGGGTTAGGTTGTTGTTCTGTTTCAGAGTGGAGAATTGAAAGAGTATCAGGTTAGATTGCGTGGTTTCAATTTTGTTTCGGAGAGAGGAGGAAGGTTTATGGAAAGAGGCGATGGTGGCAGAGTCGTGGAAGGAGGAAGAGGATGAGTGTTAGTGGCGGCGAGAAGAAGATGAAGAAGAAGGTCTAGGTTTTTTTGTTCTTCCTTGTTCGTTCTAATTTCTTTGGGCTTGTTGTTTTGTTTTATAATAATTCCAATGGTAAATAGGTTAGTTTAATGGAAATTAGAGGAATATTATGAAATTAATGGAATTTAAGAACAATAAACAACCATAATAATGAATAAATCACGTTCTGATTCCCCAGCAACACCGGCGGTGACACGTGTCACCATCCGGTAGGCTCCTAGCGCGGCCGATCTGGTGGGTGTAGGATCATGGTGCCTGGTGTGGACATGCGCGCGTGAACGTTTGATTGGATTACCATAGGAAGACTTTGGATCAGATGGTTTCTGTGTAGTCAACAAAGCTGATTGAAGGTCTATGATGGACCCTCTCCCAGCCTGCGCTATTGGGCCTTGTTAGGTTCGCTATTTACACCCCCCACGATTTAGGCGCATTCATTTTAAACTAAGAACAACTGCTAAATACACACCCCTCCTCTAGTCCTTTTTTATTATTTTCTGTTTTAGTATAAGTTTCATTTTAATTCGGAAAAAATAATAAAATCCATGTTAAAATTCCACAAAAATTACGGTAGGATCTTAATTCAATTTAGAAATTTTCCATGTTTTTACTTTCTGAATTTTGTCATTTTTTCAATTTAATTTCGATTTTCCATTTAATTGTTATTATATTGAATTCTTTAACTGCACTTGTTTTTGTTCATTTTATTTTGTCCCCTTCCAGTAGGATTTTTGACCCATTCTTTTTGCTATGTTTAGAGGACTAATAAGAGAATTTAGGATATTTTTTGGTAGATTTTTAGGCCATCTTATCCACTAATTTAGTAGCTTAATCCATGGAAAATAATAGTTAATCCTTAAGTAGATTTAAGTGATTTTTAGACATAGTTAACTTCTGAATTTTTAGGATATTTTTTAGCACAATGTAATAATCAGTTTTAGGAACCTATAGAATTAATTCCATATTTTTTTCCACGACTTTTAATATTTTTAGTGTATTAATCTTTAGGTCTTGTTACATGTAAAATTCACCTAGTTTAGTTTAGGATATTATGCATCATTAAGAACTAGTTTAATTAGGGTTAATCTTATGATTAAGGTGGCTTAATATAGTTTAATTACTGATTTTTAGAATGATAATATTAGATAGTTCCCTTAGTTTTAGGACTTAGGCTTAGAATTTCCAATAAATAGATTTTAAGTGAAGTTTAGGATTGTTTTTGGTTTATACCTTAATATGCATTTGTCTTAGATTTTATTTCTTTGTTCCATTTTAATGATTTGCCTTATTATTTGATTTTTCACTTGTATAGGCTTCCCCATTGTCTTTAGAATCAACTTAACTTCCTTAGGAAGTAAGTTGAATTCTAGTAGTTTCTAGTTCCTTTCTTCATTAGGTTTAGAAAACCACACAAACTATTAGGACCACCTTTGAATAAATCAACAAAATTAGGATTGAGTCTTAGTCCCTTAGATTTTGCCTTCTGCAACTTGAGTCCTTCTTTCTCATCTCATAAAGAATAATAATAAAACACTTAATAAAAACCGAACGTTCTTGTACGACACGAGACTTTGTTGCGGAGTGCTTATACGCGTCTTGTTTCGGGGCGAGGTGTAAGTACTTACCGCGATGAATAGGTCTTAGTATGAGAATGTTGACAAACAAATTTAAAACATTTCTCATAAAAGACAAAAACAAATAATAAGCGGCTATCCTGCGGAAACTTCTCTTTCTCAAGACGGTAAACGCACTCGTACTAGACAAGCCTGCCACACTTGAGCATAGACATACGCAGTTCCAGCGCATAAAAAAACACAAACAAATAGTTCCCGCCTTAGTTAGGCGAACTACGTCGACTTTGATCCTCATTTTCCCGATGAGGTACGTAGGCAGCGGGGTAGGGCCCGTTCGAGCACATTCTTTATTTTCCCTACATTTTCCCCTTTTTCTTTCCATTCCCCAGTTCATTTTTCCAGTTCCCTTTCTCATTTCTCATTCCCATTCCAGTTAGCAGTTCATTTGTTCAGCAGTAGTTATTTCTCATCCTTTGAAACAAAGCAAGCAAGCGTGGATACTGTTGGGTACGACGGACGATTTGTGGTGCTAATACCTTCTCAGGTCGTAACCGACTCCCGAACCCAGATCTTTGGTTCACAGGACCTTGTCCTTTCCTTCTTCCTTAGTTTTGTGCAGCATTACCTTTCTCGTTCCTTTGGGATAAAAATGCTTGGCTGGCGACTCTACCTTTTCCGCGCCACTTTGCGTTTGTACTAGGATGAAAATCCCGGGAGCGACAGGTGGCGACGCTGCTGGGGAATGAACCAAAAATCTATGGTTTCCCTTGTAGAGTCAATCCTAGCACTTGTTTAGTTTCGTTTCTTTGGGTGTTTATCTGTTTGTTGATGTGTGCTTTAGTTTGGCTTTACTATTTTCATTTACAGTTTTACTTTACAACTTTACTTTACCGCATTTATTTACCGCTTTCAGTATTTATTTTCCATGCATCTTATTATACTGGACTGTCTGGCTTTGCTGGTTTTCATTTTTTCTACGGGATGAGAGTTACTGTGAGATATGCCAAATACCTGGCTTGAGTTCACTATAGGATTAGCGTGGACATGTTGTACTCGCATGGTTACATGATGAGTGGCGATGTGTTCCACACCCAGATTGCGACTGTCCTGGGACTATTCTGTCTGGGGATTCTTCTCCACTTCAGGGTACGACCTTGATAGTTATGTGCATTTGGTGACCGATCTTCGAGGACCTTAATGGGAACACCCCTCTCCAGTGATGACAGTGACAGACCACATTTGTTGGCAAACCCACTCGCATCCGAGGGTCCATTGGTAACTCGCATAGGATAGCCTGGTTCTCTCATAGGAATCCAGTTAAAGCAAACTATTCGTATGACGGTAGTATTGTACCCTTCGGGATGAATGTACTATTGTTTCTCGATTTAGTGCTTGAAGCTGGGGACTTGTGAGGGATGCTTGTTTTTCCGGAATCAGCTGAGGCCTCCCTGAGTAGTACATAATGCCAAACCGATTCCCTGATTTGGTCATGAGCCATTTCTCAGAAATGGTGAACGTATTATTGCTATTCGGCTTTGAGAGTCCGTGATGTTGACCCGAGTAGCACACCCGTGAGATTGGGAGGGGTTTACAGGTTTGCAGGAACCCTAAGACTTTCAGTATACCCACTTTGCCATTGGTTCAATTTTATGATCTGGATATCTGGTTCTAAGATATGGATCCCGGATCAGAGGGGTTGTTATTGTGATATGTGGATATTGTAACCTTGCACCGACACCTGATTATATGATTGGCATATCACAGACACTTCACTGATCACATGCCTCGCCTTACATAAGCATCATATAATCATTAATCATTTGTGTTTCTTTTATTCTCAGGGTCTGCGTTACTCCCAGTTCCTGGTCTTATCATTACTTCAGAATGGAAGACGTCAAGAAAAGGACTGTGCACTACAAATTTTTTGATACCAAAATGGACTTGATCAACCAAATGGTGTCTCTTATTACCCCGGGTCATTTGGGATACTTCAAGGAAAAGTATGGTGATATTCTGGACTTGGTATTCAACTTGGATAGCTCTCAGAGAAGCGCCATTCACACTTTGTTGCAGTATTACAATCCACGGCTCAGGTGTTTCACATTTCATGACTTTCAGTTGGGTCCTTTGCTGGAAGAGTATGCTGAGATTATAGGAGTGTCAATCAAGGATCAGATTCCTTTCAACTCAGAGATGACAAGACCAACCCATGCTGACATCGCTAAAGCTCTTTATTTGAGCTCATCTGAAGTATCTGCAAATCTGTCTACCACCAAAGCAAAAGTACTTGGTTTCACTCTAGAGTATCTGGTTAGAAAGGCTGAAGAACTTGCAGTGACAAATCAGTGGGATTCTGTTTGCGCCATCTTAGCACTATCCATTTATGGGATCATCCTATTCACTGATATGGATAAATTTGTGGACATAAATGCTATTCATTTATTTGTGTTGAAGAATCTGGTGCCCACTCTCCTAGGTGACTTGTATTATTCAGTGCACTATAAGAATGAGAAGAAGCGAGGAGGTCTTGTTAGATGTTGTGCTCCCTTATTCTACAAGTGGATCATGAGACATTTGCCTACCACTGAGATTTTTACTGATCCTAATACTACTTGGGCCCAGAAGCTGAGTACTTTGTCAGCCAGAGATATTAGATGGTTTACTTTGAGGTTGAAAGGAAAGAGTTTCATTACCAGCTGTGGGAATTACCTCAATGTGCCTTTGTTAGGAGTGTCAGGAGGTATCAACTACAATCCCATTCTCTTAAGAAGACAGTTAGGGTACGTGCTCAAAGAGATCCCCGATGAATCCGAGTTATTCCAAACTTTTTACTTCTCGGTAAAAGACAATCTTCTGTTGGTCAGAAAAGTTGTAGGTTCTTGGAAGGTGATCAAAAGAAAAGACACGGAATGTCTAGGCAAGAGCAATAACCGGATGCTCCCTGAATTCGAAGCCTGGATAAAGGAGGAGGTTCAAACGGCTCTAGTCCCTTTTTCTATACCAACTCCACCTCCAGCAACGGTGCCTTTGGAAGATTATCAGAAATTGGAAGCTTTGGTCAAGCAGCTTAGAGTTGAGAATCAGGAGGCTTACAATTCTTGTCAGAAACTAATGATTCAGAACCAACAGTTAGAAGATAGAGCTCTCCGAGCTGAAGAGACGGTTCAGCTTAAGCAAAAAGACTTTGAGGAAAGGGAGCTATACTTTAGGAAAAGAGGATTGGTTGAGATCTATAAGGCGAGTCAGTGCCGGAAGGATAAGAAATAACTTAATGAGGCTAATGAAGCCATCACACTTTGGCAAGAGAAGTGGAGCGATAATCAGAATAAGCAAAAAGAGGTAGAAGCTGAATTCGAGTTGAAGATCAAGAATCTCCAGGATGTCGTGGTTGAGCAAGAGAAGTTAGTTCGGAAGGCACAAGAGTAACAGAGAGAATACTTTCTTCAGATAACAAAGAGTCAACAAATAGCTGAAGATGTCCAGAAAGAAGTTGAAGAGCTGAAGCTTCATGCTGATGTGAAGAGGTCAAAGGCCGAGCCGGGCCCGAGAAAAGAGAATGAGATGACTTTCCTGCAGCAGATTGAAGAGTTACATGCTTCCTTTGATCTAAGGGACCTCCTCATCTAGAGACTCATCCAGGAGCCCCACCATCCGAATATCGTTCAGTTGTTCCAGAATGTCAAGCGTCTTAGCTGGAGGCTGCAAGACTTAGAGCTCCCCAGGGGTTAGTTTCATGCTATTGTACTTGGATTACCCACAGGCTTGTTGTGGGATTCCTTTTATTTGATATACTTTTTTGTTCTTTTGATTGGCACCCTTCGGGGACTTTGTTGTTTCGAACTTCAGTTTATGAGATTGACTTGCTTTGAATCTCGCGTTTGTTATTTGTTGCACCGACACGGGGTAATGAGCACCAATTCTCCACGGCCGTCACTTTATTTGAACATCACTTGGGTCTTCTTCCCAATTATTATTCTCTTAATGCCAGGACCGGAAAAGGGAAAGCCTTGGGAATAAAAGGAACACATTGCATTGCATACATATCATTTGCATTTCTTCTTCGTTTTTGCAGGTTTTTCTACATGATGCTTAATTTATCTGTGTTTCAGGAAATGATTGCGAGAGCTGCCAAGACCCAGCATCTCCGACAAGATATCCCACATCACTACACAACTCGCAGCAACCAGAGGACAGTCATGAACGCTATGCAAACGGAGCTTAATGAGTTTCGCACCAGAATGGGAGAATTCATGGTCATGATGCAAGGGATGGCTCAGGGACAACAAGAGTTAAGGAATAAAATTCAAGGGCTCAACCCTCCTCAGACTAACACTCCTGTGACCACTCCTGACGTGCAAGTGGCACCTCTCAACACCAGCAATGGCCCAGGCGGACCTCAAGTTCCAGAACAGGGCACAACAACTTTCATTCCGGTATATGACAGGCAGGAGGATCTGTTCTCTCCTTACAACAATGACCTGGGGTCGGTGGAGAAGGAAATCTTCAATACTTTTTTATGCTTGCTGAGAAAGTCAAAGCCCTCGAGTGTAAAGACACTTTGGGGATAGATGTGCCTGACATGGGCCTAGTCCCCAGGGTGGTTATTCCTCACAAGTTCAGGCCGCCTACTTTTGACAAGTATAACGGTAACTCCTTCCCAAAGACTCACTTGCAGGCATTCTATTGAAAGATCACTGCCCATACTAGGGATGAAAAGCTCTGGATGTACTACTTCCAGGATAGTCTCTCTGGAGGGTCCTTGGAATGGTATATGAAGCTAGAGAGAAGTTCTGTAAGAAACTGGAAGGAATTGGGAGAAGCATTCCTCAAGTAGTATCAGTATAATATTGACATGGCGCCCAGTCGCACTCAACTTCAAAGTCTGACTCAGAGGAGCTCAGAGACTTTTAAAGATTACGCACAAAGGTGGCGTGAAGTGGCCTCTAGAGTGCAACCGCCTTTGTTGGAGAGATAAATGGTAGACCTGTTCCTGGATACCCTCCCTGGGAATTTCATGGAAAGGCTAGCTGGATTTTCTTCAAGTGGATTCTCAGATATCATCTTGACTGGTGAGAGGATAGAAAGTTGGATCAAGCAAGGGAAGATTCAGAATGGAGGCGCTTCAAGTTCTGGTATTAAGAAACCCTTTGTGAAAAGAAGAGAATGAGAGACTGGTGCAGTGTACGCGCAGAGGGGAGGAAGTAGCAGGGGTTTTTATCAGCAAGTGGCCCCTGTCACTATCTCAACTCCACCTGTTCAACAACAAGTCCAACCACCGCAGTCGCAACGTCAGCAAGGGTATCAACAAAGAGCTCCTCGTCCATACTACCCCCAGAATAACAGAGAAAGACATTTCGAAGCTCCGCCAATGTCCTATTCACAGCTTTTGAAAATTCTCCTACAACTCCAGATGATTCAACTCTGAACTCTACAACACCCAAAGCCAGGCCAAATCCCCGAGGGTTACGATACAAATGCCAGATGCGAATTTCATTCCGGAGCTCCCGGGCATACCATAGAGAACTGCAAAGCACTGAAGCATGTGGTTCAAGACCTATTGGACTCTAAAGCGATTAATTTTGCCCCTACTCCTAATGTAATACAAAATCCTATGCCTTCTCACGGAGGTACGGTTGGGGCAGTTGATGAAGGGGAGAATCTAAACTTGGTGTGTGATGTCAACGACCTGCAGACTCCGTTGAATGTTGTTAAAGTTTGCTTGTCAAAGAAAGGTATCTTTCCTGGGTGTGAAGTTGATTGTCCTGGATGTGCTGAA
The DNA here is from genome assembly GCA_963966055.1 of Lathyrus aphaca. NCBI lineage: Eukaryota > Viridiplantae > Streptophyta > Magnoliopsida > Fabales > Fabaceae > Lathyrus > Lathyrus aphaca. Next base: position 126,243,746 of record OZ014523.1, on the reverse strand, counting down.
GCTATAAATGGTTGTGAGCAGTCGAAAGCAGGGATCTAGAGTATGATTGATGAGGGAGTGTTGCAGTTTGACAAGGATGTAAAAGAGAACGAAGTCTCTACAGTAACCATCTTCTACGATCCATCTCAGGTTCCTTCACGGGCCAGAGCGCCACCGATAACCATCACCACTGTCGGACCGGTAATTATCAGAGAGATAGAGCCATTCCCTGGAATTATGGTGGTGAAGTATATTGTAACGGCCAGAAGCAAGAGCTGGCTACGTCTAGTACAACCCCAGCTCAAGTAGAAAATGTTGGAGTAGGGGGATTTACTAGAAGTGGAAGGTTATTTACACCGGAAACACTAAGAAATAGTGTGATACCACCCAGAGACACCGCAGAAGCCCAGGCTAAAGCGAGAGGGATGCAGCCAGTGGTTGTCAATGAGCCTGCACCGGTAACTGATCCAGACCTTACCTTTGATAAAGAAGCTGAAGTATTTTTGAGGATTATCAAAAAGAGCGACTACAAGATTGTGGACCATCTGCAGCAGACTCCGTCGAAGATTTCCATCTTGTCTTTGCTCATGTGTTCTGATTCCCACAAGAAGGCTCTCTTGAATATTCTGAACAAGGCGTATGTTCCTCAAGATATTTCAGTAAATCAGTTGGAAGAGGTGGTATCTAGTGTCAATGCCAGTCACGGATTGGGCTTCACAGACATGGACCTAACATCTAAAGGGCGTGCTCATAATCGGGCATTGCATATATCTTTAGAATGTAAAGGTGCAGTACTCTCTCACGTGTTGGTAGATACCGGATCATCGTTGAATGTCTTGCCCAAGAAAGTGCTGATGAAGTTGGATTATGATGGAGTAGTTCTAAAGCCTAGCGACCTGGTAGTTAGAGCATTTGATGGGTCGAGGAGATCGGTGTTCGCGGAGGTGGAGTTACCAATTAAAGTAGGTTCGCAAATCTTCAATACCACGTTCTACGTAATGGATATTTAGCCTGCATACAATTGTTTGCTAGGAAGAACTTGGATACATTCAGCAGGAGCAGTATCGTCCATACTTCATAAAAAGCTAAAGTTCATCTGGGAGGGTCAAATTGTAACTGTCAGTGGGGAAGAAGACATTTTTGTTAGTCATCTGGCTTCATTCAAGTATATGGAGATGGATGGCGAAATAGTTGAAACTCCATGTCAGGCTTTTGAGCCCTTGAAAACTGAACAAGCATCTGCAGTGGCAGCTTCTCCTGAAGAACCGAAGAAGGGGGTTTATGTGGCCTCTTATAAGCAAGCTCTTGAATTGGTAGAATCTGGGATACGAGAAGGCTGGGGCAGTCCAGTAGAAGTGCCAGAAATGAAAGATATGTTCAGAATTGGTTACCATCCTTGGAAGTCATCGTCTGGACCAAGTTCTAAAGGTTGTCAAAGCCCGATTACTTTTACGAGTGCGGGAGTGGTGGATTATGGAAACATCAATGCTGTGTAGGATGATGCAGTTGATAGTGACTGTGACCTAGATGAGTGGATCAGGCCTGCTGTTCCAGGGACTCAGCTTAGCAATTGGACATCAGAAAGGCTAATCTCAGTCACCTCTTTTGAAGAGTAATATTTTTTGTTTCTGTTTTTCCTGTATTCAAGCACTATGTCTTACCCGGGGCTTAGTGGCTTTTTGTAAGGGTTCTTTTGTTCTTAACACAATTCATAATCATAAATAAAGTTGACGTTTCACATTCATCCATGTTGTTATTTGTCTTTCATTTTTGCTTTTTGGTTTTTCAAAAAAAAGAAAGAAAAGTTTTAAAATGGCAATGTTTCTAATTTTCTCAAGTTTTTGCTAAAGCCTTGCATGAATCATCATTCATGCAGGTGCTCGTCACCAGATCTTATCAATGACGACCATGTTATGGCTGAGTATGACTTTGACAATCCAATTTATTAAGCCGATGAGGAAGGTGAAGAGGATTGCGAACTACCTGAAGAATTGGCCAGACCGCTTAAACAGGAGGAGAAGATGATTCAGCCGCACGAAGAAGCTGTCGAAGTGATAAACCTAGGTACTGAAGAAGACAAGAAAGAAGTCAAGATCAGAGCCGCATTAGAAGAATCTGTCAAGACTCGTTTAATTTCTATGCTTCGAGAGTATGTTGATGTCTTCGCATGGTCCTACCAAGATATGCCTGGTCTAGACACTGACATTGTGGTGCACAAGCTACCTCTGAGAGAAGATTGTCCTCTAGTAAAGCAGAAGTTAAGGCGCACACGCCCTGATATGGTTAACAAGATAAAAGAAGAAGTACAAAAACAATTTGATGCTGGTTTCTTGGCCGTGACCAATTACCCTCCATGGGTTTCCAACATTGTGTTGGTCCCTAAGAAAGACGGTAAAGTCAGGATGTGTGTAGACTACAGGGATTTGAATAGGGCCAGCCCCAAAGATGACTTCCCTCTACCTCACATAGATGTGCTCGTCGATAATACTGCTCAGTTTTCGGTGTTCTCCTTCATGGATAGATTTTCTAGTTATAACCAGATCAAGATGTCTCCCGATGACATGGAAAAGACAACCTTCATCACGCCTTGGGGCACTTTGAGTTACAAGGTTATGCCATTTGGTTTAAAGAATGCTGGAGCCACTTATCAACGGACGATGGTGACGCTATTTCACGACATGATTCATCATGAAATTGAGGTTTATGTTGATGATATGATAGCAAAATCCCAAACGGAGGAAGAGAACTTGGTTAATCTAGCAAAGTTGTTTGACAGACTCCAGAAGTTCAGACTGAGGTTGAATCCGAATAAGTGTACCTTCGGGGTCCGATCCGGCAAGCTACTTGGCTTCATTGTTAGTGAGTGGGGAATTGAGGTTGATCCAGCCAAAGTGAAAGCCATCCAAGAAATGCCTGAGCCGAAGACTGAAAAGCAAGTGTGTGGTTTCTTAGGGAGACTAAACTACATTGCACGGTTTATCTCTCACCTAACTGCCATGTGTGAGCCCATCTTTAAGCTTCTGAGGAAGAATAAGACCATTAAATGGAATGAAGACTGCCAACAAGCCTTTGACCGAATCAAAGAATACCTGCTAGAACCTCCAATTCTTATGCCTCCAGTGCCAGGGAGACCTTTGATCATGTATCTTACCGTGCTTGAAGGATCGATGGGATGTGTGCTGGGTCAGTAGGACGAGTCTGGTCGAAAAGAGCACGCCATTTATTACCTTAGCAAAACGTTTACCGATTGTGAGACACGCTACTCACTACTCGAGAAAACTTGTTGCGCTTTGGCATGGGCTGCTCGCCGACTAAGACATTACATGCTGACTCACACTACTCTCTTAATTTCCAAGATGGATCCTGTGAAATACATTTTTGAAAAGCCAGCTCTGAAAGGAAGAGTAGCCCGGTGGAAGATGATACTAACATAGTATGATATACATTACACTTCGCAAAAGGCAATCAAAGGGAGTTTATTGTCAGAATACTTGATCCAACAGCCAATCGATGATTATCGACCCATGAGGTTCGAGTTTCCAAATGAGGACGTCATGTTCCTCAAGATGAAAGACTACGAAGAACCACTTCCGGAGGAGGGGCCAGACCTTGAATCTAAATGGAAGTTGATGTTTGACGGAGCTGTGAACATGAATGGAAGTGGAGTAGGTGTTGTTATCATCTCGCTAGAAGGGGTCCATACACCTTTAGCTGCTCGGTTAACTTTCGAATGCACTAACAATGAGGCAGAGTATGAAGCTTGCATCATGGGGATCGAAGAGGCAATCGACTTGCGAGTCAAGAACCTCGAGATCTTCGGAGATTCTGCTTTGGTGGTGAATCAAGTCAATGGCAAATGGCTAGTTCATCAACCTCATTTGATTCCTTACAGAGATTATGTCAGGAGGCTGTTAAATTTCTTCACCAAAGTCAAGTTGATTTATATTTCTCGAGATGAAAACCAATTCGCCGATGCTCTAGAAACTTTGTCTTTTATGATTAAAATTTGTCAAGATAATTTCGTGCCTCGAATTACGGTCTCCCGTCTTGAAAGACCTGCTTATGTCTTTGCAGTTGACAGTGGTGAAGATAACAAGCCTTGGTATCATGATATCAAGAAATTCCTGAAGGCTCAGGAATACCCGGCTGGGGCATCTAGTAAGGACAAGAAGACCCTTAGAAGACTGGCAGGAGGTTTCTTCTTGAATCAAGATGGTGTGTTGTACAAGCGAAACTTCGACATGGTTCTGCTCAGATGCGTGGATAGACACAAAGCAGACTTGTTGATGCAAGAGGTTCATGAAGGCTCTTTTGGTACCCATGCTGGAGGACATGCTATGGCCAAGAAATTGTTAAGATCGGGATATTATTGGATTACCATGGAATCCGATTGCTGTAAATACTCCCGTAAATGTCACAAGTGTCAGATTTATGCCGATAAGGTTCATGTGCCCCCGAATCCGTTGAGTTTCATGTCTTCACCATGGCCGTTCGCTATGTGGGGAATTGATATGATTGGCAAGATCAAGCTGACAGCTTCTAATGGTCAACGCTTCATCCTGGTTGCTATAGATTATTTCATGAAGTGGGTCGAAGTAGCGTCTTACACCAATATCACTAAACAAGTGGTAGCCCAGTTTATTAAAAGAGACATCATTTGCCGGTACGGAATTCCTGAAAGGATCATTACTGATAATGGTACTAATCTCAACAACAAGATGATGGCCGACTTGTGTCAGGATTTCAAAATAGAGCACCATAACTCTTCTCCATATCGCCCGAAGATGAATGGCGCCATCAAGGCGGCCAATAAGAGCATCAAGAAGATCGTGCAGAAGATGGTTGGGACATACAAAGACTGGTATGAGATGATACCCTTCGCTTTACATGGGTACAGAACATCAATGCGTACTTCAACAGGGGCAACCCCGTTCTCACTAGTGTATGGTATGGAGGCAGTCCTACCAATTGAAGTGGAAATCCCCTCGTTGAGGTTAATGATGTACATTAAGCTAGATGAAGCTGAGTGGCTCCGATCCAGATATAATCAATTGAGCCTCATTGAAGAAAAGCGTCTAGCAGATGTATGCCATGGACAATTGTATCAGCGGCGGATGAAGCAGACTTTTGAAAAGAAAGTACGACCACAGAAATACATACCAGGTGACTTGGTGCTGAAAAGGATTCTTCCTCCTCTCAATGATCACAGGGGCAAGTGGACACCCAACTATGAAGGACCTTTCGTGGTTAAAAAGGTTTTCTCAGGTGGAGCCTTGATGCTGACGACCATGGACGGAGAAGACTTCCAATCCCCTGTTAGCGCATACGCAGTAAGAAAATACTTCGTGTAAAAAAGGACCCGCTGGATAAAAACAGAATAAATTTCCAGGCAAAAATGGGCATTCCGGCGAGCCAAAAACAAAATAAAAGGCTTGGGCAAAAGTTAGGGAAATCTTGAATAAAATGTACACTCGTTGAGTTGAAAAGCCACATCGGACAACTCAGGCAAAAAAGGGTATCTCGGTGGATTGAAAACCTGAAAAGGTGATCCACGCAAAAGAGGGATTAACACGAATGATTGCGATCTGCGAGATTCGTAACCTATCTGCAGCCGAGGCTATCCTAAGGGTTGAAGATCATTTCAATCACTTTTTTCAAGGGGCAGAGCGAGCGAAGTGTCTTGAAGATATACAAGTCATAACCGGGTTGAAATTTGATGAGATCCACTCATTACATTTCCAATAAGATAGTTTATTTTCCTTTTTGGCTATTTCCTCTTTCCAGGGAACTGTTTCCTTTGTATTGCCTATTCATGGCCATTTTTCCGAATCAATAAAAATTCAACTTCAGTCAATTTATGACTATTTGGTTCTTCTTTTTGTTTTTTCATCTAGCATGGATTGATTGTGAAAATGTCCAGCAAATTGTGATTGGTATTGTGTTATGAACATTTGAATGCTTTCTAACTCGTGAAGGATAACAGAAACATTTAATACAAGTCTGAAAGGGTGTCGAGATACCCAAATAATGATTCATACTACGAGTCTGGGGCAGGCAGGTCCCAAACTAACTCTCCATGTTGCAGGTACTATCGATCGTGTTTATGCAGGTACAGGTACAAATGTTATTAACAGAGCTAAAAGCAGATTCCCAAGAGGAGCATTTCTTTGTGCTTGAACAAGAACAGGTATCTCCCAGGTTGTCTCCAGTCATCCCAAGTAAAATGGAAGTTGAAATCTCTCCCAGCAAGGTAGTAGAATGTGGGTGTCATCCCCAAGCAGAAGTTTTCTTTCAGACACAGGGGAAATTCCCAACAGTATAAGGAGTGTCTTTCCTCCCCAGCAGTTTGCTCCCTCAGCAGTGTCGTGCCTTTGGTTCCCAGCCAAGTCAGAAGATCTTCACTTCCCCATCAGAGTTCAAGAAGGGTCCATCTATAGTAGGATCTTGGCACTCAAATCTTAAAAGTCCAATTTATTTTTGGCAATGGCGGCTGTTCAGAGCCGGTGTATCATTGACAAATTTCCCCGCAGAGCTGTCTCCTCCTCATCAGGATGGATCAAATCAGTGCAGTGATCACCAGTCATGCAATAGAGGATACTTGGAGTCTCCTTGTCAAGAGATCCTGTTGCATTCTCATACGCATAATCATCATTACATTTGCATCCTCCAAAGCGTAGCATTTCCATCATCATGGAGCATTACGCCATAAATTCAAACATGTGCATGCCAGCATGGGCCAGGTTTTGAGGTATATTACATACGACCTATAACATATTCTCAACCTGAAGTACTCCGCACAGAGGATACCAATATCATTTTTTAGACATCCTTGTCTTTTCAAGTCAATGTTCGTCACTTATTCCGCATCTTGTTTGGTACAACAGTCGCGTCGCAGGTTCTTGTTTTGTACAACGGTCCTGTTTTCATGGGCTCTCGTTTATGTACAACAATCTAGTTCCATCTTGTCCTATTTCCATTGTTGTTTTTGGTTATCGCCTGAGGCCGGTACACCAGTGCGTCTCCATTCGAGGATGGTTTCGTGTTAGATCCGAGGATCTTTTGAGAATTGTCATTCAAGGATGGCATTCTTTTCTTCAAGTCCTTCTGAGGTTGTTCTTGTTTGTGTTTGTTGTGGTTATCATTCGAGGATGATAGTCCATTTTTGAGCTTATTAATTGATGTCAGTTTTCCTCTTTTGCAAAGTCTGTCTGAGGTCAGTCTTTGTGTTTCTAGTTACCTCCTGAGGCCGGTATACCAGTACGTCTCCATTCGAGGATGGTTTTGTGTTAGATCCGAGGATCTTTTGAGAATTGTCATTCGAGGATGGCATTCTTTTCTTCAAGTCCTTCTGAGGTTGGTCTTGTTTGTGTTTGTTGTGGTTATCATTCGAGGATGATAGTCCATTTTTGAGATTATTGATTGAGGTCAGTTTGTCTCTTTTGCAAAGTCTGTCTGAGGTCAGTCTTTGTATTTCTGGTTATCGCCTGAGGCCGGTATACCAGTGTGTCTCCATTCGAGGATGGTTTCGTGTTTGATCCGAGGATCTTTTTAGAATTGTCATTCGAGGATGGCATTCTTTTCTTCAAGTCCTTCCGAGGTTGGTCTTGTTTGTGTTTGTTGTGGTTATCATTCGAGGATGATAGTCCATTTTTGAGCTTATTGATTGAGGTCAATTTGTCTCTTTTGAAAAGTCTGTCTGAGGTCAGTCTTTGTATTTTTGGTTATCGCGTGAGGTCGGTATACCATTGTGGCTCCATTCGAGGATGGTTTTAGTGCTTGATCCGAGGATCTCTTGTGAGTTTTCATTCGAGGATGGCATTCTTCCCAACATATTTTATTACCCAAAGTGTGCAAATTTCTAGGTTTTATTAGAGTATTCAATCACGGCATGCCTTGAACGTCCTAAAGCTGTTGCAATTATTCGTCCAGGTCTACAGATGATTGAATAGCGGCAGCTGTAATACCTCTAAATTTGCCCTCATATTTATTACCCTAACTGGCTTATCGCTTCGCATTCATCTGCATTTCTCATTAGGCCATATCATTCGCATTCGTGCAGTTCGTGAACTCCTGAGGCATGAGATCAGAGCATCCCCCTATGGTACAAATTATCTCGTTCATAAGTGGTTCATCTGGCTATTGCAGTCAAGACTGAGACGAAGGTTGAATTCACATCATCATGAGCATATTCTTATAAGGGGATTTACCAAGTTCTAACATTCATCATATTCAGAGGTTTCATCAGAAGTGTTGGATCAGGAGGGATATTGGTTTGGATTTAGGGTTTAATTCCCTGATCATGTGATACCCAACGAATTTTCCATACGAAGGTTGTTCAAAGGGTTTTATATCGGAGGTCATTGTTCACCAAGGTATCACGAGGATCTAATTGTCAAGCGTAAAGCTGTGAATTTCTGTTGGTGCGCTTAGGCATTATTCGCATGGGACTTACGTTGGTTGTTCGAAGTGTGGATTAAGGGCGTTGGTAATGCAAGTGGTTTGATTTGTTTTGAATGCAAGTTGGTTTGGATTTACGAATTGAGGCCCATGTTTCTAGTCAAAGTCATTAAAACAAAAAAAAAGGGGTCAATTTATACTTGTTTGTCATTCCCTATAACCGTCTCCTTATTCAATTTATTTTGATCATTCTCTATCCATTTTCTTATCTATTGAATATTCATTGACGATTTCATTATCTGATTAAACCGTTATACTCTATCCACTCACTTTCATGTCAATTGTCTGTTTTTTACCCGATCAATTCAAATCTATTTCTTTCATTCTATTATTAGTCATTTCTTTTTGTCTTTTTCAATTTTCCAATTACCATATCTTTTTTCTATTTTCAACTGTATTAAGCCCATAAACGTTCCTTTTCCACTTATAGCCCGTTTACCATTGTTTTATGTTACAAAAATACAAAACAAAAAAGAAGAAGAAAGAAAGACAGATAAAATAAAACAAGTTGAGAGAGTAAAATATGGTTCACATAGCCTGTCCTGTTTTTCCCTTTGATCTGCTATACCCTTTCCAGCCTAAGCCACATTACCATTGAGATGAATTCACACACACGCACAATATACTCATAGAAAAAACGAACGGCTCACGACATCAAAATTTAGGCCGACGAAAACCAAAACACAGATAAACCTTCATGGAACAAAAACTCAACATAAGATATAACAGACTATACCAGAAAAGTTAAAGGAAAAAATATACACCAGAAAACACACAAGGGAATTGCTCAGAAAATCAGTATAAGGAAATGAATACAAGAGATATAGGAGACAACTCTCATTGAAAAAATAGGTTACAGGAGATGCGATTTCAAGCTAACAAAAATAGTGACAATAACAGAAAATGCTATAGAGAAATTCCTAACGAACTTTTCCTAATTTTCGTCATATTGATTCATAAGAAAAACTTCATAGAGCTCCTCTCGCTCGAGTCATTCTTCAGCATCTCTAAACTTCACCTTCGGCCATCGCAAAATATCTGCACAAACAAAAGAACAAACATTGAGTTCACAAGGATAAGAGTCACACCATAATGCAAAGGAAATGTTCAAAATAGAAACTATTATAACAGAAAATCGGAAAAAAGCTTCACATAAGAGTTTCTAGCAGAGAAAAAGAAAGGATGAGAGGAAATTTCGCAAAGCAAAAAATGAAAAAGATCATAACAGAATTGTAACAAACTTCACAACTGATTTTCTTCTGGAAACTTCACTTGGAAATCTTCACAAGCTGAATCTATTTTCTATAAATCCGAATCTCTTCTTCTTCATTCAGGCCTCTCAATTTCATTTTCTGAATTCATCTTCATCTTCCTCACCTCAAATTTTCATCTCTTCTTCACAATCTCAATCTTCTCCCACAGAATTTCCCAAACTCTCCTTCACCATTTTTCTTCTTCTTCAATTCTCCAAGCTTCCTCTTCACCACAAAATATTCTTCTTCTTCTTCAATCTCCTCACAACCTCTTCTTCTCCAACGATTTTGCTGAACTCCTCCTTCAACACCAAATCCGAAATTCATTCATCAACCATTAGCTCTCTTCATCCATTAGCAATATTAATGCTTCTACACCTCAATCTGCTGCATAACCTTCATTCTGAAAATCACTCTAACAACCTTCAAACGACTTCAAGAACGTTCCTCACCGACCTACAATTTCATCAACCTGCAAATTGATACAAGGATAAAGACGCAAGAGATATCAGTTTCGAATACAACAAGTCAGTTTATGAACATTATTCCGAAGCGAATCCGAAATTGCAGAATAAAAGAAAAGGTCACGCAACGATTCGAGACAAGTGAGTTTCCAAATTTTACCTGAATTGAAGTCTTGCATCGCGACGGCATTGAAGCGAAGTCTACATTTTCGTCACGTCGTCCAAGCATTTTCGTCCACGAGTAGAAGGAATCGATCCGCATCTTCGGCTATACAAGGTGCGATCTATGTCCATCGTTCTAGAAACTTCTATGGTGAGGATTTCGATTAGAGTGTTAGGTTGTTTGTTCCGCTTCGGAATTGAAGGCGACGAGGGTTAGGTTATTGTTCTGTTTCGGAGTGGAGAATTGAAAGAGTATCAGGTTAGATTGCGTGGTTTCGATTTTGTTTCGGAGAGAGAATGAAGGTTTATGGAAAGAGGCAATGGTGGCGGAGTCATGGAAGGAGGAAGAGGATGGGTGTTAGTGGCGGCGGGAAGAAGAAGAAGAAGGTCTAGGTTTTTTTTTTCTTCCTTGTTCGTTCTAATTTCTTTGGGCTTGTTGTTTTGTTTTATAATAATTCCAATGGTAAATAGGTTAGTTTAATGGAAATTAGAGGAATATTATGAAATTAATGGAATTTAAGAACAATAAACAACCATAATAATGAATTAATCATGTTCTGATTCCCCAAAAATGAGAGGATAAGATGTTGATAGCTTTTGGGATCCCCAGCTACACCGGCAGTGACACGTATCACCGTCCGGTAGGCTCCTAGCGTGGCCGATCTGGGTGGTGTATGATCATGGTGCCTGGTGTGGACATGTGCGCGTGAACGTTTGATTGGATTACCATAGGAAGACTTTGGATCAGATGGTTTCTGTGTAGTCAACAAAGTTGACTGAAGGTCTATGATGGACCCTCTCCCAGCCTGCGCTATTAGGCCTTGTTAGGTTCGCTATTTACACCCCCCACGATTTAGGCCCATTCATTTTGAACTAAGAACAACTGCTAAATACACACCCCTCCTCTAGTCCTTTTTTATTATTTTCTGTTTTAGTATAGGTTTCATTTTAATTCAGAAAAAATAATAAAATCCATGTTAAAATTCCACAAACATTACGGTAGGATCTTAATTCAAGTTAGAAATTTTCCATGTTTTTACTTTCTGAATTTTGTCATTTTTTCAATTTAATTTCGATTTTCCATTTAATTGTTGTTATATTGAATTCTTTAACTGCACTTGTTTTTGTTCATTTTATTTTGTCCCCTTCCAATAGGATTTTTGACCCATTATTTTTGCTATGTTTAGAGGACTAATAAGAGAATTTAGGATATTTTTTGGTAGAATTTTAGGTCATTTTATCCACTGTTTTAGTAGTTTAATCCATGGAAAATAATAGTTAATCCTTAAGTAGATTTAAGTGATTTTTAGACATATTTAACTTCTGAATTTTTAGGATATTTTTTAGCACAATGTAATAATCAGTTTTAGGACCCTATAGAATTAATTCCTTATTTTTTCCAGGACTTTTAATATTTTGAGTGTATTAATCTTTAGGTCTTGTTACATGTAAAATTCACCTAGTTTAGTTTAGGATATTATGCATCATTAAGAACTAGTTTAATTAGGGTTAATCTTAGGATTAAGGTGGCTTAATATAGTTTAATTACTGATTTTTAGAATGATAATATTAGATAGTTCCCTTAGTTTTAGGACTTAGGCTTAGAATTTCCAATAAATAGATTTTAAGTGAAGTTTAGGATTGTTTTTGGTTTATACCTTAATATGCATTTGTCTTAGATTTTATTTCTTTGTTCCATTTTAATGATTTGCCTTATTATTTGATTTTTCACTTGTATAGGCTTCCCCAATGTCTTTAGAATACTCTTAAATTCCTTAGGAAGTAAGTTGAATTCTAGTAGTTTCTAGTTCCTTTCTTCATTAGGTTTAAAAAACCACACAAACCATTAGGACCACCTTTGAATAAATCAACAAAATTAGGATTGAGTCTTAGTCCCTTAGATTTTGCCTTTTGCAACTTGAGTCCTTCTTTCTAATCTCATAAAGAATAATAATAAAACACTTAATAAAAACCGAACGTTCTTGTACGACACGAGACTTTGTTGCGGAGTGCTTATACGCGTCCTGTTTCGAGGCGAGGTGTAAGTACTTACCGTGATGAATAGGTCTTAGTATGAGAATGTTCACAAAAAAATTCAAAACATTTCTCATAAAAGACAAAAACAAATAATAAGCGGCTATCCTACGAGAACTTCTCTTTCTCATCTCATTCATTCTGAACGCGAACTTGCGATGACTTGTCTTACATGCAAGACAGTAAACACACTCGTACCAGACGAGCCATCCACACCTGAGCATAGACATACGCAGTTCCAGCGCATAAAAAAACACAAACAAATAGTTCCAGCCTTAGTTCGGCGAACTACGTCGACTCTGATCCTCATTTTCCCGATGAGGTACGTAGGCAGCGGGGTAGGGCCCGTTCGAGCACATTCTTTATTTTCCCTACATTTTCCCCTTTTTCTTTCCATTCCCCAGTTCCTTTTTCCAGTTCCCTTTCTCATTTCTCATTCCCATTCCAGTTAGCAGTTCATTTGTTCAGCAGTAGTTATTTCTTACCCTTTGAAAGAAAGAAAGCAAGCGTGGTTCCCATCGGGTACGACAGACGATCTGGGGTGCTAATACCTTCCCAGGTTGTAACTGACTCCCGAACCCAGATCTTTGGTTCGCAGGACCTTGTCATTTCCTTCTTCCTTAGGTTTGTGCAGCATTACCTTTCCCGTTCGTTCGGGATAAAAATGCTGTCTGACGACTCTACCTTTTCTGCGCTACTTTCGCGTTTGTACTAGGTTGAAAATCCTGGGAGCAACATCGCCCTTTCGGGTTTTCAATCCACCGGGATACCCATTTTTGCCAGAGCTGTCCAATGCGGCTTTTCAACTCAGCGGGTGTACACATTTGTTTTCTTCAATTTTCCCCTTATTTTTGCCCGAGTCTTTATTCTGTTTTTGACTAGCCGGGATGCCCTATTTTTGCCTGGATGTACATTCTGTTTTTATGTCCAGCGGGTCATTTTATGCGAAGTATTTCTTAACTGCATCTGAATTCACAGGGGATAAGAAATCCTCGCCGTCCATAGTAGTGAGCATCAGTGCTCCACCATAGAACACTTTCTTTACTATAAATGTGTAGCTCCCACCAAATGACACCTGGTCAAGAGAGGTACAGACGCGAACGGTCGGCGAGAGGGATGAGAACACACAAGGGTGAACTCAGAAGAATAGAGTCGCCAGCTAGGCATTTTTATCCTGGAGGAAAGGTAATGCTGCATAAACCTGAGAAAAGATGGACAAAACGGTCGCGAACTAGAGAAACTGAGAAAGGGGGTTGGTTACAACCTGGGAAGGTATTAACACCCAGATTGTCCTTCGTACTCGACGGGATCCACGCTTAAAAGATTTGTGTTTTAAATGGGTAGTGTCAAAGCTATTCTGTGTGTCAAAGCTGGAAAGAATGCAAGTGTCAGTGTAAAAGAAATGTGAAGTGTATAAGAGAAGTGTCAGTGTTAGAACAAGAGTAAAATACTCAAGATTATGAGGCTCAAAGGATAATGCTGGAAAGAGGGGGAATATACAGAGACTTTTGTTCGATAACTATTAAGTTATGCCTACGTATCCTCTCGTGCAATGAGGAAGTCAAAACACCGTAGTTTGACTCAAAGAGACTGAAAGATAATTTGACTTGTGAACTGCTTACTTGCCTATGCTCAAGTGTATGACCTGTCTGGCCCAGGTGCAAACTGTCTTGCATTAGACGGAAGAAGCGAGTTCTCGTTTGTGAGTGAAGATGATGAGAAAAGAATCCCGAAGGAGGCGATTATTGTTTGTTTTTGAGTTTTCAGTCTTTTATTTCTTTTGGAGTTTGTCATAAAAAAATGAGCTTAAGCCTAAACCAAGGGTTAGTAAACTCATCACGTCCTCCCTCTGATTAGGGGTAATGAGAATACCTTAAGCATGAAGTAAACACCTCACACTTAATCACCATGATGTAGGATTAAGATCATTAACCTACTTGCATTTATTTAGATGTTTTTTGGAGTTTGTGTTTAGTGTTAAGTAATGAGTTTAAGCCATAATCAAGGATTTGATGGACCCATTACACCATCCTAATAGAAGGATAATAGATGAGAACATTTAAGCTGAGAAAGGCTCCTCAACTTAATCCATGATTAGGGATTAACCTCATGACAAAACAAAATCTTTATTAAAGAGGATTTTAGTTAATGGTAAGATTAAGAAGTGGATTTTATGGTTTATAAGACAACTTGAGGGGGACTTGTCCATTAACACTAGGGTTAGTCCTTCTTAACCAATTAAGGAAGAATTAGAACCCTAATGCAAGGCCCAAGTTACAAGCTTGGTGTCTTAGTGATTATTAGATGGATTGATTAAAGGGTTTAAACACATTAAGGGTTTAACACTTAGGATTAAAGTTATACACTCCATCCTAATAGAAGGATACAGGCATAACCCTAATCACAAAGCCTTAGAGCCTTAAGGGTTTAGTCCTTGATTAAGAGATGAGAAGAGAAGACACAAAGATGATACAAAGGAAAAAATAATGGGGGACTAATCAAAACCCTAATTGTGATCATGCTTGGTTGTTCCTAGGGTTTATGAAGCTTGCAAAGGATCTTCAAGGAAAAGCCACCAGGAAAGAAGTAGATGAAAGGAGGAAGAAACAGAGAGAAGCAAGTCAACTTACTTCACTTAAGAAGATAAGTTGCTTGGAGAAAGAAAGTGAGGAGGGAACATGAATGAGCAAGCTCACTCCAAAACACATACAAAATGCAGCAAGGAGAGCATAAAAAGAAATGGGAAGGGTTTCTGAGAAGTGAAGGCAAATTCACCTCTCAATACTTACCACCTGAAAAGTTAGCAATAAGAAATGAAATGCAATGAAAATGAGATGAAATACAATGATGCAAACCAAAATCAGAAGCATAAACATGATGTTAATGATGCTAAGAGATGATGTAAACACATGTCAAGAGTTGTGGATGATCATACAAGGATGAGGATGTAAATGAAGCATGCTTTGAACCATAAAAGTTCAAGAATGTTCATGAAATGGAATGAATGCATAACATGGAAAATGGATGATGCAATGATCAAACATGATTTCAATATGTCCTAAGATGACTTATATGTCATGTTGATGCATAAAATGTCATGGCAAGTTCTTGAATGCAAGCATACGAGAGATGGATGCAAATGAAGGCAAGAATTAGGGTTTATGCATAACATGCAACACAAAATTCAAAATCAGAAGCAAATGACATGATAAAAAATTGAAAATGGGATCAAAGGAACCCTAACCCTACACAAGTTCACTGCCCAAAGGAGAGGACCTGAGTCTTAACCTAATGGAAGTTATGATTTTCCCAAGTCAACTAGGGTTTCAAGACTCTTCAAAAGGAAAAATGAACACTAAATTGAGAATGAAAGATAAATTCAAACCAATTTTACCCTAGAAACTACATGATATGAAGGATGCAATGCAAGAAGAACCACCATCAAACTCTTCATGGTTAGGCAGAATGAATTTTTCTAAGTTAGGACCAAAATATTGCCTTTAAATAACTTTAATTCCAATGAAAAATGTCAAAATAGGTCAAGAACCAAAAAGAAATTTGTTTGAAGAGTTTGATAATGTTTCTAAATGTTTTAAAATGCAATGTGATTTTTTTTTGGGATTTTTAGATACCTAAATGCATTTTTAATTAATTAATTTCCATTAACTAATTAAAAATAAACATTTAAATGATTTAAAAATAATTTTCGATGCAAAAAATAAAAATAAAAATATTTTCAGAATGAGAAAAATACTTTGTGCCATGGTGCAAAAAATGAGATTTTTAAGAAATGGTTTGTTATTTTTAATAAAATGGTAAAGAAATGCAATAAAAATGAATTAAAAAAAATGAATTAATGGAAGTAATCAAATCCAGTGGCTGAGATTCAAACAAAAAGGGGAGGGAGTTGACCAGCGCGCGCAAATGAACGGCCCAAATTCAAACTCACTAATTATGCAATTAAGACCTAATCTGAACCCTAATGATTTTCAGGTGACCGAAACAGTGTTCCGGTCATCTTCTCCGGCCATCCATTTCTATGATCTCACTCAATACGCAACAAAAACTCATCAAACTCTCCAGAATCAACCCTTAGACATCACTGAATCTAAACTCCAAAACAAAAATCATTTATTTTTCATGAATCAAGAGAATCAGATCAAAACAAAATTCACGGGCAAAGTTTCAGAACAACATAAATTCTTCAAAACTCAACCATTTTCAAAAATGAAAGCATCAACATGATCAGGGCAACATGAAGAACAAGTTTATAACCTAAAATCAAGCTTCTGGAAAATTTGTTCTTAAGGTTACCTGAGCTGAAGCTTTCGAAAGTGGCACTTTTTGGCTGCTTCTTTGCTTCAAAACGTCTCCAATGATCTTCCTCAAGTGTTTGTGATGCTTAGTTGGAGCTTTTGTGGCCTCAAAATGAAGCTGGCAGAAGCTCAATTTGTGAAGTGTGAAAATCGTATTTTTGATTGTGGAGGTTTTAGGGCCAAATGAAGGGTGGGAAATGATCAGTGGATCATGGTGAGTTGAATGGTTAAATAAACTTGAAGGTTTGGTGGTTGAATCAAGAGATTCGAAGGTTTTTGCAAATTTGGGGATTTTGGAGTGTGCTGAGTTCTTGGAGTTTCAGGCTGTGTTGTTGTGTGCGTTTGCTTGGTTTTGATCCACATAAAGAAGTGTGATAGGTCAGAGAGTGGGTGCTGGCCTATGTTGATTGGTATGGGCAAGTTGCCAAAATGTCAAAAGTTGGTGTACTTGAGGTATGGGTCATGGAAGGCCAAGGACAATAGGGTGTCCTGCGCAGCAAGGATCAAGGGCAACCATGGAATTCAGATTGAGGCCAATTAGCAAGTGGATTGGAGCTTATGGGTGGTTTTGCAAATTTCATGAAGTTTGGTTTTTTCTTGATTTCTTCATGCACAAGTCATGAAACTTGAGAATTCTTGGCACAAATCTTACTTTTAGGCAATGTGTTATGTTTATGTGATGCTTAGAAGTCATTTTGAAGTCATAGAAATGCTTGGCATGTGAATTTGCAAGTTTCCCTCTTTGGTGCCAAAGTGAAAAATAAGTGATTTTTCCCAACTTTGACAAGCCATAACTTTTGATATAAAATGAATTAGAATGAGTTCTTGTACTTTTTGAAAATGGGAGGATCCAATCTACAACTTTCATGACCAAAGATTTTTCATTTGAAGCATTTTTGAATCAAAAAGAGGAGGTTGAAAAACTTTCCCAAAATGGCAAGTTTACATTACAAGTCACTTTCCCAAAATGGCAACTTTGCAAATGGCTTGAAATTCTCCAATTTTGTGAACTTCTAACATCTTCTAAGATCAAATAAAGATCATACACATTCAAAATGATGGAGAAATCCCTTTGGTTGGGTCATTGGGGGCCTCAGATGCCCTGATTTTGCACTGACTTGCTCAAGAAGTCATCTTGTGATCAGATGCCTTCTCCATTGAATTTCTTCCTGAAAATTGATATGCATGATGCTCATAACATATAGAGACCAATAGAAACAAGAATGACCAAAATTTTTGGAGTTATGGCCTCTGAAACCAAAACCCTAATTTCAGGTCATCTGTGTAATTAAACCTGGCTCAGCTTCCATGCCTTCCTCATCTCTTGTGATTTTTGACTTCATTGATCTTGAGAGGATATAATATGATGCTTGAACATACATGGACCCTCTTGAGATGATTGAAGGCCTTTGGAGTTTCTCAGATAGCTCTTGGATTACTCAGATCACAAACCCTAAATGCATATGATTTAGAACCAATGCAGTGAAGCAAAAAATGCAATATGAGATGCTATGATTGAATCTATGCAAATGAAAAGATCACAAGCTATGGTGAAATGAGTGAGGGAAAATTTGGGGTGTTTACAGAATGGGCCATCGTAGTTTGGCATCCACTTGCCCCTATGGTCTATATGAGGAGCAAGGAGTCTTTTTAGAACGATATCTCCCACTTGGTATTCCCGAAGCCTGAATTTCTGATCGATGGCTTTCTTCATCCACTTTAGATATAACTGCCCATGACAAATGGCAGCTAGCCTTTTCTCCTCGATCAAATTCAGCTGATTGTACCGAGACCGGACCCATTCTGCTTCATCCAGCTTTACATCCATCATTACCCATAAGGATGGTAGCTCAACTTCAACAGGTAAGACTGCCTCCATACCATACACAAGCTGATAAGGTGTTGCCCTAGTGGACATTCTGATTGAGGTTCGGTACCCATGCAAAGCAAATGGTAGTATTTCATGCCAGTCTTTATAAGTAACCACCATCTTTTGCACAATCTTCTTGATGTTTTTGTTAGCTGCCTCAACAGCGCCGTTCATCTTTGGCCTGTAAGGAGAAGAGTTGTGATGTTGGATTTTGAAGTCCTGACACAGTTCTGCCACCATTTTGTTGTTCAAATTGGAACCATTATCAGTAATGATTCTCTCGGGAACTCCATATCGACATATGATGTCTCTTTTCAGAAATCTGGCTACCACTTGTCTGGTGACGTTTGAATATGAAGCTGCTTCGACCCATTTGGTGAAGTAATCAATGGCTACCAGGATGAATCTGTGGCCATTTGAAGAAGTCGGTACGGTCTTTCCAATCATGTCAATGCCCCACATGGAAAATAGCCAAGGTGAAGACATTACGTTCAAAGGATTTGGAGGCACATGCACTTTATCTGCGTAGATCTGGCATTTATGGCACTTTCTGGCATAGGCACAACAGTCTGCATCCATTGTGATCCAGTAGTAACCTGATCTTCATAAATTCTTTGCCATTGCATGTCCTCCAGCATGGGTACCGAAAGAACCTTCATGTACCTCGTGCATCAGTAGGTCGGATTCTTTCTTGTCAACACATCTGAGCAGAACCATGTCAAAGTTTCGCTTGTATAATGAACCATCAGCATTAAGGAAGAAACTACCAGCCAACCTTCTTAATGTCTTCTTATCATTAGATGATGCCCCAGGTGGGTATGTCCGATCTTCTAAGAAGCTTTTGATGTCATGGAACCAAGGCTTGTCATCTTTAGCAGTGTCCACAGAGAATACGTATGTTGGTTGGTCTAGTCTGGATACAAAAATCTGAGGCACATAATTGGCAGTTTGAACCTTGATCATGGAGGAAATGGTAGCTAAAGCATCCGCAAACTGATTTTCGTCTCGAGGGATGTACTCAAGTTTGACTGTTGTGAAGAAAGTCAAAAATCTCCTCGTATAGTCACGGTATGGAATCAGATGCTCCTGATGAGTGTACAATTTTCCATTGGTCTGATTGATTACCAAAGCTGAATCTCTGAATACATTCAAAGTTTTGATCCTGAGGTCAATGGCATCCTCAAGACCCATGATACAGGCTTCGTATTCAGCTTCGTTGTTAGTGCAAGCAAAGGTGAGTTTTGCCGAGAAAGGCATATGAACACCTTTAGGTGTAATGAGCACTGCACCAACCCCACGACCATTCATATTGATAGCCCCGTCAAACATCATAGTCCATTCTTCTTCTGGATCAGGCCCTTCAATGTGAACTGGCTCTTCACAATCTTTTGCTTTTAAGTACATGATGTCTTCATTGGGGAATTCAAATTTCATGGGCTGGTAATCATCAATGGGTTGTTCAGCCAGATAATCAGACAATACAATGCCTTTGATGGATATTTGAGATGTGTACTGAATGTCATACTCTGTCAGAATCATTTGCCATCTTGCAATCCTTCCGGTAAGCGTTGGCTTCTCAAATATGTACTTGAGGGGGTCCATTTTTGAGATCAACAAGGTAGTGTGAGTCAGCATATACTATCTTAGTCGGCGAGCAGCCCACGCTAAATCACATCAAGTTTTCTCGAGCAGTGAATAACGTTGTTCACAGTCGGTAAAATTTTTGCTTAGGTAGTATATTGCATACTCTTTTCGACCAGACTCGTCATGCTGGCCCAACACACACCCCATTGATCCTTCTAATACTGTTAGGTACATTATCAGAGGTCTTCCTTCAACTGGAGGCATGAGAATCAGAGGTTCTTGCAGGTACTCCTTGATCTTGTCAAAAGATTTCTGACAATTGTCGTTCCACCTGACTGTTTGTTCCTTCCTCAATAGTTTGAACAAGGGTTCACAGGTTGCAGTGAGAGGAGATATGAACCTAGATATGTATTTCAATCTACCCAAGAACCCCCGAACATCCTTTTCATTCCTAGGTGAAGGCATCTCCTGAATGGCTTTGACTTTGTCAGGATCAACTTCAATTCCCTTTTCACTTATGATAAATCCCAGCAACTTACCGGATCGTACCCCGAATGTGCATTTATTGGGGTTCAACTTCAACTGATATTTCCTCAGACGTTTGAAAAACTTTAGCAGATTTACCAGATGATCTTCTTCAGTAAGAGACTTGGCAATCATGTCATCCACGTATCATTCAATTTCCTTGTGGATCATATCGTGGAATAACGTTACCATAGCCCGTTAATAAGTGGCACCAGAGTTCTTCAGTCCAAAAGGAATTACCTTGTAACAAAACGTGCCCCAAGGTGTGATGAAGGTTGTTTTCTCCATGTCTTCGGGTGACATCTTGATCTGATTATATCCAGAAAATCCATGCATGAAGGAAAATACTGAAGAACTGCTTTCTTGTCTATGCTCAAGTGTATGACTTGTCTGGCTCAAATGCTAATTGTATTGCATTAGACGGAAGAAGCGAGTTCTCATTTGTGAGTGAAGATGATGAGAAAAGAATCCCGGAGGAGACAATTATTGTTTGTTTTTGTATTTTCACTTTTATTTGTTTTTGGTGTTTGTCATAAGTTAATGAGCTTAAGCCTAAATCAAGGGTTAGTAAACTCATTATATCCTCCCTTTGATTAGGGATAATGAGAATACTTTAAGTATGAGATAAACATCTCAACTTAATTACCATGATGATGTAGGGTTAAGATCATTAACCTACTTGTGATTATTTAGATGTTTTTGAGTTTTTGTTTAGTGTAAAGTAATGAGTTTAAGCCATAATCAAGGATTAGTGAACTCATTACACCATCCTAATAGAAGGATAATAGATGAGCACACTTAAGCTGAGGAAGATACCTCAACTTAATCCATGATTTGGGATTAATCTCATGACAAAAAAAGCCTTTATTAAAGTGGATTTTAATTAAGGGTGAGATTAAGAAGTGAGTTATATGGTTTGTAAGACAACTTGAGGAGGACTTGTCCATTAAACACTAGGGTTAGTCCTTCTTAACCAATAAAGGAAGAATTAGAACCCTAATGTAAGGCCCAAGTTACAAGTTAATGTCTTATTGACACTTAGTATTAAATTTATACACTCCATCCTAAGAGAAGGATGCAGGCATAACCCTAATTCCAAAGTCCTAAAGCCTTAAAGGTTTAGTCTCTAATGATGAGGTGAGAAGAGAGACACAAAGAAGACACAAAGGTGAAAACCAAGGGGGACTAATAACAACCCTAATTATTGTCATGCTTGGATGTTCCTATGGTTTATGAGGCTTGAGAAAGATCTTCAAGAAAGCCACCAATGGAAGAAGCAGATGAAAGGAGGAAGAAGCAGATGAATAAGTTACTTACTTCACTGAAGAAGATAAGTAACTTAGAGAAAGAAAGTGGGAGATGAACATGAATGAGCAGGCTCACTCTAAGACAAAGTGAAAATGCAGCAAAGATGCATATGAAGAAGATGAGGAGAAATGAGAAGTGAAGGAAAATTCACTTCTCAAGTTAACTTACCACCTGAAAATGTTAGCATAAGGAAAGAAATGAAGTGAAATGAAGCATATGTAATGACAAAGAAACAAAACCAGACGCAATCACATGATGCAAATGATGCTATGAAATGATGCAAAGGCATACCAAGTGTTATGAATGTTCATATAAGAGATTGGATGCAAATGAAGCATGCTTTGAAGTATGAAAACACATGTATATTTATGAAATGAAATGGATGCAAACATAGCAAATGTATGAATAAATGACCAAGCAATGTTCAAGCAATGTCTTAAGGTGTCTAAGATAGCATACAAGTGCTTAGAATGTCATGGTAAGTTCATATATTCGTGCAATGCAATGTAAGATGCAAGTATGGATGCAAAATTAGGGTTACATGAAAGGATGAGATGCAAATGATCAAAACAGAAATAATTCACATGATAAAAATTTGCAAATGAGCTCAAACAAACCCTAACCCCATATGATATCACACCCCAAAGGAGAAGGTCCAACTCTTAACCTAAAAGAAGTTATGATTTTCCTAATTTAACTAGGGTTTTTGGGTACCTTAGGAGGAAAAATGCAAATCAATTTGAAAATGAAAGATAAATTTATGACAAAAATATCCTAGAAACTATAAGCTATATGGAAAACAATGCAAAAATAATCATTGTCAAACCCTTCATGGTTAGGCAGAAAAGAATTTTCAAAGTTAGGGTTCCAAAAAGGAATTTTATGAACCCTAAATTCAAAGAAAAGTGTCAAAATATGTTCAATACCAAAACGAAATTTGTATGAATGGTTTGACAATGTTTCTAAATGTTCCAAGATGCAATGTGATTTTTTTTTGGAATTTTTAGAAACCTAAATGGTATTTTAATTAATTAATTTCCATTAATTAATTAAAATAAACATTTAAATTAATTAATTTCCATTAATTAATTAAAATAAACATTTAAAGATTTTTAAAATGATTTTTTAATGCAAAAAATAAAAATAAAAATGTTTTTGGGTGAAGAAAAATATTTGGAAACAAAATGCAGAAGAAAATATTTTTAGGATTTTTCTAGGTATTTAAATAAAATGACAAAGAAAATGGGATTTAAATGAAATAAAAATTAAAATAAAGGGAAGTCAACTGATCTAATGGTCTGGATTTGAATTGGGGAAGACTGCGTGCGCAGATGGAAGGCCTGGATTGATTTTGGGTTAATTAACTGATTAACCTAATTAATTAAAAATTAAACTTAAATGAAATGATATGAACCGTACACACGCCCGCGAAACCAAATCCAAGGGCTGATATTCATACTGAGCCACTAAACCCTAATTAGGGTTCTAATCATTTTCATCCGGTCATCTTCTCCGGCTAGCCAAACATGCTATCTCACTCAAAACGTAACCCCAAGCTCTCAAACTCTCCAGAAATGATCCTCACATCACTCTAAACAAGAATCAACCAAAAAAATTCATTTATTTCACATGAACAACATGAATCGAAGCAAAACGGAAAATCAACCAAAAATTTCAGAAGCTTGTGAAATGCTTAAAACTCAACCATTTTTGAAACAAATCATATCATGGCAATTAGGGGAACACATAGAATCATTCTATAACATAAAAGAGAAGTTCTGGAAATTTTTTTAAGGCGGCTACCTGAGCTGAAGCTTTCACTTCTATAGCTTTTGAACCATCTCTTTTGTGCAAATCCACCTCACTTGACCCCCTGATGATGTTGCAATGCTTTGAATGAGTTTAAAATGGCTGGATTGAGTGGCTGCACCTCAACTGGTCTGAAATCGTGTTTGTGTTTGGCTGCTTTTAGGGCTTGGTAATGGTTGGGAAATGCTCTAATGATGATGGTGAGTTGAATGATGAAGTTTGTTTTAGGTTTTTGTGGCTGGACAGAGAGTTTCGAAAGTTTGAAGCTTGAAGGTGATTTTGTGAAACTTAGCCTATGAGATGATCTGAGTTCCAATGTTATGTGAAGTAGCTTGCTTTGAGTCCACATAACATTGTTTGATAGGTCAGAAAGTGGGTGGTGGCCTGTGGTGATTGGTATGGGCAAGTTGCCAAAATGTCAACATTATGTGTACTTCAGGTATGGGCTATGGAAGGGGTTGTTCAAGGGCATGTCTGGCCTCAACATTTATCAAGGAGAGCCATGGGATTGATATTATGCAGCTGGATGGCTTAGAAGCAAAGATCTCATTGGTTTTGCAAGTGTTATGCATTTTTCCCCTTTTGAGAAATCTTGAAGTGCAAGGCATGGAAACTTGTAATTATTTGGGCAATTTTGGTCACAATGCAATGTATTATGTTTGTATGATTCTTAGAGAGTGATTAGAGGTCACAAAATGACTTGGTTTGTGAAATTGCAAAAAATCCTCTTTGGTGTGAAAGTGAAAATTATAGGATTTTTGCCAACTTTGCAAGGCCATAACTTGAGTTCCATAATGAATTAGAACTTGTTATTGTACTTTTTGAAAAGGGAATGATCCAATCTACAACTTTCATGACCAACAATTTTTAATTTGAAGCATTTTTGGTTGAGAAAGAGGAGGTTGAAAAACATTCCCAAAATGGAAAGTTTCCATTACAAGTCATTTCCATTTTTGGCAACTTTTGGTTTAGCTCAAATTTCTTCATGTGATCCTTATAACATATTGAGACATGTGATCCTTATAACATATTGAGACTATTATAAACAAGAATTACGAAAAAATTTGGAGTTATGGCCTCTGAAACCAAAACCCTAATTTCAGGTCATCTGTGTAGTGAAACCATAGCTCTGCTTCCATGCTTTCCAAGTTCTTGTGATTTTTTGACTTCCTTGATCTTTGAGGGATATAATATGATGATAGAACACACATGGACCCTCCTGGAATGATTGGAGACCTTTGGGGTGGCTCAGATGGATCCTTAGATTGCTCAGATCACAAACCCTAGATGCAGATGAACTTGAACTATGCAGATGAAACAAAAATGTAATATGAGATGGTATGCTTAAACTAATGCAAATATGGAAGATTCCAGGCCATGGTGTGAATTTAGTGAGGGAAAATTTGGGGTGTTTACAATATTCTCGAAGCATGTTGATAAGCTGTTCTTTTACTGAAGCTTGCAGACTGGACCCAATCTTCACTTCTTTCAAATCCTCCTCGGTACCAAGATTAACAGTTTCAACCTCCTCCTGATGAGGAGTAATCACTTTCTCTTCTTGCTTCGACAACCTGGATAACTCTTCATGTAACTCATAGTCTTCTTCAACCCCTTCATCAGCTTGATTAATTGGATTGTCGAAGTCATACAAGGTCATAACAGTGTTGTTGTCGTTGCAATCTAAAGGATTATTTCTGCAAGGGTTGAGATTTGTTCGTTTTAGTGATCAATTTTAATCTTGTTCAGAAAAATGAAGTTATTTATTTTGAAAACATTTCGATTTTATTGTTTTGTGCGAAAAATAAAAATGAAAAGACAGTGAGCGAAAGAGAAAGTTGTTTGCAAAAGATGTCCGATATTCATTGATATTCCATTTGCACAAAATTACAAATATGGACCTATTACAAAATGAGTCCTGACACCTTGGGCAAGATGCAGGACTTGATGCATGCTGAAAAAAGCAGGAAATAATAATTACTCTGCAGGAGTAACCCTTATAATTTCCTGGGAAGACCAGTTAAGGACTTGGTGACCCGGGATCCTTGGACGAATCCAACTCTCCAGGTTGAGGTCGCTTTCCACCTTGTCTTCCACGTTATTGACAACATCTAGGGATGAGCATCCCCCACTGATGAACTTGGGCTCCTTAGCAGCCTCTGCTTGATCTTGTCGGAATGGTTTGTAACCCAAACCGAATTTGTCCTCCTTCTTCTCCACCGGTAGCAGCTTGCCCTAGCCTCGAGCGCTTCCATCTTCAACAACCTTCCGAGCTTGTTGATAAGAGACAATTGAAGTACCCATCCTATCTTCTTGGGATGCAGCAAATACTTCAGTTGTTGCCTCATTGACGTTCAGTGCTTTGAACCCTTGGCTCATGGTTTCATGGATTTCACCATCCATCTTAATGTATTTGTAGGTAGCCAGATGGCTAAGAAAGATATCCTCTTCACTACAGATTGTGATATTCCGCCCTTCCCACTCATATTTCAATTTTTGGTGAAGGGTCGACATAACTGCACCAGCGGCATGAATCCATGGTCGACCCAACAAACAACTGTAGGCCGGCTAAATGTCCATCACATAGAAAGTAGTTTGAAAGACCTGCGGGCCAATTATCACAGGAAGCTCCACCTCTCTAAGAACATTCCTCTTGGAACCATGAAAAGCTCTGACCACCAGATTGCTTGGTCGGAGAGCTATACCATCATATTCAAGCTTGACAAGGGCTTTCTTTGGCAAGACATTGAGTGAGGACCCAGTGTCAACTAGAACATGTGAAAGCACAACCCCTTTACACTCCAGAGTGATGTGTAAAGGTTTGTTGTGGTGACGACCTTCTGTTGTCAAATCAGCATTGGTGAAGCCTAGCCCATGGCTGGTATTAACATTAGACACCACTGTCTCAAGCTGATTTACCGTGATCTCTTCCGGTACGTAGGTTGCGTGCAAGACTTTAAGTAATGCATCCCGATGAGCTTTGGAACATAATAGCAGGGATAAGATGGAGATCTTGGAAGGAGTCTGGTGGAGCTGATCCACAACCTTGTAGTCGCTTCTCTTGATTCTTCTCATAAATTCATCCACATCTTGATCAAAGGATGCTTTATGGGCTTCTTTTGGTATTGGTTCTTCTGACACCACATTTTTACCTTTGGCTTTGGCAGCAGCCTCTACCTCAGTATTAGTTCTTGGAACTTGTGACGCGAAGATGCGTCCGCTTCGGGTGAAGCCTCCGCCTCCTCCGACATTATCCACTTGTGGTGTATGAACTGAAGAATCAAGAAGGACTCTCTCTCCATTGCAGTAAAGGTCTGAACCATAGTGCCATGGTTCAACATTATCTTTTTCGTATGGAATGGGCCCCGGCACCGTGATGGTGACTGGACTGACTGCAGCAGAGGCAGGAACCATTATTGTTTTTGGATCATAAAATATGGTATCAGGACTTCTGATTGATGGTGGTGGTGATTGACTGAAGTTGGGTTGTTGCTGAAACTGTTGTTGAGATTGTTGCTGAAAATTGCTGGAATCAGGGACCGTTGCAGGGTCGTAATAGATGGTGACTGTGGAGACGTCGTTGTTAATGGTTGTTTTAGTTGTAGAAGCGGATGCAGTTGTATTGGTGTTTGTTGAAGTGATGAAAGAGGTGATATTTTATTTTGTAGACGAGTCTGTAGGAACAATTGTCTTTGCAGTTGTAGGAGGAGTACTGGTTGTTGCTGAAAAAGGAGTTGCTGATGTTGTAGAAGTCGTTGTTGTTATTTGCAGGATACCTTCTCTGATTAGGCCATTGATGTCACTTCTCAAGCTTGCACACCCATTGACGGAAACTTTGCAAGATTCACAGCAGGCCTCACAACCTGGGAACACCTGGCATTTTAAAAGCTGACCTTTAACCTCTGCCAGAGGTGTTTGAATGCTTGCAATATCTTCAATGAAATTCATGGGTTGACCCTCCTCGATTGCATTTATCCTGGGCCCACCATAGTTGGGCTTATGATTCTTCGTGACATTAGGAGGTGGTGCAAAATTTAGGGCCTTTGAATCAACCAGATCCTGGACCTTCATGTGCAAAGCTCTGCACTTTTCTGTCGTATGGTCAGGTGCATTAGAATGAAAAGCACATCTGGCGTTGACGTCGTAATTTCTCGGAAGGTTCTGAGGATCTGGTGGAGCCAAAGTCCTTAACTCGACAAGAATAAGCTTTAGGAGTTGTGGCAACAAGGTGGCATATGGCATTGGTATAGGGTCAATCACTCTGTTGACTTGAGATGGCCTTTGCTGGAAAGGGCGTTGTTGTTGGTTGTTGTTATTGTTGTAGGATCTTTGTTGAGGAAACTCTTGTTGTTGAGGAAAATGTTGTGATTTTTGAGTGTATTGAGGAGGTGGAGTAGGAATAGTGACAACAACAATTGATCTTGGCAGATACTGGGGCCTTCCTCTGCCATGTGTACTG
This sequence comes from Lathyrus aphaca, assembly GCA_963966055.1. Taxonomy (NCBI): domain Eukaryota; kingdom Viridiplantae; phylum Streptophyta; class Magnoliopsida; order Fabales; family Fabaceae; genus Lathyrus; species Lathyrus aphaca. The sequence continues at coordinate 126,215,529 of OZ014523.1, read as the reverse complement.
AATTTGTTTCTCCCGACCTGCGAAGCCATGCAAATGGTTTCTTTGCACTGCTTGAACTGGCGCCGTTATCAGAAATCCTTCCCATTTTCAATAAGCTCTCAATTCTTTCCCAGCTATGACCATATCTGCAAAGCTAGTGGAAGAGAATTCAGCCAACCTATCAATGTACGTCCCCTGGAGGGTGTTCATAAACATATCCACCATTTCTCTTTCTAACATTGGAGGTTGAACGGCAGCAGCTAATTGCCTCCATCTTTGAGCGTACTCTCTAAAGCTTTCCCGAGAAGACTGTGACATTCCCATTAGAAGTGTTCTGTTAGGAGCCATGTCCAGATTGTATTGATATTGGTGAATGAAAGCCTCAGCCAAATCATTCCAATTTCTTACTGTGGCCCTGGTCAAATGAGAGTACCACTCACGGGATGCCCCTATTAAGCTATCCTCAAAATAGAACATCCATAGTTTTTCATCCATGGTGTATGCTTTTAATCTTCCCAGGAAAGATTGGAGATGGTTACGAGGGCAGGATGTACCATTGTATCTTTCAAAGCAGGGAGGTTTGAATTTGTGAGGAATTCTAACCCCCTCCACTAGTCCCATATCTATGACATCAAAACCTAGGGAGTTTTGAGACTCCAGAGACCTCAGCTTTTCTGCTATCTCGTCCAGCCGACGATCATAGACTTCATCTCCTGCCCCAACTTAAGTAAATTGTTCTTCCTGAGGGTCCCCCTGCAAGGTACGACATCCAGTGTTACCCTGGGTGTTTCTTATAGCATTGATGTCTAGGTTAAGACGAGGTCCAAACTCTAGGGGGTCAGTACGAGGCTGTACATGATCATTGTTGCTGGTATCTCCTGTACCTCGGTGGTTTTCTTCGAGAGTTTGCCGCTCGACCAACTCTCTCAGTCTTTCTTGGCTTTGGGCCAACCCAGTCATCACTGACATAAAATTATTCATTTGGGCCCTCATCTCAGTCCTCTCATTGGCCATTTGGGTTCTCACGTCAGTCAGATCTTGTTGAACCTGGTCCATTTGTAAGCCTGGAAGGTTGTTTCTTGTCAGATACCGGTGAACTCGGTTGATGGGGAAGACTCTTCTACGAGCAATGTTTCCTGAAACCACAACAAAGTGAGAAACAACAAAAACAAAAACCTACAAAACAAAGAAATGAGGTTAGTATGCAATGTAGGATGCCTATTTGTCTTCCAAGGGTATCCGGGTTGGTTCTTTGGTTTTGACCTTCCAGACCTCGAGGAATGATGATGTTGAAGAGATATAAAGCCCACAAAATAACACAAACCATATATTACAAAGTGTAAAGATACATAGTTTGATTACAACAAATTTACCATGGTGGGTCAAAATACAACAACAAAAAGACAATCAAAATGAAGTACAAGTACAAAGAAATCAAACGTCCAATCCATAATCATCCTTTCTGACTTCTTTCAGGAGAGCCTCAGTTACTGGGCACCCTGGATGCTCGGTGATGGTCCTGATAAGAATGTTCCTGGTGGCAATGGCACTAGTAAACTTCTTGTGCTTGTCTTGGTCATTTGATCTCTTCAACCCCGCCCGGAGTTTCAATTCATAGATTTCTTTCTGTGCTGCTAATAAGGCTTCCTGGTTCTTCTTCTTCTCATTAGCTTCCAGCTGCTCTATCCTAGCCTGGGTTCTCTGATCTTCCTGTGAACGAGCTTCAGTGATTCTGATCCATCTAGCCTGACTTTCCTCCAAGTAGTGCTCAGCTCTGGCCTTCTGAATCTTGGCTTCCTTGCAAGCATTCTTCAATACCAACTCCCCCGCTCTAACCCTTCTGATGTAGTCATCTGTCTTCTCAATCTTGGTCATATGCTTGATCCAGAGCTTCTCCAACCTTTCATTGTCTAGACGACTATCATTCCTCTCCCAGAGGGTCTTCTTCAGAGCTTCAGAAAGCTGAGTATTCCTTTCCTTCAATTTCTCAAACTCCTCCAAATTGACTGTGGCCACAGGCTCCACTGTTGATGGTCCAGGCACATCCTCTAGGGTGAATGGCATGCGGGTGATTTGTCCCCTGATACGAGACCAATCAAGATACTGAGCTAAAGCTATGTTGTCACACTTTCCAAGAATAGCAGTCCCTTTTGTCTGAATATTATCCCAAGCCCAAGCTGCCTGTCTGGCAATGGCAAGGTTGTGCTGAATGTCACAATAAAGGGTTTCTGACAAGTATTTCTCTCTTGGTGGATGTACAGAGGCATACCCTAATTGCCTTTTGAATAGCAGAGGATTGTATTTGATGCAACCCTTCACTCCAATTAAGGGTACATTGGGATACTGCCCACAACTGGTGATGATATCTCTGCCCTTGGTGCTCTGAGTGCACCATTTGATGTCTTCTGAAGTAATGGCAATCATTCTTTTAGCCCAGTTTCTTGACTGATGAGGGTTTAAGAAAGCTTCTGACTTTGGCAAGTGCCTCAACAACCAACAATAGAAGAGAGGTTCACAACACCTGACTAATCTTCCCCTCTGCTTCTCATTCCTCTGATGCACTGATTAGTAAAAGTCTCCAAGCAAGGTAGGGACTGAATTCTTCAACAAGAAGAGGTGGATAGCACTCTTGCTCACAAACTTAGGCTCATCAGCATACAAGATGATGCCATATATGCTAAGGGCCAGAAGAGCACAAACAGTGTCCCACTTCCCTGCTGCAGCATGAATGGTGGCCTGAGTGATCAAGAAGTCCAAATGAAGGCCTGGGATTCCAGCCTTGGTGGTCATATTCTGGTCAATGAGGGTGGACTCCAAGTGCAAGGCCTTAGCTACATCTTCATTCTTGGGAGCAGTCATCTCAGGGTTGAAAGGAATCCCTCTCCTGATGGGGACACCCAACAACATGGAGAACTCCTCTAGCAAAGGGCCCAACTGGAAATATGGGAAAGTGAAACATCTGAGAGGAGGGTCATAAAACTGACGACAAGTGTGGATCATACTCATCTGAGATGCATCCAAGTCCATGATTATGTCCATAATGCTACCATAATGTTCCCTGATAAAAGGGACATGATCAGGAGTGATGAGTGTCTGAATCTGTCTGATACCTGCCAGAGTAGGCTCAAACAAATGATAGGTGATGTTGCTCTTCCTGGATGGGTCCATGCCGACAATGGATGCTGATGAAGAAGACTGAGGAGAAGCACTGATGAAGGCAACTGGAGAAAACTGCTGAAGATAACTGGAGGAAATACTAAAGAGGATCTCTGATGAAGATAACTGTTGAAGAAGGCTGATGCAGATGGCTGAAGGAATCTGAGCAGTAGAACAGGTCAAAACCAAACCAAAGATAGAATGTGGATACCCAGTAAAACAAATAGACAAATGTTAAATGATGCAAAATGATGTATACAGAATGATATGCAAGGGTTTGTGATCAAGTGCTGGATCTGTTATCTGCCTTGATAGCGTCCTAGTGTGTTCATAAGTCCGGATGAAGGCTTAGAAAACCAGTAACCAGGTGGGGGACTCAAATAAAGAGTCACAAGTCTAGGGTTTCACAAGAATAGTCCAAAATGATGCACTCTTAAAACAAAACTGGTAACAGGGTATGATGAGGCCAAGGGTTCCTGCAAACCTGTAAACATCCCAACCCCCTCACATGTATTGTTCTAGAACAAGGATACTTAGACTTGGATCGGTTATGAGAAGTGTAAACACTTCTAACCCAGAGGTACAGTGTTTACATTACTCATAAATGATCCTCCTCTAATTCACCTCAGATGCCGAAAGTCATCTAAAAGGTCATCCATACTTAGCAGGCTTCCCAGATAGCCCTAGTACTACAGGAAATCTGTAGCACAAAGTTCTCAATAAGAAACCCATGTCTGAACCGTGTTTCATATTCCCGCACCAGACCGAAATGGAATGGGAAAGAATATGAAGCCACTCTATCCTATGTGTCACTCAGGCTCCCGGTATGGAACCTTACTCACTCAATAACCCTCCCAACAAGGAAAACAACAGATCCAACACAGGTTATATGATGATATTATGAAATGCATAAAAACAGTAAATAAAGCAATAAATAAAGTTGTACAGAAAGCTATAAATAAAGCAATAAACAAAAAGTACAAGTAGCACATAACACCCCCATAAACACAAATCAAACAAGCGCTAGGAGAAACCTGCAAAAAGAACCAAAAGCTCTGGTTGCAAGATAAGGTTCCCCAGTAGAGTCGCCAAGCTGTCGCTCCCGAAGATTTGCATCCCAGTGCAGACGCGAACGGTCGGCGAAAAGAGAAAGTGAAGGTGAATTGAATAGAGTCGCCAGCTAGGCATTTTTATCCCGAAGAAACGATAATGCTGCATAAACCTAAAAAGAAATGGATAAGACGGTTGCGAACCAGAGAAACTAAGAAAGGGGGTTGGTTACAACCTGGGAAGGTATTAGAACCCATATTACCCGTCGTACTCGACGGGATCCACGCTTACAAGATTGTGTTTAAAGGGGTATGGTATGTGCTATCTGTGTGCAAAAGCTAGAAATGAATGTACAGGTGTCAGTGCAAGAGGTGAATGCTCAGGAACTGAGGCTTAGAAAAGAATGCTGAAAGAGGGGGAAGACACAACGACTTTTGTTCGATAAAAGTTAAGTTATGCCTACGTATCCTCGCGTGAAATGAGGAAGTCAGAACACCGTAGTTCGACTTAAAGAGACTGAAAATGAATTGACTGAGAACTGCTTACTTGTCTATGCTCAAGTGTATGACTCGTCTGGCTCGAGAGCTAACTGTATTTCATTAGACGGAAGAAGCAAGTTCTTGTTTTTGAATGAGTGTGATGAGAAAAGAATCCCGAAGGAGACGATTATTATTTGTTTTTTGTGTTTTCAGTTTTGTTATTGTTTTTGGTGTTTTGCATAAGTTAAATAGCTTAAGCCTAAATCAAGGGCTTGTAAACTCATTAATATCCCCCCTGATAAGGGATAATGAGCCTACTTAAGTATGAGATAAGCATCTCAACTTAACTACCATGATGATGTAGGATTAATATCATTGACCTACTTTTGATTATTTAGATGTTTTTGAGTTTTTTGTTTAGTGTTAAGTAATGAGTTTAATCTCTAATCACAGATTAGTGAACTCATTACACCATCCTAATAGAAGGATAATAAATAAGAACACTTAAGCTGAGGAAGATACCTCAACTTAATCCATGGTTAAGGATTAAATTCATTATATAACAAGCCTTTATTAAGTGGATTTTAATTAAGGGATGAGATTAAGAAATGAATTTTATGGTTTGTAATACAACTTGAGGAGGACTTGTCCATTAAACACTAGGGTTAGTCCCTCTTAACCATAAGGAAGAGTTAGAACCCTAATGTAAGGCCCAAGTTACAAGATAAAGTCTTGATGATTATTAAGTGATTTGATTAATAGGTTTAAACAAATTAAAGATTTAACACTTAAGATTAAAGTTATACACTCCATCCTAAGAGAAGGATGCAGGCATAACCCTAATTCCAAAGTCCTAAAACTTTAAGAGTTTAGTCTTTGATTATAGAGATGAGAAGAGATACTCAAGGAGACTCAAAGGTAAAAAGATAAGGGGGACTAATCACAACCCTAATTATTATCATGCTTGGATATCATATGGTTTATGAGGCTTAGAGAAAGATCTTCAAGGGAAGCAACCAATGGAAGAAGCAGATGAAAGGAGGAGGAAGCAGAAGAATAAGTTACTTACTTCCTAGGAAGATAAGTAACTTAAAGGACGAAAGTGATAGAGATAGAACATAAGTGAATCAAATTTACTTCAAAGACAAGTTAAAATGCATATGAAAGAGATAAGAAGAAGTGAGAGGTGAAGGCAAATCCACCTCCCAAAATAACTTACCAAACCTGAAAGTGTTAGCATGAATGCATAAAGTATAAAGAATGAAGAAATGAATTGAGATGAGATGAAAAACATGGCAAATGAATGAAGAAATGATCAATAAAGGTTCTAACATGTCCTAATATGTCTGATATGACATATGAATGCATGAAATGTCATGGCAAGTTCATGTGATGATGAATATGCAAGGTGAATGCAAATGAACATGAGAAATTAGGGTTTTATGGACATGTGAGATGCAAATGACTAAACCAGAAGCAATCAACATGATAAAAATTTGAAATCAAGCTAAAACAAACCCTAATTCCATATTAGGTCACACCCATAAGGAGAAGGTCAGAAGCCTATCCTATCAAAAGTTATGATTTTCCTAAGTTTTCTAGGGGTTTTGGGTGATTCAAAAGAGAAAATGCAAATCAATTTGAAAATGCAAGATAAATTCATGAGGAAAATGACCTATAAACTACATGCAATATGTAACACAATTCATAAAGAATCAAGTTCTAACTCTTCTTGGTTAGGCAGAAATGATTTTTCAAAGTTAGGGTTTAAAAATGTGATTTTAATGTCCTTTAATTCAAAGAAAATTGGTAAACTATGATCAAACCTAAAAAGAAATTTGTGTGAAGAGTTTGAAAATGTTTCTAAATGCATTGGAATGGTTCATGATTTTTTTTGGTGATTTTTAGAAACCTAAATGTATTTTTAATTAATTAAAAAAATTTAATTAATTAAAAATTACATTTAAATATTTTAAAAATACTTTTTTAATGCAAAAAATAAAATAAAAATTATTTTTGGATTTAGAAACATATTTAAAGTCAGAATGCAAAAGAAAATATATTTTTTGAACTTTTTTAGCTAATTTAAATACTTTTGTGAAATAAAATGCAAAGAAAAATAAAATAAAAACAAAAGTATGCAAGATGAAAGGCTGTGATTGGAAGTTGAGGGATCCAGTGGTCAGGATGGAAAGTCACCAAGACTTGAGGTATTCAGATCCTAAGGCCTAGATTCAAATTGAAAACGCACGCATGATCTGATGGCTAGGATTTGATCTGACTAATTTAATTATAATTAAGTTAATTAAGTGAAATTAGGGATTAATTATATAATCTGGTCCATCCACGCGCTAACCCTAAACATGATCTAATGGCTCAGATTCAAACTGGGAATTAAACACGTTTAAGCCATAATCAAACTCAGGCGACCGGAGATAAGCTCCGGTCGTCTTCTCCGGCCACTCAAAATGCTCATCTTCTTCCCTAGGCCATTAACTCCATAAAAATTGCCCAGAATCAATCCCCAAACATCATACATCATGAATCAACAAACAAACAACATTTATATTGCACAATAAGGCTGAATCGAATCAAAACAAATTTTAGGTCAAACTTTCAGAACATCATATCATACTCATTTCTTGCTCATTTTCAAAACTAAACATATCCTCATGATCAGTGCAACACATAGAATCATATTTTAACAAGAAAACAAGCTTCTGGAAAAAATGTTCATGGAGGATACCTGAGATGGAGTTCTTCAATATGAAGTTTTCTAAGCTTCTCCTTTGTGCAATCCACCTCCTATGGTCCCCCTGATGCTATTGGCAAGCTTGAATGAAGCTTAGAGTGGCTATTTTAGTGTTTCAGCTCTGTCAAAGCAGAAATCGTGTTTGTTATGTGATGTGTTTCAGGTCATTCTAATGGTTGGGATTTGTTCCTTAGGTGATGCTGAGTTGAATGGTGAAGAAAATTTGAAGTTTTTGTGGTTGTGCTATGAAATTCGAAGAGATGAAGGTATGAGGTGAATTTTGGAAATCTGAGTGTTGAGAGGCTTTCAGGCTTATGTGTTATATGAAATGTGATCCATGATGTTTGTATAAACCAATGGGATTGCTCAGAAAGTGGGTGGTGGCACAACTTGATTGGTATGGGCCAAGTTGCAAAAAGTCAAGGTGATGTGTACTTGAAGCATGGCATGGGTCAGAGGTTGTTTGGAGGGGTGTCTGACCTCAGCTTGGTTTATGGAGCACCATGGGATTGAACTTGATGAGCTGGAAGGCTTGGATCATGAGATGGCATAGATTTTGCAACTTTCCCTCTTTGGTGTTTCTTAGATCACAAGCCATGAAAACCCTAGATTCAAAGTCCAATTCTGATCTTTTGAAGCTTCTTTGACATGTTATGACATATTTGTGCACATTAGAGGTCATTAGAATGCTTGGCAAGTGAAATTGCATAATTCCCTCTTTGGCATGAACTTGAAAATTATGTGATTTTTGCCAACTTTAAAAGGCCATATCTTGAGTTCTAGGATGAATCAAGAAATTTTATTGTACTTTTTGAAAAGGGAAAAACCTAATCTACAACTTTCATGCCCAAGAATTTTTCATTTGAAGCATTTTTGGTCATGAAAGAGGAGGTTGAAAATCTTTCCCAAAATGGAAAGTTTGCATTTCAAGTCATTTCCAAACATGGCAAGTTTGCAATTGGCTCAAAATTATTCAATCTTGTGAACTTCTAACTACTTCTAAGATCAAATAAAGATGATTGAACTTCAATTTGATAAAAACACCCCTTTGGTTCCATTGTTGGGGGCCTCAGATGCCCTGATTTTGACTTAACTTGCTCAGGAAGTTACCCAGTAAACAAATGACTTCCACAATGAGTTTCTTCATCAAACTTAGTACACATGATCCTTATAACATGTTAAGAACATTAGAAACAAGAATGACCCAAAAATTTGGAGTTAAGGCCTCTGAAACCAAAACCCTAATTTTGGTCATCAGTGTAGTGAAAACCCTAGCTCTGCTCCCATGTCTTTGCTAGTTCTTGTGATCTCTTGACTTTCATGAACCTTGGGGAGCATAATATGATGATAGAACACACATGGACCCTCTTGGAAAACTTTGAGACCTTTGGGATGGCTCAGATGGATTCTTGGATTGCTCAAACCACAAACCCTAGATGCAGGTGAACTTGTAGTGAAACAAAAATGCAATATGAGATGTAATGCTTATGCTTATGCAAAAATGAAAGATCACAAGCCATGGTGTGATAAATGGTGAGGGAAAATTTGGGGTGTTTACAGCTGCCCCTATTCAAGCATGAGTTAGCTGTGCAAGGTGTAAGCGCCTGGCTTAACAAACAAACAAGATAACTTGTCTTTGAATACCAAAGACAGTCCGAAATTTGCACTCGCTGGGGATAAGAAGAAAAAGGATATAAATTGTGAAAGATAGTATAGTATGATAATAAAATGAAGACGACAGAGGAAGACCATCGAGCAGAGGACGACTGCTGGGGATAAAGTGGTAAGTAAAGCAATGACGGGGACGACCGACAAGCTGGGGAAATAAAGAGATCATGATGGGGACGACCACCGGGTAAAGAAACAAGATTCTTTGGGGGTTATAGTAATGAGGAAAGAAATGATGGGGACGACCACCGGGCTTTGGAAATTAAAGTAAACAACTATGGAGACGACCATCGGTTAAAATAAAAAATGGAATAATGAGGAGGGACGGTCATCAAAGGTGAAGGGCGATCACCTAGCAGGGGACGATTGCTCTTTATCACAACATATGACGAATGTCGGATAGAAAGTTCGACGATGGGGACGACCATCGGATAAGCATGATGAAGGACGATCATCAAGAGGTGAAGGAAGATCACCTAGCAGGGTACAACTTCTCTCAGGTTTTATCACGACATAGGACGAATGTCGGATAACAAGATCATCGATGGGGACGGCCATCGGATAAAAATGATGACGGACGGTCATCAAAAGCTGAAGCACGATCACCTAGCAGGGAACGACTGCCACAAATATCACGACATAGGAAGAATTCCGGATATAAGGTTCCAATGATGGAGATTCCACTGGGGAAATGATGAGGGACGGTCATCCAAAGGTGAAAGACAATCACCTGGTAGGGGACGGCTGCCGAAAGTATCACGACATAGGACGAATGCCAGATAGAAGGTTCCAATGATGGAGATTCCACTAGGGAAAGGATGAGGGACGGTCATCCGAATGTGAAGGACGATCACCTGGAGGGGACGGCTGCCGAAAGTATCATGACATAGGATGAATGTCGGATAGAAGAAAGTTGTTTTGTTGACGACTTACTGGGAAACGGTAAACACGGACGAGTGCTTACGCTTTCGAAAGTAAAAGGTATAAATGTTTGACGCTATGTATAGATTAAAGATGTGGACGAGCATCCTTAGGACCATGATACGGACGAGTATCGGTAGAAACAAACGCTGACACGTGTTCAAAGATGATGATACGGACGAGTATCAACTGGTTAACAAGGAACATGGACAATTGTTGAATCTGTTGAGGAGTGATATAAACAAGATATGGACGAGTATCAAAGACTTCTGTATAAGTATGTACAAGTATGGTCTGTTGGTGAGGTATGTGCAAGATATGAACGAGTGTTCGACTTGCTGGGGAAGAATGACACAGACGAGTGTCAAATATGTATAAATATAAACAGGCATCTGTTTTGAGAGTGCAAAGGATATGCTTTGGCTTTCTGTGGGGAGATTAAAATGACACGAACGAGTGTCGAAAAGAACATGTTATGGACAAGTATTTGCTCGCAGCAGGTGTTCGAGCGACCTGTGGGGATAGGATGACACAGATGAGTGTCGAAAAGAGCATATATAAAACAAGTATTTGTACTTGAGAGTGCAAAGTGGACATTTTGGCTTTTATGTGCAAAGGATGTATCTTGTATGTTGCTGATGAGGGTAATTGCAGGTGACTGACTCGAACCTGGCTTGTGATCATGAAAATGTTTGATTTTTGTCGTAATTCTCCGTATTAGACGGAATGCTACGTATATTTGGTGAATATGATGCAAATGTTATGATTATGCAAAGGGGAGAAACTGATCCGGGACCCGGATCCTGCTGGGATAAAGATCTCTGGCCGATCTGCTTGGAAGAATAACCCGGCTGGGGAAGAGATCATTGTTAGATTTGCCAGGAGGGAGAACTATTGCTTGGGGAAAATAGATTATTGGTAGATCTATCCGTAAGGAAAGCTCAGCTGGGGAGAAGGAACTTCAGCCACTTTGTTGGGGATGGGTTTCAGGCATTGCTCTTCTGGGGAGAGAATGGAAACTCTGTGGGGAGGTGTCGATCCCCCGAAAAGACACCGGGTTAGATAGGGTACAGACGTGAACGGTCGGCGAAATGAGAAAATGAAGGTGAAGATGAATAGAGTCGCCAGCTAGGCATTTTTATCCCGAAGGAAAGGTCATGCTGCATAAACCTAGAGAAAGATGGATAAGACGATTGCGAACAAGAGAAACTAAAAAAGGGGGTTGGTTACAACCTGGGAAGGTATTAGCACCCAGATTGTCCGTCGTACTCGACGGGATCCACGCTTACAAGATTGTGTTTAAAAGGGGTAGTGTATGTGCTATCTGTGTGCGAACACTTGAAAAAGAATATACAAGTGTCAGTGCAGAAAGTGTGAATGCTCAGGAACTGAGGCTTAAAAGAGAATGCTGAAAAAGGGGGAAGATAAAGAGACTTTTGTTCGATAACAGTTAAGTTATGCCTACGTATCCTCTCGTGCAATGAGGAAGTCAGAACACCGTAGTTCGACTCAAAGAGACTGAAAGATAAATTGACTGTGAACTGTTTGCTTGCCTATGCTCAAGTGTATGACTCGTCTGGCTCGAGTGCTAACTGTCTTGCATTAGACGGAAGAAACAAGTTCTCGCTTATGAATGAGTATGATGAGAAAAGAATCCCGAAGGAGACGATTATTGTTTGTTTTTTTGTGTTTTCAGTTTTGTTATTATTTTTGGTGTTTTAAATAAGTTAATGAGTTTAAGCCAAAATCAAGGGCTTGTAAACTCATTATATCCTCCCTGATTAGGGATGGTGAGAATACTTAAGTATGAGATAAGCATCTCAACTTAATTACCATAATGATGTAGGATTAAGATCATTAACCTACTTGTGATTATTTAGATGTTTTTGGGTTTTTGTTTAGTGTTAAGTAATGAGTTTAATCTCTAATCACAAATTTGTGGGCTCATTACACCATCCTAATATAAGGATAATAGATGAGAACACTTAAGCTGAGGAAGATACCTCAACTTAATCCATGGTTAGGGATTAAATCCATTATATAACAAATCCTTTATTAGGTGGGTTTTAATTAAGGGATGAGATTAAGAAATGAGTTTTATGATTTGTAAGACAACTTGAGGGGGACTTGTCCATTAAACACTAGGGTTAGTCCCTCTTAACCATAAGGAAGAGTTAGAACCCTAATGTAAGGCCCAAGTTACAAGATGAAGTCTTAGTGGTTATTAAGATGATTTGATTAAGAGGTTAAAACAAACTAACGGGTTAACACTTAGGATTAAAGTTATACACTCCATCCTAAGAGAAGGATGCAGGCATAACCCTAATTCCAAAGTCCTAAAACTTTAAGAGTTTAGTCTCTAATTATGAAGATGAGAAGAGAGACTCAAAGAAGACTCAAAGGTGAAAGACTAAAGGGGGACTATATACAACCCTAAATTTATCATACTTGGTTATCCTATGGTTTGTGAGGCTCAAGAGAAATCTTCAAGATGGCCACCAAGGAAGAAGCAGATGAAAAGAGAAGAAAGGAGGATTAGGTTACTTACTTCATTTAAGAAGATAAGTAAACATGATAGAAAGAAAAGAAAGGAAGAGGCACAAGTGAATGAAATTCTCTTCAAACACAAGTATAATGTACAAAAATAAGAGAGAAAGAGAAGTTATATGTGGATGCAAATCCACACCTTAAACAACTTACCATAAGCCCCTAAAATGTTAGTTGAACATGTAAAGATAGAAATGAAATGCAAATGCATCAAACAAAGGTGCTATGATCAAAGTCAGAAGTGCATATGCCAGGAAAATGAATCATGAGATGCTGCAAAGTCACACATGAGGCATATGTATGCTTATATGAGAGATGGGATGCAAAGGGAGCAAGTTAGAAGCATGGAGACACATGGATGTTCATGAAATGTTATGAGTGCAAAGCATACCAAACGAATGAATGAATGATCAAACAATGTTCTAACATGTCCTAGGATTTCTAAGATGACATACAAATGCTTAAGATGTCATGGCAAGTTCATGTATTGATGTTTATGCAAAGATGAATGCACATGAACATGAAAAATTAGGGTTTTATGAATGTATGAGATGCATATGACCAAAACAGATGCAATGTACAAGATAAAAAATTGAAAATGCTCTCAAAGGAACCCTAAACCTATACTAGGTTACCATCCAAAGGGGAAGGTCAGAGACTAAACCTAGATGAAGTTATGGATTTTCTAAGTTTGCTAGGGTTTTTGGGTGTTCTTCAATGTAAAATGCCAAACAAATTGAAAATGCAAGATAAAAATGAAACAAAAATGTTTTTAGATGCTAGAAGACATGCATAGAACAATGTAAAAAGAACCATTCACAACCTCAACTTAGGTTTAGGGTTATGAATTTTTGAAGCTAGGGTTAGAAAAATGAACTTTTTAAGAACCCTAATTCATTGAAAAATCTCAAAGTATGATTAAGACCAAAAAGAAATTTGTAAGGTGAGTTTGTAAATGTTTCTAAATGTCTAAGGATGCTCTCTGATTTTTTTGGTGATTTTTAAATACTTAAATGTATTTTTAATTAATTAAAATGAATTAATTAATTAAATAAAACATTTAAATTATTTAAAAATACTTTTTTAATGCAAAAATAAAAAATAAAAATATTTTTGGTTTCTGAAAATTAATAAAAGTCATGATAAAAATTTTCAGATTTTTTTAATGATTTTTGCTATTTTAAATAAATTTACAAAATAAAATAGAAAGAAATAAAAATAAAATGAAAACTATGCAGGATGAGAGGCTGAGATTCCAAGTTGGATGGATGGGTAGTCAGGATGCAAAGTCACGTGGACTTGTGGTAATCTGATCCTAAGGCTATGACTTAAACTGGTTAATTAAATAAGATCCAACGGCCATATTTTAAACTGACCTAATTAAATAAATTAAAACTAATTAATTAAGATTAGGGTTAATGAAATGATCTGGACCATTGAAAAGGCGCGCCAACACAAGATCCTAGGGTCAGAATTCAAACCTAGATAATTACACGTCATTAACCCTAAACACTTTCAGATGATCGGAACAGTGTTCCGGTTATCTTCTCCGACCAGCCAAAATGCTATCTCTCTACTCAAGCTTCTAAAACCTAATTTTTCTGCCCATAAATGATCCCCATACATCATACATCAAGAATCAACAAACAAAATTCATTTATAACACATCAAAAGAGAGAATCGAAGCAAATCAGTTCTATGTCAAAAAGTTTCAGAGCAAGCATACATACTCAATTCTCAATCATTTTCAAAACTAAACATATCAACATGATCAGGGAAGCATGTAGAATCATTCAGGAACTTAAAATAGAATTTCTGGAAAAAATGTTCTTGAGGTTACCTGAGTTGAAGCTTTTCAGTTAGGTGCTTTCTGACCCCTTCTTTGGTGCAAAACCACTCCCTTGAGTCCCTTGATGCTATTGAGAAGCTTGGAACAAGTTTATTTTGGCTGTTTTTGAGGTTTTAGTTCAGAGGAAGCTGAAATCGTGTTTCTGTTTGAGATGGTTTCAGGCCAATGTGAAGGGTGGGAAATGATCCTGGGGTTGTGTGGAGATGATTGGTGAAAGAATTTTGAAGTTTTGATGGATGAGTTGGGAGATTCGAAGAGATGAAGTTTTGAGGGGATTTTGTGTAATCTGAGCTTGGGTGTATTTCAGGCTTCAAGCATTGTGTGTTTTGGTTCCATAATGTTTGTATATCATGTCTTGATTGGTCAGAGAGTGGGTGGTGGCCTGACTTGATTGGTATGGGTGATTTTGCAAAAATTCAAGCTTATGAGTACTTGAGGCATGGCACGAGTAAGAGCTGGATTAGGGGCATGGCTGGGCTCAGCATGGATCAAGGAAGGCCATAGGATTGAAATTGATGAGTTGGAACACTTGCAGCTAGGGTTTCTATGTGTTTTGCAAATTTTCCCTCTTTGACATTTCTTATGATTCGAGGCATGAAATGATCCAATTCTTGGGCCAATTCTGAGTTTTTGAAGTTGCATAGGCATGTTATGAAGTGTTTGTACACAATTGAAGTCATTATAATGCCTTAACATGCCAATTTGAAAAATCCTTCTTTGAAATGAAACTTGAAATTTTAGGATTTTTGCCAACTTTGAAAGGCTATATCTTGAGTTCTAGGATGAATCAAGACATGTTATTGTACTTTTTGAAAAGGAAAAGACCTAATCTAAAACTTTCATGACCAAGAATTTTTCATTTAAACCATTTTTGGTTGAGAAAGAGGAGGTTGAAAAACTTTCCCAAAATGGAAAGTTTCCATTACAAGTCATTTCCATTTTTGGCAAGTTTGCAAATTGTCACTCCCACCAGATGACACGGGGCCAAGGGGGGTACAGACGCGAACGGTCGGAGAAAGGGATGAGAACACACAAGGGTGAACTCGGAAAGAAAAGAGTCGCCAGCTAGGAATTTTTATCCCGAAGGAAAGGTAATGCTGCATAGACCTGAGAAAAGATAGATAAGACGGTCGCGAACCAGAGAAACTGAGAAAGGGGGTTGGTTACAACCTGGGAAGGTATTAGCACCCAGATTGTCCGTCGTACTCGACGGGATCCACGCTTAAAAGATTTGTGTCTAAAAGGGGTAGTGTCAGTGCAATCTGTGTATCAAAGCTGGAAAGAATACAAGTGTCAGTGAAAAAAGAAATGTGAAGTGAGGTGGGAGGGTGTCAGTGTAAGAGCAGAGTGAGAAGCTCAAGATAATGAGGCTAAAAGAATAATACTGAAAGGAGGGGGAATATACAGAGACTTTTGTTCGATAACTGTTAAGTTATGCCTACATTTTCTCTCGTGCAATGAGGAAGTCAGAACACCGTAGTTCGACTCAAAGAGACTGAAAGATAAATTGACTTGTGAATTGCTTACTTGTCTATGCTCAACTGTATGACCTGTCTGGCTCAGGTGCAGACTGTCTTGCATTAGACGGAAGAAACAAGTTCTCGTTTATGAGTGAAGATGATAAGAAAAGAATCCCGGAGGAGACGATTATTATTTGTTTTTTTTTGGTATTTTTAATCTTTTATTGCTTTTGGAGTTTGTCATAAGAAAATGAGCTTAAGCCTAAACCAAGGGCTAGTAAACTCATCACATCCTCCCTCTGATTAGGGGTAATGAGAATACCTTAAGTATGAAGTAAACACCTCACACTTAATCACCAAGATGTAGGGTTAAGATCATTAACCTACTTGTAATTATTTAGATGTTTTTGGTATTTTTGTTTGGTGTTAAGTAATGAGTTTAAGCCATAATCAAAGATTTAATGGACTCATTACACCATCCTAATAGAAGGATAATAAATGAGAACATTTAAGCTGAGGAAGGCTCCTCAACTTAATCCATGATTAGGAATTAACCTCATGACAAAACAAAGCCTTTATTAAAGTGGATTTTATTTAATGGTAAGATTAAGAAGTGAATTTTATTGTTTGTAAGACAAACTTGAGGGGGACTTGTCCATTAACACTAGGGTTAGTCCTTCTTAACCAATTAAGGAAGAATTATAACCCTAATGCAAGGCCCAAGTTACAAGCTTAATGTCTTAATGATTATTAAGGTAGATTGATTAAAGGAATTCAAAACATTAAGGATTTAACACTTAGGATTAAAGTTATACACTCCATCCTAATAGAAGGATACAAGCATAAGCTTAATCACAAAGCCTTAAAACCTTTAAGGTTTAATCCTTGATTATGAGGTGAGAAGAGAAGACTCAAAGATGACACAAAGGCAAAAATAAATGGGGGACTAATCAAACCATAATTGTGATCATGCTTGGTTGTTCCTAGAGTTTATGAGGCTTGCAAAAGATCTTCAAGGAAAAGCCACCAGGAAAGAAGCATATGAAAGGAGGAAGAAGCAGAGAGAAGCAAGTCAACTTACTTCACTTAAGAAGATAAGTTGCTTGGAGAAAGAAAGTGGAGAGGAGACATGAATGAGCAAGCTCACTCTAAAACAAATACAAAATGCAGCAATGAATACATAAAGAGAGATGAGAAAAGATTATGAGAAGTGAAGGCAAATTCACTTCTCAAACACTTACCACCTGAAAAGTTAATAACAATAAAATGAAATGCAATGAAAATGAGATGAAATGCCATGATGCAAACCAAAGTCAGAAGCATGAACATGATTTAATGATGCTAAGAGATGATGCAAACACATGTCAAGAGTTGTGGATGATCATACAAGGATGAGGATGCAAATGAAGCATGCTTTGAACCATAAAAGTTCATGAAAGTTTATGAAATGGAATGAATGCATAACATGGCAAATGAATGATGCAATGATCAAACAATGATTCTAATATGTCCTAAGATGTCTTAAATGCCATGTTGATTCATAAAATGTCATGGTAAGTTCTTGAATGCAAGAATATAAGAGATGGATGCAAATGAAGGCAAGAATTAGGGTTTATGCATAACATGCAACACAAAATTCAAAATCAGAAGAAAATGACATGATAAAAAATTGAAAATGGGATCAAAGGAACCCTAACCCTACACAAGTTCACTTCCCAAAGGAGGGGACCTAAGTCTTAACCTAATGGAAGTTATGATTTTCTCAAGTCAACTAGGGTTTCAAGGCACTTCAAAAGGAAAAATGCACATTAAATTGAAAATGAAAGATGAATTCAAACCAATTTTACCCTAGGAACTACATGATATGAAGGATGCAATGCAAGAAGAACCATCATCAAACTCTTCATGGTTAGGCATAATGAATTTTTCTAAGTTAGGACCAAAATATTGCCTTTAAATAACTTTAATTCCAACGAAAATGTCAAAATAGGTCAAGAACCAAAAAGAAATTTGTTTGAAGAGTTTGATAACGTTTCTAAATGTTTTAAAATGCAATGTGAATTTTTTGGTGATTTTTAAATACCTAAATGCATTTTTAATTAATTAATTTCCATTAACTAATTAAAAATAAACATTTAAATGATTTAAAAATGATTTTTAGTGCAAAATATAAAAATAAAAATATTTTTGGATTCTGAAAATTAATAAAAGATTTGATAGAAATTTTCAGAATTTTTTAATGTATTTTACTATTTTTAAAAATTCGTGGAAAGAAATACAATGAAAATGAAAATGAAATTGAATAAAAGGGAAAGTAATCTCATCCAACGACTGGAATTCAAACCTGGGGGGAGGTTTTTGACTGCGCGCGCAATTTGAGGGTCAAGATTGACTCTGGTTAAATTATTTATTAATCCAAATTTAAACTAATTAAAATGAATTAAGGATTAATTGTGGAATCTGAGCCATTCACTTCCTAAACTAAACACGATCCAAAGGCCCACAATGCACCTGGAGATTAAACACTAATTAGGGCTAATTACTTTCAGGTGACCGGAGGGAAGCTCCGGTCATCTTCTCCGGCGGGAAAAAACCCTAAAATACTCTACAAGCCACCCCAACATAAATTAACTGCCCAGAAATGATCCCCCAACCAAACTAAACCTAAATCCACCATCAAACACCATTTATTAAGCATGAACAAAGAGAATCGAAGCCATTCATTTCCACGGGTGAAATTTCAGAAGGTCACAAAATGCTCATTTTCACACCATTTTCAAATCTAAAAACATCAGAGTGATCCCCATGACATGTATTTTCATTTTGTTACAAAAAGTCTAAGCTCTGAAAAGTTTTATTTTTGGAGTTACCTGAGGTGATGAACTGCAAATGTGTGCTTCCAGAGCCTCCCCTTCAAGCAAAGAGTCTCTTCTGATCCTCCTGAAGCTAGTGGGATACTTCAAAACCCTTGATGTTGGCTAGTTTGAAAGCTCTAGTTCTGGTGTAGCAGAAATGGAGGGTTGAGTATGTGATGTTTTTGGCTGCTTTGAGGGTTGATTCTTGTTCAGTGAGTGATATGTGATTTGTTGGTGAAGAAATTTTTGATTTTTGATGGCTGAGGAAGGAGTTTCAAAGAGATGAAGGTTTGGACAGTTTTTGTGAATCCTGGCTTCTTGGAGGTTGCAGGCTTGTGTGTGTTGTGTTTTGGGATGCTTGAGGTCCACATATTTGGCTCTGATTGGGCAGAGAGTTGGTAGTGGCACAATTTGATTGGCATGGGCAAAAATACAAAAAGTCAAGATCTTGTGTACTATGGGTATGGCTCGGGTCAGAGGAGATCTTAGGGCTTGTCCTGCCTCAGCTTGAGTTAAGGAAGGCCTTTGGATCTGATTTTGTGAGCTGGATGGTCTTGATCAAGAGTTTCCAAAGTTCTTGCATATTTCCCTCTTTGAGTTTTTTTATGAACCAAGGCAAAGAATCTTGTGATTTCTTGGGAAAAATGCAGCAACATGAGCCATATGAAGTTGCTAGGATGCTTTGAGATCAATTAGTGTTCAATTCAAGCATAAAAGGTTCCTTTTGCAAAGATTCAATTTTGAAGCTTCATGAGAAAATGCCTTATGTAACTTGTAATTCAAGGCATAGAAATGAGAAATCCTTTGGGCCATTCTGATTTTTAGGTCATGTGTTATGTTTATGTGATGCTTAGAAGTCATTTTGAAGTCATAGAAATGCTTGGCATGTGAATTTGCAAGTTTCCCTCTTTGGTGCCAAAGTGAAAAATAAGTGATTTTTCCCAACTTTGACAAGCCATAACTTTTATTCTAAAATGAATTAGAATGAGTTCTTGTACTTTTTGAAAATGGGGATCCAATCTACAACTTTCATGACCAAAGATTTTTCATTTGAAGCATTTTTGAATCAAAAAGAGGAGGTTGAAAAACTTTCCCAAAATGGCAATTTTGCATTACAAGTCACTTTCCCAAAAAGGCAACTTTGCAAATGGCTTGAGATTCTTCAATTTTGTGAACTTATAACATCTTTTATGATCAAATAAAGATCATACACATTCAAAATGATGGATAAACCCCTTTGGTTGGGTGATTGGGGGCCTCAGATGCCCTGATTTTGCACTGACTTGCTCAAGAAGTCATCTTGTGATCAGATGCCTTCTGCATTGAATTTCTTCATGAAAATTTATATGCATGATCCTCATAACATATATAGACCAATAGAAACAATAATGACCAAAAAATTTGGAGTTATGGCCTTTGAAACCAAAACCCTAATTTTAGGTCATTTGTGTAGTTAAACCCTAGCTCTGCTTCCAAGCTTTGCCAGTTCTTGTGATTCTTTGACTTCCTTGACCTTGGGAGGATATAATATGATGCTAGAACATACATGGACCCTATTGAGGTGATTTAAGACCTTTGGAGTGGCTCAGATGGCTCAGGGATTGCTCAGATCACAAACCCTAGATGCAGATGACTTAGAACCAATGCAGTGAAGCAAAAATGCAATATAAGATGATATGATTGAACTTATGCAAATGAAAAGATCACAAGTCATGGTGAAATGAGTGAGGGAAAATTTGGGGTGTTTACAGCTGCCCCTATTCAAGCATGAGTTAGCTGTGCAGGATGTAAGCGACGGCTTAACAGGCAAGCAAGATAACTTGTGGTTGAATATCAAAGACAGACCAAAATTTGCACTCACTGAATGAAGAAGAAAAGGGATATAGATTGTAAAAGAAAATAAAGTATGATTATAAAGTGCGGGCGACGGAGGACGACCGTCGAGCAGAGGACGACTGCTGAGGATGAAGCAATGATGGGGACGACCGATATGCTGGGGAAAGTAATAAGACTCTTTAGGGATTGAAGGTAAATGATGGGGACAACCATCGGGTTGAAGAAAATAAATGACGAGGAACGGTCATCAATGGTGAAGGACGATCACCTAGCAGGGGACGGCTGCTCTGTTAGGGATATGGATGAGGGACAGTCATCCAAGGTGAAGGACGATCACCTGGCAAGGTATGATTGCCGAAAGTATCACGACATAGGACGAATGCCGGATAGAGAAGGTCGACGATGGGGACAGCTATCGGATAAGCATGATGAAGGACAATCATCAAGAGGTGAAGGACGATCACCTGACAGGGTACGGCTGCCGAACATATCTTGACATAGGATGAATGTCGGATAACAAGATCAACGATGGGGACGACCATCGGATAAAATGATGAAGGACGATCATCAAGAGGTGAAGGACGATCACCTAGCAGGGGACAGCTGCTCTAAAAAAATCACGACATAGGACGAATGTCGGATAGGAAGGGGTTCTAATGAAATAGAGACTCCACCGGGGAATGAAGGACGATCATCAAAAAGGTGAAGGACGATCACCTGGCAGGGTACGGCTACCGGAAGGTATCATGACATAGGACGAATGTCAGATAGAAAGGAAATAGTTTATCAAGATTTGCCAGGAATTCTTCTGGGGAATGGTAGACATGGACGAGTGTCTAATTTCAAGAAATTAGAGGCATAAGTATCTGACATGGTGTATAGATTAAAGATGCGGACGAGCATCCTTAAGACTATGATACAGACGAGTATCAGTGGAAACAAACGCTTGACGCATGTTCCGAGATGATGATACGGACGAGTACCAACTAGTTAACAAAGAACACGGACGAGTGTAGACTCTGAGGGGATTTAAGTGGTGCATACCAGATACGGGTGAGTATCGGTATGAGTAAAAGTGATAAGTGAGACATAGACGAGTGTCCAACTTGCTGGGGGTAGCACGACACAGACGGGTGTCGGAAGAAATGTATTATAAACAAGTATTTAGGCAACTGTGCTGGGGAAGGTGACACGGACGGGTGTCAGGGAATTGTATATGTATGTATTTGTCTGTAGAGAATGCTCGGGCGAATTTACTGGGGAATGATGACACGAACGAGTTCCAAAAGGAGCATGTATCTGTATTTGTGAGTGCAAAGAGGAAATGCTTTGATATTCTGCCGGGGAGTTTGAGAAATATTTTGTATATTTGCAAACGAAGTGTTGGTATACACGGTTATTTTATTCAGAACATGGCTTATGATTATGAAATATGTTTGATTTTTGCCGTAATGCTCCGTATTAGACGGAATGCTACGCTCTGGGGGAAAATATGATGCGAATGCTATGATTGTGCAAAGGTACCGATCCGGGATTCGGATCCCGTTGCCGTGGAGATCTCCGAATGATCTGCTTGAAGTATTTTCCAGCTGGGGATGAGATCAATGGTAGATCTGATATATATGACTCTGCATGGGGAAATAGGTCGCTGATAGACCTATCCTTGGTGATGAGGGACCCAGCTGGGGTCTGCGGGAGTTTCCGCCACTCTATTGCGAGATCTTCAGGTATTGCTCTTCTGGATAGAGGTTGGGGCTCTTGCGGGGAGATGGTTCCCTGCCTGACACTCGGCTGAGGAGGAATGATGATTGGCAACTCAGTTGTGGATGAAGCAATCTCTGGTGCTCTTCTGGAAGATGTGCCGAGTAAGAAATGATCTGGCAGCTTGCTGGGGAAAAGCTCTCACGCCCCATGTCGCGCTTTGACTGCCTGCAATCATGTAAAGACAAAGAAACGTATAAGTACCCCGAGGTATCCCTTATTGGATTCCATCATAGGAATTTAGACACTCTCGGGAGTAATATATTTCCTGTAAGCATGTGATTCGGAAAAGGCACATCTGTATTTATGCAATCGATATTATGAGGACATCGGACATTTTTTTGCAAACGAAAATGAAATGTACAAGACGGAATATGACTGAAAATCTGACTTTATTAATTTGTGTGCCCTGAATTGGCAAGATACATTCAAAGAGATAGATCCCCTGAAATGAGGAGATTGTTATAAATTGAGAAACAAAAAGATGCTGGCAATGTTGATGACGCTTCAGGGAGCTTCCCTTTTGCTATGACCCGTATGACCTTGAGGTTCTTCTCATCTTGCTTTCTGAAGAAGGTTGATTC
Organism: Lathyrus aphaca; assembly: GCA_963966055.1. Classification (NCBI taxonomy): domain Eukaryota; kingdom Viridiplantae; phylum Streptophyta; class Magnoliopsida; order Fabales; family Fabaceae; genus Lathyrus; species Lathyrus aphaca. The sequence continues at coordinate 126,192,632 of OZ014523.1, read as the reverse complement.
TGACCGATGTTTTAACCTTTCGAAGCTTGCCGGGTTGCAAGTGATACAGACGAATTCAAAATGCAGTTGTTCGCTTATTCCCTTATTTTGCGTGGATCGCCCTTTCGGGTTTTCAATCCACCGGGATACCCATTTTTGCTTGAGATGTCCAATGCGGCTTTTCAACTCAGCGGGTATACACGTTTTTTTTATTTTCCCTTATTTTTGCCCGAGTATTTCATTTTGTTTTTGACTCGCCGGGATGCCCTATTTTTGCCTGGACTTCCATTTTGTTTTTATGTCCAGCGGGTCATTTTATGCGAAGTATTTTTTAACTGCATTTGAATTCACAGGGGACAGGAAATCTTCACCATCCATAGTACTGAGCATCAATGCTCCACCGGAGAAAACTTTCTTTACTATGAATGGACCATCATAATTCGGAGTCCACTTGCCCCTGTAGTCTGTATGAGGAGGGAGGAGTCTCTTCAGCACAAGATCTCCTACTTGGTATTCTCGGAGCCTGACTTTCTGATCGAAGGCTTTCTTCATTCTTTTCTGATACAGCTGCCCATGACAGATTGCAGCTAACCTTTTTTCTTCAATCAGACTCAGTTGTTCATACCGAGATCGGACCCATTCTGCTTCATTTAATTTAACATCCATCAATACCCGTAAAGATGGTAACTCAACTTCCACAGGTAGGATTGCCTCCATACCATACACTAGCAGATACGGTGTTGCCTCAGTGGACGTCCTGATTGACGTTCGGTACCCATGCAAAGCAAATGGTAGCATTTCATGCCAGTCTTTGTAGGTGACCACCATCTTCTGTACAATCTTCTTGATATTCTTGTTAGCCGCTTCTACAACGTCATTCATCTTTGGCCTATAAGGAGAAGAATTGTGGTGTTGGATCTTGAAGTCCCGGCATAGTTCTGCCATAATTTTGTTGTTCAAGTTGGAACCATTATCAGTAATGATTCGTTCGGGAACTCCATACCGACAGATGATATCTCTCTTCAGGAACCTGGCTACCACTTGCCTTGTAACATTTGCATAAGAAGCCGCTTCAACCCACTTGGTAAAATAATCAATGGCTACCAGGATGAATCTGTGGCCATTTGAAGCATTCAGTTCGATCTTGCCAATCATATCAATGCCCCATATGGCAAAGGGCCAGGGTGAAGACATCACATTCAAAGGGTTGGGAGGCACATGCACTTTATCCGCATAAATCTGGCATTTAAGGCATTTTCTGGCATAAGCACAACAGTCTGCATCCATTGTGATCCAGTAATAGCCTGATCTTAGCAACTTTTTAGCCATATCATACCCTCCAGCATGGGTACCAAAAGATCCTTCGTGCACCTCGTGCATCAACAAGTCTGCCTCTACCTTATCAACACATCTGAGAAGTACCATATCAAAGTTTCTCTTGTACAAGGAACCATCAGTATTTAGGAAAAAACTACCAGCTAGCCTTCTCAAAGTCTTCTTATCATTGGAAGATGCCCCAGGTGGGTATGTTTGGTCCTCCAAGAAGCATTTGATGTCATGGAACCAAGGTTTATCATCTTTAACAACATCTGCTGAGAACACGTATGCTGGTCTGTCAAGTCTGGATATTGATATCCGAGGCACAAAGTTGGCAGCTTGAACTTTGATCATGGATGAAATGGTAGCCAGAGCATCTGCAAACTGATTTTCATCTCGAGGGATATACTCAAGCTTGACTGTTGTGAAGAAAGTCAATAACCTCCTTGTATAATCCCGGTAAGGTATCAGATGATCTTGGTGGGTGTACCATTTGCCGTTGGTTTGATTAATTACCAGAGCTGAATCTCCGAACACGGTCAAAGTCTTGATCCTGAGGTCAATGGCTTCCTCAAGACCCATAATACAGGCTTCGTATTCAGCTTCGTTGTTAGTGCAGTTAAAGGTGAGTTTTGCCGAGAAAGGCATGTGAACTCCCTTAGGTGTAATGAGTACTGCACCAACACCACGACCATTCATATTAACAGCCCCATCAAACTTCATAGTCCATTCTTCCTCCGGGTCAGGCCCTTCAGTGTGAATAGGCTCTTCATGATCTTTTGCTTTTAGGAACATGATGTCTTCATCAGGGAAGTAAAATCTCATAGGCTGGTAATCATCAATGGGTTGCTCAGCAAGATAATCAGACAACACACTGCCTTTGATGGCCTTTTGAGATGTGTACTGAATGTCATACTCTGTGAGGATCATTTGCCATCTTGCAACCCGTCCGGTAAGTGCTGGCTTCTCAAAAATGTACTTAACTGGGTCCATCTTGGAGATCAACAAAGTGGTGTGGGTCAACATATACTGCCTTAGTCGGCGAGCAGCCCACGCTAAAGCACAGCAAGTTTTCTCGAGCAGTGAATAACGTTGTTCACAGTCGGTAAACTTTTTGCTTAGGTAGTATATTTCATACTCTTTTCGACCAGACTCGTCATGTTGGCCCAGCACACACCCCATTGACTCTTCTAATACTATCAAGTACATGATTAGAGGTCTTCTTTCAACTGGAGGCATAAGGATCGGAGGCTCTTGTAAATACTCCTTGATTTTGTCAAAAGCCCTCTGGCAGTCTTCGTTCCACCTGACCGTTTGTTCTTTTCTTAACAACTTGAACAAGGGTTCACAGGTTGTAGTAAGGTGAGATATGAACCGTGAAATGTAGTTAAATCTTCCTAAGAACCCCCGAACTTCTTTTTCAGTATTTGGTGCAGGCATTTCTTGAATGGCTTTGACTTTGTCAGGGTCAACTTCAATTCCCTTCTCACTTACAATGAACCCCAGCAGCTTACCAGAACGCACCCCGAATGTGCATTTGTTGGGGTTTAGCTTCAGCTGATACTTTCTCAAACGCTTGAATAACTTTAACAGATTCACCAGGTGATCTTCTTCTGTGAGGGACTTGGCAATCATGTCATCCACATAACATTCAATTTCTTTGTGGATCATGTCGTGGAATAATGTTACCATAGCCCGTTGATAAGTGGCACCCGCGTTCTTCAGTCCGAATGGCATCACTTTATAACAGAATATGCCCCAGGGTGTAATGAAAGTTGTCTTCTCCATGTCTTCAGGAGACATTTTGATCTGATTATATCCTGAAAATCCATCCATGAAGGAAAACACCGAGAACTGAGCCGTATTGTCGACCAATACATCAATGTGAGGTAAAGGGAAGTCATCTTTCGGGCTAGCTCTGTTCAGATCCCGGTAATCCACACACATCCTCACCTTGCCGTCCTTCTTAGGTACTGGTACAATATTAGCAACCCACGGCGGATAGCCAGTCACAGCAAGGAAACCGGCGTCCCACTACTTTTGTACCTCTTCTTTTATCTTCATTGCCATATCCGGGCGAGTACGGCGCAACTTCTGTTTTACTGGCGGACAGTCTTCCTTCAGAGGCAGCTTGTGCATGACAATATCGGTGTCCAACCCTGGCATATCCTGATAAGACCAAGCAAAAACATCCACATACTTCCGAAGCATATCAATCAGTTGCTCTTTCACTGAATCTTGTAAGCAGGCCCCGATCTTGACTTCTTTCAAGTCTTCTTCTGTACCAAGATTAACCGTCTCAACCTCCTCCTGATGAGGAGTAATAGCCTTCTCCTCTTGTCTCAACAACCTGGCTAGCTCTTCAGGTAGCTCATAATCTTCTTCAACCCCTTCATCAGCTTGATTGATCGGATTGTCAAAGTCATATGAAGTCATAGCGGTGTTGTTGTCGGTGTAGTCTGGAGGGCACTTTCTGCAAGGGTTTAGATTTGTTCATTTTAGTGATCAGTTTTATCTTATTTAGAAAAAGTGAAAATGAAGTTGTTTATTTTGAAAAGCATTGCCATTTTATTTTTGTACAAAAAAATGAAAAATGAAAAACAGTGAGCGAAAAAGAAAAGACTCATTTGCAAAAGACGTCCTGATATTCATTAATTGATCTTTGCACAAAATACAAGATGGCCCGATTACAAAATGAGTCTTGACATCTTGGGCAAGATGCAAGACTTGATGCATGCTTTAAAATACAGGAAATAATAATTACTCTGCAGGAGTAACCCTTATAATTTCCTGGGAAGACCAGTTTGAGACATGGCTCCCCGGGGTCCTTGGACGGATCCAGCTTTCCAGGTTGCACTCATCTTCCAAATTGTTCACAGCATCCGGAGTGAGCATTCCCCCACTGACAAAATTGGGCTCCTTGGCAGCCTCTGATTGATCTTGTTGAGCTGGTCTGTAACCCAACCCAAATCGGTCTTCTTTCTTTTCCACGGGCAGCAGCTTGCCCGAGCCTCGGGCGATACCTTCCTCAACAACCTTCCGGGCTTGCTGGTATGATGTTATGGAAGTTCCCAGTACAGCAGATGCTTCATTAATGTTCAAGGCCTCAAACCCTTGGCTCATGGTTTCATGGATCTCCCCATCCATCTCAATGTACTTATACGTAGCCAGCTGGCTAACAAAGATGTCCTCCTCCCCACAGATGGTGATGATTTGGCCTTCCCACTTGAATTTTAACTTCTGGTGAAGGGTAGACGTAACAGCGCCATTGGCGTGGATCCAAGGTCTACCCAACAGACAGCTGTAGGCCGGCTGTATGTCCATCACAAAGAAGGTAGTTTTGAAGGTCTGCGGGCCAATCAACACAGGCAGATCAATCTCCCCAAGCACTGATCTTTTAGAGCCATCAAATGCTCTCACCACCAAATTACTCGGACGCAATGCCAAGCCATCATTCTCCAGCTTCACTAAGGCTTTCTTTGGTAGAACATTGAGTGATGACCCAATGTCCACCAGTACATGAGATAGAACAGCACCCTTGCATTCCAAGGTGATATGCAAAGCCTTGTTATGGTTGCGTCCCTCTGTTGTTAAATCAGCATTGGTAAAGCCCAGTCCATGACTGGTGTTGACATTTGCAACCACGGTTTCTAGCTGATTAACCGTAATCTCCTCTGGCACGTATGCTGCGTGCAGGACTTTCAATAGTGCGTTCCTGTGAGCTTTAGAACACATCAATAGTGATAATATGGAGATTTTGGAGGGAGTTTAGTGAAGCTGGTCCACCACCTTGTAATCACTTCTTTTTATGATTCTCATGAACTCGTCTACATCTTGTTCAAAAGATGTCTTCTGAGTTTCTTTGGTAGTCGGCTCTTCAGATATCACACTCTTTCCTTTTGCTTTGGCAACAACCTCTGCTTCAACATTAGGTCTTTATGTTTGTGAGGCAAAAAGGCGCCCGCTTCTGGTGAAGCATCCGCCTCCCCTAACATTATCAACTTGTGGAGAAGAGGTTGATGAATCCAGAGTGATTTCCTCCCCGTTGCAGTAGACATCAGAGCCATAATGCCAAGGTATGGCATTGTTGTTTTCATAAGGAACGGGTCCAGGCACCGTAATGGTGACCGGACTGATTGCTGCAGAGGAAGGTACTGTAATGGTGTGCGGATCATAGTAAATTGTGACTGGTGATCTGGCAGGAGGTGACATGGTTTGTTGTTGGAATTTGCTGCAGGGAGGAACATTTGATGGGTCATAGTAGATTGTAACTGTCGAGACATCTTCATTAATCCTTGCTGGCGTTGTAGAAGATTCTGCTAATAAAATGGATGTTGATGTTGTAGAAGAAATGGTTGTTGAAATTTGACTTGTTGAAGTGATGGATGGAGTAATTGCTGATGATATCGATGAATCGGTAGGAATGATTGTCATTGCTGTTGTAGAAGAATCGGGAATTGTTGTTAAAGGAATTGCTGGATTTGTAGGCGCCGTTGTTGAAATCTGAAGGATACCATCCTGGATAAGACCATCTATGCCGCTTCTCAGCCTTTCACACCCATTGACTGCAATGTTGCAATACCCACAGCCGAGCTCACACCCGAGGAACACTTGGCATTCTAAAAGCTGAGCTTTAATTTCGACCAAAGGTGTTCGAATTTGTGCAACACTAGTGATCAAGGTAGATGGTTTGTCTTCCTCAATGGCATTAATCCTCGGCCCGCCATGATTAGGCATAGGATTTCTGTTGACATTCAGAGGCGGTGCAAAGTTGAGGGCTTTAGAATCCACCAGATCTTGGACTTTCATTTTTAAGGCCCTGCATTTTTCAGTATTGTGACCAGGTGCATTGGAGTGGAAAGCACACCTGGCGTTGACATCATAATTCTTTGGGAGATTGAGGGGATCTGGTGGTGCCAACGTCCTTAACTCAACCAAGTTAAGCTTCAGGAGTTGTGGCAATAAGGCAGCATAAGGCATAGGGATGGGGTCAATCACCATGTTTGCCTGTGATGGTCTTTATTGGAAAGGACGCTGTTGTTGGTTGCTATTGTTGTTGTTGTTGTAGGTTCTCTGTTGCGGATACTGAACTTGTTGTTGATAATGTGGTTGTTGTTGTTGAGGATATGTTGATTGTTGAGGGATCGGAGCTGGAATGGTAACAGCTGCTACTGATCTGTGAACATATTGAGGTCTGCCCCTGCTTGCATGAATGGAATTGGTCTCACTGGCTCCTCGGGGTCCCACAAAAGGTTTCTTGGGATTACTGGATGAACTTGCACCACTGTCCGAAATTTTTCCCATTTTTAAAAGGCTTTCAATCCTTTCACCAGCTATGACGACATCAGCAAAGCTGGTAGAGGAAAAGGCATCCAGTCTATCAATATATGTTCCTTGCAGAGTATTCATGAACATGTCAGCCATCTCCCTCTCTGACATGGGTGGTTGGACAGCAGCAGCAAGCTGTCTCCACCTTTGGGCATACTCCCTAAAGCTTTCTCTAGAAGACTGAGACATTCCCATTAGAAGGGTCCTGTTAGGAGCCATGTCCAGATTGTATTGATATTGCCTGATGAAGGCTTCAGCTAAGTCCTTCCAGCATCTAATGGTAGCTCTGGTCAAGTGTGAATACCACTCTCTTGAAGCCCCAGTCAGATTGTCTTCAAAGTAGAACATCCACAGCTTCTCATCCATAGTATAAGCTTTAAGTCTTCCCAGGAAAGATTGCAGGTGAGTGCGTGGGCAGGAGGTACCATTGTACTTCTCAAATCACGGTGGTTTGAATTTGTGGGGAATTCTCACCCCATCCACTAGCCCCATGTCCATTACATCGAAGCCCAAGGAATTATGAGACTCCAAAGATCTCAACTTCTTAGCAATTTCATCTAACCTCCGGTCATAGACTTCATCTCCTGCTCCCATAACAGTAAACTGCTCTTCTTGGGGATCTTCCTATAAGATTCTCCCCCAGCAGTATTACCCTGCACATTCCTTGGGATGTTAGATTCTGGATCCAGATGAGGTCCAAATACTGGTGGATCAGTACGAGGCTGACCCCTTTCATTGTTGCTAGTTCCTCCTGTCCCAAGATGAGGTTCCTCAGGAGTTTGCCTTTCCACCAGTTCTCTTAATATTTCTTGACTCTGGGCTAAACCAGTCATCACAGCCATGAATTGAGACATCTGATTTCTCATTTCTACTCTCTCATTAGCCATCTGATTCCTGACCTTAGTCAAATCTTGCTGTACTTGATCCATTTGAATACCAGGAAGGTTGTTGCGAGTAGGGTACCGGTGCGTGTGGTTGACGGGGAACACTCGGCGACAAGCAATGTTTCCTGAGATCATAACAGAGTTAGAAATAAATAATAACAAAACCTACAAAACAAAACAAGGTTAGTATGCAATGCAGTATGCTTATTTGTTTTCCAAGGTATTCGGCTTGGTTCTTGGTTTTGACCTTTCCAGACCTCGAGGAAGATGTTTGATGTTGTTGAGAAAAGAAACCCAATGAAAGCAAACTAATATATTACAAATGATGAACAAATACATAGTTTGTTTTACAACACACGCCCCTGGAGGGTCAAAATACAAAAAAGAGAAAAGTACATCAAATGGAAATGAACAACAAGCAAAGAAGTCAAACATTCAGTCCAAACTCATCCTCCTTGACTTCCTTCAGGAGTGCCTCAGTCACTGGACCAACTGGGTGCTCTGTAATGGTCCTAATGAGGAGGTTCCTGGTGGCAATGGCAGTGGTCAGCTTCTTGTGCCGGTCCTGGTCTTTTGATCTCTTCAACCCTGCCCTAAGCTTAAACTCTAAAATCTCCTTCTAGGCTGCCAACAAAGCTTCCTGCTGCTTCTTTTCATTGGCCTCTAACTTTTCAATCTTGGCTTGAGTTTTCTGGTCTTCTTGTGTACGGGCTTCAGTGATCCTGACCCACCTAGCCTGACTCTCTTGAAGATAGAGCTTAGTCCTAGCCTTCTGAATCTTGGCTTCTTTACAGGCATTCTTCAATATTTGTTCCCCAGCTCTTGCTTTCCTGATGTAGTCCTCTGTTTTCTCAATTTTGGCAAGATGCTCCACCCTAAGCTTTTCCAACCTCTCAATGTCCAGACGACCATCACTCCTTTCCCAAAGGGTCTTCTTCAAAGCTTGAGACAGATTCTCATTCCTTTCCTTCAGCTTCTCAAATTCTTCTAGGCTGACAGTTGCTGCTGGCTGTGCTGTAGATGGTCCATGTATATCCTCAATGGTGAAAGGCATTCCAGTAATCTGAGCTCTAGTACGGGACCAATCATAGTACTGAGCTAAAGCAACATTATTACACCTCCCTAGAATAGCCATCCCTTTTGTCTGGATGTTGTCCCAAGCCCAAGATGCTTGTCTGACAGCAGCTGAATTAGGCTTCACTTCACAATACAGGGTCTCAGCTAAATCTTGCACTCTGGGAGGGTGAACCAAATCATAGCCCAGTTGTCTCTTAAATAGCAAAGGATTATAGTTGATGCAACCCTTTACTCCTATCAGAGGCACATTTGGGTATTGTCCACAGCTGGTGATAATGTCTTTGCCTTTGGTGCTCTGTATGCACCATCTAATATTCTGAAGTCAAAGAAATGAGCCTCTTGGCCCAATTCTTCTGTTGGTGAGGGTTCAAGAAGGCATCTGACTTAGGTAGGTGTCTGAGCAGCCAGGTGTGAAACAAAGGAGCACAACATCTCACCAACTTCCCCCTTTGTTTTTCATTCCTCTGATGGAGTAATAGAAATCTCCCACTAATGTGGGTACTGGGTTCCTCAGAAGAAACAGATGAATGTCATTCTTGCTGACAAATTTGGGCTCATCTGCAAACAGTATAACCCCATATATGCTGAGGGCTAACAGTGCACAGACTGCCCTCCACTCTCCCAAGGAGGCCTTCAGGATGGCCTGAGAAATCAATAAGTCCAAGTGCAAACCAGGGATCCCAGCTTTTGTTGTCATGCTTTGCTCAATCAAGGCAGGCTCCAGGTACAGTGCTTTTTCTACTTCTCCATTGCTGGGAAAAGTCATTTCTGGGTTGAAAGGGAGTCCTCTCCTGATAGGTACTCCAATCAATGAGGAAAACTCTTCCAGTAGAGGCCCTAACTGAAAGTCTGGGAAGGTGAAGCATCTCAAAGGAGGGTCATAAAACTGCAAGCGGGTGTGGATCATGCTCCTCTGAGAAGGGTCAAGGTCCATAATCATATCCAGGATACCTCCATAATGCTCTTTAAACAATGGGATGTGGTCAGGGGTGATAAGTGATTGGACTTGCCTGATGCTAGTCAACACAGGCTCAAAGAAATGGTAGGATATGTTGCTCTTCCTGGGAGTAGTCATAAATGCTGAAGAGGAGGAAGATAGGTGTTGATGAAGATCAAGGCTGATACTGGAGATGAGCCACTGACAGGCTGATGTTGGTGATGATGAAAATAGTTGAAGCAGATAACTGATGAAGCAGAGGTCTATGCAGAAGAAGGGGTCAAAACCAAATCAGATATAATGTGGATACCCTGAAAACAAATAAACAAATGTTAAATGATGCAAATGATGATATATGCAAATGATATGCAAGGGTTTGTGATTAAGTTGGATCTGATTATCTGTCCTGATATAAGCCCATGTATGTTCAAAGAAAGTCCAGATGAAGGTCCAGAAATCCAGTAACCAAGGTGGGGGACTCAAATAAAGAGTCACATGTCCAGGGTTAATCACAAGAACTGTCCAAAATGAGGTACTCTTAAACCAAATAGTAACAGGGTATGATGTGGCCAAGGGTACCTGCAAACCTGTAAACAGCCCAACCCCCTCACAGGTAATGTTCTAAAACAAGGATCCTCAGACTTGGATTAGTTATAAGAAGTGTAAACACTTCTAACCCGAACGTACAATGTTTACAATAACCATAAAAGATCCTCCTCTAATTCACCTCAGTTTCTGAAGGTCATAATAAAGGTTATCCAGACTTAGCAGGCTTCCCAGATAGCCCTAGCACTACAGGAAATCTGTAGCACAGAGTTCTCAAGAAGAAACCCACATCTGAAACGTGTTTCATATTCCCGCACCAGACCGAGATGGAATGGGAAAGAACATGAACCACTCTAGCCTAGGTGTCACTCAGGTCCCAGGTATAGGACCTTGAACTCTCAATGGAACCCCACCCATCAAAACAGAAACCAGATCCAACAATGATAATGACAGTATGAAATATGTAAAACTGTAAAGAAAAGCAATAAATAAAGTTGTACATAAAGCAATAAATAAAGCAAAATAAATAAACATACATATCATGTAACACCCCAGTAAACACAAATCAAACAAACGCTAGGAGGAACCCACAAAAAGAACCAGAAGCCCTGGTTACAGTATAAGGGTCCCCAGCAGAGTCGCCAAGCTGTCGCTCCCACCAGATGACACGGGGCCAAGAGGGGTACAGACACGAACGGTCGGCGAAAGGGATGAGAACACACAAGAGTGAACTCAGAAAGAAAAGAGTCGCCAGCTAGGCATTTTTATCCCGAAGGAAAGGTAATGCTGCATAGACCTGAGAAAAGATGGATAAGACGGTCGCGAACCAGAGAAACTGAGAAAGGGGGTTGGTTACAACCTGGGAAGGTATTAGCACCTAGATTGTCCGTCGTACTCGACGGGATTCACGCTTAAAAGATTTGTGTCTAAAAGGGGTAGTGTCAGTGCAATATGTGTATCAAAGCTGGAAAGAATGCAAGTGTCAGTGAAAAAAGAAATGTGAAGTGAGGTGGGAGGGTGTCAGTGTAAGAGCAGAGTGAGAAGCTCAAGATAATGAGGATAAAAGAATAATACTGAAAGGAGGGGGAATATACAGAGACTTTTGTTCGATAACTGTTAAGTTATGCCTACGTATCCTCTCGCGCAATGAGGAAGTTAGAACACCGTAGTTCGACTCAAAGAGACTGAAGGATAAATTAACTTGTGAACTGCTTACTTGTCTATGCTCAAGTGTATGACCTGTCTGGCTCAGGTGCAGACTTTCTTGCATTAGACGGAAGAAACAAGTTCTCGTTTATGAGTGAAGATGATGAGAAAAGAATCCCGGAGGAGACGATTATTGTTTTTTTTTGGTATTTTTAATCTTTTATTGCTTTTGGAGTTTGTCATAAGAAAATGAGCTTAAGCCTAAACCAAGGGCTAGTAAACTCATCACATCCTCCCTCTGATTAGGGGTAATGAGAATACCTTAAGTATGAAGTAAACACCTCACACTTAATCACCATGATGTAGGGTTAAGATCATTAACCTACTTGTAATTATTTAGATGTTTTTGGTATTTTTGTTTGGTGTTAAGTAATGAGTTTAAGCCATAATCAAATATTTAATGGACTCATTACACCATCCTAATAGAAGGTTAATAGATGAGAACATTTAAGATGAGGAAGGCTCCTCAACTTAATCCATGATTAGGAATTAACCTCATGACAAAACAAAGCCTTTATTAAAGTGGATTTTATTTAATGGTAAGATTAAGAAGTGAAGTTTATTGTTTGTAAGACAAACTTGAGGGGGACTTGTCCATTAACACTAGGGTTAGTCCTTCTTAACCAATTAAGGAAGAATTAGAACCCTAGTGCAAGGCCCAAGTTACAAGCTTAATGTCTTAATGATTATTAAGGTAGATTGATTAAAGGAATTCAACACATTAAGGATTTAACACTTAGGATTAAAGTTATACACTCCATTCTAATAGAAGGATGTAGGCATAAGCTTAATCACAAAGCCTTAAAACCTTTAAGGTTTAATCCTTGATTATGAGGTGAGAAGAGAAGACTCAAAGATGACAAAAAGGAAAAACTAAATGGGGGACTAATCAAACCCTAATTGTGATCATGCTTGGTTGTTCCTAGGGTTTATGAGGCTTGCAAAAGATCTTCAAGGAAAAGCCACCAGGAAAGAAGCAGATGAAAGGAGGAAGAAGCAAAGAGAAGCAAGTCAACTTACTTCACTTAAGAAGATAAGTTGCTTGGAGAAAGAAAGTGGAGAGGAGACATGAATGAGCAAGCTCACTCTAAAACAAATACAAAATGCAGCAATGAATACATAAAGAGAGATGAGAAAAGATTATGAGAAGTGAAGGCAAATTCACTTCTCAAACACTTACCACCTGAAAAGTTAATAACAATAAAATGAAATGCAATGAAAATGAGATGAAATGCCATGATGCAAACCAAAGTCAGAAGCATGAACGTGATGTTAATGATGCTAAGATATGATGCAAACACATGTCAAGAGTTGTGGATGATCATACAAGGATGAGGATGCAAATGAAGCATGCTTTGAACCATAAAAGTTCATGAAAGTTTATGAAATGGAATGAATGCATAACATGGCAAATGAATGATGCAATGATCAAACATGATTCTAATATGTCCTAAGATGTCTTACATGCCATGTTGATTCATAAAATATCATGGTAAGTTCTTAAATGCAAGCATATAAGAGATGATTGCAAATGAAGGCAAGAATTAGGGTTTATGCATAACATGCAACACAAAATTCAAAATCAGAAGCAAATGACATGATAAAAAATTGAAAATGGGATCAAAGGAACCCTAACCCTACACAAGTTCACTTCCCAAAGGAGGGGACCTAAGTCTTAACCTAATGGAAGTTATGATTTTCTCAAGTCAACTAGGGTTTCAAGGCACTTCAAAAGGAAAAATGCACATTAAATTGAAAATGAAAGATGAATTCAAACCAATTTTACCCTAGGAACTACATGATATGAAGGATGAAATGCAAGAAGAACCATCATCAAACTCTTCATGGTTAGGCAGAATGAATTTTTCTAAGTTAGGACCAAAATATTGCCTTTAAATAACTTTAATTCCAACGAAAAATGTATAAATAGTTCAAGAACCAAAAAGAAATTTGTTTGAAAAGTTTGATAATGTTTCTAAATGTTTTAAAATGCAATGTGAATTTTTTGGTGATTTTTAAATACCTAAATGCATTTTTAATTAATTAATTTCCATTAACTAATTAAATATAAATATTTAAATGATTTAAAAATGATTTTTAGTGCAAAAAATAAAAATAAAAATATTTTTGGGTTCTGAAAATTAATGAAAGATTTGATAGAAATTTTCAGAATTTTTTAATGTATTTTACTATTTTTAAAAATTCGTGGAAAGAAATACAATGAAAATGAAAATTAAATTGAATAAAAGGGAAAGTAATCTCATCCAACGGCTGGAATTCAAACCTGGGGGGAGGTGTTTGACTGCGCGCGCAATCTGAGGGTCAGGATTGACTCTGGTCAAATTATTTATTAATCCTAATTTAAACTAATTAAAATGAATTAAGGATTAATTGTGGAATCCGAGCCATTCACTTCCTAAACTAAACACGATCCAAAGGCCCACAATGCACCTGGAGTTTAAACCCTAATTAGGGCTAATTACTTTCAGGTGACCGGAGGGAAGCTCCAGTCATCTTCTCCGGCGGGACAAAACCCTAAAACACTCTACAAGCCACCCCAACTTAAATTAACTGCCCAGAAATGATCCCCCAACCAAACTAAACCTAAATCCACCATCAAACACCATTTATTAAGCATGAACAAAGAGAATCGAAGCCATTCATTTCCACGGGGGAAATTTCAGAAGGTCACAAAATGCTCATTTTCACACCATTTTCAAATCTAAAAACATCAGAGTGATCCCCATGACATGTATTTTCATTTTGTAACAAAAAATCTAAGCTCTGAAAAGTTTTATTTTTGGAGTTACCTGAGGTGATGAACTGCAAATGTATGCTTCCAGAGCCTCCCCTTCAAGCAAAGAGTCTCTTCTGATCCTCCTGAAGCTAGTGGGATGCTTCAAAACCCTTGATGTTGGCTAGTTTGAAAGCTCCAGTTCTGGTGTAGCAGAAATGGAGGGTTGAGTATGTGATGTTTTTGGCTGCTTTGAGGGTTGATTCTTGTTCAGTGAGTGATATGTGATTTGTTGGTGAAGAAATTTTTGATTTTTGATGGCTGAGGAAGGAGTTTCGAAGAGATGAAGGTTTGGACAGTTTTTGTGAATCCTGGCTTCTTGGAGGTTGCAGGCTTGTGTGTGTTGTGTTTTGGGATGCTTGAGGTCCACATATTAGGCTCTGATTGGGCAGACAGTTGGTAGTGGCACAGTTTGATTGGCATGGGCAAAAATGCAAAAAGTCAAGATCTTGTGTACTATGGGTATGGCTCGGGTCAGGGGAGATCTTAGGGCTTGTCCTGCCTCAGCTTGAGTTAAGGAAGGCCTTTGGATCTGATTTTGTGAGCTGGATGGTCTTGATCAAGAGTTTCCAAAGTTCTTGCATATTTCCCTCTTTGAGTTTTCTTATGAACCAAGGCAAAGAATCTTGTGATTTCTTGGGCAAAATGCAGCAACATGAGCCATATGAAGTTGCTAGGATGCTTTGAGATCAATTAGTGTTCAATTCAAGCATAAAAGGTTCCTTTTGCAAAGATTCAATTTTGAAGCTTCATGGGAAAATGCCTTATGTAACTTGTATTTCAAGGCATAGAAATGAGAAATCCTTTGGGCCATTCTGATTTTTAGGTCATGTGTTACGTTTATGTGATGCTTAGAAGTCATTTTGAAGTCATAGAAATGCTTGGCATGTGAATTTGCAAGTTTCCCTATTTGGTGCCAAAGTGAAAAATAAGTGATTTTTCCCAACTTTGACAAGCCATAACTTTTGTTCTAAAATGAATTAGAATAAGTTCTTGTACTTTTTGAAAATGGGAGGATCCAATCTACAACTTTCATGACCAAAGATTTTTCATTTGAAGCATTTTTGAATCAAAAAGAGGAGGTTGAAAAACTTTCCCAAAATGGCAATTTTGCGTTACAAGTCACTTTCCCAAAAAGGAAACTTTGCAAATGGCTTGAGATTCTTCAATTTTGTGAACTTATAACATCTTTTATGATAAAATAAAGATCATACACATTCAAAATGATGGAGAAACCCCTTTGGTTGGGTGATTGGGGGCCTCAGATGCCCTGATTTTGCACTGACTTGCTCAAGAAGTCATCTTGTGATCAGATGCCTTCTCCATTGAATTTCTTCATGAAAATTGATATGCATGATCCTCATAACATATAGAGACCAATAGAAACAAGAATGACCAAAAAATTTGGAGTTATGGCCTTTGAAACCAAAACCCTAATTTTAGGCCATTTGTGCAGTTAAACCCTAGCTCTGCTTCCAAGCTTTGCCAGTTCTTGTGATTCTTTGACTTCCTTGACCTTGGGAGGATATAATATGATGCTAGAACATACATGGACCCTCTTTAGGTGATTGAAGACCTTTGGAGTGGCTCAGATGGCTCAGGGATTACTCATATCACAAACCCTAGATGCAGATGACTTAGAACCAATGCAGTGAAGCAAAAATGCAATATAAGATGATATGATTGAACTTATGCAAATGAAAAGATCACAAGCCATGGTGAAATGAGTGAGGGAAAATTTGGGGTGTTTACACAAATGGCTCAAAATTCTTCAATCTTGTGAACTTCCAACCTCTTCTAAGATCAAATAAAGATCATATAACTTCAATTTGATGAAAATACCCCTTTGGTTCCATTGTTGGGGGCCTCAGATGCCCTGATTTTGACTTAACTTGCTCAGGAAGTTACCCAGTGAACAAATGACTTCCACAATGAGTTTCTTCATCAAACTTGGTACACATGATCCTTATGACATATTAAGAACATTAGAAACAAAAATGGCCCAAAAATTTGGAGTTAAGGCCTCTGAAACCAAAACCCTAATTTTGGTCATCTGTGTAGTGAAACCCTAGCTCTGCTTCCATGCCTTTGCTAGTTCTTGTGATCTCTTGACTTCTATAAACTTTGAGGGACATAATATGATGATAGAACACACATGGACCCTCTTGTAACACTTTGAGCACTTTGGGATGGCTCAGATGGAATCTTGGATTGCTCAGATCACAAACCCTAGATGCAGATGAACTTGAACTTATGCAGTGAAGAAAAAATGCAATATGAGATAGTATGCCTAGGTTAATGAAACCATGAAAGATCACAAGCCATGGTGTGAAATTAGTGAGGGCAAATTTGGGGTGTTTACAGGAGGCAGTCCCATTAACTTTGCTGAGGATGAGCTGTCAAGTATTGCTCGGGAGGTCCTGCTTGGAGAGGAGATAACTTTTGGAAGTAACATGCTGGGGATTCAATGCTTGACATGCCCCATGCTGTCAAAGATTGTATATACTGACTGCCTACAACCTGTTAAGATAAAGGAAAACGCACAAGTATCCCGAGGTACCCCTAATTGGATTCCTTCATAGGAGTTAGACTTTACTGAAAGTAATATATTTCCTGCAAGCATTTATTAAAAATGGCTCATTTGTTTTATGCAAGTGTTGTATTATGAATATTGGACATTTTGCAAACGAAACAAAAATGTACAAAACGAGGTGTGACTGAAAATTCTGATTTTATTAATTTGGGTGCCCTGAATTGGCAAATACAGTCAAAGAAATAAATCCCCTAAAATAAGGAGATTGCTATAAATTGAGATAATAAAAGTGTTGGCAATGTTGACGATGACGTTCCAGTGAACTTCCTTTGCTATGACCTGTATGACCTTGACGTTCTTCTTATCTTGCTTTCTGAAGAAGGCTGATTCTGACAAATGCTTTGTCCTTTCGAAGCTTGCCATGTTGTGAATGATACAGACGAATTCAAAATGCAGTTGTTCGCTTATTCCCTGATTTTGCGTGGATCGCCCTTTCGGGTTTTCAATCCACCGGGATACCCATTTTTTCCTGAGCTGTCCAATGCGGCTTTTCAACTCAGCGGGTGTACACATTTTTTTTCTTCAATTTTTCCCTTATTTTTGCCCGAGTCTTTATTTTGTTTTTGACTTGCCGGGATGCCCTATTTTTGCCTGGACGTACATTCTGTTTTTATGTCCAGCGGGTCATTTTATACGAAGTATTTTTTAACTGCATCTGAATTCACAAGGGATAAGAAATCCTTGCCGTCCATAGTAGTGAGCATCAGTGCTCCACCAGAGAACACTTTCTTTACTATGAATGGGCCATCGTAGTTTGGCGTCCACTTGCCCCTGTGGTCTATATGAGGAGGAAGGAGTCTTTTTATAACGAGATCTCCCACTTGGTATTCCCGAAGCCTGGCTTTCTGATCGAAGGCTTTCTTCATCCGCTTTTGATATAACTGCCCATGACAAATGGCAGCTAGCCTTTTCTCCTCGATCAAATTCAGTTGATTGTACCGAGACCGAACCCATTCTGCTTCATCCAGCTTTACATCCATCATTACCCGTAAGGATGATAGCTCAACTTCAACAGGTAGGACTGCCTCCATACCATACACAAGCTGATAAGGTGTTGCCCTAGTGGACGTTCTGATTGAGGTTTGGTACCCATGCAAAGCAAATGGTAGCATTTCATGCTAGTCTTTATAAGTAACCACCATCTTTTGCACAATCTTCTTGATGTTTTTGTTAGCTGCCTCAACAGCGCCGTTCATCTTTGGCCTGTAAGGAGAAGAATTGTGATGTTGGATTTTGAAGTCCCGACACAGTTCTGCCATCATTTTGTTGTTCAAATTGGAACCATTATTAGTAATGATTCGCTCGGGAACTCCATATCGACAGATGATGTCTCTTTTCAGAAATATGGATACCACTTGTTTGGTGATGTTTGCATATGAAGCTGCTTTGACCCATTTGGTGGAGTAATCAATGGCTACCAGGATGAATCTGTGGCCATTTGAAGCAGTCGGTTCGATCTTTCCAATCATGTCAATTCCCCACATGGCAAAGGGCCAAGGTTAAGACATTACGTTCAAAGGATTTGGAGGCACATGCACTTTATCTGCGTAGATCTGGCATTTATGGCACTTTCTGGCATAGGCACAACAGTCTGCATCCATTGTAATCTAGTAGTAACCTGATCTTAATAACTTCTTTGCCATTGCATGTCCTCCAGCATGGGTACCGAAAGAACCTTCATGCACCTCGTGCATCAGTAGGTCGGCTTCTTTCTTGTCAACACATCTGAGCAGAACCATGTCAAAGTTTCGCTTGAATAATGAACCATCAGCATTAAGGAAGAAACTACCGGCCAGCCTTATTAATGTCTTCTTATCATTAGATGATGCCCCAGGTGGGTATGTCTGATCTTCTAAGAAGCTTTTGATGTCATGGAACCAAGGCTTGTCATCTTTAGCAGTGTCCACAGAGAATACGTATGCTGGTCGGTCTAGTCTAGATACCAAAACCCGAGGCACATAATTGGCAGTTTGAACCTTGATCAAGGAGGAAATGGTAGCTAAAGCATCCGCAAACTGATTTTCGTCTCGAGGGATGTACTCAAGTTTGACTGTTATGAAGAAAGTCAATAATCTCCTCGTATAGTCACATTATGGAATCAGATGCTCCTAATAAGTGTACCATTTGTCGTTGGTCTGATTGATTACCAAATATGAATCTCCGAATACATTCAAAGTTTTGATCCCGAGGTCAATGGCTTCCTCAAGACCCATGATACAAGCTTCGTATTCAGCTTCATTGTTAGTACAGGCAAAGGTGAGTTTTGTCGAGGAAGGCATATGAACTCCTTTAGGTGTAATGAGCACTGCACCAACCCTACGACCATTCATATTGACAGCCCCGTCAAACATCATAGTCCATTCTTCTTCTGGATCAGGCCCTTCAGTGTGAACTGGATCTTCACAATCTTTTGCTTTTAAGTACATGATGTCTTCATCGGGGAAGTCAAATTTCATGGGCCGATAATCATCAATGGGTTGCTCAGCCAGATAATCAGACAATACACTACCTTTGATGGCTTTTTGAGATGTGTACTGAATGTCATACTCTTACATAATCATTTGCCATCTTGCAACCCTTCCGGTAAGCGCTGGCTTCTCAAATATGTACTTGACGGGGTCCATTTTTGATATCAACAAGGTAGTGTGAGTCAGCATATACTGTCTTAGTCGGCGATCAGCCCACGCTAAAGCACAACAAGTTTTCTTGAGCAGTGAATAACGTTGTTCACAGTCGGTAAACTTTTTTCTTAGGTAGTATATTGCATACTCTTTTCGACCAGACTCGTCATGCTGGCCCAACACACACCCCATTGATCCTTCTAATACTGTCAGGTACATTATCAGAGGTCTTCCTTCAACTGGAGGCATGAGAATCAGAGGTTCTTGCAGGTACTCCTTGATCTTGTCAAAAGCTTTCTGACAATCGTCGTTCCACCTGACTGTTTGTTCCTTCCTCAATAGTTTGAACAAGGGTTCACAGGTTGCAGTGAGATGAGATATGAACCTAGATATGTAGTTCAATCTACCCAAGAACCCCTGAACTTCCTTTTCAGTCCTAGGTGCAGGCATCTCCTGAATGGCTTTGACTTTGTCAGGATCAACTTCAATTCCCTTTTCACTTACGATAAATCCCAGAAACTTACCGCATTGTACCCCGAATGTGCATTTGTTGGGGTTCAACTTCAACTGATATTTCCTCAGACGTTTGAAAAACTTTAGCAGATTTACCAGATGATCTTCTTCAGTAAGGGACTTGGCAATCATGTCATCCACGTAGCATTCAATTTCCTTGTGGATTATATCTTGGAATAACGTTACCATAACCCGTTGATAAGTGGAACCAGCGTTCTTCAGTCCAAAAGGAATTACCTTGTAACAAAACGTTCCCCAAGGTGTGATGAAGGTTGTTTTCTCCATGTCTTCGGGTGACATCTTGATCTGATTATATCCAGAAAATCCATCCATGAAGGAAAATACCGAGAACTGAGCTGTGTTATCGACCAATACATCAATGTGAGGTGATGGGAAATCATCCTTCGGGCTAGCTCTGTTCAGGTCCCGGTAGTCCACACACATATGCACCTTGCCATCCTTTTTAGGAACTGGTACAATGTTAGCAACCCACGGCGGGTAACTAGTTACAACAAGGAAACCGACATCCCACTGTTTTTGTACTTCCTCTCTAATCTTCATGGCCATATCTGGGCGAGTGCGGCGCAACTTCTGCGAACCAGAGAAACTGAGAAAGGGGGTTGGTTACAACCTGGGAGGTATTAGTACCCAGATTGTCCGTCGTACTCTACGGGATCCACGCTTACAAGATTGTGTTTAAAGGGGTAGGGTATGTGCTATCTGTGTGCAAAATCTAGAAATGAATGTAAAGGTGTCAGTGCAAGAGGTGAATGCTCAAGAACTGAGGCTTAGGAAAGAATGCTGAAAGAGGGGGAAGACACAAAGACTTTTGTTTGATAACAGTTAAGTTATGCCTACGTATCCTAGCGTGCAATGAGGAAGTCAGAACACTGTAGTTCGACTCAAAGAGACTGAAAATGAATTGACTGTGAGCTGCTTACTTATCTATGCTCAAGTGTATGACTCGTCTGGCTCGAGTGCTAACTGTCTTGCATTAGACGGAAGAAGCAAGTTCTCGTTTGTGAATGAGTGTGATGAGAAAAGAATCCCAAAGGAGAAGATTATTGTTTGTTTTTTGTGTTTTCAGTTTTGTTATTGTTTTTGGTGTTTTGCATAAGTTAATGAGCTTAAGCCTAAATCAAGGGCTTGTAAACTCGTTAATATCCTCCCTGATTAGGGATAATGAGCCTACTTAAGTATGAGATAAGCATCTCAACTTAACTACCATGATGATGTAGGATTAAGATCATTAACCTAATTGTGATTATTTAGATGTTTTTGAGTTTTTTTTTAGTATTAAGTAATGAGTTTAATCTCTAATCACATATTAGTGAACTCATTACACCATCCTAATAGAAGGATAATAGATAAGAACACTTAAGCTGAGGAAGATAGCTCAACTTAATCCATGGTTAGCGATTAAATTCATTATATAACAAGACTTTATTAACTGGATTTTAATTAAGGGATGAGATTAAGAAATGGATTTTATGGTTTGTAAGACAACTTAAGGAGGACTTGTCCATTAAACACCAGGGTTAGTCCCTCTTAACCATAAGGAAGAGTTAGAACCCTAATGTAAGGCCCAAGTTACAAGATAAAGTCTTGATGATTATTAAGTGATTTGATTAAGAGGTTTAAACAAATTAAAGGTTTAACACTTAGGATTAAATTTATACACTCCTTTCTAAGAGAAGGATGCAGACATAACCCTAATTCCAAAGTCCTAAGACTTTAAGAGTTTAGTCTCTGATTATTGAGATGAGAAGAGAGACTCAAGGAGACTCAAAGGTAAAAAGCTAAGGGGGACTAATCACAACCCTAATTATTATCATTCTTGGATATCCTATGGTTTATGAGGCTTAGAGAAAGATCTTCAAGGGAAGCCACCAATGGAAGAAGCAGATGAAAGGAGGAGGAAGCAGAAGAATAAGTTACTTACTTCCTAGGAAGATAAGTAACTTAAAGGAAGAAAGTGATAGAGATAGAACATAAGTGAATCAATTCACTTCAAAGACAATTTAAAATGCATATGAAAGAGATAAGAAGAAGTGAGAGGTGAAGGCAAATCCACATCCCAAAATAACTTACCAAACCTGAAAGTGTTAGCATGAATGCATAAAGTATAAAGCATGAAGAAATGAATTGAAATGAGATGCAATGATAAAAGTCAGAAGTGTTTATGCAATGCAAATGGCATGTGAGATGATGCAATGTCATACAAGATGCACATGAATGATCATACAAGAATGAGATGTTATGAAGGCATGCTTAGAAGTTTGAAAACACATGGATGTTTATGAAATGAAATGAATGCAAAACATGGCAAATGAATGAAGAAATGATCAAGAAAGGTTCTAACATGTCCTAATATGTATAAGATGACATATGAATGCATGAAATTTCATGGCAAGTTCATGTGATGATGAATATGCAAGTTGAATGCAAATGAACATGAGAAATTAGGGTTTTATGGTCATGTGAGATGCAAATGACTAAAACAGAAGCAATCAACATGATAAAAATTTGAAATCAAGCTCAAACAAACCCTAATTCCATATTAGGTCACACCCCAAAGGAGAAGGTCAGAAGCCTATCCTATCAAATGTTATGATTTTCCTAAGTTTTCTAGGGTTTTTGGGTCATTCAAAAGATAAAATGCAAATCAATTTGAAAATGCAAGATAAATTCATGATGAAAATGACCTATAAACTACATGCAATATGTAACACAATTCAAAAAGAATCAAGTTCAAACTCTTCTTGGTTAGGCTGAAATGATTTTTCAAAGTTAAGGTTTAAAAATGTGATTTTAATGTCCCTTAATTCAAAGAAAATTGGTAAACTTTGATCAAACCTAAAAAAAAATTTGTGTGAAGAGTTTGAAAATGTTTCGAAATGTATTGGAATGGTTCATGATTTTTTTGGTGATTTTTAGAAACCTAAATGTATTTTTAATTAATTAAAATACTTTAATTATTTAAAATTACATTTAAATATTTTAAAAATACTTTTTTAATGTAAAAAATAAAATAAAAATTATTTTTAGATTGAGAGAAATATTTAAAGTCAGAATGCAAAAGAAAATATTTTTTTTGAACTTTTTTAGCTAATTTAAATAATTTTGTGAAATAAAATGCAAAGAAAAATAAAATAAAAACAAAAGTATGCAAGATGAAAGGCTGTGATTGGAAGTTGAGGGATCCAATGGTCAGGATGGAAAGTCACCAAGACTTGAGGTATTCAGATCCTAAGGCCTAGATTCAAATTGAAAACGCGCGCATGATCTAATTGCTAGGATTTGATCTGACTAATTTAATTATAATTAAGTTAATTAAGTGAAATTAGGGATTAATGATATAATTTGGTCCATCCACACACTAACCCTAAACATGATCTAATGGCTCATATTCAAACTGGGAATTAAACACGTTTAAGCCCTAATCAAACTCAGGCAATCAGAGATAAGCTCCGGTCGTCTTCTCCGGCCACTCAAAATGCTCATCTTTTTCCCTAGGCCACTAAACTCCATAAAAACTGCCCATAATCAATCCCCAAACATCATACATCATGAATCAACAAACAAACAACATTTATATGCATAATAAGGCTGAATCGAATCATAACAAATTTTAGGTCAAACTTTCAGAACATCATATCATACTCATTTCTTGCTCATTTTCAAAACTAAACACATCCTCATGATCAGTGCAACACATAGAATCATATTTTAACAAGAAAACAAGCTTCTGGAAAACATGTTCATGGAGGATACCTGAGATGGAGTTCTTCAAAATGGAGTTTTCCGAGATTCTCCTTTGTGCAATCCACCTCCTATGGTCCCCCTGATGCTATTGGCAAGGTTGAATGAAGCTTAGAGTGGCTATTTGAGTGTTTCCGTTCTGTTAAAGCAGAAATCGTGTTTGTTGTGTGATGTGTTTCAGGTCATTCTAATGGTTGGGATTTGTTCCTTAAGTGATGCTTAGTTGAATGGTGAAGAAAATTTGAAGTTTTTGTGGTTGTGCTATGAAATTCGAAGAGATGAAGGTATGAGGTGATTTTTGGCAATCTGAGTGTTGAGAGGCTTTCAGGCTTGCGTGTTATATGAAATGTGATCCATGATGTTTGTATAAACCAATGGGATTGCTCAGAAAGTGGGAGGTGGCACAACTTGATTGGTATGGGCTAAGTTGCAAAAAGTCAAGGTGATGTGTACTTGAAGCATGGCACAGGTCAGAGGTTGTTTAGAGGGGTGTCTGGCCTCAGCTTGGTTCATGGAGGACCATGGGATTGAATTTGATGAGCTGGAAGGCTTGGATCATGAGATGGCATAGATTTTACAACTTTCCCTCTTTGGTGTTTCTTGGATCACAAGCCATGAAAACCCTAGATTCAAAGTCCAATTCTGATCTTTTGAAGCTTCTTTGACATGTTATGACATATTTGTGCACATTAGAGGTCATTAGAATGCTTGGCAAGTGAAATTGCAAAATTCCCTCTTTGGCATGAACTTGAAAATTATGTGATTTTTGCCAACTTTGAAAGACCATATCTTGAGTTCTAGGATGAATCAAGAAATGTTCTTGTACTTTTGGAAAAGGGAAAGACCTAATCTACTACTTTCATGCCCAAGAATTTTTCATTTGAAGCATTTTTGGTCATGAAAGAGGAGGTTGAAAATCTTTCCCAAAATGGAAAGTTTTAATTTCAAGTCATTTCCAAAAATGGCAAGTTTGCAATTGGCTCAAAATTCTTCAATCTTGTGAACTTCTAACCATTTATAAGATCAAATAAAGTTGATTGAACTTCAATTTGATGAAAATACCCCTTTGGTTCCATTGTTGGGGGGCCTCAGATGCCCTGATTTTGACTTAACTTGCTCAGGAAGTTACCTAGTAAACAGATGACTTCCACAATGAGTTTCTTCATCAAACTTGGTACACATGATCCTTATAACATGTTAAGAACATTAGAAACAAGAATGACCCAAAATTTTGAGTTAAGGCCTCTGAAACCAAAACCCTAATTTTGGTCATCAGTGCAGTGAAAACCCTAGCTCTGCTTCCATGTCTTTGCCAGTTCTTGTGATCTCTTGACTTTCATGAACCTTAGGGAGCATAATATGATGATAAAACATACATGGACCCTATTGGAAAGCTTTGAGACCTTTGGGATGGCTCATATGGATTCTTGGATTGCTCAGACCACAAACCCTAGATGCCTATGAACTTGCATTGAAACAAAAATGCAATATGAGATGTAATGCTTATGATTATGCAAAAATGAAAGATCACAAGCCATGGTGTGATAAAAGGTGAGGGAAGATTTGGGGTGTTTATACAGCCATCAGGTAAATGCGACGGGGACGGCCATCAGGTAAAAAACTAAATGAAATAATAATGATGAGGGACAATCATCAGAAGGTTAAGGATGATCACCTAGCAGGGGACGACTGCTGAAAATATCACGACATATGACGAATGCCGGATAGAAAAGATTAACAATGGGGATGGTAATCAGATAAGCATGAGGAAGGACGGTCATCAAGAGGTGAAGGACGATCGCCTAGCAGGGTACGACTGCTCTCGGGGATTATCGCGATATAGGACGAATGCCGGATAAAAGGATCAACGATGGGGATGGCCATCAGATAAATGATGAGGGAAGGTCATCATAAGGTGAAGGACGATCAACTAGCAAGGGACGGTTGCCGAAAGATATCGCGACATAGGACGATTACCGGATAGAAAGTTCCAACAATGGGGATTCCACTGGGGAAAGGATGAGGGACTGTCATCCAAAGGTGAAAGACGATCACCTGGCAGGGGACGGCTGCCGAAAATATCACGACATAGGACGAATGTCGGATAAGAGGATCAATGACGGGGACGACCATCAGATAAAATGATGAGGGACGGTCATCAAAGGTGAAGGACGATCACCTGGCAGAGGACGGCTGCCGAAAATATCACGACATAGGACGAATGTCGGATAAAAAGAGATTGTTTTGTTGGTCACTTATTGGGGAATGGTAAACACGGACGAGTGCTTACGCTTTGAAATAAACGGTATACGTGTTTGACAATGTTTATAGACTAAAGATGCAGACGAGAATCCTTAGGACCACGATACAGACGAGTATCGATAGAAGCAAATGCTGACACGTGTTTAAAAATGATGATACGGACGAGTATCAATCGGTTAAGCAAGAAACACACGGACGAGTGTTTGATCTTCCGGGGAGGTGATATAAACAAGATACGTACGCGTATCAGAGGATTGTGTATAAGTATGTACAAGTGTTTGACCTGCTGAGGAAATATGTGCAAGACACGGACGAGTGTCGAAAAGATTGAGCAAGGGACACGAACGAGTGTTTGACTTACTGGGGAAGCATGACATGAACGAGTCTCAAAAAGAATATGTACAAGTATGAACAAGTATCTGTATTGAGAGTGCAAAAAGGTATTATGGCTTTGTCTGCAGGGAATATGAGTTTTTTATATTGCTGATGAAGTGATTCTGATGTTATTTGCAGGTGACTGGCTCGAACCTGGCTTATGATCATGCAAATGTTTGATTTTTGCCGTAATGCTCCGTATTAGACGGAATGCTACGCTTTGTGTGGGGAAAAATGATGCGAATGCTACGATTATGCAAAGTGAGATAACCGATCCGAGATCCGGATCCCGCGAGGAGAAAGATCTCTGGGCGATCTGTATAGAGGGAGAACTTCGCTGGGGAAAGAGATTATTGGCCAATCTGTGGGGAGGAGGATCGCTGAACGATCTTCCTAGGGAACTCTGCGGGGATCTCGGCTGGAGAAGCTTCTGTTGGAGAGATTTATGCTGGGGATGAGGAGGCTTCGGCAACTCCGCCGGGGAACAGAAAACCCTGGCCACTCTACTAGGGAGAAACTGATAACTCCGCGGGAAAGTGATTCTGCCGACTCTGCTGAGGATGAGAAAATCGTGGAAACTCTGATGGGGAACAAAACGTTCTGGCGAATGGCTGAGGAAGGGGACTCTTCCTACTCTGCTGAGGATGAGAAAATCATGGCGACTTCGTTGAGGAAAAGAAGATCCTGGCAAATCTACTTGGGAAAATTTTGGCAACTTACTGGAGATGAGAGGATCTTGGCAATTTAGCTGAGGAAAACTCTGGCGACCTCACTAGTGAGAAGAAGACTCTAGCAACTCTTTAGGGAAAAGAAATTCCTGGCGACTTTACTAGAGAGAAGAAGTTCTTAGCAACTTATCTGGGGAAGAGCAGTTCAGGCATTGCTCGGGAGATCCTGCTTGAGGAGGAGAGAACTCCTGTGAAGTAATCTGTTGTAACTCCTTCATCCAAGCGACATGATGGGGATTTAATGAGTTCCTCGAAGGGTCCTCTAAAGGGATGACAGCCTCGTGGGGGAATACTTCTGTCAAGTAACCCTACTGATGAGGTGGTTGCTGACTTGGCTGGGGATACGAGGCTTGATATACCCTATGCTGTGAGATTGTCTGTCTTGAGTACCTGCAACCTATTAAAAAGAAACTTACAAGTGTCCCGAGGTATCCTCAACCGGATTCCATCATAGGAGTTAGATTTTCCTGAGAGTGCATACTTTTTGCAAGCATATATTGAAAATGGCTTATATGTTTTCATGCAAGTGTTGTATTATGAACTTTGGACATTTTGCAAACGAAACAAAAATGTACAAAACAAATTGTGACTGAAAATTATGATTTTATTGATTTGTGTGTCCTAAATAGGAAAGTACAGTGAGGAAGAAAATCCCTAGAATGAGGAGATTGTTGTAAAATTGAGAAAATAAAAGTGTTGGCAATGTTGAAGTATGATGCTCCGGTGAGCTTCCTTTGCTATGACCTGTATGACCCTGACGTTCTCCTTTATCTTGCTTTCAGAAGAAGGTTGATTTAGACCGACACTTTGTCCTTTCGAAGCTTGCCATGTTGCGAGTGATACAGACGAATTTAGAATGCAGTTGTTCACTTTTTCCCTGATTCTGCGTGGATCGCCCTTTCGGGTTTTCAATCCACCGGGATACCCATTTTTGCATGAGTTGTCCGATGTGGCTTTTCAACTCAGCGGGTGTACATTTTTCCCCTTATTTTTGCCTAAGTCTTTTATTCTGTTTTTGACTCGCCGGGATGCCCTATTTTTGCCTGGACTTACATTTTGTATTTATGTCCAACGGGTCATTTATGCGAAGTATTTTTTAACTGCATCTTAATTCACAGGAGATAAGAAATCCTTGCCATCCATAGTAGTGAGCATCAGTGCCCCACCAGAGAAAAATTTCTTTACTATGAATGAGCCTTTGTAGTTTGGCGTCCATTTTCCCCTGTGGTCTGTATGAGGAGGAAGAATTCTTTTCAGAACAAGCTCTCCCACTTGGTATTCCCAAGGTCTGACTTTTTGATCAAAGGCTTTCTTCATTCGCTTTTGATATAACTACCCATGACAGATGACTGCTAATCTCTTTTCTTCAATCAAACTCAGTTGATTATATCGTGGTCGGACCCATTCTGCTTCATCCAGTTTCACATCCATCATTACCCGTAAGGAGGGTAGTTCCACTTCAACAGGTAGGACAACTTCCATACCATACACAAGATGATAATGTGTTGCCCTAGTGGATGTTCTGATAGAGGTTCGGTACCCATGCAAGGCAAACGGTAGCATTTCATGCCAGTCTTTTTAGGTGACTACCATCTTTTGCACAATCTTCTTAATGTTCTTGTTAGCGGCCTCAACAACGCCATTCATCTTTGTTCTGTAAGGAAAAGAGTTGTGATGTTAAATTTTGAAGTCCCGACAAAGTTCTTCCATCATCTTGTTGTTCAAATTAGAACCATTATCAGTAATGATTCGCTCGGGAACTCCATATCGACAGATGCACTTTATCTTCGTAGATCTGACATTTGTGGCATTTTCTGGTATAAGCACAACAGTCTGCATCCATTGTGATCCAGTAGTAACTTGATATTAATAACTTCTTTGCCATTGCATGTCCTCCGGCATGGGTGCCGAAAGAACCTTCATGTACTTCGTGCATCAGTAGGTCTGCTTCCTTCTTGTCAACACATTTGAGCAAGACCATGTCGAAGTTTCGCTTGTACAAAGAACCATTAGTA
Organism: Lathyrus aphaca; assembly: GCA_963966055.1. Taxonomy (NCBI): domain Eukaryota; kingdom Viridiplantae; phylum Streptophyta; class Magnoliopsida; order Fabales; family Fabaceae; genus Lathyrus; species Lathyrus aphaca. The sequence continues at coordinate 126,163,695 of OZ014523.1, read as the reverse complement.
TTGAGGAAGAAGCTACTGGATAGCCTTTTTAATGTCTTCTTATCATTTGACGATGCCCTAGGTAGGTATGTCTGAGTCTCCAATAAGCATTTGATATCATCGAACCAAGGCTTGTAGTCAGTAACAGTGTCTACAGAGAAGACGTATGCTGGTTTGTCCAGTCTGGATACTAAATCAGAGGTACATAATTGGCAGTCTGTACTTTGATCATGGATGAAATGGTAGCCAAAGCGTCTGCAAACTGATTCTCATCTCGAGGGATGTACTCAAGCTTAACTGTTTTAAAGAAGGTCAATAATTTTCTCGTATAGTCATGGTAGGGAATCAGATGCTCCTGATGAGTGTACCATTTGCCGTTGGTCTGGTTGATTACCAAAGATGAATCTCCGAATACATTCAAGGTTTTGATCCTGAGGTCAATGACTTCCTCAAGACCCATGATACAAGCTTCGTATTCTGCTTCGTTGTTATTGCATGCAAATGTGAGCCTTGCCGAGAAAGGCATATGAACCCCTTTGGGTGTAATAAGCACTACACCAACCCCACAACCGTTGCAATTAACTGCCCCGTCAAACATCATAGTCCATGCTTCTTCTGGATCAGGCCCTTCAGTGTGAATAGGCTCTTCACAATCTTTTGCTTTCAAAAACATGATGTATTCATCAGGGAAATCAAATCTCATGGGCTGGTAATCATCAATGGGTTGCTCATCCAGATAGTCAGTCAATACACTGCCTTTGATGGAATTCTGAGAGGTGTACTGAATGTCATATTCTGTTAGTATCATTTTCCATCTTGCAATCCTTCCGGTAAGTGTTGGCTTCTCAAATATGTACTTGACTGGATCCATCTTTGAGATCATTAAGGTATTATGATTCAGCATATACTGTCTTAGTCGGCGAGCAGCCCACGCTAAAGCACAACAAGTTTTCTCGAGCAGTGAATAACGTTGTTCACAGTCGGTAAAATTTTTTCTTAGGTAGTATATTGCATACTCTTTTCGACCAGACTCATCATGTTGGCCCAACACACACCCCATTGACTCTTCTAATACTGTTCGATACATGATTAGAGGTTTTCCTTTGACTAGAGGCATGAGAATTGGAGGTTCTTGTAGATACTCTTTGATCTTGTCAAAAGCTCTCTGACAATCATTGTTCCACTTGACTGTTTTCTCTTTTCTTAACAGCTTGAACAAGGGTTCGCAGGTGTAACACCCTAATTTTTTCCCTAAGATTTCTTTGCATCTCATCTGCATTTTGCATGCAAACAAGATCGCACTGGTTGCACAGTTCTTCTCGGGTTAGGATTATGCCTCGTGGGGGATCACCGTCGTCTTTAATTGTTTTATTTGATTGTGTTTACTAACCATTAATCAAAATTCAAAAATATTTTGTTTCCTTTTGCTAACCTTTTTTTTTCCAGGAAGAGGAACCCTATAAAAATGCCAAAAAATAGCAGTCCTACAGCTCGAGTAAATTTCACAAAAGTCGAAGACGATCCGCAAATAATTCAAAATTGTCAGGTCAAGGATTTCCCAAGTTAATTGATTCATTCAAAGGATCTCCAAGGTTCACGTGTTTATCTCTTCGACGTACAAAAGAATCGGGCCGAAACAACCAAGTAGCTATTTTTGAACAAAAAATTCAAAATTCAGCTTGGTTAACCGGTTAACCAAATGGTTAACCGGTTAACCAGTGAAAAATTTGAATTTTTTATTCAAATTCAGCACCCTTAGATTATTGATTTAATTGGAATATTCTAGATCCATTGGTTTCTGATTTCTCTACATTACTTTGATCATTTCCTACCATAAACCCTCACTAATAACCACTATTTTCCATTTCCCACCAAAATTCCAATTACCAAACCTAAATTCAAATTACCATAGCAAGCTCCATTCCACCAAATTTCCATACCTAATACCTTTAAATAGGACTTCAATTTCATTCATTCCACAAGCTTTTGATAGCCACAAAACCTCTTGCAAAATACTCCCTCAACACCAAATTCTCCAAAGCTCATTTTTTCTTTCTTTTGAAGTTATCAAGAATTCACATTGAATTTTTGATTAACTTGAGCTAGACCTTCATCCTTTCATTCTTTTGCTCATCAATTTCAGTAGATCTAAGCTTGTGTTAGTTCAATTTGAAGAAAAAGCTTTTGGTAATTCATCTTCCTCCATAAACCCATATTCACTATCAACATTCAAGATGTAGATCTTTGGTGATTTTGTTTTTATATCCTTCAGATCCTTATTTGTTGTTTGATTGTAGGGATTCCACTGTAATTTGGTTTTAAAATTCGTTCAAATTCAGATCATGATCATCCAATGTTTGAGAAAAGGTTTCAAAAATGGATCATACTGAATTTTATGCATTTTTCAGCATCTGGTACAGCGTTAACCGGTTAACCATTTGGTTAACCGGTTAACCAGTTTAAAAATAGCGCAATTTGTCCAAAATCTGCTTGCGTTAACCGGTTAACCAATTGGTTAACCGGTTAACACAAGTCAGAATGGTGTTTTTTTTGGCTTGTTTCAAGCCCTTTTTGGTTCCTTTTTCTTCTTCTTCTTCCTCCTTTTTATTTTTACCTTGGGAGGCACCTGTGGGAGTGATTTCTCTTTAATTTCAATGGACTTTGGGTGTAGATTAGAGTAGTTAATGTTCATTAATTCAAAACTACCTTTAAGTGGATTATTCAATTCATTTAAGGTAATTTGCATTAGTGACACATTTTCATACTTGAATCTACCAAGATGAGTGATTGAACTTAAGGATGGAAGAATACCATAAGTACGGCTCAATTTGGTATTCACTTTTAGTTTTGTGCGGTATCGCGTTCGGATAACGATTTACATATCGTTTATCTCGCATGCATTAGCACTAACATTATGCACCTTAATATGTGGTGGCCAGCCTCATTTGTAGGGTAATTACTTCGTAAATTACTCGGTGATTGCTTAACATAGACCTAAATGTGTCCCGACTTCGGAATAAAAATCTAATTGGGTACTTACACTTTCGTGGACCGGATCTCTTGTTGATCGCGTAATCCCAAAGTGGTTAATCATATTGCCTCAAGAATCGAGACTTGTGAATTTTTGATGCGTAGGTGCTTTGGGTCTCCCAATCGTCTTTCAAATTTCATTGAATTCGGTTCGGTTTGCCTTGATTACTCGCTATAGTGTAAGATTCTAAGCGGATCTGGTTGCCTTCGATTTTGGTTACTTTCCTTTTTGGTTGTGGTTGATTAAGTTCACCATACCATTATTATATGAATATTATTATACTATTACTACTATTAATATTTTATATTCTTGCATTTTTATTTCCTTTGTTACTAACATTTAATTTCTTGCATTTTTATTGTCTTTATTCTATTTTGCTTTACTCATCCATATCATGTTTATTATTTGCTCTTATTATTTGTTGATTGATTTTCTATTTGTCCGTTTGGACACAAAAACATTAATAAAGGATTAAACCTCTAAAAAACTTGTGATTTTAATTTGTGGACTTTTGGTTACTATCCTTAGCATTTGGAGTGGAGATTTGGACTTAGATTCTTAGGACACCTCCTTTGCCTTGATCTTCAAAAAGTTGGATTTAGCCTTTATTTGGCCATTTGCTAGCTTATAAGGATGGAACTCTTATGCTCATAATTTGGAATGTCATCAAGTTTGGTTAGATCTTTCTTCCCTTATATCTTTATTTTCTTTTCTTAGGATAGTCACTTCATCTCCTCCCACTTCTTAAATTTTCAAATCTTCTCCCTATTTTTAAATCTTCTTATATTTTTTAAACTTCAAACGTTTTCGCAATCAAACCTTGACTCAGGTCAAGCGATTTTACCCTTTTCATTTTATCTTCTTAATAAATGTTAATCCATGTAAGCATATCGAAATTCTCTTCTCAAAGACTTTAAAAAATCCAAAACTCACTCATTTGTTTTTGTGCCTTTGTGCACTTTTCTTTGCATATGTTTAGATATGATTCATTCTTTCTAGCGGAATTATTCTCTAAAGAATGACGACTTATCTCTACATTTTAAAATCAATTCAACTCATTGTTTCTTTTCAAATTTTGTACCACAAACTACGAGGTTTTGATCTCGCATTGCACTTTGTGGGTACGTAGGCATGAGGCGTTAAACCTCTTCAAACACAAAAATATTAAAAAAAATAATTCTTTTCTCATCCCTCCACTCACAATTTACAAACCATTTTCAAACCAAAAGCAGTAAATTTTTCAAAGGGCTCCCGTGGAGTACCACAGACATTTTGGGTGCGTAAAACCTTCCCATTGTGTAACCTATCCCCTTACCTGTTTCTCTGATGTGTTTCTTTAGCTTTCTTGCTCTTAGATTCATTAGGTTTTATTCGCTCTTTTTCCCTTTTCCATTTGGAATAAAATAAAAGCGCGGTGGAGACTCTGTTTACTTTGAGTTAAGTTAACTAATAACTTACACTCATGATTTTACCGCTACAGAAAAGTGGCGACTCTGCTGGGGAGTAATCTCTAAGTGGATTCGGCCTACTTTGATTTATTTTCTGCTTTGGTTTGATTTGTTTGTTATTTGTTTGTTCTGTCTCGGTTTTGGTGATCCTCTGAGTGAGATAGATTCTAACCCGGATCTGAGATGAACTTATGATAGGACGGCGATATTCGAAGCGATAAGCGATGGAGTAGTCCAAAGCTATATCAATTTGATAATCTCCACTCGGTTAGGCTCTCTTGGATTATCAATGTCATGATGAGTAATCATACGTGGCATTATTTTTCGACCTTGAGCTGATCATACTGAGGACCGTAGAACCCTTAACCCATCCAAGCCAATTTAGGAACGTAGTGCGGAAACTGTCTGGGTGTAAACCTAAGGTGGTTGTCACGCGATACTACACTTGGACGAGGTCTATTTTAAGAATGTTATCGGTTGGGGAGTAATCCAACGTACCAATGATATTCTAAAGATGGTTGTTAACTCCGGGCACCTCCGTTAGCACCCTTTTGGTTTTCTGCAGGTACAATGAAGACAAAACCTTAGTACTTACCTGTGTGGGTTGGTGTTCTGTTACCTTGACTTCATGCTCGTGACTCGGAACCTAAACCCGTGTGCTTTGTGTGATCTTATTTGTGGTTGTTGCATACATGCCATCATGCATTCATGAGCATCGTTTTTGAGATTTCAAGGGACTCATAAGGAACTTTTGCAAACTTTCAGATGTCTATGGTTATGAATTTTGAAAGGAGGAATACAAAGAAGTACACCTTCAAGAATCCTAATATAGTGGAGTTGAGAAAGCTAGGAGCATTGGTGGTTGATACCCAGGAGTTCCGAAAATGTTTTGGGAAGCTCTTGTTTATTTTGGATACCGATGTGTCAGAGGGGATTCTCCCTACCTTAGCTCAGTTTTATGATCCGTTGCATCATTGATTCACCTTTCCTAATTATCAGCTTGTGCCGACTTTGGAGGAGTACTCTCATTGGATAGATTTACCTATTTTGGACAAGGAATTTATTTTCAGTGGTTTAGAGAAGGAGCTTACTATCAAAGTCATCGTCAAAGCCCTTTTTCTTAAGGAGTCCGATCTTAATGGGAAGTTTCTTCCAAAGGGGAGTGTTCGTGGTATTAATGCTAAGTTCTTGATGGGGAAAGCTTCTACTTTACTTGCTTTGGGTCATAAGGATACATTTGAGGCTATTCTTGCTTTGCTCATTTATGGGATTGTCTTGTTTCCTAACTTAGATGGTATTGTGGATGAGAATGCCATTCAGATTTTCTTGAAGAAGAATCTGGTGCCTACTTTGTTTGGAGACATGTATCATGCTTTTCATTATAGGACCTCCAAAGGTGATGGAGAGATGGTGTGTTGTGCGCCTCTTCTCTATAGGTGGTTTATTTCGCACCTACCAAAGTCCAATGTCTTCAAGGATAATAGAGAGAATCGAAGATGGTCTCAAAGGATTATGTCACTTTCTCATAAGGATATGACATGGTATTGTTCTCATTATGATACTGGAGTGCTTATTGATAGTTATGGAGAATTTCTCAATGTACCTCTTCTTTCTACACGTGGGGGAATCAGTTACAACCCTGTTCTTGCTAGGCGACAGTTGGGATATTGTTTGAAGGACATACCAAACAATCTTTCCTTATCCCGTTTCTTCTTTCTTAATGGTGCAGATCATATAGAAATGAAGAAAAGGATTGCTCATTCTTGGCATGCGGTTCATCGGAAAGAGAAGGGTTAATTGGGAAGACAACACCTTGCTCCTTCCGAATGTTACATTAAGTGGGTTCGGTCTAGGGCTTCCAAGCTCAAGATGCCTTATCCACCTGAGGAGCCTTTGTTTCCTATATTACCATTGTGTGCTTTTCTCCCTCCCGTTGATGAGAAGATGGCTCTTCAGGAAGAGTTGGACAAGATGAAGAAAGAGAAAGAAGAATGGCTACTTGAGAAGACTACGATGCAAGAGCAACTGAAGGAGAAGGATGATCTTATTAAGTTACTTGAGAGGCGTGTTACGAAGAGGCCAAGAGAGGATTTATTTTCCTCTAGTACTCCATCTACCATTCCTCCTACATCCGGTGCTTGGAAGGCCATTGTTGACCAGTTGGTGAAGGATAAGGAAGACATGGAAGATCGGTACAAGAAGGAGATTAAGAGGATTCACATGAAGTATCAGTCAGGATTCAGATCTTCTTCGGATATGATTCCCTAGGCCTAGTTTATTTTTTTCTCTCATGTATTAGGATTGTTCAGGCTTGTACTTCGCTTGTAATCCTTACTTTGATTTTAATGAGAATGAGTTTTTAAGTACTTCAAAAAATGTTTCTTTATAAATATTGCAAGTTATCTTATAGTTCTTTAAAATATTTGCATTTGCATACGCATATCATGAATCATACACACATTTGTCTTGCTTTTTGAGTGTTCTCCAGGGGTCTTATGTTGTTTCTTGGTCTTCATTCAGTTCTCCTGTCAAGCTGACTCACCGATTTAATACTCGAGCTAATCGGAATAAGATGATGGAAACCCTACAACAAGAGAATCGCGAGCTGCGCGAGGAGGTTACATATCTGAAGGAAAGCTTGGAAAGAGTTTCTGCCATGATGGAAGGCTTGGTGGCTGCTCAGAATCAGCCCCCTCCTCCTAATTCTCCTGTTCAGAATACAGTCATCTCCGAGATTGTTACTGCATCAATTCCTGTTGAAACTGTCATTTGTCCTCTCTATCGTATGCCTTCTAGCACACCTTGGGGCATGCCGGTTGATTTCATTCCTGCTGGTTATCATCCTCCTCCTCTTGAGACTGATGCATTTAATACTCTTCCGCCAGTGATGACTACTCTTCCTCCAATTATGACTACTGCACCACCTGTGATGCACACTATTTCTCACCATGAAGAAATGATTTACCATGCTGAGCCCAGTGAAGGCGCTGGAGTGATTGAAAGACTTGATGATTTACAAGGACGCTTTGCTGAGATACAGAAGGAGATGAGAGCCTTGAAGCATAAGGATTTGTTCGGAAAAGATGCTTATGATCTTTGTCTGGTCCCTAATAATAAAGTTCCGTACAAATTCAAGTTGCCTGAGTTTGAGAAGTATAAAGGAAACACTTGTCCTTTGAGTCATTTGACTATGTATGCTAGAAAGATGTATGCTCAGACAAACAATGATAAGCTATTGATTCACTATTTCCAGGATAGTTTGACCGGTGCAGCCATAAGATGGTATATGAGTTTGGATAATAGCCAAATCAAGACTTTCAATTATTTGGGAGAGGCTTTTGTGAGGCAATACAAGTATAACGTTGATATGGCGCCAGATAGAGATCAACTTCGTGCTATGTCCCAGAAGGACAAAGAGACTTTCAAAGAATATGCACAGAGATGGCGCGAGCTGGCAGCTCAGATTGTTCCTCCGCTGGAAGAGAAAGAAATGACGAAGATCTTCTTGAAGACTTTAGGTTCTTTCTACTATGAGAAGATGATAGCAAGTGCTCCTTATGATTTCACTGAAATGGTAAGTATGGGGATGCGTTTAGAAGAAGTGTTCGTGAAGGACGATTAATTCAAGAGAATAGTAATGGCTCAAGCTCTAGAAGGTTCAATTTTGGTAAAAAGAAAGAAGGTGAGACTAATGCTGTGTCTCGTGAAAGTTATAGAAGGCCTCGTGATCGTGAGAATCACCATCCGCAACATGTAGCTTCTGTAACTCCGATGATTAATGTGGCTCCAACTGTGCCAACAGTTCCAAAGTACCAGTCTCGTTATCAACAACCATCTATGCAACAATGCGGTAATCAACAGGTTCGGGCTAAGCCGAGTTTTGATCCTATTCCGATGTTGTATGCGGATTTGCTTCCATCTTTGATTGCGAAGAATCTTGTGCAAACACATTCTCCACCTCCAGTTCCAGAGACTATCCCATGGTGGTATAAGCCAGAGGCTCCCTGTGCTTTTCATCAAGGTGCCCCAGGGCATGATGTTAAGAACTGTTATCCATTGAAGTTTGAAGTACAGAAATTGATGAGGAACAATGTTCAGTTTTTCAATGATGTTAATCCAAATGTGAAGACAAATCCGCTGCCGAAGCATGGTAATACGTCTGTGAATATGGTTGATGGTTGTCCTTGTTTGTTCAAGATTTATGAGGTCCGCCATATTCGAAGGTCTTTGGTTGAGATGCATGCTTTCTTAAGTGAATATCACGATATTGATCACAATTATGTTGGATGTTGCATTTGCTCGGTGAACCCTCGTGGTTGCGTGATTGTTAAGAGGGATATTCAAAAGATGATGGATGATAAGTTGATTGAAGTGACAGCAAAAAGAGATGAGTATGAAAATGAAGTGAATGTTATTATGCCTCAGTTCAATATTCCTGAGAAGGTTTTTCCTGAGAAGGTGGTTATTTCTTTTGATAGCCGCAAATATGTTGTTACTCCATTGGTGATCAATTTTCCTGGTCCAATGCCATATGAGTCTGATAAAGTTGTTCCGTACCGGTATAATGCTACGATGATAGAAAATGGTAGGGAAGTTCCTATTCCTTATCCAAAGTCTGTGGTTAGCATTGCTGATGTGACAAAGGTTACCCGAAGTGGTAGATTTTATGCCTCAGATCCTCCGAAGAGAGTTGAAGATACAAGTGCGAGTAAACAGATTATGGATACTGTTGCCCGATCAGGCCAATCTGGTGATAGTGAGGATGCGGTGTTAAAATTGATAAAGAAAAGTGAGTACAACGTTACTGAGCAGTTGTTGCATACTCCGTCGAAGATATCAGTTTTATCACTCTTGATGTGCTCTGAGGCTCATACGCAGTCTTTGCAGAAGATTCTTGATCAAGTTTATGTTGACCATGATGTGATTGTTGATCAGTTTGATAGTATTGTGGCTAATATCACATCGTGCAACAATTTAAGTTTTTGTGATGATGATTTGCCTGAAGAAGGAAGGAATCATAACTTGGCTATGCATATTTCAGTGAACTGTCAGGAAGATGCTATGTCTAAGGTGCTAGTTGATACTGGATCTTCTCTGAACGTGATGCCGAAGTCGACTTTGTCAAAACTTGCGTATCAAGGTGCTCCCATGAGGCATAGTGGGATTATTGTGAAAGCTTTTGACGGATCGAAGAAGACAGTAATTGGTGAAGTGGATCGTCCTATTCTTATTGGACCGTTTATATTCCAAATTACTTTTCAAGTAATGGATATACGTCCCGCTTACAGTTGTCTCCTTGGAAGACCCTGGATTCATGAGGCAGGAGCTATGACATCCACTCTTCATCAGAAGTTGAAGTTTGTGAAAGAGGGGAAATTAGTGACTATTGGTGGTGAAAGTGCGATGCTCGTGAGCAATTTGTCATCTTTCTCCTATATTGATGCTCAAGAAGAGGTGGGAACTTCATTTCAAGCTCTTTCTGTTGTGGATAATGTTGCTAAGAAGAATGTTATGCCTATGTCTTCTTTCAAGGATGCTCTGCGCGTGCTTGAAATTGGTCAATCTGATGGTTGGGGGCGAGTTATTGATGTTGTCGACAACAAAGAGGGATTTGGTACCGGCTTTGCACCAGGCGTGGTTCTCAATGACCCGAAGACTATTCAGGAAGGTTTCCAAAGTGCTGGGTTTATCAACGATCATTCCGCTGCTGCCATCATTGAAGATGATGAAGATAAAGAAATGCCTAACTTTATTACGCACGAAAAGATTTTCCAGAACTGGATTGCTGTTGATGTTCCTTTTATTGTTCATGCTTCAAAGTAATTTGTTTTATTTTCATTCAAAAGATCCTTTCACTCTGCCCAAGGTGAAAGTGATGTTTGTCGGGATTTGTTTCAAATTTTATCATCATCAATAAAATGCTATTTTGATTTCCATATGTGTTTTTCCTTTTTGCTTTATTTAGAAAAATGGTAACATAAAAAACCCAAAATAATAATAATTTTTTATCTGCATAATGTTTTCATTTTTTGTTCATACTCTAAAATAAAAATAAAATCATTGTGCAGATTGATTGATAAACCCATTGAAAACAATGATCTTATGCCCTCTCCCAACTTTGAATTCCCTGTGTTTGAAGCTGAGGAAGAGGATGGTGAAGAGATTCCTGATGAAATTTCTCGGTTGCTTGAGCACGAGGAGAAGGTTATTCAGCCTCATGGAGAGTCTATAGAGATGGTCAACTTGGGTTTTGAAGATGATAAGAAAGAAGTCAAAGTCGGAGCATTACTTGGTCCTGATATTAAGAAGAGGATTGTAGAGCTTCTCAGAGAGTATGTTGATGTATTTTCTTGGTCTTATCAAGACATGCCAGGGCTTGATACTGATATTGTGGAGCATAGATTGCCGTTGAAGCCTGAATGTCCACCTGTGAAGCAAAAATTGAGAAGAACTCATCCTGATATGGAAGTTAAAATCAAAGAGGAGGTTCAAAAGTAGATTGATGCAGGTTTTCTTGTGACATCTAATTATCCTCAATGGGTGGCCAATATTGTGCCTGTTCCAAAGAAAGACGGAAAGGTCTGAATGTGCGTTGATTACAGAGATTTGAACAAAGCCAGTATGAAAGATGATTTTCCATGCCACACATTGATATGTTGGTAGATAATACGGCTAAGTTTGATGTGTTCTCTTTTATGGAGGGATTTTCCGGTTATAATCAAATAAAGATGGCACCCGAAGACATGGAAAAGACCACATTTATTACACCATGGGGAACATTCTGCTATAGAGTGATGCCCTTTGGATTGAAGAATGCTGGTGCGACATACCAAATAGCTATGACTACACTTTTCAATGATATGATGCACAAAGAAATTGTGGTATATGTTGATGATATGATTGCTAAGTCGAGGAATGAAGAGGATCATGTTGAACATTTGCTGAAGTTGTTTCAGAGGTTAAGGAAGTTTAAGCTTCGTTTGAATCTGAACAAGTGCACCTTTGGTGTACGTTCTGGAAAGTTGTTAGGTTTCATTGTCAGCCAAAGAGGCATTGAAGTTGATCCTGATAAAGTGAAAGCTATTCAGGAAATGCCTGCTCCGAGAACTGAAAAGCAAGTAAGAGGATTCTTGGGCCATTTGAATTATATTTCGAGGTTTATCTCTCACATGACTGCCACATGTGCTCCGATCTTCAAGTTGCTTCGGAAAGACAAAGGTTGTGTCTGGACAGATGATTTACAAAAGGCATTTGAAAGTATCAAAGAATATCTGCTTGAACCTCCTATCTTGTCTCCTCCGGTGGAAGGTAGACCGATGATCATGTACTTGACTGTGTTGGAAGATTCAATAAGTTATGTGTTTGGTCAGCAAGATGAATCTGGAAGAAAAGAATATGCAATTTACTACTTGAGTAAGAAATTCAATGATTGTGAATCTCGGTACTCCATGCTTGAAAAAACTTGTTGTGCCTTAGCTTGGGCTACAAAGTGTCTTCGCCAGTATATGCTGAATCATACAACTTGGTTGATCTCTAAAATGGATCCAATCAAGTATATATTTGAAAAGCCTGCTTTGACTGGGAGGATTGCTCGTTGGCAAATGTTGTTATCAGAATATGATATCGAGTACCGAGCTCAGAAAGCTATAAAAGGTAGTATCTTGGCTGACCATTTGGCACATCAACCGATTGATGATTATCAGCCTATCAAGTTTGATTTTCCAGATGAGGATGTGATGTACTTGAAAATGAAAGATTGTGATGAACCTTTGATTGAGGAAGGGCCGGAGCCTGGATCTCGATGGGGTTTAGTTTTTGATGGTGTTGTAAATGCATGCGGAAGAGGAATTGGGGCAATGATTATTACTCCCCATGGTTCACATATTCCTTGTACTAATAATGAAGCTGAGTATGAAGCATGTATTATGGGTCTTGAGGAAGCTATTGATCTGAGGATTAAGCATCTTGACATGTACGGAGATTCTGCCTTGGTAATCAATCAGATCCATGGCACGTGGGTAACTCATCAACCCCACTTAATTCCTTATAGAGATTATGCCAGGAAGATATCAACTTTCTTCACTAAAGTTGAGTTTCATTATGTTCCTCGTGATAAGAATCAGATGGCAGATGCTTTAGAAACTATAACTTCTATGATAAAGGTGCACCAGTGGAATGATGTTCCCATGATCAGAGTGATGCGACTTGAAAGACCAGCTCATGTGTTTGCAGTTGAAGAGGTCCATGGTGACAAGCCTTGGTATCATGATATTAAAAGTTTTCTCTCGAGACAGGAATACCCACTTGGGGCATCCGATAAAGATAAGAGGACTTTGAGGAGATTGGCAGGCAATTTCTTCCTGAATGGAAATGTGTTGTATAAGAGAAATTTTGACATGGTCCTGCTCAGATGCGTGGATAGACACGAAGCAGAATGTTAATGAAAGAAATTCATGAAGTATCTTTTGGAACTCATGCTAATGGGCATGCAATGGCTAAAAAGATGTTGAGAGCAGGTTACTATTGGCTGACAATGGAATCTGATTGTTGCAAGTATGTGAAAAATTGCCATAAGTGTCAAGTGTATGCTGATAAGATTCATGTGCCACCAGCTTATCTCAATGTGATTTCTTCCCCGTGGCCTTTCTCTATGTGGGGAATTGATATGATCGGTATGATTGAACCCAAGGCTTCGAATGGACATCGTTTTATTCTTGTGGCAATTGACTACTTCACCAAGTGGGTGGAAGCGGCATCGTATGTTAATGTGACCAAGCAAGTTGTGGTTCGGTTTATCAAGAATAATATTATCTGCAGATATGGTGTTCCGAATAGAATCATTACTGATAATGGTTCGAACTTGAATAATAAGATGATGAAAGATCTTTATGAATAATTCAAGATTCACCACCATATTTCTTCTCCTTATAGACCTAAGATGAATGGGGCTGTCGAAGCTGCGAATAAGAACATTAAGAAGATCATTTAGAAGATGGTTGTGACATACAAGGACTGGCATGAGATGCTCCCTTTTGCTTTGCATGGGTATCGTACATATGTCCACAATTCAATAGGGGCAACCCCCTTCTCACTTGTTTATGGTACAGAAGCAGTGCTCCCCGTCGAAGTCGAGATCCCATCAATGAGAGTTCTGATGGAAGCCAAGTTGACTGAGGCTGAATGGTGTCAGAGTAGATTTGATCATTTGAATTTGATTGAGGAAAAGAGAATAAAATCTTTGTGTCATGGTAGGTTGTACCAGCAAAGAATGAAGAAAGCTTTTGACAAGAAGGTCAAACCTCGTGTATTCAGAGAAGGCGACCTCGTGCTCAAAAAGATTCAGTCTTTCATTAAATATTCTCGGGGAAAGTGGACTCTTAACTATGATGGCCCATATGTTGTCAAGAAAGTCTTCTCTGGCGGTTCATTAATTCTTGCAACTATGGATGGTGAGGAGATCACTCGCGTTGTGAATGCGAATGCAGTCAAGAAATACTTCGCCTAAAAAAATAAAAGAACAACTCGCTAAGTTGAAAACCCGAAAGAGCAATCTAGGAAAAAGTTAGGGATCATGGCAAGTAACTGCGTCGACAAACTGGATCACTTGTAACGGCCGAGGATTTTAGATTCTATCACTCAGAAGAATTCCCCATCAAAGATTCTTATTCACTCATCCTTGACTGAAGTTTCGGACACAGTGGAGTTCAAAGTTGATAGGGAGAATAGTGATCATTTCATTTCAATGTAGCCCTTTTCCATGTATTTACCATTTTTCAAACTTGTAATGATCCATGGAGTCATGCCATTTGCTGACTACCATTCTATCAATGAATTTGAGCTTTTATTCAATTGTTTGCAATTCTTTATATTGTTTCTGTTTACAAAATTTCAATTTATTGTTGATGATGATTTTTGAAACAAATTTAATAAATTTAATCTTTGAAGATTATAAAAACATTTTTCTTGTGATATGTGAACAAAAAAAAAAGAAAAAGAAAAAGGATATCAATAGTGATTCCAAGGATGGTAAAGTCTGGATGTGTGTAACTTGTCTCTCCCAAAGTAGGGTTTGATTCGGTTGTGTCCATGTGAAGTTCCTGAATAGTCTTGACAGGTTGATGTTAATGATGTTTGATTCCCCAACAATAAGCATGAACGGGGATTGTATATTTATTCTTAGTGACTTCCCCAGAAGAATTGTTGGAAGAAATGTTCTTAAGAATCCCCAGTTGAGTTTTGATCTCTTCCTCAGCAAGTTATCTTTAATTTGAGAAGCAGTGGGAATCCTTAGCCAAGTTCTTGTTCCTCAACTTGAGTTGGTTGCATCTTTGAATAGAAGTATTGATATAGCAGTCAGTTTAGAGGTTTTCTTTTACCTGATGGTGGGTATTGATTTAAAATCCCTCGTAACTGTATTTTGGCTATGATGTTAACTTTTGATATCCCCATGTGGATCCCCAGTAGGTCTGCGTGTGTTGGTTTCCAGCAAGTTCCTATGTAATTTTCAGCAGGTCTTGCACTATATCCCCAAGTGGAGCAGGAGTGATATGACAGTTATTCCTCGCAAAAGTTGATTTTTTATCAAGAATTCTTCAGTCCCTAGTAAGGATTGTGGAAGCTTTTCCCTAATCTTCAGCAGATTATTACCTTTCTTCAGCAGGGTGATATCCCTATGCAGAGTTGATGATTGATGTTTAATACTTCGGTAGGTTATATCACTGATAGATCTTTACCTTGTTTCCTCAAACGGAGTTATGAAGATATTTGTTCCCATCTGTGTTAGCAGGACATTTCCCTCTTTCCCCAAAGAATGGAAAATTTTTTTAGTGTTTCTTGAAGATTGCTTTGTGGATTGGATCCCTAGCAGATGTTGTCTCATCATGAGTTAAGCCTTGTAGTAGGATTTTATTCCTTTGATGGCTTTTGACATTCCCCTGCAGGATGTCAAATTGAATCTCCAGCATGTTTCCCTGCATTGTTGCCTTGGGATTAGCCGAGTATCTGGTTGTTGTGGTGTTCATGTCACCCGTTTCTTATCTTTATGCCTATTTTGTCAGCATATTCATACGCATATTCATACGCATAAGCATAGCATCATTTTCTTGCATTCTTGCATTTATCTTTGTTCCCTGCTCTTTGGTGTAGATTTGTTTTCCCCACAGAGTGTGTGTGTTGTTTTCCTCTCAAGTTTAGAGTGTCGACCATTAAGCAGAAAGTGTTAATCCTTTCTATTTCCCCACTGAATTTGTTTCTCGTGGATGATTTTGATTCAGTTTCCTCCCCAGTTTATTATCTGGATGGAATTTCCATAGTGGAGATATTTCCTCCTCGGGATGAGTCTTGTTTGGTCGTTTCTCTCCAACTTGTTCTTGGATTGAACTTTGGTCCTCTTTTGTGAGTAATATTGCTTTGGAATTAAGCTATCATTGTTTGATGGTGGGCAGCATTTTCTCCAGCTTGAGTATGTTACTTTGGAATTAAACTATCATTTAATCGATAGTGGGTAATATTACCAAATTGATCAAGTTCTTTTACTTGTACTCCTACCCAGTAAATCCGGTAGTCGAGGGTGTTTCTTCTTACCTGGTAAAAAGGTAATAGAAGTCGGTTCCCTTTGCTTAAGCTCCTGCTCAGTAAATCAGGTAGTTGAGAATTGTTTCTACCCAGTATAAAGGTAGTGGAGGTTATCCCTCTTTGTTTTGCTCCTATCCAGTAAATCGATAGTCGAGTTCTTTGTTTTCCTACCCAGTAAACCGGTAGTTGATAATTCGTTTCCAACTTGGTACTCCTCCATTTTTGGACTTGAATATTTTGTTTGGTTGATATTCCCTGGCAGAGTATTTGTTCTTTCCCTTGTTGAATCTTATACCTTGATTATATCATATATCTTTTCCCAAGTGGAATCAGTTATCCAGTTATTTATTTTCCTGGTAACTCTTTTGGTGTCTGTTGTTTTCCCCGGCAGGATTTTCTTCTGTGTCCCCAAGTTTTTGCTTTCCTCTGGTGGTCATGTTTTCCCCACAGAGATCTTGGGCTTGCATATCATATCCATATCATATCATGATCTCTTAGGACAAAAATTAGGTTTTCTGTATTTAAGTCTCTCCCATCTTGTAGAGACGAAGATGTCAATCTTCATATCTCCAAATTGAAGAAACTTAAATAGGGGCAGCTGTAACACCCTAATTTTTGCCCTAAGATTTCTTTGCATCTCATCTGCATTTTGCATGCAAACAAGATCACACTGGTTGCACGGTTCTTCTCGGGTTAGGATTATGCCTCGCGGGGGATCACCATCATCTTTAATTGTTTTATTTGATTGTGTTTACTAACCATTAATCAAAATCCAAAAATATTTTGTTTCCTTTTGCTAACCTTTTTTTTCAGGAAGAGGAACCCTATAAAAATGCCAAAAAATAACAGTCCTGCAGCTCGAGTAAATTTCACAAAAGTCGAAGACGATCCGCAAATAATTCAAAATTATCAGATCAAGGATTTCCCAAGTTAATTGATTCATTCAAAGGATCTCCAAGGTTCACGTGTTTATCTCTTCGACGTACAAAAGAATCGGGCCGAAACAACCAAGCAGCTATTTTTTAACAAAAAATTCAAAATTCAGCTTGGTTAACCAGTTAACCAGTGCGAAATTTGAATTTTTTATTCAAATTCAGCACCCTTAGATTATTGATTTAATTGGAATATTCTAGATCCATTGGTTTCTGATTTCTATACATCACTTTGATCATTTCCTACCATAAACCCTCACTAATCACCACTCTTTTCCATTTCCCACCAAAATTCCAATTACCAAACCTAAATTCAAATTACCATAGCAAGCTCCATTCCACCAAATTTCCATACCTAATACCTTCAAATAGGACTTCAATTTCATTCATTCCACAAGCTTTTGATAGCCACAAAACCTCTTGCAAAATACTCCCTCAACACCAAATTCTCCAAAGCTCATTTTTTCTTTCTTTTGAAGTTATCAAGAATTCACATTGAATTTTTGATTAACTTGAGCTAGACCTTCATCCTTTCATTCTTTTGCTCATCAATTTCAATAGATCTAAGATTGTGTTGGTTCAATTTGAAGAAAAAGCTTTTGGTAATTCATCTTCCTCCATAAACCCATATTCACCATCAACATTCAAGATGTAGATCTTTGGTGCTTTTGTTTTTAGATCCTTCGGATCCTTATTTGTTGTTTGATTGCAGGGATTCTACTGTATTTTGGTTTTAAAATTCGTGCAAATTCAGATCATGATCATCCAATGTTTGAGAAAAGGTTTCAAAAATGGATCCTACTGAATTTTATGCATTTTTCAGCATCTGGTACAGCGTTAACCAGTTAATCAGTTTAAAAATAGCGCAATTTGTCCAAAATCTGCTTGCGTTAACCGGTTAACCAATTAGTTAACCGGTTAACACAAGTCAGAATGGTGTTTTGTTTGGCTTGTTTCAAGCCCTTTTTGGTTCCTTTTTCTTCTTCTTCTTCCTCCTTTTTATTTTTACCTTGGGAGGCACTTGTGGGAGTGATTTCTCTTTAATTTCAATGGACTTTGGGTGTAGATTAGAGTAGTTAATGTTCATTAATTCAAAACTACCTTTAAGTGGATTATTCAATTCATTTAAGGTACTTTGCATTAGTGACACATTTTCATACTTGAATCCACCAAGATGAGTGATTGAACTTAAGGATGGAAGAATACCATAAGTACGGCTCAATTTGGTATTCACTTTTAGTTTTATCCGGTATCGCATTCGGATAACGATTTACATATCGTTTATCTCGCATGCATTAGCACTAACATTATGCACCTTAATTGGTGGTGGACGGCCTCATTTGTAGGGTAATTAATTCGTAAATTACTCGGCGATTGCTTAACATAGACCTAAATGTGTCCCGACTTCGGAATAAAAATCTAATTGGGTACTTACACTTTCGTGGACCGGATCTCTTGTTGATCGCGTAATCCCAAAGTGGTTAATCATATTGCTTTAAGAATCGAGACTTGTGAATTTTTTATGCGTAGGTGCTTTGGGTCTCCCAATCGCCTTTCAAATTTCATTGAATTCGGTTCGGTTTGCCTTGATTAATCGCGTTAGTGTAAGATGCTAAGCGGATCCGGTTGCCTTTTATTTTGGTTACTTTCCTTTTTGGTTGTGGTTGATTAAGTTCACCATACCATTATTATATGAATATTATTATACTATTACTACTATTAATATTTTATATTCTTGCATTTTTATTTCCTTTGTTACTAACATTTAATTTCTTGCATTTTTATTGTCTTTATTCTATTTTTCTTTACTCATCCATATCATGTTTATTATTTGCTCTTATTATTTGTTGATTGATTTTATATTTGTCCGTTTGGACACAAAAACATTAATAAAGGATTAAACCTCTTAAAAAATTGTGATTTTAATTTGTGGACTTTTGGTTACTATCCTTAGCATTTGGAGTGGAGATTTGGACTTAGATTCTTAGGACACCTCCTTTGCCTTGATCTTCAAAAAGTTGGATTTAGCCTTTATTTGTCCATTTGCTAGCTTATAAGGATGGAACTCTTATGCTCATAATTTGGAATGTCATCAAGTTTGGTTAGATCTTTCTTCCCTTATCTCTTTATTTTATTTTCTTAGGATAGTCACTTCATCTCCTCCCACTTCTTAAATTTTCAAATCTTCTCCCTATTTTCAAATCTTTTTGTTTTTTTTAAACTTCAAACGTTTTCGCAATCAAACCTTGACTCAGGTCAAGAGATTTTACCCTTTTCATTTTATCTTCTTAATAAATGTTAATCCATGTAAGCATATCGAAATTCTCTTCTCAAAGACTTTAAAAAATCCAAAACTCACTCATTTGTTTTTGTGCCTTCGTGCACTTTTCTTTGCATATGTTTAGATATGATTCATTCTTTCTAGCGGAATTATTTGCTAAAGAATGACGACTTATCTCTACATTTTAAAATCAATTCAACTCATTATTTCTTTTCAAATTTTGTACCATGAACTACGAGGTTTTGATCTCGCATTGCACTTTGTGGGTACGTAGGCATGAGGCGTTAATCCTCTTTAAACACAAAAATATAAAAAAAATAATTCTTTTCTCATCCCTCCACTCACATTTTACAAACCATTTTCAAACCTAAAGCAGTAAATTTTTCAAAGGGCTCCCGTGGAGTACCACGAACATTTTGGGTGCGTAAAACCTTCCCATTGTGTAACATATCCCCTTACCTGTTTCTCTGATGTGTTTCTTTAGCTTTCTTGCTTTTAGATTCATTAGGTTTTATTCGCTATTTTTCCCTTTTCCATTTGGAATAAAATAAAAGCGCGGTGGCGACTCTGTTTACTTTGAGTTAAGTTAACTAATAACTTACACTCATGATTTTACCACTACAGCAGGTTGCAGTGAGATGAGATATGAACCTTGAGATGTAGTTCAATCTACCTAAGAACCCTCGAACTTCTTTCTCAGTCTTAGGTGCAGGCATTTCCTGAATTGCTTTGACTTTATCGGGATCAACCTCAATTCCTTTTTCATTTACAATAAAACCCAGCAGCTTACCTGAACACACCCCGAATGTTCATTTGTTGGGGTTCAACTTCAACTGATACTTCCTCATACGATTGAACAATTTCAACAGATTTACCAAATGCTCTTCTTCTGTAAGGGTCTTGGCAATCATATTATCCACAGAGCACTCAATTTCTTTATGGATCATGTCGTGGAATAATGTTACCATAGCCCGTTGATATGTTGCACCGATGTTCTTCAGACCAAACGACATTACCTTATAACAAAATGTGCCCCAGGGTGTGATAAAAGTTGTCTTCTCCATGTCTTCAAGTGACATCTTAATCTGATTGTAACCAGAAAATCCGTCCATGAAGGAAAATACCGAGAATTGAGCTGTGTTATCAACCAATACATCAATGTGAGGTAATGGGAAATCATTCTTCGGACTGGCTCTGTTCAGATCCCGGTAATCCACACACATACGCACCTTGCCATCCTTCTTAGGTACGGGTACAATGTTAGCAACCCACCGCGGGTAACTAGTTACAGCGAGAAAACCGGCGTCCCACTGCTTTTGTACTTCCTCTTTGATTTTCATGGCCATATCTGGGCGAGTACGGTGCAACTTCTGTTTGACTGGCGGACAATCTTCTTTCAATGGCAGCTTGTGCATGACAATATCCGTATCCAGACCCGGAATACCTTGATAAAACCAAGCAAAGACGTCGACATACTCTCGAAGCATACTGATGAGTTGTTTTTTCATTGGAGCTTGCAGACTAGCCCCGATCTTCACCTCTTTCACATCTTCCTCGGTACTAAGATTGATAATCTCAACCTCCTCCTGATGAGGAGAAATCACTTTTTACTCTTGTCTCAATAACCTGGCCAACTCTTCAGGAAAATCATAGTCTTCATCAACCCCTTCATCTGCTTGATTAATCGGATTGTCGAAGTCATACAAGGTCATAACAGTGTCGTTGTCAGTGCAATCTGGAGGACTATCTCTGCAAGGGTTGAGATTTGTTCATTTTAGTGATTGATTTTATCTTATTTAGAAAAAGTGAATGAAGTTTATTAAAAAAAACATTGCCATTTAATATTTTGTGCGAAAATAACAAAAATGAAAAGACAGTGAGCGAAAAAGATTGTTTGCAAAAGATGTCCATTGTTCATTAATTTCCATTTGCACAAAATACATATATAGCCCTATTACAAAATGAGTCCTGACACCTTGGGCAAGATGCAGGACTTGATGCATGCTTAAACAGGAAATAATAATTACTCTGCAGCAGTAACCCTTATAATTTCATGGGAAGACCAGTTGAGGACTTGTTGGCCCGGGACTCTTGGACGAATCCAGCTTTCCAGGTTGTAGTCGCTCTCATCCTCGTCTTCCACATTGTTGATCGCATCCGGGGTCAGCATTCCCCCACTTATAAACTTGGGAGCTTCAGCAGCCTCCTCTTGGACCTGTCGGGATGGTCTGTAACCCAAACCGAACTTGTCTTCCTTGATCTGAACTTGTAGTAGCTTGCCCCAGCCTTGGGGATTCCCATCTTCAACAACCTTCCGAGCTTGTTTGTATAAAGCAATTGAAGTACCAGACACTTCAACTATTGCTTCATTGACATTAAGGGCTTCAAAACCCTCACTCATAGTTTCATGGATCTCGCCATCCATCTTAATGTACTTATAGGTGGCTAGATAACTGACGAAGATGTCCTCCTCTCCACAAATGGTGATAACTTGGCCTTCTCACTCGTATTTTAACTTCTGGTGAAGGGTCGATGTTGCTGCGCCAGCGGTATGAATCCAGGGTCGACCCAACAAACAACTGTAGACAGGCTGAATGTCCATCACATAGAAGTTAGTTTTTAAAATTTGTGGGCCAATTAGCACAAGCAACTCAATTTCTCCAAGAACTGGTCTCTTAGAACCATTGAAGGCTCTGACAACTAGGTTGCTTGGACGGAGTGCAAAACCATCATATTCCAGCTTAACCAAGGCTTTCTTTGGAAGGACATTGAGAGATGACCCAGTGTCAACCAAGACATGAGAAAGTACATCACCTTTACACTCTAAGGTGATATGTAAAGCCTTGTTATGGTTACGACCCTCCGTAGTAAGATCAACATCAGTAAAACCTAGTCCATGACTAGTATTGACATTTGAAATCACTGTCTCTAGCTGGTTGACTGTAATCTCCTCAGGCACGTAAGCCGCGTGCAAGACTTTGAGAAGTGAATTCCTGTGAGCTTCGGAACACATGAGCAGTGATAGAATGGAGATCTTGGAGGCAGTTTGATGGAGCTGATCAACAACTTTGTAATCACTCTTCTTGATAATCCTCATGAACTCGTCCACATCCTGATCCAAGGATGTCTTCTGAGCTTCTTTAGTAATTGGGTCTTCAGGCACCACACTCTTGCCTTTTGCTTTGGCAGCAGCTTCTTCTTCAGCATTAACTCTGGGAAATTGTGACGCGAAGAGACGTCCGCTTCGAGTGAAGCCTCCGCCTCCCCTAACATTATCAATCTGTGGTGTAGAAGTTGAAGAATCAAGAGTGACTTTCTTTCCATTACAATATAGATCTGATCCATACTGCCAAGGCACGACACTGCTACTATCATATGGAACTGGTCCAGGTACCGTGATGGTTACCAGACTGATTGTTGCGGAAGAAGGAGTTGTGACAGTTTGTGGGTCATAATATATTGTGACAGGAGGTCTGATTGGAGATGGTGCAGGTGCAGGAAGTTGTTGATGTTGATGATGCTGAAAGTTGTTGAAAGAATCCGGGACATGAACTATTGTTGGATCATAATAAATGGTGACTGTGGAAATGTCATCATCGATTGTTGTTGTTGTTGTAGTAGACTCCTTGGAAAAGATGTTTGCTGAATCTGTAGGAGATTACTTTGAAATGGTGTTTGTTGATGTTGTAGGAGATACCTCTGAAATGGTGTTTGCTGGTTTTGTAGAAGAGGTGTTTGTTGATGTTGTAGGAGTGGGAATTGTTGATGTGATCTGTAGAATGCCTTCTCTGATAAGATTGTTGATACCCCTTCTCAGATTTGCACAACCATTGGTAGAAACTTTGCAAGCTTCACAACAAGCCTCACAACCTGGAAACACTTGGCACTTCAATAGTTGAGCTTTAACTTCGACCAGTGGTGTTTGAATGTTTACAATGTCATCAATCAGAATTGCTGGTTGGTCTTTCTTAATAGAATTAATCTTTGGTCCACCGTGATTCAGTATTTGATTCTTTGTGACATTTGGTGGAGGTGCAAAGTTCAAAGCTTTGGAATCAATCAGATCTTGGACTTTCATGTGCAAGGCCATGCATTTATCTGTTGAACGGCCAGGTGCATTTGAGTGAAAAACACATCTGGCATTGATGTCATAATTCCTTGGAAGATTCAAAGGATCTGGTGGAGCCAAAGTTCTTAGTTCAATCAAGTTGAGCTTTAATAGCTGTGGGAGTAAGGCTGCATAGGGCATCGGGATGGGATCGATCACCCTGTTAGTTTGAGACGACCTTTGTTGGAAATGATGTTACTGCTTATTGTTGCTGTTGTAAGATCTCTGTTGTTGAGGAAACTGTTGTTATTGTGGGAAGTGTTGTGGTTGGGGTGCTGGAGTAGGGTGACAACTGCTACTGATCTTTGCATGTATTGGGGCCTACCTCTGTTAACATGCACTGCATTAGTCTCTCTTGTTCTTCTAGGTCCGGAGAATGGTTTCCTTGCATTGGTGGAGCTAGCACCGTTGTTAGAGATCTTACTCATTGTTAAAAGACTTTCAATTCTCTCACCAGCTATAACCACATCAGCAAAACTGGTGGAAGAGAAAGCAGCAAGTCAGTCAATGTAGGTACCCTGTAAGGTGTTCATAAACATGTCAGCCATTTCTCTTTCAGACATAGGTGGCTGGACAGCAGCAGCAAGTTGTCTCCACCTTTGAGCGTATTCACGGAAACTTTCTCTTGAGGATTGAGACATACCCATCAGGAGGGTCCTATTGCGAGCCATATCCAGGTTGTACTGATATTGGCGTATAAAGGCCTCAGCTAAGTCCTTCCAGTTTCTGACAGTAGCCCTTGATAGGTGAGAATACCACTCCCTGGATGCCCCGGTCAAGCTATCTTCAAAGTAAAACATCCATAGCTTCTCATCCATGGTATAAACTTTCAATCTTCCCAGAAAAGATTAAAGATGGGTACGTGGGCAAGAGGTACCATTATACTTCTCAAAGCTAGGAGGTTTGAACTTGTGAGGAATCCTGACTCCTTCCACTAAACCCATATCCATCACATCAAATCCCAAAGAGTTTTGTGATTCCAGGGATCTCAACTTCTCATATATTTCATCCAGACGACGATCATAAAATTCATCAGCCCCAACACCCAATACTGTAAAATGCTCATCCTGGGGGTCTTCTTGTAGAATACGATCTCTAGTATTCCTCTGGGTGTTTCCAATAACATTGACTTCAGGGTTGATGTGGGGTCCAAACTCTGGTGGATTTGTTTGCGGCTGATCGCACGCGTTGTTACTAGTACCCCAAGTGCCTGCATGATTCTTGTCTGGAGTTTGCCGCTCGACTAACTCCCTTAATCTTTCCTAGGTCTGTGCTAGCCCAGTCATCATAGCTATGAATTGGTTCATCTAAGTCCCCACTTCTGTCCTCACATCAGTCATCTGAGTCCTCACATCTGTCAGTTCTTGATGAAGTTGATCCATCTGTAAGCTCGGAAGGTTGTTTCTGGTTGGATACCGGTGGATGCGGTTAACGGGAAAGACTCTCCCACGAGCAATATTTCCTGAAACACACTGCAAAGTGAGAAAAACAACAACAAAAACACATGCAACACAAAGAATGGGGTTAGCATGCAATGCAGTATGTCTATTTGTCTTCAGAGGGTATCCTGGTTTGGTTTTTGGTTTTGACCTTCCAGAACTCCAAGAATGATGAAGATGTTGAAGAGAAATGAAGCCCATAAGCAGATGCAGGTAATACATAAACCATAACATTACAAAAATGCAAAAATACATAGTTTATGATTACAACAAGTTCCCATGGTGGGTCATAATACAATCAAGTCAAGAATACAAACAAAGTCACCATGGTGAATTAAAGTACAACCAAAATAAAATACAAGTAAAAGAGAAATCAAACATCCAACCCAAAGTCATCCTCCTTGACTTCCTTCAGGAGAGCATCAGTCACTGGTCCAACTGGATGCTCTGTAATGGTCCTGATAAGAAGGTTTCTGGTTGCAATGGCACTTGTCATCTTCTGGTACTTGTCTTGTTCTTTTGATCTCTTCAACCGCGCCCGGAGCTTCAACTCTGAGATTTCCTCATGTGCTGCTAACAGGGCTTCTTGATTCTTCTTCTCATTGGCTTCCAGTTGCTCTATCTTAGCCTATGTCTTATGATCTTCTTGCAAACGAGCTTCAGTGATCCTGATCCACCTAGCCTGACTCTCCTCTATGTAGTGCTCAACTCTGGCCTTCCGAATCTTGGCTTCCTTGAAAGCATTCTTCAATACCAACTCCCCTGCTCGGGCTTTTCTGATGAAGTCTTATGTCTTCTCTATCTTGGTCACATGCTCGATACAGAGCTTCTCTAACCTTTCAATGTCCAGAAGACTATCATTCCTTTCCTAAAGGGTCTTCTTCAAGGCTTCAGAAAGATGGGCATTTCTTTCTTTCAACTTCTTAAATTCCTCTAGACTTACTGTAGCTACAGACTCTACTGCTGATGGCCCTGGCATATCTTCCAGGGTGAATGGCATGCGAGTAATATGTCCTCTGATGCGCGACCATTCAATGTACTGAGCTGAAGGTATGTTGTTACACTTCCCCAAAATGGTTGTCCCTTTTGTTTGTATGTGGTCCCAAACCCAGGCTGCTTGTCGGACAGTGGCATGATTATTCAGAATGGCACAGTAAAGAGACTCTTCTTAGTCCTTCTGCTGAGGTGGATGTACTAGGGCATACCCCAACTTCCTTCTGAAAAGTAAAGGATTGTAATTGATGCAACCCTTCACTCCAATAAGAGGTACATTAGGATATTATCCACAACTTGTAATTATGTCCCTGCCCTTGGTGTTCTAAGTACACCATCTGATATCTTTTGAAGTAAGGGCAATCATCCTTTTAGCCCAGTTCCTTGACTGATGTGGATTCAAGAAAGCTTTCGTCTTCGGCATATGTCTCACTAACTAACTGTAGAAGAGGGGTGCACAACATCTGACCAGTCTTCCCCTCTGTTTCTCATTCCTCTGATGAACTGAATAATAGAAATCCCCTAGAAAGGTAGGAATTGGATCCTGAGCATAAAGATGTGGATGGAATTCTTGCTTATAAACTTAGGCTCGTCTGCAAACAAGATGATACCATAAATACTGAGAGCCAGGAGAGCACAAACAGTTTCCCACTTCCCTGTTGCAGCATGATTGGTAGCCTGAGTGATCAAGAAATTCAGACGAAGGCCTGGGATTCCAGCTTTGGTGGTCATATGCTCATCAATGATAGTTGCTCCCAGATGTAGTGCCTTAGCTATGTCTTCATTCTTAGGAGTAGTCATCTCAGGGTTGAAAGGGATTCCTCTTCTGATAAGGACACCCAACAACATATAATACTCTTCCAACATAGGGCCTATTTGAAAATCCGGGAAAGTGAAACAATGGATATGAGGTTCATAAAACTGAAGGCAAGTGTGAATCATGCTCCTCTGTGATGCATCCAAGTCCATGATCATGTCCAGGATACCACCATAATGTTCTCTGAATAAGGGGACATGATCAGGAGTGATGAGTGCCTGAATCTGCCTGATGCCTGCTAGAGGGTACTCAAAGAAATGATAAGTGATGTTGCTCTTTCTGGTTGAATCCATACTGACAATGGGTGCTGATGAAGATAACTGAAGAAGATATCTGATGAAGATGGCCGAAGTAGAAGAACGATCAAAACCAAACTAAAGAAGACGTGGATACCCTGTAAAACAAATAGATAAAATGTTAAATGATGCAATATGATGTATGCTGAATGATATGCAAGGGTTTGTGATCAAGTGCTGGATTGTCAGTTGCTTTGGTAGGGTCCATGAGTTTTCAGAATTTCGGATGAAGGTCTGAGAACTAGTAACCAGGTGGAGGACTCAAATAAAGAGTCACAAGTCCAGGGTTTCATAAGACCAGTCCAAAATTAGTACAACCTTATAACAATATCCAGTAACAAGGTATGATGAGGCCAAGGGTTCCTGCAAACCTGTAAACAACCCAACCCACTCACATGTATTGTTCTAGAACAAGGATCCTCAGATTCGGAACTATTATGAGAAGTGTAAACACTTCTAACCCGGAGGTACATTGTTTACCCTAATCATAAAGGATCCTCCTCTAATTCACCTCAGATGCAGAAGGTCATCTAAAAAGGTCATCCAGACTTAACAGGCTTCCCAAATAGCCCTAGCACTACAGGAAATCTGTAGCACAAAGTTCTCAAGAAGAAACCCATGTCTGAACCGTGTTTCATATTCCCGCACCAGACCGAAATGGATTGGGAAAGAATATGAAGCCACTATAATCCTATGTCTGTCACTCAGGCCTTTGTGTTAGACCTTTCTCACTGGAATATCCCTCCCACCAAGGCAAACCAACATATCCAGCACAAATGATATGATAAAAATGAAATGCGTAAAGCAGTAAATGAAAGCGATAAAGTAAATGTAGTAAATAAAGCTGTACAGAAGGCAATAAATAAAGTAAAAACAAAAGCACACATAGCACAAAACACCCCAGATAAACACAAACAAATAAGAACTAGGAGAAACCCACAAGAGAACCAGAAGCCCTGGTTTCTTCTTCTCCCCAGCAAAGTCGCCAAGCTGTCGCTCACAAAGATTTACATCCCGGTGCAGACGCGGACGGTCAGTGAAAGAGGTTGAGGTTGAATAGAGTATCCAGCTAGGCATTTTAATCCCGAAGGAAAGGTAATGCTGCATAAATCTGGAAGGGTATGGATAAGACGGTTGCGAACCAAAGAAACTGAGAAAGGGGGTTGGTTACGACCTGGGAAGGTATTAGCACCAGAATCATCCGTCGTACTCGACGGGATCCACGCTTACCTGATTATGTTTAAAAGGGGTAGTGTATGTGCTGACTGTGTATAAAAAGCTAGGGAGAATGAGATGTACAGAGTGTCAGTGCAAAAGAAATAGTGAAATGCTCAATACTGAGGCTTAAAAAGAAAGCTGGAAGGAGAGGGGAGACAAAGAGAATTTTGTTTGATAACTGTTAATTTATGCCTACGTATCCTCTCGTGCAATGAGGAAGTCAGAACACCGTAGTTTGACTCAAAGAGACTGGGATGATTTTTGTTGTGAACTGCTTGCTTGTCTATGCTCAAGTGTATGACTTGTCTGGCTCGAGTGCTAACTGTCTTGCATTAGACGGAAGAAGCGAGTTCTCGTTTATAGAATGAATAAGATGAGAAAAGAATCCCGGAGGAGACGTTTATTGTTTGTTTTTGTGTTTTTGTGTTTTTTATTGTTTTTTGGTGTTTTGCATAGGATAATGAGCTTAAGCCTAAATCAAGGGTTGTAAACTCATTATATCCTCCCTAATTAGGGTTAATGAGCCTACTTAAGTATGAGATAAGCATCTCAACTTAATTACCATAATGATGTAGGATTAAGATCATTAACGTACTTGGTAATTATTAAGTGTTTTTGGTTTTTTTGTTTAGTGTTAAGTAATGAGTTTAATCTCTAATCAGGGATTAGTGAACTCATTACACCATCCTAAGAGAAGGATGATAGATGAGAACACTCAAGCTGAGAAAGACTCCTCAACTTAATCCATGGTTAGGGACTAAATTCATTAGATAATAAGCCTTTATTAAGTGGATTTTATTAAAGATGAGATTAAGAAGTGAGTTTTAATTTTGCATGACTTATCTTGAGGGGGACTTGTCCATTAAACACTAGGGTTAGTCCCTCTTAACCATAAGAAAGATATGTAACCCTAATATAAGGCCCAAATTACAAAATTAAGTCTTAATAGTTATTAGGTGTTTTGATTAAGAGGTGTAAACAAATTAAAGGTTTAACACTAAGGATTAAAGTTATACACTCCATCCTAAGATAAGGATGCATGCATAACCCTAATTCAAAGTCCTAAAGCTTTAAGTCTTTAGCCTCTGATTATGAGATGGGAAGAGAGACTCAAGGAGACTCAAAGGTAAAAAAAACTAAGTGGGAACTATATACAACCCTAAAATTATCATGCTTGGTTGTTCCTATGGTTTGTGAGGCATGAGAGAAGATCTTCAGGAAGCCACCAAGGAAGAAGAAGCAGATGAAAGGAGAAGGAGAAAGAGAATAGGTTACTTACTTCCTGGAGAAGATAAGTAACCTAAAAGAAAGAAAAAGAGCAAGAGAGCATAAGTGAAGCAAGTTCACTTCAAATACATATAAATATGCAAATGAAAAGATGAGAAGAGGTGGAATGTGAAGGAAAATCCACATCCCAAACAACTTACCATAAGCCCCTGAAATGTTAGTATGAATGCATAAGATGCAAAGCAAAAGGAAATGAGATGAATAAAGATGCAAAAACCAAAACCAAAAGTGTAAACATGATGCAAATGTGTTATGAGATGATTCAAAGACATGGAAGATGCTTATGAATGATCATACAAGGGATGGGATGCAAGGATGACATATTAGAAGCTTATAAACGCATGGATGAACATGGAATGTAATGAATGCAAAGCATACCAAATGAATGAATAAATGATCAAGCAATGTTCAAGAATTTTTTTAATATGTCTAAGATGACATACAAATGAATGAAATGTTATGGCAAATTCATATGATGATGAGATACAAAGGTGAATGCAAATGAACATAGAAAATTAGGGTTTTATGAATGTATGAGATGCATATGACCAAAACAAAAGCATACATAATGATAACAATTTGAAATTGAACTCAATCAAACCCTAAACACATACAAGACCACTCCCCAAAGGTGGAGGTCAGAAGCTAAACCTAGAGGAAGTTATGAATTTCCTAAGTTAACTAGGGTTTTTGGGTGATTCTAAAGGAAAAATGCAAATCAATTTGAAAATGCAATTCAAAATTATGATATAAATAACCTAGATACTAGATGCAATATGTGAAAGAATGTTAAAAGAACCAAGTTCAAACTCATCATGGTTGATCATAAAAGATTTTTTCAAGTTAGGGTTAGAAAAATGGAATTTTATGAACCCTAATTCAAAGTAAATTGTGAAAACATGATCAAACCTAAAAATTAATTTGTGTGATGGGTTTGAAAATTGTTCTAAATGTCTAAGAATGCTTCATGAATTTTTTTTTTGTGATTTTTAGATACTTAAATGTATTTTTAATTAATTAAAATCAATTAATTAATTAAATAAAACATTTAAATGATTTAAAAATACTTTTTTAACAAAAAAATTAAAAATAAAAATGTTTTTGAGTTTAGAAAAATATTTAAAGTGAAAATGCAAAGTTTCATGATTTTAGAAATTATTTTGATATTTTAAATAAATAGAACAAAAGAAATGCAAATAAAATAAAAGAAAATGCAAAGTAATCCAATCTGATGGTCCAGATTCAAACTGGGGGTGGCTGCGCACGTTTTTGGATGGCTAGGATTGCTTCTGAGGTTTTATAATTAATTAATCCTAATTAAGTTAATTAATTAAAGGTTAGGGTTAATGGCTTAATCTGATCCGTCCACTCGCTAATTAAAACAAGATCCAAGGGCACATAACGCATCTGGCAAATAAATCCTAATTAAACCCTAATCTCCCTCGGGTGACCGGAGGAAGCTCCGGTCATCTTCTCCGGTCACCCCAAAATCTCAACTTCCTCCCTAAGCCACTTCAAGCCCTAAAAACTGCCCAGAATTAATCCCCAAACTTCATGGAACACGAATCAACAAACAAACAACATTTATTTTACATGAATCATGAGAAACAAATCAAAACGGAAAACACACGAAAATTTCAGAAGTCAAATACATCCTACACACTCAACCACTTTCAATGATTCAAAGCTCAAAATGTTCAGGGAGACAAACTTTATCACATGGTAACTTAAAATCAAAGCTCTGAGAAAAAATGTTCTTGAGATATACCTGAGATGAAGCTTTCCAAGTTTGA
Organism: Lathyrus aphaca; assembly: GCA_963966055.1. NCBI lineage: Eukaryota > Viridiplantae > Streptophyta > Magnoliopsida > Fabales > Fabaceae > Lathyrus > Lathyrus aphaca. The sequence goes on along the minus strand of OZ014523.1, from coordinate 126,132,499 downwards.
GCTTTCTGGACCTCTCCCTTGTGCAAATCCACTCCAATGATCACCCTGATGCTTCTGGAAGGCTTAGAACAAGTTTATGATGGCTGGTTTTTGTGTTTCAGTTCTGCTAAGGCAGAAATCGTGTTTGTGTTGTGGAGTGTTTCAGGCCAAAGTGAAGGGTGCTTTGTGTTCCTCAGGTCATGAGTGATTGAATGGTGAAGAAAGTTTTGAGTTTGAGTGGCTGTGTTGTGACATTCGAAGAGAGAAAGTGTTATGGAAATTTTGGGCAATCTGAATGTGTGGATGTTTCAGGCTCCAATGTTGTGTGAAATGAGTTGCTTGATGTCCACATAAACAATGTTGATTGGCCAGAGAGTTGTTGTGGCATAGTGTGATTGGTATGGCCTCATTTGCAAAAAAGTCAAAGTTGGTGTACCATGAGTATGGGTTGGGACATAGGAGATCTTATGGCTTTTCCTGCCTCAGCTAGCATTGTGGAGATCCATTGGATGGTTTGTGATGATCTGCAGCACTTGGATTGCAAGATAGCATGTGTTTTGCAAATTTCCCCCTTTGAAATATCTTGAAGTGCAAGGCATAAAATCTTGTGATTCTTGGCCTAATTCTGATCAAGGCAAGTTGTGTTATGTTGTTATGATGCTTAGAGGTCAATTAGAGGTTATTAGAAGTCTTGAAACTTGATTTTGCAAAAATCCCTCTTTGGCACATACTTGAAAATTACAAGATTTTTCCCAAATTTGAAACATCATATCTTGAGTTCTAGGATGAATCAAGAGGAGTTCTTGTACTTTTTGAAAATGGGAAGCTCCAATATACAACTTTCATGTTTGAAGATTTTTCATTTGAAGCATTTTTGATCAAGAAAGAGGAGGTTGAAAATCTTTCCCAAAATGGAAAGTTTTCATTACAAGTCATGTCCAAAAATGGAAAGTTTGCAAATGGCTTGAAATTCTTCAATCTTGTGAACTTCTAACCACTTATAAGATAAAATAAAGATCATAGAACCTAAAATTGATGAAAATGACCCTTTGGTACCATTGATGGTGGCCTTAGATGCCCTGATTCTGACTTTTCTTGCACAATAAGTTACTAGTTGATCAGATGACTTCCACAATGAATTTCTTCATCAAAATTGGTACACATGATCCTTATAACATATTAAGACCAATAGAAACAAGAATGACCAAAAAATTTGAGATTAAGGGCCTCAAACCCAAAACCCTAATTTTAGGTTATCTGTGTAGAAAACCCTAGCCTACATGGACCTCTGAGCAATCCTTTGTGATTTTGTGACTTCAAAGACTTCTTGGGGATGTAATAAGATCATAGAACAATCATGGACCCCCATGGAATGCTTCAAGACCATTGGGATATATCAGATCACTTATTGGATTCATCTGATCACAAACCCTAGCTTTGCAACTTATGCAGATGAAATAAACTATGCAATGTGAGATGATATGATTATGCAGTGCAATATGAAAGATCACAAGTCGTGGTGTGAGAAAAAAGTGAGGACAAATTTGGGGTGTTTACAAAGTGAAGAAATGTTTTTTATGCTTTTCTTTGTGAGAATAGTCTTATGATTGAACTCGTGCATCATGCTAGACAAGCTTGTACCACCACCAAGATGGGGTGAATAAAAGTGCCCCATGGAATAAGGCCATGTATCAAAGACTACTTCAACCTTTATTAAAGTGATTTTTATGTTTTTGTATGAAGATGAGAAGAGAAGAGAACCAAAGGAGCAAAAGTTAAACAACTAATGGAATCTAACCATCATAGAAGTTATCATGCAAAGGGTTGGTCCTAGGTTAGTGAGGTTTGAAGTCTATCCTAATGAAGGAAAAGGAAGGAAAGAAGAAGAAGAAAGAGGAGAATAAGAAGTTGGAAAACAACATACTTCTCTAAAGAAGTTAAGTTGCTTCTAAGAGGGAGAGGTAATGAAGTTATACAAAGGATGTCATAAGGCACATCACAAAGACAAGTATGGAAGCAATAAAGAGATTAGAGGAAGATTTGAAATGTGGATAACATCCACACTTCACTTACCATGTGCACCTACAAGAAAAGGTTAAAACAAGTACAAGTGGTAAGATGAAAGCAATTAAGGTCAAATGAGATTCAAACATACAAGAGATCATATCAAACCATCACAACCATAAGTGAAACAATTCATTCACATGCTAAGATCAAACAAATAACCTCTAGGAGTTGGCACAAGTGCCCTCCTAACCTAATGAGCAAACATACATAAAAAATACATTCAAAATAAGGCAAGCAAACACAAATTTTCACATAAAATGGGGATCAACCTCAAAAATTGAACAATTATTCACAAATGGTCTCTAAACATGTAGGATCATAATACCAAATGGATAGGACCAAAATCAGGAGCAACATAGGTCAAATAAAATCACAAAGCTCAATTAGGGTTTTAGAATCTTCATCACAAAGCAACATGCCAAAACCTAGGCAAATAATTCCTAAAAACATGAATAAAATCTCAAGTAAACTTTAACATGTTAGGAATCAAAACCAAAAAGAATCAGGTACATTACTATTTTCATGCTCAAGTTATAAAATCAACAAGACAGATTATGCACAAAAGGATTAATAATAAGGAAAATAAAGTCAACAATTAATCCGTCCATAGAAAATAAAATAAATGAAAAAAAATTAAAATCATACAAAATTAAAGAAAATAAAAAGGAATCAACATGAATTTTTTGGTATTTTTTAGAATTGATTAACTATTTTTAAAAATTAAAATCCAAACGGAAAATAAAAGTGAAAAAATAAAAACAACACCAAATGAAAATTGTGTAAATAGCAACTTAAGTCCATTCAAAACATCGTTGGGCCCAGAACAGGGGGCGCATATAACATGCCAGGCCCAACGTAATTCTAAATCCACTCAACCAGCCAAACAAAGTATGACGATCCCACGGGTTAGATTAGGTCTCCTCAAAGTCCATCAATCTAAGGGCCTGTACACACAGTCAAAGTACACCAAAGTATGTTCATCCAACACTCCGTATTCAAAACTAATCTTCCCTCTTCATCAAACTCTCACACGTTTCTGATACTTGTTATGCGAAATAACACAAAAACACTGAAGCATTGAAATAAACATGTGCCAGTCACGCATTTCATTAATGCGCTGGCTTACCTAAGGCCTTTGGATGTAATGCAATCAGACGGAGGTGTTTTAAAGTGACCACAAAACCAATGCCATACGAGTCTGCCGGCCGGAGAAGCTCCGATTGTCTTCTCCAGTCCGATTCCAATGAAGATCGCTATACAAATTTCCAGAACTCAACATATCAAGCACCAAAGTGAAGCTAACACTTATGTGATCAAGAATACGCAAATATCGTCCATAAATAAACAATGTCCAGCAAGATTCAAACCAAAACAATTTAGATCACCAACAAAACAATCACATATAAACACATCTCAAGGCTTCTAAATGCTTTACATAACTCAAATCAAGTAGAATCGACATGAAACAAACACAAACTACATAAAACCGCCGCAAAAAGGTTCAAATCATCAAACCTGAATGAAGCCTTTCTTCAAGCTTTGAGAAAACCAGAGGTCTTCTAGATCTTCTTTGAACTCGTTCCTGGCCAAATAAAGGCTTAGGTCTTGAATCCGCAGCCAAGGATGAAGAATCTGAAGATGTTAAGGAGCTTCCTCTTCACTCTGCACACTCGCAGCCTTGAGCAATGACGTTAATGCAACGATCTGATAAATGTTAAGGTAAAGGTAGAGAGCTTTGTGTTGAGAATCACTCCTTTCTCAGATCTGAATTTGAGAGACAATAGGTCTGAGAATGTGGAAAGGGATGATGTGAGTGCAAGAACCAACTTTTTCTGCCAAAATCATGAGTGTCCTTTTGTATGTGTGGATGAGGATGGGAAAAAGTTTGTTAGCCAAGAACCCAGAGCCTTTTGAGTGCTCTCTCCATTTCTTCTTCTCAAAAATGGTAAGGTACCGTGGGGTGCATGAGAATAAAGGTGGTCCTGATGTGTTGCTATTATCATATTGGCTGATGGAATGATGATGAGAATACAAGCAAGATCCAAGGGCTATGATTGGATAAAAAGATGATGGTGTATGTAACCCATTTCACGTGAAATATTCCTTCTCTTTAATGTGTCAAAAGTGTGATTGTGAGAGGGAGAAAAATGTGAATTCAAGGACACGAGGATGAGAATCAGCACGTTTTGGTGGATGATGTCCTATGTTGATCTTTCCATGCCACATGCTAGCCATTTTGTACTAGTTTCTTCTTTATTTATTTTATAATTTTCATACAAAAGGATAACAAAAACAAGTGCCATCTATTTTCACATTTGGTCACGTGAAAAGTAGATGGCGGACATCAAAATATGTGTAAGAAAAAATCAAAAGTGTGACACAAGAAACAAAAGAAAAATGGACCAATTCAATGATGCCAAGTGTCCCCAAAAACCCTAAAATGCATCAAACCTTCCAAAATTCATATCTTGAGTTATACAAATGCTATGAAGGGGTTCTTTGACTTTTTGGAAAGGGAAAATCATGCTATAGAACTTTAATGTTCAAGGAAAAATCATTTGGAGCTTTTTTGCACATGAAATGATTGCTTGAAGTTCTAGGGCGAATATTTCCAAAAATAGAAATTTCTAAATTTCCATATTTAGCAACTTTTTGCACATTCCTGATTTTCGACATTTGAGCTCCTCCAAGCTATTTCTTGATCCAATATAGCTTCATGAAGTTGATGAATATGATCAAAGTCCTGAAAATCTCTTGTTTGACTTTTGTTTGATATAGTTGAGTTTCTTGCTTCACCAACAAGTAACTGCTCAAATACTTGACTTCTTTAGTGAATTTTTGTCTCAAATTTCATACATGAGCCTTGCAGATCATATGAGACCCTTTGACCACAAGAATTGGTCAAAGCTAAGAGGATTCTCTGATTTGGAGCAAAACCCTAGTTAGGGTTTGTCTGTGTAGGAAAAAAATGCACTACTGGATTCCTGATGAAATTTCACCCTTCTGGGACTTTGAGGATGACCTTGAGCTTGTATAAGATATGAGGAGACATTGTGAGCTTCTTGCAATGCCACTTGGATCTTTAATTTTCTTGTAGAACTATAAATCTCCAGATGATTGATCATATGCCTTATGCTAGAACATGTGAGTGCTATGCTTCATTTTTCTATGCCAAATGCTAGGATATGGTATGCTATGTTATGCTTATGATGTGAAAATGATGTTAAATAGGAGAAGGCAAATTTGGGGTGTTACAGCTGCCCCTATTCAAGCAACCGTTAATATGAAAAGGAAGAAAGCATCGGTTGTCGGCCGTTCGAGATGAATTGTGGTTGAATACCAAAAATAACAAGAAATTTGCACTCTGCTGGAGAAATAAAAGAAATGGGAAATAAACCCAACCCTTAAGAACTCATGCTGGGAAACCTTAACGTGGTGAAAAGTAACTCAGAAGAAAACTGATATCATGCGTAGATACATGACAAACAGAGCATACGAGCTCCTTTAAGACAAACCTGTTACGCCAGGTGAATGATATCTAAGACAAATGAGCCCTCCACATATACCTTGCGTAAATATATGATACTTAATACATACGAGTCTTCTTCAAATGACCTATACGTCAGGAAAACGACAGTACACTTAAGTTTGTGGGATAGACATGCACAATCAGGATAGACGAAGCCTCTTCGTATATCTTTCATAAATATACGGCTCTAGGATGGACGAGTCCTCTTCACATATCTTGCATAGATATATGGTGCTTAAGACAGAAGAGTCTTCTTATGGTAACCTGTACGCCAGGATCTTGTCGTGGATCTTATCGAGTACGGCAGACGATCTGGGGTACTAATACCTTCCCTTTTTGTAACAGACTCCCTTACCCTTTCTCTTTAGTTCGCGAGACCCCACTTTCTCCTTCTTTCTGGGTTTGTTCAGCATTACCCTTCCTTCGGGATAAAAATGCATGGCTGACGACTCTTCCTTTTCCGCACCACTATCGAGTCTGTACCAGGATGGAAATCCCGAGAGCGACAGTTGGTCAATCCGCTGGGGACCCCAACTAGAGTTTCTCTTGTTCCCTGTGTGAGTCAATCCTAGCGGCCGTCTGTTTCTTTTTCTTTGGGTGTTTATCTGTTTGTAGTTGCGTACTTTAGTTTAACTTTACTATTTTATTTACAACTTTATTAACTACTTTCCGCATTTATTTTATCATGCATCATTATGCTGGATTGTCTGGATTGGTTTTTCTTGGCGGGATCAGGTTACTGTTAGATGAGCCCAATACATAGGCTCGAGTTCACAATAGACTTTAGCATGGATAGTCACTTTGCTTTCATGATATCTTATCATGCGAGTAGTAGTGAGTTCCACACCCAGATTGCGACCATCTTGGAAATGTTTTGTTATAAGGGTCTTCCCTATTCCAGGATACGACCTTGATAGTTGTGAATCTAGGGACCGATCATTAAAGACCTTAGTGGAAACATCCCTCTCCAGTGGGGATAGTGGCATACCACATTTGTTGGCAAACTTACTTGCACCCGAGGGCCTACTCGGAACTCTCATTAACCATTTTTGTTTTTCATTTCTCAGGTTGTTCCTAGTTCTGATGGTATTTTATGTGTGTTATTCTAGATAGCTGAAGATGTTCCCCGAAAGAATAATGTGCACTACACCTTCCCGAGGCAAGAAATAAATGATATTCAAGAGTTGGTTGGCCTGATGAATGACAAAGTGCTAGATAACGTTAGAAAGAAGTACGAGTTGATTTTGAGCTACATGGACAAAGCAACTTCAGAGCAACATGATGGCTTACATACCCTTCTTCGGTTTTATTATCCTCAACTGCGGTGTTTTGTATTTATTGATTATGTCCTGGTGCCTACCTTGGAAGAGGTTGTTAGTATCCTGAGGGTTCTAGTCAGAGAAGGTGTTCCTTTCTTCAGTTCCGCTAGGCTTCCTCTGAATGAAGACATTGCTAAAGCAACTCACTTGAATTTGGCTCTAATCACTAACAACATCAAGGATAAGAGAGAGTAGAGGGTTCAACATGGAATTTCTAATTGATGAAGCTAGAAGATGTGCTGAAGAACAAGAGTGTGTGACCTTCAATGTAGTCTTAGCCTTGATTGTATATGGGATTAGCCTGTTCCCGATTGAAAAGGACTTTATGAGTATGGATACGGTAGCTATCTTCAAAAAGAGAAATCATATTCTGACTTTGTTGGGAGACTTCCGCTACTCTGTCCATTCTAAGAATGAAAAGAAAAGGGGAGGATTGGTATCCTGTTGTGGACCTCTGTTTTATACTTAGTTTGCTCGCCATATCTTGATGTCAAGACCCTTTGTAGAACTCAAATGTGTTATTAAGTGGTCTAATAGGTTGATGGGCTTGACTTCTGATGATATTACTTGGTGTTACAACAAAGATATGGTTGGAATGGATCTACTTACCAGTTGTGGTAATTTCGCTAATGTGCCTTTGCTTAGAAGAAGAGGGGGAATTAACCATAATCCGGAGTTGGTCATCAAGCAATTCGGATACCCACTGAAGACTCCACCAAAGGAAGAAGATGTCACATAATCCTTATACTTTCCGGCAAATGGAAATAAAGAAATGTCTATCCAGATTTCTCAGGCTTGGATTGTTAAAGTCCGGAGGGGGAAGAAGGAATTTGGGAGGGTGGATCCCAAGACATATGCACCTTATGCTGATTGGCTGAGACACCGAGTTGAGGTTATGCTTCTCCCATTTTTAGTGGAACCACCTTTGTACCCTAAAGTGGTTGAGCCACAGACCATGGTTCCCATTGAAGAGTACCAAAAGCTGGAAGTCGCACTTCATAAGGTCAAAATTAAATTTTTTGAAGTCAACAATCTTTATCAGCATTTGGTCCATGCCAACAAGGCGTTGAAGGATAATGTTCATCTCGCTCAGAAGGCTAGGGAGGATAAGAAGAATAAGTTTGAATATAGAGAGCTCTACTTCAAGAAGAAGGGTTTAGCTGAGTAAAACAAAGTTGCGGAGCGGCAAAGGATTAACAAATCCTTAGCTGAGGAAAATGAAGCTATCACCCTTTGGCAAGCACAGTGGGAGGCTAATTAGAGGCAACAAAAAGAGATAGAGAAAGAATACAAGCTGAAGATTGAAGATCTACATGTTCTAGTGGAAAGTCAGAATGAAGAGCTTCAGAAGGTCCATGAACAACTTCGGGATAATATTCAAAGGTTGGAACAAAGTCAAAGGTTGATGGAAGATGCTCAGAAGGAGATTGATGAACTCAAGATCCGGATTGAAACCAAGAAGGATAGGTCGGAGCCATGTTCTTGCAGGGAGAATGAAGAAGTGTTCATTGAGCAAATCAGTGAGTTGCACACGTCTTTTGATCAAAGAGACCTGCTCATCCAGAGATTTATTGAAGACCTAGGGTACCCAAATGCTGCTCTATTGTTTGAAGCCGTCAAGCAGTTTAGTTGGAGGTTGAAGGACATAGAGTTCCGTAGGGCTTGATCTTTTGTTGTACTTGATTACCCACATGCTTGTTGTGGGAATCATTTTCTTTACTCTTTCTGATTTTAATTGTTGTAAGACCTGTAACCCTTCGGGGAAATCTTTGTTTCTCTTGAGCTTTCTTTATGTTATTTGAGTTTTCCTAGATTTATGATTGTTGTCTATGCACTGACACATGTTCCAAGACACAAATTCATTCATGCCAACCATATATGAGCCTTGCGCAAATGTTTCTTATCAAAAGTAGGATTCCAAATAGCCATCTAGATTTCTCTATTATTATTGAACACTAGAATTGGGACATAAACGAACTTGAGAATGAAAAGCACAACATTTGCATAGCATCCATGTCACCTCTTTTGTTTTTGCAGGTACATGTCTTGGATTTTTGACTTCTCCTCTATTTCAGGCACTATTGTTGATAGACATGTTCATCGGTACCTAACCAGAGAAAATAAATCTAGGATCATTGAACAAATGAAAGACGAGTTGGCAGAGCTGAGGAATAAAATGTACCAGTTTATGACTCTAATGAGTGGTATGAATCAAAATTAAGAGAGGATTCAGGAAATGGTTGAGAGGACACAGGAGAATCCAGAAGGCAATATGGGAGTCAATGGTGTTCCCACTCCACAGGGTAATCCCCTGGTCACCCCTGCCGTTAATGCAAATGGCGCTCCGGGCGGAGATGTCGGTTGTAATGTTAGCTACATGGATGGACAAGATGATTAGTTTACTTTGGTCGATGGTGAGAAGGATGCCCAAAATGCTGTGGTGAATAGAAGGTTTGAAGAGATTGCTTAGAAGATTCGATCTATCGAATCTCAGAACACTCTTGGTTTCGATGTTTCTGATTTGGGCCTAGTCCCTGATATAAGAATCCCTCACAAGTTTAAGCCACCAACTTTCGACAAGTACAATGGCACAACTAGTCCAAAAACTCACTTGCAGTCATATGTGGGAAGAATTGCTGCCCACACTAATGATGAAAAGTTGTGGATGTACTATTTCATGATAGTCTCACTGGGGCATCTCAGGAATGGTACATGAAATTGAGCAGAGCTTCTGTTAGGAGTTGGAAGGAATTGACTGAAGCTTTTGTGAGTCAGTATCAATACAACATGGACATGGCTCCAAACCGTACTCAGCTGCAGAGTATGGCACAGAGTGCAAAGGAGAGTTTTTAAAGAATATGCTTAATGGTGGCGCCAGCTAGCTGCCTGATAACGAGAAAACGTATCGATTATATTGCTAAGTTTCATTAACGTTTTATCGCATAATCATCGTTTTAACACTTGATTCCTCGAGTTTTCCTTACCGTTTTGCAGGTACATCATATATGGAGCTAAATCATGAATTAAGAGCAAAAGGAACAAAAACAACCATAAAAAGATGAAGAAATGAAGAAGCCTGCAGAACTGCATAATTTGTTGCACTCACGGTCGTCACCACATTGTCACGACCGTGACACCCCAAAAGAAGCCATCACGACCGTGAGCACATTGTCATGACCATGACACTTAAAATACAAGGGACACGAGCGTGAAGACCTTGTCACGACCGTGACAAGGTAGAAACGTAGGTTATTGACTGAGACCACGTCAAAACATTACGTGAAGGACTTTTTGCCTATTTTTTAGCCACGTTCCTGCATTTCCTCCACTGTTTCAGCAAGGCCCAATGCAACAAAGTCCAAATATCAAGCCCATTAATTGTTCTATAAATAGTTCAAGTTTTATGAAGAAACTACAGAGCATTTATTATTCATTTTTCTGCGGAAGCTCTGCCGATTTATTTTACGACCCTGCTTTTATTTCAGTATTATTTTCAGTTTTCCATTCTTATTGTATCCAAACCCAACATATAACAATTTCCAACATCAGGAAATTGTTATACATTTACTAGTTTCTAAACCTTCAGATTTTTGCATTATTTTCAATTTCCGCCGATTACTCCAAGCTTTCCGGTCTGTGGAAGAAGGAGTCTGCTATAATATTTGTTAACCAGGTTTTTATTATATTGCAATTTTAATATTTATAATGTTTATTTATTTTTCTGCCATGAGTATTCTATTATTTGTTTTTCTGTCTCTGTCTGGTTCAACATCAATGAGTAGCTAATTACCTTAGGGCGGTATGTAGTTAAAACAAACTTAATCGGTAAAATTTAACCATAGGCTAAAAATAATTAATAACTTAACATTCTGGCTAACACTTTTTAATTAAAATCGACCTTTTCGTTACGAGAGTAAGAAAAGAGTATTAGGTTAGGTCAAGACCACGAGAGTGTGAGATTTTAACCAGATAGCTAAAGTTAGGCATTTAAATTAAACACAGCGAGAGCGCTTTAAAATAAATTAGAATTACTAAGTTTCCAAAAATTATCTCTAAACACTTATGGGCTAGCGAGAGCAGGCATAGGGCTTTAGGGGTAAGATTTGAGATAAGACCACGAGAGTGTGAGTTGAGGATATTTAAACTGGTAACCTCTACCGAATAGATTAAGTAAACACCTTTATAAGCCTAGGTTAGATTTACCCACCTAAGTTAGTATAATTACATACCGACCGCCTTAGTATTATTTTATTAAAACTTAAATTTAATTCTGCCTTTAATATTTTAAAATCAACAAAAAAAATCGTGACAATCCTTCACCTTAGCTAAACTAGAAGTTCATCTAGCACTAAGTAACCATAGAGTCCCTGTGGATCGATAATCTTAAATATTACTTCGATAGGCTGTGCACTTGCAGTTAAGATACCGCTAGACACATAATTAGACACGTCTTTAGCCCATCAAGTTTTTGGCGCCGTTGCCGGGGACCTTAATTTAGTTACTAGTGCACTTTAGGTAGCATTGTCTAGACTAAGGTATCAACTATTTAATTTATTTAATTTAATTTCTGAGTGTATGCCAAGTACTCGCTCTAAAAGCGAAGACTTGCAACCTCTAATCCCTGAATCGGAACGCTTCTTACACGTAAGAAGACGGATATTCGATTACGAAAAAAGTTACAATATTCCAGATCTTCAATTAGATTCACCTAAACCAGTCGTAACATCAAAGGACGCAGAGATGGCTGAAGAACAGAATCACCCACTCAAGTATTACGCCAGTCCTTCGCAAGCTGAACCGCATTCAAGCATTGCAGCACCGGCTATCAACCGAAATGATTTCGAACTAAAACCTTCGTTGATATCAGCCGTGCAACAAAATCAATTCGCTGGAAATCCTACCGAGGATCCGAACCTTCATCTTTCGATCTTTGTGCAATACGCAGATACCGTAAAAGCCAATGGAGTTACCCAAGAAGCTATTAGACTACGTTTGTTTCCTTTTTCACTTCGAGACAGAGCAAGAGCCTGGCTTCAATCTCTGCCTTCGAACTCAGTAACTACGTGGGAGGAACTTTAGAGAGTTTTCTTGAACAGATATTTTCCACCTAGCAAGACAGCTATGCTGAGAGCTCAGATCAACGGATTTAAGCAAAGGGAAAGCGAATCACTATTCGAAGCTTGGGAACGCTATAAAGATTTGCTGAGACTTTGTCCACATCACGGATTAATAGAATGGATGGTCATCCATACCTTCTATAATGGACTCTTGTACAATACAAGAATGACGATTGACGCTGCCGCGGGCGGTGCATTGATGGACAAAGAATATAATGATGCTTATGCACTCATCGAAAGTATGGCTCAAAACCATTACCTTTGGGGGAGCGAGAGAGTCGCAACCGAGAAACCAACAAAAGGAGGTATGTACGAAGTGAGTAGTATGGACCAAGTTAATGCAAAGTTTGACCAACTAAGCCAAAAGATCGACAACTTGGCCATAACACCAACAACCACCGTGGCTGCAGTAACACCTAACTGTGAGTTATGTGGAGTCCCAGGACACGAAGTTTCTGATTGTCAACTATTGACAGGAACTCCCACTGATCAAGTGAATTATGCTCAAGGAAACCCATACTCAAACACATACAACCCAGGTTGGAAGAATCATCCGAACTTCTCCTATAAGAATAACAATGCTTTATACGCACCAGGTCAAGCACCAGCTACACCACCAGGATATCAAAAGACTGCTCCTAATGTCCCTAGAAAATCGAACCTTGAGTTGATGATGGAGAACTTTATAGCTAACCAATCTCAAACGAAAAAGGACTTCTTAAACCAAAACATTCACACTAGTGAGCAGATTAAACAATTAGTGAGCAAAGTAGATGCATTAGCTACACATAACAAAATGCTTGAAACTCAGATTTCACAAGTAGCTCAACAACAAGCACCTACTGCTGCACCAGCTGGAGTATTCCCTGGACAACCTCAACCTAATCCGAAAGGACATGCCAATGCCGTAATACTAAGAAGTGGCAAGGAACTTGACGGACCTACCGATCCAAGACTTGACAATCCAGCCATGTACCAAAAACCAGATAAACCGACTGAAGTGCTGAATGATCCAGAAGAAAAGGAAGAAGATAATCAAGAGGTAGTGGAGAAAGAACAGCCTTATGTGCCTCCACCACCTTATAAACCACCAATTCCGTACCCTTAGAGATTAACAAATTCCAAGACGACGGGTCAATTTAAGAAATTTGTTGAACTTCTGAAACAATTGAATATTACTATTCCGTTTACAGAAGCTATCACTCAAATACCCTCGTACGCTAAGTTTTTAAGAGAGATCTTATCTAATAAGAAAAAGATAGAGGATAACGGAACAGTTACACTTACTGCTGAGTGTAGCGCCATAATTCAGAATAATATGCCTCCTAAGCTAAAAGATCCAGGAAGTTTCTCTATACCCTATGTAATAGGAAATTCGTCATTGACAAAGCTCTATGCGATTTAGGAGCCAGTATCAGTGTTATGCCCTTAACGATTTGCAAAAGGCTAGACATGGGAGACCTTAGACCAACTAAAATGTCTGTTCAACTAGCCGATCGCTCTGTTAAATATCCTGTAGGCATACTAGAAAACGTCCCAGTACGTATAGGACAATTCTACATCCCTATTGATTTTATAATCATGGACATCTCTGAAGACTCCACTACGCCTATCATACTAGGAAGACCATTCTTAGCTACCGCCGGAGCTATAATAGACGTAAAAAGAGGAAAGCTAACCTTTGAAGTAGGTGAAGAGAAAGTTGAATTTATTTTAACACAATTCTTACAATCACCAGCTATAGAGGATACATGCTATCTATTGGACGTAATCGACGAATGTGTAAGAGAAATGGAACTGAAAGAAACTACCTATTCTGAAATTATGAAAATTCAAATCCCTCTGATTTTCGAAGATGATAATTGGCGTGCACCGTATCAAGACGATAGTCTAAGAGAAAGTTTAGCACTTACACCGGATCCCATGCCAAGTAAAGATAAGCCTACATTAGGATTAAAAACTTTACCTCATAACCTAAGGTACGAATTCCTAGACGTTGAATGTAAAAGACCAGTTATAATAAATTCCAGTTTAGGAACTATAGAAACAAAGAAACTTTTAGATGTCTTGAAGAAATATCCAACTGCATTAGGATATAACATATCTGATCTCAAAGGAATATGTCCTTCAGTCTGTATGCATCGTATTCTGCTAGAAGAAGATTGCAGAACCTCCAGAGAATCTCAAAGAAGAATTAACCCAATCCTTAGCACTGTAGTAAAAGAAGAAGTTAAGAAACTACTAGACGCCGGAATAATATATCCAATCTCTGATAGTGAATGGGTTAGTCCAATACATATAGTGCCAAAGAAAGGAGGTATCACTGTTGTGAAAAACGCTCAAGGCGAATTGATATCGCAAAGAGTAGTGACGGGACATAGAGTATGCATAGATTATCGTAAACTAAACAAAGCCACTCGAAAAGATCATTTCCCACTACCCTTTATAGATCAAATGTTAGAACGATTAGCCAAGCATTCTTACTTCTGTTATCTTGACGGTTACTCAGGATTTTTCCAAATCCCTATCCATCCAGATGATCAAGAGAAGACTACATTCACATGCCCATATGGAACGTTCGCTTATAGACGAATGCCCTTTGGATTATGCAACGCTCCTGCAACCTTTCAAAGATGTATGATGTCAATCTTCGTAGATTTTATAGACAACATCATGGAAGTGTTCATGGACGACTTCTCTGTATGCGGGCAAAGTCTTGAAGGATGCCTATCAAACTTAGAAATGGTGTTAGAAAGATGTGTAAAAGTAAACCTCGTGCTTAACTGGGAGAAATGTCATTTTATGGTCAAAGAAGGAATCGTATTAGGTCACGTAATATCCGACAAGGGAATTGAAGTTGATAAAGCTAAGATTGAAGTCATAAAAGATCTTCAACCCCCTAAAACCGTTCGAGAAATACGAAGCTTTTTAGGACACGCCGGTTTCTACCGACAATTCATCAAAGATTTCTCGAAAATCACTAAACCCCTTACTGGTTTATTAATGAAAGACGCTGAGTTCATATTCAATGAAGATTGTCTTAAAGCATTCGAAACTCTAAAAACAGCCCTCATCACCTCACCAATCATGCAACCCCCTGACTGGAGATTACCTTTCGAAATCATGTGTGATGCAAATGACTATGCTGTAGGCGCAGTTCTAGGCCAAAGGAAGGAAAAGAAACTTCATGCGATTTACTATGCTAGTAGAACCTTAGATTCTACTCAGATGAACTACGCCACTACTGAAAAAGAATTGTTAGCAGTTGTCTTTGCGCTTGACAAATTCCGTTCTTACCTAGTAGGAGCGAAAATAATCATTTACACAGACCATGCTGCTATCCGATATCTATTAACTAAGAAAGATGCTAAACCAAGACTCTTGAGATGGATTTTACTCTTACAAGAGTTTGATCTCGAAATAAAAGATAAGAAAGGTACTGAAAACGTCGTAGCGGACCATTTATCTAGAATAGAAGGTATTAAACCCGAACAAGTGCCGATTAACGATGATTTTCCGTATGAACAACTGATAGCACAAATAGGAAGCGACCTAGCTCAGTTAGACTTAAATGAACCAGAACCCGTGGAAACAATCCAGACAACTGTAGGACTGCCATGGTATGTTGACATTGTCAACTACCTAGCCGCAGGAGCTCTTCCACCCGATCTAACCTATCAGCAGAAAAAGAAATTCTTTCACAATCTAAAACACTATTATTGGGATGAACCATTATTGTTCAAAAGAGGACCCGATGGAATTTTTCGTCGATGTATTCCCGAAGAAGAAATAGAAGATGTCATTGCTCAATGCCATTCATCTCCTTATGGTGGACATGCAAGTACTTCCAAGACTTGTGCAAAAATCTTGCAAGCCGGCCTATTCTGGCCTAATCTATGGAAAGATGTCCACATCGCTGTTATAAATTGCGATCGGTGTCAACGCACCGGCAATATTTCAAGAAGAGATGAAATGCCTCAAAAAGGAATATTAGAAGTAGAAATCTTTGACGTCTGGGGAATAGATTTCATGGGACCATTCCCATCATCTTTCGGTAATAATTACATACTCGTAGCTGTTGATTATGTTTCAAAATGGATTGAAGCTATAGCTTCTCCTACAAACGACGCACGAGTAGTAATAAAGCTTTTCAAAAATATAATCTTTCCCAGATTTGGTGTGCCTAGACTCGTCATAAGTGACGGTGGCTCGCACTTCATTTCAAAAATCTTTGACAAATTACTATCTAAGTATGGAGTAAGACACCGTGTGGCAACACCATATCATCCACAAACCAGTGGACAAGTCGAAGTCTCAAACAGAGAAATTAAACAAATCTTAGAAAAGACTGTCGCCATATCTCGGAAAGATTGGTCATCTAAACTTAATGAAGCTTTATGGGCTTATAGGACCGCTTACAAGACACCCATAGGTACTACACCTTTCAAATTAGTTTATGGAAAATCTTGTCACCTCCCGGTAGAACTAGAACACAAAGCTTATTGGGCGATTAGAACTCTCAATATAAACTATAATGCTGCAGGAGAAAAGCGAATCCTAGACATTAACGAATTAGAAGAATTAAGGCTAGATGCTTATGAGAATGCTAAGATATATAAAGAAAGAACTAAGCGATGGCATGATAAACGCCTATCTAGGAAAGAATTTAGTGTGGGAGACGTTGTACTCCTCTTTAATTCAAGACTTAGGCTCTTTCCTGGAAAATTAAAATCTAGATGGTCAGGACCCTTTGAAATAACTAAAGTATTCCCAAGTGGAGCAGTAGAAATTAAGGGTAGGAATAGTGAACCATTCATAGTAAACGGACAACGTTTAAAATATTATCATAAAGTTGAAAATAGAGATTATGCAAATAATCTAAGGCTTTTAGAGTTGTCCACTAATTCCCCTGATTAATCTAAACCTAAGCATTACGTCAGGCTTTTGACGATAAAAACAGCGCTTAGTGGGAGGCAACCCATTTTCTCATTTAATTATTTAAACTATTCTCTTTATCATTCTATTATTTTCTTTGTTATTTATCGTTTTACTATTTAATTGTTTTGTCATTTTATAGTTTTATTTCATGTTACTAGTATTGCCTTTAAATTATGCATTTCATTTCCTTATTTTAATCTTAAATCACTTTTTACAGATTTTCTAAAAGTCTTTTCCACTTTCCTTCTCCCCCTGATTTGTTTCCTCCATATTTGCACTAACCATGGCTAACCAACCCATAAACCATATGGAAACCAAATTTAGAGGTAGAAACCAAAGAATGAAGTTTGAAGAGTTATCACAGAGGCAAATGGATTTGACCCTGTATCCGGATGATCAGACTATGGAAACCCTAGGTATACATGATATCATCCTGTACTTGTTTAACCGACTTGGATGGGAGAATGCATTGATCCAACATAAGTTTGTGACTTACCGCGAGCTCACCCTTGAGTTCCTTAGCTCCCTAGTTTACCTACCTGAGCGCGGTTTTGGATTTAGGAAAGGATTTATCAGTTTCCGCCTGTTTGGAATAGAATATGACTTTAACCATAAAGAACTAGCTGACTTGTTAGGTTTCCCTAGTGGACCCTTTGCTTTTACTACCACACAGGTAGAATTGATGGATATTGAGCTAGATTTCTTTTGAGGAACTTTAACCGGAAACTACCACCCTGAACCAAATAGCATGAACAATGATGAGATCCATAACCCTGCTCTCCGTTACTTCCATAAAATCCTTGCCCACACCTTCTTTGGAAAAGAAGAAAACATTACCGGAGTATCTAAAGATGAGATATTCATTATGTCTTGTTTCACTAATGGACAGCCTGTTAATGGTGTACCTTTCATGATGCAAACCTTCACCCGTATCCAAGAAGAACCTGAATTACCTATATTAGTAGGAGGTCTTGTAACCATGATTGCTGATGCCATAGGACTTAGGTACCAATTGCACAGATGCAACCGTTTAGGTACCATCCGTCCTATGAATCTTAACTTCTGCTTTAATCGCCATATCATAAGGAATTTAGGACATCCACCTTTCGAGTACCTAATCCGAAATGAGGTAGTAACCCTATTCACACTGCCAAACCATGCTAGAGTAAGTGTTCACAATAAGGATAACTGGTTGTATGAGTTAACCCCACCTGATTATCCATCTACTCCTGAAACACCTCAGTCTTACAAGATAAAAGATGATATAATGACCGATGTCGAAACTGACCCTGAGACACCTCCTGGTTACCATGACATTGACCACACTGACGAAGTTATTGAGACCCCTGAAGTGAATCAAGGAGATTATGCTAACAACTTACAGAACATCATGAACACTCTTGAAGCTTACCAAACTGATATAAATTCATTTAAGGAAGACATTAAGAGCATGCGATTGGACATTATAGGTTTGACTGACATAACCTGCGAACAATTCTATCACTTGAACTCCGCGATCGAAGATTTGAAGAAACGCTTTTGAAAATGCTATAAGTGATTTAGTTTATTTTTCTCATTGTTTTCGTTTCTAGTTAGATTTATTTTTCGCAAACAATTTCGTACCGTATTTTCATTTATGTAATTTCATTTTCAATTACAATATGCAATGCACTTCTAGTTCCAAAATTTCTCCATTTTTATCAATTTATCTATTTTATTCTATATACTGTTATGCTTGCATTTACTCCTATTATATAAAAAAATCTCTCATGCCATGCAAGTTAGCAAAGTATTATGTTGAAATAAATTACTATATGGTGTTTAAATGTATTATTGAGTGAGAAGTGAAAAAAATAAATTATTATAAAGTATGTGAAGCACAAGAGATAGTGTTTTCTGGAAATTATCCAACGAAACAAGCCCTCACGGTCGTCACATCCCCCTAACGATCGTGACGTGCTCATTTAGCGTGTCACAACCGTCACCTCCCTGTCACGACCGTGACAACCCTAAATATAGGATTCGTGAGAAACAGAATTGTTTCTTTTCGTGACCTCTTCTTCTTCTTCCTCCATAACTTCCAAAAACCACCCATTTTATCCATAACTTCCGTAACCTCCCATTACCAAATTAAAACTCATTAACCTCCCATTATCACCACACCTATCACATTCTCACCTTCCAATATTTACCCGAATCATTATTTCTCTCATTTTATCATTTTTTCACAAATATCAAAAATCTTCATCTCTCACTCTAAGCTCTTGCATGCAATGGATACCATTCAATTTAGAGAAGGTGATGCTGGAGAAACCCAGAGAGAAAGATTTATCCGATTCCAGAACCGCGGTGTGCAACCTACGCGTTATATCGACACTGAATGTTTGAGAGAGCTCGGAATTCTCAACAGTGTCAAGAACCTGCTCAAGAAGGTTAATCTTTAGGTTCTATGCAGTCAGCCTCAGCCCACATTCGAGTTGCTGACACTGGAGTTCCTAAGCTCGTTCTGTTACATCACCGGTTCCGGTTCTCAGAGTCAGCTTACCGGCGTTGCTAAATTCAGATTGTTTGGCCGGGAGTTTGAACTTTCGCAAACAAGGATAGCCGAGTTGCTAGGCTTCGCTCACGGGAATGAAGCTCACCTCCGCGTGCCGGATAATTTTAGTGAAACCGCTTTCACTTTATGGCACGACATAACCAATACCCGTGCCTCAGCCTTCCAAAGCCTCAATGCTACACACATCCACAACCCGGCAATCCGTTATTTCCACCGAGTCATTTGCAACACCATATTCGCTCGAGAAAGTAACCATAAGCTCAACTCCAAGGAGCTTCTATTCTTGCATTGCACTCTCAATGACGAGCCGATCAACGCTGCCCCGTTCATGCTTTCTCACATCCAGGCTATTGCGCACAGAGGCTCCACCCCATTTTTCATTGGCGGCATTGTCACCACCCTCGCCTTTCAGTTAGGGCTCAGTGACTTGCTCGACAATTTGCCTGGCATAGCCGCAGAATTCCTCACCAAGAGCAATTGCAGGTCCGCTCACCTGATTGCGCATCGAGAGGATGGCAGGTATAACCCTGTTGTCCATGGCACCATTTTTCATCATATCATTCTGCCATCCCGTGACCGCATCGACCCATCCAGCCGAGCCAACTGGCTCTTTATTTTACCAGATGCTGCCGACCACGCCCTTATCCATGATGATCAGGCAGATCCTCCAGCGGATGAGATGCAGGACGCTATGGATGCAGCTGAGCCTGTCCAGGATATACCAGAGTCATCTACCCGACAACCTCCTGCACAGGACATCACACTTGAGGAAGTCCTCCGTGCGATTCATCTGCAGAACCAGATGAACGCCGCACTGGAGCGAATGCAGAAGGAGCAGTATGATGCTTTACTCCGCACTATTGCAAGCAACCAGACATCTACTAATGAGAAGCTCGACGAAATTTTCAGCGAGCTAGAGGCCTTACGCATTGACATCACTGCTGCCACCGGTACCGATTCTGATCCTGAAGCGACTTCTTTCAGACGCTCTCGCACAAGAAGCCGAGCCCGCGGTCCTCAGCAGCCTTAGTTTTAGTTTTGCTTATGTTTGTTTTTCGTTTTTGTCGTTTGTACTGTACTTTTACCGCATTTATATCACAACATTGAGGACAATGTCTGATATAGTGTGGGAGAGGTACCTTTCATTTCCGCATTTTTTCCTTTTCGCATTTTCCCATTCTGTTGTATTTCTTTTCGCAAGTTAATGAAACGAGCAATATTTGTGCTATTTTCTTTAGTTTCGAACTTTCCCCGTTTATTTAGCCATACCAGAAAAAAATCTTTAATTATTCGCATTACCCGACTTACCTACGGAA
The DNA here is from genome assembly GCA_963966055.1 of Lathyrus aphaca. NCBI lineage: Eukaryota > Viridiplantae > Streptophyta > Magnoliopsida > Fabales > Fabaceae > Lathyrus > Lathyrus aphaca. Next base: position 126,111,677 of record OZ014523.1, on the reverse strand, counting down.
TCGTAATTAGGAAGCTGAGAACGATTAAACAAGACCAATACAATCTTGACACCTTTGACTTCCCACTTAAGCGATTCCATTCCGATTATCATTACGAGTACACTTTAAGTTTCAGTTCAAAAGTAACCCCTAGTAGTTTATACTAGCAGTCAGCACCGTCTGAACACAAACCACGTGGGGAGCCGATGAATATAAGCGTTTGATGCCTAATCAATAATGATCCTTCATATCTCGATGCAAAATGAAAATAAATTGCACCAAAGTACACGGTCGCATATAAGAAACGAGAAATATGAGAAGGAGTCCATTGTGGGTTGGTTCATAGGTACTGGTTCTGAACTTGGTAGGGCGTGCTACGACTCGATCCCCCACAACCTCCAAATCGGATAATATATGTAGGGTTACCACACTCGTGTACCAGACCCCGTGCTTAAAAAGGATCAAAGTCGCTAACCGGCTACTCCACTACGTGCGTGCTAAGGCAAAGGGCTTAATGTGATTGCGTTAAAATGAAACTGGGCGAAATAAGATCGAAGAACTCTAGGTGAAATCGTAAAGAAATTACCGATTGTTTCGTTTAACGGGAAGTCGACGACATAGCTTGTTGCTTGTGTCATTAGTGTATCGGTAGTGTTCTATCAAAGTACCGGATTATCCGACAAAACGATCCCTCGTACGGTTTGTTATGTGTATGCGTCAATAAAAACTTGTCCGCCGATTTTCAAATCGACTATTTGCTTGAGGACAAGCAAAGGTTTAAGTTTGGGGAAGTTTGATAACGAGAAAACGTATCGATTATATTGCTAAGTTTCATTAACGTTTTATCGCATAATCATCATTTTAACACTCGATTCCTCGAGTTTTCCTTACCGTTTTGCAGGTACATCATATATGGAGCTAAATCATGAATTAAGAGCAAAAGGAACAAAAACAACCATAAAAAGATGAAGAAATGAAGAAGCCTGCAGAACTACATAATTTGTTGCACTCACGGTCGTCACCACATTGTCACGACCGTGACACCCCAAAAGAAGCCATCACGACCGTGAGCACATTGTCACGACCGTGACACTTAAAATACAAGGGACACGAGCGTGAAGACCTTGTCACGACCGTGACAAGGTAGAAACGTAGGTTATTGACTGAGACCACGTCAAAACATTACGTGAAGGACTTTTAGCCTATTTTTTAGCCACGTTCCTGCATTTCCTCCACTGTTTCAGCAAGGCCCAATGCAACAAAGTCCAAATATCAAGCCCATTAATTGTTCTATAAATAGTTCAAGTTTTATGAAGAAACAACAGAGCATTTATTATTCATTTTTCTGCGGAAGCTCTGCCGATTTATTTTACGACCCTGCTTTTATTTCAGTATTATTTTCAGTTTTCCATTCTTATTGTATCCAAACCCAACATATAACAATTTCCAACATCAGGAAATTGTTATACATTTACTTGTTTCTAAACCTTCTGATTTTTGCATTATTTTCGATTTCCGCCGATTACTCCAAGCTTTCCGGTCTGTGGAAGAAGGAGTCTGCTATAATATTTGTTAACCAGGTTTTTATTATATTGCAATTTTAATATTTATAATGTTTATTTATTTTTCTGCCATGAGTATTCTATTATTTGTTTTTCTGTCTCTGTCTGGTTCAACATCAATGAGTAGCTAATTACCTTAGGGCGGTATGTAGTTAAAACAAACTTAATCGGTAAAATTTAACCATAGGCTAAAAATAATTAATAACTTAACATTCTGGCTGACACTTTTTAATTAAAATCGACCTTTTCGTTACGAGAGTAAGAAAAGAGTATTAGGTTAGGTCAAGACCACGAGAGTGTGAGATTTTAACCAGATAGCTAAAGTTAGGCATTTAAATTAAACACAGCGAGAGCGCTTTAAAATAAATTAGAATTACTAAGTTTCCCAAAATTATCTCTAAACACTTATGGGCTAGCGAGAGCAGGCATAGGGCTTTAGGGGTAAGATCTGAGATAAGACCACGAGAGTGTGAGTTGAGGGTATTTAAACTGGTAACCTCTACCGAATAGATTAAGTAAACACCTTTATAAGCCTAGGTTAGATTGACCCACCTAAGTTAGTATAATTACATACCGACCGCCTTAGTATTATTTTATTAAAACTTAAATTTAATTCCGCCTTTAATATTTTAAAATCAACAAAAAAAATCGTGACAACCCTTCACCTTAGCTAAACTAGAAGTTCATCTAGCACTAAGTAACCATAGAGTCCCTGTGGATCGATAATCTTATATATTACTTCGATAGGCTGTGCACTTGCAGTTAAGATACTGCTAGACACATAATTAGACACGTCTTTAGCCCATCACTGCCAGGGTCTAAACTCCATTGCTGGACCGCAAGATGGATGATATGTTCATGGAACTCTACAAGGGGAATTTCTTGATAGATTGGATACATGTCATTCAATAGGGTTTGTAGACATTGTAGTGGTTGGGGAGAGAATAAATCTTTTTTGAAGCTTGGGAAAATCCAGGATGTTAGTGGAGCTAGCTCGTCAGGGGCAAGAAAACCGTTCGGTGGTCCTCCTAGGAGAAGGGAAAGGGAGACTAGTGATATCTATGGAGGAAGGGGCCGAGGTCAAGGCCTCATTGATTATTACTCTCAAGTATCTGCTGTTACCATTCCAATTCCACCTACTCCGCAGCAGTAGCAACAGCCACACTACAACCAACAACAAAATGATCAACAACAAAAACCATATAATCGTCCACCCATACAAATGGAGCGTGTTATTGATCTGATTCCCATGACTTACACTTCCCTACTACATAGGTTGTTAGAATTGAACATGGTGGAGTTGAGGACGTTGGTGCTACCTGTGGGGGATCCACCAAGTGGATATGATGCAAATTCCCTCTACGCATATTGGCTGATAGAATGATGATGAGAATACAAGCAAGATCCAAGGGCTATGATTGGATGAAAAGATGATGGTGTATGTCACCCCTTTCACGTGAAATATTCCTTCTCTTTAAAGTGCCAAAAGTGTGATTGTGAGTGGGAGAAAAATGTGACTTCAAGGCCACGAGGATGAGAATCAGCACGTGTTGGTGGATGATGTCCTATGCTGATCTTTCCATGCCACATGCTAGCCACTTTGTACTAGTTTCTTCTTTGTTTATTTTATAATTTTCATACAAAAGGATAACAAAAAACAAGTGCCCTCTCTTTTCACATTTGGTCACATGAAAATTAGATGGCGGACATCAAAATATGTGTAAGAAAAAAACAAAAGTGTGACACAAGAAGCAAAATAAAAATGGACCAATGCAATGATGTCAAGTGTCCCCCAAAACCCTAAAATGCATCAAACCTTCCAAAATTCATATCTTGAGTTATACAAATACTATGAAGGTTTTCTAATACTTTTTGGAAAGGGAAAATCATGCTATAGAACTTTAATGTTCAAGGAAAAATCATCTGGAGCTTTTTTTCACATGAAATAATGGCTTGAAGATCTAGGGAGAATATTTCCAAAAATAGAAATTTCTAAATTTCAATATTTAGCAACTTTTTGCACATTCCTGATTTTCAACATTTGAGCTCCTCCAAGCTATTTCTTGATCCAATATTGCTTCATGAAGTTGATGAATATGATCAAAGTCCTGAAAATCTCTTGTTTGACTTTTGTTTGATACAGTTGAGTTTCTTGCTTCACCAACAAGTAACTGCTCAAATACTTGACTTCTTTAGTGAAATTTTGTCTCAAATTTCATACATAAGCCTTGTAGATCATATGAGACCCTTTGACCACAAGAATTGGTCAAACTAAGAGAATTCTATGATTTGGAGCAAAACCCTAGTTAGGGTTTGTCTGTGTAGGAAGAAAATGCACTACTGGACTCCTGATGAAATTTCACCCTTCTGGGACTTTGAGGATGACCTTGAGCTTGTATAAGATATGAGGAGACATTGTGAGCTTCTTGCAATGCCACTTGGATCTTGGATTTTCTTGTAGAACTATAAATCTCCAGATGATTGATCATATGCCTTATGCTAGAACATGTGAGTGATATGCTTCATTTTTCTATGCCAGATGCTAGGATATGGTATGCTATGTTATGCTTATGATGTGCAAATGATGGTAAAAAGGAGAGGGAAAATTTGGGGTGTTACAGCTACCCCTATTCAAGCAACCGTTAATCTGAAAAGGAAGAAAGCATCGGTTGTCGGCCGTTCGAGATGAATTGTGGTTGAATACCAAGAATAACAAGAAATTTGCACTCTGCTGGAGAAATAAAAGAAATGGGAAATAAACCCAACCCACAAGAACTCATGGTGGGAAACCTTAACATGGTGAAAAATAACTCAGAAGAAAACTGATATCATGCGTAGATACATGACAAACAGAGCATACGAGCTCCTTTAAGACAAACCTGTTACGCCAGGTGAATGATATCTAGGACAAATGAGCCCTCCTCATATACCTTGCATAGATATATGATACTTAAGACAGAAGAGTCTTCTTCAAATGACCTATACGTCAGGAAAACGGCAGTGCACTTAAGTCTGTGGGATAGACATGCACAATCAGGATAGACGAAGCCTCTTCATATATCTTGCATAAATATACGACTCTAGGATGGACGAGTCCTCTTCACATATCTTGCATAGATATATGGTGCTTAAGACAGAAAAGTCTTCTTTTGGTAACCTGTACGCCAGAATCTTGTCGTGGATCTTGTCGAGTACGGCGATCGATCTGGGGTACTAATACCTTCCCTTTTTGTAACAGACTCCCTTACCCTTTCTCTTTGGTTCGCGAGACCCCGCTTTCTCCTTCTTTCTGGGTTTGTGCATCATTACCCTTCCTTCGGGATAAAAATGCATGGCTGACGACTCTTCCTTTTCCGCACCACTATCACGTATGTACCAGGATGGAAATCCCGAGAGCGACAGCTGGTCAATCCGCTGGGGACCCCAACTAGAGTTTCTATTGTTCCCTATGTGATTCAATCCTAGCGCCCGTCTGTTTCTTTTTCTTTGGGTGTTTATCTATTTTTTGTTTTGTGCTTTAGTTTAACTTTACTATTTTATTTGCAAATGATACAGACGAGTATTAAAGGCCATCAAGTCAAACACAGACAAATGATTGAATGCTTGCCAAAAGATAACACATATGAGTGTTAAAGATGATACAGACGAGTATCTGGAAGGTATCAAACACATACGAGTGCTTGCCAAAAGATAACACGGACGAGTGTTAAATATGATACAAACGAGTATCCGGGAACTGTCACAAATAGACGAGTGAATGAAGCCAAACAATGACATAGACGAGTGTTACCATAATGTAGACGAACCACACAGACGAGTGTTAGAAACAATATAGACAAGTATCAATAAGAATGCTTGATTTGAGAGGAGAGTAACAACTCTACAGGGAAGAATTTCCGTAGGACCCCGTTGGGCAAGAGAACGTCCTGGCTAACGTTCTGCTGAGGAACGAGATCAATATATTTTGAAAATTCTTGACTCTGACTAGGGAAATGAACAACTGTCCGTGTTACTTGTCACATTGGCCAAAAATAAAATGGCGACTTCCTGGGGAATATTTCAATGATGAGAGTGGATCCCAATCATAAACTCTGAGGAAAATGGCAATCTTCAGACTCGGCTGGGGAAATGCTTGGTCAAATAATCTTTTGCTGGAAGAAGAATTCTGACATTTATAAGCTCTGTGGGGAAGTGCAAGGTCTTCAGCTGCCTGCTGGGAACACGGTTATGACAACTTCGCTTGGGGATTGAGAACTATTCAACTGATCTTGAAGTTCTGCTAGGGATAACATCTGCTCTAACTCAGCTAGGGAATGCTTCTTCTCTACTCTGCTGAGAATGCTGGGGATCATCCTGCTGGAACTAGAAATTGTAAAGTGACTCTTGCTTGTGAAAACACTCTGCTTGGGGTAGTGCTGCCTGGAAACATCTCCCTGTTTCCTATAACCTACAACAACAACATACACACATATGCCACGGGAAATTATATGGCACGAGTTAATCATCCCATGTCATTTGTCATTCAAAGTGATTTTAGATGTTTTCCTTTCGCACATCATTTATAAAGCAACCCATTTTAAAATGCAATGTTCTTTTACCAAAAATCAGGACATTTTTGCAAACAAAGCAAATAAAATAAAAGATAAGGACACAGCTTTTGGACTGAATATTCTTTTATTGATGAGCCTCTGAACAGGCGAAAATTTACATCAGGAAGCAACTACCTAGAAAGAGATAATCACCATAAAATTGAGAAAAAATAAACTATCCTAATGGCAATGTGCACGACATTCCAATGAGTTTCTTGTCTGCTATGACTAGTATATCTTCAATATTTTTTGTTCTTGCCTTCGCCTTCTGAAGAAAAAGATTGGACCGATTCCTACCCTTTGAGTATTGCCAGATTAACTGAGACGATGATGTGGTACAGATTATCCGGATCGCAGTCATTCACTTATTCCCTTATTTTGTGTGGATCTCCCTTTCGGGTTTTCAATCCATCAGGATACCCTTTTCTGCCTGAGTTGTCCAATGTGGCTTTTCAACTCAGTGGGTGTACATTCTTTTATTTATTTCCCTAACTTTTGCCCGAGCTTTTTATTCTGTTTTTAGCTCGCCGGGATGCCCTTTTTTTGCCTGGACTTTAATTCTGTTTTTGTGTCCAGCGGGTCTTTTTATGCGAAGTATTTTTTAACTGCGTCCGAGTTAACAGGGGATTGGAAGTCTTCACCATCCATAGTAGTGATCATCAGTGCTCCACCAGAGAAAACCTTATTTACTATGAATGGGCCTTCATAATTCGGTGTCCATTTTCTCCTGTGATCTGAACCTGGAGGAATGATTCTCTTGAGTACAAGCTCACCAAATTGGTACTCTTGAGTGCGTACTCGCTGATCAAATGCTCGCTTCATTCTCCTCTGATAAAGTTGGCCATTACACATAGCTGCTAATCTCTTTTCATCAATTAGACACAATTGCTTATATCGGGCATGAACCCATTCAGCCTCGTCAAGCTTGACGTCCATCATCACACACAAAGAAGGAATTTCAACTTCAATCGGTAAGACTCCCTCCATACCCTATACTAGGGAAAAAGGAGTTGCCCCAGTAGATGTCATGACTGATGTTCGGTACCCATGCAATGCAAACAGTAACATCTTATGCCAATTATTATAGGTGATGACCATCTTCTGCACAATAGTTATACCATTCATCTTTGGCCGATAAGGAGAAGAATTGTGGTGTTGGATTTTGAAGTCCCGACATAGTTATGCCATCATTTTGTTGTTCAAATTGGAGCCATAATCAGTAATGATTCGCTCCAGAACTCCATATCTGCAGATAATATATCTTTTAAGAAACTTGGCCACCACCTGGCGAGTAACATTGGCATAAGACGCTGCTTCGACCCATTTGGTGAAATAATCGATTGCAACTAGTATGAAGCGATGGACGTTCGAAGCAGTAGGCTCTATTTTTCCGATCATGTCAATGCCCCATATAGAAAAGGGCCAAGGAGATGACATGACATTGAGAAGGCTTGGAGGAATGTGCACCTTGTCTGCATAGATCTGGCATTTATGACATTTGAGGGCGTATGAACAACAATCTGCATCCATTGTTAACCAGTAATACCCCGACCTCAATAACTTCTTAGCCATTGCATGTCCTCCTGCATGAGTACCGAAAGATCCCTCGTGGACTTCCTGCATTAACATGTCCGCTTCCTACTTTTCCACACATCTGAGCAGGACCATGTCAAAGTTCTTCTTATACAGAACACCATTTGTGTTTAAGAAGAAACTAGCAGCAAGTCGCCTTAAAGTCTTCTTGTCAATGGAAGATACCCCATCTGGATATTCTTTGCTTTCCAGGAAGTGCTTAATATCATAATACCAAGGCTTCTCATTAGATAATGCGTCTATAGAGAACACATAAGCAGGTATATCAAGCCTGGAGACGTCAATTCAAGGGACATAATTCTAACACAAAACTTTGATAGATGAAGAGAGCGTAGCCAATGCATTAGCAAAATTGATTTTCATCTCGTGGTATATACTGAAGCTTTACTGTTGTGAAGAACGTCAACAATTTTCTGGCATAATCCCTATAAGGAATTAAATGCTCTTGGTGGATATACCACTTGTCGGTAATCTTATTTATCACGAGGGAAGAGTCTCCGAATATATCGAGGGTCTTAATCCTAAGATTAATAGCCTCCTCTATTCCCATAATGCATGCCTCGTATTCCACTTCATTGTTGGTGCAGCCAAAAGTGATTCTGGAAGCGAAGGGAAAGTGAACACCTTCAGGAGTAATTAGAACAACACCAACTCCACGTTCGTTGATATTGACTGCCCCATCAAACATCAACTTCCATTTGGATTCAAGGTCTGGCCCCTCCTTCGGAAGTGGTTCCTCATAATCTTTTGCTTTGAGGTACATGATGTCCTCATCAGGGAAGTCAAATTTCATTGGCTGATAATCATCTTCAAGGGGTGTTGTGCAAGATAGTATGAAAGTATACTTCCCTTGATGGCTTTCTGGGAGGTGTATTGAATGTCGTACTCTGTCAGCACAATCTGCCATCTTGCAACCCTTCCAGTTAACGCTGGTTTCTCAAAAATGTACTTGACATGATCCATTTTTGAGATTAACAGGGTAATGTGAGTCAACATGTACTGTCTCAGTCGGGGAGCAGCCCATACCAAAGCGAAACAAGTTTTCTCGAGCAGTGAATAACGAGATTCACAGTCGGTAAATATTTTGCTAAGGTAGTATATTGCATGCTCTTTTCGACCAGACTCGTCATGTTGGCCTAGAGCACACCCCATTGACCCTTCTAGCACAGTCAAGAACATGATGACTGGCCTTCCCGGAACCGGAGGCATTAACATTGGAGGTTCCTGTAAGTATTCTTTAATTATCTCAAAAGCTCTTTGACAATCTTCGTTCCACCTTACCGCTTGCTCTTTTCTTAGAAATTTGAATATTGGTTTACATGTGGCTGTGAGGTGAGATATTAACCGAGGAATGTAGTTCAATCTACCCAGGAAGCCACACACTTCTTTTTCTGTACGCGGTGCAGGCATATCTTGTATTGCTTTGACCTTTGAAGGATCTACCTCAATTCCTCTTTGACTCACAATGAAACCCAACAATTTTCTAGAACGCACCCCAAAGGTGCACTTGTTTGGATTTAAACTCAAGCGATACTTTCTTAGACGTTCAAACAATTTCTTGAGGTTAACCAGATTCTCTTCTCCGTCTCGGGACATTGCGATCATGTCATCCATATAGCATTCAATCTCTTTATGGATCATATCATGAAACAGAGTCACCATTGCCCTTTGATAGGTTGCCCATGCGTTCTTCAAACCGAAAGGCATGACCTTGTAGCAAAACGTACCCCAGGGGGTAATGAATGTGGTCTTCTCCATGTCTTCCAGGGCCATCTTAATCTGGTTATAACTGGAGAAGCCATCCATGAAGGAGAATAGTGATAATTGAGCTATATTATCCACCAATACATCGATGTGAGGTAATGGGAAATCATCTTTTGGGCTTGCTCTATTCAAATATCGGTAGTCAATGCACATTCAGACTTTGCCGTCTTTATTTGGTACTGGTACAATATTAGCTACCCAGGGTGGATAACTAGTCACGTCAAGGAAACCAGTGTCCCATTGCTTCTGAACCTCTTCTTTAACCTTCATTGCCATGTTAGGACGGTTTCTTCTAAGCTTTTGCTTAACAAGAGGGCGGTCCTCCCTCAGTGGAAGCTTATGCATAACAATATCGGTATCTAGACCTGACATATCCTAATATGACCAAGCAAAGATATCCACATACTCTCGAAGCATGCCAATCAGTTCTTCCTTTACACTGGGCTGCAGACTGGCCCTAATCTTAATTTCCTTCTTCACGTCTTCAGACCCAATGTTGATAACTTCGAGATCTTCTTGATGAGGCTGAGTAACTCTTTCCTCTCTTCTCAATAACCTGGCTAATTCTGTAGGGAGTTCACAGTCTTCTTCAACCCCTTCATCATCATGGTAGATCGGATTATCAAAGTCATACGTGGTCATAGCAGAAGAGTTATCAAAGAAATCTGGATGATTGACTCTACACAAGTGATGTGCTCATTTTAGATTATGCTTTTATGAAAACAAGAAGACCAAAGCAAAAGAAAAACATTGCCATTTTTATTGGTTTTTGGGAACACAATTTGAATGAAAAGTGTCCTTTATTCATGGTAAAATTCACTACATAACATGCAAGGTGGCCCTACAATGAATCCATACACCTTGGGCAGAGTTTAGGACTTAACATGCAAATGAATAAATGGAAAACAAGAAAAATTACTCTAATGGACCGGTAACTTGGATGAAATCCTCTGCAAACCAATTATGCAATTCTTCCCCGAAAACGCATGGGCGCACCCAGTTGTCCAGATCGCATTCACTGTTAGCATCTTCATCTACATCACACTCATGTTTTTGATAAATCATTCCAGCACTAGTGAAGCCCCTTGTTCTACTACCTTGAGACCATCCAGCTTTCCCTGGTTGATAGCCAATGCCAAATTTGTCATCCTTCTTCTCAACTTCCAGCAACTTGCCCGGCCTTGGGCCTGCCCTGATTGTACTACCTCTTTAGCCTGCTTATAAGAAGAGATGGAAGTTCCCACCTTTTCACTGCCCTTGATTGTAGAAGTAGAAGAGACTGAACTGACATCCACTGCCTCAAATTCTTGACACAATGTTTCATGGATTTCACCATCCATCTCAACATACTTAAAGTGGACAAGTGGCTAACAAAGATATCTTCCTCACTATAAACAGTAACCACCTAGCCATCCACCACATACTTCAGTTTTTGGTGAAGAGTAGACGTCATCGCTCCCGCAGCATGAATCCAAGGGCGTCCCAACAAACAACTGTATGCTAGTTGAATGTCCATGACATAGAAAGTAGTTTTAAACACCTGGGACCCTATTTTGATTGTCATTTCTACTTCTCCAAAGACATATCTTCGAGAACCGTCAAAGTCCTTCACAACTAGATCACTGGGTCGGAGAATAAGACCATCCACATCCAATTTCATCAGGGCTTTCTTCGGGAGCACATTCAAAGAGGAACCCGTGTCCACCAAGACGCGTGACAACACAACACCTTTGCATGCCATCATGATGTGCAAAGCCTTTTTGTGGTTTCTCCCCTTAGACCTAAGATCTCTGTCAGTAAACCCTAGCCCATGACTGGCATTTACATTAGCCACTACTACCTCCAGCTAATTAACAATAATCTCTTGAGGTACGTAAGCCAACTGCAGTACTTTCAAAAGAGCTTCCCTATATGCCTTCGAACACATCAGCAATGATAGGATAGAAATTTTGGATGACGTCTGATTCAACTGCTCCACTACTTTGTGGTCACTTTTCTTTATAATCCTCATGAATTCTTCCACTTATTTCTCTAAGACACTCTGATCAGTAGCTGGGGTCACAACCTTTTCAGTGTCTATCTGCTTGCCCTTGGCTTTAGTAGCTGTTTCAGCTTCATTATTAGTCTGGAGAGTTTGTGGAGCAAACAAACATCCACTACGAGTAAAGCCACCCAAACCTCCAACATTCACCACAACAGGGTCAATCATTACTGGTTTGTCTTCCACCTTCTGTCCCCTTACATAGACATCAGAACCATAATGTCAGGGAATAGCTTTGTCATCATTATATGGAACAGGCCCAGGAATAGTAATTGTGACAAGGTTTAAATCTTGTGGAACGTATATTGTAACAGGTTCTCTTTGGGGAGGAACTGGAACATCAGTCGGGTCATAGTAAATTTTCATAGTGGAGACACATTCACTTTGGCTATTCTTTCTATCAAACTGTAGTGAACCTTCACTCATCTAGCTTTGGAGCTCAGCTCTCAGTTTATCACAGCGATTAAGAGAAACCATACATTCTTCGTAATCAAAATCACACCCATGAAACACATACCCTCTCAATAGCCTTTCTTTCACATCCAAGAGGGGATTTTGCACCTCTTCTACATCCAGAACCAAATTCAAACTTTCTCCATTCTCAACAACATTCACCCTAGCCCCACCATGATTAGGCATAGGGTTGTTGGTAACATTCGGCAGTGATGAGAAGTTAATAGCCTTAGAATCAATCAGATCCTGAACCTTGTTATGCAACGCTCTACATTTTTCCGTGGAGTGCCCCGGAGCACCGGAATGGAAAGCACACTTAACATTGACATCATATCCTATGGGAAGATCACCTGGTGGTGGTGGAGCCAGAGTCCTCAATTGTATCATGTTTAGATCCAACAGCCTCTGTAACAACATTGTATAAGTCATGGGAATTACTTCAATAACACGATTAGAAGGACGAGGATGGCGTTGTTGATATGGCCTTTGTTGATAGTTGTTGCGTTGCTGCTGCTATTGAGGAGTAGGACTTGAAGGAATAGTGACAACTTCCACCTGATCATATGAATTTCTGTATCCACGTCCCTTTCCTCCACCATTAACAACATTGGTTTCTCCTTCTCTTCTCCTTTGAGGGCCTGGAAAAGGCTTCCTCGACCCTGATGAACAACCAACACCATTGTCTTGAATTTTACCCAACTTCAGCAAAGTCTCAACCATCTCTCCTGCTATCACAATGTTATTAAATTTGGTTGTCGAGCATGACGTTAAACAATCAATGAATACCCCCTTTAAGGTGCCGATAAACATATCATCCATCTCATTCTCTAGCAATGGGGGTTGCAACCTTGCAACCAGTTGACGCCACCTTTGGGCATACTCCTTGAAGCTTTCTTTCAAGTTTTGTGACATGTTCTGCAACTAGGTGCGATTGGGAGCCATGTCCAGGTTGTAGTGATAATGTTTAACAAAAGCCTCAACCAAATCCTTCCAGTTCCTGATAGAAACCTTGCTTAATTTCATATACCACTCCTGGGATGCTTCGACGAGACTATCTTGTAAGTAATACATCCACAGTTTCTCGTCGTCAGTGTGAGCAGCAATTCTCCCGACAAAAGCTTGAAAGTGTATCTTTGGGAAGGAAGTGCCATTATACTTGTCAAAAACGGGAGCCTTGAACTTATAAGGAATCCTTACACCAGGCACCAAACCTAAGTCAGTAATGCCAAACCCCAAAGAGTTCTGGGATTGGATAGAACAGATCTGCTCAGCCATTTCCTTGAAGCGTCGATTGACCTCTGCACCCTGACGTTCCACGTCTTCCAAGATGGTAAACTGGTCATCCTGATGATCCATCTGATGTTGAGGACTTTCTCCAACATTGACAACCACCTTTGGTTGAGGATCACCATTATTATTTCCACGAGCTCCGGTACCATTATTAACATTAGCATATATCATCTCTCTCAGCCGTTCTTGATTCTGGTTCATGCCAGTCACTAACATCATGAATTGATCCATTCGGTTACGTAGCTATGTCAGCTCAACATGCATTTTATCCATGATTCAGCTTCTGTTTTCTTTTGTCAGATACCTATGCATTCTTCGTGCAACAATAGTGCCTGAAAAGGAAGAGATGTTAGAAATCTGAGAACTGTACCTGTAAAACAAAAACAAGGTTATATGCATGCAATGCAAAACTTTCGTGTTTTCATTATCAAGACACTCTTCCTCAGTTCTGGTATCTGTTAAAGAATCCAGATGGCCTCTTGAGGAAATTCTTTTGAGATTACTCTCTTCAAAGCATCCACACATTTCCACAACCAGTATTAAAGCACCCAAAAATCAAAGGATCCAAAGTGACAACTTCATAAACAAAAAAAAATCCCTAGGGAAAAAGTAACATCCCCATAGGGTTACAGGTCTTACAAAAAGTAACAAGTGCAGGAAAATAAACAAAATTCCCACAACAAACCTGTGGGTAATCTGAAATACAAGAAAAACAGACTAAAATTCTAAAATGCAGGAAGACTTTGGCCCTTCATCTGTGAAATTCAGCTCCATCCTAGCCCTCTTCACATATGCCCTCCTCTTGAGGTCTTCCATCTGCAATAGAGCTTCATTCAGTTGTTGAGAAGTTTCTTGCTGACTTCTATAGGCACTCTCCAGGTATTCCCTCTGAGAAGAAATCTGCAACTTGTATTTCTTTTCTCTCTTTTTGTATTCCTCTTGGTCTTGATTTCTTTGTGCTTGCATCCAGTTTATAGACTGCTTGGCCTCCCAAATGGTCTTCTTAGTCTTTCTGAACTCTTATTCCCTTCTAATATCCATCAATCTTCTCCTCTGAAAGTAGGCTTCTCTTTCGGCGAACTCTTTCTCCCTAGCTTCCTTAGCCACATGTACTTTATGCAACTTTTCCTCTACAATTGTCTTGAAATGAGTTGTCTGTGATACAATCAGGTCATTTCTGCATTTTCCACTTTCAACTCCCGCAACTGAGCCTCCAGCTTCTGGTAGTCTTCCAAGGAGATAATAGCCTGTATAACAGGAACCTGAGGTGACACATCTCGTGGATACAGAGGAGGCTCCACTGAGAAAGGGAGGAGGGTGATTCCCACACGATTCTTCAACCATGTTGCAAAGGGTTCATACATTTTGGGGTCTAATCTTCCAAATTCCTTCTTTCCTTTTTGTGTCTTCATAGACCAGGCTTGATACACTTTGAGGACCATCTCCATGTTTCCCTCAACAGGGAGGTACAATGACTCAATAATTTCCTCCTCGGATGGAGAATCCCTTAGGAGATATCCAAGCTTCCTCCTAGCTAATATTGGATTGTAGTTGATCAATACCTTCCTTCCTAGCAAAGGATCATTAGAAAAACCATCACATTTGACAACCATTTACTTTCCAAGTATATCTTTGTCACAACCCCAAGCTATGTCTTCTGCAGTCAACCCCATTAATCTCCGAGACCACTTCCACGCCCTTCAATTCTTTGAATGGACCTGACTTTGGTAATTGCTTAGCGAACCAATCATCAAAAAAGGAGCACATCAGTTGACAGACCTCCTCTTCTCTCGTTCTTGTAATGGACCCCATAATAGAAGTCACCCAGTAAGGTATGGATACGATTCCTTCTGAAAAAGATGGACATAGTTTCCATGCTTATAATCCCCTTGTCACTTGGAAACAAGCTAGTACCATATATCAACAAGGACAGTAACACATTGAATTTTTCCCATTGTTCTTCCTGAGCGTAGGTTAGAGCTTATTGAATGAGTATGTCATAAGGCAACCCCTTCCCTTTGTTATTGCATAAACCATGTCTGACCCTTGCTAAAAGCATATGATACCTTTTGACAATCTCTTCCTCTTTGAGAAACCTTCTTGAATCAAAATAAGGTTGCATCCCTTTGAACGGAATCTGAAGCATACTGGAGATTTCTTCTAGAGTGGGGGCCAATACATAACCAGGAAACACAAAACAGTGCAATGGTGCATCATAGAACTGCAGTAGTGTATGGAGGCTATCCCTATGATCCTCTATTGGCCTATCTATATACCTGAGAATTTTCCCGAAATTAGCCTTGAAATCACCAAGAACCTGGTCATTCATCAGCTCTTTCAACTTGTGTAGGTTCTTTGCCTCTGGCTGTGGAAAAGTGTAATGCGCATTATTCTTCCGGGGTACTTGTAGACACATATTTTCAACACCATGATTTGAGAGATAAAATGATGTTCTTTGACAGGGAAAGATATTTACAAGGGAAGAGAACTGAAGAAATATACTTGAAGAGATATTTCGACAGTTTCAGTTGATATGTTGTTTTCGACAGTTCGATAGAAATTGGGTGACAATTGGAGCGTTCGACGTTTTGACAAAGAGAGATGATGCATTGTTTCTACATATTTTGTTGATATGTTATGTTTCGACAATTCTACAAGCCTAAAAGGACGCATTGCTTCGACATTAAGGATAAATTCAAATTCAGACAATTATTTTGTTTGGCAGAAGGACGCGTGAAAGCTTTTGAAGAAAGGAGAACATGCAGAAAGCCAAGTGTCATTATTTTTAGGATTTTTCCGTTGATAGCAGTTATTTTATTTGTATATAAATAGGATAATGTGTGTTAGCTTTAGTGTGTGAAAAAACTTGTACAAAATTCCTGCAAAAATACTCTAAAGTACCCGTATGAGAGAAAAAGAGTTTTATCTGGAAAATGTATGTGTGAACAACACCATTTCTTTAAGTTATTATTAATTTCAAAGTTCTCTACTAATTTTTCCTTTACATTTACTGGCCATTTATTCTTCATTATTTACTTTATGAAAAATTTTACCTTTGTCAAATTTACTTTAAAACTTTTATTTAAAATAACCTAATCAAAATCATTCATATATGATAGTTATAACCAATCAAATAAAGAATCAAAAGACTTTTTGATCTAAGAGTTCAGAATTTTATCTAAATTTGTATATGTGTCCTAGGATTTGTGTGGTTGGTCCTACAAGTAAACCAATTCAGTAAGATTGGAAAACCAGCGGTTGTTCGCCAAATTTGACAGCGAACAATATTGCAGTAATTCCTGCCATCTGGATATGAGCAAACAAGATATACCTGAACTGGGTATGAACATAAATGAAACCATAGAAATGAAAACACAAAAGATGTTAATGATTCTATGGTATGATGAAAATGCAATGCAAGGCATATATGATCAATCTGGAATTGTCTGGAAACCGGATATCAGAGCCAAGTGACAAGAAAACCCATATCCTCTAAATAACAGCCCATAAGAACTCATGTAGTCACAGAAGAATCCATATCAAGGACCAAACAAAACCAAGAATTATGGGCCCAAAGTAACCGTATCAGAATATAAGACTGCACTGGAAATGAGGGTATGTTGAGGTCAAAGGGTTCCTGCAAACCTGTAAACCCCTCCCAATGTCATGGGTGTTCTCCAGGTCAAACATCACGGACTCTCAAAGTCAAATAACAATAATACGTTCACCATTTCTGAGAAATGCCTTATGACCAAATAAGGGAATCAATTAAGCATTATGTACTACTCAGGGAGGTCTCAGCGTGAGTCCAAGAAAAACAAGTATCCCTTATAAGTCCTTAGCTTCTAGTGCTGAAATCGAGAAACAATAGTACATTCAGCCAGTATGATACAATACCATTGTCATACAACTAGATGTTATGACTGAGTTCCTATAAGAGAACCGGGCCATCCTATGTGAGTTTCAAGTGGGCCATCGGGTGCGAATGAGTTTGCCACAGTGATTGATCATGCTAAGTCCTAGGGTTCTCTCAAGTCGAGTGCTTGGCCAATCTCATCTCACAAATCACAAGTAACCCCCAAGTCCCACCAAACAGAAAAAACCAGTCCAGATAGTTGAGTATAATATATGATGCATTAAAATAATTACTGAAAACTATAAATAAAGTTGTAAATAAAACTGTCAATAAACAACAGTAAAATACACAAGCAACATCAAACAATCAAACACACCAAGAAACAGAAACACGCAAGCGCTAGGAGAGACTCTCAAGGGAAACCAGAGATTCTGGGTTCGATCCCCAGCAGAGTCACCAGCTGTCGCTCCCTGGATTTCCATCCTGGTACAAACGTGAAAGTGGCGCGGAAAAGGATAGAGTCGCCAGCCACACATTTTTATCCCAAAGGAATGGAAAAGGTAATGCTGCACAAAACGAAGAAAAGAAAAGGAAGGACAAAGGTCATGCGAACCAAAGAGACTGGATTCGGGAGTCGGTTACGACCTGGAAAGGTATTAGCACCCCAGATCGTCCGACGTACCCAACGGGATCCACACTTGCAAAGAAACTATTTCAAAGGGTGTAAGAATGAAAGCTGCTGCAAAAAGAAAGACTGAAACTGGTAAAGAAAAGAAAGGGGGAAATGTAGGGAAAATAAAAGAGTGCTCGAACGGGCCTTACCCCTCTGCCTAAGTACCTCATCTGGACATGAGGATCAGGGTCGCCGTAGTTCCCCTAACTAGGGGTGAAAATGATTAATTGTGAATTAAGGCTTGAACTGCCCATATCAATGCTCAAGTGTTGCAGGTTCATCTGGCACGAGTGCATTACCGTCTTGCAAAATAACAAATAGGAGCAAGTTCTTACGATGAGAGTGGGTGAGGTGAGAAAAGAAGTCCCGAAGGAGACGCTTATTCTTTGTCAAGTACTTTTTAGATAGTAAATCCAACCAGTAAGATTTTGGGTCAGACCTACAATTCTTAAGTTAAACTCTACTATAAAATTGGATTTATAATGGTCAAATATGTAAATTAGTGTAGCTTAAAATTGATTGAAGGTTTTGTATATTTAATTTTGTATTAATTCAATTAACATCTGACGAGCCTAGATTTTTCATATTTTAGAGTCCTAGTGAGATTTGTGTTTTAGTATTATATTAAGAGTCTAATAGAACCTCAATTTATGTCTTTTGTTTCCACGTTTTCATCATACATATTTCTTGCAAACTCTGTGACGGAAACTTAAAAACTTAAATCAACCCATTGGTATAGGAAATCTTGTATAAAATATTAAGATTCATATTTTAATACAATTTAGTTTCAAATTTATAAATCTCTCTATATTAATTGTGTTGTCTCTATAATCGCTTCAATTTAATCTATTTTTATTTATGATGCTTGGTTATATTACTAGTTGTGTTTCACATTTTTGAGTGAGTTTATTCGAATTAAACCATCACTTGGTTAATTGTTTTTTATTTATAATATCATATAATTCCGTGTATGCCATCAATCATGTTTTGTAACACTTGTTTACAACCATGATTAATTGAATATTTTGTCTTAATGTTTGTTTAATTCAATAGGATTTTGTTTTGAATCATTTTAACTATTTCTCATAGTGATCAAATTTGTACTGTTGTCGGGGATCTTTGATCAGGTAACCACCATTTTTTTTTTGAAAACGAAAAAAGATTTATATTAAATAACTTAATACAAGATATGCCTCAAGAGTTACAAACAACCTTATACCATCAGAGTTCAACATACATAATCTTCAAAAGAGATTAAATTACACCCAAAACAAAAACAAGCTGCATCAAATTAATTATTAGCAAAATATCCTTTTTAGTCCCTCAACTATAGGTCATGAGTCACTTTGTTCCTTTATCTTTTTTCATGTCAAATTGGTCTCTTAATTTTTAAAATGATGCAAATCAGTCCCTGTTGTCTACTCCGTTAGTCAAAGTCAGTTAAATATCTACGTGTCACGTTTGACAACCTCTTTTGACGGAGTTAGCGTCGAAAAAACCGACGCTAAAAATTATTTCTGGATTTTTTAATTTCTTCTTAGTCAAAGTTTAAATTCTGGATTTTTTAATTTGTTCTTAGTCAAAGTTTAATCCTTTCGATTTCTTTATCCATTTTTCTCTTTCAAAATTTATGTTGTTGTATAGGATTGTTTAATGTTTGATAAAAAAATACAAAATACAAAATCAATTAATATATAGGATTGATAAAAAAAATCAATTAAAAAAAAGCATTTTTGAAGTGGCTTAAATCTAACAAAGATAATGTTCCTCAAAACAATCACCACAGTCACCGCATCTTGTTCTTCAACAACCACCACTGCAGTTTGAGGAAAACACCAAATTAATTAATGTATAGGGTTTATTTGAGGAAAACAACCACAACCATTTCAAAAGGGTCTTCGACAACCACCACCTCAGTTTCAAAAGGGTCTTCGGAAAAAAGAGTTTTCTGAATTGGATCCACTATGATTTATTCGGGAGAGTGAATTCCAACAACGGTTTTCATTTCAGTTGAGGTTTCTTCTCCACAGTTCGATGAACATGAGATGTTGGGGTTTCGGGGCTTTCCAGTTCATTTGTTTGGGGTACATTCGTTTGGGGTTTTTCAGCTTCTTCAATGTTTATTCAATTTTCTGCAATCTGTTTCTGGTGTTTTGCATTTTTATGGTAGAGATGGATGGACTTGGTGGTGGGGATGATGGTGGAGGACTTCCTAACAAACTAGATATTCATCAATTAGAGGATATTCCCAAAGGTTTACTTCTGATTTTGTTTTAGGTTCAACTGCTTTTTATTTTTGATTTTGGTGTTTGATTATGTATTATTTGATTCAGATTATGTATTTGTTAGGAATTATATTTTTTTAGTTTTTGTTTTGATTTTTGTGTTTGTGATGTTGTTGGAGGTTCTAGTTGATGATAAAAATGTATCATTGATGCTTTACTAGTGTTTGCAGTTGATGATTCAATATATTTTCTCCACATGTCTTACTATTTCAAACTATAGGCTATTTTTTTGGGTTTTAAAAATTTGGGGAAGAAGATGAAGAAAAATTGTTAAAATCCAAAATATGTTTTTAGCGTCGATTTTTCCGACGCTAACTCCGTTACAAGAGTTGGTAAACGTGTCACGTAGATATTTAACAGACTTTGACTAACGGAGTAGACAGTAGGGACTGATTTGCATCGTTTTAAAAATTAAGGGACCAATTTGGCACAAAAAAATAAAGAACCAAAGTGAACCATGGCCTATAGTTGAGGGATCAAAAGGGTATTTTTCCATAATTATTTCATTAAATATTTTTGTAATTCTATTGTGTTATAGGTCTATGGAGCTCGTTTCTAGATACTTCATCTATGTTTTTATATGTTTTGTCACTTTTTCATTTTATTTAGTCATTGGAGTTTGTAAGGCTTAGAGTGGTGTTTTCTTTTCAAATTGAGTTTAGAAATCAAACATGCGCTAGCTAGCAAAATATGTGAAACTTCCTCCATCAATAATTAAAGAACAAATCTTTCCTTATACAAAGCATCTTGTGTGAAAAAAGTTTTCTCATTTGACTAGTATCCTCATCCTTATTTTGGCTTCCCAACATGAGTAAATCTCCACTAGGTATTTCTTCTTCATCTTCTATAAACCCCTCGTCATAATCATCACCCCTATCTTCAACAATTTCTTCGTTTTCCTCCTGTTCGCTGGTGATTTTCCGTCGAACAATCGCTGGTTTCTAATCTAATATTGGATTAGTTTACTTGCATGATCAACCATACAAATCCTAGGACATAAGTGCTTTGGTCTAAAGTGATGATTTAGCCATCTTGTGTTGTTTTACTCTTACTAAGGTTTTATTATTTTTATATGATTCTATGAAACGAAGAACAAAACTAAGGTTTCTTGGCGAAGACGTAAACTAAATAAATTCTGGTACTATAAAAGGATAAATGGAAAAGGAAGTAAAGGTTGGTAAAAGTAAAGAACTTGTAAATTGAAGGAATCATAAAAATGCAGAAAATGTTAAATAACATGGAATTGTATTAAACTGAATAAAAATGGTGTTTCACACGTACATTTTTCCAGAAATCAAACTTTTTTCTCTCACACGGGTACTTTGAGTAATTTTAACAAGAATTTGTACATAAAATATCACACACTAAATCTAACAAACATTATCCTATTTATATACAAAATAAAATAATTGCTACCAACGGAAAAATCCTAAGACTAATGACACTTGACTTTCTGCACGTTTTCCTTTCTTCAAAAGCTTTCACGCGTCCTTCTGCCAAACGGAATAACTGTCTGAATTTGAATTTATCCTTAATGTTGAAACAATGCGTCCTTTCAGCCTTGTCGAATTTGTCGAAACATAACATATCAATAAAATCTGTAGAAACAATGCATCATATCTCTTTGTCAAAATGTCGAACACTTCAGATGTCACTCAACTCTGTCGAACTGTCAAAAACGACATGTTAACTAAAACTGTCGAAATATCTTTTTAAATATATTTCTTCAGCTCTCTTCCTTTGTAAATATCTTCTTCTGTCAAAGAGCATCATTTTATCTTTCAAGTCATGGTGTCGAAAATATGTGTCTACAAATTGCCCCGCAGCAAAGATGTTTCGACTGTCTCTGGAGAAACCATCATTTGTTGTCAAACAAATTTCGACACCATGTTATCTGCATTAATTATGCTAGTTTTAAAGATGTGACTTTTGTTAGGTCATAAGACAGATTAATCATTACATTTTTTCCTAAATGTTTCATCTAGCCCACGTTTGGACATGACCCCCATCACCCTAAAACCGAGCTAGTCACGATCTTTTCAACTTCCATCACTTTTCATCATCACCGTTGATATTTTGACACGTGTCCCATGATCATCTGAAAACTCAAACGTTTTCATCACCTTCTTCTTTATAAATACCCAGTTTCATCTTTTATGTAACTTTTTCCACTTCTAAACTTATTTCTTTCACAATCCATTTCCAAATCTCCTTCATCTTCTCTGAAAACAAACTTTCTCTGCTCTTAACAATGGCGTCTTCATGCAACAAGAAAATCAAGGATACAACTTCTCTCCCCCCTGCGCACAAATTAGTTGGACCAGTGACTGTGGGCAATAATCAATATGTTCCCGAGCCTCCCAATGAAAGGGAAAAAAACAAGTATTTACAAATCCCGGGTATGAAAGAGTTCTTTCCCACATATTCCCACTTAAAACCCATAGGTGTTGGAGTAAAATCCAAACTTAGTGGAACGTCTACAGAAAATCCTGAGAATGCATCTGCTTCTGCAAAAATAGATTTAACGTATTTGAACCAAGCTAGAATTTTTAGAAGTTGTCCCCTAACAAAAGACCCTTCTGACTATTTAGCCTGGCTAATTAAAGTTGAAAAAGTTAAAGGAAAATTTTGGAAACACATTGGCAATTATAGACTTCGACCCCACTATTTTGGATGACAATTATATAGCCTTTGACACTAGCTTTGCCTCCTATTCTCTATTCATCGCTCACTATCATGATAAAGATACCACTGAAGTTTTTGATGTAGAGCACATAGTCTTTTTGACCCTTTGGTTGTCGAAGTTTGTTTCTTGCTCCCGCTCCCTTCAAGTTGCCAAGAAGTACCTCACCATAGTTAACCAACTCCATGCTGGAAATACCCTTTGTTTAAGTGAAATGGTTTTAGCAAACCTTTACGAATCACTTAGAGAGAGTGTGTAATTCTTGAAATCTGTCAAAGAAAAAGGAAAATTGAGCTTGGCAGGACCCTTTTGGCTTCTACAATTATGGCTTAATGCTACTTTTGAGGCTTCTCTTCCTGTCAAGCACAAGGTGGATGAGGAAGGAGTAAAGAACAGGGTTGTCAAATGGCCTAGGTTAGTACGACTAACCCCATCTAATGAAGCAACTAGCCTTCGACGATCCTTCACTAACTACGTGATGATGTTTGCCAAAAGGTACAATTTTACTTCAACCATGGCACCCTTTGCCAACAGAACTATTGGACCTAAATAGTTCACTAAACAACTCCCCTTTGAGATGCAAAAAGATGAAGATACATTTTTGGTTATTTGGGAATCATTTTTGACACCAAGGCTCCTTTTCTCCCACTACAACATGAACAACACCATGATTGCTCTCATTATTTATCAGCCTAACCTTGTTGCTCGACAGTTTGGGTTGATTCAAATAAAACCAAAATACATCTACCCAAAGAAAGGCTCCATCATCATTTACAATTCTTTCCACAATGCGGAGAAAAACGTAGAGTTATCAGAGAAGTTAACTGATGAAACTCTAGAGATTCGACCAGTGGTTTTTCGACCATCTTTCCTCTGTACTCAAGAATTTGATGTTTAGTGGAAAGATTATCACCTCATCTGACAAATGCTTTTGCTTTTGTGCAGGATCGAACAAATAAAGGTACTCAACAACACATTAAAGAAATAAAAAAATTTCAAAAGTATTTTGAAACCATTTACAGACCAAATGATCTTAGTCGAACCATAGGTGAAGCAGCAGTGACTTTAAAACACAAGTTTACAGAAAAACTGGGGAAACTGACGTTGCCTTTGTATGTTTGACCTGAAATACGTTATGATTTGGCGTACAACTATTATCCACCAAAGTTTCCCCCTCTACCTTCTACTGAATTTGGTGTGGCATTGAGCCCTCCATTCCCAGATTGGTTCGTTTATGGATCCGATATGAAATTGCTTCGTGAATCTTGTAAAAAACTTGTCAAGCATGTTGTTCCAACTAAGTATCATTTGGACAATTTACCAGGGCACCTTCATTTTGGAATAAAACATGTTCGCGTGGAATCTCCCATTCTTGAAGGTGTGAAAGAAAACACAATTTTCTAATTTGTTCTAACTTCATTCTTATGTGTTTTCCCTTTATGTTTATTTATTTCTCTATTTTTCTATCTTTTAACTGTCAAGATTACTGCTAAGAAAGCTCCTGTCGGAAGTAGTCCTGGAAAGGTGGTCGAAAATCCATCCTCTACTGTAAAAATGGTTTCAACAAAAGCATCAAACTTTCTTTTATTTAGTAGATTTATTTTACCCACACTAACCAAATTTCTCTTTGGTGTTTCAGGTGAATCGAAAACCACCAACTACCCAAAAAAGAAAACAAGAAGAGGCAAAGGTGATTACTGAAGAATCTGGGGACGAATCTCCAGAAAAATAACCTCTTAAGAGAAAGAGAGTCCTGAAGATCAAGACGGTCACCTCCCAAAGGTCTATTGTCAAATCTACAAAGAAAACTCCCCCTACCAGTCCAACTACCAGAGCTCATACAAAAGACGCAGAGAGTGGGAATTTTATATTCCATACTGAGATCCCTTAGGTAAACTTTATTTCGACTAATGGTATTCACTTTTTACTTGCATTTTATTTTCCCTAAATTTATTGCTTGTTCTCAGGTCCAGGTTGTGGTTGAAGAATACACTGCAGCAGAAGAAGCGCCACAATTTCAAAGTGCCTCTGCTTCTAAGGCTATTAGTTCTACTCCCAATTCTCCAAAGGGTTCGACCAAAGAGTCAGGGGAAGAAGTAGATCAGATAAAAACCCATCCTCAAGCTGAGACAATTTTGACGGAGAAGATCAAAGAGGAGGCTAACTCCAAAGATGACGAACCTGAACCACAAGCAATAGGAGATTTCGACACCAACATGGATGACCAATCTGATGATAATTCTCCTCCTCATCCAAGATTAAATACTGAAAAGGATGATGATGCTGACATGGTTGCTAAGTTCGAAAATGCTAATGAAGGAAAGACTAATGAGGAAGAAAGTGATCAGATGAAAGACCAAGATGCTGGGGTTGGAGAAAGAAACGAAGAAAAGAATGTTGAGGAAGAGGAGGACCAGTCGAAACAACGAGATAGTGGACTGACTTCTGATCGAAGTGTTCAACCAATTCCTGCCCAAACCCAAGGAACTTCTCCATCAACTGGTTCGACCAGTCTCTCTCGCGAGGAACTTAAGAGCTTAAAAGTGAGAAAACCTTTAGACTATCTGAAGGCTATGCTCAGCGCTCACTACAACTTTCAAGACTCTTCCTACAGATGTTCGACTACTTCTGGGGCCACTTCTGAGGTTAGGTCACTTGATGCCAACATGACTGAAATTAAGACCAAAATACTCGGTGTGGACTTATTCAAGATTTTGGGCAAAAATCCCACTGCCCAATTCGACATGAAGAAAACCCTCAAACAAGTAAATGTTCTGGAGGCCTCTGGTGAAGAAAGTCGCCTGGTGATGGATCTAACCCACATGATTGACATGGTGAGTGCATATCTGCACCTTCAAAAAGAGTTCTCCCAACAAATCTTTAAAAAGTTTGAGATTCAAATTGCAGAGTAGGATGTTGTGGCTGCTTCGACTGATAAAGTTTCAGAGCTACAAAAACTTTCTGAAGTTTATTCTGAAGATGTTGCTGAATGCGACATCAACATCGAAAATTTGGAGAAGCAGATAGCCAATATTCAACAGAAGATTTCCCAAGAAAAAAACAACATAAAGCAGACCTCCAGTAACCCAAGAAAGATGAGATTGACGAAGAGATCGAAAACCTTTCTCAAAACAAGAGCATCTGCGAATTTCGACTCCAAATCCAAAAGAGGAAATTTGAAGAGCTTAAAGAGTCTTTTATTAAATATTAAATTGCAATAGGAATAGGCTTCTTATTTACTGGAAGCCTTTGAGGCTTTTCTTTGTAATGATATTGATGCCATTTGTTTGGCGAAACACATCATTTTGTTTTATAATTATTCTATTTCTATTTTAACTTCTTGCAATGTTGGCTTATACTTTTTTAAATACTTGCCATTTATCTTTAGTATTCTTTTATCTTTGTCTATCTCTTCGACCTCATATGCGCCATTTGAAAAAACTTTTAAAATTTGGAAATGTCCTTCCCACTTAGGAAACCATTTTCCCAT
This sequence comes from Lathyrus aphaca, assembly GCA_963966055.1. Lineage (NCBI taxonomy): Eukaryota > Viridiplantae > Streptophyta > Magnoliopsida > Fabales > Fabaceae > Lathyrus > Lathyrus aphaca. The sequence goes on along the minus strand of OZ014523.1, from coordinate 126,085,419 downwards.
TAATTTATCTTTTCGATCCATAGGAAGAATCACTTTCCAAACAAGATCACCCACTGAAAAGGTATTAAATTTCACTTTCTTGTTGTAAAAATTTTCGACTCTTTCTTTTTGCCTCTTTATCAGAAATAACGCACACAACCTCTCTTCGTCCAAATCAACTAATCCATCCATCATCATGCTCCAATATATTTCTGATGGGATTTCATGATGCCTTTGAACTCATATCGACTATAAATAAATTTCGACTGGTAGCACTACATCATGTCCATAAATCAATTTGAATGCAGTAGAATTTGTTTCTTCTATGGGAGACGTTCGACAAGCCCATAAAATTTGATCCAAAGTCTTATGCCAATTTCTAGGTTTTCTTCCCACGTGTTTTTTGATCAAGTTTATCACAACCTTGTTTGCTGCTTTGACTTGTCCATTTGCCTGGGCATAATAAGGTGTTGAAGTTAAGAACTTAAAACATTTTTCTTTTGCGAACATTTGCATGCTTTTCCCGTAAATACAGATCCTTGATCAGTAGTTATTGTTTCTGGTATCCCAAATCTAGATTATATATTTTTTGATAAACTCTATAACTGTCTCCTGATCCACGTTTACCAATGGTATAACTTCAATCCATTTAGTGAAATAATCTATTCCAACTAAAATGTACCTCTGCCTTTTTGAAGAAGCTGATCAAATTTCTCCAATTAAGTCCAAAGCCCAACCCCTGAATAGCCAAGGATTTATGATTGAATGCAACTCACTTGCAGGGACATGTGGTATACCTGCATGTACTTGGCATTCCTGACAACCTTTTGCAAATTCGATACAATCTTTCAACATTGTTGGCCAATACATACCTTGTCGAAATAATAACCATTTCATTTTATGGTCTGCTTAGTACGCGCCACATACACCACTGTGCATGTTCGACAAAGCTATGTAAGCTTCATCTTCGCCCAAGAACTTCAGTAAAACTCCTTCTGCAGTCTTTTTAAATAATTCATTTCCAAAAAGCACGTAGCTTAAAGCTCTGTACTTTACCTTTCTTTCAACTTTCTGATTTAGGTCTTGTAGATAATCCTTAATAGGTTTTCTCCAATCTTCAATTTCTGAATCATCTACATTGAAGATTTCAAAATTTTCTTCATCCCCATAACCTAATTTTATTGTCTCCAAATCTTATGGAGACAATTTGGTGGATATAACTCTTCCCCTTACTTCAATAGTTTTCTCCAAGTTTTCTTTCGACACTCTGTAGCCTGATGCAGGTTGAGCCATATCATTTTCTTCTTGATTCTCCAACCTAGGAATGTGTTTAATGGCTACATTGTCGAATGTTTTAAGGAGTCTGGTAGCTATTACGAAGTACATATTCAGATTCTCTTTGACTCGTTTATATTCTTTTGTTAATTGTTTTATCACCAACTCAGAGTCACCCATTATTTCGACTCTTGTTGCCCCCAATTCCAACAAGATCTCAAGTCCAACAATCAAAGCTTCATATTCTGCTTCATTCGTCGAAATACAACCTCCATGGCTCTAATTCGACATATTTTATTATATTTTCATTTATTGAGTGGTCAGCTATGAAGTCAACAACCACTTGTCCCTTAACAACCTTTAAAGGAAGATATTTTAAGGAATATTTTGTCAACGCCAAAGCCCATTTCCCAATTCGACTATGTAAAATAGATTTAGATAACATATACTTTATTATGTCAAAATGAGAAAAAACATATACATTAACATATTTTATATAGTGCTTTAACTTTGTACAAGAAAAATATACACACAAACATAATTTCTCTATCACACTATATCTAGTTTCAACATCATTTAAGATTCTGCTAAGATAATAGATGGCCCTTTTGACGCCATTTTCATCTTCTTGACATAGCATGCTTCCCAAAGTTTTGTCTGATGCTGAAATGTATAATCTCATACTTCTTTTTCTACAAGGAGACATCAAAACTGGAGGACTAGCTAGATATTCTTTGATGTTGTCGAAGGCATCTTGTTGTTCTTGTCCCCATGCAAAGTCTTCCTTCTTTAGTCGAAGTAGAGGAGAGAAGGCTTGCGTTTTCCACTAAGGTTGGAGATAAACCTTCTGAGAAAGTTGATTTTCCCTAGCAGAGACTACAACCCTTTTTTGTTGATGGCGCTTTCACTTTCATTATGGCTTTGGCTTTGTTTTCATTTATTTTGATCCCTTTCTTGTGGACCACAAAACCTAAGAAATCACCCGTATGCACACCAAAAGCATATTTAAGGGGATTCATTTTTAAACCAAACCTCCTCATCCTTTCAAAGGATTGTCGAAGATGGTCTAAATGATTTTTTCCTGAAACAGACTTGATTACAATATCATCAATATAAATTTGCATGAAAGTTTCAATAAAATCATGAAAAATTGAATTCATTGCCCGTTGGTAATTTCCTCCAACATTTTTTAAACCAAAGGGCATGACTACCCATTTGTAAGTCCTTATTGCTCCAGGACAACAAAATGCTGTTTTAGAAACAACTTCTTCTACAATAAAGATTTGATTATAGCCAGAGTATCCATCTAACATACTTAAGTACTCATGGCCTGCTGCAGAATCTATAAGCATTTTTGCTACTGGCATAGGATATTCATCCTTTGGGGTAGCTGAGTTCAAGTCTCGAAAGTCAATACATACCCTTAGTTTGCCATTTTTCTTAATTACATGCACTATATTTGAAATCCATTCAACATACCTGGTTGTGCGGATGCATTTGCATTTCAGAAGTCTTTCGACCTCTTCTTTTATTTTCGACAAAATTTCTGGTGCGAAGCGTCTTAGAGTCTGCTTTATTGACTTTTATCCCTCCATTATTAGTAGCTTCAATTCGACCAAACTTCTATCTAAAACATGTATCTCGTCGTAGTCCCATGTGAAGCAGTCTTTGAACTCTTTCAACAAAAGGACTATTTCGACCTTGAATTGAGGGTCCATCTTGGCACTTATGTAGATTGGCCTTTTTTCTGCCCCCTGTCCCAAGTCTATTTCCTCCAATGGTTCTTGAGCCACCATCTTCATGCTGGTCATCATTGGATCTTGTTCGAACCCCAGAGGTTCGTCATCATAAATGGCGTCGAGCTTCTAATTTTGACATTCGCTACCTGGGATTTCCTTGGTATTTTCTTCAACATCTATTTCTAGACTTTGTTAGTTGGACTCGTTTGTACTAGCTTCAACAACCATGAATTTCACTTCGGCTTCAAGTGTCGTTTTGAGTTTATTTTCCGCTATATAAGTCGTAATTCTTTCTAATGCAGATGTTTCAGTTATCATCTACAAATTCGCTTCCCCACCCAATGGGTTGTATGTGGGCAGTTCCCAATATATAATTCGACTCATCCACCACTTCTTTATCCCACTAGAATCCATATGTAGGGTGGAGGTACATGGAGCAATATGCATTGTCAGTCTTTTTGAGGTCAAAATTGGCTGGACTACATGGGGGAATGTGAGCCAAATTTCTGTCGAAACTGAGGCGGTCGACGTGATTTCTGTCGGTCATGAAATAGCTTTGATTTGCCTCTATATTCTATACTATGCCATCTGGTCTCCAAATAGAAATCCTCTGGTGCATCGACAAAGGTACAACTCATACGCCATGTATCCACTCCCTCCCTAGGAGGAGGTTATAGTTTGCTTTCGACGCTATTACCATAAATAATGTTGGTCTTGTTATTGTACCAACTATTAAATCCACCTGGATCACTCCCATTGTAGTCCCTATATTTCCTTCGTAATTTGACAATACTATATTGTATGGTTTTGCATCAGAGTCATTTTTGCCAATCTTTCTCAACATGAAATGGGGCATTAAGTTTACTGCTGCCCCTCCGTCCACTAGTATTTTGTTCACTCCAACATTCTCAATCTTCCCTTTTATAAACAAGGGCTTCAAATGTCCTTTCAGCGAGTCATGTGGTCTTCCGAAGAACGCATTCTGCTGCTCCACGCAACCATTGTTCATACTGTAGTAGCATACGGGTTTGTGAGCCATTTGTTCCTCTTCGACACCATTGTCTTCGTCTTCCATCTACATTACTCTATCATAATCCCTGGGTAACACTGAGACAACATTGTATACTACATTAAAAGAGGCTTCAGAACTAGACGCGAAGTCGTCTGTCATTTCTTCATCATCTTGGACTTGCTCTCTTGGCTTTGTTTGCTCCACACTTGTACTTGGGGCTTTGTTGTCTGAAATCTCTTTCTTCTCTACTTCCTGGGCGTTGTGAGTATGTGAAACATCACCTTTTTTGCTAATATCTTTCTTTATCATTTCCTTCTCCATAGCTTCTTTTTCGACCCTCTTTTTCCTTTCGAATCTTCTCCACTGAGACTTAGTCATAGGGTTTTTTCCTTTGTAGTTTTCTAAAGGGTAAACCCATGGTTTCTGCTTTTCAGTTCCCACTCCTTGTGCTAATGAAGAGCCTCTCTGAATGTTGAAGCTGCTCCACTCCTTTCGCCCTTGAGTGTCCCTGATGGGTTACACCCACCTATTATTGACGCCTTTGTTTATTGGTTTATATGAACGGTTGCCTCGACCTTCAATTCCTGACTGGTGATGCTCTCTTCTTCTTGGATCATATCTTTCTGCCTTTAGGGCTGGTCTTCCCCCCAGATTCCTTTTCTTTTGGAATATTCTATTACCTCTAGATTGTCTGCCGCTTTTTTTTTGTCGAAAATAGCGTTGTAGCGTGGACACATCATTACTTCAGCTTTCTTCCTTTGACAGCTTTTCATAAAATCAATCAGACTTTCTTCCTCCTTAGGATATGCCAGCCTCTGATATTCTTCTCGACGGCGTTCCTCGGGAGCTAATGTTGGGTTCTTTTGAGATGTTTCGACCATGTTGATACTAGTTGATTAACCATCAGTGATCTTCAACTTGTCCATTTTTTCGATCAACTTCCTCTCAACTTCGCCATTTCTTCTGTTGAATTGTCCCCATCAGTTGGAAGTGCTCCTTCGCAGGCTTTTAGCAGCTATTTTTGACTTGACTTCCCTTAGGATCCTCCATTATTCTTTGCAGGATTCCATAGGTGGTTGGTTTCTCAAACATTTTGTCAACCTTTGCTTTCAGCATGACAACACATTCGTCCATTCCATCATTGTTAATGAAGCTTTCATCCATCTCATTTTCAACATCATTCAGGTTGCAAGAAATTTCTTGGTTTTATATCATATCAGGGTTGTTAGTAATCCCCCAATCTTTTTCGACGGAGTCCTCAGTGCTTTCGTCGTTGCTTGGGTTGTTGTAGCCTTCAGTGGTCTTCACTTTAACCATGTTGATGGGACCTTTAGTGGCCTCCACTTTTGCTGGGGAAAAATCCTCAGTGACTTCACCAGCCTTTATTTTGTCAAGATTCTTTGTGCCTCCAGTCTTGGCTAGGTCATTGAGGCCTCTAGTGACCTTCTTACTGTAACCAGTTGACCCGCCTTCAATCTTGCGCTCGACATTCTGACATTCAGTGATTTCGTCCTTGTTTATGAGATCTTCAGTAATCTCACCCATGTTGACATTAGTATCGAAGCCTTCAGTAGCTCCTACCGTTTCGAATCCATGCTAAAAAATCTCTTCCACTTCCACCATGTTGATGATTGATGGCTCAACGTAGTGGGTGTCGACAGTCTGCATGGGATTTGAGTTAACTTTCATTTGTTGTTTTTGCTTAGCACTGAATTTCAGTCTTTCGTCATGGATAGCATTCTGCACTAGGTCCCTGAAAAGGAAACATTAAGACGTTTTATAACCTAAAAAACCATGGTACATACAAAACCCCATCTTTTTCTGCTGTTCTATAGGAGGCACTTTAGTGCCTTGTGGAACTATCATCTGACCATCTTCGACCAATTTGTCGAAAATTTTGTCACACTTGGTGACGTCGAACGTACACGTTCTTTTTGGAAACTTATCATTCTTTTCGGGCTCTATTGGATTTTTTCCGTTCGACGGAACTAGAATTCTACAAGAGTATGGTGGTCCCTATTTTAGTTCTGCTAAGTCAATTTCTTGTTCGTCGAAACAGGATGGTTCGTCTATGTTATCTACATTATTTTCGTCTTTTTGGTGCATCCCTACATAAGCCACTCTTTGTCTTTTGTTTCTATTTACTCTAAATTTCTCAACTTTTAGTATTTTTGACTTGTCTCACCCTATCTTCCAATTGCGACGTGTCTCTTAAATACTAGGAGTCTAGTTTCTTCCTTATAGAGTAGTCTAGACCACCTGCGGCCATTTCGACCAATTCACGCTCAGGTACTTGGGTGAAACATCTGGCCTTTAGAAATCAAAACCTATTCAAGTAGTCATCTATTGGCTCAGAGATATTTCTTTTAACACTGGCCAATTCCTTTAGGCTTATTTTGGTTTTCCCCATGTAGAATTGTTCATGGAACAATCTTTTTGATTGGGTTCATGTATAAATGGAGTTTGCAGGCAAAGACGTAAGCCAAGTAAAAGCATTTTTTGTCAAAGAACATGGAAAATACTTTGTCCTTAAATTTTCATTATTTGATATTTCCCCTGCTTCAATTAGATAATGTGCAACATGCTCTATAATTGATTCACTAGTATCCCCTGAAAATTTGGTGAACTTGGGGACTTTCCACCTCGGGGGTAATTCTTGTTGTAGAATATACTCAGACAACGAGGAGACATTACCAGGCCTTCGTAATCCTATATTTACCCCATTTTATGCCATTATTCTTTTGACAATGGCTGCTAGGTTGTTTTCGGCAGGTATATTATTATAACACATTTGCTGCACAACATGATCAGCGTCTTGACCCCTTTGGACTAGAATTCTCCTAGGCTCTGGCTGGGCAAGAATTTCTACTTGAGGTTGTTTGTATGCTTCCTCTTGGTTTCTAATGTTGACTTGGGGAATTTCTACTAACCTCTAGTTTATGGTACGTTCCTCTTTGACCAGTGTCCTAGGATTTGGAATTGTTTGCTCTCTGGGTTGTGTTTGGGGTACTCTGAAGAAATTGAAAATACGGATCATTTGTTCTGCCAGCAATTGGTTGGTTTGGGTCGTGTTTCATATCAGAGGATTAAACACTTCTGTCATTTGTTGTGTTAACATATGGACCATCTCATGATTGCTCTCATCCATTTGTTTCCTAATGGTGTTTACCGAATTTGTGGTGATTACTGGCGAATAATTTTGAAATCCTGGTGGGAATTGATTTACTCTTCCCATGTTTCCACCAGATCCTGATCCTTGCAATGGTGATGACCTATTCAACAAGGAGTCAGAATAGACTGAAGATGTATTTTGCAGACTTGCCATAGTGGTAGTGGGCATCTCATAAGGTTGTTCCTATCAAAAAAGGGCATTGTAAAATTCGTCGTAAAGAGCCTATGAATGTTCCCCATAGGGGAAGGCGTTCCCACGGACATTTGGGATCCCATGGAAGAAAAACTAGGCGCATTTTGAGATACTACAAATGCTGGTATTGACCCTGATGAAGAGGGTATGGCTTCTGATATAGAAACTGGCCCTGTATTTCCTCCAGTCGAAGGAATAGGGTTAAGCACCATAGTATCTTTATTTTAACTATGTGGCGTATTCAACATTCTTCTTACTCTTGTTAGTTTAGGCCTTTCTATGTCGATTATGGCTCACTTACCGCTTCTTAGAATCATGCAACGAATTAAAACCTTTTTGACTAAGAGTTGTTATAATAACTTTTACGCACTAAAGTCCCACCGGGTGTGCCAATTTTTTCGCTGGTGATTTTCTGTCGAACAACCGCTGGTTTCTAATCTAATGTTGGATTAGTTTACTTGCAGGATTAACCATACAAATCCTAGGACATAATTGCTTTGGTCGAAAGTGATGATTTATCCATCTTGTGTTATTTTACTCTTACTAAGGTTTTTATTATATTTATATGATTCTATGAAACGAAGAACAAAACTAAGGTTTCTTAGCGAAGACGTAAACTAAATAAATGCTGGTAATATAAAAGGATAAATGGCAAAGGAAGTAAAGGTTGGTAAAAGTAAAGAACTTGTAAATTGCAGGAATCATAAAAATGCAGAAAATGTTAAATGACATGAAATTGTATTAAACTGAATAAAAATGGTGTTTCACACGTACATTTTTCCAGAAATCAAACTCTTTTCTCTCACACGGGTACTTTGAGTAATTTTAACAGGAATTTGTACATAAAATATCACACATTAAATCTAACAAACATTATCCTATTTATATACAAAATAAAATAACTGCTATCAACAGAAAAATCCTAAGACTGGTGACACTTGGCTTTTTGCATGTTTTCCTTTCTTCAAAAGCTTCTACGCGTCCTTCTGCCAAACATAATAATTGTCTGAATTTGAATTTATCCTTAATGTCGAAACAATGCGTCCTTTTAGCCTTGTCGAATTTGTCGAAACATAACATATCAACAAAATATGTAGAAACAATGCATCATCTGTCTTTGTCGAAATGTCGAACACTTCAGTTGTCATTTAACTTTGTCGAACTGTCGAAAACGACATGTTAACTAAAAATGTTGAAATATGTTTTTAAATATATTTCTTAAGTTCTCTTCCTTTGTAAATATCTTCTTCTGTCAAAGAGCATCATTTATCTTTAAGCCATGGTGTCGAAAATATGTGTATACACCTCCATAAGCATATTTCTCTTTGTTGGACATTAAGAAATCTAGTCATTGTTGCTTCATCAACTTCCTCCACATTGGCTCTCATATTTGCAACCTCTGTTTCTTTGTAATATTAATCAACACTTTTCGAACCTTGAGTGAGTCGTTGTAATTTATTATGCAAGTCTATATCGTAATAGGAAGGAACAAATCTTATTCTCATAATTATTTTCATCTCGTCCCAAGTGTTAATGTCTTGTTCTTCATATCCTCTCCTTTCTTTGACAGTTTGATTCCACCATACCATAGCATATTCTGTAAATTCAAGGGCAAAAACCTGTACTTTTAGAACAATAGTATAATTGTTACAAACAAAAATTTGTTCAATTTTTGTTTCCCATTCTAATTAAGCATCAAAATCTTTTTTACCTCGAAAGGTTATAACCTTAATTTTATACCACTCAATCTTTTCTCTATAGGCCGTCTCACTCTCTTTATCCTTAATCTTTCATCATCATTAGTTTTATTTTACAGGTTTTCTATTGATCAACCCTCCCATGAATCACCTATGTTTATTCTATCATCGTTTCTCGCATTTAAGCTATGAGAGCTTTCAACCATAGTCTATTATATTCTATTCGACAAGGGTTACAATCACCACCTGAATTTGACATGGTTAATAATAATAATAATAATAACAAGATAATAAGAACAAAAATAGAAATTTGCAAAAAGAAATGGTCTTATACGAACAATGCTCTTGATACCACTTAATGGACCAATTTGATATTATACTATTTTTCTCATATTTTTTTATATTTGTGAAACTTGTGATTCTTTTTTTTATAAGCAAGATATATTAATAAAAGAGAACTAAGGGTTCTCAAGCCTTCTTACAAAAGAAAGCGAAAGACAAAATGCTAAGCGAAAGAAAATTACAATCCAATTGAACCTTACATCAAGTAAAACCAAGGAAATTTGCTAAATTCATAAAAGCTACAATTGGAGTGAGTAATTTATCAATGAAATACCATTTCTATAGCAACATTTTGATATTCCACACCAAGTCAAGCACATTGCATGAATCGTTACTAAAAATAATACTGTTACTCAATCTCCAAAGCGACCAAGAAGTTGCCAACCAAAGGCACCCTTTAAAACCTCTTTTCGCTCTTTTCCACTTACAAAAAGCACACAAACAAAAAAAAACTATCCTTAATGTCATTAGAAGCATAATCCACAAAATCAACCCAATCTGCCACCTCCTTCCAAACCAACAAAGAAACCGGAGAACACAAAAGAATATAGTCTATCGTTTCAAAAGAATCATGGTAAAGCACACAATCTAAATTATTATTCACAAAAGAAACTCCTCTAATAAGAAGGGAATCCTTATGATTCTAATATTACAAGATGGAGTAAGTACACAAATTTAAAGTAATAATTTTAGTTGGGACAAAATTGAAGTAAGAGAAAATATAGAAAGAAGTTGATGGAAATGATTGAAATGGGATGCCACACACACACACTCTCTCTCTCTCTCTCTCTCTCTCTCTCTCTCTATATATATATATATATATATATATATATATATATATATATATATATATATGATCTAGAAAGAATGACAAGTCTAAGTGAAGATCACCACAAGAAACTTGGTTTCTTGATAAGATCAAAATATGGTCTAATACATAACTAAAGGAGACAAACTCTCAAAATCACATAAGGTGTTCGTTTAACACAATTCAACTTGTAATAATAACTCAAGAAATCCTATAACTTCAGCCCATTAACCTAATAATAATGAATTGGGAATGAAAGGTCATACATAAAAGGTGGTGAAGAAGGTGGATATTCATTTCCTTGATGAATAATAGCAATTTATAGCCACTTTGATTAATGCATCTCACCTTTCTCTTTCTCCCTCCTTCAAAGATTTACATATTAATTTACTCAGACCATTAGAAACATAAAATCCACAAAATTGTAAAGCTTTAATATCTTTAGAATGTTTAAAACACAAAAAAAAAACACATGTGTTTTTGGCCAATTTTGACAAGTTGGGCCCTAACACATTTTATTACAACATAATTGTTTAAAAAATTTTAAAATGGATAAAAAACCCACATAACAAGTTAGGCTCTCTCGAATTCGATAATCTCTACTCGATTAGGCTCTCTCAGATTATTGATGTCATAACAAGTAGTCGTAATGTGGCATTATTTTCCGACCTTGAGTTGATCATACTGAGGACCGTAGAACCCTTAACTCATCCAAGTCAATTTAGGAATGTAGTGCGGAAACTATCCAGGTGTAAACCTGAGGTGGTTGTCACACGATACTACACTCGGACGAGGTATTTCTTAAGAATATTATTGGTTGGGGAGTAGTCCAACGTACCGATAATATTCTAAAGATGGCTGCAAACTCAGGGCACCTCTGTTAGCACCATTTTGGTTTTCTACAGGTACAATAAAGACAAAACCTTAGTACTTACCTGTGTGGGAGGTGTTCTACTACCTTGACTTCATGCTCGTGACTCGGAACCTAAACCTGTTTGCTTTGTGTGATCTTGTTTGTGGTTGTTGCATACATGCACTCATGTATTCATGAGGATTGTTCTCAAGATTTCAAGGGACTTATAGATACTTTTTCCAATATTTCAGATGTCTATGGTTATGAATATTGAAAAGAGGAATACAAGGAAGTACAGTTTCAAGAGTCCTAATCTGGTAGAGTTGAGAAAGCTAGGAGCTTTAGTGGTTGACATCCATGAGTTTCAGAAATGTTATGGAAAAATTTTGTTCATCTTGGATACCGATGTACTAGAGGGGGTTCTCCCTACCTTGACTCAGTTTTATGATCTGTTGCATCATTGTTTCACCTTTCCTGATTATCAGTTTGTACCGACTTTGGAGGGTTACTCTCATTGGACGGGTTTTCCTATTTTGGACAAGGAGTTTCTTTTTAGTGGTTTAGAGAAGGAGCTTACAACCAAAGTCATTGCCAAAGCTCTTTTTCTTAAGGAGTCCAGTCTTAGTGGGAAGTTTCTTCCAAAAGAGGTGTTCTTGGTATTAACACTAAGTTCTTAATGGGGAAAACTTCTATTTCTTTTACTTTGGGTCATAAGGATGCATTTGAGGTTATTCTTCCCTTGCTTATCTATAGGATCATCTTGTTTCTTAACTTAGAGGGTATTTTTTATGAGAGTGCTATTCAGATTTTCTTGAAGAGAACTTCGGTACCTACTTTTCTTGGAGACATGTATCATGCTATTCAACATAGGGTCTCCAAAGGTGATGGAGAGATTGTGTGTTATGCACCTCTTCTCTATAGGTGGTTTATTTCGCACCTACCAAAGTTCGATGTCTTCAAGGATAATAGAAATAAGCGAAGATGGCCTCAAAGGATTATGTCTCTTTCTCATACGAATATGACTTGGTATTGTTCTTATTATGATACTGTAGTGCTTATTGACGGTTATGGAGAGTTTCCTAACGTACCTCTTCTTGGTACACGTGGGGGAATTAGTTACAACCATCTTCTTGCTAGGCGACAGTTGGGATATTGCTTGAAGGACATACCAAGCAACCTTTCCCTATCTAGTTTCTTCTTTCTTAATGGTGCTGACCATATAGAAATGAAGAAAAGGATTGCATATTCTTGGCATACAGTTCATCGGAAAGAGAAGGGTCAGTTGGGAAAACAACACCTTTCTCCTTCCGAGTGTTACATCCAGTGGGTTCTATCCAGGGATTCCAAGCTCAATATGCCTTATCCACATGAGGAGCCTTTGTTTCCTATATTACCATTGTTTTCTTTTCTTCCTCCCTTTGATGAGAAGGTCGCTCTTCAAGAAAAGTTGGACAAGATGAAGAAAAAGAATGAAGATTGGCTACTTGAGAAGATGATAATGCAAGAGCAACTGAAGGAGAAAGATTATCTCATTTAGTTACTTCAGTGGCATCTTACGAAGAGGCCAAGAGAGGATTTATTTTCCTCTAGTACTCCATCTCCCATTCCTCCTACATTCGGTACTTGGAAAGCCATTGTTGACCAGTTGGTGAAGGATAAGGAAGACATGGAGAATCAATACAAGAAGGAGATTAATAGGATTCACATGAAGTAACAACCTGGATTTGGATCTTCTTTAGATATGATCCCCTAGGCCTTTTACTTTTCTCTCATGTATTAGGATTATTGAGACTTGTACCTCACTTGTAATCCTTATTTTGATTTTAATAAGAATGAGTTTTTAGTACTTCAAAAAGTGTTTCTTTTATAAATATTGCAATTTATCTTATAGTCCTTTGAAATCTTTGCATTTGCATACGCATACCATGCATCATTCCCGCATTGGTCTTGCTTCCTTAGAGTTTTCCAGGGGTCTTATGTTATTTCTTGGTCTTCATTCAGTTCTCCTGTCAAGCTAACTCACAAGGTTGATACTCGAGCTAATCGAAGAAGTAAGTTGGAAGCCTTACAACAAGAGATACGTCAGTTGTGCGAGGAAGTTTCATCTCTGAAGGATAGCTTGGAAAGGATCACTGCCATGATGGAAAGCTTGGTGGCTTCTCAGAATCAGCCACCCCTCCTCCTAATTCTCCGATACAATATATAGTCATCTATGAGATTGTCAATGCATCGATTCCTGCTGAAACTATCATTTTTCCTCGCTACCGCATGCCTTCAAGCACACCATGAGGTATGCTGGTTGACTTTATTCCTGCTGGTTATCATCCTCCTCCTCTTGAGACTGCTGTATTTAATACTCCTCAGTCGGTGATGACTACTGCACCTCCTCTGATGCACACTACTCTGCATCTTGATGAAAATTATTTACCATGTTAAGCCCAGAGAAGGCGCTAGTGTGATTGAAAGACTTGATGACTTTCAAGGCCTTTTTGTTGAAATACAAAAGGAGATGAAGACTTTGAGACATAAGGATTTGTTTGGTAAAGATGCTTATGATCTTTGCTTGGTTCTGAATGTTAAGGTTCCGCACAAGTTCAAATTTCCTGAGTTTGAGAAGTATAAGGGCAATACTTGTCCTCTAAGTCACCAGACTATGTATTCTAGGAAGATGTCTGCTCAGACAGATAATGATAAGCTTCTGATTTATTATTTTTAGGACAGTCTGACTGGTGTAGCTATGAGATGGTATATGGGTTTGGATAGCAGCCAAATCAAGACTTTCAATGATTTGGGAGAGGCTTTTGTTAGGCAATACAAGTATAATATTGATATGGCACCGGACAGAGATCAACTCCGTGTTATGTCCTAGAAGGACAAAGAAACTTTCAAAGAGTATGTGCAGAGATGGCGCGAGTTAGTAACTCAGATTGTTCCTCCTCTGGAAGAGAAAGAGATGACGAAGATATTTTTGAAGACTTTAAGTTCTTTCTACTATGAGAAGATGATTGCAAGTTCTCCATTTGATTTCACTGAAATGGTGAGTATGGGGATGCGACTAGAAGAAGGTGTCCGTGAGGGACGGTTGGGCAAAAAGAGTAGTACTGGCTCAAGTTCTAATAGGTTCAACTTCGGTAAAAAGAAAGAAGGTGATACTAATGTTGTGTCTCATGAAAGTTACAAAAGACCTCGTGATCATGAGAATCGTCATTAGCAGCATGTAGGTTATGTAACTCTGATGATTAATGTGACTCCAACTGTGTCGGTAGCTCCAAAGTATTAGTCTCGTTATCAACAACCTTATGTGAAATAGGGTGGTAATCAACAGGGTTGTGCTAAGCCAGGCTTTGATCCCTTTCCAATGTTGTATGCGAATTTGCTTCCATCTCTGATTGAGAAGAATCTTGTGCAAACACGTTCTCCGCCTTCAGTTCCAGAGTCTATCCCATGGTGGTATAAGCTAGAGGATCACTATTCTTTTCATCAAGGTGCCCCGGGGCACGATATTGAGAACTGTTATCCATTGAAGTTTGAAGTGCAGAAATTGATAACGAGCAATGTTCTATCTTTCAATGATGTTAATCCAAATTGTAACACCCCAAATTTGCCCTCTCTTTTTCATCGCACTTAGCATATCATTTTCATATGTGTCATTGCATCATTAGCATAGAAATATGAAGCATAACATCCATAACATTGCATAGGGATGGCAGTGATTTCGCTTCAGGTGTGGTTGTTCCGTTCGCGATTCCATTCAGATGGACGTTTGGCCTAATCTTGGTCAAACTATCAAAGGATTGGTTGAATTGCAAGTTATTTGTGCCTGTGGTTATTTTCTCAGACAGTGCATCTAAATTCAAATTGTGGTGTACGGGATTCTTCAGTTTATCAAGCAGTGGTTCGTGTGAAGTTGGTTCAAAAATTCAGTCTTATCATGATTCTAGGTTCAGTTGTGTGCATCTATGAATTTATCTTATTAGAGATTTAATTTAGATAAATTTGATATGAGTCAGTTCATTTGATCAGAGATTCAGAGATAATTAAGTTGGTGGCCGCATTTTAGTTTCATGATGCTCAGTGGTGCGTGGTTGATTTTAATTAGAGATTGTGGAATAAGGCAATTTGGTTCGGGGATTATGCGCATGTGGATGATATCTTTCATAAAAATTACTTCATATCCATTTTTTTATCCGATCCATTTCGATTTTTCATTACCCATTTCCAATAACTGTTCTATAACCCATTTTAGATTTCTTTTTCCATTTTCACAAAAAATATTCATTTTGTTTCATATATCCATTTTATGTTTATCCATTCTTTTATTGAACCATTTTCTTTATCACCATACCATTCTTTTTATCACAAAAAAAAATATGTTATAAGGTCCATTTATTTTTTAGAGCCATTTCACTACACCAAAGGTATATTAAATAAAAGAGCAAAAAAAAAGTAAGTTGAGAAAGTCACGTTTTCTCCTAATACCACTCATATCAGAATCATCACACCATCAGCTCCACAAAGCCGCTCTTCAGCTGAACACAAGCCACACATACTTCACACACGCACACAACAAGCACAAGATTTACGTAAAGGCCAAAACGCAGTGCGACATCAATTAAAACGCGAGGATTAAAAAAAATTAATTAAAAAAATGATGAGAGATCATGCTAAACTCATGACAAGGGAAAATGCATAATGAAAAAAAAGAAAATAACAGAAGGAGATTAGAGGATTCAATAACAAAAAAATCGAGATCACGTTTCGAAAGAGTGAGCACTCCTTCATAATGCCAATAACGAAACAGAATTTTGCCACTCTCCTTCATAACTAAATTCCATCCCTTCAACGCATCTGGCACAACAGAATTTATCACTGATCTTCATCATCAATAACACATCGATACTTTCTTCATCACTAAACCAAAGCCAATAACAACTTCATTCTTCATCATGAAAAAAAACCTGATTCGATTCATTCTCCTTCATATCAAAATCACTAATCTTCATTACTAACAATAAAAACAGAGTTCACGACCCTTCTACATCACAAATCAACTACGATTTATCTTTTTCTGGATCACCAACCGCCTTCCGATTTCATCAAGCTTCATCATCACCGACTTCGTTGCTCCATAAATTTCAACTTGCCGTGCTTCAACCTTCATTGTCCTCTTGCTTCCCACAAAGTATCGGTCTTCGTCAGATCTCTAAGCTGAAGCACATAGTCATCATTGTTCATAAGCCAAAAGAGTTGTAGCAGCAAATTTCAGGACGCCTAAGAGCCGCGACGACAAGCAAGAGAAGAGCATCATAGCAAGCGAAACAAGAAAACTTGATCGCTCTTCCTCGGAGCTTTTAATCGCACATAAACTTCATTGCAACTCTCTTCGTTTCCGGCGATTGACAGGTGCGAGTTTAAATTCTCTTTAAGCATTTTTGTTTGTGGCGTTTTGTTTTGTTGATCTCGATTCTGTTTTGTGTCGATCCTTGGATTTGGTTGGGCAATGGTGATTTTTGTCACCGTATTTGGATTGAGGAGAAAATTTGAGTGAGGGTTTACATTCAAGGTTTGGTGGTTAGAGGTGGTGGCCGGCGAGACGTGCGGCGACGGCGGGAAGTGGGAGAAGAAGAAGAGCGATGCGGGATAGTAAGTGCTTTTGCGGATTCCGATGTGATAAGGATAGGATATTGGCAGATTTTTGTGATTATGTCCATATCGGCGGTGACACTTGTCACCGTCCGGTAGAACCCCTCTCGTTTTATTTTGTGCGCGCTCACCCACTGTAACCATCATACACCTTTCATTCGTGAGCCATTTGATGATCGTACCTTGAAGAGACCTAGATCGCACGATCCTCATTAGTCAACAGATTGACCGCATGTCCACCCATGCACCCTCAGTCCCTTTCTGCGTTGGTCCTCCTTCCTGCATTGCTGTTCGCGCCCCCTCTTATGGGCCCAGTCTCCTTTTAACTGTTTTTCTTTACCAGATGCACCCCCTCCCTTTGTTTTTGTGTTTTTAATTTCTTTTCACTATAGTGTAGATTTTAATTCATTTAAGATATCAAAGCACATTATAAAATTACATAAAAAATAATTTTAGTTTTATAATTCATTTTAGAATTTTGTCATACTTTTATTATCTGATTTTTATTAATTTCTCATTTTTATTTCGAATTTCCATTTAATTTCCATATTAACGTATTAATTTGTAGATTTTATTTCTTCCACCTCGATTAATATTTTAACCTCGTTCTTTTTGCATCATTTTATAGACTCAGAAAAGTACATAAAAATATTTTTGTTATATTTTTAATTCCATTTTATCCATAGTTTTATAAGTCGGATTTGTGCATTTCCTTTATGTGATCCTGAGCGACTTTGTGCGATTATTTGGTAGAGTTTTATTGTGAATTTTTGAGAGATATTTTGACACATTGTTTGCTACTGATTTTTGGCTTTGGGGATTTAATTTCATATTTATCTCATGTTCATTGGTATTGTTTTGGTGTTTTGTTTCTTAGGTAGCGTTTCGTGCCTCTTTCTTCCTTCTTTCTAACATAGTTTGAGGAAGACATTTATGCCATCCTTTTAGGTTTGCTTGGTAGTTGTTTTAGGTAACCTATAGGGTTTAGGTACTAACTTTTTGATTGACTTGATTTGTGATCTTCGTATTTGGTGTGTGTATTGTTTGAATCTTGTTATTTTCATCTTATGCTTATGCGATTCACTAACCTTTCCTTTCAGGGGCTCATGGTAAGTGAAGTGTGGATGATATCCACATTTCAAGTCTTCATATCATCCTTTATTTTTGCTTTCTCATTTGTCTTTGTGATGTGCCTTATGCCATCTTGTGATTAACTTCATTACTTCCCTTTTAGAAACAACTTAACTTCTTTAGAGAAGTAAGTTGTCTTCTAGCGTCTTCTGTTCTTTTCTTCTCCTTCTTTATTTTATTTCCTTCTTATTTATTAGGATAGATTTCAAACCATACTAACCCAGGAATCCCATGCATGATAACATTAGGAGTAGTCTTCCCCATTAGATTTTACCTTTGAGATCCTTTTGGTGCTCTCTCTTCTCATCTTCAAATTTAACTTTAAGTCACTTTAATAAATGACGAGTCTTCTCATGTGACACGAGACTTTTCTATGAGATACTTGCATGCATTCCATTTCGGGGCGAGGTGTAGGATATCCCTCATGGCGGATAAGTCTTATCATGAGATTACTTCACAAAGAAAATATAAAAAACAGTTCTTACCCAAAAATCACAAAAACACTTAATAAATGTCAGTAGGTCAGTGTTTCTGAGCCTTCACTTATGGGACTAGATTTTGGCATTTCCTCCATAGCTAGGTGTGCCTCTTGCGCATTCCATTTTGGGATGATGTAAGAAGTACACATCCTGTTATATAAGACTTAGGTACACTTACATATGCAAACTTCAAAGCAGAAAACTCATAAAAAACACTGGACAAACAATAAGCGTCTCTCCTTAGGGACTTCTTTTCTCATCACCTTCACTCTCATCGTACGAACTTGCTCCTACTTGTCACTTTGCAAGACGGTTACGCACTCGTCGTCCGAGCCTGCAACACCTGAGAATTGACATAGGCAGTTCAAGCCTTAAGACATAAGCAATCTTTTCCACCCCTAGTTAGGGGAACTATGGTGACTCTGATCCTCATGTCTAGTGAGGTACGTAGGCAGCGGGGTAGGGCCCGTTCGAGCACAATCCTTATTTTCCCTACATTTTTCCTCTTTGTTTTCTTTCTCATTTCCTTTTCTAGTTTCAGTCCTTTCTTTTTGCAGCAGACTTCATTCTTTCACTCTTTGAAACAGATTTCTTTGCAAGCGTGGATCCCGTCGGGTACGGCGGACGATCTGGGGTGCTAATACCTTCCCAAGTCGTAACCGACTCTCAAACCCAGTCTCTTTTGTTCGCAGGACCCGTGTCCTTCCTTTTCTTTTCCTCTGGTTTTTGCATTATTACCATTCTCGTTCCTTCGAGATAAAAATTCCTGGCTGGCGACTCTAACCTTTTCTGCGCCACTTTCGCGTTTGTACCAGGATGGAAATCCAGGGATCGACAGATGGCGACTCTGCTAGGGATCGAACCCAAAATCTCTGGTTCCCTTGAGAGTCTCTCCTAGTGCTTTCATGTTTCTGTTTCGTTGGGTGTTGATTGTTTGTTGTTGCCTATGTATTTTACTGTTATTTTATTTACAGCTTTATTTACAGTTTTCAGTATTTATTTTCATGCATCATATATTATTAATGGACTGTCTGGACTGGATTTCTTTTTCTTGGTGGGACTCGGGTGATATTGTTACTGAGAGATAAGCCAAATACCCGACTTGAGTGCACCCTAGGATTAGCATGGACACATTGTACTCGTATGTGGCATGATGAGTGGCGATGTGCTTCACACCCAGACTGCGACCGTCTTGGAAATATCTTGTGTGGGGATTTCCTCCACTTCGGGATAGGACCTTGATAGTTATGTGCATCTGGGGACCGATCATTGAGAACCCTTGTGGAAACAAACCTCTCCAATGGTGACAGTGGCAGACCACATTTTGTGGCAAACCCATTCGCACCCGAGGGTCCACTGGGAACTCGCATAGGATGGCCTGGTTCTCTTATAGGAACTCAGTCAAAGCATCTGGTTGTATGACAATAGTAATGTATCCTACGGGCTGAATGTACTATTGTTTCTTGATTTCAACGCTCGAAGCTGGGGACTTATAAGGGATGCTTGTTTTTCCCAGACTCACGCTGAGGCCTCCCTGAGTAGTACATAATGCCAAACCGATTCCCTGATCTGGTCATGACCCATTTCTCGGAAATGGTGAACGTATTATTGCTATTCGGCTTTGAGAGTCTGTGATGTTTGACCCGGAGCACACCCGAGAGATTGGGAGGGGTTTATAGGTTTTCAAGAACCCTTGACCTCATCGTACCTTCGTTACCAGTGCATTCTTATGCTCTGATACGGTTACTTTGATTCCAGAGTTCTTGAGTTTATCTGTTTCTTGATCGAGTTTATCTGAGATTATCTGAGTGCTTATGGGTTATTGTTCAAAGGATTCGGGTTTCTGATCACTTGGCTCTGACATCCAGTATCCAGACAGTTCCGAATTGATCATGTGTCCTTGCATTTGCATTGCATCATTTCATCATTAATCATGTTTTGTTTTCATTCACAGGTTCATATCATTGCTTCCGGTTCCAGTATATTGTTCAGAGATGGAAGATTCTCACAAGCAGAACATTCATTTCAAGTTTTTCGACACTAAGGTTGGCCTGTTAAAGAAGATGGTGAATTTGATCACGCCCAATCATGTGGAGAGGTTCAGGAAGGCTTATGGGAGTATTCTGGATGTGGTGGTAGAGTTAGATCCCTCTGAAAGAAGTGCCATTCATACTCTACTTCAGTACTATGATCCTCAGCTTCGATGTTTCACTTTTCCTGATTTTCAGTTAGGTCCTTTGCTAGAGGTGTACGCTTTGATCTTGGGAGTTCCTATTCGAGACCAGATTTCGTTTAATGCTGAGATGGTTAGACCTGCACCTGAAGCGATTGCCAAGGCTCTTTATTTGAGCCCTTCTGTTGTGGATTCTCTAACTATTATTAAACGGGGTGTATCTGGTTTCTCTTTGGAGGCTTTAGTGAAGAAGGTTTAAGAGTTGGTTGTTAAAGAAGAGTGGGATTCTGTGTGTGCCATTCTGGCTCTCTCTATTTATGGCATCATTTTGTTTGTAGACATGGAGAAATTCATAGACATGAATGCAATCCATCTATTCTTGCTGAAGAACCATGTGCCTACATTACAAGGAGATTTGTATTACTCGGTGCATTATAAGACTGAAAAGAAGTGGGGAGGTTTAGTGCGCCGTTGTGCTCCTTTGTTCCATATGTGGTTCATGAGGCACTTGCCTAGTACCGGTGTGATTAGTGACCATACTTTGGTGTGGGCTCAGAAACTGGAAAATTTGTTTGCTAAAGATGTTAGATGGATTACTCAGAGGCTTCAGGGTACACGTTTCATCACCAGTTGTGGGAGTTACCTCAGTGTACCTCTGTTGGGAGTGACTGGGGGAATCAATTACAACCCGATCTTGTTGAGGAGACAATTGGGGTATGCTTTGAGAGAGGTACCAGAAGAGTTGAAATTGGCCCCTACATTCTATTTCCCGGTAAAGGACAATATGCCTTTGGTGAGAAAAGCTGCTGGAGCTTGGAAGGGCGTCAAAGGAGAAGGAAAGGCTAGCTTTGGAAAGTGTAACAATCAAACTTTTCCGGAGTACGAGGCTTGGCTGAAGGATAGAGCCAGAATGGTATTGCTGCCATTTTCCCCTCCAATTCCTCCAGCGGCTGAGCCTAATACCACTGTTCCCTTAGAAGAATACAAGAAGTTGGAAACTCAGTTGCACGAGGTCCGGGTAGAGAATTCTGAAATGGTTAACTTGTACCACCTTGCCAATCGTGCTAAGAATGAAGCAGAGGAAAAGCTACAGAGGATACAGGTCACCTTAGAAACTAAAGAAAATGAGTTTGCTGGGAGAGAAGCTCATTTTCAGAGATTGGGTCTAATGGAATCAAAAAGAGAAGCGGAACGTAAGAAGACTTTGAAGACTCTTAAATAAGCTCGCCATTCCATTGCTTGGTTACAGGGCCAAAGGGAACAAGAGCATAAAAAGTACAAAGAAAAGGAAGAGCTCTATGAATCACAGTTAGCTGCCAAGAAGGAAGAGTGGGAACAAGCCCACAAGATCCGAAGAGAGAAGACTCAACAGTTGGTGAAGAGTCATCAAGCCTTAGAATAAGCACTTAAGGAGATTGAAGATCTCAAATTGATGGCTGGAATCAAGAAGGCTAGGTTTGAGCTGGGACTTAGTGAGGAAGGATCAGAGTCTTCAAGCAGCAGTCTTGCTCTCTAGTTTGTTTTCTCAGTATTCGAATTACCTACAGACATGTTGTAGGAATCTTGGTTTTGTATGCTTTTTTCTTCTTTCTTTTAGAAGACTTGTACCCTACGGGGAATTATGTGATTCTTGCCTTGGGGGTGGATTTATGTTATGCGATTTTTATTTGATTCTCTATTTTCTGTGCATGCTGGCATTTGGGCTGTTACGGTTATTTGAATCTGATTTCTGTGTGAAAGTCTTCTTAAAGTCAGGGGGTCAAAAGTCATATGGATTTCTTTGATAAGAACCGGAATCGGGGCATGAATGACCTTGAGTTTGAAAGCATAAACAATTAAATTGCATACATATCTCCATTTCTACTTGTTTTGCATGTATAACCACAGGTTCCTAATGACTTTTTTGTTACAGGCACTATAGCTCCTAAGAAGGTTCAGAGACAGCCAACTATACACAGATACCCTACAAAGGTGAACAGAGAAAGAGCAATGGAATAGATGCAAGCGGATCTGGCTGATTTAAGGACAAGAATGGACAACTTCATGATCCTCATGGCTGGGATGGGTCAAACTTAAGAACGCTTGCGCGAGATGATAGTGAATAATCAGGCCAGGAACAATGGGACAACGGATGGAGGTAATCGCAATGGGGCTGGCGCCCGTCACGTTGAAATCCCCGTAGTGCAACCAGGGGTCACTATTGTCAATGATGGAGTGAATAACCTGTAGATAGATAGGCAAGATGAACAATTCACTTTGCTGGATGAGGCAGAAGGCCAAGGGGCTGACATGAATAGAAGGTTTGAAGAAATGGCCGAGCAGATACGCGTTATTCAGTCCCAGAGTTCTCTAGGGTTTGACATCACCGATTTGGGCTTGGTGCCAGGGGTGAGAATTCCCTACAAGTTCAAGGTCCCTACTTTTGATAAGTACAACGGCATGACTTTCCCTAAAACCCACCTCCAGTCTTTTGTGGGAAGGATTGTTGCACATACGGACGATGAGAAGCTGTGGATGTATTACTTCCAGGATAGTCTTGTAGGAGCTTCCTTGGAATGGTACATGAAGCTGAGCAGGGTCAATATTTGAAGCTGGAAGGATTTAGCCGAGGCGTTTGTAAAGCAGTATCAGTATAATTTGGATATGGCTCCAAATCGTACCCAGTTGCAGACAATGTCTCAGAGTGCTAAAGAAGGGTTTAAAGAGTATGCCCAGAGGTGGCGTCAGCTTGCTGCTCGGGTGTAACCTCCCTTGTTGGAAATTTAAATGGCATATATGTTTATGGGAACACTGCAAGGGGTGTTTATTGAGAGGCTGGTGTCTTGTTCAGCCACGAAGTTTAATGACATCGTGATAGCCGGAGAGAGGGTTGAAACTTTTCTGAAGATGGGGAAAATTCAAGACATTGGGGCAGGTAGCTCAAGTGGTGTTCGAAAGGCTTTTAATGGACCTGGAAGAAGAAGGGAGGGAGAAACTAATGTTGTGTACGGTCGAGGTCGGGGCTGCGGATAAAGAGGATCTTACGAGCAGGTGGAGGTTGTCACCATTCCATCAAGTCCTGTGCAACAAACCCAACAGCAACGACAACAACAGCAGCCACATCGCAATAACTATCAGCAAAGACCCTATCAACAGAGACAAGCTCGTCCAGCTAACAGGGTGCTTGAAGCCATCCCAATGACATACACGACACTACTTCAAAGATTGTTAGATTTGAACTTGGATCAGTTGAGGACATTAGCACCACCGCCACCAGGAGAGCTTCCAGTGGGGTATGATGCTAATGCAAGATGCACATTTCATTCAGGAGCTCCCGGGCACTCAACAGAGAAGTGCAGGGCATTACATCATAAGGTCCAGGACTTGATTGACTCAAAGGCGATTAACTTTGCACCGCCTCCAAATGTTACATCAAACCCCATTCCATATCATGGAAGGGCCAGGATAAATGTTGTTAATAGCGGGGAAAGGTTCAACTTGATCTTGAATGTGGATGAAGTGAAGACTTCGTTGGTGGTCGTGAAAGATAGATTGCTGAAAGGGCAAGTATTCCCAGAGTGTGGTCATGATTGTGAGGAGTGTTTGAATTCAGTTAATGGCTGTGGGGATTTGAAAGTTGGGCTACAGTGTCTGATTGACGAGGGGTCGCTACAGTTTGATAGGGTTGATGATAGAAGCAATTGTGTGTCTACCATAACAATTTATTTTGATCCTGCTGAGGTTCCTGTCCGGAGAGAACCTGTGATTATCTATGTTCTAGAGGTGAGTCCTGTTACCATTACTGTTCCAGGACCAGTCCCTTATACTGATGACAAGGCCATTCCCTGGCACTATGGCTCAGACGTGTATATAGATGGTCAGAAGGTGGAGAATAAAACAGTAACAATTGACCCGACTGTGGTGAATGTCGGAGGAGTTGGTGGATTTACAAGGAGTGGGCGTCTCTTTGCCCCTCAAGCTCATAGAGATGATCCCGAAGCTGAGGTTGCTGCAAAAACAAAGGGTAAGCAAATAGCAACTGAAGAGGTGACAACTCCTGCTCCTAGTCAAGGAACTTTTGAAAAAGAAGTTGAAGAGTTCATGAGGATAATTAAGAAAAGCGACTATAAAGTGGTTGAACAGCTGAATCAAACTCCATCCAAGATATTTATTCTGTCATTGTTAATGTGTTCTCAGGCTCATCGGGAGGCTCTGCTGAAAGTTTTACAAATGGCATATGTACCACAGGAGATAATTGTTAACCAGTTGGAGGCCGTGGTAGCCAGTGTGAACGTCAGCCATGGGTTGGGATTCACAGATAGAGATCTCACTTCTGAGGGCCGCAATCATAATAAGGCCCTACACATCACCATGGAGTGTAAGGATGATGTTCTATCACATATCTTGGTAGATACATGCTCTTCTCTCAATGTGCTCCCTAAGAAGGCCTTGATGAAGTTGAATATTGATGGCATTGTTTTGCGACCCAGTGATTTGATTGTAAAAGCCTTTGATGGGTCACGAAGATCTATGTTCAGGGAGGTGGAGCTACTGTAAACACCCCAAATTTTCCCTCACTCTTTATCACACCATGGCTTGTGATCTTTCATTTTTAAATAAGCATAAGCATACCACGTCACATTGCATATTTGTTTCATCTGCATAGTTCAAGTTCATCTACATCTAGGGTTTGTGATTTGAGCAATCCAAGATTCCATCTAAGACATCCCAAAAGTATAAAAGCTTTCCAAGAAGGTCCATGTGTGTTCTATCATTATATTATGTCCCTCAAAGTTCATAGAAGTCAAGAGATCACAAGAACTGGAAAAGCATGGAAGCAGAGCTAGGGTTTTTCACTACACAGATGACCAAAATTAGGGTTTTGGTTTCAGAGGCCTCAACTCCAAATTTTTGGGCCATTCTTGTTTCTAATGTTCTTAAGATGTTATAAGGATCATGTGTACCAAGTTTGATGAAGAAATTCATTGTGGAAGTCATTTGTTCACTAGGTAACTTCTTGAGCAAGTTAAGTCAAAATCAGGGCATATGAGGCCCCCAACAATGGAACCAAAGGGGTATTTTCATCAAATTCAAGTTCTATGATATTTATTTGATCTTAGAAGAGGTTGGAAGTTCACAAGATTGAAGAATTTTGAGCCATTTGAAAAGTTGCCAAAAATGGAAATGAGTTGTAATGGAAACTTTCCATTTTGGCAAAGTTTTTCAACCTCCTCTTTCTTAACCAAAAATACTTCAAATGAAAAATTCTTGGTCATGAAAGTTGTAGATTAGGTCTTTCCCTTTTCAAAAGGTAAAAGAACATGTCTTGATTCATTATGGAACTCAAGTTATGATCCTTTAAAGTTGGTAAATAATCCTATAATTTTCAAGAATGCACCAAAGAGGGATTTTTGCAAAACCACTTGCCAAGGCTTCTAATGACTTCTAATGTGCCCAAATACTTTATAACATGATCAAGCAACTTCGAAAACTCAGAATTGTCCCAAGAATTGAATCATTTCATGCCTTGAATCACAAGATACACCAAAGAGGGAAAATATGCAAAACTCACACAAACCCTAGTTCCATGTGTTCCAGCTCATCAAATCTGATCCATAAGCTTTCCTTGATCTTAGCTGAGGCCAGACATACCCAAATCCAGCTCTGACCCGTGCCCATACTTGAAGTACACCTAAGCTTGACTTTTTGCCAATCACCCCATACCAATCAAGCAAGGCCACCACCCACTCTCTGACCAATCAAGACATCATATGCAAACCTTATGGAACAAAAATCACACAACACATTGGCCTGAAACTCACCCAAGCTCAAGAATCCCAAAAACACTCCAAACCTTGAGCTCTTCGAATCTCTCTGCTCAGCCAACAAAACTTCAAACAAACTTCACCAATCATCTCCATACATCCTCAAGATCATTTCCCAGCCATTAAACAAGCCTAAAACCCCAGTAATCAGAAACACGATGTCGGTGCAACTGAGGAACAATCTCTCAAACCAGTCATTGCTAGCTTGTTCTAAGCCTTCCATTCACTCAAGGGAAGCCATTGGAGGTTGATTGCAGAAAGAAAGAGGTCAGAAAGCTCCAAAAGTGAAAGCTCCAGCTTAGGTAGCCATCTTCAAACTTTTTTCCAAAAGCTTGTTTTTAAGTTTCTAAATGAATCTATGAACTTCCCTGATCATGGTGATGTAATTTGTTTTGAAAATGGTTGAGTTTTGTGGATGTATCGTGCTTCTGAAATTTTTGCCAAGTTTTCCGTTTTGCCTTGATTCATGATTTTGATGAAAAATAAATGAATTTTGTGTGTGGATTCTTGTTCAGTGATGTTTAATGAGTGTTTCTGGAGATTTAGGCGTTTTGAGAGAGATAGAGTGAGAGTCTGGCCAGAGAAGACGACTGGAGCTTGCTCCGGTCGCCTGATAATGCTTAGGGTTTTAATTAGGGTTTAGCAATGACTTTGAATCTCCACCCTTGGATTTTGTCTTACCGCGCGTGTGGATGGTCAGAATTCACTCACTTAACCCTAATCCTGATTAATTAAATTAATTAGGATTAATTAATTTGAAAATGCCAGATTGCATCCTGACCCTCCATTTACGCGCGTGGTCAATTCCCACCAAATTTGTTTGAATCTCAGCCACTGGATTTGCATACTTCCCATTTTAATTATTTTTATTTCATTTTATTGCATTTCTTTTGTTTAATTTATTTAAAATATCAAAATTCATTTTAAAAATCTCATTTTCTGCATTTGAGCTTTACATATTTTTCTTTATCCAAAAATAATTTTTATTTTATTTTTTGTATTTAAAAAGTATTTTTAAAATACTTAAATGTTTATTTTAATTAATTAATGGAAATTAATTAATTAAAATAGCATTTAGGTTTCTAAAAATTACCAAAAACATCATGTTGCATCTTAACACATTTAGAAACATTTTCAAACCCTTCATACAAATTTCGTTTTGGTTTTGGTCATAACTTGACAATTTTCTTTGAATTTAGGGTTCATAAAATCACATTATTAAACCCTAACCTTTGAAAAATATTTTCTGCCTAACCATGAAGGATTTGAAGATGGTTATTTTTGCATTGTTTTTCACATATCATGTAGTATCTAGGATATTTTTGGCATGAATTTATCTTGCATTTTCAATTTGATTTGCATTTTTCCTTTTGAAGCACCCAAAAACCCTAGCAAACTTAGAAAAATCATAACTTTCAATAGGTTAAGAGTTAGACCTTCTCCTTTGGGGTGTGATATTATATGGGATTAGGTTTTGTTTGAGCTCATTTGCAATTTTTTATCATGTCATATGCTTCTGTTGTGACCCTTTGCATCTCATCCTTCCATGTAACCCTAATTTTGCATCTTTAGTTGCATCTTACATTGCATTGCATGGACATATGAACTTGCCATGCCATTTTAAGCATTTGTATGCCATCTTAGACATCTTGATACATTGCTTGAACATTGCTTGATCATTTATCCATACATTTGCTATGCTTTGTATCCAGTTCATTTTTATAAACATCCATGTGTTTACATGCTTCCTACATGCTTCATTTGCATTCATTCTCTTGTATGATCACACATATGCATCTTGTATGTCTTTGCATCATATCATAGCATCATTTAAATCATGTGTATGCTTCTGGTCTTGGTCTTTGCCCTTGCATATGCATTGTTTCATTTCATTTCTTTCCTTATGCATCTTGTGCTAACTTTTCAGGTTAATGGTAAGTTGTTTGGGAGATTGATTTGCCTTCACCTCCCACCTCTTCTCATACCTTCACATTGCATCCTTGCTGCATTTTTACATGTCCTTTAGTGAGCTTGCTCATTTGTGTTTCTCTTCCTTTCTTTCTCTTCTCATTTCATCTCTTTCCTATCTTGCTTCTCCTTGGTGGCTTCCTTGAAGACTTCTTCTCTTAAGCCTTACAAAACATAGGAACATCCAAGCATGACAATAATTAGGGTTGTGATTAGTCCCCCTTAATTTTTACCTTTGAGTCTCCTTGAGTCTCTCTTCTCATCCCGTCATTAGAGACTAAACCTTTAAGGTTTTAGGACTTTGGAATTAGGGTTATGCCTGTATCCTTATCTTAGGATGGAGTGTATAACTTTAATCCTAATTGTTAAACCCTTAATTTGTTTAAACCTCTTAATCAATTCATCTTAATAATCACTAAGACTTCATATTGTAACTTGGGCCTTACATTAGGTTTCTAATTCTTCCTTTATGGTTAAGAAGGACTAACCCTAGTGTTTAATGGACAAGTCCTCCTCAAGTTGTCTTACAAACTTAAAATCCACTTCTTAATCTTATCCCTTAATTAAAATCCATTTAATAAAGGCTTGTTATATAATGAATTTAATCCCTAACCATGGATTAAGTTGAGTTATGTTCCTCAGCTTAAGTGTTCTCATCTATTACACTTCTATTAGGATGGTGTAATGAGCCCACTAATCTGTGATCAGAGATTAAACTCATTACTTAACACTAAACAAAAACCAAAAAAAAAACATTTTAATAATCACAAGTAGGTTAATGATCTTAATCCTACATCATCATGGCAATTAAGTTGAGATGCTTATCTCATACTTAAGTATTCTCATTATCCTTAATCAAGGGAGGATATAATGAGTTTACAAGCCCTTGATTTAGGCTTAAGCTCATTAACTTATGCAAAACACCAAAAAGCAATAACAATACTGAAAACATAAAAAAAAAACAATAATCGTCTCCTCTGGGATTCTTTTCTCAACATACTCATTCGCAAACGAGAACTTTCTTTTTCCGTCTAATGCAAGACAGTTAGCACTCGAGCCAGACGAGTCATACACTTGAGCATAAGCAAGCAAGTAGTTCATCAGTCAATTTATCTTTCAGTCTCTTTGAGTCGAACTACAGTGTTCTGACTTCCTTATTGCACGAGAGGATACGTAGGCATAACTTAACTGTTATCGAACAAAAGTCTCTGTGTCTTCCCCCCCCCCCCCTCTTTCAGCATTCTCTTTTAAGCCTCAGTTCCTGAGCATTCACCCTTTTGCACTGACACTTGTACATTCTTTTCCAGCTTTGGCACACATACAACACATACACTACCCATTTAAGGACAATCTTTCAAGCGTGGATCCCGTCTAGTACGGCGGACAATCTGGGTGCTAATACCTTCCCAGGTTGTAACCAACCCCCTTTCTCAGTTTCTCTGGTTCGCAACCGTTTTATCCATATCTTTCTAGGTTTATGCAGCATTACCTTTCCTTCGGGATAAAAATGCCTAGCTGGCGACTCTATTCAGTTCATTTCATTTTTTCTTTCGCCGACCGTTCGCGCTTGTACCGGGATGCAAATCTTTGGGAGCGACAACTTGGCGACTCTGCTGGGGAACCTATCTTGCAACCAGGGCTTTTGGTTCTTTGTGTGGGTTCCTCCTAGCACTTGTTTGATTTGTGTTTACGGGGGTGTTATGTGCTACTTGTGTTTGTTATTTATTGCTTTATTTATTGCTTTCATTTACAGTTTTATGCATTTCATACTGTTATCATCATCTATGCTGGATCTGTGTTTATCTTGGTGGGAGGGATTTTTGAGTGGTTAAGGTTCCATACCGGGGACTTGAGTGACACATAGGATAGAGTGGCTTCATATTCTTTCCCATTCCATTTCGGTCAAGTACGGGAATATGAAACACGGTTCAGCCATGGGTTTCTTCTTAAGAACTCTGTGCTACGGATTTCCTGTAGTACTAGGGCTATCTGGGAAGCCTGCTAAGTCTGGATGACCTTTTATGACCTTCAACATCTGAGGTGAATTAGAGGAGGAACCTTTATGATTATTGTAAACATTGTACCTCCGGGTTAGAAGTGTTTACACTTCTCATAACTGATCCAAGTCTGAGGATCCTTGTTCTAGAACAATACATGTGATGGGGTTGGGATGTTTACAGGTTTGCAGGAACCTTTGGCCTCATCATACCCGGTTACCAGTTTTTTTGTAAGAATGCATCATTTTGGACAGTTCTTGTGAAACCCTGGACTTGTTACTCTTTATTTGAGTCCCCCATCTGGTTACTGGTTTTCTAAGCCTCCATTCGGACTTATGAGCACACATGGACCCTATCAAGGCAGATAACAGATCCAGCACTTGATAACAAACCCTTTGCATATCATTCTGCATACATCATTTTGCATCATTTAACATTTTTCTATTTGTTTTACAGGGTATCCACATCTTATCTTTGGTTTGGTTTTGACCTGCTCTGCTGCTCAGACTTCCTCAGTTATCTGCACCAGCACCTTCATCGGTTTATTTGCATCAGCTCTCTTCACCAGTTGTCTTCATCAGAGACTCTTCTTCAGCATCCTTTCCAGTGGCCTTTGTCAGCAGTTACTCTCAGTCTCCTCCACCAGCATCCATTATCAGCATGGACACTCCCAGGAAGAGCAACATCACTTACCATTTCTTTGAGCCTACCCTGACAGGCATCACAGATCCAGTCTCTCATCACTCCTGATCATGTCCCATTATCCAGGGAACATTATGGAGGCATATTGGACATGATCATGGACCTAGATGCATCCCAGAGGAGCATAATTCATACTTGCTTGCAGTTTTATGACCCTCCTCTTAGATGTTTTGCATTCCCTGATTTCAATTTGGGACCTCTGCTAAAAGAATTTTCCATGTTGTTAGGTGTCCCCATCAGGAGAGGGATTCCTTTCAACCCTGAGATGGTTTCTCCCAAGAATGAAGATATAGCTAAGGCCTTGCACTTGGAGCCTACCCTCATTGATCAGAGTATGACCACCAAGGCTGGAATCCCAGGCTTTCTCTTAGACTTCTTGATCTCCCAGGCCACCCTGCATGCTGCAGCAGAGAAGTGGGATGTTGTTTGTGCACTTCTAGCCCTCAGCATATATGGAGTTATCTTGTTTGCATATGAGCCAAAGTTTGTGAGCAAGAATGCTATCACCTGTTCTTATTAAGGAACCCAATTCCTACCTTGCTTGGAGACTTCTACTACTCAGTGCATCAGAGGAATGAGAAGCAAAGAGGAAGATTGGTCAGATGTTGTGCACCCCTCTATTGCTGTTGGTTGTTAAGACACTTGCCAAAATCAGATACTTTCCTGAACCCTCATCATCCAAGGAATTGGGCTAAGAAATTGATTGCCCTTACATCAGAAGACATCAGATGGTGCACTTAGAGCACCAAGGGCAAGGACATCATTACTAGCTGTGGGCAATATCCTAATGTCCCTTTGATTGGAGTAAAAGGCTACATCAACTACAACCCCTTTCTTTTCAAGAGGAAATTAGGGAATTCTTTGGTTCAACCCCCAAGAGGGCAAGACTTGACTGAAACCCTCTATTGTGACATCCAGCACAACTCTGCAATTGTCAGACAGGCATCCTGGACCTGGGACAATATTCAGACTAAGGGGACATCTATTCTTGGTAAGTGCAACAACATAGCTTCAGCACAGTGTCTTGATTGGTCCCGTACCATGGGGCATATCACCCGTATGCCATTCACCTTAGAGGATACACCTGGACCATCAGCAGTGCAGCCTGCATCCACTGTCAGTTTAGAGGAGTTTGAGAAGCTGAAGGAAAGGAATACTCAGCTCTTTGAAGCTTTGAAGAAGACCCTCTGGGAGAGGAATGACAGCCGTCTAGATAATGAGAGGTTAGAGAAGCTCCAGATTGAGCACTTGACCAAGATTGAGAAGACGGATGACTACATCAGAAAGGCTAGAGCAGGAGAGTTAGTATTGAAGAATGCTTGCAAGGAAGCAAAAACTCAGAAGGCCAGGGCTGAGCATTACTTAGAGGAGAGCCAGGCTAGGTGGATTAGGATCACTGAGGCTCGTGCACAAGAAGATCAAAGAACCCAAGCTAGGATAGAGCAACTGGAGGCTAGTGAGAAGAAACATCAAGAGGCTTTATTAGCAGCATAAAAGGAGATATCTGAGTTGAAACTCCAGGCGGGGTTAAAGAGGCCAAAGGATCAGGATAAGCACAAGAAGTTGACCAGTGCCATTGCCACCAGGAACCTCCTCATCAGGACCATCACAGAGCACCCACTTGGTCCAGTGACTGAGGCTCTCCTAAAGGAAGTCAGAAAGGATAACTTTAGATTGGATGTTTGATTTCCTTGTATTTACATTTCCTTATGTTTGTACTTTTGATTTTGTTGTTGTATTTTGACCCACCATGGGAACTTTGTTGTAATCAAACTATGTATCTTCACATTTTTGTAATATATGGTTTGTATTATTTTGTGGGCTCAATCTCTCTGCAACATCAGCATTCCCTCGAGGTCTGGAAAGGTCAAAACCAAAGAACCAAACCGGACACCCTTGGAAGACAAATAGGCATCCTGCATTGCATACTAACATTTTCTTTATTTTGTAGGTCTTCGTTTTGTTGTTGTTTCTCACTTTGTTGTAGTTTCAGGAAACATTGCTTGCAGAAGAGTGTTCCCTATCAATAGAGTACACCGGTATCCGACAAGAAACAACCTTTCGGGATTACAGATGGATCAGGTTCAACAAGACTTGACTGAAGTGAGCGTCCAGATGGCCAATGAAAGGACATAAATGAGGGCCCAAATGAATCAATTTATGACAGTGATGACTGGTTTGGCTCAGAGCTAGGAGATACTGAGAGATTTAGTCGAGCGACAAACTCCTAAGGAACACCATCCAGGTACAGGGGGTACCAGTAACAACAATCACGTGCAGCCTCGCACTGATCCCCCAGAGTTTGGACCTCACCTGAACCCAGACATCAATGTTATAAGAAACACCCAAGGTAACACTACTGGAGGAAGGGCTTTGCAGGAGGACCCTCAAGAAGAACAGTTTACTGTGGTTGGGGCTGGAGACGAAGTTTACGATCGTCGGTTGGATGAAATTGCAGAGAAGATAATATCTCTTGAATCCTAAAACTCTCTGGGTTTTGATGTCATGGACATGGGATTGATGGAGGGGGTTAGAATTCCTCATAAGTTCAAACCCCCATGTTTTGAAAGATACAATGGCACATCCTGCCCACGTACCCACCTTCAGTCTTTCCTGGGCAGATTGAAAGCCTACACCATGGATGAGAAGTTGTGGATGTTTTACTTCGAGGATAGCTTGACAGGGGCATCCCGGGAATGGTATTCTAACTTGACCAGAGCCACAGTAAGAAATTGGAAAGACTTGGCTGAAGTTTTCATCCGTCAGTATCAGTATAATCTGGACATGGGTCCAAACAAAACCCTTCTGATGGGAATGTCACAATCTTCCCGTGAATGTTTTAGAGAATATGCCCAAAGGTGGAGGCAACTAGTTGTTGCTGTTCAACCCCCGATGTCAGAAAGGGAGATGGCAGATATGTTCATGAATACTCTCCAGGGTACCTATATTGACAGATTGGCTGCATTTTCTTCCATCAGCTTTGCAGATGTGGTGATAGCTAGGGAGAGAATTGAGAGCTTGCTGAAGATGGGAAAGATCTCCGACAACGGTGCCAGTTCAAGCAGTGCAAGGAAGCCATTTGTTGGGCCCCGTAGATCTGGTGAAACAAATTATGTACACATGGGAAGAGGGAGACCCCAATATCTGCCCAAATCAGTTGCTGTCGTCACTATTCCTACTCCACCTCCTCAGTATACTCAACAACCACAAAAATTTCCTCAACAGCCACAGTTTCCTCAACAGAGATCCTACAACAACAATAACAGCAATCAACAACAACGCCCTTTTCAACAGCGGCCATCTCAGATCAACAGGGTGATTGACCCTATTCCAATGCCATATGCCACATTACTGCCACAACTCCTAAAGCTCAATCTTGTTGAGTTGAGGACATTGGCTCCACCTGATCCTCAGAACCTTCCGAGAAATTACGATGTCAATGCTAGGTGTGCTTTACACTCTAATGCACCTAGTCACTCCACGGAAAAATGCAGGGCTCTGCATATGAAGGTCCAGGATCTAGTAGATTCAAAGGCCCTGAACTTTGCACCACCTCCCAATGTCATGAAAAATCCTATGCCAATCCACAGTGGCCCAAGGATTAATGCTATAGAGGAAGGTTCACCCATGAGTTTGATTGAAGATATTGCAAGTATTTAGACACCTCTGGTAGAGGTTAAAGCCCAGCTTTTGAAATGCCAAGTGTTTCTAGGTTGTGAGGCCTGTTGTGAATTTTGCAAGGTTTCCGAGAATGGATGCGCAAGCTTGAGGAATGGAATTAATTGTTTGATCAAAGAAGGCATTCTGCAAATAACAACAACCGCTTCTACAACACCAGCAACTCTTTTGTCAACAACAAGTGATTCTTCTACAACTGCAACAATTGTTCCTACTGACTCGTCTACAACTTCAGCAACCATTTCTTCAATCACTTCAACAAACAAAAGTTCCATTTCATCTCCTTCTACAACTTCAGCAACCAACAACAACGACGTCTCCACAGTTACTATTTATTATGACCCGACAACGGTCCCAAGCTCCAGC
This sequence comes from Lathyrus aphaca, assembly GCA_963966055.1. Taxonomy (NCBI): domain Eukaryota; kingdom Viridiplantae; phylum Streptophyta; class Magnoliopsida; order Fabales; family Fabaceae; genus Lathyrus; species Lathyrus aphaca. The sequence goes on along the minus strand of OZ014523.1, from coordinate 126,050,409 downwards.
AACTTTCAACAATCTCAGAAACAGTTTCAGCAATAACCAAGCTTCAGTACATCACCACCAACACCCATAAGAAGTCATGTCACTATCTTCTATGATCCGCAAACAATAACGGTCCCAACCTCTACTACAGTTAGCCCAGTCACCATCACGATGTCGGTGCCTATTCCATATGATAAAGACAGTGTTGTACCATGGCATTATGGTGCTGACTTTTACTGCAACGGAGAAAAAGTCCTTCTTGATTCTTCAGTTCCTACTCCCCAAGTGGATAATGTCGGGGGGGGGGGGGGCGGAGGCTTCACCCGAAGCGGACGCCTCTTCGCATCACAAGCTCCAAAGACCAATACTGAGGCAGAGGCTGCTGCCAAAGCCAAAGGGAAAAGTGTGGCACCTGAAGAACCTGCGCCAAAAGAGACTCATAAATCATCCTTTGATCAGGATGTGGATGAGTTTATAAGAATAATTAAAAGAAATGACTACAAAGTTGTGGATCAGCTCCACCAGACTCCTTCTAAGATCTCTATATTATCCCTGCTGTTATGTTCTGAAGCTCATCGGAATGCACTACTCAAAGTTCTGCACGCTGCCTATGTGCCAGAAGAGATCACGGTGAATCAGCTTGAAACAGTGGTGTCTAATGTCAATACTAGCCATGGGCTAGGTTTCATCAATGTTGATTTAACAACAGAAGGACGTCACCACAATAAGGCTTTGCACATCACCCTGGAGTGCAAATGGGTTGTACTCTCTCATGTTCTTGTGGACACTGGGTCTTCACTCAATGTCTTACTGAAGAAAGCTCTTGTCAAGCTCGAATATGATGGAATAGCTATCCGACCAAGCAATCTGGTGGTCAGGGCTTTTGATGGCTCCAAGAGGCATGTTCTTGGAGAGGTGGGGCTGCCTATGATAATCGGCCCGCAAGTCTTTCAAACTACTTTCTATGTGATGGACATTCAGCCGGCCTACAGCAATTTGTTGGGTCGACCATGGATTCACGCTGCTGGCGCAGTTACATCGACCCTTCACCAGAAATTGAAATATGAGTGGGAAGGATAGATTATCACCCTCTGTGGTGAAGAGGACATATTTGTTAGCCATCTGGATACATACAAATACATTGAGATGGATGGTGAAATCCATGAAACTATGAGCCAAGGGTTTGAAGCTTTGAACGTCAATGAGGCGACAACTGAAGTATTTGCTGCATCCCAGGAAGACAGGATGGGTACTTCAATTGTCTCCTATCAGTAAGCCCGGAAGGTTGTTGAAGATGGTAATGCCCAAGGCTGGGGCAAGCTGCTACCAGTGGAGAAGAAGGAGGACCGATTCGGTTAGGGTTACAAACCATTCCGACAAGATCAATCAGAGGCTTCTAAGGAGCCCAAGTTCATTAGTGGGGGGATGCTCACCCCAGATGCTGTTAACAACCTGGAAGACAAGGCGGAAAGTGACCTCAACTTGGAGAGCTGGATACGTCCAAGGATCCCGGGTCATCAAGTCCTTAACTGGTCTTCCCAGGATATTATAAGGGTTACTCCTGCAGAGTAATTATTATTTCCTTCCTTTTTTAGCATGCATCAAGTCCTGCATCTTGCCCAAGGTGTCAGGACTCATTTTGTAATAGGGCCATAATGTAATTTTGTGCAAATGGATTATTAATGAATATCGGACATCTTTTGCAAACAAGTCTTTTTTTCGCTCATTGTATTTTCATTTTTCACTTTTGTACAAAACAATAAAATGGCAATGTTTTCAAAATAAATAACTTCATTTTTTCTGAACAAGATTAAAATTGATCACTAAAACGAACCAATCTCAAACCTTGCAGAGATTATCCTCCAGATTGCACCGACAACAACACTGCTATGACCTTGTATGACTTCGACAATCCAATTAATCAAGCTGATGAAGGGGTTAAACAAGACTATGAGTTACCTGAAGAGTTAGTCAGGTTGTTGAGGCAAGAAGAGAAAGTGATCACTCCTCATCAGGAGGAGGTTGAAACAGTGAATCTTGGTACCGAAGAGGATTTGAAAGAAGTAAAGATTAGGGCCGGACTGCAAGCTTCAGTAAGAGAACAGCTCATTGACATGCTTCGGGAATACGTCGACGTCTTTGCATGGTCCTATCAAGACATGCCAGGTTTAGATACGGATATTGTTATGCACAAGCTGCCATTAAAAGAAGATTGCCCTCCAGTGAAGCAAAAGTTACGCCGTACTCGCCCAGATATGGCCATGAAAATTAAGGAAGAAGTACAAAAACAGTGGGACGCCGGTTTCCTTGCTGTAACCAGCTACCCGCCGTGGGTTGCTAATATTGTACTAGTGCCGAAGAAGGATGGCAAAGTACGGATGTGTATGGATTACTGGGATCTGAACAGGGCTAGCCTAAAGCTTAACTTCCAATTACCTCACATTGATGTATTGGTCGACAACACATCTCAGTTCTCGGTATTTTCTTTCATGGATGGATTTTTTGGGTATAATCAGATCAGAATGTCACCCGAAGACATGGAGAAAACCACCTTCGTCACACCTTGGGGCAAATTTTGTTACAAGGTAATGCCATTTGGACTGAAGAATGTCGGTGCAACTTATCAACAGGCTATGGTGACATTATTCCACGACATGATCCACAAAGAAATTGAATGCTACGTGGATGACATGATTGCCAAGTCCCTCACTGAAGAAGATCACCTGGTAAATCTGCTAAAGTTGTTCAAACGTCTGAGAAAGTATCAGCTGAAGCTAAACCCCAACAAATGCACATTCGGGGTACGTTCTGGTAAGCTGCTGGGATTCATCGTAAGTGAAAAGGGAATTGAAGTCGATCCTGACAAAGTCAAAGCCATTCAAGAGATGCCTGCACCTAGGACTGAAAAGGAAGTTCGGGGGTTCTTGGGTAGATTAAACTACATATCAAGGTTCATATCTCATCTCAGTGCAACCTGTGAGCCCCTGTTCAAATTGTTGAGAAAGGAACAAACGGTCAGGTGGAACGAAGATTGTCAAAAGGCTTTTGACAAGATCAAGGAGTACCTGCAAGAACCTCCAATTCTCATGCCTCTAGTTGAAGGAAGACCTCTGATAATGTACCTGACAGTATTAGATGGGTCAATGGGGTGTATGATGGGCCAGCATGACGAGTCTGGTCGAAAAGAGTATGCAATATACTACATAAGCAAAAATTTTACTGACTATGAACAACGTTATTCATTGCTCGAGAAAACTTGTTGTGCTTTAGCGTGGGCTACTCGCCGACTAAGGCAGTATATGTTGACTCACACTACCTTGTTGATCTCAAAGATGGACCCCGTCAAGTACATATTTGAGAAGCCATCACTTACCGAAAGGGTTGCAAGATAGCAAATGATCCTGACAGAGTATGACATTCAGTACAAATCTCAAAAAGCCATCAAAGGAAGTGTACTGTCTGACTATCTAGCTGAGTAACCCATTGATGATTACCAGCACATGCGATTTGACTTCCCTGATGAAGACATAATGTACCTAAAAGCAAAAGATCATGAAGAGCCTGTTCACACTGAAGGGCCTGACCCAGAAGAAGAATGGACAATGATGTTTGATGGGGCTGTCAATATGAATGGTCGTGGGGTTGGTGCAGTACTCATTACACCCAAAGGAGTTCATATGCCTTTCTCGGCAAAACTCACCTTTGCCTGCACTAACAACGAAGCTGAATATGAAGTCTGTATCATGGGCCTTGAGGAAGCCATTGACCTCAGCTTTGGTAATCAATCAGACCAACGGAAAATGGTACACTCACTAAGAGCATCTGGTTCCATACCGTGATTACACGAGGAAATTATTGACTTTCTCCACAACAGTCAAACTTGAGTACATCCCTCGAGATGAAAATCAGTTCGCAGATGCTCTGGAAACCATTTCCTCCATGATCAAGGTTCAGACTGCCAATTATATGCCTCGGATTTCGGTATCCAGACTGGACCGACCAACATACGTTTTCTCCGTGGACATTGGTAAAGATGACAAGCCTTGGTTCCATGACATCAAACGCTTTTTAGAGGATCAAACATACCCACCTAGGGCATCATCCAATGATAAGAAGACATTAAAAAGGTTGGCTAGTAGTTTCTTCCTTAATGTTGATGGTTCATTATACAAGCGGAACTTTGACATGGTGCTGCTCAGATGTGTTGATAAGAAAGAAGCAGACTTGCTAATGCACGAGGTGGATGAAGGATCTTTCGGTACCCATGCTGGAGGACATGCAATGGCAAATAAATTGTTACAATCAGGTTACTACTAGATCACAATGGATGCAGACTATTGTGCCTATGCTAGGAAATGTCACAAATGCCAGATCTACGCAGACAAAGTGCATGTACCTCCAAATCATTTGAACATGATGTCTTCACCTTGGCCCTTTGCCATGTGGGGCATTGACATGATTGGAAAGATCGAACCGACTGCTTCAAATGGCCACAGATTCATCCTGGTTGCCATTGATTACTTCACCAAATGGGTTGAAGCAGCTTCGTATGCAAACGTCACCAGACAAGTGGTAGCCAGATTCCTGAAAAGAGACATCATTTGTCGATATGGAGTTCCCGAGCGAATCATTAATAATAATGGTTCCAATTTTAACAATAAAATAATGACAGAACTATATCGGGACTTCAAAATCCAACATTACAATTCTTCTCCTTACAGGCCAAAGATGAATGGCGCTGTTGAGGCAGCTAACAAAAATATCAAGAAGATTGTGCAAAAGATGGTGGTTACTTACAAATACAGGCATGAAATGCTACCATTTGCCTTTCATGGGTATCAAACCTCAATCAGAACATCTACTAGGGCAACACCTTATCAGCTTGTGTATGGTATGGAGGCCGTCCTACCTGTGGAAGTTGAGCTACCCTCCTTGCGGGTACTGATGGATGTAAAATTGAATGAAGCAGAATGGGTCCGATCTCGGAACAATCACTTGAATCTGATCGAAGAGAAGAGATTAGCTACAATTTGTCATGGGCAGTTATATCAGAAAAGGATGAAGAAAGCTTTCGATCAGAAAGTCAGGCTTCGGGAATACCAAGTGGGAGATCTTGTGCTAAAAAGACTTCTTCCTCCTCATACAGACCACAGGGGCGAATGGACTCCTAATTACGATGGTCCATTCATAGTAAAGAAGGTTTTCTCTGGTGGAGCACTGATGCTCACTGCTATGGATGGTGAAGATTTCTTATCCCCCGCGAATTCAGATGCAATTAAAAAATACTTCGCATAAAATGACCCGCTGGACATAAAAACAGAATGTAAGTCCATGCAAAAATAGGGGATCTTGGCGAGTCAAAAATGGAATAAAAGACTCGGGCAAAAATAAGGGAAAATTGAAAAAAATGTACACCCGCTGAGTTGAAAAGCCACATTGGACAGCTCAGGCAAAATGGGTATCCCGGTGGATTGAAAACCCGAAAGGGCGATCCACGCAAAAATCAGGGAATAAGCGAATAACTGCATTCTAAATTCGTCTGTATCATTTGCAAGACAGCAAGCTTCGAAAGGATAAAGCATCAGTCAGAATCAACCTTCTTCAAAAAGAAAGATGAGACGAACGTCATGGTCATACAGGTCATATCAAAGGAAGCTCACTGAAGCGTCGTCAACATTGCTAACACTTTTATTTTCTCAGGTTATAGCAATCTCCTCATTCCAGGGGATTTGTTTCCTTAATTGTATCTGCCAATTCAGGGCACCCAGATTAATAAAATCAGAGTTTTCAGGCACACCTCGTTTTGTACATTTTTGTTTCGTTTGCAAAATGTCCAATATTCATGATACAGTACTTGCATAAAACAAATGAGCCATTTTTAATAAATGCTTGCAGGAAATAAATGTACTTTCAGGAAAGCCTAACTCCTATGACGGAATTCGGTAAGGGATACCTCAGGATACTTGTGCATTTCTTTTGTCTTAGTAGATTGCAGGTATTCAATACGCAACATGGGGCATGCCAAGCACACTTCCCCAATATACCTCCTCCCTAAGAAGTATCTGGAATACTTTTCCCCAGCGGAGTTGTCAAAGCCTCCTCATCCCTAGCACATGTCTACTCAACAGGAGCATTCCCAACATATCTCCCCACAGAATTTCCAGCCTCTCCCCAGAAGAGCAATGCCTGAAACTCTTATACAAAAAAGTGACGAAAGTTTCCTTCTACCTAGCTGAGTTCTCCTTACGGATAGGTCTATCAACGATCTATTTCCCCAAGCAGAACTATATCTACTAACAGATCTACCAAAGATCTCTCCCTCGGCTGGGTTATCCCTCCAAGCAGATCAGCCAAAAATCTTCAGCGGGATCTGAATCCCAGATCGGTTTCTCTTTTGCATAACCATAGCATTCGCATCATAATCACCAAATAAGCGTAGCATTCCTTCTAATACAGAGCATTACCGCAAAAATCAAACATTTGCATGATCACAAGTCAGGTTCAAGCCGGTCACTTGCAATTAGCATCAGTACTTTCATCAACAATGAATATAAAAACTCACATCCCCTGCAAATAAAAGCCAAAGCGTCCCCTTTGCATTCTCCAACACAAATGCCTGTTCATATATACCCTATTTGACACTCGTCTGTGTCGTATTATTCCCCGCAGATATAAGCCAAAGCATCTCCTTTGCACTCTCAAATAGATATACATGCTCTTTTGACACTAGTCCATGTCATACACCCCTAGCATGATTGCCAAAACACTTGTCGCAAACCAAACACTTGTTCATAACACACTCTTTTCGGCACCCGTCTGTGTCATCCTATCCCCACAGGTCGCTAGAATACCTTCTGCACTTTCACATACAAATATTTGTTCATAACTTATACATATTCTCTTTTGACACTCGTCCATGTCATACATTCCCTAGCAAGTTGAATACCCGTCGTGTCTTGCTCATGCTTCACCAACAAATCAATATTCACTCATAATTATATAGAAGTCTTCTATACTCGTCCGTATCCTTTTTATATATCACTCCCCACAGATTCGACACTTGTCTGTTTTCTTTGTTAACCAGTTGGTACTCGTCTGTATCATCATCTCTAAAGTCGCGTCAGCGTTTGTTTCTACTGATACTCGTCCGTATCATGGTCCTAGGGATGCTCGTCCGCATCTTTAATCTATACACAGTGTCAAACACTTATACCTTTTTATTCTTGAGCATAAACACTCGTCCGTGTTTACCATTCCCCATTAAGTCACCAACAAAACACTTTTCATCTATTCGACATTCATCCTATGTCGTGATACTTTCGGCAGCCGTCCCCTGCCAGGTGATCGTCCTTCACCTTTGGATGACCGTCCCTCATCCTTTCCCCACCGGAGTCTCCATTTATTGGAACCCTTTTCTATCCGGAATTCGTCCTATGTCGTGATATTTTTTAGCAGCCATCCCCTGCTAGGTGATCGTCCTTCACCTTTTGATGACCGTCCCTCATAATTTTATCTGATGGCCGTCCCCATCTTTGATCTTGTTATCCGACATTCGTCCTATGTCGTGATAAAGAGCAGTTGTCCCCTGCTAGGTGATCGTTCTTCGGCTCTTGATGATCGTCCTTCATCATGCTTATCCGATGACCGTCCCCATCGTCGACCTTTTCTATCCGACATTCGTCCTATGTCGTGATAAAGAGCATTCGTCCCCTGCTAGGTGATCGTCCTTCACCTCTGATGACCATCCCTCATCATTATTTTATTTATTCTTTGAACTGATGGCCGTCCCCATCGCTGTTTACTTTAATTTTCAAACCTGGTGGCCGTCCCCATCATTTCTTTTGTTTTAATCCCCAAAAAATCTTATCTCCTAACTTGATGGCCGTCCCCATCATGATCTCTTCATTTCCCTAGCTTGTCGGTCGTCCCCATCATTGCTTTACTTACCGCTTCATCCCCAACAGTCGTCCTCTACTCGATAGTCGTCCTCCATCGCCCGCATTTGATAATCATGCTATACTACCTGTTACAATTTATATCCCTTTTCTTCTTCTATCCAGCGAGTGCAAATTTAGGACTGTCTTTGGTATTCAACCACAAGCTATCTGGTTTGTCTGTTAAGCCAGGCGCTTACATCCTACACAGCTAACTCATGTTTGAATAGGGGCATCTGTAAACACCCCAAATTTTCCCTCACTCTTTATCACACCATGGCTTGTGATCTTTCATTTTTGCATAAGCATAAGCATACCACATCACATTGCAAATTTGTTTCATCTGCATAGTTCAAGTTCATATGCATCTAGGGTTTGTGATCTGATCAATCCAAGATTCCATCTGAGCCATCCCAAAGGTCTCAAAGATTTCCAAGAAGGTCCATGTGTGTTCTATCATTATATTATGTCTCTAAAAGTTCATAGAAGTCAATAGATCACAAGAACTGGCAAAGCATGGAAGCAGAGCTAGGGTTTTTCACTACACATATGACCAAAATTAGGGTTTTGGTTTCAGAGGCCTCAACTCCAAATTTTTGGGCCATTCTTGTTTCTAATGTTCTTAAGATGTTATAAGGATCATGTGTACCAAGTTTGATGAAGAGATTCATTGTGGAAGTCATTTGTTCACTGGGTCACTTCTTGAGCAAGTTAAGTCAAAATCAGGGCATATGAGGCCCCCAACAATGGAACCAAAGGGGTATTTTCATCAAATTCAAGTTCTATGATCTTTATTTGATCTTATAAGAGGTTGGAAGTTCACAAGATTGAAGAATTTTGAGCCATTTGAAAAGTTGCCAAAAATGGAAATGACTTGTAATGGAAACTTTCCATTTTGGGAAAGTTTTTCAACCTCCTCTTTCTTAACCAAAAATGCTTCAAATGAAAAATTCTTGGTCATGAAAGTTGTAGATTAGGTCTTTCCCTTTTCAAAAGGTAAAAGAACATGTCTTGTTTCATTATGGAACTCAAGTTATGATCCTTCAAAGTTGGCAAAAATCCTATAATTTTCAAGAATGCACCAAAGAGGGATTTTTGCAAAACCACTTGCCAAGGCTTCTAATGACTTCTAATGTGCCCAAATACTTTATAACATGATCAAGCAACTTCGAAAACTCAGAATTGTCCCAAGAATTGAATCATTTCATACCTTGAATCATAAGATACACCAAAGAGGGAAAATATGCAAAACTCACACAAACCCTAGTTCCATGTGTTCCAACTCATCAAATCTGATCCATAAGCTTTCCTTGATCTCAGCTGAGGCCAAACACACCCAAATCCAGCTCTGACCCGTGCCCATACTTGAAGTACACCTAAGCTTGACTTTTTGCAAATCACCCCATACCAATCAAGCAAGGCCACCACCCACTCTCTGACCAATCAAGACATCATATGCAAACCTTATGGAACAAAAAACACACAACACATTGGCCTGAAACTCACCCAAGCTCAAGAATCCCAAAAACACTCCAAACCTTGAGCTCTTCGAATCTCTCTGCTCAGCCAACAAAACTTCAAACAAAATTCACCAATCATCTCCATACATCCTCAAGATCATTTCCCGACCATTAAACAAGCCTAAAACCCCAGGAATCAGAAACACGATTTTGGTGCAGCTGAGGTACAATCTCTCAAACCAGTCATTGTAAGCTTGTTCTAAGCCTTCCATTCACTCAAGGGAAGCCATTGGAGGTTGATTGCCCAAAGAAAGAGGTCAGAAAGCTCCAAAAGTGAAAGCTCTAGCTCAGGTAGCCATCTTCAAACTTTTTTCCAGAAGCTTATTTTTAAGTTTTTAAATGAATCTATGAACTTCCCTGATCATGGTGATGTAATTTATTTTGAAAATGGTTGAGTTTTGAGGATGTATCGTGCTTCTGAAATTTTTGCCAAGTTTTTCGTTTTGCCTTGATTCATGATTTTGATGAAAAATAAATGAATTTTGTGTGTGGATTCTTGTTCAGTGATGTTTAATGAGTGTTTCTGGAGATTTAGGTAGAGTTTCATGGCGTTTTGAGAGAGATAGAGTGAGAGTCTAGCCGGAGAAGACGACCGGAGCAAGCTCCGGTCGCCTGAGAATGCTTAGGGTTTTAATTAGGGTTTAGCAACAACTCTGAATCTCCACCCTTGGATTTTGTCTTACCGTGCGTGTGGATGGTCAGGATTTACTCACTTAACCCTAATCCTGATTAATTAAATTAATTAGGATTAATTAATTTGAAATTTCCAGATTGCATCCTGACCCTCCATTTACGCGCGTGGTCAATTCCCACCAAATTTGTTTGAATCTCAGCCATTGGATTTGCATACTTCCCATTTTAATTATTTTTATTGCATTTTATTGCATTTCTTTTGTTTAATTTATTTAAAATATCAAAAATCATTTTAAAAATCTCATTTTCTGCATTTTATTTTTTGCATTTAAAAAGTATTTTTAAAATATTTAAATGTTTATTTTAATTAATTAATGGAAATTAATTAATTAAAATAACATTTAGGTTTTTAAAAATTACCAAAAAAATCATGTTGCATCTTAACACATTTAGAAACATTTTCAAACCTTCATACAAATTTCGTTTTGGTTTTGATCATAAATTGACAATTTTCTTTGATTTTAGGGTTCATAAAATCACATTTTTAAACCCTAACCTTTGAAAAATCTTTTCTGCCTAACCATGAGGGATTTGAATATGGTTATTTTTACATTGTTTTACACATATCATGTAGTATCTAGGATATTTTTGGCATGAATGTATCTTACATTTTCAATTTGAATTGCATTTTTCCTTTTGAAGCACCCAAAAACCCTAGAAAACTTAGAAAAATCATAACTTTCAATAGGTTAAGAGTTAGACCTTCTCCTTTGGGGTGTGATATCATATGCGATTAGGGTTTGTTTGAGCTAATTTTCAATTTTTTATCATGTCATATGCTTCTGTTGTGACCCTTTGCATCTCATCCTTCCATGTAACCCTAATTTTGCATCTTTACTTGCATCTTACATTGCATTGCACGAACATATGAACTTGCCATGCCATTCTAAGAATTTGTATGCCATCTTAGACATCTTGATACATTTCTTGAACATTGCTTGATCATTTATCCATACATTTGATATGCTTTGCATCCATTACATTTTTATAAACATCCATGTGTTTACATGCTTCCTACATGCTTCATTTGCATTCATTCTCTTGTATGATCACACATATGCATCTTGTATGTCTTTGCATCATATCATTGCATCATTTACATCATGTGTATGCTTCTGGTCTTGGTATTTGCCCTTGCATATGCATTATTTCATTTCATTTCTTTCCTTATTCATCTTGTGCTAACTTTTCAGGTTAATGGTAAGTTGTTTGGGAGGTGGATTTGCCTTCACCTCCCACCTCTTCTTATACCTTCACATTGCATCCTTGCTGCATTTTTACTTGTCCTTGAGTGAGCTTGCTCACTTGTGTTTCTCTTCCTTTCTTTCTCTTCTCATTTCATCTCTTTCATATCTTGCTTCTCCTTGGTGGCTTCCTTGAAGACTTCTTCTCTTAAGCCTTACAAACCATAGGAACATCCAAGCATGACAATAATTAGGGTTGTGATTAGTCCCCCTTAGTTTTTACCTTTGAGTCTCATTGATTCTCTCTTCTCATCCCATCATTAGAGACTAAACCTTTAAGGTTTTAGGACTTTGGAATTAGGGTTATGCCTGTATCTGTATCTTAGGATGGAGTGTATAACTTTAATCCTAAGTGTTAAACCCTTAATTTGTTTAAACCTCTTAATCAATTCATCTTAATAATCACTAAGACTTCATCTTATAACTTGGGCCTTACATTAGGGTTCTAATTCTTCCTTTATGGTTAAGAAGGACTAACTCTAGTGTTTAATGGACAAGTCCTCCTCAAGTTGTCTTACAAACTTAAAATCCACTTCTTAATCTTATCCCTTAATTAAAATCCATTTAATAAAGGCTTGTTATATAATGAATTTAATCCCTAACCATAAATAAAGTTGAGTTATCTTCCTCAGCTTAAGTGTGTTCATCTATTATCCTTCTATTAGGATGGTGTAATGAGCCCACTAATCTGTGATCAGAGATTAAACTCATTACTTAACACTAAACAAAAACCCACAAAAAACATTTTAATAATCACAAGTAGGTTAATGATCTTAATCCTACATCATCATGGCAATTAAGTTGAGATTCTTATCTCATACTTAAGTATTCTCATTATCCCTAATCAAGGGAGGATATAATGAGTTTACAAGCCCTTGATTTAGGCTTAAGCTCATTAACTTATGCAAAACACCAAAAAGCAATAACAAAACTGAAAACAAAAAAACCAACAATAATCGTCTCCTCCGGGATTCTTTTCTCATCATACGCATTCGCAAACGAGAACATGCTTCTTCCGTCTAATGCAAGACAGTTAGCACTCGAGCCAGACGATTCATACACTTGAGCATAGGCAAGCAAGCAGTTCATCAGTCAATTTATCTTTCAGTCTCTTTGAGTCGAACTACAGTGTTCTGACTTCCTCATTGCACGAGAGGATACGTAGGCATAACTTAACTATTATCGAACAAAAGTCTCTGTGTCCTCCCCCCTCTTTCAGCATTCTCTTTTAAGCCTCAGTTCTTTGAATATTCACCCTTTTGCACTGACACTTGTACATTTCTTTCCCAGCTTTGGCACACAGACAGCACATACACTACCCCTTTAAGCACAATCTTTCAAGCATGGATCCCGTCGAGTATGGCAGACAATCTGGGTGCTAATACCTTCCCAGGTTGTAACCAACCCCCTTTGTTAGTTTCTCTGGTTCGCAACTGTCTTATCCATATCTTTCTAGGTTTATGCAGCATTACCTTTCCTTCGGGATAAAAATGCCTAGCTGGTGACTCTATTCATCTTCACCTTCATTTCTCCTTTCGCCGACCGTTCGCGTCTGCACCTTGTTGGACCAGGTGTCTTTTCGGGGGAGCGACAACTACCTGTGAAGACTGGGTCTCAGGTATTCAAGAGTACATTCTATGTTATGGATATTCTTCCCGCTTATAGTTGTCTGCTAGGGCGTCCTTGGATTCATGCTGCTGGCGCAGTAACATCCACGTTGCATCAGAAGTTGAAGTATGTGGTAGATGGACAAGTTGTTACTGTATGCGGAGAAGAGGATATTTTTGTAAGTCATCTGTCGACCTTCAAGTACGTGGAAATGGACGGGGATATCCATGAGACACTTTGCCAAGCTTTTGAGACAGTTAATGTTAGTACTTTGTCTCCGGCTGCTGCAGTTCAAAGCCACGAGAAGGAAGGGACTCCTATCTACTCCTACAAGCAAGCTAAGGAAGTAGTCCAAGCCGGAAATGCCCAGGGCTGGGGCAAGCTGTTAGAAGTGGAAAGGAAAGATGACAAGATTGGTCTTGGATATCAACCTGGTGGGTCTAGCTGGTTACAGGGCAGTAAGTCCACAACATTCACTAGTGCTGGAATGCTCGACTACAACAATGTTTGTGCTATAGAGGAAGATAAGGATAGTGACTGCGACTGGGACAACTGCATTCGCCCATGTGCACCTGGGGAGAAGCTCCAGAACTGGTCTGCTGAAGATTTTGTTCAAGTAACTTGGTAGTCAAAGTAATTTTCTTGTTTCCATTTTATCATATTGCATGTCAAATCCTGCATTCTGCCCAAGGTGCATGGATCCATTTGTAGGGCCACCATGCTTTTAATGCATTTACTTTTTCCATGAAATAAAGGACATTTTTCAAGAAAATTGTGTTCTCTTTCTTTCGTTTTAAAATTTTTCACAAAAAAGGAAACAATAAATAAAATGGAAATGTTTTTTCTTTTTCCAGTGTTTTGTGTGTTTGCGTCTCTCTTAAAGAGAACATATTCTGAAATAAGCACACCATTTGTGCAGTGTTGATCATTCGGATTCTTGTGATAACGTTCCTGCTATGACCACGCATGAATTCGACAATCCTATCTACCAAGATGATGAAGGTGTTAAGGAAGATTGTGAACTCCCGGAAGAATTGGTTAGGTTGGTGAAACAAGAGGAAAGGGTAATTCAGCCTCATCAGGAAGAAGTAGAGACAGTCAACATCGGGACTGAGGATGTAAAGAAAGAGATAAAGATTGGGGCTAATCTGCAGGCCGAGGTAAAGAAGGAATTGATTGGTATGCTACGTGAATATGTGGATATCTTCGTCTGGTCATATCAAGATATGTCGGGATTATATTTTGAGATTGTTGTACACAAGCTGCCACTAAGAGAAAACTATCCTCCGGTAAAACTCGATATTTATTGAATACATATATAAATATTTATTATATAAATGGAGAATAAAAAGTAATTTTATTTTTTAGAATATTGAAAAAATTGAGAAATATATGATATATGGAATCATTTTATATTTAAGTAAAACAATGTTTTGATTTCTATATTCATTTCTATTTATTTTTTTCAATTTTGACTTTTTGAAATAAAAAAAAGCACTGTTGAAACTATAACTATCTAGTTCTGACTTCAATCCAGTAATGAAAACGAGAATTATTTTTTTGTAGTTGCTTAGAAGAACTCGCCCTGACATGACAATGAAGATCAAGGAGGAAGTATAAAAACAGTGGGATGTCGGGTTCCTTGCTGTAACTAGTTACCCACCTTGGGTAGCTAACATTGTGCCTGTACCAAAGAAAGATGGCAAGGTCCGGATGTGCGTCGATTTTTGGGATCTGAACATAGCGAGTCCAAAGGATGATTTTCCCTTACCTCACATTGATGTGTTGGTAGACAACACCGCTCAGTTTTCGGTATTATCTTTCATGGATGGCTTCTTCGGGTACAATTAGATCAAGTTGGTGCTGAAAGACATGGAGAAAACGATGTTCATTACCCCATGGGGTACATTCAGTTATAAGGTCATGCCCTTTGGGTTGAGGAATTCCGGGGCAACGTATCAACGGGCTATGGTAACATTGTTCCACTATATGATACACAAAGAAATTGAATGATATGTGGACGATATGATTGTCAAGTCCCAGGATGAAGAGGAACATTTGGTCAATCTCAAAAAGCTGTTTGATAGGTTAATAAAGTACAGATTAAGGTTGAATCCAAACAAGTGCACCTTCGGAGTGCGGTCCGGTAAATTGCTGGGTTTCATTGTTAGTCAGAGAGGAATTGAGGTAGATCCTGTAAAAGTAAAAGCGATACAAGATATGCCTGCACCGAAAACAGAAAAAGAAGTGTGTGGGTTTTTAGGGAGGTTGAACTACATTTCTCGGTTTATATCTCATCTAACTGCCACATGCGAGCCGATCTTCAAGTTGCTAAGAAAAGAGCAAACAGTCAGGTGGAATGAGAACTGTCAAAGAGCTTTTGAAAAGATAAAAGAATATTTGCAGGAGCCTCCAATTCTAATGCCTCCAGTTCTATTTGCAGGAGCATCATCCAACGACAAGAAGACCTTGAGACGACTTGCTGCTAGTTTCTTCTTGAACACAGACGGAGTTCTGTATAAGAGGAACTTTGACATGGTCCTTCTCAGATGCGTGGATAGACACAAAGCAGACCTATTAATGCAAGAGGTCCATGAAGGATCCTTCGGTACCCATGCAGGAGGACATGCAATGGCTAAGAAGTTGTTGAGATCAAGGTATTATTGGTTAACAATGGATGCAGATTGTTGTTCATACACCCGTAAGTTCCACAAGTGCCAGATATATGTAGACAAAGTGCATGTTCCTCCTAGCTCGCTCAACGTCATGTCGTCTCCTTGGCCCTTTTCTATGTGGGGCATTGACATGATCGGGAAGATAGAACCTACTGCTTCAAATGGCCATCGTGTCATCTTGGTTGTGATTGATTATTTCACCAAGTGGGTTGAAGCAGCATCTTATGCCAATGTCACTCGTCAAGTAGTAGCCAGATTTCTAAAAAGAGACATCATTTGCAGATACGGAGTGCCCGAGCGAATCATTACTGATAATGGTTCCAACTTAAACAACAAGATGATGGCCGAACTGTGTCGGGACTTCAAGATTCAACATCACAATTCTTCTCCTTACTGGCCAAAGATGAATGGTGCGGTAGAGGCGGCTAACAAGAATATTAATAAGATTGTGCAGAAGATGGTTGTCATTTATAAAGATTGGCATGAGATGTTACCATTTGCACTGCATGGGTACCGAACATCAGTCAAGACGTCAACTTGGGCAACTCCTTTCTCGTTGGTGTATGGCATGGAGGCACTCTTGCCTGTTGAGGTAGAAATTCCTTCATTGCGTGTGATGATGGACGTGAAGCTTGATGAGGCTGAGTGGGTGCGTGCCCGATATAATCAGTTATGCCTAATTGAGGAAAAGAGATTAGCGGCTATCTGTCATGGTCAGCTTTATCAGAGGAGAATGAAGCAAGCATTCGACCAACGAGTACGTACTCGAGAGTATCAAGTAGGCGAGCTTGTACTCAAGAGGATCATTCCTCCCGGTTCAGATCACAGGGGCAAGTAGACCTCAAACTACGAAGGCCCATTCATAGTGAAGAAAGTCTTCTCGGGTGGGGCACTGATGCTCACTACTATGGATGGAGAAGATTTCCAATCCCTTGTTAACTCGGACGCAGTTAAAAAATACTTCGCATAAAAAGACCCGCTGGACACAAAAACAGAATTAAAGTCCAGGCAAGAAAAGGGCATCCCGGTGAGCTAAAAACAGAATAAAAAGCTCGGGAAAAAGTTAGGGAAAATAAATGAAAAAATGTACACCCGCTGAGTTGAAAAGCCACATCGGACAGCTCAGGCAAAAAAGGGTATCTCGGTGGATTGAAAACCCGAAAGGGCGATCCACGCAAAACAAGGGAATAAGCGAACAATTGCGATCCGGGTAATCTGAACCAAAATCATCGTTTCATGCAGTCTGACAATATCAGAACGATAGGAATCAATCCCCTCATCTTCTTCGGAAAGCAAAGGCAAGAACAAAAAGTCTTGAAGACATGCTGGTCATAGCAGGAAGGAAACTCATTGGAATGTCGTTACATTGCCATTAGGATAGTTTCTTTTCTCAAGTTTTAGTAGCTACCTCTTTCCAGGTAGTTGCTTCCTTATGTAAAGCTTTGCCTATTCAGAGGCCATTCAATGAATGAATATTCAGTCATAAAAGCGGTGTTGTGTTGTGTTTACATTGTTTGCAAAAAAAATGTCCTGAGTTTTTGGCAAAGAAGAGCATCGCATTTGAGGCATGTTGATTTTTCTGGGAAAATTGACATTGTAGGGAAACAATTAAAACTGTCTTTGAGTGTCGGGTGACAATGATTGAGCAGATCATATCATGTAAATCCCCGTGGCACATGTGTGTATACTGTTATTGCGGGTTTTGCAGGGTCATGTGGTATTTCCCCAAGCGGAGGGTGATTCCCAGCTGAGCTAGAGCAAGTGGAATCACCAGCAGAGCTTCAAACCTGATCAAAGAGGTGTCCTTCCCAAATGGTGGTTGTTCTTTACAAGAAAGACATGGTTATCCCCAGTAGAGTTCAGATGGAACCTTCCCCAGCTGAGTCAGCGTAGGGTGGTATTCCCAGCAGAACTTCAAATCCCGTTGAACAGTTCCCACCTCTGGGCGGAGTCTTTATGTCAGAGTGGGCTATTCCCAAGCAAGCAGTTGGATGCTTAACTCCTTACAGGGTTGTAACTGTCAGAACTCTTTCCCTAGCAAGGGTTATCTGACCAAGCATCTTCCCCAGCCAAGTTTGAAGATGGTATTCCCCACAGAGTTTCATGTTTGGAGGTTGTCCATCATTGAAATATTCCCCGGGAAGTTGCCAATTTATTTTTGGCCATTGTGATGATACAAATAGTTATTCACCCCCCTAAACAAGGTTAAGTGTCAAAGCCTCTTGACCTGGTTCTCCCCTAAAGAGTTTTGATTCTTGTTGACAATCAGGGAACTTTGTTTGATGCTCGTCTGCATTCCCCCAGCACTCGTCTGTGTTTGATAATTGTTTGATGATCGTATGCACGCCCCGACACACATATGTGTTTGATATCTGTGAGATGCTCGTCGGCGTTCTTTAGCACTCACTCATTTGTGAAGTATTTTTCTTTTGATCCTCCCCGATAGAGTTGTGATTCTTATCAGGCATCTGTTTGATGCTCATATGCAATCCTCAACACTCGGCTGTGTTCGCACTTTGTTGATGCTCGTTTGCATCCCCCAACACTCGTCTGTGTTTGAATGTTGTTTGGTACTCGTCTGTATTGCATTCTCCAGCACTCATATGTGTTTGTTATCTGTTCAAAGCTTGTTTGCAATGATTGGATACTTGTCTGTATCATCCTTCACACTCGCTTGTGTTAGCTTATATCCGGTAATACTGATTTGATAATCACTTTGGTACCCGTTTGTATTGATACTCCAAACGCTCGTCTGTGTTGGATTTCTGGTATTCGTCTGTATCAGTGGTTGATATTCGTCAGTATCATCGCCTGAAGTGCTTGTCTGTGTTTCTTAGATCATAGTCTAATATTCGTTTGTATCATTGACTTATGGCACTCGTCTGTGTTCTCTTAATGATCATCCAATACTCGTCTGTATTGAAGAGGTTTGAATTCCTGACGGTGGGATTAAACGTCAAAATGGTTACCGGTCCTGGCGTAACAGGTTATCCGAAGGAGGTTCGTCTGTCTCAAAGACCACTTATCTACGCAAGATTTATGAAGAGGGTTCGTCTGATCCTAATATCGCACCTGGCGTAACAGGCTTGTTCGAAGAAGATTCTTCTGTCTTAGACCATATGTCTACGGAGTGTTGCTCCCCGGATTTCCATCCTGGTACAAACGCGAAAGTGGCGCGGAAAAAGAATAGAGTCGCCAGCCAGGCATTTTTATCCCGAAGGAACGGGAATGGTAATGCTGCACAAACCATAAGAAAGAAGAGGAAGGGCATGGGTCTTGCGAACCAAAGAGACTAAGTTCGGGAGTCGGTTACGACCTGGGAAGGTATTAGCACCCAGATCGTCCGCCGTACCCGACGGGATCCACGCTTGCAAAAGAAACTGTTTCAAAGGGTGAGGGTATGAAAGCTGCTGCAAAAGAAATGAAATAGAAAATGGAACTGGAAAAAGAACTGAGAAAGGAACAGGATGAGAAATGAAAGAGAAAAAATGTAGGGAAAATAAAGATTGTGCTCGAACGGGCCCTACCCCGCTGCCTACGTACCTCATCAGGACAATGGGGATTAGAGACGCCGTAATTCCCCTAACTAGGGGTGGCAAGGAAATTTCTTGTGAATTAAGGCTTGAACTGCCTATGTCAATGCTCAGGTGTTACAGACTCGGACGACGAGTGCGTAACCGTCTTACAAAATGAAAAGTAGGAGCAAGTTCGCGTATGGAGCGAATGAGATGAGAAAAGAATTCCCGAAGGAAAGACGCTTATTATTTGTTTGTGTTTTTTATGAAGCTTTTATGAGTGTGTCACAAGGAAGTGAACTCAAGCTCTTTTCCATGGAATGTGCACTTGTCACTACATTCCAAGATGGAATAATAGAACAAGCACACTCAAGTAAGGAGAAGATCCCCAAAACTTGAATCCAGAGATTAGGGCTTAGGCTCACTAACTAGTTAAATTATTAAGTTTTTTTGGTTATTTACAGATGAAGAAGTGTTTTTTATGCTTTTCTTGGTGAAGAAGATACCTTGATCAGACTTGTACATCACAAGGTAAGCTTGTACTATCCCAAGATGGGAAGACTACAAGTACCTCATGGGATAAGGCTATTGCTCAAGGCATTACTTCAAACTTTATTAGGTGTTTTCTTTAAGATTATGAGATAAGAAGAGAAAAAGAACCAACAGGAACACAAACTTTATTAGGTGTTTTCCTAAGTGTTGTCATGCATGGATATCCTATGGTTAGTGTGGTTTTCTATCCTAAAGAAGAAAGAAAGAAGAAGAGAAAGAAGAAGAATGGAAGAGATGAGCAAGGCCTAAGCACAACAAGCAAAAGGTTAGTATAAATGAGAAATGAGAAGAAGAAGAGATGAGATTTGGAGATGTGGAACTCACTTCCACACCTCTCACTTACCATAGCCCCTGCAAGGTTAGTAACATGCAAACAAGTGAAATGAAATGAACAAAATGACATGCCAACATCATACAAACAGAAGTGAAGTCATATATTCAAATGCTCAATGAATATGCAAGACAAAAGAATGAGAGAAGAAGCATGCATGCAAATTATGAGACAAGATGAAACACATATGTAAACAAATGCAAACTTAATGAGATGCAAAGCAAAAATGCACAAACATGGACTCAAGGCCTACAACCAGAACCAAAAAAAGTCAAAGAAGAGCTTAAGAAGCAGGAAAGATGAAGAGAATGGACACACAAGACCAAGCAATCACAAAATGAGATGAAAGAAGTAAGGAAGTGAGATGAAAACACTTAAGAAAAGATGACATCAAAAGATAAGCAAAGCACAAAAGTTTCTAAGACACAAACCCTAAACTAAGACCAGAATGAAACCCATACCCCAAAGAGACCCCAAATGAGAAGAAGAAGTTGGCACAAGTGCCCTTCTAAGCTTATAAGAGACCTAATGAACCAAAAGAAGCAAAATGGGACAAGGTACAAAGCAAAATTCAAATTAATTCAACAATGCATCTAAAAATTCCACAACTTAAGCCAAATGATCTTAAAACATGATATAACAATGAGCCAAAAGTATTTGGAAAAATTCAGAAGCTAAGTAGGTCAAATGAGGGCAAGAACACAAACTAGGGTTAAGAAACTTACATCACAAGGAAAAGACCAAAACACAAGGAATAAATTTCTAAAAATCAGGGGAAAAATCACACATGAAGTACGTCATCTTAGGAATCCAAAGCAAAAAGAATCAACACCAAACTCAAATTAATGAACTCTATGGAAATTGAATAAGGCAGATTGCTCAAAAAAGGATTTAAAATGACTTAATGGAGAAGAACAAATTAATGACACGTGGATAATAGGGAAAAATGGAAAATAAAAATATATAAAAATAAAAGAAACTCAAATAAAGACTCATGAATTATTTTGGAATTTTTGGATAATTGGAAGTATTTTTAATAATTTGAAACCAAAAGGGAATAAAAGAAATAAAATGAAAAAAGAAATAAAATATGAAATGAGGCTGGGGGGTAAGAATAGCAAGCAATTTAGTTCAAACGCAATTGGGCTTAACATGAAGGGGGTGTGGAAAGCAGAACCAGGCCCATTGGGTGCACTGGTATATTAAAACATAGGGTGGAAATTATGAAAATAAACTGGAAAAAACAAGGAGACGTGGGATTGATCTAACGCGTCCTGTGGACTCTTCATTAAATGACGTGTAAGATTGTTTGGATGAGAGGCTGGGGAACACAATTGTTATGGTGTGTGCGTAACATCATGAATTAAAATAGAAACAAACTGTGCAGCCAAGGAACGTGAGAGAGAGCTGGGAATTTTAAATGACGTGTCAAGATCTGGAGGCTGGGAGGGAGGATCTAAAGGCTGGGAAGTCATCACCTTCGTTGGAAACCCTAGCTTCAAACATTTGTAGTTTCCAGTGACCGGAGCTAGGGCTCCGGCACCGGAAATCAAAACAGATGAACAAACACACATTAAAATGAACCATAAGCTCCAGATTGGGTAATTGAGGGATGCTGAATTCAAAAATGACCTTGAAATGCTCTAAAACTCAAAGAATCAAACGGATCGAAGAGAAACAAGTGTGACCATGAAAAATGAAATTCACATATCTCACACTACAATGCACCATTTTCGAAACTAAAACTTGCAGAATGCTCAGAGGTGAAAAATTTGAAGCTTACCTGAGTTGCAGATCTTGAAACAATGTGCTAGAAGACCAGATAGTGGATGCAAATCACTCTACATTCACTCTAGATGCAAAATAAATGCATCTAAAGCCTTGAAGATGGATGGATCTTGGGCTTTGTAAGCACCTGCCCTGAAATGGCAAGGTTGTTGATCTTGAGAGATTGCTTGAATGATGGTGTGATTAATGATCCTGAGCTTGCACTGATCCAGGATCTACAATTTGTTTTGAGATTGAGCAAGTGTATGATGAGATATGAGAGAAATTGCAAGTTGTGCAAGAAGTTTGAAATGAGAGAATGAGAGAGAGTTGTGCAATTCTGAAACCCTGGCTTCTTATATATGAAGTCATGAACTAATGCTGAAAAAATGAGCTCATTTGCACGTGGGGATGAGGAGAATTTGTGATTCTTGCAAATTTTGCAAATTGGTGTGAGAGCATGCACTCCTCATGCTTTCCTTGGCCTCTCAGCCCATGTGCAATCAAATCTTCACCCTTAATCATAATACAAAGGATCTTGGCCATTGGATTGAGGTTATCACACTTTCTCCATGAATTTGCAAACTATCCACTTTTTGAATAACAAACTTGCCTTGCACGAAATTGTGGTATTATTTGGAGAAAAGTATGCCAAATGCCTTGTATTTTAACATTGGAACCAAACTTGATCCATTCCAAGCCTTAAAATTAAGTTTCACATCATTTGGCTTTTGGTGCATGCATGAACTTTTGGTTTTGCCCTAGTTTTAAGGAAATTTTCGAAGGGCCTATAGAACAAACCATGAATCCCATGAAAAAGTA
The DNA here is from genome assembly GCA_963966055.1 of Lathyrus aphaca. Taxonomy (NCBI): domain Eukaryota; kingdom Viridiplantae; phylum Streptophyta; class Magnoliopsida; order Fabales; family Fabaceae; genus Lathyrus; species Lathyrus aphaca. The sequence goes on along the minus strand of OZ014523.1, from coordinate 126,027,769 downwards.
CTTGTAATTTTTGAAAATGGGAGCCCTTAATCTCCAACTTTCATGTTTGACTTTGGTCCATTTGAAGAATTTTTGATCATGTTAAGGTCACTTGAATTTTAAGGCAAAAGTTGCCAAAAATGGAATTTTCCAAAAACCAACTTTGTACCATTTTTGCAAAACCCTTCAAATCTTCATGATTCTTGAACTTTGACCTTTCCAAACCTCTTTTAAAATTTTAAGGACACCCCTTGGCCAAAAATGTTGGGTTGGACCCCTTGAAATCACACAGTTGACTTTTTAAGGGCACAGTTGACCAATTACTTCATCTACAAGCAACTGAAGAATTTCTTGACTTCCACAAGGAATTTTCTCATGAAAATTGATACCTAGGATCCTCTTGACATATAGAAGACTTTTCCCAAATGAAATGGCCAAAGTTGTGAAGTTTTGATGCTTGAATCTCAAACCCTAGTTTAGGTGCCTTGTGCAGGAGCTTTGCCCTATCCTGGAATCTCTGATGATCATACACTCTTCTGAGCTTTTGCAAATGAACTTGAACTTGTAAATGCAATGTAGAACCATCATAGGACTTGTACAAAACCATTGGGCCCCTTGTCATAGCTTGTGATGCTTCAAGAACCTCCCCAGATGATCATATGCCTAATGTTAGGACATGAGAAGTGTTATGCCTCATCTTTCCATGCTAGGATGCTAAGAAAATGATATGTTCATGATGAATATGATGTGATATGATGCTTAAAATGAAGAGGTAAAATTTGGGGTGTTACAGCTGCCCCTATTCAAACAACTGTTAGTCTGAAAAGGACGGTAGCACGGGCTATCGACCGTTCAAGATAAACTGTGGTTGAATACCAAGAAGACCTGAAATTTGCACTCTGACGAAGAATGCAAAAACTGGGAAATAAACCCAACCAAATGACGCTTTGGTGACTAAAGGGGAGAAAAAACAGACTAGCTTCTTCCAAATTGAAACTGGTATCTGGAATAAGAATACTTTGACAGACGAGTCTTCTTCGAACAATCCTGTTACGCCAGGAGTTGGACATACGATTCCTCAAACACTGCAAGAACATATGACTTGAGACAGACAAATCTCCTTCAGATATACCTGTTACGCCAGGACCGTGATGCACTTAAGTCTGTGGGATAGACATGCATAATCAAGGTAGACGAACCTTCTTCATATATTATCCGTGGATATATGGTATAAGACAGACGAGTCTTCTTCGAGCAAACCTGTTACGCCAGGTGCAACATCAATAATTGGTGCCTGAGACAGATGAGCCTCCTTTGGATATACCTGTTACGCCAGGATCGATAACCATTTTGACATTTATTCCCACAGTCAGGATTTTAAACCTCTTCATTACAAACGAGTATTGGATGATCATCAAGATAACACAGACGAGTGCCATAAGTTAATGATACAAACGAGTATCAGACGATGATCTGAGAAACACAGACGAGCACTTCAGGCAATGATACAGATGAGTATCAGCAACTGGTATAGACGAATACCATAAATTCAAACACAGACAAGCATTTGGAGTTGTCGCAGAAACCAGTATCAGGATAATCAACAAATCACCATATACAGATATAAGTTAACACAGACGAGTGTTGGGTATGATACAGACGAGTATCCAACAAAGAAGACGATCTTCAAACAGATAAAAAACACAGACGAGTGTCGGAGAATGCAGACGCCATCACAAATATTATATATCAAAACACAGACGAGTGTTGGGAGCTATAGACGAGCAAACAACAAAGTGATAACACAGACGAGTGTTTAATTATCAAACACCAAACACAGACGAGTGCTAGAAAGTTGCAGACGAGCAACAGCCAATGTCACATACCAAACACAGACGAGTGTTGGGAATCGTAGACAAGCAAACAACAGAGATTACTTATCAAAACATAGACGAGTGTTGGAAGTTGGAGACAAGCAATAGCAGATATCAAAAACCAAACACAGACGAGTGTTGGAGAATGCAGACGAGCAACCACGAGATCAAATATCAAACACAGACGAGTGTTGAGGAAGTGCAGACAGGCACCAACAAAGTATTCATAAACCAAACACAGACGAGTGCTGAAAATCGCAGACGAGCAATATCAAGATAATCATGGACCACTGCTGGGGAAAGCAAACGAGCAATACCAAAATGGTAACACAGACAAGTGTTGAGAGATGCGAACGAGAAGCAATAAGCAAGAGCACAAACGAGTGCTGGAGAGTGCAGACGAGAAACAAACAAATGCCTGATTGGCCACAAGAGTTACAACTCTACAGGGGAAGAACAAGTCAAGAGGCTTGGACACCTAACTCTGACTGGAGTGATGCATACCTGACTGCATCATCATACTGACCACAAGAATGGCAACTTCGCTGGGGAATATTTCACTAACGGAGTGAAAATCAACTATGAACTCTGCGGGGAAGGATCATCTTCAGACTTGGCTGGGAAAGATGCTTCAACAATACTCTGGTTGGGGAGAGAATTTTGCTAATTCTAAGCTTTGTGGGGACATCAGGCATTCAGCTTCCTGTTGGGCATACTCCACTGGGGAATAATAAATTGCTTGGGCTGCTTGCCAAGGCTTAGTTGGGGAAGAATTCTGCTTGGGGAGAATGTGACGCCATCCTGCAACCTGCAACAACAGAAAACACAAGTGTGCCCCAGGGACTTGCATGGTATGAACTGTTCATCCATCGTCACCCGACACTCAATGAGGGTTTACAGTGTTTCCCTACAATGTCATTTTCTTTCAAATTATCACCATGTTTAAATACAATGCAATTTTTGCCAAAAATTCAGGACATTTTACAAACACAACACAACTTTTTGACTAAATATTCTTTTTATTGAAAAGCCTCTGAATAGGAAAAGATTTACATCAGGAAGCAACCACCTGGAAAGAGGTAGCCACTATAAAATTGAAAAAATAAACTATCCTAATGGCAATGGGCATGGCATTCCAATGAGTTCCATCTCTGCTATGACCAGCATGTCTTCAAAATTCTCCATTCTCCTTTGCTTTCTGAGAGGATGAGGGGACTGTTTCCTATCCTTCTGATATCGTCAGGCTGTAAGAAACAATGATGTGGTTCAGATTACTCGGATCGCAGTTGTTCGCTTATTCCCTTGTTTTGCGTAGATCTCCCTTTCGGGTTTTCAATCCATCGGGATACCCTTTTTTGCCTGAGCTGTCCAATGTGGCTTTTCAACTCAGCGGGTGTACATTTTATTTATTTATTTTCCCTAACTTTTGTGCGAGCTTTTTATTCTATTTCTTTCTCGCCGGGATGCCCTTTTTTTGCCTGGACTTTATTTCTATTTTTGTGTCCAGCGGGTCTCTTTATGCGAAGTATTTTTTAACTGCGTCCGAGTTAACAGGGGATTGGAAGTCATCTCCATCCATAGTGGTGAGCATCAGTGCTCCTCCTGAGAAGACTTTCTTCACTATGAATGGTCCTTCGTAGTTTGGGGTCCACTTGCCCCTATGATCTGAACTTGAAGGAATGATCCTTTTCAACACAAGCTCTCCTACTTGATACTCCCAAGTACGTACTCGTTGGTCGAACGCACGCTTCATTTTCCTATGATAAAGCTGACCATGACAGATAGCCGCTAATCTCTTTTCCTCAATTAGACATAGCTGATTGTAACGAGCACGCACCCATTCAGCCTCATCAAGCTTTACATCCATCATCACACGCAATAAAGGAATCTCTACTTCAACAGGCAGGACTGCTTCCATACCATATACCAATGAGAAGGGAGTTGCCCCAGTTGACGTCCTGACTGACGTTCGGTACCCATGCAGCGCAAATGGTAACATCTCATGCCAATCTTTGTAAGTGACAACCATTTTTTGCACAATCTTCTTGATATTCTTGTTTGCTGCCTCTACCGCACCATTCATCTTTTGTCGGTAAGGAGAAGAATTGTGATGCTGAATCTTGAAGTCCCGACACAACTCTGCCATCATCTTGTTGTTGAGATTAGAACCATTGTCAGTAATGATCCTTTCGGGCACTCCATATCTGTATATGATGTCTCTTTTCAGAAATCTTGCCACCACTTGACGAGTGACGTTGGCATAAGATGCTGCTTCCACCCATTTCGTGAAGTAATCAATCACAACCAGGATGAAGCGATGACCATTTGAAGCAGTAGGATCTATTTTCCCGATCATGTCAATGCCCCACATAGAAAAGGGCCAAGGAGATGACATGACGTTGAGCGGGCTTGGAGGAATATGCACTTTGTCTGCATAAATCTGGCACTTGTGGCACTTACGAGCGAATGAACAACAGTCTGCATCCATTGTCATCCAGTAATACCCCGATCTCAGCAATTTCTTAGCCATAGCATGCCCTCCTGCATGGGTACCGAAAGATCCCTCGTGGACTTCCTGCATCAACAGGCTTGCCTCGTGTCTATCCACACATCTGAGCAAGACCATGTCAATGTTTCTCTTGTATAAAACTCCGTCTGTATTCAAGAAGAAGCTAGCAGCAAGTCTCCTTAAGGTATTCTTGTCATTGGAAAATGCCCCAGATGGGTATTCTTGCTTTTCTAGGAATAACTTGATATCAAAATACCAAGGTTTCTCGTCAGACACGGCGTCTACAAAGAAGGCATGAGCTGGAGCGTCAAGCCTGGAGATATCAATTCTGGGCACATAGTTCCAACACAAGACTTTGATAGACGAAGAAAGAGTGGCTAAAGCGTCGACAAACTGATTTTCAACACGTGGTATGTATTGAAGTTTAACTGTCGTGAAGAACGCCAACAGTTTCCTAGCATAATCCCTGTATGGAATTAAATGCTCTTGATGCGTATACCACTTGCCGGTAACTTGGTTAATGACGAGGGCTGAATCTCCGAATATATCGAGGTTCCTAATACGAAGATTAATAGCCTCCTCTATTCCCATTATGCATGCCTTGTATTCCGCTTCATTGTTGGTACAACCAAATGTAATTCTGGAAGCGAAGGGAAAGTGAACACCTTCGGGAGTGATAAGAACAGCACCAACTCCACGTCCGTTGATATTGACTACCCCATCAAACATCAACTTCCATTTGGATTCAGGGTCGGGCCCCTCCTCCGGAAGTGGTTCCTCGCAATCGTTTGCTTTGAGGTACATGATGTCCTCATCAGGGAAATCAAACTTCATTGGCTGATAATCATCTTCAAGAGGTTGCTGTGCAAGGTAATCCGAAAATACACTTCCCTTGATGGCTTTCTGAGAAGTATACTGGATGTCATATTCAGTTAAAATCATTTTCCACCTAGCAACTGTCGCTCCCAATAAGTGGGGAATGGCCCAAATAAAGGTACAGACGCGAACGGTCGGCGAAAGAGACAATGAGAACACACAGCCGTGAACTCACTGGAGATGAAAAGAGTCGCCAGCTAGGCATTTTTATCCCGGAGGAAAGGCAATGCTGCATAGGCCTAGAAAAAGAATGGATAAGACGGTTGCGAACCAGAGAGACTGAGAAAGGGGGTTGGTTACAACCTGGGAAGGTATTAGCACCTAGATTGTCCGCCGTACTCGACGGGATCCACGCTTGAAAGATTTGTGTTTTAAAGGGGTAATGTCAGTGTAATCTGTGTATAAAAGAGATGGAAAAGATGTACAGGTGTTAGTGTAAAGGAAGTGTGAAGTGTATAAATGATGTGTCAGTGTAAGGACAAAAGTGAAATGCTCATGATAATGAGGCTAAAAGAATGATGCTGGAAGAGGGGGATATACAGAGACTTTTGTTCGATAACCGTTAAGTTATGCCTACGTATCCTCTCGTGCAATGAGGAAGTCAGAACACCGTAGTTCGACCCAAAGAGACTGAAAGATGAATTGACTTGTGAACTGCTCGCTTGTCTATGCTCAAGTGTATGATCTGTCTGGCACAGATGCAAACTGTCTTGCATTAGACGGAAGAAGCAAGTTCTCGTTTGTGAGCGAGTGAGGTGAGAAAAGAATCCCGAAGGAGACGATTATTGTTTGTTTTTGTGTTTTCAGTCTTTTATTGTTTTTGGATTTTGTCATAAGTTAATGAGCTTAAGTCTAAACCAATGGATTTAGTAAACTCATCACATCTTCCCTCTGATTAGGGGTAATGAGAATACTTTAAGTGTGAAGTCAGCTTCTCACACTTAAACACCTTTGGTGTAGGATTAAGATCATTAACCTACTTGTTGATTATTTAGATGTTTTTGTTGTTTTTGTTTAGTGTTAAGGAATGAGATTAAGCCATAATCAGGGATTTAACAGACTCATTACACCATCCTAATAGAAGGATAATAGATGAGAATGTTTAAGCTGAGGAAAGCTCCTCAACTTAATCCATGATTAGGGATTAAACTCATGAGAAAACAAGGCCTTTATTAAGTGGATTTTATTTAATGATATGATGATGAAGTGAGTTTTATGATTTGTAAGACAACTTGAGGGGGACTTATCCATTAACACTAGGGTTAGTCCTTCTTAACCAGTTAAGGAAGAATTAGAACCCTAATGCAAGGCCCAAGTTACAAGTGTGATGTCTTGATACTTATTAAGTGAATTGATTAGAAGAGTTAAACACATTAAGGGTTTAACACTTAGGATTAAAGTTATACACTCCATCCTAAGAGAAGGATGCAGGCATAAGCTTAATCACAAAGCCTTAAAGCCTTTAGGGTTTAGTCCCTGATTATGAGATGAGAAGAGAAGACTCAAAAAAGACACAAAGGTAAAACTAAGAGGGGAGACTAATCAAGATCCTAATCATTGTCATGCTTGGTTGTCCCTAAGGTTTGTGAGGTTTTCAAGAGAAGTCTTCAATGGAACCACCAGGAAGCAGATGAAAGGATCAAAAGAAGCAAAGCAACTTGCTTCATTCAAGAAGTCAAGTCACTTGAAGAAAGAAAGTAAGAAGAAGAAGAATGAGCAAGCTCAAACCCAAACACATGTAAAAATGCAGCATGGATGCAAGAGAGATGAAAAGAAAAGTTATGAGAAGTGAAGGCAAATTCACTTCTCAAAGTTACTTACCACCTGAAAGGTTAGAAAAGAAATGCAATGCAATGCAAAATGGGATGAGATGACATGATGAGAAACAAAACCAGAAGCATTTACATGATGCTAATGATGTTATGAGATGCTACAAACATGAGGCAGCACATGGAAATGATCATACAAGTTCATGAATGCAAATGAAGCAAGTTAGGGACCATGAACATACATGAAAAGTTATGAAGTGCACATGACATACAACAGGGCAAATACATGGTGCAATGATCAAGCATGCTTCCAATATGTCTTATGATGTCAAATGAATCAAATGGATGCTTGAAATGTCATGGCAAGTCATGTTATGCAAGAAGATGCAAGATGGATGCATATGGGAACCCAAATTAGGGTTTATGAACAATACATCAAACAAAAATCAAAATCAGAAGCAAACCCTAAGATAAAAAAAATTGAAAATGCCACTCAAAGGACCCCTAATCCTATACTAAACCAATGCCCAAAGGAGAAGTTTCAACTCTTGACCAAACTCAAGATATGATTTTTCTAAGTTTCTTAGGGTTTTAAGGTTTCCAAACAAGAAAATTATCAAACAAATTGAAAATGAAAGATCAAATCATGGCCATTTAATCTCACAAACTACATGCTAAACACAATGCAATGCAAAAAGAATCAATGTCCAACTCTTCATGGATAGGCAGAAATGATTTTTAGAACTTTTGGATCAAATTAATGCATAAAAATGATTTTTAATCAATGAAAAATTCTCAAAATGCATCAAGATCAAAAAATAAATTTGGTTTGAAGGTTGGACAATGTTTCTAAATGTCTTAGAACATTTCATGAATTTTTTGGTGATTTTTAAATACCTAAAAGTATTTTTAATAAATTAATTTTCATTAATCAATTAAAAATAAACTTTTAAATATTTAAAAATACTTTTTAATGCTAAAAATGAAAATAAAAATATTTTTTGTGTTTTAAAAATTAATGAAACTCTTGACAAAAAGTTTCATAATTTTTAAAACATTTTTGCTATTTTAAATTAATTATGCAAATTAAAAGAAAGAAAAATGAATATAAAATATGAAGTATGCAGTATAAGTGGCTGTGATTAAGAGTTGAGTGATCCAAAGGCCCTGCGTGCAAGTCAACAAGACTGGGGGTATGCACAATCCAAGGCCCAGATTCAAAGTTCAAACACGCGCGTGATCCAATGGCTGTGGTTCCAGGTTAACTTAATTAATTATGATTAATTTAATTAAACAAGATTAGGGTTTAATGACCCATCTGAGCCGTTCACAAGCGCGCGGGAAGCAGCATCCAAGGGACAAGATTTAAAGTTGCTTAATCACCCAGGCTTAACCCTAATTACATTCAGGCGACCGGAGATGAGCTCCGGTCGTCTTCTCCGGCCATGCCAAAACCCTAGCTTCTTATTTAGGCTACCCCAAGTCAAATTAAATGCACAGAAACAATCCTCACACTTCTAGCAACTCAAATCAACAACCAAACATCATTTATCTAGCACAAACAGGCTGAATCGAAACAAAACAAAAATGGGGCCAAACTTTCAGACACTCATAAAATACTCATTTTTTCACCATTTTCGATTCTGAACATATCACAATGATCCTTAAAGCATGCACTTTCAGTTTATACCAAAGAATCAAAGCTTTATGAGAAAGTGTTCTTGGCCATACCTGAGCTGGAGACTCCTGTTTCTGGGCTTTCAGAGCTATTCTTTGGTGCAAGCTTGCTCCACTGACTCCCCTGGTTCTAATGGAAGGCTTGGAATGAGCTTAAACAAGCTGGTTTGAGAAGTCCAGTTCTGGTGTATCAGAAAATGGAGTTTGTGCATGAGCTGTTTCAGATCATTGTGAAGGGTGGTATTGGTTCTATGGATGTTTTCTGGTTGATTGGTGAAGGTAGAATGAGTGTTTGATGACTGTGGAAGGTGATTCGAAGAGAGGAAAGTTTTTGCAGGTTTTTCGATATGTTGTGTTCTGGCCAGCTTCAATGCTCAATGCTTTGCTATATCATCTCCAACTTGTGTGGATAGCCTGTGGGGCAGGTCAGTAGGGTGGCTGTTTACTGTGCCAAGAGTATGGGAGCTTTTTGCAAAAAGGTCAAATTTGTGTCCTTTAGAGTATGGGCCATGGCAGCAGCAGGTTCAAGTCATGTCTTGCTCCAGCTTGAGTTGAGGAGGGCCCTTGGATTGTTTGTAGCTGACTGCAACATGTGGATCATGAATTGAGAGTGATCTTGCAACTTGACAACTTGTGTTTTCTCATGATTTTGTGCCACACACATGAAACATCCCTTGCTGAATTTTGTAACATAGCACTTCCTTTAGTCATGGCAAAGTTTAGAAATCAGATATTGATCACATAACTTCCTAAAAAATGGTTTTTGCCAAGAATCCCCTTTTGCATACTTATGAAACATGCCTTATGGAACTTTGAAAATCAAGGCAAGCAATGCAAAAATCCTTGGGCCAAATATGTTTTTGGGGTCATGTATGATCATGTGATGAAGCTTTGAAGTCAATTTGTAGTCACTAGAATGCTTGGTACATGAATTTGCAAATTTTCCAATTGGTGCATAACTTGAAAATTAGTGATTTTTGCCAACTTTAACACACCATAACTTTTGATCCAAAATGAATTAGATCATGTTCTTGTACTTTTTGAAAAGGGAAAGATCTAATCTACAACTTTCAAGACCAAAGTTTTTCCATTTGAAGCATTTTTGGATCAAAAAGCAAGGCTTGAAAAGTGGCATAAAATGACATATTCTTTAAAAGTCAACCATGCCCTAAAAAGTCAACTTTGCAAAAACTTGTAATTCTTGAATTTTGTGAACTTAAACCTTCTTCCATGATCAAATAAAGATCATATACACTCAAAATGATGAAGATCACCCCTTGGTTGGGTCATTGGGGGCCTCAGATGCCCTGATTTTGCACTGACTTGTCTGAAAAGTCAACTCTTGATCAGATGACTCCCCCATGGAATTTCTTCATGAAAATTGATATGCATAACCCCTATACCATATAGAGACCAATGGAAACAAGAATGACCAAAAAATTTGGAGTTATGGCCTCTGAAACCAAAACCCTAATTTTAGGTCAACTGTGCAGTCAAACCTGGCTCTGCCTCCATAACAATCCCAGTTCTTGTGATTCTTTGGCATTCTTGACCTTGAGAGGATATAATATGATGCTTGAACACACATGGATCCCTTTTAAGTGATTGATGGCCTTTGGAGTGGCTTAAGAAGCTCTTGGATTGCTCAGATCACAAACCCTAGATGCAGATGACTTAGAACCTATGCAGTGAAGCAAAAATGTGATATGAGATGATATGATTGAGTTTATGCATATGAAATGATCACAAGCCATGGTGTGAATGGGTGAGGGCAAATTTGGGGTGTTTACAGCTGCCCCTATTCAAACATGAGTTAGCTGTGCAGGTTGTAAGCAATGGCTTAACGGGCAAACAAGATAACTCGTGGTTGAATATCAAAGACAGTCCAAAATTTGCACTCACAGAATGAAGAAGAAAAGGGATATAGATTGTAAAAGAAAATAAAGTATATTGTAAAGCGTGGGCGACGGAGGACGACCGTCAAGCAGAGGACGATTGTTGGGTAAAGAGCAGTGACGGGGACGGCCGACATGCTGGGAAAAGTGCGGAAAATAAAGCAATGACGGGGACGGCCGACGTGCTGGGGATAAAAGAATTATGATGGGGACGGCCATCAAGATAAAGCTGTAAAGTTGTCTGGAGATTAATGAAACATGACGGGGACGGCCATCAAGATAAAGTTGTAAGATTCTCTGGGAGTTAATGAAACATGACGGGGACGGCCATCAAGTTCACGAAGTAAAGTAACCAGCGATGGGGACGGCCATCGGGTTAAAAAGAAAAGGGACCACGATGGGGACGGCCATCGGGTTAAAGAATAAATGAAATAAACAGATGATGAGGTACGGTCATCAAAGGTGAAGGACGATCACCTAGCAGGGTACGGCTGCTCTGTTGGGGATAAGATGAGGGACGGTCATCTATGGTGGAGGAAGACCACCTGGCAGGGTACGGCTGCCGAAAATATCGCGACATAGGACGAATGCCGGATAGAAAATCAATGATGGGGACGGCCATCGGATGAGCATGATGGAGGACGACCATCAAGAGGTGGAGGACAACCACCTAGCAGGGGACGGCTGCTCTCAAGGTTTATCATGACATAGGACGAATGTCAGATAACCAAAATCAACAATGGGGACGGCCATTGGATAAAATGATGAAGGACGATCATCAAAAGGTGGAGGACGACCACCTAGCAGGGGACGGCTGCTAAACATCACGACATAGGACGAATGTCGGATAGAAAATATCAACGATGGGGACGGCCATCGGATGAGCATGATGGAGGACGACCATCCAGAGGTGGAGGACGACCACCTAGCAGGGTACGGCTGCTCTCAGAGTTATCATGACACAGGACGAGTGCCAGATAAAAAAGAAAATTTGCTTTGTTGGTGATATACTGGGGAATAGTAAACACGGACGAGTGTTTATATCCAAGAAACAAAAGGTATAAGTGTTTAGACGCTGTGTATAGATTAAAGATGCGGACGAGCATCCTTAAGACTACGATACGGACGAGTATCGGGTAGAAACAAATAATGACGCGTGTTCAAAGATGATGATACGGACGAGTATCAACTGGTTAACAGAGAACACGGACGAGTTGAATCTGAAGGGACTCTCCTGGGGAATAGTAGACACAGACGAGTGTCTATATTCAAGAAGACAAAAGTGTTTGACACAGTGTATGGATTAAAGATGCGGACGGGCATCCCTAAGACCATGATACAGACGAGTATCAGGTAGAAACAAACGCTTGACACATGCTCTGAGATGATGGTACGGACGAGTACCAACGAGTTAACAAAGAACAAGGACTAGTGTTGAATCTGTGGGGATGTAAGTGGTATGTACAAGACACGGACGAGTATCTGTATAAGAGTGAGTGGTGTATAGATGAGTGTTTAACTGCTGGGGAGAGTGACACGGACGAGTGTCAAAAGGAGAAGAGTGTGATATGAACAAGTATCTGGTATACAAAGTGTAGATGAATGTGATGGGGATGTGACACGGACGGGTGTCAAAGGATTGTTATGTAAGTATATGTGAGTGCAAAGAGGACGTCTTTGGCTTTCTGCTGGGGTTATGACACAGGCATGTGTCAAAGAGAGTATATACTGGTGTTTGCGAATGTGAGGTAACTGTTTTGCTGGGGAATCTCCGCTGGGGATTTGGGGGAAATATTCTGTATATTGACGGATTGTCATTATTCACAAGTGTTGATTCAAAACATGGCTTATGAATATGTTATATGTTTGATTTTTGCCGCAATGCTCCGTGTTAAAACGGAATGCTATGCTTTGTGGGTGAATATGATGCGAATGCTATGATTGTGCAAAGATACCAAACCGGGATTTCGGATCCCGTTGCTGTGACGATCTTTGGTCGATCTGCTTGAAATGGACATCCCAGCTGGGGGTGAAATCATTGGTAGATCTGATGATATGATATCTGCTTGGGGATTCGGGTCACTGATAGACCTGTCCTGACAACGAGGGACCCAGCTGGGGTTCGTAGAAGCTTTCTTCACTCTGTTGTGATCTTCTATGCGCTGCTCTTATGGATAGAGGCTGGAGCTCTGTGGGGAGATAGCTCCCTGACTTTTGTACTCGGCTGAGGGCGAGATGGCAACTCGGCTGGGGAGAAAGAGAGGAATCACTGAAAGGCCTCCCTAGAAATTCTGTTGCGGTAGCTTCTTGACTCAGCCGGGGATATGGGCACCTTCTGTGATGCCTGGCAACTCTGGTGGGAACAAGTAATACGTGACAACTCAGCTGGGGAGTAGGCATGAAAGGCAACTCAGCTGGGGAGAGAGCACTTTGGGTGCTAAAATTGAGTGTTGGTTTGCCAGCTTGCTGGGATGAAGCTTACATGCCCCAAGTTGCGCTCTGGATTCCCGCAAACCTGAAAAGACAGAGAAACGCACAAGTAATCCCGAGGTATCCTTTATTGGATTCCGTCATAGGAATTTAGTCACTTCCGAGAGTAAGTATATTTCCTGCAAGCATGTTTTTGTTTGAAGATAAACATCTGTATTTTATGCAGCCAGTGTTTCTTTTAGACATCAGACATTTTTTTGCAAATAAAAATGTACAAGACGAGACATGACTGAAAATCTGATTTTATTAATTCATATGCCCTGAATTGGCGAGATACAGTCAAAGAAACAAATCCCCTGAAATGAGGAGATTGTTACAAATTGAGAAACAAAATGCTGGCAATGTTGATGACGCTTTAAGGAGCTTCCTATTTACTATGACTCGTATGACTTTTGACGTTCTTCCCATCTTGCTTTCTGAAGAAGGTTGATTCTGATTGAAGCTTGATCCTTTCGAAGCTTACCAAGTTGTAAATGATACAGACGAATTTAGAATGCAGTTGTTCGCTTATTCCCTTATTTTGCATGGATCGCCCTTTCGGGTTTTCAATCCATCGGGATACCCATTTTTGCCTGAGCTGTCCAATGCGGCTTTTCAACTCAGCGGGTGTACATTTTTGTTTATTTTCCCTTATTTTTGCCCGAGTCTTTTATTTTGTTTTTGACTCGCCGGGATGCCCTGTTTTTGCCTGGACTTACATTCTGTTTTTATGTCCAGCGGGTCATTTTTATGCGAAGTATTTTTTAACTGCATCTGAATTCACAGGGGACGGGAAATCTTCACCATCCATGGTGCTGAGCATCAGTGCTCCACCAGAGAAAACTTTCTTTACCACGAACGGTCCTTCATAGTTTGGAGTCCACTTGCCCCTGTGGTCTGTATGAGGAGGGAGGATTCTTCTCAGCACAAGATCTCCTACTTGGTACTCTCGGTGCCTGACTTTCTGATCGAAGGCTCTCTTCATTCTTTTCTGATACAACTGCCCATGACAGATTGCAGCCAATCTTTTCTCTTCAATCAGACTCAGTTGTTCGAATCGGGATCGGACCCACTCTGCTTCGTTCAGCTTAACATCCATCAGTACTCGCAAGGAGGGTAGTTCCACTTCGACAGGTAGGACTGCCTCCATACCATATACGAGCTGATACGGTGTTGCCCCAGTGGATGTTCTGATTGACGTACGGTACCCATGCAAGGCAAATGGTAGCATTTCATGCCAGTCTTTGTAAGTGACCACCATCTTTTGCACAATCTTCTTGATATTCTTGTTTGCTGCCTCAACAGCGCCATTCATCTTTGGCCTGTAAGGAGAAGAATTGTGATGTTGGATCTTGAAGTCCCGGCACAGTTCTGCCATCATTTTGTTGTTCAAGTTGGAACCATTGTCAGTAATGATTCGCTCGGGCACTCCATACCGACAGATGATATCTCTTTTCAGAAATCTGGCTACCACTTGTCTTGTAACGTTCGCATAAGACGCTGCTTCGACCCACTTGGTGAAATAGTCAATGGCGACCAGGATGAATCTGTGGCCGTTCGAAGCAGTCGGCTCGATCTTTCCAATCATATCAATGCCCCACATAGTAAAGGGCCAGGGTGAAGACATTATGTTCAAGGGATTGGGAGGCACATGCACTTTATCTGCATAGATTTGGCATTTGTGGCACTTCCTGGCATAGGCACAACAGTCTGCATCCATCGTGATCCAGTAATACCCTGATCTCAACAATTTCTTAGCCATGGCATGCCCTCCTGCATGGGTACCAAAGGATCCTTCGTGCACTTCATGCATTAACAAATCTGCTTCTGTCTTCTCAACGCATCTGAGGAGTATCATATCAAAGTTCCTTTAGTAGAGGGAACCCTCGGGGTTCAGAAAGAAACTACCAGCAAGCCTTCTTAATGTCTTCTTATCATTGGATGATGCCCCAGGTGGGTATCTTTGGTCCTCCAAGAAGCACTTAATGTCATGGAACCAAGGCTTGTCATCTTTAACAACATCTGCTGCGAACACATATGCTGGTCTGTCAAGTCTGGACACTGAAATTTGAGGTACAAAGTTGGCAACCTGAACTTTGATCATGGATGAAATGGTAGCAAGAGCATCTGCAAACTGATTCTCGTCCCGAGGGATATACTCAAGCTTGACTGCTGTGAAGAAAGTCAGTAACCTCCTTGTATAATCCCTGTAAGGTATCAGATGATCCTGGTGGGTGTACCATTTGCCGTTGGTTTGATTGACTACCAAAGCTGAATCTCCGAACACGGTCAGTGTCTTGATCCTGAGGTCAATGGATTCCTCAAGACCCATAATGCAAGCTTCGTATTCAGCTTCGTTGTTAGTGCAGTTGAAAGTGAGTTTTGCCGAGAAAGGCATGTGAACTCCTTTAGGTGTAATGAGTATTGCACCAACACCACCCCATTGACTCTTCTAATACTGTCAAGTACATTATCAGAGGTCTTCCTTCAACTGGAGGCATAAGGATTGGAGGCTCTTGTATGTATTCCTTGATCTTGTCAAAAGCCTTCTGGCAGTCTTCATTCCACCTGACCATCTGTTCTTTTCTTAACAACTTGAACAAGGGTTCACAGGTAGCCGTAAGGTGAGAGATGAACCTCGAGATATAGTTCAATCGACCTAAGAACCCTCAAACTTCTTTCTCTGTCTTTGGTGCAGGCATCTCTTGGATGGCTTTGACTTTATCAGGGTCAACTTCAATCCCTTTCTCACTTACAATAAATCCCAGCAGCTTACCAGATCTCACCCCGAATGTGCATTTGTTGGGGTTCAACTTCAGTTGATACTTCCTCAGACGCTTGAATAGCTTCAGCAGATTCACCAGGTGATCTTCTTCAGTAAGGGACTTGGCAATCATGTCATCCACATAACATTCGATTTCTTTATGGATCATATCGTGGAATAAGGTCACCATGGCCCGTTGATATGTTGCACCAGCATTCTTCAGTCCGAACGGCATCACCTTGTAACAGAATGTGCCCCAAGGTGTGATGAATGTTGTCTTCTCCATGTCTTCAGGTGACATTTTGATCTGATTGTATCCTGAGAATCCGTCCATGAAGGAGAATACCGAGAACTGAGCCGTATTATCAACCAATACGTCAATATGAGGTAAAGGGAAGTCATCTTTCAGGCTGGCTCTGTTCAGATCCCGGTAGTCAACACACATTCTTACTTTGCTGTCTTTCTTAGGCACAGGTACTATGTTAGCAACCCACGGCGGGTAGCTAGTCACAGCAAGGAACCCGGCGTCCCATTGCTTTTGTACCTCTTCCTTTATTTTCATTGCCATGTCTGGGCGAGTACGGCGCAGCTTCTGTTTGACCGGTGGACATTCTTCTCTCAAAGGCAGCTTGTGCACAACAATGTCGGTGTCCAACACTGGCATATCTTTATAAGACCAAGCAAACACGTCCACATATTCTTGAAGCAGGTCAACCAGTTGTCTCTTCACCGAGTCTTGTAAGCAGGCCCTGATTTTAACTTCTTTCACGTCTTTATCTGTACCAAGATTGATCGTTTCAACCTCCTCCTGGTGAGGAGTAATAACCTTTTCCTCTTGTCTTAACAACCTGGCTAGCTCTTCAGGAAGCTCATATTCTTCTTCAACCCCTTCATCAGCTTGATTGATTGGATTGTCAAAGTCATACGAAGTCATAGTCGTGCTGTTGTCGGTGCTGTCTGGAAGGCACACTCTGCAAGGGTTCAGTTTGTTCATTTTAGTGATTTGATTTTAATCTTGTTTTTAGAAAAGTGAAATAAGGTTGTCATTTTGAAAACACTGCCATTTATTTTTTTGTACAAAAAGAAAAATAGAAAAAACAGTGAGCGGAAAAGAAAAAGACTCGTTTGCAAAAAGATGTCTGATATTTCATTGATTAATCTTGTTGCACAAAAAGTACAGATGGCCCGGTTACAAAATGAGTCTTGTCATCTTGGGCAAGATGCAAGACTTTGATGCATGCTATAAAAATACAGGAAATAATAATTACTCTGCATGAGTAACTCTTATAATTTCCTGGGAAGACCAGTTTGAGATACTGCTCCCCGGGATCTTTGGACGAATCCAGCTTTCCAGGTTGCATTCTTCTTCCAGCTCGTCTTCCACATTGTTGACAGCATCAGGGGTGAGCATTCCCCCACTCACAAAGTTGGGCTCTTTCGCAGCCTCTGCTTGATCTTGTTGAGTTGGTTTGTAACCCAACCTAAATCTATCCTCTTTCTTCTCCACCGGTAACAATCTGCCCCAGCCTTGGGCAGTTCCTTCCTCAACAACCTTCCGGGCTTGTTGGTATGATGTCATTGAAGTTCCAGGTACAGCAGATGTTTCATTCACGTTCAAGGCTTCAAAACCTTGACTCATTGTTTCATGGATCTCCCCATCCATCTCAATATACTTATAGGTAGCCAGGTGGCTGACAAAAATATCCTCCTCTCCACAGATTGTAACGATTTGACCCTCCCACTCATATTTTAACTTCTGGTGAAGGGTAGAGGTCACGGCGCCAGCGGCGTGAATCCATGGCCTACCTAATAGACAGCTGTAGGCAGGCTGTATATCCATCACGTAGAAGGTCGTTTTGAAAGTTTGCGGGCCAATCGTTATGGGCAACTCAATCTCCCCCAGAACCGATCTCTTTGAACCATCAAAGGCTCTCACCACCAGGTTGCTGGGTCTTAACGCCAATCCGTCATATTCTAGCTTCACCAGGGCCTTTTTAGGCAAGACATTGAGGGATGACCCCGTGTCTACCAACACATGGGAAAGGACTGCACCTTTACATTCCATGGTTATGTGCAATGCCTTGTTATGGTTGCGGCCTTCCATTGTCAAATCAGTGTTGGTGAACCCCAGTCCATGACTAGCATTAACATTTCCAACTACAGCTTCCAACTGATTGACAGTGATCTCTTCAGGCACATAAGCTGCGTGCAAGACTTTGAGTAGTGCATTCCGATGGGCTTCGGAGCACATAAGCAATGATAGGATTGAGATCTTGGAAGGCGTTTGATGAAGCTGATCCACTATTTTGTAATCACTTTTCTTGATGATTCGCATGAACTCATCAACCTCTTGATCGAAGGGTGTTTTTAAGGCTTCTTTAACAATCTTCTCTTCCTGCACCAAGCTTTTTCCTTTTGCCTTGGCAGCAGCTTCTGCTTCGGCAGTGGGTCTTTGAATTTGTGGAGCGAAGAGACGTCCGCTTCGAGTGAAGCCTCCGCCTCCTCCCACATTGTCTATTTGTGGTGCAGGGGTTGATGATTCAAAAGTGATTCTTTGTCCTTCGCAGTACAGGTCAGAGCCGTAATGCCAGGGGATGGCATTACTGCTTTCATAAGGTACTGGCCCAGGCACCGTGATAGTGACTGGACTGATTGCAGCTGCAGAAGGAGTTGTGATAGTTTGCGGATCATAATAAATTGTGACTGGTGCTCTGATGGGAGCAGCACTTTCTGAGTTGTAGGCAGAGTTGTTTTCAGGATCATAAAATATTGTGACAGTTGAGACGTCTTCATGATTTGTTGCTGATGTTGTAGGAGACATTGTCGGAAGGATGGATGTTGTTGTTGTAGGAGTTTCGAAATGAATTGGTGCTGGAGTTGTAGAAGGAACATTTGTTGATATCTGGTCAGTTGAGATGACAGATGAAGTACTTATTGATGAATCCGAAGAATTGTCGGGAACAATGGTTGTTGCAGTTGTAGGAGTTGCTGGAACTGTTGCTGGTGAGATTGCTGGATTTGTTGGAAATGATGTGGTGATTTGAAGTTGGCCACTCTGAACGAGACCATCTATGCCATTTCTCAAGTTATCGCACCCATTTACTGAGATATTGCAGTAAGCACACCCCAACTCACACCCCGGGAACATTTGACATTCGAGGAGTTGAGCCTTAATTTCCACCAACGGTGTCCGGATCTGACCCACACTGGTTATTAAATAAGACGGCTTGTCTTCTTCAATAGCGTTAATTCTGGGACCCCCGTGGTTTGGCATAGGGTTCTTATTGACATTGGGTGGTGGTGCGAAGTTCAGAGCTTTTGAGTCTACCAGGTCTTGTACCTTCATGTGCAAGGCTCTGCACTTTTCTGTACTGTGGCCAGGTGCATTTGAATGAAAAGCACATCTGGCGTTGGAGTCATAATTCCTGGGTAGACTGTTGGGATATGGAGGTGCCAACGTCCTTAGCTCAACTAGGTTGAGTTTCAGGAGTTGTGGCAGCAACGTAGCATATGGCATAGGGATCGGATCGATCACCCTATTGGCTTGAGATGGCCTCTGCTGAAATGGCCTTTGCTGGTTGTTGTTGTTGGTGTTGTTGTAGTTCCTTGGAGGATACTGAGCTTGTTGATGGTACTGAGGTTGTTGCTGATAGTTTTGTTGCGGAGGTTGATAAGCTGGTTGAGGATGAGCTGGAGCGGGAATGGTGACTGCTGCCACTGATCTATGGACATATTGGGGCCTGCCCCTGCTGGTGTGGATGGCATTGGTCTCGCCAGTTCTTCTTGGGCCTGCAAAAGGCTTCCTTGTACTACTGGACGAGCTGGCACCATTGTCAGAAATCTTGCCCATCTTCAACAGGCTCTCAATTCTCTCCCCAGCTATGACAACATCTGCAAAGCTAGTGGAAGAGAAAGCAGCCAGCCTGTCAATATATGTTCCCTGGAGGGTGTTCATAAACATATCTGCCATTTCCCTCTCAGACATAGGTGGCTGAACAGCAGCAGCCAATTGCCTCCATCTCTGGGCATATTCTCGGAAACTTTCCCTCGACGATTGTGACATTCCCATTAGGAGGGTCCTGTTGGGTGCCATATCTAAGTTGTACTGATACTGTCTGATAAAGGCCTCTGCCAGGTCCTTCCAACACCTGATAGTTGCTCTCGTCAGATGAGAGTACCATTCCCTTGACGCTCCAGTTAAGCTATCCTCGAAATAAAACATCCAGAGCTTCTCATCCATAGTATAGGCCTTCAGCCTCCCCAGAAATGATTGTAAGTGAGTCCGGGGGCATGAAGTCCCGTTGTATTTTTCAAAACAAGGAGGCTTGAACTTGTGGGGAATCCTGACCCCATCTACCAAGCCCATGTCCATGACATCGAAACCCAAAGAGTTTTGAGACTCTAAGGACCTCAATTTCTCAGCTATCTCATCCAGCCTTCTATCATAAGCTTCTTCCCAAGCTCCCATTACTGTGAATTGATCCTCTTGGGGGTCTTCTTGCAGTACCCTGGCTGCAGTGGCAGTCCCTTTAACATTTGCAGGGATGTTGACCTCAGGATGGAGGTGTGGGCCAAATACAGGGGGGTTAACATGAGGTTGGACCCTTTCATTGTTGCTGGTGCCGGCAGTCCCTATATGTGGATCTTCTTGATTTTGCCTTTCCACCATGGCCCTCAATCTTTCTTGGCTCTGAGCCATGTTGTTCATCACTTCCATAAACTGAGTCATCTGCGTTCTCATTTCCAATCTTTCGTTTGCCATTTGATTTCTAACCTCTGCAAGGTCCTGCTGTACCTGATTCATTTGTATGCCCGGAAGGTTGTTACGGGTTGGATAACGGTGCGGACGGTTGAGGGGAAATACCCGGCGTCGAGCAATAGTTCCTGAACATCACAACAGAGTTAGCAACAATAAAACAAAAGCCTGCAAAACAAAACAAAAGGTTAGCATGCAATGCAGTATGCTTATTTGTTTTCAAGGTATCCGGCTTGGCATTCAGTTTTGACCCTTCCAGACCCTTGAAGATGCTGTTGATGTTGCTTTTGAAGTGAAACTTGGATGGAACAAACTAGCACATATATTACAAAAGGCAAATGGTACATATTTTGTTTTACAAATACAAGCCCTCGGAGGGGTCAAAATACATTACAAAGAAAGTAAAAGTACATGGAATGAAAGCAACAACAAACAAATGGTCAAACACCAAGACCAAACTCATCCTCCCGAACTTCCTTGAGAAGTGCTTCGGTCACAGGATCAGCTGGACGCTCCGTGAGATTCCTGATGAGGAGATTCCGGGTAGTAACAGCTGTAGTCAGCTTCTTGTGCTGACTTTGGTCCTTTGACCTCTTCACTCCAGCTTTGATCTTCAGCTCTGATATCTCCCTCTGGGCTGCTGCCAGGGCTTCTTGCTGCTCTTTTGCACTAGCTTCCAGTTGCTCTATCTTGTCTTGGATTCTCTTGTCCTCCAGAGTACGAGCTTCGGTGATCCTGACCCACCTAGCCTGACTCTCCTTCAAATACAAGTCTGTCCTTGCTCTCTGGAACTGGGCTTCCTTGCAAGCATTCTTCAGAATTTGTTCTCCAGCCTTAGACTTCTTGATATAATCCCCAGACTTCTCAATCTTAGCCAGATGCTCCACTCTCAGCTTCTCCAGCCTCTCAATATCCATCCTACCATCATTCCTCTCCCGGAGGGTCTTCTGCAAAGCCTGAGTTAACTTCTCATTTCTCTCCTTCAAGCTCTCAAACTCCTCCAAACTGATAGTGGCAGGGGGTGGTGCTGAAGATGATTCAGGCATATCTTCTATGGTAAAGGGCATTCCAGAGAATTGAGCCCTGGCATGGGACCACTCATAATATTGTGCTGATGCCACATTGTTGCACTTCCCTAGAATGGTTACTCCCTTGGTTTGAACATTATCCCAGGCCCAAGCAGCCTTCCTAACAATAGCCAGATTAGGCTTGTTCTCACAATAAAGAGTCTCAACCAAGTCTTGTGCCTTAGGAGTGTGGACCAGTGCATAGCCCAGTTGTCTTTTGAACAGCAGAGGGTTGTAATTGATACTACCCTTAACTCCTATTAGGGGTACATTGGGAAAATGCCCACAGCTGGTGATGATATCCCTGCCCTTGGTGCTTTAGGTGCACCACCTGATATCAGCTGAAGTTAGTGCAGTGAGTCTCTTAGCCCAGTTTCTCTGCTGATGAGGGTTCAAAAATGCATCTGTCTTGGGTAAATGCCTGAGAAGCCAAGTATGGAACAAAGGAGCACAACACCTCACTAATCTTCCCCTCTGCTTTTCATTCCTCTGATGCACTGAATAGTAGAGATCCCCCAATAAAGTGGGCACTGGGTTCCTCTGAATGAAAAGATGGATTGCATTCTTGCTAATGAATCGAGGCTCATCTGCAAACAATACAATTCCATATATGCTCAGGGCCAATAAAGCACAGACAGCTTTCCACTCTCCTAAAGAAGCTTTCAGGGTAGCTTGAGAGATCAAGAAATCCAGATGGAAGCCAGGGATTCCAGCTTTAGAAGTCATATGCTGCTCAATCAGAACAGGTTCCAGATGCAAAGCCTTTGCTACTTCTCCATTACCAGGAAAGACCATCTCAGGGTTGAAAGGGATTCCACCCCCGATAGGCATACCAACCAATGATGAGTATTCTTCTAATAGAGGGCCCAACTGAAAGTCTTGGAAAGTGAAACACCTCAGTGGGGGATCATAAAACTGAATGCAAGTGTGGATCAGGCTTCTCTGTGAGGGGTCCAAATCCATAACCATATCAAGTATATCTCCATGGTGTTCCCTGAACAGTGGTATGTGATCTGGAGTGATCAGGGTCTGAATCCTCCTGATGTCAGCTAGCTCTGGCTGGAAGAAGTGGTAGGTGATGTTACTCTTTTTAGGAGCCATGTTGTTGAAGATGAGTGGAGACAGGTGCTGATGATAACACTGAAGAAATGGGCCACTGATTGGCTGGTGCAGGTGACTGAAGTGGATAGCTGATAGCAGAAGCAGATGCTGATGAGGATAGGTCAATACTGAAGATAGGGTCAAAACCAAACCAAAAATGAAGGTAGATACCCTGAAACACAAATAAGCAAATGTCAATATGATGCAATGATTATGTATGCAAATGATATGCAAGGGTTTGTGACTGAGCTGGATCTGATCAAATGCCCTGATGTAGGTCCAAGTATGTTCAAGAATACCAGATGGAGGTCTATAAATCCGGTAACCAAGGTGGGGGGCTCAAATAAAGAGCCACATGTCCAGGGTTTAGAATCACAAGAACTGTTCCAACATGGAGTACTCTTAAACAAACAAAGTAATAGGGTATTCTGAGGCCAAGGTACCTGCAAACCTGTAAACAGCCCAACCCCCTCACAGGTGGTGTTCTAAAACAAGGATCCTCAGACTTGGATCAGTTATGAGAAGTGTAAACACTTCTAACCCGGAGGTACAGTGTTTACAATAACCATAAATGTTCCTCCTCTAATTCACCTCAGTTTCTGAAGGTCAATACTAAAAGGTCATCCAGACTTAGCAGGCTTCCCAGATAGCCCTAGCACTGCAGGAAATCTGCAATACAGAGTTCTCAAGAAGAAACCCATATCTGAACCGTGTTTCATATTCCCGCACCAGACCGAGATGGAATGGGAAAGAATATGAACCACTCTAGCCTAGGTGTCACTCAGGTCCCAGGTATAGGACCTTAACTCTCAATGGAAGACCCACCCACCAAAGCAAAACCAGATCCCGCCAGACAGCATGACAGTATGATATATGTAAAGCAGTAAATAAAGCAAATAAACAAACTGTACATAAAGCAAAAACAAAAACAAATATACAAACACAAATAATCACATAACACCCCAGTAAACAAAAATCAATCAAGCGCTAGGAGGAACCCACAAAAAGAACCAGAAGCCCTGGTTACAATATAAGGGTCCCCAGCAGAGTCGCCAAGCTGTCGCTCCCAATAAGTGGGGAATGGCCCAAATAAAGGTACAGACGCGAACGGTCGACGAAAGAGACAATGAGAACACACAGCCGTGAACTCACTGGAGATGAAAAGAGTCGCCAGCTAGGCATTTTTATCCCGGAGGAAAGGCAATGCTGCATAGGCCTAGAAAAAGAATGGATAAGACGGTTGCGAACCAGAGAGACTGAGAAAGGGGGTTGGTTACAACCTGGGAAGGTATTAGCACCCAGATTGTCCGCCGTACTCGACGGGATCCACGCTTGAAAGATTTGTGTTTTAAAGGGGTAATGTCAGTGTAATCTGTGTATAAAAGAGATGGAAAAGATGTACAGGTGTTAGTGTAAAGGAAGTGTGAAGTGTATAAATGATGTGTCAGTGTAAGGACAAAAGTGAAATGCTCATGATAATGAGGCTAAAAGAATGATGCTGGAAGAGGGGGATATACAGAGACTTTTGTTCGATAACCGTTAAGTTATGCCTACGTATCCTCTCGTGCAATGAGGAAGTCAGAACACCGTAGTTCGACCCAAAGAGACTGAAAGATGAATTGACTTGTGAACTGCTCGCTTGTCTATGCTCAAGTGTATGATCTGTCTGGCACAGATGCAAACTGTCTTGCATTAGACGGAAGAAGCAAGTTCTCGTTTGTGAGCGAGTGAGGTGAGAAAAGAATCCCGAAGGAGACGATTATTGTTTGTTTTTGTGTTTTCAGTCTTTTATTGTTTTTGGATTTTGTCATAAGTTAATGAGCTTAAGTCTAAACCAATGGATTTAGTAAACTCATCACATCTTCCCTCTGATTAGGGGTAATGAGAATTCTTTAAGTGTGAAGTCAGCTTCTCACACTTAAACACCTTTGGTGTAGGATTAAGATCATTAACCTACTTGTTGATTATTTAGATGTTGTTGTTGTTTTTGTTTAGTGTTAAGGAATGAGATTAAGCCATAATCAGGGATTTAACAGACTCATTACACCATCCTAATAGAAGGATAATAGATGAGAATGTTTAAGCTGAGGAAAGCTCCTCAACTTAATCCATGATTAGGGATTAAACTCATGAGAAAACAAGGCCTTTATTAAGTGGATTTTATTTAATGATATGATGATGAAGTGAGTTTTATGATTTGTAAGACAACTTGAGGGGGACTTGTCCATTAACACTAGGGTTAGTCCTTCTTAACCAGTTAAGGAAGAATTAGAACCCTAATGCAAGGCCCAAGTTACAAGTGTGATGTCTTGATACTTATTAAGTGAATTGATTAGAAGAGTTAAACACATTAAGGTTTTAACACTTAGGATTAAAGTTATACACTCCATCCTAAGAGAAGGATGCAGGCATAAGCTTAATCACAAAGCCTTAAAGCCTTTAGGGTTTAGTCCCTGATTATGAGATGAGAAGAGAAGACTCAAAAGAGACACAAAGGTAAAACTAAGAGGGGAGACTAATCAAGATCCTAATCATTGTCATGCTTGGTTGTCCCTAAGGTTTGTGAGGTTTTCAAGAGAAGTCTTCAATGGAACCACCAGGAAGCAGATGAAAGGATCAAAAGAAGCAAAGCAACTTGCTTCATTCAAGAAGTCAAGTCACTTGAAGAAACAAAGTAAGAAGAAGAAGAATGAGCAAGCTCAAACCCAAACACATGTAAAAATGCAGCATGGATGCAAGAGAGATGAAAAGAAAAGTTATGAGAAGTGAAGGCAAATTCACTTCTCAAAGTTACTTACCACCTGAAAGGTTAGAAAAGAAATGCAATGCAATGCAAAATGGGATGAGATGACATGATGAGAAACAAAACCAGAAGCATTTACATGATGCTAATGATGTTATGAGATGCTACAAACATGAGGCAGCACATGGAAATGATCATACAAGTTCATGAATGCAAATGAAGCAAGTTAGGGACCATGAACATACATGAAAAGTTATGAAGTGCACATGACATACAACAGGGCAAATACATGGTGCAATGATCAAGCATGCTTCCAATATGTCTTATGATGTCAAATGAATCAAATGGATGCTTGAAATGTCATGGCAAGTCATGTTATGCAAGAAGATGCAAGATGGATGCATATGGGAACCCAAATTAGGGTTTATGAACAATACATCAAACAAAAATCAAAATCAGAAGCAAACCCTAAGATAAAAAAAATTGAAAATGCCACTCAAAGGACCCCTAATCCTATACTAAACCAATGCCCAAAGGAGAAGTTTCAACTCTTGACCAAACTCAAGATATGATTTTTCTAAGTTTCTTAGGGTTTTAAGGTTTCCAAACAAGAAAATTATCAAACAAATTGAAAATGAAAGATCAAATCATGGCCATTTAATCTCACAAACTACATGCTAAACACAATGCAATGCAAAAAGAATCAATGTCCAACTCTTCATGGATAGGCAGAAATGATTTTTGGAACTTTTGGATCAAATTAATGCATAAAAATGATTTTTAATCAATGAAAAATTCTCAAAATGCATCAAGATCAAAAAATAAATTTGGTTTGAAGGTTGGACAATGTTTCTAAATGTCTTAGAACATTTCATGAATTTTTTGGTGATTTTTAAATACCTAAAAGTATTTTTAATAAATTAATTTTCATTAATCAATTAAAAATAAACTTTTAAATATTTAAAAATACTTTTTAATGCTAAAAATGAAAATAAAAATATTTTTTGTGTTTTAAAAATTAATGAAACTCTTGACAAAAAGTTTCATAATTTTTAAAACATTTTTGCTATTTTAAATTAATTATGCAAATTAAAAGAAAGAAAAATGAAAATAAAATATGAAGTATGCAGTATGAGTGGCTGTGATTAAGAGTTGAGTGATCCAAAGACCCTGCGTGCAAGTCAACAAGACTGGGGGTATGCACAATCCAAGGCCCAGATTCAAAGTTCAAACACGCGCGTGATCCAATGGATGTGGTTCCAGGTTAACTTAATTAATTATGATTAATTTAATTAAACAAGATTAGGGTTTAATGACCCATCTGAGCCGTTCACAAGCGTGCGGGAAGCAGCATCCAAGGGACAAGATTTAAAGTTGCTTAATCACCCAGGCTTAACCCTAATTACATTCAGGCGACCGGAGATGAGCTCCGGTCGTCTTCTCCGGCCATGCCAAAACCCTAGCTTCTTATTTAGGCTACCCCAAGTCAAATTAAATGCCCAGAAACAATCCTCACACTTCTAGCAACTCAAATCAACAACCAAACATCATTTATCTAGCACAAAAAGGCTGAATCGAAACAAAACAAAAATGGGGCCAAACTTTCAGACACTCATAAAATACTCATTTTTTCACCATTTTCGATTCTGAACATATCACAATGAACCTTAAAGCAAGCACTTTCAGTTTATACCAAAGAATCAAAGCTTTATGAGAAAGTGTTCTTGGCCATACCTGAGCTGGAGACTCCTGTTTCTGGGCTTTCAGAGCTATTCTTTGGTGCAAGCTTGCTCCACTGACTCCCCTGGTGCTAATGGAAGGCTTGGAATGAGCTTAAACAAACTGGTTTGAGAAGTCCAGTTCTGGTGTATCAGAAAATGGAGTTTGTGCATGAGCTGTTTCAGATCATTGTGAAGGGTGGTATTGGTTCTATGGATGTTTTCTGGTTGATTGGTGAAGGTAGAATGAGTGTTTGATGACTGTGGAAGGTGATTCGAAGAGAGGAAAGTTTTTGCAGGTTTTTCGATATGTTGTGTTCTGGCCAGCTTCAATGCTCAATGCTTTGCTATATCATCTCCAACTTGTGTGGATAGCCTGTGGGGCAGGTCAGTAGGGTGGCTGTTTACTGTGCCAAGAGTATGGGAGCTTTTTGCAAAAAGGTCAAATTTGTGTCCTTTAGAGTATGGGCCATGGCAGCAGCAGGTTTAAGTCATGTCTTGCTCCAGCTTGAGTTGAGGAGGGCCCTTGGATTGTTTGTAGCTGACTGCAACATGTGGATCATGAATTGAGAGTGATCTTGCAACTTGACAACTTGTGTTTTCTCATGATTTTGTGCCACACACATGAAACATCCCTTGCTGAATTTTGTAACATAGCACTTCCTTTAGTCATGGCAAAGTTTAGAAATCAGATATTGATCACATAACTTCCTAAAAAATGGTTTTTGCCAAGAATCCCCTTTTGCATACTTATGAAACATGCCTTATGGAACTTTGAAAATCAAGGCAAGCAATGCAAAAATCCTTGGGCCAAATCTGTTTTTGGGGTCATGTATGATCATGTGATGAAGCTTTGAAGTCAATTTGTAGTCACTAGAATGCTTGGTACATGAATTTGCAAATTTTCCAATTGGTGCATAACTTGAAAATTAGTGATTTTTGCCAACTTTAACACACCATAACTTTTGATCCAAAATGAATTAGATCATGTTCTTGTACTTTTTGAAAAGGGAAAGATCTAATCTACAACTTTCATGACCAAAGTTTTTCCATTTGAAGCAATTTTGGATCAAAAAGCAAGGCTTGAAAAGTGGCATAAAATGACATATTCTTTAAAAGTCAACCATGCCCTAAAAAGTCAACTTTGCAAAAACTTGTAATTCTTGAATTTTGTGAACTTCAACCTTCTTCCATGATCAAATAAAGATCATATACACTCAAAATTATGAAGATCACCCCTTGGTTGGGTCATTGGGGGCCTCAGATGCCCTGATTTTGCACTGACTTGTCTGAAAAGTCAACTCTTGATCAGATGACTCCCCCATGGAATTTCTTCATAAAAATTGATATGCATACCCCCTATACCATATAGAGACCAATGGAAACAAGAATGACCAAAAAATTTGGAGTTATGGCCTCTGAAACCAAAACCCTAATTTTAGGTCAACTGTGCAGTCAAACCTGGCTCTGCCTCCATAACAATCCCAGTTCTTGTGATTCTTTGGCATTCTTGACCTTGAGAGGATATAATATGATGCTTGAACACACATGGATCCCTTTGAAGTGATTGATGGCCTTTGGAGTGGCTTAAGAAGCTCTTGGATTGCTCAGATCACAAACCCTAGATGCAGATGACTTAGAACCTATGCAGTGAAGCAAAAATGTGATATGAGATGATATGATTGAGTTTATGCATATGAAATGATCACAAGCCATGGTGTGAATGGGTGAGGGCAAATTTGGGGTGTTTACAGTAACCCTTCCGGTTAACGCTGGTTTCTCAAAGATGTACTTGACAGGATCCATTTTGGAAATGAGCAGTGTGGTATGAGTCAACATGTACTGTCTCAGTCGACGAGCAGCCCATACCAAAGCGCAGCAAGTTTTCTCGAGCAGTGAGTAACGGGATTCACAGTTGGTAAACTTTTTGCTAAGGTAATAAATAGCGTACTCTTTTCGACCAGACTCGTCATGTTGGCCTAGAACACACCCCATTGACCCTTCTAACACAGTCAAGTACATGATTAAAGGTCTTCCTTCAACTAGAGGCATTAGAATTGGAGGCTCCTGCAAATATTCTTTTATCTTGTCAAAAGCTCTTTGACAATCATCATTCCACCTGACCGTTTGCTCTTTTCTTAGCAATTTGAATATTGGTTCGCACGTGGCAGTTAAATGAGATATGAACCAAGAAATGTAGTTCAACCTCCCTAAAAACCCGCCCACTTCTTTTTCTGTTCTTGGTGCAGGCATATCTTGAATAGCTTTTACTTTGGCAGGATCTACCTCAATTCCTCTTTGACTAACAATGAAACCCGGCAGTTTCCCGGAACGCACTCTGAAATTGCACTTGTTTGGATTCAACCTCAGCTTGTACTTGATCAGTCTATCAAACAGCTTCTTCAGGTTGACCAGATGCTCTTCTTCATCTCGGGACTTAACAATACTATCGTCCACATAACACTCAATTTCCTTGTGTATCATGTCATGGAACAATGTGACCATTGCCCGCTGATAAGTTGCCCCGGCGTTCTTCAAACCAAAGGGCATGACCTTATAGAAAAATGTACCCCACGGGGTAATGAACGTTGTTTTCTCCATGTCTTCCGGTGCCATCTTTATCTGGTTATATCCGGAGAAGCCATCCATGAAGGAAAATACCGAGAATTGAGCAGTATTGTCTACCAACACATCAATGTATGGCAACGGAAAGTCATCTTTTGGGCTTGCTCTATTCGAATCCAGGTAGTCAGCGCACATCCGGACCTTGCCTTCCTTCTTTGGTACAGGTACAATGTTAGCTACCCAAGGTGGATAACTAGTTACAGCAAGGAAACCGGCATCCCATTGCTTCTGAACCTCCTATTTGATCTTCATCGCCATGTCAGGACGAGTTCTTCTCAATTTCTGTTTCACAGGAGGACAATCCTCTCTCAAAGGTAGCTAATGCACAACGATATCGGTATCCAACCCTGGCATATCTTGATATGACCAAGCAAAGATATCCACATACTCTCGCAGCATGCCAATCAACTCTTTCTTGACTTCGGCCTGCAGACTGGCTCCAATCTTGATCTCTTTCTTCACATCTTCACTGCCAATGTTGATGATCTCAATTTCTTCCTGATGAGGCTGAATAACCCGTTCCTCTTGTTTCAACAATCTGACCAATTCTTCAGGGAGTTCACAGTCTTCCTCAACCCCTTCATCGACTTGGTAGACAGGATTGTCAATGTCATGCATGGTCATAGCAGGAATGTTATCAATGGAATCCGGATGATCAACACTGCACAGACGATGTGCTTATTTCATAATCTGCTTATTTTGAAAAAGAGACGCTAACACAAAAACAAAAAAGAAAAACACATTGCCATTTTTATATTTTTTGTGAAAAAGTTTAAAACAAAGAAAGAGAACATAATTTGTCTGAAAATGTCCTTTTATTTCATGGTAAAATAAGATGCATACAAAACATGGTGGCCCAATACAATGGATCCTAGCATCTTGGGCAGAATGGCTGATTTGACAATGCAGTATGATAATAAAAGGAAACAAATTAATTACTCTAAGTGCCAGGTAACTTGGACAATGTCTTCAGCAGACCAGTTCTTTAGCTCCTCTCCGGGCGCACACGGGTGAATCCAGTTGTCCCAGTCACCATCATTGTCTCCATCTTGGCTTGTCACACAGATCTGGTTGCGGTCGAGCATCCCAGCGCTTGTAAAGTTAATGGCTTTACCACTTGGAGTAGATCCACCAGGCTGATAACCCAAGCCAAACTTGTCGTCTTTCTTTTCCAATTCCAGCAACTTGCCCCAGCCTTAGGCACTTCCTGACTGTACTACCTCCTTTGCCTGCTTGTAGGAATGGATGGATGTACCTTCACTGCTCTTCTCTACAGGAGTCAAGATGCTGACGTTGACTGCTTCAAAGGCTTGACATAGAGTCTTATGGATCTCTCCATCCATCTCCACATACTTGAACGTTGATAAGTGGCTTACGAAGATGTCTTCCTCTTTGCATACTATGATTACCTGGCCGTCAACCACATATTTGAGCTTCTGATGCAGGGTGGAAGTAACAGCTCCAGCAACGTGAATCCATGGGCATCCCAACAAGCAGCTGTATGCGGGCTGAATGTCCATGACGTAGAAGATACTTTTGAATACTTGAGAACCAATTTTCACGGGTAACTCAACTTCTCCAAAAACTGACCTTCTCGACCCATCAAAAGCTTTGACAATCAAATCACTTGGTCTCAGGACTATACCATCAACATTGAGCTTCATTAATGCCTTCTTCGGAAGCACATTAAGGGAAGAGCCTGTATCAACAAGAACATGTGACAACACAGCACCCTTGCACTCCATAGTGATATGTAGTGCTTTGTTATGGTTTCGGCCCTCTGACGTGAGGTCTCTGTCTATAAAGCCTAGCCCATGGCTTGCATTTACACTGCCCATTAGAGCTTCAAGTTGATTGACAATGATTTCTTGAGGAACATAGGCAATCTACAACACTTTCAACAAGGCCTCTCTGTGTGCGGAAGAACACATCAACAAAGATAGAATGGATATCTTGGAAGGTGTCTAGTTCAACTGCTCGACAACCTTATAATCACTCTTTTTAATTATGTGCATGAATTCCTCGACCTCCTTTTCAAATGTACTCTGCCCAGCAACATGAGTTGTTGTCTCATCAGTCACAACTTGCTTTCCTTTGGCTTTTGACGAAGCCTCAGCCTCAGGATCCCCTCTCAGCACAGGGGGAGCAAATAAACGACCACTTCTTGTGAAACCTCCAACGCCTCCGACGTTCACTATAGTCGGGTCAACATCAACAGACTTGCTCTCAATCTTCTGTCCAGCCACGTACACATCTGAGCCGTAATGCCACGGAATGGCTTTATCGTCTGTATAGGGAACAGGCCCAGGCACAGTGATAATCATAGGACTAACCTCAGGAGCACAAATGGTTACAGGCTCTCTTCTGACAGGCATCTCAGCTTCATCATAGAAAATGGTAATGGTGGACACATCATCAGTTTCATCACCAACTTTGTTAAACTGCAAAGATCCTTCATCAATCAAACTCTGTAATCCCATCTTCATATTCTCACACCCATTCTCAGCATTCAGACATTCCTTACAATCAGCACTGCATCCTGGAAACCCTTGACCATTCAGCAACTTCTCTTTCACTACCAATAATGGAGTCTTCACTTCTTCAATACTCAGCATCATACTTAACTTCTCACCACCCTCAACAGCATGGATTCTAGCCCCTCCATGATTTGGAATAGGGTTCGAATTAACATTTGGTGGTGGTGCGAAGTTAATCGCTTTGGAGTCTATCAGGTCTTGAACTTTGTGCTACAGCGCCCTGCACTTCTCAGTCGAGTGTCGGGGTGCCCCTGAATGGAAAGCGCATCTTGCATTGACATCGTACCCCACTGGAAGCTCTCCAGG